>OU342439.1:4726666-7550833 GCA_910589575.2 Carcina quercana
TTTGTAAAAGTATACCTCAGTCAGATATTATGACACCCACGTCATGACATGGGGTACTTCTATTTTCGTTTATCGTATTTACACACGTAAATTTATCTATGTTCTAACTGCAACAGATGCAGAGCATTCATAGTGGGTTTGTGGACTCGGGTTTCTCCTCACCTGATCTCAACTGTGGATACGCCCTAAGACAGAAGCGCACTGACACAGAACCCCCAACTTGATAAGTAAGGTTACCAAGTTCAAAAGTAAATAATAAGGTTCACAAGTCGTTCTCATTAAAGCATCATGTTTATCTTTCTCGTTACTTTTGTCAAATTCGCTCGTATTAATTGTTTTAATCTACTAAAAATTCCAATTAAAAGTTTATTATCTCTTTCGGGGCTTGGCCCGAGCCGCAGGGGCGCGTCGCTTCCAGGATTTCATCTCTCCACTTTGTTGCTTGGTTTTTGATAAATCTCTACTTTGTTGAGTACAACTAGCGACATTTGCATTTAATTTGGTTTATGAGTTTTTGTTCTGTGTGGGTTCAGCTTTAGAATAGAACTAGTCATGTCTTCCCATGGGCATCGCATAATATACTTTAACTAAAGATACTAAGAAAAGTAAAAAGAACTAGAAACCGCCTTCAGCTCCCCTAAAATTCTACAGCAAATTCAAGACTTATATGGTTTTGCTCATGGATGCCATCGTCAGAACAGAATCAACACGGGAAGCACCAGCTTTCATATAGAAATGAATTATCGGTTCGGTATCGGGAAAACTCGGTTCACCCAGGCGAAAATTCTGAGGTAATAAAACATACCCTTGAAAACCTCCTCCTTTTTGAAGTTGGTTAAAAATATGATTGTTCACCAAAATGTGTGTGATTACATATAATCTCCTCAGTAAAAGCTCTATCGTTCTGGTGATCTTTAGCGTCTGACAGAATAAGAAGAATCCACAATTAACAATTTCGCAAAATAATGTGTTAATTATTATTATACTGTGTAGACCTAGCCTTAGAGATGTGTTCAATATTCCCTCGAGCACCAATCGTGTGCCAATACGTAATGTATTCAGTCGATATGAGCTGGAGCCGATCGTTATCATGTCAAAGAAACTATCGCGTTACCGGACTCAAAGACAGCGGTTTGTTTGATGTGTCGCGGACTATGCGCCCTTATTTTCATATTTCATGAATATTAGCGATCCTCGGCTAAGTTGTCAGTGGCAACCCACCTTAGCTTATCTATTTTATTGGCGACGACGATTGTCAAAATATCTTTTTATATCACAGTCGAATTTATTTTTTAGGATACCTTCCGAATTCGAAAATAATAATCAAAAACAAAACGCGCATGAGTTTTAATCATCACACCGAACATCAGTACTTTGTTCAGGAATTCTTCTTTCCTGTATGCACTACAACACTGCATATATCTTATTTTGTTCTACGATTTGTAGCATTGTATTCATAAGCTCTATCCTTTAATTAGCATCTCAATGACTGAGTGAAAATACTGATCGTATTTATCCTAAAATGACACTTAACATAAATGCATGTGGATTCTATGTTGCACTTGACCGGAGGTTGTTTTTGCAAAATCAGCATGATAATGGAAAAATACGATTCTTTAATACATCTGAAATAGCGTCTGAGTTTATGTAAATTATTATACATGTCTAGAATATTTTGGTTCGTGAGAAATGTTGAAGTGAAGGCACGAACAGATACAACCTGAATGCTACACCTCATTTTATATTCAATTCAAAGTCCGACCAAAATAAAGCTGAGCTATTTGAAGCCTATTCTAGGTTTGGTTTAGTAATCGTTGGATTATCTTTCTAAATCTTTTACATTCGATTGAGTACAAATTTCACTAATAGCTTTCAACTGGTGTATTATTTTTTTGTCTTACCCTTTACAGTCAAATAGTTTGATGAAAAATATGACTCTTCCCGTGGCTTTATCTACGTGTACTCCTGAAAATATCTTTCGGGGACACTTTACTTGGATATAAACTAGCCTGTGTCCTTTTCCATGGCACAGGCTACATGCATGATTGGTTAAAAGCATAATTTTTTTACACGTAATGGTTCTATAGGGTTTAAATCACTATCGGCTTGTTATCTTTACACAAAATTCCTGCTTTTTACATATACTAGTACAAGTTGAATTATAACATTACTATGACCAACTTTATAAAAACATTAGAAAATAACGTTCGAAGTTTTCTTTTTGAATTTTATTTGATGTATATTAATAACTTTAATAGCAATAAAATTATTTTTCCTGTAAAGTTGATCTACTTTTATGTTCATATCAACCATGTGTTAATTTAATTGCCCTTAAGTGCAATTTTCTTTAAGCCCTTAAATGGTAGCATTACTACTATTTTTGTGTGTGATTAGTTGGTATTCCTAAATAAATAAATTAAAGTTCAACAGCTAAAGTTACATGAAAGAGAGTAGGAATGCTGGTAGATTTTTTTCCTTCTTAAGTATTCTGTGATTATCTTATTGCCCTCATTTAAAGCGATCATTCCAATCTTTAGTCTCTTGACGCAACTTAAACCACATAGAAAACAGTCTTAAGAATTCACATCATGTCCCTATTAACGGACAGACCGTTAAGGCGATCCACCTCCATCAAAGATTCATACTAAATTTATGTTGTCATAATCTTTTAAAACGTAATAGCTGTATTTGTGTAGTAACTATCTAAAATAAGACATCAGATTGTGATATCGCGAAATGAGTATCATTAACATACAACTTCACAGTGAATCACAATTTTCATTTTGAACACTCTTTTTCGATTATTGTTCAAAGCGCCATCTATGAACCATTAGCTGCTATTGTAGGTAACTATAAAGTTGTAAATCAATGATAATTTCATCTCCTATTTTTAGTTAGTTACTTAACAAAGCCAGATATTTTATTTTAAAAGATCATGGCAACAGAAATTTAGTATGGAAGTATCAGGAGAGGGCTAACGTTAAGGAAAACGATACTTTGTGGTTTCCATCGAATGAGAAAGACTTATTTCTTAATACAATCTTTTTAGACAGTTTTTAGTAAATTACATGGTAGTTGGTTATCTGCTTTACTTTATGACTTCAGCGGTATATACCTATATAATATAAATCATTTTTGAATAAAAACAACATTAAAGGAAGGAATTTCCCAAAGTTCCAATACAGAACCGGTCTAGGTAAACTTAGAAGTCGAAACTTACGTGAGGCAAAGTAGTCGAGATAGTTGAGGCAAATATAAAATTATCCATAGCTACAGTAGCCAGAAGAGAAAAGCCAAAACCTTTGTTGAACAAGGCTTTGTTCTCGAATAATTTTAATGGACGTTTACAGAATTAGCAAGCTCTATGATCCCTCTATAAACATATTTAACAAAATAACATAAATATAATTAAGTCGAGCCCGGAATCCTCCCTTAATTTCGCGCTAAACAAATTCTCTAATTTACATGAGCGGTCAAAGTATTAATTTCGCCATTAACATTGACTAATTGCTCTCTGTCATAATTTTGAGGTAAATACACACAAAATTATGGTTTATGTTTATATTTTTAAACCACATGTTTCCGAGTCTACGCCTAATTGCTATAAAGCAAATTATTATGATGTATGGACATGAAAATGAATAGGTCAGAGCAGTTTATAATTATTATTTTTGATATACAGCAAGGAAATTCGTTTCTTAATGATACCCACTGAGGGTTTGTTATTGCTGTAATGAATCAAATATCCTGTTTGTGGTTTAGTGAAATTGTCTTCATTAAAAAGGATTTTGTTTTGCGCATTTAATACTTATTGACGCAGCATTGACTTATCTTGGGCGCTTTTTAAACTGTAATATAAATTGAGAACCGCTAATAATATCCATTAACCATTTATTTTCAAAAGTTTTCGTCTTATTTACTAATTATTATTTTAATTATTACTATTTCCTAATAGTAAGTAAAACTGTAAAATAAGAAATTTAAGTTACAATGTAGAAATCGTATACAATCGTTAACAATTTATAACACATTTTACAGACACTATTTCTCTTTTCAACCAACTTCAAAAAAGTAGGAGGTTCTCAATTCGACTGTTTTTTTTGTATATAACTCCACCAATTGTAAACCGATTTTGATGATTCTTTTTATGTTTGGTAAAGCATACTTGAGAAAATCAACAAAAACTAAATATATACCCAGATTCTACCTCTAAGGTTGAAAATTTTAGGGGATAAATGCTGTAGACTTTTAAGGCCGTTTAAGTGGGTTTTTAGTTTTTTTTGAACGCGTTAATCTAATTTCTACTCCATTTTTCAATTCCACAAAGCTACTTAACTTTATATTCAAATAGAAGATAAATTTAATTGCTTATTGTTTTTTTACAGGTACGTACGTATTAATTAAAAGACACGTTGCAACCACATCACTGCGGTAAGTCACCTCAATATTATATTTACTAAAAAACACTAATAACTAAAGTGACGATTTGGTCTTCATTGACTGTGGAAGGTGAAGATAAAATATTTTCTCTTGACAACTTTCTCAAACCGATTTTACAATAATATTTAACGACATAATTACAATATTATTTTACATTAAACATATAAACATAATTATAATCTTGTATAATACTTGAAACCATGATTAAAAAGTCAATTATAAATACTTAACTTACTTATAAATAAATTGAAAATTATTTAAACTAGGCATGCAAAGAATGTACTTAACATAGTTGCTCTACTTCCACACCGCTTACTTGAAGTGATTAAGTCAATGAGCTGTATTTTAACATATAAACATCATTAGATCCTTCAGAAATCTCAAAGATTCATAAAAAACAAGGCTCAGAACAAAAGCTTTTCAGCTTACAAAATAATCACCACACTCGCCGGTGTTCCAACGAAGTTACAAGGGAGATATTATGTGGAACAGTTGTCACCGGGCCGCCGACCGGAAACCGTACATCCGGTCCCACCCGGGTTTTCTTCCTCTGCCATGCCCGCAGGATACTACCAAAATACTCTATAAAGCCCCCGAGCACTCTTGATAAATTGTTGGCGGATGTTTTATATTGATTCGCACTATGAATGGTACAGAAAGGAAATTTACTAGGGTAAAAGGGTTACGCGTATATCACAAAGTTACTGAGTTAGAAGAACAATGGAATCTATTTCCAGTTTTGTTTTGAAATAAGTAACATAAATCATGTTACGGAGAAATAATAAATTGCTTACAAAATAGAACTCTTGTAGCTGGATCGCTTAGCGTCGTAGCAAATGCTACGCTGCGTAGCCACCGAGCTACGACGGTTGCGACGCGACGCATTGTCGTCGGGAAACCAAAATGATCAAGCAATATATTTTATACGTCTACCCAATAAGTCAAGTATTTAATTAAATGGAGACCAATTAAACAGTCCTATGAATTAGACATATACGATTAAGAAGCGATTGGGACCTTCTTAAACACACATAATAGTACATTTTTCTCCCCAGATAGCAAAGGTATTACGTAAATTTGCATTCTTTATAGTGTTTGATTACTATTAGATTAACAATAACAT
The DNA here is from genome assembly GCA_910589575.2 of Carcina quercana. NCBI lineage: Eukaryota > Metazoa > Arthropoda > Insecta > Lepidoptera > Depressariidae > Carcina > Carcina quercana. The sequence goes on from OU342439.1 coordinate 4,732,230, forward strand.
TCATAGAACCATTGGACCCATTATTATTAATGATTGCTCCATTGATTGTTCAGAACGCTCTCGCATGGCTTACCCACAGGGTACTATCCAGTGTATTGGTATTAGCTCAAAGCTGAGAGCCCGCACTATACATACTCCCAGTATCACCGTATAATGCTGTCAGTAGAGATTGTACCGGCTTTGCATAAACTGTGGCTTCGCACCACGTGTCACTAAGATTGGTCCGACTAATCTACACCTAGAAGCACGGATAAATCAATTAGTCTTTCAATGTTATAGTGCCAGTAAAAATACTTGCATTGGATATTTCCTTGAAAGCAAATAGTATTATTCTGTGAAACATCAGTATAGCTCAGGGATTATTTTAAAAATAACTGAGTGTAGATCCAGCTGTAGCATTTTTATCGTTACTACAATTCTGATTTGAATTCGTAAAAGCAGCTTCGCTCAATGTTGTCCTAGTGTTCAGAATTTACCTTACACACTCGGTCTCGTAAGTGCAGCTCGGGATTTCAGGCAGTTTAATGTGGAACTGGAGAACGTAGATGGTAGGAATTGAAATTCGATCAAACATTTCATTTTAAGTGTAAACCGGTTTGAATTTTGTATTAGGCGGTCAGATTGGGTGGAGAAATCTCCGACGGCCGCGGGCGGGTAATGGCCCAAGTTCGGCTAAGCCGGGGAAGCCCGGGGACGTGTGAGGAATGCGCCTCAGACCCGCCTTATTACATACGTGATTCTTATTTATATTATATCCGGAGAAACGGCCCTGTAGACGCAGGAAAGGCGCGCCGTTACAGTCGCTGTACGGTCTCGATATCGAGTAAAGATTGCGACGACACTGCATTCTAAAGTTTCCGTGACTGGAATATTACTGTCGTTGCACTTTAGATACAACAAATTGACGCTCTCCTAGTCCTATTAACTGTAGATGACTTTTTTTTTACACTACAATAGGTTGCTATTTCAGTAAAGATATCCCGATATGGCTATATGCCATGAATGTAAATTGGTTTCATATTTGTATAACACTAGAAAATTTACAGAACGGTACAGAAAAAGGGTCCGATTAGACTATGAACACGTAAATATTTGGTTTGGTTTTAGTGTGCTGGTAAAACTATGTGATCTTTTTATTCTGTAGTAACAAATTTAATGAATGATAACCATTATGTTGTATTTTTAATTAATTATAGCTCCCTGAAGCATTCACGATAAACTAACAATACACAAAAATACTGAACCTCCATATATTCATATATTTATGGGTTGTTTCCATATTGCATCTGATTGTTTCTCATTAACAGTACTGAGATGAGGTAAAATTAAATATTCAAAAAAAACAATAAACTATAGATGACAAAGAAAACTCGTTTTAATTCCTACAACTAAATTACAAACTGAAAGTAGCTGACTTTATTTAAATATTTTAAAGCCTAGGAAATAAATATTTTAGTGACTTGAAATATAAGAGAGCGAAGTAACCATTTCTTTGCATATAGTACCAATGGTTCGGCAACATGGAGAGGCTCGTCGATATCGGAGGGAGGATTAACGCGGTGCCTTTTAGCACTTTTAGTGCTCCTCGAATTCTTCTTAAGTACCTCACTAATATGTGAAGTTGTTTGCCTCAAGCGATTGATAAGTTCCTTTTGATGTCGTTCGAGGACTGGAAACATCTCGGAAGACATTCTCTCTATTTATATTCAAAGTGACAAATGTTTAAAATTAAAACAGAAAGTGGTTTAAAACCGATAAAAATATTGAAATAAAAGAGCGGGGTTCGATTCCCAGTGGAGGTAACTTTCGGTACTTGGTTTGGTTGGTGTTAGAGATTTATCTGCCTGGCCAGCTACCACTATGATACCTAAGTCTACCGCCAAACAGTAGTGTTAATAGCACTGTTGTGTTCCAGTATGAAAGGTAGCAGAGCCAGCGCTCCATTAGCTTGAGGCTTCTGGCTGCGCACGCTTACCATCCAACAGCCTTATCGTGACTTACCATCAGATGAGATGAAGACCACTTGGTAAACCCATAAAAAAGCTTTCGTTGGATCACAGTTTATATCGATGTAAGTGCAAGTGTGGTTGAAGAGAATCGTGATTTCCAAGAAAAAACTCTTTTTCTTGAGGCGCCCAAGATACGCTTTCTGGAAGCACTGTAGAGTTCCACAAAATAAGTATTTGCATAACAAAATGTATGTAAGGATCTATACGATTTTGTTATTTATCTAGAAAGTGGTTCTAAAAAAGAATTTAATAATATTAAAAAAAAAGTAAAAAATTAAAATGTACAATGGCTACTTTCTGGTTTAGAATACATTCGATTACTGAAGAAGGTCAGTATCGTTTTTTGCCTATCATATAAATCTTATTGCAATCACAAAATTCTTTTCTCGTTCTTCCGTTCGTCCTGGCAACCTTTTAGGAAGCATCACATCGTCAACATGTTCAGAATCGTAACAAATTGTTCGACTATTATCTCTGTTCTCCAACCACGAACTGCATCATTTTAACATTAAACTAGACACACTAAATGCACTAACTAAATGGTAAATAAGTTCACAAATTACAACCTAGTCGAGTTAAAAACCCGCCATGTATCATAGTTGTAACAGGCGAAGTTGTAGCGCAATAATTTGGCGTTATTTGCGTTTCAGACCATTAGCCAGTTAATTATTCAGTACTCGTAGGTCGGAACTCGGCCGTGTGTGCCCGACCGATATTCGGTCACTACTCTTCGTATTCAGGGATACATCCCGTGCATTCGTAAAATTTGTTTATGTGCCACTTAAGTCTCACTTTTTTCCTTTTCTAAAAGGCATTCAATTACATGTTTTCCTGGAATATGGTAGGTATTTGTAGCTTTTTTGGCGACGGTGATAGTGGAGATAGATTTAGTGACATCACAAAAGGTTTAATGAACATTTTTATTACCTGAAAACCCCTTCAAAATTAAATAAAGTTTTGTCAAAAAGTAATCGAATGAAATTGTAAAAAAAAAGTTGTTTTTGAAATTCTTCTCAAATAATTTGCCTTATATTCACAAGCTTCACAATTTTCCTTTACAGAGTACGATACGCTCTCCATTTGAAAATCAGTCCTCAAGTGGGGTAAAATATTCCGAGCACAATTCGAAAGAATAGAAGCTTACCCGTTGACCTTGGAGGTATTCGTGTAGTGAAACATTCGATTACTCGTTCCCAAACAAATTCAATTGCCTTCCCGCCTGAATGTCAGCAACTCAAATATCTAGATTTGGGTGAAATTGTCGTATAATTCCATGCTATTATCGTGCGATGCCGGCGCGATATCATCTAATTATTTACAACAGCCTGACAGCAATCTAACCATGAAACAAATAGAAGCTCTGCGCATTTATCAGTTACGATCTACGTATGCATGCATGTCGCTATAATCGATGAAACATTGTAGATAATGACGCTCAATAAATACACAAACTGTAATGAAATATATTTCTTTGACATTTGTTCATGGGTTTACAACGGTTGATGTTTTATAACAATTGATTTTTGGAAAAAAAGAAGAATTGATTGATGGAAAAAAATATAGTCAAGAGCGAGTCAGACTCGCACACCGAAGGTTTCGTACAGAATATGATATGTCTAGAGACTATAAATTATAGAATTAACATACTGAAAATCATAAATAATAGGTAAGGTTACCTAGCAATACTTTAACGAAGAAAAAACCATATGCGTCGAATTGAGAACCTCCTCCTTTCTTTAAGTCGGTTTGAAAATTTTAGTCAGATAAAATGGTTTTAAAGCGCTTTTAATGTGATGTACTTGAAAAATTCTAGAACACACATTTGTTCCCACAATTGTTCTGAAAGACCTTGCTTCTTACAGATTTAGGGCTCGAGGTCAATAGGGACCCTACAGATTTTTATTTCTTGTCAAAATATTAGTCATAAACGGCCGTATCTTATTATTTCGTTGATTTTTCATAGATTCAAGTAAGTAAGTTAAAAAGTATCTTGACAGTCAGACGGAAAACAAAGTGTTCCTTTTTTCCTTTTGAGGTTCGGAACCCTAAAAGTGCGAGCAATAATAATTCAGAAAGAAGATTTCACTTTAGTTTCTTTAGGTTTCTTTATTGTTAATAAAAATTATATCTTAAATATTAAAAACACACAATATATCTTAAATCTATTCTACATCTGTGTATAAATGATTTCGGCCATTTTCGTCACCTTAGTCTCTTAACTAAAGTTATTGCAAACCAATACACTTTATATTATCACTAGCTTTTGCCCGCAACTTCATCCGTGTGAATTACAGAAATTAACCCACGAGAACAACTTATTTAAACGGCATAAAAGTAGCCTACGTCCTTTCCTATCCCTTCAACTATACCTAAATAAAAATCAAGTCATTCTAACTCTCCGTTGATACATAAAAGAAGACCAAATAAACAAACTCATTTTAGCATTTACAATATTAGTATGTATGTAGGTATCATACCATCATCAGTTTCAATTTTCTACGATTTTAGATTCGCTAGATATACTCGTAGTTCACAGTGCATGTCTCCGCGGTTTGAAGGCCGGCACCAACCGTCGCGTCGGCTGCTAGATAATAATTTATTCAGTGCAAACTCGTCCTCTCACACAACTTAGATTGGACTTAAACGAGAATGTTGTGAGCTCGTATTATGCTTAATGAAGTTAAACATGTCCCAGAGCGCCGCCGGTGGGCTGGAGGGAATTAAATCGTTGCCGGAATTACTACCAAGTTGAGACACCACTTGAAGATGATGATCAACTTCGATTGACGATTTTTTTACAGCAAATCTTTGAAAGGAAAGTCAGTGACAGAACGTTACTTTATTTGTTTTACTCGCGTCTCAACTACGTACGAGTATTAGAGTCGTTCGTTTCCCCTACAATCCGGACATAGTGAGAAAGAAGGATAGCGGTTACAGGATGTAAAGTGATAGACAGTTGAAATTTCCACAGATGATGTATTTCTTTTGCTGCTGTAACAACAAATACAAAACAGAATAAAATAAATATTTAATTGGACTCCCATACAACAGACAATATTTTTTTGCCGTTTTTATAGATACGGAACCCTTCGTCCGCGGATCCGACTCGCACTTGAATGTTTTTTTATATAAATCACAGTGTCGAGAAAACATTACTGTTAAAGAATAATGAAAGAACACCATTTTATTGTTATCTAACACCATTTAAGAATTAGTAAACGGGAGTGGCCAGCGAATGTCAATTCGTAAGTGGTTCAATAGCAGTTAGTAAGCTACATTGAAGTTGGACTGGCAGCTAAAAGGCCATTACAGACGGGACGTATGAATTATTTGTGGTGGTAGCGGGCACGCGACGCGAGTAATCGAGTAAATTATTGTGGTAGCGATACGAGGCGACGGTGCTGCCCTCGGAGCGTGGCTACATTACACACAACTATCAACATTGTTTCGGTATTTAATAGAAGCATAACTTTCGATAAAATGACGTCGTTTATTTTAGGATAATTGTAACATATTGCAGGACTATTAGCCAGATAAGTGGAAGTTTAAATGAAAACTAAGTTGGGAAATTAGCAGTCTCTTTTAATAATGGATTAATTAGAATATACTATACTACAGTGGCCCTATGTTACCGATTGTGATGATAATATACTATGATGATACTATCCTAGCACTTATTGTAACCTACGTCCAAAAATACATGAAGAATAAGGTTATTTCCACGTTATTAACACACAAAGACATTATCTTAAATGCTACGTAATAGCAAGGTTAAAAAATACAATAATGTTCCAATTTGGCTGAGTATTAGACTACTGTCTAATTTTTTAGTCATTTAGTTTTCTCATGAAAGAAATTAATAGTATATATAAAAATTAGACTTGGAATTTAAAAAATGGGTTTGAACCTTTTCATACATACCGGTAATTATATATAATATATATAAATATATATATGGTTTAAATTTTGACTATTCGATTTATTTTTAAAGTCACTTTATATGCCATTCTTGTGTATGAAAAAATACGTTTATTTGATGTATCATTAACATTAATTAAAAGAAGTAAATAAAAACTAAGAGTTTCAGAATGTTTCCCTGATTATCCTAAATCAACGTGCAACTCTACTTCCACATTAAAATTAACACTGCCCTAAAGCACAAAGGTAGCAGCCAACCCTGAAAACTGGGCATCATGTATTCATGAACAATGTGAATAGTTTAAACACGGGGTATACCGTACATTTAATAGCTCTTAAAATAAAGTTAAGAGCTATTCCTAAACTAATTTACAATGGAAATGTAATTACAAAACAATAAATAAAGTTGTCAAGTGAATTGAGAGCCGGGTGTAGTTGTAAAGCGGGTAGTAATTAAAGATTTAGAGCTCAAGGCGCCGGCGCGGCTGCCTCCGACATTCGCTAGCGGCGGCGGCGCGGCGTAGCGTGTGCGCCGCTTTGTGACGCAAGGAACGCTTGAACAAATGAACAAATGAAACGTCTATTCAAAAGTTGATGGTTCCAAACGTTATATCTTTTGAAAAACTTTACAGTCGTGCTATTCTGTATTCTGAATACGCAGAGAAATCTTCATTCCAGCCCGAAATCTAAATACGCGTATTTAGCGTTTTTGAATGAAGTTTTCACAGTGAAGTTACAAAACAACTCTTCAATCCAATTATCTGTGACAAATGCTCTTACGGTTTAACCTGAGCCTTAATTTTTTAAATTATTTTGTGGTGTTTTGCTCGCGTGGAAATTCCATCTATGGTGGAAATCTAGACCATTACAACGATCGCTGTTCCAATAGTTTCTAACCCTCGAGTGGTGTGCACTGGTCATCGACATGTCAGACACTCAGGGAACTTTCATATATGTACATACTAGCTTCCGCCCGCGACTTTGTCCGCGTGTACTTCAGGATTTATTCTACTTGTCCGATAGGCATAGAAGGCATCTATCTCCATTTCCAGCATAAGGTACAAAATAGTGTTTATTCTGTTACGTAGGCTAATAGTTTAAAGAAACAAAAGAAATTTCAATATCTGACGTCGTACATTCAAATAGTCTTCACACCAATATTATAAACGCGAAAGTTTGTATATACGAATTTACAGATTCTATGGTCGGTCGCTAGGCAACGCGTTCTTGTTATGCCAAAATTGCCCATGTAATCCCACTAATATAATAAGTGTGATTTTGGACAATTTACACAATATGTCTTTAGAAATTATAGACTACATGTTATTCTGATGTATAAGCTATGTTATTGTAAAGTTTCATTCAAATCCATTCAGTAGTTTTTCCGTGAAAGCGTCACAAACATCCAAAAATCTAAACATCCAAACATCTAAACATCCAAACTTTCACATTTATAATATTAGTAGGATATGTATACAGCTGTGATATCATTGAATTAGTTTAGACTAACAAAATAGCAACAAATTACGTATATTATTGTGATGTACATATATCTTAGTGTTGCAACAGAACTCTGCTTCCGCTTCCGCAACTGCAGAAGTTCCGCATTTTTTTCACTTCCGTTTCTTCTTCTGGTTCCGCAAACTTTATAACAGAACTCTGAACGGAAGCGGGGAGAAAGCGATGAGGAGCGGTGCAGCAGACGCGACGACCTCTTCATGAGGATCCCCTTATGTGGTGGAATGGAAATGCGCACAAATACCCCCATATTTTGCCAATAGTTCGCCAATACTTATCAGCTCCCCCCACCAGTGTAGCCAGCGAGCAATTATTTAGCGGAGCTGGTTTAATATATGAAGAACATCGAAATAGGCTGAAAGGTGAAAAAGCGGCCAAGTTACTCTTTATTAAATATAACTTGCCGCTGTTTAATTTTGACTACTAAAATACAAATTTAATAAAAAAAGTTTTAAATGTACAATTGTGCTTTTTATTCATAGTGTTAACGCTTCCGTTTCCGCTTCCGTTAAGATTTACTTTTGACATCTGTTTCCGTTTCTGCTTCCGTTATGCCAGTTCCGTTGCATCACTAATATATCTAGTAATAGCGTTCCCAGTTTGTATTTGGTATATAGCTATTAATAGTGGTACCACCGCAAATTTAGTATATACTTATTTGAATTATATCATTCGTTATTGTAGTTCAAACTAAAAATATACAGCTTTCAAAATAGGAAGACATGATAAGCCTGCTATGAATTTTTGTATCAACTGCGAAACCATATTTCTTTCATGCAAATTTCGATCTGATGTTCGATCGAGTAAAGCTTCTTGTTACGCAAACAGGAACTAAGCTAACTTCAATTCGTATTCACCGAACTCATAAGCAATATTTCATTCAGCTGTCACTGAAGACATTCAATATAAAGCTTGACGAAATCGTGACATGCCAAAAAACTGCCCGATAAAGCCTCGAGTTTACTGCACTGCCTGCGTCGTGGAAGTTGCCAGTTTGTTATAGGCGTAATACACGCGAAAGCTCTCTTGAGGTGACTTGACTAAAGTTACTTGATGCCTAGACTTTGAACGCTAACTTACTGTGAAGTGTCCCAAAATTTACTTTCCTACTCGCTACTTAGTTACCAACTTAGATAAGAGTCGGGACACAATGAGGTATTCAAATTATTTATATACCAGAAAATATAAGATAATCTAAAAAGGACAGACGGTATCAATGCAATCAATCCACGAGGTCCTGTGGCTGCATGACTGCCGTAAAACTAGGAGCATATAATCCGTAAAAGGCGACTAAAGAAAGAAATTCAGGGAATAGACAGCAGCATTACCATTGTGCATAAAATAGTTGCCAGCTGAAAGAGACACTGCCTTCTCTTATCTTCCACTGAATTCCACAGACTGTAACTGTGGAAACATCACATGAAATAGGTAGAAGCGTTCACCTGTACATACAGCAACAACATCAAGCCCGATTGCCATTGCCATTATGTCGAAAGCCCACATGGAATGCTCGCTCAATAGATAAAAAGCTAAAATATAATTTATTTCGGATGTCTCCATAGTGTTAGTCTCCTTAGTGTTATAAAGCATATCTAAAATGAGGTAAAACACGTTGAGTACAAAACCAAGTGAGTTAATGGTTACGTGCCTAAACACAAGAGCTGTTAGCTAGCTGTGTACTGTAAGGAACTAGGCCGCCGCCGCTGTCGCACGCTGCTTTCAACTAGGCATCCTGAAACAATGGCCTCGTCGAGATATAGCCGGCCTACTCTTTGATTAATATTATACTGAAGTTCCATGATACTCGGTTAAATCTGCCTTTCAGTATAAAAGCCCCAGCGAAAGGATTAAATTGCTTCGATTAGCATTGTGTTGAAATTTTGAAGTTTGCGGGAAATACCAGTCTATAACGTAAAACGGAGATAAGATGAAGATTTACAAGATTGAAGCTGAGTGCATCGAACATAGAAAAGCTGTACGGTGATTCAATTGCTCTTGTAAAAATTGTATTTTGCTGCTCACCGAAATTTAGACTGTTAATTGTATGTGCGCAAAATATTACAACCGGCCAAGTTATTTCTAAACTACTAAACACATTAAAAAAGAGATTTCCATATATTACCTATATTAGATTGAAAAATCACTGTGCAACTGATCTCTGCCAGCATACGCTGAATCCGCTCCTTTTCCCACATACAGACTTATATGGAATTTTAGGATTTATACGTTACAGTATCCAGTAGTAAAAAATGTAAATTAGTTTTTAAGTGTAATAATTTAATTCGGTCTTCACACTTACTTTATCACATGCACATTGTAGGTATATGGACACTTTAAAAGCACTCACATAAGCCATGTTTAATTCCAACAGATTCTCATTAGAAAGTTTCATCAGTCGGTGTGCCTATTTGGTGTAGCACTATTCGTTTAGTGGCTAATTTAACGAGCTCATATTAAGCAAACAGCGTAGTTTTGTAACACAAATGCGCATGTTGTTATGTCGTTACCAGCCGAGATGTTCCGTTCCGTTTGTTCACACCCGGCTGCGCTCGGCGCAGAGGTTTCAGGTTCTCCCCAAGTTTTGCCTACGTCGACGCCCTGCTCTCGTGTGTAAGCAAAACAGATGGCGCAAACTAACGAAATTTACCTTGCTCACTTTATTCTTTATTTATCTTACCCGTGTTCTTGCACGGGACGTTTTTCTGTTGGAATATGTGTAAAATATTCCTCGTAAAATTTATACGAGATTAGTTTTTACATGCTTTCGTGGCAGGCGTTTTCGTCTGCCTAAAAAGTCAAGGTATGTCTCAACAATGTGAGGCAGAGCTTGTTGAGGAATTACAAGAGGGTTGCTACTGACAATAAGCTTTCTATATTTATGCATTCAATTTATAATTTTTGTCCAAAAATGTAGTAAGCAGTATAATTAATATATTACAACATGGATTCACATTCGAAAGAATCATCCATCAATAACGCTGAAATTACTCAAAAACCAATAAAGATAAGCTTATACGTTTTGGATTCTATGAAAAGAGTAGAAAGTTTCCAACAAATGGCGAGTGCGATAACGTGGAGACGTGAGCTCGGCTTTAATCCAGCATTGCTCTCACAAAAGAGTCTGTAGGCGAGATAGTTCCGGTACACGCTGACGGAGGAAGTGGGCTCACCGCGACAATCGCGACAACACGCTTTCTTCGCATGGCGGGTGACGACGACCTTTTACGTTACTGCTTTCGGTGGGCGGGCGGGTTAAGAGCGTGTAAGATATTTCAAACTAATAATGACATGTTTGCAAGGTCGTATTTCTACGGAGCATCAACGTTGCGTTATGTTCACAATGTAATCAACACCCACCGGTATGTAATTAACAATGAAATACCACAATAATTTGCAATTCCCTTCCTATCTTACAAGTTTGTACTTGCGTGCCAAGTTTCGTCCACATTGTTTATTAGATATAGATCAGTGATTTAGTTGTAAAAAGGCAACAAACAAACAGAACGACCGACTTACTTTCGCATTTGTATTAGTGTGATTACGAACCAAATATCCATACAAATAAGTATATACGTTAATTGGTTCTATATAAAAACGACCAACAGTGTCCACAAAACGGTCCCCCCTTTAACGAAAAGCGATTAAACGGTATATTGGATATCGGAATGCGTAACATACTCGTCCAATGTTCTAAGCCAATTAGTTGGTCATTTTTGCAGTGGCACGGCTGTATTCAGGGAACTGGCCTAAGCCGGTATAAGCCTGTTACGTCCGGTTCGGATCTAATTAAAGGACGTGTTCGTCCAAAACGCTGACATGACATTTGACGCTTTTTTTCTCTACACACCCATAACAACGGGCAGTTTTAATGGGTTTGCTTTCAAACATTATTTTAACTCTAATCCGCGTAACACCGAGCGTAAAAATAAAGCTCAACTCTAAAGCAAAGAGAATGGGAAAAAGAAGTAAGAATGAATAATTTGATCAAGTAATGCAGCAACCGCAGTCGCTCAAAATGAATACAATTGTTTTGTTTTCCCTTGGTAAATTTATTCGTTGTTTAGAATAATGAAACGAGCGTATTTGCTCAGGGAAATCCATTCTCTAACAATTTAAGACGGAGCCGCGTAATGTGTTGCAATTTTTCGTATAATAACCGAAATGAATAATATGTACGAGAACGTATTTGCCCTGCTAAATAGAAACAAGAACCTCAGCAGTGAGTCAAGCTTGAGCGCACCTGCCTAACATTATATTTTAGTACATAATTTAATTGAGGGTTCCGTATTCCTTTTATGCTAGTAAAATTAATATCTGAGTAGGCAAGGTCGTTCCATTAGGGTACAGTAATCTATGTTGCGTGTACCAAAACGGGGCTCGTCTTTATAACAATCTTTGCAGATACCTATATACTCGCATTAGATATTCTACTCGAGCCTTACGTAACCTATTCATGGTAAGTACCTTCATAAATTGTTATTGAACTGACGCAAAAACTGAAAGTTCTCGTCGTTTTTTAGAAACTGAGATAGGTATCGATTATAGTAATATCAAAACTTAACCATTCTGGTTTCATATAACGAAAAATAACCAACGCGAAATATACTCACGTATTATATATTATAAATTTAGAATTTTATTTTGTATTGGTGAAATTTTTTTATTCGTGTTTTCAAATTAACCGGAAAAATAATTCCGTGCTTCTTATATTTTTTTCACTCATGCTGCTTTAAAGAATAAAACAGATTAGGTCCCGGTAACTCGAGTTAAGTTTTTCACTATGATAATCTGCCATTTTCAGCTATAGTAAATATATATGTATAAATAGACTGTAATGACGAGTTAAAATCATCTCGCTTCAGGAATGAATACAAACACTAAATATCAGTGCGCACTAAGTATCTATCCAGGTGCGTTGCTACACACTAATCTCGTCTATTCAATTACATCGAATTTATAAACACATTTATTGCAGTAGAGGTAGTATGCATTCTTATAGGTGCATCAATCCTCGTACTATAATTTGCCTCTTCAGCATACAACATTCAAAAATGTCTCGTGTAAATTAATTCTTACAGAAGTCACTTGTTAAAATATTTTGATCTAAGACAAGTACTATGGAAATTTCAAGTGATAGCAACAGTGACTGTATGAAATTATGAATACAAGGTAAAGTATCCTAGAATGTAAAGCAAAGCATATTTAAATTTTTAGCTAATATTATAGAAGACTTTTGAACACATACTACATGTACGTATATACTCGTAGATACACACTTTCGAAACTCTTTGAATACTGGTCCAAATCAAAAAATGGTAAATGTCAAACTTTGTTACATCGCTGTCTCTCTTACCATGTGCGCAACTACAGCGCAGCGAGTGAGGCGCGCTTCGCTCTACGTACGACATTAAGTAAAAGAGTTCCGTGAGCTGTAATTTAGTAGAAAGCATTGAAATATTCGTGTATAATCTGAATAACATGCCGATATGAACAACGGGGGAATACGGAGTGCGCCAAGGTGTACTCTATCCAATATTAAACGTTCGGAGAACTCTTCGTGGAATATTTTAGGTATTACGCGCGGGCCCCTACAGTATTCAATAAGAATAAGGCAATCTGAAAATAGGTATGGATGCTATAGGACTTTGAGTCAGAATAATGCCTATTACAAACAAAACAAAAACACAGTTTTATGTCAGTGAACCTCTGTTGGTTACACTTTCATGACTCAGCCATTCAACTTGATGTTTATTACATCTTAACTTTGGAGATGACTCTGTATTCTCATGATAGATCACTAAAGGAACATTTCCTATGCGGATATTTAACCAGGTCGGGTGGACTACATAAAAAATCACAGTGAAATGTGAAATAACAAACCATTTTTTTAAACTCTGTATTTTATATCATTATCGTTTTGTCCGAGAATTCGTGCGCATTGACTTCAGAAATTATCCCATTGACGTTTTAGGGGGAGAGTCGGGTTATGTGAGATTCTTACTCACTAAACCCCTTCGGTGGTCATCCGCTGCGCATATCAGGGAGCTCTGAGTCTCCAGAGGAACGTCGCCAGTGCTCCCCTCACGCGATGCAATGTGCTCTTCCCGGGCTGATGTGCCAGCCCTTGTACTCTCGCAGAGCGGACTCCGCAGTGGAAAAGAGACTACGCCCAAGGACTTAACTACTCGTTCGGGATGCAAAGTCGCCTTCCTTCTCCGGCCCTTCATCTACACAGAAATCAAGTGACTATCCTTTACGACGTACAAGAAAGACTACCAAGCCAACAAACTTACTTTCGCATTTATAATATTAGTATGGATTTGATATCATATAAATGCATATTGATAAAGAACCCATTGAACCAGATAAAGCGATGCTTTCGAAGTCCAGACATACAATAAATTCCAGAGAAACACCCGCCGCCCTGTTCATTGAGCAGTTTGCGTGTACCATGAACCCAAGTATCACATTACGCATCATGTTCAAGAAGACCTCAATTCCTCGGAACCTCCGTAATGTAATTTTTCGCCTCCCCGTTTTCTTTGCCCAAAAGTTAGATCTTTATTGAAATATTGGATATCAAGTACGGTGGAGCTGTTTTTATTATTCAAAAGTTACCCAAATGCCGCGGCCCGGGTCTCACGGCTATGGATAAAAGACGCATCGAGTTTATTTTGATTTTTATCCCGAAATTGGTTTAGCGTGAAATAAGAAAGGGTCATATTGATAGTGTCAAGAATAAATGTATGCACGATAGTACGACACGTTCATTGATCAGTAAAAGTTTGCACACCGAGGAAGACACCGAGCATCCTCAGTTATTAAGGGGAGTTGCCGTTTACGTAAAACAGTGATACGGAGCACCTCGTCAAGCTAATAACAAAGTATTGGCTCCCAATCGCTTTCGAGTTTCAGTTTTCAAAGTTTTTATTCTGCTATATTTTAATTATATTCAAAATCATATTTATAAACAGATCGTAGCAGACCGACACATAATAATTTCGTTGTGAAAACAACCAATGTGAATTGATTTATAACTGGTGAAATACATAGTTTGCGGTCCCTCGGGCAGTCTGAGCGAAACCAGAGCTGGTACACAACCGCGAGCCGTGTCGATATCAAGACCAGCGCCACGGCTAGCCTCGTTGGCTAAAACTAGACACTTTAAATGAGTTCAATAATTTCATTTACTAAGTCTAATACGAACTAACAAACATAAATCTAATATACCTCCATCTCACCTAAGGCTAAATGACTATAAGTACGTGAGATGGAACGTGTGTTCACAGAAGGCTCAGCCTTTCATGCCGAAAAAAAGCAGTACTTTTGACACTGTTGTTTGGCGGCAAACTGAGGTAACATGGTGGTAGATATACAAGTGGACATAAAAAATACCACCAATCGTAATCTGTGACGTTCAGAATGGTCATGAATCCTATTTTCTCCTGAGAGTTGATTTGTAACAGGAACAAGCTGCGGCGACCAGAGTTGCATAACTTGCGGTCGAGCGGGCAGACCGCGCGAAACTCGAGATGCAGTCTCGCGCGGTGTCGATTTCGTTCTCATCATTATCGCTGGCTAAAAATATTTTATCGATAAAACCGGGGTGAGAAAAATGTTTGGAAATTGCGGATATACCATCAGATAGTATCCATGGGTCCATGTTACAGAAATGGTGTTCATGCAGGGAAAAAAGTGTAAAGGAGAATTTTATTTGGAATTCGAATTGTAGCTTTTACTTAACTATAAATAAATATCTTGCAGCAAATACATTTAAAAAAATTATGGGTACAGTGAATAATAATACATATCTGTGGTTCATAGGATCATGCACGCTAGTATAAAGCTATGTTCAAAATACGAAAAGTAAAACTGTACAAAGTTCGTAAAAACAAAAGCTTTTTACGTTTATTACGGTTTTCAATTTAATAAAAGAAAGCTGTGTATTTTTAAAATAGTAGTTTACATAAACTGTACAATGAACTTCTGGAACTTCGAAGGAAATTCAAAAGAGTCGCGTTGAACATTGCGACGAGTCTGAAAAACTCTTTAGCGTGGAAAGCAAGGTTTTTCATGAAAATTCTTTTAGAACTGCGGAGGGAAGATAGAGAGCGGCGGACGAGACAAATTTCATGGCGTGCCTCTGAGCAAACCACTCAACTAGTGAAGAATTTTTGCTTTTATTTCTCGTCGGGCTGACACCCGATCGCTTACGTCTCGGTGTCAGTTCGACGCGACGGTCGACTTGATTTATGCGACCAATATGGCGGGCGCTGTCACTCCCCAACGATATCCAACCTCTCATATCAACCCTGATGCGGAGGCTCCCGAACCACTGCGCTGACTTAATCTTACAATACGAAGGTTTTGACTTACGCAGATATCTTCATAACAATCGGAAAGGTTTTTGCCAGACCAATACTTAGATTTAAAGCTCAAACACAGGCGCACTGTTTTCTTAGATCACTTGTACCTACAATATTTACTTAATTTAAAACTATATATTTTTAGACGTTAGTATGTTCAATTACTTTCTGTAATAACGTGATTTATAAAGAAGAAAATTAAAACAACGTTATTGTCGATAAAGTTGTACTTTAGTGACGTCACAGTGCAGCTTCAAAGTCAGGGCATTTCAACCATCATTGAATTTCGTAAATAAAAACGCTATTTCAGTAGACTATGAAAAGCTTGATTTCACATTTAGTTGATTATTCAGCCGAAACCCTAATAAGTATTGTCTTTACTTTCAAATTATATTTCCGGGAAATTTACCTTTAAAGCAAAATTTCACCTTAAGGCAAATGACTGTTAAAAATAATAAAGGAATCAAGTGCTTCATGAGCTCGACAATATCAAGTAGGCACAGGAGACACCTCCGGCCCTTGCCGTCGCCGCTAAGTAGGTCGGATAATGTGGCGGCTCGCCGCGAGGGCCCTCGTGCCCTCCGCTCGCTTCGAGGGCTCTCTGCTCTACTCCCTAATAAAATCGCTTGATTTGACATGATTTTTAAATACCGATAGTACAAGTATACAAATTTGTTAAATTGGCAAGTTTTTGTTTAAAGATTCATCGAGCCATTGATCAAGAGATGCGAATACGCTTCAAAACGAATAAAGTATAAGCAATGCGGTTACTTATCGGAGAGAGAAATAAAAGAGCTAAACGAATTAGCATCTGTTCGGCAACATATTTTGCTTCATATATATGTGGCAGTATACAAATTCCAGCTTTTAATGGATTTCGATACGTTAGCGTGTCTACGCTTTACCATCGCCATCATACATAGTGATTTATAAAAAAATTACAAACTAATCTTACATTAAAACAGCCCGCTTATTTAAATTACTTTTGCTGAAAAGAAAACCACATTGTGATAGATACAAACGTTGTTGTTTTTTCATCAAATCATAATGTGAACATCTTGAAGGAGAAAAAACACAACATTGAGTTTAATCAAGGAGTTTTATCAAAAAAGTGTATTAGTTTCTGCGGCGACGGAAGCTCTCAATGAATAACGTAACTTAGAACCGAATTTGCGGAAACTAATTGATTTGGGATACCGAGAGATGGGCCTTCGAGAGGCAGCTTGTGGCGGAAACATAAAGACGGGTGTACACTGGTGGAAACTCAGGGTGGAAAAATGTGTTAGTAGATTCTAAAACGCTTTTTTTTAACCACTACTTATATCAGTAAAGTATCATATAATTAATCAATCAAATGTAACAAATATTTTTTTCACGCCGGAATATGCGATGAATATTCCGGAAAAACGTTCTACACAGAAGAGAGTTTATGGGTTTATGTGATTGAGTGACTGTTTAGTCAAGAATTGCATTTCTCGTAAAATCTACAGAACTAAACCATTTAGTCGATTGAGGTGCTCATACAATTGATGCAGTCAATCTGCGATTTTTTTTAACCCCGTAACCAAATCGACCAGGTTTCTTTCGACGCTGTGTCGACGCTTCCAATGCTATACGAGACTGAACAGTCGCGGATCGACGTTATGTGCACATGCATCCAAATACACTGCAATAGAAATTGAGCGTTGGTAAATAGTTGTCCAACTTTTTAATCAAATGCGATACAGGCTTTTTGGAACTAAAGTATGAGCTCGTTCATATAAGCTTATTAACTTATAAGCTTATTAACCACAAGAAAATATTTGTTCAACTAAAAATTGTATATATGTGGTAGCCCTACATGTGCTATAGGCACTAACACAGGGAGGCGACGTACGCAGCCCGAGAGAGAGGGGGGGTCTAGGGGGTCCCTGTCACTGTGGTTCGACACGCGCATCGCTCACACGCTCTGACGGACCGACTGAATTGAGAAATGGAAACGCGTAATCACAAAAAACTCTTGTTCATACTCCATCATAGATAAATTCCATGACCCCGCGAAATGTACACGAGATACGAGGCAAAACAAATGCGAAAATAGAAATCCGCTAAGTTGTACGTTACGAGAATATAAACTCGTAACCTGGTCAAAGAACGCTCCTAAGTTTAATATGGAGGATGTAAGAATTTTTGACTTTCAAACTTTGGGGTCGTTTGGAGGTAAAGATTATAAAAGTCCGGTGAGTAGGGTGCATGGGGCACAGTTTTCTTTTTACTGCAATAGAGCAACAAACAAACTTTTGTTATACAGTCAGTTTTGGAGAAATCAAAATCACAAAACAAAATCAAGTCACACCCACTAACAGTATAACACTGGTTAGCTTGTTAACTTTTTATCAATTTTAAGTATTTCGTATACAATTTATGAGTACATAGTTACCCAAAAAAGGAAAAATAATGTGAAAAAAATGTATTATTACCATTTAGACTCTCCACATGACAAAGTGTCAATGTGATTTAAATAAATTTAAATATTTACACACTTGCAAGTACAATACTTAATATACTGATTTGTACACACTCGTGTATTGCTGCATTCTTGCAAATAATATATCCTAATAAATATGTTCTATTCTATTTGCAGCTATAACAAAACTAGCGTAAAATTTTACACGACATCTAAAAATACTGGGTTCAAATTGCATTATTGCTGTAGTAACTATTTACAATATCCAGTAAAAACTTGATTAATGTAAGAATAAACAAAAACGCTGATTAGTTAACTTTTGCAGTACACACAGTCCTTTTTGAAGTTCCAAAAGCAGACGAGATGCAGCCAAAGCAAAAATGTGCATAAGAAAACTCGCAAAGTGTTTTTAGAAATAAAGTGTCGCCTCCGTCCCGTGCAAGGAAAATAAGATTTTGAACCGAAATTGAATCAAATGTCAGGGATGCAGCTCTCCTTCCATCACTTTAGTTCAAAAGGTGAAAATTTTAGAACAGAGTGCTTTTTATTTGCAAAGTGAACCTTACCTGCTGCATAGCTGCATGTTTGGCTTGAAATATAAAAAGTCAAGCGAACTCATATTGTTTTTGGGAAACAATAAGTATATTTTACGTAGATTTTCTCTTCTTTCTGGAAACAAACGACAAAGCATAAATATAAACTTAAGGGCTAATAAACGGCTAATCTATTCTTACCCCTGGATATGCAGTATAAATATCTAATCTATGCCCTGGGTGTAAAATTGTTCACTATATCCCCCTTCCAAGTTGTCTAGATAAATTGAATTCTGATTGTAATAGGGTTACATTAGATAATATTAATTTTAATTATTAATAAAAATACAGGAAACATGCAGGTATTTGCGGCAGTAGCATAGCATATGTAATAATAAAGCTTTATAGGAAATTAATTTTCTTTCAAGGACGGAACCCTCGATGCGTGGACCCAACTCGCACTTGGCCAGGTTTTTTCGTTGAAATAGATTCCGGTATTTATATATAATTTATACCTATTATTATCAGTTTCTTCTATATCTAATGTAGATAAGAGTGGAATATATAAGGTAAAAATAGCGGAACTTCCGCTAGTAAAATCAATATTTTGTTTTCTACTGTTTTATACATATTGTGTTTCAACCTGTAATGTACCTGTATCGTGTGAATTAATTCTTCGCGTAATATTCCACGCGGCGACCTTGGTTCGAGATTGGTAAAATAATTTCCACAATGTTATAGGTTCCTCTCCATTTCACAGACACGACCCGGCTAAGACGAGTATTTAGAGCGCCTGATAAATTGGCTCCGAAATCGATTTATGGCAAAGTCGCGTTTAAAGGAAAATGAAAAATTCGCAAAATCTGCTTGAATCTCATAATAGCCTTTTCATCAATCAATACAATGAAATTCGAAACTGACAGGGGGTGGCTTCTATTACTTCGAGATCAGGCCGTACTACGTAATAACAATTTTTCCTGTAGTCGTCGGAGCAATCTTAAGAAAGCTAGCAACCTCTTATTTTATCCTGAGTTTTTATAAAACTGGCGTCGAACTATTAATATATACGTGCATTAGATATTTCTTCCAAATAATTGTTCAATTGATTAAAAATAATTACGTAGCATTGCTTGACAAATTCATTACAAAATAAAGTAACTAAAAAGCAATGAAATTAATTTGTTCGTAATTTGACTTAAGAATTTAATCGTGTGACGTCAAATAATAATAACAAATTATTTAATAAGCAATGAGATACTAAAGTAGGTACGAAATTCAGGTTGCAACATAGACATGAAACAAATACTAAGTTTACGGCACATGTCGTGTCTTAGGAGAAATAAGTAGTGAGCCGTCGTCTTTTTCATTGTTCAGCAAATAAGCCTAGTGGTCGGACAAAGGCGGGCTGTCGCAACTAGAAGCACGTAAGGGCGGGCTTCCGCAGCGCCAGCACTCTCGCGAGCTCGAGGCACCGCGGAGCGCCGCCTCGAGCGTCGAGCGTCGAGTCTCAAGCGTCGTCGAGTGGCTCGAGAGTCGAGCTGACGCTGACGAAGCCCGAATAGCTGAGATTATTACGCTATGCAGCTGGTACGGAATAGTATGTGCTGCGGATTATAGGGACACAACCAACGCCGATGACGACCCTGTGTTTAGGTGTACATTTAAATTGCTTATGTTGACAATTGATGTTCTCTTTTGTCACCATGTCATATTCATCTTAAATTGATATTTCCGTCAACACACTGCATAGGAACACGAAAGGGTGGATATGACATGGTACATATTTTTGTACTCGAGTGTACACAAAAATTTTCAAACATGATTAGAAACAATCATTTTGAGCCATATAATTTTTTCCCGTAGCTACGATTCAGCAAAATTTACAAGGTAGTTTAGATAAACATTTGTCAAAGCGATTTTTGCGTTTATTCAGGGATTAAATGTAATGCAATTACCTACGAATTGCCTGTGAAAATCGTCTTTAAATAAACAACACTCAATGTTACATTTTTCAACTTATTGCACTAGTAACACTGGAAAAATGAAAGGAGAGTTGATTAAAAATTAAAGCGGACTATATTTCACGAATTAAAAATTCCTCTGTGCAAACGTAATATTCAATTTGAAGAGAATAACTCTGGCGCACGACAATCCGAACAAAAAGTTTATTCAACGCTTGTAATTAGAAGCCGCAGAGAGCCGGGACGGACTTTTACACTAAAGCGTCGGCAAAAGGACCCTTCACAAGTACTAACTAGTAAGACAAATAGCTTGCTTATGTGTTATTACTAAACTGTTATGTATTCGACGTTCCATATGCATCTTCTAGATCTCCTAGGATCCCTTACAATATTTTTTACAAAATTTAAAAATTCTGATAATAATGTGCGATTGATAGACATCATTTTCAACCGACTTCAAAAAAACCGGCCAAGTGCGAGTCAGACTCGCGCGTAAAAGGTTCCGTACCATCAAGTATAAAAACGGCAAAAAATCATGTCTGTTTAATGGTAGCACCCCTTAAATATTTGTTTTATTTTAATGTAATTACATATTATTTAAATAAAATTTAATTAAATATTCTGTGAACATTTCAAGCGGCTACTTGTTGCCGTTTAGAAGTATCGAGCAAAAAATCATGTTTATTGTATTGGAGCCCCCTTAACTATTTATTATATCCTGGTTTTAGTATCTTTTTATAGCGGCAACATAAATACATCACCTGTGAAAAATTCAACTGTCTAGCTATCACGGTATCTGATACAGTCTGGTGACAGACGGACAGCGCAGGCTTAGTAATAGGGTACCGTTGGTTACCCTTTGGGTACGGAACCCTAAAAAGGAGGAGGTTCTCAATTCAGCTGTTTGTTTTTTGTATGTACGAGTATGTTGTGTTTTCTTTGGTAGAGCATACTTCAGAGGTCCCATATATGTTTTATCGAAATTGATTCAGCGGTTTTTTTTTTAATTCAACAAAAACAAATATGTGCCCACATACTTCTATCTCTAAGGGTTAACATTGTAGAGGATGAAGGCTGTAGACTTTTTGGGGCAGTTAAAGTCGGTTGCTATTTGTTGTTGTTTTTAAAAGCGTTATTTATTACATAAAAACATAACTTTAAATCTTTCTTTGTACAAATCGATCTATATTTATAAAACAAGTAAATAATGTTCTACGCCCAAATATATATAATAGTCCCCGTATTCGCTGTCATCCATCTTCTTCAAGCGGATTGAGAATAGTGCCGAAGTTTGCTCTTCGCATATCAATGAGGAACGACGACACTTAGTTTTTTCCTTAAATTCCAATTTATTCTCAACCACACATACTCGTATCTACGTTCCAGGCGCATTCAGACTTTTCCTGGCAAGCAGAAAATAAGGTTCTATGAATTATACGAAAATAGTGAGTATTCTTTTTTTGACGCTCTATATAGATTATGAACATTGAGTATAATTTAAAATTAATAGGATAACATTTAAAAAGATAATTAATCTGGCACTGTAGAGCATAAATCATAAAAATAAACAAATATACGGTTCGGAGACATGTACAGCACTGCAAGGGTGCTAAAATCAGCATATTCAAATGTCACAGCCTATTTGTAGTTGTTGAGATGAGAATTGTATTTTATTGTATCAAAGCGTACATTCATCATACAAATGAGCGCTTACTATCATATGAGATCAAACTGTTGTCCTATTTTGACTACTAATAAAATAAACTTGGTAATGTTAACTCGCTATCATAATGGAGGTAGCGTAGAGAGATATCTGCATCGGAACCTGTCCGGAAGCCGTCCGGTAGAAAATAACTCAATTAAGTTTTACATCCGGCAACCGAGTCGCAGTCCGGACGTGGATAAACGCGGTTATCACAATTATCCCATGTTCAGCTAAACTAACGAGCTCCACGAGACCAGGTAACGTTTGCGCTTTTTGGAAAATCTAGCAGAGAATTCTAATCAGTTAAAAGGGGTAAAGCATCATGAAAACATTCATTTAGTAACAGTCTAAATGTCATTTTGTTCCTACTGTATCTATATCGAGGTCGAGGTGTGCCACACTTCACACTGTATTATAAATCCATACAATATTATCAACGTAATAGTTATAGTTGTTTGTCATGAGCGTTAGAATAACATCATTTTCTGTATAAAAGGTCTGAGAAGGACGTAAGGCTGCTTTCGTCGCGATCAAACAAGTAGTCCCCGTAGCATAATTTTTCTCAATTTGAATTTATTGCATGCAGATATTATGCAGCCGAACATTTAAAAAGTTAATAAACACAAAACAATGAATATAAGACTAATAAAAAAGTAAATACAAAATAATTTAATAAATAAAGTATTTCATCGGAAAAATAATGATAACTTGCTTAATTTTTAAAAGTTAATATGCATTTACAAGTCTTTATAAGCTTTTTAGTAGCACTAAAAAATTTAGCACTCCATCTGCCTGCGGTAAAAACTCGAACGCAATGAACCATAGAATTTTTAACAACTCCAGAATAGTTACAACGCATAAGTGTAATTCTGTCTGTATATACATACAAACTTATTGTCATGTTCGTACTAGATACCAACTTTGCCATACATTTTAATCTGAATCGTTTTTTCTGCAGGGACGTACTCCTACTCTTCCTTGTTCCGGTCGTAGCATCATAAATAACACGCGACAGTTTTAATCAACAAAATTGTCTAACAAACGTCTAGGAAACAGAGACAGTTATTGCCAGTTAATTTACCACTGTCTTTTAAAAGAAAACGGGTAGCTACGAGTAGCTTCTAGAAGAACGGTGTAGGCACCACGCGGCGCCACGCGGGGTTCCTAGCCGACAAGACCTCCTAATGGAGGGGCCTGGTGCCCGCCGGGGGGCTATTACAGCCACTGCTCTTATCGAACTAAAGCTAAGACTTTCTTAATAACGGAGGATTTAGCCTTTCCCACTACTACGCTGCTGCTACAATTTCCAAGGAGAATTACATTTGTGCTTCCAACTAAATTAATTAATTTTCTAGTTTTTCTTCGTCGTAAACTTGTAGTGTACCACACATATACGCATTTTGATTAAAGAGCATATGCCTTAAAAGTGGACTAATACAGTATGACTACTCGCTATTACCCGTTATTAACCGTTAGATTATGAATTAGTAATTTGATTATTATATAAAATTGATTATGAATTTGAATGGGGTAAAATTATTTTGGAACTATGTTCCAGAACTGATATCATCATCATGTGTTTAATTGTATAGTAGAGTTGTTTAGAAGCTGTGTGCATTTGACATATTCAACGTGAACATGAAACAATTTAAGTTTTTAGGTAACTTTAAATCTAAAATGCATAAACGAAGACGGAATCTTTTGCAAACTGACGCAAAACTTCCAAAATCAACGTGTCGTGCCATTGGTCGTGCCTAACAACTGTGCAACCGCAGCATCTCTAACAATCATATGCTTTATTAACACCACTATAGGGTTTCAAATCGCCCCAAACAACTACTTATTTAATTCTTTGACAACGATGTTTCACAGCCACTTAAAACTTTTCAGTGAATAACAAATCTCCTCTGAAAAGTCTATTCCACGAAGTTGGGCTGTTAAATTGTTTGTAGGAAGACAGAGGAGGTCTTTTAAAAAGTTAAAGGGACAAAAAGCGCATAATGGGATCAGGTGGTGAGTGTTGTTTAAAGCTCCACATTGGTTTACTGCTTTGTGAACTTTTTAAATGAAGGCTGAGTTCGTTTTCATTTTCATGTGGTTAACGCCGAGCTAAGTGCGCCGCAACTAAAAGCTGGGGACTAGCTGGCCTCGGTTCAACCGGACTGTCGCGTAGTCTCTTAAACTAGAAGGGTACGCTCATTGTCCACAGTCCCTTGTTGGTTTATTCAAGGTTTAGTTAAAACTCCTCAACAAATATTATCTGTTTTATGTAACCCTATGACGATTATTTTTATTTGAGAAAAAGAAACCATTCCACGGGAACACTTTACTGGCATACAAAATAACCAATGTCTTTCTTCAGGCTATGTAAGTGACAACTTTTATCACTATTGGCTGCGCCGCTGGGGCGTCAGGAAGAAACAAAGTTAGAATAATAAATTGCTGTTTTTAATTTTATAATAGTTTCGTTTCGTTCATAGAAAATAAGTGCACTTTCCAGATTAATTTGTTCTCTACAAAGGTCTCCGCTAAAGACTTCCGAGTACACGACAAACAATAAGTTCAAAATTAAAGAAACCAGATTTAAACAAGTAACTCTTCACGAGTAAAATCACTCCAAAATAATAAAGACTCGTGAAAATTCTAGTAGGCCGCAAACAAAGGCGCCGTTACAGAGCCCAACTATACGGCGAGCTGGAACAGCGCCGGCGGGTGCGTGGGATCCTGTATTACGTACCTAAAGTTATGCATACCCTCGCTTCTAATCTACTTACATTTCCTTTGAAGGTATTCCCACACAAGCAGAGGTAACAGGTAAAATCGTCTCAAAATAACAGAACCTCGTGAAAAATCCAATGGGTTCGATTCACGTACTTGAATTAACCATAACATCGGGGAAACGTGTCGAAGTGGCAACTTGACAAAAAGCTTCTTGTGATTGATGCTCAGTCCCCCCGATACTGATGGAGGTACAATATACACACTACTACACTGACTGTGTACGGAAAACAGAGGAATGTTCCCACTCGATACGTTGGTGTTTGATTCTTCACTTTGTAGAATATATCTAAATGTACATGCAACCATAGCACAAATACTTGGCGCTTTATTCGATAACGAATCTGATGTGGCACGCATATCAACAATCATTGCTTTGAATGAATTCGATAGACTTAGACCTATGTTCAGCAGTGGCTGTTTCCCGGATTACGATAATGGGTTGAATTAAAATATTTTAAGATGAAATAAATACACAAAACGCGATATTTATTTCATGTTTGTGTTGCAATTTTAAAACAAGTTCATATTATAGTAATGCCTCAACTAAGAAAACATTATTACTGTAGTATGTTTAAAAATAATTACGATTGTAAAACTAAATTCTCATAATATAGAATTAAAATATTCTCAGAAAACATCCTAATCCTAAAGTGCTTTAAATGTATGTACTTACACTTACTTTTATCCACGGTATCCCGATCAAAAGACCTCTCACTCAAAAGAGGTACACAATATCATACGACATTCTCCATGGCATATGTGCAATAAAAATTCCATAAAGCCGCTGAGGCTTGAAAGATGAACTAAGAAACAAACAGACTTCTACGAGTACTGCGCAAAACACATTCGCGTCATGGAGCCAAGTTTTCAGGCTATTCAATCTTTCCGACGGATATCTCTAAAGCCTTTTTCAGGGCACAATACCAAGACTTCAACAAAACAATTAAAGAAGTAAAATAAACAAAACAAATAAGAAAGTAAAATAATAATTTGCTTACCAGACTTATATTTTTTTACACATATTATAATATATTTTTTTTAAATAATGTAAATATTACTGGACACAATTCAAAATCGAAGCTCGGTTTAAAAATATTTTGTAAAAAAAGTTTCGTGTTCCACGACAGTGAATTTTTGTGACATGTATCGTTAATGATACACACGACTGAATTGGCATAGCTGTATATGTAGCATAGTTTCTATGCAATTTATCACTGTAACGTTTCATACTTATTATCGTGGCTCTGTAGTTCAACTAGCATTATCTACAGATTTACTTAGGGCTTCGGTCCAATATACGAGTCATACGGGCTGTATCTACGATCTAGATTTCACGAACCCAGCTGTAATTCAATCTAAATGAAGGGCGCTATGAAACAAGCATGATATAGTCTGGAGATCCTATTATTACAAAAAAAGGTTTACACTTTGATAGCTTGTCTTTTGACCCTGCTAAGCTAATTCCGCAACATAAAACACATGGGAACGATAAAAAGCTCAAGGGCTGAAAACTTTTTTCTGGCTAAATTTAATCTTTGTTACGTAAGAATTGAGTACGCTTTGATACTCGAAATAAAGGAATTAAATATTAGCTAAAGATGGGACATAAACACTTTCACTAAATATCTGACTAAGCTTAGTGCTACAAAGTACTGTTGGTGATAGATTGATTACTATTTAATATCAAATTCATTCTCATGATGAACTTGAATACTCATTCTCATTCATCGGAACAATTTACCCCCGAAAGTGGTCCATGTAAAAATCTTCACACCTAATCCTGCAATTAATAAGATCCTCAGTGTCGTTTTCTTATTGGATGGCCGGAAAAGTCTTGCCACTTTGAATGAGCATCCCCCATTAATCTTCACGAGGAAAGAGTTTTTCGTGAAGGGATTGGCCTGTGAGATAGGCCATAGACTAAGTAAAATGGCAAGCGATTAGTCGTGTGGTATCAGAGGCAACTCCCAGATCTTTGCAGATTGCATTTCAAATATTGCATACGAATAGTATACTGCACCCGCAACTCAGGCGAACACATCTGATAGTAAGACTCCTGCAGCCCTAACCACCGGCCACAAGGAACAATTGTTTATTTATTTAATTACTCCAGTGGGAGGTGACAAATCCATTTAGCGACTCTATCTCTCGCCTGCGCCTGAGACCAATCAATTACGGCGCAGCCGCGGCGGGGGGTTGATTACGGTCGCCACTGACGTAGACTTAACGACGCCGATTGGATGCAGCGGACGTAAACCAATCTGCACTGTTCTCTGGCTTGCGGTAGCTTGCCGATCAACTAGCCGTATCGACTACCAGAGGTTTCACAGGAGATATTGTGTCAAACAACGTATTATGTTCTTGTCCTCGCATTTTATGCAACGATGTCTCGACATAACTTTAAAAGTGACGTATATACCAGGGAATGTACATCATTATCCACTTTCGTAAAAGGAACATTTACTCCCAAGTAAAATGAATATGGCCATGCTCTGACAGACTACGGAAAAACATCAAGTAGTATATTCCGATTAGCACCGTTGTCAGTCTTATGGGAGATTTTCCATGTTCATTCCAATTCAATCATTTTATAGCTTCATGTCGTATATATAACGCTTTGGTACTTTTTTCTGTATTTTTCTGACTGGTTATTCATTAAAATATTAGTTGTCTTATTCCTTCGCCCAAACTTCATACTAAATTTTAACCAACAGTTCCTATAATCAATTGAAATTATAAAAGCTCCTTTATTTGCTTATTCATCATGTTGTGTTTTAAATCATTTTGGACGTAAGGCACATACATACACCCTAAAGTAAGTCGAATTTGAATAGTATATTTTCTTTCCATAACAATTTTCTGATCATATCGAACGCATAAATAAAAATGAGATCACACATTTCTCTTCCGGAGACATGTCAGCGTCTTGATATCGAAAATGTAATAGAACGCCATATCCAATCTTCATTGTTGTCCTCCAGCAATCACGATATCTCAGAGACCGACCAATGAGCTTACAAATTTCAACACACACACACACTCAACAGGAAATGTTCGTAGCGCACATATGTATCAAAAATGACTTATCCGGAAAATTCAGTAACTGTAGAAATATAGAAACAGATTTTTATCGTAATTAATTATTAGACGGAGCGAAATTGGTTTGTTTTTACAACACATTCTACAAATTATAATTAATGTGTCCTTAAAACTTTGTGGATTTGCTATTTAGGAGCCAACTTTAATAACTTTACTTTCATTTGACCCGACGATAAGACATAAATAATCAGCTCACTCACAACCCTAAGGGATAAATAAAATAGGCACAGATAAGCGTCGCAAGCTTATGCTCGATAAATTTACTCGTCACAGTTTATAAAATAAAGTTCCATTGAAAGGCGCCAAAAGATCCCTTATCTCGGTTACAGCCGCTTTGAATAACGATCCAAAGTGTAACCCCATCGCAGCGGGTTCTTTGATGTCCTTTAATTATAAAAGTTTTTCTCGTAAAGGAGAACCTTTTGGACCTCGCACCCTGTGAACCCCTGTGCATACAACCAACTGACTCGTCACCCACCGTCTCCAATAACATCACTTGTTATTTAAACTTTTTGTAGTAAACGTGTACAAAAATTATGTGTCAGCGAATGAAGACCCCAAAAGGAACCGTTTGAATTATTTTCACTTCAATAATTTTATTATCCCCAATGAAGCTTCAAATGGCAAGTCAGTCATGATGTCCAGGATCAGATCTAATAAAGCTACGAAGAAGAAACTCAGTCCAAGCTAAGATCGAAAAATGTAAACTTAGTCTCAAAGAATCTCGTCAGATAATAATATCAAATAACTACTTATCTTGTTTCTTTTACAATCAATTATTTACGTAAATCCTGGCACTCAATACCCGTCCGGCAAAAAAGGTTTAATTGTTGTACTCCACATTGTGCCAATATTCTACTCATCTGATCTACCATAATGCAATATTTAAATCTGGATGTTTGAATTATGCATGTACGTAATGTATGTAATTAGAAATAAAGAAATTATTATTAAATATCTTGTACTTGATTATCTAAAGCTATCTGTAGACTAGAACAGAATCTTACGTAACGCCTGACATGCTTACATCACCAAAAACCTTTATTTACCGGCACAAACTGCATGAATTCTCAAATAAGAAACTCACAATTCGACTCCATAATAAATTCATAGCGGTATTCAAATAAAGGGCAAAAGAATATAGAGTTGTGGCCACTATGGAAGTAGGGCGCGGTGGGCCGGGTAGGTATCGATCAGCCGCTAAAACAGGCTCGTCGCCGCCGACTGTCTAGCCTGAGGCCAGCCAGCACACCCTGCTGCTATATAAAGCCACCTGCAGTGGTCTGTGCTCCTGGTACAATGACCCAGTAAAACGATTCCGGGACACGTTGATTGAAACTGAAATGGCTACATGTTTTATGGAATTGAATTGGAGTAGATTGTGTTTGGTTGTTTCGAGCAACGAATGAACGTTACTTATTGACTCAAATTCTCTATCCTAACTTTCGTTTGTTCGTTAACGTTTACATTGTTGCCATGATGATTATTTTCTACGCGGGTTATTGTCTGTCTGGTTATGAAGTTTATAATATACGTTGTGGTTGGCTTTACAACCAAATAGAGAACAACTCATAGACTCAAGCGTAAGCCTAACCTAAAAAAGTGATTAATTCACCGAAGTCCAATGGAAAACAGAGCAACCCCGAATTGTCTCGAATTACTAATCGATGTGGGATTTGTTTTACTTCCGAACCGAATCCCCCTCATTATTGTCCAACGTGATGAATCATTCAAGATAAACGTTTCGACACTGAGTAAATCAACGGAGATCACTGAACTTTCTAAATGATTTATTTAACATACAAAATACGTTGTGGCTTCTATCTATAATATGGTTTGTGATTGATTATTCATTAGTTAATGTTAATAAATTAATTGTAAGTTAGTGTTAATGAACTTCAAAGCTTCAATTTTGCAATAAATAATGTATACAACTTTCACGCCCAAAGAAGCATAAAAAAGTTCATAAAGACTTTACAGCTAATGAAGTCGTTATACACAATACTGTAGACGCCTAGCCAACTAGGCCTCGTAAAATCCTCCCTACTTGCGTATAGCTTCTGTGTTTAACAACAGAGCGGCCATTTGACAACTCAAGCTAATTTCCTTTTAATGAAGCGACTCCGGCATTACCATTCGTATATTGCGAACGTTTTCTTACCGCTTTACCGCTGTCATGAATGTCCCTATGCACTTAGGTCGTCCATTAAGACCGCTGCAACGTTAGCTGACGGAACGAGACCGTAAAACCTTTATAACATCCTTCCAGCACTTGTAAAGCGCTTTGAGAATCCTTGCCGTTTTATGCGACCTAACATTACCCCCACACTATCACGAGTTTTTTGTTGTCTCCAAGGATCATATCCTACACTAAGTAGTCTAGCGATAAAGGCCTTCTTACCATATCGCTTTCATACTTGTATTAGCATTTAAATGTGTAGATTTAAAAACAACTAAGCTCTGACTACAGTTGGGAATCCTAAACCACTGGGAGTAGTATTTGTACGAAACATAAGTAAACATGTTAGGCTAACAAACCAACGTTGTTCGTGCGGGCGGGCGCGGGCGGGCGGCGCGCCAAGAAACCATAACTTAACCCTTGACATATTCAGCGAGACAGACTCTCGGAATTCGGGACCGCTCTGCTTGAGAGAGACTAATAAAACTAATAAAAGTGTGCGGTGAATGAGGGTTATTAGGAGTCGTGATTTGCGAGCTGCAGAGATAAGTTTAATCAGAGTGCCGTTAAGTTTAAGTGCCCGGTGCATACGGTTTATGGCGGGTCGGGCGACATTGTCAACAGATCTTGCGACGCTCTTTACGGCTGCTGAAACGTTACTTTAACGGTTTTATAGTTTTCGTCGTTCGTCGCGCAGGCGGTCACGGCGTCCTTAATAGTCTGCGCTAAGTGCCCGCTCGGGGCTTTCCTCGCCCTACAATATCTTTGTATGTTTTTCTTGCACGCTAGCAAAGATTTCCATCTTTACGATACAAGGGTTTAGCTTTTTGTTTTTATGTTCTCTACCCTATGACCCCTAAATTTAGCACTGAGCGTTCATCTTGATAACATTCCGCACTGATAAGCAATGCTCAAGGGAGCACTTATAATAACATACGAGTATGTAAATATCGTAGATGTACATCTTGATGGCAGAAACGCTGAATGCATTTGACTTTAATCAAGTCATATAACGACACAAGTTTACGAAACAAACTACTGTACCCGGACAAGTTAGCTCCGTAGAAGTAATGGAAACTATAAATTAGTTCGGTACGTGTAGGTCTTCTTTAATTAATTCTAGTGCAGACGAAAAGCGCAATCACACGACCAACGGCGACGGGCACCCGACACGCGACTACAACGTCCGACGTCGCGTCGGCTGCATCGCGGCGTGACGTCGCGTCAACTGCAACCCTCACGTTATTAATTTGCCGACTAATTAATTAATAACGCGTACGTTTGCCATTAATCAGAACGGTCACGTTGCTCGACAAGGCCGCAGTTACTTGCGGGAACAATGGCGAAGGACTTGGTATCGAGCTCGCTCCATGAAGCCGTTTAAACTAATACTAAAATTATTGGCTTCAGTTTTTGTACACGGTTTAACTATGTATTACGCCGTAGTGATTCTATAAATTATATGTTGTTAATGTGTCATTATTTTCATTGTAAAGATTGCGGTGGCAGGCATATGGACTGTGTTATCTGTATCCGCGTGTATACGACTATCACATCCTTTGCACTTCGATCCCAGTTCACACACACATCCATGCATGTGATATAAATTCCACAACAAAAACCCAGGCTAGCTAACCGTGCCGTGTGATTTCAGTGTTGAATTGTGATCACGCTGGGACTTCTCGATGGTTTCGTTCATTTCGGTCGCCTACCCACCCATGAATGTAGCAAAATGTTTTGAGAAAATCTAGGTGGTTTACATGTAGATACCCTGCGTAACTGTTATTTATATATCCCGTGTCTTTAAAAACTGAAATCAAAAGAAAAATAGCACAGCTATTTAATATACGCGGACAACCCTATGCTCCACAATTTCTTCATTGAAATACCGATTCCCGCTGCATCTTTATAAATTCAAAAAGGCAATGCAGCTGAATCGCAGCAAAACGCGAGGCATCGAGACGCGTGCAGCTTTATAGAATGTCATTTGAAAGAAATTCTCATCCAGCGCAACCAAGCTTGCCTAGAGCTTAAATAACAGCTTCACGTTTGCATGAACACGCTTATTTATCGTTCACTAAGTTATTCTATGTAATGTTGTTGTTGAAGCGAGTTATGTAATATGGTTCTGAGTAGCTGCTGAGAAATTTACTCGTCTAGTGCTTGTATATGCTGTAACTTGTCTACATTTGTTCATACACAAAGTACATAACTATGCGAGAGGTAGGGTAGTTGCGTGAGTAACTGTCAACTATGTTAAATAAATAAATAAAATATTCCATTATATTAGACTTCGATGAAGTCAGTAACGCAAGCGCATTTAACAGGTAACGTTTTTTTTAAACTTCCGGTTCTTGTTTTTAAACCACTTTTGAGCAAGTCAAAGATCTTCGCTTGACGATAAAGCAAAAAAATTATATCCATGAAGGTTTTAATGGATATTTTACTGTCTCCAAAATCGAATGTTTCTTGGACATTTACTAATTAAAACATAGAACAGTATAAAGATGTTGGCAATCATAAGAGTAATAAATTACGATGTATTCAATGTAATAAGTAACGTGTCAGTATATGTATAGATGCCGCAGGTATGCAACGACGGAGCTATTTGCTTTCGCATATTGATTGCGTAAACAATGATATTGAAACATGAATAAACTATCCAATAATAGCATCACGTAAGGGTAGTTATGACGTTTCATTGCGTGCAACAAGTAAAGCTAGGGTTGATAAACTTTTACAAATTTAGCACCTCGTGTCGTAAAAAAACGTATTTAATCACAAACTAATTTCACTAGAGTCAAAGAAGCGATATAACAGGCAGTTCGCATCGATGTAACGAAGTGATCAGATAGTGGTTTGTCATCACTGTGTCCGTTCAATGTTAAACTAGTCATGAAGCGTCCATTCCAATGTAAATGATGATGGAATCCATCTCCAGTGGGTGGCGTAGACCGTACATAACCAGTAATGTGGGAAGCAGCCCTAGCGCGGCGCCAGTCAGCCGTCGACGTGGGGCTGCGAAAGGAATTTCAATCTGGTCGTGATGAGCTGAGCTAAGGCGCAAATTACACACGACCGTCCGTCTTTCACACCCCTACCACCATCTCTCGGTGTGAGCTCCGATCGCTTTTTCTCACAATGCGAGATCTTACTCTAAACTCCGAATAATAGTCCTAAATTATCCGTATAAAATGAACTCGTTTTTTAGAAGTTTTCTTTTTCCTTTTGTTTTTACACAGAGTTGAAAACAATGCTAGTGTTAGTTAATGTTTCAATTAGATAATTTAGTTATTTTCCTTTGACCTAAAAGGCTTATTTCGATATCAATTGTCAGCATATTGCATTATCTAGCTATAATGTAGATACTTGAACATTGACTACTGTCAGGGATGGTTCGCTAGAGACTTACAACACCACAACATACATATGGCTGATAAATCCGCATTAAACTTAATCAATAAAATCAGGTCACTTAAATAACTAAAGTTAGTAAGTAAAACGTATAGGGCCTTCACCTATCTACCCTATCGTAATTATTATTATTATTATTGGAAATGACCCGGAGCGGTAACACTTTTTCATAATAATAAGTAACCTATGTCCCTCTTCATGCCATTGGCTACGCGCGTGCCAAATTTCATCAAGGTATCCATTTTGCCGTGAACAAACAACAAACAGACAGAGAGACAGAGACAGAGACAGTCACTCTTTAGAAAAGCTTCAGTAGAATAATAGTTACTATCAAAATCTACTTCAATCTCCTTTATTTTACTCAAGCTTTAGTTATTCCTAAAAGCATTTTAATTGTTCTTTTATTTTATTTGGAAAATATTGCCTTAGTTATAACGAGGACCTCATATTCATGTTGAATCACAATCGATGTTGAACGGGAGTAAATAAAACAGGAATCGATGTGATTTTGCATCCGCATTATTAATCCATTTCACGCATAACGAAGAAAAGACAGTGCACGGAGCTGCAAAAAGATCTCAATCTCGTTCGTAAAGCATTTTGACCATCCATCATGTCTTTGACAGCGCTCCCAATCATAAGTTACCCCGGGAGACGTTAGTTTTCAATCTTGCGAGGTTCAGACAAGTTTTGGGATCTAAAAGACATTTTAATCTCTCGACAGGCTCAGGGATCGGGACTTGTTATACCTGAAAATAAATAAAATACGCCAGCCGTCATCCATTACGAGGATGACTATAATCAGGTGCATAAGTTCACTTCTCTTCAAGCGGCATTTACTATAAGCATAAGGCTTGACAGCCGGGATCTTCATCACAGTAGTAAGTTGTTTAGTTATACATAGATTCTTCTTGCTCCCCTTCTCTTTAAATTTACCTTTAGTCGATTTTTCTGATTTCCACGGTAAGACATGGGGTGATTATATACTAAAGCAGGAACCACAGATCAACAGTTTTTTAAACAGTGTTGGAATCTTAATAACCATTAAATGTTGCTACTGCAAATAATACACGCAGATATTTTTACCCCAATTAAAATCAGTGGCTAAATCCTATCACACTGACGCTGTCGTCATTCGTTCATGATAACTTTCCAGCTTGACATTTCTTGTAATCCTTTGTTAAATTTGTACTATTCCCACAACTACTCCCACACCTTCCACTTCCATACCAAATCAGTTGTTTAAGCTAAAGCCACAGAGAGCAGAACTTCCTTAACCATGTAAATTATTTGCAAGTTCGAGAACTAATAGTAAATAAGTCGATATTGTTTAGTTGGTGTCGGTGGGCGCAACAAGTAGGGCGTCGCGTCGGCGCCGCTCAGCATGGCCGCCCTGCGCGACGCACGCCGCACGTGACGTCACAACGATTACAAATAGAAGCCTGCGTGACTACTATCCAGTCCCCCCCCCCCCCCCCCCCCAGCATACGGCAAACTCTTGGAAATCGTCAGTAAATTCTTTTATTTTTCACCATGGTTTGTTTCGATCAGATAGGTTTAAATATAATTAGGTCATTAGTAATGTTAAATGTATTTCGTTTCGATCTAATAGAAATTCTCATAGACAAACAAAAACATAGTATATCTAGCTGAGGAACAAGTTAAATACTATGACATTGTCAAACCTATCTACGTTTTTTTCTACAAGAACGGAATGAAAAACTTTACCTAGATATTGTTTTATTAGACGTACCGGGAAACTCTAGCGGGCCGTCCCTGTACTAGATGGATTGACGACCTATTTAAGGTCGCGGGTAGTTGCTGTAGCCGTGGACCGTGGAGGAGTCCAGCAGCAGTGGACGTTTCCTGACTGATGATGATGATGTTAGACTTTACGAATGTAAGTTGGCAATGCTTAGCGCTTCCCTATTTGATGATCGGATTTGATATCAGAGACTTAAATAGACCTGTATACGTTGTAGTAGTCCATAAACTACAATTTTGTTTATATTTCAACATTTGAGTTTAAAACTGTTTTTATTAAAACATATTTTCTTATAGAGTAAAAAAAACAAGATACTAATGTTTTGCTTTGGATCGGGTAATCAGCAACATTTCCACATGTACGAGTACAACACTAGTTTAACGACAAGCAAAAGTTTTTAGAACATATGAAATATGCAAATCTTTAAAATACGATCGCATCAATAAAAATGTTATGTCCCATTCAAGTTTGAAATCTAATAAAACTAACTTCAATAATAGCTACGAAGCTACGAAAGTTCTACGAAATTCGTATAGAGTTCTACATAAGCGGAAACAAACCTATACACCGGAAACTATACATCGTGTATAAACTAGCGATGTGTAGGCTTTTCAAAAAGGCTTCATTCTAATTGAATATTCAAGGACTTCTTAATCCAATTCCAAGTGGACGATTAATATCCTAAAACTAAAGTATAAACTTGGTGTGAACAGGTAGCCATTTATGGTGTGGTTTTACAACACGTGTCACGGAAGTTTTACACGGACGCCAGGATCGATTGTTTCACGCGCCAAATAAATATGAATTACCATAGGGCGGGGTGAACCAGTTATAACAAGCTCGGTATAGCTGTGCAGTCACGAGGCCGAGGGCGCGCCGTAATAGCAGTCCACTTCCGCTTTATTAAATTTCTTCGCAAATACACTTTTATTGTCCATCTTTGTAGGACCATTGTCTTCAAGAGACGTTTGTATCGTATGCAAATAGTGGAACAAATGGGGCTCTCGCTGGCTACGTTTATTATTATTATAGACTCACGGACGACAGCGTAAAATGAAAAATATTAATATGCAACTGGGAATCGAAAACGCGATCTTCGGATCCTAACTGTATTGCCGTCGCAACTCTATTAGGCTACAGAGGTTTATTTTCATTTCCATAGTAACAGATGAAATGTTAGAAAACGCATTGATAGAAAATTCATAATATATACGCGTTCCTCTCGACACAGCTTGAAACGGTCTCAACTTTATTGCGATCCGAAAATCATCACGAATTACACGGTAAAGGAGCTGAGAACACGTCACGTAAGTAATTTCACAGCACGTAGGTAACTCGCTAAAGAGCAAACAGTATTGGAGAGTACATCGAGTTTGTCGAGCGATGCCTCTTCGCGCCCCGCCGACTTATGGCTTCCTAATGAAGTAGTCGCGAGGGTGCGCCTGTGTGCCTCGACACGCGTGTGCCAAGGGCGTGGACGAGCGGGGGGTCACAGTGACCCCACACCACAAGTAACACTGTTTCATGCTAAAGAAAGATAGAAATATTTTATCATTGTTTTGTACAATTTTATTGAAGAAGTGACGTTTTTCTTCAGTTTAAAATTCGTAATACTAAGATAATATTGTCCTGGTCCACTAACTGGTTCCCATGGGATAATTTCTGAAGACCGCGCAGACAAAGTGGCGGCTAAAAGTACTACTATATTTTAAATCAAAAACGTTGTATGTTTGTGACTCAATCATGCATGAACGGTTAAACAAATTTTGATATGTAATAATTGTAAAAACCACATAACTGCGCATATAGATAGAACATATAGATAAGTAATATATAGATCTACCTATCGCCAACAAGCTGTTCCACAGTTTGGCGATTAATATATAAAATAAAAATGTGCATTCTTTTATAATTAAATAAAAGTATTAAAAAAACTTTGGATTGATACACAAAATGTTATAAGCAGGATTTCAATTTGATAATTTCTCAGAGTCACGAATTTTGCAGTGTACAATATTAGTACTAATATATCCCACTTTTGGGCACAGGTTTCATTTTATTACAATTATGTATAATGGTATCTATAGCACTTTGCCTTTATCTTCCCTTCAGTTTCCTCTCTCAGCGCCTTTCTTTGAACTGTGCATTATTTTAAACTGCGAAAGTCTCTCGATGCATGCCTGATGCGAATCAAGACGCCATTTGCACATGTACTGGTGAAAAAAGCACAAAATATTTGTGGTCTACGGCATGTGGTAGTTCGCAGGGTACGTGCAGATTTTAAGCTGAAGGTCTTAGCGATCCATAATCACTTTTCGCGTGATTTCTTCCAATAGCGCAAGCGTAAACTTATTTAGGGCTGCTACATACCATACTGTATCCTCGTGCATATTTTATGAAATTTTGTCGTGTCAGACGTCAACTAATAATGATCGTGGAAATTAGTGATACATTTTCAAGCTTAACGTGTGTTTCGGCTAATAGTAGGTTTCGCATTCGGTTCTAATTGTGTTATAGAGAGAGTTAGTTATAATTTTAGCATTCTAATGTAGTTTTGTTGTAGTTGTAGATGATGACCAGGAAATTTGCTTATAATAAATTATTTAAAGCCGTCAATTTTCTGTGTGGTTTGATATTATAAACCATATTTGTACGTATATACGTGCATCATAACCATAGGTTTAATTAAATAATATTAAAGCAATAATCCTTTTCATTTATTTGCCCTATTGACTCCATCACTCTTCCCGGCAACGAACGGTCCGAATCATTATTATTTTAAAGTAGTAGCCCTATTTGCAGTTTCCAGTCTGGAGGTTCGTCTCGAACAAATTGCCGTGAAGCCCCCTCCATATTAAGTTAACGTCCCCCCCCCCTCTCCCTCGCCTCACTTCACTTCAACTTGGTTCACTATTCCATTGTCATAATGTACTCAACTTAGCTTGATAAACGAGTTACACCGTAATTAACTGTTAAGTTAACTTCGTTAGGAAACTTTTCCTATTTTCATACATTACTGAAAATATAATCAGAAGGACCTTAACGAAGCATGTAAAATATGGAGATCTAATAGACTTTCAACCACAATTTAAAGCGTAGACTACTAGTGCCATTTTTGTTTGGTCACGATTTATAAGTGGTGCTGCCATCATTGTGGAGTTATTCTAACAAATGTAAGGAAGGTTTTATTTGTTAAAATAATGTAAAATAAAGTATAAGTGTAGAGCCATGACAGAACATAACACCATTTTTGCACAAAAATACTTACAGTACAAATATTTCATCGGCCTCTTCATTTGCATATGAAGCTGAAACTTTGGTGCTACGAAACACTACGTGAAACATTCTGCTACAAATTAATTTACGTATGGACCCGACTTTTTTAAACTACAATCAATATCTGTGCATTTTTCATAGGAGTGGAGGTAAAGGGGAGTAAATGGCAGTGCTTAGGGAAGGGTCTGAAGGGTCGCGAGGGGGGTGTAGAACAATAGCCATGACATTTAGCATGGAGACGATTGTCACGGCCCGTTAGAGGCGCGTCTGCGGAGCGCACTGCCGCCGTGCCGGCCACTCTACGCTCTTCAAACACTCGTCAGTCGTCACAGATCCTGCCTTTTTATTCGATTTCTCGTTAGTCGCGGACTTTCTCAGACTTATTTAACAGTTAAACCTTTTTATCATGAATTTTGTAACAGATTCTGTCTGTAAGGTTACTTATTGTTGGTTATCTTTGAATTTGATTATTTTACTGTAGGCGTAGGTCAAATTTCTTCACTTCACTATTCAAATTTCCTTTAACAAATTATGTTTAGACAATGCCAAGACATGAGACGCGCTTATGTTTTAGGTAAACACCTACAGGAATATATATACAAAACTCACCATGCAAAAGGAATTTGTTTACATGTATATGATATAAAAATTGTGAGTTTAATAACGTTTTACCAGTTTGCATTGAAATGCAACGTGACATCATATTTCTTATTGGATTCGTCGTTCGACCATCAAGTTTCCGGTCATTATGTCCAGTGTTTTATATTATATTTTCACATCCCTATGATTGAAAATAAATGAAACTTGCATTAAAACGGACACGCGTATAAGATGCACTAAGAATTTATATAAAGTAAGAGACATAAACTGTTTAAATATTTTAAGCACATTTGCCGTGCAAAAAAGCAGGGAGAAAAAGTTTATTGGAAAAATAAATTGGGACTAAAAAGCAGAGCTCGCGGGAGTTTTTCTCGAGGGCGGGTAAAAACAAATTGTTGGTGGATGGTAAGTAATGCCGAGGACGTGACGTGGCGAGGCGAATTGCTTCATTCTGGCACGGTCCGCAGGTGTCCCCGGTCCTATCTGATGACACGGCTACAGCTGTAGGAATATTAAATCTTAATTACTTGAGAGGGGAATCCGCCTTTAAAATTGAATATCAGTTGAGAAAAGAGGTCGTGAATGGGGAATTTCCCAGGGTAACGCAGCGTGCCCCCTAATTATCACCATAATATGTTACTGTGACAATACCGTCGGTGGTCACAACCCCGCTTGACAACCCAATGGATTTATGCCAAATAATCATGTAGACATTATAATTTTCAAGGCTTGTGCATAGGTGATGCATAGGTGTTATTTTGTTGCTTCCGCCATAACCATTTCAATATATCGGTGAAAAAGAAGAGCGGTTCATCTGCACCTCCAGCCGTATGCTGAGAATATTTCTGCAGCTCGCTAGAGTTTCGCTGCCACTTTCATCGTGTCATAGTGTCATGTACGCTTGGATATGGAATATCCTGCCAGTCTCCGTGTTCTCTGAAAACCACAACTTGGTAGTCGTCAAACTTAGAGTAAATAAGTCTTATATACGCGTAACATTGTCGCCCCCATCATCAGTTCGACAGGCGTAGATCTATCTTGCGCAGAGAGAAAAAATGGTGATTGGAAAAGGATGATAAAGGAATTTTTAACTTTATGGAATGATGATTATGTAAATAGTTTTTTTACGATTAAGACTTGAAACAAGGAATACGCACTACGAAGTAATCATCAACCACATTTTGTGTTAATGTTAAGTTAACAAAACGAAAAGTTGTAATAATATTTCGAAATAAATAAAAGCTTTCAAAAAACACGTTATTTTGAGATTTACTCTTTGAGCATACTCTCACGTTGTGCAAGATAATATATATAAACATTAACATCTCAGAACCAAGCTAAGGATATGAAAGATCAGTAAATCCATAAATATCACTCATTATTCAAATAGCCTTTTATGGAACCTCCGGAAAATCAACGAATGTCACATTTTTGAACTGAACTCAAATTGCAGATACGAACAAACTATTTCTTGACAATAATACAAAGAGTCATGTTAGATGCAGCTCTTCGCAGAAATCTTATTTGTATGTGAACAAAATATACCTGTTTGCTGAATAGTTTTGGCTGAACTCTCGCTGACTCATGAAACTGTGCCCCGTTGTTCACCTGCCGCCAAACACCGGTGCTGTGCCTGCCTCTAGTTCAGGTTTGTTATTTTACACACACGGAACAATTACTTTACAAATTCTGCAGAAGATTCAGCTAGCTGCTGCTATAATGATTGGAGAGACGAGTGATAGAATGAAAACATGATTCCTATAATTGTGCATAAATACATTTGCACACATAGAATTTTGACAGAGTATTATGTATTTGTATTAAAATATAGTCGTTTGTATCGGAAACCATATCAGTCAGCGTTAATTATGTACAACCATCTTGATTTACTCAAGGAACCATTTAAATATTAAAATTTTGTATCATTACTTAAAAATCTTATTATAATCAAAATCAATTTTGAATAACTTTGACATGCGATATTCGTTTAGTGTTTAGTAGTTGTTGTTTTTTCAAACAAAAGACGTGAAAGCTGAGTCTTAATTAAATACTCTGCGTGGATCAGTTGTCTAATTAATGAAATGTTCTTTCCTAGACGCTAATTTCCATTACCTCAGAAATCTGTTGAATATTCTTTCTCTTTTCTTTTTTCAAGTAGTTTGACTTCTTTTCTTTGGATATTGAAGACGTGCCGAGTTATTAACAAAATCTTCTTATAAAATAAATGGTATTGGTAAATTTTATAGGTAACTTAATTTTGCGTTCATGCCTGCTGAAATACTGCCGACCGCTGATTTAACCTATTTAGCAACAGTCAGTCAAAAGCATATATTCCATTAAAATTTCTCTAAGCCACGTTTACTTTATAAATCGACAACAACAATTAAATCTCTGCGGTTGTCGTGAGCGTCTCGTTTACATATTACAATATCCCAGGAAGACGCCCGATGCGATGCGATGGTGCCGGTGACAACCATTCACTCGCCGAGATAATCGCTACCATTGTTTGACGAACCCTAATCCTTTTAGAGGAGCCTTATCTCTATAGTCGGTATATAAAGGAACTTTATTAAATTCGTTTATTAGCTTTTTCTTTTAATTTTTTTTTTAATTAGTGGTTTTGCTAACGATTTTGGATGGGATTTCCGTGTCGAGTTCTAAATAGGACCCATCTGTGGGTGTCGTCCACACACATCATATAACCAATCTATAAAATCATAACAATGCACCACAACAATGCAATATTGATGTATACTTAAACAGTACAAACTTGATCTGTGTGCCTAAAGCTTGTAGTATGCCTCATAATATACTTTCAAAATATGGGCAACCAAAATAATAAAAGATTCGAAACTAAATAATTTGCTATCTGAAGAAATCAAATAGTACACTTTTGCGATTATTGTCTCCCTAACATTTAGTTTGTGTGTCTTTATTTTTAAATGTTGATTTAGACATGAAAAGCAAAGTATGATTCAAAATATGTAGTAAGACAAAATAAATTGTAATTCCCAAATGCCTATAAGGCATCGCAAAGTTTTGAAACAACAAATTCTACGAGCAGCCTCTGTTATTTTAGATTTCTGAAAGCAAAAAGTTCTGATACAATACTTGTAACAATATTTCATTTGGGCTCCCTGCCTTCCCCATCGTATCAAAGTATCCACATCAAACACCTATGGTTGTGATAGATAGCAGAATGTACGCCTATATGTCAGACATTTTGTCCGAGTACCCTCATCAAATACCTATATCCAGTCCTCGATTTCATGTAAGACGGCACTTGTCAATTTATTTGTTCCTTAGCTTTTCCGATTCAAATTACATCCACTTGAGTTAGTGAACGCTCAAGTTATTGAATATACCGAAGTAATTTTAAGTTTCTTGTCTATGCACGTATTAAACACAGTGAACGTGGGTATTAAC
Source organism: Carcina quercana (assembly GCA_910589575.2). Lineage (NCBI taxonomy): Eukaryota > Metazoa > Arthropoda > Insecta > Lepidoptera > Depressariidae > Carcina > Carcina quercana. Next base: position 4,775,226 of record OU342439.1, read on the forward strand.
GTATTTTTATGACGACTACCCTCAATGCCCCCCGGTGCTAACGTTGGGGGGCTGTTACGTAGGTATTTTTATTTTATGCGGTGACACTCCGAGCCCCAATAGGGAAATTGGATTGATACTACTTTTAAGGGCTTTTTGGACATCAACCGCGGTTTTTATGTTCGGACCAATATTGCGTCTTTATGCTTTTATATTTTACGACAATTCCAGTTATTACGTTCACTGTGAACAGCGTAATTATTATTATTACGGTTGTGGTCCTTTTGCGTTACAAGATTTTGCGAGATTGAGCAGAGTACCTACTCCCTCTTTCCATCTTGAAGCGTCTTCAGGAGCTGATTATTATCGCTCGACTTTGTTAAATAACTTGAAACCGAGTATGGAATGTTCTGGGAAAGTATCGCTGAAGCACACATTGCTTGTTTTATGTAAAGATTTAAAACACTTCCGAGGTGCTGAGATTTAAAAATTGATTTTGTACAACTATAATTTCAAGCAGTAGACTATCCGTGTTTAATTATTCAGCTTTTGTTTTGCATGATTGCAATCTTAGCCTCAAGAAACTAATAAAAACAGACAAACACACATTCACAGGATAAACCAACCGTTGTTCGGAAATAAATTGGGTGTGAAATAAAACTAAGTAGCTGAAAGTTTTACATGGCAAAACCGTCGCATCAGTTGGGTTCGGGCACGTAAAGTTGGCAGCACTGCTACTCGAAGTGCTGCGGCCCGAGGCAACACCAGCCCAACTTCTTTCTTGTCCCGGGTTTCCGGGATTTAAGATGTTCCCGCAAACTGATGTTACCGCTCGAGGATAACTTTTTAGTGTCATTGGCATTCCTTTAATGCAAATGGATATTTCATTGAGAGAATCACAGATTTTTATTATTGTTTGATTTAGTTTTTGATTGAGGACCCTTCTTCTAAAATGAAATTTGACAGGTTTATTCAATTATGGCTGTTATGAAATTGTCCTTCTCGTTGTATGTCCCTGACAGTTACATTTGCCAGCGCCCTAGTAAATTGACAAAACCTCAGAGATCATCATACAAATGCGATATTTTGGCAGCTGTCACTCCAAAAGCCAATTTCCTCAAAACGGGTGTGTACTCGCCAACTTTTTTCTCATAGCGGCCAAACGAGCATAAGAGAATAAAACAAAACAACTGTCATCAACGTCAGCTCTCGCGTCGCACTACTGTATTGATTTTCCCTGCGGTGGACTGTACCGGCGACGACTGTACAGTGTACGAATCTGTTAAAAAGATGTATTCTTACTGCACTATTCTTAAAGTGTGCTCCGCGCAGCCTTGGAGTTCGGCGAAGGCAAAGGCGAAGGATTCCCCGTAACATCAATCTTAAAATTAGGCTTGACAAGACTTAATCTCACAATAGCCAAAATGAGACGGCACGCAGATTATTCAATTCGATCTTCTTCATATGATACTTGACTGCATATTAATCACACAGTGGATAAAATCAGATAGGTGATAACGTAATAATATATTATTTCGGAGATGGGTTGTAAGGGTTCCGTCGCAAAAAGTTTGAGAACCGCGGCTGTAAACCCACCAATCAACATGCAACGGAACTGGCACAGGTAGTACGTATGACTTCACTATGAATTAGTTACATGTCCTATATCTTCGTGCGTGGTAAAGTTTTGTTGTAGTTTTTTCATTCTGGAAGCGTCAATTTTTTTATCGCCTATACTATTCTACTATATGTATAAATACATTTTTGATTTATTAGATTTTTACAAATAAACTAGTCGATGATGTATTTATCAGAAAAATTTATAATTTTTTAAATAAATTTATTAATTTGGTATATGTATTGTTTCTTTATTGAGTTCTGAACAATTAACTAAATTTTCCATGATTTTTGAAATTCTCTACTCGTGTGTACTAATAATAAAACAAAGATAACAATATTATTATTTTTCAAATTCATATCAGAAATCAAATCAAAATAAGAAAGGTTCCGTTGATAAATGATGTGCTGGCTCAATGAATCTCCATCAGCGCTTGGCGCTGCAATTTGAAAAAGGAATTACAGTTATTCCTTGCGCTTTCATTTTTATGACCTTTTGTGAAGCGCTGGCTCGACGCGAGACTTTTAGCTGTTCATAGTACTTAAGAATACCCCTAAGAAATAATCATCTTAGTTCGACGACTTCTGTACACCGAAGTCGGGAATATTTTATTTAAATAATCATTTTAATACTAGAAATAGAACCTGTCTAGAGCGAAATCGGCCCTTGATGATGAAAAAATTGAGCTGTGATTCTATGATACGTAAATGTCAGTTTGTATAGAAGAAAAACATTTGACTTATTTCGAGATTGTCTCAATCCTGAGAAATATGTATGAATTTAGTAATATGGAACAATATATTAACAACAGAATAAAAAGCGAACAAGTGCGAGTCGGACTCGCGCACCGAGGGTTCCGTACAGCATATGAATAATTAACACAGTGAAAATCCTAAATAATAGCTAAGGTTATTACCTGCATGTGCAGGTTGCATCAAAAACAACAGGTTCTGAAGCGCTTTTAAGCTGTTGTATTATCGGATTAAAAGAGAAGGTATAAAAACTTTTTCGTATGCCAAAATAGAGTTGTCAATATTTTGTTTGATAAGCACTGAAAAGAAGAACGATAAAACTTAGAAAATAATTAGCGACTGTAATTATTTTGCTCAAGTGAGGATAGACGCAGGTTCTTTATTTAAATTAATGAGAAGAATAACAAATATTGTTATATAAGCTAGGAATGATTTCACACGAAATGATGAAATTTACAAATTACATTTTATTTAAGATCTATGGTTATCTAATGTGCAGTGGTAAATAAATTGTGTGTGTAATTATGTGTACCTAATATTGTAAAAGATTTACTCACGAAAATAATAGACTTGCCATTAAAAATATGGTTAATCCGTAAACGGAAATCGTGTGACATGTCTGGATTCAATAAAACATTGTCACTGTTAGAACTACAAAGTTATTGTGTGGGAACTTTGAACCCGGGAATGATAAATGCGAGAACGGAGGCACACCGCGCGCGGCGGACGGCGCTTGCAGCTTATCACCAACCGCGATGTATGCTGCTATACACGAGAATTTATATTTAAAATTCTTTGAAAAATCCCTCTAACATCACTTTATAAACTCTTTGTTATTCGTGTCCGGCTCCGTCGTATCAACAAACATTATTTAAAGAATAATATAAATTACATTTTTGTCAGCACAAGTACGAGTACAGTCATAAAACGACCTCATTGTTATGTTAATCAATCATTCAGTTCAATATGAGGAAGAAATATACTTTAAGCAAGGCGTATTTCGAATTATTGGACTTAAATTCAAAGTATCATGCGCTGGAAGCTATACACTCTCTCACTAAGAAGAGTCAAATTGCAATTTTCTACAAATACTGCATACTGAAGAGTATTTATAATATTAGATGTTCATAGAACGAAGAATGAATTTTAAGCGGAAAAAGTAGAAATAAATTCACGTAAAATGGGATGTTCATTTAAATGAGAAAAGCAGATATCAAATGTACATATATAAAAGACCTTGAGTAACAACAAGCGTCCCAGAGTCGTCACACACGTGAACAATTCGCACGCGTGTTTGCTGCCGCTGTTGACCATGCGAGAACAGACTCCAAACAACGCCCGCCCCTCGCCATCTGCAACGAACGATATTGCTCACGCACGTCATCCGCGACCCACGTTTGTCTAACAACACTACAACTGTTTATACGTATCTCTAAATTTACTGAGGACAATCGTTACTTGCTCTCCGTGCAATGATGTGACGGCATTGTTTACACGACTCCGCTGGTAAAACGAATGAGAACAAAGTACTCCACATTAAATCGAAACTGTTTGCTACACTCCGTCGGAAAATTTTCACTCATTTCAGACGAGAAAATCCCAAACGCAAGTCGAAAACCTCATCAAGAGTGTTCCTTCCGAAATGTTGGAACATGTCGCATCGCGATAAAACTCGAATACTCCTCCGTAGAGTTGAAAAATCAAATAAAGCGAACCAGCTGTCGTCGCGTCGGTCGGTGCAGTTGCAAAGTGCTCGTCTTCGTCACGCAGACGCAATATCGGCCGGCTGTATGCTGCTGTATGCCGCGCGCAAATGACTTCAGCGAAACGTCTTCATGTAGCTAACTAATGAAGTATTGCAGTCTTGCAGATTCTAATTTTATTCAATACCAAACAGCGACGGTTCGTTTGGAACACGAGAAATGGACCGCTTGTTCGCTAGAGACGTTACATTCTTATTTGGCGCCAGCCAGTTGATCGTCGCAATAAAAGCTGTATTGCAGCTCAAATATTGGGTCCAGAGTGCGCGCACTGACCCCGACTCATTTCATCCTCGCTAACCCTCGCTATCGCCGACCCATGTGGACACAATTGTCTCATGTCGAAACCCACGACGACACACTAAATACCCTACAAGTTTTTACTGTCTCGGTGTCTTGCACCGCACTGGAATTGAAAGTGTACATGAATGAAAATTCAAAACAAAGATACAGGAGATAATTTAATAGCCGGGTTTTCGTTTTTCGACGGCGCTTTGAAACGAAATATCAAAAGGTTTTTTTCTAATAGAAACAATAGAGGGATACGGGAACGCTGGAATAACTGTACAAATGCACAACTGGGACTCTAATCCGGAGCGTGCTACAGAGAGCACGCGCCGCTAGACTCCGATAGAGATATCCGCGGTGGAGCATTTACAATGCGCGTTCATATTTAGGAGTCCTCATAATGGCCGCCGCTCGATGACCTCGCTCCAACCGCATTAGCTGTTATAAATGTTATAATATATCGCGCTCTTGTTACAGTCCATGACATACGAATTAAATCAATTAAAACTGACATAATTACTTGTCTCAGATAATCAATCAAAATGCCCATTTGGGGGATAATAATCGTAACAGATTTCAATAAACTTAACTTACATAATAATAATAAAACCAATTGGTTCTTTTCTGAATAGTAGTAGATCTATGACTATTTGGAAAACAATCGCGCCCTGGGGATTTCTCAACACATTTTAAAATTATTTGTTGGGTGCCTAATAATATACCATATAATAATAATAATCCTTTCCGAATAAATTTCATGTTTAATTGTTATTTAACATTACAGGTGCATATTCTTCATTGCTGGGGTATTTTACATTTTACTAATATGTCAATGATCCAGGGAATTTCCCGTCTGACAGTATAAGGGCATACATTTGTTATATAAAATATTTAATTGTACATCATGTCACACTGCAGTCGATATAAATGTTGATTCGTTTTATTTAAAATGCATCTTTAAATTATGAAATTGATGTTTTAATAATGTCAAATTTAAAAAGAAATTTGCTTCCCAAATTCTATTATATTAAATCTGTGTCATTGTGGTTATGGCCATGACAGAAATTGACCACTACACTACAAACAAGCATAGAAATAATGTGTAGGATGCTTACGTTTAGGTAATTAGGAACTACGAACGAACCTATATAAAACAGAAGACTGAAATTGGTGGTACCAAAAACACTCCAAATCTAAAATACAGTAATAAAACTAACGTAGAACCAACGCTCAAATTCTACGTTCGACAATTTTGTTTTCGTTAAATCAATATATCGTAAATTTAGCTCTTGCTTAGTCAAAGAAAAGTTCGTAAAGTATAGACAGAACTAAAAACACCATTTATATTGACTTGTTGTTTACCACAAGTCTATTGTATGATTCACTCAAAATAACAATAAACAATTGAACGGAACTGATTTGATTTCTTGTTCTATTTCTGGTTTGTACCTTCCCACAATAACGCAGGTTCTATTTAAAGCCTCGACGTAATTGCGATTGCGACCCACCCCTGATAGCTCCTCAACTCTCACGTTACAGTCTCAAGTTGTAGTGGATCCCGTTGGTATTGTTTAATTATATTTTTATCCCTTTTTAGGGTTCCGTAGTCAAACAAGAAACCCTTATAGTTTCTCTCTGTCCGTCAGGCTGTCCGCTGCTTAGCACCGAAACTCTACTAGAAAACTGTAATGTGGTACATGCAGGTATACAAATTAATCACGCCGACAAAGTGGTAGAATAAAATCATTAAAAATATTTTTGGGTTGGTGCAGTGGTCATAATGAAAATTTCACACAAATTCCATTCAAAATTACTTTTTATAAAACCAACTTTCAACTAACTGTGCGTGGTCCGACACGCACTTTACTGCTATTTAAAAAAATATTTTCAGTTTGAACTTACAACATGAGATAGACCGTCTCAAAAAGTATTCAACAATACGAGTATAACTAGTTATAACATAAACTTTTATTTTAAAAACCGGGCAGGTGCCGTCGGTGATTCCCAATGGAACCAATGAACGTCATCTCAAATTCGAAATCAAGCGATTGAAATGTAAATATGGACGGGATTCGTACTGGAATTAATATTGTGATTGGATTAATCTATTAACACACTATCTGAGTGCACAATGGCTGCACTCCTGATGATGGTCGACTAAATTGATCATATTGCGAACAATTTATGTTTAAATAACGTGACTAACTGCACGGATAGCTGTGTTTATAGCTTAGTTCATTCAAGCATCTTCTTTACAATCATCAAGCTTAATCCTCGTGATAATCATACGGTTCATTTTCCTTTTCAACTCAATCAGAATATTATTATTTTGATTCTTCTGCATTCTTAATCGTTCCTTGACAAGAAGATTGTTACCTTACGAGGTTTGAATCTTGACTCTAGGCCATCACGCGCCAAAATATTTTAAATTCATATCCATACATACATTGTCTGTTAGTGTATTAATGTGAATATTTGTTTTTATTTTGCATTTGTATTGTCATTATCATTTAACAAAATTAATATGTAAAAAAAACTGTCCATCTCGCTCACCTAATGTTAAGATGAAAATGCTGTTGGATGGAAAGTGAGCTCACCCAGAAGCTGCACGTACTACTGTTTAGCGGTAGACTTAGGCAACATGGTGGTATCTAGCATGGTATTTGCATGTCCAACAGTGGTCTTATGTAGCCAATTATGATGAAATCCGGTATATTCGATGATCTGGTACATGGCTATATCTCTTGTTGTTGTTAGCTTAGGAACAGGTATTCCACTATACTGCCTCTAGGTTTTACTGTACTGAGCATAACCTAATGCCATTTGGTTGTGATGAGCTAGCTCACTTAGAGCGCGCAAATGTCCGCGACATGCAGGCCGATAGTTAGAGCACTGAGTACCAAGTATATCTGGACATCTACCGCCCGAGTTAATTTCGTTTTTATCACACCACAAACCCGAATGATCTGTTTACTAGCGGGTCAGTAATAAAAAAGGGGCCGTGGTAGCCATTACCAGGCGAGTGGTCGCCTCGGCAGGCGTCCGTCGCCCCCTATCGGGTTGCAAGAGACCAGGGGCTCTATTTTTGATTCGCTCGTGTGACATAGCTTCGTCGCACACGACTTAAGTCACGATCGACTGCAAGTCGCATGAAAACAGGTTTGACCGTATTTTTGAATCATTCGCCTCAGTGTTGCTAATATAACTTAAAACGTTTAATTTTATCCGTTTTATGCAGAAAAATAAAACCGGTAATTCATGCAAGTAAAACGGAATGCAAAGTACATAGAAGTTCAATGCCAATAAGTGGTAATGTCAGTGTTCGACGATGGCGTTTACTCTATCGCTCGCCTCCGCAAAGAGTGGTCCCGACCACTCGTTGCAGAAGAGCGATTCAAAAATACCAAATTTCATAAGTCGAACGAAAATCAGTAGAAAACGAGCGCTCGCGGCGCGTAGAGCGAATCAAAAATAGAGCTCCTGAGCCCGCGAGCGCTCGTTTTCTACTGATTTTCGTTCGACTTGCGAAATTTGGTATTTTTGAATCGCTCTTCTGCAACGAGTGGTCGGGACCACTCTTTGCGGAGGCGAGCGATAGACTAAACGCCATCGTCGAACACTGACATTACCACTTATTGACATTGAACTTCTATGTACTTTGCATTCCGTTTTACTTGCATGAATTACCGGTTTTATTTTTCTGCATAAAACGGATAAAATTAAACGTTTAAAGTTATATCGGCAACACCTGAGGCGAATGATTCAAAAATACGGTCAAACCTGTTTTCATTCGACTTGTAGTCGATCGTGACTTAAGTCGTATGCGACGAAGCTATGTCACACGAGCGAATCAAAAATAGAGCCCCAGGGGGCGGTCACTGATAACGACCAATATGGCCGTTAGGTAAATATCAACTCGATTATTTTCACATTTTATCTGAACATCTAATGGGTTAACCACTTGTATCCCAATTACTATTTACAATATGTGAGCAACCCTCGTGGTAGTTACTGTCTCTTTGCAATCATTCTTGTCTTTTATTCAAGGCTTTGTATTTGAGAAAAAATTCACTTATGCAGTAACCATACATACTTTTGTACCATGTTACAATCACTCTTTCTTGTTCATGTGCCGCGTGTTGTCATGTCATATGGAATGTCAATTCAAAGTGAATATGACAGGGTAAAAAGTGTACATTTTGCCCTTGGCCGTACCGAAAGTAAGAACATGTCAATGACACGAAAAAGTTTTGAATTTCAGGAACCAATCGCTACCAGTCTAATTAATTATTAACAATACACGGGCACATGTTTTATTTTCTAATTGGGGAGTTTATAGACTTACGACGTTTATCCTTCCGGCATGTACTTCCTTCTACGGGTGTAAAAAAGAAAAGATTTTCTATATTTTTGGTGCAAAGGCCTTTTGACATTAATACACCAAAAATTAAAATGGAAATTGTGATTACAGGGGAATGCCATATTAACTATATTATTGATGAATTTAGAATGAAGTTAGAAAATATAATGCCGTACCTAATTACATAAAGTTGACTCCAAAAGAACTATTTTAACACAGGCTAAAGAAGTGTCTCATGGAACATGATTTCTATAGCATAAAGGAAATATTTAACTATAACAAAAATTGACATGTTGTACCCTAGCTAGAATTTTATTCGGTTTGTATTATATTTGGACATTCACGTGATTGATTTTTTTTTTGGTTTGACATGCTTTCTTGACATTATTTGTACAAATTAATTTAATTTTCTTATTTTTAGCATTTTAGTTAGTATTTAATTATTACTATTGTATTTTGCATGCCTCTTTTGGTAAAATATGCGTACTTATTTAAAATTTATGTAACATCTGTTTTCACCATATTTTAAACAAAAAAGATTATGATTATGATGAATCTGGGTTGTAATAATAATTAATTGTGAATACAATATTTATTTTGTACACATGTACTATTATTGATAAGTGTACTTATGTAGATAATGAACGTTACCATAACTAATAATTTAAATGTAGATGAGAATGTTAAAATATCAAACACTGTCAACTTCTATCGCGGAACGTAGGCAGTTTACAATTTCTATACGACCTCACAGCACGGCCGGATTGATGTCCCACAAGACTCTTAACAGACATCTATCTCGATTACATCTTCCATAATATCAACGCGCTCATCATCCATCATGTTCGGCGTGTTTTCCGACCCGTATTTATTGACTATCACACTGAGCGATCGCATTCATTATTCTGATTACACGAACATTTATTCTACTCGATTTCGGTATGCGTCCAGCTGAATAGATCGCTAACTCTACGTCGCACCTATTCAATTTATGGACACTCAAATTTTCATGAAAATCTGATATCTATAACATAATCCGCAGGGAGTGTATCCGAGGCCGTGCATGCCAACACAGGCCGCATTTTGCCGCTATGCCGGTGACACATCCATTATAGTGACATTTTCCCGCCCTTTTTCCTGTCACATTTGACAGGTTTGAAAGCGACTCCTCCTCGCCAATGTTTTTCGCGTGAAATCGACTCATCCACTCCACCCACACATCTGCTCTATATCCACATATTGGTGAGAGAAAATCACGTTCCTTTTATGATGGAATAAAAAGGAGCCAACTTTTATGTTCAATTTTCAAGTCTGAAATCACCCAACGTTTAATTTCGCACTCACAAGCTGCTACTCTTACAACAATAGAGAGACATACAGTGTATATTATGTTTGTCTTGGGAATATGAACTCGTTCGTTTTAAGGAATGTTGTGGCGAGCGATTCACTAGGACGACATGCTGCCGGCTAACTATTGTCCGTCCAGTAATAAGTGGCGGTCTGCTGCCGCGCGGTGCGGTGCGCTGCATGCCACACTGCAGGGACCTTTCATTAAAACTGAGCATTACTGTCTCAACACCTAAACACGTTTCGTTTAATTAAGAGCTTTAGGCAAAATGACTATTTTCATTGAGACTTCTAAGGTTGTTATAATAGATCTCGCTCCAAATTTACCGCCTCCCTGTCTAAGTGGCTACACACTTGAACCCACAATCCGGAGGTCCCGGGTTCGATTCCCAGTGTAGAGTATCGGTACTCAATTTGGTTGGTGGTAAGGTGTTTTTGTGCCAGCCGGGCTAGCTACCAGCTCCTACCACCAAACGTCAATGCTAATAACACTTATGTGTTACGGTATGAAAGGTAACAGAGCGAGAGCCACATTAAGATGCGGCTTCTGGGTAAGCACGCTTTCTGTCCAAAGGCCTTATTGTCACTTACAATCTGATGAGATGAAGACCAAGTGCAAAACGGGTTTTTAAATGAAAAGATGGACTAAGTATTTCGAGATTAACTTAAAATCATACACGATCTTATTGACATCATCATCAAGTAATGTCTAGTCACATTGTTGATTAAAAAGTCACTACATTATCTAGGCATAATTTTACAGGATTTACGTAATTAGTATTACAAGGAAGGAAACTATTACAGACGATCCCAGTTTTCAGACGTTTAATTTTCTTTTTCACTGCTAACTTGATTAAGTGCCCAATCAACGCCATCTATCGACACTCGCATGTCGCTCGGGGCGCAATCACTCACCGACGTCCGAGCGGTGTGGACGTCCCTGTCTTGCGCTCTCTGTTATTTATAGAGGCAATCTTCTCAATGCTTCGGTGGAAAAAAAAAACATTGCCACCTGTGTAACGACATCGCGCGATTTATTACTTTTATTGGATCGGGATATACGCTGACGTTAACACCGGTCACTTTGTAAAAATTATCAGATACCAGATGAGGTAGAAAACAATTTGTCTGTTTAAACTCGTTTAAAATTCCATTTGAACGTGTGAGTTCTTTATTGAACAAAAATTTTATTAAAAATATGAACATATTTTTCGCACTGTTCTAAAACTAATAGTTTCTTTTGTTTTATTACAGGTACGTAATAAGGCGTAGCTTCTGTTATTTCACATACAATCGTGAGTAAATATATTGAGTTTTATAAAAGAGGAAACTACAAAATGAAGTGAAGGTTCAATATTACTTACAAGATACGAATGCAACGGGATAGCTTCCGTTTCCTGACACTCGAATGCAGTTTAGGTATACTCTTAGTACACGTATAGGTTGCATGGACGCCCACTGAATTGAAATTCCTGTGGAAATTAATTTCCAAATGCGAGTATGGCATTGCGTCGTGCGGAGACTAGCGGCGCCGATGAACTGTCCGTAATAAATGTCATTAGAGCATATGACGTCACTCTGGGAACATGGCTGCCGACTCTCCGCATCCAATTATGTCTCAAAACTGCCGGACATAAATTTCAATAACACAATTTGTCACAATTTGCGGCACCGGCAAAACTGCCGAGAGCTCTTTGTTTTTGACTGCGGCGGGTTGTTTTGTGACGGCTCTGTCCCACCCTAAATATGTTTGTCGCTGACCGAGAGGGGATATCGCCGGATCACACCCGCAATTGTTTCTTTCAAGTCGACGGTATTAGATTATGCTCTACCCGGTATGTAAAACATCAGACATGTACCTTGCACTCTTGGACGATTTGTTTGCACCTTTCTCGGTACCCGCGCGGTAACACAATCGGTTAATTTCAACGCTCCTACTGTTTTTCGACTACCCGATATCCTTCAGTTTCGGCATTTCTGATATTTGTCTTACATTTTAACGTGTACCTGTTGAAGTAATAATTTAGCAAAACAAATAAATTACAATTTACAATATTTTCTGTGTATATCTCTACGTTCGCCGCAAAACGTAGTGTGTTAATTATAGAATGCGATTTACTTGTACAATAGGTAGGCGTGTGAACGCAGCTATATACATTAGGAACATGCCACGTCACCGTGGGTGCCGTAGAACGCGACCAAGGGAAGATACAAGGGAGATAAGAGGGAGACAAGAGGGAGATATACAGCAGTATCTACATGTGTGTATATAAATGACATCCTCCTGCAATCAACAATCCTTCTGCCAAGTGTGGTGACTATGGCAAATCCTCTCATGGAAATTAAAAGGGCTATGATTTATAATTAACATACTGTTTTACAAGTTTCATTTGTCATAGTTTCACATTAACTTAAAAAAACATAGTAGAAATTAATCGGTTATAAAAAATTCCGTCAGGACATGAAATTGCAATGTGACTGTTGCCAGTAGGTACATACATAACATATACATATTATCCGTGAACATTTTATACACAAATCCATGTGTGTGGGTAATTGGGTATTCCATGTTATTTTATAGATCCATCCTGTATCCAGTGGTTTAATCGCAGAAGGTTAGTGAAGGAAAATCTAAGAGTGGGCATCAGCATCCACCTGTATATCTCTGACATCTTACTGCGATCAGAAAACCACCAACTAAGAATAGTGACACATTAAGAAACTCTGTCACGTGTCAATTTAGAAAGGGGATCTTTTTTAGTTATGGACTTTTAAAATACATACAAGTATTTAAACTAGCGCTTGCGTCTGCGTCGTCTCGTCTTCGACTTCGTCCGCGTTAACTTCGTCCGCGTTAACTTCAGAAATTATTCAAATAGAAATACATGTTCGCTCTTCTGACTTACTATAGTTTTCAAAGTCAAAACGGACCAAGTGGTGGACAAAAAGCTTGTATCCAATAATGGTTTAATATCGTAGAGTGGGGGTATAGGCATAATCGAAGACAATGTAATTTAATTTTCATATATTAACATGGGCGTCGTGAACCCCTCTTAGAGATACGAAGCCACAATTGGGCGTTCACTAATACGTACTTGTGAGAGAAGCCTTATCGGAGCTTCGGCTCGATACTGACTCGTGACGTCACGACATACGCTTACGTCTCGGATGGTCTCGGACAATCGATACCTCATGTTAATACTTGGCGTTCATGATTCACTGAGAGTACACCAGTAACGTCAGAAATGACTATATAAATATATATTGTCATGTATTATGTTAATTGTAAAGCCTAACGAATACATTTTCAGATATTTTGTTTATTATTTCTAACCAAACTGTATAGATCTCATGAAACTTATTGAAAATCGTTTACACTAATTCAACCAGTACAATTCGATAATAATCATCGCAGATTTCCGTGGTAATGTTTATATGAAATTTAGTTTTTAATAGGTATATTACATACATACGAGTATGTAATGCGATATTATCGCGTTATGAATTGCGGTCGCGGGCGGCGTTGTAGGCACTATGTCCGTCCGCCCGCCCGCCGCCGCGCGCCGCACTCGCATTGCGATGCGATGCCGGTGCCGGTGCCGGCTTGACTTGACGATCGTCCACTCACTGAGCCACTCCACGCTGTGAGGCCGGCCCACGCACTCGCGTACACAAGCCCCACTAGCCGTCCACAACACAACTCAGTATAATTCAAATCGAACATTCCATTAATTGTACCTCTCTCGCGGCGATAACGCGCCCGTTTTATTACCACCGCCTTTTATTTTCGTTTTTATTTCAAACCTCTAATGCAATTGCACTCGAGCAACGCGAACTGTATTGTTTTTGAGCTGTTATTTTAGTTTTTATTGGTTTTTTGTGCGTAAGTGAAAATGGAACCGACCGGCAGCAGTACGGTGAGTTGGTAATTTACATAAATCATTAACATTACCCGCACTCGTTTCTTTTGTTTTCTTGCATGTTATCGTTTGTAATACCGATGGTTTTCTTGTTCCTTTGTTGTTTTGTTCGATTCGTTAATAGAAATATTTTCCTTGTACGTTCTTTTTATCCTTTTCAACATATGTTGCGCTTATACCTATGTGCCTTTAATACATTTTCATACTTTTTAAAGAATATAATTCTCGACAAGCACAATTCCTCTCATCAATAAGTTATCTAAATAGCGACTAGGCAACAGTCGACACTCACGCGCATTGTGTCCCAATCAAGATCAAAACATCTACCTATTAGACCATTTAACTTCGCCTCGTATCGACCAATAAAAAAACCGATTACATCCATATACCAGTACGAGCTACACGCTCTTGGAAGTCAGATCATACAATAACTTTTATAATCTAAGTTATTTAAATAATAATAATAAATCTTAAACTAGATAATAAGAAGGCAACTTTCACACTAAGTCTATAAAAAAGCTCCTAAAGCCATCTTAGAACTGAAAAATAGCTATGTAAATGTATTAAATACAATCTTTAATGCAATAGCTGATGAACTAAAAGAACTACGAAAACGACTATTTACGATATCGTCGATCTAAAGTCTTAAGATGCTGTTAAATATTCATTGATATGTCTAAATGTGGTGTACCTTTGTAATGAAATGACTCAACATCTATTTACGTTTAATATATAATAATATAAACGTTTCTATTCACTAAAATTATACATAAAAAATATGGTTTCATAAACTATAGATGTGAAAGGTTGCTATGAGCTATATACACAAAATTGCACCACCACTCGATTTTACATTACTTTATATCACGCAGGACTGTATAAAACGTTTGAACTTTTTCCAATAAGCTACTCGTTCCTCTGTTACAAAATGTCATATCATCTGGAGTGGTATCGATTGAGCAGCTTCCCTTTGGCCAGATAACGCGTGATAAGATAGTTTATCTCTGCTCCACTCCGCCCCCCTCGCCCCGCCGCTGTCACCCCGAGCCGACAAAAAAGTGAACTACTTAATGAAGCTATCCTATACAGCTGACGACGATATTTTTTACTGTATTCTGCTCTAGTGGTCTCCAGTTTCTTTGCTAGTAAGTTTAACTACAGTGTAATGATGAAGGATGGCTGCCTACAGTCTATTAGAATTGATACATGTTGCATGTATGCAGCTATACATGTAGGTTTCTATATATCTAATTTCTATTCGCAGCATTTAATACAAAAAGTTTTGCGTACGATGCTGTCAGGACAAATCAGTAGAAGCTCTTTAGTGAGATGTTAAAAACCTTCACCAATTCCAATGTTACAAACATGAATTTTGCATAAAGAAGAATTTACCCGACAGTAAAATACTTTTATTTTTTATGAAAATTTCTCCATTAGCTACACTCTAACGAAACAATTCGGGCTATTCATGTAAAACTGAGTCGTCTATCACGCAAACTTGTTAGGCAGATCACGTAGTTTTAACAAATACACGACTACGTTCCGAAGACCAAAATAAATCGTCAAAAATTTATCAAATCATTCATACGAGTAAGTAATGTACATATTATTGCACGCTTTTTTCCTGGCGAGTACTCTGTTCTCGAAACGGAGCACGACAAATGCTCCATAACAATATGTTCTAGGTTTGCTTTTAATAGACTATTATTTTCATCTTGCTGTACTCATTTCAAGAGTAAGGAGTGGTGCCGTTTTGTTTTATAAACAAACGCCTTTGTGCTAGCTCCCACTCGTAACTTTCTCGCTTTACCCGCGACCGTTGCGTTGTAATTCCTTTTTATTTCTAGAAATCTTGTTTAATTTGTGTTGAGCCAAAGCTTTACTGGAGTAAAACTGGAGAGCATTGTAGATTGAAGTTCATTCTTTAACCAATTTTATTGTAAGAAGATCGGTATTGGTTTTGAAAGCTGTTACACTTGCAATAATAGTATAAATAAATAGTTACATTTTTGTTAATATATACTCGATATTGTGTCATTGCAACTAGTAGCTTGAGTCCAAATTCCAAAAGCTAATCTAGGAATACACATAGTTAACACATACACAAATTCAGCCCTAATTATAAATACAAATAGCAAAACAATTCAATGTCCATATTTTCTAAGAAATGTAAGCCGCAGCTTTCTTCTCTTATCTAGAAAGACTACGAAACAAAACGAAATAATATTACTCCGAAAATAAAAGAACGTCGACGTCAATTAAGAGCAGTCATAGGAGCCAACTCTCTAATTATCTGTAGTGGTTTCCAAAAGTCCGCCATCCATTAGCAAAGTTCCGAACCTCCCGTTACGGCAACATCCCGCCGCCGCGCCGCGCGCTAGCCGTGCGCCCGCCGCGGCCACCTTACCGTCACCCGATATTAGTCATCTGAGGAAAAACTAAACAAAGAAATCGCGTAGGCATTTTATGTATCGAGCACACGCTTACTCATTCATTGACGATAAAGCAGTTTTACGACATCGTTATGTTATTGATAGAAAACTTTTTGTTATTTTATGAAAATATAATTTTGCGTTAACAGCTGTAACTAAAGCGGGCGGGATGATTCTTTCCAGCTCGACTTCACGATGTTGTTTCTCACATGTTTCTTGATTGAAGCATGTAAGGATCATTATAAAATAGTCACAAACAATAAAACATAAATTAGTTTTAACTTGAGGGCAGCAATTTTACATAGATAGATAGATGCTAGCATGTAGCTTCTGATAGACAGACGGTTGGAAGAACAGCATTGCCTCAAAAATACTCAGTTCTTGTATTTAATTTTTTTAATAACAAAAATCCAACTGTTACGTTAGGTAGTGTCAAAAAACATTGCCTCTTACTCCTTTACAGGACGGAGAACGGTAGACTCCCGTATTTCCCATCCTAATTGCAGCTAATAATAATAATCAAGATTTACGTTAGGAGTAGCACGCTTAAATTCAACAACAAGGCTAAACAACCAAATTGAAATTAACTTTTATCTTTTCCATTCAAAATAGCGAGGGCTAGCACCAGTAAATCTTTGAAGGGTAAAAATTTGTTGATTAACGTTCCTTTGTAAACACAATACATGCTAAATGTGTGTCTATATAAGTCACGTATGAGAAGACGAACAGAGACTTGACGTATATACTATATATGCGACCGACCAAATAAAAGTATTTGTATTTTCTACAACCGCTGGCAGAATAATGACGCGTTCAAAAAGAACTAAGAAACCGGCTTCAACTGCCCAAAAAGTCTACAGCATTCATTCCCTAAAATGTTGACCCATAGAGGTAGAATTATCTGGGTATACATTTAGTTGTTTTTTCTCAAAAAGCCCTCAATCATTACCGATAAAATTTACATGGGACCACTTCTGAAGTATGATCTACGTAACAAAAAATAATCATTAAAATCAATTCATAATTGGCGGAGTTATCGCGTACCCAAAATATATACAGTCGAATTGAGAATCTCTTCATTTTTGGAAGTGGGTTGAAAAGGCATAAATTGTCCGGAATATATTCAATTCAGATAAGAGTAAAATTAAGTTTTAGTACCTTTACACTAATGTAATTTTATGTAATTTCTAAAATAAATTAAATTCTAACCTAACCTAATCTTATTTTAATTTTAAATGATAGTAAATTCCTAACAACCTGTGGCGGAGACCCGATTTCATTATACAATGTGTCACCAATTTCTGAAACAAATGACGTTCGATTAATTTGAAAATGGAATATCGTGTTGACTCGATATTTAATATGAATTTATGATGCGTAACTCTCCGGTCAACACTTTCAGAGATATTTGGCTAAAGTCGTCACGTGACAACGAAAAAACGTCAAGCAGTGTCGCCATGTTGACCGATAAATCGGCTAAGCTTAGGAATAGGACAACATCATCACCCATGTTGTCTGTCACCGCGGGTTTATTTATAGTGTGAGACAGGGTCGACGGGTCTGTACACAGTAGCCTGCTGAGTGTAGGAAGAAGGTAGCCGTCAGTAGAGAGTGTAGTGGGGAATACGATCCCGGCACAAATTGATTGAGAGCGACATTTGATATAAAATTGTGTTGTGATTGATGCGACCCCGCCGCCGCCGTCCCGCCCGCCCGCCGAACGCCGCGCGCCGCTAAGTGCTCCATCGTGGTAATATGTACTTGCACTTACACACACGTCTCTCATATAGCTATCTACATACATACATGTAACTAGTGTGTACGTATAATATCCTTCACAGTACTATATTATATATATTATTAATATATTTTCAAGAGATTTGTACAAAATCTGCTGGCTCTTCTTATTTCTATCTAAAGACTTTCTATGGAATTATGAAATGTTTTTAGTTGTTATCAATTGCTATGAGACAGGCCTTTGCTCAGCAGTGGGACAGTACACGCTGATAATAATAAATTAATAATAATGTTGTTTGGCATATAAATAGTAATTTTTGACGAATTGTCGTTGTATGGCGTACTTAAGCTCTTACAATCTATTAATATACTGTACTGATTTGGTTTTATACTAAAATATGTTTGTTCCTTCCCTCATACTATCCTTAAATCGTTAAAAAGATAGTGTTTATCAGTTTCTTGCTAATTTAAAACCAACATTCCGGTTGTTGTTTTTATTTTCTCACCGCACAATACATGAAAATTGCAAGTAATAGATTCATCAGGTTTCCTTGAATATTATTTGATTATTCTATCCTGACTTCTCCGTATGTATTTACAATTACAATAATTTTAAATACAGATATCAATTTATAACGTCCTTAAGTATTCCACAGAAGGAACCTCCGTCCCAAATAAGTCCTTGCATGAAATGGTTTTCCCAACACTTAATTATCTCGTAAACACGTTTACTTCCATAAACAAAAATCACATTTTCCTGTCGAATAGAAACTGAGATAAAAGTGAGCCGTTAACATCAAAGCTTGTGTACAAGTAGATTATACCTACATCACTTAAATACATGAGGGATCTCCAGACGTTTCATCTCTTTACTTGTAAAGCTTGTTACAGCACATTACGTGTCTATTGCGAATACAAATTCTTATACGAATTCAAAATTAGATATGTGACACGCGTCCTTGTAGTTATGGTTTACCTGGTGATGGTAAACTTAAAGACTAGACCGAGGTGTATTGAGTTTAGATGTACATTTTCCTGTAAATATTTACTGTAGACACTTACTAACTTTTACTAACAAGCTGGCTTCTGTTGTATGTAATAAAATGAAATTGTTAGTTAAATTATTTATCATTAAAGCGCGTCAATCACGGCGAAGATACTACTATATTAAATGCTATTTTAAGATACTGCATCTACTGGTATTACAAGCAAACACAGGCAGACTGCATTGTGTGTATTTTTTTCTTCTAACAACACTTTTCAGGGCTCAATATAAAGTTCAATTTTGAGGGTATGCGTAAAATATTATTTCAGAAAAAGTCATGAATTACTAAAGTTAATACCAATTGAACGACACTATTCATGTTCTATACGTCATCTCGCTGCTGGAATTAAGCTTCCTCCGAAGTTTGCCATCACAAACAGAATTGCCATGATCATTAGACGCAATTATTTGCATGATCACCACTCACGTCACCATGCTTGGTTGGTGGATTTGTAAGCAGTAACATGTTGTCTGATTGGTCACCTCAGTTGCCCTTTACATCACCAATATTATTATTTTACAACACAAGATGACACGGTGTATTCTTATTCTAAGGCCGAGAACACGAGTCGTTACTTATACATAAGACCAGCTATTCTGATTTTCTAATCGATTATACATAGTGGTCCTCAAGTAACGAACGAACGAACGAAATTTTATGTTTGACTTTAAAAATATGTTAACGTGTTTTACATGCGTAAACAAGACAACGAAGTTAAAGAAAAGCATATGTCCGTACATGGGTAATGTAAAATTACATTGATGGAAATGTTGAAACCTTTTTTCCGAAATGATAGTATTTGAAATAACTTAGTCATTTTTAGGGTACTCAAAGGGTAACCAACGGGGCCCTATTACTAAGACTCCGCTGTCCCTACGTCTGTCACCAGGCTGTATCTCATTAACCGTGATAATTAGACAGTTGAAATTTTCTGAAATGTATTTCTGTTGCCGCTATAACAACAAATACTAAAAAATGACTTAGATAAATATTTAAGGGGGCTCCCATACAACAAAAGTGATTGTTTTTAAACGTGCGTTTTAAAGTATTTGTAACGCCATCTAGTTACGAGCAGCAAAACTATATAGAAAAAGAGTTGTTGGGTGCATATTAGTTACGTATGATTTTCCGTATTTCAATTTCCGTATTCTGTACGGAACCCTCGGTACGCGAGTACAACTCGCACTTGGCCGGTTTTATTACTTACATGAGCAACAATCACCTAAAGAAAAAGAGGAATATTACTTCTCTGTGCAACTTTTTAGATAGGGTGTAGAGACCTCGTCCACAAATTGCTTTTCTGCAACGCTTAATTTACTTTACAAATACGTACAAACGAAGTTTACAGCTGAATATTCCATCGCGTACAGTTTTCGATACAATCTTTTCGTTTTAATATTCATGAATCATTTCTGAATTTACAAGCGGAATTTTCTTTCGAATTGGTTTGGTTGTTGATTCGGAATGGTTTGCGAAACATGCAGGCTTAAAATATATACGAATTCTCTGTTGATTTAGTTTATATTGTTCTTGACGCATAATTACCTTTGCATGCTACAATAATTCTGTAATTCAGCCTGTTTTTTTTTAAATTACATGCATTTTTATCATGCATAATTGCAAACATCGGATAATATGAGTAGTCCCGATTTTCGAATAAACCGCTAAGGAAAACCTTGCTAACAGCAGTTTACAATCCATCGATTGACTAGAGACAACAAGCATAGGGTGCAGTTCACTAAGGACGATGAATGATCATTCTTACAACCTCACAGCTTTGCTGACGATATCTAGGCAACAAGGATCAATATCGAACGATCTTACCACAAACATATGTAAACAAATGTAAACGTGAATTGCACTCTCGAAAGCAAAAGTGGATTACTTTCTGCGTTATAGAATCACTTTCTGCGTTATAGAATTGAATGCGTAAATCTCACTAAATTATTTTTATGATGATTATGATTTTTACTTAATGATGTGTTTCAATCGGTATACAATACAAATAACAGTAAACAAACACTAATACAATACTAGAAGATTATACGAGTAGAGCCTTGACCACGAGAAAGTAAATATTTCTGTGCACTAGAATTTGAATT
The DNA here is from genome assembly GCA_910589575.2 of Carcina quercana. Lineage (NCBI taxonomy): Eukaryota > Metazoa > Arthropoda > Insecta > Lepidoptera > Depressariidae > Carcina > Carcina quercana. The sequence goes on from OU342439.1 coordinate 4,796,567, forward strand.
AAAGTAAGTGTTGTGAGACTATGTTTGCTTGTGTCATTGAAATAAATAAATGAATACAGATGCATGATCTGTTTGTTTGCCGCTATTTATTTTGGATTGAACCAAACCAAATGAAGTTATGCTTTAAATTATGACTCAGAGTATAGGTTAGGAATTACGTTTTATAGCTAGGAATCATGTAGAAGTTCTTGAGCTCTGTACATACTAAAATTCGTCTATAAGCTGATGTGATAGCAAGATAAACACATTGGGGATAATATTAGTGTATGGGCTGGTCCATCCATCACACTCTGGATTCATAACCGTCTCTCCCGCAGATGTCCGTCCACGCTTAACAGATGGGCCGTGGAATACTATTATACTAAGCTTACTGGTCCTGGACACAGTCACTATTCATGTTCTATAATTATTACATAATATGTACTGACAATTACTCATTGAAATCTTAGAGCGATAGGTTTTCAGTTTGATAAACATTCAAGATACAATTTTTTAAACAAACCTGGACTTAAAACACCCTGTGAAACAATTCTGGTTGACTGTATATTTATTGAAAATTGCTTTTTTTATAGCAGTGATCTAATATATTTAGCACACCATATCGTAAGAACGTATAAAAATGTACTAGGTAAAATTTCCCAGCGTTGTCAGCCGTTAGCAAAAGTGGGTAACGCGGCGCGAGTGCCAAAACATTTTATTTTAAAAATTTCTGCGCTAATATCAAGGATAGGGCTCTCTACAGCGGCTCGGTGGTGGTGACAGCCCTATCTACGGAGGGCATTATGCTGCCTCCCCGTAAACTCATCCTTTAGGGCCACGCCCTGCCCTGCCAGGGTGAACGATGACGTGATTCGAACGCGATATATCGCCGTGCAGGGTAATATTGTGTCGCGGGACGTACTGATAGCTCCGGCCTTTTAGCAAAAAAATAAGGTCGCCCGTTTACACGAGAGCAAAGGCTTTAAGTGACAGATACTAGATAAATGTTTTGCACGTTAGATAAGGGCAGAGCGCGCAAAAAGGCCGGGGAAAGCGGGTAAAAACTGCACTGCAAATATTCACGTATCGAATATCGACGTTGTGAGACATGGATGTAATTATTGGCTCCACGGAGTTGAGAGATGCCATTTACATTATGCAGTAGTGTAGCGAGCGGCGACTGTCGCCAAACTTAGATTGAAGGCGGCGACGCGAGCGCGTGCTTAAACTCTATCCATGCTCACTTAGTCTAGGATTTAGACCAACTTGTCTAGGAGCCGGACCAACGCCTGACTGTTGTCCTTTACAAGTCACAAGACAAAAACAATCAATCTGCACGAGACGCAGTCAACGAACTCAAACAGAAGTATGTGACACGTTGCTCTTAGCTGCATTTAATGAATGTATTTTAAATTATAAATAATATTTTAAAATACATTTATTTTTAATACAATATAAACCACAATTTCAAACTAACAGGAAGCCTTATCATATCTGTGAGGATAGGCAGGCATCCGGCAGTGATGTGGACGGAAACGTGCTTATACTGGCTTCCGCTGTGCGCGTGCGCCGCCCCGCGACATTCGACACCTACCGTGACATATCATATTCACCGGCTGTTGTATAACTTTACAGTATACTCGTATCCTACGTTCATAGTAGGTACTGTAAACCCATACAAGGGACATTATCGAGGTTATTCTTTCAAACGTTTTCTTTGACATGGTTTCCATTAATATTCTCGGCGGACGGACAGACTGCATCATATTGTTATTCAAAACAAAACGTACAATTAAAAACTAAAAGGTTCTGCCAGTTTCAGACTCCGCACCGCAGTGAAGCTGCCCTATAACGCTGGCTCCATTGTTTTTCATTGAAAAAGTTTTCGTTACACCGGTACCATGTACACTGTACAGCACCAGTGACTGTTAAAAACCTGCATTTAACATCAACAAATACTTGTAAGAGTAATGTTAATTAGTTTTGTAATTACGGCAAATCTCAGAATCACTCTCGAAATAAAGTGCTTATAGCGTTTAATTGTACTAAGGTGTAACAGTTCCTGATTTTGGCAACATTCAAAGCAACCGCGACAGTAATAAACAGTTAAAAACAAATGGAGAAACCACACAATTGCTCTAATTACCGCCTCCGTTACCAAATCACGAGAAAATTCACGCCCTACCCACCAACCACATCACAATGAGGGAATGGAAGAAGCCTGTGAAAAAGCAAATTAATTTAATTGAGATGTAAACGAGGGTAGGCCGACACCGTTCGTACTGTAAATAATAGACGGCGTCGGCGCACCCCTTCGACTATAAAAATTTATTTATTGGACAGTTTTGTTGGAAGACGTTTCGATTTCCTATTAAATTGATTGACATAATGGCGGTCCAATTCGTAGTTTGATGTCTGCGATGCGAACCATCAGAATCAATTGTTTGTTGTTATTTCTCATCAGGGACGCACATTCTACAGCTTACTTCATCGTTGATAAAGTACTCCACTTTACGCGCAGGTACATGTTACTAAATATGTTTATGATCAAGGGAATTTCCCATCTCTATATGGCCATACATAGGTAATTGTCATTGACATCCTCTCACAATGATTTATTGATGTTGCTTTGTTTTTGTTTTATACCTAGACTTATGATGAAGTAGCCAGATAACTTTGACTTGGCATTGCTTACATATTATCTAGTCCCGCTAAACCTACATTAGCCCCGAAGCGACGCCCATCCGTCCGTGACACTTACCAACAGTGTTTACTCTAGCTGCCCGAGGCAATTAGTTGAACCACTTAACTAATTAATACGAAACGTGGCCAAGTGGCGAAGGTGAAAGCAATAACCGTGTTTATTGTTAAAAGATCGCACAGAAATAGCCGGAATAAGACGTCCGATCGTTTTACAGCCGCAGCCTACACCCGGCTATTTCCATCGCACCATCGAGCAAACCAGTAGGTGCGAGTACCCGGCCCGCTACGTACTCGTAGTTATGGATTTATGCAATGATTTGAGCCTAATTCGAATTCGATGCGGACGGGATGAACGAGTGATATCCCTATTTTTAATGGAGATTACGTGAAATATTGAGGAACATGTTTTGACGGAAATTGTATTTTTATCCTTTGTTCGTTATTTTCAAATAATTTCAATGTATACGATAAAAAAATTAAGAGGAAAAGAAACTGGGCGCCACTTAAAATGTCATTGAAATGGCATTGTTATTTCCTTATAAGGATAAATAGCTTATGTTTTATTAAATCTATAATATATATGTATACTATATGCTCCCGAAGATTCAGACCGTAGATAAAAAGAGAAAGACAAATAGATAACACGATATTGGATACAAATGAGACAAGGAAGACAGAAAACTCCAGAAGAAGATCTCACGTCCCCAGTAACTCACTCAACCTGGGTGTGATGTGTGCATTCGTGCTCGGCCCATCACAACCTCCTTGAGTGAGCGACTGTGGGTGAGTTTACTACGGAACGAGACAACAAGATAAAAGAAGATAGAAGATCAAAGAACACATACCTATAATGTAATGGCTGTAATCCTCTTTGTTTTTATTCATCCGGGAATAGGACAGGACATAATTCTCTTCCATGGTACGAGTATGCTACACTGACTGATTCTCTTATTGTGGAATGCTCCTCCTCGAATTCTCATATTTATAAATTTAACTTACTATTCTTATTACTTATTTGAGTAAATTCTTTCATAACTTTTGTACTGGCACCTTCATCCACATTTCATTGACCGAGCTAGCTTGGGCAAAAATGTTTTCGCATGTGTTCTCCTATACTCTCATATTTCTCAAGAAGTTTTGTGAGCAGGTTCGATAATAATATGGAATGCTTTTCAGTTTTTGTAAATTCTTAAAATGGAGTAAATATGGGCGTGGAAAACATTAAATACACAAAAATTTCACAAAACTTATTTGTTACCCTCATTAAGACGCATAAACTTCAAGGGATTGGTGTGTGAGGGGGTGGAAAATAATGGAAAATTTCATTAATTTCACTTTAAATTAAGTTTTAAGCTTGCAAAGAAGGACTCGAAACGCGGGGCCTACTCACAGAGCCAATAGTTTATCAATATTCAATGAGGATTTTTATATTGAAAACATTGCAATCGCATCCTAACAAATTTTTGATCTAAAAATTAGCTATTTAAAAATTTATAACTAATTATTATTTTTAAATGTATATACGAAATTAATCAAATCAAATCCATTTTCGTTTTTTGCGCGAAGTATTTCATACAAGGTACTCGTATTTCTTTAACCTATAATGTTTTGTACGTATAATATGATAGTATACAATTTCGGAGTAACGTGTGTTAGAATTAATGTATAATAGTGTTTTCGGTAACAACAGTAAAATCCATTGTATCCAATTAAAATATGTTCTAAATTTACGAAAACAAATAATATTATTCCATTACTACGTATTCCGTGAATCATTTTCAGTTAAAAACATTGCCCTCATTCTGACGCAGTCGGGTAATTAAACACACGTTCCTACAGCAAAGGGCTTACGAATACGCCGCGTAATTCGTGCGTCGTTTACATGTATAGCTTCTTTACTGTACATCCCGAACTCCGAAGCACGTCAGCCGTACATTACGAAAATTATTTCAGTCATTGCTAGTGTTTCTCATATACAACTAGCGAATCCCTGGAAAACTGTTTGTGGTTTGTGTAATTAATATTCTATCGTTGTTCAAGTCGAATTTTAACGCCTTGGGCGTTGCAAAGAGAGACGTAGAGAGATGTATTGATGTACTGTCGAAATTTTGATAGGGAAAACGATTGGAGGCGGGAGCGGCCGGCAAAAATAGAAGCTCCAACATACAGAAAACAGGCGCGCATCTATTGCGTGATTTATTCGTTATTGGCTACCGATTCGGCGGTTTACGACATCCACAGAACGAGGATCATACGTGTATGGCTGGTCGATTTGTCAAACGTTACGAAATAGGGAAAATGTTCGACGTGAAACTGATATTAGTACGGTTCGAATGCAACTGCATCGTGTTGCTATTGTTACGATAGTAGCACCGCGACATCCGGCTTCCTGTCTAATGCACTTTATCTTCAGCTGCTAGTATCTTGTCAGAACAGTACGTGCACCTGTATCATCCTGTATAATAAAATGGTTTTTACCACACTGCTCGACAAAATGCATTGTTAATATTTTAATAACGGTTTTAAATACATCTCATTACTAAGTACTAATGGCAGAAGTACGTTGGTCAATGATTAACCAGTTTATTATCATTACAGTTTTAATTTAAAATTACTTAAAGTTCTGTTTTGTTGTTTTTTTAATTATTATTATTATTTTAAAAATATGTTAGCTCAATAGAGTACGGTTAAAAATACTTATATACGACAACAGAATAGTCTTGAAACTTATATATCTGCAAATATCGTTCGTTACCTGACGAGTGCTCTCCGCCTCTGTCAAGAAGATGCTTTTACAATGTGTTTCAATCCGACATTGCACCTTAGAGGGAATTCCATACTTATTGTTCCGTGTGAGATCACAAAGGTTCTTAGAAAACAGTTTATTCGATAGCCAAAGCTACCAGCCTTTATGCACTGTTCTCGTAGGGAGTTCCAAGGACCGCGGATTTATTCACCTCTTGAAAGTTTAAGATTTATGCTCTACGCGAGTAAACTTTGTTTAGAGCTTGCGCAGATTCCATCTGTTCATGATTTTAATTACAAAACATTCGGCTCAATTTGCTTCAAATACTCAGAAACGTGTTGATGTTATGTCGAGGGCATCTAACTGCAGTATTCAATTGTAAACCGACAATATTTTACCGGCGGCTATACTCAAAGATTGTCCCTAGAACCAATCAAAAATGGATTCGGTTAGTTTTACCTTCAGTGTAGGGTAGACTTGATTCAGTATGATTATGCGGCCTTAGAATAGAGTTATACTAAACCTAAACTATACTAAATTATAATTACTATAAGCAAAAACTACACCTAAACTATAACTAAAATATAAGTACTAAATATATCGTCTTCCTATCTATGACAAAAAAAATTCTACGACCCTCAATCTGCCTGTCAAATGTAAGTATTTTAGTTATTTGGCCTCATAAAAATCGCATTTTTAATGTCAATTTTTTGGAGATTTATGTGAGCCAGACTGACAGACTAAGTGAAAAGTATTTAGGAGATTGGCAGCGGCATCTAACTACGTGTACCTAATCACAACATCTTACTGCGATCACTAATCCGCCTGCCCATCGTGGTGATTATGGCTGTTGCCCTCATATAAAGTCTGACCCGGCGATCAATGGGTCCATGTCCAACATCGGACTCATTTAGCTGATTATTATGTGCACCAGTGTAATCATTTATTAGGTCTGTGTTAGATTATTTTTCAAATCAGCAGATGTCTAATAGTCTGGTCATGTTTCATCAATCACAGATAAGATTTCCCGTTCCTCATTAATCTACTTCAATGCTCTGGGTCAACACAATTCTGTCTTCTGCCTTCTGCTACAAGTAGTCAAATAACAAAAGTTACCACAATGGCGACATAGTTACTGGCGTTGGAACTCATATTTATTATGTTCTTTATCAGTGACTCAAGTTTCAAAGAACTCACGGATCGTTCCGTCAATTTCAGTTCAGTCTCAAAAATGCTTCTGAATTTGTACTTAATTCAGCATAGGAATCATATTATTTTAATACTACATACTACACACGTTGTAATTATAACATTTCCTTCAATTTAAATTTTGGAATTTTCTAATTGTTTGTTTGACATCAAGATATTCAAAATGTTAATATCAACAGTTCAAAAAACTGCAACTGGTCTTTATACAACAGACTTAGTCCAATATTGTTTTTTATATATTGTGGACCCAACTTGGGAGCACCACTGAAGATACTTTGGCTGGTTTCATTGCATTAATATTTATATGTCATTATGTCCACTTGCTATCTAAGACGGGGCATTATCTATTGAGTTAAGACAAAGGAGCGAATCTCAAATTAATTGAATTTACATCTGGGCATATTGAAGCGAAGGAAATAGGTTCGATTTGCCAATTTAGCTTGATTTTTATACGTTTCAATCTCAATTATTGCGTTTCAATCTGACTAGTTAGATAAAGTTTAGATATTTTGGTGTCAACTCTCGCAAAAATGGATAGGATATAGGATCATAGCATATTTTATACCAGCCATGTACATTTATTATAATAACTTTACTCGGTCGAATCACGTCAAATAAAAAACGTTGGCAATGTGTTGTTTTGATATTGTTAATATCATTTAAAATAACTTTGATGAGTTAATTAATTTGACATGTACAATCATACTGACTTTGATTGTAGAGTTTATCAAAAAAATTCAATTTAAAAGTTCATATTGCGAATAGAATTATAGTTCTGACTGTCCATGTACTAAAAATAATAATAAAAAATAGATAATCAATATTAAGCTCCAATGAACCGTGGCACTTCAATCTATGTGACATAGGTGGCAATAATTAACAAGACACAAGCTAGACCAAACTTCTCAAGATGCGAGCATCTAAAGTCTCTCTTCTAATTAATTAAGATAACTAAGACACAACCAAAAAACAACAATAATACAACAATGTTAAAAAATTTCAGTTCCTGTACAAATTACTCGTAATAACAAAATCAATCCACTTGTAATATTCGTATTGGAACGCGCCAACTTCACTAACGCTAATTTATTGATACAATACACAGACTGTAATTACAGATAGAAACTTTCCAGAAGTGTCTATTAAATCCTACACATATAAGTCTGCCGCCAAACAACAGTATTAATTGAAAATAGAAATACTTTATCCGGCATGAATAGCACTGTTGTATTCAATTAACTTGAGGCTTCATGGTACACACTCTCCTTTCATCGGACTTACCGTCACTTACGAGTAACATCAGGTGAGATGAAGGCCAAGTGCACGCCAATTTTGTGTAAATGAATAGGTAAAATTATATTGTTTTTGAAGACTGTTTTTGTAATTTTTTGTAGATTTTTCTTGATATCTATTATATAGAGGTAGTTAAGTCTCGTTTTTGTAATTACAATGAAATGAAAGAGCTGAGGCTGCGGAAGCCTCCAGTAAAAGCTTTGAATTTTATAAGTAGGCCACTATTTTATTTGTTATCAGGAAAACACTGGGAAACACCATCCTTCATAAAAAAAATCACCACGTTGTGCGGGTATTTGCCATAATCACTGCGCTTGATGATCACTATACAAGTGCGGTTGCTGCTCCCGTTGAACTTTCCTTAGTCAACTTGCACGAATTTCTTGAAAACTAAGGTTTCCCAGAAAAAGAAGGTGAACCATGAGATGGTTACATGCCTAGTATATGCCAAAAAAATTCTTGGATACAATCTACATCTACACTAATATTATAAAGAGGAAAGATTTGTACCTATTTTTGCATGTTTGTAATGAATAGGCTCAAAAAGTACTGGGCCGATTTAAAAAATTCTTTCACCAATAGAAGGCTACATTCTTCCAATTTGACATAGGCTACATTTCATTTTGAAAAAAATTAGGGATCCTTGGTAAAATTTGAACAATGTAACCGAAGGTGTAGAAAAATGAGTCTTAAAATGTCTTTCGTCGAATGCGCTGCCGAAACTATTAGCGATAGAACAAAATAATGTACAACAATATTGAAGAACATCATAATGTCTACAAAAAACTCCGCGGTAGCATATGTCCAACTATTGTAGTTATGTCACTACAACAACTTTTTTCATTTTAAACATTAATGAAAATGCAAACCATGCTATTTATGTGTTTATATTAATCCTTATCCAAATAAATAGTTTTTAAATTATTTAAATTGGACTTTCCATTCAAAAGATATTACGAATTAAAAAATTCAAACAGTAAAAAAAAAAACGCCATAGCGCCGTGGCCGTTGTTTGCGATGCAGTCTGAAAAGCGCGCCGGGCATCGAGGCGGGCGGGGTGGAGGGTGCACTGAAATATATTTTTTTAATATATAATTAATAAATAATAATTTTTTAATAAATAAAAATATTTGTGAAAAAAAGTGTTTTATATCCTCAAAAAATAAATAATTGTCTACCCCGTGCGAAGCCGGGACGGGCTGCTAGTATTAAATAATTACATCCAAACTTTGCAAATGTTTCACGTTATTTCACCTTCAAAAATTAACTTTCTTTTTTACATAGCATAAGGCACTAAACGAGTAATAGAGAAAGAGGACAAATCTAGAGCACATGTATACAAATGATCTCACGAGAGATCTCGACGAGTAACACGTGTGACTTTTGTAGTGTCTGTCGCATAATGGTTTTCTGGAATCCAGTCTGTCTTGTCTTTAAATATTTCAAATTAGCAAACAACGGTGTCTCTCCTATATCTCTCTATTTCCTTCTTACAACTAAACTGCTAAATCTCTTGATGAAACTTAGCACGCACTTAAGATATAAAATGGTGAGGGCCAAGAATAATTTTCATCTTGATAAAAAGATGCCGTGCGATGATTTTCGATGTCAACGCATATGACGTCGCAGGCAAAAATCTTATTTGAAAATAAGATATTAAATCATTAGTGATAGGTCCTAAGTTAATAAGTAGGTACTCATAAATTAGGTATAACAAACCCAGTTCTAGGCAATATTCACTAACGGGAATTGGCTCAGAATGTTTCCAAACAAAATTTATTCTCCTGTAATCTTTTAAAATAGAATATATGGCCGATAAACGTAATTACCTAAAAATAGGAAATAGGATTTTAGTATCGCTAAATGAATATCATTGACGTACAACTTTATTGTCAGCTACAATAGATTACACGCAGCTAATGATCCCTGAGTGGCGTTTTAAATAATAATTATCAAAAATAGCGTGTAAAATGAAAATCTTGATTGGCTCTAAAGTCGTATGTTAGTGTTGCTCATTTCGTGAGATAACAATCCGATGTCGTATTTTTAGATAGTTACTTAAAGCTATCTATCTATTCCCCCCGATTGCCGCGCAGCCACCCCGGTGCTTTTATTATGGCGGAATATCTAACAGACGATGTATAATTGCTCTTTATAAGCTAAGTTGCTACGTACTGTGTGGTAGCAAGAGTTGCAATTTCAATGTATGTTTATATGAGTAAAGAATTGAGTACTACAAAGTATTGTGTGCCAGTACTGATTGTAGTTATCCGTTGTTACGTAATTGACAAGGATACCACCCACTGCAAGCCATCGACAGGTGTAACACAACGATCAATGTCTAAGCGAGCGATGCATGCGTAATCAAGTGCTAATGCATATCAATGCAGTCACGTGTGCCAGAGATAATAGTCACACTGCTGCGCTTTGACTGATGCATAAACTACATGCATTGTTCGCGTCTGATATCCCTCCGGTGAGATCCTCAGTGATAGTGAGATAGCTTTATTGTTAAGAAAACAAAGACAAATATGAACTTACAACTATGTGTAAATTTGAACTGTCTATTCGTTTAAAGAGATGTCTGCCGGCATTCACACTGGAGCTTTTATCGTCATCATCAACAGTCTATATATGTACCACTGCAGGGGCTCAGACCTACTATCCTACAGAGAGCTTTTATACATGAAATAAACCTTAAGAAGTCCTACATATGTGTACATAAACGAAAAATTTCAAAAAGACGCAAAGAAAAAAGCAAATATATTCTTACCCTTAATAATCACGTGTTAATATGGAATGATAATACGGAAACGAAATACAGCATTGGGTTTATTTATAGCCTCCATACCTTACTGTCTAAGTCTAAGATGTAAGGCGTAGGGTGTGTTCACATCACAGGCGTCTAAACGCGGCTTATCGCATAAGCGCTGGCAACTCGGGCATTCGTAGCGGTTGCCAACACGGCCTACGCGGCTAAGCCGGATATCAGCTGTCGTCGCGCGCTACGCCGTAGGCGACTACGATAAATTAATTTAATTTTGTTAACGGCGTTAAAAGTTGTATTCTACTCATTTTATTGCTTCTACTTATTGTTTATGCATATGCGAACATATTATATGTTTCTGTCTGAAGTTGAAATAGAACCGGTGTGAGTTGCGGCATCGAACAAAATATTGTTTAGTAAATTATTCAACTGTACCAATAATAAGGTGTCAAACGTGTATTCTGCATGGTTGACTAATTCCACTGTGCACACGTAATAAAGCTAATTCAGTTTACCTAACGCCACGCATATGAAATTGTTCGCGTAATGGAGCGCCGCCGTCAACGCTGCCAAATTGCTGGCGTCGTGTGCACTCGCCCTAACAATTAAAACACTGCTCTAAAACGTGTTTGTTACTAACTGTTAGGTTTCATTGCTAATTAAACGTGTCAAATCATGGTTCGTGCCATAAGTTTTAAGATACTTGTCCATCCATAATCACACTGACGTTATTAATAAGGAAGTGAGTTTTTAATGCTACCCCTTGATGCGTCAACGGCACGAGGGAGAGGGATATACGTTTAGAGAAGAACATTTTTTCCCCCTATCAAATCAGCCTATCCCGTAACCTGATTTCTACGTCCAGGCTACGTCGCGGATAGGATTACTTTAAAACTAACTAATCCATTATATTTTTAAGGTTCCGTGTTCAAATAGTGCTCAACTAGACCCTATTACTGAGCGTCCGCTGTCTGTCTGTCCATCCGTCTGTCACTATGAACCGTTATTAGATAGACACTTGAAATTTTTACACAACGTGTATGTAAAAATTAATGGGAGTAACCATAGAAGATACGCGGTTTTTATTAGATCATGTTAAATATTATACTGTGGTTCGTTGCCCTTCGTTTGCGGGGTATGGTTCTAAAGTCGTTTTGTAAAAGACCGATTTTCAGCTCGTGTTTCAGGAACTAGTATCCTATTTCCCGATGTTATTTTAACAATAACAGTCCGTAGTAGTTTGTCTGTATTCCGAAGCTGCCATGACGGGGTCGGGGGGTCACGTGACTCCGTGCTCTGTCATTTAATTCGACGCCGGCGTCGCTGCAGTTGACAATCGAACTTCGCTACTCTCGTGTCCAGTAATTAATATAGTTTCATTTTGATTCAACGACTAGTTGTCAAACTTTCCCGAAACCAGTCGTACATACTCGTACTAACTCTATTGTGGTAACGTGTCTGTCGTTAATACTTTTATGTATAAAATATAGCCAAAGACATTCATAAAGTTTTGTACATGCAGAATTTCCAAATTATTTAAAGATCTTTATAGTAACTGGTGAACATCATTCTGATAATTATTATTCCTAGCATAACTTTGAATTATTAAATAACTACACTAAATTATAAAGTGTATTTCACACAAAGGTTTCATTTCTACCTATAACCAAGAACACAAGTAGCTGCATTGTTTACGTGAGCAGTCGAAAAATTACTCTACCTTGATTAAATTAACAAAAAGAGGGGTCCGAGAAATACTGAAGTCAGTTTCGTAAGAAACGTTGAGAGTAATTCCAGGGACCGGCATCGCACCGCCACTACCCCTCTAGAAAATTGAAGGTGTTTGGTTTAGTAGAACATCTGCATAGGGGCGAGTTGTTTACCGTCTCCGGTCGGTCTCAAGACAATTTGTTTGAAAGGTGTCGCCGCGCAATCCACTCTGCGATCGTCCGCCGCCCGCCGTCCGCCGCCCTGACACGAATAACACGCTACAAGTACCTACGTACAAATCACTTTAAGGAAATAACCCGTTGCTCCCATTTGCCAACTGGACATGCCTCTAAACTTGGACCGGTCTCGCTACGATGGTATTGTGAAAGCTTTCCTATTACTCTCAGATTGTTTGTCATCGATCCAAACCTAATCTGAATCGGCTTCAAGTCGTAAACTTGGTCTCGGATCCCTGAAATGAATAGTTAACCCGTCATAACTGGGTGTTAAATCGCTCGTAGAATTCTAAAATTATGTAAGGTGACCTAAAGATTACCTCGAGTTTAATATCTTATTCGACGAGTGTTCTTGATATTATACGAGAGAAGACGAAAGAGAGAAATGATATTACAAACATAAAGAGAACGAAGCCTCCTCGTATTTTACATTAGGAAAAAGGAAGTTTAACGCGGATTGAAGTTTCGTAAGCCTTCTTAATAATCGAGACCAATTATTACCGCGTGATAAACCGACACAAATCAATAAAAGATTATTATAACTTTGCAAATATACACAGATAAAGTTGGAAACGGATCAATTGTCCCATCGGAATCCGCTTTCAGGAATCCAGCAAGTTGGCCGGCCGACGTTGAAATATTTCCACAAAAGGGCGTCGAATCAAAATCTCTCCCGAAGGGAATGATACGTCAAATTATTTCTGAGCTAGCGGAGAAATTCCTAATTATGCCAGCGATGAGAAAATAAAGGGAAATTACATTAAATCGCTGGTTATCTTAGCTCTCTTACTCTTTATTATTTTCGAAGATGGGGCGAGACTCGAGCGAGACGACTTTAAAATTTACTTAATTATGTTATAAAGATATGATCTAAGTGGGTTCGTGAGGAGGTGCGAGAACATTATGTTCGTCAGAAGTAATGTCTGTGCCGTGGACAGGGCCGCCCGCCCGCCGCGCTGCCGCGCTCCCACAATAAACTCACTTTTAGGGTTCCCGGTCTCTACGCAATGTCATTTCCCAATAAAAATACTCAGGAATAATTTGGCCAGAGGTTTGCACTTGGCCTTCATCTCACCTGATGGTAAGTGACGACAAGGCCGTTGGATGGTAAACGTGTACACCCAGAAGCCTCAAACTAATGAAGCGCTAGCTCTGCTACCTTTCATACCGGAATACAACCGTGCTATTAACACAGATGTTTGGCGGCAGACTTAGGTAACATGATGGTAGCTAGCCAGGCGGACATAGAAAAATGCCCTACCACCAACCAAACCGATCACCGATAGGCACGCCCATTGGGAATTGCACTCGGAACCTCCAGATTGCTAATCTTACGTTTCGCAAGTATATTACTTATATTAATTATTTTTTTAACTCGAATTATCTTGACAACTACGTAAACTTCCTGCAGAGTTGCGGACGTCCATTGATCGTAGAACAAAATCGAAAGGAACAATGCCAAATTTCCCGTATTAAGAAGGTCCATCCCGCAAAGACATTGTTGCTCTAATAACCATTGGATCGTTTATTATCGGAACCAAATGGAGTGTCCCGTTATTACACACGCTGCAGTCTCAATCTCGTTAGCGGGACGTACGGGACCGACTCCCGACTCCCGGCTGAAATAGAAAACGCCCGGTGATTAATTGGCAATTACTTCAACTGGCGAGCTATGTTGGTGCCCACTTGTCGCCACGTTTAAGCACGCGTATTATTTTTCCATCGAGTATACATAAATCGATCGTTCCAATATATTTTTAAATTTATGACCTGTTTTTAATCGCACACGCTTTTTGTGATGCTACAAGCAAAATGATCACAAATCGCCTCGAGTTTTACCCAATTTATGGCTTCTAGAAAAATGTTAGTCGTAATAGAAGGTTCCAACAACTGTTCGTCAATACAAGATGCAACCAAATTAGATTGGGTTGAGCATAACGATTAAAAGGAATCCCACCTAAATAACGATACGTTATAATTTTATTTTTTTTATTTGGATTTTGCAAGGACTAAAGTTCTCAAAAATTTAGTTCCTCGAATAGTAAAATGTTTATTAGATTTAGTTTTATCATTGTATTTTGAACATAGGGGTACATTACACATAAAACATTATTTTACGAGACAACTCAAAATTTCGGACAACCTTCATACATTTTAACGCCCTAAAAACACGTGTGACGTCACAAATGTCACCCGATTTTATATGTAGCGTTTTAGCACCGCGTGACTGGAATTACTTTTTGGCGGGTTGTTCTAAAAAAAGTATTGGTCGTATCGAAAAAAAGATAGAGGTATTGATCTATTTACATGGACTATCGAATGAGACAAAAATATTTTTCCATGCATCTCAAGATGCGAACTGATGATTTTCGTCTATGTGATCTTCACAATTTATAACTCGGGAAGTACGTAATAGACCGTTTAAAAAATTAATTTAATTAATGCATTGTCTATCTTCAGAGTTGGTTGTGCTGACGAGGTGAACAATGGTAACAAGACAACTTAATATGCAGTACGAACGTTTGTAAGCTAATATAGATAGAAATCCTGGCAGACGTTACGTAAGTAGGCAGCAAGCAACCTCTCATGCTTAAGATGGTATAGTGTTACATCCCCAATGCAAAATTGTAATTTGCGATGGTATAATTCAATATTTAGCGAGATGTAATTGAATATTTTTCCAATTTGTCGCGCGTAATGGGGCAAGATTGAGTTGGCGGTCCCCACGGCGGTCCCCACGGCGGCGACTCGTGGCGGAGGCGTCGCGCCCCGCGGTGGACGAGCGCGATCCACGCATACATGTATTTACATTACTTATTCATAAATTCGGCCAACTTGTTGCTTTTTATTGATTCTACATAAATTAACACCAGTCTATTTATAGTTGAATACCTAGGGTATTCTACGTTTCAATTGTTGCCTTTGCCAAATGCCTTAAGTTGTGTTTTACTTTATCTTTAGATCATGAACAATCGAGGTCTAAGTTCGATCCTGGCTCGTACCAATGAATTCCAATTTGTTATTTGGAATTTATGTACGAATGATAAAAATCATTACCATTGGCTTTTCGGTGAAGGAAACCATCATGATGAAACCTTAACACTTCTGAGAAGAAATTCAATGGTGTGTGTAAAGTCTACCAATCCGCATTGGACCCGCGTGGTGGACTATGGCCCATACACGGGACCCAATTACTAAATCTTGGTTGTCCATCTGTCCGTCCGTCTGTCTGTCAGCGAGCTGTATCTCATGATCCGTAATAAGTAGACAGATGAATTTTTTACAGAATGTGTACGTATGTTTCTGTTCACGCTATAATAACAAATATTAAAAATAATTTTTAAACTTTTAACTATATCACATCAAATTGCCACTTTATGATTTCTCGGTGCATATTACCTTACCCATGATGGTTTTCACTTCTTTACTAATGATTTCAGTATGTTAATATTCATATTCTGTACGAAACCCTGTGCGCGGTTCTGACTCGCACTTGACCGAATTCCGAATCACATTACGTGATACATAAAATATCCCAAACAAAAATCTGAAAAATGCAAAGATATGTGTAGATACTTCCTTTATCTAAAATTCAAAACTCAAAATTTGATTGATAACGGTCCGTGGATTGGATATCCCTCGGCTGCGTGTCGGGCTAGCCCCTATATGGGCAGGATTACGTCGAATTCACTCCCGCATACCGCATGCCCCTCACGCGCCGTGTTTTGAGGCACCGACAAAAAGGCCTCATCTTTCAGCCGATTTCCCACCAAATAGGTTTATGATATCCCTGTAATAATACTCGATCATTGCGTGTCACTATGCCGAGCTGCCGCCTGGTTTGTGTAGTGTTATGCTTGGATCGTATCGTAGCTTTGCGTTGGTATATTTTTGTGGATTACAGTAAACGTTGTATCGGAACTCGACGTTGCGCTCCCGTTCGTGCTATTCATTATTATAAGTCATTTTTAACATTATATTATCATCTACTGATAGATATACTTTCTCCTTCGTTCCCTCATTTATAGCTAGAGATTGTTGACTGAGTGTATACATATTAATGATCAGAAATTGACTGAAAATCATTTGAAAATATCCTTTCATAAGTTTACAAATAGTGACCAAAATGGGTACCTGAGATTTGACGCTTTAAAACAGGGTCATCCTTCCATCATAGCTTTATAGCTTCCATCCTAATACTTACGTAATATAACAGCTTCGTAGTCGGTTTATGATTCGTGTTATTGCATTTTGACATAGCAACGAGCAAGATGTCCGGCCGCGTCACGTCTACTCATTCCGCCGGCGCGCCGCCAGTCGACAGCGGCATACTAATACTCTCTGCGAGCGATTCCATGTAATTCCAGCGGCACTCCGCCTCAGCCTCCGCAGCCAACATCTTGAATATGTTAACTGTATCACAGATTTGAACCGCTACGAAATGCCAAGTAGAATTCGACTCGATCGTACGATATTCACATCAGAGTTAGCTTTAACATAATATTAGTTTCGAGCTCCGTCTCGAACTAAACTTCGAAGAGTGGATGCCTCGCGACATGTGATTCAGCGTTGTAATTCGCCGCCCCGAGGCTAAACAAACTGTGCTTATCGCGCGGCATAAATTGGCGACACGTCGTTAAGGCGACCCGCACACTGCGAGCCGGTTTTATCAGCGGTCTCTCGTAAACCAGCACTCCGTGTTATTGCGGCCCGGCCGCGACATTTTCCAGACTTTTTTCATATCGCAAAATGTCGGCCGATTGCAGTGCAGACCAACAGCGTGTGGAACGCGGCGTCGAACCGCGTAAACGATTCGGCTGGAGCGATAAATATGTTCATTTGGCAGTGCGCTCCTGCGCTTCCAACTCGTATCAACGGAAAAAGCGAGCCGCCTTGAGCGCTGGTGTAATTAGAGGCCAATCGTAAAACGAAAGGGTTGCGCCGGAACGTCCCATCTGATAATGAGACCGACTGGCGCTGCTCCAGCGCCGCCGCTCATATTAGGCAGCTCTCTCGTCGCTATCGTTACGACTTTTACACTTTTACGAGTTGTTTAGTTTACATGTACCGGCTGTGCACCGTCGGCATCGGTCGCGTGCTCTGCCAAATGCTAGTTCGCGGCTCACCGCGCCCGCGCTCTCTACCACCCATCGCATCGCCTCTCTGTGTTAATGACTTGTACTACGTTTCATGCTCGTTTGGCGCTGCCTCGCGCCGCCGCCGCCGCCGTCGCCGCCGCCGCCGCCGCCGCACTCTGCCCTACGGGTGGCTCATTACCCAAATATCAAGTCGTTATACCGCTTCATATCTGCCTATACCACTGCCCCTAGTTTTATTATACGTAGTAGTGATTCCTCGATTCATCAAAACAACAACTTTCATTCATATAATTAGTTTTTGAGAGTGGGTATAACTGTTAGTATCCATTTACAATAAGAGTACAGTACAGAGCTTCATTCTCAACGATATCAATTTTGTTCAGTGGCTCTTAATTAACATTTTCTTTTCTTTTCTTTCCAGGTGAGTAAGGAAGCGAACACAAAACGGGAGGCTTTGTGCGGCGCGCGCGCCCCAGCCCTGCGTCAGACAAAAAGGAATATTACAGCGCTTTCAATTCGAACACGCAGAAGAAAAAATATGATCTGCACTTTTGTAAACGCAAATGAGGCTCGCTTTGAAACGTCGCGACTTAATTTAAATAACATTGCTCGGCAGACAGGGACTTCAAGACGGTAACACTTTCCCGGTCCAAAACAGGTCCCATCGCTTAAATAATGAACTCTTACACCGTATCCTGACATCGGTAGAACAAAACACGACACGAATGGCACAGTTTCTAAGAGCTACCAATCAACGACCTAGACAGCGTTGATAGTTGATATACGACTGAATGTCAAACGAATTGAGGCAAAGGGCTTCAATGGTTCTGCCTAAGTGAAATGTTAAAAAATTATAAAATACGTAATAACGTAAAGTAACTTACCTAAATGTGACCAGGACGTATTTACAAAGTCATATTTTGTGAAATGAGCCGAACATGTCATTGTGCGCTTACACAAACGGCGGTCAATTTTTTAATAAGTATCTAGTCTTGCAGCTTTTATCCACTGAAGTTTGTTTCCGCCTTTGGAAAACGATGTACCCTATATTTTCACAACTATACACAATGGCAATTTACTTGGCATATTTATCAAATTATATCCGCAAACTATAATCGATTTCACAGAAACATCAGGAGTTTCCTTTTATATTTCCCCAAGAGGATATAAAAATTTCCCTGTAAAGTCCAAAGTCGACGGGAAAATGTGCCAAATGTACGTGCCAAATCGACGCAAGCCTTGAGATATCAAAGCACTTAATTACATGTTCAGAGTTCATAGACATGTCCAGCTTTCTGAAGCACCTGTCCCCAAGTTGAATTGCATCCCGTCCCACCTGAGCACTATCTGTCTATAGGAGGATACACACAGTACATCACTGTTTCCCACACCCCAGTGCATTAATCGGGAAGACACTTAAATGATTTAACGCTCGCCGGCTATCTGCGAACGGTCTGCGGGATGTTCGCGGAAAATATTATGATAAGTCGAGCAATTTTATTGCAGAGTTCAACTCGGATCGTCCAACTTTTATATTGCGATCGAAGAGGCAGGATCACGCTTTGCGATGTACCTCTGTTTTCTCACTATTTTCAACGGTTTTCAATAGCAAATGTTTACTTGAATTTTATACTTTAGTTGCAAAACTTTCATGTCT
Organism: Carcina quercana; assembly: GCA_910589575.2. Classification (NCBI taxonomy): domain Eukaryota; kingdom Metazoa; phylum Arthropoda; class Insecta; order Lepidoptera; family Depressariidae; genus Carcina; species Carcina quercana. Next base: position 4,815,966 of record OU342439.1, read on the forward strand.
ATTTTAATACCTCATGTCTGTACAAGTCCTCAGTTGGAAATGTGCCTCCATCACAACGTCAGCCTTTCCATAAGGAGATTTGACATAATCATCGCAGACGGATTGATGACCCCAGTAGGTGTTTATAGAGCATTGGTAAATGCCACTGCCCATCTGCCTAATATATTTCCCTTTTACATCACTCGTGTGATTCTTTAAGGTGGTCCAATTATAAAACCGAGACTAAACGGTTATCTAAAGCCGAGAGCACACGGTATCTACTTATATAATACTCCGATATATAATATTCCATACACTACAATATCCGTAAAAAAATATCGTGGACGTTAGCAAACAGGAATAAGTTTAAAGGTAATTTTCACGATTGCGCATCGCACAGGGTCCGCATATAGTTCATTTATTCTCTTACCCTTATGCTTTTTCTCAATCGGGGTTGGCTACCTGAACCCAAGGTATTGGCGCAGGTTTTTACGCAAGCGAATACCATCTGACCCTCCAAACCAGAGGGGAAACTAGATCATACCTTTTGAGATTAAGATTAAGGCCCGGCAGCTTCTAACTTAGCTTAGCAAATGATGTCAAAGACAACAACCGGGATCCACAGCTTACAAAGCAAGGAAACATATTTTCAATCAAGTGAATCAACCTGCAACGTCCTAACAAAACTAAGGAAAGTCTCACAAAGCTATATTTGACTATATCCCCGCCGGGAATTGAGCCCAGGATCTTCCACGTGTGTTGCGCGTCTGAGTCTAATGCTCAGACAACTTCGTAAGAGTTCTCATATAGTCCGCATTCGTATTACATAATACACGACTATTAATAACTTGTTTACCTTGTGAAGAAAGCTTGTGTTCAACACTGACACGTGTCAATAAAAACAAACTGATATGCTGATGATAAAACTCCGAAGAAAAAGTAAAAGACATATGCTATAAAACTCATATCTAACGATCGTCCTAGATAATAACTCACTTCAATTACAACAAACGAACCCTCTATTTTTCCGACCATTTATTACCTTTACATAGTCATATAAGCGAGTTCAAAGCACCACTTAAGAGTCCACATTCGTGTTACATAAAGATCTGGGAGCATCGCACGTAACGTTGTGCAACAAAGGACTACAGCGGACTTCGACCCGTCCAACTCTGAGCAGTTTGAACTTATTCAATCTGTACTAGTATTCTGTTATTCTTGCAATACGTATTTGCGACTCAACACTAAGCTGATTTGGGTTATCTGATAGAAATAAAATAACTACTTTCGTCTATTGACGTAGACATTTTCGTGATAACACTAGTAAACGTCACTAAATGAATGTAAAAAATTTTGATGTTATCACAGACTGTTTTTAATTATTTCGGCAAATTACAGATTAGTGCATAACCCTTTTCCTGTGCCCTAATTTCTAAAAGAATATGAATTCTAAACAGGCCAAAACTTTTTCTGCACATATTTCCTAATGCTAAATCCTGCATGATTTCAATGAATCGCTGCAGACTGTCTCCATATTTTAATGTTTTTGTTGTGTTTTAAAATACAGATGAGAAATATTTGAATGCAAAGAAACAACTTGTATGTAAAGAATATGGTGCAATCCCCGTTAATGACCTAGCTGTAAGATCTTCAAACCTCCGCCGGTCTTCCTCCGATCCGCAAAATAATGAATCCAGCTATCCCACAGCAAAGCTATTTCCATCCCCCGATCCACTTACATAGTGCGCTGAAATGAGTAATAAAATATAGCAAGGAAATGTGCACGTAACGTTGTGCAACAAAGGATTGAACGGGCTTCGACCCTCTGAAGACTGAACCCTGAGGAGTGTTGAACTGTGAACCCGCACTAGTTCGCAACCTTCCGGTCAACGGCATCTCACTCGTTATGCAAACACAGGTTTATGTCAGTGCCCTCATCGACTATATCGATGTGGAATCGATTAGGGTGCGGGACTGACAGTCTTTATTCTCGATCTAAAATCCGCATTATGAACATCTAACATTCGTATGTGAACATTTAACACGTTCAAAATTGTGATGGTTTTGCCAATCAATTTATTCGTTTACCCACTAGCTGTTTGAACGATATTTCGTGGGAGTAATGGACGATTGAGCAGAAGATCAAATAAATATCGCAAATCTTGCATTCAAATAGGTAAAGAATACGGATTGTCAATATAAATCTTATAAATATGAAGCGTCTGTGAAACCAAATATTTTTGATGACTCCAGTTAAACTTATAGCAATCAGTTGCGAGGCTATGCTAAAACAATTTTCTGTATGCAGTAATCAAGAAAAATGTGATAAAGAGCTTAATATGACACAGCCCCCTATGCCCACTAACATATGTAGTTGGTTGAAGAGTTAGCGGTAAAGGTAGTGAGACAAAGAGTGCTAGTGCGGGCAAGCACCTCGCCACCAGGGCTGACGACTGCACCCTTCCCTTTATTCGAGATAGCACTCGTAATGAACCTAGCGCAGTGCTCTGGAAAATGTTATGACGTCGATATCTCGAATGGGTTGAGAACAAAATGATTACATGCATTTTTATTTACAACTAAAGAATGAACGACTGAAATATCTCCGTAGCCTCGTGGCTATGCATACAGACGGTGAAGTGTATTATATACGTATTGGTACTCACATTTGTTTGTGGCATGATACTGTTATATTACTGACAGGCAATCACATGGCCAACCGCATTCTCTGAATGTGCCGTCAGACATCAGTGATTATCATTTCAGCACTTTTCTGTTACGATAATGTAAGGTAACATAATTTATTTATTTTGTTAACTTATGGTTCGATTTTTAGAGTTTATTATTGTCGAAAATTATTACTTAAACGTAAAAATATTTTCACAATTTATATTCACATTAATCATTATCTGACTAAATGAGGATCCCCGCTTCTGATTTTGCATAAACACCGCGCTTCGCTGTTAATTTGGTGACCGCGCTAAGATATCATAAATTGCTATGTCATATATCTATTTCTTTCGAAAATTATTTTTATAAATACGTGACATAAAAAATACATTTACAGGGAATCTATAATAATTCTATTTGCCCTCGGAACTTGTTGGCAGAGTATCTGGCCGCGATAAAACAGCCCGTGGCGAGGATAGAATAATTGTTACCAACTGATCCTCAATAACAATTTGTTTACGTTGCGTTGTTGTAAAGTTGTGAGCAAAATAATAATAATTAACAATAACCTAGTCATGATTATAGTTAGCCAAGTTGCTCTATGAGACGCTACGTAGCAGTTTTGAACGCAGACGATATGAATTTATCCAGATAGTATTAAGCTATTCAGCGAAATATGTATGTAAAGAAATACACGAACTATTACTTGCTTATTTCATTCATCATTATCATCAGCCAGAAAACGGCCACTGCTGGACATAGGCCTCCTTCATGGTACGTCACATCGACCGGTCCCGGGCCACCTGCTTCCAGCGACTCTCCACGACCTTAGCCAGGTCGTCGGTCCATCTAGTAGGGGGAATGCCCGGTAGACGTTTCCCGGTATATTTCATACAACAATTCAAATCCTTTTGTTTTCCAAATTTAGCTTAGATTATATTTAATTTACAAAACTAGTCCCCTGCCTACATTTTTTGCATCAGAATGTAACATACTCTTGTTACCACACTACCATACAATTAATACGGTATTATTTTGAGTTTTAATGCAATTATTTTTGCCTTTCCATGCCACGGGTTACCTTAGTGTAAAAAGAGGCGTTTCAAATCAAGCCTGTATTTGTGTGTGCAATTTATAAAAACAAAGATAAATCTGAAGATTATTTTAAAAAATACTACCAATGATTTTTAAATTATTCCATTTTGTTATAAATTGAAAAATTCAAATATCATTTCATTAATGCCATCTTTATTTTTTGCCGATTTTATGCGTAGTTCTTTAATGTTATTCAACATTTAAAAAACTTGGCATTTTAAAAATAGAAGTATACACAGTCCAGGCCAGAGCCTGGCCTCCATACGTCCGTGCATCGCCACTTTTCATCAAGACTGATTGTGCCGTTGAGGCGTCAAGAAGAACCCAACAGCTGCTAGCTTTATTTATATTAAAGGACTTGGTCGCTACAAAAAATTCATGTAGATTCATGCTTCTAACTTATTCGTCTCACCACGACAACCTTGTGTTTCTATTTATTTTACAATCGTAGATGTTACCAGTATATTGCATAAGCACAGTGCACTTTGCTGCAGGTCGGTAACCGCGGGGTGCTCGCCCTAGCTGCACCCTCTTGTTTTCCGCACATCCAGTACTCTAAGAAACTGTTTTCATATCATTCAATGCTTCATCATTGCAAGTTCCCGACTGGATAACTGAAATCGTTGTTTCAATTGCTTTTGATATTCAAATGCATTCAGCAAAATGCTATTTCAAAGTAAGAATGTTATTCTAACTTCATACTGTAGCGAGTGAAGTCTTGTTTAACCTTTCGTGCTAGAAATTAGTAATTTGAATTCCTTTTATGGGCATGTAATTTATAATAATATAATAGAAGCAATAAAAAGCTACGTTCTCTTATACTCTACTTCATGTAAGCTTCTTAAGCTTCTATCACGCAACTATAAATTGTACAATTTTAAATTTTTGAAAAGCGTGTAATTCAACTCAAAGATATTAGTAAAAATTAAAAACGGCGGCTACCACTAATTGCTGTGAAAAACCTTGTGGCTATATCAGTAGCTGTAATATGGTGCTGTTGTGCAATAGGTTTATACAACTAATGATGATGATTAATTTTGAACCGACTTCAAAAAAGGAGGAGGTTTTTTAAGTATGTACGAGTATGTTACGCGATAACTCCGGCAGTTATGAATCTATTTTGATGATCCTTTTTTTGTTTTGTAGAGCATACTTTAGAGATGATCCCATACTAATTTTATAGAAATTTATGTTAGTGCTATTTGAGAAAATCCACAATCACCATTTGGTACCCAGATAATTTTACGTCTAAGGGCTAAACATTTTAGGTGATGAATTCTGTAGACATTAATGGCAATTGAAGTCAGTTTCTAGTTCTTTTTGAACGCGTTAATTATCACAATTACAATTAATTAATATTGCACAGTAGTTGTTGTCCACGTACATTAATATTTTTGGAAACGTAAACGACTATGCACACACATTAGTTCCGGGTTTATGAACTCCATCACACGTCCGCGCCTAGGTGCGTTCCGTTCGATTATTGTGGCGTACCAATGGCCAATTCACCTGTTGTCGTTTCTCGATTACGTCGATTTTTACACCTGCTTTAAACATACAAAATAGATACACTTTACATTAGTACCGGCACGTTAAATAAACACATCGCGGTATGGCGGCGGTGGCGGCGGCGGGTGCGCAGGGCACAAGGCAGCAGCCGCTTCCAATCCGGAAGTTATAAATTTGCTTAAACTTGTTTGAGTTGCGAATTTCCTCGATGTTTGTACGGACGTGCGGGTCCATTTAGCCCCTAAACATACCGCTAACTTCTGAGCAAGCAACGATAACTAACAAAGATTTTATCTCAATAATATTGTCACAACATAACTCAACAAATATGAAGGAGCGATGTGTTCCAAAAGTTTCAATTACAATCAACGTATCGTCTGTGGTCGTCATTATAGCGCAAACTGGAGTGTCCATGAAGCATTCACAAGAAGCTTTTTAAAAAGTTATCCGTTTTTAGGGAAATTCTCAAAGATCTTTGCTTCGTTTTAAGTTACATCATTTGCCGAAATATTTTTCAAAATAAAAGAAAAATATACAAATCTTTTAATAATATTTTTACAAACTTTCCACGGGGGGATTCGCTGTAATCACCACGTCAAGCAGTCGCGTTTAAAATACCCTATTAATTGTTCTAAAGCCTCAACAAACAAACAAATTTACTACGAGTGGGGTGTGTGTCAACTTTATATCCATTCCATCGAGTTCCTCGCTTTAGCGACACCTGTATTGATCAGATTAAACGAAATTATGTATAAATACACCTAAAAACTGAAAATGAAAAGAATAATTTTATCGTAGTTAAAATAAAACTGCAACAAATCGATTTATGAATCTGTCTCGATGTATGAATGAATCTCCACAGACAGACATACATCTATATCTAGATATGCCGAGTAATTCAAACAAGTCATACGAGATATTAATTTTGAAGAGGTCCAAAATGAGACAAGAAACTAATAAAACTTACTTACGAAATCCGCCACCCAACTGCACAGCGAGAGCGGCAGGCATCGCAGTGAATCGCGTGACACCAACGAACTTCCCTTATGATGCAAGACGTTTCTGTCTTAACTTAGTTGAGCAAGTTACTCCATAAGTCATGTGCGAGTTAGTAATACAAGTAAACGCTCTCGCACGAACGTCTGTTCCTCTTATGATATGACGGTTCTTGTTATTAGGATAATTACTTCTGTCTATGTATAGTGAACGCGCTGGGTTTCTCTTTATTTATTTTATTCGTGGTTTGACCCTATTGTCAGTAAAACGATTGATTCGGGCGGGAAAGGAAGAGACAAGGACTCACCTGATGACGCACCGCTTCTGGATCTTGAGTGGCCACTCTGCGATGATCCCACAGTTGGTAGGATGATGATGCTTATAATTATGCACAGTAAATCACTGATTTGGTATAACAGTTTAGCACAGAACACAATTTGATAAATTCAATGTTATGTCGGCGGTATGCGGACGCGCACTGGGACGGACTCACCGCCGTTGGTGAGACAAGGATGGGGCGAATTTGGAATCATGTGTTAGAGAGAGACACCGTTAATTTCAGGAGGGAAATCAATGTTCTACTGACAATATGGCGTAAACATCCCCCCGGGCTTGACAGGATCCCATCCTTCAAATACACCCCAAAGTATATTATTTATATATTATTATTTTATTTATTAATATTAAAATTAATTGTATTGAGTATTTAATAACTACGATATTGAGTGGACTGTATATTACTAATTTTTATTGTTATTGAGCAATAGTGAAGGTTTCTCCTTCACTATTGAACTTGATTGACTATGAAGAATTGGATGCTGACTATAATAATTGATATCAACATTATTAAGCCTTCCTCCTACGCTTAAAAGTCCATCTTTAATAAAGGCATTGAGTTTTAGAAATCGTTGCGATAATATTCTTCCCGACTGAGATACATTAATTTCCTCAGCGAAAACAACCTCAGCTGGATCAAACTGCTTGACCGGACACTCGATAAACCGTGCTCGAGCGAAATGCCCATTGAACCACAGCGGACGATCAACCAGATGATCAGGTACTACGTCTCCTGACAGACTGACAGCGAGATTACTTTTTCCAGGGCTGTAATAGACCTGCCCTGTATCCAATCGACTTGGATCATTTTCAAGCAAAGGCGCGGGGATACTTGTCACGACCTCGGATGAGTTGCTAGAGAATTTTCCTAGCTCAACTCCACCAGATGCAAATAAGTCGATAAGCTGATTTGACAGCTCGACTCCTTCATTTACCGAAGAGCAGCTGGTATCCAAGCTGTCCATGTATAGTTCCCTTTCAGCCACCGCGGCGGCAGTGGGGAAGCGGTCTCGTTCGTCCATAGCAAGCTGTCGTACTGTACGTATAGCAAGGTAAGGACTACAACATAACCCGAACGGCACACGGGACATGTCAAAGATCTGTATCGGATCATTAGGATCAAGTCGATAATTGAATGACCTTTGAAAGCGCGTGTTGTTGTCGTCCACCAATATGCGTGAGTACATTTGACGAATGTCAGCACTAATTGCTATTTGGAGCAAGCGAAATTTCGAAATCATTTTGAACAGATCATTTTCGTGCACTAAATCATTCAATGATTTTCCCGAGGAAGTTGGATTACTCGCGTTCAAGTCAACATGCAAGGTAGTTGAACCTTTATCCCTGCGATCCACCACAGCATGGCGAGGAATCACGTATTGCTCCTTCGTAGGTTCGACCTCAGATATAACACCGACTGGTTTTAAATAATCCTTTTGTAGGGATTCTACGAACACGTTATCACATTCCTTCTTAATCGAAGGGTTAGATAACAATTTGCGCTCTAATGATAAATACCTACGCTCGGCGGAGTGCATCGAGTCGCCTAGGGCGCACGGATCGGTACGAACCGGATGCGGGACCACACAGTGCCCGTTCGAGTTTCGATGGGTAGTTTCACTATTCAGTGTCTCGCATTCCTGTTTGTGAGGCGTGAACAAATTTGTCACATTTGGAACTTGTTTTAATTCTAAAAACTGATTTGTGCAGTTTTCCAGAGACTCATCTGACGTTCTAATGAAATAAGAACGCACGATATTATTAGTGGGACTAATGACCGGGGCCTGACCTACAATTACGTAACCTAATGAGGTTTCTATAGCGACAGGTTCGCCGGCCGTCCGGGAGATAGTGTTCGGGCCCAGTATGCGGCCGAACACGTCAGATCCTAAGATAAGATCAATAGGTGCGGGGATATTGTAATCATTATCCGCTAATGGAATATTATTTAAATAATCCAAGCGAGTGGTATCGATCTTCGCGGTAGGCAATTCATTCGTGATACGATTTACGACCAACGGCTGAATTGTTAACCGGACAGAGTCGTCATACCGAGACCGGAGCGTCAGACACGTCACGCCGGCGATAGGGTTAGTAATGTCCCCTACGCCTGAAACAGACCTTTGTTGGGATGGGTGTATTTCGATATTTAATCTTTTACAACATTCCATTGTGATTAATTCATTTTGACTCCCGTTGTCTACCAAAATTCGTAACGTCGAAATATTCCCACCCGCGTCTAAGGTATGACACACAGCAGTGCCCAGCAATATGCATGAGTCACGCCTCCGCTGTTGTCCGACAGTCGAGCACATGACAGCAGGGCCGGCGTCAGACGTGTCGCTCGCACTCGTGGGGAACTGCTCCGTCACGACCGCCGACGTTGTACAATTAGTGGTACTCGCGGCATTACTGGTCGATGACGTATTATCATTATTTTGTGAAAAATGTAGTAAACTATGATGACTGCGAGAACATTCCTTACACCGCTTAGTGACGTTGCAATTAAGAATAGTGTGTTTGTTACTCAAACAATTAACACACAATTTATTTGCTTTAGTGAATTTATATCTTTCAAGTGGACTAGTCGCCAAAAAGTTGGGACATTTATACAAATGGTGGTGCTCACTTTTCCCACACGACAAACATTTATCTGGTTCATTAATGTTAATAAAAGTTTTAATATTAGACCGAGACGGTGAAACATTTTTCTTACTTCCCTGAGTACGGCCCTGCTGCATACTTGGGGTAGCCGCATTGTGAGCTCGCTGCATCACATGTGATTGGTTGCGCACAAAGTCAACGAATTCACCACAACTCGGAACGGACTGATGGTCATCGAATTTTAATTCGAATGATTTCACTGCTTCTAGTCCGATCTTTTTACACGCAATGTGTATGAAAACAAAGTCCTCGAGGTTAGGATATTCTAATTGTTTTAGCGCGGAGTGAAATGACGAAAACTTGTCAATAAAATTTTCTAAATCCGTGGGAGAATTTTCTATAACATTAGGCAAGCTGAATATTTTATCTAGATATGAAGCGGCTAACATTCTTTTGTCGTTGTATTTAGTTACTAACGCCTTCCATATTACTGGATAATTCTCGGCTGTGGGTAGAATTCCTTGACAAATGCTAAGCGCTTTGCCGCTCAATTTGCCCGTCAAGTATTGAATTCTTTCACCGTCCGTTAAATCCTTGTTTTCGTGAATCAACGATCTAAACTGTTCGTAAAAGATGGGCCACGTCTCACTTTCCCCGTTAAAGGAATTAAGCTCCAATCTGGGTAATTTAAGTGATTGTCTTTCATTAGAATGGGTATTAGTACTCCTAGGTTGCGTCAATAGATGAATTTTATATTTAATTTGAGCGTATAATTGTTCAAAACTCAATAGCATATTATAATCAGGACTTGGACCTTTCTGTGCTGAAATTAAATACTCATTCCTATTTTCTATCGTGTTCAAGAAATCTGTTCGCAATGTATCAACAGTGAAGCTATCTGCAAGAAATAAATCGATTTTGATGGGATCTGTCCCTACGTTCTTACTCGCCTCATAAATGGTTTGAATTCGCGAGTAATGTGCACTCAATTTATTCTGATAGTTCAACAGAACACGATCTTCGGTCTCGGCCTTACTTTTACCCGCACTTGTCATTTTAATTTTAACTAGCGGGTGGTTCCACAAAATTAATAAAATTCAGATTTTAATACAACGAAAATGGATTAAATCCTGCTCGTATGGACCAAATGAACGCGCTGGGTTTCTCTTTATTTATTTTATTCGTGGTTTGACCCTATTGTCAGTAAAACGATTGATTCGGGCGGGAAAGGAAGAGACAAGGACTCACCTGATGACGCACCGCTTCTGGATCTTGAGTGGCCACTCTGCGATGATCCCACAGTTGGTAGGATGATGATGCTTATAATTATGCACAGTAAATCACTGATTTGGTATAACAGTTTAGCACAGAACACAATTTGATAAATTCAATGTTATGTCGGCGGTATGCGGACGCGCACTGGGACGGACTCACCGCCGTTGGTGAGACAAGGATGGGGCGAATTTGGAATCATGTGTTAGAGAGAGACACCGTTAATTTCAGGAGGGAAATCAATGTTCTACTGACAATATGGCGTAAACATATAGAATCAATAATAAAAGTTTTTTAGTTGCTCTGGCTTTAGTCATATTTTAAGTTTTCGCATGATGGTTAACTCAAATTTCTTTTTGTCTATTTACCAATACTTAATACTTGTAGTTGTGTTAAAAGCAACTCTTGATATATCGAACTCAATTTAAAATTCCTCTTAGAAATACCGAAAGTGAAATTTGGCACGCAACCATATAATACGGATGATGACTACATTATTTGTATTCCCCTATTCGAGAGACCGTGTGAAAAGATAAATAGCCTTATTAAAAAATTTTCGATATGATGTATAGTTTTTCTAATATAGCCCATCGAAAAGTGACTCTAGTCACGTGGTGCAATAACGCTCCATACAAATCGGTACTCAGGCGTGACGTCACGGTTAAGTATTCAAGTATAGATAACGTATGAAACTTTTAACAATATTTGAGTTATCTCGTAAAATAATGTTTTTATGTGACCACGCCCTTACTAAAAAATATTCACAATGTGATTACAAAACAAAACGTAAAATTAAAAATTTTATACGAGCAAGTTGGTTTTTTGGAATTTTTGCGGGCTTTATAAGTGTAAAAGTCCAGAAAAAAATTAAATAATATTAGATATTTTAAATTTTAGAGGAGCTTTATAATGCCCTTTATGGTTTAAAATACAATTTAACCCCAATCTGATTTGGTGTCATCTAGCCTATTGAAAAGGCAATATAATACTGTATTCCCGATATATCCCATGGAAAACGATAACAGTTTCCCTCGCGAGTAACTGCTAGTATACGTATACACAAATATGCCAAAAATAGTACATATTAATTTGGATGCTACGACAAATGATTCTAACCGAACCGTTTTAATTCTTCTTTGACATAATTTTCCTTGCCGTCAAGGGAAATCTGCCTACATGAATAATGTTTAATTTTATTAAATTTGTGGTGGTTCCTTAACCTCTGAATGGTTTCTTTCTCTCGATATTCAGGGCAAATAAAAATATTCACGAAAATACATTTTAACTGCAGCTATCACTGAGCGGATGCGGTCCACATTAATACCCTGGATTAACTTTACCTTCTTTCAGACCGAAGTAATAAAATTCAGCTTAAAAGTACCTGCCACCAACCGCGCGGCCGCTTTCATGAATCGTACAAACATCTCCCTTTGCGAGGAATGCCGTTTGATGAAATGATTTTTTTCTTTAAATATAACTCAAGGTAATCTTCAAGTGGACAGAAAGTAAGAGAATCTCGATAATAAAACGACACGGACAAACTAGATTTTAAATTGGCGAACAGATTCAAACAGACAAAGATTAACAGATAGAAGTTGAAACTTGGAATGAAGAAAACAATTTGAAGAAAGGTTGTAATCTCATAAAGGATGAACGTCGCAGTTGACGCGACGGGGTGAGGGGTTGGAGGTGCGGGGCACGGGCAGGGGGGCTCATTCTAAATGTATCAAAAGTTGGGTGTTACTAGTTGCAGCGCCGGCGTCGGGAGCTCGCTCCAGGCGGCCGTCTGAAAACAATCCCGACTGCGTTAATCACTTATTTACGTCCGAGTCCACTCCGCTCGCTCCCACCACTTCTAATGAACGCCGAAAATTCTAATGAACCGTGGGAATTTCGATTGTAACGAACCCATCCGGAACTTTGGAAGACTTGACGCCCGTCGGTCCTAGATCGCTCGGCTCAGGCGGACATCGTAGCGGTGCATCGGGAAGGGAAGTAATTCCGCCCGTTCCGCCGGATATATCTCCCCGGATCAGACTTGCAACTAATCGGTTTGTCATTTCCGTGTTAGACCTACGAGACTCCGCTTTGAATACTTGATTATTAGCCTCACGGTTACGACAAAATCCGAGTATATTGACTAACATCATCTAGACTGACATAAATATTTTTCGAAACTGGTAATGTAAATTTTCCATGAAATATCATGTTTATGTAGGTAACGAGACGGTATGGTGTAAATATTTCTTTACGTCTTTAAACGAATTCTAAAGTTTTGTATCGTGGCACTCCCTAACATTTACCGACTGAACTTCAATTGGTACTTTAAAAATTCAAGACAAACGCTTTTAGCAGCCCAGCCATCCAGCGAGCGGTAAAAATAACTTGGAACACTCGGAGCCAAGCTCCCGAGGTGCATCGAGTGCGGAACATCAAATAGTGCCCGTTGACTTAGCCGATGGGGTTATTGGATAGATAAACCAAAACGCTTTACACTGGATACGATAGAAAGTATTTCCAAGTTTTGTCTGACAACATGTTAGAAGTTCACTTTCGTGTTTTCGTTGTAGAAACCATATTTTGTATGTATAGTAAGAAAAACAGTCAAGTGTGAACTTTACAGGACACAAAATTATGCAAGTACTGCTCTTGTACATTTGTTTATAAGCTACTAGCTTTTGCCCGCAACTTCGTCCGTGTGGACTTCTAAAAGTCATCATCATCAGCCGGGAAACTTCCACTGCTGGACATATGCCTCCTTCGAAAAGTATCCTACGGGAACTACATTCTCTATAGGGATAAAGAGAAGTCTACGCCCTTTTCCAGACCTTCAATTATCCCTACGATTTTCGTGTGGATATGGATGAGAGCTGCTATCCCCGTATGGTCTCGGCTTAAGAAAAATGACCCCATGACATACTGTGTTGACTAAGGGGCATAAGACATCACCAATTCCCCTGCCAAGGGCTGTGATTATTGTAAATCCCCTCATGGGAGACAGTTAACTTATGCACCTGATGACGAGAGCTATTAAAAACAAACTGTTAGACAAAATTTAGAGGTGTGTGAATTAGGACTCCACTGTACACCATTAGAATATTTTCATTTTGTTCTACTACTCGTCAATACACATAAACAAAATAGGCATTGACTGCTTTAATAAATTTACTATTGTTAGCAATACAGAAGTCAAAAGAGCAGAGGCTGACCATAAACGTGATGGTTTGACTATGATATAGTATGAAATGGCTATAAAAAACGTGGAGCTAGATTGCCTGCTTAATGATAAGTTTCGGTGATTACGATCCTTTGTGATATGTGTCTACTGAGAGATACTAAATAAATGCACAATTTATATGTCTAAACTAGGCATTTACAAACTTTTTACCATTGGATAGCTGTCTGGAATTTTGGTTGGACATATTTCCCGAGCCAGCAGCGCCCTCTAATCTCCGCGGCACCGGAAAGCTTGAGGAATACTCGTATTCATAAAGCGCGCGTTCCCCGCATCACTTCCGGCGGTTATCGCGCCCGGAACAACTCAGCCTCGCACACATCGATTTTAAATGATGCCATCTGCCGTACCTACGTGTACTACATCACACCAGTGATCTACGTACGTACACTCAGAGCTAGAAATTATCAAGATAAATATGACTGCGAAAAATCAATAATAATCAAACAGATAAAAATTTATCACTTAATTTCGATTTCATGACAAAAATCCTGCAAATCAAAACTCATAAAGTAAAATGAGATAGAGTGAACTAATTGCATCATACTAGTTAATTTAATTTAGGAGTCGAATATCACACGCTTCCTTCTCAACTGGCAAAGAAATACAGATTCAAAATCTGCTTTTCTAAGATTCTAATTTTAACTTTACTGATTGATTTAAAGTTATATTAATCAAAGATAATCAACCTATATCCCTTGATAAATGATATCCTGAAATAAAATAGTAGATTCATCTATGTCCGGTTTTTTATTTTAATAAGTTATTTAATCATTATATACCTAAACGGGCAATAGTTTATCAATATACCTAGTGCACATATGCACTGAGTATACAGGCATATATTAGAGATTTAAAAAACGGCTCTAACGATTTTAATTAAATTTACAGACATAGTGCCATTTTATTAATATATATAATACCTTGATTCTCGAGGATAATTTCAGAAGTCCCCGCAGCTGAAAAGATGCTCTAAACCTAGTTTATTCTTATAAAGCTGATAAGTGCTAGTGTCAGCTAAAAGTGGCCTCAAAATTGAAAATATATTTATAGAAATACATATATCCCTGTTCCTGTTGAATTGCTGTTGTATTTATTTTTGTCTTAACGTAGACCGAAAAACAACTTTATAGTAATACAGTTTATTTTTATTTTTTTAAAGAGCAAATTGCTCTCCTTATCTTGAAATATTTCCCACTACAGTATTTTTTATCTTGCTTCAGTTCGATATTAATGCTAATAGCACGACGCGGACATTAATTTCAGAACGTGCAGCGCGGAATGAGCTGCCAAATAGCAAATTATACGACGCATTGGCAGAAAATAGTAGTTATTTCCCGTTTCGGATATTATACCGTGTGTTACCAGCCTGCGGGAATTTCAGCGGTGGGGTTGCCAAACCTAGCCATAATATTTTTTCTAACACCAGTTAAATATTACTATATGACAAATAGTGCCATGTTGGCTTTAGTATATGACCACTTCCAAGTCATCGTAGGTGTTTTATAATATCTGTGTATCAATAACATCTTGCTGCGATCACCAAACCGCCTGCCAACTGTGTTGGTTATGGAAAATCGCCTCATGGAAAGTCAGAAATGCTGATCAATGAGGCCATCCGGGAGTGAGGTTATCCAGCACTGGTCTTATGTAGCTGGAAGTTGTGCGATGTAGCCTGAGTGTATATAATAGCCATAGTGCATACTGAACACGCTCCATCAAAATCTCTAACACAATATGTAACAACAGTTTTATATAACTGCCCCGATGAGGGTGGCACATGGAGTGATTTAAAAATGCACTAAATGAGCACATAATCTTTATTATTATTATTTAAACAATTTCACTTAAGTCATGCTTTATCTGCGAGTAAACTTAAAAATCTTGTATCACATGTAAAAATTTATTTAAATCGAATTTAAAAAAATTCGTTGTGTGCCTTAAATGCACTTAATAGTATTTATAGTTATTTGTAAATTTGATTTACTTTTAAAGGCAAGTATCACCATTTGTAATGCATACAATGTCTATTGTTTTTGTTTGTCTTTAAAAAATGTTTTAGTAAATTCCAAGGAACTAATTTAGAAAACATCGGTTATAAAACTTTAACGAATTTAGCAAAAGTGTAGGGGGACTTCTGTTCCACTTAATTTCACCATTCATTTTTAATAAGAAACTCTTAACCTGTTCTTTGGGACTGAAAAATGAAGACTGTACACAGGGTTTTCACCTTATCTAATCTATAATGTTAATAAACAGATATCTTTGCAAAAACCATGAGTTTACAGCTAGTATTAACGTCGCAACTTCACTGGAAGTGCCAAGACCTTCCAAGAGTTTCCAATTATATCTCTTTCACTTTAGCCAACTCATATAAAAGTTGGAATAACGCGTGTCTTTAAGTCTTTAGTATAGTATCATATAAAGGTTTTATAGTTTAAAACTAGTTCGCGGTGGACGCTTGTTTTAATGTCTCTTGTGAAGTAGTTGCAAGAATTACGATGTTTTAATGATATTAGTTATTATATCTCTATTGATCCAACTTAACAAGTAATCGTACATATTTTAAATACTTCTTAACACACATCTCAAAACTTCATCATCCACTCGGGACTTGAATACAAAAAATTCTTCAGTGCCCAGACCAGGATGAAATGTACGACGCCTTTTTAATGCTTCCCATTTTCAACGGACTTCAAAAAAGGAGGCGGTTCTCAATTCGACGAGTATGTTTTGTTTTAGGTTTTTACCTCAGAAGTTTCGACTGGGTGAACCGATTTTGATGATTCTTTTTTATTTGAAAGTTAGTGCTTCTCGTGTTTTTCAATTTCAAGGTCCAGTTCTGACAACGGCATCCATGAGAAAACCATTCAAAAATTCTTAAATTTGCTGTAAACTTTTAGGGCAGTATAAGTCGTTTTCTCTTTTTTTAGAACCCGTTAACTTGTTCATGACACATACATAAATTCCTTGCCCTAAAGAGTGCGAAAAATCAAAAAGAGTGGCAAACCCAGCATAAAATGAATAGCAATCGTGCACTGAAAAGTCGTTTCTATTTTGGAGTAGCGGCACGCTCAAAACGGCCGTACGGAACGAACGGTAATACGCCATTACTGTCATAACAACGTTACTCTCGACTTAATTCCGCCGCCGGCTACCGGCCAGATTCACTAATTCCCCTATGCACCGACGAGCGAGAAAACTCAATCCAAATACACAATTTTCTTTAACGTGATACATACACCTACCATGAAGAATTTTCTGTGTGACTATAATGTACGTGTACTTATATACCATACCTGTTGATTACGGTTTCCGTTTAAAACTTTCTCTACTAGCCTGTCCCACTACAGCGCCGCCTGCATGGTTCGCATTCGACTTTGTCAATTCTCATGATCCCTACGCTATAAGGAGAAATGAATGTGTATTTCATATTTTATTTCATCGATCTAGACACAAGAAGAACTAAGTTTTGATGTAGCGGAAGCTACTTCTGATTCCAACCACAAGGCAGTATTCTCAAAATTCAGACAATATCCCATAGTTTAATAGCTACATTCTATGTAGTAACCTATTGGCAGGTCTGTCTACATTACAAGAGCCATGATAGTTTTCGTCCTGCGAACAGCGACAGTTCGGTGCTGTATAGAAATCCTATAAAATCCCTTGAAGTTCCGATGCCATACAATGGTCCACGAGAAACCCGACTCAAACATTCAAAGGAGCAATTATTGGAGACGCAACGATAAAGGTCAATTAGGATCTAACGTTGGTTGACGTCACATTTTGCAGCCCATCTGTACCTCTACTATCATGTTAACATTGTCGATAGTCGCTAAAGACTGCTTAAAAATTACAAATAATGATAAACTATTGCTAATTCACGAAAATCTGCCCTTGTTTATGAATAATGTGTTTGCACTTGACCTTAATATCCGGAACCTTACCTAATTGTTAACATTGTACTAATTGACATGCGATGTAAACTAATTTTTTAACAATTAAATTCCTTATTAGAGATGTTTATAATATTTGCACGCCTCTAGACAGGTTAAGTACATCGAACTAATTGAAATTACTATCTAAACACCGTGTAAAAAAACTATGTACTTAGCAAATAAATTTTTTCTTTCTTTCTTTCTTAATGGAAAGTGACGATAGCGTTAAATGCGCGTGCATTCAGAAGCCTCAAGTTAACGAGGCGCTGGTTCTTCTACCTCTCATATCGGATGCTTTTAACACTGTTATTTGGCGGCAGTATAAGGTAACATCTTCGCGCTCTCCGCTCCTACTTGTAGCTTAATTTTTATGCTGTCGCTAGCGAATGTCGACAATGTAAACCCATGATAGAGGTACTGCCTGTGCCTGCTCACCAATTGTTGGTCTATAAATTCCTCGGCCAGGGACTCTATTGAACTACGCCGCTAGTTTTGGCTTATACCTATACTTGTATAGTTGTGACAAACCAGTACCATGATATGATTCTGTATGTGTAATCTAAACTAACACATGGATACTTTGTATTATATTTAACGCTATTGAAACTAGTTCCACGCCTCAAGTTATATTATTTCATCGTCACACTGAAATCCAATACGAGAACATCAATCGACTGGATTGAAATCACCTTCAAGAAGCGCTTTAAATCCGTTTAAACATCAAAGAATAAAGACGGCAGACGTTCGAATGCTATTGAAATCCCCCGCGAGCATCAATGCCTATTGCCGCGTCGCTTATCGGCGACACGCGGGCTTGACGGCACGCCAGTTTGAAAGTGCCGTCGCACTGTAGGAAACATTGAAAGGAATGCATTATTGCACTCTTGCACGGTGATATTATTCAACCAATATTCTCTCCATTTACGCGGCGTGGATGGAGCCCGAAGAAGTATTAAGCAAGCAGGTTACAGTTATTTTTATACAATGTATCATTTCACCTGATGGTTAGGGTCGAATAGACTTTGCTTGGCAGAACACAATAGTTCTATTAACATTGATTTGTTGACATGTTCTCTTATAGTTTAGTAGATGCAAATTTTTTCGCCCGAAACGCAACATTCAACGAAAAATATACCTACTAACACTACAACAACTTGGATAAACCACATAGTACTTGGATATAACTCGTTCATCAATCAAGATCATCAGTTACGAGTACTAGGATCCCATAAAGGTCAATCAATGGGGTAGAGAGTTCCGGGGTGTAAGGGCCTGGGCGGGCGGGCGCGATGCATGCGGGTCACGTACCTAATATAATGCATCAATGAAATTGAAACGCCCCGACCTAAAGCATTACAAAACGGCTCACGCATAATTTGAAAGCTAAGACCTTTCGGTACGACTGAATGATTACCGGAAGCTGCTACATCGATAACTTTAACGAAGTCTGAATTATATTCAACTTCATTGTTATTGCAGAGAAGTGAGGTTTCATGTGTCGTCGACGCCAATCGTCCTGACAGACGCGGTCGTGCAGGACTCGTCACGCCACGGGGGACCGTGTTCAGCTGACATTTTATTATTTTTATGCTAATTTCCCACTCCGCAGTAAAATAAAACGCAATCTGAAATCCCTATGAAATCTGTCCATTTCAATTACTAGGGTGAAAGGACCTGTTTTAATATCCATCAAAATAAAAACAGTTCATTTCTGGTATTTAAACTGTGAGTATCACTAGTATAGACGCAGCCAGCACCTTGCTTACATCGAGCGCCGCGAGACATTACTCCTGTGCTCGTTACGTCTCATCTGGCAGTAAAACGTGTCATCCGTGGGACGGTGCATGGACGAACAATCTTAATGGCTCGCTACCAGATTATTTCAGAAAATTAAATTTTAGCTCGTTGGACACAGACCATAAAGTTCATGCTTACAAATCTCTTTGTTATGACATCGTAACGAGATTATGTCCGTTCGTAGCGAAGACGCCATGTCGTCATGATATCGCATGTTTTATTATTTGACGCTATAAACGCATCGCCCGCCCCGCCCCGCCTCACCCCGCGCCCTGTCGCGTCTCATAAATTATACAGAAACATTTTAATGCGAGTATCGAACGAGCAGCGTGACACTTTATTACCAATAAATATAACAATGAGAGTTATTCATAGTAAATAAATATATTCATGAAGTCATGCGGGTGTCTATCTTTTAACGATACAATAAGTTCATGTGGAATCACCGTAATGAGTCTGTATTGTCGATACAATCTCACAGTGATTTTGCTCGTGGATTTTTAATTGGTTGTATTTTATTTGGAATAAATTTCGACGGTGCCTTTTGTAGGGTAGGGCTAAGTTTGTTAGTTACGTCTCGATACCCGGTCGTCGCCGTGGAGACGGAGGAGAGTACCTATTGTCCGCGGGCGGCACGGAGCGGCGCCACGTGCTCACGTGGCCGGTCCGGTCCACCCAGGCGACCTCACGTGCCCTACAACTGTTACATTCGCCCTCAGACCGAAGGCTTCTGTTTACTCCCAACTCCTTCAAACAGGCCACCCGAAGCAACGTGCCGCGAAGACCTCCAAAGCCACTGGAAACTTGAAACTCACGTGTTTAACAAATGAACGTTATTGCAATAATTTGTCGCTGACCTCGTTACTTAGAGGGCGTTTTTCCGGCTTCCAGGGACAAGTTTCTTGGGGAAAACTGTAGAGTGCCGTTTGGGGTAAAATAATACTTTTATTTCGAAAATACCTCAATAAATAATGTTTCGTAACTGAGCTTTAGGCACGACAAACCGCTCTCCGTACATACGGAGTTTGCTTTTATTTTGGAATATGAGCTAACTAATGGATGTCGATAACACTTTGAGCAAATAATCCAAGTCAATAATATAACCTATGTACTTGTGAATCTGAAAAAATCTTGTTAATTTAAAAGCAATCACAATCTGCAGCATTTCATTCGAAAGCTCCGAGTCTGGTTAACTTGGATGCTTATTTTTAAACATACCTAACATTCCTTACACAAGGCAAAGGAAGAATATCCACTAGACTAAAGACCGGATATTCCCCGGGGTATCCCAACCACACTCATTATTTCGGGCTGACATAACAACATTAACTTTGAAATGCGGTTACGAATTTCATCCAAGGCTTGCAATTAACCAGTTGGCTGATATAGTGCGTGCGGACCGCGGGCCATGTTAATATGGCAATAATAAATTTGGAGCGGTTTGCGTCCACCGGTCTGTCCCGACTCCCGAGGCTGCCCGGCACATTAAAAGACTACATCAATTATTAAACGCATCATTTTATACACTGCAACTACATATATATCCGAAATGAGGTAATCCGTAGACGAACGAAGGTTACCGACATAGCTCGACGAGTCAGTGAGCTGAAGTGGCAATGGGCAGGCCACATCGCTCGAAGAACCGATAACCGGTGGGGAGTAAAGGTTCTCGAGTGGCGACCACGTACCGCGAAACGTCTACCAGGCCGTCCCCCTACTAGATGGACCGACGATCTGGTTAGAGTCGCAGGGAGTCGCTAAGGGAGGCCTATATCCAGCAGTGGACGTTTCCCGGCTGATGATGAACTACATATATGCAATATCGAAACGAACGGCTATAGGTTTATTTCCCTCGGGTTCTTCTAATAATTTTATCATATAGCCAGCGAAAGGGGTCAAATACCCAACATATCGGTTAATTTTAATTACCATCGGAAGCGATATTTCAAAACAAAATGTGTTGCACAATTAATATGAACAATGCCCGACCGCAACATCGCACCGGCGCGGCGCGGCGGCCGGCAGCTCACTGTCGTTGTGGATAACGAAGCCGCACAAAAGCCTAATAAATAAATGCAAACTACAAAGGACTTTTAATAATCCTAGAGATAAACTGCAGTCCAGTGACGTATTCGGTTTGCGCTAGATCTCTAATTAAAACTACGTGTATGGCTAATGAGGTCGGCTCTGTGCATGACAACGCATAAATCCTGCGTAATGAACGCAGCGAGCGTTAAATAGGGCCGAGTCACTCAAATTGTCCACAATGCGATTATTCCATTACCTACTCGGAAGCTGCCGGCAGGCATCAGGCCGCTTCCCCGAATCACAAGCTCATCCGCATGATACCTAGACTGAATCTCCCCGCCCGCTTGCACTCTGTTCCACCCACACTAACGTCATTAACTATTCAGCTGCGAAATGCAGTGCGCCCATCTCACGACACTAATTTACTTTTTGTCTCAAACGCCGAGCTAACTCATTTTCCGTCACACATTACGGGTGACAAACATGAGCAATAACATTAATTATAACTTTCCAAGTTTACCAGCGGAGCGAACAAATCTGTTTTACAAACTCACCACTTGATGTTCTAACGCGATATAATTATATAACATGATATTTAGCCAATAAACATTTGTTCTTAATGACTTGCGGCCGGAGCAGCGCCATCCGCGCCGCCGCCGCTAAACGCTGCCCTGACCCGCAGATAAAAATCTAATTTGTTTTCAACATTCCACGTTAAGCTCTGAAAACATGCACGTATTCGATTTCTCTCCTGTTGTAATCTAAACCGTTGGATATGATTCGGGGAATGGACATATAATAGAATATGTGTTCTGAAAACTTGCCTACGTATGACTGAAAATAGTCCTAAAAGTGTTATATCGTTGTCGGCAGCCTGTCTTCAGTCCGGCGGCCGTCGCAGCTGGACCCATACGGCACCCGCAGCGTGCTGGCCAGGGCGCTCGACGTGTGGGAGCAGGCTTCCAGGCTCACCTTCACAGAAATCAACTCGGACGAGGCTGACATCGTCGTCTCCTTTGCAAAGTAAGTAAAGGTTTAGTTTCAATATTGCAAGAATATTCCTTTCGCATTGCCCCTATACTCGTATAATTATTATTAATATAATTGCATAATGGACGGGTCCATGACATTTGCTCTTCATCTCATCTGATGTCGATTTGATATTTTTATTGACTTAAATAAGCTAATCAAATCAATCTACTCCATTGCTTTGCTGTTGTGTGTTGACCTGAGTGTGACGTTTGATGTAAAAAAAATGGTGGATAACTGTTACCACAATAAATTATCTTGTTAGGTAAGTGATGGTAAGCCCGTAGAATTATGGTCAGCTCAACCAGAACTAAAAATGTAATAAAGGCCATAAACAACTCATAACGGTGCAACGTATTTTCAAAGAGAAATTCAAAATGTATTGCTTGATTTATTACGCTGACAATAAATAATAATCAACTACGGATTTAGAGGAACCTCCGATTCATTTTAAGAGGATTTGCGAGATCCTCGTGCGATGCATCGAAATAAGGTTGAAATGTGAGCTCGACGGAAAAAATATATTTTTAAATAATACTGAGATTGCAGTTTTCCGCGTAATTATAGTATGTAATAGTAGTAATAAATATTATAGTATGCTGCCGCAACAAGTAATTCAAAAAATGTCATATTATTTCAACGGAACATGTTGTGAACATTCTTTAGGTTCATTTTAAACCCGTTTTCACGTTTTTGTTATGTAAAGAATTTTTGTATCTCTGTAACAAATCTGTCTAAAGTTAAAATTGGATAGGTGACGCATCGCTTCCTGGCGTGGGATGTTTCGTTTCGTTCACGATTCACTTTCATTCAAGGGACGTGACTCGCTAAATCCACTTTGCTACTTATCTAATACTGCAAACGGAAAATTGCTTCGTGTTTACTGGAAATAGTTTACCTGCTCGAATATACTGCGAAATAGTTCTATCTGAGCGCGTCTCCGCGACACTGTCTCTACATAATAATGTTTTAGAAAGATCTTAGGTTAAAATTAACTTTTTGTCTCGTTAATGCAGTACCGCCACCGCCACCCGCCCCGCTCCTGGTTTTGTATTCATTGCACGCGACAGTCATTCGTTTTGGCGAAAGCCTCCTCTATATATTTTCCTGTTTAAAATGTCAATGTTTAACGGAGATAGCGGTGGAATATGAAAGTACAAGATCTTTGCAAAAAGGAAACATTTCAGGACAACTATTCAGGTGTCTTTCACTCAGCACGAAAACATCGTTGCTATGGTATATATTGCCCTCTATTGCATTGCAATATTTGAAATTACATCATTTTAGTCTTAGCGTGTCGCTGCCTAAGTACGTACAGTACGGGATATGCCGTAGTAGCTCAGTTGGATAGAGCGCCAGTCCTTGAACAATCAAGGTCTGCTGGCTTTGATCCTGGCTCGTACCAATGAGTTAAAATTTGTTATTTTGAATTTATGTACTAATGATAAAAATCATTACCATTGGCTTTTCGGCGAAGGAAAACATCGTGAGGAAACCTGCACACTCCTGAGAAGAAATTCTAAGGTGTGTGTGAAGTCTACCAATCCTCACTGAGGCCACATGGTAGACTATAGCACACACACTCCCTGTAGGCCTAATTAGGCCTGATCCCCTGCAGTGGAGACATTATAAGGTTATTGATTATGATAACTATATGATAAATTTAAATAAAATACTAAGCATACAATGTTAAAACTTCATTCAGAACATATACAAGTTTAATGCTACTCGTATTGACGTAATAAGGGTATGGAAATAGATTAATCGGATATTCATTTGATATAATGTATGCCTCTCAGAATGACAGAGTTGATACTGTCAAATAATACATCGATAATGATAGTAAGCCGGTGGAGCGATGGAGCGTGCCGGCCGCATACATGGTATCCTGACAAATGAGGCAGAGTTCCCGACAGGCGTCGCATATCCAATGAGCGTAGGGCGAAGTTTCCCTTATTAGATCACTGTAGACGGCGATATGAGAAAGTAGTGGCGACAAAAACCACAACCGTGGACATATTGCGGCCGCCATATTGTGGTTTGTGGCGAACACTGCAAACTTGCAGCGGGAACTTCACTACGGTCTGCATAATATTTTCTTTTTCACCAAACTAAGGCGGGCGGGACTGAAACTTGAGCGCGTGCTCAGTTTTATTACTTAGCGAGACTAAATAGTATTCAAGTCACGGCTCCTAGTGTTATTTTGATAACATTTCGCGCTGTATTTGTTTTGTAAATAGAGTGAACTCGTGAAAATCTTAAGCAGCGTTGCCAAATCTACAGTTCCTAAAGAACCATTCCAAGTATTCTAAGTGTTACGACGAGACAAACAATGAGTAAATTATTTATTGATTCATAATTTACTTTTCTGTAAATATCACATTACATTACGAATCTGGTGAAGTGGGTATCAAATTGTACTTTAAATCTGCGCTTTGGTGAAAGCTACGTTATTATTTCTTGATATTATCTTTCGTATCTATATAAATAAGAAAGAGGGTTTGTCCTTCCTTTACGTCGCAATGAAGAGTTAAACTAACGAGCTGGAAAAGGACATAGGCTACTTTGTATTCTGATTAAACAAGTAGTTCCTGTAAGATAATTTCTTAAGTCCACGCGGTCGAAGTCACTGTCAAAAGTTAGTATTTATCATATATCGGATCGGTTCAGTTATTTGTATAGCCATCGATTATTAAGGTCGTCGTCGTTGAGGCTACAGCGATACGTCTGCGTATCAAGAGCGACGATGCGTACCTGGCTTGGATTTTATGCTCGCCGTTAACTTATATTACACTCTATAAAAGACTTACGTTTCCTGCCATATTCCACGCCAGAGTTGACTCCCAATAGGTAGATAAGTACCTGGTAACCCTTAAATTATGGATTCTAGATCAAATATCGAAAATTATTTGATGATATTTCAATGTGTTCATTATTACTGACATTATATACTGAAGCGGGTTTGATTAATGCACGCAAGCGATGTTATAACATGCTTACTAGACTATCAAGATTGAATGTTCTACCGTTTACCATTGACCCGAAAAGAAAAATGTTATGACTATCACAGCCATAGTCTCTACAGCACAGGCTTTTGGCATGATGCACCATTTCCTTTTTAAAATATAAATCTTGAAATAAACAAAATCTGAGGATGGAGTTTACGAGCACAACATGAAACTCGTGCCATCATGAGTGGAGACGCGCCGAGGGCCGTGCGCCGAGCTGGCTTGCAATGACTGTAGGAAGCGCAGCGCCCTGCATGCGGTTACGGGATTTATTACCCTCCTAAACCGTAATATTACCCCAGCCAGTAGTAAACGATAAGTACAATTTTACTAGCGAGCTATTGAGTGCAATTTAAGACATATAACGCTTCGATACCTAAATACACACGTTAAAATTACACCGTGCTCTCAATTTTGCGAACAGAAATGGATTAATTTGAGTATAAACGCTCAATAAAAACGAACGGAGCTTATAAAAAGTCGATGACCCATTTAACATGCACCTGTGCGGCGTCGATTCCCCGTCTAAGTACGGCAGACACCATCAACGCAATAAATCATCCCCTAACTCGGAAACTTTCCATTCCGAACCCATTATATTTGATGGCGTATGTCAGCGAGACACTCATTCTGCGACCCATGAAGAAGGGTTTGTGTAGGCAGGCAGGCAGGCGACTACACAAGTAGGTATACAATGTCGTGATTTTATTTGTTGCGTTGTAAACATAAACCGAAAGCCTGCTGAACATAAAAACTTACACTATGATAGAAAGAAACATATGGTACAAATATACTTACTACGAAGAAGATTGGAACTGTACAAAACAATGTAGAAACTATGTTTCAATGTCTATCACGTTTGATTGTTCATACCCGACGCGCACAATAAGTTCGAGAATGTTTTACCTATTTGCACCCTACCCATATCAGTTAATGGCAGAACTTTCGCATGGAAACTCAATAACGCAACAGTCAGCAAATATGGCGTGAAATATGCATAGGCGAGGTCTTTCCGCTGTTTTGTTGGCGCGAAAAATGATTAGGTGGGTAGTGTCCGAGCGCAGGCCCCTCGGGACGTAAGTTTGATTGCTCCACAGCCTCCGTCCACTGTTGTTTGTTACGAAATGAATATATTACCTACTTCACTACGAATGTTCATCAACACGGCAGCCTGCAACTGACCACTTATTACTTCGCAACTTTCCCTGGCATCATTTGATCGTCTGTCTATTCAAATTAGTTTTCAGGCAGGTTTTATTGCCTTATGCGCTTGGGAATACTATTAGGTTTTGTGATAACTATAGTTTAACTTTTTTATAATGTAGTTTCTTATAAATCTGTTTTGTATTCACAGACGTTTCCATGACGACGCTTACCCTTTCGACGGACGCGGGTCCATCCTTGCGCACGCGTTCTTCCCGGGGTCAGGACGTGGTGGCGACGCGCATTTCGATGATGACGAGTTGTGGCTGTTGCAACCGAAGAATGACGACGAGGAAGGTGAGAATAGTAACACCGTACTTACTAATACACATTAACGAGCGCAAATATCATAGCTATTCGCTCTTACTGACAGAGTTCGACTGATTTTTGTCCGACTTGCGAAATTTGATATTTTTGAATCGCTCTTCTGCAACGAGTGGTCGGGACCACATTTCAAGTTATATTGGCAACACCTGAGGCGAATAATTCAAAAATACGGTCAAACTTGTTATCATGCGACTTGTAGTCAATCGTGACTTACGTCGTATGCGACGATACTATGCTCCTGATTACTCGTAGTTAACAAAATTACATCATGTATTTCATTAGTTTCGACCTACGCCCAGCTCTACCCACATCGAACGGTCATTTCCAAATACATAGTGTGAATCTCGTAGAAGCGTGCATGTACTGTATGCAGAGTGGACAAACACAGTCGCAACCCGATATGAGGTGCAACCGCAGCACAGTGGACACACTACGATTACCCGAGCGAGCCGTCCGCGTCCTACACCGCACACGTGATAATTTACACGAGCGAACGCTTACAACGATAGCGCTTTGAATTGTATTCCGCTAGCCATGTGCAAACGTACACGTTTATACCCCTAAAATATCACGTGATGTGTCGAAATGTTGCGCTAACACTCGAATTCACACATTTCCAGGAACCTCGCTCTTTGCTGTGGCGGCGCATGAATTCGGACACTCATTAGGCCTCAGCCACAGTTCAGAAAAAGGCGCGCTTATGTTTCCCTGGTACCAAGGCATCCAGCCGAATTTCGTATTACCAGAAGACGATCGGAATGGTATCCAGCAAATGTATGGTAAGTTAAAAATAATATCACGATATATTTTGTTGAGTGGAAGGAACCTGTCAAGACCCATTTTCTCAGCATCGCGAAAAGGTATCAAGTTTTAAATACTCGAGTCTGCAATCCCTTAGAGCTGTACAAAAATCAAAGTTCTAAGTTAACGCAATAAAAAGATACGGCCGTTTATGTCGCATTTTGACGAGTTCTCTTGTGCGTGATTGAAAATTAAAACCAATATCGTACTAAATTCCCGTTGCCCTATAATCTTAAAATATGTTTAAAAGCAAGCTCTTATAAAACACAAATACATCTGAAAACCATTATTTCTAAATTATATATGTATTAAAGTAGTTTTTTTACGATTACAAACATACATTTCCAATAATTCAGCATTTGATTTCGATATAGACGGATGTATGGGATATAATTTTCTGTATTGCAAAGTTATACTTGTTTCTGAATAGGGCTTCATCATTCGGTGGTTATTACCTTACCTACTATTTTCAATACCCTAATTATTATTATTTAGTGCGGAGCCGTCGGTGCGCGAAGCCGACTCACACTTGTTCGGTTTTTAAATGCAATCAATCTAACGCCATCATCTTTTTTCAGGTCCTAAAGAAAAACGTACATGGGCAAAGATACCATCATACAAACCGATGGAAACACCGCCTCCGACTACTACGAGCACGACCACAACGACAACCAGGCGACCGTACATACATCACCACCACAAGCACCACGACCGACACCCGAGCCGACAGCCAAGCTACACGCCACACACACAAACGCCTGCTAAATATCCCACTTTCTACCCTGAAAGGCCCAATAGCCCAGACAGACCCAACTATCCCTCGTACTACCCCGATCGACGTCACTACAACACCAGTGAGGACTATCCCAGAAGACCGAATCCCAATCCATACCCGAGACCGACCGAGGCCACCACACACCCCACGACGTCTCGACCTCGGTACCCTCACACTAGACCGGAATATCCAAGCCACCCGCGACAGACCTATCCAAATAATCCTAACCAAAATCATCCTGACAGGAAACCGTACTATCCCGAGAAGACTACACCAAAGCCAACTCCGCCGTCAGACAAGCCTGACACTTGCGACACCAGTTATGATGCTGTGGCCCTTATACGGGGAGAAATGTTCATATTTAAAAACCGAGTATGTGTTGTAATCTTTTTATTCCTATTTTTGTAAATTTGTTCTATTCCAATGAAAATATTTTATGTGTCGTAATCTATTTCAGTACCATTGGAGGATAGGTGCACACGGCCGTTATCCCGGATATCCTATAGAGATAATAAGGATGTGGCCAGGACTGCCAAAGCATTTAACTCATGTAGATGCTGTTTATGAGAGGCCAGATAGGAAGATAGCATTCTTCGTTGGTAAGGATATCACATTTGGAAATATACAACGTTGTATTTTTGTGTCAGATTGGTATTGATTTACATATAATTTGTTTCAGGGAGTAAGCTGTACTTATTTGAATCTCAATATCTAATGTCAGGATATCCCAAACCACTTACAGACCTAGGGTTGCCAGAAGATCTAAACAAGTTAGACGCTGCTATGGTTTGGGGACACAACGGAAAAACGTATTTCTATAGTGGTACCAAGTATTGGAAGTAAGTATCTACATACTCGTACTTATGTGTATCTGAAGTTCAAACTGAAAACAGCATGTCATCGTCACAATCAGACGGAAATGTCTACATCTGTATATAATCCTCATAGATCGTCAAAACAGGCTTACCACACTGGTGATCGCAGTGAAATGTTGTGCTCCCCATATACATCTTGTACAACTCCTACGCAGGATGACAGGAGGTGGTTCCATTGTAAAGCTAAAATATTACTGCACTGACAAATAATAGTCAGAAAACACCAGAATTTAAGTTGCGACTTTGTAGACTCCATTTGATTTTGTTGCGAACCTGTTATCCGAACTATATTTTTTCCTTCACTTTTCAGATTTGACGAAGACTTAGGTCGCGTGGAACTAGACTACCCTCGTGATATGGCAATGTGGAAGGGTGTCGGATATAACATTGACAGCGTGTTCCAATGGAAAGACGGTACTGCTGCTTACTGCAATGTGTTTAGTCTTTCTTAGGATTCTTCATATTTAATTGTATCGATATGTTCACAGGTAAAACCTACTTCTTCAAAGGCAAAGGTTTTTGGAAGTTCAACGACCTTCAAATGCGGGTAGAACACGAGAGACAGTTGCCATCGGCTCCGTTCTGGATGGGGTGTCCGGCGGAGCGGGCGGGCAGACGAGCCCCGTACCACGCGCCTCAAGCCCCGGGATCCACTCTGCGATCACCTAGTTCGGCCTCCACACACTTCCTCAACAAGTTACCCGTCTTAACTTCTATTGTCCTGGTACTTTTAAGTTACTTTCGGTTTTGTTAGTAAATAATAAATCCACAAATATTTTTACATTCGACTGCGTATAGTTAACTTTGATATGTGCCACTTTAAGATATATACTAACAACGCATAATATGTCTGAATCTACAAGAACATATCGAAACGTCTGAGTTTAAGGCTTTAGAGTTAGTGAAAATATTGCGCAAACCCTGCACTGCCTGTTTTAGTAAATTAATTTTTGCGTATATATGACATGATAAAATGTTAGGGTAATTTAGTAGGTAATTAATCAATTTATTGATTTTCATCAAGTATGTACATTTTGATCTCAACATGATCGAGTCGAGTGGTTGGTTTGGTACAACACGTAAGGTATATAACACCATTCATTTAGCTTCTGTACAGTTTGTAATGTCTCTCGATGTATATTTAATGTGAAAATAACTTATTTCTTTGAGAAACTAAAAAACCGACCTATCGCCCTATATTTAAATGTTTCGGAGGCTTCAGGGAAGTTGCATAGGCATCTATTTTCATATACGTTTTCCAGTTCTGAAGTGTTTTAAATGAACGTGTTTTAAGACAGAAACATTTTGATTTCCGAACTTATATTTGTTACGTATCTTTGTTTTTACTTGTGCAGAACGTTGTAATTGTTCTTCCGACACTATAATTCTCTCTAAATATTTTCTCTGATAGATAAGAATCAGAGTTTATTACGTATATAAGTATCAAAATATATTATGTAATCAATTAAAAATATTGCAAAAATACTTTCCACTAGAATGCCTTAGTAGTCATTGTTTTAATAAATATAATATTACCGATAACTTTGTAGTAATATTCAAATAAATACATATTTTTAATTGAGCGATAAATACAATGTATTATATTTATCAAATTTTAAATGTATGATACATACTTTTAAACTAATGTATTTATCTCTTATGCTGGTTAAAAGAGGTACACATATTGGGTAAATTGTAAAATATTATGATATACTTATACAAAATTGGAGTATAATCATAAAATTAAGATGCCATAATACTATTACATTAAGATAATATATAAGATATAATATTTCATAATAATATCTAAGCTATAAAAGTATAAGACAGGTAAACGAAATGGCCTTACAGTTCTGTGAAGAAAGAGTGTATTTGAAAATAAAAGAAAGCTTGAAGGGTGTGTTGCCAATGAGAGAGTAGATAATTGTGGATTGATAATGGTGCTTATTATATACATAGTTAGTTATTGTACAGAATAAATTCTCTTTGGATATTTTTGTATGTTGCTATTGTGTCCCATGAATTTCAATCTTGTTATCCAAGATAGGCTACAACAGGAGTATCTCGTAATAGTGCTGAAACATGTAATCATCAGCTGGGTGAGTTTACCACTGGACAAACACGGGCAAAAACACAAGTCAAAAAATTCAATGTAAAGTTGAAAATGTATACTTATCTTTTTTGACGACAGCGATCTTGTACCTAAACATGGACTTTCCATGAGGGGTAATGTTAATAACATCGTTATAAAATGAAATAAGGAAAAATTAAGCTTAATCTGTTTTTCGTCTAATGAGGTCAGATTGCGACTACCACAGTTTTTAATTTCATAAAAAAATGTGTTTCAGTCAAAGACCTAAACGTGCCTAAACCCAAATAGTCGACGCATGTGTACTTACTTCGGGTGCCCCGCTTAGGTTAAAAACACATACTCGTACATACGCGCTGCCACTAAATAGTGCTTGTGATGCAGAAAAAATGTGGCACCATTGGCACACTTGTTTTTCACTGTTCATATATCTAGGTACTTACATCTTCTAAAATTGAAAACACTTTAAAATGTGCCGCTTCTAAGTAGAGCATTATTTTAAAAAGTAAATAAAATATAGTGGCACGCCTGGCGTCGTCTACTTTGGACGTGGTCAAGAATAAAAGTATAAAGCTTAACAAACAGTAAAGTACATAATATTATAGCGGTACGATAATTATAATACCAAATTGAACTAAGAATTTTCAACCATATTCGTGTCCATTCAGGAATGTTGTAACCAATTGCTTGTTATATTTTGTTATGTACCTATTTCGTATAGGTTTTAGTGTTACATTTTCGACTTCTTGTGCAATCAGTAATCAAAATAATATCATAAAATAAATGTCTATATTTGATTAAGTTCAGCAAAAGTAAAATAATAACTGATATAAAATGCTAGTAAGTAAATACTTCCCAAGTCATTTATTACATTTTCGACTTCTTGTGCAATGAGTATGCAAAATAATATCATAAAATAAAAATCTATATTTGATTAAGTTCAGGAAAAGTTGAATAATAACTGAAATAAAATGTTAGTAAGTAAATACTTCCCAAGTCATTTGTTAATTTAGAATAGTTAAGACAATCTAGTGTTTTGTTTACAACTTCATCGGTCACAAATAAATTTAATGATAACTGTGATATTTAAAAAATATAAATCAAAATTTTTGTAATCGTCTTGAATAGTTTTACTCAATTAATTTTTAGTTTCAAGTAAGTTACTATAAGTAATATAATGTTTATTTAAGCAAAAATAAATTTCAAAAGATCTAAACAATTTTATTTACTCCATTTTACTTTTCAGCTCTTACTTTCAATGTTAGATAAGATAATCAAAGCATCATGAGTACATGTCTGTCAAAAGACTTTCCAGAATTGGCGGATATGCCGCAATCACCTTTTTTATAAGTGATGGGTTTGCAAACCCTTGGCCTTCATCTCACCTGGATGGTAATTGACAAAAAGTCTGTTGTATGGTAATTGTGTGCACCCAGATGCCTCAAGCTAGTGAGGCGCTGACTCTGCTACCTTTCATACCGGAGCACAACAATGCTATTAACACTACTGTTTAGCAGTAGACTACATGGTGGTAGCTAGCCAGGCGGACATAGAAAATGACATAGCACCAATCAAACAGAATACCGATATAGATACCCTTCTGGGGTGGAACCCACAACCTGTGGAGTTAGTCCAACATTTAGCTACTAGGCAACGGAGGTGGTTAATATTTCAATTTAAAAAAAGGAAATAACCGTTTTCTATAAACGGTTGGCAATATAAAAATAGTGAATGTCTGTGAATGTGGGCCTTCTTGTGCATTTTGCGTTTTAGAGACATATAGGTAGCCAAATAAGTCCTATGTAGCAAAGTGAAGCGCCTTCACCAGCTGCATATCTACAGTTGGACTTCTCCCACAAAGAGCAGAACTTTTCAAGAGGGGTTTGCTATAATCAATGCACTTGGCAGGTGGATCGATGATCGCTGTAAGATGTTGTTTAAACATAATCAAATAGTAGTAGGTGCTCCTACCCATATACTGTCTATCTACCATCTACTATATTTTTCCATTCATTTTATGATGAAGTTATCAGTGTTATGTGATCCGCAGAGGACTTGTAAGTAAAAGTACAGTGAAGTACAAAAGTGTTGGCATAATACTGGTGTCAAGTGAGGTTCCTGAGCCCTGAAAGTAGTTACAAATTTCTAATTTTAATTTAAATGAAATGTTTATATTACGTTAGCTGTGACTTAAATATTTTATGATTTAATAGAATAAAATTGCATGTACTGAAAATTAAAATACATAATTCAGGTCACAATTATAAATTGTATAATGTCGTTAATAAATTTTTAGGGAAACAGATACTGCAGAACAGTGATAAGCCTTACTTCACATAAGTATTGTAAATGCAAAAGTCATGATCGCAAGTCTATTTTGTAAATGTTTATAAATTAAACAACTTTTTAACAACTTGCTACTTTAATTACAAAACAAATACCTTATCTAAAAACTGAATAACACTATCATTTCTTTTCTGGCGTCAATTCACTGTCTCTAAATCCTAACTTGTCCCAGTTTTCTTTGGCCATTAGGTTATTGTCCATTCTGCACGCTAGGTATTCTTTAGCTTCAGCACGACACTTAGAGTTGTCGCTGTCGTTTAAAAACAAGCACTTCATGTATTTTGACATTGTCTTCTTGCAAAGACCATCATGGTCAAGTGGAAAGCTGCCTTTATCTGGAGGAGTTGGTATAAACTGTTTTTGACCAAAAGTCATAGCTGTTGACATTTTTGTACAATATTATTTGTCCCCCGTTAGTAGAAAGCACTTATAAAGTAATAAAAAACTGTATAGTTGTTCAATTCTTATTACAACCACAAGAATATTATACTTCACAACAAGAAAACAGCTGATTTTGACAATCTTTTTTGACACTACTCACTACGCTACGAATGTTTAAAATAATGATCAGTCAGAGCGAAGCAAAGGAATGAAACTCTTTAGTCTATGGGTTAGATATTGTCGTATGTCTTATACTTCTTACCTTGCACCGCCATTATCCCGTACATTTGTTTGTCCATTTGTGCATTGTATATGATGATTTATGTGTATCCAAACAGAAAAAAATCCATTCTCTATTGTCGTTCTATTTTGACAGTGACAGAGTGACAGCAGACATAGTAAAATAGTAAATACAAACACATGTTTTTCACATGTTCACAAGATTAGACAAGATATTTGAAGATATTGCACGCATGATACAAGAATGTCTCGATTAATTGTGAAAAACTTATCAAATAAGGTTTGACATGTTATTAGTCCATCAATAATATCGTGCACATTCCTCATGACATTCATCTAATTACCTTTTTATATTTCAGGTTACTGTTGACCAACTGAAAGAAGTTTTTGGACAAAAAGGTGAAGTCACTGATGTTCAGCTCAAATACGCGAAGAATGGGAAGTTTAGAGGGTTTGGCTTCGTTGGGTACAGAACAGAGGAACAGGCTGCAGCCGCGAGAGAATACTTTGATGGGTCATGTATTCGTTCCATGACGATTCAAGTCCAGTTATGTACGAATTTAGGCGATGAAAAAAAACCTAGGGCTTGGAGTAAATACGCGCCAGACAGTTCTGCGTACAAAAAACTTCATATAGATGAAATAGAGGAGAAAAATACTATAGAAAAGGAAAAGAATAAGAAAAGCAGGGCAGAAAAAAATAAGGAGAAAATCAAAGAGCTATTGAGAAAAGTTAGTAATCAATCAATAAAATCGTTTATTTACTGGAATACGTATAAGTTTAATGGTGTTACACAGTAATTCCAGAGAATGTATCCAACTTGGAAGCAGGTCAACAATGTCACTCTTACTTTTCCTAGGTACTACTACTAAAAGAAACAAAACTATACAATTTTAATATAATTTATCATGTAATCCTTAACACTATGAAACATGTTTCTAGAAATCATTTCAACATTTGAGATTTAGCCCTGTCACACACCTATCTGTTCTGTTCTAATCTACCTAGAACAGTCTGAAACGTTTCTTGCTTGCTGGACGGGACATTCTTGCCAGTCCTTAGTATTAGGTGGTGACGAATGAAGATACATTTTGTATTGCATTACAGTCTTTTGGTTACAATATAATGTAGCATATACTGACTACCCCATTGAATTCAGTTATAGCTGCCTGCTTTGACATTACTTTAATAAGATATAAGAATATACAAGAGTGCTTATATCTTTTTATTGAGACAAGGGGTGGTCTACTGGGCCGAACCACTCACTGTGACCTTGATAGATCTATTCATATCTTCACTTAATAGTAAAATTTAAGTATTATAGTATTTATATATTTAATACATAGTATTTATATGTAATTGCTATATTAATACTAATATCTAATAAGGATACCAGTCAAAGTGGCATCTATTTCCTCAATGCCTAAAATTGGAATTAGTCTGTTTTACAAAATAAATGAAGTAACTGAATGAATTTTGATGGAATTCAAAGGTCATGCTTATTGTTCATAGTCATGTGAATTTCAGACCAAAGTTTCAGGCAGTCACCTTACTTTATTTCATATTTTAATTTAATTATATTTCGTAATAACTATATTTTATTAGTTTCATTAAATAAATACATTTTTGTATCTCAATACTTACAATAAAATGTAGTTTATTAGCTAAAAAATTGATTTAAAATTATTGAAACAAAAAAACATTTCAATCATATCTATCTTTTATTCAAGCACAAAGATGACCCCCTGTTCGCTGAGTTCATCGAAGCCCATGTTAATGACAATACTTCATGGATAAAAGATGCATTCAACAAGGCCATCAATAGTGATGATGAAGATAGTGGGGTTGAAGAAGAACATTTAGAGAATAAAGATGAGGGCAACGATGAAAAGAAAAAAGATATCAAAATTGAAAACAAAAAGGAGAAGGTTGCTGATAAGGAAATCAGTGATTTAGAGGTACCTTCTTTAGTCATGGATATTATATTAAAACTTACAATTTGTTTTTAATAGTTTGTTTTATATTTAGGTAATAATATATGTTTGTTAATTTTAATTAAAAAGTTAAATTTTTTAAAATTGATAATATTAATTCAAAATTAATTTAAAAAAGGTGTTTGCATGCTATTAAAGTCAATCTATTCACCTATTCTATCCCTCATTAAATTAGTAATTATTCACCATTTATCATACATAATGCATTGTATAAATGAAACTTACATGAAAGGTGACAGAATTTAAGTAAAATAAACTATTCCTATATTTGCCTGCATCATCCTTGGTACGCAAACACCTCAAAACACTCCCCATAAAACTTGTAAATTGAATTCAAAATGAGTTTTTTTTATTGTTTTACAGTACATGAAATTGCTAATGAAGAAGGTTGAGAAATCTACAGAGACCAAAACTGAAGCTTCGGACCCACAGCCAGAAGACAAGCCTAAGAAAGTTAGAAATAGACAACTGTTTCACATAAAAGTATGTACTTTTAATTATTAGTCTCGGCTTTAGAATATGATCTATCCATATCGTGTTGTAAAAGGAGTTAGCCAGGCCAAATGCCCTATCACCAACCAGAGTACCCCCACTGTGAATCGAACCCGTGACCTCTGGGTTACTATTACAACCATGTAGTGATTTACTCCACAGATTCTCCACAATTACAGAGGCAGTTAAATGATGTATGGTGATAATAATATAATTCTTTATAAAAAATTATACATGACTCGATATTTCAGTTCAATTTATGTAATCATTAACAACGTTCTTTGTATTTTACATCACAAAAAGTAACACAAGAAACATAATAAAATAAAAAATAATCAGATTAAAATTATAATGTCAATAATTAAATTTTACATAATACGAGTTATACACAGTATGTCCAAAGCTTTATCTCCTCTCAGCTACAAATTACGTAATACTTTAATAACATTTCTCTAAGAGGACGCGTCTTAGGTTGAACTAAATACACTGTGACTCCGAATTTTTAAAATCAACCGGTAAGTTATTGAAGAACTGTATTTAATGATTTCAATGGTGTTAAATATCCTAGTTTCTAAGATGACCAACTATAACTATTGCAAACATTTTTTGCCAATGATTCCATTGGGTCTGTCTAGTTTAAATGTAATTTTTATGTATGTTACAGATTACAGGCTTGCCGTTTAAATGTAAAAAGAAGGATGTAAAGGAATTCTTCAGACCTTTAGTTCCTTACACAATCAGACTTCCACTGGGCAAAGGAAAGAAACTGTCAGGATTTTGTTTTGTGGGCTTCAGGACAGAGAATGAATTAAAGAAAGCGCTTGCTAAGGATAAACTCTTTTTAGGTAAACGCAACCTTATCTTAGACCAAAATAAACGCGATTTTAGTTGCTTCTAAATTTTTACAACGTTTGGTACTCTGTGGAAACTTAAAATAAACATTTATTTACAGGTAACCACCGTGTCCACATTCAAAAGCACGAAGACAAAGCTAAATTAGCAGCTGAAGAAGAAGAACAAACCATCAAGAGGAAAAATCAAGAAGTACGTATTCCACCAAAAAAACTAGTCAGTCAAGGGAATCTGCTTGAGCAACCTTTAGCATAAATCATCATCATCAGCCAGGAAATGTCCACTGCTGGACAAAGGTTTTATTCATGGTATACGACATTGTCTGATCCATTATCGACTCGTCGTGACCTTTACTAGGATGTCGGTCCATCTAGTAGGGGGACGGCCTGGTACACGTTTCCCAGTACGTAAAATTTTACTCTCTATCGTTTATCTGTTCTTTGAGCGAATCTTTAACATTACAGATGCAACAATAGTTACAAGTAGAAATACCTAAAAATGTTCCGTCGTCGACGTCAGAATTTTTTTTAATTCTCTTTTCTCAATAATTTCATTGTAAACCAGCCTAAGAACCGAACTTTTGTTTAAAGAGAGAGATTACGTTATAGAGCGATCTATTGTAATCTTATTTAATCAAAATCGTACTCAAATATAGTGTCATTAATAATTGTTATTTAATAATTGCAGAAAGATAGCTGTGAAGAAAGCATTGGAGAAAGTGGAAGTATATTTGTGAGAAATTTACCTTACGTCGTATCAGAAGAGGAAGTGACAAGCTTGTTTGAAAAATATGGTAAGTTGCAACCGATTTTTATATTTGTAAAAATGAATTTATGTGTATATATAATATAATCATGTATATAGAACACCAATCATTAGTAAGTGCACTATCGCGTATTGCTGCTGATAAAGACGAAGGCTGAGAAAGCAAGCACTGATTTTTTTATCTGGCTAAATCACATTCGTGATTATTACTTAC
Organism: Carcina quercana; assembly: GCA_910589575.2. NCBI lineage: Eukaryota > Metazoa > Arthropoda > Insecta > Lepidoptera > Depressariidae > Carcina > Carcina quercana. The sequence continues at coordinate 4,854,816 of OU342439.1, forward strand.
TCGCTGATATGCTTGCGACTTCATCCGCGTGTGATCGCAGTAAGATGTCGTTACATAGGTAGATGCCGCCGCACATTTCCTGAACATATTTTTCCTTAGTCAACTTTTGCGACTTGCACTATCAGGTCCACTAGCAGAGGTGAACATGCCGATAGACAAGGTGCTCCGACAGCCCAAAGGGTTCGCTACAGTGACGTTTGTGATGCCGGAACATGCGGTGAAGGCGTACACCGAGCTGGACGGCACCGCGTTCTGCGGCCGCATGCTGCATCTCCTGCCAGCCAAGACGGAGAAACTGGAGAATGAAAGCGACGACGGTAATTTACTCGTATCTTCGTATCGTGTATTTAATCGCCTTCGTAGACTAATGACTAAATGTTGGACTAACGGAGGTCTCGGCTACGATTCCCAGTGTTTTTCTACCTATCGCCCCAATAGCTTGAAGCTTCAGTTATTAGGTGCCGCCCTTTATTTTGTCACTTTGTTTTGTAATTAATTCAAATATTGCTAAGTTATTTATAAGCACTGTCAGTCAACTATACCATATTTATTGCATGCGCTATTGCATACTCACACTGTCTCGTGTGTCACCGTGTAGTTTAGCAAACCACATACAGACTAACAGATTCCCGAAAGTCGTGAGTTTTGACGTTTAGCTAGTACCGAACACGTGAAAATTGCCGAGCCCGTGAAGTGATAGTCAAGTGTAGCAACCAACTACTACACCATACTTTTAGAGTTGGCTTTTTTGACAGTTTTTATAAAAGTGTTGCTTGTCGTTAAGTGTATGTCAGCCTGAATGTAGAGACAGAAACAATGTGTACATTTGATATTTCCAGAGGGTTTGTCCTTCAAGGAAAAGAAGGCTAAGAAACTGAAATCTCAAGCGAAATCATCTCACAACTGGAACGTGCTGTTTCTGGGAGCTAACGCCATCGCAGACGTCGTCGCCGCCAACTACAACACCAGTAAAGATCAGCTGCTGATGGATAACAACAAAAGTCAGTATATTGATCTTGTATATACATAATTATAGTCATAATATTATAGTTACATCTTAAATATATAGGTGTTGTTGAAAAGTACAGTGAAACGTGTACCGAGCTGTCACCCTACTAGATGGACCGACCTAGTAAAGGTTGCGGATAATCGCTGGATGCATGGATCGGACCCGGTCAAAGTGGCATACCATGGCGGAAAACTATGTCCAGCAGTGGACGTTTCCTGGATCATGATAATGTACAAAATTGTTTATGGTATTTGTATACCGGCCCCATATAAATTTTCCCGATGACGAAGAATCGATTCCTTGATCCCAAACCCCCTAATCTGTGATTTTGTTCACAATAATTGCTCATTCCATAGTATAGGATATAAAACAACATCAGACTAATAGTATTTATACATTTATAATATTATTTATAACGGCGATGTGGTCTCGGCTTTAGAATAAGATCGTTCCACCCGTCCATTGGTGTCGTAAAAAGCGTCGGGAAAAACGGTCGAGGTAAGCAGCAGTGTCTACCTATGATCAACAACATATTTCGATCACTAATGCGACAGCTAAGCGTGGTGAAAGAATGGTGGTGGTGGTAGAAGATTAGGGTTCATATATTCGGTGAAGAAAAACATCGTGAGAAAACCTGCACACTCCTGAGAAGAAATTCTAAGGTGTGTGTGAAGTCTACCAACCCGCACTGGGCCCGCGTGGTGGAGAGTAGGCCTGAGCTACTGCAGTGAGGACATATATAGGCTAGACTTCTCGTGGAATATGAAATAAAATTATGTTTAGAATTATAACAATGGAGAGTTTTTTTAAATATCTCTAAATATGTCATTCTTACAGATACGAGTGCGGCTGTGAGACTGGCTCTTGGCGAGACGCAACTAGTAACTGAGACAAAAACATTTCTGGAGAGCAATGGAGTATACTTGGAAGCTTTCAACAAAGTTAGTATAACTACACAACCTTGTTATGAGTATGTTTATTATATTTAACCACCTCCTTACACGCTTGAACTTACAATCCGGAGGTCCCGGGTTCCATTCCCACGGGGATAACGTAGTCAGTACCAAATTTTCTAGTACCTAAGCAACCGTCGTATCATTTTATCACCTTTATCGTCACCATCACGTGAATTGAAGGCCAAGTGCATCCATACTTTAATAATTTAAAAATGCGAAAGTGAGTTTATGTTTATCCTTCCTTCCCGTTGTAACGAGGGTCATCATCACTTGATTTTTGTATAGGGATAATAAAAGCGCAAAAAAAGGCTTTTTTTCTTTTCCTGAGGTATGGGAGCGATACGGGAGGGTGTATTTACGAAACATCAAATGTCGTTATTATATATTCGGGCGTCTTTTGACGTTCCGTAAACACACCCCCCGGACCGCTCCCATACCTCGGGAACAGACTCAGTTATGTGTTAGACCTGTAGTTCCCGTGAGATACTTTACGAAATCCACGCAGGCAAAGTCGCAGGCAAATGCACTGGTGGTGTATAAAAACCGGCCAAGAGCGAGTCGGACTCGCGCACGAAGGGTTCCGTACCATTATTTATAAAAACGAGCAAAAAATTACGTTTGTTGTATGGGAACTCCCTAAAATATTTATTTTATTATGTTTTTTAGTATTTGTTGTTATAGCGGCAACAGAAATACATCATCTGTGAAAATTTCAACTGTCTAGCTATCACGGTTCTTGAGATACAGCCTGGTGACAGACGGACGGACACCCAAGTCTTAGTAATAGGGTCCCGTTTTTTACCCTGTGGGTACGGAACCCTAAAAAGGAAAAATAGAAGATTCGTTCGTTATCTATATTATTGATAGTTTATCGTTTACGAATAAAATCTGCTTACAGCCAGCCAAAAGACGATCCAAAACATGCATCATTGTTAAAAATCTACCAGCGAACACCGAAAAAGACGAGATAAAGGCGTTGTTTACAAAACACGGTCAAATAGCGAGATTCCTCATGCCCAAACATGGAATAACTGCGCTCGTCGACTTTGTCGAACCGTTCGAAGCCAAGAAGGCATTTACTAAGTTGGCATATTCTCAATTCAAAGCTGCACCTCTGTACTTGGAATTCGCCCCTGAGAATGTATTTATCAAGGCCGCCGATACTAAAATTGATCAAGAAGAATCTATTAGCGAAGATGTGGGAGATCAATCAGATAGCAAAATTGAACAAAAGTCTGATGATTCAAAAGTACAACTTAGTCGGGAGATTGTTGAAGAAGTGCCGAAAGATGATGTTGATTTAGAAGAACCAGAAAATGATACAACATTGTTCATCAAAAACCTTAACTTCAGAACTAACGAAGATGACTTGCGATCGGTAAACCGAATTTACCTATTTGCTGTTCGTTACCAATTTAAGAATTCATAGAATAGCATAGAAATAATTGATTGTTATTTTCCCTCGCAGCATTTTGCAGGTTGCGGTAAAATTTATAGCGTAACTATAGCAAGGAAAAAGGATCCAAAGAACCCTGGACAGTCTCTTTCAATGGGATATGGTTTTATACAATTCTTAAAGAAACAGCATTCAAATGAAGCTCTTAAGAATTTACAAGGTTCTACCCTAGACGGCAAAACGTTGGAATTAAAGCGTTCGGAAAGGGGAAACAAGTAAGAAAATGATTCTCTTTTAAAAATTTGTTCATACGCTGCTAAAATTAAATGTTGCATGGTTTCAACAAAATATTTTATTATTTTCAGCAATGAAGTAAAAACATCAAAGAAAAGCAATAAAGAAACTGTACAAAACGGCACTAAAATTCTAGTACGAAATGTACCATTCCAAGCTAACAGGAACGAACTTCATGAAATATTCCGGTAATTAAATACATTTGTTATAATTTATCCGTGTTCAGTAGTAGACCGAACATTCCCGGCTGATGATAGTGATGACACAATCCATGACAATATTATAATACCGAAGTCTATTTGTTCTTCATTTAAGTCGCAACTGAAAGTAGATTTAATTTTAGTTATAGTGGAATGTTTGCAAAGGGACTTCAAGTTCCCGTGAGATTAATTCTGTCACCGTGACTGTTTCGTCACTCTCATCAAGTCCGTGGAGATGTATGGAGATGCGCGCACGTTACGACGTGACAATATGTGTTAATTGTGATACTTGTTGTATTGTATGTGCCTTAACAAACTCACACAGAGTCGCTATGACGGACAGTGTCACGAGAGACATGGGCTAGTTTGGAAGTTTAGTAGAACCGAACACATGGGCAATGCCGAGCCAGTGGAGTGATAAATTCACATGAACCAACTGCTATACTTAGCATGCTCAAGGAACCAAAGAATAGCTTGACTCCCGACACTTACTTGTCACAGTATGTAAAAGAAATATAAAACTGTTTCAGAGCATTCGGTGAAATTAAAACCTTGAGGTTGCCGAAGAAATTGTCTCCCGGCTCGGAACAGCACCGAGGGTTCGCATTCGTTGATTACCATTCAAAATCTGATGCCAAGGTAACACACGATTTATCAATAAATAAGAACTATCGACACGCTTTCCTTATCATACTAAAATAACACACTAACGTATACATATGTTTTAACCATATCGCGGCATGCATTTATAAGTCTGTCCATTTGTTTGTTAAGTCAAATAAGTCAAGATTGTTTTTAACTTAAACTGAGCAATGTTAGTACCGTCGTCTGCTGCCAGATAACAGCGTTGTGCTCCGGTATGAAAGGTAGCAGAGCCGGCGCCTCATTAGCTTACGGCTTCTGGGTCACGTCTAAATTCCAGCGACTTCATCGTCACTTCCCACCAAGTGAAATGAAGGCCAAATGCAAACCCATGTCATATAAAAATAGCTGTCTTGTTATCATTGTTGGACATGAGCTTCCCTCACAGATCGCTACGTTCGGACTATCCATGATGCCATAATCACCACGCTTGGCATGAGGGTTGGTGATCGCACTAAGATACTGTTGCACATGTAGATCCTACTGCGCACATTTCCCTTTAGTCGTCTTTTAAGAAATCCACTGGATGACGTGGGGAATCTATTGACCAAGGATTTAAAATATTTAGCGCTTGCTAAATTGTTCAGGTAAAGCTGTACGGTCTCAGAACCAACAGCATCAAATCAATTTTAAAGATAAAGAGGATTTGGTAGTTTTTTCTTCAGCAATGAGATTTCCCTTCATTCATCTCATTAGAAGGTAAAAAATACAGTCAATCAGTCAATTTATTTAATTCGTAAAACTTAGGTAGAGGTACAGAGGTATACTGAAAACATATTACTGAATCATCATAATTAATGAGCTAAATATTTTCAGACCGCTTTTGACGCTTTGTGCCAATCGACACATTTATACGGGAGAAGGTTGGTGTTAGAATGGGCCGACCAGACTGACGAAAATGAAGATGTCGCTGCACTAAGAAAGAGAACCGCGCAAGCTTATAACGCCAAAATACCGGGCGGTAAGAAATCAAGGAAGGGTGCTGTGGATGCTGAGACTTTTGTTGATGGATGATTAACTGATTAATAAGTGTTTAAATAAATGTATTATAAATTTATACCCCCGTGTGTTTATTAATATCTCTCTTCGATGTCATCTGAAATCCATAACTGAATGGTGTAATAGAGCAAGAGCCCGCGACGGCCAGACATTCGTTATTTTAGCAGAGTCTCTCTGCCCATTTCCCTAATACAGATAAGAACGATCAGAGACTATTAGACCGCGGTTACTTTGGCAGGTAGCGGGTAAAAAAGGTGTATAAAATCGGACCTTAAAATCGTTTATGTATAAAGCTCAGTTTTATGTATTTTCATGAGAATAATATTAGGAATCACGTCATCCATTGCCAAACTACACCCCAAACTTTAATAAATATGATTCTACTTTCGTTATAGAATAAAACCTAATTTTTAAGTAACGACGCCGAGGTAACATAAAAATACGTTTTTTATACAAAGGATAACGTGATTTCTAATATTTCTATTCCTTTTTAAGCAGTAATGCCGTCTCGCTCTACCTGATTGAATGTTGTGGATTGATGTATGTGTGTATACATGTACTCACACGCAGCAGTAATATCCTTTCGCTTATGCACTCCTAATGTTTATGAATGGGTCGTCAGAATTTTAGAAGCACTAAAACTTTTATTCATTTTTACCGGCGACACATCCGGTGCAAGGGTGCTACCGGCCTACCTAAATTAGAAGAAGAAGAAGAATATACTTGCCAGGTGGATTGAATCAACTAAGAGTTTTATTTGAAAACCTGACGGCACACACGTGCAGTCATACTTTAGCAACAACCATAACTCCGATACAGCAAGTTGTTTTCAGTGTGTTCATAACTAATTTATCTCACATTGTATTCTCTTTGTAATAACTACTGACTATTACTGTTATTAGTCAAGGAAAATTTGATATTTAAAAAACGTATACATATATTTTAGTCACCTTTATTTCTCATGATAAAATTTTAATACAATATATCATGTTGGATGGCATACACAATTTTTTTGTAATTTACGCTATGATAACCATGCAATTTACACACAATAGAAATAACACTATATAATTTAAATGCTACTGCAGATAGCACGCTCACCTTTTAAAAATTCAAACAGTGCTATGCAAACCTAATTTAATATTAGATTTATTATTTACTTCAGTAATACATATTTACAGTAACTAGAAGTAATCTAAACTAAGGACTTCATTTTTTTTCCAAAACTTAAACATGCCCTATATTAAACAAGACATAATTTGAAGCGTAAAGATTATTCTAATCTTAAAATGTGAAACTGACCAATCGTGATACAATCATTTAAATGTTAAATAGTTACAATTGTTTGCATTCATAATATTTATATAAGTGAAGAAAGTATTTACAAATTTATAATAACAAAACTAAACAAGAAACAAAATTATAATTACCTCTAACTAATGATATGATACAGAACCATATCAGACATAAACATTTATTAATTCATACCATATATACAGCTATTTTAAGTTGTATGGTTTTTTTATACTTAAAATTCAGATTCAATATTAAATCATAAAACACTCCCTTCCTTGGAAATAAGAGAGCTTACATTTTCATGATCTGAATTCGAAATACTATTTCTGTAAAGAATATTATTTCAGCCCTTATATATCAAATGTGTACTTTTATATGATACCAAACATATACTATGTATACATTTGATATATTCGATGTGCATATTATTGTAAAATTATTTTTGGAATGTATCCAATTATAAAAATAAATCAGATTTAATTTTCATCATATCAGTATTTTAGATATCACTACAGACATATTCAACAATAATTTAGAAACAAATGAACCACTCTGCCATTAAAATGAGGCCACAGTATTATCTGACTGATTAGACATACATTATACCAATTATTTCACTATAACACTCATAACTAGTTCAATCAATCTTAACAGTGGAATAAATCTTTCTGACAAATATGCTGGTGCCAATATAGCCTACTGTACCACAGATTATACCAAGTGCTAAGCTGAACAGAGCCATGTAACCAAAGTAAAATGCAGTTTGGAACAAACCATACATCTTAGTTTTGAAAAGAAAATAGTAGAAGGAATACATGTAGACGTAGAGGGCTGTGCTTCCAGCAGAGAGAAAGCTGGTCCATTGCCAGCGGTAGTCCTCAGCATTGAGCAAAAAGTAAGTACAAACAATGGTGACACACACAGTCACAACCATAAGTATCAAAAACACAAGCAACATAAAACCATACACATAGTAGATTTTGTAAGCCCAGAAGGATGTGAAGATAAAGTACATCTCAATAAATATAGACCCAAAAGGCAAAATACCTCCACTAACAATTATAACAAATGGTTCCATGAACCATTTCTTCTCAGGGATTGGCCTAGGGACAGCATTAATGCGGCAAGGATAATCAGGTTGACCAGCCAAGTTACGACCAAGCACAGTACCTACCAAGGTTAGGGGTAAGATGACAAAAATACAGATAGACATGACGGCAATCATACTACCGAAAGGAATAGCTCTAGATGCATGGTAATACATAGCAATGAAGTTAATAAAGAATGCTGTACCACACACAAGGACAGGTAAAAGGAAGGCAGAAAGTAGCATTTGCTTGATCCATTTCTTCCCACCCATTCTAGCATAAAGAGAACCGCCAAAGTACCCATTTATTGGTGACGTTGCAGCATAGATAAAGATTGCTGTTGAAAGCAATGACCCCCTCTCTGTATACAGTTCACCAAAGATTGTAAATATGATTACAGCCAGAACTACAACTGTAAGCTGGTGTCCTGCACCAACCAAGGCAGAGAAGAATGTTAAATGTGGTACAGGCCTAAACACATCTCCGTGAACTTGCTTCCATCCATATTCATCTCCTAGATCTTTCTCTAAGTCATCAAGATCATCATCTTTAGAATACCTAGCATAATCCTTACGAAGAGTTCTCATGAGAATCATTGAAACAAGTCCAACTAAGAAAATGACCATCATGAAACTATTGAAAATGCTAAACCAATGAATCCTGTGCTGGAAAAAGTTTGGATCTAGGTATTTGTCAAATCGGTCTTCATATCGAATGTTGCTCTTCTTCCAATTGACTTCATATGTGAAGGGTATCTTGGCATCTGCAGTGAGTTTTTCTTTATTTTCTGCTGTAAGATTCACTTCAACGATCCTATTCCCATTGTATCCAATGTCAAACTTCTTATGAGTCCAAATGTAGTACTGATCCCCATCAATTTCTCCAACTATACCCCATATCGGAAGATCGTCTATGTACATTTGATACCAGTAATGGTTTTTAACAGCATACACGAGTGCTTTGTACGACTGTTCGTTGAGTTCTATGGCACAAAATTGTTGAGCTGGGACACTGTCTTTGTATGTGATGTCGAGTCCACTGAACTCCAACTCGACGCCCTGAAGTGCTTCCGACAAGGTCTCATGGTAGTGACCGATCGTAACTTTAGTGCCGACACAAAAAGGTAGTGAGAAGTATGCATACGTCTCTTGGCGATTGTGGTAAGGCCCCACGGTGTTCATCCACAAAACCACCTGCTCCCCATCCTTGTACATATGTGTATGTTCATCACAGTTCACAACAGTCCATATAATAAATAAAAAGTACACGAATTTCATTGTACAGCTATTATTTCAATAGAAACGGCTGGTAGAAAATAAACATAACACGTAAGTAAAATGCCGTAGTCAGACATTTAAAAAATATTGCCGGTAATGAAAAATATAAACGTCACCTTTTTTAGACTAATAGGTATATATATTAGTCTGTGTAGACTAAGAACTATTCATATAACCACGTTAAGATGCCTCTCTTGATCACAGGCCATTACTTGATCATCGGGTCGCAGCTGTTCAAACCGCCTCAAGAGTTGTGGCCTATCATAGGCTAGCACAGCACATGGCACAGGCACCTGGCTTGTAATCGTCGTCGATCGGGTGGAAAAGCCATTTTATTTTAATGCTGGCTGTCTTGACAATTGGCCTTGATGAGTGCTGTCATTGATTTTGAAGGTGTTGTGAAGAGAGCGTGGGCGTAATCTCATATGATGACGGAGTCGGATTTGGAAGCACCGTGACGACGACCAGATTTTTGACAAGGCAACCCTGTGACTGTCTTGTCCACTGACTGTCGTGTCGTCTGACACAGTCCGACAATATTCTTTGGTCTGACATTGACATCTTGTCGACAGCTATCTGTCTTGAGGCATTCTGAGGCATGGGTTTTTGAGGTTATTTTTATATTGTTGGGCTAGGAGCTTATAAGTTGCCATAAATATCAAGAATTGAATTGAATTTGGAGCTTATAATAATTTGTTGGGTATAAATATAAAAGTCAATGAAATGGAAATCGAAAATGATGAACCTAATTGTGTACAAGCAAGATTTAAGTCAGACAGTGGAGAAGACACTGGAAGTCCTCTGGATTTACCATTAAACATAACGAGAGACCAACTTCAATTAATATGCAACGCTCTTCTTCAAGAGGTGACTTTTTACTTGCTTTTTACTATTATTTCTTTATTTGTCTTATATGTAATATCAACTTTAAATTCTCTAATCTCTTTACAGGAAGAAAAACCATACCTGTTCTTCGTCAAAGATATCGAAATAACATCAAGTTTGAAAGATGCTCTCGACATTAAAAGTTTAAATTCTGAAGAAGTCGTCGAGATAATATATCAGCAGCAGGCAGTATTTAGAGTCAGACCTGTTACCAGGTGCACAAGGCGAGTAATAAGCTTGTTTATTGAAGAACACTTATTTTATTGACAAATAAAATTGTTTAATATAATAATCTATAATATATAAATCTGATGTATCTGCAGTTCCATCCCTGGTCATGCAGAGGCAGTAATTTCAACAAGTTTTGGTCCCTCTGGGAAACAGTTGGCAAGTGGTTCTGGTGATACAACTGTCAGATTCTGGGATTTACAAACACAGACTCCGCTACATGTTTGCAAAGGTTCTTCACCACAAAATTTTTAACTTTTGGTTGGGGTGTACAAATGGGGCACTATACCTTTACTTATTAGCAGACATACTATTTGATGGAGCAAGAATGTGATCTTGCTAGTGAATGAAATCACTACCTATAAAACTATAATCAAAGATATTTACGTTTTTTTAAAGTCGCCTTGAAATGTAACTCTACAGAATCTACAGAATTGTTTATTAAAAAACATATATCTAAGAAAATAGTTGTATTTAAAGTGGGATCAAGCACTATGAAGGTCACATTAGTTCACTGTCAAATCCAATGTCTGCTTATTAGGTATGAGAGATTAATGACTGTAAGTATTCATTTAAATTTCAGAAGAAAATAAAGTATATTTTGATGACAACTCTGAACATTCCAGGTCACACCAACTGGGTCCTATGCATAAGTTGGTCACCAGATGGTTCAAAATTGGCATCAGCTTGCAAGCAAGGAAGGGTAATGATATGGGACCCAGTATCTGGTAATCAAATTGGGAAAACTATGCTTGGACATAAAAAGTGGATCACTGCTTTAAGTTGGGAACCGTATCATAGGTAAGGTATCTCATATTATTATCTTTACTATTGTTTGTCAGCAACTTTGTCTGTGTGGACTTCAGAAAATGTCCCACAGTAATTTCTTGGTAGACTGAGATAAAAATGAGCATATGTCCTCTTGTGACCCTTCAACTATCCCTGTACCAAAATTCTCTCTCCAGTATGTTTATGTAACCAATTTTGTTTTACTATTATAACTTAAGCTAACTATTATCTAGAGGGCTCTGCTGACGAGAAGTTTAAACTAACTTGTACAGAGCTACTGCTACCTCAGAAGTAGGGTCACACAAATTACTTTGTGCAACCCCAACATTCATGCCCTTCCCATTCTACCCTATTCTTTTCACACTCTGTTAACAAGTGTTGCAGATCATACAGAGTAACTTTAATGTACCACAAACATCACAGTAGGGAGAACTAACTTTTCTTCATCAAGAATGCAAACTAAAAATGTTAGATGGATAGTGACTTCATCTAATTCAAAAGGCTAAGCATTTATTATAATAATATGGATTATTCCTTTTATCTAAATTAAATTACTTTTTCAGAAACCCAGAATGTAGGAAGATAGCCAGTTCGTCTAAAGATGGTGATGTCAGGATTTGGGACACTGTATTGGGTCAAACTGTTCTAAATTTATCAGGGCATACAAAGGCAGTTACTTCAGTAAAATGGGGAGGTAATGGCCTTATTTATACTTCATCACAAGACAGAACTATTAAGGTACCTGAATTATTAATTATTACTACTTTTACAATCACCATTAAGGACATTTACTGAATCCAATGTGTTATTTATAAGGTTTGGAGAGGAGAAGATGGTGTGTTATGCAGGACATTAGAAGGCCATGCACATTGGGTGAACACATTAGCATTAAGTACTGACTATGTGTTGAGGACAGGACCCTTTCACCCAGTCATTGATCAACAGGGTATCACTAGTGACAGTAAGTTTATTTATGTGGATAGTCCTTAATAGCTCAGTAAGTATTAGTTATGACCCCCTGCAAATTCATTAGTCTCACTATACCTAGTGATGGTTACTAAGTCTAGTTATATTACTTATTCATTGTATCGGTAATGTGAGAGATATAAATAATATGTTCCTGTGTGAGTCTCAGTATTCCTATTACAATGGGTATAGTGAGTCCCATCTACCTACACTAATTGTGATCTCATTCATATATACATCCCATTCAAAATTAAATATTGCAATGTTAAAATTATTTTTACAGAGAAAATCTTACAACAGCGAGCATTAGAAAGATATGAAGCAGTTTGTCCACTAGGTGATGAGAAGTTGGTCTCGGGCTCTGATGACTTTACATTGTTTTTGTGGTTACCTGAAAAGGAAAAGCGACCATTGGCTCGTATGACTGGCCACCAACAACTTATTAATGATGTTAAATTCTCACCAGATACTAGGTTAGTAAACTGTGTTATTCAAGGCAATTTAAATTGACATTGATGATGTTATCATTTTCTTCCACACTTTCACAGGATTATAGCTTCAGCATCTTTTGATAAGTCTGTTAAATTATGGGAGGCAACAACTGGAAAATTTATCACAACACTCAGAGGTCATGTACAGGCTGTATACATGGTGGCATGGTCTGCTGACTCTAGAATGTTACTCAGTTCTAGCGCAGACTCTACATTGAAAGGTAATTTTAACAAATCAAGATACTTGTTAAAAAGTCATATAATGTACAATGTATATCAACAGACTTTGAAATAGATCCTTATTTATTTTTTACATGGGTTTTCCTTATAAACTTCAAAGTAGTAGATGAAGCAATAAACATTTTTTCAATTTTTATTTTTTTTCAATTTTTATTCCATCTGTAAAGGTTGTTAGATGAATGCATGTTGCTTATTAAAATCACAGCCGCATAGCATTCACAGATTTCAAAATCGCTTTTATGATTACAAACTGTTCCATCACCTGTCAGTATATTCTAAATGCTAACAATTGCATTCTTATCTATTATTTATAATTTTAAATGTTTTAATTATTCATATTCTGTATGAAACCCTCAGTGCGAGACTTTGACTCACACTTGGCCATGTTTTTTTTCCTTCAACTTTTCACACTTTAGTTTTTAAATATTACAGTGTGGAATATGAAGACTAAAAAATTAGAACTGGACTTGCCAGGACATGCTGATGAAGTGTTTGCAGTTGATTGGTCACCAGATGGTGCGTATGTAGCTTCCGGAGGAAAAGACAAAGTTTTAAAGTTGTAAGTTATTATTGAAATAAATGTTTCTGGTATTCTACATCAATATTTCTATTACATTCGTCAATATACATTCTTGTTTCAGGTGGCAACATTGAAATGAACATCTTCAATAGAGATTAAGTATATTTTATTAATGCAATATGTTACAATAGTATCATAATATAAGGTACTGATTATAAGTAATAAAGCAGTCTAAATATTACTTTATTTTAATGCTCTTCTTGACATTTGCTTTTATTCCTGATGCCTCACCTCCATATCTAGTGATCTCAGTTCTAGGTTCCCGAACTGCACCCTTCCTCCTTATCTTAGCTTTCCTGAACTTCAGTTTATGTTTAACCCTTGGATTCCTTTGTTCCTTCTTTCTGTGTGGTGTTAGACCTTTGTTCTTTGCAATCTGATAGGTTATCTTGCGTTTTTCTCCAATATCTTCGACTAAAACACCTGAAGATGTTGAAGGCTTATTTTCATCGTCCACCTCATTGAGAGGGGTGCCTTCATTGTCAGAGAAGCCACTTTCTTCAGATTCATCATTCCTTTGCACATTAGGTTCATTTTCACCTGTGAAGTAGTCATTTCCTTCATATTCATCTTCATTGTCTGACATGCCTGTATCTTCTCCTTCATCCTTTTCTATCACATTAATAAGTTTGAGTTTCTTAGGCAAAGAGTCTACAGATGGTCTCTGAGATTTACGTTTCTTACTGTCCTTTTTGCTCTCAAGTTCTGTGAAATGCAATTCCAAGTTGTTTCTAACTGCATCAAGAATTTTATCTATTTGGGGTTTAATCACTTCCAAATAGATAGGCTCCATTTTGTTTAACATTTGTCTAAATTGATACAGCCTTTTTATGACAGGGTGGTTTTGAATATTTATTCTCTGACTTTTGAGTAGCAAGTAGAAACTGATGTTGGTGCAGTAATTTAAAATAAGATCATAGTTTGTCTTGACAAATTTAGAAGCAGGGCATTTTGGAAGTTTGCCATCTTTAACAAGTTCTAGAACAGGGTGTAAATCTTGTTTAGCTACTGTTAACTTTGTTTTAAAATCGTCTACAAGACCTGCAAATTCAGGACTCTCTTTCTCCAGTAGCTGTAGTTTCTGCCTCTTTGACATTTGACTAAGATCACTTTTTATTACAGTTTCTTTTTCCTCAACATCTGCTAGCTGTTTTGTGAAAAAATCTAAAGTAAAATCTTCATCGCCTAGTTGTTCTAGCAGCCTTTTCTGTATGTTTTTTGCTTCTTCTTCCTCCATGAGGGCGGCATCCTCATCATTCCCAAAACCTCCATAATCTTCATCAACATAGTCAGTAGCATAGTAGGAGCCTTTCTTCTTTCCCCAAGCTTTGGAATCTGGGAGGTCATCATCTGATTTCTCTTGACCCTCAATGTCACTATCAGCGAGATCCAAGTCTTTCTTAACATCTGAATCAGCATCAGATTCTGAGAAAGCATAGACTTCATCCTCACTTTCAGAATCTTTGTGCTTTCTTTTCAATTTATCCAGTAGTCGCTTTTCTTTTGGTGTATATTCATTTTCGGAATCTGACAGGTCATAGTTTCCTTTCATATCAAGTCTCGTATTGACCCTGAAAAAAAAAATGAAGTTTATAATGAACACTCATAGAAACTGGGATCAATTAACCAACGATGCCCAGGGTTCAACTCAATATTTAGTGGTATGGCAACAGCTGCAGCAGGGTGAGCATGTCTAGAGTTATAACATATAACAGTCTCGGTAATCTTCACGAGTACACATACCTTATTTTATCTGCCATTGTTGCGTTTCTCCTGTATACTAATAGCCACTCAGACTTGGTACGTATCAATATAGTAATCGCATGTCCAGTCAGAGGTTATACACACACACAATGCTATTAAATTACACCATGTAATTCTTCATTGTTCACCATGTAGTTCCGCGAAATATCTAACATTTATGATTTAACAGCTATTACTTGCCTCTAATATAAAATTAACTTTGATATTTTCATGAGGTTTCGCTGTCGCAAAAACAAATTCGTTAGTAATGAACGGTATGTAACGTACGTACGTAACACAATAAGATGATTTTTACGTGACTTTGACAGTCATGCAAATCGTTCAGACATATTTTTTTAAAGATTTTTTTCTTACGAGGCAAAGGCAAAATACCATACAGCTGTTTCTTTGATAATTATATTATCTCTTAGAATTTTAAGATTATGAACAAGGTCGAAGCCATTTCTTCAGTTTTCTCAATAAAATGTATAATGTGTACATTTTATCACTTGTTTTGACGATTCCAGACGAGAATTTCAAAGGTCAGCCTAGCTTTCAACATAATTCGAAAGAATCCATATGTACTCGACATGGTAAACCCTTTCGATCGCGTCGAAACCACGCGAACCACAATGTTAAACATCCCTGCACACCGTACAAACTATGGCCAAAAAAACTCCATTCTGACTCGGCTAGCTACTACATAGACATATATATAATATACATATAATGACAACTTTACAAATATTGATCCCTGCGCTGATTCTAAACAGTTTTAAAAGCAAAATAGTTCACAAGATAACACAACACACATCTTTCATAACACAACACACGTAACTTAACACATCACTACATACATTACATTTATGTCATCTTTGACACAATCTTCATAAATTACATAATTTTCCTTCTTATTTAATAAAATATAATAACAAGACTACTGCCACTCATACTTACTACTTACAATATATAACGCTTCATAATGAAATAGGTTTTTATTTATTTATATTTACTTGGTTAACTCTTAAAACTAGTTCTACTTAACTGTACTATTCGAGAAAAATTGTAAAGGCTTGATATCTGGTGCTCTATATTTGTCTGTCTGTCTCTCACAATTTGGCGTAATTGATACTATAACACCGTCCGTGACACTTTTTGCACTATATCACAACATAATAACACAAAAACACACGTATTATTAACGAATTACTAAAATTGCAATGAACCACCATTTTTCAATTTCGCGCCAATAATCCGCCCAAAGACAATATAAATCGACAATCCACTAAAGCTTTTTTAGCAAGCTGCAAGTCATAGCTAAAACGTAGTGATTACTTGTTCAGTGGTCATAGCCTATAGTTAAGATTCAACATAAAGATATAATCGAGAAAAATCGTAACATTATCATAATCGAGATATCTACTATTGTTTGATAATCGGTTATGAAATTAGTAATTACTAATTTCCATAAACGAATGATCATTCATTGCTAATTAGTACTGCTAATTTGTCAAACAATCAAAACTTGTCGATGCTTACTGAGCGTGACCGACCGACAATGTGCCTTATTTGAAGTCCTGTTTTTACATATGTTTTGTCTTGATAACGTTTTAAAAATATACATATTAAATTAGTATTATTAATGTTCGTAATAGCTATTTTCATAATCGAGATATCTCGAATGATTTCGATTAGTAACTAACACAACTAATTTCATTCATGATGCAACCAATGAAAATATAGGCAACTGAATGAGCGCACTTAAAACACAACACGTCAGTTCATATTTGACAGCGACCTGTCACGTTATGATACGAATGGTATTGCCACACATGTGATAGTTATTCTAGGTCGACGATATTTTTAGATGTCTCGTTATAGAAAATAAATACATTAAAAATCGTAGAACGTGTCTTAGGGTGAGGCCAAACGAGCGTAATTTTGTGAGTCGTGAGTCGCAGAATTTCGGTCGCAGAAAATCTGCCTTCCAGAAATTCTGTTGGACTGCCAGACGAGCGCATTTTATTCAGTCACTATCCAACTTTTAAGGGTGAGGCCAAACGAGCGTAATTTTGTGAGTCGTGAGTCGCAGAATTTCGGTCGCAGAAAATTACTGTTTCATACAAAAGTCCTATTTGATTCACACGGCAACGCAAAATGAGTTGTCTGCCGACTCACGCGCATTATTCCGACCGAATTGAGTCCGCGGGGCGAGGGGGGGCGACACGGGCCGAGCAAAGCGTCAGTCATGTATATATTTCGTAAGAGCCGACACGCATTTTTATTCACAAAATGCTGGACACAGAAAAAATGATCATTGAAATTGAACAACGGCCATGTCTATGGAACTTATCGGTTATTTAAAAGTTGGATAGTGACTGAAATGCGCTCGTCTGGCAGTCCAACAGAATTTCTGGAAGGCAGATTTTCTGCGACCGAAATTCTGCGACTCACGACTCACAAAATTACGCTCGTTTGGCCTCA
Source organism: Carcina quercana (assembly GCA_910589575.2). Classification (NCBI taxonomy): domain Eukaryota; kingdom Metazoa; phylum Arthropoda; class Insecta; order Lepidoptera; family Depressariidae; genus Carcina; species Carcina quercana. Next base: position 4,872,379 of record OU342439.1, read on the forward strand.
CCCTAAAGCAGACGTTTGTGTCGTGCGATGGAACCGTTGAAAATTTTGTGTATTTACGAAGCATATTTAGAAGACAAACAAGAAGATAATGGCAGAAAAAGATGCTGGGTAAACGCTTTGCTCGGCCCGTATCGCCCCCCCTCGCCCCGCGGACTCAATTCGGTCGGAATAATGCGCGTGAATCGGCAGACAACTCATTTTGCGTTGCCGTGTGGATCAAATAGGACTTTTGTATGAAACCGAATGTAACAGATTTTCTGCGACCGAAATTCTGCGACTCACGACTCACAAAATTACGCTCGTTTGGCCTCACCCTTATGCTAACACTTGATATCTCTTTATGTTCGTAGTACGACACAATAATGCCTTTTTAAATTGATATTTGATAGTTATTGATGTATATGAATATAAGTACAAGTTAAAAGAGATTTTTTCAAATTCAATTTCAAACTTGTGAACTATTTAATATATCAAGTAATAATCTAAATACATATAGAAAAATACTATAATTACATTTTAGCATATATATTAATTGTTCAATTTTTTTAAACTAAAAGACAGGGTTAAATGTCATTTTATTGACGCCATCTTTGTTTTCAACGTTAAATCTTACCTGTTTCGTACGTATGTTTTTGTACAAATAAACTGTACTAAAATATACGAAAATTGTAACTAAATCACTTTTATTTGATAATGGCTTTTTAAAATTAAAAATGTACAAGATCAGGCCTGGGCTCCATTCGTTGCGGAACGTGTCTTTTACTACATCGTAATGTATATTTTCTCTTCGTTCATCAGATTACTCTATTTACTTTAGAAATATAACTTTTCTTGCATAAGAAGAAAACCTTAGAAAAAAAACCGAAGAAAAATTAAATAGTTTTAACGTTTTAGTTTTAAATTAATAACGATTAATTAATAACTAATTATTAATTAATGCGTAATAATAAAGCTTATTTTCACAAATTAGGTGAGCACTAGCATGTTGCCTAATATAATAGTTTTCGATGAGCGATGATATGTAAGTCCCGACAAGGTTTTTCATAATATATAAAAAAGTTTTACCGTCCACATTGCTTAGCAGGGTGTCCTGTTGAATTCTTCAGGAATTTGACAAATTATCTTGAGTTTTTACGTAATCTATTACTAGCTTTGAAATGATAGAATTCAAACTACGCAGCCTACAAACTTGAAATTACAACGTTACACTAGCTCAGAAATGTTTTTTTTTTGTCGTGATAACGTCTTACAAATCGATGAACGCGGCGTGCACGCACGCCTTCGTCGGCATCGGCATTAGTCTTGTGACGCATATTTTCTTATGTTATCACTTACAATTATCGTCCGTAAACTGACTCTACAGACAACCAATTGTTTTTCTTCAATAACATAGTGAAATTATGGTCATAATAATATGGGAAATAATAAATTGGACATGAGGAACGCAGTCCGTACGTCCTGCGTGTATCACTGCAACCTTCATAGATGCACATTGATGGCGAAAACGCAAGATCAGCTAATATCTTAAGGCGAGTCCTTTCTGCTCATTTTCCATACAAGTTACTGTTCCCATAATCTTTTTAAATAATGGTCGTGGGTTACATTTAATATATTTAATGTAAGTCTAGTGCAGTAAAGAGCTCGCGAAATGAATAATCATAACATATAATTCACGCATTGTCCCGATATTTGCAGTTTGTAAAACAGCGCCATCTTTTGGCAGGTTTGCGCGTAAAAAAGAGCACCAACTCCGTTAATAACTAAAACTATGGGCCCAACTACCGACAAGTTATAACTGCATGACCTGCATAGCCTGCAAATGACTAATCCCCAAAGAGACGCACTCAGAGAGTTATTATTGATATGATTTTTATTATTATTTATATATGGGTTAACACTTGGCCATCATCTCACCTGATGATAAGTGACCATACGGCCGTTGGATGGAAAGCGTGCTGGATGAAAGGCCCAGAAGCATCAACCCAAAGAGGAGCAATCTCTGTTACACAACAGTATTATTAACACTGATGTTTGTCGGTAGACTTAGGTAACCTGGTGGTGAGATACAGAAAATGACCTTCTACCAAACATACCGAGTACCTATAGGTATCTCTACTGGGAATCGAACCCGAGACCTCCGGGTTTTAAATCTATTTTTTTATATTTTGCAGTAAATCTCGGATAATTCTTATCTTACAGGTCTGGCAACACTGTCAGTCAGTCAAGCAAGTTGGCCAGGTTATGAACTTCAAATAAAATTTGTTGGAGGAACTGAATTGAACTTTAATGAATTAAAAACTTTGTGTATTTAAATAGGTATTACAAAATCAACCGCATTTATTCATAATGGATATTTGCTGTACAGCAAAAGCAGTTATTTTGTACGCCTTGGTGTTCTGTGAAATGACTCTAAGCAAAAATAATGTTTATCCGGATCTAGATTTAATTTCCGCAAAAAATATAAATGAATGTGGACGTTGTAGAGTATTAACAGATTCCTTCAAGCACTGGCTCGATAAAACTTCTCGAGGAAAATTCGAAGGAGGTGACGCTGCTTGGGAAGAAGCGAAGTTGAAATCATACTCACGAAGCGAAATTCGTCTCGTGGAAATCCAGGAAAGTCTATGTTCAGAGTTGAAAAATCATCAAAATAAATGTTACGATCTCGCAGAAGAAGCTGAACAAGCTTTGGAAACATGGTGGTTCAAAGAAGACTCAAATTCAGACATATACACATGGCTTTGCATTGACAGCCTGAAATATTGTTGTCCACAGAATCATTATGGTGACTCGTGCACACCTTGTCCATTAGACAAGGCTAACAAAGTGTGTAGTGGTCACGGTAAATGTGATGGTGAAGGAACACGCAAAGGGAATGGAACATGTATATGTAAAAGAGGCTACTCAGGGCACAAGTGTGAAGAATGCTCAAAAGACTTCTATAGTTCAAGTGAGGGATCCTGCAAACAATGTCACAGAGCTTGTGAAGGCTGTTCAGGGGACGGAGCCAGTGCCTGTAAAGAATGCAAATTTGGCTGGAAGTCTGAAGCTGGTATGTGCATAGACATAAATGAATGTGAGGATGTATCTAGTTGTGATGAAGACAAATACTGTGTAAATCAAGATGGGTCATTTATATGTCAGGCATGTGATAAATCTTGTAAAACCTGTGCTGGAGCTGGGTCTGACAATTGCACTTCTTGTGAGCATGGATCTATATTATGGTCCAATGTCTGTGTTAATGAAAAGTTAAAAATAGAACTTCTTAACAGCACCCTTAGAATATTAGCATTGTATCTAGGTTTACTAATCATAACATGTTTCATATTCAGATATTCAAAGTTACTAGCATCACTGGTTATTATAATTATTGCTTTATACATTTACTACAATGAAAAATTGTCTACAATGAATACCTTCCATGTGATATCCAACATTTACTTCTAATTTTATGTTATTTTTTTGTTACATCTAATAGATCAAATTTGAATAATATTTTTGTTGTTTATTTACAACTGTTTAATAGATTTATGATGGTGACATTTGTAAAACCAGCAGCAATGAAACCCAAGGGAAGGTTTGTAAGCAAAAGACAAGGTAAAGGTGTATTAAAAATACTTTTTATTGCGAAAGGTACAATAACTACATTCTAGTGTCATTTATATACAAAAATTAAATACAGCGTACCAGGTATAATAACCAATTTGTGTAAATACATAATACATAAAGTATTTTACTAACACAACATTACAAAACTTATGCAGTAAATTGAAATTATAATAAAGAATAGCAGATACTTAAAGGGTAACCTAGAACTTTGTTGGGAGGTTTATTTATATTATTAAATTTAACAAAGTTCTGTATTAATTTTTTCAAATTATCTGTGACTTAATACTGTATATAAATTTTAAAAATTAACCTATAATTTATGTTTGTTATGTAAAATTTCAGTAGCAAGAAAAAAGATGCTTGACTAAACATTCGACATACTTAATATATGCCACATCTGTTGCTTGAAATACAAAGTTATATTTAAGTTAATACACTAATAATCAAGTACAATTGGCAATAGGTAATTTGGCAGCAAGAAGCATAAGTATACAGTATTCACCCTCAGTCTGTCTTGTAGATATAAATCCTATTTAACGAAAATAATGACTCAAATATTAAATTGTGCATTTAATATTTAATGTTTGTGATCTATCCCAAAGCCTAAAGTGTTACCAAATCTTATAATTATCTTAATCATATAATATAAAAGATATTACAGCTCACTTTGAAAAATATGTTCCTTGCTTTCTAAAGTCATAAATTGATCTTTTATAAATAACATAAAGTTCAATCAGTGATTTATTACTGTGATATTTAATGTAAAAATAATATCATTAACATGCCTTTTAACTATATAATTTGAACAAAATTTTATTTGGATGAAATTCTAATTTATCAAAAGCTCAATAGAAATTATATCCCTTTTTTAAGCAATAATAATAATAAACAGTAGTAAAAGGGCATGTCTATGATATCTTCCCGGGTTTTTTTACCTCTCAAGATGTAAAGTCAAGGCAGAAAAGTCAAGTCAGAAAAGTCAAGTCTTCCTTGTTTCGTATATATTCAAAATTGTACCTTATTCACTGGAACTAAGCGCGCGATCCTGCCGTGACTCCATTCTCACTTTACTTTTTCGTTTTTCTTGCGATAGCATATTGAATGAGTAGTTAATTAGAAAACAGATGCCTGCCTGACCCTCAACATCAACTCAACATTAATCCCATGGATCAACTTACCAGTGAGCATCAGTCAGAGTTACACTCTCTGGAGTTTATTTTGTTTATAATTTTTAAGAGACATTTTAACATGTATCTATAATGGAGGTCTTTGGTCCAAAAAAATCTTGTGTATGATGTGATTGCTCTTTTACTTATCTAAATTATAAATATATTATTCAACAAAATGTAAATGAAAAGTTAACGTTCTTCAACAAATTCAACACAATAATAAAGGGGAGTAACTTTGTTCTAAGAAGTTTCTTTTTTGGTAAATTTTTAAGTACTAATAACACCATCCGTCTAAGCCTACATGTGAAAAACGCCTATTTCTAGATATAATAAGCTTGTGAATCCTACTACGTCCTTGCATATCTACTTAATACATGCTTTAAAATAATACAAATACTTATTAAATTATACACACGACTAGCATTTACAATGCTACAATGTGGACGAATGTCTGTCCATCATTTTGTCAAACTCATTTGCTTTTAATTTACAAATATAACACATAGCCTAACGAAACGAAATTTACTTGTAAAAAATGGAAAATTCGTATTTATATAACAAAAACCGTAATCACACTAGCGCACACGATTTATTAATATCAGTCTGCTCCAAATTACGCTAATAATTAATTACTTTTCGGTCCCATTTGATAATACTCCTTGGATTGTTATTTTTGATCTGACTGACCACTCCCTCACTCCATATCTATAAAGCTTGTCTTGTTACGTGATAATAATCACATCACAATATTGTCATTCACAAAATATTTGACATTATAACGATACCTTTTATTGTATCGTTTGTCGTACGTATTGGTTGGTGAAATAGGTGCGAGAGCAGTCTTATTAATTTCGTCTCTAAAATAAATATGTAAATGATATCTGTTAATACTCCTAGTTTCAGTCTGTTTCATCAATTATGGAATGCATTAAAAGATTTCGATAAATTTTACAATAATTGATTGAAGGAAAAGCTTGTTGATAGACTTGTCTAAAGAATTCATAATAAATTGTGTAGCTTAACATAAAATGTAATCTAAACTTAATAACCGTTATATAAATTAAATATTCAGACGTGTCGACTAAACTTACCAAGAATAGTTTATTCGAGGTGCGGAGGCCCACGATGATGTGAAGATAGTTGCGCGGCCAACTGTCGCTGTTGCAGGAGGCAGTACAGGATGCCAGCCTGTGCCATGGCGTCCACGGTGCCGGCTGCGAGGAGGTCCGTGCGTATCTTGGAGCCGGCGCCCGCGCTCGATGGTCGCAGCAACGTAGGGCCGAATACTGTTGCTAAGTTGTGTAGAGACATCTTGTTCTCCGCTTCGTTTTGGTTTACCCTATTTAAACGTTTTATTTGAAATCATTTTATATCTATTCCACTCGATAATATAAGATCTACGAAATAAGTGAGGGAAATCAGAAGAAAATACAACAACAATAATAATTAATAAAAGACTGGGTGAACATTTTTGTAACTTGTATTGCTAATTAAATAGTAAATGTACTAACTTGACAAAATGGTTGAGTAAGAAGTCAATACAATTCTTGTTGAGGTCTGGAAGCTGCGCGTAGCATTTGAGTAGAGCGTGACGTCTAGTGTGAGCCGGCCCTGAATCCACTGAAGCCCCAGCACCCTAAAAACATTATTAACCTACATATTTAACATGTCTGTATTTTAATGGGTTTGTTTAATAATAACAATGTTTGCATGTACCCATAAAGATGTAATGAAACTTGTTTTTTTGTCACCATATGCACCACGCTTGAATGATCGAAGCATATAATGTCATCTACTACTATTGTATTTCTACACTATTGTACGCTTGAGCTAAAACTGTTTAGTAACGAAACAGATAGCTACAACTAAGTAGTTGTGTGTGTAGATCTCTTATTGGCTTCTGTTTAGTGTTTACTGTTAAGCTGTAGATCTTCCTTAAGTAAATAAACTTTATCTTCGGGTGCCATTTTTTTATATTTTTTTAGATTCAAATTGGTCTACTATTAGTTAGTTGTCCATCACCGTTTTAGAAGACGAAAAAACACTACTATGTTTACCTGCGTTGCACCCCAAGCTCGCAGCAGTTCTGGGTAAAGTGCGTCCGTAAATAGTGCCTCGGGCAACTCTCTTAAATACAGTTTCAACACGCCGGTCACTGAGTGTATGTCCACTTCTTTTAGGAGCTGCTCCGCTTCATACGCGTCTGAAACACAAAGTCAACAACATTAAACAAGTAGAGACTAGCTAGAGTCACTGAGTAATTTTAATGCCAAGGCATGCAAGAAAATTATATGTGGTTAAAGATATTTTTTCTCAAAAGAAATAAAATTACATTTCACTTAATGAGAAAACTTAGAACTAGAGCAAATAGATTAACAGTAGATAATATTCTTAATATTAGTGGATAGGTACATACAAAAAAAAGTAAACAAGACGCAAAATAAAACAGTCGGCGGGTATAATTATATATATATAAATATTCTCGAATGTAGTTAAAAGTTGTAGCTAATTTTAACGCTGGAATAAAAGCAACCCGAAAAGATACTTTGAAAACGACTGAATGCATGATAGAGAAATAAATAATAAAAAATGTTAGCGCAAGACTTTTTGCAAGTCAAGCCTGTTACTTATTATAGTTTCACGATCATTATTGGAATAAATGGAACAATACGAACTTGTTTCAAAACTCTTCTTAAGCCGGTTGAGATCAGAAGCGCTCCCGGACACTCGATACACCCCTACTTCGTGAAGGCCGCGCCGTTCCACCTCACGCACACACGCGCTTATTATGAACGGGATGTTGCGTTTTTCTCGCCTGAAAAAACAGCAAATTTTTAAAATCTTGGAAAATACTTACGCTTCATTTTTAATTTTCGATACCGATAACCACAAACGAGAACTCATTGTATGGTAAAGTGAAAAAATATGTTTCAATCTTTTACCTTGTCATATATATTCACTTTTGTTCTCATTTCCCTCGACAAGCTGAAGAGGAATAAAGTAACTGCACACATATTTATTGATTCGTCTGTACATGTTGTGTTTTGAGATGTCACGCGGTACAGACTAGTAGACCTTGTTATTTACTCTCTGTATAATAAAATTAATTTACATAAATGTGTAATTGTTAACATACTTGGCTACGTGTGTGATCTTTGCACCGAAGAGTGCGCCTGGCTTGGTGCTGGGTACACGTCGCGCGGACCGCTCTGGGGGCAGCAGCTTCAGTCGCAGCGGGAGCGAGCCCCCGCCTAGACACACGGTGCGAGACACGCCCCCGCTAGCGCTCTCTGACACCCACTCCCGCGACAACTGCATACAAAATATAACATACAAGTACTCACAACACCTGCAGTGCAATTCACTAAGGAAGGACACTACAACATCACGGCTAACGGATGTCATTGCTTTGGAGGGTCGGAACATCCGACGTCTATGGAAATATATTTAAGAAACTTGAATATATACTATACTATAAAAAAGATTAGCACCTTTACAGAGTTATCTCAAAAAAATTATCTTAAAAATCTCAAGCTTTTCTTATGCCTGTCGTGCTAACCTTGACTGTGCACTTCCCCCTGAGCACTGGCCTCGCAGCGTCTTCGTACAGAAGTAGCCTCAGGTTCTGCGACCCCTCCAAATCCAGGGTGAAGCTTTCGTTCCAGCGAGGCTGCGCGCTGCGACACACCAACTTGGACTTGGCTTTGCGGAAGTAGTGTCCGTATGAGTCGACTTCTACTACTACGTAGTAATCTGTAATGAATTCATCAAGCAGATCGATTTTCAAAGCATGTTTCTATCCAAATTTGTTTCAAAGACAGTGTTATTTTACTTTATCTTAGGCAGGAAGATTTGATACATTCTTATCAGCAGCAGGGAATCGCCCACTTTTGAATATAGGCCGCCCCATAATACAGAAAAAGAAATACATTTATTTTATATTCAGAAATTCCTTACCAGCAGATGTCTCTAGCGGCGCCGTCATGCCCCCAATATGCAGTTGCAGGTCACCAAGAAGTAGGGAGTCGTCGCGTCCACTGCGCAGTAGGTAGGAGCCCATGTCAGTCTGCAAGTAGCTGCGGCACGCGGTCACCCACGCCTGTAGCTCCAGCATAGACACTGTGTTGGACCCAGCCGGGGGCGCTGATGATGCCTATCAACCAAATTATTGCAATGTTCATGTTTCAAACCAATTGTCTGGTAAATTGTAACATTGTTTTTAGGATCGTCATTTCCCTAATTAACAAAAAACATATTTTAAAAAACATTCGAGTCAATGCAACTAAAAATCTTATCAGATGAAACCAAGATGAAACAATATGTACGGACGGACATACCTCACCGTATTAGCAAGCTGAAGTGGCAGTGGGCTGGTCGGATTTGCTGAAGGTTCGACAATCGCTGGAGCAGATGAATCTTCGAGTGGAGACCACGCCAAGGCAAACGTAGTGTAGGACGTCCACCGGGTAGGTGGCTTACATAGGATAGCCGGTCATGAATGGATGCGGTGAGCAGAGGACCGAATTGAGTGGCACACTTTGGGAGAGGCATATGTCCAGCAGTGGACTATACATGACGATGATGATGAAGCAAGAAATCTAGTTGGTTACATGATGATGTCTAAGGAAGATGTATAGTAAATAAGTTCACCTGTAGCGCGTGTATGGAGTCTATCCACTGCGTGCGCTCGTATTCCGAGCTGAGAAAGAATATGTGTTGTCTCTGCAGGGCGGTGGACCCCGGGGCGCGCGCGCCCACACGGAACACGAGGTTGGGGGACGCGAGCACCAGCTGGCCCTCCAGCTCGGCCAGCTTCTTGCGTTGCTTCTCCGCTGCACCACGACCGCCCAGACGAAGTTTCTGTATACATGCCATTTTATTTTTGTAACCTGTAGCGAGATGATCGTGATATTCATCGTTATTTGTGTATTAGTTATTCGGTTCTAATATCCCCGAAACATTTTAAGAAAATCTTCAAGTCGGTCAATTGGACTGCTCAGGGAAGAGATACGAAGAGTAAGTGGAGCTTCCCAAAAATAATTTCGTATCATGGCACAAACACCGGAATATCTGTAGAGAATGCTGGAGTCCTCATACGATAAATGAAGTCTCCGGACATATCGTTTTTTCTTCTTCTTCGATTCAGTGATATCTGCGTTCAGAGGCCAGAGTTGTTCATGACATCGGATAAAATATATATGATTTTCATTAATACAATATAAGGGTGCATCCTTGCAATAGCTAAGTTTGAACGAAATTTTATTTGTTTCACCCTATAAATTGAAAAGTTGAATTTTCTCGGAGATTAGGCCTGTCCATTCCATGATCCAAAAATGAGTACGTGTTTAAGAAAGAATTCTCTATGTTAAACGTAATAAGATAGAGACAGTCATGACTGACCTTGTCGTCATGCGCAGCCCTCTCCTCTGCCAGGATCTGATCTCGCACGGTGGAGGCCTGCGACTTGAGCGCCACGATGTTAGCGGGAGAGTTCTCCCGCGCGTCCGCCCCCGAGCCCGCACTCTCCTCCTCTACCACCACGATGTCGGGCAGAGGGATGAACCACTTCAGTTCGAATGTGAACTTGTCGCGACCTGACGCCTGCACAACATATATCTTATCAAATTTTTTGTTTTTTTTAATGCCTTTTAATAAAAATTATTATTCTTATTAAAAACATAACGTGTATAAAATGATGAATGACATCTCATGTAAAGCCAGTTATTTTAGTTAGTATGGAAACACCGACGACACAGAAATGTCAAGAAAACTTCGTATAAGTTACATAGCAATATTTATATTATTAATTATAACAATATTAGGATTATTGTTAATACAATATGGATGTACAACTTGAAAAATAACGGACAAAGGGGGACTGTTCGCCCTATCACGCGTCTTAATGCGTTCGAAATGACATTCCTCTCGCGCTCCCCGCCAAAGAGATCCGAAAATCATTTACTGCGCAATCAAGGTCATTATTAAAGTTGTTTGTCGGTAACTACATATATCTATATCTAATAAGTAGTACAATCTGAGAAGCGATTTCCACTAAGCAACGGTTTATTTGTAAAGTATGATTGCTGCACTGCTGAGCCCCCAGATATAAAACGTGTGATAGTTAGGAAACTAAGTTCGTCTGCTTTCGATTTCTTGAGTTAGTTCTATGTTGACTTTTAGTTTACCTCGCGATCCCAATTACCTTGATTTGAGATCGTCTTTGTTATTACAATAATTATGTTTAACCTAATAAACAGACAAATAAAATTACCTTATATTTGGCACAAGCAATGACGTCATTAAATAAAAATAGATGCCTCAGTTTTCTGTGTCCATCTGACAATTCCACTATAAATGAATTCTTAACGAGTCTTCTTTGTGCGCGGTCAGCATTCTGGAAAATAAAACATTAAGTTAGAAGGAATAAATGAAAATAATAATTTTAAGTGATATTTTTGTAGAAAAAATGCTGGTGAAATAAGTCTATGCAATAATCTACACAGGTATTCTTTTAATAGGCATTTCTTTTTGTACACGTATTTAATTAAAAGTTCTAATGAGAGCGACGTAGCTATAGCAATACGTTTTTAACGAATTGTATTATAGAAAATTATATTTTTGGGTGTTAAATATAGTGAAGATTTAAGATATAATTTATGTTGTCTGATATACATATAGTTGCTATTTTTGACAAATAGGGACAACGTTACTCCTATAAATACGAACCTAAGATAAGAGAAAATTGCAGCGTACACAAGTATTGTTTACAGATTTACCACGCTTCCTAACAACTATAAATTCGCATTTGGAACCGTGTCTCCCGTCTGGCATCATTCGCTGTACTCCGAGTCCGCCACTGCCCCTGGCCACAGTATGATGTACTTACAGGGAACATAGACTTGGTCTGTATAATGTTGAACTCGTCCAGGAAGTGCTGCGTCATGTTGAGCGCGTCCGTCAGCATGGCGTGGTCGGGGTGGCTGGCCGGCGTGTACTTTATCAGATCCTACAAGTACAACAGTATATCTACAGTGCTTCTTGTATTCTGATAAAAATTAAGGGTAAGATAAAGGCAAAAACCAAGCCCATAATGAATTTAAAACATTAAGTTGAAATAAACTGCAGGTATGTTTCGTTATTTTCCCTAATGTTCTTTTCAATGCAAAATAAGCAACCGTAAACAAATAAAGAACAAAGACGGTCTCAATAAAGAGGCTATGGCAAGTGTGCATAAGCTGTGCGCATAAAATTGCAATACTATTAATTAGTATTTTTGTGGGTACATGCTATATCAGTTAGATGTTTGATGCTTCTGTTTGTTTACGGCAAATATATTTAAATTAGACAGGTTCTTTCAATTTGAACCATTATATCGATACTGGATACTCATCATTTCAGTGACACCATTTTATGTATTAAAATGAAATGAGGAATACCCACATTTGAACATCTAACATATCGCCTCGGATTTTGACAGCTGAAATGTTTGTTAGTTGCCCTGTAGGTTGACTAATGCAGTACAAAATAATATCTTTTTTAATATATATAAAAGTATTAACCCAAATGGCGTCATTCGCTTAATTTTGACACATAATTTGCCACAGGCAATGTATATTTATCTCGTTTTGTCTTATATCAACTCCATGATGTTAGAACGGCTAGAATATAGTTCTATGACATACTATTCATATAGATTAGATTAGATTAGATTGTTTATTTCATTGTACCAATGTCAAGATTACAAAAAAAAAATATAAAAATGTCAGAGTGTACAATGATCGTCAAAAATATTTAAAATGTCAAAAATTATATAAAATATATGTTGTTATACTAACGTGCAGCACTAGCGCATTCTTCTGTACCCTCGCGACAGGCTTGTGCAAGAGGTCGTCCAGCGACATGGGCTGCCCGCGGCACGCGATCTGCCGCGTGAGGTCCGCGAACCGCTGCGAGCTGGCGCAGCGTCGGCGCACCGCGTCCGTCGCACGACCGTAGTTGTGAAGGAACGCACCGTACACGTTGATGTTTTCAGCCTGATAAAATTACAAAGTAATAAAACAACACGTTTGGATAAATAAATTTTTAACAGAAACAGATAAAAATTACCTTTAATACTACGAGAAATATCTAAATCCTTATTTATTTCCTCGGCTAATGTATTGTAAGTTTTAAGGAATTGCATCGAAATAAACAATAATACTCGTAATATAGGTATTTTATATATAGACCATCCTTTCTGATAAATGCAGTTTATTTTCTACCTTGATATAGCTTTATAAAATGACGTTTACAGTAGGCAGGCTGCTAGGCAAGTGACGTCAATGTGTGAAGTTAATGACATAGTAAATTGTGACTGACCAAATATCATTAGCAATTGTTTCTTTATACAAATTGGTATTAATGCAGACAAAAACACAAGCGCTACAACTGCAGTATATCTTAAAACTGGTCCAAAAATAATCCAGCGCCATTCTGACAATTTTTTATATATAACGAGATTGCAAATTATAATACAAACGTCGGGTTCTGCTTAATTTAGTATCACCCATGGCATCAATGGGAAACGTACGGACGATAACTCTTGTACACATAAGAGCTCCATATCAGTGCTATAGTCTACCCACGCGGGCCCAGTGCGGATTGATAAAACTTCTCAAACACGTTTGAATTTTTCTGTAGTACTATCCTTGCGATGTTTTCTTCACCAAAAAGCCTATGGACTTATATCGTTCGTACACAAAATGCAAATGATCATCATCATAATCGGCTGTATTAGTCCACTGTTGGATATGAGCCTTAATATACAAAATAAATGAAACTCACTACGTACGTACGAGTCAGAATCGAACCCAGATCTCAAATTGAAATCTGATGGTTTACCAAGTATGACTCTGAATCATCAATCAAACCATGAAAATCAATTAAAAAAGAAAGAATGAAAAGAATTTCTTCCATTTTAAAAATACTACATTGAGTTTGCTTCTCGTCTCGAAAGGAATAGGTACAGTGGGAAAATATGGGGACTTTTTATAATAATATATAAGATCCTTACCATTTTCTTGAAATGCGTCCCAACTGAGAGAGGCTCTTCCCAACTAGCGACGGCCGCCTTCAGACCTTCTAGAAAGTTCTTGTGCAGCTCGTGTAGCTCCGAGATCTTGTAAAAGATGGTGTTGAACTCCTCCTCGGTGATCACCGGCTGCGACGTCGACAACGTCGCCTTTATAGCGTTCATGTACTGAGGGAAATTACATGAAATGTATTGTGTATCAGCTTAGGTACATACACTCTAAGATCAGACTTATATTACACGTATGAATGTGTCTTTGATGGTTTGTCCTTTTATCACGGAGCAATGCTTATCCCAGGAAAGTTTGTGAGGAAAGTTTTTTCCCCGAAGTAATGAGCAAAAGCTAGCGGGAAATAAAGTCACAGTTCCATACAACGCTTACACACTTGTTTACTTAATATATTACGCTAACTATCTTCAAGTGCTGTTTAAGTAAGGACGATTTTGGCCATTTATGATCCTCAAAGCAGACTGTAACATTGTTAATTATCCGATTTAAAAGAGATTTAAAAAGATTATTATTTTATAGGAGCTTTATAATGACCTTTATGGTTTAAAATACAATTTAGCCCCAATCTGATTTGGTGTCATCTAGCCTATTATGTTGCACGATTCTAAAAGATGACGTCATACCTTCTCCATAACATACAGGCACTCCACGTAAACGGTTTCACTCTCGATGATACTGGTGACAATACATCGGTGCATCGTGAGACGCTCTGCTTCAGCATTGTTGCTAATGTTAGATTCCTGCAACAACAATAATTAACTGTACCAGGGCTTCCCAAACTGTATCTGTATAACTATAAATGTCTAAATAGAGTGTTTTTATGATAAACGATTTTTAGGCTTATATTAACCTGGTGGGTATTTTTACCCCGGAGGGTGGAGGGTTCTGAGTTGAAGGGCGTCGTCACAAAATCAAAAATTCTCAAGGGCGTCACAGCACAAATAAGTTTGGGAAACCCTGACCTATACAGTTTTTCCTTCAAAAACACAACTTATTTACGCAACCTCTTATCAACAAGTTTTGTAACAACCCTACCCTGTATACAATGGCCATAATGCTCTTTTGTTTAGAGCAATAAATGTAACGTAACTGTAAGCATTTCGGTTAAAAGCTGAAATGTTCAAAAGTCTTCAACACTGTTGCATTCGGCTCCTAACGAAGCGTCATGATTTACTTTTTAATACTGTTCGGTGTGTTTTCCCTTGACGAAGTGCACGGCTACGATGATAGCAGTAAGTACACTCGAGTACAAAAATATGTATCCACTTTTGAACCAGTCACATTCACCTATAATTGACATTTCATTCAACGCGATACATAGAAAGAAGCAAGAGTGAATGTGACATAGTTCAAAAGTGGATACATATTTTTGTATTCGAGTGAATAAAGTCTTAAAATATGTCGAGCTTGTATATAATATATTTTAAT
Source organism: Carcina quercana (assembly GCA_910589575.2). Taxonomy (NCBI): domain Eukaryota; kingdom Metazoa; phylum Arthropoda; class Insecta; order Lepidoptera; family Depressariidae; genus Carcina; species Carcina quercana. Next base: position 4,887,665 of record OU342439.1, read on the forward strand.
AATGTTATATTGTTTTGCAAAAGGTACCGAAATAAATAAAATCGAAGCAAGCCCAATATACGACACAATCATCTTAAGCGATGTAGCAGACATTATTAATGAATACGACAACAATATGGTGAGTGCAAATTACAGTAGGTATTTATCACAAGACACGATAAATTGTGTAATTTTTTTGAACTGATTACAGAATACACCATTAGACGCATTCCTAACAAGCGACAGCGAAAGTGATGAGAATTTAGACGATTTACTCTCCGAATACCAACATCATTTAGAAAAAGCTCATAAACAAAGGCTTAACTATCTTGATAAAGTGAAGGCGCCTAAGAACAAATTGCCTCTCATACGACGCGATCGATATTCGAAGTTGAAACCTGGAGTCAGTGGGAAACATGACGATTATTTCTACACCAACGGCTTCTATTATCCAAACAAAATTCCTCAGACGCCTTTCAGCAGTCCGTTAGACGTATTTATACCCATGATGAATACTAAACCGAAGTTTGATTATGGCCTTGAACCACTCTCTTTGACCACAGCCCGATCAAAATTATTTCACGACGATGTTGAGAAACGATTTCTGGATTTACCAACAGCATTTTCAAAAGGAAGGTTCGACCCTATTAAGCCTAACTGCTTTTGTAAGAGCGGCCAATTTTCATGTGATTGTAATCCGATCCGCAATACATTTGATACATTGCCGCCTTACTTTCCACAAAATAGCGTTAATACAGAATACAACACTGCAGACGATAAATCACGCGATGAAAATGATCACACAATTAATATAAGAATTAAAGTAGACATTTCTCTACCAAAAGCTTTGGATCCATCGGGTAAAATGTATAGAAATCGTACGAACGAAGAAGAAATATTATCTAAGGAAGTTAACGTACCAATCCTCACCTACTTCACCGTTCCATCAACTCCAGACTTGTTTGGTTTTAAAAAGTCTATCAAGAGCAATAAACATGAGCCGTTCCATAACAAAATAACGATACATAAGAAAAAGAAGTCCAAGCTAACTTCCAGTAACAAAAAGCACCGGAAAAGGGTTATTGCATATCACAATGTAATAAATATTGAACCACAACGCAGCTTTAATACAACTCTAAACAGTAATAAAACAAATTCTATAAATACAACAGCATGTGCGAATGTTACTGCACGGAGCCTTATACATTTAGAAACAGCAAGCTTTATCTTTAATGCGAGTCAATTCCCGAATAAAACCGATGTGCCTTTAAATAATAACGACACGCAGATTGTTCAAATTATTTCCTTTCCAGTGAACACAACGCATAACGAAAATGTAACAGAGGACATACATCAAAAAAATGAGAACAGTGTAGAAGGAGAATATGCGAAGACTGATTCAAATCTAGCTGGCGATAAAATCACTAGCTTACGTTTAAAACGTGAAATACCTGTCAATATAACTCAACTATCACAGCTGTCCAATAACAGTAATATAAAAAAAGTAAGTCACAAACAAATAAAAAGCGTACACCCAGTCAAACATTTTAACGAAACTAAGAAATCTGACAAAATGGTGTTTGCTGACACAGAGATTCTTTATTGGCCCAATAACACAAGGAATCACACAGAAAATCCTTTGAAAAACATAACAACTATAATATTAGAAAAAGAAAATAAGAAAGGCAAAATAAATATGACTAAAGAATCTATAAAAATCAACCGAACCAGGGCCCTGGAAAAAGCAGTATTCGGTGATATCAACTGGGACGATGTAGACGCAGTAGCGCCTGTATTTATGTCTTTTGTGGGTAAATACATTAGAGGCATATTAACTTTCTGCTCTCTGAATGTCTGTCATTCAATGAAATGTGGCGACAAAATCTGTGTGCATCGCACATGTACGCCGAACGACAGGTGGAATCACAGAGGACATTGTGGAGGATCAAACTATACTGGTAAGATTTAGAAAGATCACAAAAATAAAAATGTTGATGAACTAACGACCCGCCCTAGCTTCGCATGGGCACAATATATGTACTACTGTGATATAACTCAGCTTCTAGACGGGACCATGTCGAGATAAAACATGCACCAGGTTTTAAGTTATATCTTTAACAACAACTGTTTCCAATTTCGTGCAGTACGAGGGGCATACCGAAATGATCGGGAATATAAAACAATACATACAGGAAATAACTAAATTTATTTTTATTGCTTTTCGAAGTATTCTCCGTTGCAGTTAATGCACTTTTGCATTCGTTCGAACCAATTATTATAGCAGCAATTCCAGTCCGAAGTTGACATGGTCAAAATCGTCGATTTGTATGCTTCCACTGCTTCTTCTGGACCTTGAAACCGCTGACCACGCAATAAATCTTTGATTCTAGGGAATGTAAAGTAATCATTGGGACTCAGATCAGGGCTGTATGGAGGATGATCCATTAATTCAACGTTTTCCTGCTTCAAAAACTCGCTTGTTTTCTGAGCGGTGTGAGAGCTCGCATTATCGTGATGGAGGATTATGCGTCGTTTCGGGTTACCTCTACGGAGTTCGGATATCATCTGTGGCAAACAAACCGTTGTATACCAATCAGCGGTAACCGTTCTCCGTTCCTCTAAGGGAACTGTGACTACATGTCCTGTTTTCGCGACAAACGAAGCGACCATTTTCTTCGATACGCTGCGAGAGCGGACAACTTTTGTTGGCTTGATCTCACCTGCGAAGACCCAGACAGCCGACTGATGCTTTCTTTCTGGCTCATATGAATAGATCCATGATTCATCACCAGAGACAATGTTATAAACTGCTTTTGACTTTCCTCCGTTGAAGCGTTGCAGAGTAGACCGGCACCAATTGACACGAGCCGCCTTTTGCTCTTCGGACAAATTATGGGGCACCCAGCGGGAAACTAGCTTTCTCACTCCCAGTTCACCATGTAAAACAGTTTGTATCGCAGTCATACCTATCCCTAAAGTAGCCCGAATCTGCTCATATGTAATATGTCGGTCATCCTGTATCATTCGGCGCACAACAGCGACATTTTCTGGTGTAACCGCTGTTTTTGGCCGGCCTGTGGAAGGTACGGTGCCAAGAGAAGCACGTCCACGCCGGAATTCAGAATACCAGCGATATATTGTCGTCTGGCTAGGCGCTTCACTCTTGTATATAGATATAAGCTCAGCGAGACATTGTCCCTGAGATAATCCTCGTCGAAAGTTGTAAAAAATTATGGCACGGAAACTTTCTCTTGTAAGCTCCATTTTTTTATCGACCTATCAATTTCAAACTGATATTGTTCTTTAAAAAAAAAAATTTTTTTAATTCTGTCAATTGTATTCGATTTTCAACTAACCAGTGTTTATTCATCAAAAAGAGTTTTTAATCTAATTAAATCGAAAGTACTCGATTACCGATCTTTTCGGTATGCCCCTCGTAGTTTTTGTGCGATGCCCGTAAAAACAGGCAACATTTCTAACGAGAATTGTTTTGGATATTGCTCTTATAAATACCATAATATAATTTTTTAAATGCCTCCTCTGTACAGACACACGACTTCGTCTGTGTGGATTTCAAGAAGTATCCCAAGAGAATAAAGTAGCCTATATCAGTAACCGGACCATATACTATCTCTACGAAGAAAAAAATACATAGATCCGTTGCGGCGTGAAAACAGGACAAAACAACAATAATATTTTCGCATTTTAGATACTAGTATGATTCGAAAAGTACATTCCCTTATATTATCCTCCACGAAATACTGACAAAGACTTTTAGGAAAGGCAAGGGCTTTGCCATCGTCATTATCATCACCTTTTATATGTGGATTGGTGATCTAAATGTGATTTCAATGATGTTCCTGTCACTTCCACTACTTCTAAACTTCACTTACTCGTACTCGTGTAACCATTTTAACCAAATTCTCACATTGCAGACACCGTAGCATCGTTGGAATCTATCATGGATTTACCGTCAAACATTGCTTTTGAAATAGTCGACATCTTACAAGACAGGATGCTCGGAAAAATGTACGGGAAAGTTACATTATGCATCAGTTCCAAATGCAGCAGTTTCGTGTCGTGTAAGAAAAACTTCCTCAAATCCAAGTGTTCAGCTAAAGAGTTAAATAAATTAGGACACTGTACAAACTTAAAGAGCTTCAAAATAATGTAGTTAGTAGATTTTGTTGTGTAAAATTTAAGTGATAGAAAAATAAATTTACTTCATTAGCATTAATTTCTGTTCGTAATTTTACCTTTCCTTCTTCCGTTATGAGAGGTAGCAGAGTCAGCGCCTCATTCACAGTCCAACGCACGCTTACAATCCAACGGCGCTATTGTCACATACCATCAGGTGAGATTAGGGCAAAGTGCTTCAAGCAGGCCTTCTAAATGATCGCTTAATTAATTTTTATAATAAAGTATAGAACGATTATCATCAAGTTAGCGGCGTTCTTCAAGCGATCAACACGCAAATACGAGTATAATTTACATAAAATAATTTATTACCCAACTGACTGATAAGTGTACTCTGTACGAGATGACAGAGAAAGCACTTCACTTTTGATTTTCATAATATGATCATCCCATGTCATCCCAGATATCATAACGGAGAATAAGGAGTCTATTTCCTTTTCTAACCCTTCCTCAAAACATTCTGACTCTCCGTTACGACGGAAAAGAGGGACAATCCAACAACCTAATCATAATATTAGTATAGATATGGCATAGCAGTGAGTCGTCCGCGGCTTTGCACATATGGAAAATACTTTCTTAGTCTATGATCACCAAAGGGATCGATACTCTAACCCAGTTTGTCAGTTTCTAAGCCAGGCTTTCATATTTTTATTTATACAGATTTATTGACTCATCCAATATAAATCCCTTTTTATAACAAACTTGTAATAATCATAATAAAAAACTTAAATATTTTATAAGTGTCTCGACGCCTTAATAATATAACATTGAATCATCACCAACCAGGGAAACGTGTAATGCACCATTTACAATTTACATCTCGTGTAGTAAAGTCGATAACTGACCCCACAGTCAGTTGTCAGAGTTGTTGAGCCGCCATAGGCCTCTGACTGATAGTAACTGAGAACAACGGCTTAACGTGCCTTACGAACCACGGAATACTCTCTATTTGCAGACAGTCAGGTGATTCAGCCTGCAATGTCCTACCCAAACCCAAACGCCACGGAGATCGTTTACCAATATTTATATAACAAAACGAATCTATCGTTTCAATCACCATAGTCGATCTTGGCAACTCAGTAATTGCAAAGGGACATGTGAAGGCGAGAAAAAACAACACAAAAATATAATAATATAGAAGCGTAACATTGTTTATAAACATTGAGCCCTATGTTTCCTGTTAGTGTCTGATAAGGTACTACAAACCATTTCCTCAGTACACTCACGGTTGTGCAATGGCACAAGCTCTCAAGCTTAGATTTTTACTGCTCTGTGTAGTGAATACAGTTACTTTCCCTGAACCGTTCCCGAGACGCGCAAAGGTAAAAGTTATGTTTTATAGTATAATACGGTAGATGTTTTGTAAACTAAATTTAATACGTTATTTATTATAAGCGTTGCACATGTTATTTTAAAATTCTGTCTAATACTGTATTGCAGAAAGAATTCTTTTTCATTCCTTGGCATATGAAAAGAAAAGACACAAGAATCCTTGTGTTGGATGAAACTGGTCAATTCTCACCGTTTCGGATCAGCGATCGTTTAGTGGACATAAGGAATAAAGACCGCTATACCAATAGTACAATAACGGACATTTTAATTGCATCAATAGGAAAGAGAGGGAGAAATAAAGTATTTACAAATTGCATTGCAAACGAATATTGTAGGTTCCTGTATTGTCCAGAGAAAAACAATTGTATATTGTGCGAAGAAAGATTTACTGGCCAAAAACTGGTACGGATACCATGCAGGCGTTATTCTAATTGAAGGTAACAGGAGACAAAAGGAGAACCAGCATTACCTAGAGGACGTAAAAGAGATTGACAAAAATTAATCCGAGAAAAGAATTAAAAATTTAAAAAGAAATGAATAAAAATACAAGTAAAACGGGAAAAAAGCAGAAAAAAGAACCAAAAGCATCGGTAGTCAAACGGATGACAGAATTGCTTTACACAAATAAGGTTTAATAAGCAAGGATTGTAATCAAGAATAAAAGATGTACACACATTAATACGTTCGTGCAACAGGACAGATGAACAAACAAAAATTCTTAAGAGATCATTGTTTTGTTGTTGCTCATATTATTTTTCTTACATATTTTTCTTCAATTCAATTCAGCTTTATTGCACACACAAAAACAAAGTACCGACTTTTCATCGTGGTTCATCGACTTCTTTGTACCTTACCTTACAAAACATAAACTTGCAAGGTGTTTTGATTTTTCTGATGAGAAGTATATTTAAACATGAGTAACTTTTCTGTAGGCATAATGTCCCTCTCTTTTCTGTTCAACTATGTATTTAAAAATCCCGATAAGTAAAAAATCATCATGTCAGTAATATGAAATGTTTGTTATGTAAGTCGTTTGTAGCTCATTAGGTAAACATTCCCGGCGGCGGCGGCACGTTATCTCAGCAGATAGCAAGGTACAGGACACTATAAATGCAGAGGTGGGACTGTACAAACATTTATTGTTGTGGAAGTTGTGCACCTGTAGGTACTGGAGACATGTGGGGTTTAAAGCACTTGGCGCCTTTGCTCTTTGTACTTTTCGTCGGTGGGTCGTGCAAGCCAGCTTGTAAGTAAAATGTGTACTATAAATATACTATATTACTACTATATTATGAAATTCAGGTCAAAGTAAGGTCAGTTACTATTGGGTGAGATTTAGGCCAAGTGCAAACCCATTATGCCATAGAGATAAAAACCGGTCAAGTGCGTGTCGGGCCACGCACAGTGTAGGGTTCCGTAGTTAAACTGGTTTTATAAAAAGTTATTTTGAACGAAATTTGTACGAAATTTTCATTTTTACTACTCCGAGTACATTTTATAGTTTTACTCGTACTATTACTCGTTAACTTGTAAAGTCACCTTAGCCGTGATAGTTTTCCTTTGTAGTTCAGTAAACATACTACTAAAGTACGGTCGCGGAACAGAAAGAATTTCGTACAATGACCTATTATTACCCATCTCTGTCACTCCCGCGTAAATATAATGCGTCTCGCTCGCACAGATGCAATGACCGCTGTCACCAGGGATTGTAAACCGTTTCATTGAGACCGTAAGTTTTGTTCTTGTTTGCGTCTGGTTTTTTGGTTGGCCTTGAGTCGCAATGAAAAGTATTTGACATGATTCATAATTTTTGAATAACGAACGACATTCCATCTTGGGATGCGTTAGTGCTCGTTCAATTTTGAAACACAGTTATCTTAGTTTGTTGTTATTTGTTAGTTTTTGTTGTCGTGTTTTAATTGTTAAGTGGTTTCGTTGATTTGTTAAGTTTAATTTACTGTTTTAAAATGGAACCAGTGCCGTCTACCTCGCGTCCATTCAAGGAGTTTGTTTCTCCGCGGAAGAAAAGAAAAATGTCACACTTTAGTGAATCTGAGAAGGTAATGATTATTAACGTGTTTAAATACGTTAATGAATCCTGGCCTGCCGATAAATATCCTTCAAAAAAAGAAATGAAGGACAAAACAGCCGATATCTTGGGCATTTCAAAATCGGCCATATATCGTATTTTAAAAGAATATACCGAAACAGACACCGTCAAGCCGGCTGCTTCACCGAAAAAACGACTCTCAGTAATTGAAAAGACTGATGAGTTCGATAAATCGTGCATTAGACGAATAGTGCACAGCTTTTATTTAAAAGGAGAGTTACCTACAACAAAACAACAAACAAAACTGTCGATTCTTTTGTTATAAATGTGACAGGCGAGACGTCATCAGAAAGCAGTAACTCCGATACAGACGAATCGGATTCGGATTTATGATTTTTTATTTGTACCAAATTGATAATTTTAAGACGATTTTGATACTGCTGTAATGTAAAATCTAAATAAATAATTGATATACTTAATAAGCTAGTTTTTTTCTATCCTTTAAATATTTCATGCAAACCACACATAAAAATGTTTGTGACCACTGTCAGTAGGTAAAGAGGTCATTGTACGAAATTCTTCCTGCTCCGTGACCGTACTTTACTGGGGACGCCCTGTTCTGTCAAAAATTATTACTTTAAAACTTAATATTTCGCAAAAGGATACCTGAATCGAAAAGTGGTGCTCGTAGACCCCCAATGTTTTTGAAAGACCTATTCAACGATATCCCACACAATGGGGAAGACGCTAAAAAAATTTCGTCCCCCAGTTACGTGAGTAGAAACCACCCTAAAAAAATATTATTCAAGATTTTATTTTACCACTTTGTCGGCGTAATTAATATGTATACCCGTACCAAACTACAGCTTTCTAGTAGTAAGGGTCTCTGAGCTAAGCCGCGGACGGCCAGACGGACAGAGCGAAACTATAAGGGTTCCTTGTTAGACTACGGAACCCTTAAAAAGTTTGGGCCGTTTTTAAAACACCTATATTAACTATTTCCATTATCTTTAATTCATTCGTATTTCGATGCCAATTTTTAGTATACGAGGGGCATACCGAAAAGATCGGTAATCGAGTACTTTCGATTTAATTAGATTAAAAACTCTTTTTGATGAATAAACACTGGTTAGTTGAAAATCGAATACAATTGACAGAATTAAAAAAAAAATTTTTTTTAAAGAACAATATCAGTTTGAAATTGATAGGTCGATAAAAAAATGGAGCTTACAAGAGAAAGTTTCCGTGCCATAATTTTTTACAACTTTCGACGAGGATTATCTCAGGGACAATGTCTCGCTGAGCTTATATCTATATTCAAGAGTGAAGCGCCTAGCCAGACGACAATATATCGCTGGTATTCTGAATTCCGGCGTGGACGTGCTTCTCTTGGCACCGTACCTTCCACAGGCCGGCCAAAAACAGCGGTTACACCAGAAAATGTCGCTGTTGTGCGCCGAATGATACAGGATGACCGACATATTACATATGAGCAGATTCGGGCTACTTTAGGGATAGGTATGACTGCGATACAAACTGTTTTACATGGTGAACTGGGAGTGAGAAAGCTAGTTTCCCGCTGGGTGCCCCATAATTTGTCCGAAGAGCAAAAGGCGGCTCGTGTCAATTGGTGCCGGTCTACTCTGCAACGCTTCAACGGAGGAAAGTCAAAAGCAGTTTATAACATTGTCTCTGGTGATGAATCATGGATCTATTCATATGAGCCAGAAAGAAAGCATCAGTCGGCTGTCTGGGTCTTCGCAGGTGAGATCAAGCCAACAAAAGTTGTCCGCTCTCGCAGCGTATCGAAGAAAATGGTCGCTTCGTTTGTCGCGAAAACAGGACATGTAGTCACAGTTCCCTTAGAGGAACGGAGAACGGTTACCGCTGATTGGTATACAACGGTTTGTTTGCCACAGATGATATCCGAACTCCGTAGAGGTAACCCGAAACGACGCATAATCCTCCATCACGATAATGCGAGCTCTCACACCGCTCAGAAAACAAGCGAGTTTTTGAAGCAGGAAAACGTTGAATTAATGGATCATCCTCCATACAGCCCTGATCTGAGTCCCAATGATTACTTTACATTCCCTAGAATCAAAGATTTATTGCGTGGTCAGCGGTTTCAAGGTCCAGAAGAAGCAGTGGAAGCATACAAATCGACGATTTTGACCATGTCAACTTCGGACTGGAATTGCTGCTATAATAATTGGTTCGAACGAATGCAAAAGTGCATTAACTGCAACGGAGAATACTTCGAAAAGCAATAAAAACAAATTTAGTTATTTCCTGTATGTATTGTTTTATATTCCCGATCATTTCGGTATGCCCCTCGTACTACCTATATTTGCGATAATGACATCATATTAAACGTATATCAAACCACAACATGCACCTCATATTTTTTTAACAAATTTAAATGTGATACAGTAAAATTTTTAGATAACCAAGCATTCGTTCACAAAAAATCATTAATTACACCAGCCAGATATATCACACCTATGCAAATAATATACCACAATAATCGTTTCCTAAAAACGATAACCATTGTTAAATTAACAGTGTCATTAAAACATCTGACTAACACCACTTGCAGATTACTTATCTGAAGGTCGCGGGATCGGCTCCACGGTATGGGGATGGATAAAGTACCCGTTCACATGGTGGATTGCTGAAGAGCAACCGCCCATCAACGACCAACTCATTGCACCGGTTCTCGGACCGTACGACAATATAGAGATCGGCACACACAACGTTACAGTGTGGTGCAACGACCAGACTTGTACCACGATGAGATGCGACAGATTCGGGTGCAAGAATATCACTTGCAATATCTACGACACCAACATGAGTGGAGAATGCAGGGAGTATAATACTATGGTCAAGCCTGAAGAGCCTGTGCAACCGACTGTCGAAAATACAACTAAACTGCAAGAGAATATGACTCAAGTCACATCCATCCCGCCTTCGACATCAACGCAGAAAGACAAGGAGTCAGTGGAAGAGCGTCCGTTAGAGTTAGAAGCCGTCTTGTCATCTACGGTTCCTGAAAAACCTATAAATGTTTCTAATGATAAAATAGACGAGCCTGCTCCACAAGATAAGGTCAGTTAGATTTGTGTTCACTAACGCGTGTCTAATACAACTAACATTGTATGTGTTGAAAGAAACTGTTACAAAATTGTTAATAAAATATCCCTGAATATAACAACACCATAACAATATAATTACGACAAGAAATATTAATAACATTAATAATATTGGGTTTTATACAACGATTTCGTTAAACAACCGTACTAGCTGATACTAGTTAAATTTTATTAAAATTGTGTCATAATTCCGAAAGAGTAGTTTCAGAAATAACAAAAATATATACATATTTTTAAATCATGTTATTAGGAAAGTGAACTTTTGTTTTCAGATATAAGTGAGAGAACGCAAGAAGGGAGAGCCTACTCATATCTGCTGGCAATAGATAAATTTTTATCTCACTACTTAAACACAATGTTGGAGGGTTACGCGACGAGTCTCACAAACAGCTTGATCACGAATCTAAACATGGACTCCTTCTGCGCAGACGGTGTTTGTTACTACACAACGTGCCAACAAGAGAACTGCCAAGTACAATATTGCAAGTATCACCTAATGACCAATGAAAAGATATGCTCTGACAATAAAGCTTTGGGCATGTTCAGGATAGACCTACAGACCAATAAGATTCTTCCTTTGACCGATCAAAATAAGAAAAATAATAGTGAAGATAATTATTTAAGACTAGTAAATAAAATTATTAACAAATGAATCACGTGTTATGTTATAATGAACACTAAGGGGCTTACGCAGACTTTCAAAATGTGTTTGTTATCTAAAAGATAAGGCAGTTCCAGTCTTGTCAACATTACAGCTTTCATAAACAGTGAGATGGTCGGATATTCGGTTTTTATCAAAACTCTTGTAATAAGTACAGAACGTGTTTGAAATTGAATTATGGATATCTATTTGAATTTCATATTAATTAAACTGTATAATATTCTATTAATTCCCTCTATTTATTTAATGATACATACTAATACCGAACCATACCGTAGACTCTCGGGACTCCGTTTGTACTTCATAGTGTATGTAATGACCAAGATCACTGATTACCTAATCCTCCTAAATCTATTGGGTTATACATCCACGAGGCAGGCCCCGCCTAGTATGAGCTGACATTGATTCCTTTCCGTATATTACTAGACCCATAGCTCCCTACTCAATTGTTTCTATCTCGCACGATTTAAAGAAATATTAATGAGTTAATAATTATCACTACAAGGCATGGTACAACGACATATGGTAACTCTTTTCGTGTATTTGAACGTGAGTGGTCTCTCTGTCTCCCACCCTTATGTTCTGTGCTTATTCTATTGCTTATTATTGTAATTAATGTTGGCATTACTCATCCTCAACCGCTGCTTACGTCCACAGTTGGAGATGACCCGCCCTTATGGGCGTTATGTTAAATTTTCCATGATTTAATTTGCCACAACCACCAGGCTTCAGAGGCGGATCGGTGATCGCTGTTAATATGTTTTTGATACATACGTATTGGATGCTTCTGGATGCCCTTCTCATAATTTTTTTGCTCTCAGTTGTTTGTTAAGACACGTAATGATCTTTCTTCGCTTAATCTTTTGTAATGAATGCCTCTAATGTGTTTAGGTGGTAACAAGGATTTCTAAAAAAAGACACGAATAATAACGCTTTTTTTTATTCATTACGGTGATTTCGCAGAAAAATTTTCATACTAAATTTCTTTTACCATAATCATTTCAAGTATAGCAGCTGGCTAGAACTAAAAATAGCACATTAGACAGTAATGTCGCGAAATGAGCATCATTAACATACAACTTCATAGTAAAACCCAATTTTCATTTTTACACACTATTTTTTAATTTTGTTCAATGCACCATATAGGGACCATTGGCTGGGTAACGGCTATCGTAGCTGACAATAAAGTCGTACGTTAATGATATTCATTTCGCGACACTATATTGCGTTGTCCTATTTTCAGGGAATTTACTCATCAAAGCCTGGTATTTTATTTAAAAAGATTATGGTTAAAAAAATCTTTATAGACCCATTCTGAGCGAATTCCCGTTAAAATTGTACCTGGTGCTGCAGTTTCCTAAGTGCCGGCGGCGTGGCGCTGGCTTCCGTGTCCGAGGATATGGTCCTCAGCAGTAGCGGAGTGTCGCTGGACTCGGTCAGGTCTGTGCCAGCCTCGCTGGGCTCTGTCTCTTTCTCACCAGCTTGTCTGTGGTATAACAAAGAGAGATAAATATTTTGACAACATTCGTTTATAAAAAGAACGTCGATTGATTTTGAGAAAGCAGAAAGCAAATCGTGTCCTAGAGCTTAAAACAGCAATATAAAATCATAGTTCGATACCTATATCTAAATAACAATAAAATTATATACGACCACACGTTATTCAAGATAACGTTAATAGATAATTTAAATATCGCTACAAAGATTAACGTTATTCAGCTATCGTTATACTAGCGGGTATCGTTATACCTTACCCGACTTGTACCATCGGATAGGGATATATCGGATCACGACGTTGCCCAGCGTGCACGCCTTTCTTTTTCAGCCGACTCCAAAAATAAGGAGGTTCTCAATTCGACTGTATGTTTTTTTGTATGTATGTTACGGGATTATTCCTCCAATTACGAATCGATTTTGATGCTTCTTCGATCTTTCTTTGTTTGGTAGATCACACTTCAGAGGTGTTTCCATATAAATTTTATCGAAATTAATTTAGAGCTGAGCTTTTTGATAAAATAAACAAAAAACCAAATATGTACCCAGATAATTCTACCTCTAAGAGTGAAAATTTTGGGGGATGAATGTTGTACTTTTTTAACGCGTTATTATCATATCCATGCGCCGTTCAATTTTTTTATTTATTTAGGTCATTTACAGTGCACGGGAGTGCCATAACGTGGCGCTATGGAAAAGGTTCATGTGCACCTGTGGACTTATGCAACCTATTACGAAATACCATTTTGTTTTATAACGTTATGAAGCGGTGCTCAACTCACTGTATGAAGTAGTGTATGTTGACGTAGTTTGGCACGGTGACGGCGGGCGGGGAGTCGGGCGCGGGCGCGGGGGGCGCAGAAGCTGCCACCAGGGGCAGCGTGCTCCCACCGCTAGATCCCTCCTCCGTGCTGTGAGTGGATCCCGTGCCACCTGCAGTCAGACAATACATATTGCATTATAATTTGATAGATGACTAAAAAATATTATGCACTCATTCGAGAGACAGAGTTTACTATACGCCCGACTGAAGTTACGTGTCATTTAACATTTCGGAAACACACCCTCCCATGCCGCTCCCACACCTCAGGAACAGGCTCAGTTATGCGTTAGACTTGTAATATAACCCGCCCAAAATTGATTCTAGTCGAGCGGTGCAAGAACTCTCCATACAAATCGATCCATAGGTGTGACGTAACGGCTAAGCGTTGCACCGTTAAAATGTATGAAAATTTTAGTACCCTTTTTAGGACACGGCGGTAAGGTTTTTCTATAGATTATTTAAGTTATAATTTAACCATTTATTGTTGTAACTTTTTTGTGTTGTTCTAGCGGAATTGAATACACACACACACACAATACCTTTTATTATTTGAGACAAGGGGGGTGGTCCACCGAGCCCAACCACTCACTGCAACCTTGATATATCTATTGTTAACTGTATGCATTTAAAGCACTTCCCCGAGGCACGATATCCCTGGAAGTGGATACCTTAATATCGTCCGATGTGATGATATGGCCTGCAAGGTACTTTGGCCACTATGATGGAGTGCATCGTGGGCAATACCTGCTTGAATATAAACGTATTCCCCGTCGTTGACATCAACGGGCACTTGATCGTAGTACGGCTCGTCCTCGGCATTGGGCACGGACGCGGGTATGCTCTCCAAGGAGACCGGAGCGGACTTGTCTGCTGCCTCTCCTTCCACCAAGTCCGGCGTGGTTGATGTCACCTCCTCATCTATAGAGCGCGGGGTCGCCGCGCCACCAGAACGCTTCCGCTCCGACGACAGAGAGTTGATCGACTCATAACTTTTTACCTGAAAACATCAACACTATAATAAATATTTACATTTTAGTCATTGTAAATGATTTTAAAATTGTTCCAAATAGACTTTGAATTTAAACATAAATCTACGCCGTATAAAATTAACTGGAATGGTGCAATTTTCGTGATTTGTTTTATGTATGATGGGTTTGCACTTGGCCTTCATCTCACTTGATGGTATAACGATTAGGAAATGCGCACCCAAAAGCCTCAATCTAATGAGGTGATGGCTCTGCTACCTTTCATGTCGGAACACAACACTGCTACTGACACTGCTGTTTGGCGGAAAACTTAGGTAACATGATGGTAGCTAGCCAGATAGACATATAAAATGCCATACCACCAATGAAACCGAGTACCGACACACAGGTACCCCCACTGGGAATCAAACCCAAGACCTTCGGATTGCAAATCCAAGCTTGTATACATTAGGCCACGAATGCGGTTAAAATTAAATATATGCTTGTGTTTTAATTCAAATACTACATTTACAAGCTACATACAGCGTACAATTAGACGTGTTAAGAATTACGGATTAAAACATGTAAGTACCCACCCTTTCGCTGATAGAGGGTGTAGAAGCTCTACTTGCGATGGATTCCCTGGACTCGGCGCTGCGCAGCCTGCGCCCCAGCGAAGAGGGCGGGCTGTCGTCCACGAGACCCGACTCCGGCATCGACGCACCGCGCTTACTGAACACTTTCGGTGGAGGTCTACAAATCCCATAAAATAATAATTTTAATTTAATTTATTAATACTATCTTTTATACTATGACTGGGTTGACTTCAGAAATCATAACACTGGAACCCTACGCCGTAAAGTAGCCTTGTCCTTATCCAGTTCAGACGTGAATAGGCAACAAACAGAAAAGAGATTGGGTTACTTTCGAATTTATAATATTTGTGTGATGTGGGAAAAAAGTTTGTTTCATATTCACTAGAAGTGCACTATGAAGTTTACCGATTGTATTAAAATTTGGAGTATACAAATAACGGGGAGTTCGATAAAATTTGGGTTCTATCTTATTAATATCAACATCTATTTAGTATGTATATCGCAAGGCTGAAGATTATCAGGTAAGTTGTGCTAGATTTATTGCAAATCAATCAGTAAAGCAATCGGAGGGAAATTATTAGACCGCAGATACACACGATTTACTGCGTTACATAAAACCACTTTAACGGGTAAATAAACCAACAGTCTACTTTAATTAGTACTTAGGATTCTATTAGTAAATAAGATAATAATACATATAGCAAATCAACGCTATAGAGCAAAAAACAGGCCTGTCAAAGCAAGTTTATAAGAGGTTTTTTCTTGCGTAACTAATTTAGCGTCGAGCGAGAAATTGTTCCGATTTTTCACACTTGTTATCATCGTGAATTTCTCTATTTGATGATTAAACGAGAATCGACTCGGGAACTAGCTGACAAATAGGTGCGAGAATTGTAGCGACTTTCGAAAGTGCCTGAAGGCAATGACGTTTATGTTCTGTACAACATCTATCCAAAAGAATGTGAATTGAGCTCACATAGGCAATTTTAACATTTACATATACACATGTCACTATTGCAGGTATTACCAATTTTATATGCGACTTCGTCTACGTATATTTCATAAATTATTCCAAAGGAAAGCTTTCATACGAGTACAAACAAAGTACCCTATGTTGTAAGTTTGTTAATCCAGAACATACATTTATTTTTAATTATTAAGAAGTATACAACTTTGCCGTGGTAGCTCAGTTGGGCACAACATCAGTCCTTGAACAATCGAGGTCTGGGTCTCGTACCAATGAGTTCCAATTTGTTATTTGGAATTTAGGTGTGAATGATAATAATCATTACTATTGGCTTTTCGGTAAAATAATACATTGTGAGGAAACCTGCACACTCCTGAGAAGAAATCCAAAAGTGTGTGAAGTCTACCAATCCGCACTGGGCCCGCGTGGTGGACTATGGGCCATACACTGTCTGAAAGCCTGAGCCCCTGCAGTGGGGACATATATAGGTTCTTGATGTGATACAACTTTAAAAAAATCTACAAAACCTTTTAAAAACAAGTCAACGGTTATTTTGTTATTTATCTAGAAGTTTAAATAATAATTAATAATTTAAAAAAAATATTTCTCTCAGAAACGACCTGTCATTGATAAAATAATTCAATGCAAGTACTAGTTGTAAATTAGTATGTTATTAGTGTATTGTACTCACTTAGGTGGTACTTTTTTCTTGGAAGCAACGGCAGGATCGACTGGACTGCTTTCAGATGACTGTGGCGAATCTTCAGTTTTCTTTGAGGCATTTTCTGATGCTGCTTTCAGACCATTTACTTCGATTACTGTTACGAAGTCACCCGACTGCGGCGGTGGACGGTTTTTGGCTTGCGTTGGACTTGTTTGTTCTACAGCTACTGCAACATTCAGATATACACAACGATATATATAAACACCAGCATTTTCCGATGACTTCGACTGCGTGGACTTAAAAAATTATCTCACAGCTTCTACTGGACTGGTTAATAACAAGTAAATGCGTTCAAAAAGAACTGGAAACCTACTTCAATTGCCCTAAAAGTCTACTTTTACTAAGGCAAATTTAAGATTTATATCGTTTTCTCATGGATGCCGTTGTCAGAACTGGACCAAATTGGGACCACACGGGAAGCACCACCTTTCAAATAAAAAAAGAATCATCCAAATCGGTTCACCCAGTCAAAAGTTCTGAGGTAACAAACATAAAATAAATATTAAAAAATAAACATACCCGTCGAATTGATAACCTCCTTCTTTTTGAAGTTGGTTAAAAAGCAGCTTATCAATTTTGCCGACCCTTTTACTATACCTATACAATTACAAAAATACAATAAAAAAAGGCCTACCTTCAAACAAACTCATTTTACATGGTAATTAAGCGAAAACTGTCTCTGTACCGTAGTGGTTACCAAGCTTCACTGGAAATCCGTAGGTCGCGTGTTCGATTCCCAATGCGGCACTCGTTGTTGTTTTCTTTCGAATGGACTTGATGAATGTTGGTCCTGTGACCTCTATAGTTTCACCGGGACAATGGTGAGCGCGGAAGGCGCTCAACTGGTAGAGTGATTAATTGCAACAGTCTTAAGGGCTCTCGTCCTCGGCTTAGGGCGTTGCTCTGTGATGAAGAGATCGAAGAGAACTCCCTCGGTATGGTTGCCTCATTGGTTGCCTCAATGACACTTTTATATAGCACCTGGCTAGCTACCACCGTGTTAATTTGCCACCAAACAACATATTTAATAGCACTGCCGTTTCCCGTTACATGTTACCCTATTTATTGCAAATAAAAATTTGATTGATTGTTAACGAACGATCGATACATAGCAAATGTCGCATGTTGAAACTTCAGGGTGAGTACACTTCTATCATAGTACATTATGTTCTTTGTAAACTCGAGTGCAAAAATATGTAACAATTTTGTTCATCCATTCATGTGACCTTTTAATTGACATGTCACTAATCCCACTGCACAGGAACAGGAAGTGTGAATGTGTCAATAATCACAGTAATCAGGCTTTTGTGTATATATTACGGAAAACCTAAGTGAGTTCTTTATTTAAAAAAACTTAACATAGTTACGTGGTCGGTAAAATAAACTTTACTTCCAAATTTACTATTTTTATATATATTGAAGATAGACCAACACTTGACCTCAATCTCACCTGATGGTAAGTGACGATGAGGTCGACGATGTTACGTGTTGGTCTAGAAGGTGCCTATTTACTCTTCTTTTGAAGATTCCCAAGTTGTAGCTGTCGGGGAATACGGAAACCGGTAGTGCATTCCATATTTTTGCTGTATCCATATTACTAATCACTAATATTTGTAAGTTTATTTTCATTGTAAAAAATATGTATCTGTATAACTTTGACATGTGAATATTTTGACAATAAATTTTCATTGTTTGGAACCCATGTTGTGCGACTCTAACTAGCACTTCGCCAACCAGCATTGAAAACGAGGACAACTAAATAGGTACCCCCACATTGGACTCTCCATGAGGGAATTTGCCATTACCACATCTGACTTACGAATTGTTGATTCCATTGATAGGTAGATGATGTGACCGTGTGATTTTGCTGTCCATTGTCTAATTATTCCCTTAGTCATCCTCTACCATACCCATAGTTCATGGGATGACACATCCTATTCTGAAGTAGAGACCACACAACCGAGATAAGAGTACTTAAACCTAAATAAACAGTAATAATTTAGCTATGTATTTATTATTGTTATTAAACTCACCAGAGTCTTTATTACTGTCAGTTCTTTGTACAACTTCACTGTTGCACCTCCTTCTAGCAGCCTCTGATGCCAGGTTAGAAGATAGCTCGTTAATGCACTGGTTCACTGAACTCCTCTCGGCAATGAGGACTGGCTTATTCCTCAGCTGCACCTCTTCAGATTCAGCAGTGTCCGTCGCTGAATCGTCGCTCTTGTTGCTATCCAAACTAGCTTCACTCTTCTTTGATAGTGAGTCAGTGTTGGAATCCTACCCAAGAAAACATTATATCATAAAAACAATGACTCAATGTGTGTTCAAGAATAAAATTGACTAAGCATAAGCCAAAGTGTTTTCATTATAACTAATTAACTAAAAAACTATAGATGACAAGACTTCATGTTTTAGGTAACAGTTATAAAGGTATTTATAATTGAAGCTGCCTAAATGTATAAGCGTAAAAGATTTTTTTTATTGATCATAATGATCTTATAAAAGCAAGAATAACTATTAATTATATCTTGATACTTTTTTTCTATATATATTTAAAATCCAATCCTTGATTCCAATACAATCTGATTGGAACCAAGTGCTTCTCTAACTTTGTAAAGATCTATAACTGTTCTATTTTTGTATATGAAAAAAGAAAGCAATCTATTAAGTAGGAAAAATGAACCAAAAATAAAGTACCCATTTCATCGAAGTACATTCATAAACACTGTTGTCACTCATATGAAAACAAAGTACATTCATATCAGGAAAATCAATATGTTTATACAGGGATAGTTTTGTTTTCATTCTTTTAATTGAGTGGATGAGTTAACACACCACAATGGATGTAGGTGTGTCAACAATTTTAGCAGCGTTCGCAATGTACACAATTACTTTACATATCCCAATTAGAACGGTAGGACAATATACCGCACTGGGAGTAATTAAGGGAAATTGCTAAATTATACTTTATTTAAATGACATCACACTAACACGAATGTAACTCTGTTTCTCTTGTCAGTTTAAAAAAGCTATAGTGGTATTGCACTTAACCTTTATCTCATCAGATGGTATAGAGATGTTGGATGGAAAGTGTGCTCACCCAGAAGCCTAAAGCTAATTAGGCGCAAGCTCATTTACCCTTCATACTGGAGTACAACAGAGTTATTAACACTGCTGTTTGGCGGCCGTATTAGTTTTTTAATGTATGATGGTTTTTTAATTTGGCCTTCACCTCATGATGAGTGACGATAAGGCCAACGAATGGTAAGCATGTACACCCAGATGCATCGAGCTAATAAGGTGTTGGCTTTGCTACCTTTCATACCAAACACAGTGTTTGGCAGCAGACTTATACTGTAACATGGTAGTACCTACCCAGGCAGACATAGAATGCTCCACCAACAACCAAACTAAGAGGTATCCCCACTGGGAATCGAACCTGGACCTCCAGATTGTAAGCCCAAGCGTGTTGTCCACAGAGGATATTTAAGTCAGACTTTGCCTTTTCACGAATAAACGGCTGAAGCACTCTAATGATCTTGATTCAGTTTGGCACGCAGGATACTTTATTAATTTGTGATTGCAGGAAGAGGGACATTAAGAGACATTTTCTCCCGACAAAGGGTCCTCTTGGGATAATTGCAGTTCATGCAAAAGAAGTCGCAGACAAAAGCTTGTGAGTAATTATATCGAAAGTGAGTTTTCTTGTACTTCCTTTACCATGAATTGGGTTTGGGCCCGAAAAGAACATAGATTATTATAAATTGTTATTATCCGATCAGAAAAAAATGTGAGAGCTCATCCCACATTTGAGGAATAAATATACAAATATATATAAGCTTCAAATAATCAGATATCAGAAATTATTCATCATAAAAACCAAAGACTTAACTGTTCACACTCTTAACAATTCAACTACAGTTATAATGAATATTAACTAATCTCCAGTGAGGCTAACCATCATTATCACAGTGATCAATATGTATTGCAACTGAATTATGCATATATTCTTCACTCAACACTTATGTTACAATAATTACATATTGTTAAATGGTTCAGGAAATAAGTTTCATAACAAGTTTAATGATCAGACAATGTTTTTGTTAAAAAATGCTAGATTAGAATTTTAAAAATTACAACCACCATCAACTGGGAAACTTGTACTTCTGACTATAGGCCTAATTTCCTAGAATTTTGATTAGAAACTGAAGAGTAATACTATTTTGTGGAAAACATTGATATTTAAACATGTAAAAAAGAACACTTTTAAAAAATAAACATAATTCGACATTAGGGAAATATGTTTTATGTCTATCTTATTAGTATCCCTATTTTTTTAATTCTGGAACTCTTGTTCATTTATAGTTCATTACTAAAATTTTGTTTAAGGATTACTTTAGTAGTTCATAAGATTTCATAAGTATAAACATTAAAGTGTTAAAATGAGAATTTTATCACTTGAACTTTAGTTTCTCTTTAGAAAAGTGGGTCTTTTATTAGAATTATGAAACAATTGAACTATTCAAATAATTCTTATTAGATATTTTCAGCTGGTAAAGTAATTGTTTATAAACAACACTTATAGAATAGTATGTGATTACTTGCATGCATGATTAATCTTGTGCTCATTTTGGAACTGATAACTCACAATCAATATTTGATAAGCTTCAGTGTCATTTCCAAATAAAGATCCTAAGTCTGATCCAATGTATTATATGGAAAAAAATAGAAGTATCTTATAAAGTACTTAAGAGGACAATATGTTACCTGTCTGCTATCTGTTGTCTTATCATCAGATTCGTTCACGTCAGCCCCAGAGGGCGGAGCCGCGCTGCTGCCCTGCGAGGCAGCTTTGTGCTTTTCCACATCAGACAACAACGTCTCTAAATATTCCACGTAAAATTCCTCCTTCTCCAATTCTTCTCTGAGTATAGCTACTTTCTGTTTGTGTTTAGCCAAATTGGCCCTGACATCTTCCTCCCAAGCGGCTGGCAGAGCACTCTCAGGAAAACGTTGGACCCACACGCGTTGAAAATCCCCGAAGACACTCATCTCTCACACAACGGTCTCATGTCAATTTTATGTTAAATATACGAGTGTTTATCGCTGTTCAAATATATTATTCGATATAAAAAGACAATGTATCACAAATTCTGTCATTACAAACACAGATTACAAATAAATTCGCCTTGGTTTTGTGCCAGTGCCACAGACAGATAGATTAGAAGTAATATTGAAATTGAATGAATGAACATATCATTTTGTCATTACTTGTCTATGATTTTAGTGATGTGATTGTGAAGAACGTTGCCGAACTAGTTCAAAATCTAAGCATAGGCTAAACCTAGCCTGTGGTTCCAATATAAATTAATTTTTTCTCAGTTTTGTAGGCTTTATGTATTTTATGCTATAACATGTGGTATTTGCGACAGCTATTTAGAAGGGTACAGTACTTATCTTTATCAAATCAAATACGTTAGTTACCTTAAGCATTTCACACATCTTGAAATAGCCTTTTACACCGTTCAATTTAAATAAGTATTTTAGGATTTATCGTTAATTAAAACTGCGCATCAGAAAATAAATTGAAGTGGCTCGCAAAACGCAACGTAAGGACGCATGAAACTGGCCACCACCGCCTGAGCTGTGCCACTCGCTGTCATCTAGTAAGGATAAAGTGTATGTATTTGCCAGAATATGGCCTTAATAATTATATCTACAATCAATAACAGACTTTCGAAGTGAAAGGTTACTTGCAACTAAATAAGATAGAGGAGGAGGATGACAATTAGGTAGATTTACAATATATTTATTTAAGTTTGTGTTTATGTATGTCTTTGCATTTTCATAGGATATGAAATTAAATAGTACATTAAAAATAATCCAAGCATTATTGTGCTAATATGTTACATTTTTACCACTCATACTGGACATAACAAGCTGATGCAAAAATGTAGGCATAGGTATATGCTCTATTTCCCGTGTCGGGTCAGGTCGCTAGTACAATAAGTATGAAACAGTTATCGTGTGAGTAACACAGACTAATGTATGTACCTAGTGAGTAACATTAATGTAAACGAAGCATTCGGTAAAGCGGCAGTAGTGCAAACTTGTTTCATAGACAAAAATCACAAGCTGTCAAGTGTCAAAATAGTAAATCAAAAATTTGAAATTTAATAAAATAAGACTTGGCTTCGGCCTTATTGGACTGAAATGAGAAAGTAACATGAAATAAGACGTGAATAATTTGAAAAGGAATAATATTAACAAAGACAAAGCTGTATGGTCCTATATCTTTGCTTGTCAGTCATATGGCGAATTTAAACATCATCATCAAAATAGTGATCTATGGTCATGTGGTCATGTCAACGTCAATCACAAGTCACAACAACAAAAATGTCCAATTTTTCCCAGTTTTCGTTTTCTCAATAATTTCTTTAAAATGGAAAGAAGCTATGTAAAATCTACTATAGAAGGACTAAAATCTAATTCATCTAATCGAGTACAAGAAAGTTTGTTGAAAATAAGAAGCAAAATAACTATCAATGATAACGGAACTAAACTTTTTCGCGAATGCGGTGGCTTAGACTATTTAGTGCCACATTTACGTAAACCCAATGAAAGAATCCTTGATTTATCGCTTAGTATACTAGGGAATTGCTGTCTCGAAGAAGAAAGTGGCATTGCGGTAAGTTCAATTTTACTTCGACCCAAAAAGTTTCAAGAGCTCCTTCTAGCAAAGATATTTTGAAGCTTTCAATAAACTATACAATTTTTATTTTAAAACACTTTATGATTTGTGTTAATCATATTATTATTGTTGTCTATTTAGGCCATGAACTTTCAATTTTAAGCATGAAAACGACACTACTACTACATAAACTGAGTTCAATTAGGGTGTACAAAAGTGGTCACTTATGAAAAATCATTGTTGTGATTATATCGTTTTGATCGCTGCAATTTGGCAGTCGCCTTACTAAAAACATAGACAATATAGTACATGATAGGCATGCACACATGTTTGTAAGAAAATTAAAATTTAGATTTTGTTGAGGAATGAATCGTTATAAAAATCATTTTGGTTAAGCACAATGTTACGTGATTTCCTTTCCTGTGAAGTGCCTATACGTTCCGATTGAAGACTCCACAGAGTTAGTAGAAGAAGAAGTATAGTAGTTTCAGGGAACAGGTAACTGATAGAGAAATAATTGGGAAGAGATGCAGGAATATTCACTGTACACTGCCATTCATCTGTTGGATGTGTTGGGCATTTTATTTTTAATACTGTCAAGTAATGAATTGGACAAATAATTGATAATTACTTACACTGTTAGTTTTACAGTAAATATAAATGTCAATTACAATTATTATTTTCTGCCATTACAGGTTGGGAAACTTAACAGTTTGGGACCATTGGTATCTATACTAAAAACAGTATGTCGGGACAGCATTGTGGGTAGAGCATGCCGTGTCATAGGTAACCTCGCTCAGAGAAACAGCAATGCTGAAGCTTTGCACAACCATGGGGCAGTCACGGCACTTATTACTCTCATTGAGGATAGAGACAAGAACACTTCTTATCCAACTCTAACAATGGCTGTTAGGGCCATTAGGTAAGTGCTTATTTAATAGTCATATTAATTGTCATCTTTTGATGTTACATTTGTAAAAATTTGATTTTGTTAATAGGACATAACATTTGACACATTGACATTTTAGAAAGGGTCCAAAGGAGAGCAACAAAAATGGTTGCATCTCTTAGAAACAAATCTTATGAAGAACGCCTGTTTCAACTTAATCTGACAACACTGGAAGAGCGAAGAAAACGAGGTGACCTAATTGAAGCTTATAAAATACTCAATGGACACTACAATGTGAGCAACATCAAAACCTTGTTCACTATGAGCCAGAACAGTCGATTGAGAGGGCACTCAATGAAGCTCACCAAGCCTTCATGTAGGAGCAACCCAAGGAAACACTTCTTGCCTAACCGTGTAGTGCATTCTTGGAACGCTCTGCCTGAAAGTGTTATAAGAGCTACTTCAGTGAATTGTTTCAAAAACAGACTAGATAAGCATTTAGAAACATTAAAACAAGTGCAGTGATATACACGCATCAGCTCGAAGAGCTGCTACAAGCAAATAATAATAATAATGATGTTTAATATGTTTCTGACAATTGAATATGTTTTATTTTCTGAAATAAAAATTGAATCCAATTTTTAGGCAACTATGGATGGTCCCTGATAAAAGAGATGAGATGCTCAGCTTAAATTCAGTGCGTTGCATAGCTATTCTACTAACAACGGAATGTGAGTCTGCTGGCATCATAAAATCTGCTAATGCTGCCAAAGAGAATGAAGGTTTGAGGAAAAGTCAAGAAGAATTGATAAGTGGTATTCTGAAGTGTCTGGGATATTTTACTACACATGCTACTGCTGCTTGCACTGAGCAGGTACTAATTTAAAAAATCTTTAAAGCGTAGTGCTTATTTATTTATAGGTATTTTAGTGAGAATGACTTACTATGCATAAATTTGCATGATGTGGTCCCTTATAAATGTGGGTTAATATTATTTTAGACAACGTAATTGTACCTTCTGATTTCTTCTATGTGTTCTTTGTTAGGGATGCAGTAAATGAATTAAAGAGAGGATTGATACAAAAGTACCTAAATAATAATAATATAAACAATACTTTCTAAAGCGGGAAGATATGAAGTGGTCATATTCATATCAAAGATAACGATGTCCATAATCAAGTGTTTTTTTTTTCTTCATTAGATTCAAGGTGACGGCAGAGGGTACCAATGCCTGGTAGCACTAACAAAGACATATGAATCCTTGGCTTTGAAGTGTCTCATGAACCTCTGCTACTTATCGTCCTGTCGCCCTATACTTGGTACAGCTGGACTGGTGGAGTGTCTTGTTGGTGTTTTGAAAAAGATTTCAGGTACTTGTTTATTCTGTTCTATCATTATTGAGTTTGTGCTGTAAACGTTATTCTTATGTTTTTGTAGCTATCTGTGGATATCTCATTGGCTTTCTGTTTTAACGATTTATTGATACTTTTTCTGTTTAGCTGTTGATCTTCCTTAAGTAAATAATGATGAAATAGAATAATTTGTTTGCTTGAATCATGCATTTCTAAGACCCCAGAATAAAATGTGTTTTTAACAGCCTGTTGTTCTGATAAAAAGGAAGTAAATAATGCTTTCCTGTCTCACTTTTTTACTCAATATATTCTTCATAAGTAATGAGATTGCACTTGCCTTTCATCTCACCTGATGGTAGGTAGAGTGAAAGCCGTATGATGAAAGCTAAATCCAAGCGATTTGCCTTAATCACCATGCAAATATGGAAACCAAAACAGAAAATATTTCTTTATAGAGGTATCATGGTGGCCGGAGGGTGCGGCGCGCGCTCTCGCCCAACTGAGCGGAGAGTCTGTGAACAGGTCGCGACTGAGACACTGCGGCGGCTTGCCTCTGCTAGTTGCTGCAGCCAAGGACAGCCATTACGCGATGCATGCGCTGCTCCAATACGTCTTTGATGACACCTGTGAGTACTACTAGACTAATATCACATAGTTCGAGTTGGTAAATCCATTTGAGGTGGCTGATGGTATAGGCAAAACACCTATGGTGTGGTAAAAAATGTATATGATGATATTCCATAGAATATGTTTTCTATCAATTTAATCAGTGTGTTGTAGTTTAAATTGATGATTTTTCTGGCCTTAGATTTGAGATGAGTCCGTCATAAACAAAAAGGGTCTTGCAGCGTGAAATAAATATAGACGTAGGCATTTATTTAATCACAGGCATTCCATAATTAGGACACACATAATATCAATGTATAAAGAAGACACACACAAATACAAAACAATACAAAACAAAAGGATGTGGGTGTTGGTACATGAAGTGTGAGTGTGAGAATAGTAAGTATGACTGTGAAAAGGTCTTGGCTCAGCATTATATTGCAGTGCAATGACAATGTAAAGCTGTTAATATTCCGAAGCCCTACGGATGTCGTGTTGGATGTGTGGGTGAGTGATGGATAAGTTATACAACAGTTATTATGTGTGTTTGGTAAGTATATGCAAGTGGAATGTGTACCTCAATGGATGTGATCATTGTAAATGTGATAATAATAATAGCGGGTCTGAGCTCACAGGTTTATCATTTTTTTCAAAATCTATTGAGTGTGGGCCACTATATATGAACCTTTTCAAGTGATATTATGTATATCTGAAGCTAGTTACATTATAGCATTGTTGTTTTTGCTGGGTATAGATGTTATGAAAAAGTATACAAATAAATGTACAGATTTAAGTTAATGTTTTATTAACACCCACACACCCACTAATAAAATGTTATTGTAAATATGATCATTTCTTCTCTTTTCAGCATTCCAAATCCTCGTCAACGATGGTCTTATCAACTTGCTGACAGAAGAACTCACCAATTACCTGACCACTATGGAGTTTGAACACAACAACATGGACAATTCTGACATGCTGAGTGAAACCGCAGATCCAAGCAAAGCTAAAGAGGTCTCCCTACCCAAACCTGATAGCTCTATACACACTGATAATGCAAATATCGAAATGAAAAATAGTTTGTTCTTAAGAAGGCGCAGTCTGCTCTCTAGAAATGAAGATGAACTGAAGGTGGTGATCGAGAGGGACAACATGATAGTTGGGTTTATTGATGCGGTGGACAGTGACGCGACTGATGATAGCCAGAGTGATGATGAGAAGCCGCCGCCGCCGCGGCGGAAGTGCCTAAAGCGAGCGCGGCCGCGGAGTCCGAAATCCCTTAAAAAGGTAAATCATTCGGTTTTTGATCTGCACACTGAAAAACCATTGATGGGCTTAATTAACGGGAATCTGCTCAAAATGCTTCCGTACAAAATTTCTTTTTCAAAATAAAATAGAATAGCTGACTTTGATAAGTAAAAGTACCTAAAATAGGTGATCGGATTATAGTATCGCGAAATGAATATAGTTAACGTACAACTTTATTGTCAGCTACAATAGCTGTTACTACTTTACTGGCAGCTACACAGCTCATGGTCCCTAGGTGGCGTTTTGAACAATAATAAAAAATTGTGTGTAAACATGAAAATTGTAATTCATTATGAAGTTGTATGTTAATGATACTCATTTCGCGACAGTTTAATCGAATGTCCAGTTTTTATATAATTACTGCACAAAGCCAGCTAAGTATCATATTTTAAAAGGTTATGGTAAAATAAATTTACTAAAACTTTTATCAGTGAGATTACCTTAAGCCTAATTGTAAATAGGACCAAATGATACTCATCATTCCTTCAATAGTTCACATCAACAGGAAACTAAACTTAATCGTATTAAGGTCCAAAAAAATTAATAATTACTTCTTTTTAGATGCACTGGCTACTGTAATAATCACAGTATACAGGAATTTGTGTAAGTATTACAGAAAAACCTATGCTAGGTCACTATCTAGTATAGTTTTTGAGAAATCATCAAAAACCCTTGAGAAACAAATTTAGTTATGCGTTCGGGATAATGAACCTTATTTCAAGCTAACAATATATGCATGAGCCCAACTCTCATCGGGTTTTGTTTCACAGAAATCACGCAAGTCGTATATATTACAATTCTGTTCCATGAAGTCATAAGAGATTGGTCAAAAATATGTTCCGCGGTTATTCGTACAGCAATGTAAATCAAAATCACAATATTTTTTTTACAGAAATCGCAACTTATAAAGATGGCGAGTAAAGACTGGTCAGCAGGCGTGTACTGGGAGCCAAAGAGTCCAGAATGGCCCAACACCTCCCTCCAATCTGGATCACATGTAACTATGAGTCCAGACCGATCAGACCACGGCCCTATGTCCCCATACTCCGACGGCAACCAATCTGGCTTTAGTCCGGAATACAGGGGGTCGTCGTCGAATAAGAGAATGAGATGGGATTGGAGTCCTGAGTCAGGCATCAGCACCGGGGAAGGCAGCAGGCAGTCTTCGTACTGGACAGAATACCAGTACAGCTCCAGTAGTTCTGGGAGCCCCACTTCACCTACAAGTGCCAATGGAGGTATGACAGTTGTTTTGCAAGCTTTGAATGTTTTAAAAAGATTTCTCGAAGTATACAGAAATCCAATATTACGTAATCATTATCATTACATGGACCAGTTCACTAATATATCTTATCTAGGACGTCGGAGGAATTCACCCAGTGTGCGGAATGCCTGAGTTCAGCTGAATCAGCTCGAGATTCCTTTACTAGACTGAGAAATGTATGCTATAAGGTACTATGAAAATGAAAAAATATCTCAGTACATTGTATATAGAATCCTCAAGAACCAATATCGATCTTTTCTCTCATCACGGCGAAAAAAGTCCTGATCCGATATTGAAGGAAGTCACGCGAACTAACAAGCGGATGTGAATGTTTTCAGAGAGTTCTGACTCGGACATGTCTGGGCGCTACTCTCCCGTTTGCAGCGAGCCTGACGCAGAGGTGGACGCCGTGGACATGACGTCAGGCAGCCGCGCGGGGTGCGAGCTGGACGCGGCGCAGGTGGCGCATGACCTCGACGACCTCATCATGGACGACGACGAGAGCGTAGACGAGGAGACTCCGCTAGAAGGTAGATACAAACACAGTGGACATAGTTAGATAACAAAGTGATCCTGTAAGGTTTCCTTTTGGGGTACGGAACCCTAAAATGACGACAAGATCCGAATTTTCTATGTGTAATCAGGTGTGTTCATTACAGAAGATCCCAACAAGCTAGACGTGAACACGAAATCTACCCGCATCGCCTGCGTGCTGGTGCTGCTGTTCCGAGTGTCCCACGGCGCCTGCAGCTCGTATGGCGCGATCAGAGAGGAGCCCGTACCGAACCACACGCTCGAGCTGCTCACCGGACGGGAATGTTTGAACGCTCTCCTGGATTACGTGGAAAGATGTAAACAGCCGCTAGGAAGGGCAGCTCGCATCCTTGCCAGGGTCTTAAGGTAAATACACACTTATAATATACCTATGACAAAGCCTCTGCTGTCCGTCCATCCATCCGTCTGTCACAGGGCCACAGAATTAATATAGCACAGAACCCTGCCTCCCACCGATCCTCGATACCTCACCTCTCCCGAGAATGTGACCTAGATACGGATCGTTATTATAGTGCGGGCGAATTTACTCACACATGAGCGTGTATGCAAACGTTATCCGTTCGATAGACAGAAGAAGATAATGTATATAGAAAAAGCATAACAATAAAAAACACGATTTACATAAAATATAAATCACAAATAAATATAGTAAAGTATATACATACATATAAACTGACTATTATTTAAATGAGGGATAAGTAGTGCTCCTTGAGTTGTTTTTTTAAATTTTCCGATAGTTCTACAGTCGCGTATGTCATTTGGAAGTGTATTCCAGAGTCTCACTGCATAAAACAGAGGAGTCAGAGTAAATGCGGCTGATGTGGGGAGTGTACGAGAGATCAAGGGAGTATTGGGGACGCAGTTGTCTGCCAGAGGAAGAATGGAAAGTGTCCCGTCTGAGACAGGGCTACATCTCTTTTACCATAATAGTCAGAGACAACTTTCACATAATGTGATTGGCCGCTTTAACAACAAATAATACTAAAAATTAAACAAATAAAGGCGGTCCCGTGTTTTGTAAGGCGTTTATTGCTCTATCTTGTGTTAAATATTGTACGGTGATACGGAACGGTGGCCAGTTTTTTTTAAGCTTTTTTAATATCTGCGATCAGTATGACTCGATACTATTAGCGGATGTGTTGTGTGTGAATGTTGTGTCTAGTGTACCCTCCAGTGAGGGCACTACACGTTCATGACATATCCATGTCAAGGATATTCTTCCGTTTAAGTCTCTTCGGGAGACTTGACGCAGTTAGCCATGCAGCCAGTTTGTTGGGGTGTCGTTTCAGTCTCCCTCGGTAGTTTTCTGTGTGTTTGAGAATCAATTTCATTTCCAAATGGTTAAAGTTTTTTCTTTATATGGTTCACAAAGCAACGGATCGACGTGATTTTTTCAACTAATTCGTTGCCTCTATCCCCATTAGTACAATTGTCCAGTTGGTCACATCACCTAACTCTCCGTTTCCAGCAACGCTCTCTGCCTGATGAGCATACTGAAGCACAGACTGGTGCTGCGGCTTCACAACATGTCCGTCAGCTCGAAGCATCCGCCCAACAAGTGCCAGCAGTGCAAACAAGTGAGTAACGGAGACATTTTTGATGTTTATGTAGTTTCGTTAAATCTGTAAATAATCTATAATAACAGTATTTTTTTACAATTAAGTAATAGTATAATAATTTTAAGATGAAAGACGAAAGAAACTACAGGTGTGGCATCTTTAAAAAAATATTATTCCTCAAATAATTCGAGGAGTGTGCTCTTGTACTAAAAAACTTAATTCCCCAACACTAAATATAAGAACGTCGGGTTTCCGGAATTGCCTGCCCGTTTCTATTTTCCGACATGGATCACGTCACGGTTTGAGTTAATATGCTTCTCTATAGGCAATCGTGCATAACGCTAGCCTATCTCTATATTTTTTTACATCATACAAGGTATTTTATTCAAATTTTCAGATTGTCAGGCTCAGCACAAAACTTTTAACACAATTGACGATCCTAGCGGAATCAAGCTATGGGATTGGAGAAATCAGCTATCAACTGTTAAAAGGCAGTTCATCTCTGAAGCAAACTCTGTGTTTGACTCTGCCGTATATTGTGAGGTATGTAAATAACCTTTATTCGGTAGATTATTACATTATTTACACATCGCTCGAAGAACAGATAACCAATGGGTAGTAAGAGTTCTCGAGTGGCGACCACGTACCGGGAAACGTCTACCGGGCCGTCCTCCAACTATATGGACCAACGACCTAATTTAGGTCGCAGGGAGTTGCTGGATGCAAGTTGCTCGGGACCTGTCAATGTGAAGTACCATGGAGGAGGCCTATGTCCAGCAGAGGATGCTTCCTGGCTGATGATATTGATGTAAATAACTTTAACTTCGAGACGTTAGCACCTAGGCCACTTTCAGACCAGCTGGCACCATGCTCAATCACATGGATAAACATGGCTAACTTGTGAAGATAACTTATTCCTTTTATTCCAGTATTACGGATTGTTTGTTCGTATCGTAACAGGCAAATAAGGCAACATTTACCAAAGTATTAAATAACTTACTGCGATCACCAATGCATCCGACAAGTGTGGTGATAAAAGCAAATTCACATAATAATATGAATATTCTACATACAAACACACATAGGCTGCTGAAACCTCTTATTTGTTCCGCTGTAGTCGGTCAACAAATAAGATGCGATCGTAATTTTAGACTAGCATGTTGATGGTACCGCAAATAACCGCAACAATTCATCGTCATCATCATGTGTGCTCCCTCCCAGAGTGCGCCACTCATTTCGGTCCTCTACTCTCAGCATCCATTCACGTCAGGCTACCGTACGTAAGCCATCTTTCCACCTACCCGGGAGAAGTCCTACATTACGTTTGCCTAGACGTGGTATCCCCTCGAGGACTCGTCTGCTCCAGCGATTGTCGATCCTTCGGCAAATATGACCAATAATTCGTATATTATATTTATTTTCAGAACCGAGAAGCCGCTGAAGAAATATTTCATAGACTGCAATGCACTCAACATCCTTTTCTCAATTGTTTCTGAATCGAAAGAAGACATTCAAGATTGTGTGACGGCGCTAGTGAAGCTAGCTACCAACGTCCACATAAAAGATCCAAAGACCTTAGAGAACCGGTTCAAAGATAAGATTTGCGTCAGTTACGATCCAATATTGGACAACCTTTCACCTGATGACATTGTAACTTTTGAATTAGACGACATGTCCACGGTGAGAGCTAACAAAGTGTTTCTCTGTCAGAATTCGGAAGTTTTTAGCGCTATGCTCATGGGATGCTTCAAAGAATCTATCGAGAAATGTGTAAGAATAAAGAACGTAACAAAACCGGCTCTTGAATATCTATTCACACTATTGCATTGCGGTTTGAACAATCCCAAATGTGATGTTCAAATTTTTCCGATGGCTGATAAATTAGAAACTAACTTGGAAGTCCTCCTGTTGGCAGATAGATTTTTATTTGACAAGCTGAAGGAATTGCTTAGTAGTGCTATATTACAGTTCCAACTGACGCCAGGCACCGCGGATAAGATATATGTGTGGTCACTGAGCGAGGGTATGGGGTTCTTATGTGTTGAGTCGGTCGCGTACTTGCTAACTGGGAAAATGAGTGAAATGGAACGTGCTAAGTCATTCGGTACTATTTTATCCTTGGAATACAAGGACCAGTGGTTAGATGATATAAAATCTATGATATTGAGACAATTGGTGAAATGAAATCGTGGCATTAAATTGTATCACGAAACTAAAGGTGAAATCCACGCTCTGAATTACAAAAAGAAATTCCTCATTACCACTACCATAAATGAATGTCCGATGTGTGAGAGTGAGAAAGCGATCCTTACGTGCGTGAAAGAGACACTAGAAAAACGCTGTAATACCCTTTTGAAACTATACAGTATGTAGCCTCCCCTAGTCTTGTCAAAATACAACCTTTTGCTATTTTATGATAGTTTTCACAATATTTCTAGTGTTTCATACGAAAAATATCTCAAAGCGTAATTGTGTCGTGTTCTGTGTTGAGTTATGGTTTATAAGAAGAATAATAGACATATAAATAGACATTTCACAGTTATGTATACCAACTACACAGTATGACATTCAGAATTCTTATTTTCATTATCACTTGAACATTTCACTTTTGGTGATGCTAGTACATTGGATTATAACATTGAATTATAATGTACATTATTCAATTTGCTAGTGCTTATTACCTCTCTGACACTTTCTCTCCTGGTTTTGTTGCTAATAAACTTGAAAGCGCACAGAACGCAGAAAGTTAGAAAGGGACGGATAGGAAACGAAATCTTTCAAAGGTTACTCGGCTTCAACTAGGTGAACTGACTGTGGCTTCCAGCTTTATCTGTAGTTTCGTGCAATTCTTTGATATCACTTTTTGTTCTTTCTACTAGTTAACCAGGGTAATAATATACATTATAATATACAGTACTATAAAGTGCTATTTTAATGCAATTGTATGATTATGTTGCACTATTGTCTACTATTTGTCTGTACAATAATTATTTATGCAACTTTTGTATATAAATAAGGGGTATTAAAACAAGAATGTGCCTCGTGTGATAATAGTATGACATGAGTGTTTTAATACCTAGTTATGTATAGTTGCATATACGACTTTATTTACACCCATGATATGCTCTATCCTCTAAAAAGGTTCTGAAATCATAGGGTGTAGGGTACATTGCTGAGTATATAATACAAACAATGTATAGGTAATAATAAAATTATTTATTGTAATACTAATATCAAACAAAAATGGCGGGATACGACGTGAATTCGAATAACCTATAAGTTTTTTTAAATTATGGAGCTGTGGAAGTGAAACGCACGTGCATGACAATGTTCTTTTTTTGAAATTCGTAAAGATACCATGAATTGAGTAGTGAGAATGTGGCTGTTTGATGAGTGAGGAAGGGATCGAGTTCGAGTTGCATAATCAACATTATAACATTAGTTTGGATGATATGCATGTTTATTTCATTTAATTTTTCATTTAATGTTGTCAATAAGCTGTATCAGAAACTTTTATATATTATTTATAGCATGGGTTTAAATAAAGTATAGCATTATTTCGGGAGTGAACAAAGGAATAATCATAGGAGAATAGTTGGTAAGTTAGTCATACTAAGAATTGTGTTATGATTTTCATGTATTTGAGTCAAGATGAATATACATTATGAACTTATATATATATAAATATATAATTTATGTTGTATGATTTGACATGTAATGATAACTCAGACACTGCCAAGGTGGTTGATTGACGTGTGACCGCATAATTTTATTCGGGATGGATTGTTGTTATTATTGCTCATGTAATGAAATAATCAAATAAATTTATGTTATTATTTTATTGTATAAATACACAAATTAATTTTATTTATAAACCTGTAGGAATTATGAATGCATGATGAAAAGAAATTTTATTTCTTAACAGAAAATACCAACTTTATATCTTGGTTGGGGACCAGCACCTGAGATGTGATAGCTTCTATTTCACCACTGTTTGTGCACTTGAAATCGAAGTTGTCAACAATCTGTAAAAAGGATAAGGTAATGTTCACTAACAAATTTCATAATTCATTATACAACTCATATTACAGATAGTTGTCCTATATGTACATATTGCTAGAGATATAGTACCTCACATTTGGTGCTGTCACAACCGAATGCTAGAAGTCTTGATAAAATCCCCTATTCGTTCCCATTTTTCTTAAATAGAAATTAAAACATCTATTTTTCTCTTCACATGTGTATATAAATCAATATAATGGCCGATCATTATTTTCTTACCTGCTTCACAACTTCTGTTAATTGCAGCATAGCAATTTTCTTGCCTATACAAGACCTTCCACCCATTGCAAAAGGCAGTGACGCCGACGGGACATGATTGGTTAACTCTTGCCTTCTTGGGTCATTGCGGTCCCAGCGGTGAGGCAGGAATTCATCAGCTCTGCTAAAATACTGTTCATCTCTGCCTGAAGTGTAGATGGAAGCTATTACTGGTGTCTGTAATGTGTAGATTTATTTGTTACAAAATAGTTTTGGCACAATTGGCCAAGATTATCTTAAACAATTCATTTTGATGAATGTAAAATAAAGTACGATAAATCTTTATTTATTTACATAATCAGTTAAAAAAATCTGACATAATGTGTCAGTGTTTTATAGTTATCTAATACGTATATGAGAAAATATTCTTAGTTACCCTCTAACTCTACCAATGAACAAGTTAATATATCAATTGCTAATGACACAAATTATTAATTATTTTCAACCGACTTCAAAACAGGAGATCTCAATTGGACTGTACATTTTTTTAAATATACGTTACTCGATAACTGCGCCAATTACGAATCGATTTTGATGATTCTTTTTTAGTATGGTAGATCATACTTCAGGTGGTCCCATAGAAATATTATCGAAATTGGTTAGTGAAAAAATCAACAAAAACAAAATATATGCCCAGTAATTCTACTTCTACAGGTGAACATTTTAGGATATGAATGCTGTAGACTTTTAGGGCAGTTGAAGTACTTTTACTTTACTAATACTTTTTATGGTCAGATAACTATGGTGCCCATAGCACTTGCTACTCCTGCTGCATAGTTAATCCGGCTCTGCTGGTAATATAAGGAAATAAAGCATAGGAGAGGGTTATTTAATGCTAATAAAAACTAAATGTTAAGCTACACCTTTTATTAGGATCTTTTTGGTATAATTCTCTGTAGTGAACTAGTAATTTCAGTTTTAATGTGTTTATAGGGATGTTCAAGTTCACTGGGAGCTTCTGGTATCTTTAACTTTCTTCTCACTGTTGGAGACAGCATTAATAAATTCTGTGCAAGTCCGAAGCTGCTTGACGTCATCCAGTACAAGCACATGCAAGATGGGACACTTGCTGCTACAGGTACCATTACAATAGTAAATACTCTGAATATGTTAGTGAATACATTGTACAATTTCGATGGCGCTCTCAGCTTTGATACTCTCTGTATTTCAATTATAGCTAAGTTAGTTATCCCAAATCCAACTGGTAAAATCCATGAATGATCTGGTTCAGTTAAGTTAGGTATCCATCCGATTCCACCTACAGACATCTCCATGAATGTAACTAATGCAGTAGTATCAGCAGGCTGCATGTACACCAGGTTTCTCAATGCAAATGACATACAAACCCATATTGGAATCTGCATCCAAATCACTAAACTCGCTTTGAATGGATGACAGTTATCTCTTACAATAAGATTTTGCCATTGTTTTTTAAGTGATCTCCTGTACAAAATAGTAGCTTGTTTGTCAGTGAGATTGTATGCCTTCTTTGCAATAGCTGTTTCTCTTTTAAGCTCTTGCACCAAATCTTTTAGCTCTAAGCTGATATTTTCTACTTTAGACAGAATATAGTTCTGGTACACCGTGAGTGGTAGGGTCATAAATGCTCGCACGAGTACTGTAGACGTGACTATTGTTGCCCACCAAGACATGCCACTAATATCATGAAAGTAAAGTAAACCATCTTGTATTAAGTGAACTGGGTAACTGCTTGATATACTCGTATATGTTTGTTCTTGCCAATTCAAGAATCCGTCCCAAGATAAATGTCTTTTACTACAAATATGTGGTGAAAATATCGGCCTAATCGGTTTGGTACGGTTTGGAATGTAATTTCGATTCTTCCCATAATCTGAATTGTTACTTAGAGCACTAAACTTTCGATGATATAATGTTTCAAAGTTTAGTTTTCTAGCAAATTTACAGCAATTCATTTGAAAAACTTTAGAAGTTTTGAGTTCACTATATTTTTAAAATTTCTAATTATAACCTACAAAATTACAAATGTCATTCTCAGCTGTTGTCATATATTCGGATACATACACGATACGTACAAAAGGCCTCGTATAAATACGCTATGTATTTTTTTGCTGTTGCATTGTTCTCTTTTGCTTATTAAAAAGTTGGTTGAAAGTACTATGCTATGTTTAAAGTTGCCATAAAAATCATTTCTATGTTTTGGTAGAATTTTAAACATAAGATTATTCCATTTTATGCCGAAAGTGCCTAACATCAGCTGGTACTCTTCGATTCGCTGAATCGATTTTTACCAAATATAGCTAAGAACCAGGTAAACTTGCTTTCACGTAAAATAAGCGCATCAAAATCAGTGTATCCGTTCGAGAGCTACTATGCCACAAACAGACAGACAGACATTGACTTCATGCTAATAATACCCCTCTTTTTGCGTCGGGGGCAAAAAAGAAGCCAAGTGAGTTTCAGAGAATGAAAGAAAAAGTTCAGGCAAAATGACTCACGTCGGATGGTTTTATCTATTTCTTTCTATTACTAAGGTGTACTTACACCAGACTTCAGCTTATAAACACCTAAAGAACATTCTTTAGGTATAATTCTTGTTAAGAAGGGGGCTACAGGATATAGTCTCATTGATTCTTTTACAGCAAATTTCACAAACATGTCTTTCTCTCGTACTTCCTGTTTTACTTTGTCGTGTTGAGCAATTAGGTACAATATCCATTGGGTCGTATAGGCGGTCTGAAAAAAATTAACATAATCTTCAATATATTTACGGGATTTATCGATCGGGATAAAATAGCCTTGTCCTTTTCCGGCCCTTCAATTATCACTATATATAAAAAATCAAGTCATTCTGTCCGTTTGTTACGACTAGAAGGAAGAGTAAACAAACAAACATTTTATAATATCATAATGGATAATTGTTTTGTTTACCGTGTCGCCAGCAGCTATAATAAAATCAGCTACGATTCTCTTAATAGTTTCTTCATTCATATTATCTTGACATAATTTTCCCATTAATCCACTGCTGTTATTTCTTCTGTGTAACATCTCTGTTACAATTTTTTGAGCTGAAATAAAACAATAAATATATAATTAATACATACATAAAATAACATGGAAATACATACTACGTTTTTTCTTCACATTTTACCTAAATATAAAGATAAATCTACACTCTCCTTAAAATCTCTCCATGTTTTCAAATTTAAACTCTGGTACCACGTTACCGGCACGCTGTACAATTTGGTTGTAGTCTGAAATATCTTCTTAACTGTTTCCGAAAAAAGGGTCAATAGCTCTTCGTTATGCTTGCTTTCCCGGAGTTGTGAGTCACTTCCCATTAAAATTCGTAAAATAACTGAAATTTGAAGAAAAAAATTAACGTAGGTCAAATTATGAGTTCTTAACAAAATGTATGTTATTTTCACAAACCATTTATGGAAAGTTTATAAAATTCTGAATCCAAATCGGGCATAAAAATGTCTTTGTCTGCTTTTCTTCTCCATTCTGATAAAAACTTCGTAACTGTGTCTTTAATTGGACTGTCTAACCATTTATCAGCATCATCCTTCAGTAAATGTTTATTCATTACCCGGCGGTTATGTAGCCATTCCTCACCATTCATAAAGAAAAGTCCTCTATTATCTCCGTATAGCTTTTCGTACAATACCCAAGGGTCAGGTAATATGTGTGCTGGATATTTTCCTTCTATCTTAGCAAACAACGTTTTCATAAAATCTGGATCACTTATAAAAACTAAGTCTGGGCCTCCACCTAAACTTTCACGAAATATTGGTCCTAAAGTTTTGTGACGATGATCGACATATTTATGTAACCTGTAGATACAAAATCGATATAAGTATGATTTATAGTAAGCAGCAGAAAAGTCCAATGAAATAATAAGCACTTTTTAAAACAGCAAAAATCAAATATATACAAATTCAGAAACAAGATTTAGAACCACATAAATAACATGCATAACCACAATATAAAAAACAAACAAACACAATATAAAGATCAAACATTACTTAAATAGTTAACTCGTATGGCTTACTTGGTGCTGTTTCCTGTTACTACAAAGTTTAATTTTGTACCTAACAATGGTAGCGATTTAGGACGCGGGATATCTTCGATTGTTTTTTGGTGACTTGTAACTACCACGTTACTTCTTTTAAAGGTTTTATTCAGTGATTTAGATATTAAAAAATTCCTTGCGTGCAACATCTGAAACTTAATCAAAAATTCTGTTGAAAATTTCATTTTTATTTACAATCTTTTTCGTAGGCAGAACTTGAATATTGCATTCGGATCTACATGTGCCCATTAAGACAATTCAGACGAGCCCAAACACTACTATAGGTCTTTCCGTCTCCATCATTAGATCCCACAGAACACATAAAAGTGTTCTGTGTCAGACTCGATCTATAGCAACATAAATATGGATTATCATCGAAACTGAACCAACAAATACAAGAGAGAGTGATTAAAATTCAGCTTACAAGACTACAAAAAAAAACCGGCCAAGTGCGATTCGGACTCGCGCACGAAGAGTTCCCATTATCTATATTTTTTTAGGCCCCCCTTAATTTTTTTATTTCAATTTAATGATTTATATGTAAAGTGAATATATAACTAACTGTAGATATTTGAAGCGTCTACCTGTTGCCGTTATCAATATCGAGCAAAAAAATCACGTTTATTATATGGGAGCCTCCTTATATATTTATTTTATTCTGGTTTTTAGTATTTTATTTTTGTAGTAGAAATACATAATCTGTGAAAGTTTCAATTGCGTAACTATCACGGTTCATGAGATCCAGCCTGGTGACATACGGACAGATGGACAGCAGAGTCTTAGTAATAGGGTCCCGTTGTACCCTTTGGATACGGAACCCTAAAAACCAGACAAAGTGCAAATTGAACTCGTGCATCAATGGTTAGGTCTTAGGTTTTACTCACGCTTTTATCATGATAAGTCAAAATCTATGCATCAAATAATTATGTTCTTTAAAATCTGTGTTCGCTACCAACTAAACAATTTAAAATTCGACTAATATGGCTTTTAGAAAAATGCTTGTATACTATTAAAGAGTATTTAGACTGCAAGGCTTAGGGAATATTTTTAAATTGTAATTTCAATTAATTTTATTATGTTTTTTAAAGTAATTTGTACGCCGCGATGGCAAACTTTTAAAGGGTTCTCTATAAATTAATGACGATGACATGTGTAATTTACCAAAAAGTTGTTAAATAAATAACATTTCATTTAAATTTACCCCTACTACTACTTGAAACTATTTAATTACTATGTCAGTTACAGGTAATCAGTTGTGACACACGGACTGACAGACAAACATAAACCATAAACCAGAGTGAGATTATAACGAAACACGTTATTTAAATCTGTAATAACACTTCATGTCCCCTACAGGCCTCTATTGTTTTATGGGACATTCCCGTAGAAGAACACGACGCCTCCAGCGATACCTAATTTATTAAAATACCACAAGTGGTTTAAGAGAGTGAACAGATGAACATATAGGTATGAACATACAAAGGGGACTAAAATCATAACCCATCTTTTGGCTTCGCCGTAATTTGGCAACAAACCAGGTTTCCGTTTTATTGCTTCGACAAAACATTACTATACAATTATAAATAAAGTAAATACAAATGGCTTCACTTATTATATAAACGATGAAAATAACTATATTAATTTGTTCCTCACCATTGCATTAAAATAATACCTGTTTACTGCACTAGAACAGCCACCAATGACGTCTTGTAACAAAGAAAACCTTGAAATCTGTTCTCGCAATATTCTGTTACTCAGGATTCAGTATACATATTAAAACGCATTGAATTACAATATGTACGTATACTGCTGACGGGATCGTGATATGCTTATGGTAATTTGAAACATCCCTCAACAACCATAGCTATGTTATAGAATTGACTAAAACTGAAACTTAAGAAAAGTTTTCGTATTTATTTTGTAATCGATGATACCAAATAAATACAAACAATGCAACAGGAAGTTCGGATTACCGTTATCATATGAAATGAAAACACAAGCTTCAAATCTTTTTTAGGGAATCATTATTATATGGTAGTTTTTAGAAAAAGGAACGCTGGCAACCTGATGCCACAGTGACTTGTCAAATTTTCCAAAATTCATCCCGTCGCGAAAATCAATTTTTGTTTGCAGACTGAAATACATTTAAAATGACGGTAAAAAATAAAACTGAGGAGCCTAAAAAGGAGAAAACTGAGCCTGCAGTTGCTCCTACTGATGATTTGGTAAGTATATTTGTACTTTTCGTTAATTTTGTTGTGTTACATGTCAGCATAAAATTTTGTGAACAAAAATCTAATTGTTTCAGTCAGAAGAAGACAAGCGACTCCAAGAGGAACTTAACATGCTGGTTGAGAAGTTATTGGTATGTAATCAGTTGATTAACCATAACACTATTAGTACTAGCTAGTTGGAAAACATAACCTAATCTTTGTTTTTTTTTGTTATAGGGGAACGACACTGAACTATATTTTCCCGCACTACAAATGCTGAGCAACCTCATCCGAACATCAACCACATCAATGACATCAGTTCCCAAACCACTTAAGTTTTTAAGGGAACATTATCCTGCCCTCAAGGAGGTATATGAAAAGATATCTGATGCAAACACAAAGAAGTTCTGTGCTGATGTCATCTCTGTGTTGGCTATGGGAGTCAGTGGCACTACTGTAAGTATTCAACTGTATAACTACATGTAAGTGGGGTGGCATTTACATTAGTTTTTTAACAGGTTTCAATTTCAGCCTATTGTATACTCAGATAAAAATGCTATGTACAGAATATTTGTTACCACATCATCTGTTTGAACATTTGTTCTCTACTTGTCCCCAAAGATTTTTAATGGGATTAAAATCTGAAGTGTTTGTAAACCAGTAACTCAAAGAATGTCTTTTTATGAACCATCATTTCAAAATTTCTTCACAATTATATTCTGCTGTGACTTTGGCAGAATTACATGCATAATTCGATTTTTATCATTAAAAATACTCAGTAACCACTGTAGTATACACTTGATGTTTCAATTGATTTAATTTTTAACTGATATTCCTTTCTGCGCATTGGTTGTGGTAATCTGAGGGAAATTAATGTTCAGACATGGAATGATGCAACTGATAATGATAACTTTTCACAATACTATACAGGAATCGGCTTCAAACTTGTAACACCCTTTTACAGTTCCATAGCCAACAAGACACTTTTGTTGTTTTGTCATGCCCGTTCATAGTTTATACTCTTGGTACTAAATTGTTGTTATTTATCATGGTTCCACATGTTAATCAAGCCATCTACATTGTTAACTATCAATATCTTTAAAAACTCTCTTCCATACACATTGAGTAAAGATGTTATTTTACTGGTATCATTCCATTGTGTGTGGTTTTG
Source organism: Carcina quercana (assembly GCA_910589575.2). NCBI lineage: Eukaryota > Metazoa > Arthropoda > Insecta > Lepidoptera > Depressariidae > Carcina > Carcina quercana. The sequence continues at coordinate 4,930,590 of OU342439.1, forward strand.
TTGGATAGTTTTTTTTAAATATTGGGGGTATATTTCCAGCATTTATTTCCAGGTTTGTAGTGACATAAAGGGAATGTCAGGAACATTTTGTTAACATTAGCACCTGGTTTAAAATGTTCTAATGTGTAAAAATATTTAAATATCTTTTTATATTTTTAGGATGCAGCTGAGAAAAGAGAATGTTTAAAGTACTGTTTACTAGGAACCTTGTCCAATGTTGGAGATTGGGGTCATGAATATGTCAGGTATGTACAGACTACAGAGTATCTTTTGGAATACTTGTAGATTGCTTGCGTCTATGCTTGTGTTGTAACGGACAGATTGATATTCCAAATTTAATTTTTAGCTTAGTGTCTATTCTAAGCGGTTCTTCAACACATTTTAACTGAATTCCACTTTGTTTTGAATACCGTAGTCACATTGTTTTCCCTTATTTCTTTGCTGTTAACCATTATAAATAATATTTTTCACATTTGGCGCTCTTTGTGTGCTAGATTTGTTGCTCTTTTGACAATTTGCGACACAATTTGCACTATTTATCTTGTGCCTTTTATTTTAAACCTAACTTAAATAATGTGTTATTTTACATTGTTTTATTTAAAGAAACACAAACAAGTATTATTATTAGAATGTTAAGTTTTTAGAATCACCATAATCCTTTCATCGCCAGGCAACTAGAAGGTGAAATAGCAGAGGAGTGGACCGATGACAACAAAGATACCCTTTTACCACTAGTGTCTGATGTGATCACCTTCGATATGAAGCACTCTGCAGAGATCCAAGCCTGTGACCTGCTTATGGAGATTGATCGCTTGGACTTGTTGACGCAGCACATGGATCAGAGCAATTATCCCCGAGTGTGCCTTTACCTGATCGGGTAAGAGGGCTCTATAATTCAAAGCAAATCTTATAATGTTGCCTCAGCTTTACAATAAGACCACCCTGCGGTTTAACAAAACAGCCCCATTATGTAAAACAGCTGTTCAATATCCAGCTGGATTGTATTGCATTCCATTTAACAAAACTGCTACCTGTTTAGATGCATGTTATTTTACAGAATGGCTTATCTGTAGTCACATCTCTCAGTCAAAAGTATTTTATGTAAGGTGACTGTGATGAAATAAAAATGTATTTAAAATCACTGTTTTCATTCATATTAGGGTCTCTTTACTCATATTACTGGTTTTATCCGTTAATTTTGGCTAACTTCATTCTGCTTTTAGTGCCATTGTTGTGTTTATGCCATACTGATACACGGGCTACTAATCATTGACCTTATGCATTGATAAATTCACAACGTTCATTCTATTCTGCATGTTAAAGTTTACTTATTATAAAAAACTGCTAAACGTCGTTCAGCTGTTTTACATAATGGAGCTGTTTAGTAAAACAGCTGATTAAGCAATCCCACTGAGACATAAACATACGTAAACCCTCATGCTATTAATTTCAATATTACAGCTAATACGTTTCGTTTTTTGACGTTCATTAATGTTTCCATTAGTACCTTAGTCATTTTAGGGTTTTATAATAGGAAAACATTTTGGTATTGCAAAGTTTAAGTATACTCGTATTTTTAATTTTCACTAGAGCATTGTTGGTGCTTATTACCTGATACGATTTTTAGTATGTTAATTATACAAATTCTGTACGGAACCCTCGGTGCGCGAGTTCGACTCGCACTTAGCCGGTTGTTTGGTCCTATCCTAAATCTGTTTCAGATGTGCCAGCTACGTGGTAGAGCCTGAGGCGACACAGATCCTGCAGGGCGTCCGGGACACTTATTTGCGGTTCAACGAGTACCCGCGCGCCTTGCTTGTCGCCATGCAGCTACACGACAAGGCCAAGTGTGAAGAGGTGTTCAACTCTTGCACTGATCCGTAAGTTGGACTTATTTCTTACATATAAGACCTATTATAAAAAAGGACAGAAAACTGCTAGGCTTGTCAATACTGCTCTTTTACGACTACACACTTGTCACAGAGTAAAAACAGAACGTAAGTTCACAGTCTCTCGCTGATCGGCGATACCTCACCTCCCCTGCATGAAACTGACTCAGATAATGACCGTTACGTCATCCGTTCGATGTGTGCCGATATCACGACATTTGTCCGGCCTTTGCACTCGTAACACAATGAGACATGTATGAATGTTTCTCTGTCACCGTCGTGTTTCGATCCCAGTACTGACCGAGTGTGACACGGACTCGAGTGTACCCTCTAACAACGATACACCACACAACCACAGTAAAATCCGAGAAGTAAAATGATTTCATTCAATAGTACCAATCGCGGCTTCAATGTGTGCGCGAATACATTGTAAAACAGGTTCCGACAACCGCCAGTACAGGTTGTATACGTGATACGCCGAAGCGCTCGCTGTAATATAAAAATGTTCACCCCTGACCACACTCCAAATGCCGTCTGCGATACTTTACATCTCGCCGCCAGATAGGGGTCGGCTCAGAGGCTCTTTCTGTCACTACGTTTAGAAATTTTAATGATATCAGACAAGACGTAAATAGAGACTAGGTCAAGCTTCCTCTGAACTATTTTTAATATTTTGAACATACTAAAGTAAATAAATTTACTGTTTTCGTTTATACGATATTATTTTGCAACTGTGTCGTTCGCACGGTTTTCAGCGATATCTCGACATTTCTATGTAATGTCCGGGGAGTGACCTAACCGAGTAAGTATTTAATTATGTCTCCTAGAAGGCCGAAGTCAAACTGCAACATTCAAACTTCTCTGTTTTTACTCCACTGAGTGAAATACACAAATTATTTCACGCTTATCCTAAATTTCATGAAGATTGTTTGTGCCGTTGCGGTGCCAAAAGCTAACTAGTAAACAAACTTGCTTTATGATTCTCTGTACACAGATTGATAAAGAAACAGCTCTGCTACATGCTGGCGCGTCAGTACATCCCGCTCGACATTGAAGACGAGGATCTGCGCACCATACTCCTCAACGCGCACATCAACGATCACTTCCTCAGCTTGGGCAGGGAGGTAAGAAAGATATTTCAGTCATCTATGCAACTCACATATTTACTTTAAAAATATTCATCTTCAGTCTTAAAAATACTTCATTATAAAAGTCATTTCATAATTATTATTTAAAATCGTGATAAATATATTATTATCACCAGCCAGGAAACGTCCACTGCTAGACATAGACCTCCTCCATGGTATGCCACATGGTCCCGAGACACTTGCATCCAGCGACTCCCCGCGACCTTTACTAAGTCATCGGTCCATCTAGTAGTTTATCTAGATTTTCGGGTCTCTTCGGCAGGGTAAGTGAGGGGAATATCATGACACCCCTTGCGCCCCTCTTTTCGCCCGGGATGCTAGGAACTCAACCCCACTATGCCCATTGTTCAAGTAGTTTGCCGGGAACTGTACTAACCTCAATAAAATCATATACATATATTATTTTAACAAACACCGGAATAAGCATTACTTTCCTATATATGAGAGACAAATATTACATTTTCTATACTTGGCACTTCAGGATTGTTCTAAATTTCAGGATCCATATATAAAACACTAACTCCTTCCCTCAACTGGTGCTCTCTTTCTCTTCTCTCTCAGTGTTATTGTAATAATATCATTTTTCTTGACTGCAGCTTGACATAATGGAGCCCAAAACTCCCGAGGAAGTGTACAAAACCTGGTTGGAGTCTGCCGGGTCGGCGCTCCGCCCCTCTCTGCTGGCGGAGCACCCCGTGGACTCAGCGCGCCAGAACCTGTCTGCGACCTTTGTGAATGCCTTCGTCAACGCGGGCTTCGGCCGCGACAAGCTGGTCACCACCGAGGATGGAAACAAATGGATGTACAAAAACAAGGATCATGGTAAGAAAACACGACAAGAGTCCGTAGAAATAGTAACAAACTCGTAATAACTATTTCTGCCTTTAATCAAGAAAGTGTCTTGCTGAAAAAAATTCATCGAATTTAAGATCCTGAGAACTCCAACCAAAACACACATTTATAATATTGTATGGACGTGTATAAATACCAGTGGCGAAGGGTGGAATTTTGGCGAAGGGAAGCCGATCCAAAAAAAAATGCTTACCGCGTGATTCAAATTCGGCTTCAGAAATTCTCAGTATTTCTTCAAATGGGAAGATGATGAGCAAGTAGTCAGTTAGGCAGCATTCCATACGAATTAAAGCCATAATGGCACACAAAACTCACCGTATTGAACGAAATATGCAAGTAAATCACCTTATAAACACAAAAAACAGCACATGAACTTCGAACTAAGTGAAATACTTTCTAATCCGTCACATAAAAACCTTCGATACTAACAAAGCATTCACGCGTACTAAAGTTGTTTATTCCAAACGGAACAAATCACACGCAAATACGCCTAAATAAGACAATGTGACTCGCGATGAAACTTACTATGAAAATGCTACTTTTTAAATTTTGCATTGTTATAACACTATTTACTTGCTAGAAAAAAATGTCTAATTGGCGATGTATTTCCTCCGTATTATTGCTCTCTATCTCGCTCCGCATAAGGCGTTCGAAAGAGAAGAAATCTAGAATGCCGAAGTCCGGCCGGCTTATATCGTGAAATAAAAAGCGACGTTTACTACGAGAGCGTAAGAGACAGAGCATTAGTTGACACGGGAACTGTGGTATAGTTTTGGCGGGCTTTGACAATTTATAGATAATATCTGTAACCCGGTGGTAATCGGCTTGTATGGACCATTCGCCACTGATAGATATTGCTTTTTAATTGTGCGCAGGCGTTTTTTGTATTGCTTTTTAATTGCGCACAGGCGTTTTTTGTATTGCTTTTTAATTGCGCACAGGCGTTTCTTGTAGTAATATTTTGAGCGTATAAAAGTTAATAGTACATTACATTAATGATATGTGGAAAGGATTTTTGAAAGGTAAGCCGGTGGGAATCGGGTTGTATGGACCCTTCGCCACTGATAAATACATAGATCGCTCAAAAGCTTGCTGAGTGACTCAGCTTGTTGATAGTCCAAAGTAAAGGACCACTCGCTGTTCACTTCCATCTGTCATCACTAGTTGAATACTTTTGGTAGTTGTGCACTTGTTAGGGTTCTGTACCTAAAAGGAAAAAAGGAACCCTTATAGGATTACCTTGCTGTCAGTCTAGCTGTCTGTCAAGACAATTTTTATCAGGAACATGTGAAGATATCAAGTTGGAATGAATATCAAAGTCTGCAGTTCCTTGGTTAATCTAAGCTTAATTAATCTCTAAGTCAATGCAATAAAATACCATTTATTCCGCTTATTCTTGACGATTTTCCTTAAGAGCTCATCAAAATCTACAGGATTCTTTCTATTGAGCTAGAATAATGAAATTTGGCCAGAAGCAAGGTATACAGCAGGTATAGCAGCCTTGTTAATTATATCTCATTAAAATTTTACGATTACACACTGTTCAATCACTTGTTGGTATTTGTATTTCAATGTGTGTGTTAATTATTCATATTCTGTACGGAACCCTCAGTGCGCAAGACCGACTCGCACTTGGCCGTTTTTAAGATCATATAACCTGTATAATGTTTTGTTCGTGCAGGCATGTTGTCCGCGGCTGCGTCGCTGGGCATGATCCACCTGTGGGACGTGGACGGCGGCCTCACTCCCATCGACAAGTACCTGTACACGGCGGACGAACACATCAAGGCTGGCGCGCTGCTCGCTCTCGGACTAGTCAACTGCGGCGTGAGAAACGAGTGCGACCCCGCGCTGGCGCTCCTCTCCGACTACGTGCTACACTCCAGTTCCAACCTCAGAATCGGCAGCGTTCTGGGTGAGTCGAGCTACAACACAACACCTTGGATGACACCGTGGTTATACACGCTTGGACTTATAATTCGCAGGCCCCGGGTTAGATTCCCGTGAAGGTACCTGTCGTTACTCGGTTTCGTTGGTAGTAGGGGATTTTCTACATCCGCCTGGCTAGCTACCACCATGCTACCTAAGTCTGCCGTCAGTGTTGATATCACTGTTGTGTTCGGGTGTGGAAGGTAGCAGAGCCAGCGCCTCATTAACTTGGGGCTTCTGGGTGCGCACGCTTACCACCCAACGAGCCTCTTGGCACTTACCATCAGGTGAGATAAAGGTGAGTGATGGTTTCAAAACTGGAATAGCAACATAAAAAATTGTGTACAAAAGACTAGGAAGGCCGGCGCCAAATTTTGCAAATTGGTGGGCATAATTTAAATGTCTGTGTGAAGTCTACCAAGGCCCGGATGTGGGTGTACAATGGTCTAGAGATGGTGTTGCTCACGTCAACAGAAGATGCCGTCAGTACCCTGAACGTGTTCCATGGGTGGGGCTCAGCGAGCAATAACCTTTGCCGCGCTCTCTTAAAGAGGCTCTATTGTTTTCTGTGTTGTATGTCAGGTCTGGGTATCGCGTACGCGGGCACCCAGCGCGACGATGTGCTGTCCCACCTGATCCCCGTGCTGAGCGACACGAGCGCGCCCGCGGAGATATGCGCGCTAGCTGCCATCTCGTGTGGACTCATCGCTGTCGGCTCCTGCAACGGTGAAGTGAGTGACATGTGGATATATCGTTGGGGGAATTGCACTGTGTGTCTAGCACTAAAAGGAGATGTAGATAATCTGTCATCTGCAACGAAGGCTATGCAAAGAGATAGAGAAGGAAGGGCTGTGTAGTTTTGACTTTAAAATAGCTTTAAAATATCTGTTACTTTATACACAACCTTTTCTCTGAGCGGTTAATTTTTTTCGTAAATAGTCGTTTTGGTAATTCTTTTATTTCGTTAGGTATTGCGCGACTAACAAAAATGACAGGATATGAACATCAGCGTCCTTCATATAGTCTTTAGCTCCGACCGCTTATGTCATGTCATGAGTCATGACCGACTTGATAGTGTTATAAACAGAATAATACAGGTGTATGAGACGCCGCATTCGTTCCCATGGATATATTTTGACTATCAATTTTATGATGACTACTTTTAACGATAGCAACTTGTTTTACGCACAGGTAACTTGCGCCATCATCCAGCGGCTAATGGACGACAACAAGGACCTGAACTCGTCCACATACGCCAGATTCTTGCATTTGGGGCTTGGTCTCTGCTTCTTAGGTAACTACGACAGTTATTCATCAGTGTCGAAAAGTATCTCAGTATGTCATTCATCATCATCATCTTTGCTATCATTATTTATGCATATATATAACTTCTGCGTGTCTCAGGTTGCAAGGAACAGACTGAGGCGACAATGGCGGCGCTGGAAGTGCTGCCCGAGCCGCAGCAGTCGCTCTGTCAGACCACGCTGTCGATGTGCGCGTTCGCAGGCACCGGGGACGTGCTCACAGTGCAACGGATGCTGCACATCTGCTCCAAACACTATGACACTGACGTGAGCACACTCTGTCAGACCACGCTGTCCATGTGTGGACATAGTGTCAGACCAATCCCTATGAACCAAAAATGAGAAAACTTTGACCGTCGATTCCTGTACCAACCAATATATAAATTTAATCGAAATTTGTAAAGCTGTTATCGAGGTCCCAAATAAAGTATATGTGATTGTGTCATGTGAGTGTCATGATTAATGATGTCGCGTGTGTTTTCAGAATGAACAATCCTCAACGGAAGACACAGCGTTCAAGAAGCAAGACAAGAAGGACGCTAAGGAGAGCACCAGTACCACGACCGCTAGCACTTCAAAGGATGACAAGAACAAAAGTATGCTGTTCTGATATTTTCCTAATCGTCAACCCTGCCTTATATATATATTTATTATTAAATAAAGCACCATAAAAAAGATATCTACGCATCATTGGTTGCATAAACATTGTTATATCGAGTATATCTTTCTCTCGTATTTCATGAGGATATATCAAAATCTACTTAAGTTACTTTTATTTGAAAATACAAGAAAAATTGAACAGTTAATTACGATTATCATCCGCCGGGAGACGACCACAGCTGAACATAGGCCTCCCCTATAACACACGTCGAACAAATGTCGTGATATGGGCACACATCCAACGGGTGACGTTTTTTATAAGCGCACATGTGTGAGTACTCCGCGCGCGCCATACGTAATGGTCATTTTCTGCGCCAGTCTTTAGCGGGGGAGTGAGGTATCGCGGATCGGTGGGAGGCGGTGAACGTCCATTCTGTACGTAGTTTCTATATTATGTGGCTATGGTTTGCGATCATTATACCAGAAGTATATGTTACTAAGTTTACATATCTTAAATGTTTTACGTATTTGATGATGGTTTATAGGCAAGTCCAAGGACGGCAAAAACAAGGAGAAGGACAAGGAAAAGGAGGCCAACAAGGAGTTGTCGTCGGTCCAAGCGGTAGCCACGCTCGGAGTCGCGGTCATCGCGCTCGGCGAAGAAACAGGCGCCGAGATGTGCACGCGCATCTTTGGACAGCTGGTACGTTGTAGAAGCTGTCGTTGGTACAAGCGGTACCTTCTTCTTACTGTACTTGCTTTTAACCGCGACTTCGTCCAGGTGGACTTAACTGGATCTACTGGATCGATCGGGATTCAATTTCGCATTTATAATATTAGTCTCGGCTATAGAATAGAACTACCCTAAAAACTATGGGTGTCAAGCGTGGTGATTAAAACCACTCATCAATGAGTAGGCTCATGTCCAACATTGGATACATGATAATCACTAACGTTACAGGGTCGTTACGGGGAGCCTGCTGTACGTCGCGCGGTCCCGCTCGCCATCGCCCTGTGCTCCATCTCCAACCCGCAGCTGTCCGTCATCGACGTGCTGAACAAGTACTCGCACGACGCGGACAATGACGTCGCGTACAACGCCATCTTCGCGATGGGTCTCGTCGGAGCCGGTACAAATAACGCTAGGTAACTACAACCACAACACATATCTACATATACAGACGTTGTTTTCAGTCCATCTATTGCTATACAAACTTTTTCCCAGAAGGTAATTTATGTCCATCTACTGCTCCTATTTTTAACCGACTTCAAAAAAGGAGGAGGTTCTCAATTCGACTGTATTTTTTAATGTTTGTCATCTCATAACTTCGACTAGGTGAACCGATTTTGTGGAATTTTTTTTGAAAGCTGGTGCTTCCCGTGTGGTCCCATTTCAATTTGGTCTAGTTCTGTCAATGGCATCCATGAGAAAATCATAAACGTATTAAATTTGCAAGAAGTATTAATTTATTTTAGGGGATGAATGGTGTAGACTTTTAGGGCAGTTGAAGTCGGTTTTTAGTTCTTTTTGAATGGGTTAATTATAACATAACCTATTGCTCTAGCTTTACAGCATGTGTTAAATAAATAGGAGCAATAAACGGATATGAATTACCCCTGGGGAAATTTTTTAATGAGCTTTAGGTGGACTAATCAGCTTAACAACCGTTTTTTACTAGGGACCACTAGGGCTTTTTATTCAGTACGGGGACCCCAAAATTATAAATGAGAATAATTAAAAAACCGACCAAGTGCGAGGCGGACTCGCGCACGGAAGCCTAAAAATCAACTTCAATCATAACTTTTTAGCATTGTTATGCTATACCACAGACCGAACACATCGAAAGGATGACGTTTGTAAACACGGTGTGAAAGTAATAACCGACGCGACGCCATATTAATCATAATTTATGACATTTCTCAACGGAGCCCTATTACTACGGAACCCCTGTCTTCCCGTCCGTCTGTCACAGGGCTATATACTCGTATTTTGGTTACCTAGATAAAATTTTCACACTATGGCCGCTATAACAAACAAAAAGAAGTTTAAAATTAAAGGGAGTCTCATACACGAAACTGTTTTTTCCGTCGCTTTTGTTCGATTAAATATTGTGCGTCACGGATCCTTTGCGTGATATTTCGACTCTTACTTGGCCACATTTTATTATTATAAATAACAATTCCTGTTCTACCAACAACACAAAAAGAAGGAATGTTTTTTCGTCGGTTTTTGGTAAGTGAATCGTGTTGTTGTGTGTCAGGTTGGCGACGATGCTGCGGGCGCTGGCGCTGTACCACGGCAAATCGCCGGTACACTTGTTCATGGTGCGTCTGGCGCAGGGCCTGTGCCATGCGGGCAAAGGCACGGTGACGCTCTCCCCCGCACACTCGGACCGGCGACTGCTCAACCAGCCCGCACTCGCCGGACTGCTCGTCGTGCTCACAGCATTCCTGGACTGCAAGAACAGTGAGACAGCTGCATGATATACTGATAGTCTGATATAATAATTTACCGCAACCCACCCCAAGGGCGACGTACCAAATTTCAGAGAATGGTTATATATTCAGCCCTTATTTTTGTGTATTTTTTTGGTTTAGTTCATCAATGGTTATATATTCAGCCCTTTTGTGTATTTTTTTTGGTTTAGTTCATCAATTTCTCAGAAATGTGTTGACCGGTTTGAATTGTTTTATGTAAACAGTTTATTTTTATTAGCGTTTTGCCCGCGACTTCGTCTGAGTGAACTTCAGAAATTATCTCACGGGGATAAAAGTAGCCCTTTCTCTATGTGTGGGTCGTCAGCTTCCTCATAGAGCTATGAGAATTCTACGCATGCCAAATTTTAAGGCAATTTAGGAGCAATCAAACTTTAGCATTCATAATTTAGCAGCAACCATGACTCAGTTACAGCGAGTTGTTTTTAGTGTGTCAGCTGGAGACATGGGTCTCCAGCTGACACATGCCAGGAAGGCAAACCAGTGAGGTTAGGGCTTTAGACTATAGTCACGCATTTAAAGCACAATTACAGCAATGAGAGCCAAAAAAATTAACGATCACATTGATAAACTGTTGGATCTACGAACGAAATACCGTGTGTAAGCTGGCGACCCGTGTCACCAGCTTACACATCTGGATCTTCGTAATTATTCAAGTTACGATTATGTATTGTACCTCATATTTTAGAGCAAAATAGCAGCGCCAGGCTTCAAAATTTTCGAATCTCTAGTGCTAAAACTGTTTGAGCTACGAGCCGATATGTGTGTGTAAGCTGGTGACATGGGTCGCCAGCTGACACATGTTGTATCTCTGAAACTACATAAGTGAGAACTTCGTTTTAAAGATCAGATGAGACCATACAATAGCAGCGTTCACGAGTCAAAATTTCAAATCTCCTGGCTGTCTAGATTCAAAGTTATAAGCAAAAAACTATTTTCCCGCCAAAAAATTCAAAATAATCGCACGGACGCCGCTGAGCGGGCCGTTGCCGTTCCGTGCGCTACGCTATTACAATAGAGTTTCAACTTAGCCGTCATTGTTTTAAAATTCATTTTAACCTGCACTTTCGTATCGATTCAATTGGTATATTGAGCGTGTTAGACCAGGAGCCGACAGAAATAAGCAATGGTATACTACCGATTAACTTCATAGAGAGACTACGAACGACCTTCACCAAATTTGAGGTCAAGTGAGAACCCTTCATCGCAAATCTACTAATTTGACTAATACGGAACCAAGATTTAGTTTAGTAATGAATCAACATATAAGAAATAACAATTTACGGTGTGATATAACATAGTATAAGAGGTATATGTTCAACATATACAGCTTATATCACTATGATCAATAATTGTTGAGCTCGGTATTTAGTATATTTTCAATAGCAATTATTGAATAAAACATGATATAGATTTCACAAACATTTAATTTTAGTTATTTTCACCGCTCCAGTTCCAGCTAAATGTTTGCCTGTCACAATGTGCGTACTCAGAAGGCGGCTTTTAGCTATAGTATAACTAAATGGTAGGCTTGTGAACTCAACTTCATCCACGTTTACTTCAGAAATGAACCCACGGGAACTATCGATTGGGATAAAAAGTAGCCTTTGTCCTTTTCTGATCCTTTAACTACTCCTATACCAAAAAAATGAGATGATTCCGACTCTCTGTTACGACGTAACGAATAAATAACGTAATAAATAAATAAACATGAGTTTATTTTTCTTTACATTCTTCAAACATTTGATGATATATATTTAACTAAAAAGTTGAAAATTATTGTGAAATATGTGAGAGACTGGAGCCTAAATTAGATTAACTTAGGTATCCAGGCCTCCCTTATCTCCGAAAAAGAAAACAAAGAGTAGTATGTTGCTTAGATTAAATCAGTAAAGTAAGGACAAAAACCCCCACTAACGCATTTAAAATATTACTATAGCTGGATGTGTATGGACAACTTTCTAGCATCCTGTTACATTTTACGAAACGGTAGTGGTATACAAAAAAGTGTATACGATTATAATATTAGTGTAGAAGCCAATAAAGCTCATATTTACTTGTACTAGGCCACGAACGACGACTGATCCCGAAGTAACACGATTTATCAACCAATACGGCAAAGCGTCACGGGGAAGTTGGGGAGAGGTTGGGTTGGTGCGGGGAGATGCGTATTCCAGTGTTGTCCATGCGGCGGCGGCGGCATGTTAGAGGCTAGTTCCCATAGTTTGAAGCTCCTATACACGAGACTCGGTAACACGACAACAGCGCGTGCCGGGCGCGTGCACAGTGCGCCCGCGTTCCAAAGGTGGTGTGTTTACATACAGCGTAGAGTGCAGTGCAATGGTCAATTTTGAATCTAATGCGATAAGATATCGTGTCTTATCTATGTCTGGTGCAGGTATGTTATTTTGGTTTTTTTTTTATCCGACTATATTTGTATTCATTAGAGAGTTAACAAAAGGGGGCGCTAAGACGGAACTATTGCAGAGTGAACGACTCGTACTCTCTGACTATTGCGCGTAAGTTTTTCTTTTTCTTCTTCCGCGCCCCCTTTTTTGTACACCGTAACCAGAGCTGTGTTTCATATAAATACAATTCGTAATAAACTGACAAATTTTATCTTGGTTCCGTATTAGTCAAATTAGTAGATTTGCGATGAAGGGTTCTCACTTGACCTCAAATTTGGTGAAGGTCGTTCGTAGTCTCTCTATGAAGTTAATCGGTAGTATACCATTGCTTATTTCTGTCGGCTCCTGGTCTAACACGCTCAATATACCAATTGAATCGATACGAAAGTGCAGGTTAAAATGAATTTTAAAACAATGACGGCTAAGTTGAAACTCTATTGTAATAGCGTAGCGCACGGAACGGCAACGGCCCGCTCAGCGGCGTCCGTGCGATTATTTTGAATTTTTTGGCGGGAAAATAGTTTTTTGCTTATAACTTTGAATCTAGACAGCCAGGAGATTTGAAATTTTGACTCGTGAACGCTGCTATTGTATGGTCTCATCTGATCTTTAAAACGAAGTTCTCACTTATGTAGTTTCAGAGATACATCATGTGTCAGCTGGCGACCCATGTCACCAGCTTACACACACATATCGGCTCGTAGCTCAAACAGTTTTAGCACTAGAGATTCGAAAATTTTGAAGCCTGGCGCTGCTATTTTGCTCTAAAATATGAGGTACAATACATAATCGTAACTTGAATAATTACGAAGATCCAGATGTGTAAGCTGGTGACACGGGTCGCCAGCTTACACACGGTATTTCGTTCGTAGATCCAACAGTTTATCAATGTGATCGTTAATTTTTTTGGCTCTCATTGCTGTAATTGTGCTTTAAATGCGTGACTATAGTCTAAAGCCCTAACCTCACTGGTTTGCCTTCCTGGCATGTGTCAGCTGGAGACCCATGTCTCCAGCTGACACACTAAAAACAACTCGCTGTAACTGAGTCATGGTTGCTGCTAAATTATGAATGCTAAAGTTTGATTGCTCCTAAATTGCCTTAAAATTTGGCATGCGTAGAATTCTCATAGCTCTATGAGGAAGCTGACGACCCACACATCTTTCTCTGCCGGCCCATCCAAATATCCCCCTATACTAAAAATCAAGTCATTCAAACTCTCCGTTGCGACGTAATGCACGGACAAAAAGCTCACTTTCGCATTTATAATATTAATATGGATTAAGGTACATCCGAGGCGGGGCTCAAATTTTTTTCTTCAGCGACTTTGAATAAAGTAAAGCCATGTTTATAAGGTAAATTATGTGTGGGTTTTAACAACCTATTACATGCTATTGAAAAATTGCTACCGTAGCACACGGGAAGAAATACGGTGACGTCACGGACTGCGCCCATTTTGTCTTGTATCGTGTGAACTCTTCTTCGACTGCTTACGTTACAAAGAATATAAATAAGTTTGAGATGACTTACCTTTTCACATTGCCTTTTCACATGTCTGGTCAATCAAATGAGTATATTTTTTTGTTAAATAGCCTATTGTCACAGGCCGGTCACTTCAAACAATTGTGGTTAATTGATATTGGTTCCTACATACATCGTTTTATACGCGCGCATGTGTGAGTGAATTCTCCTCCTTGAGCACCTTCTTGCGAGTAGAAGCGAGGAATTGCGGATCGGTGGGAGGCGGTGAACGTATATCCTACTAATATTATACTATATATTTTGAGCTATTGTGCATGTATGTCGACGTGACGTAATGAGATTTTATGTGTGTTCAGTAATCCTGGGCAAGTCTCACTACCTGCTGTACGTGCTAGCCACGGCGATGCAGCCGCGCTGGCTCGTCACCCTAGACGAGAACCTGCAGCCCCTCAACGTGAGCGTGCGCGTCGGTCAGGTATATCACCACCTTAACTACATACTATATTTCCTTTTTTAAAAGCTTTTATTTTTTAGTTTCGAACATTCGATGAAAAATGGATTGGATGTTTTTTTTTATTGGGTACTGTGAATTTGTTTTTGTGGCATAATTGTTTAGTTCTGGCTTCCTTCTTTATTAGTTGCACAAGTCCACTGTTGGACATAGCCTCCATCTTACATTGCCACGTCATCATCACCATTAGGTGATTTGGCATAATCACCACGCGTGGCAGGCGAATTGATGGTTGCAATAAGATATTAAATATACGTAGATGCTGCTACAAATCTCCTTTTTCCCTTTGTCACTTTTTACGACACTAAGGGATGACCTGGTCTTATTATAAAGCGGAGACCACACGGTACACGTATTCTTTGTTATTATATCATTAAGACTAAATGCTGCAGCTATGGGCTTGTTTAATTTGGGTATAACAGTGCCATACATTCCTTGTAGCGCACACAAAATGGAAAACACTAACAGGACTTGTGACTTCCGCAGGCGGTCGACGTGATCGGCAAGGCAGGAACACCTAAAACGATAGCCGGCTCCCACACGCACACGACCCCGGTGCTACTGTCGTTCGGAGAGCGCGCCGAGCTGGCCACGGACGAGTACATACCGCTGTCACCCGTCATGGAGGGCTTCGTCATACTCAAGAAGAACGAGGATAGTATCATGGCCTCGGTCCAGTAGCTAGCATTTAGAAAAGGTTTAAATCGTTAGATGCGCACTCAGCGATATTTTGCATTGTTTGATATAACATGAGAACTGCACTGTACAGTACTAGTTATGTTTGCTCCTCTGAAGTTAGCTCTCCGCAATTTCAAACATGTACAGACGAAACGTGTATTATTTGCAATAAAAGCTATCCCTAGATGACATAAAACACTAGGACATTTCTTTCCACCTATCTTGCCTTGGCTCCCATTTATACGTTAATAATTGATACTTCGCGCTCTATTGTGGCTAACTTCAGAAGGGCAAACTTGGTATGCGAGTACTGTACTGATACATTTGTGTTGGCTAATTATGAGTAAGTCACATATACTTTGTTTAGAGGGCACTTCTAACGATTTAAATATTTGATTTAGAGTAAATTATCTTACTATAAATTCGAGTGTATTGTCAGTTTTTAATTAAATATCGTCGTAAAAGCTGTAAACTTGTTTTTGTTTTTATATAGTTCTGGGCTTGCATTTGACCTTAATCACAGTTACACATTACCTGATGGCAACGCCGTAAAAGTTATGGCCCTTTAGATACTAAAGAATTATGCTCATCCGATGCGTCATGTAGTTTTGTAAAGGCCTTTAAATCAATGTGTAGTGTTGTGTAGTGTGTATCGACTTCGCGCGGCAAACCATCGAACATTGGCTCGCGCGGCAGCTTAACAGACCACAGAGCGACAGTGGTGCCCTCATTGGCTCTTTTCTACAAATCTCCACAATTATGAAATAATTTCAAAAACCAAGTCAGACTATTTGTAATCCTAGCAGGTTTCCGATTTAACAGAACAATACATCAATTGTGTACAATTTCTATCAACAAAACAGTGACAAAACACCAAGTGACCACTTTAGGCGATTTAAGTTATATTAACCACACGGAATCTTTAAATTCAATTTAGAGAAATACATTTAGTGCTCTGAAAGGACTCAAAGGACTGAACGAACGAAATAGAAAAAAGTACTTTCATGAACAAAATTTAATTACTTATATAACAGCAAACTTATAGCTGATCAGCCTTCAGTATTATAATAATGGAGTCCATTAAGAATGGCCTATTATTAGCAATGGATGTTTTCCGTCTGACTATGATGATTACTTATATCAACGTTATATTTATGAAACTATTTTTATATATTTTAGTTTGGTTCTCCTGTTTCTTTAGTATATTTTATTTCACTAACATCTGAACGATTATGATCCCCACCAGTTTCATTGTTCTTTTTATCATTATTACCTTCACCATCTTGATCTTCACTATTTTCATTCTTTCGTTCATTATCATCATTTTTACCTTCATCATCACTACTGTCAATAACTTCTTTGTCGTTTTGATCACTTATTTCCTTGTTTTGTGTATTATCCCTTTTATTATGTTCATCTTTTTCAGTTGTACTTTCTTCATCTTCACTAGAACTATCAGATTGAGAGGACACATTTTGTTTCTGATCAGTCTTCGACTTTTTACCTTTTAGCTTAGCATTTTTCTTTTTCTTTAACCGTTTAGCTCTCTTCTTAGCTGTTTTTTCTTCTGCTGCTCTCCTGTTTTCTTCTATTTTCCTATGATACTCTTCATCTCGCTTCTCCTGTGGAAAGTTATGTTTTCATTTCAACAAAGCATAGAATACTCAAAATACAATGATAAAGTAATGTAAAAAATAAATTAATTGACAAATGTTTTATTTTATTATATTCGGGGAGCTAATAGCATTATTAACAATGTAAATACAAAAATTCTATAATAAGATTCCATTTAGGTTATGCCATAAGCTTCCACAATTGTACAGAAAACATTTTAAATTGCCATTTGTTTGGCTAATGCCTACATTAAAATAATGCATGCATACAAAAACGAAAAACATATTACAATATAGATCACACAAAGGACAGTTTACAGAGACATCTTACTTTTGGAACTGTTTTCTGGCTTTGTAAAAAAACTATTTCTACTATACATTGTATGAATTAGAAGGTTGTCAAGCAGCATAATAAATACTATTATTATTTCTTGTCCTGACGAGAGAAATATGTACTTTTGACCCTATTCTATTTAAGTGGTAATTACTAAGCACAACCCGTTTACTATAAGTTTGGACATTACATTACATGCTCAGTTATCAATGTGTAAAATATCAGTAATACAATCAGTAAAAATGCTGGTTTTTCAGATTTATTCCTATGGTTGCGCTGTAAGACTTTGCTTGTCAAATTTCAGGATCCTAGGTCAATGGGAAGTACCCTATAGTTTTGGTTCCCTTGTATTTTGTATGGAAATGGTCTAAAATTACAATTTTTAAATATAACATAGTAGAGAATATAACATAGTACATAGATTGTAGGGATGCAACGATTATGAATCGGTGCATCGTTTTGCGTTATTAATCGTAATATTTACGATTAATAATGATACCTTGGACCGTAGTAAGAATCGTGGTGATTATTAAACATTAAATACATCAACAACGTCAATCTGAACGCGTCCTGTTCATATGTCCTCTGAGAGATATTAATCACGCCAACAAAGTGATAGAATAAAATGTAGAAAAATATTTTTGGGGTTGGCTTCTATACACATATCTTGAGGATTTTTTCCCGTTCCGATCTACGTTCCCCGTCTTTCAAAAATATTGAGGGTCTAGGAGCACAACTTTTAGATTTGGAGATCCATTTGCGAAATATTAAGCTTTAAAGTAATAATTTTTGTCAGAGTCCACCACCCGAAATCAAAATATATTTGGACGTTAGTAGCGTTAAACCGTGAACTTGTTTTGGGCATTTACGGAACCCGACACACAATTTCTTTTATTTATCACTTTTTAATAATAAAGAATAGATTTTTGTGAATGCTGAAATACATTTATTTGAGACCGTTTAAAAAATAATCGTAATGCATCTTTTATCGTAATAAATAACGATTAGAATCGTTATGGTAATCGTAATCGCCGAATCGATGCATCCCTAATATATTGTGATCTGCTGAATATTATCAACATTATCAAAGCACAAGATTAAGAGTTATACCTTTTCACTTTTCTCCTGTATAAACTTCTGCCTGGCATACTCTTTTCTTCTCAAATGTCGGTAGACATGGAACTCTCCGGAGCCGGCGCCAGCGCTGGATCCCATCACATTGCGAACAAAATCGGGCGCCTGCGGTAATGTCTTCTGTCTAGGGGGCTCCGGTATCACGACTGGTTTATCCTTTAATGTTTATAATAATAAGAAAATTAAAAACGAGAGATTAAATTAAATGCCAAAAATTGATTACACTCACAGGATTTTTCATAAGCTTTTCTAGTTTCAATCTCTGAAGATCTGTTGCATTTTTTATCACTATTGGTTTCTTTTCGTCGGATTTCGATTCTTTATCACACATTTTGATATAAAAGTTAACTGAATCCAGAGATACTTCACCGAAACCAAAAAATAATTTGTTTACTTGAATATTTTTCACAGAATTCACAGATCACCACTGATCACCACAGACAGATCAAGAAAAAAGAATGAAATGAATGAATGTTGTTTTGTTGTTTTTCATTTATCGTTTACAGGAAAGACAATAGTCGCTAGACCTTACAGCCCTTGAATGAATGGGTTAGATAACAATTTTTACAAACGCAATTGCGTTCAATTAAATAAGCGTCAAAATTCAATTAAAATATTACAGAAAATATTAACTTAATTAAACTAGTTAACGAAAGATTCTAAACTGGTCTGCTTTTATCGGTTTTTTGAGTTTAAAATTATATCTAGTTTCTCCTTGTGAAGGTCAAAGTTTATTCCCTCCCCCCACTTAGTTCCATCCAACGAGTAGGAGGTGCTTGAGGAGTGCTAAGTTTTATAGCCGGATTTATAGGATTTATTCAGGTAAATACGAAATAAGTGATTACAATCTCTTAGCCACATTAATTTACGTTATAGAAAAATGTATAAAAGGATACATAATGTAGATTTTCTTCTCTTTATTTTTATATAATCACCGTCATCTGTTTCGATTAACTAGAAGAGCAGCAATTGAAATTGACGTGGATTTTACATAAATGGTTGAAATTGGAAAATAAAACATATGCATTACTGCTATTGTAGTATTATATGTTTGTACTTGCAATGACACAACCTATATGTGACCTTGCCGGTGACCCGGCGGCGACGTCGCCCCAATATAATATTTAGTCATAAGTATATTTTAAAAATAACGTGTATCAAAAATAACGAAGTTTGTTATTAACAGGTTAACAAATTCGCTATCCAAAATGCCGATCAAGTCAATTAAGGCTCGCCAGATTTTCGATTCTCGTGGTAACCCCACAGTGGAGGTCGACCTGGTAAGTTATAATTTAAAGCATCATCAGCTTCATAAGCCTACTCTTGGACATGAGTCTCTCTTAATTTTATATGACGAACGAGCTTTGCATAAGTGATTACAATAAGAGGTTGGTACAATAAAGGAAGATCCTGTTGTGTGTTTCTTAAAGTATTTCTCTTAGTCACCTTTTACAGCAACCCTGAGTTGAGATGGATCCTACCTAGGATTATTTTTAAAAAAAGTTGTATTAACATTTTTATTGCACTTTCCTAAGTATAAATATGTATGTGAGTTTTACATTCTTTTACTTAGTAAAAACTGAGACACTAATCTATCACTTGTAGATATTTTGGTTTTAGATGTTTTGAAGGAAGCTTACTCTTTAAACATTTTTCACTTCTAAGCTAGATTTTACATCATTTCTTGGAATTCAGTTTCAATTTTCAACATTCAATTCAGAATTTCAGTGTGCCTTTTTGTGTCACATAGACTAAATTTAGGTTTCATATGGTTGTTTAAACATTACATTAACTTTAAAAAGCTTTCTACTGGAACCCTTTATGTAATATGTAGCCTATGCCCATCTCATCTCAATGCCATTAGTATAACCATTTAATGGTGATATGGAAACAAATACACAGAGAGTGCTATTTTCAATAACATAATATTAATGTATGATAGTAATAATACATGTATATTAAAAGTCAGTAGGTATTTCTTTCTTTCTCTGCTGGAAACATCAAGCACAGACATCAAAATAACTATAAGAGGTTCCATCTGAATATTCTTAACAAATATCCCCCAAAACTACAACAACTAGGAAATGTTCGAACGAATAGCCATTTTCAAAACCAACATATAACATTGTCAACATCACATCAGGTGAGATTTAGGTCAAAGCGTTGATTTATCTAGTCTGTAAAAAATCTGTGATGTTCAGTTGAATTATACCTTTAATGAGAGTGTTTTCAAATACTAAATTAGAAGAGATGGTTTTGATTTATTTCATGAAGATTTTAATCAGATTATCCAAAATGATGATTAATAATTTGTAATAATGATCAATTAGGTGACAGAGCTAGGCCTGTTCCGCGCGGCAGTTCCATCAGGCGCCTCCACCGGCGTGCACGAAGCCCTGGAGCTCAGGGACAACATCAAGAATGAGTACCATGGCAAGGGTGTGCGCACTGCTATTGAGAACATCAATAACATCATTGCCCCAGAACTGCTCAAGCAGAACATTGAAGTTACAGAGCAGAAGCAGGTAATGTACTCATATATTGTTTGAAACTTTTTTAGTCTCTTATATTTTTAGGACAGTTTGTAGTTGTTTATAGTAATAGTAGTAGTAATATGAACTGGTAATGATGAGCACCTAAATAAAAAAATAAATTTAAACTGTTTAGTTAATGAATAAATAATACTTATTTAATAAGCTATGGAACGAGCTATGCTCGGAATTTTTCGGAATCCAGAATGAGGGAATCCACAGACAAACTAAGGTCGTCGATATAGCTCAACAAGTCAGTGAGGTGAAGTGGCAATAGGCTGGCCACATCGCTCAAAGAACTGATCGGGAGTAATGTTGTCGTCTTCCCCACACTAGATGGACCGACGACCTATTTAAAGTCGCGGGGAGTCGCTGGATTCAAGTTGCTCGGGACCAATCAATGTGGCGTACCATCGAGGAGGCCTATGTCCAGCAGTTGACGTTTCCTGGCTGATGATGATGTGCTGAATCATATACAATATATGAATTCTGTGTGCCTGTATTAAGTTCACTGCTTAAAGTGTCTGGGGGTGCATAAAGGATATAATAATAATAATAATATAATAATAACTAATACAAGCTATCTTTAGCTTAAAAGGAGTACCTCAAAACCTGTATATTAATTGAAGTAGATGATGCAATAAACATTTTTTTCATTTTTTATTTCACATACAGCAAAGTTATTAAAAACTTAAGATTTGGGATACAATCTCAAAGCTAATGCACAAATTTAGATATTATTACAACCCTAAAACCCTAGTGACGTTATTTTCCCATGAACATATTGTAATTTTGTGTGACTATAGTTGCATAGCCTTTAAAGTTGATGTTGCTATGATGATATTGTATGTATGTACACAGATTGACCAGGTGATGCTGCAGATCGATGGCACTGAGAACAAGTCTAAGCTTGGCGCCAACGCCATCCTCGGAGTATCCCTAGCCGTGTGCAAGGCTGGCGCTGCCAAAAAGGGTGTGCCGTTGTACAAGCATCTGGCTGACCTGTCTGGAAACAATGAGATCATCCTGCCGGTACCGGCGTTCAACGTCATCAACGGTGGCTCTCACGCCGGCAACAAGCTTGCCATGCAGGAGTTCATGATACTACCCACTGGTAAATACATTAACAGTTACATATTGTTCACTGTTGGACATGAGACTACCTCATAGATTATTACAACAAATGGGATATTGGAATTAATATCAAATATTTAAATCTGCAATCCCTTTGGTCTGTGAAAAAATCAAACTTCTACTGCGAAAATTATAATCCAGAGAAATTGGGTTCTTGCTGCATTTTTTTAAATAACTTCAAAATTATGGCCTCGTCGTAAACGAGAACACAAAGATGATTTAATTAAACATAACATGTTCTTTATGTAGAAATATTTAAAACAGATAATTACATATATTCTGTACTGTTTATTGTCTTGGCTATGGCTGACAGCAATAAAGATTTATATTCATTATTATTATATCAAAGGATAGATAGGTATAAATTTGTTTCAGTAATGGTCACTATAGGCATCATGTAAAGAATAATCATACAAACTTGTCCAGGTGCTTCCTCGTTCAACGAGGCGATGCGCATGGGCTCCGAGGTGTATCATCATCTGAAGAAGATCATCAAGGACAAGTTTGGTCTGGACTCGACCGCCGTCGGTGACGAGGGTGGCTTCGCTCCCAACATTCTCAACAACAAGGATGCCTTGTTCCTCATCCAGGATGCTATCCAGAATGCTGGTTACACTGGCAAGGTAGTATATCTGTCACTTTCGACGTAATACAAATCCGTTGCAGCATTATACAAATGGTTTAATCTGCTTTCAATCATAAGCAACTTCTGCTACCATCTACCTCTTCTACATCTTCCAAATATTACATATTTAATTATTTTTATTTTATATCACATTTTGGATATACACATTGTGGAATATGATTAAGGACTTTAAATGTTATTCTAAATTTAAATGTTGTGGTTGTGTAATTCTTGTCATAGATGTTTTAATGATATATAAAGTAGATAATCATTAATGATCAATATATTTTTGCATTTGACACCAGTGTTGGGTTTCTAATGATTATGTTTTTCTAGATTGAAATTGGAATGGATGTAGCCGCTTCTGAGTTCCACAAGGATGGCAAATACGATCTGGACTTCAAGAACCCCAACTCCAACCCAGCTGACTTCCTGTCCTCGGAGAAGCTCGCGGAGCTGTACCTGGAGTTCATCAAGGACTTCCCCATGGTCTCCATCGAGGACCCCTTCGACCAGGACGACTGGGCGGCGTGGTCAAACCTCACGTCGCGCACGCCCATACAGATTGTCGGAGACGATCTCACTGTTAGTACTATTGTTTATGGTCAATTTTTGTATTTATAAAACCCATCTACATACATAAATATTTTTCCCTCCACTAAGAGGGGAGCCATTTTATGACAGTGAAACATTATGTCTTCTCATATAAATCTGCTACATAATAATAATAATAAGACATGTTTATTTTGAGTGACTTTTTAGCGAGTGACAGTAAATCAGTGAAAGTTAACTTGAACTAAAATATGTTTTTGTCCAGGTCACTAACCCCAAACGTATCACCACGGCTGTTGAGAAGAAAGCGTGCAACTGCCTGTTGCTGAAGGTGAACCAGATCGGCAGCGTGACAGAGTCCATCGACGCTCACCTCCTGGCCAAGAAGAACGGCTGGGGAACCATGGTCTCCCACAGGTAAGCCCTACATCTCCACTTTTATTATTATTCGCAAGCGGCATTGTCTTTCGGCCCATCTGATAGGGACGATAAGGCTGTAGAGAGTATTTTAACATTTTGTGAAATTTTCAAAATGGCGAGCGGTAGTTGTTTTACTTGGATTAAATAATTGCTCTGCTATAGATAAGATCTAATTTATCATTAACCGTCTTTGTCAATGTGTCAACCTGATTTCGCTCACGTAACCCTCCACATGTAAACACAAGACTGCATCACTTCTATCAGTACGTCGATTTCAACCTCGTTACTACACAATCTGGGTATACGCCCATTGGCCGACGACCATAAAAAAAATTGAGGTAAAATAAAGTTTTAGGTCACGATGTCACTTATTGATAGTCCCCTAGGCTAGGCCTACAAGAACCCGGCCTAGGGGCCCAGTCCTAGCGTCGGGACCTGCCCATAAGCTTAAAAGCCTGGCTGGCCTTACCAAAATATTTTTTCATAAGTTAAGAAAATATTCTTAAAAGTCTGAAAACTATATTATTCATTCGAGCTATTAAAGCTGAATTGAAAAAGTTGGAGTTCTTAATTGTGGTCTTACTTTTACACTTGTCTACCAAATTGAGTGGGGGTCCCAAATGAAAAGTGCCCTGAGTCCCTGGCCCTCTTAAGTCCAGGCCTGCTGTCATGTCATGAAAATTAGCCTTTAGGTCTAAAATCTATATGGGTGTTGTACCAGAAAAGTTTTTGAGTTTCTGAATTTTAATTTAATCCAGATTAAGATATTGAATATTAAACTTCATCCATATGGCCGTAGTCCACCACATAGGCCCAGTGCGGATTGATAAGACGTCACACACACCTTTGAATTTCTTCTCAGGAGTGTGCAGGTTTCCTCAAGATGTATTCCTTCACCGAAAAGCCAATGGGAATGATTTTTATCATTCATACATGAATTCCAAATAACAAATTGGAACTCATTGGTACGAGCCAGGATCTAACCCAGACCTCAAAATGTTCAAGGACTTGGCTCTACTCAACTGAGCTAAACTTATATATATATATATATATATATATATATATATATATATATATGCTATATTTTTGTATGAACTAGGTCCGGAGAAACGGAGGACACGTTCATCGCTGACCTAGTGGTGGGTCTGTCTACGGGACAGATCAAGACAGGCGCTCCGTGCCGCTCCGAGCGACTCGCCAAGTACAACCAGATCCTGCGCATCGAAGAGGAGCTCGGACCAAACGCCAAGTACGCCGGCAAGAACTTCCGCAGACCCGTCTAAGAGTTATAACATTGTTGTACACACGGCTACACATCAAGCTATGCATTACCAGTATACGCTGACCTGACATTGAATGTACTCCCGCACGATGCTAGTTCATCTTATACGGGAAATGTATAGCTTGACGTGTAGCCGTACGTACCACAAATATACGATATGAAGAACGTTAGCAGAGAGTTATAACATTATTACACCACTGTTACACCGTGGTTACACCCTACGGAGAACTCAAGCAAAGAACTATAATAATATTGTTTTAAAAGGCTAATTGTTCTTCTCCTTATAATGTTATGTGGAATATGTATTATCTACTCGATCCATTGATTGCCTACTATCGCATTTGTAGGAGGTGGTGAGCAAACAGTGTGATGTAATTATGTGTTATGATTGGAATAGCAAGTGTTACAGTTGCAACACATCAGAAATTACTTTATTTATAAGTGTCATCATAAGGCTGTAGTGTATGTGTTGAATGTATGAAATCATGTATTATTTATTGAAACAATAAATAGTTGATACACCGATGTTTTGTCATTTTGTGAAACATACTTTTAAAATTTGTCATTGCTGTTTAAACAATCCGCACGAACTGAAGGATTTCGAGTGAACGTATCGTTTCCGTTTCGTATATTGTACCACATCTGAGTAGTTAGTGATGCGCTTATGAATATTAGATATTGTAGATAGAATTTTTTTACTAAAATAAGATTTCATTTTGATTTTAAAAACAATTTAAACTACATTTAAAGATTTTGGAATAATCGGCCCTTTGAACCGGTTATCGAACGCGAAATGAAAAAAAATATTACCGTAAGGATTATTTTTCCCAAATAACATAGCATCAAACGAAAAGAAGACCATGAAATTTTACATTTATTTCACTTCCCTCAACACACTACATAGGAACAAGCAAGAGATAATTATAACTGTTTAAGTTAATGTGACATGGTTCAAAAGTGGATACATATTTTTGTCCTCGAGTGTACCTGCCGACCGACCGAGATCCACTTGCTCACCATGATGGGCCAGCACAGGCCATGACAGCTGTGAAAAGGGCGTCACACGGAATACATCAAATATCAATAATGAGAAAATAAAAGAGCACAAAAAGTAGTTCATTTGTTAATAAATGTTTGTTGTTTTTCAGTTAAGGCAATGGTCGTGATTTATTCATTTCTGTCGTGTATATACTTATCTGTGTTTTATTTTTACTATTAAATGTAGTCCAATCTGAAGCTGGAAAATGATTTCCTAATGCTATACAACCGTAATTTTTTTAGATTAATTTAAAAAATTATGAAAATATTACATGGATTCTGATGAACAGAGACAATATGCCACCCATGCCGCCGGACGAATGCCTGATGATGGCGGCGATCATGGAGGATCGAGTAATGGACCATGGTCAAGAGGCGGCTTATATATGACATGATTCTATCCTCTTTGGTTTGTGTTCAGTGTTTGTCTTTGACTCTGACCCAGTAATTTAAAAAAAACAATGTCCACTGGCAGTCCGGTAAAACGTAGTGATTTACTTGCTCAGTGAAACGTAGTGATTACTTGCTCAGTAGCTCAGTGGTAAGCTAGGTGGTAAGTAATATAAGGTGTAGTGATTAAATGCTCCTAGATATAAGGTGTCTTTGATATAAGGTCAGCCGTTTCCTTGACAGAGGTCTTTGGTTTATTTATGTTGTTTGTGTACAATTGGTTTACAAGTTGGCTTGTGTCTTCAACCACTCTTCAACTTTTGATTCCAAGGATTACTTTTACTTGCTTGCTCGTTTAGTCTCGTGTTGTCTGTTAGCACGCGCTGTTGTCTGTAAGTTCTGTGCTCCCCAACCACTTGAGGGTGTTCAAAGGGTCCGCTACTGAGAAACGAAAATTTGGAATTTCTTGGAGTAAGTCCTGCCCGCCTCAGTTCATGGTGGACTGCCTCATACTATTCTATGTACGATGAATGAAGTACTCATTTTGTTCTTGCAACCCGTTTGTAGTCAACCGAAAAAACATCATCGGTGGGGGTCCTCTATCAATAGTTCTCATTGTCATCCATGTTACAATAATAAGTACTGATAAATATATAGTGCACCGACCTTTCTGTAGACCCTAACCTTAGGGGTAACGGGGTAGCGCATGGTTGCATTCTCATACAACATTTGGTGCACATTCCCTTGCTGATGACAAAGTATTCTTTGCAATAAGTTATATGGATGTGAGATAACTATCTCATTTATTATTTACGTCAAATTAACGAAGTCTATAATTAATGTGGCATCCTGTGAGTGATTTTTGAATTGTTTGAGTAATGTGTGATGCGGCAGTGTGCGGTCGGGAAATATCACGCGTGATGATCACTTGCATTACTTACACAATACACATGTCTATTAAAAATCAAATTATACAGAGTAAAACATGTGATCATCAGGCGTGATGTTTCCCGACCGCTCATTGTCGCATCACACATTACTCGAACAATTCTAACATTAATGCTTATTAAAATCTGTATTTTATTTACAGAGCCTTCAGATGTGACTAAACTTTGACTTCAAACAGAAATCAAGGAGACATCTGAGAACGCCAGTAGATAAAGCATACTATAATGCCTGAACTAAGCCTACAAAAAACCATACATGAAACAAATTTACAACCAAAATTCTGAGCAAACTATACCTGAAGTAATCACAGAAAAACAAACTGATGCACTGAAGCCAATTGTAAAGACATGAATATTTTAAAAAAAGATTCAAACCAGAAACCACTAAACAGCAACGCACTTGAGCAATTCATTTGTAATGATTGCAATAAAAAGTGTGCTTCTAAAGCTAAACTAATCGATCATATTGAAGAACATAAAAAAATAATAGATAAGCGCTACCCTAGACGTGAAAAGAGTTCATTTTCGAGTGTAGCTTGTGAAGATTACATATGTCCAAGAAAAAGTTCATTGGGTAAACGAATAAGAAAATATACAGTTAAAAAACCCTACACTTGTACAATATGTGCTTACAAATGTCCTGATCAATGTAATTTGGATAGACATATAAGAACACATACAGGTGAAAAACCTTATGCTTGTACAATGTGTGATTACAAATGTTCCGGGAAAAATCATTTGAATACACATTTAAGAATACATACAAATGAAAAACCTTACAATTGTACTGTGTGTGATTACAAATCTTCTGATAAAAGTAATTTTGATAAACATGTACGAACACATACAGGTGAAAAGCCATATGCTTGTACATTATGCAAATACAAATGTGCTCATAAGAGTAATTTGGGCAAACATATGAGAACACATACAGGTGAAAAACCTTATCCTTGTACAATGTGTGATTACAGATGTTCTATTTTAAGTGGTTTGGATGCACATTTAAGAACACATACAGGTGAAAAACCTTTTTGTTGTTCTATGTGTGGCTACAAATGCTCTGTTAAAAGTAGTTTGAAAGTACATGTGTCAAGAATACATAAAATATAAGAATATGTTTTTATAAATTGTGTTTTAGTTCAGTTGTTGTTAATAATAGGATCACCTCATGTCATTCCGCGTGGGTGTCGTAAAAGGCGACTAAGGGAAACATATTCAGGAGAACATCGGCAGCATCGACTTTGTAGCAACATCTTGCTGCGATCACAGATCCGCCTGTGGTGATTACGGCAATTCCACTCATGGAAAGTTCGACAAGGCGATCTATGAGAAAGGCTCGTGTCCAACAGTAGGCTTTAACTGTCTATTGAGTTGACTAAACTGATTATCGAGAGCAAAAAGTATTCTGAATAAGAGGTGAGGTTTTCAGTTTCAGTAGGATGCATCATCCCGTATTCATTTTGGATAAGTTTGGGATGAATGGGTCGTCTTTTTCCTCATAGAGCTAGGAGAATTCTACACATGCCAACTGTTGTATACGTAAGTAAAAGACAAGCTTCGGATTCACACTCTTTATTCATTGCGTACGGAGCGAGGTGCGGGGCGGAGCCACACACACAGATACAACTATCGTGTAGGTTACATTGTATACACGCTTACATACATAACATCTCCTCCCCATAGTTAACAATATAAGTTGAGGAACATTATTCAAACATTATTCTTTATAAGTAATATTTCCCCGTTTACGTAAAACTCTAGGATAACTCCTGGTGGGAGGATCTACATTTAAATCGCTGTCTGGCACAGAAGGTGCATGTGGCAAATCATCTTCGGCGTCTTCAAATTCCAACTCAGAGTTTACAACCGAGCCTGAATCTAATTCAGCAGACGAAGCTACACTAGGAGTCGGTAGGTCGCAGGACACGTTTTCCGTAGCGGGCGCAGGGTGCGCCGCCGCGGGCGCTGCGGTCACCACGCTATCCTCGACACGCTGCGGGGGCGCGGGGGGTGCGGTCACAGCACGAGCCGGGGACGGTACGGTTACTACCTTCTCCTCCCCACTCTGAGGTGCAGTTGACAGTGGTGTACCACTTGGTACTTGAACATAAATTTGGGGCGTCCAATTGTAACCGTTAACAAAGTCATCCCCTTTAAAAATCATAATTTGATTTTTATGCTTTTTAAATGTACAATTGGTTTCTAAATCCTTAACTAAATAAGTCACATTTCCAATTCTTTTAACTATAAATCCTTTGCACCAAATAAACTTATTATTTCCAAAGTTCTTCTTATAAACTATCTTTTCATCAGGGGAGAATTTTTTAAATTTTTTCCCTCCTGCCGCTTTACTCTGTAAACACTGTTTGTAATAATAATAATAATAATGTTTTATTAAAGGCATAAAAAACCCAAAAATAATAATAATACAATAATAAAAAGATACAAATAATAATAATATAAAACTAAAAACCTAGTCTAGTCTATAGGTCTACATCATTTTCGGTTTGCATCCCGGTGCACGGAGAGCCAGTAGCCAAAAATAGGACTGGACACCCCCTCCACCACAGCCTGGAGAATGTCGTTGTCTGTCGCTCGCAGTCTCTCCCGGAAAGACGCGACACGACTGATGATACAGAAAAAGTCAGGGACCCTCGCCTCGGCGAACATGCTCGACGCGCTGCACCAACGCGGCAGCCCCATCAGGATGCGGAACGCGTCATTGTACTGCACCCTGATGGTGCTCATCGACCTTTTCAGGTAGTTGGTCCAGAGTTGACAAGTGTAGAAGCACTGGCAGTACGCTTGAAACAACGTTACTTTCACAGCGTCGCTACACTTGCCAAACCTACGCGCGAGCATATTGCACCTTATAGAGAGAGCCCTTCTCTCTCTCTCTATGTCTGTGTCGTCTTTCCGGTCGTCAGTCAGTATGTGCCCTAAGTACTTAAACTGCTGCACAACCCGAACCGCAGAACCGTTGAGTTTAACTTCAGGTGTCCCCGACGGACCCCTACCAGCTCTAAAAATCAACATCTCAGTTTTAGCGATATTGTACTTCAGTCCGTGAGCGTTGGCATAACGCTCACAGACTGAAAGTAGTTCTTCGAGCGCGCCGATCGATGGGCTGAGAAGCACCATGTCATCAGCATAACTTAAATTGTTAACACATATACCACCTATGTGGCAACCAATTTTAGTGCTTCTCAGCTCCTCGATCAGACTGTTAATGTACAAGCTGAAGAGGTCCGGCGAGGTCAACCCCCCTTGGCGAACACCGCATTCTAACCTATATTTGTTAGACGTCGCGTCACCCCACTTCACACTATTAGTTTGGTTTCCGTACCAGTACCTCAACAGATTCACAACCTCCTTAGGAACACTGGAGTCGAGCAATTTTTTCCAGAGAATTTCATAATTCACTAGATCAAATGCCCGACTCAAATCCAGGAAACACGCGTACACAGACGTGTTACGATCAACGTAATAATTGACGGTGTGTTTTAAGCTGATAATGGCGGAATCTGTTGATAGACCGGGACGGAAGCCAAACTGCGCATCATCAATCCTAATTTTATTCTGCAGTTCGGGCTGCAACAACCGCTCCAAGACCTTACCTATTATCGTACCCAAGGATATCGGGCGATAGTTCGTAGAGGATCCGAGGTCTCCAGTCCTATCTTTAACTATGGGAACCACACTTGTTTCCATGAGGTCTGCAGGTAGGTACGAGTACCTAATACACAAATTATAAAAACAGCTTAGTTTAGCGTACAGGGTGTCGCCCGCCGCGAGAATGTGCTCGAGACTGAGCCCGTCGTGACCGGGTGATTTGCCGTGCTTCATCCGCCGCACTACTCTACCAACATCTTCCGAGGTGAACTGTACACTAGGGCGGGTGTGACTCGAGGTTGATACGGATTTAGTCTCAAGTCCGTCCCCTACTGGCTGTGGCTCAATCTGGAACTGATCCGCAAACATGTTTGCAATGAGTACCGGATCCTGCAGACCTCCCACTCTAACAGGTAGGCTCTGTTTATACTCAAACTTTTTAGTGTCTTTCCAGAATTTGCCGAAATTATTATTACTTCTGTGAGAGGCCAAAATGTCTAACTTGATTTTTTCTTCGTTCCTCTGACACCACTTGAGCTTATTCTTAAAATGCTTACGACTGAGACACATGCCGTCGTAAACATCTCCAGAAGTTGGCTTACCCTTCAAAACCCACCACTCAAACTTCCGTCTATAAGCCTGGTGACTGTCCTTAACGTGGCAGTTCCAACCGGCTACCTTTCTTTTGTTAGAATAATTATTACGTTTACCGGGATGCAAACCGGAGGTCACAATTGCACCTGACTGTAGTATATTTACAATAGATGTATACATGTTATTTATGTAATCATGGTGGTCTTTTAAATAAATGCAATTACTATCACAGTTATCACAATGAAGTGTATCACAGACAGAAAGAAGTTCTAAGGTACAATATTTATAATAGTCATCTATTTGTTTGGAATCTTTTACACCCCACGCGATTCTGTTTGTCTTTTTATTATCGCTGATTACTTCAGCCGATACCTTGCCCATGCTGCAAACGACACGCAGCGGGAAGTGGTCCGACCACGTGACGTCATACATGACGTCAACACTTACCACCGTATCCCAGGCGGCCTTAGTGGTCACACAATGGTCCAGCCAGCGACGGCTGCCATGCGCTTCGCTAACAAACGTGTAAGCGTCAGATTCCGTGCCCAACTTCACGAGGTCAGCGCAAATCCACTCCTGCTCCTCACAGAAGGTCACCAACTCTTTACCAAATCTAGCAGACGGATGCGCATTAAAATCGCCCATAACATACGCAGCCTGTACGTCACAATCCTCTATGATCGCGCTGACCCTCGCTAAGCAGTCGGTGAAGTCGGGGAGAT
Source organism: Carcina quercana (assembly GCA_910589575.2). NCBI lineage: Eukaryota > Metazoa > Arthropoda > Insecta > Lepidoptera > Depressariidae > Carcina > Carcina quercana. The sequence continues at coordinate 4,962,815 of OU342439.1, forward strand.
TGTCCGGTTCATCAGTCAGTTTGTGCTCAACGTGAGCTGCCAACGACGTGGACGCGGGCGATGGTGTCTTAGGGTCTATGAGGTCCAACCGAGACCGAAGCTTACGACCGAAGACCAACTGAGCAGGCGAAAAACCAGTGGTGGTGTGTACAGAGTTCCTGTAGTCAAATAAATATTTTAACAGTCTCTTTTTGCCTTGTTTTTGATCTTTACTACACATAAGACTGGTTTTAATTCCCTTTTTAACCACCTTCACGTAGCTTTCCGCCTGCCCGTTGCTGGGCGCGTGATAGGCTGGTGACGTCACGTGTGAGATTCCATTTAACTCGCAAAACTGTTGAAATTCGCGCGACGTGAAGGCGGTGCCATTGTCACTTACTATAGAGTGAGGTAAACCAAATTTCGACATGAACTCGTAAAGACTGTCGATTACTATAGTCGAAGTCGTATTGTTTTTAACATCATATACTTCAACCCACTTCGTATAAGCGTCAACTACCACTAAATAAGAATGACCGTTTAATGGACCCAGGAAATCGATGTGAATCCTATAAAACGGACTGGACGGAAACTCCCAGTGTGCAAGTGCGGCGCGCGGCGGGGACGGCCGCGCCTGGATACATACATCGCAAGACCCTATCATTTTTTCCAGAGCCTCGTCAATACCGGGGAACCACAGTCTAGAGCGAGCTTCTGCCTTGGTCTTCACTATGCCTAGATGGGAATTGTGCAACTCGAGTAACACACGAGACTGTAGGGTTGTAGGAATAATTACCTTATGACCTCTTAACAAGCATCCGTTCTCAACTGATAATTGACTCCTACATAGAAAAAATGGCCGGATATGCAAGTCCCTTATCTTACTAGGCCAACCCCTCAACGTGTACTTGATGACTCTATTTAAAATGACGTCCTTGTCCGTGTGTTCTCGCAACTCGCGCACCGTGATCGGCAGACTGCCATGTGTGGGTCGTCAGCTTCCTCATAGAGCTATGAGAATTCTACGCATGCCAAATTTTAAGGCAATTTAGGAGCAATCAAACTTTAGCATTCATAATTTAGCAGCAACCATGACTCAGTTACAGCGAGTTGTTTTTAGTGTGTCAGCTGGAGACATGGGTCTCCAGCTGACACATGCCAGGAAGGCAAACCAGTGAGGTTAGGGCTTTAGACTATAGTCAGGCATTTAAAGCACAATTTCAGCAATGAGAGCCAAAAAAATTAACGATCACATTGATAAACTGTTGGATCTACGAACGAAATACCGTGTGTAAGCTGGCGACCCGTGTCACCAGCTTACACATCTGGATCTTCGTAATTATTCAAGTTACGATTATGTATTGTACCTCATATTTTAGAGCAAAATAGCAGCGCCAGGCTTCAAAATTTTCGAATCTCTAGTGCTAAAACTGTTTGAGCTACGAGCCAATTTGTGTGTGTAAGCTGGTGACATGGGTCGCCAGCTGACACATGTTGTATCTCTGAAACTACATAAGTGAGAACTTCGTTTTAAAGATCAGATGAGACCATACAATAGGAGCGTTCACGAGTCAAAATTTCAAATCTCCTGGCTGTCTAGATTCAAAGTTATAAGCAAAAAACTATTTTCCCGCCAAAAAATTCAAAATAATCGCACGGACGCCGCTGAGCGGGCCGTTGCCGTTCCGTGCGCTACGCTATTACAATAGAGTTTCAACTTAGCCGTCATTGTTTTAAAATTCATTTTAACCTGCACTTTCGTATCGATTCAATTGGTATATTGAGCGTGTTAGACCAGGAGCCGACAGAAATAAGCAATGGTATACTACCGATTAACTTTATAGAGAGATTACGAACGACCTTCACCAAATTTGAGGTCAAGTGATAATATAACCCTTCATCGTTGGTGCATAATTCAAGTCTACTAATTTAACTAATAGGAAGTCAAGATTTAGTTTAGTAATGAATCAACTTATCAGAAATAACAATTTACGGTGTGATATAACATAGTATAAGAGGTATATGTTCAACATATACAGTTTATATCACTATGATCAATAATTGTTGAGCTCGGTATTTAGTATATTTTCAGTAGCAATTATTGAATAAAACATGATATAGATTTCACAAACATTTAATTTTAGTTATTTTCACCGCTCCAGTTCCAGCTAAATGTTTGCCTGTCACAATGTGCGTACTCAGAAGGCGGCTTTTAGCTATATTATAACTAAATGGTAGGCTTGTGAACTCAACTTCATCCACGTTTACTTCAGAAATGAACCCACGGGAACTATTGATTGGGATAAAAAGTAGCCTTTGTCCTTTTCTGATCCTTTAACTACTCCTATACCAAAAAAATGTGATGATTCCGACTCTCTGTTACGACGTAACGAATAAATAACGTAATAAATAAATAAACATGAGTTTATTTTTCTTTACATTCTTCAAACATATGATGATATATATTTAACTAAAAAGTTGAAAATTATTGTGAAATATGTGAGAGACTGGAGCCTAAATTAGATTAACTTAGGTATCCAGGCCTTCCTTATCTCCGAAAAAGAAAACAAAGAGTAGTATGTTTCTTAGATTAAATCAGTAAAGTAAGGACAAAAACCCTCACTAACGCATTTAAAATATTACTATAGCTGGATGTGCATGGACAACTTTCTATCATCCTGTTACATTTTACGAAACGGTAGTGGTATACAAAAAAGTGTATACGATTATAATATTAGTGTAGAAGCCAATAAAGCTCATATTTACTTGTACTAGGCCACGAACGACGACTGATCCCGAAGTAACACGATTTATCAACCAATACGGCAAAGCGTCACGGGGAAGTTGGGGAGAGGTTGGGTTGGTGCGGGGAGATGCGTATTCCAGTTAGTAAGAGAGCCCACGACCAAAATTTTTGTCCCATAGCAATATGGCCTCAACCGCATCAAATTGATCGATTCGATTATCGTGAACTCGAAAATACCAGTATCAGAAATTTTTCGCGTAGCGTTTGACCCGGCTAATTTTCAACAAAATGTTAAAATTTTTTACCGGCCCGTATCATAGCAATCTGACTGATTTTTGGACTGTAGTTGGATGATAGCTGTAAGATACCGAAAACAGGTTTTTCAGAAGTCAGTTGTGTCACCTTTTTTTTTGACACAGCAGAAATGGCCTCCCACGCAGTTGCTACACTTCTTGATGTTATTATCCACCTAGTCGGGTTCAGAATCATATAATTTGACGATTTTATACAGTTTCGACCGTATTGCTAAGATACATGGTTTTGGTCGTGGGCTCTCGTACTAAGTGTTGTCCATGCGGCGGCGGCGGCATGTTAGAGGCTAGTTCCCATAGTTTGAAGCTCCTATACACGAGACTCGGTAACACGACAACAGCGCGTGCCGGGCGCGTGCACAGTGCGCCCGCGTTCCAAAGGTGGTGTGTTTACATACAGCGTAGAGTGCAGTGCAATGGTCAATTTTGAATCTAATGCGATAAGATATCGTGTCTTATCTATGTCTGGTGCAGGTATGTTATTTTGGTTTTTTTTATCCGACTATATTTGTATTCATTAGAGAGTTAACAAAAGGGGGCGCTAAGACGGAACTATTGCAGAGTGAACGACTCGTACTCTCTGACTATTGCGCGTAAGTTTTTCTTTTTCTTCTTCCGCGCCCCCTTTTTTGTACACCGTAACCAGAGCTGTGTTTCATATAAATACAATTCGTAATAAACTGACAAATTTTATGTCATGTTATTATATTTTTGCCAATAGTGCCCGTTGATTAGTCGAGAAGTCTAAAATGGCCGACATTTGTCAGTTTATTACGAATCGATAACTCAAGGTAATTGCACAGGTAATTCGGTTCATCTTGTAATTCTATTGTGAGCACCTGAATGATAAATTTGAAAGGCTTATCAGTTTTCAGTGTCATCCTAATTATAAAAACGTACGATATTTTTTATAGAAATAGGTAAGTGCTTTTAGGTTTGTTTAAGCACTATTTTTATTGCTTTCAGAATATATGGTGCTTCTAAGAATATAATCAAACCACCTAAAGGGATGTCGCCAATCTAAGGTACTTAAAACCATAGCTAGCAAAGTGCTAATAAACAAAAAGGCTATTTTAACCGACTTAAAAAAAGGAGGAGGTTCTCAATTCAACGGGTATATTTTTTAAAATGTTTGTTACCTCATAACTTTAGACTGGGTGAACCGATTTGGATGATTATTTTTCATTTGAAAGGTGGTGCTCCCCGTGTGGTCCCAATTTGGTTCAGTTCAGACCATCCATGAGAAAACAATATAAATCTTAAATGTGCCTTAATAAAAGCAGACTTTTAGGGCAATTGAAGTCGGTTTCCAGTTCTTTTTGAACGCATTTACTTGTATTGTAATTTAATATCCTGGTTTTCAGATTTATTCCTATGATTGTACCTTGCTTCTTGTCAAAGTTCCGGATTATAGGTCAACGGGAAGTACCCTGTAGGTTCATATCTTTTTATTGTATATATTATATTTTATAAATAATATTAGTATGGATTGCTATTGAAAATATACTAAATACCGAGCTCAACAATTATTGATCATAGTGATATAAACTGTATATGTTGAACATATACCTCTTATACTATGTTATATCACACCGTAAATTGTTATTTCTGATAAGTTGATTCATTACTAAACTAAATCTTGACTTCCTATTAGTTAAATTAGTAGACTTGAATTATGCACCAACGATGAAGGGTTATATTATCACTTGACCTCAAATTTGGTGAAGGTCGTTCGTAATCTCTCTATAAAGTTAATCGGTAGTATACCATTGCTTATTTCTGTCGGCTCCTGGTCTAACACGCTCAATATACCAATTGAATCGATACGAAAGTGCAGGTTAAAATGAATTTTAAAACAATGACGGCTAAGTTGAAACTCTATTGTAATAGCGTAGCGCACGGAACGGCAACGGCCCGCTCAGCGGCGTCCGTGCGATTATTTTGAATTTTTTGGCGGGAAAATAGTTTTTTGCTTATAACTTTGAATCTAGACAGCCAGGAGATTTGAAATTTTGACTCGTGAACGCTCCTATTGTATGGTCTCATCTGATCTTTAAAACGAAGTTCTCACTTATGTAGTTTCAGAGATACAACATGTGTCAGCTGGCGACCCATGTCACCAGCTTACACACACAAATTGGCTCGTAGCTCAAACAGTTTTAGCACTAGAGATTCGAAAATTTTGAAGCCTGGCGCTGCTATTTTGCTCTAAAATATGAGGTACAATACATAATCGTAACTTGAATAATTACGAAGATCCAGATGTGTAAGCTGGTGACACGGGTCGCCAGCTTACACACGGTATTTCGTTCGTAGATCCAACAGTTTATCAATGTGATCGTTAATTTTTTTGGCTCTCATTGCTGAAATTGTGCTTTAAATGCCTGACTATAGTCTAAAGCCCTAACCTCACTGGTTTGCCTTCCTGGCATGTGTCAGCTGGAGACCCATGTCTCCAGCTGACACACTAAAAACAACTCGCTGTAACTGAGTCATGGTTGCTGCTAAATTATGAATTCTAAAGTTTGATTGCTCCTAAATTGCCTTAAAATTTGGCATGCGTAGAATTCTCATAGCTCTATGAGGAAGCTGACGACCCACACATCAGACTGCCCTCCACTACGAAGTGCACGTATGACGCGCGGTCCTCCGGCGGTGCCGCCGCGCCCGCGCCCGCGCAGCCCCCCGGACCCTCCGGCAGGCTCGCGCGTGACAGGTAGTCGGCGCTGTTATCAGCACTACGTATATACTCTATTGTATAGTTATAGCCACTAAGAAAAATTGCATATCTCTGTAATCGATTTGCGGTTACTTCCGGAATGCCACCGCGTGGACCAAAAATCGAAATGAGGGGTTTATGGTCCGTGCGCAGAACAAAAGGAACAGCTTTTCCATAAAGATATTGATGAAATCTACGTACACCGAATATAATAGCCGTGGCCTCTTTTTGAATTTGCGAGTAACGTTTCTCAGCTGAATTTAACGTTCGCGACGCAAACGATACAGGGCGCTCAAGTCCGTCGGCCTCGACTTGCGATAAAATAGCCCCTAGTCCGCTAGGTGAGGCATCCACCGTCAATATCAGTTTTGCATCCGGATTAAAATGCGTCAAAACTTGATCTGATGCCAAACATTTTTTTATTAAGTTAAAAGCATCATTGTGTTCTTTTAACCAAACCCATTTTGAACCTTTTTTTAACAAATTGTAAAGAGGACTTAAAATGGTTGAAGCACCCTTTATAAAATTTCTATAGTAGTTCACTAATCCAAGAAATGACTGCAACTTATTAACATCTGTTGGAACGGGCGCCTCCAAAACAGCTTTAACTTTTTCTGGTGACTTACTAACACCATTCTTATTAATCACATAGCCTAAATAGTTCACTTCGTTCTTAAAAAATTCACATTTTTCCTGCTGAAGAGTCAATCCCGCATTCTGTAACCTCTGCAGGACCGCGTTTAGTCGCTCTAAGTGTTCCGTCTTGTTTTTGCCCGTAATTAAAATATCATCGATTAAACATAATACGCCCGGCATGCCCGAGAGTAAACAATCAATGGCGCGTTGAAAAATGGCGGGCGCGCTGGCTAAACCGAACACCAGCCGCGTGAAGTTGTACAGCCCGCGATGCGTGTTGATGCAAGTCAGATGCTGTGACTCAGGTTTAAGGTGAAATTGCATATAGGCCATCGATAAATCGAGTTTGGTAAATTGTTGACCTCCGTGTAACTTTGCAAACAATTCTTTGACGGTCGGTAAAGGATATTGTTCAATTAACAACTGTTTGTTTACACTAACCGAATAATCGGCACATATTCTTATCGAACCATTATTTTTTAATACGGGAACAATAGGTGATGCATAATCCGAATCCTCGACATACCGTCCCCGGTGTACGAAAACAACCGCTTGTTAGTCGGCAACAATGGCACCCTTTTAAAATATCGTTTATATGTCTTTTCTGAAATAGCCGTAACCGCTGATCCACTATCGATTTCAAATTTCAAACAAACGTCAAAAATAGAAATTACCTCGGTCATCGGTTCGCCCTTTAAACTACGAATATGAAACACCTTACCATCATCGCCCGCGCTCACGTCGTCGTCGTCCGCCTCCGCCTCCACGTAGTGGAGCTTACGACACATCTTTTGTAAATGCCCTACCTCGTTACACTTCTTACACTTGTAACTGGCGAAACGACACTTCGCGCTTTTATGATTTGAACGACCACAAACGGCACACACTTCGCGAGCACTTTTCTTAGAACCGGCCGCTATCTTGAACACCTGTTGTTGGTCCGGGGTCGCTGCCGGCCGGCCCAGGGCCGTCTGCGCCCCCTCGCGCGCACAACGCGCGCTGCTGGCCAGTTCCACCGCCTTGGCGAGGGTGAGCGACGTGGGGTCCTCCGCAAACAAGCGGTCCCGCTCCGGTCCCAGCTGCATGCCCATGACAAAGCGGTCACAAAGGCTGCCGTCCACGTTGGTGAATTTGCAGTCAGCGGCCAGCCCGCGCAATCTAGCGGCCCATTCCGCATGACTCTCACCCGGCTGCTGTACCGCGGAGTAAAACTTGCTCCTTTCGCCGTATCCACAAACTTTAGGTGTGAAATGACCGTCGAGCTGCTTTATTATGTCATCATATGGTACTGATTGAAGGTCTTTTGGTAACAAAAGATCCACCGTCAACTTATAAGTACCTTCGTTGAGTGTGCTTAAAAGAATTGCTTTTCTTTTATCCTCCGTTGTCTCGTCCACTTTTATGTTGTTTGCCACGAACCACTGTGATAAACGACTTTTAAAAATCTTCCACGAGTTAATTTGGTGGTCGAACAGTGGCAAAATTCCGATTTGAGCCATTCTCAATATTTCGGTTATGTGGGTAGAATTACGATCTCGTCGCCAGTGTTGTATACGTAAGTAAAAGACAAGCTTCGGATTCACACTCTTTATTCATTGCGTACGGAGCGAGGTGCGGGGCGGAGCCACACACACAGATACAACTATCGTGTAGGTTACATTGTATACACGCTTACATACATAACACCAACAATTAAAGCAATTTAGGAGCAGTTAAACTTAAGCTTTCATAATTTAGCAGCAACCATGACTCCATTACAGCGTGTTGTTTTCAGTGTGTTAGCTAGAGACATGGGTCTCCAGCTGACACAAATGCCTGGAAGACCAGAAACCCCACGGTTAGAGCTTTAGACTATAGTCAGGGATTTAAAGGACATTTACAGCAATGAGAGCCAAAAAAATTAACGATCAAATTAATACACTGTTGGATTTACGATCGAAATACCGTGTGTAAGCTGGAGAGCCGTGTCTCCAGCTCTTCAGTATCTTCGTAATTATTCAAGTTACGATTATGTATTGTACCTCAAAATTAAAGGCAAAATTACAGCGCCAGGCTCCAAATTTTTCGAATATCTAGTGCAAAAACTGTTTGAGGTACGAGCCGAAATGTGTCTGTAAGCTGGTGACACGTTTCGTCAGCCAACACATGTTGTATCTCTGAAACTTCTTCGTTTTACAGATCAAATAATACCATACAATTTCAGCATACACGAGTCAAAATTTCAAGCCTTCGGGCTATCTAGATTCAAAGTTATAAGCTAAAAACTATTTTCCCGCCAAAAAATTCAAAATCGCCTGGACGTGGTTAAGCGTTCCGTGCACGTGTAGTGCGATAGAGTTTCAACTTAGTCTTCATTGGTTTAAAAGTCAGTCATTTCAACCTGCGCTTTAGTATTGATTGATTCATTTGTATATTGAGATCGATTCATTTTTAGCTATTAAAGATCACCACAGATGTCTTTGAGCTTAATTGACTTCGCTATAGTTCTGCCAGTGTCAAGTGTGGTGTGTATTCAAACCTGTCAATCACAGCTGTATTAAGTAGTATATTATATACTCTTTGCACAGCTGTCAATGTCAAAATAAACATTGGCAAATAATTTGGTAATCTTGCATGCGAAAAATATTTTAGTGTAATTTCCTCGATATTATCATAAAATGGTGGGAAGAACAGCTGTATTAGCCCGCATCCCTGTGATAAAGTTTCGTAAAGGAGCTGTAGGCCACAGCGGCACGAGCACTGGGCCATCCGCCGCCCCTGCAGCAAGCGTTGGAGCACAAGCTGCCGCTGCTTCGGTATGTACTCATCTATTTTTGTATTGGGCTACCACTTTACTAATAACTTTCACACACATAGTAGAATTAATTGTAGAAAAGTGCTTCATTGTATGACCAAGATTGTTTCGTAACCACCGACCATCGGTCGAAAGTAAGGGAAAGAAAATGAATCTTTTCTTTATTGTATTGTACATACAATTAATGTTGTTATCACTTTAATGTAGACTCTTTTAGACTTTATAAGTAAAACCTAACATGTTTGTTTGCTGTTTTATTCTTGAACTCTAATCTGTCCAAGTAATAATTAAAGCTATTATACCAGATATATCTAATAAAATACCATACTATATCAGATTTTAAGGTATGGTTATTGAACTGGAAAGTAACTCACACAGGGCCATGCCACAGTACAATATCAAGACCGTGCAGAAAAATAACATACAGATATAATCCTTTAATAAATTCTATACCTGCTGTGGCTTACAACGGTACTATGATTCCTTACACACAAACTGCCAAAGACCTTGGTATAATTGTTGATTGTAACCTCTCCTGGCAAGTGCATATCAACAAAATAAGTCGGACAGTCCACTCCGCTTCACACTCCCTTAAAAAGCTTCAAAATTTTCTACCATTTAAGACTAAAATTCAACTGGCTCCAACTATTTTAATGCCCATACTAGATTACGCGGATGTTTGTTTTCTAGATGCTACTGAGGAGCTGATTAATAAATTATAAAGACTGCAAAATTTGTCAATTAGATTTATTTCTGGGCTTCGCAAATTTGACCACATTTCACACTGAAAGGAAAGGGTTAAAATGGCTTCCAATCCGATTTCATCGAATCCGAATCATGGAATCCTGACTCTTCTCTACAACATCTTACACAATCTGACTCATCCCAACTATCTTACTATCTTGAAGAACGGTTTCATTTCCATTCTTTGTCTGGCAGACAATTGCATCCCTAATACTCCCTTGTTCTCTCGTACACTCCCCACACCACTCGCATTTACTCTGATTCCTTCACTGTTCATGCAGTGAGACTCTGGAATACACTTCCAAATGACATATGTGACAGTAGAACTATCGGAACATTTAAAAAACAACTCAAGGAGCACTATTTATCCCTCATTTAAATAATAGGCAGTTTATATGTATGTATGTATATATTTATTTATAATTTATATATTATCTAAATCATGTTATTATTTATTTTTATGCTTTTTTTTCTACATTATCTTCTCTAATATATATGTACTTTTTTGTTTTGTTTATGTACATGTATGTAGGTCTAGTTACAGTATATTCATTTTTTGAAAGCTCCAGTGTGAGTGACGGGAGAAATCTCTTGTTAGGGATAGGCCACTCTAATTGTACAATTTTAGTTATTTGTAATTATTATTATGTACAATAAACAATGTTTCTTGTATGGTAATAGATCTGAAAGGTCGCAGTGACATGCAGGACACACGGACTGCACCCCTCATGTACAAATAATAATAATAATGGGTACCACCTTTAATTTTTTTAAATATAATAACATATTATGTTGCTATAGCAGCCATACTTTCACACATTGTGAAAATTTCAAGTGTCTATGTATTCAGTTCAAAAGTCACATCTCTCTGACAGACAGATGGATAGATGTGGACACAATGGTGGCTTATTAATAGGGCCCTCTTGGACATCCTATGTGTGGAACCCTAAATACATACATTTATACAATTTTTATGACACCTTGTTTTGTATCTGTCATAAGATCAAGAAGTTGAGTTTGTGTGGATTTCAGAAATTGTTCTATCTTGATAATAAGATTCTTAATCATAAGCTTTTCTACTGCCATTAAAACATAAAGTTTAGAAATCTGCTTACTTTTTGTGATTTGTGATGCTTGTTTGAATAAACAGACAGACAATAATCCAAAAATCTGTGATACTGCTACACATACACTATCTATTTCTATATATTTTATTTACTATACAATGCTTACCACACCATACATATGCTAACACAATCATTCTTACTGTGAGGTGAGAACCTGGTGTCCTGAAACATGGGGCAACCTACTCAGGCATCAGCTTCACACACTGCTCCATTACGGTAATTGGCATTAAAACATCTTTGGCCTTTGGATTAAATTGTTTGAATTATATGTTCTCTATGTTATCTATACTTTTTATTTCAGTAAAATTTTACCATATGATAATATCTGAAGTGGGATGTTATGGGAGTTTATAATTCCAGCTGGAAAACAACACTGTTACTCTAGCTACAGCACATTCTAAGCTGGTCACCTTTTCAATGCTATATTTTTCCTTTACTTTGCTCGTCTTATTTTTTGTGTGTGGTTTTTGTTGTTGTTGTCTTTATTTGTGTACATAATTACATATAGTACTGAATAATGAGTTATGTGGTATGTGGATCATCATCAACAGCCTATTAAGCCTATATATATGTCCCCACTGCAGAGGCTCAGGCCTGCTCTGCTATAGAGAGTGTATGGGCCATATTCCACCATGCGGGCCCAGTGTGGATTGGCGGACTTCATATGCCTGTTCAAGAGATGCAGGTTTCCTCACGATTTTTTTCTTCACCGTTAATCAATTGGATAATGTACTTGAATTGAAGAACTCATAGGTACACGGCTGGATTCGAACCCGGAACCCTCAGATTGAGAGTCTGTGCCTTATCCACTGCGCCACCGCCGCTTCGACGAAGTATGTGGATAGTACTGTCTAAATAATGCAACAGAATGATCTTCATCAGGGCCAGCAGTCTGCTCCGATGAGTACAGGCGTGCTCCCAGACATCGACCTGCCTCCGCGCTACAGGAGACAACCGCTGTCACAAGAGGAGATCGACCACATCAATGGCGGTGGAATTGTTTAGTTCATTATCTAAATATTGTAGATATTTCAAACCTAACCTGTATTGTAGATATGTTTAACTGTAGTGCATATTAAGAGCTTTTTTCCTTTCTTTTGTATTATTTATATTACTTTGGGATTTCACAGTATATAATATTCTTTTGTATCAACATCAGAAATGGTGTTATGATGCAGTAGTTTAGACAATATTTGTGAAATATTGTAATATATTGTAAAAATATTCACTGTATGCTTTCTTTCAATGCAGAAAAATGGAATTGCTGTAAGAAAATCAACTGGCGACTCAAAACCTAAGGCTTTAGCAGTATTTAAAGTCCCTTCTGGTACCCTTAAAATGTCATCTGATAAGAAAAAACTTTTATCTTTTGAAATTGCCATACAAACACCGAAAAAATAGAAATCTTTATAAATTTATTTAACCTAAACTAAGGATAGAATTAAAACAGTAACATATTTATGGAAAATAAAAATTCTGTCTAAAGTATACACTGTGGTTTGATTTTATATATACAACTTATTTAAATGCTGTGTAGTCAACATACAAAATGTAAATAATGTACAGTAGAGATATGACAAGCAGTACTCTAATAATACCTAACGTTGAGCTTCGCGCCGGGGACGGCCCACACTTGTGCAGCCGGCCCATCATATGCGACATGACTGTTGTTTACAAACTTTATCACTCCAAACTTGGCAAACCTCGACTTCCACTTTGGTGTTTGTGGCAACTGCAGCAGTGCTTCAGCTACTGCTTTCTTGAGTTGGTCTGTAATTTAAATATTTTGAATTATCATTCATGGTTTCACACTTTGCCGCCATCTTACCAGATGGCGAGTGATGGATGATAGAGAATCTTGATAGACGTGTGCTCCGTACTCAGAAGCCTCGATTTACTGAGGTGCTGGCTAAGTTATGACTCATTGAGTGTTATCAACAATTCTGTTCGGCGGCAGACTTAGACCTCTGGATTGAGAGTGAGAGCAAACTGTGCAGCCACTAATCTGCGGAGGGGGTTGAACTGCTGTTAAAGTAAACCAAAACAAAAAAAAATCCAATTAGAAGCAAGACAAAATATTCGTGAATTTGTTCTTGAATTCGAAAGTAACTTTATTACTAAACGTGTGAACCGATCTCGATGAAATCTGGCATGGAGAAAGCCTAGACTACTTTTGATCCCACTAACAGGTTGATTTTTTTAGTTACGCTGAAGATGCTTGAAGACAGCGTGTATTATTTAAATGTATATACAGTTTCATGTATAATATTGCAGGTAATTACCTGATAGTTTGGCATTGACCACAATAGGATATGGCGGTAGGCGACCCAATGTCTCTAGTATTGTTATGTCCTTCCCACCATCCTGCATATATTTTTTCGAGTAAAGAAGAGTGGTCGAATCAACGGCTGCCCACTCTGCCTGTTTAGTCAACACCATCTGAGCAGACGCCCAATGCGAGCCAGACCCTGAAAATAAATTAAAAATACAATTATCACGACTTACTCATGAGTAGTCATCAGTGTAAGTTACACTTGAATAAATAAACGGCAGCATACTTAGTAAAGATCCAAAGAAAGAGGCATTCTCGCCTTTCTCCTTTAACGTCTTAAGTACTATTTTACTTCCACTCAGAGATTCTTCGTCACAATATGCGAATGTGCACCCGCGGAGGTCCAATAAAGTGCTCACGTTGTGAGCTCTGTGAATAAAAACAATTTATAAATTACCGACAATTAACAATACGACGATAAAATATTAACTCAAATGTTTGGAAACGAATTGTAATAGAAGTTCCCTTATCAGGAGTCAGCGCAGGACAGATAACAATATACATATTTATCTACATAATATAGTTATTTGCTTTTAGTGACTGACAATAGTTCTAAGTTAGATGTTTACACGGCGCTCAGGGTTCGATATGTACAGTTTTGACGAGTTTTTGAAGGCAAGGGTCAACTACTGCTATTACGTTACGATTACGATCGCCGTAGTTGACTGTGTTGTTTCTTATTAATTTTTTTCTTTTCAAAATGATGGTATATATAGACCGGGGAACTGTACGTACATGTCTGGCTTTTATAACATTTTCTAGAAAATAAATTGAAAATCGTTTCCGGCCTTTTAATGTCTCATTATTTATTTTTCAACCCGTCTGGGAAAATTCGAACGAACCTAAACTGAACATTCAAAATATTGTTTCTAAGTTTAAGTGGCAATGCGCAGGCCACATCGCTCGTAGAACATATATCGACAACGGCTAGTAAGCTCTCGATATGTGTACCGGGCCAACCTATACTTCTAGATGGACCAACGACCTGGTAAAGGTCTCGGGAAGCCGCTGGATGCAAGTGGCTCGTCACCGGTCGTTTTGGCGTACCATGGGCACACATGGAGAAGGATATATCTAGAAAAAAATATGCTTTTTCATGGTTTCTATAGCTTACAATCTACAACCCCTATTTTAAATTTTAGCTTAAGGTACCTAGTAGAACATTGGGAAGGTAATTTTTGATATACCACAGGTCACAACTGAACTTAACATTGTAAATAAGAGATTTTTTTAAATCCCAACAGTTAGAGCGTTCTTTCCCCTGCTTGTCCGTGGTACCCTGACCGGTTCCCCAGAGGGTTCGCACGCAAGGTGCGAGGTTTCCACGCAAATAGTGATAAGTGATCAACGAGCGTTATCAAAATCATTATGTAAAATTCAAGACTTTTATATATATACGCTATTTATTGAAGTTCTCAAATTTAAAAAAATCTCAAAGTTGTAAATATTATTACGTGAATAGAATCACAGGACAAAAGCGAATGATGTTCGACTAACTTCTTGTCGCTGTGCACGATGACGTCAGAGAAGTACCCCGGCTGGTTGGTGGTGTTTGCGTGGTGCGCGAACACGGGCGTCGCGGGCAGCAGCTCAGCCGCCGCACTCCCGCGCAGACGCAGGTAAGCAGCTGCCGTCATGAACGCTGAACATACAGGAGACGTAAAAATACAATCGGCAAATAGGAACTAATGAAATACACTCTGTACTTACAGTTACCAATACGGACGGATTTTTTATTTTTCAGGTCTAGAGAGAGAGAATAATTTAGAGAACGAATACTAACTAATAAGAGAACTTGGTCTTCATTTCACCTGATGGATGCGTGCTCATAAAAGATTCAAGATATTTGTTGAAGCTTCTGTTTATAATTATAATACATTAATTAAAAAGGAAGGAAAAAACAGATTGATTACAATTATAGATTAATAAGGCAAGAAAAATACGAGTAGATCTTAAGTTACGATTGAACTCACCTTACATCGATACCTCCTAGTTTGAATTTCACGATGTCCAAATTACGGCCATAATTAAAAAGGGATATTTTAAATGTGTAGTATCTGAGATACGGAATATTTTAAAGTATTTGTTTGTAAAGTGCCTACGAGTGTTTATAGTTACAATTCGTTGTCGCATACGGACTGGGGACCCACATCGGTGCGGGGCAGGCGGACCCCGCGTCCTCTAATTTGCAGGGCAATTGAAGCGTGTGAGTCAAACAGCTCACCTCACTATGAAACAGGACTAGGCATTAGTATTTCGTTCGTGTTGGCAACTGAACATTTTAGTGCCTTTACATGACATATATACATTTAAGCTTTTTTATATAAATTATATTGTTACTTGAATTTAGTAAATTTACATTTCACCTGATGTTAATGATGATAATACCGTATTATAGAAGCGTGCCCACCCAGAAAGAATGAAGGCAACGGGTATGTTAGTTTACATACTAGGGAAGCAATGCTGAAAAACAATCTACTAAAACAGAGAATGGATGCGGAGAGTAGAGGACCGAATCGAGTGGCGCACTCTGGGAGAGGCCTATGTCCAGCATGTAGCCAGCTGTACATGATGAAAACAGACATGTTTGGCCGGATACAACACAGGGCGGACACTTTAAACAAGTGTTGTGATATGGGTTCCTATTTCCATACATCGAATGGATGACGTATGTATACATGCGCTTTGTGAGTAAATTCCCTCCGATCGGGTCCGATCCTTCAGCGGGTCACTTTCTTGCGGGGAGAGGTGAGGTATCGCGGATCAGTGGAAGGCGGTGAACGTCCGTTCACGATTGTTACTTAGATACACGGTGATAAAGCCGACTACGCGTGTGTCAAACAAAATCCTCTTAATTTATGTGGGTATTTCTGACGACTTACCTATATCCACTTTATCGGTGGTAAATGGATCTGGCCGGTCCTGTAACGGACCAGGACCTCTGCTCTCGTATTGTAACGTAGCGTAGCAACCCACCGCTTCCTCCAGCAGTTCAAGAATCAGCTCGTACAGCTGCACAGGATGTGTCGGACACATATACGTCACGACACGAAGCTCTGGTTTTTCATCAGACATGATTAAAATATACGTTCGATCAGTATAAAAACAAACGAGCTAATAACGAAGCTAACACAGGGATTAAAAGTCAAATAGTGAGTGTAATGTTTGTTTATTGTGTAGAATATCAACGGTCGTTGTGATAAACGCTGCACGCAGCGGTCACGAACTATCCGGTTTCTTTAAACCTGTAGCGTGACGTCAGGTTCGCCGGTTCACGTGGTGCATACGTGATTATCCAGCGTACTTTCAATAATGATCAATGATTGTATACTTGGAAAATTATATGTAAATACCCAGTAAATACACTCTTTTTCCTTCAGTGAAATTGATCTTATTCTTATATTGCAAAACTATAACTTTTGCTAACTTGATAACAAATCAATTCCGAAAATCATTTGAATTTTGCGCTAAACTTTAATAGATTAGTGATTGGTAAATAGAAGATAACTCTATCTCTGTCTATCTCTTACCTACATACATATATCGGACGTTATATGAAAGTAAGATGGCACTAAAATTTAAACCATAGTAAATGCTTTCTATGATTATCATAGACAAAACCAAAGAACTACGCCCGACATATTTTTGGCACAAAGCACGTATACACTATATTTAAAGCCAATACATTATTTAAAGTTAAGAGCTTTGTAGTACAATCTTGTAACTAGATTACTAGATCCTCAACTGTGACCAAGACTGTGACTAACCGCAAACTAGATATATAGAGAACCTTGACTACGCGTCAGCGTCGAGTTTTTACTACCGTTCGTTATAGGTACTCTGTGGTAGGCTGGAAACTCTGTGGCGCGACTAAAGATAGAGGATAGAGTAATAAGGGGAGGGCGCTACTTCTGCATTTGAGATTTGTTGAGGTTATCTATTTGTGTTTGTGAAATAAAATGGGCAAAGACGATGTATCGACGAAGAAACGACGCAAATTAAATACTGCTTCATCAAGCGATACTACTAAACAAGTACCAGTGGATGTCTACAAGGTAAAAATTGAGACTATTTCTGTTTTTCTTAGAGTGTACAGAGTACAGACCCATCCATATTTTACCATTTGATTGTTTTGCAGCGAGTTGTAGAATTTGAGGAGCATGAAGCTCAAATACGTCCAGCCGAAAAGGATGCTCACTTGTTTCGGAAAATATGCCAAGAAATCAGACAGTTGATTGTTGATATATCTGAACTAAAAGCTAAAGACACCGATGAGGTAAGTTGAATTACAAGCCTAGAATATAATTTACAAGGATCTTTACTTTTCACTAAGAATGTATTTATATTTTCCTAGGCCAGAGAAAAAATTTCATCTAAAAGAGTAGAAGCTTCTCTGCATCTGGTGGCACTGAAGAAACTAAATCGTTTAGAGAAAGTGCGAACAAGAGCAGGACGCGATGCATTGCACAAAGAGAAACAGAGAGTGGATTCAACACACCTGCTACTACAAAACTTGTTATATGAAGCAGACCATCTCAATAAGGAGGTTACAAAGTGTCTGCAATTTAAGTCCAAAGATGAAGAGATTGAATTAGTTCCTGTACAAGATTTTTACAGAGATGCACCAGCAGATGTATCCCGGCCTGTAAGTAGTACACCATATTATTAATGCTTTTATCAAAATCTTTTTATTATTATTATTAAGATTTGTTTTCCAGGAAATCACAAAAGCAAATAAACATCAATTACAACTTGCAAGACTGGAGTGGGAGTTGCGTCAGCGTCGTGAACATGCAGGAGCTTGCAATGAACTTGTTGCATCCAAAGAGCGTGTTGCGGCGGCCATTGCTGCGGCACGGTCGAGATTGGATGCCATAGCACCGCACCTTCGCGATGTACTCAAGGCCACTAAGCCTTTGCAGGAGTGCTTAGCTTTACGCCTTGATGAAAAAAGGGATGAAGCAAGGGCAGCCAGTCTTCTACCACTACCTCTATTCCTACTATATGCCAATGTGGCTGCATACTCAGATGTGTTAGGAGTTAAAGTTGTCACAGTTGGTAAGCTAAGTTTTGTTTAAGTAAAGACATTCTGGAATGCTATAGTACATACAATAGATAATAATGCTAACTTTTTGTTTTCAATTAAAGCAATATCAGGAGATGAAGATGAAGCTCGAAGATTGGAACAATTGAGCAATGTTGAAAATGAATTGATTCCTTCAAATGACTCTGATTCAGATGCTGATAATAATGATGATGATCAAAGAGATAAAAAGAAGCGTCACCACAGAACTGCAAAGGTGTCTAAAGAGGAGAAAGCTGAAGCTAAGAAGAAGGAAGTGCTTAGGAAGCATCCTCTGCATGTGCAAGTGACAGTGAAGGTTCAAGATGGCACTGGCCTTACATTAATTTTCTCATACTTAGTACATCTGAAAATTGTTGTGGTCAAGTTTACCGTCTCATTGGCAAAACCAGCCATAGGAGTGTCAGCTGCTGATGTGTTAAATGGCCATTGCATCTTAAATGGGTTGTATCCAGGAGATACTGGCAATGATTCACCACACCCTGGTACAGCATTCCTGTTATCAACTGCAGGCATAACTGATAACTTTCAAAATTTTATACCAGAGGTTGGCAGGCCATACATTTGGGCACAAAGAATGTGTGGCTTAGATTTTATGGCAACTCTTACAGATGATCCAAAATCAAATAGAATCCTTCAGCCATGTCAAAGCCTCAGTGTTGTTACTGTAGAGAACTTTATACTAACCTTGAAGAAAAGGCTTAAATCTAGAGTAGAACTTATGATAGAATTGCAGGATCTGGAATCGGGCAAGATATTGCCAACAAAAGGTGGACCTGCTAGATTATTGGGTTCATTGACTCAATGGCAATCCATTGGGTGGCCTGAATACAGTCAGTCTCCTTCAACAGCTTTCTTAATATCAGAGGGTTTGGTTGATCAAAATGATATGCTCTATAGAGCTATTATTACAAGACAATCTGCAAAGCTTGTAGCTTTTGTTGCATTGAGAAGTGACTACCCGAAGGGTGCTCCATTGTTTTCGCTGACCCTGGACTGGAATGGCACGCACCACGCGGGAGTCAACGACGACATTAGAGACATCGAGCGGGTCATCAACACTGACTGGGACACTGACAATAAGAAGCAGTGTTCCCTGTCTGTACAGATTACAAAGTTGCTTACATGTTTGGATATTCTACTAGAAACCTCTGGATCATCTGAATTCCCACCAGATAAAGTCATGTTTAAGCCCACGCGTGGACGTAACAGGGCTAAACCATACAAATATCTGAAGCAAGGCACTGGTGTATTTGTGCAGTATTGACAAAATCAATCTTATTGGTAGGTCATTGTAGATTGTATGGTTTTGCTATTAATTTCGTCCTCAAAAATTCCATTGGATAGAAAAATAAGATACCTTGTTCATGATGTTAAAAATAAGTATTTATTACAACAAAACAAAATAATTTTTATAATACAACAGTCTTTATTCTTATTTCAGTAAAGCATTGAACATTATTGAGGAGGAAATACATAAAAGTATGATCACAACTTGGCAAAAAATAAAGGACTTGAAAATACACTGAAATTCATTCATTACCTTTTTTCACGAGAAAATACTTTTAAACATAACTCGCATCTTAACCTAAAAATGCCATATTGTTATTGGTCGATAATGAGATCTCTATAGCATTTATTTATGTCTATATTGAGATATTACATCGTAATTTTATTTTACATAATACACTACAGTTGGTAATAATAAAATGTTAATAATTATGAGACTTATATGGAAACAATACTACATGTTCTAGTCTAATTACTTTTTTTTAGATTTTTTGTTTTAATCAACTCTCTAGAAGTTTGACTGAAAATATTAATTTTTTAAATGAAACATAGTGTGACGGTCAGAGAAATGGTGTTTAGCTCCCTCTGTGAACTTGTACTACCATACCATTACGAATCTTACAACGATACAACCATTTACAATATGTATTTCAAAAGGGATTTAAAACACACATCTAATATCTATATGTTTATTCATTTCCAAGCGTTCTTTAAAACTTGTCCATCTCTAATATGTCGAATACCATTCTATAACCTACTTTCGACCTCCTCACAGTGTCGCGTGTACTTATGCACATAAAAAAATATAATTCACTATTGCAATCTCTGGTAATCATCATTTCTAAAATAATGTATACAATCATTTTAATTGATATCATTCACTTATTCCTTTTATACATTTTTTTATAATTTTATTTCTCACTGTGAATCAGTTTGAGAACAAAATAAAATCACTTTCCATGTTGCGTGATGCGTCATGTGTGCTTACTACTAAAGGCTTGTGTATTGCATTATGAGATCCCGGCCTCCAGCTTCACGTCCATTATCTTGCGCGGCCCCTTGAGGCAGTTGAGCCGCCTTTGCACTGCGTCTCGGTCTGAAAGTTACATACATAACATTCAGAAAACATATTAGTGTTTGAATTAGAATTGTATTATTGAAAAGTAGGCTCGTTTGCCCACAATTTCACGAGACGCTCTGGCGATGTGGTCTGGAATGGTACGAGGGGCATACCGAAAAGATCGGTAATCGAGTACTTTCGATTTAATTAGATTAAAAACTCTTTTTGATGAATAAACACTGGTTAGTTGAAAATCGAATACAATTGACAGAATTAAAAAAAAATTTTTTTTTTAAAGAACAATATCAGTTTGAAATTGATAGGTCGATAAAAAAATGGAGCTTACAAGAGAAAGTTTCCGTGCCATAATTTTTTACAACTTTCGACGAGGATTATCTCAGGGACAATGTCTCGCTGAGCTTATATCTATATTCAAGAGTGAAGCGCCTAGCCAGACGATAATATATCGCTGGTATTCTGAATTCCGGCGTGGACGTGCTTCTCTTGGCACCGTACCTTCCACAGGCCGGCCAAAAACAGCGGTTACACCAGAAAATGTCGCTGTTGTGCGCCGAATGATACAGGATGACCGACATATTACATATGAGCAGATTCGGGCTACTTTAGGGATAGGTATGACTGCGATACAAACTGTTTTACATGGTGAACTGGGAGTGAGAAAGCTAGTTTCCCGCTGGGTGCCCCATAATTTGTCCGAAGAGCAAAAGGCGGCTCGTGTCAATTGGTGCCGGTCTACTCTGCAACGCTTCAACGGAGGAAAGTCAAAAGCAGTTTATAACATTGTCTCTGGTGATGAATCATGGATCTATTCATATGAGCCAGAAAGAAAGCATCAGTCGGCTGTCTGGGTCTTCGCAGGTGAGATCAAGCCAACAAAAGTTGTCCGCTCTCGCAGCGTATCGAAGAAAATGGTCGCTTCGTTTGTCGCGAAAACAGGACATGTAGTCACAGTTCCCTTAGAGGAACGGAGAACGGTTACCGCTGATTGGTATACAACGGTTTGTTTGCCACAGATGATATCCGAACTCCGTAGAGGTAACCCGAAACGACGCATAATCCTCCATCACGATAATGCGAGCTCTCACACCGCTCAGAAAACAAGCGAGTTTTTGAAGCAGGAAAACGTTGAATTAATGGATCATCCTCCATACAGCCCTGATCTGAGTCCCAATGATTACTTTACATTCCCTAGAATCAAAGATTTATTGCGTGGTCAGCGGTTTCAAGGTCCAGAAGAAGCAGTGGAAGCATACAAATCGACGATTTTGACCATGTCAACTTCGGACTGGAATTGCTGCTATAATAATTGGTTCGAACGAATGCAAAAGTGCATTAACTGCAACGGAGAATACTTCGAAAAGCAATAAAAATAAATTTAGTTATTTCCTGTATGTATTGTTTTATATTCCCGATCATTTCGGTATGCCCCTCGTAACATTTCCTTAGAAATTGCGTATTCACTATGGCCTTGAAGACATACTCCAGATTGTAGCATTCTGGAAACAGAAGCAGGCAGGGAATTTCGCTCTTTAGAAGGGCGCAGAAGAAATGAAGCGAAAGGATTAATGCTAAATTGTCGAAAATCAATAGAGTAAGGGTGGAAACCAGACGATATACTGGTTGACCAATATCCGTCGACATAACTGCATAGGTCAGGTGCAAGTATTACGACTGCTAGCTGGCGGCATAAGAGCTGTACGATTGTGTTGTAGTCTATTCATATTCAGTTTGCATTTGAATTGTTAAAATTGCGGTTCCAATGCAGTTGCCATACAATTACTTTGATGCAATTGTGCCGACTGCAATGAAGCTGTCTGCTATAGGACTGCTCAGACACCTACGCTGTGCGCATCTCTTTCGCCCACTGGCTAAAGAGTATTCTCCCACTGCATGTGTTTTGTCATTCGACGGTTTTGATTGAGTCATGTACTCTGCAATTGTCTTGCGTTGAACATGCAGCCAGGTCTGCCTATGTATACAGTATTTAAGGATGTGGTGTGCCGTACATTTGGAGAGCGTGGTGCGGTGTTGCGGATGCAGCGGGTGCCGCTGTACCAGCGAGTGCAGCAGCACCTGCGCGGACATGTAGCGACGCTCGCACTCCTTCATGTCCCCGAACAGCTCCTCGATCGCTGCCATCTGACACTGAAAACACAATGGTACTACTTAAAAGGTGCTCATTGAATGTTTTAAGCTCATACAACACATAATACAATGGCGATGTGTCTCCGCTTTAGAATAAAATTTAATCAAGTTTACAATAAAGCTTACAATCATGTTATTACTCGTACTATTGGATTCCGCACTAGGCACAGCCTGTATCCCGTTAGTACACGCTTACTAAAACTAAGCAGTGAATTAGTCTAATTTAATTACAATTTAAAAAAAATGAATAAAAATACATATCATCCCGCGGGTGTTGTAAAAGGCGACTAATATTTAGTTTGTAACTACCATAGGTTTCGTCTGCCGGCCGACCATATGTTGTCGAGGTCGTTTTTTTAAATATATGATAGATTTGCACTTGGCCTTCAACTCAGCTGACGGTAAGTGACGATAAGATCGTTGGATGGAAAGCATGACTACCCGGTAGTTTCAACCTAATAGAGGCGCTGGCTTTGCTACCACCTCACATACGGAACACAACAGCGCTATTAACACTCCTGTTTGGCATACTCAGGTAACACGGTGTTAGCTAGTTAGGAATATAAAATGCCGTACCACCAACCAAACCGAGTGCTTATAGGATCCCGCACCGGTAATCTAACCCGGGAGTTCCTTATTGTAAGTTGAACAAGTGAAACTCTCTACTCACCAGCTCTATGGCGTGCTCGTACAGTATTTTATCACAGACGGCGGGTGTGACGCCGGCCTCGTGCAGGCGACGCGACTCGTTCACTATCCACTTGTACTTGTTGTTCATCAGTGAGACCACTGAAACGCACAACATATTGTGTATAGTTCCCGGCCAACATTTTGAACAATAATGGGCATAGTGGGGATAAGTTCGCTCATACCGGGTAACAGAGGGGCGCAAGGGGGACTGTTCGGCCAATCACGTGCCTCAACGCGTTCGAAATGTCATTCCCCTCCCGCTCCCCGCCAAAGAGACCCGAAAATCGTTTACTGCGCAGTCACGGTCATTGTAACTATATCGCAAGTCAGGAAGGTGTATGGTGTGTTGTGTAACGTACCGTTTCGTACTTGCGGCGTCGGCTGTAGCGTGCGGCTGCGGTAGTGCGCGGCGGCGAGGCGCAGACCCGCCGCCAGCGCCTGCATCGCCTGCACCAGCAGACCCAGGCGGACACTGTCGTTGCAGCGCTCTGGGACAACGCACACACATAAACACATTACTTACAACATAACAACAACGCAATCAATTAGACTTTAGACCAGTATTATAAAGTTCCGTTCTTTTCTGAGTAGGATGACTTTTTACTTTTCATGATATTTAATACCTTTTACTTTTTTTCGTATTAATGTCTTAACATTACTAACTGGGACAAAAACAACAACAACAATGCATTATTTAATGTGAATTTATCTAAAGTTCTATGTCTGGCACAAGTAATCCAGTTGACGGCATGGATAGGGACATAGACGACTTTTATCCCAGTAAAGTGTTCTAGTGGGACTATTTCTGATATATAAAAGCTAGTATTCAATATTTTTAAACTTCGGTATGTGTATGGAAATCCATAGGTGAAATAAGTTCGTCGACTTAGCACTACGAGCAGAAGTGTCAATAGAGGACGGATAGCAGACACGTAGTAAGAGTCCTTGAGTGTCGACCACATACCGGGCTGTCAGTGTATTGTACCTTGCGGCAAGCTTATGTTCAGGAGGGAATCTTTGTGTATGTCGGTTGTTATGTTATGTAACTGACCGTCGGAGGCGTCCATGAGTGCTGCGATGGGGGCTCCGCACGACACTGCCAGCTCCGAGAGCAGCTCCGCGAGCATCAGAACAAAGTTCAGCTGTGAGAACACTTTGCTATGCTCCTCCTGCAAAACATAGCAAACACTGCATATTGTAACGGTATAACTTTGAATATGGCTTACAGTACAGACTGTTGAGTACCTAGTTCAGTTTTCCTCATCATTATAATCGGCTACATGAGTCCACTTTTAGACATGAGCTTCCTCCATACAACGACACTTTAGACTTTCAATGAGTTGATGGAGCCATCCATTGCCGTAATATGTTGTTGTCTACCAGAGATTTAAATATAGAGCGGTCATTGGGAAAACGTTTCATATAAACATTTTGATCTCAAAAGTCAATGGTATGTCAAATGTCTAGTACGGCCGCGTGACGTGATATGACACTAGATTAAGTAACTTATTACCTTACCAATTGGTAATAAGTTTAGGATCAAAATGTTTGTTTGCTTTGTCCGGTCTATTAATATTAAATGTCTTTGTTGTCTACCTATCTATAAGTAGATGTTGGTGTTCGTCACCTTAATAATTTTTCACCTTTTACGATTCGCTCAGGATAATTCTATTCTAAAGCCGAGACCACACGGCTACAAAACTAAGCTATATACAATAAAACACAGAATCGGGGCTAGGGACTGCGCATCGTTCCTATACACAATTTAAGGATACACAGAAGAATCTCAAATACATTAAAAGAAACAATTCAGCTCGCACAGCGCTGCGATACAATCATATGCACTCTTCTGACGCATTTTCAGATATAGTAAATCCACCCGGACTGTTCGCGCGTGTGTGAGGTGGAACGTGTGGAAACACAATATAATCAACTTCATATATAGTATCAAGCTGTGTACTGACCGCTAGGATGGTCTCTTCCTGCAGGTTCGGTATGTACACGGGCGGCTCCGGCTGGTGCATCTTGAATCCGCGCAGCAGCGCGTCGGGCAGCGCGCCACGCTTAGGAGAGCTCGCCTCACCGCTGGCCTTCAGCGCCAGGGACACCGGCGGCGACGAGCCTGAACAAACACACAACACGCGGTTTTACTTGTTGTTATTCACAAATACACCTAGTCGGTGCAGTTGCATAGTAAATTACAATGTAACCAGATCATTTATTTGTCAATTTTGGTGTCCTGCCATCCTACATCTGTATATAGGATGATAAATATATATAAAAGTCTCTATAAATTCAATTGTCTGGGTTAATCAAGTAAACAGAAGAAACCATATGTGACAATTTTCAAGTGTGCATAATATGGCAAGTCTAATACCTAGTTTAGCTAAAAATCCCAAACTTTCGAATTTTTTTTAATGTTAAAATCAATTCTTGCCTTCTAGCTTTCTTGTAGTTTTGCAAGTGAGTTATATTGCTTTAATGATATTCTGTGTTATATGTGTGTACGTACCAGATCGTCGGAGGGGGCTTGCGTTTGTCGGAGACACCTGCCACAGGGAGGGCGGGGGCGAGCTCCCAGACTGGCTGCGCAGGCGCGGCAGCGTCGTCGTCGTGCCCAGAGACCCGCCCGTGAACCCCTGCACAACAAACATACAACACTACTCATTATATGTTATATATCAGTTGTACGTATTATATACTATATGTTCCACCCTCCCAGGCTCAACGTAACACTTTGTTCATACCGCGTCACAACGCTGCCATGACAGTATAACAAAAACGTTTCAGTTGAGTATAAGTCCTATTCTAATAATTCAAATATTTCCTATTTTGATGTAATTTGATATATAAACCCATACTTATGTTTTGCTTGAACAGTCTTAAGTATTACCAATTGATATGGCTTTTGATTTCACTTTATTACTATGTTTCTATTTTACTGATAGCATTCGAAAACTCTTTTTACGTCTGTATGTTGTATGTAACTTTGAACCGGAATAAAATTATACAAAACGTTTGTTTATTTTGTATAGATACTCATAAGAGGTCAGAATTCAGTGATATATAATGTATTATGTACTAAAGTACATAGTAATTCAACGATAAAGCTATATATAGGCAAAATATGTATTACTGTACACAAGTCTCTTGAGTATTCCATTCTCTAAGAAACCTTTAGAAGTTCACCCAGTTAGTACCCAAAGTTTAAATGGATGGATCATTGATAAAGTTGACACTTGTCTTGTTGTGTATGTACATATGTATGTGCGTGTATAGTAGACATATGTATAGTTTACTCACAGAGGGTGGTGACAGCGAGCCGATCTGTGTAATGTTCCGCGAGTTGGAGCGGAGCACGTCGATCGGCTGTGATCGCGGTATGTTATTGTTAGACGCGGCCACGTTCGTGTTCTGAAATATCGTACATCATGTTAACACTACACTACGTAGCGCACACGTATGAGATTAGTGGCGTCACGAGTCGTATGTGTATCAACATAGCTCTAGGCTCGACTCCAGCATCAAACGAAATCCGAAAAGCATAATGATACAGATCACACTCAATGATGACTATGTGATTATTTGAATACGCGTCCTAACTAACTAGTCATTTAATTCCGACACGTAGATGTGGAATATGGAGTTTTGGAACAATGACCTGATTAAAGCTCGTAGGGACCGAAAAATGTGAGGTGCGAATGAAATAGACCCAACAATGGTCAAGTACAAACACGAACATGATACAATAAGTTTTTATTTATTATTTGCCCGTATATACATTTTAAAAGTTTTTGAGCGGAAACCTCATATCGTGTACCGGGCGGACTCCCAACTAGATGGACAGACGACCTGTCAAATGTACCCGTGGCTCAAGACTAGTCATTACGGCCCGACTTGGGAAGGTTTATGATCAGCAGTGATCTTTGTAGGCTGATGATAATGGTGCTAGCAAATGAATACTATGCTCCCATTACGGCACAAAAAAAGCTGGTTCAATGCTTAAAAAAATAATCAATTTTCACTTAAAAAAACGCAAGCATGCATCTAGTGTACTGAATATTAAGCAAGGGGTCACCTTGACGAGCATCGGGTTGTGTTCGTGTGTCCGTGCGGTGTGCGCGTGCGCGGCGGAGTGGGCGGGGGGCGCGGGCGCGTGCAGCGGCAGCGTCTGTGGTCTCGGCGCCGCCTCCGACCCGGAAGACGTGCCCGAACACTCCGCAGAACCGCTCTCCGTAGCCTCCACTAGTACAAAATCCTCTTCGCCGGCCCACGTGTTGTCCGACGACTCCGCTGCAATTTAAAAAACGATGTCCATGTTATATGCGCGATTGGATAAACTTTAACACTTCGTTGACAATGTATGTTATTTCATGTTATAAAGACTGACATAATATACAGATTAAATCATTTTTCATAGACAATAACACAAAATATAGACGTCGAAACTTTAGAAAAAGCGTTGGGCGACGAATAAAGATGACACACGCTATAATTACTTACTTAAAATTAAGGACATTGAAGTCTCAACTTTTCCCTTTTCAACATATTTAAATTTGGGCGAAAAATCTGATTTCTAAAATCAATTATTTTCCCGTGATTGAAGAGGTTCAAAAATACTTTGATTTATTTTTAGGGTTTATTTGCGTTAATGACGTGTTTGTTTGAATTATCAGAGCTATTTCACGAGCTGTGGAAAATTATGGTCACATCACATTCATTTTTCTTTTCAGATAATCCTAGACAGACAGCACATTCTTATACAATAGTGCTACTCATGTTTGCAGTATTAAAGTCGTATGTTTACGGTTAACTGACGTAGGGATAAGCTCCTTAATTTACATAATCCTTGCTATAATCTAGACTATAGTTTGTACCAGGCCAATACCAGGCACTGAAGTTGCGCAAATTCCAATGTAAATATGCGAATCTATATTGCATTTCTTATCGGTATAAATCATTTTATAACTTTGCATTGAATGGCTACGACTTTCCAACTACACGGTCACCCGGTCGTGAATATTAATCATACAACATGGCATCATTTACGCTAGTGGCAACTTTTTGATTCATTCAATATTTATAATAACTTGAGGTTTCTGGGGTGGGAATACTTCCATCCTGGGTCTTGAATTATATCCATACTTTTCAATGAGAAAGTATATTTGTTTGTGTCTTTCCTTCACGTCGTAACGGAGAATAAGAATTAGGTTTTTTGGGATAGGGATAGTTAAAGGGTCGGAAAATGATATTTTACATCCCAATCGAACAATTAGTTACTGTAGATTTGTTTATACAATCCACGCAGACAAGTTGTGGGGAAACTATAGTATCAATACACATTTATTTATGGTTAACTAATACAATTGGAAAAACTATCTACAAAAGTCACATTGATAAATAAATAATATCTATAAACATTTATTTTTATCGGTTTAAAATACTGATCATTTTCAAATGACTGGGATTTTAACATTCGAACGCATAAGTTAATTGTAGAACAGTTGCCTCACATATTGATCGATTACGATCGTTTACTATAATAAAAATACAAATATTCGCATGGTATTTGCAGATATATTTATCGAAGAAATTTTGTGTGAAAAACGACTGCGACGTGTAACTATAAAAGCAAGGTTGGCTTCGTGAAATGGAACGCGACATACCCTCCTATTGACGCCGAACGAGTTCTACCTCTAGAGTCTATTATCTTTGAAATAGTCAAACAATGGGCTGGAGCCGTGTTCTCGCAATCAACGAGGATCTGCCCCAGATCCGTGTCCCACTCTCGGTGACCTGGGTGATACACCCGCGATGTATTGACTTCGTTCGATGACTCGTCTATCACAGTATTAGTGAAACGCGACTTATCAATAACATGGAGATTGTCCGTTTGAATGGTCCGATAAGCACACAGTAAATAACACATCACAATGCTTTGATCATTTCTTTCCGTAACAGTTTTCTTAACAACTTATGATTGACTATCAAATATCAATTAATCTTGGTCAGAGATTTGAATTTGAACAATTTTAAAACAGTCATTTTAGGATCGTTTTGAGAGCCGGGTAAAATAAGAAATTGTTGATACAGAGTGTGGGCAATGATCGACACAAATATGAAATGGCATTTCAATGAATAAACTTACGGATCACTAACAGCATGTCCGGTATTAAACGTTCCATAGACAACTTTGCCTAAATTTTTATGAACTCGTGAAGGTCACGTCAGCCAGTACTGAAACGATCCCCGGCATTGCGCTCGCGCCAACTTGTCTGCCCGCCCTCATCTTATTTGTAGCACGTTGGCGTCAGCAACTAACATCACCCACTTTGTGTTTACATATCTATTTTCTACAGATGATTTATTTTAGAGGTTATTAGGGAAGGATTCTTCATTGCCAAGCTCCCTCAGCAACAACCGATAAAAATAGTATATTTAATACAATGTTTATAAAACATCGGAAATTACAAATGAGTTATTAGTGTAATAAATTTTATACAGTGCACTAGGTAGGTCTCCAAGATCACACTTGGGTTATCTAGTTGGTGTTTACGTACTTGCAATGAGGTTTACAGTAATTAAGGTGACGTCTTGACAATTGGTGATTTATTTAATGAATTAGTTGATATGACACGTTATCGAAGTATTTGTCACATGATGCAGAGGAAAATGGATAATTTAGATTTTAAAATCTGATTTCTAGCAGTCATTCTGAGTGAGTATGTGTGTGTGTGTTTGCATAAGAATTGATAATCAATTTCTCCGATAGTCAAAGGAAAATACGATACAAGGCTGAAAATTTAAAAAAAAACTATAATAGGAAGAGTAGGTGTAAATGTAACACGGTAACGTAAATTGGTATATCAGATATTTTGTATATTAATTAAACTTTGCATCCAGATACCTAATTAGAAATATTCTGAATAAATTATGTTTTTTAACAATATTACTCAAGTTCTTTAAAAATTAAATGTTATTGTGAGTTTTAAATGGATTCCGAAATTAGAAGTATGATTGACTATTGTGCCAATACCTATAAAGCCATGATTCACTTTGACATGTTCGTGATAGTATAGGCTTGATAAAATGCCATGACCTTACGTCATACTAGTTCACGTCAATGATTCGTCCAACGTAGAGAGGTCATTGACGAACCGCAAAGCAACTTAGAGCGAACCTAAGATGCATTTGTAAGATAGCGAAAAAAAAAGTGTGTTCGCAATCACCGAATCAATTTTGGTTGCCCGTAAACAGTGGCAGTTTTTATTATGTATTATATATTTTTCACCAAACACATTAATTCGTGTAACGTTCCATGTCTGACCAATTTAAAAAATATATTCTGTGTTCGGTTGTTTTATCTCGAGTGAAACGTTCTCTGTGCTACGGAAGTATCGATTAGCGCTTCAAGTTTGCCTTTTACTGTGTGTATTTAAATTGTTAGAAACATATTTTCGTGACTAAACGACCGATAATACTATTTACTATGTAGCTTGGACATACTTTAGTAAAATTCATTTCGTATAAAATCTTCTCTTCATCTTTATTATTTCTATATAATGTTTATGACAGTGAAATAAAACGCGAATACTCATCAATAAAATTAATTAAAATACGCCTACTTGCTGCCTTCTAGCACAGTCTAGTAAAGAATATAAATCCTATATTTAATATGAATATATTCCAACAAAAATTCAACGTTAACTGAGTTCGTATCTGATCACCAGCGACTGGGACATAGTCATTGGCTTTGAGCTGTCAAACAAGCGTCCTCAGGTGTGCGGTATAAGGACAACTGTCATCTGTTGTAGCAAACAACCTGACCGTGTGTGATTTGTTGAAACATTTTCGCTATTACATAAAAGCCCAACCCAGAATTCATTCAAATTCATCGGAAGCCGTCGAACAAATCCTGTGTGTGTATCAAAACAAGCGAGTTGGGATTTAAAAAAGGAAAAGCCCGATAGGTAGTGGTGTGTCTCGGAGTCAGTGATACCAGGAAGCGTAGCGACTTTGAAAGTTCTTCAGACTCGAATCGTTTCGTTTATTTTGAGTCGATGAGCTAATTCAAATTCTTGATGAGATGACTTCAATGAATCTAACATTATTTTCGTAAAGGCGTTTCGATAAGAGTTTCCATGTATTGTTAAAAACTAACTTTAAAACGTGTAGAATAATAAACGTGTCTCAAATTTTCGCTCGCTGTGAATTTTTTAAGGTTTGTTGTTTGACTATAGACCCTTATAAAATGAAAAGTTGAATTTTCCGTAGACTTTGACTTTTCAAATACTTGACCCCCTAGGATTTTCATCAAAATCATTTGCGAGATCGTAGTGATACATTAATTTTATAATATAGTGACATATAGTATATGATATGCTACCTGATGACGTGGTCTGGTGTTTCCTGGGGTGTGATGGGAGCTGCGTGACGGGTATGGAGACGCGCGGGGAGGGCGCGGCGGCGGTGGGGGCGCGTGTCGGCTGGCAGGAGGCACCGGGCGCGTAGCCGAGCGGGCCCGTGCACACCGCCGGCGGAGCACTGCCCACCCCAGACACGGGGTTGCTAGAGGTCGGCCCTGGTGGCAACAAACATAACATGCAGTCGTTGTTCGATAATGTAATACAACATAAAAGATGGAACTAAGAATGCTCTGAAAATGAATATGATTAAATCGTCGAACTTATTGAACGTCGAATTGCCGTGATATTTAACTGTACATATATGTCACCCCACATAATTTGAGAGTGATAATTTAGTGCGTACTATAGATTAATTACGTCCGACGTATAAAACTATTTATTTGTCTATTAACCAAGAAGCGAATTATGTTCCAGCAGCTTGCAGTAGAGATATTTACTAGGGAAGTTAACAACACCAGTGCGACTAATAAAATAGCTGAAGGGTTTTAAATTTTCCTATAAGAGATTGTGATATTTACAACCAGAGTAAAGCGAAAAGAAATCACAGTTAATAACTTTTACGAAAGCGTCTGTATTTTTTCAACGAAGCTAAATATTGTTTCATGTACCAAGAGTTGTGTCGATAAGGTCGTAAAGCGTGTTCAACTGTTCACCCTCAAGCTATTGAGGCTCTGCACATCCGTACAGTATCGGAACATAACAGTGTTATTAACACTTCCGTTTGTCGGCTGCCTTACGTAGCATGATCGTAGCTAGCCAGACGGACATAGAAAATGCTCCACCAACAAGCAAGACTACTCATTATTAAAAAATAATAGAAGTAATATTTAAAAAAAGTAAACATTGATTTAGTATATTTTTACTACTTGTTGTCTCTAACTCTCGTTGAGTTACTACCTCAAGACGCCATTAGCCAAAGAGAACATACTTCCTATTCAGGGAAAGTTGTTATATAAATTTATTGCGAATTATAACCATCATAGTATGATGAAACCTTGTCAATTATAATAGTTCATCGTCTAGCGATGGCTGTTCATTTGTCTCGCTCTTACTCGCCGAGATTGTAACTATTATCAACCCTACTAACCCAGTTCAAATTTCATATTGATATTGGTTACAATAACAACGACTGAAATTGTAAATACTTTCCTACTCGCCATCACTATCACGAGGCGTCATTAGCTTCTAAATAAATATCTCATTGCATTGTATGTAAATGTGGAAACATTATTTCGAATTTAAATGTTTTGAAACAATACTGTTTATTAATGGATTTGAATCTTTCATAATAGAGTCACAAAGAGTTTCACAGTCTGAAAGAAAAACCAATTAAATTTTATTGCCTCTGAGCAACAGAAAAATATATCGAAATATTTACTGTTACTATGTATTTATCGCAAATAGAATCGCATCTGCTATGAATATTTTACATAACGTGTACATGACGAATAGATTGTAATATTCAAAATATATTAATTAAACGATGGAAATTTGACCAGAAAAGTCAGTAATAGTGGTGATAATTGAATAAAATAATGAGCAATTAAACACAGAGCAAGAAAAGCAGGAGGAGGCGCACTTGTATCGATTCAGGCAACATTTTGACGTAGTGTCACTAAATACTCAAATTACTAACGAGTTAATTATAATAATGTTATGTAAAATATATAAAGCAAGTGACATTTACGTCAAAAGGTTGTCTTTTTAACAAGCCGTGAAGCAATATGAAAACAGTTTTTTCTTCTTCTCTCAGATTGGTACGATTTTTTCGTGAGTGTGACCGAACATCTCTGTTATATTGCCTTTGCAAGCTATATTTATGATCAAACAGAATGTTGTAAGCTGATGACATATGAAAATGAGTAATATGATGTAGTCCTTGAAATTTTGAACCGCGCTGTATGCAACGGTCGGTCGTTACGAAAAAGTTGATTGTATGACAGGCACAATTATAATATGAAGCCATGCTATATTTAAAAGCAACAGTATTAATTCTGTAATATGTACTGAAACTTTACTACAAACTCTTATCACATTAAGTTTGTGTGGTTTTCGTTCTGAAATAAAAATTTCAACAAAGAAGGTATGCTATTTTTAACTCTAATGAATCTTAGTTCGGAAAACGCATTACAGAATCAACCAAAACTTCCAATGATATATAATTTGAATATAATTTGTTTGGCTGACGACACGGCCGAAACCACAATGACAGTTATATACAACACTACAAATTGTGTGCCGCCAATCCATCCCAACCCATGCACAAACCAAAAGCGAGTTGTACTTAGTGAAAGGTGATGTACCCTGAC
This sequence comes from Carcina quercana, assembly GCA_910589575.2. Lineage (NCBI taxonomy): Eukaryota > Metazoa > Arthropoda > Insecta > Lepidoptera > Depressariidae > Carcina > Carcina quercana. Next base: position 4,997,227 of record OU342439.1, read on the forward strand.
TCTCCCATGACTCCTCTAGGCAACAGTTAGTATCGACTCGGCCCTCGAGATCGCTCTCCAATATGTCAGGCAGGTCCAAGTCCAAACCTGAACAATATTCACACGCCGTAACCACAATGTTAATGCTTTACAATGTACGTACATGTGTTCAAAAAATCATGGACTAGAAAGCGTGATATTACAATGAGAATGAATTAATTCAGGGCTGTGCGAGTTGGCAGTGCGAAACGTTGTATGTAAATAACTGTAAATAACTACGTTTAAAATCATACGCTACCTACTCCTTGGACCACAGCCCTAAACTAATCAAGTTGATTGCCACTATGCGGTCAACCTCACATCGGCATGGAAACGTTGCAGTCACGATGAGGTGTCTTACTCTAAACTAAACAATGTAATCTCGAGAAAATGAAAGTGTTGTTAACGGTGCGGTGCATACAACAGCGACCATATAGCGCACTCTACGGTATTGTGATACATAATGAAATACTATTTAAGAACATAATTGGAACAACTTTATTAAGGTGTTTGATGTAAAAGCGTGGGACAGGAAGCTTTTTACTGTACATTCGATTTTACTGTTAAGTTGTATGGAGTGAAACGTAGAGCGAGATAATAGTAACAAAAATATAGACAAACAACTCAATAAAGTTTGGAAATCGTTCACAATGAGCAGGTTACTGGTTACCGGTTAGTCATACGGTCGGGTTAGAGTTTTATTTATTTATTCGACACAGTAGGTGAACAACACTGGAACTGTCATTTTGCGGTTCGTTTCAGAATGATTCATGGTTCATTAGAGGTGAACTTAAACTTCACCGACTTCGATATTTCTTTTATTAATACCTACGAGTACTTGTTTTTAAACAGTGAATTAAATACCATTTTTATAATATTGCTCGTTCTCGCATCGTATAACAAATTTCGGACAGCGAAAAATTTAATTAAAAAAACCTACTACTACTATATTTTTAAATATATGGTATATTGTAACTCACTGGTGATGGAGGGGTGTCGAGGTCGCTGCAGGAAGGGATGGTTGAAGAACACCTCGAAAGGCATGCGCTCGCGCGGGTTCCGCCGCAGTAGGTTGATCAGCAGGTTGCACAGCTCTGGGCTGGTACCCGGGGGCATTCTGTAACGTCATCCATGAAATATTGTCATTCACAGATACATCGGTCGGCTGAACTCCACTGTTGGACATGACCCTCCCTCATATATCGACATATAGGACTTTCCGTGAGGAGATTGCCTGACATAATCAAGATGTTGTTAATACATACTCGTAGATAGATGCTGATCAATGAACTTACTTTCAGGAACAAATAATTCTAACACTCGTTTTGGATGTCATACTTGTGCCAGCTGGACATGTGTATAAAATGTCCAACTAATAATCATTTCGTAAAAAGGTACTTTCGGACGAATCTCGAAAACCTATGATTGATTTACGCCGGTTATCAGGCCATACCACAATCGGTGGAATGCTTTTATCTAATTGGATTGAACAATCCTGTGAAGTGTTAGTTCCACAGCACTATTGTTAAGAATAAATACATATATAAATACATAGTCACCTTGATTATATATGTTAAAATTTGAATAAATTATAGCTACATTCAAATTTTAGCCGTGTCTTTTGAGTGTTTGCTTACGAAGCCACATCCAAGAATTTCATCGAACCACATTTATGAGATGTTTACACAGTGTAAACTAAACGTCACTGTAAATAAAGATTATAAAAGATATTTCCGAAGGGTGCTCTATGTCATATGATTATCCAAAAGATAATACGGATATAGATAGCTAACGCGGCTACTAATCGCAGAAACTGAATTCGGATAAGAAAATTTCTGCCTTGGAAAATCGTATTAACAATTTATCAGAAGTATATATTTATAAACTACGTCATTCACGCGTAAATGAAAACAATGTTTTATGAGTTTTGCGTGTAAATAAAATTAATTTTGTTCAAGCGACAAAAATCCCGTAGCCATTGAATATTTCTAATTCTCTCATTTGGCGCGACCGAAAGCACAGCGAGACAATGCGAAACGAAATCGACCTCTAAGAAGAAACAAGCTTAAAACAATCATTTTCGAATTCTTCAATTCAATGCACTGTTAAGAGATATTCGCATAGTTATACCTTAGTAATTTCTAGAGAGCAGAACAGGTGAAATTCGTTATAACATATTTCAAAAATTCATAATGCTTCGTGTGTGCAAAGTGTGAGTCACATTAAATGATAATGAAGCGTCTTTGTCGGTTGCATAGTCATTATTAAATAATAATAGTGCCCCACGCCAAAGTTATTTGTCTACTTTAGTGACAGACAGCTATTTGATTTGACATTACAGTACAACTATAAGGGAGGAATTCCTCAGGCAAAACCGTGGCGACTGGCGACCTACACTGGCGAACTATAAATGAATTTAAAAAATGTGTGTACAACACGTTTACTTTGGCAATAATATACGAGAAATAAATACGCTTCAATAGAATAATTGAAAGGTAATAAAAGCCAAATGAATTTATATACCAAATGTCACGAGTATGTCCTATACACTGTAGAGGACGCAACATTGACTCGGGTACGTCTCTGAAGACCTTGAACATGGCCACTGACTGCGTAGATATGGCATTGGTAACGTTACAAAAAGTGGCCCAAAAAACGACTACGTACACTTTTTTAGTCATCACTTCTGGTTCACAACGATATAAAGCAACAAAAACTATCTAAATAGCTGCCGACATGGTACCTATATATTTTCTAATAAGGGTTATGATTGACGTTCTTAATACATGTAGCTATCAAGTAAAAAAGAATCTGTTTTACTTGTTTGTCCATGTCACTATAAATGCTATACTTATAAGTTTACACGAGACAACACAAAATTGCGGATGAATATAAACGTCAATTATACTATGTAAAAGAACGATTGTCACTTGATGGCGAGAACAAATTGTCACAGAGAGAAAATGGTACCGCAGACTGTTTAGAAAACAACGAACGAGCGTAAGAGAACGCAGCATTACACGTAAGAATGCGTTGTCTATTTTTAATTCCGTTTGCTGTGGACAGTTTCATTATCTTGGTGAGAGTTGTCATTAGTCTAAACATAATTAATGTTGTCATTATTTACGATTATTTGGGCGATGTGAAGTCGTTTGTGACATTGGCTGTCGTGATCGACGCGGAAATAAATTATTATGGTAAGGAAGAGCCAAGGACAGCTTTCTTCGGCCTTCCGGTGCAAAGACACTCACTTTGGTTGTAGATCGACACTGTTTTCGTAGAATGCTTTCAGTTCATGAGGTGTGGTGGCCTGGAAGGGAGCCTTGCCGGTGAGGCACTGGTACACTATCGTGCCCAGACTCCAGAGATCAGCTTTTGCGTCATATTTCAACGACATTATCACTTCTGGGGCCTGAAACATTACAATCAAATTAGCATACACTTCATGTGTGTTAGTCGAATAATAATTGTGTATGTACTATTGTGTAGGTATTAGCATATTGATTGATTACCATATACATGGGTGATCCGCAGAGTGTGACGGCCATGTTTCCTTCTTCGAGGAACCTTGCGAAGCCGAAGTCAGCTGCACGGAAAGAAACTCAAGTTACAACACAAATAATTTTGTTGTTACTTAATACAAATAACATTATGTAAAAACAAAGTTATAATTATCTGGACTTATTAATCATTATTCGGTCAACACACCGACATGGCGGTTTCGTAACGCTATATTCAATAATCAGGCTTCGATTCGAACCGCGTTCGACTGTAATCATTAGGTTAAATTACCCACAGTTGAGTTTAAATGATCAATTGAAAACAACCCAAATCTAAAAACGTAGCATTTATTTTATTTTGAATGGATGTAATTAAAATTATTTGGACTTTTTGTTACCTACAATAAAAATTAGAAAGTGAGCTGTTGACAGGGGGATGTCTAAGCGGTTTATAGGCTGACTTAGATTAATTGTGTTAGTGGCTATCACATGAATTTTTCAAGCCGCCTTCCTGCTACACTTTCTTTTTGTTATTGTTTTATGTGCACCCGGTTGGACATGGTGACATCTATTAGCACGTACCGATCTTGAGTGAGATCTCGGCAGGGTGGGGCGTGCGCGGCGGCGCCACGTTGTGTGTCAGCAGAATGTTCTGAGGCTTGAGATCCCGGTGAACGATGCCCTTAGCGTGGATGGCGCGCATCGCTTCTGCCAGCTGGCGCAGGAACAGACGGATCGTGCCCTCGCTCAGAAGACGGTTGGCCTGCAGGTAGTCCGCCAGGTCGCCGCCATTGCAGTACTGGTCAAGACAAAGATTACGTTAGATACTTCTACCAGACGTCTCCAGAAGTCTCTATCTTCATGAAGCAATATCCCTCCCAAACTCTTAATCCCGGTAAACTGTTCCTCGGGATAATTACCGAAGTCCACGTTTAAAATTTAAAAGTGTATATACTTTGTTTAAATATTTTGTCGACGACGGTGAGTCCCAAAAGAGTTCTTGTGGAAGGCAAGAAGATATTGTAATACAGTGTGTAGAGCCAGATACGAGTATGTCAATAACGTTACAATATGCGGATGATATGGTCCGAGTGATAGGCTTGTTTATACCTAGAATAAACAAACTAAGAGCTAGTCAGTATGCCACAAACCACTGCACTGTGATGCGACGCAGCCGTGTTTGTAAACACTGCGGCCAACAGTTTGTTGGTGGTCGGCACCAGGAAACTGCCACACTCTCAATGGTCATTATGTTACTGTTGTATTGCATATGCATACGCAATTAACATCCGACTACGATACCGACTTTTGCATGATTTAAAATGAGCACCTATGCATCAGTAACTTCTTTAAATTCAGACCTACTGCAACACATTGCATAAATTTTAATCACAACCTGCCTGATATAATAAATGACTTTAAAATTGATAGGTTCAAAACCAAAACTCATAATTATACATCAGTTTTGCAGTTCACGCGTGTCAATCATTCTATTGAAATGTTTTATACAGCTAAAATAATTCTTTAATCAATCAACTACATGAGATTTTATCTCTTGCTCTCCGTTGTAAAGGCAGAGGTGAGCGAGCGTATATGAGAGCTCGCTACCGAATTAGTTGTATGGACCTAAGTACCAATATGAATGAACATACATTAACAGGCGGTATATGTGAAGCTTATGTCGATACGACCTTCGTGCGATCGCAAGTGTGTGGTTAACAATAAAGCCGGCATGGCACGTCATCGATCATAACGAATAAATCAAACAAGTTAATTAGCCACAAGGTGCGGTCTCCGTTATTCTCTGCAACAACGAAACATCATCGAGACAGTTCACCAGTAGAGTAGCGACAGACACTCGGCGAACATGCGTCAATGCAGTAAGAGATAAAGGTGTACATATCAGTGTGTCCTGTTGATTCTGAATACCGTATGAATAAGTGAAATATCGCTTCCGGTGTAATGACGAGTCCGCTACGGTTTCCTCGTACGGAGATCGTAAAGATAAACCCATAACGATAAGTAAAGCCGTGCGACGGAGCAGAGCAGGTATCCTGTTGAACGCGTATAATTCTAATAATAACGCGCGAACGTTAGTTTGGGAGGAAACTGTTTACATGTGAGAGCGCCCGGATTCCGCCTCAGCTGTAATTTGCATAGACTGTTTTATACATTTCAGATTTAGCAATTGGCAGACAATGGCGAAGTGCGGTGCGTTTCGCGCGAGACGTTCAGGGCCGTAAATACAACTACATACGACATCTGTGTACACAACAAACCATATTGCCCGCGCCGTACGAGTTTCATGAGGTGATACTTATTGAATATCGGTCGCCCAATATATTTTCACGTCTATGCGGAGCGTTCGTTATCGGAGTTGATTCGCGATAAGCTGCGCCATGCCGCTGGTAATCTTATCATTGAGTGATAATAGTTATAAGTGTCAGTGAGCTATGCGCCCTGCGGCCCGCTGGTGCTTGTGCCACGACAGGTAACTCCTGAATTCAGTTGGCACGTCTCTCGACAGTGTTTGCGTTACAGTGGCCATGACGCCCAAACATCTTTGCATATTCTTACTGGCTCTTGTTGCGTAAGTATTAGTGTTTATATTATATTTATTTAGTGAACACAAGCGTCGCCAGTATCGTAAGGTCGCGATTAAAATAAAGTGTAAATTTTAAATTCATTTTTTCAAATATTTTATATATTTAATGTTATATGTATATGAATAACAACTACTGACACATAATTTTTAACATTATTTGAATCATTAAATATATTTTATCCAACAAAATTTGTTAGCCTATACAATTATTTTTCTGTAACTAAGATAGTATATCTAACGGCAACTAAATTTATTCACCCGAGACAAGGCAAATGTGTGTAAATAAAGGTAGTGCCGTACGTGTGACGTGAATCGTGGTTCTGAAAGTCAACAGAATTATATTGTCAGTTATCTAGATTCAATTTTTACGCCTTACAAATGGCAAAAAATGAATTACAATGAATATTTAAGAAACAAAGTTTCAGCTACGCCCTTGTACTTATCGCAAATTCATTATCTCTTACAAACCGATTTTGCGTCAGCTCGTTACGATAAAATAGCGGGTACTTAGTCGATAGAGTCACGAGTTGTTATATAGCAACAGTATTAATTTTCAGGGTTGGCAAGGCGGCGGGCCAGAGTGAAGACATACCAATCGAGAATGACAACCAGTTCCCACTAGACAAGCCCGTAGAACCCGAAGGCGCTCTGATTGAAGGCAGCGGAGATGGCACCGGGGAAGGGACAATAGAAGAACCAGCTACGGATATAGAATCAACACCAACACCTGCACTCGAGGAAGTACAAGCACCTGTTTTGACAAATACGATAGTAGATGCACTTCCGGAACCGGAACCAGACCAAAGTTGTCCAAGTCCCTGTGTTTGCCACATTGAAGGCGGTACCAACGATTTCGTGGTCGACTGCTCTGGATATGATTTAACCGAGGTTCCATCACCGTTAGACCCTAAAACTACTGTACTCAATCTTCAGAAAAATAAGATTACCGAAATTCCTAGAGAAATATCAGCACTCAAGAGTTTGAAAGTGTTAAACGCAGCCGATAATTCAATAACGGATATAGTTTCCGGAGTAAGTTTTATAATTTTGTTACATTTAATTACTCTCTGAGTAATAAACCAATGCTAAAATGCACATTGTTTATGTTACAGTCTGTCAGCGAGCTACCAGAGTTAACAGTGTTGAAACTATCAAACAATAGATTGATAGAATACCCTAAGGATTTGAAGAATGGTTTTTCGCTTATAAAACTACAGGAACTAGATTTGGGTGGAAACGACATGAGGACGGTAAGCCGGAAATATTTTAAATGAATTTATATGATAGTTTTCCAAAATGGTGATAGGCAATCATTTCGATGGTCAGATGACAAATAGACACGAGTAACTCATGCATGACCCACTTTTTACGATAAAAGAGTACTACATCACATATGAATGTAAACTGATTGGGTTGGATTATCAAAAGAGATTTTACTTTAACGTGCATATTTTAATTATTTTCAGGTGTTGGAACCGCAAACGTTTTCAGTCTTCATTTCTTTGCAAAAACTTACTTTGGCCACATCAACGGAAGAATTGGTTCAAAACATTTGTATCACTCTGAAAGATAGTTTGGAGACCGTGTGCACAGGTACATGCGAAGATCAGACATATGAGTGTCCAGATGCACCAGAGGATATAGAGGACGAGCTCATAGACGCGCCAACATTACCCGGGTTGATTGAACACCCAGAAGACGAAAACGCAGACCCCGTTGTTACTCCTGGTACAGAAGATATAAATGTAAATACAGAAGACACAATTCAAGAAAACGTGGCAAGTGACTTGATTGCTACAGAAGCATCTCCAACCGTTGCCTCAGACGGTACATCGGTTGCAAATGGAATTGCAGTCAGAACTTCAATCGGGAACGCACCAGAAGAAGCAGTACAAACCAAATCGAATTCAATTATAGATAATTCTAAGGATGAAGACAAGGAAGCAGCACCTGAAGTCAAAACTGGTGCTACAACGTCCGACCAAAAGACTGGAGGAGTGGATAAAAGTGTTATTGGTATTATTGTAGCGGGTATGGTTCTTGTAGTGGCTGGTATAACAATTAAAAAGAATTGGAGCTCTATAAGAAAGCGTTTCAGCTCGTCATCGAGAACACCAGAGCGTGCTGGTGCGAATGCTAATGGCAATGCCCCTGAAGAAGTTCCGCTAAAAGAGCAAGACAAGTCACCCGTATAAGGCGAGCATCTATTTAATTTATCGGGATATGAATGGTTTCGATCTGAATGTTGTGTTGAACATTATTTATTAAAACATAATGTAGGCGAGAACCTGCATAATTATAGCTATTGTCTGTGAAGCAGCTTCGTGGATTGTTAATGATTAAAGTGAACGTGTACGTAAATGTACATAATGTAAATGTTAACGAGTTAAAATATTTAAGTTTTGATATAGTCGTACTTGTAAATAAATTATCATGCCATTATAGCGACATGCATATTCGTTTTGTACTTTGATATGATCATGCTAAGATTGTATTTTATTGGTAGTTCGAAATAAATAATTACGTTTAAATTGTATTTTAAATTTAAGTCAAACGACAATTTGTAACTGGCTGACACAGTTTATCACAAACTAGTATAATTAAGTAATGAATGTGTGAAAAATCCGAAAACTGGTTATAGCAAGTAGGTGCGACGGATGAGAACTCTTTACACACGTATTAGCCTCATAAAATGATAAAGAATTACAAACAAACAAAACAATCAATCATTATACAATGTGGCACTATTCATATTTTTTGTTATTAGCATCAAGGTCTAGATTAGACACAGATCACTCTAGAGACCAAATATATTTTTACATAATCAACTAGGTATCAATATTGTACTAGGTTATCCTAATTTTAAAAGGTTATATGAATTTAAAAATAAATATTATCTACAAAAATAGTAGATAGGTTAGGAGGGTTCAATAACACGGGATGTGAACTTTAATTTTTTTTTGAATGAAGCAGTCATTCTATCTCCTTTGTGCAGACCGACAAGCAACAATAAAAATAAATTTAAATATATGGCCGATGGACACAAAAGAAATCTTTCAAACCAATAAACAATAGTAGCACTAATAAATCTGAAGCATTTTAGTAAAATGTATGTAACAAGTTAGCATATGCCAGGGAATTGGTCTGCTTAAATCTAACTTCACTCCTTTAGGGAGTTCATTCACGATCACCCAAGCCTTATCGCATTTTTTAATCGGGGTTGGCTCGCTAAACCCAAGGTATTGGTGTAGGTACTAGTTTTTCACTTCTTCATTTTAAGGGGTAAATTAGAAAATTCACCACCATATTACCTAAGTCTGCCGCCAAACAGCTGTGTTAATAGTACTGTTGTGTTTCGGTAAGGAAGGTAATAGATAAAGCGTCACGTAAGGTTGAGGGTGCACCCTTTCCATCCAACGGCATTATCGGCATTTACCATCAGGTGAGATGAAGGCAAAGTGCAAATACATTTTTTAAATACTTCCTTTTTGCGAGAGCGTCTTATCTAGTGTTTTAGTAGTCTACTTTCTATATATTTCCATATTTCTGGATATTTATAATAAGTGGGATTTCATTTTATGATGATACCTACCCACCTATTTATGATGATAACTTTTCAGCGACTCCCCCACTTACGTAGTGCGTAGCATCATACAGGTTTCCTAAAATCCTTTCTATGACTCGTCTACATGATTGAACCTGCCAAATTTCTAGTTTGTAGGCTTTATTATTCCAGAGATTTCGTAGAAGTATATTTCCTCGGGGTACTTCGCTTTTATGCAAACATATAAAAATATGTATTAATTACTCCCTTATTTGTATTATTGTATTTTATGTATATAGTATGATTGACTACATATCGTGTCTTTGCTTATAGACGAGCCTTTCATATATTTCAAGACGAACGCGATTTCCAGGATCTTTCATAACCGAAGCACAAAAAAGCACGATTGGCAAGTGATCACAGTAAGACTTTATCATGGGCCATGGGATATGCCAGCTACCCATATCTTGCTACATAAAAAGACTAATGAAACTCTTTCTAACACAATAATTAACGCGTTCACAAAGAACTAAGAAACCGACTTCAACTGTCCTACAAGTCTACACTTCTACAGCATTCATCACCTAAAATATTCACTCTTAGAAGTAGAATCTGGCTATATCTCATCATAAAAATCGAAACACCTAGCAAGTTTATGTTTTTAAGGATTATCAGAAAACCTATGAAAATTTAATTTGAATTTAGAAAATTAATATTAGGATTTGAAAACCTCATATTATTCATTATTAAATGACATTTAACATATATTCCTATATAATATACACATTTTTCAGATAATCTTTACAAAACATAAATTTGCAAGGTGTTTCGATTTTTCTGATGAGAAGTATATTTAGTTTTTGTTGATTTTAATCAAAAGTGCTAAATAAATTTCGATAAAATGTATGTGGGACCGCCTCTGTAGTATAATCTACCAAACAAAAAAGTAATCATCAAAATCAGTTCATAATTGGCGGAGTTAACGCATAACATGCATATATAAAAAACTACAGAAAAACAAACAGAACAATTCCGAACCGATCATTTTTTGAAGTCGGTTGAGAAAGTGATGTTTACTCTCAAAGTGAATTTCAAAAATGTATGGAGCCTGGGCCAGGGAAATGTATTGTATACCAAATATAATAATGGTGTTTTTTTTAAAATTAACGTTTTTTGATCGTCTATTTTCAACAAATCTAAGCGAATGTCGTGTACAAAACATGTTTTAGCTCGAACAATTGCAACACAAAACAAAATGGCGGACTGTCAAAATCAAACATAACATAGGTATTTGTTATATGTCATGCCAGACATTTTGAATGTCAATATTTCTGTCTGCGTTCAGAAACTGAGCCACTTTGATCCATACCATAGATACGATTTATAAATACGCTATTTTTATAGTTCTAAATCATAAATATAATAGTAATTAATTATCTACCTCTGATTTAGAAATAAACTAAACGTGCAATAATTGATAATGCATTATGTAAACTACATATGTTTTATATATTTACGTGCTAATAACCATCTCTGAATGAATCTGTGACAACGCAAAATGCCAAGTAGTCGGAGCTGTCCTCAAGTTGTCATTGAAAAATGAACGTGGAATTGACCTAGAAAAAGACAGTATTTTTTACACATAAATTACCCATATAATCTGTTGAATACAATTTTTAAAGTAATTCCCATATTTTAACCTTTATTTTAAAACAGTGTACAACGAGCTGGCCCCAGATGAAAGGTCACCTTTGACGATTTTTGTAGATATGAATTTATAAAAATATTTGTTTCGAACTATTCCGGGGACAGAGCGAAATAAACTTAAATATGATCTACAATGCTCCCATGACTCTATAACTAACTAACTGATCTGAACCAGCTGATCTAGTGGCATAGACAAACTGCTAATGTCAAATTCGAAAGTGCAAAGTGTGCTATAATAATAATAATGCACCAATCTATTATTGTGTTTGAAGATCTCCAAATAAAGGAGTCCATAGCGAGGTTGTTGACATGTCACATCTGATACGAATACGTAACTGTGTTTATTACCGGCGCATCGACGACGACGATATAAACACATTACGTTGAACATTTACTATGTCATATGTTGTTGTTTTCATGCGTGAAACTTTCATTTACGCATCAGTTTTGATATCAACGCGCTACGTTAAGAAATCGTCACAACACTTAGATTAAAAAGTGTAAAAACGACGCAAAAAATTTCAAGAATACAATGAATTGAATGAATGAATACAGTATGGAGAAATCAAGTTATATAAAGAAGTAGTATAATATTTTATGTATGTACTTAAATAAAGCTAGTGTCGAGATCACATGCGCTTTAAACAATGGCAACAATAGCAACATTGAAGAAGAAAGTTAATGTCACACAACCGTTGCAGCCAGTGTAGAGAGCGGGTCGTGGTAAAGCGGCAGGCAGGCCATGCTGGCGGATGTGCGGCTGACTGGTTGACCGACAACCCGTACCGTTCCGTTAGTTAGACGGTTCATGCTTTACAATGACTCCGCGATGCGGTACTTTCTTAATTTGTAACTTTTTCTTGAATACACACAGGTCGAGCGCGGAGTTCTCAAAGCACTTCTAAATAGGGAGGGTCGTTGACACGCAGAACGTCAGGTCTACGCCCGCGCCCGCCCGGAGCCCGGAGGAGCATACTGCGCACTATACATGTAAATATGCAATACCTACACGAGTACCTACCTACATCTGCAAATGCGTGCATACGTCCGTCTGTATTTTGATCAACGACACGTGTGATATGACTCAAGTGCACTGCCCTCGTTTCGCATTTAATTTTAAGATAAGTTGAGTTTCAATGACCCCGTTTGCCGAGCTTGCCCATAACTTTCAAAAAGTTTTCGTTTTATCCTTTTAGTATCATTACTTTCCCAGTTTACGTTGCGAAGTTGAATATATTTATAAAAGTTTTTAAAAATGTGTTCAACGACTAGACCTCACTATAAATTTAAATATGTATATTGAGGTCTTTGAATGTAGTTTACTGACTAAAAGATGCAATTACTGGCTTAAAGTCAACGAAAATTTCTTACAATTATGCTTTTAAATACATTTATTTCCTCAAAGAAATTTACATTTCGAGTATCATACTCATACTATTATGAGCATAGAAATCAATGACATGTTAATGTTTACGCTAATTTAGCCCGAGCATGTTTGTATCTTTACTAATATACTGACAGCAGCTGTTGGGCCAGACAAATATTGCAACATATACCTATATAATTATTCCTATAACTGGTGCGTTTAAAAAGCCTGCGACGACGACGACGCGACGGCCGGTGCAGACCGCATTTCATGGAAGCTATTTAGCGGGCTGAGCAGATAAATGGCTACATCGTTCCACTATACGACTCCAATACAGATATTATCGGGATACGTTACAATAATGGCAACAGCGGGACCAGCTATCAGAGCGCTAGGAATTTATTCATGTTATTGTGATTAATAGCCAGTTGAGAATAGCGAATCACTGTAATAATTAACCGTGTGATGTCAACGTGAGGTATGGCGAGTCGTGTTGACGGCGCGCCGCCATGTCTGAGTTTTTCCCCACGAGAAACAAAGAACATGCTACATCAGGTACCGTAAGTTGCGCCAGATCGAGAACTAGACGAGACCTTAGCGTGCCTGTTCCCTATAAGGCAATGTACACGTGTGTGACGGAGGCAATGGTGGTATGGATAAGTAGAGTGATACTTTTCCGCATACCACGTTATGACGTATGCAGCTTCTTTTAATATGAGATTAAAGCGCCATTAGATACGCTACCATGAAACATTAAGATTTGATGGAAATTATAAATGAATTGAGTTTTTACGCATATTTTAAAAACACTTGAAGTTTATTACCGCGCGCACCGCGTGTTCGCCGGCCGGAGATTAAATAAGTCGCACGTGACTCGTCCCCAACCCGGAACGAGTAATCAATGTGTGACGTTGTCGGCAACATGTAAATCAGAAATATCGTAATCACTATTCCTTACGCTTTATGTTATTTTCCCATGGTATGCTACAACGACCGGACTTTTACTAGGTCGTCGGTCCATCTAAGTAATTGGGGGTAGGAGGACAACACGCTTCCCGGTACGTGGACGCCACTGAAGAACTCCCCACCGGTAATCCGTTCTTCGAGCGATGTGGCCTTCCCTTTGCCACTCCAGTTCACTAAATCGTAGAGCTTATGTCGGTGACCTTAGTTCTTCTACGTTATTTAACGTATGTATTAACGAAAATAATCGATAAGATATGATGAGAAAATATACAGCAGTGGTCGAGTAATAAGCATCAAGTTTTAGGCAAGACTAGGGCAATTTACAAAGACAAGAGCATTAGATAGAAAGCTGCGGTTTCCGGCTAGTCGCTTTCCAGCTAGTAACGGGCGGATAGCCGCCTGTTTCGGCGGCGGCGGCGGCGGCGGGCGGGCGGCGGGGGGCGGGCAGCCAGAGGAGAAACCTGTCTGACGCAACAACACACGACGATTTGTCCAGACAGGCGACTGGCGAGTGTGTCGTTGAAAAAACTCGTATCAAAGCCTCGAGTCTGCTGTCGCTCTGGTCAGTCGAGCGACAAAACTCTCTAATTAACAAATTTACAAAGAAACACGATTGATCAATATCAGTCCGGGCGGGCGCACGGGTCTCGTACCAAACATGAGCCAAATCTCCCGTTGAGTATCGAGCCAAGAAACTACTGAGAAAGCCGAGCTATATGCAAATATAATGAGCGTATCTAATATGCGAAATGGGCTATATGTACGGCTTACGAACCGCTACCCGCTAACCTACACCACACCGCTATAATGGGTAGCGGTGTGGTGTATGCACAACTGCACTTTGTAACAAAAAATGTAGTTTCCTACAGACAGACCGTTAGAAAGGTGCTTTTCTGTGTCTTCCGCCGATCATTATGCATAACGAAGTCAATTCTTAGAACTAAGTATTTAACGCGATACGCAGCGCGGTTTCGGATAGATAGGTTACCATTCGATCAGTTACGTACTCATAATGTGTATAATTGTATATTACATGTAGTAAACATTTTGTTCCTCTAATAACACCTTTCGCACATACATTACATCTTTCGTCAGCTACGTATATATCCACAGCTGGACGCCGCACTTTCCATGAGATAACTTGCCGCGTTCGTTGATTGTGACAAGCTACTAATCAAAAGGTGAACAATCTATTTTTTGGCAAATTCTTACAAAGAGTTTTTGCAAGTTAATAAGACGCTCACTGCATTATTTTATTACTAGACCACCGCACTGCTATTAACACTGATTCGCGGCTGGCTTAGATAGCATAGTGGTAGATAGTCGGACGGGGATAGAAAGTGATCATCACCTACCCAAACGAGTGCCAAATAAGTACCCCGCACGGAATAGAACCCGCAACGTCCGGGGATTATAGGTCTGACTGTGTAGCCATTATACCATACCTTATGCCATAGACCTGAATTTTTATATTTCTTATAGTGTTTCTTACAATAATCTCTAGAGAGACAAGGCTCAAGGCATAATATTGTATACACTGGGAGGGCCACGTGCGTCGGATAGGCCTATAGACTAGAGCAACTACGCCGAGACCGCATGCTAATACTAATGCTGCCACAAGGTTACCCACCCACACACCTGACTACCGCGTCGAATCAACTATGCACTGAGTTTAGCGAGTGAGACGTGATAGCGTTACAATTAATATCGCTAATACAATATAGCACACTCTTCAAAATAATATATTTTACCCGTGATTTTGTCGGACTGGACTTATTCCAAGGGGAATGCAGGTTATGTCCCACTTTGTCTCCTAGGTTACGTGTGTACAAAATTTCATAAAAATACATTCAGCCGCCGTAGTTGTGGAAGATCAGCAAACAGATAGAGACGGATGGACAGAATTACTTTCGAATGAAAAATATTGTGATTTCAACAGTAGTATTTTCCAGATGACTTTGCGTATGCGTATATAAACAATGCGTACATAACAGAAGGTAAACAAATATTTTATGCGTCTCCTCTCTTTAGGGTTTTAGTTAAAGCATAAGCGTAACATAGAATTTTTGCAATGATTAAAAAAAGTTAGAAAAAAACCTGAAGGCTGAGCTGGATCTGACCTTTATTTCGGTCGTTTTAAATTTGTTACAGCTGTAGCAATACTTTACAAATAACATCAAAATAATTTTAGGTATGTTTTAGTGTAGGTAATTCAATATTATAACAATTACAAATTAGCCGTTTCCGATAACAACAGCGTAGTGCAAAAACTGTGATAGTATATTAAATTCTGTTTGTGTTTATATTGTTATTATAAAGGTTTATCTGAGTGGGGAAACTCCGGTAGCAGGTAAACCGTGAAAACAAGGAATTTAACAATGACGTAACGTGTCATTATGCCACAACTATCATTACGACAATTACCCGAGGCCGGACGCAAGCGAGCGGTCCAATGATGTGGGCACGTGGGCAGGCCATTTTCTCTGCGCGCGCGACTCTTTTCGTGAAAGTTCGCACTATTACTTCCAGAGACGTCATTCCCTCGCCACTCAATGAAATGGATTCTTGCCACCCTCCACCGATGTCCTAGAATATTTCGTATGCAAACAACGTTTTTCCGCGTTTCATCTATGATAACTACAACAATCATCACATGGGAAACCTTTATCGTGCATACTAAATTTCATCAAGATCGGTCCAGATATTTCGTTGTGAAAAGGTAACCAGGCAGAGAAACAGATAAAGAAACGGAAAGACTTGACACAATTTCGACTCTACAACATTGTATCTTATGAGCGGAAATTGATGTTTTTCTTGTACATTTAAACGTAATTATAGGCATTCTGGTCGCGGGGATTCGCTGGATGCGAGCGGCTCGGGACAGGTCATTGTGTCGTACCACGCGGAGGCCTATGTTCACATGTTCAGCAGTGGATGTTTTCCGGCTAATAATGATGATAGCCATTCTGTGGGAATATATTTCTACTCTTTTCGTAGCTACCCACACTAACATGTAAACAGAATATAATAGTAGATTATTTTAGTATTACACTTTATACGATTTCCGGTTGACGATTATTATACATTATACTTTATAAATTCTTTATACATATATTACTGAACACGCATCGAATCAACATGCAAGTATAATTGTCTAGATTCTAGAAGATCGGAGATGCACGCGACAATATTGTATGAGATTGGATCTGATCACCTTTCAATTATAATGACATATCTCATATCCAATAATACAGAAAAAAGCTAGTGAAAGACTGTAGTGGATGTTTGTTGCTGTAATAATTGATCGTTAGTTTGGAGTGGATTGCACAATGCCGATCATCATAAGCGCCTGCATGAGTCCACTGTTCGACATGCGCCTCCCTGGATCGGCGCTCTGGAATTTCTAGAAGGGGATTAAGTAAGGGCTCGCAGTAAGACGTTGTTGTTACGTACGTGGTTGTACTATACGTGCTGCTGCACATCTCTTAAATAGTATTTCCTGACACAGGGTGGTCCCATTCTTAGCACGAATCGGAATTCTGATTTCAAAACAATTATAAAATACCACCAACCAAATCGAGTACCTCCTGGGAATCGAACCCAGGATCTCGGGTCACGGAGGCGGTTCAATATATATATGTACTTATTATTACAAGACAATACACTACATTACCTATGGTTGTAAACAATAAGATTGAATGCAATAAACGTGGTAACCTGGTTACTATGGCGACATATAAATTAGATATCATGCTGCGTGAAACTCAACTTGGACATGATTAAACTTTAACAGTCTTACCACAAAAAATATTTTAACTCATCAGTTAAATACCAGTTTAGTTAGACAGTATTAAAAAGATAATCACTGCAAAGTCACACATACACTTCTTTTACACATATATTTAATGCCTTACATACTATATAGAGCTTTTCTGAAAACCAGCGCTATGGCTACTGCCATAGCAGATGCTGAGATTAGTTTCTGTTTCTG
Organism: Carcina quercana; assembly: GCA_910589575.2. Taxonomy (NCBI): domain Eukaryota; kingdom Metazoa; phylum Arthropoda; class Insecta; order Lepidoptera; family Depressariidae; genus Carcina; species Carcina quercana. The sequence goes on from OU342439.1 coordinate 5,014,924, forward strand.
TTTTCTGTTTCATAGACAATTGTTTAATTTTGTTTACCACAAAACCATATCCAACGTTTGTTTACTTGGGCACGATTTATCTTGACGTATCTTTATTTTATGTTGACACCTCTAGAAAACGTTTCATTGAAAGCATTTTTTTTAAATTTAACATAATTTTTATTTATCAAATTGATTTGATTCAGTAATTTCTACATTATAAAAATATACGAAATATATACTTTATGTAATATATAAACGCACGCTTGCTTTTGTAGCCGTACATTTGGTGGATTGACAATGCTAAACTTTTTTAAATAAACAATTTTATACATCCAATGGAACGTGATTTTCACTGACATGAGGTCAGTGTCAGGTGTCAGGTTAATTTTATTCTCTCAATCGAATCTGTGAATCGAATATTAAAATTGAGCTATAGTTTATGCTATCGTGAGGAATATCGTCCTTAATTATATCAACGATTATTCGTCTCGAGTCATGCGTGGTTTCGTGTGGACGTGACTACGTTTATTTTATTATAAATTGCGAAGCGTGGCGCTAGCCGCTGCGACGTCAGCGTCATGGGCGAGGAAAAACTCGTGGCGAACTCCTCGTGTTCCTGCAACAGAAGCTGGATGTGATGGACGAAGTCAGAGCGTTGCAGATATGTAAGTCAAGCTTCAGCGAGGCTGACATAGCTGCGGCGAGGAAGCTGCAGTACGCGGCTCTCAATAAGAGCGACCAGATGATGTCACACAGACGTGAAGGGACACCGAAGAGCCTGCAGGATATCATCACTGTGCTTAAAGAGACCGATCCTGACGACGTGCCTACGTTTGTAGCGAAGGAGTTGCACAAGCTGCCTCCCGTCACCGTGACCATGTCGACGTCACCAGCCTCCTCAGCCTCCAGTGAAACAGCTTGCTGCTGGACACAAAGAAGCTGAATCACCGCGACGTGATTTTGCTTCAGTGGTTTTCGTCGCTAACAAACGAACTGTTCAAGCCCAGCAGCCGGTGTTACCGAAGGCGCAGACGACCACGAGCCAGCAGCGGACGCGCGTCCGATTTGATGACACGGACGAGGATGTATTTCAGAAAGTCAAGACGAAAAAGGCGTACCGTAAACGAGTGACTCGGAACCGCTGCGGAACCGCACCCACAGGGCCCAACTACCTGCTGCGCGCTGAAGTTCCAACCACGGCCACGTATCTGTCACGCCTACATTTCATCACCACCATGCAGGACGTCACAGAATATATATAGCAGAGGTCCAACTAGACCGTGAGGATGGCGCAGCTGGAGTCACGCCACGGTACATCATTCAAGTCGTTCGTGGTTCGAGTCCCGACCTGCAAGCTGACCCGTCGCTTCAGAGGAAAGATAGCGACCAACACCACCAGAGCGGCACTAACGTGCCATAGTAAATAAGTGTGCAGAATATTTTTGTAGTGTGTAGTAGTTTAACTTAATGTATTTTATTGTATTGTATATATCCTTATGGGTCATTGTTACCTGAAATAAATGAATAATAATAATAATTTCCCCGAAAGTTTTACTAAATCTGTAGCGTTTTCGAAAGTTGCGCTCGTTGTAATGTTCAAATGTATTTATTCGCACTGTTAAAACGGTCACGATAGTTGTCCGTTAATTCCACGTCTTCAAAATCATTAAAATCAACAAAGTCTACGAAATCTATTGCGAATTCCGGCAGAGAATGTTATGACAGGCTACAATTCAAATTAAAGTTTTATGTTAAGAGGCTATCTTGGTAAGACCACGTGGCCGCGTTCAAGGTTGCATTGTTTTGTAGCTGTCCCTCTCCGAGCCCTATCCTACCCGAGCTCGTATGGTGAGACAGCATACACTACGCGAAGTTATCAACCCGTTATTTGGATGTTTCGTAGTCCAGTGATCATTTGAAGGATACAGTATATTATGTAGCCATTTTTTCAATACAGTATATTAATAAAATTTCAGATGTCGGTGTTTTTTCCAAATTGTTCTAAATTAATTCATACTCTTGTAAAACAGGTTCAAAGTTGGGGCTTTTTATTACCGAAAAATACAATACTTTGACGCCCTGTAACTCTGGAAGTATATATTTAAACGAAAATCTGACTCACCACCGACACAGATATTTGTTTCTAGATTGTGCCTTGAAAATTTCATAGATTTTCATAGCTTAATACTCAAAATATGACTGGACTACGTTTGTATGGGCGCTTTGACAACAGCATACCCTCTTTTAAGCAGTGTCTAAGCTGACATCGGCTAAACATGCATTTGTGGTAACATTTTTTCAAAACGTGTGTCTAAAGCTTGTTTATCTTTTTTGTGGTAAGACTGTAATAGTTCAGATAAAATTAATTGTAGATACTATCACCCCTGTAAGCAATTACAGTCGTACAAAGGAAACCTTTCATAAACCGGTTAGCGCTGCATAGAGTACAGTGGCGCCCTCAATCGTTCTTACTTTAGATAATTTTACACATTGATTGTTTTCAACTATCAACGACACATTTTGGATAAAACTAATAACCAAATAATATAAATTGTATAAATATTATAAATTCTACAGTAACCCTGTTTCTCTGTCTCTTTATGCCTTTTACGACTCAACGAAATAACATGTGCTATGTTTATCCCGATAAAAGGTTCCCATCGCGTCATGCGATGATTTTTGTAGTCAACCAGACAAAATCGCGAGCAAAAAGTTTGTAGTTGAATAACTGCTTAGAATTTAAAAGAAAATGATTGATGTCGCACGCATTGCTCGCTCTACGCAGCGTTAAGAAAGATACAGTTAATTTGTTATCAGCCAACAATTTTGATTTTTAATGGTAGCAACGATTAAATTTGCATCAGTTCTGGTTTCGCGTCCTTAACACAAATTTGTTAATTACTTTATCAGAAAGTAGGTATGCGACTAGATGGCATTATTATAAATAATAACAAATTTATTGAGAAAATATTATTCAGCACGAAGTTCTACACCAATAACATAAATTTTTCTGGTGCTAATTTTATGAAATATTTTTCCGTAACAACAAACAACAAACCCAGCTATATTATTTTGGATGATCATAATACAAGTGTTTAAAGGTTATTCACTCAAATAATTAATACCTTCCTTACCTTAATACTTTCTTCCGCCCTCGAAGTCTTATATAAGTAGACTACAATATTAATAAAAGGCATTCATCCCATAATTTCAACCTGTATATGGAGTAACATACATACAAAGCCTTACAGTCGAATTAAGACCCTCCCTTTTTGAAGTCGTTTGATGTAACTCAATTCATCGTAAGATCAAATCGAATAAATTTAATCTAGTCTACATCGTCCAACGAGCTGTCTAAATGTCGTAGTTGACGTTCATTGTCTATGTACTTGTATATGTAGTTGCCACGTGCGCATGCGACCGGAATGGCAGACGCGGACGATCTTGCATAATCCGACGACCACGCCTGAAATTCGCACACATCAGTCACCACGGCGGCGTTTATGTATGGTAGTTATCATCATCAACCAAAATAAACTGAGTAGCGAACAATACAACAGTCGTTAACTTCAACGATCAAGTAGATTACGTCCAATATGGGGACTGTGGAGGGCAACTTTATTTTAATGCAAGTACATACTCGTACTTATTAAATCAATTGGCGAAGCACTACCACTTATCTCTTTGGATTTTTGCCAAGTTGTTATAATTGTAACAACGCAGAACGGATTGTATTCCTTACGGGTACCCGAATTAAACGAAATAGCGTACCCGAGCTTTTTTTTCGCCAGCAAAGTTAAACGACGCAATAGCGAGCTCGGCTCTTCCGGAATGTTTTTATAATCGAACTAGCAGAGCACTACATTTCGAGATAATAAATCCACACGTGAATGCAAAAAATAGATATAATAATTTAATTTCAAGCAATCATTTGACACTTAGTTCGTTTAGGTATATACAATCTACATGTACAGTAGCTGTATCATAGAAGGCCACTTTATTTGACGTTGTGATATAATCATCATTTTTAATACATTTAAAAATAAAAACCAGTTTCATTAATATGTACATTTAACATATTATAGAATATAGTGCTCGTATTAATACAACTCATGTAGCTAGTATTTTAGTGTCTGTAGGAGTCACCGTGTTTTGATTGTACGAATCCGGGGCAGTGTCGCTAGTTTACAATATGTATAACGTACGTACAATATGATATTGATATGACCCCGTTATGTTTTGAGAGCCTTTAGTCCCGCATCAACTATATGTAAAGCTGTATAAATGGCAGCGGCCGCTTCTGGCGCGTGGAGCTGTTTATAAATAAACAAAAGATGATGACGATAATTACAGTCATGGTTGGAGGCAGCCATGACGACTATCCGCGTACCTCTACTAAATGGAAACCGTGCCAATGAACTTTGCCTGCTTTGTGATGAGATGAGGGCATTCATTGCTGTTTTACTTTACTTTTTATTTTACGCAAGAAAAACAGTATAATCAAGAAACTCAACACAACTCTATCTATATCTACTATGTAAGTGTGTTAGAATCGCCTAGTTTTTACAGCACAATAACTGGTAGTCATTTTGAATATATTAAACATATAGTGAAACATATTCGCGATGCCGCTGTTTGCTTTATCTGGCAAACAGGCCAAATAGCGAGCAACAGCGAAACAATTTAAGATAACATTTGCTGTGTTGGTCAGGGACACAGTTGTCGGTAAGAATATGGGCCATTGTACAACGCACAAGTATTCGGCGGCTCCAAAAGGTTTTATTTGTACACGAGTTTGTGTAGGTGTGGACTTGATTATACCTGTATTCCCACGTAGGAAGACGGTGATGTGAGAATGTAAAGAAGTTTGGTATGTTTTTATAACATTTTGTACAACTTCATACAAGGCGTTTACGTTTCCAGCAGCGCGGGCGGCGGCGCGGCGCGGCGTGGTAATCGACAGTTTAAAAACCTCTCTTATCGCTCTTACAACGGTACGATTGAAATTTCCGGTAGTAATTGGATTTTCTGCGTAATGGAGAATCGTGCACAGTAGGTAAGGTACACATGACTTCGTTAAACATTTTAACAAACCTTGTCAGGAAACAATTTGATTCGATATAACACATGACAAATCCACGTTTAAAAAAATGAACATATCCGTGTTCAAGATAGTCAATAAATAATGCTCTTACGCATCAATATATTTACGTCATATAAATATATCTGTAAAGGACGTTTGACGTATTACACTGGAATAGCGTTCGCAGATCCCTACGCGGTGTTCACTAACTGCACACGTTAAGTGCAGATATAAATATGCACACGAGGAGATTTATTGCGCAATTGATATCAATGTTTTGTTTATACACGTGTTGTACTGTGTTAGATACTCACATATATCGGGTGCATATTTGCAGGCGCATTAAGCAATGCTCGTGGCATGTTTTCTCCTGGCTATCTATCTATCTACGTATGCGGTGTGCACCGGCGCATGCAGTTAATGACATTAGACACCGCGGGCGTCGTGTTCTGCGTAAATATGTTCAATGCATGCGGGTTCGAGCTTCCATTTCACTACACGAGGCATTAGACGTAAAGCCGCGACACGTGTAGTGTTTCTGCAGACATTGTGGCGCGCGAAGTGCTCAGTCCGTCCGTACTAGTCTGTTCCGTAACATTACGTATAATATTGATGGATACTCATCTCGACTATCAGTCGTCAGTTCACCTCTTGGTGGTTTGATTGAAGCCAACGTCTAATTTACATATTTTTTCTAAATTTGTAAATAAAAATACACGACATTGAATCAGGTTTTTGTGAGATCAAGTAACACATAATGATTAACTCCTACGAACATTTTAATATTAAAGTGTTACGCAGGTGAAGTAGGGCGCTTATACATATAACGAAAATGAGATCTCTTGAGGCTAGTTAAAAACTTTATAGTTATGTCAAACTATTTTAACAAATGAATTTCATTTCTATAACGCCTTCATAAAACGAATGACTGTATTTTGCATCGGACGGAAGCGTCGCCGTTGCATTCGGCCGACATCCGTCGCAAACCGTAAGCACGATGATTTCAATGCAAATTCTAATCGTTGTAATGTACGGTGGTGTACCTACAGGCATGTTGTGTTAGGGGAATATACATCGTCAATCAAGTTATTTTTATCCGAAACGTAGACGGTTGCTTTATGATAAGCACACGACACCTACGAAATACCGACATTATTTGCGTAAATGGATTATCGTCTCCCACTGATAGATAGCTTGATAAGCATTCAAATTTCGGTGCGCACGCATGTTCGTCGTAGGCTAGCAAAGATATATAGAGGTTAGTAGGGCATCGCGGGTTTCGCACAGAATGCGATTACTGATCGTCCCCAGTGACCAGATAACTTTTAAAACCGTCTGGCCCTGTTATCACTAATCTTCATATCCCCTTGACCTATTACAGCACTGTCGTTCGTTATAACCATTTACTGCGCAGTAAAGTGTCACGGTTCACGATCCTATCTCGGGCACTCGGTCGAGTCACATAAGTGCGACGAGTGGTCGAATCGAGTGGCTGGTGGCTCGGAGCGAGCGACACACACGACGCACGTCTAGCACGTGCCGGCAGCGTGCGGAAGGCACCGGCATCGCTCGCTGACGAGGCGGCTCGCCTGGTAGCAAGCGACCTTGCTACGAATTGGTATCTATACGCAATAATGCCCAACGTGCTCTTCGGTTTTATACAACGTGGTGTTGATGGGAATGAGATTCATTCGGCTGACATTATACCGTGTAAACATTTTTAAAATACTCATATGAGAGAGTGCCCATTAATTTTTCACAGGCATTGGTAAAATTTAGTGATTTACTAGCTTTTCACCAGGGGCTTAGTTCGCGTGACAAACTTCGAATACCACTAGATGCATGGTCCCAATCCACACCGACAACTTGTAGCAAACAGTTGAATCGAGTAAAAATAAATGTTGAACTTTTCTGTGCCCATCGGAAAAGTCAACGGCTAAACATTAGCGTCCCTCAAAGATCACCGACCGCGTTGATAACGGCGAATACCCAGCTAGTTTTTTCGTCGTTATACTCTTAATTGTAATAGAATTGATGTCGCAGCGTAGTTATCGCAAATGAATTAAGGGCAAGGCCACGAGGTTACGGTCAGCTAATACTTGTTAATAACGTTCCAATTTCCTGGTAATTGTTGGAACACAGTAAAGCTGTGGCGAAGAATTAAACAGACGCACAAGTCTGCTTTGTGTGGTAATTTATGATTCCGGGTTATCCGTTATTAGAGGTTACTTTCAATATTAGTCACACACGTGGTAGCAAAGGCATCATTGCATACTGTTTGTCGCATCGCAGTACGGTAGCTGCGTGATGATGGTGACAAAGTGCGAACATGTAATCGCGAACTAGGACGCGATTGTTATTATTATTCATGCATTCAATGAGTGATAAAGGGGACTAAGCGGCCTGCCCTAGTTTACATAGACACCAGTTACAAGGACTTTTTCGATGACCACTTATCTATTTAAATATGCTCGTGAAATTGGGATCAATTGCAGTGAATCGCCAAATTCCTTAAAACAATTATTTAAATGCGAAAATGTTTGAGTTATACTCCAAATTTTGCATTAGAGTTCATTTTGGCTCACAAATAATTATTACAAGGCGTAGTATATGAGTAAATACAGTAGAGTAGTACATGAGAGTAAATCTGCGAGAAAAATATTTGTGTTTATTTTTGTAAACAATCACCTTTTTTTAGCAATGGCCAATGGCACTTTATCATCGTGAAATTTTGTAAGAGCCTCGTAACATTTACTGAGTCTTATAGCATTTACAGCAAAAAGGAACGATTTACGATCTCTTGCACGACCGACGTTTGATACATAGCCTGGTTGTCAGCGGCTAGCTGTTTATTTGCCCGTTCAACTGATACATTGCGAAGGCAAATTTACCTTCGTGTAGTGATATGTTCCAGTCTAAAGATTGCTAAATCTCTACTATTAATTGCATACTTCGCCAGTCGGAATATTTACTTAGAAAGTTTTCATAGCAGCACTGCGTTGCATTGAAAGTGTCGGGTTGGAGCTAGCAATCGAGAGATAGCACGATAAGTAAATGTTTCAATGAAATGCTCCTTCGCTCTCCGATCTTAACAATTTCAAGTTACCTCAAATTTTAACTGTGTATCTATCTAAAGGCAAGTAGACAAATCCATCCATCCATCTCATTTACATATTGAAAGGCTTAACCCAAAATATTGTAATGTATTTTATAAGCAAATATGTCTAGAGATTAGAATAGCGTCCGTGTAATAAGGAAAAGCATAACATATAATATAAAGCAGAATACGGAGACGAGAACAGTTATTTTCGTAGAGAGTTCGCTGAAACGTGCCGGAATCGGTGTGTCATCTACAACAAGTGCAGACCGATCGTCAGACTCTCCATAAATAGACCTAATATCAGCACATGGTTGGTGTTCTTAACGGAAGTTATTGCTATGGCCGCGGCCTAGTGGTGTTTTGGAAACTATCCGCGCTGTTTAGCCACGTCTGCTTCTGTTTACCACGTGTGTTTTTTGTGTACACAGAATTGTAAGTTTCGATAATCGATATCAGAGTTAAGGCGATCCGATCCACCTCCATCAAAGTTTCATACTAAATTTGTGTTGCCATAATCTTTTAAAATATAATAGCTGAGCCACATAAATGTTGTATGGAAGCATTAGGAGATGGGATAACGTTAAGATAAATAAATGAATCACTGCTTCGAATTAATATTGACCTTAAGCGTGTTCAGATAAATTGTATTTTGATGACGCAGGTAAACTCTTGAAACTAACAAAGGTATTCACTGCATAACGTAAAAACTATTTTCACTCTTTACCATTACGATCGAGACGATTGCAATGTTGGACAAAATTGTGCTCTACGAAAAAATGATTTAAAAGTTTAATTTTGCTCGTCTAGTTTCTTGTTGTGACAAATGACTAAATTGATAAGAGCCAATGACAACGTACTTTGCCTATGTGAATGTATGTATTAACTCACCTCCATGACTACGTAGACGTACGCGGGGCTGTCCATGCAGTCGTGCATGGCGACCAGGTTAGTGTGGTGCAGGGCCGTCAGCTCGCGGAGTATCTTGATTTCCTTCACGAGAATTTCTGACGCTTTCTGGATACCTTTCTTCGTCACCACCTTCACAGCCACCGACTGCGATGGATTCTACAAAAGATATATTAATAGTATTAATTCTAGCCTGGGGTCATAGTAGACTTTAAAAATTAAACATATTGTTTACATTAGTTATTTTACATTGTCCAGTCTCGACTCGTCACAAGAGCCTCGAAAATAAAGCGTTACCGAAAATAGAGTTGGAAATGTTTAAAGCACTGTAAAGTATTATAATAGAAATAGTTGACGAAATACGTGAATTCATAGTGTGTTGTCTACCTACTGGCTCATATAAATAAGTAGCGCTATGTAGAAACAAAGGAACAGCAATACACCGACAACAATGTTAATCATATAGATATTCAGATAATTGTTGCAAGCTATTGCACAACAGAACAACAATGGTGAGAACCGATGCATTGTCCAGACAATGGATCCGTTATATTTTCAAGATACTGTAAGCCGCTCATTCAGGTATTTTGATACTTTAATTTCCAAAGAAGAATGATAGAATTTAACTATAAAGTATCATAAAGATGCGAATAAAGAAATATAAACTTAAACAAACATAAGCAGGGAGTTTTAAAAAATCATGAACATTAAAATTAGTCAACTGGTATAATTAGTAATTTGACTTTGCAAGCAAAAACATTTTATAGATAATTTAATCTAGAGTGGAAATAACTAATCAGATCGGACACCAACTCCGTGAATACGTGAACTTGTTGAATATTGATTAAGTTAGTGAATTACGAGATCTACAATCTATTATCGTGCACATCTCTAGAATGTTATGCCTTCTTCAGGAATTACTCCTGGTAAATATTATTATTAGTCAATCAACAACAATAACGTTTTCATAATTACACGCGCTGTTTGCACAACCTATATTAATAGGTGTGCTATAAATGGTATCTTATTATTTCTGACGACAAGTCGCCTATGTAAAATGATAACGTAAGTGCATAGAGCGTTGCATAAGGACGTTGCAGGTGGGCGAGCACGGTGCGTGTTGCATCAAGGTCAGTGCATCTTTGGCTTTGTTGCACCCACTTGCTATCCTTACAATTTGTGCTGGCATATGGTTCAAACCTAAACTATACAATGTCTAATTCATTAGCTAAGCCATTTTGCAATTTATCCAGACGTCAAATAGGTCGCCCAAAATTGCCAAGGCCTATCCGTCCGCGCCATACGTACTGGCCATTGTATGTGCCAGTTCCTTGCGGAGGAAGTGAGGTATCGCGGATCGGCGGGAGGCGGTGAACGTCAGTTCTGTATGTAATACTATATTCATTCTGTGGCATACATCCAATTTCAATTCATTTGATTCATAGTCTTAGTTTGATTCATAGAATAATGATCTTTAAAGCCTGCCGTAGCACCTTACGGATTATTTGAACGTCGTCGTCGAGGTCAAATAAATATCAAATAAGCAAAACTTACCCCCGTGCCCTATCCTATGGGAAATCGGCGCGGTGTTTATATGTTTGTTTACTGTTCCTCTTCCCACGGGAATCACTGCATTGAGTGAGATACACGATATCATACTAAACCACATAACGCAAGCGTGTTGTGCTTTTTATCTGTACCGTTATACTTTACCTTACGCTATTATTGAAGTGACAAGATAGTAAAGAGTAACGGTAACACTTTAGAGGTCTAAAAATGAATAATATATATGAAAGCCAATCCCACTCTAAGCTAACACTAAATCGCAGCATGTACCGTGATATTGCTTAATCCGAGTTATAAATAAATTCCATCTAGCGACATTAAATCTGACATTTATGTATGGAGCGCTCAACCCGCGAGTTATAATCGGCACACAACACAGTCGAGCTGTTGCAATATTGAGCGTGATATATGTATGAACCCTCGACATTAGCAGGAGATGGTTTGTTTTATGGCATATATACAGGCGTAGGTAATATTGCTGGCTATCATTTTAGGACCTAAATGTGAGAACTGATAAATGCATTTAGCTTCAGGCTGGATGTAAAATTTAACACTTATAATCAGGTATACTAATGCCAGTATTCTCCGCCCAGTACATTGGACGATTTGTTCGATTTATCAAATTGTCATGGAAACAATCGTCCATTACATTACATACGCTGACAAGGTCCATGAAGAGCAAAGTTTAAACTATTGCGAAGGTGTACTCGTAGATACGTTCATTAAAATAATCCTGCTATTATAATAATTGCCATATAATATGAACGAGTATTACTTGTATTAAGTCATTAAGGAATCGGTTCAGGAGTATCTGAGATGCACTACCGATAAACACACTCGTATACTGTTATGGAGAAATATATTGTATGTGTGTACATAATAAATGAAGAAGCGAAACTCTTCTTGCATAACGGTGGAGTATAAACTACGTAAGGATTATGGCAAATCCCCCCAAAAGAAAGTCCAATGTAGCGATCTATAAAGGAGGCTCATGTCCAACAGTGGACTCACGCAGCCGCTAATGATGAAGGGAGGAAGTTCCCACAGTTATTTTGATACGCACTGCTACACATCAAACTTTATTTTCCATGTACGGAAATGCGAGATCAGCTTATACTGGTAATGCCTAGCTTAATACGCAGCTGTGTGTACCTTTTCGATACATATCGACATAGCTTGTGGTTCCTTTCAAATAAGTTTAGATAAAGTTTGTGCCAAATCACTGATGAAATGAAAAAGCTCTTAACTACGTTGTACCTTTCAAAATCTTCAATATATCTAAAATTAAATGTAGACATAACTAGGGCAGATTAAAGATGGCTGCCGGTTGCAGAGACGTCTGTAGCTGGCAGTTTGATTTGGTATTATCCAGAGGGGGCTGTGGGCAGTGCGCGCACGCTTGTCTAACATTAGCCCGCCCTACATTCCGCAGGTTCGTGCGATTGCAATTTGACCCGATTTCAACACGAGCCCGAGCGGGATCACTTAGGGCAATTCCGTAGATAGTAGATAAGAATTAAACATTTACTGTTCACAGTAGCGGGATTTCTATGCAGCGCTGCCCTACACGGGTGCAGTACAATGCTGTCTTGTCGTAGTGCAGTATCCCATTGTCTAATAGTCAGCTACTCGGTAATTCTAGTATTAACCATCGTTCTAATTTTAAAATATTTATTAATAAATAAAACCTTGGATTAAATGGGGCGATTTTAAGTTAAGCGAATACTGTGTGAGATTATCAGCGTGCATAATCTACTTTCTCTACAAAAATCTGCAGTTATACTTTCGGTCAAAGATACCGATGGCTACGAATATAATATGCCAGCAGTGGACTTATCCGGCTGGCAAATATAAATAGTACAATATGAAATACTAGATCTTAGATGAAATCATATATCAATATAATCAACTATTTACCCAGTTTTAGGAATTGAACACGAGTGCTCATCTGAGCTAGGCGAGGACATGCTACTATAAATTAAGCTATGAAACAATCTAGTCTAGACACCCTCACCAGTGTGTCTAAACTTGTATAGTTTATTAAACGTTACTGCAGTATTTTAACTGAATGGGAAATGTTTTGTATAGTTTATTTAGAAAATCAAGGTTTCGCAAGCCGGTAGTTTAAAACTATCGCGGTAGGCCTGACAGTTATCGCTTGGCTCGCAGCCAACGATATTAAATTCGGTCGCAAGTGTACGTTTAAATACGTAATAGGTAATGAATATGAAGGGAAGTACAAAGGCATTGCAAGTACAGACACATATGGCGGGGGTGTAAAGAAACAAGGCAGGTGATGATAAGCTGGTGAATAACGTAGCATGCTAGCGTAAAACAAAGAATCAATTACACTGTACTTGTTTCTTATGTAACTATTGAAAGTATTGAAACTAAACAATATCGATGCGGTGCGACACATTTCATTCAACACATTAATGACGTAACATACGATTTATTAACTCTACGTAAAACATAATGTACGTAGGTACATGGATAAGGCAAATTCTTAAAACAATATTTTCAAAATGTATGATGGGTTTGCACTGAGGCCCTGGCTCTGCTACCTTTCATACTGGACCACAACAGTGCTATTCACACTGCTGTTTGGCGGCAGACTTAGGTTACATGTTGGTAGCCAAACCGAGTACCGACAGGCTAATAACGGATACCCCTGGGAACCGAACCCGGAAACTCCTGATTGTAAATTGCAACAAAAATAATTTGTTTCCTATCATGATTGTTTGATCGGGTATATTTATATTTCGTATTCAATAATAGCAATTATATTATACTGTGCGAGGTTTTTGCAGTGTCACATATCAACAGCCTATATAGTTCCCCACTGCAGGGGCTCAGGCCTACTCTCTTCATCGATTGTCACATGCCTGTTCAAGACATGCAGGTTTTCTCACGATGTTTTCTTTCACCGTTAAGCAATGGGATAATGTACTGGAATTGAAAAACAACTCATAGGTACACGGCTGGATTCGAACCCGGAACTCTCAGATTGAGAGTCCGCGCCTTATCTACTGCGCCACCAACGCATATTTTGCAGTATACTTCAGTAAAATCAAAGGCCTGAGATCTAATTAATAAATCGGCTCGTTACAGAACAGTTTTTGATCGAATTAAGAGATTAAAATGAAGCACGAGACGTAGCCATTTTGGCACGAGATCGACACTGAAGACGTAAAGATTTTCTTTGGCAAGAAATGTATTTCATCAGATGTCACTCCGTCAAATTTCAAAACGATTTGGACTCCACGAGATTACAAAAGGTTCTCGTTTTATGTAAGTAGTTCGGAACATGGGACGAGTCGTGACGCCCTTGGGAGTCAGTGCGTGTCATATTGTGCGGCAAGCAAAGGATGCGCAGTGCCCGTGTGGGCCCGGACAATGCGACGTAACCCGACCGCCGCGACGAGAAGCCAGAAAATGCATGCAACCATTTATACGTATACCCCGACCGAGGCGTACGTCCTGTCGCACTATTTTGTATTATTATCAAACAAACAAACACACGTCATTTACCTACACCTACAGTATCTCACCGAAACCGAAAAACAAGCTGTTGACAAAACTTGACCAAGTGTTGGCGCAGTTCTAAATGGTAAAATAAACAACTCGTCTGTGAGTCGTTCACCATGTCTTTCACCCAGTGTGGGGTCTGGCAGGGTTCATCTAAGGTTATCTCGCGGTCAAATTTTCTCATCGAAAGAGAGCGCAAAAAATGGGCTATCCGACACGTTCAATTTATCTGATGATCTCACATTACTTCTGCAAGTATAGTTAGAGCAGACAATGACCTCTAGCACTAGTCGAGATCCATACGAGTACGAGACAATATAATGAGTATGTAGCCTAAACAGAAAAACTACCGATAAGTAGGTATGCTATGTATTTATATCTTTTCCAGGTTGGATACGATCGAGACACCATCCTCAGTTTTATTTTATATGCCTTTAGCTATCATGTTTTGGAGACGACATTAGAAGCAGTCTGTGTTTATATGTAGATAGTTATACTGGTTTTAACTAGATACGAGTGATTAGATAAAAGTAAGCACAAACTCTGCATTAAGATATGATTTCGGCGGAAATGTATGAAAAGTAAGACTACAGAATAATTTGTAGGAAACAAACGAATCCAGCTGCTTAACAGCTTGAAGGTCTATCGAGACTCATGTAGTTAATAGCGCTTATTATGTGCATTTATGTATTTAAAACATAATAAACAGATACAAGCATTAGTGAAGATGAATCATCCTCAATTTATTTCAAAATACCTAGTGGCACGAGACCTGGTGGCACCTAGAGTCAATTCTTGTGAGTACATCCTGTCTCTATCAGTGACATAAATAAATATATCTACACCGCGTCATTATGAACGCTCATACATATGATGTGACCAATTCTCCACAGCTCAGGCAGCCAACTATAATTTTTGGGAACATGTTTCATGAACGTCAGTCTTAATGATGTTGAGAGAAAGAAGCCAAGATTTACAATGTCGCTGTTTCGCCAACGTCCATAACCTTAACGGCATAATTTCGTCTATTGTTATTCGCATGAGTAACTGTAAATAGTAAATACAACTTAAATATTTCACAACACAGCAGTTGTATAGTTTTAGAATGAATAGTCTAATAATTTAAAAAAAGGTCAGCCCATTTGCAATAGCCACTGTATAAGATATATAGGCATCTAGTACTTATAATAAAACTGTCAATTCAGTGGTACTCGTCAAGCCATGTCAAACACCTTTCAAGTGTTTGATTCACGACAAAAACTAGAGTTTACCTACCTCGCATGCTATATATACACTGTTAGTATCAATTATAGTTATTTCGTTACATCTAGTTTACAGATCTAGATAATTAGACACACATACTCAACAGCCTAGTTAATGCCAGCTGCACAACCAAACCGGAATAGGGGCATCTGTTAAGAGTGTCAACCTCCTGCTGTTGACTTTATAGCTTTTGGGGTCAAAGATAATTGTTCTCTCACTGAAATACATTTCCCAACCGGCATGACCGTATTCAAGACACTCCAGCACTTTACACTGTACTAAATTTAAAATTTCTGAACAAAGAGTTGATCACCTTGCTTATTGAGATGATGTCAGATTTAAATGAAACAAAAACTTCTCTTGCTGCTTGAAACATTACTTGTAATAGTGAGTCATTTTAGCAAACTTCTTGTTTGCAAAACTGCCTCAGTTCTACATAATGAAACTTACCATAATTAATTAGCTAATTTTTAGCCATAATATACTTATACCTACACTCACATTATTTTAATTTACCCTAGGCGTTACAAAGTGAACAACTATGTATCATGTAGGAAGGATATTTCAAAGGAATCTTACATCTACAACTGAAGACTCCAATAACTGTGCCAACTTGTCAATAGTGACACAGTTTTGAGCATTTTATTCACTGATATAAGAGCAGTTAACCCACTTTATCTGCAAGTTTAAAGACCTAAGATATATTTACATTTATTCTGAGGACATTACACTTCCTTAGTGTTATCACGTTTATCTCTTAGGACAATCCATTAGCCTGACAAGTATAAACATGATTTATATATTTATTGCAAACTAATTTTGTGTATATATTTGTTGCATTTTTAATATTAAAATTAAATGATACTAACAAAAAATATTAAAAATCTTAAGTTACCATTGTACTGATACTTTAATTTCATTAGTTTTGACAAAATAATTAGTTGAAGGCATCAGTTATTTAATGTAGTTAATTATCTACATTGTATGTGTTCTCGTAATCAGTGCCCTAACCTTTACGTCTAAATTTAAGTCATTTATGTTATGGTCCAAATCAGAACTTTACAAATTGATAACATACAATCAAAGATTTTGGCCTTAGGGACCGTCCGTCATATTGTTGGTGTTTTTCAAGTCGGCAGTACACAATTCTGATGATGTATATCGATAGAGGACTATGAACAAAAAATGTCATAAAACAAGCAGCATGTTTCCCAGATATTTTGAAGTAAAGATGGACATATTAAGTATGAAGAACATGATTAAAAATGAACTTCACATGTTTTTTGGTATCACTTTGTTTTTACATACAGTACCCAGTTCAATTTACTAAATTTTTTCGTAATTCAAGTATTAACAACAAATGTAGAACTAAAATAATATACTATGTCTTATAAGATAACATTTTAAAAAAGTAAATTGAATTTGGGACTGTATTTAAAGACAAATCGATATAATCTAGCAACCTAAGGCTGCCACAAAACAACGGTTACAGTATCAAAGGTGTGCTCATTAGCTGGAAGCTTCAGGGTGAGCACCCTTACCATCCAATGGCCTTATCATCACTTATCTTCAGGTGAGATGAAGGATAAGATGGGTTTGCCATCATATATTAAACAAATAACATGCAAAACATATGAGAAAATGAACTAACTTGTTAATAGTGAATTTATATATATTTTAAATGGTGTACCTAACCCAACTTTGTTTTATTTAAGAAAATTAAATAAACCTATATTAACTAAGTTATATCCAACCAGTCTTCTACAGTATATAAATATATCCAAAAATTTATGTTTAATTAAATTAGTGGTTCTATTATTATTGTTTTAATTAGTTTATTTTTCCATGTTTCTAGTTGATAATATTTTTCTCTGTGTTTGTTGTTGTGTGTGTCGTGTTGTGAAAATGCCAAATAAATATATGTCTATGTCTAAAAAAACTACGTTCATCAACCGACAGAAATTTAACTGAATACTTAAATTTGTAACATGGCTCACCAATCATCACCTACATCATAAAAACATTTATCTCTTTATGTAGTCCATAACCTTATTAATATCACCTATAACGATCAATAATTTATCATGACAAATGTGTAGTTGTTTATATTATATTACTGATTTCCAATTCATAAGAATTTGTAAACAACATTTTAGGTTATTATTATCAGCTGATTGTATATAAACACAATAAAAATAGACAAAAGCTGCAATTGCCTGTTTTCATTTGCAGATGGAGAATAAAATATTAAATTATTTATACGAGGATACTATTAAGTTAATGAGAGGTCAGCTGCGCCATATCTGTTAGAGACAGCCAAATTACGCTGTCAAATCACGATCGCGATAAATCGATATCATCCAAGGAATCAAATTCTGACGATTTTTATTAAAGCTCGGATAAAGCGATGCCTACTTCTGCATTCCTCTACGTTATTAACCAAAATAGCGAGCGAGAACAATGAGATTTAGACCAGAGTACATACCTTTCTCTTCCTTCCTTTGTACACCATGGCAAACGCTCCATGTCCTATGATGTCCTGCTTGGTGAACTCGTAGTCACCAACCTGGATTACCTCCATTTTCACTAGTTTTCCTTTGACTACAGACATTTTAACAGTTTCTATTTATTTACAGTCTTGTACTTGGAGGAAACAAAAGATCAATACTATAATTTTGGAACACTTGATGAGGAACTTGACTAAGTGCTACATTCTGATCACAGTTTATGAGCTCCTAATCACTTCCTAGTTTCCGTGAACAGTCTCAGATTCACTTTACGCTAACGTATCATTGTTTCTGTACTAATACACAACACACAATGACTGCAAAATGTTCAAAAGTGATTTTATTTTGTGTTGATTTTGCGAAGTTACAAACAGTGTAGCCAGCAAAAAAAAGTTGTAATGTTGCTATAACAATACATTATTAATACTACCATTCAATGATTATTTATCATTTGTTGTGTATGAATAAAGGTACATACTCAAAAATGTGACAATTGCCGTTAATCGATACATGGATTTCAAAAAACTAGCGAAAAGAACACATTGATCTGGGAGATAAACAGTATTTAATAATAAAATGAGTGCTTATTGACTTTCAAAACTACTACATCGTATTCGTTTATACAATGACACCTGACAAAGACAGCAATATGAAAACTGCCAATATTACCATATGGCAAAATAACAATACCTACATAGTAGAAACTACGGAAGGGTTACACCATTGTTACACAGTCCGCCTATTCAAGTATCACCTTTGGATATTGTGCCTTTGGTCAAATCCCAGGTCTAAAGGATTGTAATGATCTAGTCCAGACGTGATCATTCGCCTTATCTACTGTTACTACTACTACTGTTACTACTGTATTTTCAAATAAGCAGGTAAAGTTTCATTAATTTTAGTTTTATTAGAAATCCCTAATAAATAAAAATAAAAGTATTCACAATAATTTATTCCTGTCTTACACTGTTCATCATTATGATTACAGAGAATAGAGGTATAAAAATCGCAACTTACAGACACAACACTTTAAATGTAGAATAAATGTTAAGTGTAACACAGAAATAAAAAGAAATGTGTCATCATATTAAAGATGAATTGTGACTATCTCTTCTGATCGCCAAGATCTTCAATGCTATCTTCGTCAATCTGTAAAAAAACAAAATGTTGCATGTTGGCATAAATTGAATTTCATAAATGAGGTTGATTTTGTAGTCACTTGAATTTTGTCTACATTTTATAATATTAATTTTACTAAAAATAATATTTCACTACTATTATTTACCAACAACTGTGTATATGGTAGCAAACTGATTGCTCCTTGTTATTATGTAATATACCAAAATAGTCATATTAATTTTCTTTTATATATATTTATATGTATTCTTGAAAGATTTTGTGCAAACATGTGTGTGAACATTATTACTAAGTGAAAAATTATTTGAGGGTAATAAAAACCTTCAAGGACAAGTACTAATAGACTAACAAAAAATTACAAGTTTAGAGCTGGAGTGGGCAGAGTCATGATGTAATATCGACAAAGCTCCCGCCTGATCAGTTTCAAAACCAATTTGCTTGCTTGTTGCGATCTTAGCTAGACCCGCCTTTTCTTTTTTCAATATGGAGAGACGAAAACGCTTTTATGTATTTTTATGACTTTTAGGGTCCATTGTAGATGTTTAGGGTCATTTTATAATGCATCATTGTGACTTCCAACTTGTAGGACTTTCACAAATACACCAATACTTTCTTGTTTGTTTTATGATCTATTCAAAAAAAAATATAGCAAGGCGGAGCAACCCGAGACACGACTGTATGCGAAACTGGCCCTAATGGTGGTCAGGCGGGAACTTTGTCGATAGTACATTTCTTATTTAAATGACTTTTATATTTGATATTGTACTTCACTATGAAATAATTTTTATACATAGTGATTGAAACAAACATTCCTGTTTTGGGAAATAAATATATAAGTATAACAAAAATGACATTATTTTCAAATACTACCTCAGGCCACTTCTCTGGAATAATATCAAAGAGATCATCCTTCACATCTCCTTGGATGACGATTTCATCATCTCCCGTCACTGATGAGCCGCATGCGAACTTTGTACCAAAGAACTTGGCTGCTACTTTCAAATCAATATCTGAAACACATACATTACATTTTGTCAGACTACAGTTTTGAGTAATAGTATTCTTTGGTGCATTTAATGCAATCATCAATTATTTTCACTGTTTTGAACAGTGCTTGTTTGTGTAATTTATTTGGGTAGTTAGTAAGGCAGTAACCAAAATATTAATGTCCCATAAAATCATAGTACATGTATCAATAACTATTATTGAATAATAATGATGATATCAACAATATATGAATGTACATATGTGTATGTAAGCTGTCAGAGAAATACAAAACTTATCATATGACTTTGCTATTAAATGCTGGTTTTCTTACAGTAAACTAAGGAAACAGCAGATATTGTAAATAATAACACTAGTATTATAAAAGCAAAAGGGAGTCTGTTACATCTTAACACTACAACCAATATTGATAAAACTTGGCATGTACTGGCAATATGCCATTTCAGAAGTAAAAGGAATAACACTATCATACAATCAGCTCCTGACATTTGACTTAGTATTGACAAAGATCACACACCAAAGGTACTTAATCCAGAGACAACTGTAACAGATTTCTTCTTTCCCCTGGGTGCCCTGGAGACCTGCACTAGCTTAGGCACATCTTCCTTTTTCTTTGATTTCAACATGCCCTTGCCACCTCTCTTCTGACGTTTCTTTTCTTCTTCACCTCCTGCATTCTCTTCCTCATCTGAAACCCAAATAAAAATTCTTATTTAGCATAATTTTTGAAAGGAGAAAGTTAAATATGGTATGGATGACAACTAGCCATAACATAAGTTTGGCTTTTGCAGCACAAAAGGGGTTGCTGAAGAAAAAAATATAAAACCCCACCTCAGCACCCCATTTTATGCACAGAACCATGTGGCAATCTAGAGATAAATAACTAATGTTATTAGTATATGTTGGTCAGCTGCAAAGCGCGTTTTTTTGTGCGACAAAGGTGAATTTTAAGTTTAGTTCATCCCTTTCATTACATGCAGGAGGACTGTGAATGTATAACCTTACTCTAGCGAAATTGAATATACAACTCACCTATTTTGACTTTTTCGAACTCGGTCGGCAAATTCTTCTCGAGCCATTGTTTGCATTTATCGTATTCAGGATAATATTCGCAATATTCAATTGGCATAGAACAGTTGCCGCAATACTGCACTTTTATTGGATAATTTACACCGACACGAGGGCCCATACTTAGGTCTCTATCAGCCATGATGTATAATTTATTTGATTTTATAACTAAATTAAACTGATTTTATTCGTATAATACAGAATTTATGTGTTTAATTATGATTTCCATATCAAGCCTATTCCATCCCTTACTCACTCGGTCTTTTGACAGTTGACTTGACATGACAGCTGGCAATGGCAGTGTTGCCCACTGATTTCTATACGTGTTGCCCAAAGAGTATATAATTTGTTGCCGGTGCTCTCGAAAAGTCGAAAATGTGGTCGAAGACGATCTCCGAGAAGACGATGCGTTGTAGAAATATATAGTATATCATCATCATCATCAACAGCCTATATATGTCCCCACTGGAGGGGCTCAGGCCTACTCTCCTACTGAGAGTGTAGGGCCATAGTCCACCACGCGGGCCCAGTGCGGATCGGCGGACCCGGCGGACTTCACATGCCTGTTCAAGACATGCAGGTTTCCTCACGATGTTTTCCTTCACCGTTAAGCAATCGGATAATGTACTTGAATTGAAAAACAACTCATAGGTACACGGCTGGATTCGAACCCGGTACTCTCAGATTGAGAGTCCGCGCCTTATCCATTGCGCCACCGACATATAGTATATACGAGTATGTATATATGTATACGTAATGAATGTTCTATTTGTAATTTGTATGATGGATTGTTTTGATTTTAACTGAGAGAGCCCTCTCTGACCCATTGGTCAGAGGGGTAACCGTACCGAATGAACGAACAGATCGGTCGGTTCCACTCTACTCGTATGTACGAATGATCTATGGGTGGGTCGCCTAGTAAAAAAAGGCATGTCAGTTTATTACGAATTGTCGCTTTATGAAATAGGACCCAGATTCTTGGCGCGAACTTGTATAATGGTGGTTCATTGCAATTTTTCGTAATTCGTTAATAATACTGTTATGTGTGTTTTTTGTGTTATAATGGTGTGATATAGTGCAAAAAGTGTCATTAACGGTGTTATAGTATCAATTACGCCAAATTGCGAGGGTTTCGACGCGATCGAAAGGGTTTACCATGTCGAGTACATTCGGCATATGGATTCTTTCGAATTATGTTGAAACCAAGGCTGGCCTTTGAAATTCTCGTCAAGAATCGTCAAAACAAGCGATAAAATGTACACATTATACATTTTATTGGGAAACTGAAGAAAAGATACTTTCCCATTCGGGAGAATTAAACTACTGCTACTGAAATAGGAACTGCTGGACTGCTACTAAGTAGGTACTAAGCTAGGTGCCACTGAGCAAGTAAATCAGGAGCATTAATAGTAGTAAGAACGAAATACTAATTCTGTCGCTAAATAGTTGTGTTAATAGCACTGTTGTGTTGCAGGTTGAAAGGCCAGCGCCTCATTAGATTGAGCCTTCTGGGTGAGCACGCTTTCCATCCAAGTGAGATGCAAGCCAAGTGAAAGCTCATTATTTTTCACTACATATTAAAAAACAAAGCCGCGCCGGTCTGTCTGATCACGATGATTTCAAAAATCACTCAACGGATTTTCATGCGGTTTTCAACTATCAACAGAGTGATCCCTGGGGAAAGTTTGTGTGTTTTATTGATGTGATGTGGTTAATTGGTTGAAATTTGTCGAATTTTGTAAGATGACGGAAAAAATCAAGCTGCCTGGGAGGAACAAAACAATACAGATGGGATTATTTCTCTTTTACAAAAAAAGTCCGCGGTGGTGGTATGTCTATCTTTTAAATACCCATTTTAACATCTAAAGAATGACTACATATATGTGGTATTTGCAAAAGCTATTTAGAAAGATTAATCATTATCAAATTATAAAAGTCCTTCACACCATACAATTTAAATTAATTAGAGTACCCCGTTTTTACGCGATAGGTGGGACCGAGCGGTAACCGTGAAGTCGGGGTTCAGCTTTTCATATAAATACGTATAAAGTATGTTTAATCGGGACCAGAGTCGAAACAAAACAATAATTTAAAAGAAACATTTTTATAAAATGTTGCATAATAAAACAATTTAAGTTGTTATGAATAAAACAGCGTGTACCGTAGTTATTTTGATGTCGAATGTTTCATATATTCTGACCATGGTGCCTGATGCTTGAATTCAAATATTGAGAGCCTATAACAGCTTCTTTACCTTTCATAAGCGTTCGGACTATTGAATCCGGTTGACCGAACTTAGCTAATTCACAAAGTCTGTCTAAGTGCTGCAAAGTCTTTGATAATATTCAGTATACGCTCCAAAGACAGTGTTTTTCTTTTCTTGTTAGGTTCAAATGATTTTTTCCTTTGGGTTATATATAATTAGAGTTTATGCGCGCGGCCATCAAAAAGAAAAGCCGCATCTACGAATTCGCGTAAGTCGGGGTATTACTGTATCTTAGAAGTTATCGTAAATAAAAAAACTACGTGCGAGAAAATAAATTCATCAATGCGATGCAAAGACGGGACTCGCGCAGCTACTTCCGACCGCGCTCCGTCACCCGCTGTTTGTGTCTGTGATTGTTTAAGTTTCTTTAATTCGCCTTTTCTTCTCTGCAGAAAGGTTCTGACGTAAAAAAGAATCACTGAAAATGTGTTAGGAAATGTGTTTGAAGGAAAATAAAAAAGCCGTTGGTTTAATATGTAAAGTACCAATTTACTGTCAATACAATAATATCGATACAAAATCCATAACTATATTTAAAACACTTTGGTATTTTGAATAATTTCATCGACGGTTCAGCTGTGGGTAACATAAATAAAATTTTATGTTCATCTGCTACTATTAATTTGCAAATTGACTGATAGATGACGTGCCTACACTTAAAATAAAAATCTAAATAAAATTTGCCTATTCGAACTTTACATTTACCTACTTTACTTCCTCACCTATTCAACCTTATCATAGGTTGAAGGTTAACGCCATTCATATGGACTCTATCCGTATAATTCTAGTTAATTTTTTTTAAATTATATTTAGAATATTTTATAAAATGTCTTCTATAAAACCGTTATTTTGTTTACATGACACGGGATTATCTGGCGTATACTCGTAGAATACGTAACCAAATCATAAACTTGCGCATGATTTCCTAAAAGAAAAGTGTTTCATAAGATGGTTAAAATCTAGGAATGAAATGGACATTCTTGTTTCAATTCACTCGTAAGAAAATTGAAACGAAATGTTTTCCATCCACTCAAATTTTTTATTTTATCATCCATCTACGATACGGCGGTTTATGCTGCATACTGTGACAGTTTTCCTTGCGAGCGCAATACAAGGAGTAAAGGTTTTACCTATAAGCATCTATAAGCCTGAAATTGACAAACAGCAAGGTCTTAAAAGTATAATATTCTGTATTTTTATTATATCGCATTAATATCGTTTTTTACTATTAAAATACAATTTTCAGTTTCATCTGGATCTTGATATAGGTAGAAATATGTATGTGATAATTTTTCATCTGCAATTTTTTACTATTTTAGATTATAAATAAATGCTTGCGTTTATAAAAAAACCTGCAAAGTTGGTTCTTCAATCAGGCTTACATGTTCGTAAGAGCATTATTCGGTGACCTCCATGACCTCGGTGAGATTTCTAAGTCAATTTCTAGGTTAAATGCCCTACAGGTTTTGATAAGCTTTCAAAGGAAATCGACAAAATAAGCGGCATAAACGGCCGTATCTTTTTATTGCTTTAAATTAGAAGTCTGATTTTTTTGCAGACTTAAGTATTTGGTATTTTTAGTATTCACTTCAATTTGATACCTCCTCGCGATTCTGAGAAAAATTGTTTTGGCAGACAGACAGACGGACAACCAAGTGATCCTATAAGGGTTCCTTATTTCCTTTTGAGGTACGGAACCTTAAAAATATGTTTAGTCATCCAATGCTTGCTACATAGTCAGTATGATTTTAGCTAAAAAGTGAATTATACGAAATTAAAAAGTGAGCTTTAGTCTAGGTTTAGTATAAATTTAAGTATTTTTACAACGTTATTACAAACATGTTCAAATATATGAGTTTTCTGACAGATTTACTTAGAAGAACAAAAACTGGATTTATTTATATATATTTACTGAAACTATTTAAACTGGATTTTGATTTAGTAGTCGTGAAGGAGTATCATTAATATAAAATCTTATAATCAATTTGTTCTCATGTGTTATGCAGGTATATCAACGAAAAAGTATCAAAAATGTAAATTCATCCATTCATTTCTAAAGAGGTTTTAAAAGGTTTATTCGTTTCGTTAAAAACTAAAGTGAACTTGTTAACTACGCTATACATTGCAGTCTATCTATACATCTATAATACTGTCGTGTTTTTTGTCGGAAGCTTTGAGTTTCTCTTGCATTTGTGTCAACATGTCTTGCATGCGTCGTATCTGGAAAACGAAAATAACTTTAGAACCGGCGGCTATTTTAAAATAAATACACTGCATTACATTGGCTTACAAAAACCATTGATATGACACTATATATGTATCTACAGGCATTGTTGGGCTCAAAGTATCGTAACGAAAGCTGCAGTTTTTATGCAGCTACAATATTAAGGTAATATTAAAATTGTTTTAAAAACTTTAAAAAAACTAAAATCATATAGGTAAAAATAATAGTACTATAAATTGCCCTACACTACCCACAGTTAGTATAGTTTCTATTTGAAAATTGAGTCTCAATGAACGTAGTCTTTTATGCACCTAGTGCGCGCAGTGCCGCGTATAAGTAGCATGTCTATACTCGTTCAAAGTCAATGTAATGTTTATGTAAGTTTTTGGTAAACAATCAGAAGTGTGTTACCTCCTCGTCCTTCTGCAGGAGCAGTCTGTCTGTGTCTGTGATTACGACTTCGTTGTTGTTGCCCATTGAATCTCTTTTCAGTTTCCTGTCAACGAAATTACATAACAATAGATTAGGTACAATAGAAATAAAGCTAAAAGTACCTGCGTATCACCAATGAAAACTCAAATGTTTTTTTATGTCTGTAAACCCATGTCTTTTGGGGTCGGACCCTGACATGTCAATAGAGCGAGACTTGACTACTTTACTGAGTGAGGTCTAAGATGAGAAATAAGAGATGAGAAGATAAGAACGTTTGATGTGTGACTGAGACACTTTCGTTTTTCAAGTAGAGTTAGCACTTTATACCTCTAGGTTTAGATATGTCCGTACCATTTTTGTATCGTGGCAACGACCCGTAAAGGCGCTGGAAACAAATGTAGAACCGAGCGGCTAAGGTAAAGTTCTGGTCTTCGAACAGTAGTATAGTATTTTGATGCAATGTCAAATGCCTTCCGTAACATATCAATCTACGAACATCGCACCTATCGATTCATCTATGCATGCAGGAACCTACCCTCTCTCGCGCATGGCGTGCTGCGATATTTGTGAGATGCACTGCGCTCGGAAGTTCTCGTAGTGCACGTCTTGGGTGACATCCTTCAGGTCCTGCATGTGCGTGGAGATGAGCATCGTGCGCAGCTTAGTGAAGTCCGAGTGACGCGGGTTCTCCACTGAAACGTACACAAACATACCATTAATGGTATACTTTCCTCTACAAGAAAAACCGGCCAAGTGCGAGTCAGACTCGCGCACCAAGGGTTCCGTCATCATATACTTGTGCTGTAAGACCTTGCTTTCAAGGGAAATCGACTAAATAAGCGGCATAAACGGTACTATGTTTCTGAGAAAAAGGGCATTGACAGACAGATATACGGAAAATCAAATGATATAAGGATACCTTTTTCTTTTGAGGTAACGGAAACCTAAAAATTAACAACGGTTTTTCATTTGGCCTTTTACATTTGCATTTTCATCTCACCTAATCGTATGTGATGATAAGGTCATATGATGGAAGTGTGCTCATACAGGAAGCCCATATTTGCTGACCACGTTGTCTATTCCTTATCAGCTTGTGTGCTAGTTATTCGGACATTTTATATGTTACCAAATCTACCAATTTGCGCGATTACTACAAGATTACCTTCCGACTAGCACGGTGTCTAAGGCCTCGAACGAAGGTGAGGATTAAGTTTGAATTATGCCCCAGGGGTACTGTCGTCCGCGCACCGTCTTGCCGCCCACATCTAGCACCGGAGGCTACTACTGCGAAAGGAACCGCCGCCTTCAACTCGCGGTCCTGCTGCTTGAAGTAAGGATGCTCACCATCGATGATGCCCCAGGGGTACTGTCGTCCGCGCACCCTCTTGCCGCCCACCTCGAGCACCGTGTCGGAGGCTACCACCGCGAAAGGAGCCGCCGCCTTCAACTCGCGGTCCTGCTGCTTGAAGTCTTCGTCCTCGTCGCTGTCGCACTCCGGAAACTGGTATACCTGATGATAGATCAATACTATTCTTATAAATAAATAATGAGGATGACGGAAACATGATTTAATAAAAACGTCTCGAGCGGCTTTGGTAAAGTTCTAAGCGGTTGTGTGGGTATAGAAGTCGATTGGTTTTCATTTATGATTTTTTATTTTATATATTTTTTATTTTAGATAATTTCGTGCTCCCCGAGCCATTGCGAGATATATTTAGTGATAAGAAAAGATCACCTGCAAGATTTTCAAAATCTACCATAGGAAGTGCTAAATCAATCCAGCTTGCTCAAATAATTTTAGAGTAGACAGCAGTAGACAGCAAACAAATATCTGTCAACGGATATGAAGGACGTTTTCTGAATCAAAAAATCTGTCTGGGGTATTAACTATTCACTGAACAAGTAATCTAATCTAAAACTAAATCTGTTTGTATTTTTGAGAAATATTTGCAAAACCTTTGTTAGAACTCACGCTGTAATATTTTTTCCTACTCGTAGATTACTCGTACTATAAATGAATGATGTACGGTGTCGGCGGCGTTTGAGGTGTATTGCTGGTTATCACAACACACTCGTAAGTGCATCGACGTGTACCGTTAGACAATAAAACATTTTGATCGCGTGGGCAGCCCCGCGGCGGGTGTGGCGTGGCGCCGTGGACGCGCGATGAAGAAAGCGGATCGGATTTGATGGGTCGCTGGCGCAACAACCGAGCCTTCTAATATTTTAAATAGTCTAACCGTCATACAATTTCTATGCATTCTTGCTTCTTGGATCTAGACTGCAGAAAATTCGAGATAGCACAACACTGAATCTCAGGCAAGTGCTCAAATAGAATTTTGACCCCGAGATGACTAAATTGTAGATGAAAAGGCATGGGTGATAGTCGATATTGTAAACAACTACCTATCCCAACTTTAAAAATATAACTGATCAGTGACGATTGGCAGTTGACGTTCCCGGCTGATGATGAAGTTGATGTGTAAAATTCAAAATTTAAAAATCTGTTATATATTCTAATGTTTGAATACTTGAAGGATATACTTGAGGAAGTATGTACACGGACCTGTATCTGATGCTCCTCCAAGTCCTGCAGGATGCGCGCCTTGAGCCGCTTCACCTCGGCGGCGGTGAGCGAGTCCGCCTTGCCGATAACCACTACGATATTCACCTTACGATGCAACCGCCTCATCATCTCCAGATCTACTTGCCTTAGACTGGAACAAACACATCATTCTTTAGATATCATCACTTATCTCTATTGGCTGCACAAATCTAATGTTGAATATAACTGTGACAAAGAACACCACAGTGGGGCTTTCCATGAGGATTTGCAATGATCACAACGCTTCGCATACGGATTACAGCTCGAAATTGTTAGTTTTCACGAAAAACTACTTTTTTTAAAGAATATAGATCAACGCTTGGCCACAGTCTCACTTGATGGTAAGCGACACTCTAATTTGCTGTCGAAATTCACCAATGGAATTACATTCCACTTTTTACTCGTAAGATGTTTTCATAAGTCGCCTTTTAGCGAAATCAATGGTGGGACATGGGTTGATTTTATTATAAAGCATTAATTCTTTCTCTAAATATCAATGTGAACTCTGTGTTTAATCCACTATTCAAGCTGGACCTAACCTAAGTATTGCCAGTATAGGTACATTCATATTTTTAGTTTTTCGATAACCACTTATCTCTCGGATTCATAAATAGACATCGACTGTTACATCTAACGGATTTCAGAATGGATTGTCCATCTGTTGAACCAATGTTGAACCATCACGCTTGATTGCCAATTGATGGCCGCTTGTTGGTTGTATAAAACGTCGCGTTGTTTTCGTAGTTGTCCGACATACTTGGTCGTCTAAACAAGAGAATTAAACCTGGTTTACATGAGTGTCCAATAATGTGGGTATTGTTAAACTATACGAGTATCTCAATGGAATGTCATAACAGCAATCGGTAGTTATGTACGTACATGCATTATCGTTAATAGAAACATGTCGTTTTACTCAGTCTTTTATTGATCAATTACTGTTCTTGGTCCCCAATAGCAATAACTATGTATTTAAAAGTCATTGTATTAAATTGTATCTGTTTGGGGTGAGAGAAATTTTATATAATTTAGATTCTTGTACATGTAACTTCAACCTCTTATTATTTCCCATCACCTTTACAACACCCACGCGTGAAGACAGGAGATGTTTCTAAAGCTGAAACCACAAGGAAAATAACCAGAGAGATTTGTCTCTATGTTGTGTGATATATTGATACCAGCCTTTGTTCACCAAAGGTGGTTTATCACGCGACCGCACACGTGCGCGCGCGCAATATTGTCTATCACGGCGACCCTGACGACCGCCGCGACGTGACAGCTGACCTACCTCGACACCGCGCTCATCGGGACACGTCCCTACAGATTACAGTCAGCTGCGTTATATGCCAAAACCCAGTGCAACACACTTGTCCTTATACTGCTGTCGTTCCTTTCTTTTCTGTCGTTTCTTAACTGAATACAGTGAATTTTTATTTATTACACCAGAATAAATTTTGAAAGGAAAATAATGGTACCCCGTAATAACAAAAATATCATTTCGAAAATAATATTTTGCGAAATTCAATCAGGATTTCGCCAAACTAACATGTGTATGTGTACATAATTGGGAATTTGGATGAATATTATACTCTTAACTCTTCGGAAATAAAGTATCTTAATGATATACAAAGAGAGTATCCAATTTTTTATAATCATTTTATACAAGAGCAACAATCTGACTTCGTAGAAAGTTAATAGTGAAAGTAACAGAAAGAGTCTATAAACACTGGATAATAGCCATATGATTGTCAAATGGACCCCAAGGCTGAAGTACTCGAGAAAAGTGCTGTGTTGCAGCACAATGCTCAACGCGTGACTCTCCTTCTTTCCTGATTGCTACGCTTGTTTAAAGCAATGCCATTTACGGAATTGGTATAGAAAACTGGAGTGACATTTTACGTAACGCTTCCGAGAAAATCGTACGCGAATGCAATCAGTTCGTGGAAGCCATATTCAATATAATCATTTTGCAATCTAAAGCAAATAAAGCAGAGGCGAAGGAAGTATATAAGGCTGGTTTCATTTATTTATTTGTACATTGTTTATATGTACAAATAAATAAATGAAGTTTGTTTTATTGTACCATTTGTAGTTTATATGTTTTGAGAGTATGTATCAAATAAGTTAATATATTATTCTGTAGAACCACCCCATGTCTTCCAGCGGGTATCGTAAAAGGCGGCTATATGACCAGGAGATGGGTAACAGCATCAATCTCATCAATCAATCACTGACATCTTGCCGGGATCGCCAATCCGCCTGCCCGGAGTACTAACTATTCATATAACTTGTGGTTGTTTTGTGCATCACACTGTTTCGTTGTTATATTGTATCATTAATAAATCTTATGGCAAATCCCCTTGCGGAAAGCGGAAACTCTCACCAAACGTTTCACTTCTACATTCATCACGCGTACAGCTAACATATGGAAAGCACTACCTGTTTCTATGTTTCCCGAAAACTACAACTTAGGAATCTTCAAACGAAATGTAAATAGGCCCTTTCTAAACCAACGCGTAACATCATCGACCTCATCATCACTTAACATCATCAGGTGAGATTGACGTCAAGTGTTGGTCTATTCGATATTGAAAAAAACTTAAAAATTATGCTTAATCGTTTGGCCGAGAGGAAAGAGTGATTAAACATGTTACCTATGCGTCCACGGGGGTACAAAATACAGACAACAATGTACTCTGTTGTCCTGCATGTGTCTCCTGTTGAGTCCACTCTCGTCGGTGAAGTACTGTCTGAACTGCTCGTCAACGTACGCGGAGCACACCCTCCACGAGTCCTCGCAGTTGATGGAGTCCCCGAACCCGGGCGTGTCAACTATGGTGAGACGTAGCTTCACCCCGCGCTCTTCTATCTCCATTGTCTTCTTCTCAATTGTTGTGGTTTTTTCTATTCTATCTGTAATATAATAACAGTAAATAAAAACATCACAAATACCTATAAATAAATGATTGAAATCGTTGTTAATTATTTTATGTTTTGAAAATAGCTGATGATGCTGATGAGCTGTATATGCCGTCATTAGTGTATGAAAAATACACCAACGACGTCTTTCGTGAGGAATGTTTTCCCATTGCAATCCTACATGTGTCGGTGCATTGAATGCAGAATAGGTAGAGCATGCCAAGGAAAATCATTCTAGGTATATTGCAAAATAGATTTATTATTATTTATTTTCATAAAGACAATGTCTCAATTTCGCGATTGTGTATAGGTAATTTTCCTCCCTTGGGTACTATTCTTAACTTCTGATTTTTATATTGATTTTTATACGTGAATTTTATATCACAAATTATTTCACATTACATATACCTTTTGACATATTGTTATATTTTTACGTGAAAACGGCGTATACCCTAAAATACATTTCGTTCTTCAAAATACTTCAATTTGAGCATTTTCCGTTAACTGCAATACTCGTAATGTCTGTGCAACAGGACGTACCTTGGACGTCTGGTATCTTCCTGGTGGTGTACAGATCTCCTAGGAACAGACTGTTGATGAGCGTGGACTTGCCGAGACCGCACTCCCCCACCACCATAAGCGTGAAGTCGAACCCCCTCTTCACAGACTTGCGGTGCACTTGCTCCGGCAGCGTCGCAAACCCGATGTAGTCGCGCTCGCCGCGCTCTCGTTCTGAACACAAATACACAACCACTCACTTCAACCTGAGGATAATAGCCTGTTGTTTCCCGATATTTCATGGGATAAGCGAGGGTGTACAAACAACTATTAGACTAATGCGTACCATATCTTCGGCACATCGTCTTTTAGGCGAGATCGTGGACGAGCATTGTTCTGTGAAAAATAACAACCTGAATGGTGATCCTTGCTACTGCAAGTTTTTTTCAATACTCGGTTAGGTTTGTGTGTGCCCATCTCACTAGCTGCCAACGAAGTAGTGACGAGTTTAAATTTTTTATTTATTTAAACAATTTAATGTACACGGAAAATATTTACATAACACAAAAACATAAAAATATATATAAAAGGAACAGTTTCAGCAACGAGTTCCATAATCTGGCTGCATGAACCGTGAATGAGTTGGAAAAGAAATCGGAGTGATGGGAAGGGATGGATAGGATTGTCCTAATGTGAGCTCGACAAGGTTGTCAATAGGATGCAAGTATGTAAATCGCTCAATACGCCAACTGCTACCTAACAGTTTTAAGTTTCAGCATACTTCTGTCCAGAACCTAATAATTACAAACAATTTGTTGATATGGAAGCCATTTGATAACCAATTGTAACATGTCTGTTTTGTAAATCATATTTTTACAGTTTATCATAGTTTATATTGCATTAGTTCAATCTCCAAATAAACTAGAGTATTTAAGTAGGTATGCCATTCCTACATTTTGTGAAGCAAGCAAACAAGCACCCAGGATGACCCAGAGAGTAACTTGAAAATTGAACGCATGAACATTCATGACGTAGGTACGAGTGTATGTTCTTCCAATGATACAACTACAATTCTTGAGGCGAAATAGTTTGACAGAGGTTGAAGCACCTGTGCAAATCTATAAAAATTCGTATCACAGCCATTGGCGAGCGAGTTTTACGATACTTGTAGTATAAATAACAGACGGTTGTCGACACGGTCGAAGGTATCGATTAACTACCAAATTATACGGTGTTTCCTGTAGATCTAGCTCTCGGTTCACTGGTTGTTTACTCGATAGTGGTAATCGTTCAATCGCGGCGATACGCCCGGGTGCGCCGGTGATGGAAAACAGACAATTTGCATTTGTTTTGTTTCACCAACGGCAACGCAGCGGCTCCCTAAGGTTGGTAGAGAAAGTATATGAAGTAAAATCCCTTGAGGTTTATGCGTCAATACCTAGCGCCGTTTAGCAATTAACTTCTAAGTCTAAGGAATAAAAAATAATTGTGTAGGAGCATGTAGGGGTCTACGAAACAATTCAGCTACTTCGTAGCCTACTTCACTACTTGCTGAATTGAGACATTTATGTCTACCTATTACATTAGTACTGTAGTCTGAACGCACACGCGAATATCAAATAAAATATATTTGTTACCATTGCGGTGACCTCGTGATTACAGAAGACAGATAAGAACCGTGTTTTGTTTACGTTCAAACTACGGCCTCAGAAACCAGACCATGATTAAATTAATTAGAACTTATGTTTCAACGCTACTGGTGAGTTTATGTTAAAAAACTCGTATAATATAATATCGATAACGACAACCATAATTGAAATACACGGTTTTCCTTTTTTATATATAAAATTCTTCTAATGACGTTTTAATTAAAAATCATTTTTATGGTTCTGACTTAATTATTTCGATTTGTGCGAAATTTTTCTTACCGTGAAAAACCTATCATAATTGTAGAAACAATCTTATTGTAAATATTAATCTTATTGTTTCTCGAAAATTTCTATATTTTTTAAGTTTATTTAGTAAATTTTAAAAAAATGTTTTATCAAACTAGAGGTAGGTTTGTATGAAAATTGTCGTGTAAAAATTATTAAAAACAAACGCAATTTCATTTTACCTTTCACTGGAAACTAAAAAGCCGGTGTAAATCAAATGTTATATTGATTTATTTGATTAGTTATTTTAAAGAAAAAACCGAACGTCCATGGTGGAGTTGACGACGACATGCTATCATTGACACGCCCAATCCAATAAATGCATTAGTATGATACAATTTCAAAGATCCTTTAAAACCTGTGTCCTCATTATATAAGTACCTGACAGGCTGTACTTAAAGGAAGCAGGGCATTGCAACGTGCGCACCAGAGTGGAACGCGACAGGTTCCCCCGACACTCTGTCCAGGGCCGGCCGGCGACTGCGTACGCGCACCTGACATTTAGGACAACTAGCGGAAGCCGCGGACGTGATCATCACTACCGCTAGCACACTGCGCTGTTATCTATTTATCTAGTGGCATTGCTCGACCCGAATCTGGCACGCTAATTTAGGCAATAGATACGACAATAAAACCGCTGCCACAACGATAATTCTGGGAACATAAGGTCGTTGCTACATGGCTGATAGTCTCCTGACTAAACAGTTTAGTCGTTGGTAAAAAAGTTATCAGCCAGCAATATAGAAACACCTCTTTTTAGGCCGGCTTCAACAAAGGTCCAAGTTTATAAAAATTGTAACAATTTTTTTTGAGTTACAGTAACTGGCGTACTTCAACCAAAGTAATAGTTTAGTCGTTGATCAGACTACCGTGGGATTGTACGAGTCAACTCACTGTCGCGCACCGTGTGCGCACTTCCATACTACATCATACTCAAATAGCTTTTTGATCGAATATTAAACTATTTAGTCTGTGAACGATCGTTCGTGTAGCTCCGCTCTAATTCAATTATGATGAACTGGGACGAAAGACCTTTGTGCTTGTTACACGGGACTGGAGACAGTAATAAAGAGAATTATGACTGGTGAGAGGCAGGCTTTGGAATGTGTTGTTTGTATATTGCGGCTGACCTTTAGAGACCCATTGCACTTAAGCAGGTGGATGGATGAATGTCTTTGTTGAAATTCTGTGAAGTTCTTTTCACCTGGCGGTTAGTTAACAACTCAAATATATGAATATAAATACATATTATGTACACACAGTCACACAATCTCTTACAGTTTTTCCTTAAGGTTATTAATATTAAATAAACTTACATATCTACTGAATTTATTGAACTTTGTGATTTAATACATGACCTATTCTCATGTGATTCTGAAAATTACATCGCGAAATTCGCGTTGAGTGACGAATATTTAGATGTCGAGATTGGATTGACATTTTGATTTAAAGTTTCCATCGCGGAATCTGCGCTGTATAGCAGACTTAAGTAATTCCTAGGTTCCTTCGCTCACGCGATTAAAATTAATATTCATACTACGACAACAACATGTAATACTGTGCCTTTATGTACAGTATACAGAATAGCTGTACTCTGTGAGAATAGCATGGTCGATGGTAGAACTTGTAAACAACTTTTTATAGTATACAACAGACTGTAAAAAGTACCATTATACTTAGTCTCACACCAAACAGCCAGCTGTTGCGTTCCAATACTGAAATATAATATAGCTTTTGGGTGAGCACTCTTCTATCGTACGTTTTATTTAGATATAGACTGAAATATGTTCAGTATTGTGGTGGTTCAATGTGCTGAATGGGGCGAGTAATTTCTCCGATTAGATATGGGACTAGTTCGAGAGGTAAGAAGAGTTAGTATCGCCTACAGTGACGAGAACTCCTCCGAGGACCTTTTGTCTACTGTGATGGAATACATCGCAGTAGCTGATGATGTAGAAGTATATCATACAACCTTACCATACCCGGCCATTCAGGATTGTATAGTTGGATACTAGGACCTGGATAGCACCAATATTTTCTGATGAGCTACGCCAGCTCATAGCATTCCTAAGGGCAAAACCAAGACTGATCACTCGATCCCTCCGTGGGAAACCTCCCACGGCCTCACACAATAGGCCTCACTACACTACTGGTTACAATCAATTTTTTTTTGCTCTACTGTGTACTTAGCTAAGTACGCGCGCGCAAAAATAAAACAGTCAATTGTCAATACTGGCGCGACGAGAGCGGGGAACGAGCTATTGTCTCGCATTTTCTAAACAAACACCTAGTGATTGTGGGGTGAGAAATATGTAAAGGTACAGTAAAAAGTGTATTTTCCATAACCGAGTGCTGGACTTTCACAGCAAAACATGATATTGTTAGGTAGAGCATTATGTACCAGTGTCCAACTCCTGAATATTTTTCCCTTTGTCGCTTTTTACGACAGCGGGATGACATGGGGTGTCCTATTCTAATAACTTAATGGCAGTGTGTTTCAGGTCATTCACAATACAAGTATCTCTATTATCCTTGTACCTATATACATATAAGATTTTCCCAAATAAAGATAAAATAAATTTGACTCAAAGTCGACTCCGAAGAATTATTCGCTATCTGGTAAAAATATGTAATCCACCTAACAATCATATTTTAACAATGTAATGAAATTTTACATGTGCATAATTTCATCTTACTTTTGCTAAATATAGCGAAAACGGGACCATATGCGACAAAACCCATAAATACATGCGCGCAAACGCTTGATCACGATCGAAGTGAATTTCCCCCGGGACGTAGCATATTTTCCATGCGTGGAAAACTACCTGTGTGTTGACATGTGAACATCTGATTATGGCAAGAAACACGAATTTACGCTATGCGATCTCCAGTAGTACATACATTACGTGCTTGCATATAAAGGTTTGTATTTTGTATGTCTGAGATTAAGTAGATAAAAGCTAAGATAGAAGTTTGTAAAAAGTATATTGATACGTTTTTTAATGAAATCACTCGAGGGTTTTAGTGACTTTATACGAATAAATATGAAAAGAGGACAAGATAACCATGAAAAAGGTACACTTACGTAAATTTAAAATTGAGAAGGGCTTGTTTTTCTTTTTAATATCGTCTGCATTACGTTTCTCCGTACCCATTGCTTCCTTATCCTTATCTCCAATATTGATGTCCAAGATTACGAATGAATCACCCTTCTCCATCGCTAAAACGTTTCACGACGAAGTACCGCGAAAATGTATCATTAATTCATTAGGTACACCATACGTAACTCAAGTTTTCCTAAGTTTTTGTGAATGATTTTCGTAATAGATAGCAGCAAAGAAAAACGCGGGAACTGTCACGCATGAAGGTGTCTATTGTTGGGCTTGGGGTGAAGTAGGATTGAAGACGTGTATCGCGGAAGTTATCTAACGAGTGACGCCGAGTGTGGAGGCTATGGGCGCGCGCGGGTGTTCCGGCGCACACAACGCGCGCGATGGTACTGCGCGGGCGCTGCTCCGTCGACCGACTACCAGCGTAGCGTTGCGTCATTCATTAACCTACAGTCAAATTAGTAGGTAGCAAGTTCAATTTGGTTCAAACAATTTACTGAGGTGTCCTTAAAGCTAATTAGGTGGTTAATTTCAAAAAGAAGCTTATTTTGATGAAAGCTCCCAAAGATCCACTTCCTCTATACTAATGGAGTTGAATTTTTGCATGTTGGTTTAGATTAGACTCAATGACAATGGATTTTAATTGACGATATTAAATTAAAGCCTTGTTCAGTGACCTTATCAATTATTTATGATTTTCTGAGGAATTTCCAGCGAGTCCGACTCGCACTTGACGTTTTTTCTTCAATATTAAGGCTAATTAAAATTCTTATTTTCAAGGCACGAAACTTACTTCCTTTCCTGACACGCAGTGGCTTTTCCTACAAGGCGGGCGTGTTGGAAAATCAATAGGAAACGGTCATTGTGTCGGAATACCTTTCGTCAATCACAAATTGTAAATAATTAATGGAACTGTTCAGTACCATATAATAAACTTTTTATTGGGCCCGTTAGTTTAGATAGATGCAGATCGATGGTACATAATGCATACCTATACAAAATAACAGATGATATGGTTGTTTTGATAGGCAAGGCAGATTGTACTTGTCTGAAATAAGCGTCAAAAATACCAGATTTTTACGCTTTTTACTTTTCGTCTGTATTTCTCTCTGTTAACATTTATTAATTCGAGTTCGCATCTTAGTACATTTTAATCTGTGTCTTACAGTTTTCAACCTATTATTATGTACGAAGAAAAGTAGTTTAATCGAAGGCCAACCTAATACTTATACCGTGTGCCGCCTAACAATAGACAAGTCACGTTAACAAATTACTATCGCGCTATAGACACAGACAGCCCTTCGACTACTATCGTACCGCTGACTCTCATCTTCCGGTGATGCAACCATCTCAACTCTAGTACTCTCATTCCAGAGTACTACATAGCAAAGTAGATAGAAGATATTTTTTTCGTGAAGGTAATTCTTTGCGAAGTTAACAACCTTATCCTACGTATCCTACGAATGAAACAGTTACGATATTTGGATTTTTGAGACTCGGTCCCGCATAAACATCGAGAAACAAATTAGGATACAGGATAATGTTATCCGAGTAACGTAGGTAGCTAAGGTAAAATACAGAAACGCTGGATGCAAGCGGTTTGGGAGCAGTATTGTGGCATACCGTGGAAAGGTCCAGCACTGGACGTTTCCCGATTTACGATAATGAAGGTAAAGTTATTGTGTTTTGAAGTTGGTTTAAACGGCGATCAGAATAAAAAACTAGTTATCATCAAATGTTCTTGTGCAAGTTTAATTCACAAGGACAATCCGTATACATAAGAGCTGCGGGCGGGGCAGGAACAGGAAAAACTGTCCGTAAGAACTATTCCGTCCGCAAGATTGAGTGGTAACTTTACATCTTCAGAGTGGGTGGTGATTGATAAGTCACTGATATTTGTGGATTCTTGGACTAAGTTCCGCTACGCGAAAGATAAAATCTAACTTGACATAAACCTGTGTTTGTAAATCTATCCTGCTTTCGCACATGTAATCAGTCGAACGAAAAAACAGAACTTAAACCTTCTTATCAGTACCTCGATCATTACCTCTTTACTGCACAATCTAACTAAAACCGAATGAAATGAATTAACACGTTCAATAAGAATTAAAAACCGACTTCAACTGCCCCAAATATGTTCACCTTTTACAGGTAGAATTATCTGGGTACACATCTGGTTTTTGTTGATTTTCTCAAAAAGCGCTCAATCAATTTCGATAAAATTTATATGAGATCATCTCTGAAGTATGTTCTACCAAACAAACAAAAAATACAGTCGAATAGAGAACCTCCGTTTTTGA
Organism: Carcina quercana; assembly: GCA_910589575.2. Taxonomy (NCBI): domain Eukaryota; kingdom Metazoa; phylum Arthropoda; class Insecta; order Lepidoptera; family Depressariidae; genus Carcina; species Carcina quercana. The sequence goes on from OU342439.1 coordinate 5,054,354, forward strand.
AGTCGGTTGAAAAAAGAATCTCAAGTCAAATGACGTTTCAGGTCGATTCACGTCGCGAAGTTTAAATCTGTTGATCTATGCCATTCTCTTAGCCACTGATTCATTAACTTGTGGCTTCTGGGTGAGTAAGCCTCTATCACACGGCCTTATCGTCTCTTACCAGTAAGTGACATAAAAGAGGTATTTGAGGCCCACACTCAGCGATACAAGCTTACCTTCTAAATTGTCCAGGGTATTCCTTCCAGATATGACACTTTATGTCTACACAATGTGGTAACATGATACAATACCGTTGAAGAGTAAACCAACTATACACCTACACGCGTTTTGGCTTATCGCAACGAAACCCAGTTATTGAGAAGTATAGAGTGACCCTGCGCATCGAAACAGGCTGCATCGTTTGTTTCACTTGTATTCTATATGTAAATGCGCCTCTGTATAATTACATGTCAGTTTGTTGCCATTCCTGACTAAACATCTGAACCGATCTTGATGAAACTTGGCATACGCTTAAGTTCCTTTTTCAACCAACTTCAAAAAGCAGCAGGTTATCAATTCGACAAGTATGTTTTTTTTAATGTTTGTTACCCCAGAACTTTAAACTGAGTGAACTGATTTTGATGATTCTTTTTTTATTTGAAAGCTGGTGCTGGTGTGGTCCCATTTCAATGTAATTCTTAAATTTTCTGTATACTTTTAGGGCAGTTGAAGCCGGTTCCTAGTTCTTTTTGAACGCTTTAACTTGTTATCGATAAAATGTTACCGTGTAAGTATATCTAAAGTCCACGGAAAGAAATTGCCGGCAAAAGCGTGTGTACAGTATTAGCCAACATATGAAAAATTCCCTCTACGAATATTGCAAGTAAAAAACGCTTTCGTTTTAAGCAACTATAATTATTTTATCAAACTAGGACACACAGTTTTGAAATTTTTGTTACTGGTACACTGAAATAGTCATTGTTTTATATAGCGGCGTGGTAGAAATTACTCAAAGGAACAAAGAGTATTTCTTCGAATGGTATCATCAGAGTTCAACTTTCGGAAACACCACAGAAATCTAAATACACGGATCGCAGAAGTGCCACCCCGCCTACCCCTGTCAGCTAACGCTAAGCCGCTGTTTGAGTACATTTCAGCCAAAGAAAACTTGTTTTATAACAGCATCGCGACACTTTAACTGTGAAATGTATAGCGATAACACGTGAATCATATACGGTATATTTGTCAATCTTAAAACTTCAAAACAAATAAATCTTGACAACTTAAATACACCACATTACTGTGTGGGGAACACATAGAGTTAATAATAATGATAATGTAAGATACTCGTGGCTAATCACAGTATGTAACTACTTTATTTGTTACCTGATATTGCCTCAACGACAACCAATCTATACGAAAATGATAGTAATTTTAATGGAAGCAACCAGAAGCTACGGTTTTGGTTCCATTGATGTAACAATTATTTATCCTCTCATTCCTCCAAATTTTACTCAAAATCCTTTTCCGTGGAAAGTGTACTGACTATGGAACTCCATCCCTGAATCCGTCAGACGAGGCCCTTTCTTGCAATCCTTTAAAACTAGCCTAAAAACGTATTTCCTTGAACAGATTATTCCTTAGCAGCCTTTTCTTGTTTCCTTACTGATCTCCTCTGACTTCCTTTTCTTCCTGATCCACTATACTTTGTCTATTTTTTATCTTGTATTTGGTTAGGTACATGTCCAATTTAATCACGATTGGTTGGGCCGTTTTGTATTACTATACGAGCGTATACTTATTTGTAGGAGTAATTTTGCAAAGTATGAAAAATATTCAAATTAATAGTAAATTCAAAATAATATTTAACTTGTCTCAGCTAGCAGATATTAGGTGATTCAGACCTCACTGAATGACGCCAATTCGAAAGTTTATTGCGGGGAAGTTCACAAGCACTTCTATTGGCACCTTAATGAAAATTCTGTGATGACAAATTATCAAGAATCAAAGGGTTAACCGAGTTAAATTTTAACTTTTAAGTTATTTAAGTATGCCCTGTAATTAATTATATGATTATGTATATGTAAAACAAGGAAGACTGATGAAAGAAATACTGAAATAAGAAGAATATGAAACTATTGAGATCTTTTAGAGTCTCGTTGTTTGTTTGTTGTGATGAACCATAAATACAACAATTAATAAACGATTTAAATAAAACATTTAATATTATTTTGTTTATGACTGTGGATGAGTACACTAAATCCTAATATTAGTAACAAATAAGGTAAGTAAATTCGTAAAACCAATTACACTTACCCATCGTCATCTTTTTGAACACCCGTTAGCACTTTCTATTTAAAGAATTAATTGAAAATTTTCATGAAATTTTCATATTGTTTTATATTATCTTTATACAACAGTTCATTGTCTTCTAAATTATTATAAATTTTGCCCGGATTTAAGTCATAAATAACGTGGGAGCTAAACCGATCGATCGATTTTTATCACAAATCGTCCACAACTCATAGAGAACAGATTTCTAATGTGTCCGAACTCATAACTGGTAGGCCTATACAATGTTATTGCGCAATTGATTCCCCCTAAACATTAAACACGAAGATATCACTGGTACATAGAAAAGTCGTCGACATCACACTACACTACACATCTAAAACGATAGACAAACAAAAATTCTCGCGACACCTAAAATAATATCACGAATGCTAATCCTAAACATTGTATAATCAAAAACAGTAGAAAAAATTGAAGAAAAATAAAATCACATTGTTTGTGCGCCGTCCTGTGCGTGTTGAGTTACGTAATGTGAGGGTCCCGGGCCGAGCTGCCGCCCTCGAGACCCCGCCCCCGTGCCCCGCGCGCGCACCCTCCCACTGCGCGGGAAATCTGCACCTCCTGTCCCGGGTCCCGCACGCAGCGCCCCTCGAGGATCGATAGCAGCGCTCCCTCTGCGCTTGCGCCGAGCTTCCTCTCATACCCTCCGCTCAGAACGTTCGCCTTGAACAATTCTGTGCCCCAGATACATTGCAATGCGCTCCAGAGATTCAAGGTCGGCGGTTAGTGTGCAATATACAGGGTCGGGCTTCAGAATTGGAACTTAACGCCTTATTAACTTTTCAAATGGAGGCTTAGCAATGTAGGAGTTAAATTATCTATAGTGCTGAGTGTCTGGCTGAGTCGAACATTTACAATCCGAACGACGATAGCACCATGTCATGCAAACATGACTCTGTTGTTGGAATTAATCACGGTCCCAGATTGAAGGGAAACTCTCCCCTAATATTTTTTCTCTATATGAATCAGCATTTCTATTAAGTTGTCAAAGACACCCCCAATGTATTGCAAGATAGCGTTTATTTCTGAATTTTATAATACAATTACGGAATTTTAATTTAGCAATCTAAAAATGTACAATGTACTTGTATCTCACCTAATGGTATCAAGCTAATGAGGTGGTGGCACTGCTACCATTCATATCAACAGTGCTATCAGCGATAACATGGCGGCAGCTAGCTAAGCGGATAGAAAATGCCCTACCACCAACCAAACCGAGTATTGATGTGCCCCCGGCTCCTGTAAGAATCGATCCCGGGACCTCCGGATAGTGAGTCCAAATGTGTGCCCACTAGTCCACGGAGGCAGGTAAAGCTTAGGTCCGATTGTATCGAAGTAGTATAACTCTTATTCCATTACGTAATTCCGAAATACTCCGTTTTACCAACTACTAATACAAGGTTATTATACCGTCAGCTAAACTGACAATAAAACAATGGCTGCCACATAACAGCTGGCTGGTTGGTTTTGACGTAACCGTCATATTGAATTAATTTGACATACGCTGCAAAATTAAACTGTCACCGAATTACAATCCAAGCTACAAGAAACGAAGTACAATCTATTTTAATCGTTGTATTCATACATTCGTCGTTCATTCGTTCGCCATATAATTAGAAAAAATAGGTGGGAAAACTCTAATCAAGTTATCCAAGAGTAAATTCAAAGATTATTATTTTTCCAAGTATACTGAAGTTTCTTCTAATAATTTCTAGGATACCCGTCCAAAAAGACAAATAACGTTTTTATTTAGCTCATCAGGATGGGACACTGAAGTCATAGTGCCATTCATTCATTGCCTTATAAGGATGTTTTGTTCGTGTTGCCGCATGAGGCTGAACATACACTAAACATTCTCAATTAGTGAATTTTATTTCCCTCCATAAGTATCGCTTTGAGGAAAGTGGTCCAGGAATTAAAAACCATTTAATTGAATGCGATCACAGTAGGTAGTTTATTAAATTAACGCACTTCCTTTTTAGAAGGAAAGTTATCACGACTGAGCTGGCTTTACAGCTTAACGAGTAATAGTCGACCAAATTATAAAATTTGTTAGGCGATGTCTTAATGTACGTTTCGTACAAATTCCATTTAAAATTAACTTTCATCGTCCTGTGTCCTCCCTTTTTAGGGTGCCGTAGCCAAATGGCGAAAAACGGAACCTTTATGGATTCGTCATGTCTGTCTGTCCGTCCGTCCGTATGTCACAGCAACTTTTTCCGAAACTATAAGAACTATACTGTTGAAACTTAATAAGTATATGTATTCCGTGAACCGTTGTTGTGTTTAATTGTGCAAACTTCCACCGAAAATTGGTTTGAACGAGATCTAGTAAGTAGTTTTTTTAATACGTCATAAATCGTAAACCGCAATTTACCTTTCATTCAATCAACTCAAATAAATAAAATAAAAATCACTATTATGAAAACATCGTTCAAAGTTACAAGTTACGAACTACAAGAACTTTTATATTGTGTTACTTGATGCTACGGAACCCTTCATGGGCGAGTCCGACTCGCACTTGGCTGCTTTTTAGACGTTGTTAGCGTTACACCGCGAACTTCTTGTTCCGGGCAACTACGGAACCCTACACTGCGCGTAGCCGGACTTGGCTGCTTTTCTGCATAATTGATTCAGATATGGCTAGTTACTATTTTAGCACCGTGTAAATAAAATATATTTTTGACGTAAATACCGACTGCACGCACGAAAAAGTGTAACGTTCCGCCTGAGCCTGCAAGCGAGACCGAGGAACAAGCGATAGAGAGGCATGATTGGCCCAAGTGACTTGTGACACATTTATCTTATATAACCAATGTATATAAGTTGTAAATAAATAGTTAATAGTCCATTGTTTATGGTAATAAATGTGTATAATTTAAGTAAAAACTTATGTTTGAATTAACGAGTTAACCAATTTTTTCTTCTTCAATTTAATCAATGTATTTTTGTTTCGTTATTAATATCATCCTAAATGTGCATTTCAAAGGACTTTAGGACCACACAATGACTTTTTACATAAAATTTAATTTCGTCTACAAAATGATTTTATTTTTATTAAGATTTTTATTTAAGATATAAATTAGAGAACTCGTAATACGAATACTTGGTAACAGGAGTTATTCCTAGAATTTCTAAAATTATCCATGGAGTGTATGATTGGTTTTCAGTAAGCTAGAATCCCCGGAGAAATTATGGTAAAGGTCACATCGAAAGCGAATATATATTTGTGGCGATTTATTGCCAGATTCTCTCTCGGGAACCCGTCCGAGTCTGCACCCGCCCGCGACATTTTGATTTGGAATCTTGTCTAATTTGAAATTAATTGGTGCTAAAGTTTTTAGATCAAACTTTGGATGAAGTAGTCTGATTTATTAGTTAGATCCTTTTAATTGTATGTATCGTAGAATAAAGATACACCTCGGAATGGTACGAAAGATAGTATTATTTTAGTACGATGACGGGAAGGACCGAAGTTCGTAACAGTAGATAGTGCCTGAACTCGAGAACATTCTGAAATTACTAATACAATTGGCAACTTTTAAATTTTTAAATATTTAGTTTTACTTGAGACAGACTTAATCTTAAGTGAGATTTATCTAAATGTTAGATCTAATGTTAAATCTTGAAAATCTTGACATATACAACTTTTGACGTATTATAAAATTAATTAAATTTTGAACAAAAAATTTATGGCGGCAATCAAAAACTTGGCCATTGTGATATCAACGAACTTAATAAACTTTATTTGATGTCTGCGAAGCTGTCGTAGAAGAGACATCAACTAACCATTCTATCTTACTTTGACGTATGCAAAAATGTCATACCAAAGACTTCAACGAAATAAATGAAATTAATTTGATGTCTGAAAAACTGACATACAAAAGACACCAACAAACCATCCAATCATACTTTGATTATCGCAAAACTGTCATAGAAAAGACTTCAACGAACTGAACAAACTTAATTTGGTGTCTGCAAAACTGTAGTACAAAAGACATCAACGAACCATCCAATCTTACTTTGATGTCTGCCAAACTGTCTTACAAAAGACTTCAACGATCTTAACAAACTTACTTTGATGTCTGCAAAACTATCATACAAAAGACTTCAACGAACTGAACAAACTTAATTTGGTGTCTGCGAAACTGTAGTACAAAAGACATCAACGAACCATCCAATCTTACTTTGATGTCTGCCAAACTGTCTTACAAAAGACTTCAACGATCTTAACAAACTTACTTTGATGTCTGCAAAACTATCATACAAAAGACTTCAACGAACTGAACAAACTTAATTTGGTGTCTGCGAAACTGTAGTACAAAAGACATCAACGAACCATCCAATCTTACTTTGATGTCTGCAAAACTATCATACAAAAGACTTCAACGAACTGACAAAACTTACTTTGATGTCTACAAAACTGTCGTACAAAAGACTTCAACGCATCGTATTTCATTGTAATAATATTTAATAAACATGTTCATGCAGAGATTATAGTCGATTTCTAACAAAAATAAGTCCAAAATTGAACATTAACCCAAAGCATCAGTGAGTTAGTTATCTTTGATGGTTTTTGCCGTAATCACCACGATTTTAATGTAGACGGGTGTTAGCAGTGAAATATCAATGAAATGATGATACATGGGTAGGTAGTCGTAGCTGCCTATTAAGTTTTTCTGCTAATAGCTTTTAGCCACACCTACGAACTGAGGTGTAGTAAACATATTCAAGAACACATAGAATTATATCCAGTTAAGATGTTATCTTTATTGTTTTGTTTGTTTGAAACCTTCGCGAGCTGTTTGCAGACAATCAACTTAAGTATAAGAATGTAAGTATGAAATAATGTAGTGTAATTAAGTAAGTACACGCGTTGAAGTCTTTTATAGTGGACAGCAATGCCAGAAAATCCCGTCTCTTCGAATTAAGCTGTGGAATGAAAACTGTAACACTAGCGCCTGTTTAAATACGAGCAGAAACTCTTTCGGAATTTTAATTATCATATAAAACTGATAGGCGCTTCTTCATAAATCCACACTACTGGACGTCATATCATAAGAGCTTATTTAAGATTATTTAAAAAAACAAAATGCCATACGAGAAATGTACAGATACGAGTATTAAGATGATCAAGTAGCAAGGATTGAATTATATTGAAGGAAGGAATTAATTAAAGCAACGAACGTAACCTCAGGGAAGAAACATTAATTTTACTTTACGGTAACCATGGTTAAACACACTTGTTAAGAGTTAATAAAGTAGGAAGCGATTGAGCTACATTACAACCAGTTATGCAGCTAGCAGATTACTGATGGCGCTCGGATAGCTCGAAGCAACAGTAACTAGAGTACCTACACAGGCACCTTGTTACTAATCTACTATATCATTCGTTACTATTATTAAGTTTCACTTTGTTTTATCTGTTTACACTACTTGGATAATATTAAATGTCAGGTAGTAAAGAAATTGTAGCTGCGGGAAAAGTGCCAGATGATACCAAGGCGGGTACAACCTACGTCACTGCAAGGAATTGGTGCGCTGACGTCCGCAAACTGAGCCATGATGCTACAGTGATAGAGTTGCAATTGTTAATTTCGTCTGCGCTGTGATCTTTGGTGAATGGAAGTGGAAGTGTGCTTTATTGCGGTTGGGTAGATGTGTTATTTGGTTGTGTGTCCGGAGAGAAAGCACTTTCCGGTCGTGCGTCGGGCTGGATGACGCAGATGACGCGGTTGAGCCGGCAGCCAACGCAAGCTGCCAGTCGACTCGGGATCGCTCGCACGCAAGGACTTACCACGTCCTCGGCGACTACTCCGGTTTCCCTCTTCGCGATCGCGTCGTTCTCCCATTCTAAAATCATAAATGATATCCAGAAGTTGTACATTTATTTAGCACAGGAGCGAGTTCGTTCAGGATTAAGGTAAGTGCAGTATGTGTTTCATTCATGCTCAGCTGTTTATTCTGACAAGTGTGTCAAACTGCATCTCGAATAATGTAATGCTTCTCGAAATGGTTTAAATTAAATAAAAGTAGCTCATGTTGCTTTAAGAGAATCTATGTGCGTAACGAAAGTATAAAATAAGTATACATCGTCAATCAAATAAATTTAAAAGTTGTCCCCTGAATTTAAAAGTACCCTGATTCAGTCAGTTTAAAATTCTGTAAGTGTACATACCTTGTTTTATTCGATTAAATGTATGTTCAGCAGAAAACGTTATTCGAATGAAAATGACGAGAAATACAATTTGGAATTTAAAGTTTTAAGAAAAAAATATTTACAGTGTAATTAACGAATAAATTATACTCTTTGTTTTAAGATCACTTTGCAGACAAAGCAACAAATTAGACGAAATATATTGTATTAAATAATCAATTTATAAAGCTTACAATTTCTTTGCGGTTTGAGTAAACATTCAAGCAAATGAAATATGACTTTAAAATTACATGTATAGTCTCATGACTTAAAAAACCCGTCGTAAAATCATGTTGATTCATCAACACGTATTAGTATGAAAATACCGATCGCATACTTATTCAACTCCCAGCGCATCTTCGGCTTTCACAGTACAAAAAGTGTGTTGCGACGATGCATTGTTTCTAGGCATCACCCAGCCAGCCACCGCCTCGCCGAGCGTGATACGTAGATGTCAACATTTGCAATTACCGTGGTTTCACAAAAAAATAACTATTATTTTGTGAGCTCTCGCAGAGGTCTATTGAATAATGCAAATATTTTTTTTATTGAAGATAGACCAACACTTGACCTCAATCTCACCTGATGGTAAGTGACGATGAGGTCGACGATGTTACGTGTTGGTCTAGCAGGTGCCTATTTACTCTTCTTTTGAAGATTCCCAAGTTGTAATTTTCGGGGAACACGGAAACCGGTAGTGTATTCCATATTTTTGCTGTACGCACGATAAATGTGGAAACGAAACGCTTCGTGCGAGCTGTAGGAATATCTACAGTGTACGGGTGAAGGTCTGCTGTTCTTCTGTTTGACCAGTACTTGAACGGCGAAGGTGGAATCAACAAAAATAGCTCCTGCGCACACTCTCCAAAATGTATCCTATAAAATACCGAAAGGCAGGCAACCTGACGCCTATGTTCCAGGCTTTGGTACTTTGCCTTAAGTAGCGTATCGTTGCCTATCAGTCTCATAGCTCGACGCTCCGCCGAGTCCAAAGCAGCTAGTTGATAGCGAGCTGAACCATCCCAAAGATGGCAGATAGGTGGATTATGCACCTGTGGTATGTTTTGATAATTAACACACACAAATCATTTTTAAAGGAATGTTAGGTATACTTAACTATATCATAATCTGCTGTATAAGTCCACTCCTCATGAGCTTCCTTCCTAGACCACCACCACCACTTAATTCCTTTGAAGGGATTTGCCATAATCATCACGCTTGGCAAGCGCATTGGTGATCTCCGTAAGAGTTTATTCTTACATATTATGTAGCTACCCATCTTCTGAAAGTCGTTTCCTTAGTCGCCTTTTACTACATCCACGTGTTTGTTTTATTTACGTGTATGTTTAATTTATTTTCCATTTTCAAAAGTTTATAAAATATTTAAAAAAATTACAAAGTGAGGAATTCGATATGAAATTAAAATTTATTTGCAGTAAACAAGGTGCTCATTATAGTTCTCACATTTAACCCAAGAGGGCATGCAAATATTGCGTATTGCTTTTAACTATAACAATAGAATCGTATATATTTACCATGTCAAAACAAATGTTTAATTTAAAAATGGCAAAAAATAATATTTCAAAAAATGACAGCAATTATATTTAAAAAATATTAACAAACACAACACACAACCACATTCTTGAGGAAAAACATTTTACTGAATTATTAACTCGTTTATTATATGTGTTTCACAACTTACTTGTGAATTAAAATTTTCTAGTATGAATTTCCAGAAACCTCGCATCATTTTCCGATTACGAGTATAATATGTTACCGTTCGTTCTATCGTTTAATACCATTTTATGCTTCCCCTTTTTTTTCAAGTATTGTCGACGTTAAGTCTCATAAAACAATTATTTTTCTTCAAGCCTTCATATGATTCATAGAGATTTGAGTAGGGAAAAGATTTTTAGCTGTTTTTACCGTCGTAAAATTTATCATTCGATGTTCTTAAAATAAGCAAATACCAGTACTATTTTTTAATATTTAGTAATACATAGAATACAATCAACTCCTAATTATTTGTGAGTTAATTTTAAATAAACAAAACGTGCTATAAGTGAAATCATTAGTAAATAGTTAATGCTAATAAAAATAATTTTTGATGATGCCAACTACGTCTTGTTATATAATACAACACCTTGGACTCATCTCCTATTGTATTTGTAACGCTTATTGTTATTATAAATGAATTCTTTACAATATAAACAAGCATCTTAATTTTAACATAGCTACTTGTCACCCGTCTGTCACTAACTGAAATGGCGTAGATATTCCTTATACGTAATAACTGTTTAATTCATTATTTTTGTAACATCCACATTTTACTCACCTATCAACGACCGATTCCATAAAACAGTGTCATAATATCATCATAATTAGACGAAAAATGACCACTTCACAAAGACAAATTCGATATGGAAATATGTATGTAACTTGGGATGGTAAATATCCTAATGAATATAATAGCATGTATACCTGATTTCTTTACTCGACTTTCACGTCTTCAATGTTCTTCATGAAATTGGGCTGTTACAGTGCCGTAGCTATGGAAAATAATTCTGATCAGATAACAATTTCCATGGATTTTAAAACTTGTTACAATTTGGCCAGGATCTGAAAACAGCTTCTTAATTGCAAAAATATAGTAAACTGAAATGTAGGGCACTTTTGACGATTTAATGTGAGTAATTACACTGCACTGAAATATCCTAATTCACTATTTACAATAGCTCAATCAGTTCATGTGAATATATTTGGACATACATAATGCCCATGCGTGTTCGTGACCCTAATCGGAGCAAATTCGGGCACAAGCAACCAAATTCAAAACAGCTCTGTTTGTGAATACTCCGAGTGAATTGATGAATAACTTTTTTCGGTCATTTAAAATCGAAAGTCGCAAACGTTTAGCGAGGCACTGATAATAGGGTCAACGAGTCAAGGCGCTGTCTTTGGTACCGACCGACCAGCGGAAGGAAAGCTGGAAAGTCGCCGAGAGAAATGACACTGATTCTCAGATAGACAAATACGATTGTTTGGCACCCGTCCGTCTTGTGGAATAAGTAATCATTGTATATCGATTAAAAAGTATTGACTTCATTTCATTACTGCTCTCGCATCGCAGGCTAACAAATTATTGTATTAATTAAGTATCGTATCTACATAGATCCCAATTGTTGAAATCAAGTTGTGTTGTACCTGTGTAACTTTAGTACCTGGACCTGGACAGTAGCCTAGGAATGTGAACAAGGCCAGGTCAGGCCAGCCTGTTTCACTGTTTTATGATCAGTCTGCGCCGTCGCCGCCGTTTACTAGCTGTTCATTCATAGTAATCCGGTTTCCGCACATCGTTTTTGTATTTCCTTTAGAAATGGGTGCGGAATGTTACATTGAAACTTCAATGTTTTTCACCGTATATATTGAAGTGTTTAAATTGATCAGTATTTATGTTTTGCGTCGCTCAACAGAAACGGCAAAAGGGGTATCTAACGTTGGAAAAGTTCTCAACATATTTTCGTGTTCTACCACGCGAGTTGCGAAGTTGTTAGATAGTCCGATAAGTTGTTGATTTAAACGCATTTTAAAGTGTAAATTACCGAATTTGAAAGTTTGCCTCGATCGCATTAAATTTCATATAAATTTTATATTGTAATAAATTAATGGGGTAAATTTAATTTCAAGTTTTTCATTATTTTTATTGCATTTAAATATAAGATCATTTAAAAACGATTTTATTCATAAATGACTCAGATGTACACATGTGTCACATAATGATTATAGCACTTATAGTATATGTGTCATCAAATGTAACCCGTAGAAATTATTAGCACCCAATAATAGCTATTTTATTATAATTTATATTAATATTTCTAGAACAACATGCTAAATAGACGGGTCATTATATTTTACCTGTCATATTTACATAAACTTCTGTCAATCATAACTCAGATTTTTCGCCATCCAAACTTCGTGTATGAAGGGGTAATTGTATTTTTGGACAAGTTTATAATTATGCACCACAAAAACAAACAACAATCTGAATATTTAAATCACATAGGATAGTTGGTTTTATAATATATAAGAGTGTACGCCTAAATACGTATAACTTAATTGACGCGAGTTTGACTTGGTCTCTTTCTCAGTCAGTGAAGGATTTTCAATAAGGCGTGACGAAACCCAAACCCGGAAAACTGAGTTCTAATAAACTCATAAGTCACACGGTCTTTATCACTGACACTACGTAAAGACTCGTAGAAATATAAAGCTCATCACTTATTGTAACAATTATTTGCCAATAAACCAAAGCTCTTAAAACACATAATATTACTCTACTTAGTTCCTCGGCACCTCAATACGCTCAATGTGTGTTCAAGCCGTCCTGATGTTGTACAAAATAAAACACTGCTACATGCTACGAAATAAAACAAAACATGAAGTTAAAACATTTCATAATTCAAATAGGCTTTCTACAAAGATAGTGTTTTGCTGCAGCACTTCACATATCTTCACTGCCTAACAACTAAACACCACATATGCAGATGACACAAGGTAGGAGTCTTATCAGTTCATAATAATCCAGAAAACGAACCAACTTTCCTCGGACGAAAAATGTGAACAATATGTAAGTTAATGTTCTACAACAACTCAACTAAAAATCCAATGTTTCTGGTTCCCATTATAAAAATATTGTATCAGTTCATCCCTCATATTGAATAACCAAGATTAAACAACATATGGAGCAAGCGCAAGTCATGCATGATACTTGTTTTAGTAACGACATTGAGATATTGGTAAAACCACGGACAAGTTTATAAATACAGAGAACATATGTACTCATTGCTAGTTTTTCACACGAAAAAACAATATGGGTTTACTTAAGTATTCACACGGCAAGTGACCGTGAAATCGACAATGAAATGTATTATATTCTGAGGTCAGTCTTCTTTAAATATCCGTTTCCGAATATACATCTCATTTTCTAATATAATAAAATATGTTGTTTCGTAAGAAAAGCCGCTGCAATTGTGTGCAATTTACGTAATAACTTGAAATACGTACCTAGCCTACACGTTGGTTTTGTCTTTTCGTCATTAGAAATGAATATACAGAATTAAAATTTGAACTGTTTGCCTGCTAATCTAGTCTTGTACTCTAAAATATAAAAATACGTTCGTGAATAAGTTTAGGATTAATTATAAACAAATTTACAACCTTTAGGATATAAAAACCAAAATATGTTCATATTTTGTATATCATCAGTAGGGTCAGAGAGGGTACTTGGATGCGAATGGCCGGTCCACTGACACAGTGACCTTCAGGCGCGACCGGTTGCGCGGACGCAACTGGAGCGTTCGCCACCCAAACACTGCGCTACGATAACATTGAAAAGAAAGCCCATGCTAATCGATGGCCTCTTATGAATTCGAATGATGAAAGTGAAACGAATGTGGAGGTAGACAGAATTCTTAATGCGCGGACAGTGGGTACTGGGCACACTTACGAGTACGTATAGTGAGTTAAAATGATTAATGAAACGTATTCAAAAAGTATAATTAATAAACCATTAGAGGCTTATTTGCAATAAAGCAAGATGTGCCAACTCTCCATGTTGAATGTGGGACATAAAGGGTTTGCCACTAATCTTTGCGGTATTGAAGTTTGTCTAAGTACTATTACTTAGACAATAGTGTAAAACCGAAGAGAGTTTACAGCCAACCTCCACTAGTCCGAAAGGAATTTAGAAGAAGTGTAAAATCGAGTGATCAGTTCTCCTAAGAGTAAACAGGCACCTAGATCTGGACTAATGCGTAGCGTCTTGACACCATAATCGGATGAAATCATGTCCAAGGGTTTATCCAACAAAAAGAAGAAAAAATATTAATAAATTCCGACCAAAATGAAACTGTACACATTTTTACGTCGTAACTGAATCCTTGTAAGGTACAAGATAAAGTAAAGTAGAGATTTAAACAGCATTTAATTTTAATAATGATTTTTTTTATTTACTAGGGAAAACATCAACATTTGCATTCTAACTCATAATTACGTGATTCACAGCTTATTTGCTGTTTATTTCCAGATGACAAGGACACGGAGTGCGCTAAGGATTTTCCTGTTGGTGGTGTCCATTAGTACGATCTCTGGTCAAGCCACGTCGGGGCAGGCGTTCTTACCGAGTAAGTATCAAGATAATGTTATTCCTGGTAGAACTGAACTGTGACCAAAGCTCTTGTATATTCTACTCTACATCCGACTGCCAGGATATCAAACCACATCATTGGTTGCGGATGTCTACATAATGTTCGTCGTACATATTAAGTTAGTGATAATAAATCGATGGGGCTCTAAGAAGTAACAAAAAACGTTAAGTTAGTGTAATTTGTGAAATATTTGTATTATGACAGGCCATGAAGTGTCAACAGTCGTGGAAGAGGCGGAGGCGAGGGTCAACGAAGAGCCTGAGCTCGAGTTCCGGTACCACGACCACGACGAGATGACCAGGTACCTGCGAGCCGTGTCCGCCCGGTACCCAGCTCTCACTGCTCTGTACTCCATAGGGAAATCAGTTCAAGGTAAGATCATGGAGACTAACAAGATATGGTTGGTATCTCCTAAAAGATAATATGACGAGTTCCCTTGCGATAAGGGAATAAAAACCTTTAGGATACTCCCCGTTAACCTAGAATCCTGAATATTTACAATCATAAGTATATGAACAAATCTAAAAACCATAATTTATGAACTAAATCACATTAAAATAGTTTTTAGTTCCGAATATCCGATAAAACACGAAACCCTCAGGTGAAATAGTTGCGAACAAGTTGCGAATGTCAATGAAACTTAAAAATAGGCTGTAAATACTACCAACTAAACACAATACACATCATTTGTAATCTAGTATCATCGTCGAATCACATTTAAATGGATGAAGACGAGCCCGCTCAAAGCTTGAGCAAAAGAATGAGCTGTTCGAAATTCAAACTGAGTACTACTCAGCATTGTATCAATCGTAATATAAGGTTGCCTAGTTGAACTGGGCAATGAAGAAACATGTCAACAGAATGACGCATTGAACAAAAAATAGTTAAGTAAATGATCTAATTGAAAATGTGTATAGCTTTGGTCAAAACATCCTGATTATGTTGTGAAAGTCTACAAATATATATTCATCATTACACCACAAAAAACAGTCAATTCATATTGTGCTCAGATTCCGATACACAAATATGATGAGATTGTCACCTGTGTATTGTTCAGGTCGTGACCTATGGGTGATGGTGGTGTCTGCGTCGCCGTACGAGCACATGATCGGCAAACCAGACGTCAAGTACGTCGCGAACATCCATGGCAACGAGGCGGTCGGCAGAGAGCTGATGCTGCATCTCATACACGTGAGTCAACTGAATCTTCTGATGATAGGATTATAGCGGGTGTCGCGTCACCCCTGCGGAACGTCATCATTTAATTAATTGATAGTCATGCTATAAAACAAACATTGACATATAAATCTAATCTCTAATTGAAATATATTAAGTCATGTACATAACTTATAGATTTAGAAAAAATATTTCCAGTAATTTAATGTAAGTAACACAAGTGATTGAAGATCATCAAAAATACCTCGTATATAAATTGTTATTATGAGTGTATGACAACTAGGTCGCTTTCAAATTGTCTATATTATGATTTGCATGACAGACTTTAAATGTTCCAATACTTTACTATTGTAAATAATAATAAGATTATTTATAACACATGCTATATATATTTCTAAAAAAATTAATCTTTTGATGACAAGTTAAGGTTTATTATACCACGTGTTTATTTAAAACGAGCGTATATTTTGATGATAATCGGTCCTAAACAACACATTTACATAAATTTCGTTAGTTAATTGTTTTTTGGTTTGCATTCAAAATAATTGAGCACGCAATGTTTTAATTACAATTACATCTAAAGTTATCGACTGACTAAGGGTTCTTTTTAGACGTCATATCATGACAGTTCAACAAACCGTTTATGCATTGTAAAGTCAAGTCAATTTGGACGCAATACATTGCTACTCGGTTGTACTTTAAAAAATGATTAACTCTTTATTAATTAAGCTATTTAACAAATTGCTTTCATATATAATTCCTACGGTCGTAAACTATACTGGATAAATTATACGCCCGTATGAAATATACACGCTGTATTTACCGATGTTCGCAATCCTTGACAGACATGCAGACACCCACTCTCCTTTATTACTTAGGTCAAGGTATATCACCCATTATTTCCAATATTTCTTCTCACATCTATACTGAGATAATTTTTTGCTTAACATTGAGAATTTGAGACTAATAGCGTGTCGCAAATGAACTGATGATCAAACAATTTTTATTTATCTAGCTATCATATAGAAGTATGGTATAAAAGCCCTATACATATAAAATTCTAATGGTAATTTGAGTAAGCTGAATGCTTAGCAAGAAATCCGAATAAGGGCTTCAACATGTCGAACTTGAGTCCCCGTGCAAGCATTCCAAAAGACCACGAACTTTTTGGGAAAAAAATTAAAGATTAAACATAAAAATAATGACAGGTTAACTCGATTAAACCATAAGGCCGCCTTACAAGCTTTTTATATACCTAGTTAAGCTCCATTGTACATCCTTGATGTTAGTAAACTAAAGTATATTTTGATTTGATTTTGAAATCACTTAAAAATTTTCAGAACCTAGTGACATCGTACGATACAGACCCTTACATCAAATGGCTGCTGGACAACACTAGGATCCACTTGATGCCCTCCATGAACCCCGACGGTTTTGCAATATCCAAGGAGGGGCAATGCGACACCGTACATGGAAGGTAAATCAAATAATATCAAAATGTTTTATTTGCAACACACACAAAAACTTATTATTTATGTATTATATATTAGCATATACATTTATATTTACATTTATATAAAATTAAAACAATGTAATTCAAACAGTTTAATGACTGCACAACTATTTAATATCGCAAACGAACGTCATTTTGACCAGTTTAGACTCAGAGAAATTCTTACTGTGGTGTGGTTACGCATCGGTAACCACGCATTATGTCAATATCAAAACTTTTCCCTTCATTGGTACCGTAATAAAAATATAAAATAATGTCACTTTACGCAATGTGATAACACTCACGCAGAACCGCACAATTTCTAATAATGCTTTTTTTTAGAAAATTCGTGACACGTTACACGATTTGGTCATTACTCAGAAACAAGTTCAACAACACTTTCAAAATGGAAAGCTTGTTAGAAAAAGATTGACCATTATTTGAATTCAAATGGTAATTTTCATAATTATATAGCACTTATTCCCAAAACATTCATCAGATTATCTGTCCGCTACGAAATGGTTATTATTTATTAACAGGTTATTAATTATAGACAGGTTAGCTATTTATTAATTGATAAATAGGTCATTGATACGCAAATGCGAGGGTATTTTTGAAATTTTATTCAAGCCCCTTTCTATAATATCGACGATTGTCATTGCAAATAAAATAGCTATAGGTATTTGTAGCAGCATAAAAATATTGTTTACTGCGTGGGGGCAGGATATAGATTTTATTTGATATATTTGATGTAACCAACAATAAATGGAATAATTAATTAATCTTATCCATATTTTATGATTTATTTATATTGCAATTGATTATCGTGCACAGATTATGTGACATTAAAACTTTTCAGCTCTACTTTCTTGATATTTCGTTTGTTCTTCCTGTTTATCATGGATTTTATGAATTCAATAAATCTCGAGTGTTAGGTATATTATGGAGAATAGCACAAAATCTCGAGAGTTAGGTTATATTATGGAAATGGCAGAACTAAGTATGATCCGTTTTTGTTGTTATATGTACGTATACACATGGTCCAGTTTCATGATGTTATGATATGCACCTGTGATGAATGATCACAATCTGATAATGAATTTTATACAGACAGAGAAAGAGAGAATACAGGCGTCTGGGTCTACTTCTACTGGATTTTTTTATTTCATCTTAAAATCTATTGGGGCACAGTTTGTTAGTATCGATTACACTTCAACACGCCCGAATAAAATAAAATTTCACTAAAATAGGTAACCATTTCTTTTCTGTACACTGAACAATTAAATAATTTGAATCAGCGTAATGTCCCCGAATACACCACGTCGTCGGACAGGATTAAGGGTTTCCATAATCGCAACGTTACCTTATTTCAAGATATTGCTTGTGATTTCAGGCACAACGCGCGCCGCTACGATCTCAACCGCAACTTCCCCGACTATTTCAAGGCGAACACGAAACAAGCGCAACCGGAGACCGAAGCCGTCAAAGAATGGATCGGCAAGATCCAGTTCGTACTGTCGGGCTCTCTACACGGCGGCGCACTCGTCGCCTCCTACCCCTTCGACAACACGCCTAATGCCAGTACGTGTCTGATTCATTATTTCTTGTCTTCTACCCCTTAAACTACATTACTAATGCCAGTACTGCTTCATTCTTTCTTGCCTTCTACCCACTCTCCTTTCCTCTACTCTATTACTTCGATCTATGTCCACTCCTAAACTGTAAAATTAGAACGGCCCCTTAGGTAATTAGGGGTTGAATGTATATTATTATGTACCTAGATACTGTTTTAATGTCTTGTTTAATTTCACGCTGCTCAGGAATATGCAGATCATCCGTACTGTGTTCGGGTGAGGTATTTTAGTAAACACCACGACTCGTTATTATGAGTCAGAAACAAGAATAGGTTTGCTGTCTCTTTTTCATCATATATTTTACTTATCAGTGCTTCTCAGCTATCACCAGATGACGCTTATTATGTTGACTGACGGGCGCAGGTACCTCTACCACGCACATTAATATGATAGTCGGTGGTCAAGTATGAGAAAGCGCACAAAGTTGATTGGTCAAGTCAAGTATGGGAAAGCGTACATAGTTGAGAGGTTGCCGTGTGCATAATCCAGTACATACTGCCTAGTAGTTTTTGACCAACGAACCATTTGGTTCGTGACAATTCTTGAGATGTAGTACCGCCACCTGGTACCGCTATTATTTTTATTTTTCAGACTAAACAGTCCACTAAATTTGAGCCTCCTTCATAGAGCCCAAATACGAACAGGTCTAGGATTTGATACAATCAATTCTCATTGAAGATCATCATTAGATGAGAAGTCAGTTGAACACAGAAGGAACAGAAGTATTCATCTTCTTGAATTTTTCAGGTGGTTATATTCTGAAGATGATAAAAAAATGAATGTTTTCATTCACAAATACTGACTAATGAGCAAAGTAAAATTTAAATCCTTCAAATACCTGTGACTGGTGGCAAATACAAGTGACATTTTAGCAATGAAAGTAACTAATAAGGACTTTCTTGCCCACATATCCCCTGAACGCAGTCTTCCAAAACTACGCACACACGCCGTCGATAGCTCCTGACGACGACGTGTTCCGGCACCTGGCCCTCACCTACTCCAACAACCACGCCAAGATGTCCCGCGGCGTGTCCTGCAAGTCCGGCTCCCCGAGGTTCGAGAATGGAATTACTAATGGCGCTGCATGGTACCCACTCACAGGTATGTTAACGGGAACTTCCATACAAAACTCTTGCCATAATATTTTAAAAGTCATCAAAGTTGGCTTTTATAAGTCATCATCATCAGCCGGGAAACGTCCACTGCTGGACATAGGCCTCCCTCATGGTACGCCACATCGACCGGTCCCGAGCCACCTGCATCCAGCGACTCCCCGCAACTCTAACCGCTTTTATAAGTAATTATCTAAAAATAAATTAATATAAAAAAATATTTCATAAAGAAGCTTTTATTTAAATGCTCTAAAAAGAAGAAAATAAACTTTAAAACTTTAAATGAAATCAAACCCATCAATTGATTACATTGAACAATTTATATGCTATAAAAGCTTGTCGCGTGATTTTAATTGTATTAATGTCGATGTGGCATACCATGAAGGAGGCCTATGTGTTGATGAATAGAATACAAGAATTATGTAAACTGATATAGAGAAAAAAGTATGTATTTTATAAAATTGATAAATCGACATACATCTACACTAGTAAATCACGCGACAAGCTTTTATAGCATATAAATTGTTCAATGTAATCAATTGATGGGTTTGATTTCATTTAAAGTTTTAAAGTTTATTTTCTTCTTTTTAGAGCATTTAAATAAAAGCTTCTTTATGAAATATTTTTTTATATTAATTTATTTTTTATTTTTTAGTTATCGTGTAAATGTTTCTTAAGACTAAAAAAAGTCTAGTTAAATTACTGAATCTATTTCAATTTTAAAAAGCATCCAAGTGCAAGTTAGGTCCACCCAGAACGGTGTAAAGTAATTTTGATTGGAATTTGTACGAAACTTTCATTATGGAATCTGTAAGCCAATTTTTTTTATAATTTGGTCGACTATTACTCGTTCACCTGCAAAGGCAGCTTAGTCGTGTTATTTTTTTTCTTCTTTTAAGTTCAGTGTACTTACATACTACTGTAAAGTATTCAGATTTTTAAAAGCAATAGTTTAGAAGATATACGGGGGGAGACGCGAAAATAGTAAGTACATTTCGAACGACATTTCTTAATACATTTGCTGAAAAAATATAACAAATAGTAAAATTATGATGAAGATGGTTCCGGTTAGCACAGAAAGCATAGCTAGCAACCTAAGTAACGTCTCTAGGTCCATTTGTCTGTCGGCTTTAATCACTTAACATCGGATGATATGAAGACGAAAGTACCAGGACCTCATACCTAAGGTGGAGTCTAACTACAACTTCAAAGAGAGAAAAAGAGATATATAATATCTTGGCATAAGGTCTCTGTCATCCCCATAAAAGTAAATTAAATCATTATCAACATTCGAATCTACATGTGTATATTTAAAAAGCGAAGGCCCGCGTTCTATTTAAAAAATACTCGAACTGAAGCCAATCCTCTTGTAACATGTCAATGCAGCAAAAAGTATATAATTAAACAGACCGAGATCTTTGTGCGGAGGTTAGTGCGGAACAAGTATCTTACACGCTTTCTGACACTTATGTCAACCTGGTAGTAATTGAGATTGTGGCCAAGAGTGTGTTGCACATACTGCCCAGTGACTAGGCAAAAATACTAGTTTTGATTTTTGAATGAAAAACATTCGTTCAGTTAATAAGAAAAACGCACGCTTGCCTTGCGTTTTTAAGACAACCTTCTGAAATCACGAACTTTTAGCACGCAAAAAAGCTATGAAACGTAACACTTTCTGAGCACAAGTATTATATATATACATATTATTATATATATTATATATATATACAAATGATTTTTCAATAGTTTGGTAGGAAATTAACCTGCGCTACAAAAACGATATTGCACGCTCCGGTGCACTTATGTCAACGTGGTATTCTGGAATTAAGATGAGCCCAGCCCGTATTTGAGGGATCATTGAAAAGTTCCTCTTTATTTCTCCTGACTCCAGCATCAGACCAGGACCGATGACCTAGTTAAGCTCGCGAGTAGTCACTGGATGCAAGTGGCTCGGCCCTATCACCGTGCATGTGTGGGCGCGCCATAACAGGGAGACTCATGTCCAACAGTGGACTTCTGCAGCCGATGATTATTGCATATGCTGCCTTGTCCAGCCTCAATTGAGTGACACTATCTTGTCTTAAAAATATTAAGAAAACCATTGCCAAAAGAACATAAACACACTCTTTTTAGTTGTATTTTTGACATTTAAGGCCAATTTATGGCCTTTATGTATAACATTCAGCATTTGCACAGAGGATATAATCACAGACTTTGCACAGATTAGGTATTGACATAATGCACCTACTATACCGCCCGTTCACGTTTATCACGACTTGATTTGATTATGTGGTTACTCTTTCATTCCCTTGGGCCAAAAAGAGACAAATAGCATTTTGAATCTAAAACACTCTTCAAGTAAAAAGTCTAAAGCAAATGAATCTATTTATATTTATAAAAAAAGTGACAGGAGCTACGCGTTCTCATTGGTAGAATAACCCGCGCCGTAACATGTCATGTGAGCTAAATCAAAACTTCTTCCGTTTCTGATAACCTGGTACTTCAAATGATTTTTAGTAGTTTGTTAGGAATCAACCTGCGCTACGATACGATATATAGAAACGATATAGCACGCTCCCTTGCACTTATGTCAGCCTGGTATTCTGATTTTGAGATGAGCCCGAATTCGAGGGGCCCATTGAAGAGTTTCTCTTTATTCCTCCTGACTCCAGCATCAGACCAGCTCGATAGTACCAAAAAAACGCATTGTCATCGGAACTGAACCAACGTACAAAATTTCAACTCCCTAGGATAAGAGGAAGTGCTTCTAATTCAGCTTGCAAGATTTGACCCGAACATACATACATACAAACATTGCAAGTTAAATAAAAGCTTTTAAAATAGGAGATCGGATTATAATGTCGCGAAATGAATAGCCGTTACGCAGCTCGCAGCAGGTCCCTAGATGTACGAGTAAATTGTAATTCACTTAAATGATATTTATTGTACGACATTACAATCCAATGTCCTATGTTTAGATAATTACTGCACAAAGCCAGCTATCCTATTTTAAAAGAATGGTAAAATCAGCACATGGGAGTTGCTAGGCAAATTTCGTTTCCGTTTTCCTTTTCGGTTAGATGAAAAAACCCTAGGAGCACAGGCAGCGTCTAGCTAGAGATGTAATGAAACTTATTTATAATAGGTCTTCTGTAAACGTTTGGTAGACACCAGTCTGATGTGATTGGCTATAAAATTAACGACAACACTAAAATTATTAATGAATATTAGAAAAGCGAAGCAATAATTCTATTAGTAACAGAGTTTAATATATTGTGCAACTTTATCAGTTTACTTTAAGAAAGACTTCGAGATTTGTGATTAATAGAGCCTGGCAATAGTTATATCATAAGTATGTCTTCTGTACTTACAATTTTTTTACCGACTGCATAAAGAGTCGTTAATATTTAATTAAATGATTAATTCTACTAATCTATGGAAGCTTATTTAATTTGTCGCACTTGTCTTGAACGTTCACTGACTTGACAAAATTATTATCGGAAATAATTACAATTTTAACGAACGTTGTAACATGAAATATCTTATTATAGTATTTTACTATTCTATTTGAGGTGGTATGCAAGACTACAACTACTTGTGGCACGGGTGTATGGAGGTGACGCTGGAAATATCATGTTGCAAGTACCCGCCGGCACACGAACTACCAAAGTACTGGCTGGATAACAGGGAAGTAAGTAAAGTCAGCAGATTTAATCGGATATATATAATTACGTTTCCTTAATGTACGTTATCTATAAAGTATGAAAATACTTAATGCTAATTTATCAATGTCAATAACTAGACTTGTTCAGAAAATGAAAAACAGATAAGATCCACTACAGTAGGTACTTAATATAACTTCGTAATTAGATGGTGGGTGATATTAGATCAATAAGTAGTTGTGCTGATATAATGGATAGATAGGTCTGCGCATTAGACCAAGTTTTTAAGATTTAGATACTTTTAATCCCATTTCAATATTTAATGAAACACAAAGAAGCGAAAGCTAACAATAAAGTAAGCACCGTCACTGAAGGACCGACCGGTGCGGCGGAGTGCCACGGGTCAGAGGGCGACTTGAGGCCGATGACTCCGCACGCGACTCTCGCGCCAGCATTCCCAGTTGTAAGAGATCCCTCGTCCCCACCGAGGCCTAGGTCATCTTCATCCTCATGCAACACCAGAGCGCGACCCAATATGCTGTTACGACCACGG
This sequence comes from Carcina quercana, assembly GCA_910589575.2. Lineage (NCBI taxonomy): Eukaryota > Metazoa > Arthropoda > Insecta > Lepidoptera > Depressariidae > Carcina > Carcina quercana. The sequence continues at coordinate 5,078,716 of OU342439.1, forward strand.
AGAGTGATCACCGAGTCCACGAAATCCAGGGTTGCGACCGCCGACTCGTTCCCCACGAACTGCACGTTCCCGAGGTCACCGACGTGTCTTTCGTCGTGCTCTCGACCGCCGTGGTTGTTCCCGTCGGGGTCGAAGTGAGCGCCCGTTGTGTAGCACGTTGTGATATCTCCCAACTCGTGTACATGGAAGCCGTAAAGTCCTTCTTCGAGTCCCGTTATCGTCCCAGTTACATGTATCCCATCGTCCGTTTCAGTGAACTCTATGCTGCCAGTTATATTTTCTGTCAACAGACGAGCTATAGCGACTCTCGTTTCGCTGCTAGCTCCGATGACAAGGCAGCTTACTGACGCTAAAACTAAAATACTGCGCGATAACATTTTAACAGATTTTAAGTACGTCTGTTTAAAGCAATGGTTACAAGCCTACTACCGTTAGCTCATTGCTACATCGACAGTGGATGAATTATCTTCAGCCGAAAGTGTTTGGGTATTGATTACGCGCCTGTTGATAAAGAGATAGAGATCGGTATGTGAAAACAAACAAAGCATTTCTCGCGGAGCAAGCCTACTATCGGTTATCACACGTTCCAACCAAACACGTGCGAATGTGACAACCTGGGGAGGCGGAGTAGTTGGGAAGGTAGAAATACTTTACATTGGATTTTGGTAAAAGTGAAAGTGTCGTTAAATCGTACCCAGCTGTTTTTAAATGATAAAATTCTTTGTTTTACGTGTATCTTACCTGTAACCGCCTCCGTGTGAACAAACTGTTGGATTAATAATTTGATGATTCGATTTGATTCCTAGCGGGTATCTGAAACTTGGTATGGTTTGTGTACGTGGAGGGACACTTTTATATACCAGGCTGGCTAGTGTCATCTAAGCATGCTGATGCCGTCAAAAGCAGCATAGCACTCCGGTTCCGGCGATGACTTCTGGATGAGCACGCTGTTATCCGCGGTCTTATCGTCACTTACCATCAGTTGAGATAAAAGAGTTATAGTCATATTGGTTATTGTAGTTTTTTAAAATTTAGCTTTGTTTTGAGTGAGATAACATGTTGTTATTGTGTTTGACAGTCGCTGATAAAGTACCTGGCGGAGGCTCACCGCGGGGCGCACGGGTTCGTGATGGACGAGAACGGCAACCCTGTGGAGCGAGCCGCGGTGCGCGTCAAGGGGCGTGACGTCACATATCACACCACCAAGTACGGAGAGTTCTGGCGCATACTGCTGCCAGGGAACTACCGCCTACATGTAAGTATACGAGGGAAGCATCACCAGGCTCTGACAAGGGGGAGCCACTGTGCAAGAATGACAAGGCGCTGTTAGCACGGTTGCCAGTATCAGATATTAGTTACAACGAAATTCCGCAACATGGCCGGACCTTATGTATTCCTGATCAGGCTTTACGTTCATATTAGTTTTCTTTTATATCAACCGCAATAGACCACAGCTAAACCACAGAGCTTAACATGAACCTCCCTCGTAGAACAAATAGGATATCCATGAAGGGATTCGTCATAATCATCACGCTGGTAGATAAGATAAAATGTACAATCTCCTTCCATAGTGTTAACAGATTAATGATATCAACCAATATGTAAAAAATACCCAGCCCTTTCAAATGTTAAACATCGATATCAGTGCGATTTATCTAGATCCATTCATTTGGTATGCTATTGACTGATAAGCGTGGTCAAGTGACAGTGAAGGAATGCACCCAAACTTGACCACAAAAGAGTTGGTGACACCAAGCAGACCCGTTTTCTCCTGAGAAACTGGTCACAAAAAGCTTTAAAAAAACTGAAGTTATACCAAAGAGACTCAGAGGAAGAGGAGAGGAATATTAATAGAAGATCTCATCATAGTGTCCCACCAAACCATACGTTCTGTCCTGGTAATGAGAGATAACATAACCAGCACCTCATTAACTTGAGGCTTGAGCGGAACATGCTTCTGTCCTACGACCTTGTAGTCACCTGCCATTTTACCTTAAAGAGAATATGTACAAGAGAATATCTACTATTTAAATGATTGAACTCGACAGGTCGCCGCAGATGGGTACTTGCCGCAAGAGATTGAATTCATCGTCATAGACAGTCATCCGACGTTGTTGAATGTTACCTTACATTCAGCTAAGGTAAATAAATAGATTTGCTAACAGATAATCATGCGAAACTTGCTGTAAATATTACGCACAATTCAGCTTCTTTATATATAAAAAAAACTATTGGTGACGGGTTATTTTTACAATGAAAATTGTAAATAAATAAAAACATGATAAGCCTCCACATTGTATTCGTAGAGAGATTGAGTTGTAGGCATTTACAATAAGCATCTTATTGCATTTCACCCATAAACGAGTTCTAAATTATTGGAGATATTCGATTAAGAAATTACAAAAATAAGTGAAAAGACAAAAGGTTCCAAATTGAAAATACGATACCAAACAAACAAATGTGTTAACCCTTATGAAAAGGAACGAACATTTGTTCCTTAAAAAATAATTTCATATAGTTTTCAACACATTGTTTGATATTGCGCCACGAACTTATCCGCAAATCTCTAGTCCCTACCTCTTACCATATACGCGTAGGAGGTCTGAGATAGAAGGACGGACAGAAGCTCAAAAGGTGTCACGGTTCTCGTTAAAGACCGTATCTTTACCTCGGTTATTAAATAGTAATCCTAAAACCATAATAACAGTTTCGGATTATCTTCCTTCCCTTCACTGTAGTCCACAATGAGCTTTCCATGAGGGCATTAATAACACCTACCAATAATAAATATAATTCCGCTTTAAACGTGCATAGAGGTGATTTGGTGACTTATACTCTTTATCCTTAGGGGTGGTCTACTTCAAGAAAGCCTGGTCCAAAGAAGACTCTACTGCCAACTGCACCGTCTAAGACTCTCCGGAAGAGGACCACAGCCATCCCTCTCCATTAAACCCTGCTTCATATCCTGCTTAATAGTTGCCTATTTTATTTAAAGTTGGACATAATTCCAGGGTAATGCTTAGCTTTTATGGTGGAGGAAACGTGGGCGCGAGAAATATCTGTGAATACAGGGTGTTGATGTTAATTCCGAAGACTTAACCACTAAAACTGACAATAATAAGATTATGTCTGTTAAGGATTGTATCTTCCGCATTTAAAAGTGAACACTCTGTATTTTATATCGATGTACAAATGTTAGTTTTGTAGGCTAATCTCATGATCAAAAAATATTAATTAAGTTACTGGTCTTAATTCATTCCTATATGGGTTTTGTTTGTGACAATTCCGAAGGAGACACTGGTAAGTTTTTGAAATTTTATAGAATTATTTCTGGAATGAAATGTAATACTTTTTAGGTAGGAGGCTGAATAAGTCAACTGTTGGACAATATAATATCTCATAGATCGACACTATATTTATTGAGGGGTTTTGCTGTAATCGCCACCATTGGCAGGCGGATTGGAGATCGCAGTTGATACTGCTGCCCATTTCAATATATTTTTTCCTTTGGTCAGTCACCGTTTACGACTCCCGCGGTACGATATGGAGTGGTACTATTCTAAAGCCGAGACCACACATCGCTCTAGGAGTAATATAAGTTTTAGAAATAAGTGTATACGGTATTGTAGCGCACGAGCAACTTCTCTCTGGGCAACGTCTCCCAACGTATTTCACCGTCGTGTTGTCGCGAAAACGTGCAATGTAATAGATTTTCATACTACACTTTGACATTATAGACTTGTCTATATTGACTCGACTCAATCTAGAGAACGATTTAGATGTTGGGGACTCTTGGGGACCTAAACTGATGCAGATAACGCCAAATACAGTTTGTCTCGTTAATGAAAGTCAGTGCCTCATTAGCTTAGAATTTTGAGCACGCTTGTATCATTCGTTGCTATGGTCAGTAAGCATCAGGTAATATGAAGTCCGCTCACGTCCGCAGCCGATATCATCGGAGCAAAAAGTGGTCGGCTTGATCAAATTCTACCGTCAACATTTATGACGTGAAGTTATAATAAGGACTGTTTGCAGCGCATTGATGGCGGTCCATACTACCGTCCGGTGCCTCTTCCCCCGCGGCTGCCGCCCGCCGCTGCGCCTGCGCCGGGGATCTTCGCCTCGCTCACCAACTCCTTCAACAGCCTCATGTCCAACATCTTTGGATGAAAGTGAACTCGAGAACTTCGAGGCTGTTTTCGACTGATAGTGTGTTCAATCGTGTGCTCTTGTATACGTAAGGTAACATTGTCTATTCATATTTCATCTAAATACACTTAAAGTACCTAAATAGGATTAAGGGGCTATTCATTAATACGCATTTTTACCACAGGATTATATCGTCCTCCTTTTGACAGTTTTCCTCAGTTTTTCAAGACTTTTGTATAAAAGATCAAGTTATGTCAAGCCCCTTAGCCTTTAGGGTAAGGAATTAAATATAATTATGATTTAACTACAATTAATATAGGAAACGAAGGCACGAAGGAAACTAAAATACATAAATTGGGTTTAACCTGCACTGTTATGTTCAGTAAAGAAATAAAGGAATATAATTGTTTTCGATCAAAAATTAAAATGTTAGTCTGTACAACTGAACAAATATTGTTGAACAAAAAGTGAGCATAAACTTACATTAAAAATGTTAAGTGTGTTTAATTTTGTTCAGTACGTAATTGATACAGATCTCGAGAAGAATGTAACTTTGATAAACTTTAGAGTAAGAATAAATTGTAAATATTAATTAAGTAAGCCGAAATAGTTTAGTATTTATTGATAGATGTTAAATAAAAATAATTTTAAATACATGAAAAATTATTTCATTTCGTACAATTTAAACAAGACAATAATTGCATTATACAAAATTACAATAAAAAGTAAACAGTAAGAATAAACACAGTCTACATTATTTATATTGAAACGTCAATTATTTGCAAAATTGGTATAAAAATTACATACACCACCTTTAAAGTAGACATGTCTACGAGATGCGAGTAATGCATTACGCGTGATGTAACTCGACCGCGTACTGTTGCAGCACACATCACTAGACCATCTCAAACATAACTCATTACCTCCGCATCACTCACGGCAGGCATACGTTATTCGCTGCTCATTCGCACCTAGCGCGGCGCTAGCGAAAGGGCGCATATGCTACTGAAATAATACAACCGTATTCCTAAGAACATAAGTCAAACATTCTACGTATTTTAATCCCGAGCAAGTGATGTTACAAATATTACTACAGCAAAAGCAATGTTTGCGCTGTCGCTTGGCAGCGCGCGGCGCGCATTTCAGGTGACGTGTCGAGTGATGCGTAATGGTAAGAAGTGATATCACGCGGTACGAAAAGTAATGACATATAACATTACTTTAAAAAACACTGTTTTGCGCATGTCTACTTTAAAGTGTGTTTGACGTGAGTTACTCATCCCAGGGCGCAGCAGGGGCTTGTATACCGATAACAGCACATGCGACTCTTCCCCCAGCGTTCCCAGTAGTAAGGGAAGCTTCATCTTCACCGAGGCCCAAATCATCCGCCTTCTCGTGAAGCATTAAAGTGCGACCGAGGATATTGTTCAGACCTCGAAGTGATATCACCGTATCTATGAAGTCTACATTTGCAATCCCCGAATCGGAATCGACGTCAGCAACAAACGCTATGTTGCCGAGATCACCAACGTGACGTATTTGGTCTTCTCTTGCACCGTGTGGATTACCGTAGGGGTTGTAATGAGCCCCGGCAGCGTCACAAGTACTTACATCACCGAATTCATGGATGTGGAACCCGTATTGGCCTACAGGGAGGCCAGTTATAGTACCCGTTACTCTCACACCTTCTACTGTCTCCAGAAACAATATAGTCCCTCTTATATCTTGGGATTCAAGATGGGCGACCGCTACTCTGGTTTCACTGGCGCCATGGGTCACAATGGCTACTGCCAAAAAGAACGGTACGAAAGCAAAATTCATGTTGTAGGTCCAATCTAAACAATATATTTTTGTATACTAATACTTGCACCATTGTAAGAAACTTTCGGAATCTCTCGAATGATAATCTGAGATAAAAGATAAGGAATGATAAGTCTCAAGATATTAGACTTGAATGTGCTAGATGTAAATTAAATACATACTCTATAGAAGCTTTTATTTTGCCCGCGATTTCGTAAGTAACGCTTTATCGGGATAAGTAGGCTATGACCTGTCCGATTTAAAGGCTACGTGTGCGTGCCAAATAATATCAAGATTGTTACAGCATTTCACCTTGAAAATGCATAAACATACAGAGGGACAAACTTACTTAGTTAATACACATATTATGAACAGTTCCTATAGTTTAACGTGTTTATCTTAAACATAAATTCAATCATTTATCTATTGCGATAGCGCTAGTTCTCGTATGTACGATATCTTGAAGTTGTTGTTCACAGTTCACTACGTACAAAATGGACTATAGGTACATAAAATATATAAATACTTTGATACTTATTTTAAGCTAAATTGTATTTTATGAACGACTACAAGTGTGTTTACTTCATTTCTAGATTAATTTGTTTGTAGCGGTAAGCAACAGTGTAGTTTTATTTTTACGTCTCGTATTATTCCATACAGTCTCGAAACGAAAAAATACAGATAATATATCCAACATATAATGTATAGGTATGTTAAATAGGTATATGCTCAATTGAATAATTGCTGTAATTTACAACGTCTCGGTGGAGTGCAAAACTAATCTCCATGATGTCAGAAACAAATAACACAAATGATGTTATTCTTGTTTTACAAGTTTTAATGTGACTTAAAGCTAATAATAGTATAATTAATGATTTGTGTAATTATAAAGAAAAAATTGAAATTTTGCTAGATGTGCAAATAAGTTTTTGGTGGTGTTTATAAAAAGTTAAAACATGTTATAGCATCACATGCCACCATACATAGATAGGCATGTTACCGGGAAAGTATTTAATTCAGATATTGTACGGAATACTACTAGGTATTACATAAAATACCGGGTCCGTCCAAACAATGTTTACAATATTTTATCTATAGTTAACATTATCGTAAACAGTGTATAGTACAGTGTTGTGCCTAGGCAGTACAATTAGGTAAAGAACATATAAAATAAAACGTACTTTCTTTAATGGAAATAAAGTTATACCAAATCCCAATCAATATAATTCGCTATGTGCAAATTGGGTGATGGGGACCGACAAATCGATCGCAGCGCGCGATGTGGCAGAGATGTGAAGCTACTCTGGACTGGAATGTGTTAAATTCCATTCCATACTAACGTTGTTAAGTATTTTAAGTAAAAACGTTAAAATTCGCAATATCGAATTGTAGAAACAATGGGAAAAACAGTTGCAGTGCAAGTTTTATTCGTTTCCAACATCTAAATGGAAAGTAAATGTAAATAGATGTATGTATAAATGTAAATAGAATGTAAATGTAGATAGCTGCTGTAAAGAGAAAAAAGTAAGCAACTGAACATAGAATGATGAATATATTTTATTGTTACCATTACAATTATAATTATATAATTACATACAAAAATAATTAAAAATTACAATCCTTTTTGACGTGACAACGTCTTATAACTTGCTTATAACTCGATGAACGCTGGCTGCACGCACGAAAAAGTGTCATGTTCTGCCTAAGCCGAGCGTGCAAGCGAGAGCTCGGAACAAGCGATAGATAGATAGGCAAAATCGACCTAAGCGTTCGGCTTGTGACGCAATATTTTCTTATAACATTATCACGTAAAATTATCGCCCGTAAACCAACTTTACAGAAAATCAATTTTTTATTTATTTTAGTGGCAAAATAGTCCAGAATAATCGTAGTCACTAGTGGCGCTGTCATCGCGCACACAGCGATTTACATGTTAGTCATATTTTTTGGTGTGAATAATGTTTATTTTTAAATTAAATTACTATCAAAGTAGCATTTGTGTATGCTGGAGATTAATTGGTAATGTTTATGTCTCACAATGTATTGTAATAATAAAACCTAAGATTAGAAACGTCTCTGAGAAAGAATGGTAGGTAGGGAGGGGTACATGGCTGAAATATGCCAAAACTTGTTTTCTGAATAATGTTTAGATGTTGGTGTATCTGGTATGTACGTCTGAAAGGTTTGATATATAATATATAAGAGTACCTAACTTATGCGCGTGCTTCAGTGATACATTCGCGAAGAAAAGCTATTCAAATGGTTTGAACTACGTCACGTTTAACTTACGAAAAGGATGTAAGAGTGCTAGTTATCACTTTTTAACTTCCAGAACAGGATAGTGATTTGCTTTATAAGTAAGCAACATAGAATCATTGACACTACCAAAATTTCCAGTGCCTACCTTGAACGAAAAAACCAAGTGAGTGCCTACTTACTCATATAAGCATTTCGGTTATTAAGCTCTATTGTACCAACACGAAGACGCATGTACATTTGAAATTAAGTAGCGCAAATGTTTATTTGCTAGCTATCACGTTATTATTTCTACTTAATTTATGCATGACTATATGAAAAGGTACTGCGCTGCGTCAACTAAATCTACATAAGATACATTTAGTTAAGTGACTCGCACATATACCGCCTACTCCTTCACGAATTCACACGTGAAATCTGCCTTCTCGCATTTTCAGTTATTTTTCCGCAGTCAAGATGCTATACAATATAGCACTGCTGTTGATGGTGATGGGGTTCTTAGAAGCCACGGACAGAACCATAGTGGAGACCACTGCTGGTCCTATTCGAGGGAAACTGGTCCTCGATGAAAGGGTCAACTATTATTCCTATCAAAGTATACCGTACGCTGAGAGTCCAACGGGAGATTTGAGATTTAAAGTAAGTAATAGTACCTTAGACATACAGTTTTAAGCGAAAGAACAAAAATGTATCATATTCGTACTGAAACTTGACTGAAACTGTAATAAGACGCCATGAAAGTCCCGAGCCGCCTGCATTCAGCGGCTCCTCGTAATCTTTACTGGCAGATCATGTTAGTCAGATAGATAGCGGAGGCTCGGCTCGGTAGATATTTTCGCCAGTATGGATAATGTTGTAGTTGCTAATGTAGAACTATTAAACCAATAAATGCACGACTGCATGTAAAGGTAATGAAATAATTTTGCAGTTGTAACTACCGACAACTCGTGTACAATAGTTTTAATTTTAACGCTTTGTTGAAGTATTTTATTATAGTTGAAAATGTTAAACTTAAAATTTTTACAGAAATAGGGAGGAGAAAGTAGATTTCAAGAAATACCGACAAATATAACTCAAGAAAAAGAAAAATACAAATAGAACTGATTTGTTGATACTTAGTACATTGATGTCGTGGCCTCCATCTCTCGAACGCGTTTGATACTCGTAATTGATAAAATTCAAAAGTTATGTTTAGAGACTGGAACATAAGACCGTTGACCATCCAAATCATCAACATAATCAGCCGGGAAACGTCCACTGCTAAACATAGGTTTCTCCCGTGGTACACCACGATGAACCATCCTGAGACTTTGTTGGGTCGGACCAGGTACACATTTACCGGAACGTGGTCGTTACTCTAGAACTATTACTCCCCTTGGATTATCGGTTCTTCGAGCGATGTATGCAGCCTGCCCATTGCCATTACAGCTTACTGAAGTAGGTCTGTCATTCTATTATGTCTTTCTTTATTATACGGATAAGTCCACTGCAGAACATCAAGTCTCGTAGATCGCCAAGGTGGACGAGGTTTTTATTAAGTGATTCGTGCAAAAATATATTGGCAATTAAATTAGATTTGTTAGTACACTTAGCCTAGATTAGTAATAAAATTAAACCTACAACCTAAATGGCAAGGTTGGTTAGTGAACGAAGATGTCATAAGCGTACATCATCATTTCACACCCCGGAAAAACGATTGGAGTGGTCCTAAAATCTAAACTACACGACGAACTGTCGTGTCGATAGTCAAGAATTTCGAGTAGAATTCATAAATATCCTAAATATTTCAACAGCCTCCCGTCGCAAGAAAGCCGTGGACGGAAATCTTAAACGCCACCGAAGAAAAGTCTGTCTGCCCGCAAGCTGAAGGAGTATACAAAAGGGATCGAATGAGTGAAGATTGCTTGTTTTTGAATGTTTACGTCCCGGCGAATGCCACGTATCCATTACCAGTGATGGTGCACACCCATGGAGGAGAATTCAAGGCTCAATCAGGGTATTCTGATTACCAGTACGGACCACAGCTTTTAATACAGCACGATATTATTCTAGTGACAATGAATTACAGGTAAGTAAGTTAAAGTACTACCTAGCTATAATTTTATATGTATAAAAACAAAATCGAATAGATATTATCACAATCAAGCGGAACGCTCTTGCAGCTGGTAAAACAAATGTATAAGTGTGTATTAAATACATGCATACATTTAAAACTGCTATTGAAATGTAGCCACATTAATTATTTTCATTATGAATAAAAGAATGCAGCCACTTGTACTAATATGGACTTAAAAACTACAGATAATACATTCATAATATGTAATCCTACAAGACGTCAGTACCTAAAAACCTAAACAAAGTAGACATTTTAAATAATAAAAGTTGGTCACACGCCTGCAAATAAAAAATAACCGCGGCTCACTTATAGGAAAATGGACACACTTTAGGAGCGCAATTCACTAAGGACAAACATCCTTAAATCCTCAACCTTGACAGAATATATCTCTAGTTTCCGAGGCAATAAGAATTAATATCTTGTAATTTATATAATAATAAAAAAACATTTGTAAACTCTTAAATACAGCTACTACTATATATGTACACATACTCATTTTTATATATTTTCCCATGATTCGTGATATTTTATACAGTAATACGTATTAGTTTCCGGCGGGAATCAAGGTTTCACTGAACATCAGTGCTGCGCTTCATCCACTCCCGGTTGAAGTGCAGCTTATGCTGAGTCACTGCTGAGTAAAGACCTTTTCGGCGCTCACTGCGCGACGCGGGCAGCGGCAAACTCGACATCACATTTTTATTATTTACTAGCTTCCGCCCGCGACTTTGTCCGCGTGTACTTCAGGATTTATTCTACTTGTTCGATAGGCATAGAAGGCATCTATCTCCATTTCCAGCATAAGGTACAAAATAGTGTTTATTCTGTTACGTAGGCTAATAGTTTAAAGAAACAAAAGAAATTTCAATATCTGACGTAGTACATTCAAAAAGTCTTCACACTAATATTATAAACGCGAAAGTTTGTATATACGAATTACATATTCTATGGTCGGTTGCTAGGCAACGCGTTTTTGTTATGCCAAAATTGCCCATGTAATCCCACTAATATTATAAGTGTGATTTTGGACAATTTACACAATATGTCTTTAGAAATTATAGCCTATATGTTATTCTTATGTATAAGCTATATTATTGTAAAGTTTCATTCAAATCCATTCAGTAGTTTTTCCGTGAAAGCGTCACAAACATCCAAACATCTAAACATCCAAACATCTAAACTTTCACATTTATAATATTAGTAGGATTATAATATTAGTAGGATTTATTCGAATTTGTGTGTACAATTGTTTATTTATATTAGTTGTTCCATTATTATCGTTTTAATTAGTTTATTTTTCCATGTTTCTAGTTTATAATATATTCCTGTGTGTTTGTTCTTTGACACTTGTCTGTGTCGTGGTGTGAAAATGCGGAATAAATACTAGTCTATGTCTATATCGAATCACGTCAGCAAAGACATCTTAGAGTATTGAAGCTGTAGCATTGTTTGGTCTTAGAATGCACCCCAGAAATGTAATTATTCATATATCATTATTGTATTACGTAAAGTCTCGTCGTTTACCCTAGTATTTTATTTGTATTTCAGACTAGGAGCCCTTGGTTTTCTCTCCCTTGACATTGAGGGTGCCACCGGCAACAATGGCATTAAAGATGTATTACAATCATTGAAGTGGGTAAACGAGAATATCGACCGATTTGGGGGCAACCCAGAAGAAATCACTTTAAGTGGCAACAGCGCTGGCGGTGTCTTAGTTCATGCACTGCTATTATCAAACCAGTCTACTGGTCTTTTCAAAAGGGCTATTATGATAAGCGCTAGCATTCTAGGTTTTAGATTTCTAGCAAAATATCCAAAAGACAACGCCTTGGCGCTAGCAAAAGAATTAGGTTTGGATACAAGTGACACAAACGAATTGTTAGAATCGTTGAAGAATGTAAACGCATTCGATATAGTTGCAGCACAAGAAAGTATAGGTGATAACGATACTAGAAAAGGTTACAGACCTTTCGCACCATTCGTTCCTTGCGTAGAGATCGAAACTTCCGAAGCCATTATTACAAAAAATCCTATAGACATAATCAAAGCAGGCATTCCTCAAAATGTACCCATCCTTAATGGATTTAACGCTCAAGAAGGTATTAAAATGCTCCCCACTATATGGGCAAATTCAACACTGCAATATTATTTAAATGAAGACTTTCAGCGTTGTATTCCAAGTAACATCGAATATCCATTGGGATCTACCGAGTCTATAGAACTAGCGGAATCTATCAGACAATTTTATTTCAATGGATCTAATATATCGAACGCTACTTTGACCGGTTTCGTTGATTTAGTAAGAGAAGTCCAGTTCACTGTAGCTATAGACACGTGGATTAAACTGTACAAGGAAAGAAGTGATAGTAATATTATGTATTACTACGATTTCAACTTTGACGGTGAATTAAACTGGGCTAAGGTACAGGGAAACATAGATTACCCTGGCACAGCTCACGCGGATGAGCTTGGATACCTGTTTGTAACCAATGCCACCAAGACTATAATCGATACAGTTGACGCTAGAACTCAACGAACGCTCAACATCATGAACACAGTTTTCTCTAACTTCGTGAAATACGGGTAAGTAATTATTTTTGTCACATCCACACTATTCCTGTGTAGATAGGATCAACTGTGGTACTCTAAACGAAACTTACCTACTAAGTGTAGATGTCGTCCCAGAAGTAAGAACTTTTGGTCGCCGGGAGTTTAAATCCGAAACGACAATTTTGAATGTAAAAGTACATGTTCCGTTTCAACACATTACAATAAAATTGTAAAAATGGAGATAATATGTCCCATTAACTAACTTAAAACTATTACTACCCTAAAACACATATTCACTATCTGTGTTTAAGTGTGTTTAATTTAAGTTTTCAAGTTAATTACATAACTTCAAGGTAGCTGAAATTGAATAATCACGTGATCAATGATTTTTAAATACAAATCGTCATTGCCTGAGAGGATATAATACTACTTCAACGTAAAGTCAAAAAATAGTCTAAATTTAAATTAATGCCGTGTTGCATCCGGCTCTAAAATAATACTTAGTGAGGGGATTGACTGAAAAAGGGATTCAAGGAACGAAACAAGGTTTCGGCAGGGGCTGCGCGCGGCGTAGACCCGAACATTAGAGTGAACATCACATTTATACCCGTATCCAGGGTTATCTCTGCCCAGGGTAGTGATTGCGTCATATAGCAATAGTGGCGATCTATAAGGTTAGGCCCAATATTTGACATAACGCTTGAACCTTAGCCTTACATCTCCTGATGGTAAATGTAATCTGATGTAAGTGGCTAGCGAAACGATAATTATACAGATACTTATTTAACAGGAACCCTACGCCTCCAGGGTCTGACATTGCAACATGGCCCGACTGCGGCACAGACCGCAACTACATGCTTCTCAACGATGATCCCGAGTTCCAATGCGGGCCTGCCCTTGCGCACAACCTCCAGTTCTGGGACAACGTGTACGATCAGTACTACAAGTATTTGGAAAACGGTGGACAGTTGCAGAAGAAAATTGTACCTTGATCAATTTTGGTTTTTAAAATTCCCCCAATAATAAAAGATTTTTTTATGTTAATACAAATAAAATACTTACATTAAGGGATTTATTTGTCTGCCACCTTTGGACTGGAAGTCTTCCTACATTCGTTCTTTGACATGATTGCCTGTCTCCCACACCTGTGACAAACACTTTCTATTAACTATAGTGTCGTGTCTCCACAAAACACTTTTTTCCCCTCAACATTGTCCTGGCGGTGTGGTCCTGGCTATATAATATAAACAGGCTGTTTTTTCAATTTTAGGATTGGGTGCAACATCTAACGAAATCTATACAATTTGATTTAGTGTTTAGGACAAATCCCCACATAGAATTTCCGACGTTTCGATCTATGGGGAGGCTTTTATCCAACAGTGAACTTTTGCAACCGTTAATGATGAACACTAAACTTCTAGAACATAATTAATGGTGAATGTTATCAACGACAATAGAAAACAAAATCTTCTAAGAACGGTTCTAACGGTCATAAAGTCTACGCGAACGAAGTCGCGGGCTCCAGCTAGTATATAATAATAATTTGATATATATCTCCAGTGACATAATATAAACCGTATTACGTAATACATAAAACTAACCGTTTCTCTAACCGGAAGGTTTAATTAGTAAATACCCCATATTATCAATAATAAGTATATTTATTGAACATCTTTCATACAAAATTATCACTCATTCAATGCTTAATATCGTTACATGTAATAAAAAGGTTCACATAACATGATATTACTAGCATATCTGATTCTGATGGTAATACTACGCCACATCATCCACTTTAACTTGGTCCCTCGCAACCTGAAACGCCGCGATGAGTGATGCCAGTTCAATACGTTCGCTGCAACCACTCGCAAGCCGCGCTTCTGCGTCCGCCATCTTGATTAGTAAACTCACCAATACTTCTGGGGGAAGTTTCACTGAAAACAAGTAAACAGAGACTGCTTATATATCCGAGAAAACAGCATCTCCTTAAAAACTATCAGGCAAACTATCACCAACTGCCTATCCCATCAGAAGAGATTTAAAACAAGTTTAATGAAAAGCATTTGAACAATGAGCGTGTAAACTGATTGATATGTCACTTACCTCTCTGTATAATTCCATGAACTTCCGTCAGAATATCGCCAAGAGCCAAACCTTTAGTAATTTTGAGATCTTGGATATCTGTTTAAGGGTTAAGGAATTTAACGAGAAATTAAATCAAAGGCAGACTGCTAAGAATTCAACAAACACATAAGTTTAACCTTCGCACAGTTGCTGTAGGTTGAAACTGATCAAAATATAATGTACCTCATCTAAATGAAGTACTTTTTTTTAAACAGTTTCGGTCCGCCGTGCGCCGCCGCCCTCCTAATGTCGTCTATCACGCCTTTTTGATGACCGTCGAGGACAAATTTGCTGTGCTGTTGATAAAAAAAAATACTGCGCTACAGCCGTAAAGAAAATGCGTCTAGAAAATAAGCGTCTTCTAGCTAACAACTTTCGATTTAGACGAAGTTTTTTTTACTGAAGACAGATTGGACAACGCTTGGACACGATCTCACCTGATGGTAAGCGACGATGTGGCCTAAGAGTGCGCGTTGGATCTAGAAGTTACATGTTCACCCTCGACTTGAAGACACCCAAGTTGTAGTTTTGTGGGAATATAGACACGGGGAGTGCGTTCCACTCCCTGGCTGTACGCATTATAAAATTAGAAGCAAAACGCTTAGTACGAGCCATAGAGATGTCGACTATGTAGTGGTGGAGCTCTGCGGTTCGTCTGTTAGACCGACACTTGAAGTTGTAAGCGGTTTCACTTATAAATCAAGTTGACAATTTAAAAGGATACTCTTAAAGCAGGCAGAGAAATCGTTCTCATTCATGAGCCAGTTGAGTATACTGTTGATGTCGGATCGGAGCGGGTGTCCGACGCACGTGTAGACGTTGTCCTCGGTGACGTCACGGTACGCGAGCCACGTGCTCTGCAGGGTGTTGAGCACCTTGCGCATGTCGCCGCCAGAGAGCGTCAGAAGCGCGTTCAGACCATCTTCTGACATTGTTACACTGTAATAATATTAATGTATAAGGTTTTATCACAAATATACAAGGTAGGAGGGTTTGAACGATATTGAATATGATTAATCACCATGTATGTTAGTAGTGTCCCTTACCCCTCAGCCTGCACGATCTCCCGCAGCCGCGGCACGATCTGCGACTGCTGCAGCGGCGCGAACCGGAACCGCGTGCAGCGAGACTGTAGCGCCGGTATTATCTTCCCCAGGTAGTTGCATATTATGCAGAAACGCACGTTCTCTGTGTACTTCTCTATTACTGAAATAAAATATTTAATAATATTTAAAATAGCGCTAATTTTCAAATTTTAAATTTTAAAATACGTTTTACTTGTGTCTACTAATATTTACTAATTATTTTTTCAAACCTGCTTTAAGTCAAATTCTGTAAAATTAAAGCTAGGGCAAGCAACAACAAACAGCAACAAAATCAGACCAAACTCGAGGGGTTTACTAGTATTCCTTGAATAGTTACGCTTCATCTTCGGGTTGCGAAAATATGACCGCGTGTCAGTTTTTCGCGCTCAGCTCAAGTGGCTCCCTATCCGCCTTCGTAGAAATGCTCATATCCTTTCCCTTCTGTACAATATCCTAAATAACCCTTCTTATCCTAGCTACCTAAGTGAGCGATTTACATACTCGCATCCTGTTGACCAACCTTGTCGAGCTCACATTAGGACAATCCTATCCATCCCTTCCCATCACTCCGATTTCCTTTCCTACTCATTCACGGTTCATGCAGCCAGATTGTGGAACTCGTTGCCTCACACTGTACGCGACAGCAAAACTGTTTCCGCCTTTAAGAAAAACGTCAAGGAACATTTTCTATCACTATAAGATTATATATATATATTTATAGTATGTAAAGTATGTATGTATTATTATTGATATATATTAGTTTGTTTTGTATCTCGTATTTATGTAATCGTTTATTATGGTTTATTATATTTATTATATCGTACACGCCTAACTGCCCTCCTTTCTTCAATATTTCTCCTTAACCTAGGACTGCTGTAAGAAATTTCTTTTAGAAATAAACTGTTCCTTTTGTATATATTTTTTCTGTTTTTGTGTTATGTAAATATTTTCTGTGTACAATAAACTGTTTAAATAAAAAAATAAAAAAAATAAAAATAGTTCCACTTTCTACTTCTTGGCTTCAGACCCTTGTCACCAAGTGCGTACCGCTTGTAATGGGCTCGTCAAACCAAATGAGCCAAAATTCGAGGGGTTTACAAATACACATTGAAGAACTTCTCTATCCACCAATTATTGTATTGTTATCCAACTTACAATCGCAAAGTTTCAAATCGATAGATACAACAGAAGTAGGTTACAATGTACTGGCTAGATTTGTTTACATAACAATATAAAGCGTATAAAGACTTTAGTGATTTTGATCACACACCTACTGCGATAAAGGCTTAAACATTTTGAGTCAAATGTCGTGAGTCACGCGACGCCACCACAATCTTCATATAACAATTTATAGGTAAGTGGTCAAATTATTAAACGGAGCAGTAAACGATAAATTAGTTTTTAATATGACCACGCTGAATACAATTGATGTGAATCGCTTACTTATAAATCATATGCTAAATAATAATAAAGAATTGTTATGTCAATAAGGGTGTACAATAAAAGGAATAAAATTCCGAGGTATATAAGAGAACTACCGAGAATATTTCTCCAGCGTAAATTGCGTGATTGGCATGAACAAAAAAATTCTATTCAGTTAAAGAATTATTGGATAGCAGTTGAGAAGTTGAAGCATCATATTTATAGCATATACATACAAATAATTTAATTCGTCATAAATGCAAATTTTTAAATTATATGCATGGTTCTTTAAATAGTCACATAAATTCAAACCATGTTAAAATGTTAAATAATTTAAAATATGTGCAGGTGGAATGTGAAAAACTAAACTTTTCTGACTGTCATAATATATGCCATGTTCGATGCAAATAAACTTGTGTTTATCTTTATTTTTTCGTCCGAATGACAATCAATTTGATCAATGATGGCCAGCTACACACAATCAGTTAAAACATTGTTCTCATCTGGCTAGGCTATTAATTACTGTCATTTAAAAAATTATGAGACCGCTTGCACATAGTACTCTGCCTGGGAGCTACGACTGCATATACTGACCGTATATTTTTCGCTCGTGACATACGGCGTCATTATAAAATGCATGCATGACCTGTTGGACATAACCCTCATTAGTCGCTACGTATTCCGTGAGCCGTGAGGGAGATTGGCCGTTATCACGCTTGTCAGATCGCAATTGTAGATACAGTCATCACATCCATGGGATGACATGGGGTACCTTTAGTAAAAAAACAACGAAAAACAATTATAAACTTTAATGTATAGAACAGACAGACGAAGCGGCTTTCCTCTGCATCCTGAGAGCCTTCCGGTTCATGATGAGGGAGGTTGCCTGCAGCGTCGCGTGTCCGTTCATGTCCGGAGCCCGCGCCGCCGCCGTCGTCGCCGGCGACTTGCCGGTCGCGGCGGGCGCACGGCGTACCTTCACGCCCATCACCCTCGCCACTAAACTTGTGAATGCATTGTTCACCTGAAAAAATGAAACAGGTAAAATGTGAGTCAGACTCACGCACCGATGGTTCCGTACTAGGCAATGAAATGCTTACGTATTATTAGCACTCAATAAAATTTTCTCGTTTTTCGATGGTAGTTTGTTCGTAAAGATATTTTGGTGATTTCTTAAAAAACTATGCTAGTAAGAGACATAGTAAACGCGTTCCTGTTTACATAAACGTGTGTAATTTTTTTTTAAAAATTGCTATGCAATCTTCTAAAATATGTGCTTCTTTGTGGAGGCTAAGGAGTTGTGAAAGACGGACGGACGGACGAAGTCACAGGGGTTCAGAAATGTCAGAAAAAAGGTATCATCAGTTTAAAATAGTCACATTCTAACTGCTACTTGGTGGCGCTAGGGAGCTGCGGAGATTCGAAGCGGACTCCCTTAAGATGATTGCACACAATTTTTTAAACAAATATAACATAGTTAATTAAAGCCGTCTTCAAAAAACGAAATGTGAAAGTTTGGATGTTTAGATGTTTGGATGTTTGTGACGCTTTCACGGAAAAACTACTGAATGGATTTGAATGAAACTTTACAATAACATAGCTTATACATCAGAATAACATGTAGGCAATAATTTCTAAAGACATATTGTGTAAATTGTCCAAAATCACACTTATAATATTAGCGGGATTACATGGGCAATTTTGGCATAACAAAAACGCGTTGCCTAGCAACCGACCATAGAATATGTAATTCGTATATACAAACTTTCGCGTTTATAATATTAGTGTGAAGACTTTTTGAATGTACTACGTCAGATATTGAAATTTCTTTTGTTTCTTTAAACTATTAGCCTACGTAACAGAATAAACACTATTTTGTACCTTATGCTGGAAATGGAGATAGATGCCTTCTATGCCTATCGAACAAGTAGAATAAATCCTGAAGTACACGCGGACAAAGTCGCGGGCGGATGCTAGTTTTAAATAAAATATAGTAAAATAACCTCTTGCTATATGTTCCCTAGTTGGACATACCATTTCGCCAGTTCTAGCAGAACCCTTAAAGTTATCCAACAAATGTTCAGAAGAAAACTTCTGCACGGCAGACAGTCTCACAGCCCTCAAGTGCTCCATATCTGATTTGTTGCCGAACATTGCCATAAGTGGTTTCTTGGGTTCTGGATCGAATATCTCTTTAACTTTCTCAAACCACAAACGAAGGTATTCAAAACTTTCCAGTTTTGTGATATCGTATACAAACAACACAACCTGAAATGATATTAATCTTATTATTTAAAAATCTCTATATATAATATACAGCTCCAGATCGAAATTCGGTTGTGAAACAACCGGATACATTTGCGCTGCAAACACATTTAGAAGATCATAATTTAAATTCATCACTTTTTATTATTAGCCACCCAAACAATAAAATAAAAAAATAATGGTCACTTTTAATACGATTACCGCGTAAGTGTAATTGAAGGCGACTAAAGGAAAATTTCAGGGTTTCGACGAAAGACAACCTTATTGCGATTGCCAATCCGCTTTCCAAGGCTGGGATTATGTAGTCTGTTGTGGCGATTTATGAGAGAGGGCAATTTCAGCAATTAACTGATGCAGCTGATAATGATCGATCTACTGTTTTAAAACAAAAGTTTCCAAGTGTGTATAATATAATTAAAATGCATCAATGATCTTGCTGAAAGGCATCGATAATTGGGTCGACGTACGGACGTTACTATCGTAAGAATCCTTCGTTTATTCCCTTTTTTAAATTAAGCTAAAGACTTACATCAGAAGCATACAAATATTTGTCTAACATATGCGTGTCCCGCGCAGTGCCGGCGACGTCACAGAGCTGCAGCGGCACCGGGGGGCGGAGGCCGAGGCACTGACCCGCCATCACCTCGGCGCCTTGCGTGCTACCCGCCGCACCCGTGCCGCCCAAATACCGTGTGCACAGGCTGCTCTGAACAAGGACGATACACCTCTTGTATCAATATGTCTTTGTCAACTTCTTATTATAACTGCAAGAGCCGATTGAGCATAGAAATAAGAAGAAAACCTACAGTCATACATCCACAATACATGCTCACACATTAGTCCAGTGTAAGCACAGACAGTCGAACGATAATTTTTTGTAAAATTAAAATAACATTGATCAAATACACTTCGGTTTCGAAAAGAATACTTATTTAACGTTATCCCTCTCCGAATGCTTCCATACTAAATTTATGTTGCCATAATCTTTTAAATATATAGAATAGCTGGCTTTGATAAGTAATTACCTAACAATAGGATATGAAATTATAGTATCACTAAGTAAATCTCATTAATTTTCAATTTTAGAGTTAACTACAATAGCAGTTACGCAGCTAATGGTTTATAGATGGCGCTTTGACCAATGATCGAAAAAAAATTGTTTAAAATGAAAATTGTGATTCACTGTGAAGTTGTACGTTAATGATACTCATTTCGCGACGCCACAATCTGATGTCCTATTTTTAGATAGTTACTACACAAATCCAGCTATTATACGAGTATTTTAAAAGGTTATGGAAACAGAAATTTTGTATGAAACTTGGAGGTGGATCACTTTAATACCAGTATAAATAATTATAGAAACTAAGACAAAAATTTAAGTTTTAAAGGATGAAGTAATGATTCGCCACAATTACGACATACTCTTTTTTCTTGCCTTAATATAGCAGTCGTGAATCATAAATATTATATCAGCCAGTGGCAGACCAGAACTGGACCGAGGCCTCTCCCAAGGTTCGTCAATAAACTCAGTTCTCTACTCGCTCAGTAGTTGATGCCACAGCCCATCTTTTAGTCGGATTCCGACACCCACATGGAGAATAAATAAGAAATTACTTTAAAAAAACTTACTTTGCCTGTGTTTGGTTCACCAACGACGGTAATCTTGACCACTCTACTTTGTACATCCTCATCTTCACTATCTGACATGCTTTTTCACTCAATTTTTTATTTATTGAAGTCATTTAATAACTAGTTAAAAAGTTTTTAAAACTTTTTATTTTTTCGTTTACAACAAGAAGTATGTCAAAAGAGTATGATTAGACTTTAACATTAAAATTTTCAAGTCTTAAAATTGCGTAATTGTAGCAAGAAAAAATTAAAAGTTAGTTTTGTAACATGTTTTCACATTTTTGTACTTTTGTTTTCATATATGTCGCCATGGATACAATTTTTATGAACGCTTAGGTTCTTGAAACATTTTCTAAGTATTAGTCCTTATGTCAAAGGAATAAGCTCTAACAGTATAATGTTTAAGGTGTTTGGAATGTAATCAATAATTTCATGACCTTTGACTTTTACAGAAATATTTTATATCTAGATTTGAGGAAAGAAAGCGTTTTGTTACATAGGTAAGGAAAAATTGATATCAAAAGTTTTAGCTTTTAAACATTAGGGTTCCGTACCACAACCAGAAAAATGGAACCCTAATAGGATCACTTGGTTTTCCACCTGACTATCTGTAGGGAGCCCTCGGTGCGCGAGTCTGAATGCATTTGGCCGGATTTTATAAATTTAAAATTTAAAAATATATCACGCAAGGGTTTTTCATTAATTAAGCTGTAGCTCCCTATATTGTGTTGTATTGCCATAATTTATTCATAAACAATTACAAATTATGTTTCAATATTTAAGTTACAACTAAATTAAATTCTAAATAGAACTATGTACATAAGGGAAAAACTATATTAAAATTGATGCATGCAAGTATTAAAAACATTAAAAATCATCGACTGTGTAACAACACTTGTCTAAAAGAATGTATTTTTTGTTTATTTTAGAAAGTTCACACATCTTATGGTTCTAAGCTCTATAGGCATCCTGTTAAACAATTTACAGGTTTGAAATCTAGCTGTGTGCACTACCACAGACAGTTGTGGAGCTGTTGTGATAGGATCTTTATGTCTGTAACTTCCATCTGTATATCAGAGTCAAAAAGCTTATAGGCTACGTCACGTAAAATCAAACATGGCAGTTTGCTGGTGACATTTAGTGATACTCCTCCAAAAATTGAAGATTGAAAAATCATATAATTCAATTTTAAAAAGTATGTGCCGAAAATATTTAGGTTACATATTATCTGTGCCTATATTGTTAGTACTATATAAGGTAAGTACTTACTTCTTCTAAGTGCATTTTGAGCATCATTGGTCATGGCATCAGCTTCATCCAGTATTATCAGTTTTGGTCCAGCTTTAAATATTGTTCTTGTTGATGCAAAACTGAGTATCTGCCCCCGGACAATACCTATGCCTCTGTCATCAGATGCATTTAACTCTAACACCTGTAAATATAACGCTAAATAGAATATTCATGAAATAACTTAGAACAATTTTTTACCTTAAACTCCTAGGAACATGGGCCCACTATAAATTAAACAATGCTTTTGTGAAGGCGGCAAAAAAATTTCGATACGACTAATACTTTTTTTTAAGCACAACCCGCCAAAAACTTAATCCAGTCATGCGGTGCCAAAACGCTCTATATAAATAGGACGAGCTTAGTGACGTCATCTGGGTAGTATTGAAGCTTAAATGTATAAAGCTTGTTCAATACTTTCGAGTTATCTCATAAAATAATGTTTTTTTTGTTATATACCCTTATAAAAAAATGTTCAAAATGCAATGAAAAAACTAAATCTAATAAGTATTTTACTATTCGAGGAAATATATTTTTCGCAATTTTTGACACTTTGAATTCTTTCAAAATCCGAATTAAAAATGAATTTATTTATTTCTAGTTTAAGAGGAATTTCTTTTAATATCGTTTATGTAATAAAACACAATATAAACCCCAATCTAATTTGGTGTAAATTACACTATTGTTTCATAATTTTTCTCCGAACACATATGAGCAGTAAGTACTTACCATGGAATTGAATTGTTGAGGAGTATACATTTTCCTAGCACAAGCTAAGATGGTAGATGTTTTACCAGTACCAGGGGGTCCGTAGAACAACAAGTGAGGCAGCTGGTTTTCTTTCATGAACTGGTTTACTGAAAGAAATTTAGTTATTTATTACAACCCATGCATTTATTCAGTATTGAAATGAGTTTACACATACTGATTGGTTTAGTCAAAAATTTGTATGTATACTTATAATTTAAAATTTACTACAGTGATGTTTCATGTAGTTGGCTGTTTTTGCAAAAATATGACCTTTCAACTGGGGCCAGCTCGTTGTACATTGTTTTAAAAAAAAGGTATAAATATGAGAATTACTTTAAAAATAGTAAATATATAAAATATCTGTTGTTTAAACAATGCATTATCAATTATAACATGTTTAGTTTATTTCTAAAGCAGAGGTAGATAATTAATTACTATTATATTTATGATTTAGAACTATAACAAAATTTGTCTTTATAAATCTTATGTATGTTATGGATCAAAGTGGCTCAGTTTCTGTGGACAGAAAGTGATGTTGACTTTGACAACCAAAATGGTGGGCATGACTTTAACAAAACACGCAAAATAGGCGCACCTGACGTCGAGTTGCGGAAACCTGCCCCGATTACAAATACGACTTTAACAAAACATAAAACAAATACTTTTAATGTGTTTGATTTTGACAGTCCGTCATTGTTGTTTTGTGTTGCAATTGTTTGAGGGAAAACATATTTTGTACACGGCGTTTGGTTAGATTTGTTGAAAATAGATGATCAAAAAGGTTGATTTTAAAAAACACCATTACTAACAAAACATAAAACAAATACTTTTAATATGTTTGATTTTGACAGTCCGTCATTGTTGTTTTGTGTTGCAATTGTTTGAGGGAAAACATATTTTGTACACGGCGTTTGGTTAGATTTGTTGAAAATAGATGATCAAAAAGGTTGATTTTAAAAAACACCTATTTTCCACCCACACTATATTCGGTGTGCATTGACATGGCCCAGGCTCCATAAATTTTTGAAATTCACCTTTTTTGCACATAAACCAACAGTTATTCTTAAAATATGGTCAGTTTTTGAAGCCTATAATGTAATGAACCTAATAACAATGTCATTTGCTTGCTTCAAAATATGAAATATTAGTTTGCTGAATTCATCAGTACTGTACTAGTACTATTGCTGTTCGTCTGATGGACTTCAGAAATTACCGCTCAGGCGCCATGAAATGGATAAGGATCTAACGTAGCCTTCATACTTCTCTGTCACTTAGGCTAGGTGTGTGCCAAAGTTCACTATGATTAATTGTGCAATTGAAGCTCCAAAGGTAACAAACAAACATTCAAATTTATAAAATTTCTAGCTTTTGCTGATGATGATGATCCTCTATGTGAACTTCAGAAAGTATCCCACAGGAACTATGTGCGCGATCAGAATCAAAAGTAGCCTATGTCCTTTTTAAGTATACTTTCCCTATACAAAAAATCCAGACGTTCTGACCCTCGGTTACTACGGGAAGGAAGGACAAAAAAATAAAGAAACTTACTTTTGCATGTACAATATTAATATAGATAAATAGTGTGATAGTGAATATGTACAAATAATATGATAAATGTATAGAATTATTTTAAAAATGGAGATACTAAGAATTTTATGCGTATCATCAAGTATATCTCAGAGAGACTAGTTATATTCGTCGTCGTCGACTATTTCGCTTGTAAACAAGTCACTTTTATAACCTACAACAAACATTTGCTTACTTGTTTTAATAATATCATCGTGGGACACCAAGTCTTCTAATTTTGAAGGTCGATACTTTTCTACCCTGAAAATTATGAACAATTAGGACCCATGGAAACTGTTCGAAAAACAAAGCAACGAAGAGGAAAACAAAACTAAACCTTACCATGGCAAATTTTTACTAGCTTCACCCACCGTCATATTAAATTATTATCACTTTAAACTTGTCTAAAGGGTGTATTATTACTTTAAAAACATATAAAATACACGAATTTTATCAAATATGATCAAGTTATAAAAACTTGCAACGAAATTTTAAACCGCGCGAAAATATCAATCAAACAAATTCGGCTGCGGGCTGACTGACGTGACGGTCTCCGATCTGACGTGACTGTTGTTTTAAAATTTGTCCCATAAGGATAGGCAACGAACGGTAAACCATACAGTCTCAAATCCGGCTGATCTTAAAATAACACTTAACCATAAAAACTTTGTATAAGAACTTTTATACCTTTGTACTTTTTTCAAATATTTTTTAAATGGATTCAAAAAGTTTTGATACTCCTTTCCATGAACTGAGAAAACACCACAGCTCAGGTACCGAAAACACCCCGCTAAGGTCGACCCTAAAATTCCACGGACTAATTTGACATAAGTGTATGTGTTTGTTTTACTTTAAATAGTGAGGTGCCCATGACAGTATTTCATTGAATATATTGGGGACACTCCCTGCGTGTTCGTTCAATGAAATATTGGATATGATATCACTGAGTTGAATTGGTTTATCGGGAGGCACAAGGATTTTTATTACATCAATTTTGCATGTGTTACATGCGACGTTAATCACAGACTAATGTATGGTATAGGTACATTTATTAGTCTGTGAATATATGTATCTATACGGACCTAGGAGTATTTAATCTAGGAGCATTTGATACGGACGTTAATGATGTACATCGAGAATCTAAAAACAAAAGCATTTTTTAATTCAAAGCAGTGTTAACATTATTCTGTCCAGCCAGCTATCTCATCGCGCACCAAGGAGGCGGCACGCCATAAATATATAAGATTATGAACTATCAGAACCACACTAGGTGAAGAGGAACTATGGCAGTATTCGTGTCCAATGTAGTGCAAAGTAGTCCGTGAAATTATGCCATCGACTTTAATTTTTGTCGTTAAGTACTTTTTTTACATACTGATTGGATTATGAGATCATAGCATAAGATATCAAGGCCAATTTAATGTTAGCCTGGCTACAAAGCCATTAGAATACTCCTAATAGATGAATGATAAAGAAAACGACCAAATAAGTATCCTTATATTTTAATTTAATTCAAAAACAACACTTATCTCTTACAATTATGACGGATGTATTCTTCCATTTGAGCTCTGGACACGCCCTCGTGCGGGTGTCCATCAAGAATAGCGCTTGCTGATGGTTCCCACGGCCACATCACACGACCGGTGAATGCAGAGATCATGTCTAGCCGAGCTTCATCAGGGATATAGTACTCACTGCGAGGCTTCTTGTTCTCCATGCAAAAATAATACTTGTGACCACTTGATTTTGACATTTGTGCTACCCATGGTTCTGGAAATATAAAAAAGAAACAGTTACGTGTGGTGCAACTAATCTCTTAGACAGACTATGCTTTTCTATGATTAATCCGGTGTTTTAGCTAATCTTTTTATCTATGAAATCCAATACCAGACACAATATATTTTTTAAAAACGATACATTTTCTACCGATTACTAATACTTGTGAGAGACTCAAACCACATTATAAAGTACAAACATCCGACTTTTTTATTTTGTGTTCATTTGAAGTCTGTGAAAATCTACATTTAGTATAATATAAGATACTCACCTTTAATTTCTTTAATAAATAGTATAGATCCAACAACGTAGAAGGATTCACTCCTGTTCTTGGTGGGTGTACTGATTGTGACAGCGCGTTTGACCCTCTTCATAGCGCGATACTCCAGGTTGTTGATGGCGGACGAAAACGATTCCATGTTGAACAATCTCTTGCATCTGATCGGCAGGGCTTGATTGTCAAACGGCTTTTCCAAAGCGTTACAAAATAAAGCACATTGGTTTATTCTGAAAGTAATAAAGTAAAAAATCATCCATGTGTTTATCTATTTCATCGATTAATGCGAAAGAGAGTTTGTTTGTTTGTCCTTCCTGTACGTCGTAACGGAGAGGCCGAATTACTTGCATGTTTGTAAAGTGTTAGGTGAAGGGCTGGAAAAGGACACAGGCAAATTTTTGTTCCGATTAAACAAGTAGTTCCCGTTGGAAAAATTTTTGAAGTCTACGGGAACGCGGACATAGTAGCGGGCAAAAGCTAGTAACTAAAATATTACAAATGAACGTAGGCTAATTTTTGCACAGACTAAGTTGCTGCCCAAAAAATTTCACATGGCGTGGGCTACGCGCATGCCAATTTTCAACAAGATCAGTTCAGCCGTGTAGTCTTAAAAAGGGCATCGACCACTCAAAGAGACAGTGTGTCTTACACATTTATAATATGCGTGTGATAAGTTCGAGAAAAAAGTTATATATTACCTTTCCGTAAGAGGAAGATGTGAAATATCTATTCCACCTAACATTACGGCATCTATTACATGTAGTGCTTTACTATGCATCTGGGTGTTGCCTTGCCCTCTGAATTCTCTCACTACCTGCAATAGAAAATACGTAAATGTTTGCCAAAACCAGGATACCACTAGATAAAAAAGATTGGAACGGAAATATAGGCGTCGACGCAATATATGATCAGACAATCATATATTATCATACCGTAGAATCAAGCGATCATTGCTTTAGTCATTTTCGGAATTCGTGCTACGTAAAAATAATGCGTGCGTACATATTGAATTGCGTAGTGGAACTAAGTGTGGCTTGCTTTACAAGAACAATTCCTCCTAACTAGTCCTAATACAAGTTTTTTAAACTTAAAAGGAGTGTCCCAAAAACTGTATTGTTAGGGTAATCATATACAAGAAAATAAATATTTTTTCATTTTCATTTTCAATTTACTTCCCAAACTGTGTATCTATTCCGTGTCTTAAACATCAACATCATCGAGTTAATGCATCAACTTACCTCTCCGTAAATTAACGTCTTCCCAGGCATCGTCACGTGTAAATCCACAGCAGTTTTCCATCTCTGACCTTCCAATTGGTATACTTGTTTTCCGCCACTGCCTGAAAAAAAGGTGTAATACACAGAGATCAAAACATCCTAATTATAATTCCTATTGGAACTTCCCTCGTATCCCAAAATATATAGTTTTTAAACGCAATCGGACCAGAAATGTTTATGTGCTGGATCTACAAAAGTAACCAAATTGCTGGATTATCTGGCAACCCTAAAAACGCAGTCTTATGATGGCGGCACACGAATTATTAGACAACAGTCCATCCGTATATATTAAAGGATGGCGATGTTTTAAAAATATACATAATTGGTTTGCACTTGGCCTAAATCTCACTTTATTGTGACAATAAGGTCGTTGGATGGAAAATTTGAGCACATAGAAGCCTCCAACTGGCTGTTATAGTTCCCGGCAAAAAAACTTGAACAATAATGGACGTAGTGGGAACGAGTTTGCGGATCCCGGGCGACAAACGGGCGCAGTGACTAACTATGCCTTTCATACCGAAACACAACAGAGCTATTAACACTGCTGTTTGGTGGCCGACTTAGTCAATAGGGTGGTCGCTAGCCAGGCACACAGAAAAAAGCCTAACACCAACTATATCGAGTACTGAAACTGATAAGTGCCCTCTACTAGGAATCGAACCCCGGAACTTTCAGTTCGTTAGTCCAATCGTGTAGCCATTAAACCACGGAGTCGGATTACGGCAAATTCCCTCACAGAAAGTCGTCGTGGTGAGATATATAGTATAGGCTTATGTTCAGCAGTGTACTTACGATGCTGATAAAAAAAAATTACGTACTTATGAAGAACCTCAAATCTGGACTGCTCTTCCCGCTGCTCAATACCATAAAATGCCAGTCGTAAACGCTCTTGAACACTTCCAAGCCAGCCGTCGTTAGCAGGAGCTCGGGCTGGCTATTCAGCACGTTGGCTTTAAACGTGTGAGGACTGGCGGCGTCGGGGGGCGGCTTCTTCATCAACGAGAATATGTTGACTAGTGTGTCGTCGGAGGTCAGCCTCTCCGGCTGTACGCGCACTTTGTCCGGCAACTACAACACATATTACATCACTACTATACTCGACACATTCTCACAAATATACTGTTTTGAGTGTCGCTAGATTATGTATACGAATGGAATCCTCATTCATTCCCATCATTTGATAATAATGTTTGTATTTTGTAGAGATATGTAAATGCACTTCTGTTGTAAATAATTTTGTTTGACCATAAAAACTACGTTATTTATATGAATGTTTCTAGAGACATAGTGATCTCTACACCTTTCAAAATTTTCTAGCTGTAGTCGTTATTATTGGAACATTACTTATAATAGCTCAACTTTAATATTCATAGCTATATATTAAAGTTCTTGTGTAAGCCAGCAAATTTTATAAAAAATTATCAGACACATAATTGGATACTTGACACAAAATTAGATAGAGGTTGAATTGTATTTTATACCATGATGGACATTAAAAGAAAAAAAAATGAATTTTGCAAGAATTTTAAGTCTCAAAAATTGTGAAAAATATATTTCTCCAATAGTAAAATGCTTTTTAGATTTATATTTTTCATTCAACTTTAAACGTTTTCTTATAGAGGTATATAACCAATGTGTTTATAATTCGTTTATCAGCCGTAATCGGTCTAACCCTTTCAGGTAGATAGTATAAGAACATGTAGGCTGCAGTCCACAGGAAAACTTCAAAGAAGCAACTGTGAACGGTCGCTTCTATAGCCAAAGCTAGTCGTCATAACCCCTTCGAACAACTTACTTGCCACAGCTCGAGGCATCGTTCTCGCATTTCAGCTTGACTTTCTTCTTTTAAATTCTTGTCTTTACTGAATGCGGCTATTTTCAACAAATGTGTTATTTGCCTCTCGCCAAGCCTGTTCAAAACAATAAGTTATTTAGATAACAAAGAAGTTTATGAAACAATTTATTTGCGAAATAGTCATACAATAGAATTTAATTACAATTTTATTATTAGAGTACTTGAGTATACTATTAGAGTTCGACTATAATAAATTTGGAGACTAGTGAATTCTTTAATTTTTTTAACGTATTACGAGTTTGCCCTTGGCCACCATCTTACCTGACGGTAAGTGTCGATGAGGCGGTTGGACGGATAGCGTGCTCAACCAGAAGCATCACGCTAAAGAGGCACTGCTTCTTTCAATCCAGGACACAACAGTGCTATTATCACTTTTATTTGGCAGCGACTTTATAGAGTGTACGTCCCCGTCTTCCCGTGGTGTACCACGGAGACGGTAAAGCCAATTATGGGTTGTTACTCTGAACTCTGTATATACCGCTGTACACCTTTGTTTAAAATAATTTTTGTCAAAGACGTTTGGATGCTTTATTTTGCAAATGAAAGAAAAGTAACAATTTATCGATAGCAAATCACTACTAATTTCTCCTACAATGGAAAGAAAACTACGCCAGGTAGTTTAAATAAATCGTGTTTATACTTTCGGACATGACACAGTCACAAAATTGGCTCTACCACAGAGGACTGGCTCTACTTAGCATTGTGTAGAATCGATTGAATTTTTGAAAAATTGAACAACATCATCAATAAATCGTTACACTACATACACACAGTTACTCTTAAAGATGTACTCGTAGAATGCTGCGTCCTCTTGTATGACTGACAGAGGCACGAGCTCGGTGACATCGTACTGCTCGGACATCTCCCGGTCCAAGAGTGTGTTTACGTAAAACAGGTGACGCTCGGACGCCTCCGTGCCCAGCTTCTTGGAGTAGCAGATGAGGTAGCGTTCAGAGTTGGCCGGACGTGACGTCACCGGCTTATGGATGCATACTAGAATAGAAGATGTTGGGGGATTGATACAATTTTGCATCGGTATTTTATACAATACATATGAGTCCGTGACAGTAGCGTATACGCAATTCAATGCACATTTGTTGTTATGACCTTTAATTATTGAAAATAATGCTTAATTCGTTGAAAAATATAAACAACTCTTCCTTAGTCCATTTTCATTGTGGCCGTACTCGAAAACAGCTGGTACTAAAGCAACGGCATTAAACGCAAAAATAGTTTGCTAATAATGCCCGCGCTATGCATTTAATCATGATTGCTAAGAAATATTGAACACGACTTGTAAATAACATTCCGTTAAAATCGATTTCTATTCATAGTACGTAGAAGTACATGTTAAATCACAAAATTCAAATCAAAAGAATGCAAAATCCTTGTAACTGGAACCAACCATTGTCTTTGTTTTATTATTGACTAGCTTTTAGCCGCGACTACCTCGGTGTTGATGTCAAGAATTATGCCACAGGATCAAATGTGTTATGAAGTACATATACCATATCTAATCCGAATCTATCCATCCAAGATTGAGTCAAAAACATCGAAACAACCAAACTTTCACATGAACATTTTGGTCAGTCAGGACGTCTTTCATTTATTATTTTTGTGTTGTTCTAAAATTTTCTGTGAATCTGTTTTACGTTTCAGTGCTTTTGTGTCAATACACAAGTAATTTATTGGTCAATGGGTAAATTTCAAATTACCTTTGTCAAAGCACCTGTACATGATGTAAATGAGTCCAACACTGAACAATGTGAACACGTCGAATAGCTTCACCACGAAGTGTCCGCCCGTCCGGACCAGCATCAGCGCCGCGAGGCACTGGCACAGGTATAGCTGCTTTGACAGTATCTCCTGTAAGTTCTCTTGACCTTCTACCGAGAAACCCTGTTGACACAATATTTAACAAAACTTTGAGCCTTATTTTAAAGTGCCCATAGAAAAATGGCAATCATTATAATTGGCTACATGAGTTTACTGTTCAACCTGGGCTTCCCTCATAGGTTGCCACGTCGGACTTTTCATAAGGGAATTTTCGGTAATCACCACTCTTGGCAAGCAGGTTAGTGATCAATGGGACTTATCGTTGTCAAGACTGCACAAATCCGACACTGGGGATGGACCAAATTTTATTTTATGGATCATAAATAAATATTTTTTATGCTTGCTTTTGATCCATGCTTTTGTCGCTATCTACGTTCCTGTCTTCATCATCAGATCAAACCAAATGAGCCCAAACTCGAGGGGTTTACTACAACCCATTTAAGAGTTCTATTTTCTACTTCCTGACTTCATCGTCAGACCCTTATCACCATTGATGGACTAAACTCGTCAAACCAAACCATGAGCCCAAACTTGAGGGGTTTATCAGTACACATTGAAGAGTTATTCTATCCACCTCCTGACTCCTGAGTCAGATCAGCTCGATGGTGCCAAATTATTGCATTGTCATCTGAATTACATACACTCACAAAGTGTCAACCCGATACGATAATTAGAAGTAGGTTAAAATTGATTTGCTAGATTTGTTTACATACATAGATAGTTACATACAAGTGAACCTAATATGAAGCATGTAAAAATAAAGCTTTGATAACAATAGAGGCTACATAAGACCTTGTGTTAAAAGTTAAGGTAGCAGTTACACAAAAGGCCGTCAAATTTTTCTACAATATACCTAAATATAGAGGACAGACAGAGTTGCCTCAACCACAGGCCTACGTTTGCATCCTTCAGATTCTGTACCGTAATAAGAGTATTATAGCATCTTATAAACATACCCCATCAGCCATAAGAAAATGTACACCTTTATCATCTGTGTGTTTCAGTACTTGTTCCTTCAATGACTTAAGATTGTCTGGGTTGAATATGTTGCCATCTCCTTTGACACCATAGTAGGGATTGAATGTCTCTGCGGTTCCAGCGTAGAATTCAGATAGTTTGAAATCATTTTGGGCTTTCAGGGTGAATCCGAAACCTTAAAATAACAATGAAATAGGTATCAATAATGTAGAAAATTTTGTTTAGTTTCAATAACAAACCACTACATCAAATTAAGTATAATTTGAAAAATGTTTAAATGGCCAGTAGGTAGACATGTTTGCATTCAATAGCTTTTCACCATACATACGAGATATATAAGCTCAGTCTAAACTACTAACTAACACAAGTGCAAATACATAAACATACGATTTATTTCGACGACGGTTTATTGATGCTGTCGGTCCTGCGACCTCTACAGCTTCACCTGGACAATGGCTAGCGCGGAAGGCGCTCAGCCGGGTAGACTGAATGTACATATCATATAATACCGGGACCGGTCGATGTGGCGTGCCATGAAGGGGGCCTATGTCCAACAGTGGACGTTTCCCGGCTGATGATGATATCATACCATGACCGTTGCTTTTCCGACACATGCTAAACAAATTAGTTTAAAGTCTGAGTTACTAAGAGTTGTCTCCCACTACATAGTCGAGTATGGGGACCCGTCGAGCTGACTCAGAAGCTCGGTAAGCGGTAACGACAAAGCAGTCCGCAGCGGCCCGTGGACCTGTTAGCAAACCGTTGCATACATGTTTTTAGGATTCCGTACCCAAAGGGTAACCAACGGAAGACACCAATAGGTAGAAAGTTGAAATTTTCACAAATTGTGTATTTTTAATGAAAATAAATTAAACATAAAAGGAGACTAGACCCATACTAGAAACGTGTTTTTTTAATATAACTAAATCTGGTGTGGAATTTAACTACAACATTAGTACATTAGTTTCTTTTGCTTGAGAGATGTGCGTTTTAAAGTATTAGTGGCGCCATATAGTGACGCGAGCAAAACTAGAGCGAAAATGTTTGGTATTTAGGCGCATCCGTTAGAGTATTGTTCAGTGCGTATTATTTATGATTTTCAGTATGTTAACTATTCATATTCTGTACGGAACCCTCGGTGCGCAAGTCCGACTCGCACTTGGCGGGGATTTTTTTCATGATTGTGTTAATTTTTTAAATTTCTTTTGTCATTATAGACGTGTCGTGTGTACAAAGCCTGGCAAGAGCAGGATATGGGCTGTGATATTGGTTGGGCAGAAACTAAGTTGTTAAGTTCTGGTAAAAGTTGATGTCTAAAATTACCTTTTGATCTCCATCCTTTTCTATAGAGTACATATTCAGAGAAGCCGCCAGGCCCGGCACACACATCAGCAAAGTACAATATCTCCTTTTTGTCAATCGCACTCTCTCCGTTAGGTTTCTTTGGTTTCGTGAACATAAAGTCAAAAACAGCGTCGATATTTGCCATTTTTACAGCTGCCCTGTTCAAAAATATCACTGAACCTATAGTCTCGTATGGATTACTTCGGAACCTCGCGTTCCTCAGGTCCTCGTCATCTAGAGTGTCGAAAATTGTCTGTAAAATATAAAAATATACATTAGAATATTACAATCTCTTCCACTAAACACATTTTGAACCCTTTGTCATTTTGAGGAAAATTTTGAAATGACAAGTCCGACAAATTAATAATATTAGAAATACCTGGAAATCACTTATTGTTTTTCTCCAAAAATATCACCACAGTCAACAATACATATATTTTCAAAATAAATTAAGACTAGGACTCATGCGACTTAACCTTTGCTTATACACAGTTCAGTAGTTTAAGAGTTTCTTTCATCCTTTCATCTCAGCCATTGCCTTTCCGAAAGTGAATATAGATTCATTGACATCATGGCAGATTTGTATTGCATTTACTATTTTATATTTATCTATGATCTAACTCTCTCTACTATAATCAGATATATTGTGAGATTAGTTTTTCGTGTACAGAATCCGGCCATAAATCGTTTTTGTCCTCCTTTTGAGCCCATTTACATGGCCTTCCTCATTTCAAAGTGTTCTATGTGCTTAACTCTGTGATGAACGATTCCCTCAGCTACGGTCCTCAATTGATGGTGGATTTCGTTAGAGGAGGACCACAGTATTAATAAAATATTGTTTGTATTTTCAAGTGATTGGTATTCATTATCAGGCAGGTTTCCACAACTCGGCGTAAGATACGCCACGCCTATTTTGCGTGATAAGGCTGCTGGAAGATTTCCTGTTTATTAGAAGAACGAACATATTATGATGATTTGTACTAATTCCTAAGTACATACTAAATTTAC
Source organism: Carcina quercana (assembly GCA_910589575.2). NCBI lineage: Eukaryota > Metazoa > Arthropoda > Insecta > Lepidoptera > Depressariidae > Carcina > Carcina quercana. The sequence continues at coordinate 5,114,066 of OU342439.1, forward strand.
TACTAATTCCTATGTAATTCCTAAGTATTAAAAAAATATTTTTAAATAAACCTTTGATTCTAAGACTCCTTTAAGAATTTGTGAATCCACAAATTCTGTTTCATCATCTATGGTCAATTTTTTAGGGCCCCTTTTAAGCCATTCCTCGAGAAGATCACCAGACAACGCGTCATCTGGCGGTGGAGGCATCCACAACTGAAAATAACTTACAATTAAAGAATTGAAAATATTACAAATTGTAACCTAAAGTTGACTTTAGCCTTGTCATGTCGTGATTTGCAATCAAAACATAGATTGTATCTGTGTCAATAATCAATATTATAACTCAATTAGTGAACACAGATTTTTAATGTTTATTATTATCAACAACTTTATTATTATTTGATATTTTTGATTTCTTAGCAAAATAATCTGAAAGTACAAATAGTTTCTTATGTCTCCACTCACATCTCAGGTTCAACAGACAAAAGGTTTCAGTTACTGTATTGACAGAAAACATTAGTTGATTTAAAAATACCTACTACTTCTTCCTTTGCCACTGGCTTTGACTCGTCAGGATTCCATTTGAAGTCTCTAGACACCTCCCCAACTACAGATGGTTTCAGACCCAATCCTCTTCGGCCTTTCTGAGTGGAAGCTTCTACAGGATCGACTCTACCATGCTCGAATTTACCTAAACCTTTACCAGGCTTAAAGCCCATATTACTCATCATCCGTTTAGACTTTTCAGAATATCCTCCATGGATGGCATCATCAATTTCTTTAGACTCATTGGTTTGTTTATTATTATAAAAGGAGTCATTGTCTTCAAAGCTAGGACGCATTGAGCCTTCTCCATTATCTGTGTCATTGTCCTCAAAAGCTGGTTTGAAGTCATCATATCGGTCATTAGGAGAGGAACAATTCTCACTCATGCTGCTTCTACTTAATCTTGTGTTGTTCTCAGGACTTCTGTCTGTATATTTGAATTTAGGTGGATTTTGTTTGTGAGATTCTGGGAAGATGTCGGGTGTTGGCGTTTCTGGTTCTTCTTCAGATTCTTGTAAAACTAATCAGATAAATAAGTCTGGATAATATTTTTAGGTACACTGGTAATATAGAAATAATGTCATGGAAACATAATCTGGGTATATTGACCTTTATTCAGTCCATATATCATAATCATCAGTTGTGAGACATCTACAGGTGGAATCGGCCTCCTCCATGGTATGCCATATTGACCTGTCCTAAGTCACTTTCATCCAGTGACTCCCCACTACCTTTACTAGGTTGTGGGTTCATCTAATAGAGGGATAGCTCAGTACGTTTCCCAGTACGAGATCACCACTCGAGAACTCTTACTCTCAATTGGTAACCAGTTCTTCGACCGGTGTGAACTGTCTATGCCAAATAATAAGGCACATCGGAAGTAGATACCCAACCAACACGAATAAAAATATTTGGTAATGATCACCAATTTGAATTATTTACAGCACTTGGCTATGAATGTAGAGCAACTAATTTCTCCCTCTTACTTAGTCAAAGCTTTTAACATACATGAGCCATGGGATGTAGTAGATGATGCACCAAATGTGTCAGCTCTCAGACGTTTTGCTGGCACAGGGCTCTCATCACTGCTGGAATCATCATCTCCGGATGGGTCTACAGCGCAATACAAACGTAATACAAATAATATATTTCTACAACAGAAAACGAGCGTTAAATACTACTCTACTGAATTGTTTTCAATTCGATACAGGAAGGTAAATGAAGTTGAAACGTTAATTGACTGTACATACAAAGTGTATGAAAACTAAATTTGGCTAGCATCAATTTTTAAAGCTACATTTAGAATCTTTTTAAGGTTATCTTCGATTCAAAAGCAATTCAAAATATAAATACCTGAAAGATTCATTGCTATGAAATAAATCCCACGTGCATTAATAGTTTTAAGAGAGCTGAGTTGATACAAGGGGAAGTAAATCACAACAAGCTGTAATCAGAAGTAAATAAAGTTATGATTTTTTGAAAGGTTTTAACACACTTCACACTAGGAAAAGGCAAAGGCAAAACACTTTTTGTTATAAATAACGGGTAACGGCAAAGAGTATGTAATATACGTATACTACGAACTGCTCCCTATACTTAACAGCCAATCGTATCCTACGACACACATACGCGGACAGTGGCAACCGTACATGATGTCCAGTGCTGCCATTTAGCATATTTTCACGTTGTTTAGCAAAATTATTTGTAGTTTAGCATATAGCATATTTTAACATATAAATATGTTATAAAATAAAAGTTTACCGTGAAAATTACATAAATGCTTACATAAGTATTGCCATTTCGAATATTTTGTTTTGCCCTTTGTTATATTTTTGTTGTAGGGTTAAATCTTGACGTCAAATGTACTCTACCGTATTGCGGGAATTTCCCACCAAATCTCATTCAATATACCATAGATTAGTAGAATTTTTTCACTCTTTGTATGAAAGAAGTGAGATAGAAATAGGATATACTTCACCGTGTACTTATTGTCATTCTAATTTCTACTCTAAACGAACAAAAGTTCAGAAAGTTTTTACGTGAATTATTAATTGTTTGACTGTCGTTAATATGCCACCTAAATACAGTCAACATTACGGGTCAGAGTGGGAACAAATGCCGAATTTCAAGGATTGGTTACAGCCTGTCGAAAACGATAAGAAGAAGGCCCCTTGTAAGTACTGCAAGTGTGAGATTATTGCAAAAGTTCATTGTTTGAAGTTACATATTTTATCAGCGAAGCATATAAAAGACGAAGATATTAATATTTTATTTGACAACATAGTCGATGAAAACATGTATTTTGTTAATTAATAAACATTTTAAAATTATATTACGCTTTATTTGACATTGAAAAATGTTAGCATAATTTTTAGCATTTCTATAATGAAATTGGCATAATTTTAACATCTTTTTAGCATATACTTTATTGGTCTTGTTGGCAACACTAGACTGCCTTACACTGTGCATTATCTACACGATTCAATAATGAATCCGCGAAGTGGCGTGCGATTTATTTGTCTGCCGTGGAGCCGTCGTCAAAACCTTGGTATATAACAAACATTAAAACGTAGTGATTATAATGCTCCTCCTAGGTATAACACTCGCTTGACTGGGAAATTGACCACAGACTAATATATGTACTGACTGTACATAGGCATACACATAATTATATGCTCCTAGCAGAGTACTTTGTAACATATTATTATTGGCTTAAAACGCAGTGATTATATGCTCCTAGATATTGGCAGCAAGGTTTTACTAGGTACATATAATAAATCGTAGTGATTTACTTGCTCAGTGGTACATATAAGTCTGTGGTTTTACAGCGCAAGTATAGGAATAAATCTGAAAAGTATAATTTTTAACGCGGTTGTTATATTGTTAATGCTGTTAACAATAAAATCGTTCGCCTTCGTCAAGCGCATTAGTTAGGGTATTTTTTTCTCCGGGTGTTTAATATTACCTATTGTTTAAATCTTCTGTATGTTAATTCATATTTTATTATTATTCTTCAAAATAAAAATCAAGCTGTCAACGCAAGTTGCAGTCAGCCATAAGGGTTGTTTCTTCTTTGAATGTTTGGAAACTAAATTATATGCTTATTTTGTTTATCCACCATAAAACAGGTCGGCAACCCATGATGAATTCCCGCATGGAAAATCTCACGTGGCGATCTGTGTTAAAGGTTATACGAAGCGAAGGTATAGAAGCCTCGGGAAGCATTTTATTTCCACCTGGGACTTCAATTAGAACTAAATACAAATAAAAGTTTTAGTATCAATTTATTAAAAATTACTGCTTCACATAATCATTGACAACTTGTCTTGAGATTAAAATTTCAATGAATATAATTGCTAATTTATGGATTCAAAAACCAACAATGGTCTTGTCTGTAAAATAAGGTTAACACTGATAAGTGTTCTCGTTATTTTTCACATTTTCTAGTCTCAGTGTCCTTTCACTGCACATTGTTGAACATTTCACTTGATCTCTTTGGCGTAGGCGTCGAGGTCCGCATCCAACTGTTCTGCAGTGGGGACTGGGCGCTTGCCCCCACGCCCTCCTCGTCCGCCACCACTGATGGCACCACCGCGTCTGCCGCGTGGGGCACCTCCACCGCCACCTTGATTTCTTGTTGGTCCATTACCTAATAAATAAGTCACTAATTTCAGTAAATTCTACTATGTATAACTAATACTTTTGCAAGTAACTTTGTAAGTTTTCTGACTAGCTGCAGTAGCATGAGACACAGTGTTGAGGTCAGAATGAGATATTGTCTTGTCTTGACTCCATAAAGCTCTAGTGGCGCCCCCATTAGCTCTTTTATCTTATCTAAGATATTGTATAATATTCCAAAAACCAAGTCAGTCAAAGTTCCATTACTCATAGAATGGTTCGAAAGTATAACCAGCAGTACAGTACAGACCTACCCTTGTTTACATGTTTTTATAATATCCACTATTCTAAATTAAGGTGAAAGAATTTACCTCTAGGTCTTCTAATTGGACCTCCTCCACCACCCCCTCCGAATCTGCCTTGGTCGTTTGTCCTGAAGGAGGTGATCTCTGATGTGGCTAGTTGAATATTCATGGCCCGCCCATCCAAAGGTACTCCATTGTATTGTTTCATTGCCTTTAGAGCATCAGCCCTTCTTTCAAACACCACATCAGCAGTCCCTGTATAGAAGACTTCATATTATTTTGTTATCTAAAAGAATTAAATAGCATCAATGGAATTAGGAGGATATGTTCATTCAAAGGTGTACTTATCCGGGTGATGATGAGGAATGAAAAAGTACTGTAGAAAAAAGTCATCTTTGACAATAACTATACATAGCATAGTTGACATATAAATAAATACATTATATGTCAACTCTAGGTGGTTCTATGTACTAACCATGACATGAATGAAACACGGAAATGAAATTCTTTTACTAATAATACCACCTCGGGTTCTTCAATGTTCTCGTCACCTTGGGTCTGGATTTACACAAATTGACAAGAGACTTGTATAAGTTTTTTCTAGTGTTTAATACTTTATGGTTTTAATACAACTGCACCCTGCCCCATTGTAATGAGAAATGGGCCAACTGGGAAAAAAATTCTCAACAAACTTGTAACAGGAAAACTTGAAGGGGAATGAATGTATGAATGAAAGGGGAAATCTGGGAATACATGAAAAAGTAATAAGGTATTAATTCTTACCCAATGATCTACCAGATCTATCATAATGTACAGCTGCACTCTTCAAGATACCAAATTCAGAGAACAATTCCCTTATGTCTGAATCGGAGACTCCAAAGTCCAGATTTGACACTAACAATTTAGTGGGACCCATTGTTATGGGTCCAGCCCTCTGAGGCTTCCGGTCTCCAAAGTCACTGGCGAACATGTCATGTTTCCATGTGCTGTTAACATCACCCTGAAATAGGTCGTTCTTCATAGAGCATGCCAACCGGCCACATGATGCCTCTTTGAGTATGGTAACTCAAAATACATGGCAAACAAATAATTCAACATCAAACATACAATTCCATAAATTTAACAAAATTTTAGGTAACTACATCAGATCTCTAATTATTAACAATGACAAAGTGTATGAAGCAGAATGAATCTCAAACGGTCCATGTTTCGATCACTGTTTCACAACACTGACTTTCAACTGTTGGCACTCATTGTCTTTGTATTCACAAAGAACAACACCACTCCTTATTAACTCGACGTCGTCGTAGGATTCCAACTTCACCGCCGACACCTCATTAGCCAGCCAGAGTGCTCACCCCTCATCGCCAAAGTGTGATGATCTGACACTTGGCAACCACAATTGGCAAAGCAAACAGCAACTTATAATTTCCCCAAAACAGCAAAACTCTGATGATGCAAATCAGTCAAATGCGACTTTGTAACAGATACATAGTTGTGGATTTTTCTCCCTCATTTAGGCTAATATGGACAAAAATAGAACTTTGGAACTAATGCAACTTTAATAGAAATCATTTGGCTGTAAACAGGTCTGGTAAACACGAAATATCGCAATGGATTTATTAATTCAGCAACATCCCTTGTTTTGGTAGCACTTGAGAATACATATTTTAATGTGATGCGTCATTTCACCACGTTCATCCGCCATTTGCAATTTCGTAATCATCTAATTATTGGATTTACCCTAGTGTAATTTGAAGGCTTGGTTATGCCGCCACGAGTTCTGCCTCGCAATACGCCGCCTGCACGGCCATTACGGAAGCCTCCGCCACCACCGCCTACGCCGCCACGGCCCGGTCGTCTACTATCAAACTTTCTTCCAGCCCCTCCTGCACCTCTTCCCTTTTTACTTGCTTTTATAATATCGTCCAACGCCATATCAATCCTGTCAACCATTTTGCACTGTCGACGAATTAGGTCTTGATTTATTTTTAGTATAGTTTAAAGAAAATTCAGCTAGCGTCCGCTTTTCTTCGCAGCTCAAACAAAACAGGCGGCAATGTTGCCAGCAAAAACAAAACTATGCTATTATAGCTGTCATAGTCTTTGGTTGTCTATGCCGTCCACGAATGCAGTCTCTCAACTAAGTGCCCCGTCACATCTGCCGATTCTGTGCTGATCTACCTAGAGTGATCTAGATTAGAGAGGGATCCGGGTTGATACCGGTCACCGGGCTTTCTTCGTACTACTATAATCTAGCGCTTGCCGAGAGACGTACTAGTTTACCTTTTACATTCACTGTTAAGGCTGGTTTACACAGTGCGAGTTAGTACCTATTTTACTAAGTTTTATGTAAATAAAATAATTTATATTTTTAATGCTGATAAATAAAGTCATGTCTGTACCAAATACTAAACGTGCTGTTTTTAGTGCTGTTAGCGCCACTGCATTTATACCTTCTTGCCGTATTTTAAAAGTCTTTGGTTATTTTAATGATCTTTAATTTTTAGCCGACTTCAAAAAAGGAGGAGGTTCTCAATTCGATGGGTATGTATTTTGAATGTTTGTTACCTCAGAACTATTGATTGGGTTAACTGATTTGGATGATTCTTTTTTATTTGAAAGGTGGTTCTTCCCGTGTGGTCTCCTTTCAATTTGGTCCAGTTCTGACAGTGGAATCCATGAGAAAACGATATAAATCTTAAATTGATTGATTGATCTTAATTGATCGTCAAAACAAGCATGTACACATTATACATTTTATTGAGAAAACTGAAGAAAAGCTATATTCAGAGTATGCTGTATGGCTTTGTTCCATTGCCTTCCCATTCGGGAGAATTAAACTATTACTACTTAATAAGCGCGCTCAAAAAGTCAAAATAAATTACAATGTATACTAGAAGGAAAGGAAAAACAACACTTTATAACCTCTGTGACTGTCACGAAAATAAAAACCATTAATTATTCTGTGAAAATAACTGTTTAATAACAAACCATAGTAAAGTAATTGTAGAGATCCTGTACCGGATTTCTGTTTACCAAGTGTTCGTTTTCTTTCATTGTTGTTGTGATTGTTGTTAGAACAATGGCAATGAATAAATATATGCATCCTCGTAACATTTACAAAACTCCTCCAAATTTCTCAAAACTAGCGAAAACTTTCGAAGAATTTTCTAGCATTTCAAAACTGGTAACTATCCTAATTTAAGAGAGATACTAATAAAAGTTGTCTTCCGATTTTTCAGGTTACTATATGCTGTTTTGTTGGTTTGTTACAAGTTTATAATAAATAAGTTTCTTATATAAATTATTTGAGTAACTAGTCTACTAACTTGGAAGCATGGAGGGAAAATTATCTGAATCTGTAACAACCATCACATTACATATCGACACTTTTTAAGCAGCTCTTCTGCAACCGTTACCATAGGGATTTCCAGGCAAGGTCCATTGACCAGCTTATAACTAAGATTGGCCTTATAATAAAAAGCGACTAGGGGGCACAATAATCGTTAACACATAAAATTAAACATGGTGGTTGTTGGAGCATAAAAACATTACTAATAGTAAAGACCACATTTCTGTTCCACATGTTATCACTTGCAACACACACTGATTAAACGCTTTTGTCTTTAAATGCTGAACACTAACCAGCCAAGTTGGATTCTTCTGTTGATCTCTTTGTCAAAGTATGACTTAAGAAGTAGAGTGATCTGTCCAAGGTGTAAATATTTGTCTACAACTTTCAATAGTAGTCCCAAAAACTACTTTTTATCCTATCTGTTTAGGTGAAACATAGAATCTCTTTCTGTAATAATAAGCTGCAATGTAAATAATAATAACAAAGCTTATTATTACATTTAGAGATTCTAGAATATTTTTACTCTTTGTATTTATACATAGAGGTATATGTTTTTGTAATTGAAAAGTTTATTTCACATATTTTTCAGGATGTAACAGGAAAAGTTAATATTGATTTTAAAGATCCTAATTCGCTTCGTATTCTGACAAAGTGTTTACTTAAAGCTGACTTCAACCTTGATGTGAGCATCCCTGAAGACAGACTAGTACCAACATTACCTTTAAGGCTGAACTATATCTTATGGCTAGAAGATTTACTCCACTGCATTGGAAGATATGAAAATATTAAGGGTATTGACATAGGTAAATAATTAATAAATGTTTTGATAATAAGACTTTATTTTAGTGTGTATAAGAACATAGATTTATCTTAACGAGGTAAGCATATGAATCTAGATCAAGTAATTCAAATTATATTGTTTCTAGAGAAACTGAAACTTGTTAGTTATCTCAGGGTGGATCATTGTGGCTCTTTGAATTTATTTGTTCAACAGATTCAAGTCTTTTCAATCTTGCTGGGTGAAATGAAATGTGTTATTTGTCATTAGTGTAAAGGACTGAACCTTTTCAGTTTTATAGTGAATTTTCTATAAAAATAGTGATAGTGCTTTAGTGAAAGAACATATGAACAAAGTGTTTTCCCTTTAAGTATAGACTACGAATTGTCAATGAACTGCTATCTTAAACATAATATCTTCATAATTTAAATTACTTATAGCTATGCATAAGTTAGATTGTGATAAAGGATATAACAATAAAAGATGTAATGTGGAAATATGGGTACTTATGATGTGCTTATAATATAACCCAGTTAAATTGAAGTTTCATCAACCTGATGAACTAATTCCATGAGCGTAAAATCTATTGAAGGGTTTGTGTGGGAACATAATGGGAGTATTGTTCCTAAATTTGACAATGTATAGAGTGTGTGTTTTCAGGCACTGGAGCATGTGCCATATATCCATTGCTGGCTGCAGTTAACAATAAATGGAACATGGTGGCCACTGAAACTGATGAAGAAAGCATGAAAAAGGCTTTGGAGAATGTACAAAAGAACAATTTACAGGCATTTATTGAAGGTTTCAATTTCCATTTTTAATATAGTATAATTGAGATACCAGTAATACAACACTACACTACAATATTGTATAACTGTAAAGGACACGTTTCGCGAATGAATGAAGCCAAGGCCTGGTTTTGTACACTTATAATTTTAGAAGACCATTATCAAATAAAAGTGATTTAATTATCAATTTTGTATATTTCGGTTTAGTTTATTGGTACAAAAACATATAAAACGCACGAACCAGGTAAGACTTAACATTAAAAAACAAAGATGGCGTCAATAACGTTTGACGCTGTCACTTAGTACAAAAAGAATGATTTTGTACAATTAAAATCATTTCTCGTCAGAAAAATTTAAGTTTTGTAAGGATTATCAGAAAAATGTGTATATTTAGGAATATATGTCAAATGTCGTTTAATAGTGAATAATATGAGGTTTCCAAATCCTAATGTTAATGTTCTAAATTCAAATTAAATTTTCATAGGTTTCGTATTTTGTTTAACAAGACATTTTTACCCTGTCTGAAGGAAATTGGTAAAACAACCCACGTAAATGAAAAAAAAAAGCTAAGAAACGTTTATTTAATAACTTGTATTCCCTCGTCGAGCTCTTATTACGGAGCTTCCATGCGGTTCATCGATCGTACGAGAGTCATGATCAAATGTTGTGGAATTTCATTTCTCTTGGATTGCATTTTGCAGCTGGCTAAGTGTTTCTGGGGCAGGATCTCTTGCATGAATTCGTCTCTTTAATTCATCCCATATATGTTCAATCGAATTCTTGTCCGGGCTCCTTGCTGGCCATTCCATAATGGGGATACCGACTTCGGTAACATAATCTCGTTCGACGCTCGAGGTGTGAGCCCTAGCATTGTCGTGCATGAATATGAAACCGTTGCCAATAAAATGTGCATAGGGCATCACGTGAGCTCAAGACACTGATTGATGTACCGATGACTGTTTAGTGCGGGCAGTCTTGGCCCAGACATAAAGACAAGCTCTATCTTACCGTCGGCGCTGATTCCTTCCCAAACCGTCCACGAACCGCCACCATAGCTGACCTTTTCTTCAATGCAGCACTGTGCAAAGCGTTCTCCATCTCTTCTGTAGACCTTGTTCCTTCCGTCGTTACCATACAGCATAATTTTACACTCATCAGAAAAGAGGACTTCCACTGGAGGTATGACCAATTTAGATGCTCACGTGCAAAGTTAAGGCGCGCTCTTCGATGGTCTGCAGTTAATTTCGGCTCATTTGCTGGCTTGTACGGTACCAGTCCACGTTCCTTCAGCCTTCTAATTGTAGAGTCACTTACAGATACCCTACGTACAACATGAAGCTGTTGCTGCAGTTGAAAAGCACGAAGGCGTCGATTTAGTAAAGAAGTTGTTACAATAAATCAATCATCTCGCTCAGAAGTGACCCGATTCCTTCCATATCCTGAACGGCGCGTGAACAAACCAGTCTCCCGATAACGTTTGTAGATTCTATGAAAAAAAAACCGACAGGCTTAGATGCAATCTTTCAGCCACAACTCGCTAAGTCCAGAATCCAGCAAAGCCACTTGGGCGGCTGCTGCGAGCAAAGTATCCATGTTTTAGAAAAAAACTTTTTCAGACGTCCTAAAGTACACAGAACAAAAAGATAGGCGCTAATTTCTAGTTTTCAAAGATGAAATGTATGTACTCCAAACACACATTTGTCTCAAAATTCTCACAAAACAGTAAATCATTTCATTTATAGGATAAACAAATGAAATTCTAATTTAGAATTTTCGCTTATCACCTGCTTATCACTGTAATGGCCAAACTGACAGCTATACAATAATGATATTTTTTCATGGCATGAAAACTCTTTTGTGTTAAATTAGGCCAGAAACCATAAAAATGGAAGTGTTTCGATTTTTCTGATAAGTGTAAAAGCAAAAATGTAATGTTTGGTATTTTTCAATACATATTTAGATTATTACTTGATTTTTAGGGTTCCGTACCCAAAGGGTAAAAACGGGACCCTATTAATGAGACTTCGCTGTCCGTCCGTCTGTCACCAAGCTGTATCTCATGAACCGTGATAGAGTTGAAATTTTTTACAGTTGATGCATTTGTGTTGCTCCCATACAACAAACTTCATTTCTTTTCGACGTGCGATAATAGTGGCGGCACGTAGTGTCGTACTCGTCTACTACTGCTACTGCAAAACTAAATTGATAACGAAAATCGAGGCGCGTTCATTAGAGGATTTTTCGGTGCATATTATTATTTATGGTTTTCCGTATTTTAAATATCCATATTCTGTGCGGAACCCTTCGTGCGCAAGTCCGACTCGCACTTGGCCAATTTTTTAAATAGTGTACAAGGGCAGGCCTTATTTGAAACGTCTCTTTTTTACTCTTATTACTCTCCATTACGATAGAAAGGAATACCAACAAACTTCGCATTTATAATAAGAGTATTGATTAAATAATGTTTGTTTACTTGTTCGAATTTCCCCGTAGGTTTTATTTACATACATTTTTGTTACAGTAAAAATGAACCAATCATCATCCATATTTCAATGTTTATTTGCTGATGAAAATGCTGAAACATTTGACTTCAGCATGTGCAACCCACCTTTCTATAGCAATGTTCAAGAGTTGTGTGAATCCCGCAGTCCAGCTAGGTAACAAGTTTTCTTATTAGTCATTAGTTTCTTTTTCTGAACTAACAGTAGGATTATATTTATATGTATATACTTCTACTTCTTTAGAGACTTGTGGAATAGGCAGCAGCCTGCTTTTCATTAAATTTTACATATTTATTTATTCAAACAGTTTTGTACACATAAAAATATATAAAATACAGATAACAGTATATACAAATGCAAAAACAGTGAAGAGCAATTAGACATGTATAATATAATATATGAATACATAAACACGACAGATACAAAATATTAATATAAATCGATAGTAATACATACAATAAATATATGTTCGTTTAAGAACAATTTATTCAAGAAAAAAAAATGATTCTTAACGTTTTTGCTAAAAATGGAGACAGATTTACCTTCACGTAGTGTGAGGCAACAAGTTACACAATCTGGATACTTGAACTGAATTTTTTTGGAATAATGTTATGTTTTGTGTATGTATGTATCAAAACAGTGAAATTTGATGTTTTCATAACAGTAAGATGTTGTTAATACACAGACAATGCTTCTAGTTTTCTTGAATTCCCCCATTGAATTACTATAATAATAATAATAATATAAAAGAGGTTTATTCATCACAAATTCTTAAAACTAACAATTGAACATCGTATATTATATATGTATGATGAATGGGCTAATAGCTCAGCATATGTCTAAGAGGTTCAATACCTCGAAGACGCTGTTATTCTGATATTGCCTAAAAATTACAAAGTTACTAAATATTGTGAACATTCAAATTTAAACTTTGACACACTAAAACTATTTATTTATTTATTATACTAAGATTACCTACGAGTACCGTCTAACCTACCATCTAACACAAACAGAATACAATACTAAAACACTTCTTATACATTATGAACGGATACTATTCCCAACGTCCTGGAAAAAGTTTTCGATTGCTGAATTTCAGATGAAGAACTAAATTGCTGTTGCCAAGTTACAAGAAATAGTTTGTATTTATTTATAAACGTAGACACAGTTTTACAGGCTCTTATAGGTGGTGGTATATTGTTCCAGCACTTAGATGCAGCATATCGAAAACTTCCTCTAAAAGCCTCCAGTCGAGGGGGAGGCAGTATTGCTTCGTCGCCTCGGTTCCGGAGCTCTCGTCTACTATAGTCTTTGTTCCACTTTAATTTTCTAGCAAGGTAGGCGGGAGTATTAGTAGATTTGAGTTTGTACACAAGTGTTGCCAATTTTAGGTCACGCCTGTTCGACATATTTAGTTTACGTGCGTTATTTAGGAAAGGAGTAATATGTGCCCGTCTCGGTACATTAGTACAGAACCTGACACAAGAGTTTTGTACTCTTTGTACGCTTCGTTCTGTTTTATTGAACAAGCAGGGACCGTATGCAATGTCGCAATAATCCAAATGTGAGAGAACAAGAGAATCTACCAAACGTTCTCTAACAGGTATTGTATTTAATTACCTAGTTATATAACAGTAACTATGTATTTAATTAACCCCCCCCCCCCCCCCCCCACACACACACACACCCTCTTTTCTCTTTGTTGCCTTTATAATATCCAAGTAAATTTAGCGGGAAGATCTATATAGGGCATTCACAAAAAATCTGGCACTATTTGGCGCCACTTAGGCAAGGTCACCCCACCCACCCTAGAAATATGTTTGTTTTTCCATGTCATCTTTTATAATGTAGTGGTGTCAGTATAAGTATGGTGGGAGTAACTGGTTTTGATTTCTCCGATCCCTTGATCACAAAGCGACAGCCCAAAGCCGAAGTCGAGCCCGAGCCCTTTGGCTAGTCGCTGGTAAAATCTTAGCCGTCTGAGCGCCACCCGCGATCGCCAATTGTCCGGGTGAAGCTGTAGTAGTCGCAGGACCAAGAGCATCAAGTACGTTCGAGAAAAAAAATGGTTTTGATAACAAAAGAGTACCTTATAAGAAAAGGAACGTTTTCGTGCACACCCTCATTATCCTGTGTGCCTTGTCTAAATATCTAACTTTTTATATAGAACGTTTTTAATTTTAGATTACCTCCAAAGAATGGCTTCACAGGATCTCCACAGGAACTTATAACAGAAGGTGGTGAACTAGGATTTTGTAGAAAAATGATCAGTGAGAGTAAAAAACATCAGGATAAAGTGTTGTGAGTTTATTTATTTTTAATCTCTATTTTGAGTAATCTAGGATAAAAAAAATATAAATCTTTTTTGAACAAAACTGATATCCGGAAGCATGCGCCCCAAAGACGTTACTTGTGTGAATGGACCTTTTTAAAAAATAGTAGTCGATGTGATTTGTTTTTTAGGTAGCAAATGACAAATGAATGGACCCCGTATTTTTTATTACTGAAATTTTCATTCATGATTTTGATAAAAACGTAACGATATTTTTAGATGAAAATGACGTAGCTTGTGGGGCTAAAAAAAGAACTAGACTAAAATCTTGAAAAATAAGTATACTCATACATGTAAATTGGGATCACTACCGATCCGTCCCCAAACCGACACTTCACAAATACACCGTCTCCGCCGGCGCCTTCTCCGCCACCGGAGACGGTGGCTAGTATCACATGCGTGACCTCATCTACGAGTTTTGACAGTAAACGGTTTTCTCCGAAATCACTAGCACGAAAGTTCTTAATTTTTTTTTCATGTTTCTTAAAGCTATATCTCGAAATGGTTTTCGAATTAGATCAATTTCAAATTTTGCAATGTTGTCCATTACAGGCTTTTTTGAAAAATCTATCCCTTCTTATCGTGAAGGTTGTACGGTCGATAACCGACCTCACAAACCCAATCCCTCAGAGAGCGAAATGAGGTTCAAAATTATTGCCAACCTAGTTCAGCATAGCTGGAAACGAACAAAAGGAATAAATTAATGTTACGTTTTCTACGCGGATTAAATCGCCATCACTTCAGCTATTGAAACATTTGCTTTATGTAACACAATATTGTGGTTCCTCCAAAACCGAAATAATTTGCACAATTTTAATTATTAGAATAAAATTTAGCTGCTACTATAGATGAAAGAATGTTGAAATTGATGTTATTTCTTACAGAATATTTACAACAATGGTTGGCCACAAATTTAATTTGAAGGAACTAACCCAAGAGTTAAAAGCTGATGGCATACACCATACTACAACGGAATTCTGTCAAGGACGCGTCACTAGATGGGGATTAGCGTGGACTTTTCGAGATTATGATATTGGTCAACTTTGTAAGTTAACATTCTAGAATTATGCTACTAGGATAGCAGATTGTGCGCAGGGCAGGGAATGCAATTTCGTCGATATTTAATTATTTTAATCTCGATCGTAAATCTTACGAGATCGCGCGAGATTATTTTTTTTACCACTTGACCTCAATCTCACGTGATGGTAAGTGACGATGAGGTCGAAGATGTTACATGTTGATCTAGAAGGTGCCTATTTACTCTTCTTTTGAAGATTCCCAAGTTGTAGTTTTCGGGGAACACGGAAACCGGTAGTGCATTCCATATTTTTGCTGTACGCACGATAAATGTGGAAGCGAAACGCTTGGTGCGAGCTGTAGGAATATCTACAGTGTACGGGTGAAGGTCTGCCGTTCTTCTGTTTGACCGGTACTTGAACGGCGAAGGTGGAATCAACAAAAATTATATTATAAATCAGAAGCATAGCACAGTATGTCTGTGTTGCTTGAGGCGCGGTAAATACTTCTAAAAAATTCAAGTTATTCTAAGTCTCTCTTATTACGTGGAGGAGGGACGAACATAAAACGCACTATCACATTTATCATATTAGTATGGGTGCTGCCAAAATAATTGCCGCTAGTTGAATTTGACGCTACGTAGGTACTTTAAAAGATAGGTTGTGTACACAATATCATCAAGTATATAGGAAGCGATTTTATATTCCCGTTGCTCAATAATTATTTGCGGTAGGTGGTCTTGTCGACAAATTTATTGTCATTTGATTTATAATTTCCCTCATAAAAATACTGATCATGACTTAGTGCTTAGTTCTATTAAAGTTTACAGTGTTTATTAAAGAAATGTTTAAATATTTAAATGCTTTTTAAATAATTTCCTACAATGTTTATAATTGTAATAAAAAATAATCTAAACCACCAATCTCTCGCCTTGGCTAAAATCTCGCAAAATCGTAATCCTACTTGTGGGCCACATCCGACTACCGCCTGAAGGTACCCGAGGCTATTAGTAACTTTCGTGGGTTGCATGTGTCGCAAAAATAAAATATTTAAACATCTACTAGTCTCTAATCAATTCTACTCGCATTTTTAAAACCCTGGGGTATGGTAGAATTACAAAGGAATCGATCTTCTAAATTGCAAGTTCCTAGTTCATGCTGTTTTGTCTAGGTGTTGATGTGTCTAATATCTCTTTATTATTGATTTCTAACTGGCTAACATTATATTGTGGCTAATATTTTATCAATTTTAGTGCCAGGAAGAGATAGACCCCGCAAGAAGAGTCCACCAACAACATATCTACTGCCGGAAATACAAGGTGTACTATACAATGTAGACACCGTCAGTGAAAAAATCAAAGCTATGTTGCTAAACATGCAGATAACTTATAAAATACTGAACAAGAGAGGAAACAATTTGTCAATGGATGTTGTTGCAATGACCAACACTTGGTCAAATCAGAGGCGAAAGAGAAGACTCGCCAAGAGATGTGAATCAAGCAATTCTAAAAAGCCGAAATTAGAACTTGTTGATGATAATCAAAACAAGAACACTATTGGTAAAAGCCCTCATAGTGATAGTGTAGAATCTACTATAGATATTAAAGCTGAAACATTAACTCCTGAAGCTAAAATGCAAGATCATAATGAAACACAGATTGACAACAACAATCTAGTTATTACAGCAATAGTTTCAAATGATACTAAAGACTGTGTTGATACTAGTCTAGAAATAGATAAATTAGATGTCAGTGAACGAGACACATCCAGTAGCAGTACGTCGTTAGCAGGGAATAGTTCCATAGAGAGTGCTCCTCTAGTTCATGCATTTTTAAAGTTGTTCAAAAAAGAAAACGATATTCTGCTCGAAATGGAGTTTCTCGATGGAAGTGCCGGCAAGGAGGGTGTACATCAAATAGTACAGTTCATTAAAAATAATTGGAAATAAATATCGTTTGTTTAAATTATTTGATTCATACAAAAAGGTCCTCACTAATATTATAAAAATTTAAAGTTTCATTCTGGTCAGAAACGGATTAATTATTTCAACATTTTACGCAAAATTAAAATTACAAATGATCTTCATTTATGGAGAGGAGAGGAATGTCAAGGGCAACAAGGGATACTTGTCCAAAAACGTATTTGATTCACGCCCTTTTCACGAAAAATAAGTTAAAAATCTGCCTTCTAACGAATTATTGATATCAGTATTTGATTCCTTATGCTGTCTTAAAATATAATACTCTTAACTGTGGTTCCAATGAAGCTACCTACTATAAAAGCAATAACATAATATTATCATGAAGAAGTTGGTGGCAGTTGGAAGAATTTTTACCGTTAACGACCTTGACAGTTAACGTTAATTTTCTTTTAGTTTCGTTAAATTCATTTGAAAATTCATCAAAAATCTCCCATTTCGAATATTATTTTCTAATACAGTTTTGAATATTTTATTTCAAATCGCAAGAGCGGGAAATGTTGATTTTTATTACTCCTTTTGAGGCATTGATAGTTAGACCTTACAGCCAACTTACAGCTATTTCTAACTTTCTTATTTCAAGTTATATTCTCTTTGGTCAAACAGACTATTGATTTGTGATTTTTTCCGAACAAAAAATCATTTGTGTGTTGTATATTTCTATGCTATTGGCACGTTATGGATTCTGAAGGTTTACCGCTGCAGCCACCTTTAGAAACTCAGCCGAACCCGGCTAAAGAGACGCCCAAGCAGCAGAATGAAGACGCTTTACCTCTACCACCTCCGGCAACCATCGGTGATATTGCAGAGTTACCGGTCGCCGCTAAACCTTCCCCTAGAAAGCCGAAGAAAAGGAAGCCTAAAACACCGCGTGATGAGACCGCACCAAGGCAACCTCTGACAGGTAAATAATACCGTAGATTCCGAAACCTTGTTTTATATATTCTCTTACGGAAAGGGTGTACAAAAGGGGGCGCTTAGGAAAAAACTTCGCCCCTTATGTGCACCCCAACCTCTGTATCTCAAAGGTGTTGCTCCTATTGAATTTTGAAAAAATGTTGTGGAAAAATATGGGAATAAATACCATTTATTGAATTTCACCCACTTTACATTAAACTCTTTCAAATTCGTAGTTTAATGTTTTTATATATTTGGTAGTAATAACAAATCATCTGCAAACTGACATATTCAGCTCTTAGCACTGTAGAGAAATGGTGCACAGAGTATGTACTACCCATAAGCCCAGACTGAACAGAACTAGTCATGTTTACAAACAATGGAATACTGGGTTACTAGCATCTATTATCAGCTGAGATCAAGCATTGATCTATATTTTATATATATAACTTCCTAATCTGTTCAGCACCCAACTTGAGGTAAGGTATTTAATCCATCACCATGGACAGTAAATTGAACTGGAACAAACACCTGAAACAAAGCTCACCAAAAGCTGTATCACCTTCTGTCAGTGGCATATCGTGATAGGGACAGAAGACATGGGGCTTATCTCCTAAATTGGTTGTAAAAAGTGGTAGTGTTATCAGTAGTGAGCTATGAGTCATCATACTGGCATCATACCAATCTGATCACAACCGCAGACTGACTATAGCTCTTTAAGAGGATGGCATGTCATGCTGCCACTATGACTTCTTGGGCAAATTATATCAATTACTTAATTCTTATGGTACTCATAAATTACTTCTCGATATATTCTTCTTTTCAAAATCAATTTTGGTCTCCATCTATATCTCCGTAAAACCTTCTTCGCTATTACTATCTTCTTCACACAATATTCACTGTTGCAGCATGCAAGTGCAGTGTGCACATGGATCATTTGGAGCACTTTGTGTTTTTTGTATCTACACTCAAAATGGAGATCCGTAGCAGAGACAGTATTATGAACAAACTGGTATTTGTAAATTAGACAAAAACAATAATTTTTTAATTTAATTTATAAAGTAATAAAAAGTTAAAGAATGCATTTAAGTACCTTCCTATAGTATTAATATGTATAGGCTAATTGGCGATTCTAGGTTATGTGAGGTACTTGAATGAGCGTCGCGACCAGCTGAGAGCTGAACACCCAGAGTTGGGGTTTGCTGAGCTGACTAGGCAACTGGCGAGTGAGTGGAGCAAGTTGCCAGCTGAAGAGAAACAGCTGTATCTTGATGCTGCTGACCAGGATAAAGAGAGGTGAGGTGTACTCAACACTATCATAAGTGTTATTATTATTTTATTTAGTATTCAGAAAATTACTGAAATCATTTTTATTAGGGTTCCATAGCCAAATGGAAAACAACGGAACCCTTATGGATTCATCATGTCTGTCTGTCCATCTTTACTTCACAGTCACTATTTTACGAAACTATAAGAACTGTTGAAACTTGGTAAGTATATGTATTTTTGGAACTGCATTAATATTATCACACAAAAATATATAAAAAACAATAAATTTTACAACATATAAACAGAGGTCACAGGAAGGACAAAAATAAAATATTAATAAATCAGCAATCAAGCAAATGTTCGAGGTGAAATTCTACTTAGTGTTAGGTTTTCATGCAGAATATTATTATAGCAAAAATAGGTATTAAATAAATACTTCTTCAGGTACATCAAAGAATGGGCTGAGTATAAGAAAACAGACGCCTACAAGGAGTTCAGAAAACAACAGCTGGAGCAAAAAGATGCAGTAGTGCCCAAGAAAGTTAAGCACAACCCTCCAGTTGTTGAAAGTGCCACAGGTATTCAAATTAATTTTTGTCGGTTCATTTCTGGGAGCTATTTTGAAAAACAGATTATTTGTTTTTTAAGGACTCTGAACATTTGATGAAAAAACAGAACCCTTATAAAATAACTCTGGTGTCTCTGTCTGTCATAGCTGATTGTCTCTGCAACTACTAATGCTATTGACTTGTCCTGAGATAAAACAAATAACTATTTCAAAGTGTTTTTAATGTACATATCTTCCCTATGATTGTTTTTAGGTAACCAACCAGTACCAGAACAGAATGCAGTGTCTGTGAATAGCACAATACCAACCACAGCAGCCCCAGTGACCCGTCAGCAGACCCCACCGCGGCCCAGACCTTGTATTACACCTGCATCCCTAAACAATGTAAGTATACAGCAATATATTTAAGTTTTCAGAAGTAAAAACTAATCAATATTTGACTGTACACTCACCTGAGTGACGTGATCGATGGTCAACACATACCGTTGGTCTCATACAGAGGTCCCCATACTTTTTCTCATAGACCACAGTCTAGTAGATAAGATTAAGCCCTCTTGACTTGAATACACCTAAATCCAAACTTTCTTGAAATCATAAAGCTGCAGGGTATGACATAAATGCAGGCATCTTTTCTACTCTACTATTATATTATGTAATTTTCTTATTAACTCTAGAATTAATGAAGTAATATAACTTTAACAGTACTGACATATATGAGGATATTTTAATTTTATTAAGAACTTTTATACACCACTAGTATTGTACTGTATTTAATTGTACAATAATATTAATTATTTCATATGTCTACCAGACTAAGCTTAGTGATACTTTTTTTGTTTGTAAGTTTAATGAAATGAAATAAATGGAAGTCTCATACACTTCTCAGTTTATACAACCACACAAATGTATTTGATTTGATTAAAAATATTTTTAATTGCTTTACAATATCATGTACATATGTTTTCCAAACTAAAATTGAGCTTTCTATCTTTAGTTTTTGACGTTTTCTCTAGTTATGATACAAGGCCTGTACTTAGTAGCTTGTCTTGGCTATATGTTTATTCTAGTATGTAAATGATTGCAACGTTGTTGACAGGGAGAGGATCTAGGCGGCGACACAGATATACCGATATTCACGGATCAGTTCCTGCAACACAACAAGCTCAGGGAGTCTGAGCTCAGGCAGTTGAGGAAAGCCAATTCCGATTATGAGCAACAGGTAAATACATTATTGGTTTTATTCTTCTGTATATATTCTCATTTAAAGTATTTTCGGAAGAGGATCATTTATGACTAGAATTATGAAATTTAATGAACATTCCTGTCGGTAGTTTTAAAATCAGTTAATTTTCTTACACTACTTTGGGAGCAGATTTCAAAAAAAAATACTGTTTAATATTGTAAAATTTGTAGTGTCTACTCTCCCCTGACCCAAAATCCCAGAGGAACCAGGTGAGTGTGCCGATACAACTGAGCAGATTTAGATTTTATTATAGATCTTATCATTGGCGGCAAACGTCTTTATATTCTGACGATCCGTTGGGCCCTTTGACTGCGCTAATATGATCTCTGATGTGATATGTCGAGCTATGAAGAATTTCATTACTTTTTCTACACATAACTGGAGAGTGACGCCCGCACCTGGTCTTGGTTGAATTTGGAGTTTACAGAAGCACATTGCTTACCTAGCATGGGTAGTATAATACTCGTAGCCGCAAAACTATAAAACAGAGTTAATAAAAAATAAATGATTGGGTTTGACCATATTAGTCGTTTCCGTATCACCGCCAGATTCGCTACTTACTTTTCTGGGAGTTAAGCGATCTGCGAATTTAGTCCGGCAGATCACTGTGTCACTCTCGAGTAGTGAAATCAAACTGATTTCGCACTCTGCGAACAATTCGCGTCTAGACGCTGCAAACCAAACTCCACCTTACGTACAATGTGATTCCGAAATTCCGGGCATCCATTTTCATCTATAGGAGCTACTGAAGATTGTCCACACACTAGACGTGAATAAATCCAGTGGTCCGGGTGATATCCCATCCCAGCCAGTCTTGCGGAAGTGTGCCTGTACAGGATCCCAAAATCCTGTGCCGATCCTAATATTTACTTATCTTTCGATATCACATTTATACTCTGGAAACTATATTATTTATTAAAAAGGCATAACATTATACATTCATCAACCATGTTCTTGCATTGATTGTACAAATGACCTTATCACGTCACTCCACAGCTCAAAGGCTTTTGTTAGGTCTGGCACTACCACCTTATTAGGTAACCATTTTATGTGATATCTACAGGCTGTTCTCTGGGTATATCGGATTTCATGAGCAGATCGATTCGAAGGGTCATAGGATCTTCCAAAAATCTTCGAAAGTTTTAGATCGTTGTTTTCTTTGTTTTATATTCATTAAATTTAACAAAGCAAACACATAAGCATTTTGTTACCAGAATGCTATACTACAAAGGCATGCAGAGGAAGTAAGCGGGGCTACAGCAAGGTTACGGGCTGAGACGGCGGCCGCGGTGGAACGCACTGCGGCCCTTGTGGCGCATCGTCGGGCGCTTGTGGCAGCCCTCGTCCAAGGATTGAGTGGAATACCTATACCCGGTAACAATAATATAATTACACATAACAAACCCTTTAAAAACAATATTGTAACCACCTCCTAATGAACTGACAACCCAGAGATTCGATTTCCACCATGGATTAGTATGTATCGGTACTACGTTTGGTTTGTTTCATAATGCGAAAGTGAAATTGTTTATTTATTACCGCTTATCGCCTCAACATCTCAACTAATCGTGATATGCTAGTTCATTTTATACATTATGTGCATCTTATGTAATTGAACTACTGTATATTGGGCAAACATTTGAATCACATGTAAAACAGGTTAATTTTTACTAACATAATAATAAGTCTTTTCCTTAAATAATACTATGTAAATCCGTCTGGAAGACGCGGTGCACTTCCAACACAAGTGTCGAAAGACTACTTTCTCTGCAAAACTCTGTAAAAGTTATTTAAGAAATAATCACTTTTTACTTTTACTTTACTTTTACATGTCCTATACCACCCTAAATTATACTTCTTTGAAATTTAAAAATTTTTGATCCCATCTTGGGAACTGTTCAGCATTTTATGCCTATTCGTATACATTTTAAAATTTCAAAAAATCAACCTAAGAAAGCAGAGTAAAGAAGGTTAAGTAACCTATGTCTTTTTCCATGTCTAGCAAGGTAGGTTAGGTTGCTGTGAATACGCAACATACAGTTACATTCGAATTTATAATATTAGTGTGATAAATAGAGCAATATCCGGGCGACCGAGCTTTGCTCGTAGTTCTTTAAAAAACAAACAAAAACTTTATTTCTGCCCCTGGTTAGCCATAAAGAGTGGAACAATTTGCCACTAAAAAAATACACACTTGAATGAATAAATAAAAACACACAAAAAACAAAAATAAAAGCAATTTTCCAACCGGGATTTGAACGCGGATATCTCGGACGGAATGGCACGTGTGAACCACTCGGCTAAAGTGATTATGTTAGACAGCGTGAAATTTCCCATCATATTTTGCGTCGAATAATGCGAAGGAAAAAACGCATGAAAACTCGAAAACGCGCATTTTCCCAGACATGAGACTAATCTAGATCGATTTTTCGCCCCCTGTCCTGTCAATTTAAAGATATGTCAACTTTATTAGCATATTGGTTTTGTGAGCTACTTCAGGCTCAAATAATTGTGTTGTATTAGTCTGATAGACCTGACTGATAAACTTTGGCAGGTGGACCATCCGGGGCGACAGAAGCTAACATTGAAGAATACATGGAGAAACTTCAGAATTTAGCTGCCGAGAGCAAAAGCAACACAACCGTCAAACATGCAAGAGACATTCTCAATAGAATAGAGTTGCCTATGAATTAAATAAGATTAGTAATTATTACAAATAAAATGTTTTTCAAAGTATAATGATTTTTATTACACTTAAAAAATTATGAATGATTACTAGTTTATACGAATATAAAGCTATAAAAGTATGTGTTTATTAATTAAATTATAAATAATCTATTTCTGTTTCTAGTCTAGCTAGGAATTAATCGCGGATTGACGTAGAAGCTGTAAATATTTTCTTAGAAGCACATGGTTTTGGAAAGATCAAAGAAAACTTACTTCCATGGATATTATATAGATACTCATGGCTACACATCAAAATACCTACTACTATTCGTAAGCATAGTTAATTGTACGTAATCTCTAGTACATACCTACATCTATAAAATCATAGCAATATTGTCAAAAGACATAAGCTATTTTTAAACCATTCATGTAAAATAATACTTAACACAATCACATTTCAACATTTTTAGCAGTTTATTTTACTACAAAAATGTCAATATTGATTGTGATGTAATTAGTATTAAATTACTTATAGTCTTTGTTGAATATATTCAATAAGGTCCGGCGAAAAGGCGGACTACGGGCACAGCTGTACAAGCTGGTAGGTCATATATAATTTGTTTCATAAAAATAAATAATTGCAAACACATTAAAACTATAGTTTAAACTAAACACGTTTTTGTTAGTAATGCAGTGATAGAGTTCCTCTTTCCACATTCTGACTCCATCATCAGATACTCTCTGAGTTCCACTTTCTATATATATCTTGTCACCAAGTGTACCACTTTTAAGGGGATAAACTTGTCAAACCAAGCCAAAATTCGAGGGGTTTAGTAGTACCCGTTAAAAAGTTCCTTTAGCCACCTCCTGACTCCTGGGTCAGATTAGCTCAATGGTGCAAAATTGTTGTAATGTCCTCCAAATTACATACAAAATTTCAAATCGATCCGACAGAAGTAGGTAAAAATGTACTTGCTAAAGTTAATATACATACAGGTATACAAAGATAGATACGTACACGTTTCTTTCAACTTTCGTTGCGGATCTGTGTTACCAATAAACTTTGAAACGTGTTTCCTTAGATCCCGAACCCTTCCAGCTTGCAAGACTATTTTTCAGGTCAGTTTGTAAGTTGGTCCTGATCCCTATCCCTATGGCTGATCATACCTACCCAAATACATTTAAAGCTAAGCTATAGCAGTCATGCTACTATAATATACTACCAGACACCATGGGGACCAGGGCCAAGTTTCATAAATATACGATTCACAATAAACTGACCAATGTCATGTCATTTTCGCCAATAGGGCCCATTGATTGGGCGAAAAGGTCTGACATTTGTCAGTTTATTACGAAATGTATTTTTATGAAACACGGCCCAGAAGAACAGAGGCTAACTAAATATAGTTTTTTTTCTTAAGGGTGAAACATTATAAAAATAAGTTTAGGCAGTCTGTATGTTACATTACTAGACAATATACTAATTAATACTATCATTGTCAGAACCACATTCACTCATTGGGGTCATATTTGTGCAACTTTTTCCTCCATAATTTAATAAGCGTGTCCCAGGACCTTCTGCTATACTTGGTATATTTATCTGGTGTTCTTGGATGGTCTTTTGTTCGTTTATCTCTGGAACACATGAAATGCCTATATTATATTTATTAATTCTAAATAAATGTAATAATAACAAAACATTTTTTATTAATAAAGGTAAGATGAACATGATAATAAAAAATAATTTTATTAATAAATATTAAGTCACACACATAACATAAAAAATATTAATTTGAAATTAACATTACAATAGAATTTTACGTTATGTAACGTTAAATAGTTTTATATAAAGATATTTTTTTTAGGTTTTTTCAGGTTTTTAGATAAAGAGCATTAGAAAAGAAAATCATTGGGAAAACTTCTACATAAAAATTATTGATATTAGAAAATCAATTCCTTGAAAATTGAAATTGTTATTTATGACGCGAGAATTTTATAAAGTAATAATTTTAAAAAAAACATTCCCGGATAATTTATTGCTGCTGCAATTATTTTTAATTACAAAAGAATTATGATATTTAATTTATGCTCAGTACATAAAGATCATTTTTAATAGAAATCCCACAGATCCCCAGAATTAATGACCTAAGTAGATATTTATATCTAATTTTTGGCAGATATATTGATCATTTCAGTGTAATAGTGGAAAGAATCACTTCTTGGTACATATTGGTAAATAATAAAAACAGACTACATATATATACATATATTCAGAAGGGAAAAATCTATGAATTAATGCAATGATCTCCATATCAAATTTATATACTCACAAAGGAACTTCTTTGATATAGTTATCATATCCAACAGTATTTTTCCCATAATCTATTTGTTTCTGTCTCCTTAATAATACTGCTGGTTCAGTCTCTACCTCTTGAACCTTTTTGGGTTTGCTGCAATAAATAAATACACAACATGATTTTAACTTATATTTTTTCTCAGCTGTAATACTTTTCTAGAAGCTACAAGATTTCACAAAAACCTAAAAAAACATTTGCACTCATAAATTATAGGTCAATTTTATATTATTTGATGGTTAAATAAAGGGTGCTCAAGACATAGTTTAGTGAGTGTAGTTGTATGAGATCGTTCGTACCTTGATTTATTGTCTGAATCATCTTGTCCATTATTTGGTTTTACTCTCTTCCTGTTGCTGGAGCTCTCTGTGTTGTCTGGTTTATATTTCTCCTTGGTAGGTTTACGAGCTACAATACATTATTTTTTTAAATTAATGTGTTGTGTGTTGTACTCATGTGTAACATACAGAACTGATACTTGCCATGTGCTTCCTCTACCTCCTCTGCCCAGCTTTTGTTCAAATCAAGATTAGTCATGATTATAAGCAAATATTTGGTACGTCAAGTTAATAGCACGTAATAAGATAAAACAATCCAAGTATGAGACGGTCCCTGTCCCTGTAAACATATGCAAAATCTTAATAATAAATAAATTATACTGGATGCACGAAAACAAGCGAATGTAT
Organism: Carcina quercana; assembly: GCA_910589575.2. Classification (NCBI taxonomy): domain Eukaryota; kingdom Metazoa; phylum Arthropoda; class Insecta; order Lepidoptera; family Depressariidae; genus Carcina; species Carcina quercana. The sequence goes on from OU342439.1 coordinate 5,140,952, forward strand.
TTAAGTAATAGTAATGTTTTAACGTTACATTACATATACGTTATAGATACAAGCTGCATAAATAATTGGACTAAGTATAACTATTTTATGTAAAGGAATTAACAAAATACCTACCAGTAAAATTAAAAAATGTATCTTCAGATGCTTGAACCCCCCAGAAACGCGCGTTACGCGCGTACAAATACAAATAAATATGACGTTGACGTTTGTAACCCATGTTTTAATTTTTTGGCTATGGATAAATGAGACCAAGTTACTGTTGAAACTAGACAGAAATCTGTAGTTGTAGTTAGAATAACAAAAATAAAATTATTTTATATTCCTCATAGACTATGAGAAGTGAAAGTCCTGACAAGACTTCACTGTTTTCTTCCATATTTCTTCAAAGTCCCAATAGTTCATGCTGTGCTGTGCCGCTGGCTCAAAAAGTCAATCAAAGCAAAGTAAAAAAAACCTTATTGTCAAAAAAAGGCAAACCGAACGTGAGAACGGATGATTTTGGTGCAAACATTTATTTTCCATTTATTTGCGAGAGCTGCTACTATCCAAATATAATATAATCTAACTAACTTTGTGTTGTCGGTCCCGTAACATTTACTCGAAAATTTGGATCATTTACTTAGGACCAAAGACATAATGTAAATTCATTTTGGTTTCTCGCTCATCACAACTTGAAAAATGGTAAGGAATAATGTAGTTAAGTAGTAATGAGCCTAAAATGTTAAGTATTTCTCTCTCCAACAAGTGCAACGTGGTCGATTACACTGCAGAAGGACTGATATTCATTTAGAACTGGGAGCAAAACAGTTCTGAAAGGCCGTATTGATAGTGAACGATCTGCTTTTTTGAGAGCTTTAAACTTAATTTAAGAACTTTAACAATTCACACAAAAATACTGAGAAAAAAATACCCATGAATTCATTAACAAATGACATATGTTTTCAGACAGACATAGACATAAATGAGGCCTTGGCCTCATTAGAGATGTTAATGTCGGAGTTCTTTGCTCCCTCGACGTCCAACTTCAGGAAACGGGAGATCGAGAGCATGCTGGAGAATTTCTCCAGTCGCAGGGACTCTTGGAAACACTGTCTGATGTTCTTACAGAAGTCACAGAACCAATATGTGTTGATGTTCACTTTAACTACACTTGAGGTAATTTTTATTGGATAGTTAAAAAACTAGACAAATGCTTTGCATAATATTAGAGAAGACTATGGAACCTGTGTTCTGATTTGGACATGCAGGTTTAATAAATAATTAAAACGGATATAAAATACTTCTAAAAATCAACTGACACAGCTCAATGTACAATAGCATAATATTAATTTTAAATCTTGTGTTGATTATGATATTTATAAAATGCTTTACCTGGCCTAGTGACAACACAGATGGACTCACAGTCCAGAGGTCATGGGTATAATTCCCAGTACATTGAATCTGATACCTAATTGACAATTTTTATGTCCTGGCTGACTAACTACCACCATGTTACCTGTCTTTCAGTGTTAATGACACTGTTTTTTATTCTTCTGATAAAGAAATGTAACAGAGCTGGAAACTTATTGAGGCTTCTAGATGAGCATGTTTTCCATCTAAAAATTGCCTTATTGTCACCATCAGGTGAGATGAAAGGCCAAGGGCCAACCCATGATTCATGATCAATACAAAAATAATTTTATAACTACAATACTCATTTCAGAACATAATTAACAAGCAATGGATCACCCTAACAGATAATGAGAAGACGGAAATCAGGCTGACCCTCTGGAATGAGTTGATGGCCAAACATGAAGTGATGCTTTACTTCATCAGAAATAAACTGGCATCTCTGATGGTGGCCATAGCAAGATATGACTGGCCTCACCTGTACCCTGATTTCTTTGATAATATTGTTGATGTGAGTAGACCTATTGTATTTAAATAATCTTTTTTGTGTCTGTACGAGTACATTTGTGGTTGTGCCTTCAATTTGTCAGGTTGATGATTTATGTATATGACATATATGTTTATTGTGTCACATCATGACTAGTATGCTCTTGCGTCTTACTCTCTTCTTGGATCAATTTGTTTTCCGTTGCACCACTACCAACAAACACATTACTCAATCTATAATTCTGTACTAGCTGTGTTTGCAAACCGCACATTCAACATTTGCATTGCGCCCTTGTCACGCTCACATAGCGCCCACGACATCACATCCATGACATTGTACATTATTAGGAGTTCCTCACTAGTGACTTAGTATGAACGTGTCTGAATGAATTTTTCAATTTAAAAAAGGAATAAAAATATTTTAAAGTACTTTGCAGTACTTTTATAAACTATACCTTAAGGTACAGACCACAAAAATAAATTTTAAAAAATAGTTTTGAAAATCGGATTTGCCATAATCCAGCCAGAGAGTTGTGGCATTTTATATGTCAAGTAGACACTTGCTCATATTTTCCATTAGTTACTTTTTGAGCTACCCTCAGTATTACATGAGGTTTGGTAAGACTAAGTCTGCTTACTGCATTCAAATGTCAATTTCTAACATTTTTCATGAATCAATATGTGACCAGATTCTCTTCTGATGTTAAGTGATGATGTAGGCAACCTAAACGATTGTAATATGTTATATTCATCAAATTCATGTTCATCTCTCTCCTCCTTTTTCAACACATGGTTCAGTTGTGAAAAGGCAACAAACAGACACAGAGATACTTTAGAATGTATAATATTATTGATGCTCAGACTATCCAACCATGAAATGGATGTTCATTTTGTCCGATACAAACTATTCAGGCAAAGTAATAAAGTATGTAGTGAGAAGGGAATGCACACTAAAAGGCTCTAAAAGGAAAATAGTGTACACCGGGTAATCGGTGTTCAAATCCTCGCCAATGTCTATTACAGAAATTAGTTTGATGTGTTCACCTCACCCTGCGTTATGCGTCTTTCGGGCTGCTGGTATGTGTGGTTTTAACAGTTTTTCCATGTTTAATATCAGCTGCTTCGTTGTGAGGGCCGTCGCTGCGTGCTAGGACTGGTGCTAGCGGGTGCTGCGAGCGAGGAGCTGGGTGCGGCGAGGGATGCCGGCGTGCTGCTGCCGTCGGCACGACGCGCGCAGCTCGAGCGGCTCATGCTCAAGGGAGCGCCGACGATGCTCGCAGCGCTAGCAGGTCAGTATAAACTCAACGGCCTGACACTTACCGAGATTCTAAATACATTCACAAGTTGAAAAGGCAACTACGAAAAATAAATGGCGATGATTTCATCATCATCAGCTGTAAAACGTCCATTGCTTGACATAGTCCTCCTCCATGGTATGCCACATTGCCCGGCCTCGAGCCACGCATCCAGCGACTCCTCGCGACCTTAACTAGTCCGTCGGTCCATCTGGTAGGGGGAGCGCCCGGTTCTCGTTTCCCAGTAGTAATCTGCTACTCGAGAACTTTTACTCCCTTTCGGTTATTCGTTCTTTGAGCGATGATTGATTGCTATAATTTAAAGAGTCTTTAATTCTATTTTGGTCAGTTTAAAAAATTTAATTGTATTTTTAATAATAAATTTGGTATTAAAATATGAACAGTCAGATGAAGTGTATATAGGATAAGATAGATGCTCAGTCATTAGACATTGCTACTCGTATGTAAACTCAGTTCAATTTACGTACTATTGTTTTGTGATGCCACAGCTATCCTAGAGAAGAACGCTCAGAAGGAAGGTCAGTCTAACCCGCCGCCTTCGCCGACCAGTGGCATACCAGAGACGTCGGCGCTTCCGGATCTGCTGGCGAATGCTCACGATGTCCATTCCACTGACAAGTAAGATAACAAATGGTGGTGTACTATTTAAAATTAAACGGTTTGAAAGTATGAATGTTTGTGACTCCCACACTGACATACAACTGAAATGATGAGGATGAAGTTTGCCACAAAAGCCTGCCACTAATGGATTCAATACGTATCTTTTTAATCAGTAATTCGTTCCAATAAATCGTTTCTAAAGTTCACTGAGATGGAGTCACAAATAAAAGCTATGAAGCTTTTAAATCTGTTTACTTTTGTAACTGTTTAATGTCCAACGGTCTTGTGATATTTCTCGTTTGTTCTCAGAGCGCTCAACACGGAGATAGTAGTGAAGTGTCTGATCACTCTTCAGCATTTGTTCTCGTGGCTGCCTCTCTCGTCGCACGTGCCGCCCTCCCTCGTCACCACCGTCTTCTACTGGGGAAGTGTCGCCACACAGTCACAGGTAGTATTATATTATTGTCCCTCTATCACATACCTCACAAACGAGATACCTGACCTCTATACATCTGGTAACACGCACCGATATCACGACATTTGTTTGAAGTGTCCGGCCTGTGCCTCTGTGCCTTATATTAGATTCACTAATATGTAACTTTGTATGTAAACTTTAGCAAGCAAGCTGTTATATCGATTTGTTAACTTGCTATTTTATGTATTTTGTATGACAATATAATACTATCCGATCTGACTCACTGTGTAATGTATTGTATGATGTATGTTGTTAGAGCATGGAGTCTGCGCTGGCTGGTCTTGGCGGGGTGTGCGAGCTGCTGTACCGTCGGTACGCGCCGCCCTCGTCCGCCACCACGGCGCTGCGGCTGCACCACGCCGCGCTGAGGCTCTTGCGACACCTCACCGCAGCGCCGCATCACAACATGCATCATATGCACCACGAGTAAGTTATATATACGCATAATAGCCGGCAAACAACTTGAAAAATGACCTTGACTGCGCAGTAATTGATTTACGGGTCTCTTTGGCGGGGAGTGGGAGGGGAATGTCATTTCAAACGAGTTGAGGCGCGTTATTGACCGAACGGTCCCCCCTGCGCCCCTCTGTCACCCGGGATGTTTGAACTTATCCCCACTATGTCCATTTTTGTTCAAGTTGTTTGCTGGGAACTATACCATATACTGTAGTCGCCCGAACATAGTTATCATAGACCAAGGAATTATGTCGTTACATTCGTAGACAACTTGTACAGTACTCACAAACTATGTTTGCCCCTCTGAAGTTAGCCACCAAAGACCGCGAAGTATCAATTATTAACATATGAATGGGAGGCAAGGTAAGTTAGCGGGTGAAAAGAAATGTCCTAGTGTTTTATCTCATTTAGGGATAGTTATTATCGAAAACAATACACACACATTCTGCCTGTTTGAAATTGCGGAGAGCTAACTTCAGAGGGGCAAACTTGTGTGAGTACTGTAAGCAAGCTGTCAACTGTCCAAGGCAGCCTGCAGACAGGCTCATTGGTTAATGTTTGCAGGAAATTTATTCTACAACTTTGAAAACTTATAAATATATAAGCGTCTAATCACTTCACTTAATTCAGTCGGAGCAAAAAGATAGAAAAACCTTGACATCGGATGTCTATCCTGAAATAAAATTGTCTGTATGAGTGCGAAGTTTTTGTACTCCCATCTAATGGAAGTTTGATAGTTCCAGAACCTAAACTGACACTTCTAATTGGTGGTGTCTGATGGAAAAACTATGGCACTTAAATAGAACTGTCATTAGCTATAGTCAGTACAGTAGAATGGTATCTCATGTAGAACTATGTCTTACCAATTTTACATATATTAATAAGTTATACAAAAGTATTTCTGATTTAACCATCCTTGGTAACAAACGAATGTGTTTTGTTTCAGATATCTTAACAAATTCGCGGAGTTCCTCAAGTTGTTCGTGTCACTGCATTTCAAGAGACTAGAAGCGGAACCCGAATTCGATGCCATTGAATTCTTGTCTTATCTATTCCAATATACATTCCAGGTATGATTGTATTACGGCATTGCAAACATATTTTACTACGACCGATTGATTGATATTTCTGATCGGACTGAGTTGGTATTGTAAGGGACCCTAACAATAACTTCTATTGGTAAGTGTCCACACGGAATAGTGAACCTAGGGTTGATCCTCATTATTTTGTTCGGTTGGAGGTGCATTATTTTACGTCCACTTACTTGCCTTATACCATCTCATTATCTCTGACCTTAATAAAGTTAATAAATTTGCGAGAGCATGCTTTATTGCTTTTCTACTTCCACGTTTTAAGTTCCACACATTACATTATTTGATATAAGATTAGAAAAAACAGTGTTTTTTTATTATTTGTTATTATAGCGGCAAGTGTTCAAGCAGGTCAAGTGTTTACCTATTTCCACATTAAATCTCAAAAGACAGCTCTGTGTCGGACGTGCGGCGTTTTAATAATGTTTTCTATTTCAGGTGCCTACGTGTGCTATTTTCGTGAACTGCCTAGATATATGGATACAATTTATTGATATTTTAAAGCCTGAAGACACTGCGAAGTAAGTGATAGCGTGCACTTGAACATTACTGCACCAACATAAACTCCATAATGGTGATCGTTTGTTTGTAACTTGTCAGGTACTGGGAAGCCCTGCAGGCTCTCGTTAACGGTGTGCTGAACAAGATACAGTTCCAACATAACAAGGCGCAGCTACAACAGCTCGACAACGACGTGTGTGACGACGATGTGAGTACATAGCACAGTAGTATTATAAACGAGAACAAGTAATTATGTCACTCTGTATGTTTGCTTCCACCTTACTACTAAACGACTGAACTGATCTTAATAAAATTTGGCGTGATGTCAGCTTATTGGATGAAAACAAGTAAATAATACGTTGACCTTGTCATCTGTTCTCGTGAGGTGAAACGAGACGGAAGTAGCGGGCACTAGTTTCAAATGAGTCCATCTATGCCTTATTGTAGTCTATCAATACTTATTTGTTTATTTATATTCATAACAAAAGGCAACTGGAGAGTTTAAAAAAGTATTGCCGTAAGAAGAATGGTGGATGCATTGATTATTACACAATCTAGTAAACATTGTGATTTCAGCTGTTATCACTTAACTGGGGTTTATTTTAATTAAAACTTTTGTTTAGACCTAAGCTTTAAACAAAGCGGGTCACCTTGGATCACAAGAAGGGATGAAAGTATACGGTGATTTCACCCGATACAGTCATATCACCTAATTATTATAAAACAATAGAAAATGTGTATGTAATCTTACCAAATAAAACGGACTTAAACATGTTTCCTAGTTACAGCCCTAGATAGATGCAGCGATATGTATAATTTCATTAATAATTTTATGTTTTTGTGTTTAACAGGGTGAGACTGAGTGGCAAACATTCCTAAAGCACTGCATAGAATGCATCGCCAGAGTTGCTGACTTAGCACCTTTGGACGTATTCACAGCTGTGGTAAGTTTTAATTTCACTATTACAAATATTTAAAGAACGTGTTACACTCACACACAGAAGTACTTACTGTATTTGCTGGGCAACTTAATGCTAAGCAACAATGTATTCAAACTAATACTAATAACTTCGCTTAAAGTCGCTTTATCGGTCTCGCTATTTATTTGTTGTTTATTAGCAAATAAACGGCCGAGCCTGTGGCTTGCAGAAGGCATTGTCTCAGCTTTAGAATCAGATCGTCCCATTTCTTTCCATCGGAGTAGTAAATGGAGACATAAGGGAACATTTTCAGTAGACCAGCAGTGGCAAACATCTACCTGTGCGATTGATAAATAGCCGGTCAAGTGTGATCTATGAGCGAGGCTCATGTCAGGATATTTAAAGTTATCGCAGATAAATTCTCATGTATAAATAAAGCTTGTATTTTATTGGCTGACCACAATGTCACGTGGTGGTGAGTGACGGTGAAGTGCTGATTTGATTACGCTTTCTGACAATGAAGAGAAGAATAAAAAGTCTGAGATGATGGGAGTAATGTACATTAACTGTAGGGATAATAAACATCAGGCGACATTAATGCAAAGTGATACCGACGAAAGTGATCAATACCCATTGTAGTTTTTTAAAACTTTGTATTTTTATATTAATAATAATACTTCTATATCTATGGAGTTTATTTACCTTGCTTCTCTGCGAAACGTCTTTCCGCAAGTGATGGTAAATTTATTAACGTGGAAACATATTTAACAATTGCTTCTTGACTGTATCCATGCCTTGAGGCATGTTATTTTTCTATATTTAATTGTCAACCTTACGCTCAACCAAGCCGTGATCGGCTAATTGATAGTAAGTAGTGACAGTTGATGATATTAATTGTGATTTGTGTTGTGTCAGTTGGAGCGTTGGCAGTGCCTGGCGGGTGTGCACGCTCGTGCGGCGGGCCGTGCGGGGGGCGCGGCGGCGGTGGCGGGCGTTGAGGGAGACCGTCTGCTGGCCGCACTCATCGACCTGGCAACACTCACCAGGGTGCTGGGACGACTCGCGCCCGCTCTACTAGCCGGTGTGTAGAGATCCTACCTATACCTATCTTGTGTTGTGTGTGTTCTTAAATAAAGATATGTCTATATAATTTACACGAATAACAATGAGGGCGATGTACCTCTCACCTCAGTGATCCTTTCGATGTATGGGAATAAGTACTGATATCACGACATTTCTTTGCAATGTCTGGGGTGTGCTCTGACGCTGACGCATAACGCCACGCCCGCCTGCTTTGCGCTGACATATCAGAAGTAACTGAAAGTTTAAGAAACCTTTAGTCTGGTATTGATCGTGCAGTCGTATTATCGACACGTGTTTATGTTTAGTATTAAACCGTAGCGCCATGTACCGAGTAGGGGTAACCCGCTCCTCCGACCAGTTTATAATTTCCAAACAACTACACATTTCACTCCATTTCATTCACTATATTTCGCCTTCCTCGCCGCCAAGTTTTTCGTCTGTAAGCATGTCATATTATATATTTTATTGTTAAGGATATGAATAAATAAATTCCAAAACCTCATTTCATTTGCCGACTTTCTTAGTATTCATGCGATGGAATATTTGTAGACGTGGAAATAGAGCAGCGCTCGTCGGGAGCCCGCGCGGCGGGTGGCAGCCTGGTGGAGCGAGTGGCAGCCGCGCTGGCAGGTGCCGCCCTCACCCGCCCCCACAGGACCGCCATGCCCCAACACTACGTGCAAGTGTGAGTTGTAACCGATGTGGTGACATAGATCAGTGGTCAGGTGTAAGCAAATTTTATAAGCATTTTATGGCCAAAACTTAAGCACAAGGTCTATTGCTGCGGCAATCTTTGCTTAATCTTGACCTAAACTTATCCGAAGGCGCTATCACCACCGACGAGGGTATCGCAACGATCCGTCCCCGTCCTTTTTGTATAGAAGGGGAATTTGATCAACGGGCGATAAACCAATTCATTATTATATTTCAGTCACGCAGAAATGTTTGCGTGCATGGGTGCGTGGTGCTGCTACGCCAGCGAGTGTGGGGTGGGGGCGCCCACCATGGAGGGCCTGTTCTCCTCAGCGGTGCCGTTCCTGCTGCCGCACGAGGCGCCCGAGCCCGCGCTGCTGTGCCACGCCGCCGCACATCTGCTGCTGCGGCTCTCGAAAAACGTTAAATTCAACAATGATCCCATCCCGCTGGTCGGGGATATGTTCACGCACGCACAACGATCGCTACACTATCTAGAGCCAAAGGTGAGATTTGCTCGACTCATCATCATCATCAACAGCCTATATATGTCCCCACTGGAGGGGCTCAGGCCTACTCTCCTACAGAGAGTGTATGGGCCATAGTCCACCACGCGGGCCCAGTGCGGATCGGCGGACTTCACATGCCTGTTCAAAACATGCAGGTTTCCTCACGATGTTTTCCTTCACCGTTAAGCAATCGGATAATGTACTTGAATTGAAAAACAACTCATAGGTACACGGCTGGATTCGAACCCGGTACCCTCAGATTGAGAGTCCGCGCCTTATCCACTGCGCCACCGACGCTTCTTGCTCTTTGAACGCTTGACGCTTTGCTCGACTATTCCGTTTCAAATAATTTTATTATTATTTGTATTGAAAGTCTTAGGTTGGATATCAAAATAATAATCAACAACCGGCAAACGTTCACTGCGGCTTGCATCCAGCGGCTCCCCGAAACCTTTATCAGGTATGTAGTAGGAAATGATATCACTATGCAAAGCAATATTTTGTAAGTAAAAATTCTTTAAATGCTTTTTACATATCAGGGACGTGCGAGAATTACACATGTCATTATTTACTGTTTTTAATTCATCATCATGATTTTACGATATGCAGTCGAAAATTAATTTGTCAGACAGCGTCGGTGGTGCGTGAAGCTCTGCTGTCACTCGCGCTGTCCCGCAGCGCGTGTGTGACGGGCGCGGGCGGGTCGGCGGGAAGCGGGGAGGCTGCGCGGGCGCTGCTGGCCGCGTGGACGGGCGCACTCACAGTCACCGGGCCCGCGCTCGCCCTACCGCCGCTCACAGCACTGCTACATGCTTTTGCGGAGTACCCAACACCCGCTAAAAGGGTGAGTTCTTAATTTATTCCTATACTTTTAAAAAAAGTTTTTTGTTTTAAAATTATCCCTTAAGTGATTTTCCTGACGTGGACGGACGTCTTAACTATTTCAGACTTATGTTGCCGAAGTTCGATGTAATTAACCCTGCAATAAACTGTCAGACGGTATTTTCAAACTTTACACCGAACAATATATGGTTAATTTATTATTTTTAATTTTTAATTAATTAATGGTTAATATAATTATTCCTCCCTGTCCAGTAATTATATTTTAAGAATTGATTCTATTTTGGGGATATGAGGGAGGCCTTTGCTCTGCAGTGGGACAGTACAGGCTTATAATAATTTTATTTTGCAACCTTTTATAAGCACATATTCAGTGTTTTTCTTATTTTTTGTCGATTGTCACGGACTCTAATTGAGCAATAAACAACACAGATAATAGCGGAGAGTATGTGCTCGTGCGCGGAGACAGCTCTGCGGATGCTGTGCGAGGGCGCGCACGCGTCGGCCGAGCAAGAGATCACGGACTTCTTCCTGGCGCTCTTCACCGCGCTCCTGCCACAACTAGGGAACTTCGCTTTCAGTGCCATAGACGTCTTCCTAGAGGTGGCCCAGAGGTAACTCATACCACAGACTTTTACCTGACGTCACAATCTTTCGCTCTCTTTTACACTCGAGTACCTGTAATTAATATTTTCTACAATTCACTGTAAATGAACGAGAAAGGCCGGTCAATGTGGCATACCATGAAGAAGGCCGTGCCGGGCCTTGAGGGACAGCAATGGACGTTTCCCGGCTGATGATGATGAACAAGAAAGTGGAATGTGATATGGTAAAAAGTGGTTTAGTGATTATTTTTGTACTCAAGTGTACCCCATATCCACCGAAGAGTGCTTAATTGACAATAGAATAATGGGACATTAAGGAATCTATAATATATTTTGATTTATCGTCTACTAATTCATTCACGGTCAAAGAGAGAGAGATCATTTTGTTGAAACTGTTTCTGTCTAAAGAGGAATCTGACGGATGTGTTCTAAGTCCAGGTTTTATAACATAATGTGTATAAAGACTTCAGTCACCAACACGGTTGTCAAGCGTGATTACGACAAACGCACGGCTTTCATTGTAAATAAAGTAAGTTTTAATTACAATGTCTAGTTGCTAAAACATAACGTTGGTCCAAACATCATCTGTAGTAAGTATACAGACTTAGGGATTTTTCTCTAGTATCTAGCCTTTCTTTGTATTAATATAAGTTTCGCCTTTAGTCATTTGGGGCGTGCATCATTAAGAATAAAATTGAAACTATTTACTTTATACAGTAAACAGTTGTATAGTTGGCTTTGTTTTCTCGGTTTGGGTCCATCACTCTACGGGTGATGCAAAAGGCGACTAATGGGGAAAATATTCAGGAGACGAGCATCAGTGTCTGTCTATTACTGTGATTATATATCATCGTGCCAATCGTGGTGATTATGGCAAATCCCGTCATGAACAGTCAATTGAGACGATCTACGAGCGAGGATTGTCTATATCCGATTAATAAAGGTGTTAGTTACAGACATATAATATGTATGTTGTGTTGTGTTGACAATCGTTTGTATAATGTGCGTCATTACAGATGCGGCGGCGACAGCAGCGTGGAGCGTCTGGTGGAGTGCGTGCGTCTGGGCGTGGAGTCGGGGGGCGGGGGCGTGCGGGTGAGCGCGGTGCTCGCGCTGCTGCAGCACACCGCCCACCATCCCGCGCCGGACCTCGCGCGCGCCGCACATCGCCTGCTGGCCAGGTCACGCAACACACATGCACTATAACATTACTTCAATATTGAATAGCTCAGCGTTACACGCCTGATTTGTTCACTGACACTTGAAGCTCTGGATTTCTTCAGGATGCGATTGGGTATATATATTGCTGTGTGGCTAACGGAAAACAGCAGGTGGGCAGTAGCTACTACATACCTATGCATCAATAACATCTTACTGCGACCATTCCAAATATATATTTGTTATATAAAGGCGCACGTGTCGACCGAGGTAGTAGTAGGTAGGTACCGACTTGATATCTTAAGCGCACACAGGCCAGGGTCGCTAGTTCATGTTAAAACTGATTGGATTGAATAATAATAGTTTTAGTTGGCTATGATACATGTTTATATAACTGAAAATGATGTGTAAGTTGATAAAACAAACCTACAACTTACAATAAATAGCCCAATCCTTTACAAGTTTAATTTGTTAACCTATGAATTTATACTGATAAAGTCGGTACTTATCATCAAAGCCTATATTGGTTTAGATTCTTCAGTTTGACCGATTTACTCAATGCTATGTTTTAACAATCAAATACAATTCTACAGTGTTTTGATCCATCGATGGCGATACTTCTTCCCGCTGAAATGTGAGAACAGCGAGACTCAGCGTCGCCTGGGCGAACTGCGCGGCGCGCTCGCGTCGCTCGGGCGAGCGTTGCTGCAACCCGACATAGAACTGCTGAGGACCGCGCTCGCGGCCCTTGATGCGCTACACGCCAAGTGGAAACTGTATCATAAGGTCAGTCAGCACTACCAATCACTAAGAAAAAAAACTGATTAATCAGAATGCTCTGACTAACGTTTTAGTAATTGTAACAGCAAACTCGTCGGATTACGCTACAAAACACTCCCGCACCCTCAGATTCGGGCCCTTGTTTACCTTTTTGTTTTTCATACTGGAAATAGATCAACGCTTGGCCTCGATCTCACCTGATGGTAAGTGACGATGTGGCCTATGATGCGCGTTGGTCTAGAAAGTACCTGATCACCCTCGGCTTAAATACACATCTAGCTTTGTGACACTATAGACGCCGACAGTACGTTCCATTCCCTACGCATGATGAAGTTCAAAATGCTTAGCGTCAGTCTGTTAGTTTGGTACTGGTGGTGACGGCGATAGCGAAATCAACATGATTAGCTCTATTCCCAAATATTAAGGTACATATTGGCATACTAAATTTTGTCAAATGGGGTAGTAATAGCTGAAACAGAAGGGTATTTTTCAAAGAACGATTTTTTTTCTTCAAGTATAATAATACTTAGTAATAGTAGTAGTAAAATACTAATAGTTTTATGTAATGAAAATGCGCATATTTGTCAGAGTGTCGTTATTTATGGTATGTTCGTATGACGTCAGGCGATATTCCGTTCGGAGTTCATGTGCGAGTTCCTGTCGGTGCTACTGGCTGGTCTGTGCGAGGGCGGTGCGCGCGCGCTTCTCCGCGAGGAGGCGCTCGCCGCCGTACACGCAATGGCGTCCGTAGACTTCACTGCGTTCCGGCGCGCGTTCCTGCCACACTTCCTGCAATCACTGCCGGGACTCGCGCCACAACACCTAGACCAGCTCGCGGACTTCCCTCCGGACGTTGTAAGTACTGTTATATTCTCATATTGCGGCAACACCACTATGAAATTACTGTTGACTTGGAAGTTTGATTTTTCCACAGCTCCAAAGGATTGCAAAATTGAGTATTTGATATTAATTTCTATTTGATACCTCCACGCGTTCCTTATAAAAAGGCCTTGCCATACAGAGAACAGAGTGATCCGATAATGGTTCCTTTTAAGTTACGGAACCCTCTAAAGATATTATTGTAAAGGTTGCGTCATATTTAAAATGCTGAAAAATTGTATACGCAATTTTTACCTTTGTTCTTTTGACTGGGTTTTACAAGTGTGTAAAAAATAACCAAGGCGCTTATATTTTACGAAAAACATCTCGATGTTTTAAAGGAGTATCCTTGGTTGAAAGTATCCCGACGCAAATGCAGTCCCGAGCGGACCGGTCATTGTGTCATACCATGTAGTAGTCCTATGTCCAGCAGTGGACGTTTCCCGGATATTTTACAATGATATAAAGTATATCTTACTTGACTTACAGGACCTCCCATCATTCACACAAAACATCCAGCGGCTGATGAACGACGTGAACTGTTACCGCGCGTACAACTCGCTCGCGCCGGCCGCCATGACGTCATAGCACGAGCAGAACACGCCGATGGTGGTACTGTGATAGACTTGGTTACACGAACTAATTTATTTTGTGATATCTGCTATGCAGGAGAATCGTTATGTTGTTCAATCGATGAAATTGACTCTTTATCTAGTAATAGGTGTGTGGGATGATGTTTACATATTGAAATATCTATTTATGATTAAAGGTCGTTATAATTGTGAGATGAGTTTTCCGGTTTTGTAGCTAGCTGGGATCTTTGTATCGTTTTACTTATGTATTTAAAAATAGTACATTAATGAATTCATTTAATAGAGGGTAGACTACAACGTCGTGGAAGATATACCTAGAAATTTAATTTTCTCAATGACATTGGTCTGTGAGTGGCTAGTTGAGTTTTGTGGATGTTTAAATCGACGCATTAAAAGTTTTAAGAGACATGACGTTTATTTTAAAGTTTTGAAAAACTACATTTTACTATTTGATTATTCATTTTGCAATGTTGAATTCAGTAATAATCCATTTTGGGGTCTGGAACGTCTAATTTTATTTATGAACGTACTTGTCATCTCACCTGATGTAAGTGTGCCGTAGTATGGAAGCGGGATAGCCCAGGAGCCGTAAATCAATGAAGCAATGTTTTTATTTCTATCGCTTGACAGTAAATGTCATTTTATAGTCTGTATATTATCAATAAGTCTATTTTAGGCTAAAATCGTCGTCATCTCCTTACAACAAATCTTTTTTATATAATTCTTAATACATTTTTATGTACGAACTTTGTATCCAAGTAGTTGCTGTCTGTTCTTTGCGCACAGTTATTTAACTAGCTAAGCGTTGGATTTGTCTCGTTACAAAATTTAAAAGGCTTAAGACTTACGAGTAACATTAGCTGTTCTAAATAATTTTGGTATTATCAATAATTGTGGTTATGGAAGCTTTTTGGGGACGATTTTCTAGGGCATTTTAGGGCATTTATAGATCTAGCTAAGTTATGTGGTATTAGCAATGGTATATCTAGCCAGTAAGTGAAGCCAATTTTGATATCTATTTGATTTTGAAATTTACAGTATCATTCAAATTTTGTAATGACTTTCTTCAAAGTGGCGTTATTCGAATTTTATATTTTTACATAAATTCTAGTAACTAGTCATGTTAAGAATGAAGTTTTATATCTAAGTTGTATTTTAGTTACATATTTATGCTCAATGTAGCAGGAATTTAATTGGGCTGCCATTTAAAGTGTGATCGTAATAATTGTAAAAGTCATGTTAAGAATGAAGTTTTATATCTAAGTTGTATTTTAGTTACATATTTATGCTCAATGTAGCAGGAATTTAATTGGGCTGCCATTTAAAGTGTGATCGTAATAATTGTAAAAGTAGCCTTAAATCATTAACGTAATACAGTAAATAATTTTAAAGTGTATGTGTCCTAATTATGTTTAAGTCTTTATTGTGTATTCAAATACACAGTTCGGATGCTTTCGTTCATGACTGCATAACATTTCCACTAGGGTTGGTTTCACATATACTCGTACAACCACATATTCAAAACTTTTCGGACTTGTGGCAGACGTTAGAGGTTTAATTTTGTAATTCAACCTCAAATCAATTCCTTTTGGAGCAATTTGTTAATATGAATCCTGATCGATATTTGGTGCAATGTGTGTTTATGATGACTGAGATATTGCTTAAAACGTTTTTATTTAAGAATATTAGTAAATAATTATTACAGAAATAAAGTTGTTATAAAACTGATTGAATCATTTCCTTTCATAGATCAAGATCAATATTGCAGGTGGTAAAAGAAATTAATTGACGGAAGAATCCCGCGGGAAATACCTCGATCAGGAAAAAAAGATGTCCATTTCTCACCTTAAAAACCAAAGATATAATACTCTGCAAACTATCCCTAATGTAAAAAAAAACAACAATTATTCTGACCCCCTGTTACGACTAGGAAGGGCTTTCGCATTTGTAATATTAAGTAAGAATTAACGTTATTGTTTGGCGACAGGCTAAAGCATGCAGCAGGGAACACGGTGGTAACTACAGACAATAATCTACCACCAATCAGCATACCGATACGCCTCTGCTGCGAATCGAACCCGGGACCTACGGATTGTGAGTCCAAACGTATAGCCACAAAGGCATATATACATATATAATATTGATTTAGAACACATTCGTCAGATCACTTCTTTTCCCCTACAATATGTAATTTCATTGCACATAAATATAAATAAAGAACATTAAATATTTATTCAGAGATTTAATAAACTAGCTAGTGACAGATCGCTTCTTTACAACTTCATTAATAATTTCTTTATGACTGGCATATAGTTTAAGATCGTTTGTGACATCGACCCACCGCACGCGCACCGCGTCATCGCCCGCGTGCAACTGTAGAGCACCGACAGTAGCGCCCCCCTCGTCGTGGAAGTTGTAAGCCACTGTCTCCATCCAGGCGTTATCTGTGTTGCGGGGATCGTCCACGTAACCCTTATATATTTCCTCGCCTCCGCTGAAGAATGTTTCGAATTTGTCTTTCCATGCTAGTTTATCATCTGTAAAAGTTCAAGCGTAATAGAGTCGGTTAAGACAGACAAAAAAAGTTTCTACTTCTTCATCTACTTGATGGTAAGTAAAGCCGTTTTGGACGCTAAGCGTGCGCACCGAGAAAGACTCAAGCGAATAGGCTAGTTGACTAAATTTGAAATCTTGGTTAATTTTATACATTAATATCTACTTTATCCCCAAAAACCTATACTTGAAAGAAAAAGCAATATTCACATAACGTATTTTGAATTTAAAAAAAAGCAATATAGATTTCCCTCGAAAGCGCTGAATAGTGTCATGGCGTCTTGAATGACGTCTAAGTCTGCGAAATAACATGGGAGTAGCCTGCTGTTGTATGAAAAAGTCAACAACAACAATGATGTTTTGCGTGGCGTGACGTAACATGATTTGTGTTCGCTGTCATGTCACTTAATGCTTCTTTTTTTTCGAATTTATTTTCTAAAAATATTAATAATCTTTAATTTTTATGAGAAATAGACTGGTTGTTTCATATCTACGTCTCTTCATTTATAATTAGAGACTATAAACCAAGCAATTTGTTATTAGTGGAAACAAGCCTATTCTGCCTCCAATGTCCTAACCACGCTGGGGAAAGCCTAGCAAAGTGATATTTGATAATTTCCTTGAGTCTTGAGTCTAACTATTTTTTTATATTTATTATTATATATAACTCTCAGATAACTGCGAGTACTGTTTAACCAAAACATAAAAATTGGGTGATTTGGTCTCCCGTGACCATTTTTACATAAATACGTTTTAACTGTAATTATTAGTTATTCAGTTTAGAAACTTCAGAGATTTGGGTAAAAGTGACCCTTTAAAATATTCGCCACTACTTCGATCTCTCCTCACACACAAGAGGGGTATTTCACTTGTGTCCGTATGTTACTCTACCACGAATCTAGCTACTAGGCCACGAGCTAGATGCGTTCTCATCTTTGTAAAACAAATATTAAGAAAAAAGGAAGTATCGTGATTGTCTGGTGGTCCATCCATGATGAATGTTGGGAGAGCATTCTTTGTAAATCATTCCAACCATAAGAATAGATACACTAATTCTAGAACACCATGTACCATCCTCCACCGCAACATATCAGGTGAGATTGTAGTCAAACACAAAGGTTTTTATGAATTCCAAAAAAAACTAAATATAAATAGGCACCACAAGTAAGTTAGGAAATGGTTGAATAGTCTTTGCCTATATTTACCATCAGACATATCAAATGAGTTCATAGCTTCTTCTTGGAACTCTCTGACAGCAGTAGCAGTGACTTTTTCTCCAGGATCCACCATGCCTCCTGGGAGTGCCCATTCTCCTGTGTCACCTCGTTTTATAGCTACAAACTGCAGGATTCGCCTGTATCGAAAAAGTTATGGTTAAACAATATCTCAAATGTAATCTTTCATGAGAGCACACAAGTTAACATTTCAATAAGCAGTAATGATATTTTTCAAATTAAATCAAAGCAATTTAAAATAACTATACATAAAATTCATATAAAAAAGGTTTTTATAAATAGTCCAATAAAAAGATTGCATTAAAAACATAAAGCATTGTATTTAGCAGAGTCAAAATACTTATAAATTAAGTATGTTTGGAAAGCCTATATCTTAGCACAAAGCATATTCATTGTAGCAGTACATATTGTGTTACAGTAATGTAGGCACTGTGCAATATTAAGGTACTTGTCAATTTTTTTCAATGTAAGTAGGTAATTATTATTTACTTATTATTTGAGTCAAGTGCAACTTGAGTGCCTCTCATTTTCCACCGGGTCACTACAGGGTCGGCAGCATGGTTTGGACCCCAGCGGCCAAGTACACCCCTCCCTTTGATGCCCGTTCGTCCAATAGGGTTCAATGGACGTCCATTTTCTATTTTATATTCACCAGTGTAACTTACTCTGTTTACATTGTTGTCTAAATTGTTCCAATTTGGTATAAAGTTTGATGCTCCTTAAATAAAAACATATAATTTTAAAGAAGTTGTCTAAGCATAGTTTGCTATTTTTTTACAGAAGATAGACCAACACTTGACCTCAATCTCACCTGATGTTAAGTGATGATGAGGTCGACGATGTTACGAGTTGGTCTAGAATTTTTGAGGATTCCCAAGTTGTAATTTTCCGGGAACATGGAAACCGGTAGTGCATTCCATATTTTTGCTGTATGCATGATAAATATGGAAGCAAAATGCTTGGTGCGAGCTGTAGGAATATCTACAGTGTATGGGTGAAGGTCTGCCATTCTTCTGTTTGACCGGTACTTCAAAGATTTTACCAGGTTTTATAAACAAGTTATTTTATTGCCTGAAATCACTGAATTAGGAAGAGAATAATAAAGAGAAGAGTCTAAAATTTGATGTAAACTTTAATAACATTTAATTTCACTGACTGTTCAGACAGCTCATATTTATGGAGAGCTAAGGTGCTATTTTATATAGTTAAAATACAGGTACGGTTACAGGTCTGATTTTATATTAATACAATTAGTTAAAAATGACATGGGTTACCTATTTCAGGGTCCGCCCATGGTTTTCCACGAATTCCTGGAGAAGTGTATTCGTACGGTGTGTACCCTTCGTACTTCACTGACCAGCTAACCTTATCATCTGGGACAGGAAATCTCCGAGTAGTGGACCTAGGGTAAACACCCCCTCGGCACTTTACATGTGTAGATAACATTGCTAAGCTCGTACGAATCATAAAAATGCTTGAGAGGAACAATACGACCAATGTATGGAATGTTTTCATTAGACAACGAATTGAGCGAAACGAAATATAGGATATAAATTGTTTAACATTATTAATGTACCTACAATGTATTCAGTGGTATTATTATTTTGTGTTTATTATTATTATATTCACATTTGACAAGGTACTCTGCTTTAGTGATTACAATAGATAATATTCTCTTCGGTCGTCGACTTAAGTCTTAACTTTAATTAGTCACTGTCAGAGTCAGTTGTCTGTCAGTTTGTGACAGGGCTGGATTTCGTAGTATAATTAACTATTTGTACCATAATTTCATGATGTGTAGTATGTAGTATCGTAATGCCAGTATAATACGCAAAAGTACCATAATTTTACCTTAACTCGATTGACAACTTTCGTTGGGTGAATTTTTTGCTTTTTCTTATTACCCTACAATATTAGAAAGTTCTGTATGTATGGCAACATAGAATTAGCCAGCAAAAGAGCCGACAATGACGGGACCTAATACACAAAAAGACAATTCGTAATAAATTGACTTATGTCCGTCATTTTAGAACTTTCAACCAAGCAACGGGCAGTATGGGCAATAATGATGTGACATTTGTTAGTTTATAACGAATGGGAATGTTTTCTTTTTTAAAAAAATTTTTAGTTCAAAATTTTATTATAGATGGCTACACTCCACATTCGCGACTTAACTCTTTAGAGAGACAAAGACAATCTCTAAAGCGGACTTTCTTTGTATATTCTACGGAAAGGTACGTTATTTACCAAACATTAATAACAAAATTGATGAATAACGAAACATAGTATTATTTTCGAAAAATAGTATATTTTTAATTTCCATAGACAATAATTTTCTGAAAGTCTGAATCCAACCCTGGTTTGTGATCACAGCACCGGCTATATTTAGACAACATGCTACATGGAATGTTAACGTAGTGATTACTTGCTTAGTGCATTGAATAAGCTAGATTTTAATAGCATGCTATTTTAACGCTATATTATAACGATAAGATTTTTGTTGAAACGTGCTGAAGGCGTTGTATTGTAACGCAACGCCTTATTTGCCGCTAGATTAATATTCTGCTTATAACATATCATTCGAGTATTAGACAGGAAGGAATACTAACTAATACGTCGGATTATGTCTTTGTTACAGATTCCAAAAATATGTTGCTAATAATTCGGCAAACAGTTGTCCTCGCGAGCACAAACTTTCTTGTTAATTTTTTGTGACCTATTAAGACATAATCGTTCATTACACTATCTATTAAATTATGAACTTGATTACTAATAAAATGTCACGTAGTACATTATACAGTGTGTGTGATGTCACTACTACTACAACATACATATCATTTTATGGTTAGAGTGAAATCACGTTTATACTATAACTAAAATTCATTTAATTACAATATTAAAATCGTACCGACAATTGAAAATATGTAAATTTAATTGTATAACAAGTATAATTAAATGTCACTTTCGCCTGCGAGTGGGTTTTCTTGTAGCCGGTTTTTTGAAAACTTCTTCATCTTTCTTTTGGAAATCGTCGTCATCTACATTAAAAGAAAACATTTTATTAGTTCACATTAAATTCATAATTTGAATAAAGGTTTGTTTATTTATTTACATTGCAATGTTGGGAAAGTCTGTGTTAACTTGTCAGCATTATTTTTCTCCTATAAATCATTTCATCACAGATCTCGACACAAATGGTTTGAGTTTGGGATGAGATTTCCCATAATCACCATGCTTGTAATGTGGCTTAGTGATCGTAGTTAGACGTTGTTGATATGTAGGTAGATGCGGCTACACATCTCTTGAATATTTTCCCCCTAATCACACACAATAATCGAGACCACAATGCAATCCATTTACACTGATGATAAAATAAATCTTTGTGTTGTATCGTATTCACCTGATTCGTCAGATTCATTAGGTTTGTTGTATCTCGCAGCCGCTTTTCTACTAGATTTTCTGACTGGCGTCCCTTCAACACTTGGAGGTTCATTCTGTAAATTAGGAGAAAAACCTTATGTATTGATAATGATGATGATGGTATCAACGGAGGAGTGGGAGGGAATCCCTCAAGCTTCCATGAGTAAACTCATGAAGAATGAAAAATCATTGGAGAGATGAAATTAGGACTAGAGGAGGTCACACAATATATTGAGTCAGTCTCATATATTCAGTCAAATATGTTAGCATAAATTAGCTGCCCACAACAAGTTTTGTATATTTATTTTAATTTTAAATAAAATTAGTTTTTTTTTCTGTCCTAAATTGCAACCCGTTTCATTGTTTACCTAAAAATTAGGGTTAACAGCAGCTAAATTAAATAACGGATTTTGATAACATTTAACTTGAAAATAGTATAATAATACTTTGCCGAGAACAACCCGCGATAGACTTTTTGATCCGCTTTGTTGTTGCCGGTGAGGTGATTACTATACTACGTAACTACTTACTTTACATACTATATGTATTGTAACTAGTTAACTTGACCAGAGCCGACGCAGCCTTGTCTCTTTTCAAACTAGAATACTTGATTGAGCTCCTCTTTAGCTCCGACGTAATAACGTAACATAAAATAGGACGTAATAATATCACAATGGCTGCCTTTGGCGCAAAAGGCATGATAGGCTAATATTAAAAGCCAGAAACTTGTTATATGTGGGTTTCTTGCTGAATGTTATGTTAAATATTGTATAGTGGTACGGCACCTTTCGTTTGGGAGTCTGGCTAGCACTCGACCGTTTCTACATTTATAGCAATGTTTTAACGCTGTTGATAAATTGAGTATTGAAGTACCTCGTCAGGACTGGAGGAGGATTTCCGTCGGTTGCGTCTCGCGGCGGGCCTGCGTCGTGGTGTGGCGCGCGGGGTGTGCGCCGGCGCAGATCTGCTGATCTCTGCGTCCCTCTCGACGCCTTCTCCCTCCCCGTCGTCGCGGACGGCAAAGCACTCTTCTATCTTGTCGCCCAGCTCCGTTACCAAATTCTAAGAAAGTATAGTAAATACAAGTTATTACAAGCTAAGGAATCGTTTAATTAGAGAAATCATGTTGTCTTTTTTAAAAGATACGTTAGCTATGGAGTTTCTTTCGCATTGTCTGTAGATTCCGAAAGGGTTAACTCATTGATTTAAAATTGAAACAATATATTTTAAACTACAAAGTTTACCTTAATCTCGTTTTTAGCCATCTTAGAGGTGTTATTCATGAGCACAGTGAATGACTCCATAACTCCGTCACAGTGCAGTTTATCTTTGTAACAGTCCATGTTCTCTATGAGCTTGCGTAGAGAGCGCTCGTTGTAGTTGAACAGCGACAGGCAGTACGCTAAGTCCCGCCACTGTCGCTCTTCCGTCGACATCTTGAATCGCTGGCAGAGCTTCTCCACCAGCGCTTCCATTTGACGGTCTTTTTGGATCAGTGACGTTATGTATCTGGAGCAAGGCACGGTAATTGTAGCGGACAGCGAAGTGCCAACACCTCATTTAATTGATCATGATTTTCTTCGATAAAAACTGTTTTTTAAACCAATAAAATAATGTTGAATCACAAATTGTACGTTAAGTACGAGTAAGTTAGCAGGGTGCTGCTTTTCACTCGCATGCAGTCCAGAGGTTTCAACTACATTTACGAACAAATTGAATCAAAGCTACATGCAAGGATTAGATCATTTAAAATAGCACCGTCTAGAAGAATGGGATCGCAAATCAAAGTTTAATTAAAAAGGAACTATCAACTCTTTAGAATACGGTTTACTATCAGAAGTTTAAATCGTAGCAATTTTTTTTCACTTTACAACTTTCTTGACTCTTATATAGTATTTTTAATGGACTCACTTCATAATAACTCTGTATTGATCCTCAGCAACGTTGAGTTCCGGATCGCTGAGTCTCGATATAATATCTGGCATCACATTGTACAGATTGTTTCCCTTCTGCGAGAGTTGTTTGAAGAACGTGCGAGTCATGGCAGCGACCCTGGGGTCCTTGTCAGCGCAGCAGAGAGCCATGTCCGCGATCTGACCCTTCACTCGAACCATCTCGTGCAGAACAAGGAACGAGAGCATCTTCACCGCGCACTGACGCACATCCAGCTCTTCGTCGCTCAAACTGAGAATACAATCATAATATTACTAATGCAGGCCGCAACAGTTTTGAAGAACAAAATTTTTGGCTGTATTTATTATTCGAGTCCATACTTATTCAAATATTTAATTATTATGTATGACTGTTTTTGTTACATCTCCACCCAAAATATTATGCTTTATTCAATTTACACAAAGGTGGTCTGAGAGATCGCTTTTAGCGATACTAGTAAATTTTATCGAAATTTATTGAGCGCGTTTTTGAGAAAATCAACAAAAACCAAATATGTACCCGGATCATTCTACCTCTAAGGGTGAACATTTTCAGGCATGCTATGGTCAGGTCAGTACGTAGCGGTACGTTCTCGATATACACTCACATGTGATATATATGATGCGTCCACGGCTGCGTCATGTTGGGGAAGCGCAGCGTGAGGTCTGCGAACGCTATGGTCAGGTTGGTACGTAGCGGCACGTTCTTGGACCGCTTCAGTACCGTCACCATCAACTGAAGACCTTCTTCACACACGGAGCTTGACACTAGCATGAATCTGAAAGATTATCTCATTAGAATTGAATACAATCAACTTTACATGCATATTCAAACTACTAACTAAAAAATATAAAAAATGCGTTTTTGTGTATCACTCACAACATTATAACAAACAGTCAGTACAAGTTCTTGCACTTTGCGTAATACTAACCTTAATCATATAATAAAGTAATCTTACAATCAAACATCAGGATAGGTATAATACATGTACATACTATGACTTGGCGCAATGAATTTTTATAGGATGAACTAAAATTTGTTATTCATGTATCTGGAAATACGAGTATTTTAATGCATTCGTTGAATGTATGCCGCAATTCCTGTAGGGCACAAAACAGTTATGTGACACTAATAAATATACCATAGTAATGTAACAGTGACCTGGTGAACGTGAGTGCTGCTGCGGCCTGTAGGTCCGCGGTGCACTTGGCCGGGTTCGAGAGCAGCCACCGCAGCAGGGGCACGTATCTGGCGAGCGCCGCGCCGCCGCCCACGATGTCCTTCTCGCACACGTTGCGCACGTACTCTGCGTCCGCGTCGTCCGCGACCGCGCCCTCCAGCGACGACTCGTCCTCCGTCATTGTAGAGTTCACCTGACAATACATGGTAGATAATTATCACATTGACGAAAACACATTGACCGTTGACGTTATCAATCAAGCTGCCAACTTTGAAAGCCAGTACAGTGAGCTGAGATTATAAACCTACGTTTCGATCCGATGTATATAAGGTCTAATTTAGCATAAACTTGCTTCTAAATAAAACCATATTTATTCGATGTTTCATATGAAACTATGTTAACCAGCGCGCAATATTGAGATGGAACAAAGAGTACCACAACCAATGGAAAAGCGACAAATTTTTGGGAAGGGAGACCTGCGAAAGTGGCACCAAATAATGGCTAGAGGAGCAGCGCCATCTATCAAGTATATCTGAACTGATTTTAAACATGTATAAAAACAGGTTCCCGCGGACCAATTATTATTTTCAACAAAATTTTCATTCATAGTTCCTGTATCCATATTCTTTAAAAATAGGATGCCAACTATCGTCTATTTTTAATTTAAGAAACAGTAAATCAAAATATTTAAGATAAAAAAACGCAAACGTAGTTGAATGTCACTGTAGTTTTTATCAACAACCTAGATGTGGTGTCGCTGACATCCGCATGATCTTTCGTCAGAGCCCTGCACGCCGGTGCGGACTGGACCACCTCACGGCGCAGCTAAATGGATATACGATTAAATAAAACAAAATATACAACAACAAAATGCGCAGAAATGTAAATTGCGATTCAATACGAAGTTGTTATTGATACGTTAACGATATTAACTTTCCGGGATTATAAATTGATATTCCATTTTCCGGTCAACAGTTTCAAAAAATAAGCTACTATACTATTTTAAAAGATTAAATGGTAAAATGCATTTTTCATGAAACAATTTTGTTGCGATTTCCCTCTGTTTGAATAGCCTTCTTATGGAGGTATGTTAATAAAAGTTAAAGAATCCGAATCTGCTAACTGTAAATTGGTGCAATAAATACATCTTAATATGTTCTATCTATACTCACTGAGGGTCCTTTGTTTGAGGAGACGCTCGCGGAGCGCTGTCCGCGCGACGAGGCGCTCGCGTTGCTCACGTTCATGATGGTCTGCCTGCGCAGGTCGTCCACGCGACCCCGGTGCAGCGGCGTAGCGAACGCTATAGCTTTCTTCTTCTTCTTCTCTTCCTGTTTGCGTTCTTCTCTTATCTGAATGTGGATAAAACACCAATGCAAAAAAATTCTGATGATAAACGAAGTCTTTCTCTGTACATATGACCATTTTCAGCTGAAATATTATTTGATAGTTTTAGGTTTTTACCAAATAGATTTATATTATAAATGCGAGGTTCCGTTTGTTGCATTTTCACTATTAAACGTCTGAACCAATCTAGATGAAATTTGACACTTACGTTTATCCTGTTAAGAGTTCTTGTTGAATGATTTTCGAAGTCAACGCAGACTTATAGATACGCTTAAAGATACTCTTGAAAACCTTAACACTGCCTTTGCTGTCGTACACTCAATACAATGAGAAATAATACATACCTGATTCCTTCTCCTCAATTCGCTGTAAACCGCTGTATCCAAATATATCAACTGCTGCAGCGCAGTGTGTCCTAATGCGAACACGAATCTCGTGAGTAGCTCCGACGGCAAGCTCTGCTCCTCGTCATTGTCAGCATCCTTCACCATGACTTCCTCTAGCCTCCTATACATCTCCGACAACAGCTTCTCAGACAATACTTCGGGCGTATCACAGACAGCGTACATTAGATCTATGGCGTTCGCAGCGAAAGAAGTGAACTTATTGAACTTTGAGAAGGTTTCCATTAGGCTTTCATACAGTGCTGTGAACATTGGGTGTTCGGCGGGGTATCGCGGTGGCTTTCTGGACAACGTGGTGAGCAGCTGAGCGCTCAATGTCCTTAAGTCGTAGTCGGCAGTGAGGCCGTGCGCCTGTATGACCTCGAGGTTGGCCTGAGCGACCGAGGGCTTCGCTTTAGATATCATCACAAGTAAGGACAGGGCAGCGTAGCTGTCCATGTCGGTTGTGCCGTCGATCTTCTTCAGGAACATTTCCCAGAACACCTGCAATGAGATATTTTTGAGCGACGGGTAGTACATTCGTTAACATCAAAAAAGAATTTACTTTGAATTCATAAACATATACATGTAGAAATTTATTTAATCTGAGTCTCATTGGACCCACAAATTATCAGAGTATAAAAGAAGACACGCACAAAACAACAACAATAAACTAAAAAGTGTGTCTCTCTTTTCATTATCTCTAGACTGTTCGAGAAGCTCCGTGACAGTATGTATACAGATGTAAGTGGAATGTATAGTTTTTTATGTATGGTAGATTGTATGGTGATATGAAACATTTAGCCAAAGGCGGTTCAATGGAGGTGTTCTCTGTGTAGGGAAAAGGATCGAATCATAGGAAAGTGCGATTCGGTGCTGCTAGATGTAGTTCAACGGACATCATTCAGTTGCGATATTGTATGACAGAAAATACCTGTATAATGGCGGGTGTGATGTCCCCCCTGTGTATCCATTTTTCCACGAGGTGTTCCAGGGCGAGCGCACTCCCTCGGTCCACGTGCGTCATCAGGTCCACCAGCTTGTTGGCGATGGCGAAGGCCCGCGCACGGTCACCCTTGTTGTCGCATTCCAGATACATTTCCCGATAAGCGCGCTCTACAGCTTCACGTTTGTCCTGAGAGGAGCACTGTATCTATGTATTTCCTTTACCTTGTCATATTTACGCGTATGACATTTTGTCATTTTCACTATAAGTCTATGTTGAGTTGTTTGGCCCATTGTGCCGCGTCTCTTGCGAAGGAGAATAGGTAATCTATTGTGTAACGTGAAGTCGTTGTAAACATTCCACGTCATTTAATTTAATGCTTTTAATAATAATGTATAATTTTGTCTTCGGGTAAAAAATCCTCGCGTAAGATCAAAAGCACGCTCCTTATGATAGCAACTGAACATAATCAAAAATTTAATGCATAATAATGATAAATTGTAATGTAAATTAGTTGATTACATAATCGATTACGTTTATGCGGTACGTCAGGCAGGATGGTATGTCAAAGTGGCTACGGATAGTCTCAGTATATCTCAGAGCGTCTTATATTATTTACACAAGACGGGAGTAGTTTCAATCATGTTATTATTTATTTTATGTATGTCAACTGTCGTTAACCACCGCCTCCCTCACCTGATCCTGCGACCACACCAGCAACAGCATGTTCGCGACGCCCATCTTTGCAGATTCAATCTTGAAATTATGCGCCGTCGTGAAGAAGTCTATCGCTTCGTTGACATCGCCGGCTTGCTTCGACATGAGCAGCGCGTTGATGAGCGGCACCGCCTCCGACACCTGCCGGCTGAAGTGAGCTGATTCCTGTAGGAACGCTACGATGCTCTCTTTCTCTTCCACTCGCTTGTATAGTGCTAGCTCGTTCTCGCATTCTTGTGTTGACAATGAATGGCGACGTTCACAAGTAACGTAAATGTTTCGTAGAAGCGCCACGAAGTATTCAATCTGTAACGAAAGGCAGTAGCTGTAACATTCGACACCCAGTTTCCTGGCACAGAACGAACACTTCATAGAAATGTCGTGATATCTGTTCCTATTCCCATACATTGAACGGATGACGTTTGTATACACGTGCATGTGTGAGTACGCGCGCGCTATACTATCGACCCATGAACCGACCACTTTCTTGTGAGGAGAGGTGAGGCATCACTAAATAATTCTGTGCTCTTAGTTGCGACATCTATCGAACATTGATTAATATTACTCACAGTAATCAATCAACAGTCCAACATTAGTTATACTTAAGTTACTAAATAACGAAACTCTCTTAGATAGTATATTAAGTTTTTGACCAGCGCTCACGGATACGAGAAAATCAATATTAAAAATTTATCAACATCTAACTAAAATCAACAAGCTGATTTCAGCTAACACTTTCCGGCAGACATAAATTGTTGATATGATATTTACCTGCTCACTTTTCTCCATGCCACACCTCAACAACCTTGCTTCAGGGTACTGCTTTTCCGTATGCTTCACGATTAAATAAGCTTTAAAATACTGTTTCTCTTTCAAATGTTTACGTATCGCCGCGTACATATTATCTAAAGATGCCTGAGAGAGCTCGGGCTCGTCTTGAGTCAAAATGTTGATCTTTTCCTTTATCATTTTAATGACATCCTTTTCTATAGTTTCCCACTTCTTGACTAATTCAGGATCCGGTCCAGGGTTTAATTTCTTTTGTAGTTCATCCAATACTTTCTGTTCGGCCTCTAATTGTTCCTCAAGTAATGCTAGCTTCAGTTGTGCGGAGAAAGGATTGCATTCGAGGAATATCTGAAAATTCATAAAGTAAAATATTATAATATTGTCAAAAGTTTTGTTTTGTTTATTCCACTTGATCAACTACACGTCTCGTCTACTTCTCTGAGATAAATGGTGAATGTCAATGAGTACTATGTACGATGTAAAGAGAGTTGAGGACAAAAGATTTTGGTGAATTTATCGATAAAAGTTTCATACTAAATTTCTTTTACCATAATCTTTTAAAATAGGATAGCTGGCTTTGTGCAGTAATCTAAAAATAGGGCATCGGATTGTTATCGAGAAATGAGTATTATTAACATACAACTTCATGGTGAGCCACAATTTTCATTTTTATACACTATTTTTTTATTACTATTCCAAACGCCATCCAGGGACCATTAGCTGCGTAACAATAAAGTTGTATGTTAATGATATTCATTTCGCGACACCATAATCCCTCTCCAATTTTTAGGTAATCACTTAACAAAGCCAGATATTCTATTTTAAAACATTATGGCGGCAGAAATTTTGTTTGGAAGCATTCTGAGCGGATCCCCGTTAAGGAGAATAACGGCACTCCTACTAGTTAGCCCTAAAAGCTGTGTATGGTATATGTCTCGAAGAAATAAACTAAACAATAAAGTATGTACAAAATATATATAAATAAAAATTAAATGCTGTCCGTTGGTAAGCATATCACTTGAGAACGATTTGACCCACTAGGCTTTGTTTGCAAAATATAATTTTATAGATGAATGGATGGATGGAATTTGAACCGGAAAACGTCCGTGGGGTCAATTACTACGTAATAATAAAAATGTAATATGTTTTACTTTGAGTAGTTGAATGGCAGCCTTCCTAACTAGCGCGGCCTTGTCTTTCAGCCGTCCGATGGCTCGCTCCAGCACAGCCCCCTGCCGACCCACCGGCACGCAGTTCTCACGTTGCAGACGGCACCAGTACTGAAGTACCTGAGATAGTTATATACTCAAATAAGGTACGGTTTTTAAACACCTGTATATATATATATATATATATATGGGGTTTTGCACTTAGCCTTAATCTCACCTGATAGTAAGTGACGTAAAGGCCATTGGATAGTAATCGTGCGCACCCAGAAGCCTCAATCTAATGAAGCGCTGTCTCTGCTACCTTTCATACCGGAACACAACAGTGCTATTAACACTGCTGTTTTGCGTCAGTCTTAGGTAACATGGTAGTAGCTAGACATGTCTACGAGATGCGAGTAATGCATTACGCGTGATATTACCCGACCGCGTACTGTTGCAGCACACATCACTTGACCATCTCAAACATAACTCATTACCTCCGCATTTCTCATGGCAGGCATACGTTATTCCCCGTCACTCGCACCTTTTTTTTTCGAGCGCGAGCTCGGATAATCCGACAAAACCATAAAGACGGATGGAACGCGCATATGATACTAAAATGCAACCGATAATAATTTTAAAAAAGATAAGGCTTACATTCTACGCATTTTAATTCCGAGCCAGTGATGTTTAGAGATCATGTCATTCATTACAAATATTACAGCGACAGTACTGCCATGCGACAGCGCGCATTTCAGGTGATGTTTCGAGTGATGCGTAATGGTTCGAAGTGATATCACGCGGTACGAAAAGTAATGACCTATAACATTAATTTAAAAAGCACTCTTTTGCGCATGTCTAGTGGTAGCTAGCCAACCAAACCGAGTACTGATAGGTACCCCCACTAGGAATCGAAGCTGGAACCTCCGGACTGTGAGTCTAGTCTAGGTATGTACCTTGTGCCTGACGTACGCGGAGATGTCGTGCATGTGTTCGTACAGGTCGTCTAGCATCTCGTCCCTGGTGGCGCGCTGCTGGTCCGTGAGACCCTCCCCGCGCAGCTCCACGCTCAGCACCTCGCACATCATGCCCAGAACGCTGATACGAAGCGTGTACGACTGAAATACATATATGGACAATACAATGTACAAGAAGCGTGTGCAACTGCAATAAGCATGTACGACTGTAGTAAATATGGAATCCAATGGAGAAGTGTAACGACATAATTATCCACGCACCTCATCACTCTCCAAATAAGTCTGCAAAGTCCCGATAGCGTTGATCATCTCTTTGGGGAGTTCCTTTGTGAGTTCCAGAAGGAAGGCGCCGCAGTTCCTCGCAGCGACCTGCTCGGTGCCTCCCGACCCGTTCTCCTCATCTGATGACGCGAGAGCTTCAGCTATTTCACGAACCTTATCAAAACAATTCCAACAAAATTAATCTTAAAATAATAATGAGGTCCTTAAGGTCAGCAGCGACAGTCATATGTTACAGGAATGAATGTATATTATGTACTTTTTCATTTCCTAATGTAGACTTCAAATATTTGTAAAAATAAACTGTGTAAATTAGCAACTCCCATGTTTTTTACAATGAAAAATGTAATTTAAAAAAAAAATCTTTTTTAAAATACACATGACTGACTACTGGAATAACAGGCTAGGAATTGATGCAATGTAGGAATTCCTCTTGAATACTTATTTCAAATTTAGTTACCATTTGTGGTCCAAAAGTTCCCAGACCAAAGTCCTTTGTTAACTGCACAACACCTGCACAAATTGATGAAACTGCATGTTCTGCCATTTGCAGGATCTGAACAAAACAAAAATGAGAGTCCAAAATAAGTAAATAGAGTGAATAAAGATATATGACTTAGGAAAATATTTTTATGTACATAATAATGCTTTTTGTGCATCTTCTAGAAGGTGGAAATTTAATCTCTTCCAAAGTTGTTACAATTACTTTGAAAACTTTTAAAAAATCTTGAAACGATTTTCGAGTTTAGTTCATAACAGGATTAACTGAACGCGCTGGGTTTCTCTTTATTTATTTTATTCGTGGTTTGACCCTATTGTCAGTAAAACGATTGATTCGGGCGGGAAAGGAAGAGACAAGGACTCACCTGATGACGCACCGCTTCTGGATCTTGAGTGGCCACTCTGCGATGATCCCACAGTTGGTAGGATGATGATGCTTATAATTATGCACAGTAAATCACTGATTTGGTATAACAGTTTAGCACAGAACACAATTTGATAAATTCAATGTTATGTCGGCGGTATGCGGACGCGCACTGGGACGGACTCACCGCCGTTGGTGAGACAAGGATGGGGCGAATTTGGAATCATGTGTTAGAGAGAGACACCGTTAATTTCAGGAGGGAAATCAATGTTCTACTGACAATATGGCGTAAACATCCCCCCGGGCTTGACAGGATCCCATCCTTCAAATACACCCCAAAGTATATTATTTATATATTATTATTTTATTTATTAATATTAAAATTAATTGTATTGAGTATTTAATAACTACGATATTGAGTGGACTGTATATTACTAATTTTTATTGTTATTGAGCAATAGTGAAGGTTTCTCCTTCACTATTGAACTTGATTGACTATGAAGAATTGGATGCTGACTATAATAATTGATATCAACATTATTAAGCCTTCCTCCTACGCTTAAAAGTCCATCTTTAATAAAGGCATTGAGTTTTAGAAATCGTTGCGATAATATTCTTCCCGACTGAGATACATTAATTTCCTCAGCGAAAACAACCTCAGCTGGATCAAACTGCTTGACCGGACACTCGATAAACCGTGCTCGAGCGAAATGCCCATTGAACTACAGCGGACGATCAACCAGATGATCAGGTACTACGTCTCCTGACAGACTGACAGCGAGATTACTTTTTCCAGGGCTGTAATAGACCTGCCCTGTATCCAATCGACTTGGATCATTTTCAAGCAAAGGCGCGGGGATACTTGTCACGACCTCGGATGAGTTGCTAGAGAATTTTCCTAGCTCAACTCCACCAGATGCAAATAAGTCGATAAGCTGATTTGACAGCTCGACTCCTTCATTTACCGAAGAGCAGCTGGTATCCAAGCTGTCCATGTATAGTTCCCTTTCAGCCACCGCGGCGGCAGTGGGGAAGCGGTCTCGTTCGTCCATAGCAAGCTGTCGTACTGTACGTATAGCAAGGTAAGGACTACAACATAACCCGAACGGCACACGGGACATGTCAAAGATCTGTATCGGATCATTAGGATCAAGTCGATAATTGAATGACCTTTGAAAGCGCGTGTTGTTGTCGTCCACCAATATGCGTGAGTACATTTGACGAATGTCAGCACTAATTGCTATTTGGAGCAAGCGAAATTTCGAAATCATTTTGAACAGATCATTTTCGTGCACTAAATCATTCAATGATTTTCCCGAGGAAGTTGGATTACTCGCGTTCAAGTCAACATGCAAGGTAGTTGAACCTTTATCCCTGCGATCCACCACAGCATGGCGAGGAATCACGTATTGCTCCTTCGTAGGTTCGACCTCAGATATAACACCGACTGGTTTTAAATAATCCTTTTGTAGGGATTCTACGAACACGTTATCACATTCCTTCTTAATCGAAGGGTTAGATAACAATTTGCGCTCTAATGATAAATACCTACGCTCGGCGGAGTGCATCGAGTCGCCTAGGGCGCACGGATCGGTACGAACCGGATGCGGGACCACACAGTGCCCGTTCGAGTTTCGATGGGTAGTTTCACTATTCAGTGTCTCGCATTCCTGTTTGTGAGGCGTGAACAAATTTGTCACATTTGGAACTTGTTTTAATTCTAAAAACTGATTTGTGCAGTTTTCCAGAGACTCATCTGACGTTCTAATGAAATAAGAACGCACGATATTATTAGTGGGACTAATGACCGGGGCCTGACCTACAATTACGTAACCT
This sequence comes from Carcina quercana, assembly GCA_910589575.2. Classification (NCBI taxonomy): domain Eukaryota; kingdom Metazoa; phylum Arthropoda; class Insecta; order Lepidoptera; family Depressariidae; genus Carcina; species Carcina quercana. The sequence continues at coordinate 5,174,933 of OU342439.1, forward strand.
AATGAGGTTTCTATAGCGACAGGTTCGCCGGCCGTCCGGGAGATAGTGTTCGGGCCCAGTATGCGGCCGAACACGTCAGATCCTAAGATAAGATCAATAGGTGCGGGGATATTGTAATCATTATCCGCTAATGGAATATTATTTAAATAATCCAAGCGAGTGGTATCGATCTTCGCGGTAGGCAATTCATTCGTGATACGATTTACGACCAACGGCTGAATTGTTAACCGGACAGAGTCGTCATACCGAGACCGGAGCGTCAGACACGTCACGCCGGCGATAGGGTTAGTAATGTCCCCTACGCCTGAAACAGACCTTTGTTGGGATGGGTGTATTTCGATATTTAATCTTTTACAACATTCCATTGTGATTAATTCATTTTGACTCCCGTTGTCTACCAAAATTCGTAACGTCGAAATATTCCCACCCGCGTCTAAGGTATGACACACAGCAGTGCCCAGCAATATGCATGAGTCACGCCTCCGCTGTTGTCCGACAGTCGAGCACATGACAGCAGGGCCGGCGTCAGACGTGTCGCTCGCACTCGTGGGGAACTGCTCCGTCACGACCGCCGACGTTGTACAATTAGTGGTACTCGCGGCATTACTGGTCGATGACGTATTATCATTATTTTGTGAAAAATGTAGTAAACTATGATGACTGCGAGAACATTCCTTACACCGCTTAGTGACGTTGCAATTAAGAATAGTGTGTTTGTTACTCAAACAATTAACACACAATTTATTTGCTTTAGTGAATTTATATCTTTCAAGTGGACTAGTCGCCAAAAAGTTGGGACATTTATACAAATGGTGGTGCTCACTTTTCCCACACGACAAACATTTATCTGGTTCATTAATGTTAATAAAAGTTTTAATATTAGACCGAGACGGTGAAACATTTTTCTTACTTCCCTGAGTACGGCCCTGCTGCATACTTGGGGTAGCCGCATTGTGAGCTCGCTGCATCACATGTGATTGGTTGCGCACAAAGTCAACGAATTCACCACAACTCGGAACGGACTGATGGTCATCGAATTTTAATTCGAATGATTTCACTGCTTCTAGTCCGATCTTTTTACACGCAATGTGTATGAAAACAAAGTCCTCGAGGTTAGGATATTCTAATTGTTTTAGCGCGGAGTGAAATGACGAAAACTTGTCAATAAAATTTTCTAAATCCGTGGGAGAATTTTCTATAACATTAGGCAAGCTGAATATTTTATCTAGATATGAAGCGGCTAACATTCTTTTGTCGTTGTATTTAGTTACTAACGCCTTCCATATTACTGGATAATTCTCGGCTGTGGGTAGAATTCCTTGACAAATGCTAAGCGCTTTGCCGCTCAATTTGCCCGTCAAGTATTGAATTCTTTCACCGTCCGTTAAATCCTTGTTTTCGTGAATCAACGATCTAAACTGTTCGTAAAAGATGGGCCACGTCTCACTTTCCCCGTTAAAGGAATTAAGCTCCAATCTGGGTAATTTAAGTGATTGTCTTTCATTAGAATGGGTATTAGTACTCCTAGGTTGCGTCAATAGATGAATTTTATATTTAATTTGAGCGTATAATTGTTCAAAACTCAATAGCATATTATAATCAGGACTTGGACCTTTCTGTGCTGAAATTAAATACTCATTCCTATTTTCTATCGTGTTCAAGAAATCTGTTCGCAATGTATCAACAGTGAAGCTATCTGCAAGAAATAAATCGATTTTGATGGGATCTGTCCCTACGTTCTTACTCGCCTCATAAATGGTTTGAATTCGCGAGTAATGTGCACTCAATTTATTCTGATAGTTCAACAGAACACGATCTTCGGTCTCGGCCTTACTTTTACCCGCACTTGTCATTTTAATTTTAACTAGCGGGTGGTTCCACAAAATTAATAAAATTCAGATTTTAATACAACGAAAATGGATTAAATCCTGCTCGTATGGACCAAATGAACGCGCTGGGTTTCTCTTTATTTATTTTATTCGTGGTTTGACCCTATTGTCAGTAAAACGATTGATTCGGGCGGGAAAGGAAGAGACAAGGACTCACCTGATGACGCACCGCTTCTGGATCTTGAGTGGCCACTCTGCGATGATCCCACAGTTGGTAGGATGATGATGCTTATAATTATGCACAGTAAATCACTGATTTGGTATAACAGTTTAGCACAGAACACAATTTGATAAATTCAATGTTATGTCGGCGGTATGCGGACGCGCACTGGGACGGACTCACCGCCGTTGGTGAGACAAGGATGGGGCGAATTTGGAATCATGTGTTAGAGAGAGACACCGTTAATTTCAGGAGGGAAATCAATGTTCTACTGACAATATGGCGTAAACATTAACAGATTTGGAATAATTAAAATGTGTTTCAACCTGCACTAATTTAATGATGCTTGAAGTTCCATGGTTGTATTTTTTTATGAGGACACCAAGAACTTGAAACACTGTTTCTCTTACAGCTTTATTCTTAACAATTTGTTCTTCCAATGCTTTGTAACATGGGTTTGCTACCATTCTGAAAAAAAAAGGTACTTAAATTACTATCACATTAATGTCATTTTTTGATCAACTATCTTAATTTTTATATATATATTGAAGATAGACCAACACTTGGCCTCAATCTCACCTGATGGTACAATAAATTGAATTTTCACATTAATAAGAGAAAACTTGAGGCAAAATTAAATGTTCTTCTGCTTAAATACTACAACACAAACATAACAGGGACATCAAGAAAGAACTTACGAGACAAAGTTGTCCTCAGCTAATGGAGGGTCCCAGAGACGTGATAGTGGTTGCTGAAGAACTAAATGCAGCACCACAAGGGCTGCTTGTTTATCAGACTCCGTCCAACCACAGAATTCATCATCATCTGTTGCTTTCTTCCCTTTCTTGCCCAATGTGAGTTTAGTAGAGTTCTGGAATTTTCACTTTTTTTATTAAAACTGTGAAACTAATTAATGTAAACCTTGACATGAATTGATCTAACAAAAACAAGTAGGTATTCAATAGAAATCAAATATAAACCTCATTTAGTCAAATTAAAAAATGACTGGTATGTTTAGTAATACATTTAAAATTAATACTATATTACAAATTTATATTTATAAAATATCATCAGACCAGATCAACTAGGCCAAAATAAATTGCAGATTGTATTAATAGATGTACACCATAGATTATAACAGAAAATAAAATCTAATAGCAGGTGTAGATTATAACAATGTGATTTAAACAAAATCATTAGAACAATGATGCATTTAGTTTAATGTTTAATATAAAAAACTACACATACGTCAGCTGCAAGTTTAGTATCTTTAGTCTTCATAATTTGAGTGAATAGGTACATAATCATCTTAACAATGTTTAAGTTCTTTATTCGGACTTCTGTATCAATCTGTTGATCTTGAATTATTAGTTCCAGATGGTTGCAGAGGCTCTTCGCTGCTCGGAGTATATGGTCAAAGCCTGTAACAATTTATATAAGGATAATATAAATTAGAATTTTTATCAATTTATATGGACATCAGCTAGTATGAAAATGTAGTTATAATTTAGTTTACATATACAAATTGAAACAATGATTACCTTTATTTATAATGTTCCATTCAAGCTTATTTCCATGAACTATTATCGAAAAATATGTGTCAAAGTGCTCTAATATGTATTCAACACCATCGGAATTGTAAGCACGAGCAGAATCTGTAAAAATACCACAATAGTTCACTTAGAAAATAAATATAACATATTATTGTCTACAACTTGACTTGGTTTTTAGTCACACATTACATAGTAGTAGTAAAAAAATGTTGGTTGTATGTATTCAAGCGACGTGTCTATCACCATATACAGCTCAAGAGCTTATTTATAAGTTAACTATGGAGTTAATTGTTGAAATATCGGTGCTCAGCCTGTAGGTTTTGAAATTGAAACATTCAACTGTCGTGTCTGATACGTACCCTGAAGTTGAGATAATAGTAGTCGAGGTTGAACTATATCTTCGACATGATATTTCCCAGCGTGAGATTCCAATAATTCATCCTTTTGCAGGGGTATAGCGAATTCAAAGTGACTCATGATGGAATCCTTATCAAATATTTTTTTTCCATAAAGGATCACATACTACGATACTATTTATATAGTTTATATTAATAAATACATGTATTTAAGTATAACTTTGCCAAAAATAGCATAAAATTTCAAAATAAGTCATAACAACGACGAAGCGCCAACAAACGTATTTTGATATTTGAAAAATATTTCGTTTAAAAACATTGTTGTATATTTTTGATGATTTTAGGTAAAATAATATTTATTTCCAATTTTGTATAGCCCATGATTCTAATATATTGCAGTTATTGTATTAAGTGCACAATATAGTGCTAAATAATTACTGTTCAATTATTTTCAAATAACATATTCTCTCATTGTTGCTGTATTTTCATTGATCATAATCTATCATAATTTTAGAACGAAATTAATAGAGGTAAAAAAACCGGTACAACCCTAAACTGAATTTAGTGTTGTGTGTGACGCCCTTATCTTAATACAAATATTTTATTTTTTCACGCTGGTAATACATGTAGCTGACACGTTGCTGACATGTCATTTGACGTTTTACCTTTTTTCGCCAACACAGCGAAAGTTTCAAGGGATACTTTGTTATTTCCGACGTTATTTCTGTGAGAGAACCGTGTTAAGTGTTGTAAATATTAGCTGAGTTTATTTATTTATTTTAAAATGTCCGGGAAAACGAACAAAGCATTTACAAAAGAGGAGGAATTGCTGCTCCAAGATTTCAGCCGAAATGTCTCCACAAAATCGTCGGCACTTTTCTATGGGAATGCATTTATCGTGTCTGCTATCCCCATCTGTGAGTATTTTCGTTACCACCATTATCTAATAATACTATTAAAATAGGTTTCATTCAAGAAATCATTTAAATTTGAGTGAAAGCTACTTAACCTATATTGTTGATAACCATTCTTTCCAGTCCAGACCATAATTTTTTAACTATACTATTTTAGGGCTTTTCTGGAGAGTGCATGCTCTGGAAGTGAGCTCTTCTTTGGCTTGGTTCGGTCTGGTCACGGCCGCTAGCACCTGGCTACTCGCTCTGGCATACCGTAACACCAAGTTCCAGCTGAAGCACCGTGTGGCGGTGAGGCGGGAGGATGCCGTGGCCCGCGAGATGTCCCGGAAGCTCGCAGACGACAAGAAGATGAGCAGGAAGGAGAAGGATGAGAGGTAGGCTCTATCTAATTAGTTGCACCATATGCTATGAATTTTATTCTATCCTGAAGATCCTGTTAAATAGATTTTTAAATCATAAAAAGTAGCATAGCACCCAGCAGTGGGTGAAGCAGGGCTGATGAGGGATGGTAATTATATTTTTCTTCAAAAATATGCTTTACCAGGAGGCATGCTGAACTCTGAGTTATATTAATTGAAAAAAGGGAAAGTGCAACAAAAATTAGAACAAGTAAGGAGTTTCAAGATAAAATGGCTTTTAAGATTGAAAATCAATTTCTGAATCTTTTTAACAGCATTCAAAAATGTGTTTATATTATTTAATTAAAACTCTTTATTTTAGTAATTATTAGTGGTGGCACTGTGGATACATAGTTCCTTACAGTTTGTTACTTTAGGTAACCAAATGGAATAATTGAAAATGTTATCTACTAACATAAGTTTTTCAATAAATGTCCTCATAGGAATGTTTTTGGCTGGTGATTATAATAATCCATATAATATTATCCATTTAATGTTTCTTCATAATTGCAGGATCCTGTGGAAGAAGAATGAAGTAGCTGACTATGAAGCCACCACATTCTCCATCTTCTACAACAACGCCTTATTCTTGGCCATCGTTATTCTAAGCAGCTTCTACCTGCTGCGCTCTTTCACACCTACTGTGTATCCTTTTTATAAACAAAAATATTTTTGCTTGTGACTTCATAAATCATCCAATGAGAATATTTTATCAGGGTAATAGTAATCTGTCTCACTACATCACATGTGGTGTGGCTGGCTATGTGATGGCCATATTTCATCAAGATTGGTTTAGCTGTTTAGTGGAGACAATTCCACTTAGTAGTCCATTTTTTAGCTGTACCCATAATAAACGAGGAAGCAAAATGGTGCATGTGGAATGGTGGAATATCAACTAAGTAGGGGTGGAACCCAGCCGTTTTTCTAATTGACTGGTTTTAAAAAGGGAATGGTGGAATTAAATCATGTAATTCAATTGCTCACACTCTGAAATAAAGCCTGTAATAGCCTGGCTATTTCATGCCAGTGTTCCAGGCTCTGTAGTTGTTTTGCGCTAGTTTTCTATTGGATATGTCTTATGTACAATGTTCATAGCATAATTTCCTGAATGTGTATACAGTAACTACATTGTGTCCCTGACAGCTGCGTCTGGACTCCTGGCCCTGCTGTCCACTGGCACCAAGTGAATACATCAACAGAAAAGACTAGAGTGTTGTGTTGTGAGTGCATACATAAAACTCAACATGGTTTCTCTCTCGTGAAGCGGTGTCCTTTATGCTTGTGTTTATTTAAAACTGTTCCCATTAAGTAAGCTAAAATATGTTGATAGAGTAATTTACAATTTTAATAATAAAAGAACAATGTTTTCAAACAGTCTTCGGTTTTATTTACAAATATAGTAAAGGAAACTTACAATTATCAGTCCTTATATCTATAAACTATTCTACTGCTGTTCTTATTGATCAGGGTGGGTTGTATAATTACATTCTTAAACAGCCTTTTTTCAAAAGGCAAGACACCTGCCGATTCAAGCTGTTCAGTGGCGCTTTATTTTTCTGGAGACATGACGACATGAGACTTGACAAAGTACAAAATTTTGTTATATGTACAACTTGATTCATACAAATGACTATCATTTTAAACTGTCGTGCACTGCTATACAGCAGATGTATGCTAAATTTTTTTAACCAAAAATATATGATTTTTTCAACCATTTAATTAGCCATTGTGTATAAATACACAACTAACCACTGTCAAGTAATTTATTTGTTTGAAATCTCATCTACGGTTTTGTCTCAAGCGCGAAAGCGACTTTATACTTTTATTGTTTTTTACATAAGTAATATTCATACACATTAAATGTTTATTTCGATGTTCATATTCTCTTTATTTATTGCTGTCATCAATTACAATTTCGATTACATTCACAATTTATCAACATTACCGAGTAGTCGCCGAAGCTAATTTCAAATGACTAGAAAGCAAAGTCGTTATTACGAACATGATACGTATAAATTAGTCGAATTTTCGTATTGTTTCCGTATGAATTGATGCATTATTTAGTCAGGTGATATACACTGCAGACAGTGAAACCACGGATGTCGTTTCGTTTGTTGAATCTCGGGTCGTTCACACTTCACGTGTCGTTTAGCGATCACGGACGCGGATAGTGGGTTACGATGAATAGATTTCGTGCTCGCTACTCAGATATGCCCTACGAAAGCTGTGAGACGGTGGCTAAAGAAGTTGCAAGTTATAAAATGAAATTATTCGTGATCTAATAGGCGAATTTTAAATTTAGGATTTTTCTGAATTTTATTATTTTATAATATATTTTTAGCAGATCGAATGAATATTTTATTGAAGGGGTTGATATTTCATTGAGATTCTGTTTCGTAGGTAATATTTGAAGCATGCGCATATTTCTTCTTAAAATTAAGTTTACAACGCGATATTTTGTATTTATTTAAAAAAAATTGAGTCATTTGTAAAATTACGCTTATAAAAAATATTTACATTATTTTCAACAAGGAGATAAAAAGCAAATCCTGACTACGGGCCTGCTTAGTTGTGTACCAACGCGTAAATTGCCAAACGCCTCACAGCCTTTATGTTGCAGATAAAATTTTACAACCCATATAGAAGACCAAGACCATAAGAACCAATTAAGTTCATCAGATTTTGACTACTGATGTGCACGAGTGAAACCCAATTATTCCGATTTTTAAAATTGATTGATTGTTTGATTGATTAAAAAAAAATCTAACAGATTTAGGATTTAAGGCATATACGACCTTAGACTTGAAACTACCTAAATCGTTCGTTTCTATTGTCCTATTTAAAAACTATATCCGACTTTGCCCCTCTCCTCATGTCTGGAAAACACCAAATATAAAATTGTTGCCTACGATACCAAATTGGTCGTAAACGTCCATCTTTCTCTTTTACTAGATTATCATTCTTCAAAATTAAAATTTTGATTTAGACACTAGTGTTTTTCCCTTCACATTATAAATTATCAAGTAGTTAAGATATCGTCCAAAACTATGGCCTTGTCAGTCAAACCGCTCTGTGATGTTAGGATATAGGTACATACAAGTTGTTTTGCCTACACATGATACTGTCCAGACCCCTGGGATCAATCAACCAGCGCGGTTGATTGACCAAATTTTGAAATTATATACTGGCTGTCCAGTAGCGGGCTGAATCAGGGTTAACGACGGAATGTATCATACTTATCAAAAGCAATCGAAATCTTGAATAGCATTAGGTAATTATTGCTACCCGACTATCATTTTGTCGTACCCATATACAAATATCACAACGCTATGTTGCCATTCTGTGTTCATAAAGCTGTAGTTACAGCCGCTGCGTGCTAGACGCGAATTGCCGCTGTGTCACTGTCAAATCTCACTGTTCATAGTGAACGCTGGATTGTCAGGAGCTCAGTACATCATGCCGACGTGAAGCGGCTCCGGCCGCTGGAAGTACACGTTGGGGTTGCTGCTGAAGGTGGGCTCGACGCTCGTGTACACGTGGCCCTCCTCCCCGCGCACCATCACGCCTGCACACACAACACACACTGTCAGCACTCTTGTAGGCGAGTGTACACTCGAGTACAGTCAAGTACAAAAATATGTATCCATTTTTGAACCGTCACATTCACATTTGCTTGTTCCTATTTAGTATATTGAGGGAAATTTCAATTAAAGGTGAATGTGACCGTTCAAAAGTGGATACTGGAGTACAATAATATGTATCCGCTTTCGTACCATGTCACATTCACTCTCGCTTGTCCTGTGCAGTGTGTTGATGTTGAGGGAAAAGCCAATTAAAGTTGAATGTGATATGGTTCAAAAGTGGATACATATTTTTGTACCACTGCTCTGTACCCACGCAAACATAGCAAGTTACTACAGTACGACAAATTACAGTAATCCAATATAAACTTCAACAACCAAGGCATAAAGTTGTAGGTCGATGGGAGAAAACTGACAGACTGTAGTAGCTTAGAGTGCTGCCTTCCGTACACTTTATGGAACTTTGACTTTTCGAGTTTCCGCGTGATTTTGCTTTGTCTACAAAGGACTTTGTGTGAAATTAATCGATTTCCTAACAAACCCATCACAATTGTATCGTACGAGACTGGCAGTAGCAATACAATTTATAACATTACATATCGCCCTAAGCTGCATAAGTCCACTATTCGACATGAGCCACCGTCATAGACCTACAAATCGGAATATCCGTTTGCCGTATCGCATTATAAGATGTTGTTGATACATATAAAGACATTGAATTAGTTAAAAACTTAGTAGGTATCATATTTGTTCACAGAGAACGAAAACTCTAAGTAACGCCTTCTACAAACAGAAGTTCCGACTTGTATACTGTTTGTAACAGTTCGCTAGGATGTACTAAATGAACCTATAAATAGCAAATTAAGTTGTTTTAATTCGCAAAATAATTTTTTGTTTGTATTTAACCAACTTATTATTGTGTAAGTATATCATGATGAGTGTAATTACATTGTAAAGTTTGTTGAAGTTGTAATTTGACCACTCTGTTGTAATTCGGGTAACATCGTCGACCACATCGGCACATAATATCAGGTGAGATTGTGGTCAAGCGTTGATATATCTATTATAAAAATAAAACTATGTACAAAGAAATAAAATCATTCAGAGAGTAGCTTCATAAAATAGGGAATTTATTAATAATAAAATAATAAATAAAAACTAGTGAATAGCTTAGGTTTGATTTTATAATTTATAATAGGAATTTTATAGCACTTAACCACCTCCATGGCATCCGCCTAAATGTTGTATTCACAATCCGGAGGTCCCGGGTTCGATTCCCAATGGGAGTATCTATCGGTACTCGATTTGGTTGGTGGAAGGGCATTTTCTATACCAGCCTGGCTACCACCACCATGCTACCCAAGTCTGACGCTAAACAGCAGTGTTAATAGCACTGTTGTGTTCTGGTATGAAAGGTGCAGAGCCAGCGACTCAGTAGCTTGAGTCATCTGGGTGCGCACGATTACCATACAATGCCCTTATCGTCACTTACGATCAGGTGAGATGAAGGCCAAGTGCAAAACCCATCATACAAGCAATCATTTAAAAAATAAATAAAGATATCAGTAGAAGACATTACGAGAACGTAATTGAAGTTGACTATATCAAGCACCATCCAACCTCCCGAGCAAGCCGGTTTCCGAAAAGGCCTTAGCTTGGCTTTAGCACTGTAGAAGAAGAGGACAGAAGACTGAGGAGTATAATCGGCCACTGCTTGCCTTTGATTCAATCGAGACATGGGCCATGATTAAGTCCCTCCAAAGTCACATTGACTATCCCTATATCGAAATGTGTATATGCATAAATATTTATATAATAAAGCCACTATGTCTGCACTGCACTGCACATTTTGAAATTATAAAATGTTAAGTGTGCGTAAGTAAGCAAATGTGTTTAAGTTTCATGTGCAATATAATACAAATTATAGTAAAAACTGCATTCGGTTTTACATTGGAAAAAATATAATAATGTATGTCTAAATGACATGATTGCGGCGAGCACGAGTGGGTTAGGTATGCCGGCCGATCAGCTCTGCACTAGAAGCCGCTTTCATAATACTTAATCGTTGTATCGAATGCAATTAATTACCTGGAGGCATCAGATAGTGATAGGGGGTATAGTTGTAGTGGTAGTGCATAAGGGGGTGCGGGGGGTAGTGGTGCGGGGTGCAGGGGGTGCGGGCGTGCGGCGAGCCGGCGAACACCGCGACGTACGGATCTGCGAACACAACACGGTATGCAGCATGTAGTGGTGCGCGAAGCATGGTCTCACCGTAGCGCGCGTGGATACTTAACTAACCGGCTGGCTGAGCGGGCGGCTCCTTGCGGTCGAGCGCGGGGTGCAGGCCCGGCGTGCCCGACACCACGCCGTACTTCACAGGCTTGAAGTGGAAGAACGAGGGAGAGTATCCCGACCCTCCGGCGCCCAGCGAGCTGAGACCCTCCTCGCGGTCCGCGTCCCACCGACCCTCGCGACCCAGCGCTGCCAGGCGGCGACCCTTCGGCGCGAACATGAGAGCGAACACGACCGCGCATGTGGCCAGCAGCCCCGCCGCCACGCAGGCGTCGCGATGCCGCTCGGGCGCACCCAGTGCCGCCGCCGTCCAGCACACCCACACGGCGGCCGTGGCGCCGCCCGCGCCCGCGATGTGTGTCGCTTCGCGGTAATTGTCGCGGATGCCGCGCGACCGCAACGCCACACCACATACCACTGCGATCAGGAACGCAGCGTAGCACAGCGACATCAGCAGATCCGACAGCGGTGATTCGCACCGCGCGGTTGTGGTGCCGCCCGGCGCTGCCGCCAGCACGCCCACGCGCGGGGGGGACCCGCCCAGCCACTGCGCACCGATTGCCACTTGTATCATCACCGCGAAGAACAGGAGCAGTCCTTGGTACGCCGCCGGGAGATATACGCCCCCGTTCAAACTCAATAGGAAAACGCACTTCACGAGCAGCGAGGCGAACACCACCACGTAGGCCACCCCGGTGCCGAAGCGCACGGCGCCGCACGTGAACGCGGTCGGCGTGGCGGCGTACAGCGCCGCGGTCGCCGCACACGAGAACAGTCCGAAGAGCAGCGTCTGTCCGAGCAACAGGTGTCGCTGACTCGGTGATTTCTTACTCGCTCCCCACACCACAAACGCTTCAAAGCCGCTGAGAGTTACCATGCTGACGCAAGCGAGGGCCAGCACAGGCACCGCCCAGGGCTCCGACCTGAGGGCACCGGAGTGCGGTGCTGGTGACGCGACCACTGGAGCTGTCGTGTTCACCGAAGGCTGCGTAGATGACACCACGATGAATGGTCGGGAGGGTGGGGATGGTTTTGGTGTAGAAGAGCTTCGGTTTGGCACCACGAAGTACTCAGTGCTCATCTCGAGGCGATGTGCCTCGGTGCGGGCGGGGCGTCGGCGTGGGGGCTCCGTGTCCGCCTCGTCCTCGGTCGCCGCTCGCTCGTCGTATTGCTCATAAGCCTCGTCGTAGTCGGGCGCGTCGAGGGTCGCGTGTCGCGGTGGGTAGGCGGCGGGTAGGCGCGGTGAGAGACGGTCCCCGAAGCGCGCGGCGCCGGCGAGCGCGGCCAGCGTCGCGGCGACGAGCACGGCGTACAGGGCCGTCGCCGTCGCCATGGCAGCGCCGCGCTCAGCTGCCAGCTGCCCGCGACGCGCGACGTTCATGCATCCGCATAGGCTCCTTATCTCTGCAATGATATGAAGTGCGCGTCACTCACCGCACGCCCCGACCCGGGTCGCGGCGGGTGGCGCGTGGGGTGACCGTCGCTGACACCGAGATAACCAAAGAGAGTTATTACTCCGCGGAACCGGTTCACTGGTCGCGTCGCAGTCCTAGGGATCTTTGCCGATTTAGTATTCTTTGTCGTTTTGTTTCGGGTCACGAAGGATGAAATAGCTGGCACTTTAAGTCTTTTGTGCCGGGAATGGAACGTGGTGAGGAATAACTTAAGGCTCGGTCGAATGTGCATTCCTGGACACACTCGTAACTCACGGTTATTCATATGTTAAAAGTATGTTAAAGATTCTGTTGTCAGTTTTGTTAATATTGTCCCGTGACTTATTTCTAGCGGATATGTCTGGCGATGCGCGATGTCTTGTCTTTAAAACAGATTTTGTATTCATAATAAACATATCCCACTCGGTGGTGTTTTATTCTTCACCCACTTAAAGTTGTAACACGAAACGGAAATGACAGTCCGATGTTATCGTTAAGTTAACGCGTAGTTGAGATCCTACAGAAGCTCTGGCGGGCACGCAGCGCAGTCGAGTGTAGATACAATTATATTAGAGTCTACTGGTACGTGTAGCCTGTAGCCGGGCGTCGCGCGTCCGCCGGCCGGGAGCGGCGGGTGTTGTGTTGTGAGTGATTGCACAGCGAGCGAGCGACGCGGCCGGAGACAGGGGCAACGAACGTATTATACCCATCCCCGAGCCGAGACGACCACCACCATGCGTGCGGTACTGCGCTGCGACCGACACTATTTGCTAAAGGGAACTTCACTTCTTGAATACAGTGGCATCACGACCTGTTTTCGAGTGGCTTGCTATATGTATTAGTGGCTCTTTGAGCTGTATACCTCGCGAGTCTGTCTTTTCACAGCTTAAAACTGAATAAATGTTCATCTTACAACTTAAAACAAAATATTTTTGACAATATTTTCCACCCCCTCACATCCCAACTTGGTGCTTCTTCACCAGGGTCACAAGATAGATAATGTGACATTTTGGAAAAAAAAATCAAAACGGTTGGAATATATTTTTTTCGCTTTAAATTCAATATCTCCAATATTTTGGAAAAATTTCAAAAAACTGAATCGACAAAATATCCGATATAATTATGGAATCTGCACACAAGAATTTCACGTGAATAGGTTGAGAAATTGCTACCGTTTGGGCATACGAAAGAGCATTTGCTTAAGCTGAAACGGAGACGAGAGATCGATAAAATACGAAGTTCTAAAATTTATTTATTTAAATGTTCTTGAAATTATTTTGTGAGCAGGAAATCGTAAAATGTGTTTAACGATGAACGTTAAAAGTTGTTCCTATTTTCCCTAACTTAAAACTACGTCGAGCAGTCGACGTTTCCCAGCTTCTGATCTATATACAATTATATATTTATGGATATGTCTAAAGCATTCGATTTTGTCAACCATAAGATACTGTTGTCAAAATTATATGCATACGGCATCCGAGGCCCTGCCCTTAAAATTTTAAAATCTTATTTAACTAATAGAAAGCAATTTACTGAAGTCATGCATATCAATAATCAAAAAACAGTTACCAAAGTAAAATCTGAAACTAAAATTATAGAATACGGCGTGCCGCAAGGCAGTATTCTTGGACCGATTCTATTTTTAATCTATATAAATGACTTGCCTAAATCTATTGACGAAAACATGATATTATATGCAGATGACTCAACAGTCCTAATAAAATCTACTTCTAACAATGACTACGAAACTAAAATTAACAGCACCCTTAAAAAAGTAATAGAATGGCTTAAATCCAACAATCTCATTATAAATTTAGATAAAACAAAATACGTCCAGTTTCAATTATCTCATTCCAAACAAATCCCATTAATGGTGACATATAATGGACATAACATAGAACAGATGAGAGAGATAAAATTTCTAGGTGTGATTCTGGATGCTGGTGTAAACTGGAAGCCACACTTGAACTATATATGTACGAAATTGAGTAGCTATGTTTTTGCGTTAAGAAAAGTATCACAACTCGCCTCCCGAAAAACGGCACTCATTGCGTATCATGGCGGTGTGGCTTCTATATTGCGCTACGGGATTATACACTGGGGAAATGCAGCTGACATACATATATTGCCTGTATTTAAATTACAAAAAAAAATGTGTCCGGGCTATTGTGGGTGCAGGCCAGAAGGAAAGTTGTAGAGACTTGTTCAAGCAGCTTGAAATATTGTGTCTGCCATCTTTATATATATTCGAAGTGTGCTTATTTGTTAAGAGTAACTCACATTATTATGACAATAAAACAAACCTAAAACCGAGAGGTAGACGAAATAAACTCGACTTAATACCACTTAACCAGCCAAAGTTAGAATTCTATAGGAAAACACTCTATGTAAACGGAACAAAATTGTATAATCATTTACCTGACAATATAAAAGATCTCAATGTAAAACTATTTAAAACCAGATTGTATGACATTTTAATTAAGAATTGTTTTTATAATACCCAAGAATTTTTTTATATAAATTTTGATTTTTTGACACGTTATAATACTGTATACCGTAGAATAATTACTTGACTAAAATATTGTAATATAAATTATGTAATAATAAATTATTGTACGCCTTAGGGTAGGAAATAGAGATTCAAGGAATGTATCAAACCCAACAACATTGTACCACCTATTTCCATAATAAAGAGTATTCTATTCTATTCTAATTAATTCCGTGCGGATAAGTTTATCACGTTTAGTCTCCCTACTAGATGGACCAACGACCTGGTTAGAGTCGCGGGGAGTCGATGGATGCAGGTGGCTCGGGACCGGTCAATGTGGCGTACCATGAAGGCGGCCTATGTCCAGCAGTGGACATTTCCCGGCTGATGATGAAGTTTATCACGGACAGGATGGCTAATTGCAAACTTATGCTTGTAAGAGTGAAACGCTTGCATTTACGACCATTGCAAATGGGACTACTGGGTCTTATATGCAGTATTTAGTAAAAAGAAAAGAACAGCACAAACTCAGTCAAACGTTTTATTTGAAATTTGCTAAACTTTTCCACGTAAACTAAAAAAAATACAATCAGGCAAGACGTAGTGAAATCATATAGTAAAATATTTTTACTGTATAGCTTTTCTGTGATTTATTATTGTTAGATTACTTTGTGACTGCCAGGTTTGTACCAAGAAAAGAAATATTAATAACCACTGACAGACCATAACTGTAAAATTGACATTAAACTGAAATAAAACATATCTGCTATTAACACTTGGGATAGCTCGGAAATTTAACGGCTTAAAGTTGTTTAAGTTAATGTTCGATATTCCATAGTATTCAGCATTTTTAACGGATTTGAAATGTTTTTCTTTTGTTGGCAAATGAATATATCCATTACTTAAGATAGCCACGATGAACGCACTCTTCTTGAGAAAATTTGAAACCACGCGGTATCATCTCATGTAATACCGTATGTATACGTGTACCATGTAATATGTACCGGGAAGCGTGTATCGGACCGTCCCCCTATTAGATAGACCGACAACCTGGTAAAGGCTGGATCCAAGTGGCTCGGAACCGGTCATTGTGGGCTAAAATACTTTCAATATCTAATACAAGTTTCTTTTAACTTTAAACTGTATGTAAGGACTAAATAAATATTTTTCATTTTCATTTATTTTATCTTACTGCGATCACCAAGCGTGGCGATGATGGCAAATACCATCAAGGAACGTCCGCATGTCGCAGCTTATCTATGATGATAATAATATAGATTGACTGTGAAATGGTTTGTACAACAACAACTTCTGTATATTATAAAGTGAATTCATATTGAAATACGGTATTGGTCTGAGCGCATTCGCTATATCAAGACGACAAGCCGTAAATCAGCGTTGGCCGCAATTTGTCTGAGCGCGATACCTCCAATAAAATATGCATTCGCACCGTATAAGGAAGAGTCTAATTCAGGGGAGATTAGACAAGTTGGCTCTCGGATCGTGACTGCGGACTTATCCGGATCACTACAACACCGTATTGTAGGCAGATTTGGCGCTGGACTAACGGTGAGGTCCGGGCGGGCACTCCGGCGCACTGACAGCGCTCGAGCGATCTGCAACGGTACACCCGCAGTAATGTTATCTTAAATCACTCCCAAATCTTGGCGTGCAGCCGCGGCTCCGTATATCTACCTATCACGACAATTTACAGTAAAATTTAAAAGACTTGTGTTCTGCGCTTTAGAGCTATTTTAAAAAGATTATGTAGTGTGCAACAACTGTGTTACATATATGTTGAAGTATAGTATAGACCGGCCGTGGTTTTGTAGTTGTTTATCTTTGTAAGGTGTCGAGTTCTAGAGAGAGACATCTAGGCAAACTTGCAGGGCAGGGGGGGTCCCCCCGGCCGGCCACGTGGAAAAAAGTGTTCGTACACAAACAGCACTGCTAATAGCAGTGTGCCGGTAATAAAAGATAGACCCAGGATTCTGCTGGGTGAGCAGAACGCTGTCCATCAACGACTCTAAGGCGTCGTTGTCACATACCATCAGGTGAGATTTACACCAAGTGCAAACCTATTATATCTATATAAAAACACAAACGAACCCAGACTACGATTTCTGTAAGTGCCATAAATGCCAAGCGTAATGTGTTAACTCGTAGCTAATAAACTTGTGATAGAAAAGACATCAACGAGATACAATAAACGACGACGTCTACTTATATATAATATTATATATAAGTAACTTATAGTATGATTTTAATCGCTGATTATAAATAGTCTTTTGCAGCTTTTCTACACAATTCACACAAATGCATGAAGATAGAAAATATTTCTACATATAGCCTACGTACACAATTTCTGTTGAAATACTTGACAAGATCCATTTAAAATTAAAATGTTGTGTTCCTGTACTTCTTTTGTCTCGTTAATTGTAAGCCAAATTATTACTGCTGAACAGCAGTGAATATACACACATATATATAACTTGTGATTTTACTATTTTGTATTGTTATTTCAAAGCTATGTTTTGCTATGCTACTAAGAAGACATGTGCTCGGAATAATTTCAATGGTCTATTTAACCGCCTCAATGGCCTAATGGCTACATGTTACAATACAGAAGTCCCGGGTTCGGATGAACCGATTTTGATGATTCTTTTTTTATTTCAAAACTAGTGCTTCCTGTGTAGTCTAATTTGGTCCAGTTCTGACAATGGCATCCATGAATAACCATATAAGTGTTAAATTTGCGTTGGCGTGGAATCGATTCAACGGAAAATGGAGTGTCCCGTTTTTGATGTGCTTTCAAGTATTCGGTTAACAAATAAAAGTCTCTCGATATATATTAGGTTCCGTTGATTGAACTATGGATTTTTCAGGACGGTTTCAGAAATATTTAAATTTCTTTGAAAAAAATCGGTACAAAAATTTATAGACCATCACGTATTGAATTGGTATTTGTAATATATAAGAACGTCTGCTATGCGTTAAGCGAAAGCGGCGTGGGTTTTGTTACGACCTAAAAGGCCTAATCAATCTGAGAGATATTAACGTCTCACACCGAACCATAATGTACAGTTGACACGCCGAGGCCAGGGTACGAGGCGGCGGCAAGTCCAAGTAACCATGTACTTGGAGACAATGACTAGGGAAACAGAGCGTGCTCGGCGCGCGTTGGAAAACTAACAACACGAATAGTCTTGGTGAAACTCGAGTCAACTGCGACGGGACAGTCGCTCGACGCGCCAATACATTCCTACATCATACATCTTAAACTTTATTGTAGTCAACAACACGGATGATGACTAAAAAAATATTATGCTCTCATTCGAGAGACCGTGTCAAAAGATAAATAGCCTTATTAAAGATTTTTCGATACGACTTATAGTTTTCTGATATAACCCGTCGAAAAGTGATTCTAGTCACGTGGTGCAAAAACGCTCCATACAAATCGGTACCTAGGAGTGACGTCACGTCCCCGCATTGAAGTAGATTTGAGTTAACGCGTATAATAACGTTTTTATGTGACCACACTCTTACTAAAAAAATCTTCACAATGTAATTACAAAGCAAAATGTAAAATAAAAAATTTAATTTGAGCAAGTTGGTTTTTTGGAATTTTGGCGGGCGTTATATGCTGTAAAAGTCAAGTAAAAAATTAAATAATATTAGATATTTTAAATTTTATAGTAGTTTTATAATGCCTTTTATGGTTTAAAATACAATTGAACTCCAATTTCATTTGGTGTTATCTAGCCTATTGATTCGTTATTAGATAAGTAGGTAACAGTCAGTAAAAACAAGCCCTTAGATAAGCTCACTAAAACGTTCAGATACTGAAAGTATCCATATCCATATTGATATTAATATGTGAAAATAAGTTTGTTTGTTTATCCTTCCTTAACTTCATAATGGAGGGAATTCACACAGATTTACTTGATCTTTTTACAGAGGTAGTTCAAGTGTCGGAAAAGGACATAGGCTTTTTCTCCCGATCGAACAAGCAATTTCCGTGGGATACCTTCTAAAGTCTCCGCAGACAAATTAGCAAGCAAAGATAGTATGACTATGTAATTAGTATTACAAGAAAAAAGTTGAGTATTTTAACAGTCACAATTATTTTTGAAGTAATTTTTTCGCGCGGTTTTAACAAAGTTTACACGATTTACCAACTGTCAATCTTTATTCCTATCAACATAGGATTTATTTACGAGCACGTGACTCAAGCTCTTGTACCGTGTACTGTTCTGTCAAATGATTTTAATACTTTAGTTGATTAGTTTATGATAAGAAACATCGATCGATTTGCAAAATTTCCGTACCTGCTTATATGTTTACAAATTGTTTTAGTAATCCCATTTTTGTGCTAAATACAAAGTTATATCATGGATAAATAGTTATATGAAGGTCAATGACAAGTGGTAAAGGTTCTACGTTGTCTTACACAGACAAAAATCAAACAAAAAACTTCAGAGAACCAATATGAAATAGAACAAAAGATATATAAAATTATATTGAAGCGTCAAGGATGACCCAAAAGCAGTTCAAGTTCAGCACGTTCAATAAGAAGCATTAATAAAAAGATTGCTAGTACTGATTTTGCTGAGCACAGTGGCATCTCAAAGCCTCTATAAACTATTTTATGTCGGTTCAGCCATGGAGCGGCCCATTAGGTACAATGCGGGCACTGAGACTGGATGAGATTGGCCCGCGACCAAATATGGACAGGATGAAATGAGGGGCTTGTATTCCTTGTAGTGGGTGGAAATAATCCTCAATAAAGTACGCAGAGGGTTTACGATATATCGTTTTCTTGATGTGTATGTGCTTCAAACGGTAGTCTAATTGGACCCCTTCTACTGAATGTTACATATCGGCATTCTTAGTTGAAATCAGGATTCTTAGTTTCGAAACAGTTATGTACGTTAGTATATTGATTTTTCTGCCTCAATTTTTTTTCTTTTTCACTTCTTTGTCTTCAATTAATTTGACGACGATTTGTAAAAAATAATACTGAGTTTGTCAAGATGTGTGCGAAATTTTACAACTATTTGTTAATTAGTAACTATTTTCATGAATTATTTTATTAATTGATTTAGACGCTTATGCATTGCCGATGCAAAACGACTATTATTAACTTTTAACTGACTACTCGTAGATATAACTAACACTGATGTTGTGGAGAGAGAAAATAAAAACCTATTTTATTTATTTATTATATTTATTATTGAACAATGTTTTAAAAAAGTAATCGAATTATTTTAGTTCTTCGAATACAGAGAAAACCGGCGGCAGTACGGAAATAAAACCACTTTAAATAGTACGACTAGTAGGTTCATGATAATTTCAAGAATTTGGAAGTCTTTGCTCGGTCACCCACTTGCTTTTCAGACTGTTGCGTTAGGTCTCATATTCAAGGCAATAAAACAAATTGTTATACAACTAATCGTTATGTTATCTTAAACTGAAAATTCTGGTCGTTAATACCAATTTGCGCATTGTTTGTATGATGATTTTTAGTAATTTACCTTACATCATGACGAACTATTCGACGACGCGACGATGTTTATTACAGCAATTGGAACAATTCAGTATTGTAGAGTGGCGTCGTTAAATAAGTGTTCGGCCGTTATGTAAATTTGTTGCAATTTCTATTTTTAGGGCTCCGTAGTCAATCAAGGAACCCTTATAATCTTGCTGGGTCTTTTCGAGGCTTAGCTCAGAGACTCTTCCTACGAGATCGCTGTAATTTGGTACGGGTATACAAATTAATCACGCCAATAAAGTGGTATAATACAATTTTGAAAAAAATAATTTCAATGATATCTCCCATACACGTAACTTGGGGATGAATATTGTTTTCGCGTCTACCCCATTGTGTGGGGTATTTTTGAATATGTCTTTCAAAAATTGAGGGTCTAGAACCATAACTTTTCAAGTCAGTGATCCGTTTGTGAAATATTAACGAGTCGACCAAATTATAGAATGTACTTGGAGCGGTCAAAATGAAAATTTCGTACAAAATTCATTTAAAATTACATTGTATAAAATAAGTTCAACACCTTCGTAAGGCGGTCTAGTAGTAACTATAACAAAATTCTTCACAAAGTTTATATATTTACTTTACGTATATCTTCATTAAAAAAAGTTGGCGAAGTATTATACAAGTAATCGTTTCCCTATGATATTTTAATAAGTGTAGTTTATTTCATTAAATACTATAATTTAGGCATTAAATTTTATTGCTTTTAATATATAAAAATTGATTTATCGTCTTGAGCTGAACTGTAATATAATTAATTATAAGTAAAATATGGAACTATAGGTTTATTTGTATTTACATAAATAAATAAAAAATTCTGAAGTTTACGTGGACTAGGTCGCGGGCAGATCATTGTGTACATTACTTTTAGTTAAGCATTGTTGTGATCAATCGGCGGTACTACCACACTTCCTCGTAATAATTTATGTTGGAATTGTAACTTAGGTTCGTGTGGGGTGGTGGGGGGGTGGGGGGGGGGGGGGGGGGATCTCTCAGGATCGTATGGGTGAATTATATTCTAAAGTCAGTACTACACATACACATTTTGTACTAGTCTTTACACATGACCACGAGTCTTTGAACTCATGAAGTTATGACAGTGTAATTAATTTTTTTTGCAGATACTTTTACTCAAATTACATAATTGAAGTGCCAGCTTGTGATTGTTCTGTAAACATCAATTCATGCGACATCGCGTTATGATTACAAATTATGAACTGGGAAAGTCAATACAACTGATAATTAACTAAGTGCAATTAAAAATGCCTTTAAAAACTCAACCAGATTTTTACAAGAACTGCTTCTTCAAGAAGAAGATGTTTCTCTACATTAATGCACATTGTGGTTGAACTTGGTTTATTCATAGCCGTCAGAATGACTTTATTTGAGTTGGGCCTGAATAGGCTACTTTTTATCCGTTTTGAACAGGTAGTTCCCGTTGGATACATTCTGAAATCCTTTCGTACGAAGTCAACGGGAAAAGCTAGAAAGCAAGAATGAAAAATATATTCAGGATATGGACAGCAGCGTCTACCTAAGTAACAAATGTGTGTGTATGTTTATGGCCATTGAATTTCCCGTCATGGAATGTGTCTAAAAGTTATCACGTCGTCGGCATTCCCAAGTAACCGCTAGGACAATTTGTGATCGAGTCTTTTCAATCATCATCATCATCGGCTGCAAGAGTCCACTGTTGGACTTCAGCTTCTCCCATAGAACGCCACAATCCCCACGCTTGGCGGACGGATTGGTGATCACAGTAAGATGCCAGATTGTTACATAGGTAGATGCTGCGACCCATCCCGTGATTTTTTTTGCGTATATCTCAATCAATAATATCGATGACTAGATCGTTGAAGAAAATAAACATGTGAACAAACAACAGGAATGGACAGCAACTAAAGTCGACGCCAGAATTTCACGGATTAGTTTGATATATGTACTCGTAAGTGCGTGTTGGAAAATGTGGCCCAAATTGTTTAATTTTAAATAGTGAGGTACCCATGACAATGTTTCATTTGATGTGGGCTTAGTACATATTGCGGAATTATCATAACCACACTGGGTGGACTGTGACACACTATTGTTGTAAAACTAGAGATAGACAAGCATATACATAAAGTACAAGACGTGTAATCAACATTACAGTCTGTTTGAATATAACTTAACAACATTGTTATTCGAACGGTGCACTGGTGCAGTCAATTACTTAGCATTTATGAGGTACCCTATAGACTGGATAATGCAAGTAAACACCCAGAGACGAAAAAAAATTATGACCGTCTTGAACAACTTCTTTTTACGAAAGTGTATATAATCGATTATGTTATACGTTAAACATAAAATGTAGCGATGCCTATAAATATAATGAAAAGAAAATTTCGTTTAAAACTAATGTATGTACAACATACAATACAAATATATTAAAACTCAAGTTTATTTTTCTTAACTTAATTTTCAGTCACTAGTCTTATATTCGTATCGAACCTGACCGCAAAAAAATGTAAATTTGTAAAAGGTACTAAATAATTTCACATATTATAATATTTGTTATTTAAGTAGGACATGACTGTGAAAATTATAGACTTCATGTGTCAAAGCATTTTTGAGATCTACCCGTAGCAAAATATGTCTAAAATGAGAAAATTACGGAATGTAAATTTGTATTTTTAGAGAAAAAAAATTCAATTCGATTTTAATATAGTTTTTACGTTGAATCATAGGACTCCATATCATAAAATAATTTCAACTTTCAAATCAAATCAATTTATTTGTCCAACATACTCGTAGGTATTAAAGATCTTATATTAAACAACGATCGCTATGTGGAGCCTTGCGGCGTACAAATATATACATAATTATATGTCAAAAACTTTACAGACAGACGGACGAATATGCCTCAACGATAGGGCTCCAACATACTTCGGCTTCGGAACCATAAAAAGGTAGAGAATATTTCTATATAGAAGCGATTAGTAATGCTGCTAATATTTGCTAGTTGACTTTTAAGGAATGAAGGAAGAATCATTTTCAGATTTTACAACCGTTTGGTTCAACGACTTTAGGAAGCCCGGTTAATAATTTTCAGATTTTACTGGCGTTTTACAACAAGTCGTATATTCATACCAATATTCATCGCCACGAACTCTCAATTGAGTCTGGAGCCTGCATCTTCGAGAATCGTGTCTTGCTTTCAATTCACAAGCACGCTCTAAATTACAATTGATTTATTGTCAGGTATGTTCTTATTTATTTTATATTTTACTCGGACCTTAGAGTTTTGCAAATAGGAAATTCCATCCTACGGGAATACAACTCATAAACTGTATGAGTTATTACAATCAAAATAATATTTTATGCCCTTGCTTACTCGTTTTTTATGTCTGGTCATCCGTTTGTAGTTATAGATTAGTAGTTTAGATTTTTTATTAAGATAGATATATTAAAAATTAACGGTTTTCGTTAATATTTGTATAAATATAAACTGCGTTTTTATTTTCTTAAGTAATATAATCCAGTAAATTTTACTATCTTCAAGGAAATAACATATTTGATTATTAAAAACAACGTTTGTATTTTAATAAATAACAATACAATCTTTTATTCTGAAAAAATTGTGCGGACGTTTCTATATTCTATGACTTTAATCTATATAGTTAAACCACTCATAACCCCATAACGGCTGAACCTATTTTTATTATCTTAATTTTTTTGAACTTGTCTCCGCCCCGAATAACAGAATAACTGTTTAAACATGGTATAGATTTACAAAAAAATATTCATTTTCTCATACATTCACTTTTATGCCGATTGAACAAGTAAATAGAATGCAATAAAAGAAAAATCTTAAAGCCACAAGCAAAATGCAGACGAAGTTGCGGGCAGATGCTAGTAATGTAAATGCAACAGATTGTTTGTATGTTTATTTGTGTCGTGCCTCAACAGCGCAAACAATTTTGAAAAATCTGTGTTGCCACTACTATGACATGGATGATACCATGGGCCAACATTCAATCCTATACTAAGTAGTACCCGTGTGAGGTGTAATGTCTGAAGTACACGCAGACGAAAAACTACTGGTAGTACTGGTATGTCATAAGTGAAATATGTGCACTGTTGGCGCTCCTAAAAAGTTCGTCCAATGGACAGCTCTAGGATGTATGTAATATTTATGACGAAGACGCTTGGCTGTACTTTTTGTGATTCAACCTTAGCACATATCATCATTGTTATGTTTGCATAAAACCATTTCATGTTTTAAAGATGGGGTAGCTGTGAAGTTCCTTTAACCTTTTTAGGATTCCGTACATCCGATGAATAAGCGGAACCCTTATATGATCACTGTAGGTATGTGTCTGTCAATGACAGTCAAACAGATTGACACAGATGAGTTTTTGCCGAACTCTTACGAAGCCATGACATGCTTAAAGAGATTTATTTTAAAAATCTTATTTTATTTTATATCAATATTAGCTTCTGCACGCGACTTCGTCAGCGTTGATTTTAGGATTTATCACATACGAACTCCTTCTTCGATCGGCTTAAAAAATATCCTGGGTCCTTTTCCGACCTTTCAACTATCCCTCTTGTACAAAAAATCAAGTCATGCCATGCGTATTTTCTTTTATATAAATATTTATATATATATTTATTTATATATATATATAAGATATATTTTTAGTGAATTTTCTGCTATTCGGGGCAATTCGAGACAATTTCATAAAATCAAAGATCATAAAATTCAGTTAAGCCGTTGTAAATGTTGTAACTAACCCGACTTTTTCTATACATACAGATTTATTCTTTATCTGACTTGTTTCAGCTAGTGTCATGTACTGGTTTTGTCCTCGTCGTTTAATGTTTTAATCTTCCCCAAGTATCGTATCTCTATAAGTATCGATCGAAAGTACAAGTATAAGTGTATCTCTGTCCTGATAAACGATATAATGTAACACGGTCGCATTATGCAAATGAAAGTAAAGCTGTTTATCCAGTAGTCTCGCGGCGGACGGACGGATGCGAGCCCAGACCCGGGATAATGTCCGTTGCATCCATAACATTATCGTCTATAATGACAGTGTGCTATTAGCTCATTTCACGCTCTTGAAACCTGGTCGTTAAGACGTCATATTGGTCTTTAAGGTGGCGGTATATTTAGTATAAGGGCGAGGCTAGAGGCGTTTTCGAAAAAACTGCAAATTAAGGTAGGAGCTGATATTGATGTGTTCGTGTATAATTGGAGACTGACGGTTAACATAAAAGAAGATCGGGTTGGGGTGCACAAAAGGGGGCGCTAAGACGGGACTTGGAATCGTCATGATTTTTTCTTTATTTATCGTTTGGTTCCTTACTACAGACAGATGACTTTAAACCCTGTAATGCGACACCATTACAGGGACACATCTAGTGGACCTTGTCTAGTCTGTCCTCCATGTACTGCACTGTCCCACAACTTCACAGTTGATCTTCTCTGAAGACCCGGCGACGTTCCGTTCTGAGACTGTTTGAATTAAAAGTTACGTAGCAGGAGACCTTTCACAGCTTTGTTTGTATTCCTGATAAGGGCATTGTTAGGCGCACCTGATGATACCAATCTGTCGGTCCACTTCTCTTTGCGTGTCATGTTTTCGGCATCTAGCAGGAGCGGGATTTGAGATGAAGAAGATGTGTCGTAGAGGTCTCCGTTGATCGGGAGTTGGAGTTGTGATGCATGTCATATTTGGAAAAGGCTCGTTTTTGATGCCAAAATGTTTATGTTTAACATGTATTTTACATTGACATATTTTGACATGACATCGTACCAAACACTATTGATAAAATTTTTGAATAACGAACAATATTTTTTAAAATTCAAAATTTTTATGTTCATACACATTAGACATTTACGCAATTATCTACGCAATCACCGTAGGCTGTGTAAAGTGCTTACATAGATTGGATATCGCTAAATTCCGAAGCAGTATTCCCGGGATGCCTGACGCAGTAATGACTATCATTAAAACAACTTATTTCAGCGTTTACGGATAGCCAACCATTTGCCAAAGGGGTTAATTTAACTCATCTTCATGCCTCATTTTCCTTATTAAGAATTAATTCACTCGTCTAGCTACACTCTTGTGATCTATTTTGAAATGGAAGTGTACCTTATTTATAGAGTCGACATATGCAGTATTAAATTATCAGGTAGATTTTTTGCCTGATAAAAATAGGTTTATTTGCATCGAACATGGGCACATATGTGTCAGAGCTTTTAGTTTCTCTCATCCCACCTACAAAGGCATGCAAATATTATAAATTGTTAAACGTTTTAATAACTACTATCGAATATCTATTGTATCGAATTAAATTAAACTTAAACTGTCATCTTCTCTGCTGCTATCCAGGAATTCTTGAAAGGAATAAAACTTTTTTGAAATAGCCAATCACGCAATTTGCTCTCTAGTAAGATTCTCAGCAGTTCTGGAATATACCCCGAAATCTTATTCTAAACCTCAATTGACATAGTTTAACGATTCTTTTCATACAGCATGGTAATAGAATTTAAAAAATCGTTTTGTAAGTTACACCAACCAAGATTTATTTCATTAGATAAAGTTCTATTTTTAAACAGTTAACAAAAAGTTAATTTTATCTGAAAAAACTCCATTAAATATCTCACAAGAAAAATATATTTTCCAAATATGTATATAGTTTGTAAATCCCTTGAGAAGGCTCGTTAGTATCCTTTCGCAGAAGCTTGCCGATACAAATTCTTCTAAACGAGATCTAAAGATATAGGTGCAATGAATCCAGAGGCAAAAACTGGCAAATATTTGCTGCAAAAAAGTTCGCCGATTTAAAACGAGCAAGGTGAACAACAGGTTCAGTGGATCTCTTTTTAGCCCCGAGCGGAGTCCGATGCGCCTGCGACGGTCAAAGCCCGCGAAGGCGGGAGGATACTCACGAAATTATTACTTCAGCGCTGCGGTTGTCTTCTGCGAACACTAAGCCTTCTTATAGAACATCACTTCAAAATCACTTTACGCGGGAATATTAGGGTCTCCATGCGTGCGAACGACACGGTGGCTAAGGACAAACTGAGCGAATTTCTAGGTGGGTGTGATGCGTGACGGGTGCACGTGCGCTGCGCGGGCGCATATTGTTGGTGATTCACTCGCTGACAGTCACTGGAGCCACTAACTAGACACATACTCCGCCTATCTTGTGTAGATGACGCTTGATGTAGCGACTAGTGAGATCCATAAATAATAAAGTTGGTATCATCTTCCCAATTACTCATGGATGTAGATCAGTCTTCCAAAAATGTGTTTATTAATTTTTATACTTACTAATCTAAAATGTGGTATGAAATGAGAAGTGGCCATAAAAATTTAGGTAATTATTAGCGATAAAATCTCTACAAAAGAGTAATATTTAGCTAATAGACGGTGACAACAATTCTATGTCAGTACCCATAGTTAGTAATTACTTTAAAAACTCTTTTTATTTATGCCAGCAGCTAGCAACGTTTGAATCCTCAATTGGATAACAGCCGGTAGCATCGCAACGAGCTTCTAACTTACAATTTACTACTATATTTGTACGATAATGAACTAAGTTTACGTGAGTCGTAGTCGAGGCCATGTTTTGGATCTCACACGTTGTTAGATTAATAATGACAGAAAAAGTAAATCTTGTTTTCTTCTCAAAACCTAGTTTATCGGATAACTTTGTAAAGTCATAAAAATTCATTTAATGTTAAAATATTTACACGTCAAATACAGATTTTAAATACTACTTTGTAAATTAGAAGTTCTTGCTACATATTTTCCGTGAGTACAATAAATGTATCGATATTCTGTATAAAATCGAGTCGTGTCGAATAGGACAGTCAATCTTTTTTGATCCCGTTGTTACCGTACAAGGTGACTAAAGGATATTAGTAGATGGGCAACTAAATCTACCTAAGTTTTCACAATATCATGCTACGATCACCAATCGGTCTGCTAAGCTTGATTTTATCAATGGAGGCTCATTTCCAAAAGTTGACTTATACCTACAACTGTTAACGAACTCAAAATCAGCAATACGTGTAATTACGTAAAAACATTCGTAAAAACCTTTTAAAAAGCAGCTGACCTTTACCTATGTAAAAGGGTTACAGAGTTGCGTAATATTTATAATTTCAGTACGCAATTGTAACGCTAATAAACCTCATAGGTTAAAATTTTAGTGTGTAACGACTTTATAAAGTGACTTCAGATTATAAAACCACGTCTTGTGGTTATTGAGTATCAGGCGTTTTGCAAGTGATTTGAAATAAAGGTGTTGATGAATCGTTTATTGAGTTGTTATTGGTTGTTGTTTTGTTTTGTGGGGTTGCTGCTGATGTTGGTATACCTCTACAATTGAATGATATCATTAGCGCTTATTCTGACATTCTAAATCATCTTGTGATTTGGCTACATGATTCCTGAACATGAGTGAGCTAATAGACCTCCACGTAAGACTTTTAATGCGGGGATTTGCCATAATCACCAGGTTTGGAAGGCAAATAGATGGTCTACTACTGGGTACTTGTGCTGGGTATGAAAACATATCCTGAATGTGTTTTCTAAAGTCACCTTTTAAGATATCAGAGGCATGGCATGGGGTGGTGTTTTCTAAAGCCGTTCGTACCTACACGACGTTCCAAACGTACATTTTTAAAGTACATAAATTGAAAAGGAAATCTAATGACATACTTTTTCATCCACATTACATAAAACTATAATTATGATGTTGATGATGAGCTATAAGTAACAAAACCACAAAACATCCAGTAAACAAAGCATATCCATAACAACCGAAGTGGGAGCGTATATAGTTAACTGAATGAGAAACTTTTGTAATGTTATTTAATTACGAGCCCGCATGAGAATCCAGTAACGACAGCCATTAATTTATGCTAGCCATTAGAATGGAAAATGTGTGCCGGAGACAATGGCGAGAATGACGTAAATTTTAAATTTTCTCTTGCATTTCACTGTATATGTTGCATTTTAATAAATATTTCGAGGAAAAGGGAAACTATTTTCACTATTTCTTGTGTTCCGCATGTCTTACTTGTCGTTGCAATGGCGAATTGGTGACTTATGTAGAACATTTTTTAGTAGAATATGAAAGTAGGTTATGAAAGTAGTTTTGCCCTGTCAAGTTGGGAAATAAAATAACAACATTTAAACTGTATATCTCAGAAAAATTACAACAATTTTAAGCTGAACCTTTCACATATAAAAAAATATTTACGTATGTAATTAAATACATATTAATTACTGTGTGGCTTCGGTTTTATATTAGGAACATCACTCGTCAGACCGCGGGTGTTGCTAAAGGCGACTAAAGCAATCCGTCCGACAAGCATGGTGATTTCGGCAAATTTCCGAGGTGATATATAAGACGGGAGGAGGGGAGGGAGGAGACTCGACGTCTAAGAGAGGTCTTACGCAGCCAATAATGATAATGCGATATATGTATATATTTTACTGTATACTAAACTCGCTCTCCCATTGGAGTCTTTCTGAACATAAACTATTAACATTCATAAATTTGGACTATAAAAACAATTAACTATCTCACCTGATGGTAAGTGACGATAAGGCCAGTAGATGGTGAGCGTGCGCCTATGCCTTAAGATAATGCAGCGCTGGCTCTGCTACCTTTCATACCGGAACACAACGTGCTTTTTTACTGCTGTTTGGCGGCATACTTATTAGGTAATATAGGTAAAGACATACAAAATGTACCCCAGTGGGAATCGAACCTCTGATTGTGATTCATGCATGTACCCACTAGGCCATGGAGGCGTTTAAATACATATAAAAATATTTGCAAATAATGAAACGACTACGACTACGCTTTACACGATATTTATGAAGATATTGCGAGGGGAAATCCCGAGATACGATCATTCTAGTCACGCGTAAAAGTAAACAAAAAATAAAACACCAAATCTTGATGATGATTTGATTAAAAAGTTTTTTTATCTTCATAACCAGCTATTTGTCTGATTTATATATAAAAACTTAATTTAAAGTAAGTCACGCTTACTCGGAGCTCGTCACAATTTGCAAAACAAAGCAAAAAGAAAACTGACGAGTGACGAAGAGATGAATGACGATCATTATCTTACACATCGCAGTTCGTAGATGTACGAACAAACGTGTGGTGCCGTATTCGTCGAGAGTAAGTGAAAAGTGTCGAGTCCGAACCACTAGCTGTGACGCGCGTTCATGTCTTTTGTTAGAACCAACATTTCGGAGCGTACTCGTATGAATACATTTTTATCTGACGGAACATTTAATTTTGGCCCGGATTAATAATAATGGTATTCATTTACTTATATTAAATGTGATTATGCAGATGTATGCATGAAATTAGTAGATAGAGGGGAATATCCATACGTATGTTATTGTGGGTGTATGTTCCTCCATTTTAATTAATTTTTTAAAATTAATGACAATTATAATAACAGTCTGTTTAAATTGCACAGTCATACAAATTTAGTGATCAGCCAGCGCTTAAAATTCCTCAAGGCTAGACCCACTCTAATTTGAAGGAAACATTCCACTACTACAATAAGGGTGGAAAATTAATTAATATGAAAAGTTTCACCAACTTTTAAAAATACTTTTTGGACAAATGAAGTTGGATTGATTTCTTCTTTTTGAACATATTTAATAGCATACAATGATGGCGCTTGTAAATCGCAAGAGGAATGTTTTAATAAAGCATAAAATATCTGAGTATGCATGTTTCCAGCAAAACGAATAGGTAAATAAATACTGAGCATATTAGCCTGTTTTTATTGACATAATTATTTAGGGTATACGCAAGGAAAACAGATCGGATGTCCCATGTATCACATACCTGGTGTGCAGTTCACTAAGGACAAATTCCTTATAGCCCACGCTCACTGATTTCTTAGCTGATGTCATCTCTAGTTTTTTGGGCCACAATACGAAATTTGTTTCGTTTCATTTTCAGTTCAGATTGCTTTCGAATTTAGTGCAATCTGTATGAATCCGAAATTCGAATTTTACTGTGTCGTAAGCCAATATTTAGAATTAAAGCATGTACTTTATTCAAAGTGCATAATGGCGATGTGTTTTATAGGACAGTACTTGTTACTGATTGCTAGGTTGCAGTGATTATCGTTCAAGTCGTATGAGTCGCTTGCGCATGTGGCGCGTTCGTCGCCGACGACTTTCCCGTTCCGCGCCGCTGCGTCCCTTGACGAGCGTTTCTTTGATAAATGCGATCATCGACAGGCATTGTATAGAAACCACAGGAAAATTTGCAGATTTCCTGTTGGGGTGGTGTAGCATCTTGTAGCATATGACATGGGCGAGGAGGTGTATCTGCATCTATGAACAGTACGTACTATATAAATTACTTTATTTTGTACCTTTTAAAAAGGTCACCATTTTCTGTGTATTTTCTTCCCCGACAGGGGGTGCTTTGTACTCTAAAGCTGGCGCTCTTGGTCATTGGTAATGTTAGGTTAACATTCGATTTGCTTTTATCAGATAGTACAGCGTGCGTGGAAGTGAGATTGAGTTGACAACTTGAAAATAGCTGAAAATTAAAGCAAAAACATACGAATTAGATTATGACCCATACGCAAGCAAAATTACTTTGAAATTGTACATGTCACCCGACTGAGACAGAAATAGGAGTATAGTTTTCCAGTGTATGTATATCGGATTATATTAGATTTGGCACGCTCTTTAGCCTAACGATTGATGGATTGAGCGGTATTGTTAGATTCGTCTTAATTGTGATAGTGACCCTGGGTATATCAAAATTAAAGTGACCGATTTTCTTCCTCACAAAACTTATCAAAATAAAGGGTTTTATAAATGGTATACACAAATTTATACGACGTAAATTATACTTATTTTTAATTGATTGTCTGAAACTACAAACTTAAAATTGGGATGCCATATTCATTAAGTTTTCTAGAGGGCATTGTTAAACGATTTGAAATATTATTTTCTATGAGTGGAAAATTAGGGACGTTTCTTCCACTTTCCGTTCATTGATTTTCATGAATTGTGTGTCGTAGATTTTTCAGTTCTTTTTGAACGCATTAATTATCAATCAATCAAATACTCTTAATTGTACTTTAGTAATTATATAATAATGGACATGTAATACAATACATACAAAAAGGCATTTCTTCCAGACAACCTTTGGGTAGAGGACAATGACGTTAATAGAATGAGGAATAATTATGTAATTAGTAATGATTGCACCATGGTTTATGTAGAGCCCCCATTCCACTGACCACATCACACCTGATCGGTTCTCATACAGTAACCTCATTCACTCGACCATATGATCATTCTGTTCTGGAAAACTACATTTTCTATGCGTAAACAAAAGTGTCTAATGCGTAGATAAGGGCTAGGAATAGTTATTTGTTGTAAAGGGCTGAAAAATTGTTCCGCGCGAGTTCTCATATTGAAATCCGAGCTAGCGAAGGATTCTAGGATTGCGAGAAGCGAGTGGTTCAAAAATAGAATCCTGGACTTAGCGAGTTTCAAGGCACGAGACGCATAATAACTTTGCTGCCGTGCGAAATACAACTTTTCATCTCACTACAGCGAGGAAAATGGCAGATTAAAAGAAAACAGTTGAACCATAACCAATATCTATTGTTTATTGAGGTATAATAATTTCCAAGAGGGTACATTAGATATACATATATATTTTTCTGTATCGAAAGAAAAAGTCAAGTTAGGTTATCGTCGTGTTCGAATTTCAAAAACTCTTTCTACGCTAGCGAGGAAAGAGATTTTCCACACAGATTTCGAGTGAACAAGAAAGCCATTCCGAGCCAGTGAGGCGAAAAATTAATTTGAAGCCTTTTTCACTTTACTCACACAAAATTATATTATTAATATTTTGACAATGAACTCTACGTACCATAATGAATTACAATAATATTTTATTACTGTGTTCTTTTGATGAGGTGCATTATTCATAAAGGCGGTTTCAATGGTTACTACCATATTGCTAACTCATACTGGTCATTTTTTTAAACTTATCGGCATTACTTGTTATAAATAATATAATTTTAATCACTTGGTCAATAACTCCTCCTAAAATAAAGATGAAAGCCCCCTACGCTAC
This sequence comes from Carcina quercana, assembly GCA_910589575.2. NCBI lineage: Eukaryota > Metazoa > Arthropoda > Insecta > Lepidoptera > Depressariidae > Carcina > Carcina quercana. The sequence goes on from OU342439.1 coordinate 5,208,703, forward strand.
GCATTGACAACAGAAAATAAAAAGTCGTTTAAAACTTCTTTAACAGCTTTATTAGAAGCAACTGTCGTGGTATTAAATAACAATCACAAATACTTTTACAAATAATAGTAGTTTATATTTTGAAATAATAATGTCAGCTTATTTTGCTCGTGTCTATTGACCGTTAGTTAGTACAACTTAACGTAAAAATGGAATACATATTTCCAGTTAATTTGCATTCATATTTTCTAAACGTATCATGACGTTTCCTCTGAGAGTCCGCTCGCCGCATTTCCCTTGCATGCATACAATTACATACACGCAAACCATGTAATTTCCACTTAAAATAACTACACTACAGTAATTTGGGACTTCTGAACTATTTTATAATATAGGATTACGTAAAAAGTAACTTAAAATTAAAAATGTTCTGCCGTTAAGACACTGACTTCAAATTTATATATTTACTTGAGGGACGTATACTTGACATAAACATCTTTAAACTGCGGCATGGATTAATACTGCGGTTTTCTCGATTTTGTTGGACTTTATTCAAATAAGACTTCAATTAGAAAGTCTTTGGCTTTAAATATATATCCTCTAGAAGCTTAACATTTTTAAAATACTTTTATAAATTTACAAGTAATCTATTGTTGTTATTGCACAAATTATGTTTATAAATCAAATAATTATTTCGAGCTGATGATGATTTTACACAATTTTATTTAATATACCTACTATTCTATCATGATGATGAATATGCTTAACCTGAATATGTGTCAAATACGATCTATACAATTTCAGAACAGTTCCCATTTCTTATTATTAAATTCAGGCATGTAAGAGAACGGAATTCTGTAACTGTAAGGTTCTATTGTGTTTCATTACAATTTTAATATTGAAGAACACATTAAATTACACAAAATCGTTATCGCTAATACAAGTCCACTGTTGGACACGAGATTTGCCTTAATCACTACGCTTGACAGGTGAACTGATCACCGCAGTAAAATGTTGTTGTAACATAAGTATATGATGCTTTCCATCTCTTGGCAGTTTTCCCTTTTACCTGATTATCTTCGACGAGTGATCCTATTCTCGAACTAATATCACCACAGGGTAGAATATAAAATACTGTTACATAAATTTTAAAAATTAGTGAAATAAATCTTCGTATGGAGTTTATAGGACTTCGTTGTAGTTTAACTTGCAAGTTGTTTATTAAATTAATTCTTACGCTGATCAGTCAAGCTTTTATTAAAAATATATTCAAATCCCGAGTAAGTAAACTATTTATTCATAGTTTAATTATAAATGGGAAAGTAAGTTTGTTTATTTGTTTTGCCTTCCTTCCCGTCGTAACGAAGGGTCAAAATGCTAATATTTTTTGTATATTATAGATAGTTGAAGGCTCGAAAAGAACAATGGATACTTTTATCCCAATCGAGCATGTAGAAGACGCGGGCAAAATCTAGTAAGTTATACAATCGTACATTCGATTCTGTTATTTCGAAATAAAATTTAAATTATTATTAATATTTAGTTTTAACAATTAGCTAATATCAAAATGACAAAAAAATATTTTTGGAATATTGTTATGATTTCTTGGTTTTTAATGATCATATTTTACTTTAGTCGTATTTATTTCCAAATCTTTTTTTTTGTGGAAGCAAAAGCTTTGTTGTCGTACAAACACAATGTTTTCTTGTAACTAACTATGAGTTTTTGGCGCATACACAATATCTTATATATTTTTGTGGAGGATGTCAAATAATGTAGTAGAATATCGGAATAAAAACATGCCTACACTACTGGAAGGAAATGTTTTACTAATAATTTTTTTTAACAAACCGTAACATAATCGAAATTAAGTTTTATTGGTTGTATTTATATTTTTAATTGTTGAGGAGTTGATAACAGTGCTTTTTATTTCTTCGGTTTATGGTTCAGACATTCATACATTACATTATGTATTTGGAATATAGTAGAGTCCCGGAATAACCTTAGGAAATAAATATTATCAGATGAGAAGATCATCATAGCGAGTCGTGCAGACGAGGTAATAGTGAATAGTTTAGTCTAGCTTACAATTTCTAGTTATAAAGAGCGATCGGCTAGTTATCTATTGTTAGATATGTTGACTTACAAAAACAATGGACATGGCATTGAGCACAGTATGCCTGTCGCGGAAAACATGTAATGACACCTACTGCCTTTTCGGTGGAAGTGAGAACAACTTTCGTTGAAATTATAAGGTAATTATAAACCCGCCTACCCAGGTTAGTCGGTGATGATAGTCTAGTCGTCATCATAAACTCCGAATTTGAAATACTTTCTCTCTTTCTCAGAAATTTCGTTTAAGTTTGTACCAATACTGAAGAGTTTCAGTATTCATTGTTTGGCCGGATGATAACGTTAATGATGTCATTTTGGCTTAGGACTCCGTGGAAAAGCAAATTTAAAAAAATGCCATAAAGCGGGTAGTTAGTACTTTGATCCGATATCTTCCTGGCAGGTTAGAAACCGGAATGATTATTTTTTTAAAGTCAAATGCAGGTGACGGCCAGTATTTTCTGTAACGCGCGTATTGTTACTAGACGCCATCTGTTGTGAGAAGTAACAGTAACATGCTTTACCGTTTAAAGTTGGGGTTGAAGTTGAAGTACAACAGGAAGTATGGTTGTGGCATGTGTATGGTTTTCTGTAGTCATTGTTTAGATAGTAACAATATACCTCTAACGGTATCTAAATTCGTACCGAAGCTATCTACTTATCGAGGCAACTATTGCAACAGTTATTTACATTATCCTACTATTACATGGATATTTATACACGTCTGTTTGAATATAACCCGCATTAAAGTTCATCTATCAGACAACTTGTCTGTTCATGGGTTGTCAACGATATTACACGTCTAACGCATAACTGAGCCTGTTCCTGAGGTATGGGAGCGGCACGGGGGAGTGTGTTTGCGGAACGTCAAACGACGCACAAGTGCATAAATGCGTCGTAAGACATTCCGCAAACACACCCTCCCGTGACGCTCCCATACCTCAGGAACAGGCTTAATTATGCGTTAGACTTGTAGTTCCCCGATTTCTTACTACAAAGATCGAAATATTGCATATTTGTAGCGAACATGATGCGTGTTTAAGCGATCTTTATTTTAAAAACATGACTAGACTATCTTACATATAATTCACATATAATTCACATATTTTACAAAATGTTGAATGTACACTTGGTACAATCAGCATCAAATAAGTTGGGACTGTCACTTTTACTTTGCTATTTTGACTTGTTCCGCGTTTTAGTATGCTCAGTGTAAAATGTTGTAAAAGCTAAAACAGCACAGTTCTAATTTATCTACACTGCCTTGAACATATAATTAACTTCACTCTTCAAGTATGTTTAGCGTGCATAAGGATTACGATCAGATACTAATGTCACACCGAAGGTACTAAGTAAAGATACTGACTGTACATATCTATACATAATCCACCTCACATTACCAACAACAACAATCGTTACAATTTTATATACATCCCAGTCTTATCCGAAACCTTGACAGGCTTAGTTCGCTATTTCAAGCGCCATTTAATTAAATTTAGGCCGAAACATTTAAACCACATTAAATTTGGATTTTGCAATTGAATACCGACTTAAATCATCCTCAAAAATAATATGCACATGATCGACACAGGGAGTATGTACCTATTAATTGAACTAATAGTAGTTCAATTAATAGTTCAATAAAAAGTATAGAATTTTTCTAATTAAATTGTCGCACTTACTACTAGCGAGTCCTTGTTACTTGAGACTTTGTTTGTTCATGAAATGCGAATGTATGGAGCCAATGCCTGGTATTATACACCTCTAATTTTAAAAGGCCATTACCAAGTAAATGTCATTTAGTTAACACTTTAGTAAATTTTGGTTTAGTTTATTTATACAAAAACATATAAACCCATGAAACAGGTAAGAGTTTACGTTGAAAACAAAGATGGCGTCAATAAAATGATATTTGACGCTGTCAGTACAAAAAGAATGATTTTGTACAATTAAAATGAATGTAAAAATGTAATTCTAGTATTTTTCTATACATATTTAGATTATTACTAGATTTTTTAAACAGTGTACAAGTGTAGGTCGAATTTGAAACATTTCTTTTCGGGAGATCGATTATGAGCCCTGTTACATCATATTACAATGTAATTATTATTACCTAACAGACAAAAAATATTTATTTATTTTTAGTTTTGAAAAGACAAAGCACCTCAAATTATTAACATTTTTTACAATAAGCTCTTAACAACAGCAAATGAATAAACTTTTATCTGGTTTAATCTGTGTCGCTTATGGCAAGAGCAATATAGCAATATTTAAATTACTGACATAAAATAATATAGTGGATGTCATGTCATAAAGCTTTGTCATAAAGTGTCAGCCTCTAAAGTTATTTATTACAACGACGACGATATTGAAAACTCCACCTAACGTATTGTTTGTGTGCTTATAAATACCGCAAAAACATTTATCTAAAATAATATTTACGAAGAATCGTTCCCATTACCGCTACTGTCGTAAAAACGAACCAAAATGAAATGATTTCATACAAAATTTATTTCATTATAACATTTACAAAATAATTGGGTTTGTGGAGTAATTAAACCGAAACGATTCCTACGCCGAAAAGTAATTGTTTTTCGATTTACGATGTGATATTTTTAATAATTGATCTAAATTTGGATTACTATAGATAAATAATAACCTTAAACAAGGTTTTTGATCTGATACATTAAATTTAAAAAAAAATCAGAAATGCTGCAGAAACTTCGAAGCCAGCCTCTTTAGATCTACTTTTCGGCCCAAGCGAAATTTTTTATTTTTTTGATTTGCATTACCGTACATCCCAAACCTTAGTGATAGTCAATTAAATTCAACATGTCTTATTTACACCAAATACATAATAAAAATGGAACATTAAACTTAAAATAACTGTACAACAGGCGGTCTTATCGATCTCTACCAGACAACCTTTGGGTAAGACATAATATTTTGGGTGGAGACGTAATGTAACAGAAAATAGTGATAGATAAATTATAATTAAATACTTGAATAAACACATCTAAGTATACTTAAATAATAATTAAAAATACGTTATGTTATGGATATAATACTACAACAAGATAGTTGCTGCTTGTCTGATAGCGTCGGGAAGGGAGTTCCACAACCTTACACTTCGCGCAGTAAAAGACCAGCTTCTAGGTGCGGTGGAAAGGGATGAAGTCAAAACATAAATACTTCTTTTTCATTTCATTCATCGGCCTTTTTCCTGCATCGTGATACGACGAAGCGACGTCCATAGACTTGCGTTGTCTCCATATTAGCGATGCATCTAAATAATAAGAAATATTTCTGTAGACTATGATCTTACTAACCAAAGACTATGCTTTAGTGGGCATGTTATATCTTAGTATGGTGCGTGTTAGGCTTTTCCTCGTCATCGCTGTGCTCCTCTTGTAGTAGCAAGCTGTCGGGGGGTTTGGGCGGCGCGCGCGCACCCCCCGAGCGACGTGACCCCCCGCGGGAGAACATGCGTGATAGTTGTGCGAATTTCTTGCGGGACACTGTAACAATATGGTTTACTAGTTTGGTTGATTGGACATTCAATGCAAGCATCTATATCTGCTGCCAAACAGGTAAATATAACATTATATAACACATCCTCGTATGCATATGCCACGGCTTTACCCGAAGAACGGTTAACAAACAGAGAGAAATAGTTGAGTTACAAATCGCGGGAAACGGATACATTACCGACCAGATAGACTGACGCCCTGGTAAAGGTCATCATCATCTGACACAGGTCGCTTGCATCCAGCAACTCCCTGCGACCTTGACCAGGTCGTTCCACCTAGTAGGGGTGGCCCAGTACACGTCGTCACTCGGGAACTCTTATTCCCCATGGAATCATCTTACACACATCATGTAATTTTTTATTTAAAAACAAACAGTCTTATAACTAAAGGAAAATTAACATGGAAGAAGAATACTTAAAGACAAACAGTTTCCAACTAATTAAAACATAAGGTACACGAAACAAACTGTGAATTGATACACTTAAGTACTAATAGCGTTGATGGCGATTTCTAATTTTTCCTCTAAAACTACTTACTGAACTATATCTTTTAAAAGTAATGTACGAGTAATGAATGTTTTTAATAAAACGAAGTCCCGAATTCTTTGACTACAGAATTTCAAATTACCTCATACCTACATAGTGTACTGCTATTTAAAATTTAAGAATATTGTAAGTTTATCTTGGATAAATACTATTAAAAAGAAGGTAGATTTTCCAGAACGTACAGTGGAGACAAGCTCTTTTTGGGCACGGAATTAAAAGATGATATAAAGGAAAATTACACACACTGTATATCTATCAAACTTCATTGTTAGTAGCGCCGTTGTACTTTTTGTCTATAAACAAGAAACACCACCATTACACCATACATTACGGCGCACCCTGCTGATTAGCTAATGGCGAATATTATACCGCCCACGTTAAAATATGACAACCATGGACGATAATATCGCGATACTCTATATTTAGCGGTTATATACAATATTGAGTTTCAGGTATAACTTTCCTAGTACCTACATTGTACGAACATTTTATTAGCTGAAAGCGCTTTTGTTTATGTATTTATCACTAATCATATAAGGGGTTTCACCACTTCACGTTAGAATGAGCTAAAATTGGTATAGGTCATTGTCTTGTTTTAGCATTCATCATGATGTGTCAAAAACAGTAAGGTTTTTTCTTCTTCAAATATTTCGCTTCTTATGCATTAAATGGTATTTGCATTTATCGTAAAAGTTGCAGAGCGAGAAAACCTATTCTACAATTCTTGTGTGTGTGTGTGTTTACAAAGATTAATAGCTTTTGCGATTGAGTGACTTTTGACAGATCGAGTTTCGCGGTTGACCTTGTTGTTGTTGTTGACGGACGGACGGTATGGCGGACCAGCGTGAACTCTCTTCGCTCTGTCTAAGAAAACGGTTAATCTTATAATAGCTGAATATTAATAGCTTTTGCGACTTACATTTCCCCATATTCTTCAACCTCTCTTTAAAATCAGCCTCATCGTCGTGTTCCTTCGCTTTTCCCTGTTCACTATCCAACGCCGCCATAAATTCCTGGTTCCACCTAAGTTCCGCCATGAACTCTTCGTTCTGCAGCAAAGTGGCGATTCGATCGTCATCCATATCTAAACTGAGGTCTATTCTAGCGTCAGTGCCTGGTGGGATTCGGAGGAACATCGGTGGTAACGGGCCCAACATTCTTGGGACCCATTTCCTTCGAATCGCGAGGGGAATTGATTCATCATCGATGTCTCTGTAAAGATTTTGATAATTTTTGAAATTTAATAACATTAATAAACAATAACTGAAGTACCGGTATTACTGGCTCTGGATTTTGCCATAGACTAGGAGCCCACCAGGGATAGGGATGCACTCCACTTTACAGCTACGCGTCTCGCGGATGTCTTTGCTAACGATATCTTTAGTTTCCTAGGCAACAAGGATTAATATCGAATGATGTCATCAAACACATAAGTGAGCCGTGAGGTTATAGGGATGTTTTTAGTGAATTGCATCATAAACATCTTACTGCAAGCACAAATTCGTTTTCCAATACTGTTTAAAGTGGCGATATGTTCAGGTTGGTTTCAAGGAGATGCATGTCCAACAGAAGAATTACGCAGCATTTGTTGATGATGAAAACAAGTGAAAGAAATTTTGTTTTTTTAAAAAACGGGGTTGTTAATACCCACGGCTGCGATTTTTTTAAACTTTTTATGATTTTGATATACATGCGGTGTCAATCTCACAGTAAATCGATTCTAACGACACCTCTCAAGCTAAAATCCATCGAGCCGTTCAGGCCGCAGAGCGTGCCAAACAATTATAGACACATACATACTCTAGAAAAACAGCCTCCTCCTAGCGCAGTCGGGTAAAAAGAAGGAAGCGATCCGGGTACTCATAATTGGCTGCGTAAGTCACTGTTATATGACTCTCCATCGTATATCGTCGCGTCGGGCTATCGGGGGATTTGGCACAATCACCACGCTTGACAGGCGGATCTGAGATCGCGAAGCTATTGTTGTTACATGGCTTTATGCTGTAGCCTGTACCCTGTCTCCGGAATATTTTTCTCTTAGTCGCCTATTATAACGCCCACGGGAGGATGATGATGACATAGGTTGGGTGGACATGGATCGTGGTGATCGCATTCAAATGTCGGTGGTGCACAGAAACCCTATTCTAAAGTCAAGACCAAACGGCCAACTGCGCGTAATACGCTATATTGCCATTGGGAAAATATAGGTTAGGTTTATTTTACAGGCGAAACTACTTGTGTAAGCAGCTAGTAGCAATTAATAAAAATGCCCGTGTTTTCCTACATCACTAATTACCAACATAGTTATGTTGTTTTGTTGTAAAGGTAGGGCAATGCTAGCGGGCGGGAATGTCGGTGCTTGTTCCGGGCCACATTTCTCAGTTACCCTATTAAATCAACGGTAGCAATGACTCAGTTTTGCATTGCAAACTGTTCGCATTGTACTTTAATTATCACTTGTAACTTTATCTCGATAAGATCATATTGTTATTTGTGACTTTAAGATTGCGAGACGTTGACACAAAATAAAGAGATAAAATATGTGAATATTATTACGTACGGGTGAATACAGAAAATACACTTGATAGTAGGTACGTAGTGACAACTTGTTCCGTGGATAGGTCATGAATTCATGATATAGAGATGTAATACGATGGTCAGTTGTTTCGCTGAAAAGATGAGGAGCTCCGTTTGTAAACCTACAGAATATAAGTGTAAACAGGTCAATAATTATGATAATATAAATCTTTAAAACTTAAGTCAGCATTCACCTCGATGTATTGTGATGTTCTATGAGATACTTGGACTCTAAAACAAAACCCAGTGCTGCACTTCTAATGACTACGTTGTACTATTTTTACATATTGTTTTATTTTGGTTGTTTTGTCACTAGTATGGACGAATGCTTGCTAGGTTTAGAAATACACGTTAAATTGACGATTCTGAGAGGGCACTCCGACATTAAACCCAGCTGCATAATTGCCTAACAATTATTACTGAAACTGCATTGGCCAAAACCGCACTCCGTTTGTTTTACAGTCCGTCTGTCTTGACCCTTACCGCCAGTTATTGTGTCTGTTAAACCTGTTCTATATTGTAAGGTGTGAGGCGTGGTGAAAAGTAATAATGTCAGTAAATAAAACATAAGTAATACAATCTAATCGGTGATTCAAGAGCACAGATATACGAACAATCTCGGTGGCCGCGGCAGCTGAAGATTTGAATTCAACTGGCTGGGTCACTCCAGTCCGAAGGGCAACGGAATAACACTCCGTGTACCTGACACGGCCCAGGGAAGAAGTTTTCATTGCGCCTTATGGGACGGGTGCCCATATTAGCTTCAAAATACGTAATATAAATAATAATAAAAAATAAATAAAATTACGGACGTTTGAAAACTTTCAGCAAAATTTAAAACTGCACGCACAATGGCACATCGCAATAATGATCTCACGCTTGTACCGGACAATCCGACAACCTGCTCGTATCAACTTTTTTAATGTATAAAGGGTTTGCACTTGGCCTTCATCTCACCTGATGCCCATGACGGTAAGTTACATAAGATGGTAAACGATAGGTAAGACTCTGCTATCTTTCATGCTGGAACACAGCATAGCTATTAACACTGCTGTTTGGCGGCAGACTTAGGTAACATAGTGTTAGCTGGCCAGACGGACATAGGAAACCCAGCCACCAACCAAACCAAGTACCAATAGGTACCCCCATTGGGAATCGAACACGGGACTTTCGGATTGTTAAGTCCAAGCTTAGGCCACGGAAGCGGGTTAAAAATATCAGTCTCGTCTCATCTGTTCTTTGCTAGATGACAGAGACTATATAAATACGCATGCAAGGGTATAGTGTCAAATCTGCACTTGCAATATGAATCGCTCATCTATGCCATAGTCATTACATTGCATCGGTATAAAATGCCTTTACAAGTCTAAACCATAACAGAGGCCATACAAACGTCTGTTAAGGGCCGCACAAGCAGCCGCATGTTTGGCGTAACAAGACATCTGTAAGAACACCGTCGAGCGTTGCCTATTACGTGCTAGAATTAGTATTATAGAGGCGAAAGAAGATTATGTCCACAGATTACAGAGCACCGGACAGAAGATTTCGATAGGATTAAGTTCTGCTAATATGTAATTAGGGTGTATCTCGTTACTAGACTGTGAGACAACTCAGGGAATAAACACGCGAAGCAAAATGATAATTAATCTGATTACCACCATCATCATTCTAGATACACTAGTACACTGCAATACACTAAATAACAAAAGAGCACTTTTTAGTTGTTGGTTTTTCAGCCAATAATGATAGTAGAATAGGATTCAATGTCTTTCATTGGAGAAAATTCAAGGAGATATGAAGCGGCGTCCCTTTCCGGTTGATCCCTTTGCTAGGGATCAACCTGTATGCCAGCGATCACCGACTCACCCACCGAGCGTGGTGACAAATCATTTGAATTACACCGTTCATCGTGGCGATCTATGACAAGGCATATGTTCAGCTTTAATACTATGTATTAGGTATCGTAAGTAACTTGAAGACATGACATGCATGACTGCGGCAATCAATTAGTAGATAGGCTCGAATCACAGCGGCCTCCATGATGTTAGGGAGTTAAACCGAACGATATCGAGAACATTTCGCTAGTCATTCGAACCTGTTGCTTCGGTATCGTTTCTTTAAAGGGTTTTAAATGTTAACCTTTAATTTATTCAATTAGTAAAATTGTCCCACAAAGTACGAGAAATTACTTAACTGAACAGACGAAACCCTCTTAAATTATCGCGGCTGCTAATACCGGCGAGATGCGCTCGGATAGATGCCCTTACTTTGTTAAACTGTCGCATGTAACCATCATGTAACAACGCTTACCTAATTCGTGACTGCTATGAGTCGGTCTAAATTTGATCTCTGTGTTGTACGTAATATGCCTACATGCCTGAAGTGATATTATTTCATTCTAAGTGAAACTTACACGAGAGCAGTAGTATCGTTATCTTCTCCATTCTCCGTCCGTCCCGAGCGACGATCCTTGCGCTTCGGCGTGGAGCTCTCTATCTTCTCCATCTCCAAGCGAAGCCGCTCATTCTGGTTGTCTGTACTCATCGCCAACAGCTGATCGATGGTAGCGTCGACGGCGCCCTGGTTCGCGCGCAGAACGGCCTCGATGACATCATCGTCCATGTCAGGAAACATGGTTTTGAAATCAGTCATCGCCTGCGTGAACTCTAGCTGCATTGTTGACGCCATAGCGGCTTGGAACGTCACGTCAGGGGCACCGGCTCAGCTGATTGTGGTGTTATATGACGCGTAGGTGCTGCAGTGAGGATTGCCCCCTTTCGGGCAAGGGCCATCCTCGCGGCGCTTCGCACGCCCCGCTTTAATGTTGCACTTTTTTTCAAGTCAATCGAGCTTCAACTAGCAGCAATAATTGGTAAATACTGCACTGAGGTGATGTGCAGTTTTCACTTTCGGCGTGTTTGTGCGCATGTGCGGGCCGGTGCGGTGAGGGGTAAGGCTGGGGGGTCTATGTCGATATATAAATAGAGGACTACGCGAGCCGATCGTCCCGAGCGACCGGCGACGCGCGGCCCTTCTGTGGATCAACTGACAGCGCGCATGTGCAATGTTTGGACATTGCGTATGTACGCGATTGACCTTTGAATGCCGTGGCTTATTGTTATCCTGTATCTAATTTTGTGCGGGGATATATGTAACTAGCATTCCTTAAATGGCACCTATATACCTATTCGTGTATACTTGAAGATTATGTTTTGTAAAAATTCAAGTAGGTAATCTACAAGGTCTAATGAGTTATATTCTAAATAGCTTTGGTATTTACAAACTTCAAGGATTTAAATGGCACAACATACTTTCATAGTGTTTGTAATTGTTCCAGTTTTGTTAGCTGTCGTTTTTAGAGTTCCGCACCTACCTCAAAAGGAAAAAAAGTAACCCTTATTATATGAACTTGGTTATCCGTTTGACAAGTTGACCTTTTCTCAGGAACGCGTATGATGCGATGCGAACAATGAAATTAATATCAAATACTCAAGTCTGCAATCCCGTTGATCTGTGAAAAAATCAATTTTCAGTCAACGCAATAAAAAGATACGGCCTATTATGCTGCTTATTTTGACGTTTCCCCTTGTTTCCGTTCAAAGCAATGTAATTTGTGATGCTCAAACTAAGCATTTTTATTTCTGAATTCAATGATGAATAGTTATTGCTTAAAAACGGGTAAAGTATTTCTCATTGACATATAGTAGTAGGTATATGCCAAAATTTCATGTCGATCTTTTTACCGGTGAGATGTTAGGATGGAATTTTTTTAGCTTATCTTATTTGCTAGTATTGCTCTTGAAACAGACGTCCTCAGCAGGGGATCTCTACTCCTGCGGTGCGTATAATAAACGAAGAAGCGAAACGCTTCTTGTGCAAATGTTACGATGAATTATTTTAGTAATAACCACACCACATTCGTATTGATCACAGTTATATGTCGATGATACTCAATTGACGTTGTTGTCCGTTTTTAGTGGTTGCTACACTTTCTAGATTTCTATGATTTCTAGATACGATGACCAAAACATCACGCAGAGGACAAATAAATATTGTAAAATTGTTTTTCTGTCCAAAGAAGAATTATTCCTTCTGTTGATAGTAACAAAACAGCCTATAATTTATTCTGACGAATGTGTCGGGATTCAAGACTTGACAAGACTATCCTTTTTTAAATCCTCACGTCGTATTTTGTTTTTCTAACATTTTACTCTTACTGCATACTGTTTTAGAATAGAAACCAAATGATACTGGGTGATAATATTCTAAAGCTGTGTGTTCTCCGTGGTAGCTCACTTGGTAGAGCGTCAGTACTTGGAACAACCGAGGTCTGGGTTCGATCCTGGCTCGTACCAATGAGTTCCAATTTGATAATTATAAACGAATGATAAAAATTATTACCATTAGCTTTTCGGTGTTGGCAAACATCGTGAGGAAACCTGCACACTCCTGAGAAATTCAAAGGTGTGAAGTTTACCAATCCGCACGCGTGGTGGACTATGTCCCATACACTCTCAGTTGGAGGGTAGGCCTGAGCCCCTGCAAGGGGGACATAATTATGTATATAGGCTGTTGGTGGTAATCTGTTCTCGGCTTTATACTATGTTAATTTTAACCACACCCGTGGCCCAATGCTACAAGGCTGTACTCGCAATCCGGAGTTCCCGGCATCAATTACCAGTGGGATTATCTATTGGTACTCGATTTGGTTAGTGGTAAAAGAGTAAGCCTGGCCAGCTACCAGTATGTTATCCAAGTCTGCTGTCAAACAGCAGTGTTAATAACACTGCTGTGTTCCTGTATATCAGAGCCAACCAATGGCCTGAAGCTTATGGGTGAGTACGCTTTCCACAAAACATCCTTTTCTTACTATCAGATGAGATGAAGGCCAACTGCAAAATTTAAATAACAATGTTTTTCTATTCTAAATAACAACTTATATGGGATATTCGTTAAAGCTATTCTTTGAAACTCCCTATTGACTCGGCCAGCGAGATTTGATCAAAAGTACGTGATACAATGGAAACAATGATAGGTTTAAGACATGATTTATTTTAGATACTTACATAGTCATTAATTTAGTAGTACTTTACAACACCAAATTACCGATATTAGGTTTACATAGGGTATGTGTATGTAACAGAGATACAACATTCGTTATGAATATACATTTAACAAACAATACAATACAAAGAAACGATTGTCCAAATGGCTAACTTATAGAATATTTGTTTTTATTTGGTTTATTACTGAATTTCGAAAATTCCTTTTAACACCTCTAGCGTATGTCGTATCGTTTTCACATAGTATTTAATTTTGAGTAACGTTTATTCTAGAAGTTAGCCAGATATTCTGGACAGGTTATACAAATTGTACTTATATTGTATTGTAATGTGTTTCAAACCCAATAAATTGTACTTATCATTACAAATTAAATTTACTAGATGTGGCAATAATGTGGAGTACATAAAACTCACAAGACACATATTTGAATTAATACTTACAGATTTTGCAAAAATATATTAATTAGTATTTTAGGCATATTGAATTTTCGACTGTTTACAATTGATTAAAATTGAATCCAAATTTACCATGAATTTGCAGTATAAAGGAGTTTAGATGGACGCGCCAACGACCGAAACAGAGCACAGGGTTGATATATGTTTTGGATCCGTTTCAAACTCATTCCAGGGTAATCGCGTGGTTGCCGCTTGAATTCATGTAGACTAACTCGTATGGTAGGTAATGGTGTACATTGGAAATCTTGCGTTATTTTAAAACCACTTTGTATAATATTATTTGAATTCTAAAACACTATTGTTAAATAAAATACACTTCATCGGTTAGTTTCTTGTCGGTCTGAATAAAAATAAGTACACATAAATAAATAGTTCCTACGATTCACTACTACAATTCGATTCTTTTGTACATTTTAGGCCATTGTGAAACTACTTACAATTTCATATTTAATAGTAGCGAAACATTTTAAAGCGTCCTTAAATTTCTAAACATATAATTTAATTTTACTTTAAAATACATAAAAATAAAATTTTAGAGCTTCAACTCGCTGAAGGGTTATTCTTTTTAAATTCAGAAAACAGTTGAAATTGTATATTTCATCTCGAATCGAAATCTTTAGAATTTAGATTTTTATATACGTATATAATTATTATATACCTAATAAATTTCAGCATTTTATTAATAAAGCAGCTCTTCCGCAACTGTTGATTATAATTTCGGAACAATTCGTCACTCACCTGTTTTGCAAGTTAACACATTTCAAACATTTTCTACTATTTTTTTAATTTAATCTTTATTAGCAAATTTACTACAGTCAAATCCATAATGGACGGTGTTACAATGACGTCACGATAGAAAAATTGACATAATTATACGTCATCATTAAATGTACACCCTGAAATTTATATGGCTTCACTACAACCAAATTTCTATAATAACTTTTACATTTTATAGTACACTTCGCGTAACAAAATCACAAAAATTTCACGTGTACAATGTTTAATTACTTAGGAATGTAGTAACGTCCAAGCAGAAAAATTCTACTTGTTTCTAAATTAGTATTACATATTATTTATTAGTTTTTATAGAGGAGAGAAGTATTGATTATGTATATTTATGTATATAGAATAAAATTTCAAAACATAACGGGATGGCACTGAAGTTTCGTGAATGTAGGTTTGATATACGAAATATTGTAAATACACTAAGTCCTAAATTTATAAAATAAAACTTAAATACTTGACACGATTAATAATTTAATGTGCAAAGGCACAAGCAAACGTGCCGCCATATTGGAATGGCGAAATGCGAACTAAATAAATACTTTTGTAGTGATTTTATAAAACATTTTAAATAGGTAAAATACTGAAGATAATAACTTTTTTTGCTAACTAAAGACAAATGGATAAGAAATGATAAAATATTTAAATATTGAGTTTAATTCAGGATTAAACTATAATTCCTGTATTTATTTCAATTATCAGTGTACTATCCGAGAAATTGACGGCCGATTGCCTAAAAGTCCGTATTAATAATCCCATACTCAATATTGTTAATCGAGAGAACTCGGAAATATCAATTTCTGTAGAAAGTAATGTTGTATTAATGTATCTTAAGACTGTACCTACTTTTAAGTTATATAAATAGAGAACCGTTTGAATTGGATAAGTTACTTGCGTGCAATCTATTGAAAAAAAGAAACTATATGTAAGCGAACGACTGTCTATTTCTGTGACGTGATAAAATTGCCGACCAATTTATCTAAGGGTCATATTAATAAACTTGCTCCAAATCTGAGTTGATCTTGATATAAATCAGATATTTATTTGCCAGTATTACTTAATTAAGATTATTAATACGAACCATATACAAATATGCCGAGTGTTGCTTGTGATCAGTAAGCAACCCCACAGTCCGACCGGGAAATTTCCTGATAGTAATATCGTCACAAATGAACGGAGTGCCACAGCCTTCATTCTTAACTTTGCTGTGTTATACATTATAACACTATCACGATTCGATTGTCTTGTATATTATTATTATTATTGCGTTTAACACGACCAAATTAAGAAAAAAGGGAATCGGCTCAACAATTATTTGTTTGATTTCTATATCTACCTAATGAAATATAAGCGAAATGACAGACATGAATGAAAACTTTCAGATAAAGAATATAAAAGAGAATAGATTTTGATATTAGCGAAACCCCTACAAAAATATTACAGCATGTACTTTAATATAGCCCCGTTGATTATTTATGTAAACAGACGAGTCTCAGTCAAATACCTTCTAGACTATTAATTTTAATTGTCCTACTTTTAATTGAAGAGCAAGGATATCGATTGGGGTTAATTAATTCAAGAGCGAAAAGACAATACAATTATGGAATATTTGAATAATCACTCTAACAATTTATGTCAATATACGTAAACCTTCAAAACAAAAAGCAAAGCTTGCCGCTGTTTTTCTCTCTCTCTTAAAAATACCTTACAGTACTTCGATGTCTTAATTGCCCCCATTCCTCCCCTATATCCTCGCCTAAATTTCACATAATGGTAAGTGACAATGTGTATAAAAGCGTGCTCACTTAGATACATAATCATATTCTAAATTTAATAATCAACAAGACAGAGTCTAATGATCAACTTAATTTGGATGATGGAAATTTTTGCCACTGACTGTGACTCGTTTGCTTAGTTGGTGTGGGTGAGATTCAGACGTTGGAGCGGTCTCCCTGCTGGGGCAGCGTGACCACGGTGTTGCTAGGAGCAGCCGCGAGCGCCGGCGACGGCTGGTGCAGGGGCGAGGTCGCCTCGGCTGGTAGGACCTCGTGCTGTATCACAAACCAGTGCTGGTTAACGTATAAACTGTGGTAGGGCATTTTACATGGCTAGATTACAACGCGTTACTTCAGTCTGCCGTCAAACAGCAGTGATAATAGCACTGCTGTGTTCCCGGTACGAAAGGTAGCAGAGCCAGCGCCTCATTCGCTAGATGCTTCTAGGTGCGCATGATAATCATCCAACGGCCCTATCGTCACTTTCCATCGGGTGATATTAAGGCCAAGTGCAAACCCTTTATACTAAAGACAATAAGAAGCTCGTCTTCATATAATATCATATCTATTCTTGTACAAAATGGAAGCGGTGCTTTTGATTTACAGAGTAACGAGGTTTGCGGGCTAGCAATCGACAGTTCAAGTTCTTAATTTCCAGAAAAACTTTTCATTTTCATGGTTCCGTTAGTCAATGAATGTATATATTTTTTAGTCCTTATTGCAAGCGAAGATCAGATGCCCACATATTACTATTAGTAATAAAAACAATAGCTTAAACTTGTATTAAAACTCATACAAATTGGTATTTAATTTCATCTGGAATTATGAAAACAGATATTTGACTGTACATATATTATTACTAATAAATTAATATTTCCATTGATATTTAAACATGACGTGTATAATTATAATATCCTAATATTTTTTTGCGTTTGATGCTTTACTTTAAATCGTTAGATTACGTAAGAATCCTAAATTGCAATATTAAACGCGCTACACTTTGTCTTCCGCCTTTCTTATTCAATCAATACCGGTATTAAATGACCTTTATATAGGTCGTTCACCTCGGTTGTACCGCTCGATTTCGATAATGAGCATTCGTTTCGGGTATTACACTGATTACTAAATATATAACGATATATATATATATATATATATATATTATTTGTGATCATTTTGCGTTAGGTTACAGATATAATAAAACTTCTTCTTATCTTGTAGGTTGTAAGATCGATGACCGACCTCACAAACCCTAGTTGTCAGAGTTGTTGATCCGCCATAGTCCTCTGACATGGTTCATGTAGCTACCACCTGTCGTAGATAGTAACTGAGAACAACGGCGTAACGTGCCTTACGAAGCACGGAGTCATCTTACTTTTCAGAAAATCAGGTGATTCAGCCGGCAATGTCTTGACCAAACTAGGGAAAGTCTCACAGTGATATTTGACAATGTCCTTACCGGTAATCGAACCCGGGACCTGAAGGTATCGCGCGTCTAACGCTTTTTTTACGGAGTGGATATCTTCAAAAGTTACCCGGCGCTTCGGGGAAAGAGGGTCAACTGCGCCACGAAGGCCGTCATAAGAAAAATGATGATAAAATACTGTTTAAAAAATTGTGTATGTTTGTTATAGGTGTGCGGTGTAAGTCGCGGGGAGCCACTGGATGCAGGTGGCTCGGGACCGGTTAATATCAGCAGTGGACGTTGCCTGACTTATAATGATGATATGAACTGCGAGTCGGTCGAATAACATTATAACACTTGTCGTGGACGGTTCTCGAAGCGTTTTCCAATGTTTCGTGTTGGAAGTGTTAAGAAATAAACTAATCTCAAACCGTAATAAAAGCGTGTTCAATCAATTATCTATAAACAAGCAAGCGTTGATATTGACGGTATATGTGTGACCTCACGGTCCAAATTGCTAGCTCGCTTCACGATTATTAAATTATGTGATAGTGAGTTTGTTTGAATTGTTGTTTAAATAAATATAAATTTGTCTCTAGGATGTACCATTTGTCGTGTCTTGCAGCAGTGGTCTTATACAGCTGAGAATGATGACGAATTTATAAAAAGTTCAACCGTGATGGAATGGAGAACAAACAATTTGAATATGGAAGTGTGTGTTGACTTCGATTGGAAGATGAAATTCGATTAAAAATGTCGATTAAAATCACAGCAAAATTAGATTCGGTTCGATTATTGAATAATGAATTCGTAATCGAATGACGGAATATAGGAAACACAGCCGCCTTATTTCAATTTCCGGCTTATATCAAAAGCGTTGGAGCATTTCAATATCTAAATACTGTACTGCGCCTTTAACCACTCACACACAAAACATCTGCCAAGTTCACAATGTCGTGTGGATAATTTATTCACCAGCCAAGCGTGGCTATTACGAATAATTCTAGAAAACATTGATTGATAAGAAAATACGACCAGGGTCGTTTTCCGATCAAGTTAGGAACGTTCTCAAAAAGGTGTGTGCAATGAGAATAAGTGAGCTTGTATGAAAAGGTTAATAAATGAAAATGACGCCAGAGATGTACGTCGGCATCATAACTTCATATCATGCTTCTGCCTATATATCATCCTTTTCTGTTTATTGTATATTTATTTACTTACAGCGGGGAGCGGGGGCTCGGCGGCGGCCATAAGGGTGGCGGTGCGGTATGAGGGCGGAGGCGGCGACTGCTTCACGGCCTCTTCGTAGTCGGGCAACAGGCTGGAGTAGTCGGGTAGAGGGGCAGGCGCGGAGTACGGGGGCGCGGCGGGGGTGACCACGCCCTCGCTTGAGATCACGAACGGTGTGAGGCTATGCAGCGCGTGCGCACGCATCGTTAGGTACTTGTAGCAGCGCCATACCACGCTGATGCAGTAGCCCTGAATACAGGAGATACAAATGCGTATGTTATAATTATAATACGTTTCTTTTAGTGTTAGAAAAAAGAACATTTGGGATTTTAATTATTTCAATTTATACTATTACCCCAATTTTCTTTTAAATATCCCCCTATGAAATACCTAAATAATCAGGATATGCTTCTTTGTTTACGCTAGCCACCTAGCTAGGCGCCTGTTGTTGTGGCCGGTGGCTCGTTTGCGTCTAGCGTTATTAAGTTTGTGCAGCTGTTTTATATATTAATTGTAAATTATATAAGGCGGAGGTAACTAGGGCGATTATAGTAAAACCATTCTTAGGTTCACAATCAATGTACTAACACAAACAACCATAAAAGTCAAAAGAACAAAAGCTTTAATTTCGGCGTCGGCAACAGGTGGAATAACATAAATGGCTCTTGTGTTATAACATAAATAACTCTCATAACATAACAGGGTACACATCTATGTAGCATTTTTAAAGTAATATCACCTTGATGAGAACGGCCACGAGGAACGCGCTGAGGACGATGAGTGCAAGCGCGGGCGCAGGCAGCTGCAGCAACTCCGCGCGCCACGGCACGCGCCGCGTCTCCGCCACCAGGCGGTGGATCGAGCGCAGGTAGCAGAGGTAGCCCGTCGCCGTCAACCTGACACCAATGATGCACTCGTTACAAACGTACACTCCCGCATCAAATACTGTATGGTTCATATAGATTAGGATCAATACATTGTATATACTTGTACTGTCTGTGTCTGTCTTCCATAAATTGAATAAAATTTATGCAAAAAAGTGATGAGCGTTACGTTCCTTGCATCAATGCATCTTGTTAGTAGTTGCTACAGGTTCTGCCACGGCTTCATTCGCCACTCATCATTATCAGCCAGGGAACCACCACTGCTAGACATAGGCCTCCTCCATGGTACGCCACATGACCAGTCCCAAGCCACCTGCATCCAGCAACCCCCCGCGACCTTTACTACGTCGTCAGTCAGTAGGGGAAATTCGACGCAGCCAAGCAGATATGTTATAATATGTCAACGTTGCATTTTCTGTCTTGGGTTGTCGATCAAGGACTCCCAATACAAATGATTAAAATTCTGAATTAATTTACGCAGTACGCAGGGATCACCGATCTGGGCGATCGCCCCCCACCTCCTTCAGTAAATAATGCCACTGTCTACTACTCACACGGTGATGGCAAAGTCGAATATCTGTAGACAGAAGAACGGCAGGAGATGTGCGGGCTTGCCTCGCGCCGCGCCGTAGATCAGCATCAACGTAATGGCGAGGGTGCACACTGTAACCAGCGCACCCACATCCACATCATCTAGCACACACAGAGGTCGTCAGTTAGGTGAAGGAAACGCATCAACACGTAACACGCAAACAGACAAAACGACTTTTCAGAGATAGACGATGACCAGATCACACACGGCAAAATACATACTTTATCCAAAATATATTTACATGTATCATTAAAGAAGGTATTTCTTCTTACTGCTACCACATAATTTAATGATTAATAATCCAGTCATTTAAGCTTAAATTAGGTAAGAACCTCAGAATTCGAGATACCCAGTCTAAGTGTGAAGTCTTCCCAGATTTCGGAGCATTATAGACTGCCAATAAGGTTTGAGTTCCACTCTCTAATAATCTCTTCATTCATCAACTATATATGGCGCGTTTTCGACCGGAGGCACCGGTTGACCTGAAGTGATGCTGTGACCGCGCGCTCTCCGCCCTCTATCTCGAAAACGGTTCATCGTATTAAAAAAAAATTTTAACAAAATTTGTAGAGAATTTTGTATTATACAATATTGATAATATATACAAATAGCAAAAACCCATAGGAAATGAGATATTTCCAAAGAAAGCGCAAAAACCTATTTTGTGACCTTTGACCTTGAAATTTAATAGTTGCTTACACCCTACCATATGTAGGTTTTGAGACAACTTTTAGGGTGTCAATATACAAGTATTTACAGACTTACAGCTGGGTATCTCGAATTCCGAGGTGAACTTACCATAATGATTGGACTATAACGCGTTCAAAAAGAACTAAAACCCGACTTCAACTGCCTTAAAAAAGTTCACCCTTAAAGGTAGAATTATCTGGGTGCATATTTGGTTTTTGTTTTTTCTCAAAAAGAGCTCAATCGACTTTGATAAAAATTATATGGAACCACCTCTGAAGTATGCTCTACCAAACAAAATAAGAATCATCAAAATCGGTTCGTACTTGACGGAGTTATTGCGTAGTATTCACTCCTCCTTTTTTGAAGTTGGTTGAAAAATATAAAAACTTAAGTGGATCCAAATCCAAGGGCCCATTAAGTAATGCTTATCATAGTATAATAATTGCGTAAATGTCATTATTTTTGTAACAATATGACCCAGTAAATGTTTCCATCACTCAAAATTGTCAATATGTAATTAATTAACAATCAACTCAACAAAATTGTTCCATTGTTGTGTTATTGGATCGGACTTGTTGGTCTAGTGAATATGATACTACGTTTACATAAAATGTTTTGAATACGTTTTGTCCATGAATTTAGGTCTATTTTTAAAATTTGATTGATTTCAGATATCATTCCTAATACAAAGGTTCATATTCCAGATATAATTTTAGTCAATATAAATGATTTAATTCGATTTTATTAAGATTCATATTTTTATGATAAAAGCTATATTTCAGGGTTAGTAATTGTACAACAAAATACAACAATAGTTTTACACGCAAGTCATTAAATTTCACGATTAATTTGTTTATGTAGAAAAACATTCCATTTGCAATGATAGCACCTAAATAAACAGACTTGGCATGTTCTAAGAAATATTGTCACATATGTTACAATAATATTTTCTTAATAGGTGGATTTAAATGATGGTAAAGAAATGTTCTCATTTAGTTGTTTGCTTTTTAGTGTTTGCTTTGGTTACCTAGCCAAGGATCTAACACCCTGGTGGGTTTTTGCAGAAAAAAGAGTATTAATATAAATTGTTAAGTTCTACAGCAAACAAAGATAACATAGTGACTCATATTATCGAGCCGAAAAATCCTGCATTTTAAGCAATTTATTTAAACCGATTGTTCGCCTCCTATACAGTACAGCGTATAAATATTTTTATGTCAACTGCATGCAATAAAAACTATTTTTATTATCTAGAAAATCAAAGCAACACACATAAACATGATAAACATGCAACAAACACATGCTTTCATAATTTATTCTTTAAAATGTTGAGCATATTAGCATGTTTATTCTGTTTAAGATTGATAATGTAACAGATACACTGAGTAGATTTTAACTGGGGTATAAGTATGTCTACAATGTTATTTACTTATGTTTCAATTTGAATTATATGAATTTAAAAAACACAAACTATTGCATGTTCACTTCAGCATATACTTGTTAGTATAATTTATCATTTACAATGACTATGAATGTCCTTCATTTCACATGTTGGGGACTGGCATTAAATAAAATAGATGTGAAAAATAAACAAGGTAACAAGTAACAAAAGCTAAACTCCAAACTAAACTCACGATATATCAAGCTATGGTCCTTGGACGGGCCAGCATGCTGTGGATATGGGCTCGGTGGTGGCTCCACATTGGACAAAGGTGTAGGCAGTGCTGGGCCTACATCACTCCAATCTGCCACAGGGGAGGTATCACGCTCCAGCTCATCAAGAAGGCGAGGGTCGCGCACTATGGCTGCCAGAAAGCCCAAGGCTATCATGTGCAGCATCTAAGAACAAATATATTATTATAGGCTTACTACTCTGTGTAACAATCAAGTTTATTGGTCTGTCAACCACACAATATTGTCCTTGCCTAGTGAGGTTGGCAATTTTTCATTTTATTGTAAACAGTTCTATGAAAAATATATTTATTTTAGTGTCATTCATTCTAATTTTAACTGTAATGCTATATTAATATCTATAGTTAGATTAAGTTAGAGATAGTTAGACAATTTTTAGCCACATTTTTAGTTTAAAAATTGCAAAGAATAATTCAAGAATAATAAAAGTTACAAAGTGACTTAAATTTGAAAAACACTTCTAGTTTCTCACCAGATGCCATGTTCCCAGCAAGATGGTCCCTGTACGCACATGGAGACACAGGCAGCAGCGCCACTCACTGTTGCGCTCACTGCCCAGTTTGGGGCGAAATCGCAACATGATTTACCTGTCCAAATACAAATATATACATTTATGTACAAATATGTAAAGTCTCTGTGTATAATCATAAACTCTCTATGTGTATAATTATATTCTAAACAAGCACTTCATCTGATAGAAAGTGACAAAAAAATTTTAGTTGAACATATTAGAGCAGGCTAATAGAATTACAACAAAATAAGTAAAACATGATCCTATTGTGAGTCAAACTCACCCATACTACCACACAATATTAAACTTACCGACATTCATAAATATTAACTAATGTAAAATAGGCTTGCATGGCTTAAACAAAATGTAACTGATTGGGGATAAAACTTAAAATAAAATTTTTACACTAAAACATGGCTTTACAGATATATTCCTGTACTTGTATTGTGAGATTCTACATCAGCGTAAGGATGTACTTAGTAGTTTTGGCGAGTTAATTTATGATTATCAGAATACCTGGCACATGTGGTCAGATCAATTACTTTATTATCTTATACTTATAGACTTTTGCATTCAGTATAAATTTCAACTTTATACCATACTCCATCATGAAAAATATGACAGACAGAAAACAATGTGATACTACAAGGATGCCATTCTTTCCATTTAGAGGTATGCTACCCTAAAATATTTTATTTTCCTTTCTCTATTTTCTTGTTGATTGAGACGAAACATATTCTTTCACAATGGTAATATTAATATGATTTCACAATGACAACATGTATGCTATGCATAATAGTGTGCATGTCATCAAATCAAGTGTTCATGTTGCAAGATACTTGATACAATTAGAATAGTAGTGCTTGTTCAGCATGTCGTAATAATCAGATAGATTATAATTGTTTATTCATTAGTAGTGTAGGTACCAACCTACTTTTTTATAGTCCAAGTAGTGCCTGTTTAATAGGTATTTTCTGTAATGGTGTTCATAATATAAAATTACATTACATATTTACAGTTCATACGTATAAATGATAATATGAGATAGCTGTTCGGCTAAGATTTCGCTGGCAAAACCATAAAAAACCGTTTGAAGGACAATCTGCTATCCTCCTTACATCGCATTTACCTCGAAATCCGTACAACTTAAAAGATTGAGCAATTGAACAATATTTAATACTATTATGTGTATATATACATACCTGCAATCAAATGCCCGATTAAAATAACTATTAACACAAAAACAATAACACCTCCACTTTTCCTAAACAAATTTTCATAAATTTCTAATTTCTCCTGAATGCTCCTGAACGAATGACCTGAAATATGAATGAATTGAATTATGAATGAGGTATTGAGCGAATGGATTCTGCAAATGACATACAAGATCCACCAATCACACAATTATCTTAGTCCGGGCTATAATCGATCGATTCCAATCACCTTTTAAAAATGAACGAATAATATCTAGTAAATCAACGTTGCCGTTGTAAAAAAGTTAATAATGACCACGTATGACGTATCATACCACTGGGCCCTCAGCCCTCAACATCATACAATGGTAAAAAAGTGTACTAATACTAATATTATTATTAATATAAATAAAAGTTTGCTACTGCCGGGCTCACAGATACACATTTTAGCTTCAATAAAACGATATAATTATTTCACAATATTATACTCTTTTGTTTAACGTTCTACTACAAAGTTACGTTTATAAAGCTCAACTCTAAAATAATTATAGTACAACTTTTGCACAAAACTTTTGACTCTGTACATACTACCTAAGTACTCCTAGGCTAAGTAATCACAGGTAATGGCAACTAAAAATTCAAAACTAATACTATACTATTATATACTCTGTGACCACTGAGCAAGTAATGTTAAAACGTAGTGATTAGGTCCGTATTAATAAACGCTGCTTAAGCTAGAACTTAAGACAGTATAGCTAGAGATCTGCTTAGCGTTGAGCAGCTGCTTAATACCTAAGTTAATTATTATAAAACGCTATTCATCGTTACTAATTTGAGATTATTTCTATCACAGAGCATATAATCTTTTTTTGGTAAGCTTTTTTCCTACCGAGAAAAGGCAGAGGCAAAACACCATACAGCTATTACTTTGATAATTCTATCTTAGAATTTTAAGGTTACAAACAAGGCCGAAGACATTTCTTCAGTTTTCTCATTACAATGTATAATGTGTACATTTTATCGCTGGTTTTGACGATTCCTGACGAAAATTTCAAAGGTCAGCCATGGTTTCAACATAATTCGAAAGAATCCATATGCCGAATGTACTCAACATGGTAAAACCTTTCGATCGCGTCGAAACCCTCACAATTTTGCGTAGTTGATACTATAACACCGTCCGTGACAATTTTAGCACTATATAACACCATTATAACACAAAAAACACACATAACAGTATTATTAACGAATTACGAAAATTGCAATGAACCACCATTTTTCAAGTTCACGCCAAGAATTGAGCATATTATCGTTTCGATCTCTATCTCTAGACATCTACCACAGAATTAATAACTACGCATGACATTTTAAAAACTAAACACCCCAGTTAAAGAACTGTCTACGGTTTTAAATTATTGTCTTGTAAAAACATTGACATGACCTATTGATATTCTACTAGAAGTATTAAAACGATAAGCAAATTCGTGATTTATTAGCAACTATTAAATATGCTACACATCAAATAGAAAATTGCTTCCCCGCCATTATATATTCCAAAGTATGGTATTCGTATTCTATAAAACTTACCTTACTTAACTTAAATGACGGCGTGGCGTAAAATCTTAACGTCATTAATAACGCTATTTCTGGGGAACGGGCAATCACCTGTTGTCGGTTGGCGCTCGTAGGCAAATTAAATCAGCTATATAAAATATCGACTCTTGACTGAAGCGATATTTTCTCTGAATTTATCCACATCAATATCAAAATGGTTACAAATTGATTTTTGTTAGCCTGTACCTATCGTCATAATATGTCATCCATCATATATTTCAAGTTCGTCGTAATGGTTAATTTCCGAAATAATTTTATTCTTTCCATATCCATTTTTTCCGAATAACACGTTTTGATTTAAGTCATCAAATTACCATACTCAGCGTTGAGACCGAAAATCTGTGATATTTTACCTCTTTGGTCTGTGAAAATATCATGAAAACGTCATGAAAATCTCCTCTGTGCGCAGCTGTTTGACAGGCTGTGGTTTTGACAAGTCTCAAACAACACCGAGGTTGAGATGTGGTTGAGATTCAGGTCACATTCAGGTCTGAAGTAGTGTTTATTAAGCAGCTGCTCTACTTGAGCAGCGTTTATTAATACGAGCTTAAATGTTCCTAGGTAGTGATTAAATTCTCCTAGCTCTTAGGTAATGTGTTGGTAATTAACACAGTATTATATTATTTGAACACAGATCACTAATCACTATATATAGCAAATAGTAATGAATAGTGTCACGCCATGGAATCTCAATTCAATTCTTGATATTTATGGGAACTAATACAAAAAGAACGTAACGTTTGTCATTGAACAAGATCAAATAAGCGATTCCGGTATATCCCAAGCTTGTGTGTTTGTATGTAATTATAACCTTTGTATCATATGTACATAATATGATGATGTCTAGTAGTGATAATTTTAAAGTGGCATATATTTGTAAATTATTTAATACAAAATAATTTTTTTTACTGCGGTTTGTGTTTCTTCTGTCTTAGGTGCAATAATTGTATGGTTATCCAAAGAAATTCACATAAATATCGACAATTTTCGAGAAAGCTCATCCCTAGTGCCATCTGGCTCGTAAAATAACGATGTTGCCTTATTATGTGAAATGCAATCTAACTACTTTTTTTCTTGCCAAGTTGCAACACTTTTAAAATGGCGCTGTACAGTGTGGTTACTACTTTCCCCCGAGCCCCTGTCGTAACGTTATACCCCTCGCCCTATGAGATGCCAGTCTGTACCGTATAGGTACATACATATATTAGTCTGTGACGTAGTGATTACTTGCTCAGTGGTCTGTGAGTGAATAGTGTAGTGGTAATAAATGTGACAGATACTGGTTGTAACAGACGTGTAAGGTAATAATAAAAGGAATTTGTATCAGGGAACTGTATACACATAAGTACTTCTTGAAAAGTAAATAAGTCTCCAAATTGCAGCTATAATGGACAAAATTCCAGACCAAATTGGCTACTTGGTACTTACGGAGGACGGGGCTGTCCTTGAGTCTGGCGGAGAGCTAGAAAACGACGAACGTGTCGCTACAATAATAACTGATCTAATCACTTTATCCAACAAGTGAGTAAGACCACGTAATGAAAACTAGTACCCCCACCAATTGTCACAGTTGTTACACTAATATGAAACATAATATTTATCACTTTCAGAGTCGACCCTCTGGCTTTTGGTCCAAACGAACCGTTCAAGAAGATCACAATAACATATGACGACCATTGGTTTGTGATATGTTTATCGAATAAGAAGATATATGTAGTGAAACGTGCCATACTACCTGCAGCCGAAAACACAGTCAACGTTTGAACAAAATTACACCAAAGATGGGTCGAAATTTGCTTATGAGCAGTCTTGAAAATGCCTCATTCAATATAATATTCCAAATACTTTTTAGATGTGTTACATTTTTGATAAACGCTTGGGTGATAAGGAACATTGGGCATGAAGTGCTCGGTATAATGAATGTAAGGTTGCTACTGTTGGAGAGCACAATATTGTTCCTGAGTCGTGAACCGTTCAACAGGGCCTGCCTGGGGCAGAAGGATGAGTTCAGTTGGAGTCATCTCATGAATCAGATCTGGCTATCTGTTCCATTGAGTTGTGCATTGTCTTTAGTGTTTGTATATGTTTGGCTCAATTGGCTACCACCGAGTAGTGAAGAGCATGCATTCCAGTATGCATTTGGATGCTGGAGTGTGGCACTGTCTTGTGTACTAGAGCTCTGTTCAGCCAACATGATGTTAGTCGCGCAACTGTTCTGTTTTGTCAAGTTGAAAGTAGCTTTAGACACACTTCATATCTTTGTAAGAACTGTTTCTTTCCTCTCCATTATAATTTATGATAGGTCGCTGGCTCTCATTGCATTTTCAGTAGCACAAGTTAGTAGCATTGCTGCCATAGCATTAGCTTACTACATATTTTTTTTCTGGTATATTAAGAATAAGCCATTGTATGCCAAAGGAGCACTGAAGAGTAAACTTGTACCTGAAGTAGTTTTGCACAGACTTTATGACAATATGGATGATTTTCAATTTACTTCTATCAAAGACTTTCTTCCTAAATATTTAGGAAGTATGAATTCAACGTTCAATAAAAAACTAAGTACTTTGACCTTTAGTTTTGCTAAACAGGGTGTTGTGAAGCAGTTGTTGACTGAAGGAGAGAAGTATGTAATGTCTGTAAGTCCCGTTCTCTCATTTTCTGAGCAAGCAACATATGATGTGGTAAACAATCTAGGTAGTTTAGCTGCTAGGTTTATCTTTAGGCCCATAGAGGACAGTAGCTATTTTTATTTCACTCAAATGGTGAGCAGAGATTTGCCACTACACAAACAGGATCAGCACAAAATACAAGAGTCATGTTCAGTTTTGTCACAAGTTTGTAAAACAGTCAGTTCAATAGGTTTAGTTGTTCTAGTATTTGGCCAGAGCTACGCTAGCACTCTGTTATTATTGTATGGTGGAGAAGCGTTTGTCGCAAGTGGACTGC
The DNA here is from genome assembly GCA_910589575.2 of Carcina quercana. Lineage (NCBI taxonomy): Eukaryota > Metazoa > Arthropoda > Insecta > Lepidoptera > Depressariidae > Carcina > Carcina quercana. The sequence goes on from OU342439.1 coordinate 5,238,277, forward strand.
CTGTTCAGTTGCTAAGGAGCCACTGCTTGGCCATAGTTCTATTAGCAGTCAATGGTGTCACTGAATGTTACACATTTGCTACAATGACTAGTGCTCAATTGAATAGCTACAACTACTTAATGGTATTTTTCTCTATAAGCTTTCTTTTACTCTCCTATGTATTGACTTATATATTTGGACCAGTGGGGTTTATAATATCAAATTGTATCAATATGTTCGCTAGAATAATGCACAGTATTCATTTTATAAACAATAAGTACAAGAACACAGATTATAAGCCTTTAGAAGGACTGCATGTTGGCAAAATTTTCTTATTAACATTGTTTGTAGCGGGGTGCATTTGCAAGATGTCTGAAAATAGATTTGGAAATAGTTCCATGCTGTTTCACATAATCATTGGTGCATTATGTTTTTTCTGTGTGATTCTAGCGTGGGGTTTCGAAAATAAAGGCCTTGTTTTGAAAATGTATAGGAAATTTATCCAGAAAAATGATGAAAAGGTTTCACTTGACTAGCACTTGTGTATTGTTAAACTTATTTAATAAGTTAATATAAAGATGAATATTTATAGTGTAAATTTGTTGTAAGATTGATTTTAATAAAAGTTGTCTATTTTAAACCAATTATTTATTTTCTTTAAATATATACCATTTTTGATTTCAATAAATAGCTAATCTTTCACGTTTATTTTTCAGATTTTTGTTTTTGTAGGTATTAAATTCCTACAACATCTAAAATTGCCTTCACATGGGATAAAAGAATATTCCTTTCATCTGTGCTTCACATATTCGTTTAACTTCATCTGAAACAATAATTTGAAAATGTCAAGTTGATAGCATTATATTTTGCTGAGATATGCAGCTTCGACAGAGAGATGGGTGTAACTGCCATACAAAAAATATTATGATTTATGACATAAATGAATTTTATATGTATTTTACTGCCTCTATGGCTACACACTCACAATCAGGAGGTCCCAGGTTCGATTCCCAGTGGGGGTACTTATTGGTACTCAATATGGTTAGTGGTAGGCCGTTTTCCAGTCCACCTAGATAGCTACCACCATGTTATCTAGGTACAGCAGTGTTCATAGCAATGTGTATGAAAGGCGGCAGAGCCAGCGAGTCATCAGCTTGAAGCTTCTGGGTGAACAACGTCCCATCCTACTGTCTTATCGTTACTTGTCAGTGCATCAGTGCACTGACTGCCATTACAAAAAAACTTGCTTCTGTATTTATACAATAATATGTTACCTGCTATGTCTTTTAAATTAGCGTTTTTCTCTTGGATAACAACATAAAATTCCCTTTCATTTGATGTTTTCCCAGTTATCCAATATTCATCTGGCGTTTTTATTATCATTTCACCATAATTTCCTAAGCTGTAAAAATATTTTTAGAATATAATTAATCATACAATATCATAAATTCGGTAGCCAGTAACAACTAATCGTGATGAAATTTGGCACACATGTAGGGCATTACAAAGCTTGTCATTCCAGTAAAGAGTTTCCGTGAGATAATTTCTGAATCAACCGAAATCGAAGTCGTGTTATATTATGATACATGCTAAATCAAAGTTGGTGGTTCCTATTACACTATAACCTCAGAATTGATATAGTACTACGTACAGAACAAATGTTCACTGCCTCCCGTCAATCCGCGCTACCCCCGCAAGAGACTGGCGCATAAAATGTCCATTAGGTATGGAGAGCGCGGATGCGCGTGTATACATCATACGTCATCCGTTCGATGTGTGCCGATATAACGACATTTGTTCGAAGTGTCCGACGTGTGCCCCTAGTTTACACCTAGGTTAAGAACATTTTTGAAATCCATGCATATGAAGTCGCGGAAAAAAGTATTGTTACGATATAAAACCTACATGAAGTTCCTATTAATCCAGAATTACCTTTTTCTATCGGAATGAATCCCAGCAATAATACTCAGAACTTCTGGTTTAAGTGCCGTAGATGGTATTAATTTACTAATAGGTGACTGAAACAACAGAAAAAAGGCAAGTTTAATATTATGGAATACGACATAAGCTACTGGTGTGTGCGTGACTCATGATTGAAGCATTTAAAAAAGGTAATTTCATTTATATATTGAAAATACTGATTAGAATAGATTCCATGTCATCCTGCGGGTGACGTTAAAGGCGAATAAAGCTCCAATGAGATCTATGCATCGAGCTATAACCGGAATTTCTCTACGTGGTAAAAACCGAAATGAGGAAATCCGTAGACGAACCAACTTCGCCTACATAGATCGAAGAATCAGTGAGCTGAAGTTGCAATGGGCAGACTACATTGCTTGACACAACCGGGAACCGTGAACTAGGCCGTCCCCCTACTAGATGGAGTATAAATTCAAACCGTATTGTTAAAATATTTAACAAGTTCAAATATTTGCATGCCTCTAAAAATTTTCCGTCTGTCATCATAATAAGTTTACCCGTCTGAAGTTAGCTCTCCGCAATTTCAAACATGTACAGGCGGAATGTGTGTATATTATTTTCGATAATAACTATCTCTAGATAACATAAAACATTAGGACATTTTTTTCCACCCGCTAACTTGCCATGCCTCCCACTTATACGTTATTAATTAAACGTTAAAACTTTATAACTCGCGGCCTTTTGTGACTAACTTCAGAGTGGCAAACTTATTGTGCGAGTACTATACCATGTTCGATGCAAATAAGCTTATCTTAGTCGCGGGGAGACGCTGGATGCATCCGGCTCGGAACTGATAACGGTGGCTTACCATGGGAGAGGCCTATATTCAGCAGCGTACGTTTCCCGGCTCAGATGTTTCTAGGTCAAATAAACTCAACAAGACCAGTATGTATTATCCGTCAGGTTGTCTGGTTGTGGAATTCCTTGAAAGCCGTGGGGCTTGTGTGATACTTGTGGTTTGGCTTTATAATAAAACCAATCATGTCATTCCATTCCGTGAGTGCCGTAGAAGGCGACTAAATAAGGATATTTTTCAGGTGACTATGGTCATAAGAATGTACTCGAGTTCTATTTGTATTCGAACAATAGCGCCAACTGTTAGAACATCCAAGAAATACGTTTGTACGTAGAGACCGAACGACTACTGACTGGACAAAGTCAATGACAGCTCGCGAACTTAATCGGCAATGTTGCTAATTTTACGTTTAAAAACAATTGGAGTTGGTGACAATGTGGAGCTGACACCTTTGTAATTCGAATTACCTCATGGAATAGCATTTGTCGAGGTGATCTATGAGAGGCTCATGCGCATTAATAAATTACTTACTGAAGACTTGTACGCCAAATTAAGCCTATTGAAGTAGACAAACTTATTGTCTGTAGTAGAGATCTGGGCGGTTTGTAGTGCGTACATCGCGCACTGTTCACTGATGGCCGACGCTATCGACGATAATTGAGGACCGATGAATGCGTCCAAAGACTTAAATGTTTCCAACTCTAACTGACTGTTCACTGCAAACAGAATTTAAAATTAAACTTATGATCATCATCATAAGACGGAAAACATATACTGCGGAAGACAGACCCAGCAGTGTTTTCTTAAATAAATTCATGAAATTAAATGCTACTTAGTCTCTTCAATTATAATTATATTGACGGGTACAGTTAACAGTAAAACTAGTACGGACCGCTAAGGATTAAATAAGTCGGTTGCGTTCCTTTGCAAGTGTTTTATGTACTCAAAAAGTCAAATAGCCTGGTGATGTCCACCAACTTAAGTATGGGAATTTATCAACACTTCAGCATTGTAGTGCACAACCATAATAGATGGCAAACCGTCGCAAAGCTCGATCATCGTGTATCGATCAAATAGTATATATAGTACGTATAAGAATACCAACCATCGATAGTCAAAGAGACAGTGGCGCTCAAAGTTCTGTATATTACCAAGTAGTATTGTTTGGCTTCAGTATCGTCTTCTCTCATAAGGTAGACTTTAGGGAGCCTGTGCAAGTCGCCCTCGTTTCTTATGCCATCTGGAGGGCTGATGAACCGGCCGTGTCTCTGGGCAGCAGCGATCGCGCCTCCTTGGATTTCTTTCTCGATTTGTTTCGGTAGCAAAGTTTGGACCAGATATTGATACAGCGTGAGCATGTCATTCGTATCCAAGCCATTCCTGTAAACAGAAAATTGTATATGACGACATGACAATAAAATCCAAAGAGAATATAGCTGCTATTCTGAAAACATCGAATTAGATTAGGAATTTTTAAAATATAGAATGATAGTGATGATAAGGCCGTAGGGTTGATGTGAGCTTACTCACAAGCCTCAAACTAACGAGGTGCTAGCTATGGTATACTACCGGAACTCAACTGCTCTATTAACTGATTTTCTGCAGACTCAGATAACTTGGTGGTAGCTAGCCAAGCGAGTAATGAAAAGTGCCTTACCACCAACAAAATTGAGTACCAGCAAATAGGTACCTTGATGGGAAACGAAACAGTGAACCCCGAATTGTGTGAACAGATTGATAGGAACTATTAAGAACTATTTTAAGTGTTTTATATAACCAATGAGTAAATTGCATGCTTTAAATATATTTCGTTGATGTGAAAAATTTGTGTTTCACAACTGAGCTTTGCGTTGTCACAGTCCAGACACTTGTGATATCGGTTTCTATTCCCACTCATCGAACGGATGACGTTTGCATACAAGCGCCTGGATGAGTACGCGCACGCGATTCTACCGACTGGGATCGCAACGTCCATTATTTACGTAGTACTACATTAATTCTATGCTATTATACTATTATTCATTACTATTTAAACTTACAAATTAATAGTGTTCTCTTACCAGATTAGCTGCTCATTATATACAAAAGAAATGCATTTGAAGGCGGGGTAGTTGACTTCCAGCAGGTCTACGAAGCACACCACTTTGAAGAAAGAGTTCTTATCCAGAGGCAGATAGCTTATACCTTTTATTACATCGGATACATCATTTGATAAGTTTCTTGACATTAGATACTGAAAAATTACATTTGGGAATATCAATAATATTTCTAAGTTATCAATTGTGTTTCGGCCTCCGTGGCGTAGTCGTCTGAGCGTTAAACTCAGACAGGCAACACACACATATGTCCCGGGTTCGATTCCCATAAGGGACATTGTCAAAAATCTTTCAGTAGATTGGTTAGGACATTGGAGGCTAAATTACCTGATGTTCTGAAAAAGTAAGATGATTCCATGCTTCGTAAGGCAGTAATCAGTTGGTCCCAGTGACTATCTACAACAGGTAGTAGCTACATGAGCCATGTCAGAGGTCTATGGCAGCTCAACAACAAGGGTATGAAGAAGAATGGGGCTTGGGGATGATCGATAAGGCCATAGGATGTAAAGGTTCATCCAGAAACCCCAATTAAATGCAGTATGCAAATTATTTATTATTGAAAGCCAGTATTATTTTGCTTCTGCTATTTGTCTGCAGCTTAGGCCATTAACAATCAGTTCCTATTTGCAAAGATAACATAGTGGTATCCAGTCAATACAGATTGGTCCACTAAATGACACTGCTCAAATACACAATACACATGCCAACATCCAAAGACGAGGTCTGACACTGACTATGCCTAGGAAGGCTCACCCTCTGGTCAATGTCACAGAAACAACTGCATTAAATCATTTAGAAAAAATAAAGTGGTGATATTCAGTCATTTCGAAAAAATAAGACAGAAATTCTCTAGTACCCATTAGAGATGTTATTTGGACATAGGGGTGCAGTCCGTGTGTCCTACATGTGACAGTTACCTTTTTAGGTCTATTGTGACAGTCCCCTATGGATCAAATGTCCTCCCCAAGGCCAATCTCGGTCATGAACCACACGATTGGTTTGGGTTTGGAGGTCTTGATGCTGTACCTATCCCCAGGCCCAGAATCAATGCAACTGAGTACAATTTGTGTATAAATTAAGAAGCCATTCAAATTTGCATACTCAGTGTATATTTTACTGGTTTGTAACATGAGGTAGGTTATCATTTAATTTTGATTAAAATTTAATTGCTAGCTATACAACTTACATATAATTAATAGTTTTTGCTTCTGAACTTACTGGAGTAAAGAATTGGTCGCACTTAGTGTATATGTCTTCCAGTGAGATGTTCTTGAATGGCCCCATGAACATTTTGAACATCTTATATGCTGATACCAGCAAATCTTGCATCACAGAAGGTTCTACCTTAAAACAAATAATATTGCTAAAAACTAAGCTAAATTGACACAGTTTGGCTATTATATCAAGACTTTTTGTATTGTAGAAATATTTTTTGTGCTAATTTATATATGTAGATGCCATAAAACATCAAATAGGGGATGAATTAAATGGAGCCAATGTACTTGCATGGCTTTAAGAAAAATTTCAATAATCATTTTAAAACAATAAATTGTCATAATGACATTCAATTCGTACTTTTGAAAGATATTTCCATTGTGGGTAATGAGAGTCAGCTGTAGCTTGGAAAACTAGTCCTGCCTAGTATGTCAACTTCATGGAGTTCATAAATTCATATGTTTTAATCCGAAACATATTCTGCCTATGTGACAAATTTCCTTATCATATGTTCAACCATTTATTGTATGACTAGCTTTTGCAGCATTAGCTTCAACTATCTCGCTACAAAAAGTCCAGTCATTCTGCCTCTCCAAGGAAGGCCAAATAAACAATAACAACTCACAGTCACATTTATAATATTAGTATGGAAGTAGTCAAGGAACTATACTAACACTTTTTAATTTAAAGAATCATTATAACAAGCTTACTAAATCTCCTTGGCCTTCTCCCATTGATGATAACGCTTTTGTTGCATATGGTATTCTTACAATCTGAAATAAATATTCATAATTCTTGTTAATTTCTAAATATTAAAACAATTTTTAAATGATTGACAAAAGTTTGTCAACTGTAAATCATTGTATTCAATATATTGTACTTCCATGTATATTTATGACTAATTTAAGCATCTATTTTAAGTTAAAGTGTATCTCTGAAACATTTATTGTTAATTGTGAGATATTCATTATAAAGCAACATTAATAATTGGTACCTAGTTGCAATATACTTTTATCTTTGAAATAGCTGCTGTTATCTCCCTGAATGTGTTGAAATTAGTATCGAATATTTAAATTTACAATGGTCATCTTTGCTTGGAATCTTTAACTTGTGATACCTATACCATTTTTATTCTGTATGCTACTGGAACAGTTAAGTAGACTAAACTGATAGGAGGGATACAAATGTGTCATTATTACCTCTTTTTAAAATTGAATCAATTTAACTAATATTTATATTATAATATACTTACCAATACCATCCAGTAACCTTTCTCTGGTTGATAAAAAATGTGCCTCTTTGTTTGTGTTTGTAGTGCTTCGCAAGGCTCTGATGAAAATGTTCTATAATAAAGATTTAAATTTAATTTATCAGTGCATTTAAAGCACAACAAAAAGGGTTCCCTCTGTCAGCCAGAAAAGTCCACTGCTGACAGTGAGACATGAGCCTCCCATATCCATGATTGAGGAGGGAATTCTAATTAATCTAATATTAATCTAATATCAGGTTAAGTCTACTATGTGGAAATTAATTTCCTACTTTCTTTAACTTGTAACATACCAGTTTGGTCACCACCCAAATGGGCCTTGACTTTTATTATTATTAACTATAAAATAAAGGAGAGAAAAAAATTACAGTTGCAAATATGCTTAGTCAGGAAGTTAGGGTGTACAAAAAACATTATGATTATTATTAGTCCTGCCTTAGCACCTCGTTTTTTGTAACCCAATAGTTCTCATAACAGCCAGATTTCCAAGTCTAAAGCCACATTTGAGCCAATCTTGTGAATTCATGAACTATAGCAACTTACGACATGAATTTGACGACAGCTTCACAAAGTCCCACTTGAATCTTACGCCCATCAGTACTGACCTGACTTGGATAGAAGAAAATAATCTTCTTTGACTCCTGAAAAACAAGAAAATAATACTGTATGGTAAAGCCAAACAATAAAGTGAATGTTGTGAAACTCTTTTGCACTTACTTCACCTTCTGTTGGGCCAAATGAAGAGTTAAATATGAAAAATGAGTTGATTTTAGACTTTGCATCTATCATTTTGGGAAGTTTGATTGAAGCAATATTTTAAAAATCGTTACAATATTAATCGCAACACAGTAATGTAATTACTAATTAGCTATATGAACTACATACAATTAGTTAGTTTATAAATATTTAAAATCCGACTATAATTATTTATATTATATATTCACAACATTTAATTTAAATTTTAATGCAGCTTGTAGAGTGCTGACCAAAAAGGACATAATGACATAATATACTGATCACAAACAATCAAAGAACACAGATTTGACATGACAATTGTCATCACAGATTTTGACTGACTGTCAAACTTAGGTGACCACACTTTACTGCCAGAGTTTTACCATTCAAACACAATACGGCACTGAAGACCGTGAAGTACTTCGTCTACATGTATATCACAAAATGTAAATGAAGTATCAAACTGTGTCCCCCACGGGGTGGAATTTCTGCTGCGTACATTTTTATTTGGATAGTAATGAATGATCTATATTTGCACGATCGTGTTGATCATCTAGCACACAACTATTCTCGATTATGTAAAATCGAGTCAAATCCTTAAAAAAAATTGGTACTCTGTGATTGATACTGTCTGTTTGTGTTTCTTCTGTCTTAGGTGCAATAATTGGATGGTTATACAAAGAAATTCACATAAATATATATAAATTAAATATTTTTCGAGAAAGCACTTTCCTAGTATCGGCAGGCTCTAAATTTCGACATTTTTTCATTAGAGAGCACATCACTCGTGACGGTTAAAATAACAATGTTGCCTTGTGTAAAATGCATTCTTTTTTTTACTTGCCAAGTTGCAAAACTTTTAAAATGGCGCTGTACAGTGTGTTACTACTTTCCCCCCGAGCCCCTGTCGTAACGTTACACCCCTCGCCCTATGAGATGCCAGTCTGTACCGTATAGGCGTATAGGTACATATATTAGACATTAGTCTGTGTCAAGTCTGTGTCTACTCTTTGGTATGTGTGTAAAGCACAGACTAATATATGTACCTATACGTGTAAAGTGTAGGGAGCCAAAAATATGATGTGGGCCGGGTTATCTGGATTTAAATTTAAATAATATTACGGAACAGAAAGAGCCAATTTAAAGTAAAATAAGTTGTTAAATGTATACTTACTGCACTTACGCGCAGAAAAGTTTTTTTAGTTATTTTTATTGAGCTGAGTGTTAGGTTAGGAGTAAGTTTGGGTGCTGAGTTGTCGACTTCTGAAATGAGTTTTCCCGATGAAAATGGACTTTTAAACTATGGAAATGGCTTTGATAAGTTTCACCAAGACAAAGGTTTGCGGCAGACGTTCAAAGATGGTAAGACTTTTCATCATATTTTGAAAGGAAACAAGTGAACTGAATGATAAATAAATATGAAATTATAAAAGATTCCCTCATATTTTATGGAAAACTTGTATGATCATATAATATGAGAGACTAAGACAATGTAATATTTAATTGCAATTTACTTTATTTACTAATAACCTTTATATATTTCTTAATAATTCAATGACCTTTCTTGAAAATGACTGATGCAATTTTGAAATATTGCCACTAAGACTTTTTGTTGTTTATCCCCATGTAAACTATTTCATTAGGGAATTTGTAGCTTATCTCAGAAAATATGTACACTTGATTTAAAAAAAGAATTATTATTGTTAGTGTTGGTTTCAAAAAGAATTTAAAACATGATGAAATGTGTATTAATTTCCATAAACTTTTCTAGAATCCTTGGTTACAGAAGAGAATATATTACTTTTCCCTTTTCACTCTTATGAGGATGGTAAATAAAAAAGAATCCCTTATGAGCTCCTGAGGACTACTGAGTTTCATAAAAACTGCTCTACATATGTGGGCTATGCTATGTTCTCCATGTGGTAGACGTTTAAAACAAGATTTATAAAATATGATCAATTAGTTCACTTATCTGTAGACAAACTGGGGTCACAAACATGGCTCGATGAGTCAATGAGCTGAAGTGGCAAACACACACACAAACCAAAACAGAACATAAAAGGTACAATGAAGGTGGCCTTATCGCTAAGAGTGATCTCTTCTAGGCAACCTTGTTAAGTACGTGGGGACATGCTGGATAGAAGTGGCTCGGGACTGGTCAGTGTACCATACCATGGAGGAAGCCTATATCTAGCAGTGGATGTTTTCCGGCTGATAATGATGATGGTGTAGTATTTAACTCTCATATATAGAAGCTATTATATATTTTGTTGTCATGTCTTCTTCCCACAAATTAATTTGCAGTGGCATCTCTATCAATTGGTGTTCTCAATCAGATCAATTGTGGGGTCATTTCACTCTACCATTTCAGTTAGTGTATATTTTGACAATATGGCTGGACGAGTGATATTGTGTAAGTTGCTCAAAATACTAAGGCTTATTAAATAAAAATTAAAATAGTATTAATTTTAGAAAATCACTCAAATTCACAAATTCTAAAAATCACACTCACATTATAAATGTAGCAGACAGTATTTGTTATCAATCATATTTGACCCTGTTCATTTTATTTCCACTTTATGAATGTTCTTTATGTTGTTATGAATCAGATCTTACACAACATTTTTTATTAATGGTAATTGTAATGGTAATTTTTTAATCATGGTGTACAAACTTCTGATTGTTATTTGAGTGTGTAGTTAAGTAAAAAAAGGAATATTATAGATTTACCCAGTACTAAATGAATGAAATTTAAATGAAAAGTTTGAATTATGACTTTAAAAACATAGACATTGCTCTTACAACTCCTCTAAGCCAGTGCCGTGACGCAAGTTTAAGTATTCAAGGCTCTTGTTTACAGACAGTTTTAGAAAAGTAAAACCGTTTTATTGAATTTAACGCTAATGTATTCCCCCAGGTGGCATCAAAGCAGGCGCTTCTCAGGCGGCGCGTATCGCATACCGCGTGCTGTCGCGCCGTAAGGCGGCCGAGGAGGGAGTGGCTAGGCTAGCCCGTGTGCTGTCGGCCCTTGATCTCACGGCTCTGGGAGTCGGTAGCACTCTGGGCGTCGGGGTGTACGTGCTAGCAGGAGATGTGGCAAAGAACTACGCAGGACCGGCGGTCATCTTTTCCTTTCTACTTGCAGCTGTTGCCAGCGTGTTTGCAGGTGTGTACTTTAATTTAGTGATGATTTTTCATCCAAACCAAAGAATTTAAAAAAAGGGTCAATTGGTTCACTGGGTGGCGATTTTTCACTATCAGAACACAGCAGTTTTATAGCCCCACCACCAAGGAATCAATGTATCAGAGATACTCCACACTGTGTTCGAATCCGTGACCTCTGTGACGTGAGTGTACATCCAGCCACTAGGCAATGGAGGCCTTTAACTTTAATAATCTCAACAAACTCTACACACTCTTAACATCACAAATATCAGATGAGTTTCGGTTACACATATCTACAAACCTTTCTAGAACACGAACTTAACTTGCAGTTGAAGAGTTGCTTCGTGGAACGGGCCCCAGGGCTTGAGAAGAACTGAACATCTGTTGTCTCTCTTCCAGGTCTGTGCTATGCTGAGTTTGGGGCCCGAGTGCCTAAAGCTGGATCAGCGTATGTGTACAGCTACGTTTGTGTGGGCGAGTTTATAGCGTTCATCATAGGGTGGAATCTCATACTAGAGTATATAATAGGTATGTACTAGTCAGTTTTAACCTCCGATTCAAAGTGAGGGGTGTTATGAGATTGAATTTTTTTATCTGTCTATAGCATTAGGACTCTCAGGATGAAGTGATATCAATGCGGTTTTTTTATAAGAAGACTGATACAATCAAGGTGATTCTGGAACTTTAAAAGAGTATGCAATAACATTTAAATTATATAGAATACATTATTAATGATAAAGTGTGCAGACCTTGAGTGGCTAATTTTACATGCAAATACTGCGATGATGCAATCTAAAATAATCCTTTCAAGTCCAAATATTCCAAGGGTGCGCTGGATCAATTTAAAAGAATCATGAAACTTTTGAGGGACTTTACAAAACGTGTTCTATATCCAAAGAGGCCAAGGGTCTAGAGGAGTTCAATTGCATTCACTATTAAATTAAATATCACGGTTTGACCTATGCTCCGAAGGATCTTATGCGCTCCATGACCCTCATAAGACTTTGTTTTCTAGGAGCGGCGTCGGTGGTGAAAGCCCTAAGCGAGTACCTGGACTCGCTGTTGAACAAGGCCATATCGAGTCATCTAGAAGCCGCCATGCCCCTGGACTCGCCGCATTTGGCTAAATACCCTGACCTGTTCGCGTTCACAGTTATCATGGTATTTTCCGGTGGGTTGATGACTTCACCATTTATCACATTAGTACCTAATTGATGGACGCCGATGAGTACGACGGCTTGCATTTATTACTGTCTATCTTCTATCTATACATATAAAATTCAAAGTCCTGACTGACTAACTTATATATCAACGCACAGCCTAAACCACCGGTCCTATAGACATGAAATTTGGAAAGTGTGTTCTTGGTAAAGTGGAGGTATCCACTAAGAAAGGATTTTTCGAAATTCCACCCCTAACAGGGTAAAATAAGGGATGTAAAATTATGCTCAGATTTTCAGTCAAAAATAACGAGGTTCGCGTTTCACAAATTTTGGATATTTATCCTCAAAAGGGGTGAAATGGGGTATGAAAGTTTGTATGGATACTCTGTTGTTTATGAAGTCAATATCACGAAAATGGATAATCAGCCTTATGAACTAAAATTAATAGTGACCTGTTTGGTATACCATGCCGTAATGGTATAAGGATAGAAGATAGCTACCCCTACTACATAATTAATATAGTACTACGTACAGAACGGATTTTCACCCCCTCCCGCCGATTAGCGATACCTCATCACTCCCCACAAGACAGTGACCCGCTCAGAGGTCGGTAATATGGCGCGAGCGTACTTACTCATCCGTTCCTTGTATGGGAACAAGTGAATGCGTTCAAAAAGAACTGCAAACCGACTTCAATTGCCCAAAAAGTCTACTTTTATTAAAGTGGCAAATTTAAGATTTATATAGTTTTCTCATGGATTTCATTGTCAGAACTGGACCAAATTGAAATGGGACAACACGGGAAGGACCAGCTTTCAAATAAAAAAAGAATCATCCAAAGCGGTTCACCCAGTCAAAAGTTCTGAGGTAAAAACATACCTGTCGAATTGATAACATCCTACTTTTTTGATGTCGGTTAAAAAGAACCGATATCACGACATTTGTTTGAAGGGTCTATCTCTTGTTAATTGATGACATGTGCTGTTCGTTCTAGGGTTTGTACCGCATTTTACATTAGCTAATTGTTTATAGTGTAGGTGGCTTACGGGATTTGTATAGATAATGACTTGTGAACGTTTGAATTTGTTTCAGTGGCACTGGCATTTGGAGTTAAGGAGTCAACAAAATTCAATAATTTCTGCACCGGTGTCAATCTGTTGGTGGTAGCATTTGTAATTATTTCTGGATCATTTAAAGGTATAAATATCTTCGACCAAAATTTTGTTAATCGTTATCATATCCAATAACTTGCACGTCAAGTACACCTGCATCTATAAGATACACTGTTGAGAATTTGCGCAAGAGCGAATATTGATTCAGCCTTTTATAACAATGGCATAACTACGCCCTTACAAAGTGGATTCCTACAGCTAATAAGTTAGGTTTCACTTTCTCACGTGTACAGTTAAAATATAGAACTCCCTATCAGGCTCCATGCTTCCTAAACGCTACAATTCGAAGAGTAAATACGAAACAGTGTTCGAAGTTAATGTTATATTGAATTGAACCTGTTAGGCCAATGCGTAACATCGTCACTTACCATCAGGGGAGATTGTATCTGGGTCATCATCAACGGCCTATATATGTCTCGACTGCAGGGGCTCAGGCCTCCTACAGAGAGTGAGTGTATGGGCCATAGTCCACCATGCGGGCTCATGCGGATTGGCGGACTTCACGTGCCTGTTCAAGACATGCAGGTTTCCTCACGATGTTTTCCTTCACCGTTAAGCAATCGGATAATGTACTTGAATTGAAAAACCACTCATAGGTACATGGCTGGATTTGAACCCGGAACCCTCAGATTGAGAGACCGCGCCTTATCCACTACGCCACAGACGCTTCCTGTATCTTCCTTCCTTACTCGAATTTGAGTATTTAAATTGAATAAATATATTTGTATAAGAATATTTAGTATTTGATAAGCTGTGTCATTTTTTGAATAAATTTCATATGCTAGAAAACTACTCACTGTACATGCACAATCTTTCATAGAATAACAAAAAGGTAAATTATCTCCAAGATCCCAACATGGAGTTAAAGTTAGGGGTAAATTATGCAAAATGGTATTTTAAAAAATTAAAATCCAAAAGAAGCGACTTATATAGCTTTTACAGAATAGACCGTGGCAACAATGCTGTATTACGGTTTCAGCGGATACAAAAAACTGGCGCATTCCCGCTTCTGAAGTACCACACACAGAGAAGAAAAATTTCGGTTCGGGTGGGTTCGCCCCATATGGGATTGCTGGAATCATAAAAGGGGCCGCAGTATGTTTTTATGGATTCATTGGTGAGTAATAGGCTTGTGTCCACTAATAACAAATGGCTTGGTTTATAGTTGCTAATTATAAATGAAGACACGAAGGTGAGAAAAAACCAGTCTATTTCTCAAAAAAGTTAAAGATTATTAATATTTTTAGAAAATGAATTCGAAAAAAATAGGCATTAGGTCACGTGACAACGAACACGAAGAACGCGGCGCAAGAAAGTGTGACGTCACGCCTCGCAAAACATAATTGTTGTTGTTGACGTTTTCATATCACAGAGCAGGTTATTTCGCGAGCTGTGACGTCATTCAAGACGCCATGACACTATTCAGCGTTTTCGAGGGAAATCTAAATGGCTTTTTTAAAATACAAAATACGTAATGTAAATATTGATTTTTCTTTAAAATATAGTTTTTTTGGGATAAAATAGATATTAAAGTATATAATTAGCCAAGTTTTCAAATTTAGTCAACTAGCCTATTATCTCGTGATATAGAAGTAGAACCACCGTATCGGGCTGTTTAAAAAAATATATTTCTGAACGACTACATAGAACAACCGTTAACTTGCAGCACGACAGCTGATCGGAAGCTGTTGAGAGTTAACTTCTACTAACGGCACAACTCGATCGGTAGGGCTGTTCGGCTAAGCCCTTGGACCGCCGTGCACTTGCCGATTGGTAGGGACACTACTCATGGTATAAGCCAAATTGTACCGTTCGTACACACTTTTTAGGCGTTGTTTTGAACACCCGATGTTGCTAATTTGATTAGTCGATCCGTAATCTATATACAAATAAAAACCATGAAGCTTCTTTTTGTGATTTTACTAGAATACTCTACACGATATCCAAGCATAAATAGTATTTTTTATTCATTTATTGTCTCGATGTGATCCGGAATAAGATTTGAAATTGATGAATTAATTTTAATGAAATTATCTTAATATTGGATTTTGTGATAAACATAAAATCCAATCTTATTCCGTGGCCTTATTATCTTCGTGGCCAAGCTTTGCTATCTTCAGTTAACAATATATGTGTATTTTTAATATACATATTACAGTTTTGAAGGCATTGATTTGTCTATTGAAGGTTTCGACTGCGTGGCGACAGCCGGGGAGGAAGCACGCAGACCGCAGAAGACGATACCGTTCGCGGTGGTCGCTTCGTTGCTGGTTGTATTCCTGGCTTACTGCGGAGTGTCGTCGGTGCTCACGCTCATGGTGCCTTATTACATGCAGGTGATTTAAATTGAAAACTTGATTTATTACGTTCGTTTGGTAAGAACGTAGTACTTTTAGTTTTATCGTGATTTGCCAGTCTATTTTAAGTACTAGGTGCATCATTAAATTGAGCTAGAACGGATAGTCGCTATGGTTTTAAAGTTCTCGAGCGGTGAAAACTTACTGGAATACTTGTTCCGTGCCGACCTCCGTCCGGGACCGGTCATTGTGGCGTACAATTTTCGAGTGTAGTTATATGTGTAATAGGTAGCTAATACGATTCAAAAGATACATCCCTGTGATAGATAGACGGATGGACACACAGTGGTGCCTTAGGTTCCTATCAGTAGTAGAAGGCTTGCGGTAAGGAACCATTAAAACAATTCTTTGTAGTTTTATTTGACTTGTACCGTCCCTAAGCCAAATGAAATGATTAAATGGTTGATATTTGAAAAAGTAACAAACCGACTACCTTTTTACATACAATTGTGATTGCAGGACGAAAAGGCACCGTTTCCATTCGTGTACGACCAACTGGGCTGGCCGTGGGCGAAATACGCGGTCAGCGTGGGGGCTATATGTGCACTCTGCTCAAGGTAATAACAGTATATGATATTTTAACTTGTACTATCTAAAAACTGTAAACAAATTTGTTTGGCTTATTGGAGACCCCTATAAAATAAAAAGTATAATTTTCTCGATGAGACTATTCAATCAATTCATTTACCCCGGAACCCCCTAATCTGTGATTTGTATCAAAATGGTTAGTCAGTTAGTAATAAATCTGCCTTCAATGTTTCAGTCTCCTCGGTGCAGTGTTCCCTCTGCCTCGCATCATATACGCGATGGCGTCAGACGGCCTCTTGTACAAATTTCTGGGCACTGTCAACGAGAGGTTCCAGACTCCTTTAGTTGGTACCGTCATAGCTGGATTATTCACAGGTATGGCGACAAGATCAATGCATGCCACCTGTGGTCTGTTTTACAAATGTACATAGGTTACTTTAATATATTTGTTTTTATTATTGCAACAATCGAACGAAAAATTAATAAATAAATTAGTTATGTTGTTTTATTTTTCAAAAATAAGCTATATAAACTATAAGTTGAGTGAAATTTCAGTATTGGGCGGCATTTTATGCGGTGCCAAGGAGCGGCATTAAGGTTACCATTTGTGCACTTCTTAAGATGCTTACCAGACCAACAAAACCTAAAAACAACTACGATGTACTGTGTTTAACTTGACAGGTACTTTGGCCATGATATTTGAGCTGGAGCAACTGATCCACATGATGTCCATCGGAACCCTGCTAGCTTACTCTATGGTTGCATCCTGCGTCCTACTATTGAGGTAATTACTATATTCTTACAACTAATATTAGCAATGGACATAATGACTTCAACTTCAAAATTAAGCCTTCATCATGGAGGTGATGGTACTGCCAGTGTCAAGTAAAGACTGTACAATGTTAAAAATGTGTTAACAGAAAAGAGGAAAAGGGAAATAATAATTACTAATCGATTATGAAATGATCATTACTAATTAGTACTATTAATCCTACTAATATTATAAGTGTGAAAGTTTGGATGTTTGTGACGCTTTCACGGAAAAACTACTGAATGGATTTGAATGAAACTTTACAATAATATAGCTTATACATCAGAATAACATTTAGGCTATAATTTATAAAGACATATTGTGTAAATTGTACAAAATCACACTTATAATATTAGTGGGATTACATGGGCAATTTGGGCATAACAAAAACGCGTTGCCTAGCAACCGACCATAGAATATGTAATTCGTATATACAAACTTTCGCGATTATAATATTAGTGTGAAGACTATTTGAATGTCAGATATTGAAATTTCTTTTGTTTCTTTAAACTATTAGCCTACGTAACAGAATAAACACTATTTTGTACCTTATGCTGGAAATGGAGATAGATGCCATCTATGCCTATCGAACAAGTAGAATAAATCCTGAAGTACACGCGAACAAAGTCGCGGGCGGAAGCTAGTATTGTATAAATGATGAGGGCAATGATAAATGAACAAATTGTTTAAATTGTAGATATGAGCGCAGTCAGTCGTCGCACAGGCCGGTGGAGCCGTGGAACCTGTCGGTGAGGTCGACGCTGCGACAGGTGATCAATGCGGATGGTCACGCGGCGCCCACCAGGCTCAGCTCAGCCATGGTCACGGCACTGGTTACGTTATACGGTGAGATTATGACAAAATTCTTATTACACGCCTCCGTGGCACAGTTATCTTAGAGATAGACACATGCAGGCTTCGATCCCCGGTCGGGATCTTGTCAAAAAACACTTTGTTTAGGACAGTGCAGGCCGAATCACTTGATTGTCTGAAAAGTAATATGATTCCATGCTTCGGAAGGCACGTTAATCAGTTGGTCCCAGTGACTATCTACAACAGGTAGTAGCTACATGAGCCATGTCAGAGGACTATGGCAGCTCAACTACTCTGACATTAGGGTTGGTGAGGTCAATTATCGCCCTTACACCCTACACGATAAGATGAAGATTACACGCCATGCTACGTACATTTTAGGGGGTGACTTTTGAGGGTAGTTGAAGTCGGTACTTTAGTTCTTTTTGAAGGCATTAATTAGTCATACTATTATTGTTTGTGCAGGTGTTTGGTGCTTCATAATGATGTCTAGTATCGACATGTACGGCGATGCGATCCTCGCTGGACATGTCGGACCCATAGCAATGCTGTCTGTAGGGACGGTTCTAGTTGTAGCCACGCTGTTCGCTATATCAAGACAACCCGTGTCGGAGAAGAAGCTAGCCTTCTCTGTAAGTACAGACCACTCTTATCCCCAATATTTTGTTTCCACATGGCCTTAATATCATGGATATGGAAAGCTTAAATTTAACGCTCGTTTTTAAACACCGATGACTATAATTTTGCCATATTTTGCCTAGATTTCACCTGAGTCTCAATCGAACATAGCTCTACATACCTTACTCACCTACATCCTATAAACTCTAATGTAGTTAGCGTAGATATACTTTATTTGCCATCGTCAAGGCTCCATAGTCTTACGTAAAATACTATATTCGTCAACTCGAAAGCTTTAGTTTAAACTGTGCTCCATCTGTGACCGTCAGGAGCGATCGACCAAACGAAATCAAACTGCACATTATTGACTACCTATTTGCTAATATGTACTATCTTTGCAATCCTTACTGATATTACAAATGCGAAAGTTGTTTTGTTTGTCCTTCCTTCCCATCGTAACGGAGGGTCAGAATGACAGATTTATTATATAGGGGTAGCTGAAGGGCCGTAAAAGGACATAGACTACTTTTTATCCCGATCAAACGAGTCATTCCCGTGGTATAATTAGTGAACGCTATTCGGACGACGTTACGGACAAAATGGCCACTTATGTTGTCAGGTTGGCTGACCACTTATATTTTCTCATGATTTTAGTATTGTATAAAATACATAATTATTTGATATAAATATTTGGTACATAATAATTTAATTGTAATTATAAATAGATTTTAGTACAATACTTAAATGTCAACGTCATAATGTAAGTAACTCTATCAGGTGCCGCTGGTGCCGTGGTTGCCTGGTCTCAGTATCCTGATCAACGTGTATCTGATGCTCAACCTGGACTACATGACGTGGCTCAGGTTCGCCGTATGGATTGCTGCTGGTAAATACATAGTTTTTCTATTAAGTTATAAATGCGAAAGTGATTTTATTTGTCGGCCTAAATAATTGTCATGAATATTAACGCATATAGCCTACGGCACGGAGAAGGACGTAATGTAACTTGTCTCCCGGTAAAGTCTATTGTACCGTAATATGTAAAGGAGACCATACAAGAAACGTTTCCGGCGTTTTTGGCTCGACCGTGTGTTAAATATTTCATTGTGGTACGAAATCCTTTGTGTGCGAGTCCGACTCGCACTTGACCGGCTTTTCACTTCAAGCAAAATGAGGTGAAACATTGTCGGTAAGTTTAGCAATCACGAATATTGTAACTATTGCAGGGACTTGATATTAGCTCTTTCTCTCTCTCTCTTGTTTAGGACTGTGTTATGCAGTAAATTATTAGTATTGCTAGTAAATAAATAAAATTGAAGTAAATAAAGTACAGTAAAAAAGACAAGGAAATGTGGCGATGGGAACTCTTTTAAAGCTTCCTTTTCTTAATGAACCTTTTTGCTCTTTTCAGGACTCCTAATCTACTTCACGTACGGCATGTGGCACAGTTCAGAACGCCGCGCGACTTTAGACTCTGTACAGTTGGCGGAGCTGCACAGCAACAGCCAGACAGCGTTGCTGGGCAACAGCAACGTGACCGCGCACGCGCTCGGCTGACAGAGGGACGGTGTCGTCAGTCCGAGCGGAACTGTCGTCAGTTTTATATCGAGTATTTAAGTAATACATATTTTCGTCGAGTTGAAAAAAAAACATTCCGCGAAAGCTGGTCGAAATAATTTGATATCAATTTACTGTTGGACATTAGCTCATCTCATTGGATGTACTTTTTATGCAGTTACTTGACGTAATAACCACGCTTGGCAGTCGGATTGTGATTGCAGTAAGATCTTATTTATTTCCTTTGACCACTTTTACTGCACGCATGGGATGACATAAGGTAGGCCTATCGAAGCGATGAGGTTTGTCAATTTCTCGTTAAACGATGTGTAGTTTCAAAATTACAGACTCTCAAAGACTTGTAACATAATTCTTCAAAAACGACGGGAGTCACTAAAATTGTATCAAGAATATGATCTGCAGAATTGCGCATGCAAAATACATACTCGTATTTTGTAGGCGAAAAAAACAACAACATTTTTTGTAACTAAACATGGTTGACTCCACTAATTGTACCTTAGTAAGCTGTATAAACGCGCCGGTGTTTGGACTGTATTTCCTAATACAATATTGCTCTCATGACGAAACATTGAAATACGAAGTACATGTTGTTTCACTTTGAAACGTGACATTTACAGTAATATTTCGATCTTAAAAATAGATGTTTCAAATTCAGCCTGCAATACTACACTACTTAAAAATCAAGGAATACATACTCTAAAAATACTAGTATTACACTTTAGTGTGTATTTTAATCATTCTTTTTGTACTAAGTGATCACGTTAAATTTCATTTTACTGACGCCATCTTTGTTTCTTAGCGAATTCTTGCTTGTTTCGTGCGTTTTAAATGTTTTTGTGCAGATAAACTAGACTAGAATATATAAAAATGTGAATTAAATCGCTTATATTTGATATTGATATTTTAAAATTTCGAGTGTACAAGTCTAGGCCGAAGCTCCATACATTCGTGGAAAGTGTCATGTCTATGTTACTTCTCTTCTAATTTAAGAAAAAGTATATATTTATTGCTCTGCTTGGTTATTTCGATTTTATCGAAATTTAAGATTGTTTATTAATTTGATACCTGCCAGGAAACATTTTTGTCAAAAAATTAAAAAGCAATGCTAGTTTATATGGAAGTGAACATTGCTTTGGAACCTTACTCATGCGTACAGTACTCGCACGCTATGGTTGCGCCTCTGAACTTAGCTCTCCGGAATTTCGCGCACGTACTGTCGAAATGTGTGTATTATTTTCTATAATAACTATCCCTAAATGACATAAAACACTAGGACATTTCGTTACACCCGCTAACTTGCCTTGCCTCTCATTTGAGGTCAAGTGTTGGTCTATCTTCAATAAAAAAAATAAAAAATTTTACGTTAATAATTGATACTTCGCAGCCTTGTAGCTGACTTCAGAGGGGTAAACATAGTGTGCGAGTACGTGTAGCGTAATAAAATAAACTATATAAAAATATAGTCGCAGGCTGTGTGTAACAATTTATAAGAATCTTTCTAGTAGTTCCAAAGTTTATTAGGCATGTTAGTTATATACAAAAATAGCCTTATATGTATTATTAGTATTACCACGTTGCATCAGCCATTGTTCATGCGCGAATATACTTAATGCCGCTTCAGAAGCGATAGAGGTACGCGATAGAAAGAGAGGGCGCATATAATTTTAGGGTAGCAGCCCTGTGCGAGCGCAATTGCTCCTTATTGTATGGTAAAAAGAGTGGCTATTTATTTAAATGTGTTATGCGAAGCGCTCCTGTAGTACTTATTAAGTATTATGTTGTTATACGTTTATTTATTAATTAATTCATGTAACAGACAACGTTGCTAAGCAACCACATAGAAGTGAAATCCAAGATTTCGTAATGTTTTCAATAAATTGATCCATTATATGGATGATTATAAACCTATGATTTAATTGATGATGGACGCGTAGTAACTGAAAATAATGACCGAGGCTGTAGACGAGTGCTGTAGATTTACGCTAAGAATAAAATATCATAAGAAGAAGAATTTCGAATATGTAATCTATTTATAAAAAGTTCCTACTGCCCAAAGTGTGAAATACATTAGTGTTATAATTATAAGTTATTTAACGTTGACTTACCTATTATATTTTTTTCTCTGCGATCTTATTCACATAATCAACTTCAGATTTCAGTTTGTAATGTCAATTTAAAAACAACAATAATTGCTAAAAGCATATTTAAGCCAACGCCATATTGAAATGTGTGTGACGTCACAATATATTTAAAAAATAGCATTTCGTAGAACAAGCTTATGTTCTTGCATTTACGTACTTACTTCACACCGCGTGTATTGACCACGACGTAGCGTGTGGGCATGCCATCGGCGACCACGTTGTCACTTACCATCACATGAGACCGTCAAGTATTTAATCGTAAAAGATGTCCGTCAAATCTTGAAAACTCAAGATTGTGTGATCAAACGATCACAATGCCACCTGATATTAAGTGAGAATGTGGCCGAAGATGGTACGCGCTTCCATAGAAGTAGCCTATTCACCCTAGATTCCGCTCCTTAATACTATTAGGTAGACCGCTTAAATGATTCTTCGCTCGCGCGGTACGGAGGCGCGGGGGTGATAGTGTACTGCCGCCCGCTCCTCTCGATCCCCTTTGTCGTAGAAACCCCGCGTCCCTGTACCGCGCGAGCGAAGACTCATTTAAGCGGTCGGTTTATAGTAGGTATTCCTACGCTATCATAAAACAGAGTGACTGTATAATAATGAAACTATTTATAATGCTAATATTTATATACGCTACAATTTTATAGCTTTTATTCCCGCGGCAGGACGATTTGTCATCAGCAGTATCAAAGCAGTATAATTGAACCATAGACACAGAATTAATACGAGTATAGTACTACGTACAGAACGGACGTTCACTGCCTCCCACCTCTCCCCGTAAGAAAGTGACCACCCGCTCAAGGATCGGTAATATGGCAGGCGCGAATCCACTCACACGTGCGCACGTCATCCATTCGATGTATGGGAATAGGATCGATATCACGACATTTGTTTGATGTATTCGGCTTATGCCATAGAGCTCAATTTAAAAAAAGGAGCGTCGCCAAATTCCCATACTGAATTATGCGTGCTGTAGAAATTCTACTACAGGGAAGTGTTGGTTTGCAGTCGCTTTCTATAGTTCTTCACAACAAGAGTTAGATTACCATTTTAAAATTCAAATAAAAAATATCTGAGTCAATCAATAATCGACTCGCTTCGGGAATACAACCAATTACATTGTAACCAGAATAATTTGATACTTGTGCCTATATCATGTTGCTTGCTCTGAAAACCTATCTAATGTAATAATCTAATATAACAAAATAATTCAAACAGTATCTTAATTTAAGTTATAAGTATTGATTTGAGTGATTGAATATGTAACTAACTGATCAGTATTGTGTGTACTTACCTTTATGAAATATACAATCTAGGATTACAATTAAATACATGACGAAATCGACTATATCATTATGAATCATTTATTATTAGTCTTACTCGTAGGTACAATAAATCGGTTGCAATATTGCATTCATGTCATGCACTTGGTTTCTTCTCGAAATGCTCAATATAGTTATGAAACAAGAAAATGAAAAGTAAATTTTAAAAAATGTTATTGCGTATTTTGATATACCCGGTGTCACTCTCACAGTAAATTGATTCTAACGACACCTCTCAAGCTAAAATCCATCGAGCCGTTCTGGCCGCAGATTGTGCCAAACAATTATACATACATACTCTTAAAACATAACCCTTCTTAAGGCGCAGTCGGGTAAAAAGATGAAATAAGAAACACTTGATAGAAATTAATAAACAATTTAATTGTTTTATTGTTATTGTGTACTAGCTTCCGCCCGCGACTTTGTCCGCGTGTACTTTCAGATTTATTCTACTTGTTCGATAGGCATAGAAGGCATCTATCTCCATTTCCAGCATAAGGTACAAAATAGTGTTTATTCTGTTACGTAGGCTAATAGTTTAAAGAAACAAAAGAAATTTCAATATCTGACATTCAAATAGTCTTCACACTAATATTATAATCGCGAAAGTTTGTATATACGAATTACATATTCTATGGTCGGTTGCTAGGCAACGCGTTTTTGTTATGCCCAAATTGCCCATGTAATCCCACTAATATTATAAGTGTGATTTTATACAATTTACACAATATGTCTTTATAAACTATAGCCTATATGTTATTCTGATGTATAAGCTATATTATTGTAAAGTTTCATTCAAATCCATTCAGTAGTTTTTCCGTGAAAGCGTCACAAACATCCAAACATCTAAACATCCAAACTTTCACACTTATAATATTAGTAGGATTACGCGAGAAACGCAAGTGACGGTCATTAAGTGACTATGTCATTACTCATTAATAATCTAATACAGTTTGGGATGAATGTTGATCTTCATTGTTAACTTTTAGTGATGTCATGTCAAAGTTATTCAAGTAAACAACAAATCGGCACTCATTTGTTCTTATGACATATTATGATGTTATCGTGAGTTTTCTTTAATATAACAACGAGTATAAAGTAGCTTTTGTTCGCGTGAAAAAATGATGAAGTGTGTATTAAAATTATGTTTGTTCTTTATCTGTAAGCTGACATAAACGAATATGGAAATAAATTGCTTTTGCTACTGAAAACTGTATTTTTAATCTTATATATTTTTCATGCCTTGGTCCTTGCAATCTCATTTTAAATTTATTATTTAATCATTACGCTAAGGCCTGTTCATATATGTTCATACTGAAATTTTTAATAATTCGTGTTTAATTGAACTTACCTTAAGTGAACTTATGACAAAATAAAACTGTTAGAATATATTGTGGAGTGGATTTAATTTTTTATTCGTCAGTCATAACAATCATTCACATTACACATTCTTCTGAAATAAATCACAGTTTGTTATTACTTAAAACTAAGGTTTAGATGACCAACCTCAAATTACTCAACGTCAGTTGAACATCATCTAATTCAATACCTATATCTACGTTAAGCATCACTATTCATCACATCAAAATATTACAACAAATCATGCTTTATGGCTTCGTTTTTAAGTCAACTATGTCACATTTTCTGTACTTTTCGTAAGCGTTTGGCAGGGGTCGGCATGGTACCATTATTAGCAAGTAAGCTTCCGTCATATGGGACTGTCACACCAGCCTGTGAAATTAGATATTGGATTCCCTGAGGGGTAAATAAATATGAGTGGGCGTGGACAAAGTTACGATGTGGTCGACGGCCTTTTTTTGTTTGAACGACATTTAAATGACGATAATACATAAATAAAGCTCTTGCGCACACTCTGTCTACGTAAAACACAGCCTTGAGAGTTTCTATAGGCTTCATTTCGAATGTGTGGTGACCTGATTGAAATTCCACCATTACGCAAGCTTAGAAATCTTTAAGGCCAGGGTAAATTAGGCTATTTTTTACGAAATCATAAACATGTCACATTACGATGTGGTCAAGCGCATTATAAAAAAACTTTATTTAAGAATGGTTCCTCATGCTGACATCATTTCAAGACTTCTGTACGTAGACTATGTAATTTAAATTTGTTGAGTAACAAAAAGTGAGAGATACTAAAAGTTTATTAACTGTTACTAAAATCACCTAATATATTAATATGATTTGTTTACTGTATAATATTAAATGAAAGCTGCTGTGAATCAACAAAAAGAATGAACTATCTTTAGAATTACGTATCTTGTGGCTTACAATTTGCCCAGGAGCGTTCAAAATATACATAAATCTAATGGCTGGACTGGAAACAAAGGCTCGATAAAACATGATCCCTAAAATACAATCACAAACATTTCTTATCTTATTTACTTAAATATCTTATCTTATATACTTAAATATAATAACGGCTAGCCCGCTGTCCCTGTTATCTTGGAAGTCACAAAAAATTATATAAATAAATATTACTATGTACCTTACAATTCTAGTAATCTTATTACAGTAGATAGACTATTTTGTATTAAAATGTTTAGATTCATTATATCATATTTTTATCAATAATTATCAAAGGGTTCGTTTCGGCAAATGTGTTAGAATTCATATTATTTGAAACAAAATTATGATGTTTTAAGAATTATAAAAGTCATATCATATCGGTAGTTCCTAAATTACTTTATATTATGTCGCGATGGTCAGAATTTTGTAGTGATACGGGTTTTGTCTTCAATAATACCATTGCTGTGTCCGTTACTGGTTACGTCTGTATTATTTACATTTTTGTCGTTCAGTGAGCTGTTTCTGATGCCGTAAAAGAAGTATATCGCGTACCCTGGAGAGCACAAAATACAACATTAATAAATCAGTCATCGTCATTTTATTGTCATAACTAGCTTTAGCCCGCCACTTCGTCTGCGTGGACTTCAGATATTATCCTGTGAGAAATCCTTTTGATAGTCGAGCTTGACCATTGGTTAACGTTCATACACTCGCTCAGATACGGCACTAGAGGTAGTAATAAATCTTACCTATGGCCAGCCATATGACGAACCGCACCCAGGTCTGATAGTCGAGCTGGACCATCAGGTACACGTTCATACATACGCTCAGGTACGGCACCAAAGGCACTAATGGCACCTGAAATTAAAAACCAATTAAATCGTCATTAGTTTTATGATCGCAGAAAATTACAGTGGACAGTCAACGCATAACATCTATCTATCTGCAATAAATATAATTAAAGCGTTCAAATAGAACTAAAACCCGACTTCAACTGCCTTAAAAATGTTATGTTTACCCTTAGAGGTACAATTATCTGGGTAAATATTTGATTTTTGTTGATTTTCTCAAAAAGGGCTCAATAAATTTCAATAACATTTATCAGGGACAACCTCTGAAGTATGTTCTTCTTCCAAACAAAAAAAGGATCATCAAAATAGGTTTACAATTGACGGAGTTATCGCGTAACATACATTAAAAACATACAATCAAATTGAGAAGCTCCTCCTTTTTTGAAGTCGGTTGAAAATTTGCCAAATGTTTCAAGTAATTTTAGTTGAAAATTGCCTAAAAACATTGAGTTTTCTTACAGAACACTATTGCAATTATTAATGTAATTTACGAAATAATTAGATAATTTATTGCTGATAATCCTGGACATTAATAAAGATTTAATACACTTAATTAGCCAAAACAAAATTACTGGGAAAACGTGTCTCAAAAAAGGGATGTCAATTTATATTAATAAAATTTCTGAACTACATTGTCGTACTATCAGAATGAAACTTGACCACTAATGATCTTTGAGTGCAGGGTGCAGGAATCGGTCATGAAGGTCATATGAAGTATTAACATTATTCTATATCATAACCAGAGCTACGTCATATAACAGGTAGTAACAATTATTTTGGTTGACTGTCTACTGACCGAGAATGTGAGGTTTTTGACGCTGAGTCTCGGCTGCCTGTATAGCACGACCAGCATGATGATGAGCGCGCCGCCCAGCGTCCCCAGAGCCGCGTCCAGCGCAGTGCTGGATTTCCCCGTGCTCATCAGGCCGCAGGTGATGAGAGCTAGCACGACTGAAATAAATAACGCAAATGTTATAGACAGTCTCTATCAGAAGGAGAACCTTGACAGGAACTGGTTAGGGGAACGCAAACTTGTCAACAAGCATTTCAGTAACAGGGGCTTGAGCGGCAGCAATGTTTGGCAATTATTTCAAATAATCGCTGAATTTTACATCAATGTCCTCCTGTAACTCTAAGAACAATAGACAGTAAAGGTCGCGTGCGAGTGCCGCCGCTATCACCAACCGTATGCGCTTTTGATCTTACGCGTGGAATTTTATCCTCAAAGGCAAATTATGCATAGTGTCGTGGTCGTAAATTTCTAAGACACGCGCGTTGATGTCTTACATGTCGTCTCTTTCTGATACATTGGTATGTACATTCTCTTTGTCTCAGCTAACCTCGTCTTCGCATCGGCGAGTTTTGTTTAGACCAAAACCTTATCCTGTAACCATGATCCTTAAATCATGATCAAAACAGACATGGCGGCATTTTATGCCTTTGTCTAAACTTTACAGCATTTTGTCAAAATGATTTGAATGATGATAGCCAGGCTATGTTGCTTAATATAGAACTGTTTTAGAAGAATTACTAGGATTGGGCTCGAGTCATTTGTTTCAGGCTCATTGCGACCTTCACCAAGAGCAGGATTAAGAGGCTATGTTGGTAAGACCACGTGGCCACGTTCAAGGTTGCATTGTTTTGTAGCTGTCCCTCTCCGAGCCCTATCCTACCCGAGCGCGTACGGTGAGACAGCATACATTACGCGAAGTTATCCACCCGTTATTTGAATGTTTCGTAGTCCAGGGATCATTTGAAGGATACAGTATATTATGTAACCATTTTTTTAATACAGTATACTAATGAAATTTCAGATGTCGGTGGTTTTTCCAAATTGTTCTAAATTGATTCATACTCTTGTAAATCAGGTTCAAAGTTGGGGCTTTTTATTACCGTAAAATACAATACTTTGACGCCCTGTAACTCTGGAAGTATATATTTAAACGAAAATCTGACTCACCACCAACACAGATATTTGTTTCTAGATTGTGCCTTGAAAATTTCATAGATTTTCATAGCTTAATACTCAAAATATGACTGGACTACGTTTGTATGGGCGCTTTGACAACAGCATACCCTCTTAACGAGGTAATAAATGTCGTGTAGTCCTATGGATGCTAACGGGTCCTTCCCGATCAGAACGATGCCATGGAGTATTTAAATTGCCATGTTGTAAACTTTCAGAATGATGATGCTTTAATGTAAATCTGGGCGAGTTGAATGTCACTCACAGAATATAAATATGGTAGTTTTTGCGATGTTTGCGGACAGCTGCGTGGGCTGCTTGATGCCAAGTAGATTGAAGGTCTGCCGCGCCACCGAGTACGGAGTTTCCGGTAGGGGCTTCGCGGGCAAGGCGAGCGGGTTCATGTCCTCGTATCTGAAATAACATGGGGCTTGTTAGGAGACGACAAATGGAGAACTAGATTATTGTACATGCTTCTTTCGTTGTCTTAATCCAGGATCAGTCTATTTTAACGAAGGATTTTTAATATGTTGATTTAAAAGTTTCTGATTTTGACTACAGCGCCTAATTTCCAATTTGAATCCAGGTCTGGTGGTGAAGAAAATGTGTTTTGTGAAAATATCAAAACAGTCAGAGATGCTGGTTATGTATGACCACAGATAACTATAATAGGTATGAATTACCTTAAAATGAGAACGCTCGTTGCGACGATCGTGTAGGCCAGCAGAGTGCCAATGGACATCATGTCGATCAGCTGATTCAGATTAAACATGGCCGCCATTGTCGCTGAAAATGAAAATACCGCATATAGTTACTGATAGAGGCCGAGTAGAAAACTATAATCGCGTCTGATTGGAATACAGTATATCCTATATTCTTTTTCAAAGAATTGGAGAGTGAAGGAAGATTACATTTCGTTGGGTCAAAGCAAAATTTTATGACAATCTGTTAAACGGTTGAAGCGTGAAAACGGAACGAACATAAAAATTCTTAAAAGTACTTACTTATAAGCTAATAACGGTGGAATCGTGAACATCTATAATCCAAAATATGATATTCCTTGCACCTACACAGTTGAGGTGAGTTTTCATAACTGTTTTCACAAGTGATGATGTCGATTGAGTCGAGTCGTGATATCATATTCCTATGTATAATACATGAAGCATGCACAACATTTTCTTTCACATTTTACTTTGCATTTACGAAATTACGTACGTATGACATTATTGATACTCTGCATTTTTTTTTCTTTCGTAAAAGGCACGTTGGGTATATTTGTTTGTTATAGCAGTGGAAGAGTAGAGGCATGCGTGTCAGGAAAAATATTATATTGTGGTTATATCTATTGATGTTTACAACTAACACGACATGATTGACAACACAATACAATTTAAAAAAAAACTAATTTAAATAATAAAACAAAATGAAAATATTATACATGAAACGATAAGAACAGAATGAATTTTTATCGTTGCCGGGTAGGAGTATGTCGTTAGCCGTATGTCTCGGCTTTAGAATAACCACCTCATGTTATCCCGCAGGCACAGAATTAATATTCTCAGGTGTCGCACAAAGCAAAGTGACTAAGGGAAAACTATTCAGTTTATGGCCAACAGCATTCATCTATGTTGTATTTAATGTTTTTATTTATTTGTTTATAAACATAACAGATTACAATTTTAAAGTAATTTAATATTATGAGAAAACAGATTTGAATAGACTGCAAAGGAACGGATACAATAGTCTAGTCTAGTCAAATTTTGAGACATTGAAATATAACATACGAAAATAAAACTTTATAATATGCTTTAACCTATGTAAAATCTCACTGCGATCACGAATCCGACTGCTAAGCGGAAATATCGTTAATGTCAAAGTAGCTAGAGCAATTATTACCTGATAGTAATCCACTGCAAATAGTAGCTAAAATGGGCGTCTTGGTAGATCTGTTTATTGCTGACAACGGTCTGAAGAGCACACCGTCGCTGCCCATTGCGTACAGCACGCGCGGCAGAGGGAACATGGCGCCCAGCAAGCTGGTGCACAGAGCGAAGATGGCGCCGATCGTCACTATCCATTTGACGACGGGCAGGCCAACCTCGGTGAAGACATGAGGGAAAGGAGCGTCGGCATCCTGGAAAAGGAACAAAAAGATCACAATTTAGAGTTATACAGACAGATTCAAAAATTGCACCATCGTTGACTAGCTAAGATTTCAGTATACGGTTGTATTTGTTTTGCTTATCTTCAACGAAAGATTGATTGGTTAATTTTTAAGTAGCCTCTAATTCGGTTTCTTTGATTTTAATACGATCTTTTCGCCCTCGACTTCATATCAGAATCAAAAGCAGGATAAGGACAAACTTTGTCATGCCATAGGCTGCGTACATGCTAAATTATATCAAGCTCAGCCGTTTAGTCGCGAAAAGGCGACGAACAGACACAGAGTAACTTTCTGTAATATTAGTGTGATTGATTGTGATAAGGTACTTGTATATTTGTTCGATTGCCATAAGATAGGTAGATGCTGCTGCTTATCGCCTGAAATTTGATACTCAGGCAATCAACTGGATGGTCCTATATCACTACAATTACCTGCAAGTAATACGGCCACATCATAGTGAGCACCGTCGCTATAGTGAAGTAAGAGACGAAGATGACGACCAAGGACAGAACAATTGACAGCGGGATGTCTCTCTTGGGGTTCTTGGCTTCCTCCCCGGTGGTGGCCACGCAGTCGAACCCCACGAATCCGAAGAAGCACTTGGCAGCTCCGGCCATGATGCCCGCCACTCCCCAGGGCATGAAACCTCCTTCGCCGGCTTCGTCTCTGTATTCTGGAGGTATGTCTTCTAATTTGATACGCCAGTTTTCTGGGTTGCCTGAAAAAAGGTGGGAAAAAAATTGTTTGCTTTTACCCGGTACTTTGTCTGCGTGTTACATGGGAACACTGTATCGCGTTTACTAAAGAAATCATCAAGTTTCTTAGAAATTTAATGTAACAGATTGTCAAGTATTGGATTTCGAGAAGGTATCAAATAAGTGTTATCTATCACTCAACAGCGAGCGTTCAACTGCCATTACTAGTTTTAATTTATCTTTATGACGGTTAAGTGAACGATTTTTCTCATAATTTAATAACAAAGGAAATTGGCTCCCTTATAAATCAGAAACCTATGACTGGAACCAGAAATGGCTGGAACGTTACACTGGCAATCTGAAAATCTCAATTCTAATTCCATAATATGCAATTGTTTTAGACATTCATTAAGTATTGGTAAATATATGCCCTATAGCTTCGCTGTAGTACAAAAAGGATGTGATTTCGTTTAATTTTTGATAGAAAGAGAGATAAAGAGCGTACTATAATAAATTATTGTAACACCCGCATGGTAATATAGCATAATGTTGTCAATACGTGTATATAAGTACATATCTACTTACTCTTGACAGCCCCAGCGATGACGACGACGATGACGGTCATCATGTTGAGAGCTGTGAACACGTTGTTCAGCTTAGTCGACTCGCGCACCCCGATGGCCAACAACGCTGAAAATAACATTATTCACAATCATTTTATCCTATGTTTTTTTATGAATGGCCGTGTGATGTTTTCCAGGACCACCCTAATGTCATCGTGACAAAGAGAAAAAACAGGAGATCAGATGAAAATCTGCCGCTGGACGGAAACTAATATAATTTTATGTGTCTATTACTAATGCTAGTTTCAAAAACTGTAATTCTACGTTTTTAATTAATATAAAAACTCACCTGTAATAAGGAGTACTAGGACAAACGCGAAGAAGTCAGGATAGTCCGCCAAGAAGGACACGTTGATGGGTGCCACTTCTATCATCGTCTTAGCCATTGTGTTGTTGCACAGACTGTCTATGTAGTTCGCCATGCCTGTACACATTCACGGTCATAATAAATGAATGAAAATCATCATCATCATCAAAAATCTATAAGACGTAAATAAGAGCTCTGTTAATAGTCAGTGTGTAGCTTAGAAACAATATTCTCATTGAAAATTGTGCAGAGTTAATATTCCTATATGTACGCAGTACTCTTTCATCGTATGTAGAGCTACGATTTGGTATACCCTACCATATTTATATGTTTCGAGAAATGTATGAGTCTTCAAATGTAGACCAACAGGTACCATAGTTAACAGCCGAGATTATTTCATAATTTGTCTGTTCCTATTTATTGCCCACTATGAGACGGAGAAGGTGTAAGCGTTTAGATTGAGCGGTAGTTTGTATTTTTTGTGTGTGTTGTAGAAACGAATGTTTTCATTTATAACTTTAGACTACTTCCTGCTGGGACCGTACCAGATAGGAGAAAGACAACGTTTAAACTGCGACTACTGACATCATACTGCGATGTGAACCGATAAAATATGTGTGTGGCTGACGTTCAGTATTTTTGTTGACAATAATGAAACTAATCTAACAAACTAGTAGGTAACACTATACATTGGTGGACCTACAAATGAAATGCAAAACATTCTTTTCATTATCGTTAAGTGTTTCACAAGCGGGTGGCAGGTGCACGTTAAATGATTATTTTTTTAAAGAGAAACATCGATGATGTCATGTACCTCATGCCATTCAACCATTGCTTAGGCTATTTATGAATATAATATATGACGCCTAAATAAAGCCTGAACGGAAAGGCTTTATTTGCTTTGAAAAAAAAAAAGTATGTTGTGCGTAACGTACATACTTGATTTCTTGTATACGAATAATAATAACGCTTTATTTTCGGCATTAAGCACGGAGCTAACTTTGATGTCTCTGTCACGACCCTGGCACATCCATTCTGTTTGGACGAGCGGTATTTTTGAATCGCTCGAAGCGCAATTCGTATGCGAAAACAAGGTCATTTGGAACGATTTTCAAAAATAAGTATTTTTGAAGGTAACACTAAACACTACTCGTATTTGCAACGAGTTATTTTCACCCACTCGTTTTATATCCTACTGATCGAATGATGATGAGGTGAGACCATTTAATAAGGAAAGAGAGCAACGGGGTGTCGATCTAACAATAGAGAGCAAGGTACACATTGTAAACTCTACAATTAATCAATATTTATGTTTACTATTTGTTTGTAAAACTTTAATTGTCCATCTTTTTAACATTGAAGAACATTTAATTTATACACGGAAAACGCATAATATTTGAAAGTGCACGATTATATCATGAATTCATAAGACTGAGTCACACAATCTATTTAAAACTGTCTCGAAAAATATCTCTTTGATCAACGTACATCATCATCGTTGTACTAGGCTTATCCCGTTTCTGGATCGGGGTCGCCTACCTAAACTCAAAGTATTGGTGGGTACGCGTAAATACTATAGTTTTTACTGTAGCGACTACCATCTGGCCCTCCAACCCGGAGGGGGAAACTAGAGCATATATTTTTGGAATTATATATTAAGCTCATAGTAAGATCTAAATATATATTTATTATTTTTTGGGAGAGGAATTACAAAACTCTGGATCTGCTGCCAAATATCAATTTAGAAGGGCCTGTCATTTGGTGTTCAAAACTAAGTAGACAATTTGTATTTTAGGATCATAACTGTTTTAGTGGTTCACCTTTAGCGACGCTTGCGGTGCCAATAACGTATTCCAGAATAAGGTTCCATCCAATGGTGAATGCGATGAACTCCCCCACGCTCACGTAGCTGTAGACGTAGGCGGATCCAGCTTTAGGGACGCGAGCAGCGAACTCCGCGTAGCACAGACCTGCAACAATCACAAACAAAAAATAATATAGTTTCCTAAGTTTAGGTTACAGCAATGAAAATATCAGTATTATTAAGATACTTTGAATGATACTTAAGGCACCCTTAAAGGATTGAAAACTGTTTTTATATGTATGCCTGTTGCTACAATGCGTTTCAATGCCGGTATCGGTATATCGGGTTCGTGACAAAAAACGTCGTGAAGTTGAATTTTGGAACTCAAGATCCTACGATAAAATATAATACGATATAACAAGAAATATCGAAAAATAGTCGAGTATATGTGACATAAAAACTCATCAGAAAAAAGTACCCAAATTAAAGACATTACCAGCAAATGCTGAAGCAATAGCAGCCACCAAGAAGCTGATCGTCACAGCTGGCCCAGCCACAGTCTTGGCCACAGCTCCGGCTAACACGTAGACCCCTAGACCCAGGGTGCTGCCGACCCCAAGGGCCGTGAGGTCCAGAAGACCAAGACATCTGGACAGTTGCGTTGATGTATCACCTTCTTCAAGGTGTTTACACCGACGAAGAACGGATAGGATTCTTGCACAGCCCATCTGTAATAAAAATATAATATCTGATTAATTTTTGTTTATGTAGATTTTCAGTATCTTTTTTTATGTGGTTTGCACTCAGCTTTCATCTCATCTGATATAAAGGTAAGTTGATATAAGGCCGTTGGATGGAAAGCGTGGTCACGCAGAAGCCTTTTCCTAATGAGTCGCTGTCTTTGTTAGCTTTCCTAGCGCAACATAAAAGTGCTTTTAACTCTGCTGCTTGGAGGTAGACTATTAACATGATGATAGCCATAGCCATTCATAGCGAACATAGAAAATACCACCAACCGGATCGAGAATCAATAGGTACCATTGGAAATCGAACCTGTTACCTACGGATTGTGAGTGAGGCCACGGAGGCTTCAAACAAAGTTATGAAGTTGAATGTTTTACACGGGTTAGATCAATTTTATTGACATGATTATGGTTCGTATACTCTTTTTATTACAGGTACAGCAGTAAAGTTGAGCGTTGTTATTGATTCGTTGTGTAACAGACAATGCAGCAAATCAACACCAAAACAAAGGCGTACACCACAATGTATACACAATGCATCACATGTAAAACTACAAAAGATTATACGCAAACAAATTACTCGTACGGTCACATTTGTTTTGTAATGTGAGAACATTTCAGAACGTGTTACATGAGAATGACATATTTGTAAAATGTTAATTTACTGTAATGACGTACGATTACAATTGTTTATTGTGGTTTATGATGACTGACCATATAGGTGTATTATATTTTTTTCAATACTTAACGCGTTCAAAAAAACAACCACCGTCTTCAAATGCCCTCGGCAATGAGTATGTCATTCATCCCATCATTGTAAATCTTTAGAGGAAGAATAATTTTTATTAATCGCGTTAAGAGGATTGCATTATTATAATGTAATTTTGTCCTAAATATAAACAAAAAATATGATGATTTGTTAGTAATCAAAACATTGTCCACTTATTTGCCGGACCTGAGAGAATTAATAAGGTACCTCTATTAGTTCCAGCAGAGCTGTCTCAGTTATATACATTAGGCCACATCCGTAGTTACAGTACGTGTAAGGTTCATACTAAGTTTCATACTAAATTTCTGTATCATCTTTTAAATTATAATAGCTGGATTTGTGTAGTAACTATCTAAAAATAGGACAACAGATTGTGATGTCGCGAAATGAATATCATTAACATACAACTTCACAGTAAATCACCATTTTCATTTTAAACACTTTTTTCGATTATTGTTCAAAGCGCCATCTATGAACCATTACCTGCGTACATTAGCTAACTATTAAGTTGTAAATTAATGAGATTTATTTCGCGACACTATAATTTCATCTCCAATTTTTAGGTAATTACTTATCAAAGCCGGCTATTCTATTTTAAAAGATTATGGCAACAGAAATTTAGTATGGAAGCATTAGGAGAGGGATAACGTTAAGGTGGAAGATGAGGTCAGCTGAGACAAAGAGAATGTACTCGTACATATCAATGTATCAGAAAGGGACAACATGAAAGACATCAACGCGCATGACCGCATGTCTTACAAATTGACGACCACGACACTAAATTTTGTTTTTTGCTTTTAATAATATTGCATAATTTGACTTTGAGGATAAAATTCCACGCGTAAGTTGTTTTTCACTTTAAATTTTCCTTATATCATCCTCGTATTGTCGGGAGAGAGAACAACATTATATAAATTATATGAGAATTTAGTAAATCTGGTGCTTCTTTCCTTTACTTTCACTGAGCAGATTCACGTGTAAAAGTTATTTATTATGACAGATTGTTTCCGTGGAAAACATTCTGAAGTCAGCGCAGATGAAGTAATTTATTAGGTTTCCCTGACCGCCTGACTGACACACCAACGCTCAGCCCACCCGCTAAAGTTGAAATTTGGAACCGCTCCCTTTTATGGGATCAGACTATGACGAAGGAGTTTAATTAGAGACATACTATCACCATACATGTGTCATACAAGTATGGCTTATATCACTCATAAGTACGAGTATGCTACACATCAAGTCATATGTAATTATGGTTAGTTTCAATCCAATATGAATAATCGTAAAATTATATGCAGTTTGGCGAATTCGCTAATAGATGAAGTGCACGAAGCTTTTGGAATTTAATTAAAATAATTTTAAAGTTTAATGGTCTGGTTTCACTGTTTGTTTACATTCTATTTTTGTTGGATTGAAATGACCTCTATTTTTTAATCTCGTATCTACTCGTACTTAAAGCAATTTCGCGGTCCGGTCAATGATTTTTCGTTGACGTACATTTCTATTATACCCGTGATTATAATGTCAGTTGAATTGCCGTCCACACGAGGTTAGTCATCTATACAAAGTGGATTAGTCTCACTCACTGATCCGTCCGTCAGGTTGAGTGGCATTCAAACGATGCGCGTACGCCGCAGCCGCGCCGTGACGGTCAAGGGCGTGGGTAACAATGAGCGACGTCACACCATTGAAGAGCATAGCTTAGAAAATAGAGCTGGGTCACCGGGAGAAAAATCATGTAATTAGAATAGGGAGATTGGAAGATTTTTCACCGATTCACCTAAACTGCCCCAATTCTCCCAATTTCACTGGCCAATTGCTTTTCTTAAAATTTTGGTGGTTCTGAGACAAAACGCAATGTTTTAAAATAAATATAGTGTTTACTTCATTGGTTCCCGACCAGCGAGGACACAAAGCCAGAAAAGTCCGCCAGAAAAGTTATAATTCTAAAATTAATTATTACTCACAAGGAGCAGTGCATCGCGGACGCAAGGCATGACAATGTCTAACGTTAAAATTATAGTTAAAGTTAATTATCTGTTATTATTTTGAGTTTTGGGATTGCACCTAATTAAAAAGGCCTAGTGGTCCCTGGTAAAAAAGCAGTCAAGTACATGTCGGGCCACGCGCAGTGTAGGGCTCCGCAGTTGAACTGAACAAAAGTAATTTTGAATGGAATTTGTACGAAATCTTCATTATGAC
This sequence comes from Carcina quercana, assembly GCA_910589575.2. NCBI lineage: Eukaryota > Metazoa > Arthropoda > Insecta > Lepidoptera > Depressariidae > Carcina > Carcina quercana. Next base: position 5,276,450 of record OU342439.1, read on the forward strand.
ATCTCCAAGTATATTTTATAATTTGGTCGACTATTACTCGTTTACCTGTAAAGTCAACTTAGTCGTGGTAGTTTTTCTTTTAATCTCGGTATATACTGTGTGTTCCTAAAATCCTAAGCGATGTCTCTATCTAGTATAGTTTAGGAGAAAACATTAAAAAACTTGACAACAAATAGTTTTGCGGTCGGGACAATGAACTTTATTTCATGGTAATCATATCTGTACGTTTCTTGGTATCGTTCGGAGCCCTAAGAGCGTGAGTTCGACTCGCACTTGGCCGGTTCTTTATTCAGCTTATTGTGATACATACATAGTAACTAGCGCCCGCCTTGCTGCGCGCGGGTGCAATGTATGATATGATATAACTCTGCTTCTAGGCGGCGTATCAGATAAAACATGCACACACAGTTATTAATCCCCAGCAATACAAATATGACAACAAACGTATCAAATTTCGTGCTGTATGATGCGCGTACATAGATACTGACAACATTTCTAATGATACTTCTTATTACTTCTTATTTTAATTTTAGGCTTCATATAAATAATTAAATCTCTTTGCTCTTATTATTTTTTCCCTAAATATTTCATATCTACACACACATCAGCCAGAAACAATTTCATTATACGTACGTGTATGTATAGACTTTAACCAAGAGCGAGTCAGACAAGCCATGGTAGCTCAGTTGGGTAAAACGTCAGTCCTTGAACAATCGAGGTCTGGGTTCGATTCTGGCTCGTACCAATGAGTTCCAATATGGAATTTATGTACGAATGATAAAAATCATTACCATTGGCTTTTCGTTGAATGCAAACATTATGACCAAACCTGCACACTCCTGACAAGAAATTCAAAGGTGTGTGTGAAGTCTACCAATCCGCACTGGGCCCGCGTGGTAGACTATGGCCCATACACTCTCTGTAGGAGAATAGGCCTGAGCCCCTGCAGTGGGGACATATGTAGGCGTTGATTGATCAGACTCGCTGGAGGGTTCCGAGCTTAGGTTAGGACTGTCAGTCAGTACAGTCTATTTAATCTCGCAAAACATAAATCATAATAAACATCACTTTGTTTTGTCTTCTAATAATGTTTTTTTTCCGCAGAAATCTCTAAATTCAAAAAAATTGTGCATCTCTAAATTTCACATTACTTTTAAATATACGGTGCGGCATGGTCTTAGTATAAGTAAATGAGGATAAGGCATGTGCGCCAGAACATTGACTCTGATTGCGGAAATGCGATGTTTCTTATCTAAATGATTCATTATCTATCTAAAATAATCTATCCGATACGAGATAAATCACGGTAAGTAATGTTGCCTAGCTTCTGTATAGTATGCTATGTCCGTAAGACTCCACGTAAAACTTTGTATAAATATTTTGTGGTAAGACAGGGCTCTCCACAAATATACCTACACATAAGCCTCCCTCACAGATAGCCACGACGGACATTATGTGACTTGACGGACTTGCCATAATCAGCACGTTTGGCAGGCGGACTGGTGATCGCAGTAAGTTATTATAACAAAGGAAAATTTACCTCTTTATTCGTTAGTTTATCCTGAAATGTAATTCATATCAGGCTCAATCAGTTCAGCCTAGGTTAAACTAGTTTCTCCTAAAATCGGTTTTGTCTGGTAACATATACTCAAATATTTTAAAAAGCAACAAAGTCTGAGTTTAAGAAAACCATTGTTTCAGGCAAGCAATATCGGTTGAATGTATAATAATGATATTATTAGTCACACGGTCGCGGATGTGAGTCGAGTGAGTTTGAGGTGGTATTATAGTTTTGGAAGAAAAAATATCACATAAGAATCATGGGAGAAACCCACTCAGTTGATAATTAATAATATTTCGCTAGGGCAATTAAAATTCTTAAATCTTTTTTGCTGCTTCTAGTAACTGAGCCAGTTTGTACCTAATTAGAAAAAGTATATAGCTATACCTAGATAAATAAATAAAATCATAGACATTCTGATAATTTAATCAATTTAAAGTATTTACAGAACACAAAAACATATAATTCGAAATTTCTTATAGCTGTCCTAGGTCAAGTGAAGAGAAGAGGGCAGTTAGGCGTGTACATTCAATACCATTAAATTAATACCAGATACAAAATATTAACATATATAAATAATTATAATACATACATTACATACAATAATTATATATTGACTTATGAACTGTTTACAAGAGATGGAAATAGATTTACTGTCACGTACAGTGTGAGGCAACGAGTTCCACAATGTGGCTGCGTGAACCGTGAATGAGTGGGAAAAGATAATATTGTTACATTTATATAAATATTTCCAAGTGTACACCGAGTTCTCATCTCTCTATTAATACGTTCTATTATCAATATTGTCTAATAAAACAGTAACATTGAATCACAATGTTTGCGCGGTCGAGTGGGTCACAATGAATTGTCTAGGAGCGATAATCTAAAGCTAATATTTAGCTGTTATACAGAATTTTTTATCATTGTTGACATCATACTATTCAAAATGTTAGAACGAACTGAAAAATGACACGCAATTATTTACACGGAGTTTATTAAACTGTCACCTGAGAGCATATTGGAGGGTTTATAAGTTTTGTTTATATTTCGTTATGTAACTGTATACCAAATAAGACAACCAATATCCTCAAACGAATGATCGGAAAATGAGTATTATGTATGTTTGTATGTACCCTTCACGACTTATCCCTTGTACCGATTGCCACGGAGAAGACAAAATTGTCTTGGTTGGGAAAGAGCTTCCCTAGTCATTCGATGCAACCTTTCCACTCACGCAAAGATAAAAATACATAAACTAAGAACTTTATAAAACTTGTTACACTACTTTTACATAAAGTCTATTATCGGATGTTTGTATTCAAAGTAGAACTGGGTTTTATTAAAATTCATCACCCAGTTGGAATGGGTTTTGGGTTAACGTGTAGGGTAGTTTTTATTCCAGGATTTTACGCGGACAAAAACCTAGCAATTTATGTAACAGCGAAAGGAAGGAATGATAAATTAAAATATTTAAATTCGAAGGGAATTTGTCGTATTGATAGTTCAGCAGTTGACTTTTCCCAGGTATATAGAGCGAAATAAAGATAATTTGTATAGGCATTGGAGGACAAAGAGGATACTGAAACCACAGAGAACTTTAATACACTGCAACATACCGTTGAATAACCGAATTAACGAAATAAAGTTTGCCCTACGATATAGAACATATTAAATATTAATTTACCTCTCTGATAACACTAATCTACACAAAAAACGGTTCACGTAAAAACAACACTAAAAAAGTTTAAAGAAAATGCTACTTGCATCTGAAAACGCTCGAATCACGTAATGACTGACAACCAAACAGTGACAATGTGAAAACAGAAAACGTTCTGTCATTATCTCCTTGTGGTGTACAGTTGGATAAAATAACACTGAAAATAATACACTTAGCTTCTTAGGGTTCCGTACCAAAAGGGTGCTAAATAAATATTAGTATGGCTTCTCTGTCCCTCCATTTGTCACAGGGCTGTATCTTTTGAACCGTAATAGGAAGACATTTGAAAAGAGATGTTTTAAATCTGTCTTGCACTTGTACACTATTTAAAAAATAGAGGAATAATCTCAAGATGTAGAAGGATACTAGAATTACATTTTAGCTTTCATTTTAATGTACAAAATCATAAGTCATCTTATGGCCACTATAACAAAAAAAATTATAAGTAAAACGTGTTTTAACGTCGTGTTTTGCTCAATCTTGTTTTAAATATAAATAAATAATAAAAATGAATTTATTTTTCTCTACATTTTTACAATATTTAGAGACTTATATTTAATTAAAAGATAAAAAAATCAAAATAATTTTAAGCTAATAATGAACGATACAAACGTTTTGCTATTTCGATTTTGTAGTGACACAATCCGTAATAAAAATGTGCGAAAGAGTGTACCTAATCTTTATGACTATAACCGTGACAAAGATTGCAGAATCCTTAAACAAATTTAAATAACAAGTTGTAAAAATAAAAAGGTAAGATTCATGTTATTATTATCATTTTTCCGCTTCTTTCCGTTGAAAAATTCACAACTTGAACAGTATCCTATTAAGAACACTAAGGGGGGCCCTTAATGTCCAAGCTTTTTAATAGGATCTCCCTGTATCATGTCGTGGATGTCGTTCAAGGTAACTAAGGGAAAAATTCAGGAGATGGACAGCGGCACCTGCTATATATTATTACAATCCGGCGATAACCTATTATATATATATAGCAAGCAACCTCATACAAGGAGGCTTGGGTGACTGACTGTAGGAGAAGAAAGACGGACTGATATTATTATATCTTTTTATATCTATAATATTTTTTTAATAAAGTCAAAGACAGAATTTCATGGAATATTTTGACATATGTTTGTGTGTTTGAAATTGTTGTTTTGTGTGTTTAAAATTGTTAAATTTTAAATAGGCTTAGTAAATAGGTTAGTAAATAAAATGATATATCGATAATAACCACACTGGGTGAACTGTGGTAGCATTCTTGTCCGATGCGCTGTCAACGTAGTCCCTGAAATGTTGGCGCTAACTTTAATTTTAAATCAATATAAATTTTAAGAGAATATGGGTATTACAGACGTAATAAAACATATTTTCACCGGAAATATGCTGCACGAGTTTTTAACTGGTGTTTTGTAGCTTATAACTTGATTCTTCAACCGACTTTAAAAAAGGAGTAGGTTCTAAATTCAACTGTATATTTTTTTGTATGTATGTTACGCGATAACAATTGTGAATCGATTTTAATGATTATTTTTTCCTTGGTAGAACATACTTCAGTGGTGATTCCATATAAATGTTATCGAAATTGACTAAGCGCTTTTTGAGCAAATCCATAAAAACCAAATATGTACGCAGATAATTCTACCTCTAAGTCATTTTTAAGGCAGTTGAAGTCGGTTTTTAGTACATTTTGTCAATATTTTCACTCGTAGTTTGAGCGTAGGACATAATTTTTGACATCACTACGCGCATGACAAACTAATTTTCACTTCCACAACACCGCATTAAACTGACTATAAAAATTATTCACAAGATAAAAGGGCAAGGCACAAATCACAAAAAAGCCCCTCAGAAAACCTATTCAATTTCATCAAACAATGAAAATTATCATACGATGAGAGTTGTACAAACATCATACGTCTGATCATTGTGTACTCGGTCTTTAAGGCTTACAGTTTATAGCATAGACTTCTGATAAGAGCAACGACCTAGCGTGTTGACTATACCGATCTAGATAAAGTTTAACCTTCAGACAGTTTTGTGACTGAAAATCCTGTTTATTAACTCTTAACTCTCGCCTCACGAATGATGCACGTCATGAGATTTGAGGGCAGGGGCGGATCTAGGCTAACTCGGGGCCGCATTTATGTAATTATGTTACAGTTTATTTTGTAATTATTGTCCTAAATCTATCTACTGGTGAATATCTTAGAGGCTTGAATACAGTACACTGTTCAGACTGATTGGAGAACTAGTTGCACGTAAGAAAAGAAAATGTGTAACACATTAAGAAGATTTAGCCGATAAAAGTTTGGAGTATCCATTTCTTTTATCATAAACTTTTAAAATAGGATAGCTGGCTTTCTGCAGTAATTTATCTAAAAACTGGAAGATGTTTTCAAGCTTCTGAACTGGAAAGGAATGGACATCAACATTAACGGCGACTTCATCACTCACCTTCGATTTGCCGATGACATAGTCATAACGGCATCCTGCTTTGGAGGATCTGAATGCAACGTTCAATGACTTCAACAGAGTTTCCCAACAGGTAGGTTTAAAAATGTACATGGACAAGACGAAAATCATGTCAAATGTCCATGTTGCACCTATGCCGGTAGTGGTTGGGAACACTACAATCGAAGTTGTAGACGAATATGTGTACCTGGGACAGATAGTTCAATTAGGTAGGTCCAACATCAACAAAGAGTCCAACCGAAGAATCCAACTCGGCTGGGCAGCGTTCGGAAAGTTACGGTTTCGGTTATATCTTCTCGTCCAAAATACCTCAGCGTCTAAAGACAACTTAAACCCGACTTAAAGTAAGTCAAAAGTAAGTGCTTTGCAGAGAAATATAATCGAAGCGTAAACTGGGCGTGGTGCAGGCGAAACTGTATTTATGCCACGTATTCCACTCATTTCCAACAATTTCCCATTTGAGTTTAAACGCACACAGTTCCCTGTAACAATTTGCTTTGCAATGACAATAAATAAGTCGCAGGATAAGTCGCATGGACAGACACTGAAAGCTGCCGGTGTAGACCTGAGATCTGGTTGCTTTTCACACGGGTCAGTAACGCTTCAGGACTTTATATATTGGCGGCCGAAGGGAAAACTACTAATGTTGTTTATAAAGAAATTCTATGAACGTTTCTTACGGTCATAAAGTCTACGCGAACGAAGTCGCGGGCTCCAGCTAGCAATAAATAACCATGAAGGAGGCCTATGTTCAGCAGTGGACGTTTCCTGACTGATGATGTATCTAAAAATATTGCATCGGATTAAAATGTCGCGAAATGAGTATCAACTGCATAGTGAATAACAATTTTCATTTTAGGGTTCTGTAGTCATACAAGAAACCCTTATTGTTTCGCTCTGTCCGTCCGCGGCTTAACTCAGAGACTATTACTACTAGAAAGCTGTAATTTGGTGCGGGTATACATATTGCGGGTCCAGGAAAACAACCTTTCGATTCAGGTATCCGTTTACGAAATATTAAGCTTTAAAGTGATACAAAAAATACAGAGTCGAGCGTCATATATCTGCTAACCTGTTGCTTATAAAAATCTGAAAAAATTCTCAGTAGTAGTAGTATATATACTGAACTTAAAAGGAAAACTATCACGACTGAGTTGAATTTACAGTTTAACGAGTAATAGTGGATCAAATTATAAAATATATTTGGAGTGGTCAAAATGAAAAACTAGGGAACCAAACACTGCTCGTGGCCCGACACATATTATTGTTGAAAACATCATATATGGATCATTAGCTGCGTAACGGTTCATCAAAGCCAGCTCCTCTGTTTTAAAAGATTATGTCAAAAGAAATTTGTATGGAAGCATTTTGAGCGGATTACCATAAATGTGTAATGGTTTCTCTAATTGTATCAAAAGAGTTTGAATCTCAGCGGATTTAGTGATTGCGATTTGTTTTTAAACACGTTGCATTTACAAACACGTTTCCTTGCAACCATTACCAAACTGAGCCAGGTTTAAGTACGGCCATGTTTATAGACCTATAAAAGTGGAATTGATTATTCACGTTTGCGTTTTGCATAACATATGCATTTGTTGGCGTACAAGTTGCAAAACTTAGAAACCCCAAAATAATACATAATGTCAAAGGTTATGTCTTAAATTGCATTTACTACCTAAAATAAATACCGGTTCACCTCAACATGGATACCCGAAGCGGCCTTGTTGCGTCAATGATGCATCCAATTTTCTGATTTATGTTGCAAATAAATAATATGTTGTGACTTTTATTACGCAAGCTAATTAATACATGCTGCAGTCTAATTATTTAATTTAAAATAGTAGGCTGCACTTTTCCATTTATTGTTTGATACTTGCGACACTTTTGACAATTTAGCATAATAATTATAAATTCCATATCGATAGCATTAGTGGTTACTGAGATAATAAGCTGTGACATTCGGACGAACAGACGGGCATATGCACCATAGTGATTTTATAAGGTTTCCGATTCTTCTATTATTAGAAATAAATTTTGAGTTTTCTGAGCGAACTTGAGTAATGGTCAATTTAGTATTGCATAAGCCAATTAATTATTTATTTACTATTTATTTTATTTTCATTTTTGGAGAAATAACAGATATTAGTAAATTTTAGACTTAAATAAAAAATTAATAATTATACGATACTAAATCAATCTGCCGCCATAAACATTCTATTATGAAAGAAAAATGATGATTTGTTTTTATATCCTTTCAATGTTTATCCGCACATAATACTGAAATAGTTCGTTGTACTTTAGATATGGACAATTACTATTTACCTAATAGCGTTACATAAAATGTATAATGGTGGGAAATACTTCACTAAATTTCACGAAACTAAAATAAACACGAAAAATTTCACTATAGCAGCTGTCACTAGATGGCGATAAAAGTAACAAAATTGTCAAAAATGAAAATTGTTTGATAGTTCAATTCTCTGTGAACTTTATGTAGTAAACTCATACAAGACAGACTAACGACTATCGTACAATTCGTTAATCATATTCATTTGCCGGCAAAAATTCGATATTCGATTTACTGCACAAAGTCAGCTGTTATTTTAAAAAGGTTGTAGGAAAACATTCTGTTTGGATTTCCGTTACCTATATGAAACCTCTCATAATCGGCAGTATAGGAGAATCCTAGGAACATATCAGTAATATGAAATTACCCGTGCCTGTTTATGAAGACACAGGTGTCGATGGAATGGGATTCCCATACCAAAAATTCTCAATACAAACTTGGTGCAGCGGGTTTTTTCTGATATATGGTTACCGGTTTTAGTTATGCATATCGAATATAAAAAAGCGGTAAACTTTCTGAATCATCACAGAAAACCATGGAATACTACTACTAAATTAGTATTTACTTTTAGTGACACTATTTCACTGGGCTAGTAAGCTATAGTAAGAAGTTTCACCAAACCTATACTTCTTATCCTTTGATGAGGAACTAATATAATCATATTTTTACGCAATTCGGTCGACCCGAGCTCTCATACAAGTAGCGTGCAAATCATTATTGATTCCCAGGCCAATTGACTTTCACTGTCGTTTACAATACGTCCTATCTTCTGCATACTGATACGTTCTGCATTTGGCAATTGAAATAATGTTACATAAGTATTTTTTATGTTCAGGTCATATTACGACTATGTGAGCAGAGTGACATCAAATTTAAGTGTTTACTGTTTTGCATCTATGTTAGTGTGCTGACGGATATATCAAGAACTCAAGGCGGAACCATGACCCAGACACCCCCGGATGATCATATTTTTAAGAGAAACTCTGAGATTTATAGACGTGGCAAAAATATACATGCATGTTGAGGATATTATCTATGGCAAGACAGTCATCGATACACGATTAATACTTCACTCTATACAGTTAAATCCAAAAGTAACCTCAAAAACAGTTTATATACTGAACTTAACAGGAAAACTACCACGACTAAGGTGGCTTTACAGGTTAACGAGTAATAGTCGACGATATTATAAAATATACTCGGAGTGGTTAAAATGGAAATTTCATACAAATTTCATTCAAAATTACTTTTTATAAAACCAGTTCAACTACGGAACTCTGCACCCCGACACGCATTTGGCTGCTTTTAAAGTATATATTATCAATTTCAGTTTTATAATGCATATAGAGTATGGTGCTTCTTCGGGCAATGTGGTGCGGCCGGGAAGCTTACTAACTTGCATTTAGTAGTGAAGTTTTGGGATAGATGTTCGATATTTGAAATGTCTCGATATACTGGAAATATTTGAATACGTACACTGCTACATGAAAAGGACTTTTACGTGAGTTTTTGCCCGTATGCACCTATAAGTGAGTTTGTTTGTTTGACCTTGTTTCACGTCTTAACCGAGAGTCAGAATGACTAGATTTTTTGTATAGAATAGGTTCAGAAGGGCTGAAGAAGGACATAAGATACTTTTATCCCGGTCGAACAAGTAGTTTCTGAAGTCCACGTGGACGGAGTCGCGGAGTCAATCTACCTCTAGTAGTAAAAGGGAAACGTAAGAAGAGCAAAATTGAATAAAAATGATATAAAACCAAACCTTTTGTGTTAAGAATGTATTAAAATGAATGAAATTAATGTGCAGATACTTTATACAGTCTTGTCTTGTAAGGTTTGATATAATTTATGATAGTAGTTTTTTATAGTAGTACTGATTCTGGTAACCATGGCAACAAAATTCTTGACATTTATTTTTAACATTTTTCTTGAGAATGTTCTGGGCTACTATAATATTTCGATCGACCGGATTTATTGAAAATTACATTACATCCGAAATTCGGATTTCCAGCGGATTTCATTTGCTCCTATGCTGTTGTAGATGCCGTGGACCGATTATCAATTTATTTCGCTATTGTTTTCGGAACAATAAAGCCATTACAAACGTTTGGTGACAATTATTATTGAAATATGCATAGCTGAGAAATCTGCTAGTGACACACAATGGAAACTTTAACAAAAAAGTATTGTCTGAATACAATAAAATGAATAGTTTATTTAGTTACATTACAAAAGAAATAGAACACAGCTAATTCATAACAAAAGTGCCCCTAATTTATTATTTTCTTTTATCGTATCAAGTGGTAACGATGTAATTTGTCTTTCCGTCTGTCCTGTATATAGTAGAGTAGATAGCTTGAGTTGATCATTTAGTTGTAATAGGTACACGGTTGCCTAAAAATATTGACGCTCGCCTTGAAGAGTTCCAGACTGCTCACTGTTCATGTTACACAAAAGTCGATAAGGAATTCCACCTCTTAGCAGTACGGATCATCATCATCATCAGTCGGGAAACGTCCTCATGGTGGCAGGCCTCCTCCATGGTATGCCATAATGACCGGTCCGTCCCTCCTCCTTGCAAGAGGCATCCGGCGGCTCCCCGACTAGGTCGTCGGTTCATCTACTAGGCGGACGACCCGGTACACGTTTTGCTGATACGTGGTCAACATTCGAGAACTTTCGGTTATCGGTTCTTCGAGTGATGTGGTCTGCCTATTTCCACTTCAGCTCCGGCTCGTCCAGCTATGTCGGTGACCATAGTTCATCTACGGATTTCCTTATTCCGGATCACGTAGTTAGCAGTACGGATAATGAAACAAAACGATTCTGTATACTTGATGAAACTGAATGAAAATGTACTTGCTGGATAAGTTTTCTAATGATGAAATTTAACATATATCCGTGGCCTAGAGGCTACGCGCTTGGACTCGAAATTCGAAGATCCCGGGTTCGATCTCCAGTGGATGTACCAATCGGTACTAGGTTTGGTTAGCGCTACGGCTATGTCAATGTTCTCTTGGCTAACTACCAACATGTTATCTAAGTCTGGCGCAAAACATCAGTATTGTTGTATTCCAATATGAAAGGTAGCGAAACCAGTGCCTCATTAACTTGTCACTTTCTATCTAATGGCTTTATTGTCACTTACCATCAAGTTCCATGAAGGCCAAGTGCGAACCCATTGTTCATAAAAATATATTTGCATTGAACCGTCAATAACAAAATACACCAACACTCAAGTCTTGCACAATTTTACGTTACCAACATTTTAAGAGCGATTTCACACTGGTATATAGGAGTAGGCACACAATAAATCTTTACGCTCGTCATTTGCGGCTATTATGCAAAAAACGAACATACAAGATCAAATAGCTATTCCAAAGAGATGTTTAAAAGTTTTATGACCATGATAAAACTTGGCAATGAGACAGAAAATTGTCCTAGTGAATATCGGTCAAACTGTTAGGCTGACGTTTGTCGCTGTAGATTGAGTCTTCAGTGCAATTCTTAAACTGTTGTGATATAGACACATATTATATTTTATTATTAAACATATGTCCATAGAAACTTATTTACAATTACAAACTTATACAATAATAATAATAATAAAAAATTGTCAATTGTCCACTTCCAATTGTCAATAAGTATAATATGAATAAGGTACCTAATAACTACGGAAAGTGAAACATACTACAGTACTCGCACACCAAGTTTGCCCCTCTGAAGTTAGCTCTCCGCAATTTCAAACATGTACAGACGAAATGTGTGTGTATTATTTTCGATAATAACTATCCCTAGATAACATAAAACACTAAGACATTTCTTTGCACCCGCTAATTTGCCTTGCCTCCCACTTATACGTTAATAATTGATACGTTGCATGACGTTACGGTCTTTTGTGGCTAACTTCAGAGGGGCAAACATAGTTTGCGAGTACTGTACTTGAAGGAGCAGTGCGAGCAACAATTTTTAATTCTTTACAAATTCGTTGTCCAACATCACATTTCTAAGCATTTTTCTGACATGTGAGTCTACACCCCTAATGTCTACTTATTGCTATTTAATGTCTATGGTCATCGACTATTATTCCACATGTAATAGGGTTGCAATTTATTTGTGTTTTTTTTTCTGTATAAGATAGGTATAATTCAATATCCAGCCTACCCACTGGTTAAAATATTAATAATACTACCCACTGTATCTTGTATTTCACAATAAAAGTGAACTGTTTTGTCCATCCAACTTGTAAAAAAATTTTCTTTATAAATTAGTATATATAATCAGTTTTTTAACCTATATATATTCAGCAGTGACAGTTTCTCGGCTGATAACGATTATGAATTAGTTTCTTTAAAATTTTTTCTTTTAAAACAGAAATATTTTAATTGTTAATTTTTCGAAATATTTCCATGACACTTGTTCTTGTTTTACATGATTCCTACCTTTAAATATTATTGTTAATCTGAGCAAGTGTACAGCGTTCCGTACAGCATAACGACCGGTAAGAGTGCTCCAGCACTCAAGGCTTTAGGACGAGGTCGACAGTAGACAAGTATTTTCCTCAAAGTCAACTCCACAGTAAGTATCAACAAAATTATTACACTTTAGATGCCTTGACGTTTAGCTAAAAAGTGCAGGTGGGTGCAGTTAGTGATTTGGCTTTTCAAAACACGTTTTAATGAGGCGATAGTAGAGGATTTAATTTTTTGAATAAGTATTTTTTGAATAGATTGTAAACTGTACTATTTGTGATTTTGAACAACGAAGTGACAAAATATTGCCTTTATAGATGTAAATGATAGCTACAGAACATATATTGATATTTTTCGGTATATAATTACATAGTAATTTGAACAGGACTTGGTGGTTCATACGGAAAGGCTCAGTTTAGATATGCGCGCCGCACCGCACCGCACCGCATTGATGGTTTTTGATGTAAATTATATCTGTTAGACACTAGAGATTAATCTATGTCTGTCTCTTTTGGCCGTTTGGCTTATTTTAAAGCCGTATTGCTTGAGCAACACTGGGCGATATTGCGGATGGATGAGGGGCAAAACAGTGAGCGCCAATGCCGGTTCTGTCGTCGACTTTCTAAAATTTCGTCTAAAATTCGAAAGATAATTTATTAAATGCAACTTTGTGATTTTAAAATATTTGCTTCTGTTATGTGAGCATCTCATTTAAAATATATATTCCGTATTAAAATTTACGACGCCGCAATTTAGGCCAGCACGGTGCCGCTGACAGCGAATTCAGGCTCGGCGGGATAAAAAAATTCCTATGTCCTTATCTGTTCTAGCAACTATCCCTGTACAAAATTCAGTTGTTCTGACTCTCCTTTACGATGGGAAGGAAAAACAAACAAACACACTTTCGCATTTATAATATTGTTGTGGATAGTTGTGTGTAAAATAACAATAAATATATTTCTAATGTAAACAACAGTCATGTTAAAATGCGGTCAGTGAACTTTTATGAGACGGTGAAAGTCAAAGTTTCAGTTGCGCTAACAATCAATATTATATTTGTAGTTGTTTAAAAACGCTCATCAAACAATATCCCTTGTAAAATAACAACGACTCCGTAGCATTGTGCAGGTAGGTACTACTACACAATAACGTTGGTTTTAAAACACTTTTTCTTTGCTTACTTCTATGGCCTTTAACTGGTTTAGGTGTAGTGTTTATCAACCTAACTTAAAAAAACCTATCAAATATACTATCAATAGCCTTTAATAATTATAAACCACACTGTTGTTGCTGTTGTCGAGCATGCTTCTAATGAGGAGGCCTCCGCGCTTGGCAGGCAGATTGATGATCGTGGTAAGATGTTTATTTACAGGGTTTGTTACAATTTTGTTTCAACAATGTATAGACTAGAATTTCTAAGTATAAATAAAGAATAAAATAATACAGATCAATTATTTAAAAATAAGTGACTTGCGAATTAATAAAATTATGTAGATACTTAAAACATAGACAATAAAATAAATGACAAAACAGTTTTAAAACAATACACACAAGGTATGGTCTCGACTTTAAAAAAATTATTTTGGGTTTGCGCTTGGCCTTTATCTCACATGGTGGTAAGTGGCGATAAGATCAATTCAAATTCAAATAAACTTTGCTGCACACAAACCTGGCTGGCTATGCTACCTTTTATATCGGAACACAACAGTGCTATTAACACTGCTTTATGTCGCTGTTTGTGCTGTTTGTCGGCAGACTTGGGTAACCTGGTGGTAGCTAGCCGGGTGGACTTAGAAAATGCCTTACCACCAACCAAACTGAGTACTGGGAATCGAACCCAGGACCTCTGGATTGTGAATCCAACATTCGGCCATTAGGCCGCGGAAGTGGTTAACATATTTATTCCTTTAGATTATAAACACCATAATATGCAGTAATGGAAAGTAGATGCTGCTGCCCATCTCCTGAATGTATTTTCCGTGGTCAACTTTTTTCTCTTAGACGCTTAAGTCTTCGTAACAACATCTTACTGCGATCTCCTATCCGTCTGCCAAGGGTGGTGGATAATGGCAAATTCCCCTCATGGATACACTGATTTGGTGATCATGTCCACCAATACATACAACTGGTATTCCTAATCTAATTTTAAAAAGGAAAATACTGTGTTAATCTCGATAAAACTGTGCCTTCAACGCGTGTAAGCCTAAAACACGATTCAAAGGAACTAGGTAGTTACGTTACATCCACGAATGGTATTATTTTGTCAACATTCAGCAAGAGTTTCATTATTACAGATTGCGTATGCACCTTGTAGTTTACATTCCACCACCTTCCGCCTTCTAGACCTTCCGCCTTTCGATAGCTCGAGATTAAAACAAAACAAAAAACTATACAAAACACTCACAAAAAGTATGACACGCTCAAATATGAGTTATGATATAATCAGACGCAATGTTTTTAACTTGCTGGCTATTGTATTCGTTGACAGCCTATGAAAGCTTAAAGATAATACAAATAGCTTCGGCAAAAACTTTGACAAATTGATAATGCAGAAAAATTACAAAATTGCTGATTATGTCATTGGACCCTAAAAGATATCAATTATTTTTATGGAAAATTTTTGAACGTGCAACACTTTAATATGACCCCACAAAATGCTCACTATATTATTATTATTATTACAAGCATCTTTATCTCCAATAACTAAAAATGTTTTTCTTACCAGTATAACTATGTACATAAATTTTGTTATGTTATTGGAACCTCACTCTGGGTATAGGCTCATTCATACGCAAACGAGGCGCTTTCGCTAAACAGGAGTCAACTAAGGATCCTGAGTGCCTTCAAGCTAAACGGACATCTCAGCCACATGGGCCTGAGTGACAACAAGATTTGGAGATTCTGTCAGGAGGATGAGGAAACGTCCAAAGACATCCTCTGCCACTGTGACGCATCGCAGCAGAAATAGCACCTCGGAGGATACACTGACGCAACGGAGAGTATTAGGACCTCAAAACCCAGAACTATCTATCGTACGGTTCATGACCTAGTTTGTCCTTGGGAAGGTGATTTGATCCATAGGGGACTGTCACAATAGATCTATGAAGGTCGCAGTGACGTAAGGACTGCACCCGTCATGCCCAAATAAATAAAACAGCTAGGACATTCTAAAAGAAAAATTCTGGTAAAATATTTTTGTTTGTTTCGATTTATGATCAAACTACAAGCTTTTATAGTCCGTCTGTGTATCCAAAATCGTTCTAGCATCACTGCCACAACCTGTTCCAACCAGTTTTAGTCTATAGCTAATCTAGGTCCGAGGATATTCTCGTATACCTATTCGCTTATACCTAGAAAGTAGTTATGATAATTCGTGTTGCGCGCTAGCTAAAAATACATAGAATTTATATTTACTATAGGTTAGTTGGTTTTTTGGTCGACAAACTGGATAATGAAGAAAAAAGTAATGTGGAACTTACAAAACAAATGGCGCTGTTTGGGTCATGTTTTTTCAGTCTGATTTTTTAAAGTATTTTATGCGAATGCGAATTCTTAAAGTTCCCATTACAGACAACCTATATTTAACTTCGTGTATTTATGTATACTCGTAATTATATTATGAACACTAGCACCCAAACCTGCCTGGGTCTTTTAAGCTAGTTCCATCCAGTGACGCCTGATTTTTGATATATGATAATTTTAGTTAATGCTAGACTAAAGGTCTAACTCATAACAGAGTCTGTTCCTGAGATATGGGAGTGGTACGGTAGGGTGTGTCAAACGACGCATAACTTCAGTCCCAACAAAAAGTTACATTGCATACACATAAGACACGAACGACTTGAAAATATTGCACAAAATTGTGGACAAGTCGATCCTACTAATATTATAAGTGTGAAAGTTTGGATGTTTGGATGTTTAGATGTTTGGATGTTTGTGACGCTTTCACGGAAAAACTACTGAATGGATTTGAATGAAACTTTACAATAATATAGCTTATACATCAGAATAACATATAGGCTATAATTTATAAAGCCATATTGTGTAAATTGTACAAAATCACACTTATAATATTAGTGGGATTACATGGGCAATTTTGGCATAACAAAAACGCGTTGCCTAGCAACCGACCATATAATATGTAATTCGTATATACAAACTTTCGCTTTTATAATATTAGTGTGAAGACTTTTTGATGTACTACGTCAGATATTGAAATTTCTTTTGTTTCTTTAAACTATTAGCTTACGTAACAGAATAAACACTATTTTGTACCTTATGCTGGAAATAGAGATAGATGCCTTCTTATGCCTATCGAACAAGTAGAATAAATCCTGAAGTACACGCGGACAAAGTCGCGGGCGGAAGCTAGTAAAAAATAAATTTAAAATACCCCGTTAAATTACGTTATTTTTACCTACTTGATAGGTTATTAGTACCTACTTGATAGGTTTTGCGGAATTTTGTAATAACTTTCATTAGTGTATTTTTTGTTTGTTTGAATCTCTTTAATACACCTTAACTTAAATTAAAAAAAAGCTTTTAAAAAATATGTAAACAACAAATAAATCATTGTCATTCTTACTCTCAAGCTTAAATCTATCAAGCCTGTTAAGCAACAAAGGGTGCCTAAGAAATATAAAAACCGTCTCCGTGGTCTGATTGCTACAGCTTGGAATAACAATCCGGAGGTCCCGTGTTCGATTTCTAGTGGGGGTGTACTCGGTTTAGGTGGTGGTAAGGCATTTTATATGTCCGTCTGGTTAGCTACCACCATGTTACCTAAGTCTGCCGCCAAACAGCAGTGTTAATAGTTCTGCTCCGGCATGAAAGTTATCAGAGCCAAAGCATCATTAGCTTGAGGCTTCTGGGTGCGCACGCTTACCATTTAACGGTCTTATCGTCATCTACCATCAGGTGAGATGAAGACCAAGTTCAAAACCCATCATACATAAAAATTTATATAAAGCTATACGTACAAATATACACTCTAAAACCTTCTAAGACCTTCTTCAAGAGCAGTCGGTTAAAAATAAAGCAAAAACTTAAACTCAACTGCCAAGGGCGCCATTTCTGCATTGTGAAAGTACATATTATTCATAGCTACGTTTTAAAATGTAATTAGTGTCTATCTATTCACTCTATAACTGGTTCATACATGAATACTTGAGAGTTATCTAACGACCTGGTTTTTCATAACCAATGCATGACATTTCGACACTTTCGTAATGTCGCTCCATTCTCCAATTAATTTGCTATTAGGTTTGTCTGAATGGAAAATTATTAATAAAATCGTTAATTGATTTGATACTTTTTATGTCTAGGCTAGAGTAGAATACCATTTCATTCTATCCGTTATTGGCAGCGGAACCTGTAGATCAGGATAGAAATAGGTTGGTCTGTGCTCATAAAATTAAAAGAAATTAATATTTATTCATCATAATTATCTATTTGTCACTTTTTCCAAAAATTTAACAAATAATTTAAATTAAATATACATTCTCCTTGACTTTTTTCGGCAAACTGATTTATTAAAACATTTATAGCTGATGATGTCTCTAGTTTTTTTCTAAAGTTTCTGCCGATATGCACTATAGTGACAGGTCTGACAGGCTTTCCTGTCCCATCGAAGTTCTTAGGTAATTTTGTTCAGTTTTAATTTGGAAAAACTTGTTGGGTTTAAGGGTTAGAAAATTATTATTTTGGTCTGATTGCACGGGAGATGACTTTGGAACAATTTTGAAGTATTTTTATTCACACTACACTGAATGCCTGAGTAACTCGATACTTTTCATACAAGTACGATACCAGTATCGATTACTTCTGTTGCGATAGTACTAATGAGTATAGTATCGATACTTTTGTTTCGATACCATATTCCTATGTAAATCGATTATTGTGGGATTCCCCCGTTGAAATAATTGACTAAAACGGGGAAATCCCGCAGCCCGCGATAACCGATGTAGGGTGTTGCCAACATTTGAACTCACGCTTTACGCGGGAAAAAAAGAAATAGTTTTTTTACTTTGGTTATTTATGAAATATTAAAAAAGTTTTCATTAATTTTGCTTACGCACGTTGGCCCCCTTGTCCCGGGGCCCCGTATAATTGATACGGCGGTAGCTACGCCCCTGCTGTTTACTGTTGGACATGCGCCTACCTCTAGATCATCACGCTTGGCAGGCAAATTGGTGATCGCAGTAAGCTATCAGTAGTTTTGTTATTAAAGGTAAAAACTGCTTCCTTTCTCCTGAATATTCTCATTGTCTCTTAAGTCACGTTTTACGACACATGTGGGATGTTATAAATTTGACCCTCCATAGAAAAAAATAATGATGCCTACCTGAAATATTTTTTCAACACAAGAAAGATTGTCAACATACCGCTGATAGACCGTGCGTTGCACAGTTGTTAGTCCATGACCAAACGATACACAAACATCCATCGGCTACGTTCTCGCTCATTATATTCGACATGTGCAATAGCCCAGAAACCTTACAATTGCGAAAATTAGTTTCGCCACTGAAATATTAGAGGAATTCTTTTGTCAGCCACAAATTGGTTTGTCATACAAGGTATAGAACATTCGAACATGTAGGAGGACCATGTTTAGCAGTGAACATTTCCCATACACATATGACATGTCAAGAAATAAAATATTTTTGTTGTTGAAATTCAGTCCTTGAAGCAGCTGCAACTAGCCTCGTTCGAAGAATTTGATCTCTCCGCAGAATGAGTTCATAAACAATACACAGGTTGTAAATTGTAATGACTAGTCGATGTTGATATGATATCAATCGAAGTCGATTAATGCAATATGTAATGTAATGAGAGCAAAGCCGCGGTGGAGAGCTAGTTACGTAATTATATGTACGAGGGGCATACCGAAAAGATCGGTAATCGAGTACTTTCGATTTAATTAGATTAAAAACTCTTTTTGATGAATAAACACTGGTTAGTTGAAAATCGAATACAATTGACAGAATTAAAAAAAAAAAATTTTTTAAAGAACAATATCAGTTTGAAATTGATAGGTCGATAAAAAAATGGAGCTTACAAGAGAAAGTTTCCGTGCCATAATTTTTTACAACTTTCGACGAGGATTATCTCAGGGACAATGTCTCGCTGAGCTTATATCTATATACAAGAGTGAAGCGCCTAGCCAGACGACAATATATCGCTGGTATTCTGAATTCCGGCGTGGACGTGCTTCTCTTGGCACCGTACCTTCCACAGGCCGGCCAAAAACAGCGGTTACACCAGAAAATGTCGCTGTTGTGCGCCGAATGATACAGGATGATCGACATATTACATATGAGCAGATTCGGGCTACTTTAGGGATAGGTATGACTGCGATACAAACTGTTTTACATGGTGAACTGGGAGTGAGAAAGCTAGTTTCCCGCTGGGTGCCCCATAATTTGTCCGAAGAGCAAAAGGCGGCTCGTGTCAATTGGTGCCGGTCTACTCTGCAACGCTTCAACGGAGGAAAGTCAAAAGCAGTTTATAACATTGTCTCTGGTGATGAATCATGGATCTATTCATATGAGCCAGAAAGAAAGCATCAGTCGGCTGTCTGGGTCTTCGCAGGTGAGATCAAGCCAACAAAAGTTGTCCGCTCTCGCAGCGTATCGAAGAAAATGGTCGCTTCGTTTGTCGCGAAAACAGGACATGTAGTCACAGTTCCCTTAGAGGAACGGAGAACGGTTACCGCTGATTGGTATACAACGGTTTGTTTGCCACAGATGATATCCGAACTCCGTAGAGGTAACCCGAAACGACGCATAATCCTCCATCACGATAATGCGAGCTCTCACACCGCTCAGAAAACAAGCGAGTTTTTGAAGCAGGAAAACGTTGAATTAATGGATCATCCTCCATACAGCCCTGATCTGAGTCCCAATGATTACTTTACATTCCCTAGAATCAAAGATTTATTGCGTGGTCAGCGGTTTCAAGGTCCAGAAGAAGCAGTGGAAGCATACAAATCGACGATTTTGACCATGTCAACTTCGGACTGGAATTGCTGCTATAATAATTGGTTCGAACGAATGCAAAAGTGCATTAACTGCAACGGAGAATACTTCGAAAAGCAATAAAAATAAATTTAGTTATTTCCTGTATGTATTGTTTTATATTCCCGATCATTTCGGTATGCCCCTCGTATTATAATTCTTTGCCCAGGGTCGGTCATTTCGGTCGGACAGTTTTTCTCTCTCTTCAATAATAGAATCTTTTGTTTGATATGAAATCAAAGTAGTAGCATAATAATGATTCTTGTGATATTATGATAGTGATAAAAATGTCAATGGTTTTATTCTGTAATGCTAAGCTTAAATTCAAACGGTAACTTATTTAAAAAATCCACATATTTTTGACGTAAATCGACAGATTGGCCATTCTTAAGGAAAGGAGTGTATAATAATAACTCTTATATACGAGCATAATAAGTAACGAGAAGTAAGAATTTTTCAATGTAAATATACATTGATTTTTTTTACAAAACGAGGGTATTTAATTATTTTTCATAATAAAATACGTACCTTAAAGTAACCTTCATGCAATTTTAGTGTCCCATAAACTGATTCAACACCAAAGATTTTACATAAAACTATTCAAACCACTTCACCACAACTTTGAAATAAAAACCACGTCGCTCTGGAAATAGTCACGCTCACTCACGAACTTCAGCCATACTAACAACAACGATCGACCGGCGCGTGCGCTTCGGATATTGCTACTGAATGAAAAGGTGAGTCTGATAGAGGTCGATCACGATGGAGGGTGTTCAGAAGAAGTGAAGCTAAGTATGTCGTGTCATCTTTTGCGTGACCATGGGCCCGTTCCACGGCGCGACTCTGCATTTATACAAAAATTGCAAAAAGAAAGAATTTGTGTTCCATACAGGTGTCTTCAAAAGACTGGAGTCAGAAAAAGTTGAATTTGCGGTGTGAAGAGCATGATAATTTACTGGTCCTTGTCGGCACGTAGATAGTTTTCAACCCACTTCAAAAGAGGCGGAGGTTCTCAATTAGACTTTGTCCCTTTGTATGTAATTTACACGATCATTCTGCCAGTTATGAATAGATTTTGATGATTCCTTTTTTGTTTGGTAGAGATGGCCATCATCAAAGGTGTTTCCATATAAATGATTTAGCGTTTTTAAAGAAAATTTATAAAAATCAAAATATATAAGATAATTCTACCCCATTTTAGGGGACCAATGTTTAAGACTTTTAGGGCAGTTAAAGTGGGTTCCTTTGTTTTGCCTGCCTTTAGAGAACACCGCGTGTGACTTCCCATGAGGGAAGGGAGGCGGATTGGTGATCGCAGTAAATTGTTTGTACTCTTAATAAAAACAAAGTAGGTACGAGTTTAATTGATGATGTCTTTAATAGCCTTAAGTCCTTAATAGCCAGATTTTTTATTTTAGTTGGCGTCATCGGCGCAACTTACCAAGTAGGCGATTGATAGCGTGAACAAAGCCAAAAAAGTACGATACTGATATTTCAGTGACGGCATGGATAAATAAGTACATCCATGGTGAAGGCTATAAAATATTTCATCAAATCCTTCATTGTATTTTAATTTCGGCAATCGGCAAAAAAAACATAAACTTGTAGTTAGCACTTTTTTAACGATTACGCAATGCATAAAAAAATTATAATGTGCAACTTGTGTGTGCCAGAAAGGGATACCGTGAATCAAGGATATCAACGCGCGTGTCTGAGATATGAAAAATTAGAGCATTTTGTTTTATATTAAATTTGAATTGGAAGATACAATTCCTCGCGTAAGATGACGTCGCGAGGGCACGCGCCCTCCACTGGTTATTGTGTGGATAGAAGTGTGCTCACCCATATATTATCTCTTCGTGAAGTATTGATAGCTAACGAGGTAGGCATTGGAAAGGACCCAACCACCAAAATTCTATTGTTATTAAAATACGTATTAAAAATTGAAACATGCCTATCTCTGTACATTATAGATATTGAAGAAAAACAATTGTGGAGGGTTTATAAGAACATCAAAAGCCAAAATAAGGTTTAGGATTTTTGTCTGTATGTTTGTACTCGCAACACGCAAAAACTACTGCATGGAATTAGTTGTGTTGCTTGAGGTCTAACTTAAAATCGGGCGTATGTTTCATATTGATAAATTGTACCCACGCGAGGCAAGGGCGGGTAAAATTTAAAAGCAATAAAACAATTTCAAAATAGGTTAAAAATATTTTTATATATTAAAGTAATGAGCTATACTTACATTACATAGTTTGCAAAACAGAGAGCAATTTTGTACAAAGGTACATTTACAAAAACAGATCTATTTACGAAAGAGACATACAACCATGAAGCTAAAAAGATATTATTGTGCCGCCCGCCCGGGGGCGGACGACAATCTTTTTACCTTTATGCATACAACAAATAATCATTCCTCAATAATATTGACTTTGTCACATTATCTCAGTTTATATATTATTTTTAATTTTTTTACATAATATATATAATAAATCTAAAAGATTTACATAAAATCAATTAAAAAATATAAATTCAAAAATAGCTTTATTGGTTTGAGCAATGCTACTCATAGACATAGAGACTAGCTACATTATCGGAGCGTGGTTCTTTAATCTGAGAACTACAACTACAGTGCCAGGAGTACGTAACTGGACCTCGGAACGAACTTATTCCGCACATCGGGGCGAGGCTAAGGGTGAAAGGGGCAACCGTCTGGCCAATCAACGCTCTCGAATTAACACTCCCAATGGTTTTCCACCATAGAGTCCCAAATATAGTTTCTAAGTGACTTTCTGTGCCACGATAACCTTCCAAAACACGTTTTACACATAGCAAAAATTAGCGACAAATAGCGCAAGTTTCTAATGAGATCGATTGTCGTATACATCGCAACAATTCGTCGCTCAAAAATTGAGTATAAAATAACTTAACAGGTTGATAACATACATTAATAAATTTACTATAAATGTGGCGATTGACAGCTACTAATAGTAAGTGTATGGGTCTTTTTTAAATGGTCAAAGATGTTAACAAAATATTACTAATATTACAATCAACATTGGAAGATTAAATCAGGTCTCATTAGAATTTCATCCACTATATAAGTAGTTTCTTACGTATTTTAACCTAAAGTAACATTTTAAAACTTGTTTACATGTCGATTAAATTAATGTATTTGTTAACATTTTTTGGCGTGACTAACGAAACAAGTTTTGTATGTAGCTTTAGTCGAAAATGTAAGTATGTATGTATTTCTAGATTTACTATTAATCTTAATTTAGTTTCTGACAACTTAAAATAAACTTATTCTTAGCACCACGTTGACTAGCACCAATCGTTGCTAGGGTACGTAATATCCTATTAAATTTATCTTATAGACTAACAAAGTCAACATGTATTTCTCCTGTTTATATATTTAATTATCTAGTGGTGTTTTACGGGGGGAAGGCCTGTCACATACATACTATATAGGCATATACCACCTACTAAGGAGACGGATAATGTTCATTACATCTAATACAATTAGTCAAAATAATTGGGGATTTTCTAAAGTTTTGAAAACTGTTTCAATTTGAAAATAGGAACGAAATATTAAACAGAAAAATAAAAATAATTTATGTCCATTGTGTGTATTTTTGTTTTTTCTGTGTATCTGTGTTTTCCGACGAATAAACGATATATCTATATAGAATTTCCGAAGTCCACACAGACAACGACACGAACAAAAGCTAGTACATAAGAAATAGCATCACATGAAATTTCCAAATTTGAATCCTGTCTTTTCCTCAACATTATTTGACTTATTATATTGTACTTTTTTCATTACGGCCATCTCACCTAGATTTCGGAATACAACAGTGCTATTTAAACTACTATTTGGCAGTAAATTCAGACACTATGGTGTCAGTAGACAGGCGGGCCTACAAAAGTAGTTAAATACCAATTTACCAACCTAATTACAGATTACAATTGCAACTATGTAAATGACCACGTATCGTAGGTGTGACGTAATTTCAAGTTCATTTCAATCATATAGAAACAACGTTAACAGCACAGAAACACCTAATAAAAATAAAGCCTCGTATTCATCGTAAACATTTGTTTAGCAACAAAGTTGAATCAACGTGTTGCGGAGTTGCTGCCAACATGTCGCTGTCGAGTTGATGCAAAGTTTTCGGTCGACGAGCGACAACATCAGTTTATTAATAATTGTTGACGTGCGTGGACGTGTTTGCAACCGTTTGTAAAAATGGTAGTAATGTGGAGCAATGATAAAATATTGCAATTAATAGAACTATTTCAATCTAAAGCATTGTTATAGGATTATTCAATCAAAGAATACAAGGATAGTAACAAAAATTTCTCACGCCCTAAATATTTCCAAAAAAATAATAATACATGGAAACCAAATTACATGTATGTACTGCATACTCAATTTGCTAGAGAGAAAAAACTGGCTCACGAATATTTGTTTCCGTTTTTACTATTAACAACCGGATCAATCATTTCCAGAAGAAGTTTGAAATCATTTTTCAACATTCTCGTAAACTTACTAAATGATCCATCTGTCATTCTGAGGTCACTCATTAATTTTTTTCTTTTCTTTTACTAGAAATACTATACATCAGATACAGAGAATACAACATTGTAACGCAGGCTGGCGTGTGAACAACCTATATTGATATAAACAAAGTTTCTACCAACATTCTCGACCCCCATCAACAATGGTGATCAACTGTTGCTAAACAAATGTTTAGCATAAATACGAGGCTCTACACTTCAACAAATATGGCCTCACAACGCTTAATAAATTAATTTTCAAATTCACTCAACTTCTCTATCCTCTACAAGTCTACATTCTTGTCTACAGTCTGCGGTATTTTCTATTCGTCTGAAACTAACTTTATGGTCTGTCGCCAAATAGCACTGTTGTGTTTCGGTATATATGATAGCAGAGCATCTCATGAGTTTGAGGCTTCTGCGTGACTTACCGTCACTTACCATCAGGTGCGAAGAAGGCAAAGTGCAAACAAATTATTAAACTAATATAAACCTAGTTCGTATTTGACTTTGGGTTTGCCTGAACAGCATATCATCTTTCAAAGGGAATCCTTATTGTCTTAGTTCAGCATAGTTGGCGATGTGTGTTTGTGTATCATATCTTGTCAGTTCATTTATAAATAAATAATTTCCTTTATTCATTGAAACGATTAAACAATGGGTGTTTGTATGACTTTAGTATGGAATGGAATGGGAACTTTAAAATTTCCTGGCGATCCGAAAATACACTACAAATCGTATAGTTACGTGCTAAACATTTTAGAGAAATATATTTAGAAACAACTCGAAGACAACATCGTGTTTCATAAATATCTAGCCCAATTTTTAAGTAATATTTACATTATCTACTGAATTCCTGCTTACTTTAGTATGTTATTGTTTAACCATAGTCTATGGTTAATTTTACAGCATTTCCACTTATGAAGTGTTTTGTTATTAAAATAATAATACAATATGGACACAAACACACAGCTCTAGCGTTTAATTTTTTGGTTATAGAGAGTTGGATGTATAGAGAGGTAGCGATCTAAATATCATAAATAAATATTATGTATATGTTCTACTATTTGGACCAAACGACGCTTTCGATCCAGTCCAAGTAGTGCGACACTCTTGTGTAGACGCCAGGCACTATGGAGCCGCACCCACGACCGAATGACGTCACACCGATGATGCGATAGAACTCGTCTGATGACGTGATGCCTTGAAGTGGACCGCCCGAATCTCCCTGTCAACAAAATTAGACCTTTATCGTAACCCTCGCCCCTCTTACTGTCAATGACAAACGCATATAGCAGTCACACTGCCTCGTGTGGCAATGTGTTGGTTTGATAAACGACATTGTCAGTGTCAATCACTGAAAGTGTCACGGGCGCAGTGTGCTAGTTTGGACGTTTAGCTAGTACCGAGCGTGTGCGCATTGCCGAGCCAGTAAAGTGATAAGAAAATGCAGGGACCAACTCCTACAGGGGCCTATTAGATCTTGTTACTAAGCTGTCACAGGGCTGAAACGAAATAGGTTGACATTTGAAAATTCGCTTCACAGAGTATGTATTACCACGTATTACTATAGCCGCTGTAGCATAAAATAATAAAAGATGAAAAAATATATATAGTCTATATAATGCATTACAAGCGTTCTTTGCTCGTGTTCGGATGTTCTCTTGAAAGTTTGCAAAGGAATGCTCGGCTACCCCACTACACCCACCTTGGGTATGGATTGCATTTCTGACAACTTTCAATCTTGTTAAGTTTATAATGTTATCGACATTTGAATCAGTAACAATTACCTGACAGGTGTCGTGCAGCCCCTGAGGGTCGCCAGCGCATAGTTGTTCCTCTGCTATGCCGTCGGGCAGCTTCCTCCAGTTCTTGTAGGACTCACCGCACTTGTTACGCGGCACCACCGACACGTTCGCTTTTAACAGGAACCTGCTGCGACTCTCCGCTGCGAATGACAGTATCTTTCAAGTATCTTTCGAGGTAATGAGTGACATTGACCCAAGTTATATTTTAATTTTAAGATTTCTTATCTTGTAGGTTGTAAGATTGATGACTGACTTCACAAACCCTAGTTGTCAGAGTTGTTGAGCCGCTATAGTCCTCTGACATGGCTCATGTAGCTACCACCTGTCGTAGATAGTAACCGGCACCCACGGGTTAACGTGCCTTACGAAGCACTCAAGGATTTTCTTGATGACAAAGAAGAACCGTGACCTATTACTCTATCTCATAAACTACTCACTGGTGGTGCTGGTTTGCCCCCAGCCGGTGATGGTGAGTGGTATCGAGGGGTCCTGACTGCCCGTGTACAGGCACGCCGCGTTCACATAGCTAGAGAACTCCACCGGCTTCTCTAACCTGAAAATACATTAATAAATTTATCAAAAGTTGTTTGATTAGAGACATGTCAACTTTTTGAAAATAACTATACAATTTTTTTGACTGTAGACTTTAAAAAATTGCATTCCTGTACAGGTGAAATGTGATAAACTTAAATTTTCTGTCATCATATGTAAAAGCAAATGAATATCATGTTTTTCGTTCTCGATTTCCAAATAAAAAAACTGATAACTTTGGTACGGCTCATGATCGAAGTCTAGACTTACTTATCAAAGATTGTGGTAAAAAAATTGTAAAGAAAGTTTGGGAGGAGGAAGGAGGCATCGTGTAGTGTTCCTGTACTTGTTTTTACGGCGACTACGTAAAGATATGGGTCGTATTCTAAAGGCAAAAATCACTCGGAAATTTACCGTTTAGAATTTTATACAACGACAATAAACGAGTATGTTGTACGATATTGGTTTTGATTAATCTTATTAATTACTATTATCGTAAATCAAATGTATTTTTAATTCCTCTGTTATAGTTATTTCCATTAGTATGGATTTTTATTAAAACAACCCGTCAATGAAGATGATACTCACTTTAGGAGTGCCAGGTCGTGGTACTTCTCTCGGTGCATGTACCGCGGGTGCGTGATGATCTCAGTAATCCGCACGTCCGTCTCTTCGTTCCAGGAGTTGCTCGAGATCTCCACCACTCCGACGCGCACTATACTCGGCACTATCCTAACACAATGTTATAATAATAATTACATATTATCTCTAATATAATACTATTTGTTACTATTGGACCTCTGTTACACACAAAAAAATAGTATTATAAGACTTACCGCAGTCGACAACCGCTTTTGTTCTTACGCGCGGAATTTCATCCTCGAAGTAAAATTATGCATTATTATTAAACGTAAAATATAAAATTAAATGTCGTGGAATGTGTACTACAACTTGAAGTTACACAAAATATGGTATATTGTTTAACAGGTATACAATTTTATAAAACTAAATGTTCTAATTTTTAATTTCTCAGACAACCGCGTGTCTTTCATGTTGTACCGTTTTCTAATACACTGACATGATGAACATTAGTTATGTCGCAGCTTATCTCGCCTCTCACCGTAAATCGGCGAATTTTGTTCAGAACACAAACGCATTTACACTCTCTCCTGATATATTCCTTGTGTTTGAGCTAAATTCTAAAGCTTTGGCTCAAGTAGATCATAGTGGCGAATCGCAACATCTGCATTTTAGAAATCATCACCACTAAATGTACCCCGATAAAGAGTACCTTATGGCCTTCTCCATGCCAATTTTCATCACTGTTGAGAATGCTTAGAGGTAACAAACAAACTCATTTTCTCATTTATAATATTAGTATAGGGTGATATAGTTTGATAGTGTTTTACCTTTCCAGCGTTTCGACGCAGTGTGCCGCAGTAAGGACGTACGTTGCGGATATAAGGGAGCCACCGCAGTCGAATTCATATCCCACGTCTCGAACGAAGCCTATAGCCACCTGAAAGTTCATACAAGACAATATATGTGTCTATATAAAATATACACTAGCGATATATCACTCGCTCATTCTCCTCAAAACCTATGAAACTATGAAAGTGAAATTTAGCAGGTACTATGTTGTTCCTACCTATACGAACCTATACGATGTTCGTTGACACCCACTAAGAACGATGGGTTGTTTAAAAAAAACTAGAAATCGACTTTAACTGCCCTAAAAGTCCACAACATTCACCTCCTAAAATGTTCACCCGTAGAGATAGAATTATCATATTTGGCTTTTGTTGATTTTCTCAAGAACTGCTGAATCAATTTCGATGAAAATGATACAGGATCACCTTTAAACTATGTTCTACCAAACAAAAAAAGAATCATCAAAATCGATTCATAATTGGCGGAGTTATGCATATACCTTTAGGAAGTGAAGTGGGAGAGCAAAGTTATTCTAGCATTTTTTGAAAACGTTATTTTCAAATAGTATAAATTGACCCTGTTCCAACAAAGTGAAATCCAGTAGCGAATAAAATACAATGATGTTTTACGCGGGTGATAAGGATTTTGAAAAATTTAAGAAACAAATACTCGGACAAAAAAATTCAAACACAGATATCACATTGACTTTTTAGGAAAAAAATACTCATAATATTTTACACCAACCTGTGAACAATTTGTACCTTTAAGAAAGTTATGAACTATTGTCAACAAAGACAACATGAGGAAAAACATCGTCATTAAATTATACTTATTTCATGCAAACATTAATTAATTCTTCTTACAATTAATCATAATTGTTTGCGAGTTATAGTACTACATAAAATAGTTAAGGCTTCCTGTTACTGCAAAAACTACAGGGAAAATAATTTAATGCAATCATCATCAACAGCTTATATACGTCCCCACTGCAGGGGCTCAGGCCTACTCTCCTACAGAGAGTGTATGGGCCATAATACACCACGTGGGCCCAGTGCGGATTGACGGACTTCACATGCCTGTTCAAGACATGCAGGTTTCCTCACTATGTTTTCCTTCACCGTTAAGCAATCGGATAATGTACATGAATTGAAAAACAACTCATGTACCTACACGGCTGGATTCGAACCTGGAACCCTCAGATTGAGAGTCCCGCGCCTTATCCATTGCGCCGCCGACGCGAATTTAATGTAATGTTTAATGTTAGACTGTTATTTTATGTCAACAATTATAAAGCTATTATAATGGCATTAATTCCTATTTCACACCTATATGAACAAATTATTTATTTATTATGATCATATTAAACATCAGATATCAGCTTAGGTCACATTGAAATAATTTGCACAGATATAAATTAAAACTATGTCTTCTTCACAATTTGAACAAATTAATTTTATGTTTTGAGCCTCACATACTACTTCATTGAGCAGAATAATTATATTTTCATACTTGACAAAGACATATGGCAGGTATAATTTAATGGGGCTCTTACACTTATGAATCGACGACCCGACATGGTGTCATTAAAACAATATTTAATTAAAGGATAACAAAAAGTGATTCAAAAATTACCATTTTTGTCTCGCAAAATTATGTTTTACGAGTACGTAAGTTTTAAAAAACAACAACGATATATAAAATGAGACTGAATCATAAAAGATACAAATATGTTTTCCCTGACATCTTACCATGTGTGGGAATTCCCCGACGGACGCTAATTCCCCGCCGATTATATGCAAGTTCAACGGTGTTATACCCCTCGCTATTATTTTCTGACATTCTGAAAAGATAATTACTTTTAAACACAAAAGACATGATTTGAATAAGAAAACGCCGCACAAAAAGAACTTAAGCAAATTGAAATTGGAGAGACATTGTGTTATTTAAATATATACACTACTAACTTCATATTAGAACGAGCTATGCTCGGAATTTCTCTACGTGATAAAATCCGGAATGAGGAAATCCGTAGACGAACTAAGGTCACCGACATAGCTCGACGAGTCAGTGAGCTGAAGTGGCAATGGGCAGCCACATCGTTCGAAGATCCGATAACCGGTGGGGAGTAAAGGTTTTCGAGTGGCGATCACGTACCGGGAAACGTCTACCGGGCCGTCCCCCTACTAGGTGGACCGACGACCTGGTTAAGGTCGCGGGGAGACGCTGGATGCAGGTGGCTTTGGGACCGGTCGATGTGGCGTGCCATGAAGGAGGCCTATGTCCAGCAGTGGACGTTTCCCGGCTGATGATGAATGAACTTCATATTCCCAGATATTTCTTCTATGCTTCCATTACTCTGTCATCACTCACTACCGTATGATTAGTAAGACTTGCTAAAACATAAACAATTTCTTTAGCCATTTGTGTTATATCTGGACAAAACCATCTTGTCTCCTTTCTCTCCTCCTTTTTGTAGTTAATTAGACAAATAAATCAGAATGCTGAATAGTTGACATATTTGTAGTTGGCTTGGCTTTCAATTGTCTTATATGTTAGTACTTTTAAAGTAGTTATACAAATAAAGATACAAACCTCTATCAGCTATTCTTTGTGTTAATCTTGAAGAATCAGTAGTAGGTGGTGTCGAATGTGCATCTATAACAGACATGCATGTATTTTATTAAAGTACACAGAAACATTTATTTATTTATATGATTAGTTAACCCAGAGATGGTCTGAGGAGTCCCGCGCCCGAAGGCATGTGTTATTATTTTAGTTTGTTTTTATGTTTATATCATGCCAACCTGTAACCGTCGCCTCACCAAACAAGTGTTACAACTACGTAGATGTCAACTTCGCCTGATTGTAGGAGCAACTACAGGACATGGACTCTATAATCCTGTTTACTCTAGGTATCACTGACAGCCCTCTGTGCAGAGCATGCACGGAGGCCGAGGAGACAGATGCTCACGTCCTGCTGGAGTGCGGAGGAGTAGCAACACTGCGGGCAAAGTACATCGGAAGACCGAGGTTGCTCCCAGAGGCCTTCAACAACACAAATAAGTTGTTGGTAAGTATCACGCAAAATAGGCGCATCTGACGTCGTGTTGCGGAAACCTGCCCCGATAACGAATACGAATGTATATATCATTCTTAACACATTCAAAAACTTGCATTAAAAATAATAAAATTACTCCAAGTAGTGATATATTATTTGTGTGGTACCATGGTAATATGTTACATTCTGATGCAAAATGTAATGTGTTCTACTGCTTGTGCTAAGCCGGAGCTGGTTGCTAGTAAATGAAATAAAAATAATATATTGTGAAGAAAAAAGCAACTGACCAAATCTATTTGTAGCAAGTGGACAACATATAATTTCATCCATCCCGCTGAAGCCACATCTTTGGAATTCATTGAAGTTCTTCCTTCTTATTGCCCTGAAAACCAGAATTCTACAGTCAAATACCATTACATTTATATCATTAATATTTTAATTAAGATGTATTGTTTCATAACTCTGCTGTTTCTGATCCTAATGAAATATGCCAATGCCAACATGAATCAAAAAACTAAAGTCAATTTACCAAAAAATTCCCATTTTCATCTGATTGTCTTTTATTCAGAATAGAATAATTAAATAGCAAAAGAAGACAGCAAATAATGGAACCAATTACATATTTAACTAGGCCTATGTTTTAAAATCGCAACTCATATGCAGAATAATTCATTCATTTTTAAATATTTATAGGCAAAAAAAACTGTATGTCGTTCATCATCTTGACATTATACTTTATGTCACACTATAATTTTAGTTGTCAACAAACAATATCAAATTCTGAGTTGATTTATATTTTTTTTATTTATGACTTAAATTAATAAATATGAAAATGTTAAGTGCTGCCTTTACCACTCAATTGAAGCCCTGGGGTAAGCACTAGTTTCTTATAAGTATAAGATACATCTGAGAAAATGTGTTAAATACATATGTACTGACCTCACTGCCTCTGCACATTCAGTCAAGATAGTACAAACACCATCAGCAATGTCATTGTTAGGTACACAACTTTCACCAACTAAAACAATATTGAATAAAATACGAGTTTAATATATTAGTATTTTTGAGTTCAACTTCATTTACATAATCATAATAAATTATCCCACAAGCAACACTTAATAGACCAGGATAAAAGGAAGGCAATTGTGAAGAGAAAAAATGCTTAGCTTTGTGTCCTTATTTTTAGTTGATACAATATTCACTATTTTAAAATTAGAATCGATAGCATTGGCTTTTCTGAAGATTCACAATTAAATATTATTAGACATAACTTTATTCAAAACACACACAACACATACAAAAAAACTATTTAATATATAATATATTTTTACGTTTAATTCATGTTTCAATAATAAATTTAATACAAAAGTCAAATCAGAACCTAACCTTTAGTAGGAAAATTCATAACTTGTATCATCTGGATTACCAATGTCTGCAACGCTAAGCAAATAACCATATTGGAGATTTATTCCATTTATTCATTTTTTTACTCAATTTGAATTTAAAATGAAATTAATAAATATTAGTATCATTAAGTAGGCGTAAAATAATGTAACAAATATTACTTTGTTCTTACCATCAGCAGCAGCGATGAGGTTTACAAAAACTAGCACAAGAAGCGGTGGGAGCCACATCATTTGGCGGTATCCAAACAGTTAATGAACCTGGCATGTACCGTCATGTACGCTTCTTTTGAGTTTCTTTTCCTCTTTCCTTATCAAACTAAATTTATAGAGGCACTTATAAACCGGTTTTCGTCTCAGTAATTGATAGATTTGTCTAATATATTTGTATGTATAAATTATATACATAGCCGAAAACCCCAAAGTTTTATTGGAACTATCCTAAATATCCCAACAACAGACATTAATATAATTTAAAAAAACTGTTGCCTGTGTATGAATATACCATTTAAAATATATGTGCATCTTACGTAAATTCAGATATTATTTTTATTCCTTCTTTTGTTTAAATTGATTATTAATGGCCGGCGATAAAAACCCTAGTCATATTTCACCGGTCGGGATTAATTTTTAATTGTTTTATCTAAATTCTAAATTCGTATTGACTCGACATCTTTGCTTGATTGACTTGACTTGACAAATTTGACAATTGACATTGACATTTGATTTGATAATATAATATGGGAAGATCTGTCAGTTGAGTACTTAATTAAAAAGGAATCGATAGCTCGATAGCTAGGGCGGAAGAGCTCAAATAATCATGGCAGTTCACGCGCTCCCAAAAAGTTTTGCTAACAACTTGGAAAGATTTACTTACAGAGCAGTTATATTCTCCTTGGTAGGTATATGACAACTTATACGAAAAGTGAAATGTAATCTAAAATGACAATGATATTTTCATCTAAGTATTTATATAACAAATATTTTAACGTAAATTTTAGATTTTTTAATTTCATTAAAATTGAGGATACATATTTTAAAGAAGGAATTGAAACATAATTTAGTTTTACTTTTTATTTCTATTTTTCTAGCGTCCATTGCCACTGTTGCCAGCCTGGGTTAAAAAGTAGGAGCGTGAACAGTTTTCTTTATTCGGTATTTCCTTCCCTTTTGTGCTCTATGTTTTGTCTTTCTCTTACAGTATGCATTGACTGTAGCTTGAAAGAGATAAAGTATGAGACAACGAGATCGTTTGAAATAGGTGGAGCTTGTAGAGCGCTGGCGAGCATGAACGAATGACTTATTTCAAGGACTCGAATTTCAAAATACCATTCGATTATTTTATTTTTTCGTTCGTTCGTTTGTTGCTCGTCCGGTCCGTCTCGAATCTCGCCGTCTCGGCAGTTCTCGCGTGCAAACAAGTGCATAATCTTCGTCGTGATTTCGTTTACAGACAAATGAATTGCGTTTTAATTAAAAACAAAAGTGTACTAATGTGGTGGATAATGTAGTGCGTGATGTTGATTAGTGTGGTTGTTTTGCAAATAGTAATCGAATAGGATTCCAATTGGATTGTGATGATATAAACAAGGCGAGTGTCGTATCAGTATGACATCTCCTGCCGCCGCCGCCGGAGTTTCGCGGCTTGCGATGCACGCGCCCATGGTAAGCCAGATGGGGCATGGGAGTGAGTTCTCTCTCAGCGCCCCGGTGCCTCCGATGCCGCCTCTTGCTTATGATGTGCCTGCTGCTCGTAGTGACTCTTCTTCAGAGTCACGCTCTCCGGAAATGCCCACCGCAAAGGCGAGCGACCGTGAGTCGCGCATCATAGCAGAGAAACATCGACGGAGTCAGTACAACTCTCAAATATCCCAGATGATGGCGTTATTGTCGGATATAGTCCACCCCCAACGTAAGTTTGATAAGACTAGCGTACTTCGTCTAGCGGCCAACAAGCTGCGCAACGAGCACGTCTTCGGGAACACGATGACATGCAGTCACCTTGAGACGTGGTCACCAGCTTTCCTCAAATTCTTTGATCTCTTTGGAGGTGTTATGATCGCGGTCACTTGCCGTGGACGCATATTTAACGTATCGCCCAACGTTCAAGAGAAACTGGGCTATTGCCATGTAGATCTCTTAGGTCACAATTTTTACGATTACATACATGATGAGGATAAAGATATTCTCAGGCAGCATATTTACCCTGTAGAATTGCAAACTGGTTGTGATAACAGATTATATGAGAAACACCATGTCTTTAATCTGAGAATTATGAGGGCAGGGACCAAGTCTGATGCTAGGCGATATGAGCAGTGCCGTCTGGATGGAATGCTGAGACGCTCGGATAAGGCCACTGCCAATGGAGTTCAAGATGAGCAAATTATTAGGAGACAAAGAGTTAGGAATCACCGTACCTTTTCATCCAGTGGTAATGATTTTGTTTTCATTGGAATGGTCCAAATTTTATCAAATCCATTGCCACCTCGCATTTTGCCACCAACAGCCTATTCTGAATATTGGACAAGGCATCTTATTGATGGGCGCATAGTACAATGTGATCAGAGCATATCTTTAGCTGCAGGCTACATGACTGAAGAAGTCACTGGCACCTCAGCATTTGTCTTTATGCATAAAGAAGATGTGCGCTGGGTTATATGTGTCCTAAGGCAGATGTATGACCAGAGCAAAGAGTTTGGTGAGTCATACTACAGGTTGATGTCTCGGTCTGGCCATTTTCTTTATATGAGAACTCGTGGCTTCCTTGAAATAGATAGAGACTCAAAGAAAGTCCAAAGTTTTGTGTGTATAAATAGTGTGGTTGGTGAAGATTTTGGTAAACGAATGATGGAGGAAATGAAGAAAAAGTATTCTGTAATAGTAGATCTCGAGGAAAACAAAGAAGAAAAGCTTCCTGTTGATGATGCCCTTGTTGAGCACCCTGAGCAGTTGGAGCGCATTGTGATGCACCTTGTACAACCTGCTGAACTAAAGCTTGTTGCCCCATCTAAAGAGAACATTATAACAGCCATTAAAAACAGTGAAAAGGTGGTTAGTGAAACTGGGGTTCGTTTTAATTCAAGAAAACGAAAAAATTCTGAATATGAAGAGTATGACACTGAGGGAGAACTTTTAAAGCGACACAGTGGGTTGCAGTTTTAATGATTTCTAACTTCTGAAAGTTTGTGATTTTGTGTTCCTAAGGATTAGTTTGGTAGCTAGTTACATAAGGAATAATGACTGTTTGACCAAATAGTTAAGTATTTTTTTTACAGCAGATATAGTAAAACAAATCAAGTATGGACCTAACATCAACAACAGTGAAGGAAAGTGAATTTTGTAATGAAAAATTATTTCCTGAATTTATGATAAAATAATCTTTAAAATTAATTATAGCCATGGTAGTCAGTTTCCACCTGTTTTTTATTTTATGCATTAATATCATCTTTGAAAACCTTTTATGACAGGATTCAATTCAATTATTGTACATGGAATAGTAATATTTTAAAAATCATTCTTTTATGTTTTGTAATTTTTTTATTGGATTGTTATTTTACTCACACAGTATGTAATCATAAGATTTTTGAATTGGAAATGGATTCAAATTGCACATTGGCTGAAATGTATCTGAGTATTAGGAAAATTGGTTAAATAAAACATTAAGGACAATAATTTGATTCTATTTGAATCTTAGTATCTTAGCAAAGTGATCATAACTTTTAATAAATGAACAGGGAAATGCATTTTATTTTAGGCTTAAATTCCAGTGAGAATGATGAAATGCTTGAATTATCAAATTAAAAGCTAGGAAATTACTTACAGTTTTCAGTTAAATATTGTTGTAAAAATTAAAGTTGGCAGAAAATTAACTAGTTTTACTGATATTGTAAAGGTGAATAAAATATGAGATTATGAGACTTATGGTCACTTTGCATTATAGTAGTTTTTTTTAAAAGAAAAAGAAAATTGTATTTTTACTGCTAGATAAACTCAAACAGACTGAATATGTTTCCTTACAAATATAAAAGGATCAATACAAAGATGACATGAACTAAACATTAAATGTATAGTACACTGATAAAAGGCAGTTCGCTGGCATAATGACCCGAGCTGGCCTGGCCTACAGTGCACAAATGCTCTGTCATTTTAGATATCATATAGAAATTAGGCAGTTTCCCTTCATTATTTAATTTGCAGTAGTTTAAAATGTGACTGAAATTGGGATGTTACAATATTTTCTTTGTCAAACACATACAAAATAAGATAGAGATGTACTTTTAGAGTGTTTTGACATGTGGAAGTTTGAGGTGTGATGATTTTGCCATAGTTTAATTAACAATATCAATCTTCCTTTTTTCTTCTTCACTATTATATATTATATTTTAATAAATAGGTTCATATTTCTTTCCTTTTAGATAATTGCATGAAATGTCGTACATTCGTTTTTATCTTATAGATTTGATGGAATTATAAACAATTTATGTATTAATCATGTTTGTACATTTATGTGTGTAACTTATACTGATAAATGTGTGCGCTCATAATTGTGTGCGCTCTAAATCGAGCCATTATTTTATCTTTAGCCTTATGTGGATATCTCTGTATAATTAAATTACTGCCGGAAATGTTACTTTTGATTCTGTAACTTGTGCCAAATACTTGATTTAAACAGTATTGAATACTTGTTGACAGAATGTTTGAGTGTATGGAAAAAGTTTAAGTTCATTTTAAGAATACTCTTAATATTTATATTTGAGACATTCATTTCCTCTAATCGATGTTATGTGATTGGTTAAATTCAACATCGCTACATGCCTATATAAAAATATCCAAAATAATTTTGATTTAAACATGTATGTAGGTATTTTTGTACGCTGCAATAAAATTGCTCATTTCCATATCACGACAGGACAAAAGATAAGAAATTGTAAAAATCATGATATTGAAATTTTAATATTGTGATGGTAATGGTGAATTTTGAATCCTTGACTTGATTGTAATATATATATATATATATATGTAATAAACGCACTGTCTCCTGTATCAAATGGACTTAATAATTATTTTTTGGTTTCACACATTTCTTGGTTTCAAGTTATTTTGATTCTGGCATACCTTATACACTTAGAATAATAACGCCTAGAAGGTGAGTCGTCTCGCGAACGTTAAGCAAGACATTCTAGCTCAGTTGGTCTAATGTTCCGTCAGTGGTCAAGGTTGTCTGCCGGCATAGAATAGACAATTCTTTAGTACTACTCTACAACAGGGAGAGATGTACCAAATTTATAGCTCAGAAGTCTTATACATGTATAGATGACATTGTAACATAAGTGCGTAATAATACGTGTTGCTTATGCTTGTTATAGATGTAATGTTAATAATACCTTGACTTTTGTCAGATGCAGTTGATATGCGACTATCCTTCCAGGTGTTGTAATTTTAAATCTATATGTACATTATGTAACTTGATGACATGCATGTGGTATGCCTGGAGTATGCGTTCCGAAAATGTGTAAGCCAATCGAGACGGGACCATGTTGAGGCAGTGTTACGAGATCAAGATTCAATTTATCAAAAAATCCCGAGCCACGTTTACGATTTACAGACTGTTACTAAATAAGGTTAGTAAGAGAATTCAGTAATCTCACTGTACTGAAAATGTGAGTATTTAACAATACAAAGTTATTTAACCAATATAATCTGAGCCCGTAAAATTTAAAATGCATATGCAAATTGGCGCGAATTAGTATTACAGTGATGGCCACATTTTAAATATGGATGTCAGGTGCTACGCGAAACGAAACTGTCAACTTCGGTTGCCATGCCAGTCAACAACAACAGTAGTAGATAAAAATTGTTCAGTAGGCGAATTTAAAAATTCATACAAAAGCACATTGCACATTAGGTTAATAACCAAAGTTCTAGGGTATGCACAAGAAATGGTGACTCTAATTTGAAAGCTAGCTCTTGTTAGCCATTTTTTCACATTTTCCCATAACTATTACAAATCAAGTCGATAGCTAAAGTATTTACTGAGATAATCATCTGTGACAAACGGACAGACAGACAGACAGACGCGACTAACAGATGTTTGGAACAAATAAAATAAACACTTCAACAACAAAATGACTCTAGATACGCCAAGGATAATATCTGATTGCTTTACAATTAATAATATTAACCCCACACGTACGTTGTACGGTTGTTTGCGGTAGTTTCGTACCTAAATTACCTGTATATCTCCATTCCAATTAAAATGGTTCCTTTGGGATTTGCTTCAGGTATTGAACACTCGACTGCG
Organism: Carcina quercana; assembly: GCA_910589575.2. NCBI lineage: Eukaryota > Metazoa > Arthropoda > Insecta > Lepidoptera > Depressariidae > Carcina > Carcina quercana. The sequence continues at coordinate 5,316,129 of OU342439.1, forward strand.
ACTGTACGATCTATCTTATTTCTCAACAAAAGATTGGTACAATCGCATGAAATAATGTCAAGTTTTTCATGCTTATCAAATTCGTATTAAATGTCTTTTTCTGCTAACTGCTGCGAGAGTATAGGATGACATGTTGGGTAGGTCTTGAAGAAAATCTATTTGGGTAATCAAAAGGTTGATCAAAATAGCAAGTTTACATGATATAGGCATTAGTTTGATTTATGCTCTGCCATTATCTAACAGCTGGTGTTACAATGCCGTATTATATCGGTGTTATATTTGCAAATCATCTAGGGTTTGATACTTTGTGTTGTCAGTTGGATATAAATTATTGATACAAAAATATAAAGATATCAAGTATCCTTAAAATATTTCCAGTTTAAAAAAATTTCGACGTATTAGGTCTATACTGATTTCGTTATTAATTTTCACATATTCAAATAAGACAACCAGAGCTGCAGCTTCATACGATAGCAGGATGGTAAAATATATCTAAGAGCCGCACCTAATTTAATATGGTGTCATCGAAATATGTGATTGCAAGCAGTGTTAACAATGACACTGTATATAAGGAGATAAGCTTAAATTTCTTATACTCCTCTTGATAATTTGTTTACAAGAATGATTGGATTCGAGTTGACTGCTGAAAAAATTATGTTTAGGTGTTCAACGTACAAACAGTAAGTTTTATTTTTACGTCTGAATACTTTTTTAAAACAAAATTGAGAGGCAATGTAGTCAATCTTATCATTCAAACAATCTGTTTGGGTTATTTATAACACGTATATATATTAAGCTGTATTCGACGGTCGTAATTAAAATATAGTCAAGTGCAAGTGTACATTTAATCCCGAACCCTCAGCTCGTAACAGTATTTTTTGTCTTATGTAAAGCGTGATTATATTTTGGGGAGCGACAAGTTGTGCTGCTGGTGTACTAATAATGGTACATCCTTGTTTATTTTGGTATCTTGTAGGAATTGAGGTTGTGAGTTTACAATTGGGTATTTGACCAAAAATAAAAGAGTAATTTGACAGACCATGTAAAAAAAGCACTATAGTTTTTTTTCTCGATACGACTTTTTAGCACATCTCGACAAAAGTTATTGTTGTCACGCGGTGAGTTTTGTGACGTCACATACTGACGTGACGTATTGGGGCGTAAAATGTATGAAGCTTGTATCGATATTTTAAGTTATCTCGTAAATTAATGTTTTTATGTGTCCCCCTGTAAGAAGACGTTCAAAATGAAATGAAAAAACTAAATGTAATAAGCATTTCACTATTCGAGGAACTATATTTTTTTGCAATTTTTGAGACTTTAAAAAAACGAAAATTATTACGTATTTTTCTTTTTAAGGGATTTCTTTTAATGTCATTTATGTAATAAAACACATTAACCCCAACCTAATTTTTCCCAAGTTCCCAATTGCTATGATGAATAAAAGGGATTGCCATGAATTTGGACCGACTTCTTAAGCATTGTAAGAATTACGTATTGAGCGGCAAAATAATTTTCTTTCAATTGCTCGCTATACTTTTAAATGTATGTTGCCTGTGCCTAGTGAAAAGATTGTATATGCCTAATTAGACAAAGTTTCAGTGAATTTTTACTAACACAATTTAGATGATCATTGCTTAGTATTAAAAGAGTTTTCTACATGTTCGTTATAAGTATAAGTTGAAAAAATAGGTTTTCTACTCTACGAGTTTCTTTAAATTTCCCGTAAAAGAATCATCACTAACCGTTATCAATTAAAATAAAAACTATAAATATGTACTGAGTTTTTATGATTTTATATTTACAGCCAAGTTTCTCTGCTAGTTTCATGTAATTTCTTCGTGTAATTTGCAACGAATGTAGTTTATAAATGTTACTTTAGGTATAGATTTAACATGTTAATTACGAAGGTCAATAAAGCACGGATGTTTCTATGGAGCAATTATAATGTATTGCATAATTTTAATGTGTTATTATGTACGGGCGACGAAACCGATTGCCAACTTTTATGTACGCAATTTTATGGTGTAGTTACGGCCGATTTTAGATTGTCCAAAAAAACTGTTATATTGTCGTTAAAATTAAATGATCTGACTGTAATAATTTGATGTAAAATGTACAGACGTGTTAATTGTAACTGTAATTAAATAAATGAACGTCATGTATTTTGGACTGAAATATTTTTCTGGTCCCTATATAACGACTGTTCATGGAAAATTGACAGTATGTAACGTATTGCTAGATGACTACACAAAAGAATTTTTGTGTCGTTCGAACTGCTTGGGAGCATTCTTGCTTATACGTTTTGCATGCTATTTTTGTCCAATGTGTATCCCATATTGATTAAGTGTATGGTTACTGTATTTTCCTTAAGTATACTTGTGTCCATAGTGAGGACTTTATTAGTCCGCACAAGTGTTAACGCGGACTGTTGTCGCGAATGGTTGAATAGTAGTAGATCTTATTGTTAGTTTATGTTAACTTGCACAGCTTATAATAATGTATGACCATACACAGTATGTTGCGAATGTTTATTGGTTGGTCGCCATCTTGTGTATTTAACACAGGATGTAAATCAACGACTCAACTAGAATGAATTCTACTATACATTTTCAGTAAATTGACTCGGGGTGCTTATTTCTTGGCGCCTCTCCTTGATTCTGCGTGCTTTTGTTTATGTGTATCTGTTTACTTCGACTGATTTCTATCGCCGAGCAATTAAAAGTTATTGTCCACAAATAATCGCTAGCACAATTAGTTGCGTCATTTTTGGCATTATGTCCAAATTAAGACACGCCATACTGCGTGTCATAGTACTTTATACGTATGTACATTGATGCATTCCCATAAATGTATAAGGTGCGGGTATGACCAACTGTGAGGACCGCTTAGATGTTGGGCTCGTCAACAGTTATTTGTGTAGTTTGTGTAAATTATCTTAATGTCCATAGCGTGAACAATAAGTCGGGAATATCAGAATAGATGCAAAAAACGATTAGTCTAAAATATGGGATCAATGAAAATATTAATAAAGTAAATTAAGATTCTCTGGGGAAACCAAATTTCGGATGGATATAATTATAATGATTGTGACGGTTGTGAAAATTGTATTTCTTTTGAGTTTCTTAACGGCTCAGGCCTTGAATGAGCGTGCCATACAAAACCGGGCTGTTTAGTTTTAAGCAAATTGCTGCTGAAGTTTGATGAATATTCTCTCGGTAGCTGAATGAAAAAATAAACTTTCTGTTTCGTATACAAGTACAGAACTATAACAATGTAGTGGTTTGTGTCAAAGAAAAAATTGTAAAATATTTGATGTATGTCAATGAAATAAAATGAATTGGAATTGGAATTTTATCTTTTAATTATCAAATGGCCACTAAACGTAGGTACCCTGCTCTGACGACCTTGACTCGATATTCGCCGAAGTTGGCTTACTTAGTACGTGATTTTTCATTATCACTTGGATGAGTGATATTGTAAAACAGAAAGGTGTTTCTCAGGTGAATGAACGGACGCTTCGATTTATGTTAAGTGACTCTGGGCCTCAGTGAAGTAAAAAAATATGATATCATTTATAAATTTTTGTCGAGAAATTTTCACACATGTGTCACAGATTCAAACAAAAGTACGCACTTACCACGCATTGATTCCAAACATAACTGATTATACTATAATAGATGTCTTTTCATTAGGTATTCCGGATCATAATTCTCGAACACTGCGCTACCCAGTCGAGTTAGATTCTTCATTGGACCACTTCCGGCCAAGTGTTAGTCGGACTCGCGCACGAAGGGTTCCGTACCATTATTTATAAAAACGACCAAATGGTATGGGAGCCCTCTTAAATATTTACTTTATTCTGTTTTTTTAGTATTTGTAGTTACAGCGGCAACAGAAATACATCATCTGTGAAAATTTCAACTGTCTATCACGATTCATGAGATACAACAGCCTGGTGACAGACAGCGGAGTCTTAGTAATAGGGTCCCGTTTTTAATCCTCTGGGTACGGAACCCTAAAAATCACGTCAAAACATGGTACCTTAAAAACATTCGAGATGCTTCTAGTACATCATGTAGCTCGGCGCCAATAACTGTGGAAGGGAACGCGCTTTATTCGATCGGAGCATGGCATTTAATATCTAATTTATATCGTGGCGTAAGCGGTGTTCGATTCCCGGAGAACAGTGGAATTCGATTTTGAAAATAGGTGGACTTAGGACCAATAGCAATCGGTTTGAATTTTTCAACACAGTCACAGATCGGTTTTCAATAAAACCGATCTGTGACCAGATAATCAACCGTAGCACGCGCACCTGGTCGATTATCACGGCATCCAAACTGCAATACAGATATGATTGTTGTATTTAGGTAGCAAATTTTGATTGTTCTAGACTTGTTGAAACATTGTCTAAATGTACACAAATGCATTCAAAACGCGATAGTGTGAGTGTTGGCTAGCGTCACCGTCACGTTGCATGCGGCGTGATGATTCCCTTTAGGTATGTTTTACGTTACATAGTTGCTTGTTGCATTTATCAGCAATACGCAATTACGTAGATCGCTTGGCGGCTTGTTGCGATGCTAAAGTCTACTAACAGTGCAACATGCAAGTCGAGCTATAATTTTGAATAGACTCGTGAATAGCCTGTCCGTTGTTTAACCTGACACCTGTGTTAGAAAATTTTGAAATAAGACGACCATTTGAGGTTGCACCACTAAAATCTGGATATTTCGGGTCACGGTTGCTCATTTCTATTTTATACTTTTTTGTTCTGAATATAAATTGATTGTCTGTCGCCAACTTTCAAGTATTTTTAACATTCAACATAGGAGATTTTGCGCGCTGGAAATTGTTTCAGTTATTTGTATTTGAAATAAACAGTTTAATTTTTTTAACAGCCTATAGAGTACGAGGGGCATACCGAAATGATCGGGAATATAAAACAATACATACAGGAAATAACTAAATTTATTTTTATTGCTTTTCGAAGTATTCTCCGTTGCAGTTAATGCACTTTTGCATTCGTTCGAACCAATTATTATAGCAGCAATTCCAGTCCGAAGTTGACATGGTCAAAATCGTCGATTTGTATGCTTCCACTGCTTCTTCTGGACCTTGAAACCGCTGACCACGCAATAAATCTTTGATTCTAGGGAATGTAAAGTAATCATTGGGACTCAGATCAGGGCTGTATGGAGGATGATCCATTAATTCAACGTTTTCCTGCTTCAAAAACTCGCTTGTTTTCTGAGCGGTGTGAGAGCTCGCATTATCGTGATGGAGGATTATGCGTCGTTTCGGGTTACCTCTACGGAGTTCGGATATCATCTGTGGCAAACAAACCGTTGTATACCAATCAGCGGTAACCGTTCTCCGTTCCTCTAAGGGAACTGTGACTACATGTCCTGTTTTCGCGACAAACGAAGCGACCATTTTCTTCGATACGCTGCGAGAGCGGACAACTTTTGTTGGCTTGATCTCACCTGCGAAGACCCAGACAGCCGACTGATGCTTTCTTTCTGGCTCATATGAATAGATCCATGATTCATCACCAGAGACAATGTTATAAACTGCTTTTGACTTTCCTCCGTTGAAGCGTTGCAGAGTAGACCGGCACCAATTGACAAGAGCCGCCTTTTGCTCTTCGGACAAATTATGGGGCACCCAGCGGGAAACTAGCTTTCTCACTCCCAGTTCACCATGTAAAACAGTTTGTATCGCAGTCATACCTATCCCTAAAGTAGCCCGAATCTGCTCATATGTAATATGTCGGTCATCCTGTATCATTCGGCGCACAACAGCGACATTTTCTGGTGTAACCGCTGTTTTTGGCCGGCCTGTGGAAGGTACGGTGCCAAGAGAAGCACGTCCACGCCGGAATTCAGAATACCAGCGATATATTGTCGTCTGGCTAGGCGCTTCACTCTTGAATATAGATATAAGCTCAGCGAGACATTGTCCCTGAGATAATCCTCGTCGAAAGTTGTAAAAAATTATGGCACGGAAACTTTCTCTTGTAAGCTCCATTTTTTTATCGACCTATCAATTTCAAACTGATATTGTTCTTTAAAAAAAATTTTTTTTTTAATTCTGTCAATTGTATTCGATTTTCAACTAACCAGTGTTTATTCATCAAAAAGAGTTTTTAATCTAATTAAATCGAAAGTACTCGATTACCGATCTTTTCGGTATGCCCCTCGTATGTATGTCCCCTACTGCAGGGGGTCAGGGTCAGGTCCTCTCCTACAGATACGATTTCAAGATTGTATTCTAGATAACATTATGTGTGTCAAATTTCATGCACTGACTAAAAATAGCACACTATTAAATTTTGCTTCTATAATCGGGCATATGACGCCGCCTTCTACACTATTATTTAGACGAAACCACAAAGGCCCAAACGTACAAATAATAGCACGGGCCATAAAATTGTCTGGCACAAAAAGAATGAACTCGTAAAAGGCGTAACGACATTACATCAGCCGTATTCGGGGCAGGCGGAATGATCGCCGGCGCGCAGGGTCACGGCCGGAGTTCCTGACCACGGTCAACGGCTTCTTTTGAAGGTGCCCTCCGAAACGACGCATACCCTCCCCGCCTGCCTGCCTTGCCGTGCCTCGCTCGCTCGCTGACATGCCGGCAAGCGTACAATGAAGGTTACATCCTGTATTTATAGCGCCGTTTTTTGTGTGCAAAATTGAGGCTTATTCGCAGGCGACTCCACTTGATCTGTGAGACGCTTTATATTCGTGGGTGTAATTATAAAGGATTATTGAATATATCAAACCTGAATCAATTAGGTAAAAAACCAAATTATATAATGATCTGTCCGCCAATAATAATTGCCGCGGTTTGGTTTGAGACATGGTATTTCGATTTTCCTCGTTTTTTAGGGCATCGTGCCTCAAAAGGAAAAAAACGGAACCCTTATAGGATCACTTCCTCCGTCTGCCTGATAAGACTCATATTCTTAAGAACGCGTGAACCTAAAATTCTGAAATTTGACAAGAGGCTAGGTCTTATAGCACCAGTATGGGAATTGTTTGAAAACAATTTTTACATACCATTACTGTGTATTTTAAATGTTAACTTTAGACTAAGATGAGTGCATTTGTTCGCCAAAACAGATTTTCAGTTTGGCAAAAAATTTGAAAAGTTTGAAATGTATTACTGCAGTTTTAGTTTTATGAATAACATTTAAAAATATTAAAATTAAGTTAACATAAAAATCACTTTTTAAGATTACAAACATTGCAATTGAGCATTGACGGGTGCACGGATGTATATGATATCATTTTTTTTCAACTGCAAACTTAAGTCTGTTCTTCAATCGACTTACATTTTCGTTAGAGCTTTGTTCGGTGCATATTATTTATTATTTTCAGTAAGTTAATTACTTATATTCTATACGGAATCTTCGGCGCGCGAGTATGACTCGCACTCGATCGTTTTACATAAAATATAAAGAAAAACAGATTTTCGACGTCACCTAAATATTGGTCTCTTCATAATGACACGCTATAAACCAGAGTTCCTACTCTTTTTCACAAATGTCAAAGTAAAGCGTTCTAACACGAATCTAATACATTATTTAAATATTCTCTACAAAATGAGGCAACTGCGTATAAATACATTCGCACGACAAGGTCATTTTGTATTGAATTCGTTGTCGTTTTCGTATAACTACAGAAATCATGACATACTGTGCAAAATCTAGAATGTGGGTTTATTCAAAGCTAGTGGCTTGCCAAGTATTGTATCTCGCCTCATTGTTATGTTACATTAAGTATACATATTCTGTACTTCCGGAATGGCCTATATTCGACATGAAACTGGCCGCAAACAAATAGTAGATTATTCACCAAGGGAACAAAGCAGTGTCTTACGTCACGGGCGTCATGTCTCGATCGCAACGAAGGATGCTAGACAGTTATGAGTCAGTCCCGAGCGAAGCAAGGATGTTTGAGACTAATCTTGAGATCAAGGGATTTCAGGCTCGGCCAAGATGAAAATAACTTTATTCCCGAAGTGAATACTTTATTTTTCATTCCTTCTGCGAGAAAAAAATTGCAAACAAATGATTATATGCTTTAAAGCAATTTAACGAAAGAAAAAAAATTTCTTTGGTTTTATTCAGTATTCTTTAGAGAATATGTCTATGAAAATCTTAGATTATTACACCAGAGTATTTTTGAGAACGACCTGCATGTGCATAGGTATAAACTGACAGATAGTTTGGATCGGTAATCAAATCATCATCATCATTGTATCGGTAATCAAATTATCATCAGCCGGGAAACGTCCACTGCTGGACATAGGCCTCCTTCATGTCACGCCACATAGATTGGTCCCGAGCCACCTGCATCCAGCGACTCCCCGCGACTCTAACCAGGTCGTCGGTCCATCTAGTAGGGGGACGGCCCGGTAGACGTTTCCCGGTACGTGGTCACCACTCGAAAACCATTACCCCCCACTGCGATGTGGCCTGCCCATTACCACTTCAGTTCACTGACTCGTAGAGCTATGTCGGTGATCTTAGTTCCTCTACGGATTTCCTCGTTCCGGATTTTATCACCCAGAGCATAACTCGTTCCATTGCTCTCTGAGATACTTTGAGCTTGTTTATTCGACTCACAATAAAGGACCACGTTTCGGTTGCGTATGTCATCACTTTTTAAACATCACATGTTAAATTAGGCCTAGTACATTTTTTGTGAAAACTTAACGCTGCTTAAAGGGCGGAGAATACAAGATAATTTCAACGAGACCTTGTCATCGGTGTCATAATAAAGCAGCACCTGTTGCTATATAACTAGCAGCTTTGTTTGCATATATATAATAATGAACGTTTGCAAACTGAAAACTACATACCTATTTCATTATTACTTGTGTCATACTACATACCTATTAGAGTTTGGGCAAAAGGTAACATTAATTAACAATTAATTTTTCAAATGCATTTGTTGTTTTTATGCCGTTAAAAACATAAGTTATAATTCAATTGTAGTAATTAAAATTACATATTAATAGGAATTTATATTAATTAAACTTAAAGTTAACTCTAAGTTATTAGCCTCCTAGTATTTATTGTAAGTTACCTATTTTTGTATTTGTGCTGAGGGTTATCCTAAAATATATAATAATAAAAATTGTATAAACCTGCCGCGTACCTATATCCATACCTATGTTACAATAACATCTTACTGCAATAACCAATCCACCTGCGAAGCGTGGTGATTATAACAAATCCCATAGAAATTTAAACAGCTATCTATTAGGCAGGCTCATGTCCAACAGTGGTCTAAAGCAGCCGATTACCACGACGATGATGGTAGCTCAGTTGTTTAGAGTGTTAGTCCTTGAACAATCGAGGTCTGGGTTCGAACCTGGCTCGTCCCAAAGAGTTCTAATTTGTTATTTGGAATTTATGTACGACTGATAACAATCATTACCATTAACTTTTCGGTCAAGGAAAACATCGTGAGGAAACCTGCACTCCCCTGAGAAGAAATTCAAAGGTGTGTGGGGAGTCTGCCAATCGCACTGGCCCGCATGGTGGGACTATGGCCCATACATTCTCTGTAGGAGATGAGGACTGAATCCCTGCAGTGGGGAAATATAGACTGTTGATGATGATGTTTTGGCTGTTGTTGTAAATAATCGACTACTCCAAGGTGAAGGTAAAAAAAAATCGCTCGGCATAGTAAATTTTTTAAAGTTTTCATGACTCGCAACTGGCAAATTTCGTAGCAATATAAATTACCATAAAAAAGACATCAACGACACCACCTCTAGTGTTGTTCATTTTATCAATAATTTTCCGGTTTGTACAAGTCTCGCCAAAATATAAAAGCCAGTGAGGAAGGATAAAGAAACAAATTCACTTTCGCATTCATAATATTAGTAAGGATTCAGTACTGAATGACGAATTAGTAGAATTGGATTAGTCAAATCAGCACTAAAGAGTTTGTAATTAACACGTTCAACGTCCAGTGCCCCATATGTGGGTCACTATGAACTAGCTCCATACGTCCGTGCCCCATATATGGGTCACTACGAAACGACCACGTATGCACTTAGGGTAATTTAGCAAAGGTTAGTAGTGAGCTCGTGGTGAATTTATCTGCTTGCAAGGGTCTCTGTTAAAGCACCTACAGAAAGTAAGAAACTGTTGTTTTTTGGGCCAACATTATTTATTACCATTTATTAAAAAAGAATTGTTAAAATATACAATAGTAAATCATATGATTTACTTCCTATTGCACTCTATAGGCATTTTGAAATGTTTCGATTACATTTCTTATTATTTACGTTTTTAACAAGGCCTATTAAGATTGAAGCAATATGTACGTACAAGAAAATGAAAACATTTTGTATGGGGACGTTTAACGTGTACTGGGAATTTATGGATTCCATTTGAAACGAGAGATCTGCCGGCACTGAGTTTGGTTTGGGTGGTAGCACATTTTCTATGTCCGTTTGGCTAGCTGCCTATATTACCTTAGTCTTCCGCCAAACAGCAATGTTAGTGGCACTGTTGGGTTCCAGTAATGAAAGATCACAGCGCGCTCACTAACTTGAGACTTCTGAGTGTTTTACTTACATCAGATGAGACCAAGGTAGAATTGTAAAGTTCAGATATGCTTTGCGAAAAAATAGTAAATTAACAGTGTATAATAAAGAAAGACAAGGCTAAATCTAAATTATACACTCCGCTCCGCGTGGTATAGTTTGGGTAAAGTGATCAAATAGTGCGAGTTTCAAGAGCCGCGGGAATAATTACTTCTTATCTTTCCATTATATTATTGAGTTCTATTTTCAACCGACTTCAAAAAGGAGGAGGTTCTCAATTTGACGGGTATGTTTTTTAATGTTTGTTACCTCAGAACTGTCGACCGATTTTGATGATTCTTTTTTTATTTGAAAGCTGGTGCTTCCCTTGTGGTCCAGTACTGGCAATGGGATCCATGAGAAAACCAAAGTTGTAAATTTGATTTAGACTTTTACGGCAATTGAAGTAGTTTTCTACTTCTTTTTGAACACGTTAACATGTTCCTGTGAAACAAAACATTCCAAATTTAAAATTCTTTTTATATTTTCAATAGCTCGGGGAATATTTTTACTATAATATTTATATAAAGTAGGAGTTGTTACTCTGTGATATCTGTGAATAAAAAATCTGCACACAAAATTTGCTATCTGTCATTTCATAGCAATAGGTAGCATCTGATACCATAAATACATTTTGGTAACTATGCGGCATCGTGCATACTGCATTGTAGATAACGATGCAGATGTGCATTTACATTTACACGTACACACAATGAACTGGACCATAGCTGATAAGCAGGTGTCAGCGGGGCGCGGCGCGGCGCGGCGAGGGAGGCGGAATACTTGTCAGTGTTAAAAGGTGACATTGCGCGGGCATCGAACTCACTACAGTGGCCTTGTATTGGTCGGTTAATAGGCTGCTACGATACCGTCATACCTGCATGCTGACGCGTTTCATAATTTTAATTTCGTGGTGTTATTCAATCCGACTAGCATATTATCTATTAAAAACTATGCACGAAATAGTTCGTGTTTTAAAATACACAGATAAAATCTATTTCGGCTATTCAGTATGAGTTTTTATACAAAAAGTTTTTATCTCAGAAACATTGTCTGGTTTCTGCACCCATTAAAACTATGAAAAGCTTTTTTCTTCTTCAATAAATAAACATAGGCTAGTTAAAAAAATAATTTAAAATAACAGTAAGTGTTCCTTCAATGACAGGAAACCACAGCATGCAAAAACAATAATTGAAACTAAATTGAAACAATAATTTCAAAACAACATATTCGGATTATTGGCGCGAACTTGGATAATGGTGGTATATTTTCATAGTGGTTTAGTAATTCGTTAATGGTACTTTTTATGTGTGTTTTTGTATTATAATTGTATGCTATTTGCTAAAAGTCACGGATGGTGATGGTGTCAACTATGCATTTGTGAGAGTTTCACCACGATCGAAAGGGGTTGCAATGTCGAGCGAGTATAGTATAATATGGATTTTTTCGAATTGTGTGTTGTGTACAGATGACATGTGGAATCATCATCATCAACAGCCTATATACGTCCCCACTGCAGGGGCTCAGGCCTACTCTCCTACTGAGAGTGTATGGGCCATAGTCCACCACGCGGGCCCAGTGCGGATCGGCGGACTTCACATGCCTGTTCAAAGACATGCAGGTTTCCTCACGATGTTTTCCTTCACCGTTAAGCAATCGGATAATGTACTTGAATTGAAAAACAACTCATAGGTACACGGCTGGATTCGAACCCGGTACCCTCAGATTGAGAGTCCGCGCCTTATCCATTGCGCCACCGACGCTTGCACATATGGAATACCCTACCGGTATCCCGTCGGCCTCATCGTCACTTAGCATCAGGTGAGATTGAGGTCAAGCGTTGATCTATCGTTTATGTACACTCGAGTACAAAAAGATTTATCCACTTTTGAACCTTGTCACATTCTCCTTTAATTGACATTTCCTTCAACACACTATAAAGGAACAAGCAAGAGTTAATGTGACATGGTACAGAAGTGGATACATAAATTTGGTACTAGAGTAAATAAACGAACATTGAATTAATAAACGAAAATTGGTTCTAGATCATAATAGAACCAACGTCTTGGTCCTAAAACGTTAAATTAGCACCAAAGTGATTTCAGTCACATGTCGACCGCATTCACAATCTGTTAATCGTTGTGCCGTTGTGTGGAGAAAAAGTGCACTAATTACAAAATAAATAAAATGTGTAAAAAATTCTATTGAAATAACAAGCGTATTGGAACTGGTGGCGCTCGTTTTTCGAATACAACGATCATTCAAGGCAAGTGTGCAAGCGAATAACCACTTCCTACCTTTTTAAATAAATGTAATTTTTTTTGTGTAAAATATCAGCTGTAGAGAATTGTATTTGTAAGTAACAATACCGTTACGGAAATCCTACTAATTATATAAAAGTATGAATTTATGAGGTTCAATTACGCAAAAACATTCGAATTGATTGGGATCGAATTTGGCAAACAGATAGAATATGAGGTAGATCCTTTAGGATAGGATTATCTTAGTAAAATGTTCCTGTAAATAATTTCGGAAATCTGGAGACTAATCTGCGAGCAGAATCTAGTAATAAAAGATGTTTACATAACGGGCTTCTATATTGTGTGAGATACAGACATAGCACAATACTTGGACATGTTTCGAGGGTTCCGTAGTCAAATAAAAGCGTTCCTACATTACCATCAGGGTCCAGTATAATGATGCATACCGTATCCTGATGAAACTACCACGTTTCTGTAGCGCGTCGGGCATGTTTACCGCATCCAGAATACCTGATTTCTTCGCTGTAATGCGATCCCGAGTAGCATCATTCTGGGATCGCTTACGGTCGTCTAATAACGAGATCATCAGTACGATTTGTGAGCGCCTGGACAGTACAATCTTCCGGCATTGGCTTTCGGTGCAGCGCGAACCGAATCACAAGTAGAATAAGTGCTCACTACGCACTGTGTAGTTTATGTTTTACGAGTATATTGTATTGTTATTGTGTTTTCTGTGTGTTGTTATTTAGTTTTTTATGCATTTTTGTGGTTTATATTTGTGACTATGGGTTTTTTGCCCCAAATAAAGAATAATAATAAAAAAGAACCCTTATAGTTTCGCTCTGTCCGTCTGTCTGTCCGCAGTTTAGCTCAGACACTCTTACTAATAGAAATATTACTAGAACGCTGTAATTTGGTACTGGTATATTAATAACGCCAAAAGAGTAGTAGAATAAAATCTTGAAAAATATTTTTTTGGGAATGAACACACCCATACACTTTACTTGGGAATGAAATGTTTTTTGTCATAGTCGAGCGTCCCCCACTCTATCAGCTAAACTGTTACTTGTGCAATAAATCATAGTAGTAGTATATATACTGAAGTTAAAAGGAAAACGATCACGGCTAAGTTGACGAGTAATAGACGACCAAATTATAAAATTATGTGCTTGGACTACTTTGAGATGGCAAAATGTTTTTTTTTACAAATTCCATTCAAATTACTTTTTATAAAGCCGTGTGTAAACAGTAAATATACGCACGCGCACTACACGCACTTTGCTAGTTTTTAAACATTATTAGCGTTAAACTGCGAACTTATTGTGACGGGCAACTACGGAACCCTACAATACGCGTGGCCCGACACCCACGTAGCTGCTTTTTACATTTCTCTATGGCATCGATGAAAGTACTACAGTATAAACACGGTTAAATCTATATTATTTCGCTCCATCATAGATAAAATACTACCCATAAAATACACCTTTATTTTCCCCCTCAAATAAGTATTTTCTTAACACTCGTGCTTCTGAGAAAACAAAACAGACCACTTCAAACCGAACGAACACTTGACATTATATCGTCTAAGTTAGGCAGGGAGATATATAACTTAGCAACGGCCTTGGCATACCTATTTAAGTAACTTACCTCCTTAGAAATACATGTTACCTACTATAGGGAACCTTTCTACTGAAAAGCTGTCTGATTAAGTATTCAATGGGGCTTATTAGTTTTCATGTACATTATAGATCCTAAAACGAAACACAAAGGTCGAGACTATGTCTTAATAATTTTGTTATAATATATTTATTAAGCAGGTACATACAAACGATGATTTTTACAATTTACGTAGTATTGAATACGTGACAAGAGAATCTGATGATCCTAAAAATATATATTTTTCATTTCACAAGCTGTTCCGAACGACCTGTTTATATTATAAAGAAATCATTTTTATGTGTAACTGTCAGTAAATGGTCAGCACAGCAGCATCTAGTACAGACATGCCAAGCGTGGTGATTATGACAAACCTAACCATACTAATAGTACTTATTTTAGTAAATTGTACAACGATGAAAGTCGGCGTATCTACATAAATCTATATAGAAAAGTAATATAATTCTTTGAACCGTTGCCGCAGTTTGCTAATAGCTTCAATGACTAGCGCTTTCTTAAAAAATATATTGACAGGGCTGCCATTTCTTTCTAAATGTAGTTTAGGACAATAACAGGGCGACCAACAAAGCCTTACATTCGGTAAACAAAGGTTGCCGTGTTACTCGTAGAAGTAGTTAATGTTTTATGCAAAATTTAACATTAGTATAGTTATGATTAAAATAATTATTTTTTGTTTGTTTTATGAGGTAGATTTGGCCTACTTCTCAACTCGCATACTCGTATTAAAACTTTTTTTAGTAAGGCATATTTCTATGTCCCGCTGGTTTCTTCTTCAATTCTTCTTATTCTTTATTTTTTTCTAAATCTGTGATCAAACATCCAGTACAGGCTTCCGCGGCTTTGGCTTCATTTACCATCGTAATGTGACTCCCAAATACACACATGGTTAACACAAAAAAGGCACACTCATGTACTAATTGTGAAATGAAAATGGCTGACGTGACAATGATTTTTTAGTCCGCGTTCAATAAAACGAAAGATTTTGTCGGCACCAGCCGCAGCCCTGAGCTGAGCGAACCTCCTCTCGAAGCGAAGTTTTTTCGTCACTCCATGATTGATTACTTCTTGTTATAATATAAGGAGGGTATAGGTACATACTAACTACGGATAGCACCGCGGTTCTCAAGTAGCTTGCCAAGTGCATTGACCCCTCAACGGTTTCCTGAAATCAATTCAAATCAATCAAACTCCATCGTACAATACAATTTGTCAAGCACGTAGCACTGGAGCTGTTTCATGCTTGATCACTAGAGGCGAACTTACCTTAAAACAAAAAGTTTTTTGTTTAAATACAAAATACCAGGAAAAACTATGGCTGCCATTGCAAACTTAGCTGTATTTATCAGTTTTTGGGTCACAAACGAGGTACGTCTTTGTATTGATAGTGTTTTTCGCAGAAGAAATAGGTAATGTCAGTGGCAGTTAGATTATACATATACTTGTATGTATGTTAGGATTAAGAAAGTGGTTTGATTTATAATATAATACCGAGAAAACTGCGATATACTTTGCCCGCGTCTTCCTCTTCTTGGCCTTGTCTCCAGTAATTATTCTACTGAATACTGTACTAGGATAAAAATTCCCCAATGCCCTTCACTCTTGTACGAGTAAAAACTTACCTTCAGGAAATTCTGCGATTCACGTAATATAGTTATCCCTTTAAAATAATTTGTCTCAAGAATTTTTTTCCCGAGTATGTTACTTGTCGGAAGGTCTGCTTCACTCATCATACCAATTAATTAAGAGATTTCCTTTCCTAAGGCAAAAGGCTTTCTTTTCAAAATGAGGATCAAATAACGAATATCTGTGTACTTTTCATTAAGTATGAATTAATGAGGGAGTTTCTTTAAGGAAACAATCATTTATACGTAAAAACGTATACTACGACGCCTTTTATTGTGTTATGATTTTGGAAATGTGAAAATCAAAGTTTAATTTGTACAATTGATTATTACATTTTCCCATTTGTTTTTGTTTGTTTTTATACACTTGGCTTTCTTTCCTTGTAACTGACGATAATGCTACAAAACAGCTGTGAGAGACAAATGAGCGAATAAAAATTGACAATAAGAGGATTCTGATAATTTTGTTTTAGTATTCCTAAAAATGTTTGTATAGTAAGGCAGTTTGACACTTGGGAAATTACATTTTATTGATAAGGTACACTCGAGTACAAAAATATGTATCCACTTTTGAACCATGTCACATTCACTCTAACTTGTTCCAATGTAGTGTGTTGAGGGAAATATCACGTAACGGTGAATGTGACCAGGTCCAAAAGTGGGTACATATTTTTGTACTCGAGTGTACATCAGCAACATTTATAATAAACAGTGAAATAAATTGTATAGGTCAGTTACCTACTGGTGTACACAACAATGGCTAAACATACCAAGATTACAGGACTATAAAGTAGTTAAGATACTTTGGGCTAGAAAGTTGGATAAAAAGATATTTCTAGGATTAAAACAATACTTATCATGAAAATTTAACAAAACCTTTTTCCTACGAATGTTTATTACTTTCTAATCCGATCCCCCCAGATCCCAGATTTTAATAACACTGTGAAAAACACATAGAAAGCACAAATTACTTTGCCCGTGAAAAGAACATGGTGGAATAATTCCAGGAAAGTGCGGGATCGATACCAGACGGCAGGGGGGCTCGCGGCTCGCACGAGGCAGCGCCGCGGAGGGCCCCAGAACAAATTACCCGAAGGACAGATACGATACAGTCTCGCTTTCAGATCATCTGATCTCACAGATTACTATGATAATTGGATGCTTGGCTGAAGATTCGTTCGTCGAAAAATTGCATTTATGAATTCGATCAATGACCTATAAAACTGAGAGCAAAATAAAAAATGCTTTGGATGAAATGAATTATCTGACGTGGCTTTTCCAATAATTCTTACCATACATAAAGGTGAATGTTTTGATGTTTGTGCCATCATATTGCATCTGCTTGAGTCCACTATTGGACATGAGTATCCTTCAATAAATCGCTAAATTGAACGTTACATGAGGAGCTTTAGCAGGTATAAATCATATTAAATAATCAAGGATATTGCTTTTTATCGTATTGACGACTTCAGAAACAAAACATGCCTTTAAAATTTGAAGAACAATCATATTTCTTATTTTTTATTTAATATCAATGTATATTATTATTACGACCCACATAAGCTCACCGAAGCCGCTCTCTTGCCTCAAAAAAGAATTGTTTTAAGAATTCATTTGTTACGGGTACTACGCGAGTACAAGGCAGAATTTTTCCTTGCCTTACCAAATAGTCAAGCTATTTACTACATTACATTCTCTTGAAACATTATTGGTTAAGGTAAGAACGTAAGGATTTTATAAAACTACAGAATGGGAATGGGAGGGGCGGAGGGGGTTGCTAGGGGGGCATATGATCCACCCTGCCCCACCGTGGCTACGCCCATGATAACGTTTAAACGTTTATGTTTTATTTGATTTAGAGACGGACATAAAATACTTGTCCTCATACCACCAGAATCAAGCGATCAATTCACCAGTCCGCCTGCCATGGCGTGGCTATCTTCCAAAAACGAAATGGGAGAGTTTATTTCATTGTTCATCAGTGAGCTCATACGAGGTAAATAACGTAAGACGATTATTATGTTATTTGCATGGATAAAGCAGACCAGTGTTGAAACAACGAAATATAACTTCCTATCCAATCTACGAATTCCATCAGCTCCAACACTCCACAATATTGACTTCTATAAATAAATAATGCATGATCATAATGTTACAATGTCGGTAACTCGATTCTACGTTTCCAGATTATTTGAATAGCTTGTTTATAAATGCATCCAGTTACTAAACGGAAAAGGGCACTTAGTTCAAAACGCTAAGGTCATTTTTGGTTTAACATATAATCCAGGAATATACCAGTTGATGTTGGTTGTTCGTTGCTGAATTGGCATATATATACTTACACTTAAGGTACAAATTTGTGTGGGATAGCGATTTTGCAGTGAGGCTGTTTCATCTAGTCCGGGCGGTTGCCAGGCAACGAGCGCGCGCGGCGCGCCCGACCCGCTACCACGATATGCGAATAAATTTTGAGTCATTCGACAACTTGTTTTCCATCTTTTATATTATCGCTTTCATTTTAATAGTATTTATGAATTATAAACACATTTGTTTGCTTGCAATGTTCGTATTTTGTAATCTTTGATTGTAGATCTATGGTTATAATTCGAGAAATCAACATTTTATTTAAGACTTCATAGCGTGCCAGTGGCGCCCTCGTTCGAATTCCTAGAAGCAAGACGCACTTTTTGTAGTTATTGCTGGTGTCCAGTCCAGTTTACCGAGTCATCATGGATTCATATTTAGATTCAGTGTAATAAAATAATTATAAATTGAACTAAAGTGGTAACTAACTAACTTTAACTGTTTCATTAATAGCAACTGCAGCCAATCGATCTATCAATTCATGATAATAAACCGTAAACCGTAAACCAGCAATGATTACAGAAAGTCGGGCTTTATTATTGTATAATTGCGGAGATATGTAGAAAAGAGCGAAGGAGGCCATCGCTCTATGAAGTCTTAAGGCGATCCACTTCCATCTTTCATATTAAATTTCTGCTGCCATAATCTTTTATAATAGAATAGCTGGATTTGTGTAGTAACTATCTAAAAATAGATAATCAGATTGTGGCGTCTCGAAATATGTATCATTAACATACAACTTCACAGTGAACCAAAATTTTCATTTTAAAAACTTTTTTTGTTAATATTGTTCAAAGCGCCATCTATGAACCATTAGCTGCGTAACGGCTATTGTAGATAATTTCTCGACACTATAATTTCATCTCCTATTTTTTAGGTAATTATTTATCAAAGCCAGATATTCTATTTTAAGAGACTATGGCAACATAAATTTAGTATGGAAGCATTACGAGAGGGATAACGTTAAGGAAATAATTTGTAAACAAGTTTATTCTTGTATAAGTATGTCAATAGTAGGTTCTAACATTTATTGCAGACTTTTTGCAATATTTTTATAATTTCTGTATGTTATCTCGTTCTAGCTTGCTGCGATGGAACTGTCACGTACGCTACTGAATTTATTTGTTCAGCAGATTCACGAAACTTCAATTTTATCGGGCTATCGGCTGATGACGAATGCCACTTGTCATTCAAGTTAAAGCATAATCTTTTTTCTTATCAATTTCATAACCCGGCAAGATTAAAAAGACTTGAATCTTGAAAAAAAATCCGTGAGCGTACTATCAAACGAGTTTATACTGCGAGAGTTACTACTACTCGTATTCTTGGTAAATAATGTGATAATTGAAATAGTGTAAGTCCAAGCAATTTGTAATAAATTGTAACCAAAGCGAATTTGGTTATCTGAGCTAATGTAATGGTGATGTGACTAACCTTGTGATTACAATCTAGATTGAGATAACAAGAACTAAGCTGAGACAGCGAGTAAGTATATACTCGTACGAGTATACTACGAGGAAAACCGCAAACACGAGTCAATAATGTGTCGCGTGGGATAGGTCAACCTGACATGACATCACCTACACTATAAAAATGTTGTGTGCTGTGTTTTACTCATTTATTATTAATAATAGTTCCGTCTGTTGCTGGGTTTCTGGGGAAAAAATGGCTGGCAAAATAAAATAACAATTTAAAAAATCATGAAGGTATCAAATTTATATTAATATCAAATAGTCTTTATTCGGTGAAAAAATCAAACTTCTAAGTTAATACAATAAAAAGATACGGCTGTTTATATTCCATATTTTGACGGCTTCCATGGGGGACCTATAGGGTAATTCCCATTGACCTAGAATCCTGAAATTTAGCATGAAGCAATGTCTTACAGCATCATAATTTTTAATTATATAACAGCAAAATCGCTTTTTACGATTATAAACTTACATTTGCAGTTAAAAACCTATGGGATATCATTTTTTCAAATGCAAAGTTAAGCAAAGCAAAGTAAAGTTTCGTTTTTGAATCGGACTTACATTTTCGTTACAGGATTGTTGGTTTCGTTAAATGTGATTTTATTGCCTGATCTACGAGTATTATGATTTTAAGTATATTAATTATTCATATTCTGTACGGAACCATCGGTGCACTAGCCCAGTTTTTTGGGGTTGTAAAACAATCATTTTACCTTTTGACCGGAAGCTGAAACTTCGGTACAACTTGGATTTTTATCATCAAGAGATAATTATGTTCATTCAGTTTCCTATGTTTCGGACCCTTAGATCCGTGTTGGACTGATGATATAAATATGATGCTGATAACTTAAACTGTCATCTTTTAAGGAATTTAGGGCATTTTATATGGGTAGATTTTAAGTTCCAGTTGTGGTGCAATCTAGGTACTTGAACCAGCCTACTTACTTGTAGGTGCTGGCTATTGGTTTATTGCCTTCGTACTTGATTTTCAACCGACTTAAAAAAGGAGGAGGTTCTCAATTCGACGCGTAACGTAATATATAACCAGAGAGATTTAAATATGGTAATAGGTTATAGAGCGGGCATTGGGAAACGTTTCATATAAACATTGTGATCTCAAAAGTCAACGGTATGTCAAATGTCTTGTACGGCTGCGTGACGTGATGTGACACTAGATTGAGTAACTTATTACCAATTGGTAATAAGTTTAGGATCAAAATGTTTGTTTGCTTTGTCCGGTCTATTAATATTAAATGTCTTGGTATATAACATAATTTTTTTGTAAATATTTTACGCGATAACTCCGCGAATAGTGAGTCGATTTTGATGATTCTTTTTTTGTTTGGTAGAGTATACTTCTGAGGTGGTCCCATATAAATTTTATTGAAGTTCATTGAGCGCATTGAGAAATCATCAAAAACCAAATTTTTCAGCCAATTGAAGTCGGTTTTAGTTCTTTTTGAACGCGTTAATATCTCTTCTAATAATAATACTGAACTTAGGTATCTCTCAGTAAATTAAAAGGGTAAATGGAAAAAGAAATCCCCATCCTCGTTTACCGATAGATTTATAAGCTAAAGCCGTCGTGGATTGATCACGTTTCTTGGAAAAACGAAATCATTCTGTATAAGTTCGCATTTGTTATTTACATGGCTTCAGTAGACCAAAGCATTTTTTATTATTAACAAAAATATGCCTTTGCTGAGATTTTCCAACCTTTGCTACTCAGTTGTTTTTGTTGTAACTAATTGGGCTTTGTTTTTGCAGACCTAAACACTGGATGGTTTGGGTGGTTGGGATGGTTTGAGATACCATATAAATCTAACACTATAAACTACCCACATTTTGAATTTGTACGAAACACGGTATTTTAGCCCTTGCCACTTTGTTGTTGCCCTTTAGTTGAGCACATTATATTAGCTAATAATTGGGTAAAAACGATAGTTAATAAGTAAAAACCATAAAATACAAAATGTCAAAATTACAATTAAAAATTACTTATAATCTAGACTTGTTAGTAAACTTAGCCTAGATTAGTAATGAAATAGATCCTTTGGACCAGGAAAGATCCCGACCGAGGATCAGAGCTCCTCTTCTTCAGGCGGCGTCCCAGTTCGTGGACAAACGTCTTGGCCACTAAGCACCACGTTCCCCCCCGTCTCGACATCAACTGGAACAAAGTCTATAATAAAGTAGAATGTGCGATTCAGTTTCAGCTTAACAAAGACCATTTACGAGTGCTCATCGGTATCGTAAAAGGTGAAACCGGAAGAGTTACAGATGACGGGTAGGAACTTTTTTCTTCTTCTGCGGTTTCCAAAAGTGTTCTGATTTAGGGTTATGGTTATTAGGATTATGGGTTAGACGCGCAAAAAATATTTCATCCGCATCCATATAAGAGCCACCCAAAAAAAATATTTTTCAAGATTTTATTCTACCACTTTGTCGGCGTGCTTAATATGTGTACCCGTACCAAATTAGAGCTTTATAATTGAAAGAGTCTCAGAGCTAAGTCGCGGTCGGGCAGAGCGAAACTATAAGGGCTCCTTGTTTGACTGTGAAGCCCTAAAAAGAGATGCAGCTTGAAGCGGTCGTGGCGACTTTTCTACTATTTTCCGTCCAGATTTCGTGTAAAGTCCCTGCAGTCAGTCAAGCGTTCATATGAGAGTTGTAATGATAAATTGAGTCTGTTACAATCGAACTTCTTGCGGAGACTGAAGAAGAACACAAAACCGAAAGAGGCCAGTGGTATCGCGTCTCTGTGTGAACTGACCCTTAGCTAATATGACTACCACACTGACTCCCTGTCCACCGTGTATTTGCCATTTTAATTCAAAGATGAATAGCACGCTCTTGTTTAACAATCCTGTTTGGGTATCTGAGGTAGTTTGCTTGTTTAATTTGGTGGCAAGGACCAGCATTACAACTGGACCCAACTATCAGCCAGTCACACAAAAACGTAACATAACGAATATTATTAGCAAGAGTAATCAAAGTTGACTGTATGGTTGCCTCGCGCCGCGCCCTTCAAAGTATTGAAGGACGTGGCTTCTGAAAAACCTATTCACAGAGTATAATTTGAAAGGGGTAAAGTTTAAATAGGTACGTATATGATTGTAGGCCACGTAAACATGTTGAAGGTTTGTGCCATTGTTTGAAACGGAATTCGCTTTTGTGCGAGTTATTTATGTTCTCTAATTCGTTCTCAGGGTGTGTTTACACTGAAAAGTTGGATTTCAATTGGTGTATCTGGAATAATTTAGAAATTGAACCGAAATGTGTATTAAAGCTGTACAAACCTTGGCACGCTTTTCTAAATTGTGGTCGATCAAAACATTATTGACATGACGATGTACGGAACTCATTTTTCTTACTTCGATGAGCGATAGGTTGTTGTGAAACCACTAGATTTTAATATAGTGGATTTTGTTGACTAAATATCACTTTCCAATAATTGGAAAAGCTTCACCTTCGTTTGGTTTTGGTATATCAAACCCGTACCTTGAGGTAGCAAATAAAAATTCAATCTAACATTTCAAAGACTAATTCAAACCGATCTCAGAATTGTCTTTGACTAGTTTCATGATTAGAAAATTGATAAGATCTGTTTCAGATATATTTAACTTCCCCAGAATTTCGATAACTTTCGGAAGCTCTAAAAGACTTTCTAAGTCTCTAAATGTAAACAAAACTTTCAGTATGTTAAGTTTCCGACCTCCTCATTTCTAGGAATGCAGTACGGAAAGGAATTCAGTAATAAAATACGTAGCATATCTGATAATAGAAGATTTACACCGAAGGTATGTACTTTATCACACATATACTATAGGTAAGCGCAAAATTAATTTATCTTTTTCTGTCGTTGTTCACGGTTAAAGGACTTATTTGTTGAACAAATTTAAGTACGTCCGTAGTTATCATAGGCTGGCTATGGAGATGGCAATGACACATGTCACAAAACAATATCAAAATAAGTACTACAACCCAACAAGTTCGTGCGCGACCCTCGCTAGGGGCGACACACGACAGGGGAAGCGTAGTAGTGGTGTAGTTGCACCCGCTTCTCTACTCCACTACACACCCTCTCCCCGCTGACTAAAACTATAGCAAAGTCGTGCATATGTGTGGTAATGTGTGTCTGTAGCCACGTCGATGTTTATACGGTTCGACAAAATTTAATTACGTATTGTGACGTTAGATTTATTATTCATAAATGGTCCAACCTTGGCGCACTCAATCTAGGAAAAAACCTTGTGATAATACAATACGGCATTATTTGGTTGGTTAATTTCGTTGACAGAGGTCAACTCAAAATAAATCATACAGGCAAACCCTGTGACTGATTTCTGACGTGAAGCTCTAACTAAAAAGAGTCAGAATAGTCCACTGCGAATTGCGATTTACTGGGCTTGTGGTACACTCAAGTACAAAAATATGTACCCATTTTTGTGCAATGTCTTATTCACCTTCAATTGTCACTTCCCTCAACACACTGCACAGTATGTATTTTTGTTACCTTTAAATATTTTTCTCAACATTTCTACGTTAAATGAGTATACAATTTACTATATACGTTATTTCTGCTGCCCGTGGCTTTAGTATAGGAACACCCCATGTAATTCCGTGGGTGTCGTGAAATTCGTCTGAGGAACAAAATAACAGCAACATATCTACCTAAGTAACAATGTTATCTTACTGCAATCACCAATTCATCTGCCAAGCGTGGTGATTATAGCCAATCCCCAGGAAAGTCCTACGCGGCGATTCAGAGTACGTAATTTCACCATGTTCAATATATTTTCACTAGCTATATTCATTCATAGCTTCATTCTTATTGATAGTATAGGAACAAGTACATAGGGCTTTTTAACATAGACATAAATGTTGATATATATATATATATATATTAATAGTATAAACTTATTACTCTATGTTAAATAAACTTTTCTTTCTTTCTATAATATATTTACAGATATATAATCTATTTTCTCCGCATTTCAACATTAAAATATACAAAGTACGTTAAAAAAGCATTGGTTTTGAAGCATTTATCTCTTCTGTCCACCCGCAGCGCCTACTTGTTTTTAATTTTGAATCTCTGAGATTTTTCATCAGCAGCAGCAGTAGCCGAGCAAACGTCTGCGTGGCCCTCCTCCATGGTATGCCACAATGACCGGTCTTTGAAACCAGCGACTTCCCGCGATCTTTACTAGGTCCTCGATCCATCTAGTGGGGGGACGGACCGGTACACTTTTAATTTTTACCCGGTACTTGGTCACCACTGAATAACTTTTACTCTCTATTGGTTAGCCATTCTTCGAGCGATGCGGCCTGCCCATTGCCACTTCAGCTCACTGACTCGTCGAACTATGTCGGTGACCATGTCCAACACTGGACTTTGCAGTCGACTATGAAGATGATATTAGTTTAACGCAGATATTATACATATTTGTATAGAGGTCTGAACAATATTGGCATTGTGCTAGAAAATCAATGTACTGTACAAACTGCAACGATTCTCACTTCTCTGTCGAGGCAGGTCGAGGTGTGATGGCAGGCGTGAGGGCGTGGCTTCATTGCAGTATGGAGTACACGCATGTAGCCACGCGGCAATGTTGTACACGTGCTATAACGCCACCGGAGCTGTGTGCGTGCGTTACCTAGGATACCTAGGTCCCGGTTCAGCTATAAACAGCCCCATTTGTCAGTAGCGGACATCGGATATTTCCGCTTGCACCGAGGATGTACCGAGCGTTTCTCACTGCACTCTTTGTAGTCTTGATGATATCTGTTATAAACTTGAAGAGCTGCATAAGTCCATAGAGGACATGAAACATCGCCATAGATCGCTAAATCGATATTTTTATGACTATTGGTGGCCGCAGTTTTTTTTGGATAAATATATGTTTCGTCATTAAAATTTTGTGGATACTGAAACGAAAAAATTATATATCTCGCGTTCGCGTCTGTACAGCTGATGCTAGAATCGTGTCAATGCCCTGTGCAAGTAGGTAGGTATATAAATAAGAATAGTGTCTGCGCATCTCACCTCGTCATGTCAAAAGTAAAAATGAACCTTTAAAATTATTTGGATGATCTTTTTCAATAAAGAAATTTAGAGTTTAAAATAGTTTTTGTTTGTTTGACACGATAGTTAGGAGATACAAAAGTAATATGTACTTTCTGAGGTAGAATCTAGCAAAGTCTGATCTGAAATTGCTCAATTCTAGGCAATATGCAATTGTGACGTCACGACCATATAAAGCAATTTACTGCGATACCTGTATACTGCAATGTTTCTCAACTTAACGTCATATCAATTTCAGATAAAACGTTTTGCATAAATTGTAAAAGCAATTTCTACGCTCACTCTAAGCCGTACGCGTCACGCCGTTAGTGACTTTATTTTGATAGCTGTGGTCAAGTTCTTCAGTGGACTTAGCAGCTGACAATAAATACTACCAATAACTAACTCCTAGTATGTATAAAGTAAGTAGATGATAGACGTGTCGTATATCATATTACATACATAATAGACTAGCCTGTCATCTGCATTACTTGTTCATCAACATCATTGATATTATCTAAGTGGTGCGATCACGTTGCCGTACGCGTGCCTTTGTTTACAACGAATAAAATAATCACTGAGTAATGCTATTAGTGTCCGCACACGCTAAGCTTACTACTATTCATATTGTAATGTATTATTTATTGAACAGAACACAGAAGCAGATTCAGAGTCAATGGCGCGCATATACGAGTACGCTGAATCAGGACCTATGCCCGTACGAAATCAACTAATCTGTTTATCCATTAGAAATAATATGTTTCGATGTGTCACGTACGCCCAAATGCAAATAATTGACATTCTTTACAATTACTGCTTTTATTTGTTAAATGTATCAATGTCAATTTGTATGTTCTGGTCTCAGTTTAAATTATGGACACCGCGAGTAACGTGTCCACTAAATAATCTTAGTTGCGTAGTAAAGCTGAAAATGTTTAGTTATCCAATGCCTAATGCCATATGTGGAGGCTTATTAATTGCTTTAATAAGAATAAATAGCCTTTAATTTTTACTTCTATACTCTTAATGTTAGCTGTAACACACAAACATAATAAACACAACCAGATAGCTTACATTTAAAATATTGATTACAAATAGTTTGTTAATCTTTACAACAACAACAAATGCCCAATTATACACAATTCATAATGTACATAAAACTAAAAGTAAGTAATATGAAATTTAAAAGCACTTACAAGGTGACAACTTCATGCTTTGTAACTGTCGTACATATACGACTAAATAACTGAACCATAAAGACTGAAATTGTAATATAATAGTAATCAAATAGTAATATTCAAAAACTATACCAAAACCAACAGTCTAAAGCAATGGTCTAAAGTAATACAAACCAATCGACTCACTGAAGAACCTTTTTGCTTAGCACCACCATCGGGGTGAGTGTTCTCTGTGTGTCTCTGTCTGTCTGTTCATAAGTTCAGAAAGAGGGAGGGATACGTGTGGTATATCTCCCTACATCGTGTCGTCATGCCTTCCAAATACCTGGGCACTTCTTTATAAAGATTAATCCTTCATAATAATATCATTATTATTAGCAACTTACATCTACTTGACAGCAATTTTATAAAGATTAAACTGTTAGTTGTTCTAGAAACAAAACTTGGAATCTAGTAGGTAAATATCCCTTATCCCTATCTTATCACGAAATGACTGGAATGGCAGAGCTGGGCTACTGAGGCTTGTAATGCTTGTATACGAGAGTCTTATAGTACTCTGTTTGACATGTAGTTGGAACTGAACTTCGGTCTCGCGACAAACTGACTATGTTTGCACCTCTGAAGTTAGCTACAAAAGGCTGCGAAGTATCAATTATTAACGTATACAATTGTACATTGTAAATAGGCGGCAAGGCAAGTTAGCGAGAGGAAAGAAATGTCCTAGCCTTGTATGTCATCTAGGGATAGTTATTATCGAAAATAATACACACATTTTCCGACTTCATGCGCAATTTCCGGAGAGCTAATTTCAGAGGCAAACATAGCGTGCGAGTACTGTTAATGTATGTAATGTCATCTACTCCTCGGCGAATATCTATGCCCAGATCTTTGAGAAGCCCTAGCTTAAGGATAAGCAGAGCCCAACCAATACTAGTTAAATTTAAAATATCGCTGCAAAAACTGGGAATTCTACTGAAGGTCAGGTGGCTCCAGATAGTTTTAATCTTATTCTTCAAAGTCATAAGTTTACATTCAACCGCCTCCGTGGCCTAATGGCTCCATGCTTGGACTAGCAATCCGTAGGACCCAGGTACGATTCTCAGCCGGGGTACCTATCGCCACACGGTTAGGTTAACGGTAGGGCATTTTATTTTCTATTTCCGCGTCGCTATCTATATATTGCTATCTAAGTCTGCCGTCAAACAGCGTCATACTCATATCTGATAAGTCCACGGCTGGACTATAACTGGACCACAATGAAATTTCCATTAAAAATTTACGAAATTGCCATTCTTTTCAGACGAGAAGTAGCTGCAACCCACCTACTGATTTTTTCGTCCATTACTTTACACCAAGAGTAGTGTGTCAAGAACAAAACTTACATCTGAAATAACGTAATCGTTTTCGTGATATTCTGAAAATTACTGTTTATCGTTATCTGACAAGTGTCAGCTTTATCTTTTACACGATAGTTTATAGACTGTCTATATGACTGTTTATATATGTAAACATGATAAATCGTGATGTCTGTAAATCGGCAATGCTTTCCAAATTAATGAAATAAAATAAGAGCGCATACGAAAAATGATTACGTAATAGAAACAAATATTTATATATATATATAGTAAAGTCTAGTTTTGCGTAGTAGTGTTTACGTTAGTGTAGAAATCTTACGTCAGTTGCGCAAGCGCTGCGTAAGGTGATTTCTTCAAATTGTCTTAGCACTCGCCGTGTTCGCGCATTACGCCTTGATGACTATGACGCATGAGTGACTGCAAATGAGACTGTTTAAAATAGCTACACTGAGGTTATTATTAGGGGCGAAGCTGTGAGTATTTATCTTAAATATGTGTGCATATTTCTAAGAAATAGGAAATAATATGGTCAGGTCAATTCACTTCCTATGACTTTTTACAGTCTTACCACAAAAAATATTTTAACTCATCAGTTAAATACCAGTTTAGTTAGACAGTATTAAAAAGATAATCACTGCATAGTCACACATACACTTCTTTTACACATATATTTAATGCCTTACATACTATATAGGGCTTTTCTGAAAACCAGCGCTATGGCTACTGCCATAGCAGATGCTGAGATTAGTTTCTGTTTCTGTTTTCTGTTTCATAGACAATTGTTTAATTTTGTTTACCACAAAACCATATCCAACGTTTGTTTACTTAGGCACGATTTATCTTGACGTATCTTTATTTTATGTTGACACCTCTAGAAAACGTTTCATTGAAAGCATTTTTTTAAATTTAACATAATTTTTATTTATCAAATTGATTTGATTCAGTAATTTCTACATTATAAAAATATACGAAATATATACTTTATGTAATATATAAACGCACGCTTGCTTTTGTTGCCGTACATTTGGTGGATTGACAATGCTAAACTTTTTTAAATAAACAATTTTATACATCCAATGGAACGTGATTTTCACTGACATGAGGTCAGTGTCAGGTGTCAGGTTAATTTTATTCTCTCAATCGAATCTGTGAATCGAATATTAAAATTGAGCTATAGTTTATGCTATCGTGAGGAATATCGTCCTTAATTATATCAACGATTATTCGTCTCGAGTCATGCGTGGTTTCGTGTGGACGTGACTACGTTTATTTTATTATAAATTGCGAAGCGTGGCGCTAGCCGCTGCGACGTCAGCGTCATGGGCGAGGAAAAACTCGTGGCGAACTCCTCGTGTTCCTGCAACAGAAGCTGGATGTGATGGACGAAGTCAGAGCGTTGCAGATATGTAAGTCAAGCTTCAGCGAGGCTGACATAGCTGCGGCGAGGAAGCTGCAGTACGCGGCTCTCAATAAGAGCGACCAGATGATGTCACACATACGTGAAGGGACACCGAAGAGCCTGCAGGATATCATCACTGTGCTTAAAGAGACCGATCCTGACGACGTGCCTACGTTTGTAGCGAAGGAGTTGCACAAGCTGCCTCCCGTCACCGTGACCATGTCGACGTCACCAGCCTCCTCAGCCTCCAGTGAAACAGCTTGCTGCTGGACACAAAGAAGCTGAATCACCGCGACGTGATTTTGCTTCAGTGGTTTTCGTCGCTAACAAACGAACTGTTCAAGCCCAGCAGCCGGTGTTACCGAAGGCGCAGACGACCACGAGCCAGCAGCGGACGCGCGTCCGATTTGATGACACGGACGAGGATGTATTTCAGAAAGTCAAGACGAAAAAGGCGTACCGTAAACGAGTGACTCGGAACCGCTGCGGAACCGCACCCACAGGGCCCAACTACCTGCTGCGCGCTGAAGTTCCAACCACGGCCACGTATCTGTCACGCCTACATTTCATCACCACCATGCAGGACGTCACAGAATATATATAGCAGAGGTCCAACTAGACCGTGAGGATGGCGCAGCTGGAGTCACGCCACGGTACATCATTCAAGTCGTTCGTGGTTCGAGTCCCGACCTGCAAGCTGACCCGTCGCTTCAGAGGAAAGATAGCGACCAACACCACCAGAGCGGCACCAACGTGCCATAGTAAATAAGTGTGCAGAATATTTTTGTAGTGTGTAGTAGTTTAACTTAATGTATTTTATGTTATTGTATATATACTTATGGGTCATTGTTACCTGAAATAAATGAATAATAATAATAATTTCCCCGAAACTTTTACTAAATCTGTAGCGTTTTCGAAAGTTGCGCTCGTTGTAATGTTCAAATGTATTTATTCGCACTGTTAACGGTTAACGGTCACGATAGTTGTCCATTAATTCCACGTCTTCAAAATCATTAAAATCAACAAAGTCTACGAAATCTATTGCGAATTCCGGCAGAGAATGTTATGACAGGCTACAATTCAGATTAAAGTTTTATGTTAATAGGCTATGTTGGTAAGACCACGTGGCCGCGTTCAAGGTTGCATTGTTTTGTAGCTGTCCCTCTCCGAGCCCTATCCTACCCGAGCTGGTACGGTGAGACAGCATACACTACGCGAAGTTATCAACCCGTTATTTTGATGTTTCGTAGTCCAGTGATCATTTGAAGTATACAGTATATTATGTAGCCATTTTTTCAATACAGTATATTAATAAAATTTCAGATGTCGGTGGTTTTTCCAAATTGTTCTAAATTGATTCAGACTCTTGTAAAACAGGTTCAAAGTTGGGGCTTTTTATTACCGAAAAATACAATACTTTGACGCCCTGTAACTCTGGAAGTATATATTTAAACGAAAATCTGACTCACCACCGACACAGATATTTGTTTCTAGATTGTGCCTTGAAAATTTCATAGATTTTTATAGCTTAATACTCAAAATATGACTGGACTACGTTTGTATGGGCGCTTTGACAACAGCATACCCTCTTTTAAGCAGTGTCTAAGCTGACATCGGCTAAACATGCATTTGTGGTAACATTTTTTCAAAACGTGTGTCTAAAGCTTGTTTATCTTTTTTGTGGTAAGACTGTTAGTGTTTATTTACTTGATATTCATCACAGCTGATGGTAATGAGTGACTTTCAGATACATCTGTCATTTGAGTACATAAATGACTCGATAGATGGCGCGGAACAACTCAAATTTAATCTGTCATAAGTCATCATGGCACACCCCCAAAAAGACTTGTTAACAAATATTGACAGATTTGATTTGCTCCCGAGTTTTCATGTTCCTAGTTGGTCATATTCCTTATTTGAGCCTTTCCTAACTGTCATATTCCTGACTCGTCGTATTCCTGATTCGTCATTTTCCTAACTCGTCATATCACGTATCACCTGCACAAATCTAAAATAACTAAATTAAATATTTATAAATTCATAAAAGAAAGAGAAATAGTACAGGATTTTGTAGATAAAAAAATAATAGGCGTGGAGTTGTCTTAGTAGGCTATGTGAACTATTAAAAAAGTGTTCATTGAGTAAAACCTAATGCACTAAAATAAGCTAGAGCTCAATAGAAATGGCAAATAATGCTATGAAAATATCCCTAAAAAATAAAAAGTAAAATGGACACTTCTATTTACAGCATAATAGGTAGGGTAATTGTTTGTCATTTTTTTGGGACTCCGCCTTACGAAAATTATGTATGTGTGTAAATATTATTATTTTCTAATAACCGTTGTATAAAGTATATTTACTTAGTACAATCTGTCGCCATACTTATTAATAACGCGATTTCATTTGACTGTACAATGACGAGTTAAGAAAATGACGAATCAGGAATATGACGAGTCAGGAATATGATCAGTTAGGAAAGTGTCGAATAAGTAATATTACGAGTTAAGAGCAAATCACAGATTATTTACACAGCAGTTATATTCTCTTTGGTCGGTGTACAACAGTAGCCTTTAATGGTTTTGCATCACGGAATTCAGTATATAAACTCTTTGCTTTCAAATACGAGATAATTTCGATTCGTACGAAAAAACTGACAGCAAAATTTTGCTACGATGGTGCCATTTATCCATGAATGAATAACTATTTACTTTTTTAAAGACCTTCATTGATGATCAAGACCAAATAATACAATATCAAGACGTCGATGCCAGCCATTTAGAATTTTATGGCTTAGGTATTCAAGTCACAGACAACATAATAAGGATTCAAGTTGATGAGTGACACTGTGATGTCCCAGTATCACTGACTGCGTTGTACATTGTGTAACGATACTCGTATCATTGATTACTGGAAAACAATAGCGACATATACACTGCTGTTTAGCCTTATTTGTAAATTATACTAATGAATAAATAGGTAAAGTTAGATGAGTTTAATGTAACTAAAAGCTATATATACGAGTACAAAGAAAAACAAAACGTTTAATTACAAGGTGAACACTTGGTCTAGGGTCTAGGGCCTGTGCGCGCGGCATGGTGCCCAGTACACTAGCGCTGTGCACTCGCTGTATAGCGTGGCCAAAATAATTTTATAAATTACAGTTACCACTATAAGTCTTATGTGCTGAATTAGCTAAATACATTGAAAGGACTTATTTAGGTGATCCCGACCCTTGAAAAAGGGCACGTTCTTGTTGAAATTTGATACAAATAAATAAATTAATAAACAATACATAACCTTAATGACATATTATAGAAGAATTTGATATTTATTGACCAAATGCTTTCAATGTATTCGACTAATTCAGCGCATAAACATTGTTTAATAAAACTTCGTGTAGTACGTTCTTAATGAAATATTTAGTAACTAGTTGTTGAGATTCGAGTAGCATCGTCTGTCTGTAAAAACTGCCATATTTAGCCTTTTACTGACTAAGACTAACTATATTGAATAAAAAATGATCAAAAAAATTAACTTTGTGATTTTTTGTCCTCCTTCTACTAAAATTGAGATACCATTTTTTTACTATGAATTGAGGTTAAATCAGGGTTGCCAAAGGATTTATTTTAATGTTGTTAATATTTTTTACACAAAACAAAATAGTTTAAGTAACAATTTAAATTCATGTGTGAGGCTCCTACTATCTATCCGTTTTCTTCCAAGGCACGGAACCATCGGTGGTTGACTCTGACCCTCACTTGGCTGTTTTTTTGGTATTTAAGGGCCGTAATCAGGAAAATGATTTTCACTTCACTTATGAAGCTTAGAGGTCAATAACCCACATCAAATAATTGAAATAACCGAATTTAGACCAAAATTTTTTTAAAATCTTGCGACACCCCTAACTCTCCGTACAGCGATTGCGAGAGTAGGTACGTATCGAGTGTTCTTATTTTTTACATCGATTTAATCTTAAACTAACCAACGGTCGGTCGACACGACTCTTCCAATAGAGTGCCTAGATCCGTCGAGTTTTTTTTAAATTTCATTTGTTTAGCCTGAGATCTAACTGTACTGTGGCCTGATTTCTTGTAACAGTTTATTTGATTTAAAAATTGATTGGGGGTTTGCACGTGTTTAGCTAGTTATACTAGTCTGCGAATGATATTTTGGTCATCCTCGCACCAAAATATCGGTCGCACTGTAAGCCAAAACCAATCACGATATATGTCATTTGATACTTTCATTAATGGCGGTGTAATTTAATATTCCATATAATACGAGTATATCTATTTTTAAGGTACGAGTACCTATAGTTGTTTCTCGGCGTAAAATGATGTAAATTTTCTAAATTTATATCCCAAATATATTCTATACAAGAAGAAAAAACGCCAAGTAAATGTCTAATATACTCGTACATGAGCAGGGTTCTAAACCCACTTCAGTGTTTATTAAAATTCAATTATTTAATTGCTGGACACATACATTAATCGATTTTTTTGCAACTAACTTTTGTCTTTTTACACAATAATAATAATATTTAAATTAAATATACACACCAGTAAGTAATAATTTTTGTCCTCTGTTTTTATCTATGAATCTATTCCACAAGCGTAATATAAATATGTATCTCTATCACATCTGGATAATATGAAAGAATATTATTTCCATCATTTACTTGTTCCTTGGCCGAAGTAAGAGGCGTGTAACAGGAATATTTATTGCCTAGTGCCTGTGAAAGTGGGCATATTTAATAGGTATCCTGATATAAGCGTATAAATCAAGTCTATTCAAACTAAACCTTGGATATTCGTAAAAGTAGCCTCGTAACTTATCTCATTAATTTCTCCGAGCCTTCGAGTTGACAAATAGGAGTAATAATATACGGATTCTGAGAAAGCTGGTACCTAAACTTTCAGTATTAGAAACTGAAATTGGAAGCACCGAGAAAATTGATGTAGGAATACGACGTTAGTAGTATTCCGTAGGTTCCAACCTTTATAATACTGACTAAGTGACATACGAAACGCCCAGCCCAAACCGCTTGAAGTACAAATTTAGAATCAGCAAAAAACTTTTTTCAAATATTTTAAATTCCACCGCAAAGGGCATACATCACATGCAAAGTTTGTAATGGGTAAACTAATTTTCGTGTTTTTTCTTCTCTTTGTCTTCGCAGTTGGCTTTCATCTCAACTGATGGTCAGTGTCGTTCACCCAGAAGCCTCAGTCTAATGAGACGCTGGCTTTACTACCATCTATGCCGAAAAATAACGGTTCTATTAGCAATGCTGTTTGGCGGCAGACTTAGATAACATAGTAGTGGTTAGCCAGGTGGACATATAAAATGTCCTACCACCAACCAAACTGAGTACGGATAAGTATCGCCGATGGGAATCAAAACCAGGACCTCTGGATTGTGAGACCAAACGCGTAACTGCCATAACTCAACATTATTTTTTAATTATTTAACAGAAAATTAGAAATCACTTTAGAATGTCTTAGTACAAATTGTAATGGATGGTCGAAAAGACTAATATTATAGAAACTTCGACATGATTTACAAATAACGTCTCAACAATATGCACACACAAAAAATAAATTTTACATCTCTGTTACATACGGGTTCGTAATTGCAAAATTCCATGCAGGTCAGTCAGTATAACGCTGTGGAACTGTAGGACGGTGACAGACACACGAATAGACGGATGGACAGATAGTCTGGAAGAAACGATTAGGGTTGTTTGAATACGGAACCCTAGGGAAGCTGAAAAATAAAAATAACAAGGTTTAGTTTCCTCAGTGACAGCCTAATCTAGTTGTATTCGTTTCGCCGCGGGCGCTGCCCTCGTTGAATGGTTTTTCCAGTCAGTAACCGCCCCGAATGCCCCCTGCCCGCTGTCAGAGTTGCATACTACAGAGGTCACGCTATGATTACCCCAGGCTTTAATAAATCAATCAAGATGCAATATCGAGCAATATTTGAGTCCAGTATGTCCAAGTGATGCTTTTTCAAAGCAACATATATTTTGTTTTGGTATTCTGACTTTTACATTTACGTAATATAAATAATTTCATTACCATATGCCGTTCAGTTACCCCGATTAACTTTGCTAGGAAGTTATAATAAAAGGCTTCCGTAAACTGATATTCAAATACATATTTATTCATTGAGTAGAGAAAGGACAATTATTTGATTGATATAATACATTTCGAGGAACTAATGCTACAATGCACGTTATAAAACGGAATCCAAAAGCATTTGGGGGCCGCTAGAGGTGGTTTTACAGAGTACAGATACGAAACGACGTTTTTTCATATGTATTGTGGTGACTTAGGTCCTATTTCCAATTTGACCACTTTGTTTCTGCATAACAATATCCTCGCCGACGTTAGGGTTGCCTCCATTGTTTTAGTTTCCATTGGAAATTATTCTGGCTTTACATTCATGTGATGTTGTATAGGTATATATGCAATACTAATTATATTGTGGTTATAGGATACCCATTTCTTTCAAATTTATACTTAGTTGGGTTTACGTCACGTATATTACCAACATCTAACAGGACATCCAGTCCCCCAGATAATAGTGGTCATTCTGGAACATCGTCTCATCGAAACTGGAAAGCTTTTTTGTCGTGATATATGTATATGACGGATGCTCATGGATAACAGTTGACTTAATATACCTCTATATTAGCGAGGGAGAAGGGAAACCGAAGTTGAATGTGAAGTCTGCTAGTCCACTAGAAATGATTAGACTACAGCACAGACTGGTACAGACCGGACCGGACTAGACCTAAAATCAGCCCGGGCAATATAGAGAGAACCGGCTCTGTCCACTTCCAATTTCCACAAGAAAACTGAGAATAGATTTTTTAATGGATTGAATTTGATGGCGGAATCAACATGAATACTTATAAATTCGTGACGTTGACTTGGTTGACGAATATCCAGAGGGACATGAAGTAACTGGGTCTTAGGGAAGAGAACACACAGCGAGGAACCACGTGGCGTCGCATGATTGGAAAAGGAGACCCCGTGTAGCGAGAAAAGGCGATGTCAAAGAAAGTAAGTTCTGTTAGTTAAGAACACCCATAGCAGAGCTCATCTAAAGGTGACAGAGGTACTCTATACACGATCGAACCAAGGTCCGCCCGAAAATTAGTACGCTGCTGCAACTTCGAAAGCTAGAAAAGTGTAGCATGATTTTTGGGCCAGAACGTTTATAAATCAGATGTAAGTCAGAGAAGCTTTTTATAGTCATGTATTAGATAAATGAGTGAGGGCTACAGAGTTGAACTGCATATTATATTACTTTTTACTCTAAGTTAGTTTACACTGTTAATACTGGATAAGGAGTAAAGGAATGATACGCCTTGATATAATATTCAGTTTCAGTCGTTATCATCACCAGCGTGGAAACGTCCACTGCTGAACTTATAACTCCCATGGGACACCATAATAACCGGACCGCTTCATCAACTTCAACTTTTCGTAGTTCATGAACATATTTTTTTTAACGAAAAAACACACTTAAAAAGTAGATTAATCGCTCCCTGACTCTTAATAGACATGTCTGACAGAATTTGTAGTGGAAATCATAAATATAGTATAATCAGGATCTAAATAACCTTTCTCACATCACATCATTGAATTGACTTAAGACAAAATGAGATGAATATAAATTCTCTGTTGCGAATTATGCGTCAAAATTGAGCGAGGGTTGGGAGGGAACCATTTGGGTTAAAAGTTTACGTAAAAAAGGTATTCTTTAGTGCTGCATTAGTTAACCTTCAGAACAACTAGCAAACATTTCAGTTGTCAAAAACCGGGACGCTGGGTTTTAAAAAAAACGTGTAAATGTGGCTATTGTCATCTCTTAAAATGACGAGTATTCAATATAGATATACGGAATTGTTCAACTTAACTAACTAACTAATCTATGTAAAGGTACTTGTTTCATAGATTATACCTCTTTATCTTTGGTGGGAATAGTATGCTTGTGGGTAAAACCAGAGTGTAGTGAACGGCAACCCTACACGTGTCTCGCGTGCCGGGAAGAGAGGCGCGCCGGCCGGTCGGTCGGCGGGCGTCTGATCAGTATGCATTATACATATCTGTTGCAATTTCCGACCGTCTGGAACAAGACCACCAGCCTAGTTAACAACAGTCGGAGCCTTGTTGTTGAAGCATGTCCGTCTGTCTGTCAGAGGCTTCTAGCTACTAAACAGACATAGATATAGACTTGAGAGTTCCATTGCTATAAAGAATGAAATTTTTTAACAGGTTGATCTAAAAATATTTTGACTTACGAATCTGTAAATTATTATGTATATTACGAGTACCTATATCTTTTACTCGTGTTATCTACTTAAAAACAAATATTAAAATTACCTGAAATAAAGGTAATTATTTAGTTTACACTTTTTAATTGGCTGTCTGATTCCTTACAAAATAAGGCTCGAGATAGCAAATTAAGTTGGTTTATGTTTTAGTGACTGTACATGTTTTAGGGGATTTTATATAATAGGGATAAGGGAGTTCGACTCGCTCTCAGCCAATTATTTAAGATTAGTCCCGACTTGCTGGTCGGATTATTATTTTACATTGTGTAAGAAAAATTCTTTCATCCACTTAAAGGAGGATTTACGAAAAATTTCTATATATATATATACTAGTATCTATTAAATAATGGCTCCCAGTAAAAACATGAAATTGCCTAATTGCAAAGCAGGGTAATGGAGCAATCATAAGGATTTTTGGTGCATAAAATCACCGTAAGGAAACCATACAAACTCCTGATTTGTGATCCAAATTCCAGAATGCCGCGTCGAACCAGGCCAATAGGCAAACGCTGTAGCGAGGCCCGCGCTCCCACCCCGGGTGGTTTTATTGTGTTGGAAGCCACATCAAAACATATTTAAATTTGAATTAAATAATAGAAAGAGAGGGTGCAGAAATTATAAGGTTGCAGTTTGCGAAAATTACTACAGCGGAATTATTGCTTATTGAGTCTTAATAAGCGTAGCAATATAGTTTTAAAAAATTCAAGGCGATTCTTCTGTAGCACTTTTAAATATCCTCTGATTGAACTGAACCTGCGTTGTAGACTGTGGTCCAGGTATCACCGTATCACGCATGTAGGAGTTGTGTCCCATGGGTAGCACCTTCCGAGCAACACTTGCTTATTGCTTCCAATCTCATTAAACAAATTGCTACATCTACCATAAAATAAATGTACGCCGGTTTTTCTTTATTACTGCATAAAGGAGGAGATTAAATAAAAATTTAATCTTTATGTCGTGATTTTATTTTAGAAGTTGAAAAAAAAGAAAGGTGGTGAATGTGCATTGGACATTTTACCACAATTTTCATACTGTAGGAAAATCACGGAAGCTTTTGAAAAGACCGTACCGCCCAGCAAACAATACATCAATGGCGATTTCCCGGAGAACAAGATTGATGGATCTATTTATGACGGAAACAGGGTTTGTGGACGCTTCGATTTTATAATTTTATTGAGGCAACACCGTCGGCTACTGTTCCATGAGGAAAGTCGTTACATATTTGTTTTGAATTTGTTAGGGAATTTTATATATATTGTAAGTATACAGTAGGGTAATTGTTCGGGGAGAAAAAACATGCTCGTATACTGTGGTTTTTTATTCGATAAACGATTAGCTTTTCGTGAGTATCACTGTGCCGTTTCCTCTCAAGTTATGTAATACTTGACTCGTTTCTTTTTCATTCACACAGGATAATAATTCTTATATATGAGTATACGAGTACATAAAGAAAAGTTAATTTATTAGCCCCTCGTTACGTTATATATTTGAGGTCGTTTTTCTAGATCTCTAGGGTTTGCCGGGCAGTAGTATCAATCTGAACAAATTTGTGGAAGAATCTAGATCAATTTCAATAAAATGCGGTAGTGCTAGCTTAAGCGGAGCTGTATGGAGGCACCTTGCCGCGCGTCATCCGACTCGTAACAAATGTTGCCCTGTGAACCATGTGTAGAGAGACGCGTACAGCATCCTTGGACGCTCCGTCCGCTAGTCCACTTCAAGTCCCGCGGCATGTTGCTCCATTTGTCCGCTAGTGAATCTGTTGAGGTGAAAGGAAGATGGTTGACGATGTATAATATTAATAATAATGCACTACGCCGTTATAATTACTGTATCTATTCTTAACAAAACAATTGTTTGTCCCATTTTTGTTTCAATAGAAAAAAAGGAATCCTTATAGGATCACTTGGTCGTCCGTATGTCTGTCTGTTTAAGCCTTTTTCTCTGAAAGGCGTAGCGGTATAAATTGAAATAAATATCAAATACTTAAGTTTGCAACTCCTTTGATCTTTAAAAAAATCCGGCCGTTTATGCCGCAAATTTTGACGATTTCCCTTGAGAGCGCAAGGAATCAAAACTAAGGGAACTTTGACCTTTGACCTTGAATCCTGAAATTTTGCAAGTAGCAAGGTCTTACAGCACCAGTATAAGACTAAGTCTAAAATGTTTTTTTTTAATTACACTTGACCTTCATCTAACCTGATGGTAAATGTTGATAAGGCCATCGAATGGAGACTTTATCACCCAGAAGGCTCAAGCCAACAAAGCGCTACGAACTAATACAATGTTTTTTCACGAAAAATGTAAGAAAATAATGTACATATTTTGATAACTTTTCATAAATTTTATTTAGTTTTAATTGAGAAGCAATACATACAGAAATATAGTTTCAGAAGAAATACATACAAGTTTTACATTTTGATAATAGATTTAATTATTGTATAGCTTGTCAGCTTTTCTTTTCGTTCTCTCTTCGTTTCTTTAACAAAAAAATTGTGAATATTCTCAACGG
This sequence comes from Carcina quercana, assembly GCA_910589575.2. Lineage (NCBI taxonomy): Eukaryota > Metazoa > Arthropoda > Insecta > Lepidoptera > Depressariidae > Carcina > Carcina quercana. Next base: position 5,357,000 of record OU342439.1, read on the forward strand.
TTACAATGTAAATTGTTCTATAGTGCTTCTATAATCTAAGTAAAATAAATTTTTTTAACCATCCTCATGTGACCGAAAAAGTGATAAATTATCTGTTTGTTTTGTAAATAATTACTGCTCAAATTTGTGGATCTAATCATTTAATGGAATGAAACACCCGCAAAGGTAAGAGTTTTGATGGGAATAAATTGATTGATCAGACAATCCGTTCTCTGTGGGAGGCCTCCTTAAGAGGATCAACATTTTTTATGAGAATACGAATTTTAACAAACTCTGGTAAATATAGTATTAGCAATAGATTACAACTAATCTACAAAATCTAAGGCCACGGTCTCATATTTTCTAAGCGGGAAAAGATGCGTGGGATCCGTTTTTAGGGTCCCGAACAAAATTTGAACGTTCTTTAACAAATTTTCATGTGTTTTGTACTGCAGTTTCGTTATAATGAAAAGTAGAAGTAACAGGATCCCGTTTGGCACCTGATTTGGGAACGGAACCTTAAAAATGAATTCCATTTTTAAATGTTAAATATGAAAAAAATAACAAGAATCAATAATTGCAACGCTAAAACAGTAGAACGACTAACAAAGCTATATCGTAATTAATAATAGACCAGCCCACGAATACAACTTATCAATCAACTGTAACTAATAGATGTTATATCTATAGATAAATGAAACCTTTTAAACATTCGGTTTAAAGAATATTTATTTTTCTCAAAAGAAATTGACATTTCACTTATAGAGAAATTAAGACTAATAATTAATGTGTAAAAACCAACAGTAAAAAGGCATGCAGAAATTTAGATTTATACATTTTATAGACTAAGTATTTATATTTAACAAAATAACAACTAATATTTATTCTTAAATGTGTTTTAACAGTTTTGTTTTGAATTCAGATAGTTTACATTCTTGTAGTTCCCTTGGAAGACCGTTAAACAGTTTAACACCTTCAAACAAAATACTTCTCTTTCCGTAGTTGGTTCTAGGTCCTCGCAGTTGTAAATAGTTTTTGTTTCGTAGGTTATGGTTGTAAGTTTGTTTGTTTAGTACAGTGTTTGTGTGGATGTCTTTTGTTAGAATTTTTTTTATTAATATACAGGTTTTAAATTTATATGTTTGAGTTATATTGAGAATCTTAGTTTTTTCATAGAGTGTTTGTGTTGGTGTTAGGTAATCGTAATTATATAATATTTTAATCAGTTTGTTTTGTGCTCTCTGTAATTCGGACAGATTTGTTTTGGCTGCACAGCCCCAGATTTCAATTAAGTACTCTAAGTTAGACTTTACCAACGCATTGTAGATTTGTGTTCGTAGATTATAAGGAATACAGTGTACCATTTTATAGAAAGCTCCTATGAGAGGTAGAATTTTAGACCGCACATGGTGAATGTGGGCTCGCCAGGATAATTTGTCATCCAATATTAGACCCAAGTATTTTTCTTGGTGAGACCTGTGTATAATGCTTTTGTCAATTGTTAAGGGGGGGGAAATTGGGAATTTTTTTATTTTTTGCTGAAAATATCATATATGATGTTTTAGTCGCGTTAATGGTCAGAAGATTGTATTTAAACCATAAGTTAAGTGCATTTAAATCAGTTTGAGCTTTAGCAATGAGTTCTGGAAATGAGTGACCGAAATAAAAATTAATTTATCCATCGAGGATTTACCTGCCTAGATATTCGTAGATACAGTATATCTATAAATTAGTGATATATAGTTTAGGCCCAGGGGTCTCATTATTTTTATCGCGTATATCTGTGCGTGCATGTATGTAACTGTATGTATGTTTTAGGGGAGACTGGCACATATATTTTTCAATTAGTTTCAAAAATTTAAAAGATATCTGGGGGTGAGAATCAACAAACAGAAATAGTAATAAATAACCACACAAAACAAATAAATAAAATTTTAGAGGATGCCTTTGACTATTATTTTCTAAATTAAGTTGTTTACAGCGACTATTTTTCAAATTTTATAATCACCTCATGTCAATAAAATTACTTTTTTAGGCAGATGTTTGTCTCTCTTTTCTGTGTGGTATACCTAAGCTTATCATAGTTGGCCTCTCAAGCTGGAGGTACTGGTTTGTTTGGTGGTAAAGCACAAGTCTCTGACGGTTTGGCTAGCCTGGACTGGCCTACCATGTTATCTAAGTCAACCATCCAAAAGCTGTGTTAATAGTGTATCGGTAATGAAAGACCTCATTGACCTAGGGCGTTTGGGTGAGCATGTTTTTCATCGCATCGCCTTATCGTCACATACCGTCAGGTGATATGAAGGTCAAATGCAAATCTATTGTACATTTGAAAAGTACAACTTGCATTTTTTTATATGAGGGGTGCAGTCCGTACGGTCCTGCCTGTCTGTGCGTGCCAATGCTATACCTTTATATATTGTGGTAGTCCGCTTTAGATCAAATTTCTTCCTCAATGACAATCTAAGTCATAAATCGTACGATAGTTAGATCTGGGTCTGATTTTAGGACTTGATACTCACTGGTGCGTTGTGGCCTCTGTCATAGATAGATGGCCAGTTGGTCTTTGCCCTAGAGGATTTGTTGGCTGTCAGATTAGTGATAACAGTAATTGGCGTCTGTCTTTCCACTAAGCTACTTTTTAGATGTCTTTATTAAGTCGAAAGTGATCAGATACCTTCTAGATCAATGCGCACCATTGTAGGCCACATCGTCGCCTACCATCAGGTGAGCTGTGCTGCCCACTTCCGTAATTGACTTTTACAACACTCAAGTGTGCGGTGACATTAGGACAAATGGCTAACTTATCTTTAAAAATTTGTATAATCCTATATTTCCCTGTAGAACCTCAAATACAATACAAATAATTTTATTGTCTCAGGAAAAAGTCACTTTGATACACTGCGGTCGGTACACTTATTGAATTTCGAACGCACTCGTAATAAATACAAAAAATGCGTGCTGGGCCTCTCGCGGCCAGTGCTCTGGTTTTTTCCTGTGTAACCTGGCATGGGTCAGACGCCGAGCGCCAGGGGCCAGGCGGGCTAACTGAACACACTGTCCATAAAGATCTTTTTTTTTTTTACATCAAACCCACGATCTCATTCTATTTTATAAGATAGGTCTTTGCCTGTATCGTGGAGACCAGATACAATTTATATATTAAGAAATTATAATTAGATTACATTAAAAACATAACATTATAAACAATTACAATTAATCAATTATTAATTGTAATTGTTTGTATAATTACAGTCAATTAAGTTTCAGAAGTATAAATTAATATGAAATACAAATATAAAATAATGTGTTTGGATTTATGGAATTATGAATAGAAAAGGGCTAATTACTAAGAAAGAGTACGTAAAGTAAGAAAGAGAACTAATAACAGCTGCTACATTTACTGGAAATTCGAGTAACAAAAGACACTTCGTAAAACGTTAATAAAAAACTAATAGATATTGTAGTCTCATTATTATTAAATTTTATGCTGTAATATATTACATAGCCTGCCAAGTGTGAGTCGGACTTGCGCACCGAGGGTTCCCGTACATAATATGATACTTGAAAGTCATAAGTAATACGAGTAATTAAAAAAAAATACTTTTTGGATTTATTATTAGATTAGTTTAGTATTAGTCAAGGCCTATCTGAAAACCAGCGCTGCAATCACTCTGTGGTTGCAGCATGAGCTGAGATAGGAGTTTTGCTTTATATATATTTAGTTTATAAATCTCTGTTATTTCTTTTTCTTGTAACAAAGCAATAAATTTATTTTTCTTTCTTTCTTTCTATTATTATTTATTATTTTTTGTCTGTAAGACCTTATTTCTTGCCAATATTCTATCCTTGAGTATTTAATATTGATTTCTATAATACCTCCTTGATATTAATTTTAATTAAAAATACCACCATGTGTTTCCGAAGAAAAGGGTTTTGACATACAGACAGACGTACAACAAGTGATCCTATAAGGGTCACCTTTCCTTTTGAGAGAAGGAGCCCTGACAATGAATAGATACAATATTTGCAACTAAAGAAAATATTATAAAACTCGAGTCGGTTTCGTCGTGGTCGAAAATCGGATATTTAATTTAATTTATTTTCGAGGAAGGCATACAGTCTTAATATAAGAAATAGATTTGGAACAAAATATAACACATAGACCAATCAAGTCTCCACTGATACAAATAAAGAACCGAGAAAGTTATCATTGATCAATACACCAGCACTAAACAGTGGCAGGGTAAATCAAGTAGAGAACAGTGATGTATAAATAGAGATCCATCAATATGATGAATATGGGACCTTGGACAGGTGATACAATGCGGTCTCATTTATAACGTTTTTCATCGTATCGTCGCACTGGACCTTCGCGAAACCTACTCGTAAGTTCAGTAACAACTAGCGTCCGTGTGTATTCTACGGGAACTACTTGCTTGCTCGGGGAAAAAACCCTATCCTTAGTCCTTTTCCATCCTTTCAACTAACACTATAAACAAGTAACTGCGTTCAAAAAGAACTGGAAACCGACTTCAATTGCCCTAAAAGTCTACTTTTACTAAGACAAATTTATGATTTATAGCGTTTTCTCATGGATGTCGTTGTTAAAACTGGACCAAATTGAAATGGGACCACGTGGAAAGCACCACCTTTCAGAGGAGCCTTTCAAAGAATCATCCAAATCGGTTTACCCACTCAAAAGTTCTGAGGTAACAAACATATTTAAAAAAAACATACCCGTCGAATTGAGAACCTCTTCCTTTTGTAAAGTCGGTTAAAAATAAATTCATTCTGACTATCCGTTACGATGTAAAAAGGAGAAAGTAATAAACTCACTATCGCATTCATAATAATATTAGCACGGATTTGGCCTTGCCTTTCGTTCACGAATTGCCACCTGAGGGAGTGGGATCCCGGCTGGGATCATTCAACGTGGCAATGCTTGAAATGGGCCCAGAGAGACCCAACAGTATTTTATTATTACTTTGTCTAGGCGAAGTTCACTAATTCATCTTTTTAGTAAAGGAGCTAAAAGCTTTAAGTTTAGATGTACTGTGTGACATTAATTTGCCCAGATAAAGTATCCAGGTAGTATCACTAATTTTGGTGGTATAGTGCTTATCAAAGGCTGCTGCCTAGTTTTTTATTTAAACGGAGAAGGCGGAATCCACATAAATATGTAGCTCACTCTTAAAAATGTATCCTGTAAACTTCCAACAGTCAGGTTACTTGACGCGTACTGAATAAAACATAAGAAAACTTTTTCCATTAAAAAAATTAAAAATTGGAATCTTGCCAAGTGGTATATCGGCTAAACATTCACCTTCAGATTTATAGATGTATTGTACTGAACTGACTGGATCATGTTAGAATACTGAACAATAGGCGCTTAGTAATTACCGCTGCTGGTATCGTATATACATACATGTACTTATGTGTATTGTAATCTGACAACTCCTGGACGGAGGCCAAAGTCATATGTCAAAACATATCGTCGCGAACATCGCAATGTGAGACCTAGGTGCTCGATTGTTCGATAAATTGTAATTTAAACGTGGGGTAACCGTAACTGAAAGATATCACCCTACCTATTATTTATGATTTTCAGTGTGTATTCTGTACGGAAGGAAGGAGGAAGTAGAAAGTAGCTCTTCAATGGGTATTAGTAAACCCTCTCTAAATTGGGTTCATTTGGTTTGGTTTGTCGACTTTGTGTCATCATAGTGGTACACATGGCGACAAGTGGAACTCCTCAAGGGATACTACAGGTCTAAAGCATAACTGAGTCAGTTCCCGAGGTATGGGAGCGGTACGAGAATGTGTGTTTACGAAACGTCAAAGTTTACGGTAGAGCATTATTTTAAGTATGTTAACGATTCATATTCTGTACGGAACCCTCGGTACGTGAGTCAGACTCGCACTTGACCAGTTTTTTACATATAATAAAATGCAACATGCATACATACAAAAATAATCAAAGTTATTTCACCAAAAAACCGGCCAAGTGCAAGTCGGACTCGCGCACGAAGGGTTCCGTACTATTCTCTATAAAAACGGCAAAAAAATTACGTTTGTTGTATGGGAGTCCACTAAATATTTATTTTATTCTGCTTTATAGTATTTGTTGTTATAGCGGCAACAGAAACACATCATCTGTGAAAATTTCAACTGTCTAACTATCACGGTTCATGGTGAAAGCCTGCCTGAAAACAGCCTGGTGAAAGACGGAAGTCTTAGTAATAGGGTCCCGTTAGTTACTCTTTGTATACGGAACCCTAAAACAACGACAGCTAAGAACTAATTTGCTTTGATCAATTGTGCCTGTGACCAATACTGTCCTGTACTACGACAAACTTAAGGCAATATTAGTTAGTGCAGATGTTATAAAATATGCGTCGGAACCTACGCATCGCATACCTAGTCATAACGTAAACTGTTATACAATCATGTATCGTAACGCCAAGATGAGGTGGTCACCAAACAAGTGCGTCACGTCACGGTTTTACGATAATCTTGGAACCCAATACCAGTTACGTTATTGTGTCGTGTACTGATAAAAAATAGGCTACGTAATACTATCGTTGTTACCCGGATAGCAACTGCAACTAAACTAATAGCTAATGTAGCAATAATTGGCCCATGTTCAGCAGTCGACGTTTCTCGGTTGATGCCTCCTTAGCAATATCAGTTCCTGTAGTGATTTATTTATTAGGGTCCCGTAGCCAGAGGGTAAAAAACGTGACTCTATTACTAAGAGTTGGCTGTCCGTCCGTCTGTCCGTCTGTCACAATGGCTGTATCTTATGAACCGTGATAGACAGTTTAAATTTTCACAGATGATGTATTTTTGTTGCCGCTGTAACAACAAATACTAAAAAAACGGAAAATAAATAAATATTTAAAGGGCTCCCATATAACCTAACCTACTTTTTTGCTCGTTTTTTAAAAATAGTGGTACGGAACCCTTTGTCCGGTTTTTGTTAGTAATACATATTCTTAGTTAGTATTTAAATTGTAACAGTGTTTTCGTCACTGACATTTATTGCCTCATTATAGTATACTTTGTAAGACAACGACAACGGCACTACTTCCAAGGCTGGGTTATGCATATTCGACGCCAAAACGAACAGATTTTGCTTTTTGAAATCACATTGCTTGACAAGCGATTCACCGCATATAAAAATAGACATATGCTCTGTCTATTTTTCGTATTTACTTTAATTTTCCTGCCCTTCAACTATCCTTATATAAAAAATCAAGTCATTCTGACCCCCCGTCACGATGGAAAGAAAGGTACAAACGTACTCTCGCATCAATCAATTATACTAACGTAAAATAATTTCCTCAAATATACTTCTCATCAGAAAAATCGAAACACCTTGCAAGTTTATGTTTTGTAAGGATTATCAGACAATTGTGTATATTTAGTAATATATGTCAAATGTCGTTTAATAGTCAATAAAATGAGGTTTTCTACTCCTAATGTTAATGTTCTAAATTCAAATTACAGGAACAAAGAAAAGTTTTTTTTTCTTTTTTCTTTAAATTAAATTTTCATGGGGTTTTCTGTTTCAATGTTTCTCATAAAAAGTATATTTCAATTAATTAGGTAGTATTAAATTTTAGTTCTGTCAGTTGAAATATATACGTATATTGCAAAACACAACGTTTCAACGTAATGTATTCTTTTTGTAGTAAAATAACAGAAATCGATAAAAACATTTTTATAAAAACAAAGTATTGTTTGTTACCGTCTTTATAATAGAATAATCCCAAGGAATCCCGTGGGTGTCGTGAAAAGCGATTAACGAAAAATTCAGTTGATGGGCAGCATCGTCAAGGCTGCAAAGTGCTGAGAATTATGTTACCGTTTCGTAGCTCTGATAGTCAGTACCCGTGCATTATACGATAAGCGCATGTGCAGAGTCATACCTAGTGTGTAACTTCAAGTTTCCCGAGTTTAATTACGCATGTGTAATGTATTAATAAGATAAGAGCAATGGTAGCTCAGTTGGGTAGAGCGTCAGTCCTTGAACAATCGAGGTCTGGGTTCGATCCTGACTCGTACCAATGAGTTCCAATTTGTTATTTGGAATTTATGTGCGAATGATAAAAATCATTACTATTAGCTTTGCGGTAAAGGAAAAGATAGTGAGGAAGCCTGCACACTCTTGAAAAGAAATTCAAAGATGTGTGTGAAGTCTACCAATCCGCACTGTGCTACGAGTATGAACTATGGTCCATACACTCGGTAGGAGAGTAGCCCTGAGCCCCTGCAGTGGGTACATATATAGGCTAACGATGATGATTGAGGTATTTATATCTAGCTATGAGAAACACATTATTGCACAACAATGGATTATTCATTAAAAGCGACCCCGAAATATGCAAATAAATTGTAACAAATACACGGAAATTTTAATACTGTTGTTTTAGTTTTGTTTCGGTTAATAGTAGCTACTAAGCCTTCGTAGTTTAGAAAATATCTTAAAAGTTTGCTAATCGTTACTTTTGGCTTCGTTATCACGCAAAAACCATTTCTTTTATTAATTTACCATTATGTTAGAATTAATGTACAAAGTGTCTACGAACAGAATAATTTCATATGAATTGTTTTGACCGTGTGTCATCACATCAGTCAGGTCGTCAACTCGTTACATATTAAATGTATTGTAAAGGTCAATCGGACTTCTTTATTTTAACAATCGATACAAGGAAGTGCTATTTTAGGGCAAACACATTATTTATTACTCACCGAACCAAAACTTGGTCCTTTGCTGTCGGCCGAATATACATGAACAAAGTCACTCTCACTCAGCGAGCTATGGAACGAGCTATGCTCAGAATTTTCCGACGTGATACAATCCGGAATGAGAAAATCCGTAGACGAACTAAGTTCATCAACTTAGCTCGACGAGTCAGTGAGCTGAAATGGCAATGGGCAGGGCATATCGGTCGAAGAGCGGATAACTGATGGGGTTCTTGAAGAGTTCTCGAGTGGCGATCACGTACCGGGAAACGTCTACCGGGCCGTCCCCATACTAGATGGCCCGACGACCTGGTTAAGGTCGCGGGGAGTCGCTAATGGTTTCTAGGCTGATGATAACATTATTTATTTATTACGAACGTGCCTTGTTAAATAGGATAGGTTTTATAATATTATATTATTATAGTATGTTATCGGTTGAGTGTCGTTACTGTAAAGCAAGTTACTAATTAAATATTACGCTTTATTCTTCTTGCATTAAATGCTGTTTGTGAAAAGATAGCAGAGTAATACAGGCAAATCTTATTATACGGGAACTAATCTGGATATCCGAATATGTCACTGTAATTAATGTCAGACGATTACATATCTAACTTCTGAAAATAACGAGTTTCGGCAACTTTGTTACGGTGGGTAGCGAAGATAAGTCAGCTACTTACTTTATCGATATAATGTACTACATTTGGCGTAATATTTTCCCTATCAATACGATAAGATATCTCTTATCAAATGACACGGAAAGTCTATTTTTTTGGTACGATAAATGCATAAATATGTAGGACAATATTATTAATCATGCAATCTGATCTTTTACGGAAACGGTCGTCGTTGGCAGTTGCCGATGCGAACTAGCATATAAAAATCAAATTTTAAAGGAGCACTTCCAATATAATGTTTAAAAAAATTTCGTGTTGTCTAAATGTTTAATTTGATGCTGTTGATCTCCCTAAATAAATAAATTAAATATGATTGATGGCATGGATGTTGGTTTAGTTGAAACGGATTATAGAAGAGCACGCTGCTATCAATAGAATGGTCCACTAGAAATAGTTACTGAAAACTAAAATTGTTCTTCTTAAAGAAGCATACTACATTACGATACATAGGTAGCAGACGCACGAGTGAGCGTACGTTACGACACTATTATTTTCTAATCGAGGCATTGTGTAAGTTTATAACAAACACAGTGCATATCGAAAGGAACCGTATTTTAATTTCCGATACGATAACGTGTCATTGTGACTTTACGTCATACGAGCGAGGTCGAAACTACAAACGTCACTGAAACACGTATTTCTTCTATAAAATACGAGTATTGAGTTTTATGACATAACTGTCGACGAAATATCGTGTAAATGATTTCTTTTATACTATTTTAATTTGGAACTGCACAATTATCGGGAATATATCAGAATGGTGCAATTGTATGAATTATTTTGGGTTTTATACATATTGCTTAGTTGCAGCAATATTATTTTAAAAATAGTGATATTTTTTTTCGACACTAGTGGGATTCAAACCTGCGCCTCTCGCCAGTTCGGGGCGAATAAACTCTCCGCTGGCGTCGGAAAATTAATCACCATTATAAGAATCGCCAGCTGGGGCGGGGCGTCTATCTATCGAACATTGATTTGCTAAAATGTTTATCGACCAACAGCATAACTTTAGTCACATTTTAGGCTAGATTGTTCTATGAATCCTTTTCGGTTGCCAATCGCCTTAATTTGAGATACGATTCAAAATAAAATGCAACATAAGTACATAGTCAAAACCAAATTTTACTAGTTACTAGCTTCTGCCCACGGCTTCGCCCGCGTGGACTTTAGGATTTATCTCATTGGATAAATCAACTACATAACAAATATGAAACTGACGTAACGCTTTCCGGCAACGAACAATTATTTGGAGATTATTCATACTACAATTATAAAATCGATATTAAAATATGGGTAAGAGGTGGGGATAAGAAGGTGCAAGATTCACACACAAAATTTGGTTTAGCCGTTTCCCAGAAGTGCGACCACAAAAACCGTGACTTTTATATATATTAGATTGTTTCATTATGTGTGAAACTACGTCACTCTTAATTTTTATCAGCAAGGCTAACTACCCATTTTCATGCTGCTAACTTCGGAAAACACAGAGTTCCCATACAAACTTTCAACCCCTATTCACCTCCATTAAAAATATGCGGAAACACGTATTTATCTGTTTCCACTTTCTAACCACTTAACAATTTTCTTGTTATTATCTTCAAAAATGAGGAACTGAAATGATTTTTCTAAAACACTAAAAACGTCACCCTTAACTGTAGTTCATAAGACTGAGTATGAGTTTTCATGCTGATGACTACAAACACATCATTCACACGGTGGAACACGTATTTCTTTGTTTCAAATCTAGCCACTTACTAAGTATCAATTTTCATGATATTGACTTTAAATATAAAAGAGTTCCCATACAAACTTTCATCCCCCTTTCATCCCCATTAAAAATTCGTGAAACACGTATTTCTTTGTTTCTAATCTAACCACTTACCAAATTTCATTGCATTATCTTCAAAAATGAAGAAATTAAATTGAAACTTGCATCCATGATTTCACCCTCTGGAAATCACTATTAATTTTATTTCATAATGCTGATTATCAATTTTCATGATATTGACTTCAAAAAAAAACAGAGTTCCCATACTAACTTTCACCCTATTAGAAATCCGTGACACTTGTACTTCTTTGTTTCTAATCTCAACACTTATCAAATTTCATGGCGTTATCTTCAAAAATGACTGTTTAATTTAAAACACGTTATCCTTACTTTTAATTCATAAGACTGAGTATAACTTTTTATGTTCTGGGTACAAAAACAACAGAGTGCACATACAAACTTTCATCCCCCTTTTCACCCCCCCCCCCCCCCCCCCCTTTGAGGATAAATATCCAAAAACTGTGAAACACTACACCGAAAAACTACGTACAAATTTTCATGGATTGATCTTCAAAAATGACGGGCTTTCGTACAAACTTACATCCCTTATATTACACTGTTAGGGGTGGAATTTCGAGAATTACTTTCTTAGCGGATACTTTAACTTTACAAAGAACACAGCCTCCAAATTTCATGTCTATAGGACCAGTGGTTTAGGCTGTGCGTCGATATATAAGTCAGTTAGTCAGGACTTTTAATTTTATATAGATTGAAATCCAATGTCGCTGGATGCAGGTGGCTCGGGACCGGTCGATGTGGCGTACCATGAGGGAGGCCTATGTCCAGCAGTGGACGTTTCCCGGCTGATGATGATGATGATGAAATCCAATGTGAACCTAAAAAATAATAATTACATCTCATGTACACCATATAATACCTCATCATCATCATCAACAGCCTATATACGTCCCCACTGCTGGGGCTCAGGCCTACTCTCCTACACAGTGTGTATGGGACATAGTCCACCACGCGGGACCAGCGGGGATCGGCGGACTTCACATGCCTGTTCAAGACATGCAGGTTTCCTCACGATGTTTTCCTTCACCGTTAAGCAATCGGATAATGTACTTGTAAATTATCTGCCTCCGTGTCTTAAAAATGGCAACACGTTTGTACTAACAACCCTGAGGTTCCATATTTTGATTGATTTTTTGTTTTTGTACATACAGTTTTGACCATAAGTCCCAATACCTATCAGTACTTGATTTGGTTGGCGGTAAGGCATTTTCTCGAGACCTGTCGATGTGGCGTACCACGAAAGAGGCCTATGTCCAGGAGTGGACGTTTCCTGTCTAATGATGATGATGATGAAGGCATTTTCTATGCCCACCTGACTTTTATTATATTTAGTCTGTTATGTAAATATTGTTTTAAATGTATTGTTTTGTCTATAATGTTTAATGTGTCATTCTATGGGGAGAGGGGCACATGTCCAACAGTGGACTCATGCAGCCAACCAGGTTGTGGAAGGACGGCCCGATACACGTTACACGGCAATTGCAAACATTAACACAAACTTGCATCACATATTCTTTTTGCGGAACTATCATAAAAGGAACATATTGTCAAAATCTCATAACCCTACATGGTTTCGTCTCTCAGTCACTTCTAACGCTGAGGTAATGTTTCAAAAACACTTTTAAACATTAACCACTGAAGCACCTTCTTTTGTATTTGCTATTTGAAATTAGTCAGGCATTGTAGCAATTCTGGACAGAACCCACTAAATTGGTTTTTGTATTCTGTTATACTACCTATATCACCCTCAAACAATTTTTGGCAAACCTTTTCAATGTACAGATAGACACGTCGTTCTCCATATATAGGTAAGTCGATTCTACAGGTTTTTTGAAGATATCTTTTTATTGCGTGAACCGATTTTGATAAAATAAAGCTTAGATGTTGCCTTGACCAACGCCTAATTTAATTGTGAAAACCGCATCAAATTTGGTTTTGTAATTTCGGAAATTAGCCGGTTCAGACAAACAGACAGACAGACAGACAAAATGTTTAAAAATGGTCCTATTGTGTTCTGTTACACTTCTTATGTCACCCTCAATCAGTTTTTGGCAAAAAATTTCAATGTACAGACACGTCGATTCTACAGATTTATTATAGTAATAGAAAGAATAGATAGAAGAAGAAGATAGAAGAAGAAGATAGAAGATAGAAGATGTAGGTGAAAACCGACGCAATTTTAAGAAATTCAAGTCATAGTATAATTCGTTTATAGTACAGTCAGTGGCGATAGTGCTGTCAGCCCTTGTGTACGTAGCTGGAAAAGGACATAATACTACTTTTTATTCGAATCGAACAAGTAGTTTTATTTTATTTATATTTATTAGACTATCAACAGTTGTTACGTTATCAAATATCATCATCATCAACAGCCTATATGTGTATTATGTTCCCACTGCAGGGGCTTAGGCCTACTCTCCTTCAGTATGGGCTCGCGGGCCAAGTGAGGATTGATAGACCTCACAGACACCTTTGAATTTCTTCTCAGTGTGCAGGTTTCCTCAAGATGTTTTCTTTCACCGCCCAACCATTGGTAATGACTGTTATCATTCGTACATTTATCATTCGTACATAAATCCCAAATGACAAATTAGAACTCATTGGTACAAGCCAGGATCGAACCCATACCTCGATTGTTCAAGTTCTAACGCTCTACACAACTGAGCTACCACGACTTTTATTATTATTAAGGCTTATAATTATAGTACATGTCTTATGCTAAATGTACAACTAATTAGATGTAAACAAAGTTCTCGTGGGATACTTCCTCAAGTCCACGCGGACCAAGTCACGGGCAAAAGCTAGTATTTATTGTACAGATGTCGTCGTAATATCGTCGACACTTTCTTGTACGCTTTGGTACCTAGCTTTCTATAATGTGTTTGATTCGACTGCCTCTGCTAATGAAGGATTTCTCTTGTCAAGTTAAAGGGAAAATGCCAGAGTTCGTTGCCGCATCCATTCAGTAGATTTAGGTGTCGGCTTCAAATTAAATATTTAGTTAACTGACGTGTAGTCTTCGTTAAAATGGCTGACAGTATTATATACTCTGTAAAAGGGGGATGCTATGCATTTTGCTCCGTGTAAAGCAAGTCTTAGAATTTTACCCAAGATGGAATAATATGAAAAAAATTCTCCTACGTCGTTTTACATATGAAGACGACGAAATTTTGCATTTTTTCATCACCTGATGGTAAGTTACCACAAGGCCTTTGGATGGAAAGCTTGCCCACACAGAAGGCTTAAGTTAAAGGCTTAGCTCTCGCAATTTTACCTTTCTTTATCTATCTAAAAACTAACCACCAATCAAACTTAGGATCCGGGAATAGAACCCGTCTCCTTGCGCCGACCAAATACAGTTTTTTTTTCTACATCTGGTGCACATAGGGCACTTTATGGTGAGATATGTAATGTGATATGGCAAATGGCATACCACTATTAAATAACGCTACTTTGAAAAATAAGTTTATATCCGTACATAAAAATAGGTATGCACACTAAAATGGCAGTTATTTACAAAAACATGTGCTAATTACTTAACACTGATAACATTGCCAAGGAGTGGTATGTAAGACGTGTGAATTTAGCAAAAAATAACTGTTTGAATACCGCAACGGCTAGCACATGTTACACAAAGATAGTTGTTATTTTGTGAGCGTCAAATACTGGTAATTTACAGGCATGCATACCCTGGAGATAAACATATTTCGATATCCGTGGACCACTCTTCACTTCCTTTTTTATTTTGCTTCCATAGCTTAGTGGCTTCTATTTGGACGAATAAATAATCTGGAATCACAAGTTCGATTCCTGGGGAAGCTAGTGATACCTGGTTTGGTTGCTTGGAAAGCATTATCACTTGGCCTTTATCTCACCTGATGGTACGTGACGGTGAGGCTGTTGGGTAGAAAGCGTGTGCACCCAGAAGCCGCTACTGGAGCACTGGCTCTGCTGCCTTTTATACCTCAACACAACATTGCGATTAGCACTGCTGCTACAGACTAGAGCTCATTAAGGTCCTGACTCAAACCGCTAATCGCTATCATTCGTTACCGGAACACAAAATGTCCTAATTGCCATAACATAGCTAATCAAGCGTACATAAAAAAGTGCCTGCCCTATCATCAACCAAACTGGCCACGGAGGCTGTAATTGTTTTAGTTAAACTTGAAAATTTTGAAACTTTATTTATATTAATATCATGAAGGACTGACTTTACATAGATTACCTTTGAATCGAATCGTAGAAAAGAAATGTGGTTATTTTGCCGAACTTGGATAGCATACTAGATTGATTGCCTACTTAATATCCATCTTTGCTTAGAATATTTAAGTGTGTCCAGCGACCCAAATATTCAAGGGTCGTCGAACTTAAATATAAGCAAAACAAAACAGATATTCCATGTCTAGATATACAGATATACAGTGAATCGTGATAAATAATAAAGTACAACTATGTAGTACAATTAAATGTAGTTGTTGATGTTGGCTAGTGTATCGCACCGCACGGTTTGTTTGTTTGTATCTTTTAGCACCTCAACGACACAACCAAATAGTTTTGAAATTTGGACACGAATGTAGAATGGCACACGGAGAGGTACAATTTATTATCCAGTAGAACTGTTAATGTGTAATGAGAACTCCGCCCGTATACTGGGGATACTCCTACAGCTCACAACACATTTCTTATGCGTACAGCTAAAATATGGAATGAACTACCGATTTCTGTGTTCCCCGAAAACTACAACTTGGGAATCTACAAAACAAAGAGGAAATAGGCACCTTCTAGACCAATGCGTAACATCGCTGACCTCATAGTCTATTAGCATCAAGTAAGATTGTGGTCAAAAGAAGATCTATCCTTTATATAAAAAATGTTACTGAAGCCTACGCAGACAAAGTCGTGGGAAGTAACAGACTAGTAAACAAAATATATCACTATTCTATCCACACGTTCATAAACAAATGAATAAGCAGTTTCGAAGGTAATTTGTAAATCCATACTAAATATTATAGTAAATGCGAAAGTGAATTTACTTGTCTTTAATACGCAACGGAGAGTCAAAATGGCTTGATATTTTGTATAGGGTTAGCTGAAGTGTCGGTAAAGGATAAGCTAATTTTGCGCTAGGGCAGTCGCAGGCAAAAGCTAGTGCAAGTGTAAATGTCTGAAGAATTCAGAAAAATAATTGTTGCATCAAATCCACTTTAGTTGGATACGCCCACTGTTGGATGTGCTTCCTTCAATGTTCGTCACGTCAGACTGCCGATGAGGGGACTTTCTCCACTTAGTAGGCGGATTAGGGACCTCAGTCAGGTGTTTTTGATACATAGTTGCTGCTGTCCATCCCCTTAGTTTTACCCTTTTACGACGCTCACTCCTGATCCTGATCATATTCTAAAGCCGAGAACACACGGCAACGTACGGTGGGTTGCGAAAATTTGTTTATCGATAGTGCTTCTTGTTATTTGAAATCTTAGCGAAATATCAGTCGGCCAAAAAGGAATTGGGTCAAAATATCGGTAATTTCATATCTTCCGGGTCTTTGTTAAAATCCATTATGTACAGATAATGTGGTTGAGATGGGAGCTAATGGGTCATACTATATTACTTATATGTATTCATACATATTTTATACATATATACAATACAATATACAAATCTGGGATGCAATTCACTAATCACAAACATTCATACAACCTCACGGCTCACGGATGACAGATTCGATATTGATGTTGGGTGCCTAGGAAACTAGAGATATCGTTAATGTTTGTCCTTAGTGAATTCCACGTCGCAAACGTCCACAGCCACAGGAAGTGTCTCGGGACCAGTCAATGTTGCATACCATGTAGAAGGCGCCGATGTCCTCAATATTAATCAGGTTTAATTGCATGCCTACGAGTATAAGCGTCTCTCTAATGGTGTCATTTTTTTCATTCGAATGTACTTGATGCTGTTGGTCCTGCGACCTCTACAGCTTCACCCGGACAATGGCGCTCAACCGGTACAGTTATTACTAGCAACAGGTCTAAGGGCGCCTCGGGCTCGTTTTCGGCTTAGGGTGTTGCTTTGTGGTGAAGAGATCGGAGAAAATCTGCCCGAAATGTGCCGATAGTTGCGGCAAGCGCTAGGATAGGTTTTATTGCTCGTCGTGTATTTGTAAAGTGTCGGTTTGGGGAACTAATGATGACGTTACACCTAGCACTTAACAAAAGAAATGACTGTTACTCACATTCGGCAGCCGTCAAACACATTCATGATAGCTACAGGTTTGATGCTATTATTTCTTCTTCTGATAATTCCACTAACGTACCAACCAGCTAACGCGATACCTGCCAGTAACACTGTAATATGGCTGGCGGTAGATATGTATATCAGTTTACACTTTTACAGATATGTTTCCAAAAAGTTACTTGGAACTTCAAGACGTCCAGTTTTAATTATAATTTGTGTTCAAGTTCAAAATCTTTATCCAGTATCTTTATTATATTCTTTAATCTATATACAAATAAATTATGTAAATAATGCCTCGGGACCGGTCATTGTGGCATACTATGAAGGATGCCTATGTCCAGCAGTGGACGTTCCCGGCTGATGATGATAAAATAAGGATTTCAATTTATTCAATTCGTAATTGTTGTGATTTTATATGGGCTCCAAGTTTGCTTACAATCCGCAGGTACTGGGTACGATTCACAGGGTGGTATTCATCGGTACTCGGTTTGGTTTGGCCATAGTGAAACGTCCACTGCTGGACATAGGCCTCCTTCATGGTGTGCCACATTGACAGGTACCGAGCTTTCATCCAGCAACTCCCTGCGACCTTAACCAGGTCGTCGGTCCATCTAGTAAGAGGACGGCCCAGTAGACGTTTCCCGGTACGCGGTCGCCACTTGAGAACTTTTACTCCCCACCTCTTCGAGCAATGTGGCCTGCCCATTTCCACTTCAGCCCATTGACTCGTCGAGCTATGTTTAATATCAGGCTCATACTCGAATGCTAAACGAAGGATTGAGTCGGATATAAATGCTCGTTATACTTCTTGGCATTGTTGGTCATTTTGCTCTGCGTGTGGCAACTACGAATTGATGTCTTTGTTCTAATCGCCTTTGTTGATTTGGTTCAGCTCGTGCCTCTTGTGATTGAAGTACCGACCGCAGAAAGTAGATAAATTAATAATTACTAATATCGCTAATGAAAAAAATAGGGATTGGTGTTAGACGGGTGTCAATTTGTGATTGTATGTTTTTTTTCTTCCAAAAAGTATTAAAAGTTTTGATAATGGATCGGACCACCCTTATCACGTAGGGGATATGAGAAAACTCTGTGCTGTTTACGGAATATAAAGTGATAGCAGTAGACGCGTAGTGTGAATGACTAACTGATCGAGTGGTAACTGATCAATTTTATCGACCGCCGAGAGTAGAAAATTATTAAAGTACTAATATCGCTATTAAAATAGTGGTTGGTGGCAGAGACATGAAAATTTAGGTTGCATGAATTTTAATGACAATTCATTAAAAAAATTAAAATAAAATGTTTGGTTCATAAACTAAAAAATAATAATTGTGGTGGACCACCACAGTTGAGGCTATGAAAAATAGTTTACATCCCATTTTCAGACATACTAAATATACCCACCAAATTCAGAAGAATCGGTCAAGCCGTTACGGAGGAGTTTTGTTACAATCACTGTGACACGAGAGTTTTATATATTAGAAGATATATTATATTAAACTGGCAAACCACAGGATCAGATGTTGTCTACAATATTGCACTCATAGTGCCACTTGTTGTTCGATAAAGTTAGCAACAATATTCCTGGTGGTGCCCTTTATCTTAACATTTATTATCGTGTGAGATAACATGCGAGATACGGACACGGCACGACCTTCGTCTACACCGCCGCCGGCACCGGTACCGGCGGAAACTTTAATTGTGTCTTGATCAAGCGAATGAATGAATTCCCTGCGTTTTTTTAAAGTCATTCAAACACTTATGTGACGTATAATGACGATAATGTACGATACACGTCACGGGGTTTAAATAATATATTGATCAAGAGAGAGAGAATAAATGTTTCATGAGTCTGAAATGAGCTGGACGATGGACTTGAGCCGCTCTTATAGACCGAACCGCGACATCGAACGGGCTTTCTTTTCACAATGAGATTTGACACAATCACCACTCTAGGCAGTTATTTAGCACAATATTATTTTAAAACTGGGACTACATAGTCAAGTGTGTAGGTTAAAGAGAAAACCGTGTGTCCGAGTAAATAACGTGTAATAACATGCTTGATATGATCCCTGGATTGTTCTTCAGAAAAGAAAGATTGCTACCTCAGTTGCTGATTTTTTCACCGTCACAAATCACAGAGCAAAAGGAGTATCAATGTAGCATTTTGAATACCTCAGGAACTCCACAGTTAATTTTTCACTGCCAATGTTTTATATTCGTACACAGCAACATTTGCCGCAGATTATGCAGTAATTACTGCCAGTGACCATTGACAGAATGTTGAAACGGTGAAATACTCACTGGTTAACAAAACTTATTCGAAACATGATGATTAGGTGGGCAGACCGCCTGAGAACAAGAGCTATCCAGCAGCTTTAGAAAGGTCCTTACCATTAGCGTTAATGTTTATTTTACAATTCTTTATTCATACTTTGTAAATCCAATATTTATGTATAAAAAAACCTTCAAAAAATATATCAGAGAGGTCGCTCACTCAATAATGAATCCACACTTGTACAATTACTTGCGCAAGTGTCATATGATGTGATGACGTAAATACAAGTATATCAACAAAACACAATTGATCAAAATTATAATACAATTTTTATTTATATATTTATGAAGGTAACGAGATATACTCCATTACTTAGTTCCAATATAGTTCAAGGACGTTCCCCACTTTACACCTGTGTAATGTATGCGAATCGACGAAGCCTTGTCTTCTTTGACATATGTTGTCACTCATGGTTAATACACTTCTTCAAAACTATCAATATTTGTTTATATGAAGATATTTACGGTTATTTTCATGAACATGTAGAATAATTAGTTACGTTTCAATTTCGATTGTCATTTTAGGGTTCCGTACATGAAATGCAAAAAAGGGTTATAGGATTACTTTGTTGTCCGTCTGTCTTCCTGTTTAGACCATTTTTCTCAGGAGTGCGTGGAGGTACCAATTTCAAATTAATATAAAATGCTGAAGTTTGCAATGTCTTCCAGCTGTAATAAAAATCAAACTTATGTAACGCAATAAAAATACGACCGTTTATGCAGCATATTTTTACGAGTTCACTAGAGAGTGCAACAAAACCAAAACCTATAAGATTCTTCCCACTGAAAAAATATTCATTGATTAATTAATTTGGATTTGACATGACTTCATAGTTTTTAGTACATTTCACATTAAGTAGAAACTAACCTTGCCCCTGAAAAGAAAAAGTTTATAAATCTCATTTTAAACCTTAGCATGTTTAATGTCAAATTGACATTTTGACTTCCGCTTCCGCAACATCTGAAGTGATCTGTGTTCCGCAACTTCATCACCTATATACGAGTACAGCCTGCGGAAGTGCATTGGATAATATACCTCCCACAAAAAGTTCAACCTACTAAACTCGGTCTAAAGATTTAAAGTATAAAAAACATTGTATTTCATAACTTATACTTTTGTATAATAGTTACGAAGGTGTGATCGAACCTTAATATCAGACAACCGCTCGACAAAAATTAAAACTGAATGTGGGCAGTCCCTCAACTTGAATTCTTATGTTAGTCATTTGTTTCTTTTCGTGAGTAACTTCATCTAGTGCGGTCGGAACCATCGAATTTTGAACTAAATATGGATGTTTCTACATTGAATAGTGCAATACCTCTTCAATATAAAGATACATTTACAGAATTTGTTCCTCGCTCCTCAAAAACGGTGAGTTTTTATTATGTAGCTCTAAAAATAGCACAAATTCAGTTTTGATTATTTTTCTTAGTAGAAATAGAAAGAAAATAGAAACAGAAATACTTTATTCGGCATAAATACAGTAGGCACATTTATTCTAGTCATTGTAACGAGCAGTTGTTATAAAAAGTATACAACCGACGTAAATAAATAAAAAGGAATGTGACTACTAGGTCAAATCCCTGCCGTTGATGGCGTTGAAATATTTATTTTAGAGATTAACTACTAATTTTTTAAAGTGTAATTATTGATAGTTCGTGGAACTAATACGTGCGATATCATTTTAAATCAACACTCATCCATAATATTAGTTCGTCCATTATAATATTTTAAGAAAATCTCTATAAAATCCATAAATAGGTTTGCATCTAAAATTATATAATAAAAATTTAATTTTCCTTTTTGACCAATTATATTTTTCGCATTTCACTTATTTTGCCTTCCGGTTGACCACAACCTCACCTGATGTTGGGTGGCGATTTGGAAGAGGATAGTAAGTTTGATACGGTCATATAGAAATACCCTGCTCACTAATAAAATCATAGTTTTTTTTAAAAAAGTTTACCTATTTTCAACCAACTGCAAAAAAGGAGGAGATTCTCAATTCGACGCGTATGTTTTTTTGTATGTTTGTTACGCGATAACTCCGCCAATATTGAACCGATTTTGACAATTATTTTTTGTTTGGTAGAGCATACTTCAGAGGTGGTCCGATAATTTTTTTATCACAGTTGATTAATCGTTCTTTTTTGGCTTTTAGTTCTTTTTGCACTCGTTAATTATAAAAGTGCATTTTAAGTTAGAAAAAAAAGCGTGCGTGGAAATTTTGTTAAATGATTGTGTTAAACAGTTTCATAATGTCCAAATACGTGTGAAATATAAGAAGAAGAAAGAAACCGTTCAAAATTTGGAAAATCTTCTAGTGATTCTATTCATATTATTCCAGGAGACAAAGAAAGCTGAAGTAGGATTTGTGAAAAAAACTGCTGGTAAACGGGGTGAGTTTTGTTAACTTAGATATGGTTAAAACGATTTTCAACATAAATATCCATATATACATATGTCAACAGTCCAATGATTTATTTATGACGATAACGATTTCTACAGTTTACTTTTCTTGGATCAGAAAAAAATAATTTAGCGTCAGTTCAGTTACGTAGCTTACTTATCTTAACGTAAGCTTGATTGTTTAACTACTAAGCGTCGGTGGCGCAGTGGATAAGGCGCGGACTCTCAATCTGAGGGTACCGGGTTCGAATCCAGCCGTGTACCTATGAGTTGTTTTTCAATTCAAGTACATTATCCGATTGCTTAACGGTGAAGGAAAACATCGTGAGGAAACCTGCATGTCTTGAACAGGCATGTGAAGTCCGCCGATCCGCACTGGGCCCGCGTGGTGGACTATGGCCCATACACTCTCTGTAGGAGAGTAGGCCTGAGCCCCTCCAATGTTGATGATGAAGCTTGGTTGTAATGAACAAATGATTTAAAAAATTCAGCAACTAAACCATTTTACTCAGTCAAATTTGTCTGAATGATACATATATTTTATTCGTAAGTTTTGTTAACGCACTCGTTGTTATAAGGTATAATTGTAACGAATGTAATTACAGCACACTTTATTTTGAATAATTAATTTTAATATATCGTTATATTTTAATATTAATACTCGTAGTGTATATATTCTGTATTGTGAATTGGTTGGACAGGTTTTAAATGAATGAACAAGTAGTCATCAAAGCCGGGTTTAGTTCAAGTTTGTCGGAGCAAAATGCGTTTTTGGAATAACATTTAAATAGGACCTTCGCACACAGGTTATAAATTTGAAATTTATTCGTTCAGTCAGGGTCGTTTCGTTTGGCTGCGACACGGTTATACAGGGTGGTCCAAAATGTGACGTCCAAAAATTTTTTTTAGATTCCTTACACCTGGGTGTATCCGAAAATACCCCATGTATGTTCCGCGATTTTTTGTAGTTTAGAAGTTATGATTTTTTAAATGTATATTTCGAATTTTCTGCCGGAGCGACTTAAAATAATCGTAACTTGTTTAATAGTAAGGTTTTTTTATTTATTTTTTCTCGAAAGTGATCGTCTTGAATCACCCTTTCTACTTTATTATCAACTACACAACGTTATTCATTACAAGTTACCGAAAAAAGGGATGAAAGTAAAAATTTTAGGTTTGAGTTGAACGGAGCCAAATTTTCAAAAATTTCTTAATAATACAAAATTAATGTTTCATTGGTTCAAACTAATTTTAAAAACTCCAGCAGTTTGTCAGCTTACCAAATAATAATAAAAAAGTTGTTCTTAATAGGCGATTTTACGACGAAATTGGCTTCAGAACTTAGTTAGGTGAGAATTCATAAAGAAAAAATTTTGTCAAAAAAAAATATTAAGCTTATTTTGTTTTCATTTTTATGGCCTACATTAGCAAGGCATCATCAAAAGCATTCAAATAATTTCAAATTGAACGATCAGTGACACATTAGAAAACATTTTATTTTAAAAAAGCTTAGTTTAGTTTTTATTAATACGGTTATTTTGGTTTATTTTTAGCATCAATAAAAGAAAACACAAATTAAGTTCAACTACTTTATTAAAGAAGATTTTCAAAATGACGCCCTTCAACTTCGATACACAATCGGCAACGTCTTAAAAAGTTATCTTTTAGTCTGCGGAAAGCGCTTGAATTTTGTCTGACTTTCGTCGCTGCTTCTCTCAATTTTCGTCTCAGTTCTTCTTCGGAGTTAGTTTGCTGAGCATAGACAACTTCTTTGTAGTAACCCCAAATAAAAAAATCTATTGGGTTCAAGTCCGGTGAACGTGCAGGCCATTCGATTGGGCCGCCACGCCCAATCCATCTGCCCGGGTATGTTTCATTAAGGTGCCCCCTCACTTGGCGTGCGTAATGGCAAGGAGCACCATCATTTTGGAATATCATGTGCCTTCTTGTTTCCAAGTTTACATCTTCCAGCAATTCAAAAAGGTTGTTCTGCAAAAAGTTTAGATATGTGTCTCCATCCAACCTAGACGGCAGCTCGAAAGGCCCAATCAGTTCTCCATTTACAATTCCCGACCACATGTTTACGCTGTATCGATGTTGAAAATTTGATGCTCTTGCAAGGTGTGGGTTTTCAATTTCCCAGCTGTGATAGTTATGGATATTAAATACTCCAGTGTTTTCAAAACGGGATTCATCGGTCCATAAGATCTTATTAAAAAAATCTGGGTCTTCCTGACACCTTTGTATCATTGTTTCGCAGAAAGCAACTCTTCTAGGGTAATCTGAAGCTTGTAGCTCCTGAACGCGCTGAATGTGGTAAGCGTGGTAGCCTTCTGAAAAAAGAAAAGGACTATTACTCACCACCTAGGCAGGAAGAAGTCTAATACCTGGCATTGTATCTGTGATTTATGTTTTGTGTAAATAAAAAACAAAACGACATACCATTTTTCAATATCCTTAGAACTGAGGTCCGTGGTATTCCAGTCCTTCTGGTTATTGCTCTGGAACTCGTAGAAGAGTCTCTTTCTACAGCTGCGATGACTTCATCTCTTCTGTCCGGATCTACTCTGGGTACTCCTTCGTGCCTTTGGCTACGACCGGGGATACGCCCGGCCATCAGCGTATTATGAGTATTAATAAATACCCTATGGTCCGGGTAATGGTCCAGTATTTCTCCTCGCCGGTCCAGTTGTTGACGATATAGCCTTGCGGCTAAATGACCGTTTCCTTTGGCCATACCATAGTAAAAGTGCATTTCTGCGTACTGGCTTAGACTAAAATTACTCATGTTGCCGTCAGTAACACAAGCACAAGTCAGTCGTAAGGCAAATCGGAGTCCGTAACACAAGCACAAGTCAGTCGTAAGGCAAATCGGAGTCCGTAACACAAGCACAAGTTAGTCGTAAGGCAAATCGGAGTCCAGTAACAAAGCGAAAGTAGGTTCAAAATATCGGTATCGGAAAGAAGCAACGTCAAGTAGTATCACACGCGATGGAAGTGAGTGAACGACTAGCGGACGGACGATACAGTGAGATGCTACGGAGAATGTATGGGGAGAGGGGGGAGAGGGAAGTGCAGGTAAAAAACCCCTAGCGCGCACGGCTGACTTTTGTGGCCAAGACAGTAGGTCTTTCTCTTTCGTACTTCTACGCAACCATAACAGTGCGAAAGAGAAAGACCTTACTGGCCTGGCGCCTTTTGAAACGTGTTATTTATTGCTTTGTGTCATTGTGTGTGATTGGCCTTGAAGTAGATTTTGGTTTAATTCTAGCTTTCATAATTTCATGTCTAAAAACAGAAAATGAAATGTGTCACTGATCGTTCAATTTGAGATTATTTGAATGCTTTTGATGCCTTGCTAATGTAGGCCATAAAAATGAAAAAAAAAATAAGCTTAAACATTTTTTACGACAACATTTTTTTTTTATGCATTCTCACCTAACTAAGTTCTGAAGCCAATTTCGTCGTAAAATCGCCTATTAAGAACAACTTTTTTATTATTATTTGGTAAGCTGACAAACTGCTGGAGTTTTTAAAATTAGTTTGAACCAATGAAACATTAATTTTGTATTATTAAGAAATTTTTGAAAATTTTGCTCCGTTCAACTCAAACCTAAAATTTTTACTTTCATCCCTTTTTTCGGTAACTTGTAATGAATAACGTTGTGTAGTTGATAATAAAGTA
This sequence comes from Carcina quercana, assembly GCA_910589575.2. Lineage (NCBI taxonomy): Eukaryota > Metazoa > Arthropoda > Insecta > Lepidoptera > Depressariidae > Carcina > Carcina quercana. The sequence continues at coordinate 5,382,919 of OU342439.1, forward strand.
GAAAGGGTGATTCAAGACGATCACTTTCGAGAAAAAATAAATAAAAAAACCTTACTATTAAACAAGTTACGATTATTTTAAGTCGCTCCGGCAGAAAATTCGAAATATACATTTAAAAAATCATAACTTCTAAACTACAAAAAATCGCGGAACATACATGGGGTATTTTCGGATACACCCAGGTGTAAGGAATCTAAAAAAATTTTTTGGACGTCACATTTTGGACCACCCTGTATAATCCACTCCATTTGACGTCATTTTGCACTACAGTGTCTTAATTTTCTCTATTGTCTTATTATAAAGCTTTTGTAAAGATATTAATAAGATATTTTGACAATTAACAGGCTCCTGTTTTGGATGTGTTTGCATATTTTTGTGTTTTGTTGGTACCGAAAAAAGATTTGTGGTAAGGTTCACAAGTTTTTATTTATTAAAATAGACATACCATCGACATGAACACGAATATTACACAAAAACCTTAAATTACACTTATTCTAGGTGACACATCATTACAGGTATATACAACATTTAAAAATTAAAGAAACCTTAGAACTAATAATAATAATAATGACATTTTAAAACAGAATTACTCAACAATTGAGTATTTAGTGATGATGTGTGATGATTGGATGAACAGTGCATTCGAACCTTTTTGAGCGAGTCGACCTTCATGAAAATTGATGAATAGAATTTTACAACTAAATACAATTTCATTCAGTATTTGTGATTTTAAAGTTTTACGTGTAACCACAATAACGTACCTATATTAAGGTGATTTGCACGATCAAAATTTCGTTGACCTAACGTACATCTTTTAGAAGAGTAACGCTTACAAATATCCAAATCATTGTATTATAAATAATGTCGGGAAATGAATATCATTACAACATCGCTTTAAATTTTCTACATCATCAGCCAGGAAACGTCCACTGCTGGACATAGGCCTCCTTCATGGTACTTCACATTGACTGGTCCCGAGCCACCTTCATCCAGTTTAACCAGGTCGTCGGTCCACCTAGTAGGGGGACGGCCCGATAGACGTTTCCAACATGGTCGCCACTCGAGAACTTTTACTCTCCACCGGCTATCGGTTCTTTGAGCGATGTGGCCTGTCCATTGCCACTTCAGCTCACTGACTCGTCGAGCTATCATGGCTATCGCTAAACGTGGTCCTTTACTGTGGGCCGAATAAACAAGCTCAATGTCACTCAGCGAGCAATGGAACGAGCTATGCTCGGAATTTCTTTACGTGATCTAATCCGGAATGAGGAAGTCCGTAGACGAACGAAGGTCACCGATAATTTTATTATTATTTAATAATTGATTATTGTTCAAAACGCCATCTCGTGACCATTACCTGCATAACGGCTATCGTAGCGTACATTAAATTTGTAAGTTAGTGATCATAATAAAAATATTATTTTTATCTTGATATTGAAAAATATAACAGTCAATAAAAAAACCTGTAAAATGTGGTCACGAAGCAATTCTTATTACGACACAACGAAATTTCTAACTATTTACACACTGCTTGAGCATAATATGTAATGTTTAATTCAATGTCATATCTCTAGGCAACTACTTATCAAAGTCAGCTTTTCTATTTGAAAAGATAAGGGAAAAACAAACGTTGGTACGGAAGCACTCTGATTGGTTAGAACGTCTTGGTCACGACTATCCTTTGTTCGATTTAGGGCAGATTCTTGCTACCTAAGGTTGTTGTGTGCCAGCAAAGAGATTTAAGGCCTCCTACAAAGTTTCATACTAAATTTCTGTTGACAAAATCTTTTAAAATATAATAGCTGGATTTGTGTAGTAACTATCTAAAAATAGGACATCAGATTGTGATGTCGCGAAATGAGTATCATTAACATACAACTTCACAGTGAATCACAATTTTCATTTTAAACACTTTTCTATTATTGATCAAAGCGCCACCTGTGAACCATTAGCTGCGTAACGGTTATTGTAACTAACTGTGAAGTTGTAAATTAAAGATATTTATTTCGCGACACTATAATTTCATCTGCTATTTTTAGGTAATTACTTATCAAAGCCAGCTATTCCATTTTAAAAGATTATGGCAACAGAAATTTAGTATAGAAGCATTAGGAGAGGGATAACATTAATCATCATATGTAAGTAACGTGTAACGAATTTGATCTGACAGACACCCCTCAAGACGTGAAGCAAGACCCGGCGGTTCTAGAAGCACACGTCAAATGTGACTCAAAGCACCACACTCCGGAGCCGTCAACGAGCAGCCATTCTTCAGAAGAAGGTAGCACGTTTCATCTTCTATCTAATATTACTCCTTGTCGAGGTCAAATTGGGATCAATTATTGATTTTGAGGGAGGTGCTTGAACCTGAATGACCCATTAAGCCCGTGATACTCCGTTTAATATCTTGAATTCATTGGATGCCTTATTATTGTATCTATTCGAACATGTATCGATACAAATAAACCTTATGGAATGAGAAATTTAATTATGCATCAGTCATTGGGAAAATAAATAATAAAAACGTGTGGTCTCGGCTTTAGAATAGGACCATGACACCCGGCAATGCGACTAAGGGAAAGCTAATCAGGAGATGGGCAGCAGGATCTACTTACCTACCTAATCTTATTGCTATCACTAATCTGCCTGCGAAGCCTGCCTGTCTGATATGTCGATCTATGAGGGATGCTCTTGTCCAACAGTAGACTCGAGCAGATTATGAAAGCAAGGGATTGTGATAAGGTACTCTCTTGTAAAAACATGATTGGTATGACAAAGACCCACATATATAAAACCCGCTACGTGCGATGCTCACACGCAGCAATGGACTTACACCACCTGATCCCCAGTTTAAACTGGAATACAATCATACGTAACACTATTATAGTTGAGTGTTACTGTTACTCAAACATTCATGTATTTCAGCTGTCTCTCCAAACAATAAGGATGGCTAAATGAAGAACAACACATCTTGATTACTCCAGACCTTATCGAAAACTCACAAAATTTTGTCATTGCTGTTAGTCGTGAATATAGAGCTCACAATTTTTTTTATAAATGATTTAAATATTATCGGTGGTGCAAATTTGTATAAAAACCAGGGGTGTACTCAGTGTGGGTGGGTCACTTTTTCTATCAATGTGTCGGACACCTGATATTGTTTTGCTCACCCAGAAGCCTATTTTTTAAACGGACGGATTGAAACATTTTGTAGTGTACACTGTTGTCTAACCGCGAGCAATATACTGTATGATGTCGGGTTTTGGCATCTTCTAGTATCGGTTTCGTTTATAGTTATAATTATTACATCAACAATTTAACAAATAGAAAAAATTGAATATCGTTACGCATCATAATTTAGTTTTGCCATTATTTGTAATCTAATCTTAGGTGTTATAGATTCCGAAGCTGACAGTCGGAAATTGATCACCAGTCTTTGGCTGTGTTGACTTCAGAAAGTACCCCATTGAAAAAACTAGTTAAAACTCCTTTCATACTCGTAATAAAAAGGAGCACCTATCTTTCTCCTACACTTTACTCAACTGTCACTTTACAAACATTACAAGTAACCTAGCACCCAAGCCTCTCTGTTGACGTGAGCTGAAGGCAAAGACATTTAACATTAGTAGTAATAGACCGGACAAAGCAAACAAAATTTTTAATCCTAAACTTATTACCAATTGGTAATAAGTTACTTAATGTAGTGTCACATGACGTCACGCGGCCGTACAAGACATTTGACATACCGTTGACTTTTGAGATCAAAATGTTTATATGAAACGTTTCCCAATGCCCGCTCTATAACCTATTACTATATTTAAATCTCTCTGGCTGAAGGAAGGACAAATAAGCTCATGTTGTACCATTCGCATTACTTTTCTCTTTTGGAGTCGAGGTCACAAGGACAATAGGCTAGGTATTGTATTATGTATGTCGTCATAATGAATCATCCTGCCTGCCCTGTAAAGAGTGTATAGCCACCACTCAGACAGTCTCCACAAGGCGCGTATAAGATATTGTACTCAGGATTGAACTGATTTTATTATAAGTCTAATGCATTATACTAAAAAAACTTTCCATTCTAATACTTCAGTCCTAAAACCCACAACCTAAATCACTTTAGTGTAAGCGTAATACTTTTTTTCCACTTGGTATACCTTTTATTTTATATCTCTTAATTTTATATGTTACTAAGCGGCTTCGTCCGCGTGGACTTCAAAAAGTATCCCGCGGGGACTTCGTGATGGATCGGGATAAAAAGTAGTCTTATTTCCTTTACCGGCCCTAAAACTATTCCTAAAAAAATAAGATCATTATATTATCGTAAGAAAGGAAGGACAAACAAACATGACAACTCACACGATCAAATGTTGTTGCATATCTCAGCAGTAGATAGATACTTTTTAGCCTTCGTAGCAATTTAACTTATATGTAAAAGACTTCAACGTCAGCTATTGATTGCATCGCATCATTTTAGTTAGGGGCGAAGTTTGTAAGACGGATGTACAATTATTATAATAATGATATAATACGGATATACCATTTTACAAATCCACATGATATACAATAGGCCACGTAAAATTACATATAAATTACATGGATATTCAGTGTTCATTCATTCGGGTTATAGATCGTCGATCATTCATTCATTCATTACATGCACCATGGGGAGACTTATTGTTTATCTGTGAGCTTTTCCCGGATGATGATGGCAACGAATGAAATGAACACGGTTCAAGTTATTTTATGTTTTAGTTGTATGACTATAAAAAAAGCTATCCAATCAGAAAACAATGCTAGTCCTAAATGAAAAGAGATGATTCGAATCAAAATACAGGCCTTGGATGTAATAGTTGTATGTGTGAGGCCAGTTGTAATTTAAAAATTCAGGCTGCCGAATTAAGCTTTGATAGTTAATAAATAATAATGTCGTAGAAAAATATGTTCAGCCATACATTTTCGGCAAAAAATTGTCAATGTCTTAAAATAAGATTTTTCACGTTTAATTCAATTATAAAGCCCACTGCCTATAAAGATAAGTAGTCTTGGGGAATACCGAAGTCGTCAGAATATCACTCCTCAAAAGTACATCGACCTTTGTACAGTATCGCAAAAAGCTCTCGGCAAGGGGTCGTTGTTTTCATTGAAATGGTGCCTACAAATTGTATACTTTTGTACTTGACACGTGTACAAGGATTGCTCTAAAAGCGTAACAAAAAATAATATAAAAAGTTCTAGCTTAGCACAATCGATCTATCTGTTGCGTCGTCCACCGTCATCGCAACCAGCGCAGCGTTATAACGGGACCCAGTTTACTAATAAAACTAAAACTGTTGAACATACGTTTAGAACAGTTGGTTTGTTAGCATCTAAAAGTGAGTATGATAAACGTGTTGTTTGAAATCGTATATAAAAGTGCGTCTCTCGATGTATGCTAATTTTATATTACGTGTACTTGTTTGGCTGACCTTTATTTATAGTGTTCGTTGTATTGGAATCAGCGATTTAAGTTTTTTCAAATGTAATCTCCAGGTCTAGTGCCCAAAAGAACATCCATACAAAATGCTGCCAAGTCAATTTGATTCAAACTATAAAACGGTATTTTAAACGGTGAAATATTTTTATTTTGTTTATGTTTCTGTCTACACGTTGTATATACTTCAAAAATATGTTATGTAAATGAGATTGAAAATTTAAAATAGAATTCATACCTCAAGCCACCAAATCCATGGCCTTGCAAGGTATGCTTTATGTTGAAGCCCTAGCACGCCGAGACTCGAATATTGTACATAATTACACTGGCCTCTACAGCTCGAATCTCGATTCTTTTTTTGAATACTTAGGTCCAGACAGGTTCTTAGCTGGCGAAGTAGCTCAAGTACTAAATTGAAGGCTACTTAAGGCAATTAGCAGTAAAAAGGTGCCTCTTACACACTTTAGTATAAAGCCGATCATCAAGATATTAATGGAACTCGTTGGTAGCGTTCCGTAATCCTATAAAAAGAGATTTTTTTCTCTAGCTTGTTATTGAAATTATAAGAAGTAAGAAAAGATTTGATACAATCTCGGATGCAGTTCACTAAATACAATCATCCTTACAACCTCATGGTCCACGGTTGTCTTTGCTGATGTCATTCGATATTGATCCATGTTACACACAAAATGCCATTATATATTAGCTATCCACACTTTCACAAAGAGACTGTTTGTCCTTCCATTATATCGTAACGGAGATTCTGAAAGACAGGATTTTTTGTATATAAATAATCTCGAAATGTATTTTATTGCTGGCTAATAAAATCTATGTATACGTCACGTCGCTCACCAATATATATAAAACCCTAGTGCTCGACTCGCATTTGACACATTTTTATTTTGAAAGCCCAATTTTTTTGCAGACTTGAGTTCTATTTTTTGCTACATTCCATTTTAATTAAAATAATATCTTAGCAGATGGGATCTTTCCCACAGTCAATCTCTGCAAACAAACAAAGTATAACAAAGTTACACCACAGTGTGACAAGGAAATTAATTTCGCAACAGTATAACAACTTTTTCATGAGAAGCCTTACAAGGGACTTTAGCGTAGTTGAATCAAGTTAGATTGGTCTGGAGTTGTATTTACCTATATGTATTCCATAAATACATTTAAATAAAACTCATCAAAAGAAAATAATGTTACTGCATTCATGTAAAGCTTCTAGATTTCGTTTAGTCATTTCATTTTAAACGTTTTCTAAAAATGGTACTGCAACATAAAACAGTATTTTACAAGATAGTTCCGACATCTTTGAAATCTTAGCCATTTTAACACGCGCGAATGGCGGGCAGTGACATCACGGATATACTCGTAGCTCGTAGTCCGATTTGTACAGTGTTTTTTTGCACCAAGTGACTAGATGAAACGGAAGGCTCTCAATAAACGTAAAATAGTAACTAATAACTAGTAACTTTATTTATTGCAGAGCCCCAGAAGAAGAAGCACAGTTTTGAAGACATGATCCACGAGTGCCAGGCTGCTCTGTCGTCTCTCAGGCCTGACCAGTTGGACCTGCTGCTGAGGTTTGCTGACACTCTTAGGAAGCAGAGGATCGCCAACCAGATGGCACTAGTGAGTGACCTCTGAGTGCCCTCAGATAGCAGATATAACTACTATTTTGCCGACTCTATGCGCTAATGGTTACACAATGAGACTGATAATCCAGAGATCGTGTGGTTGATACCCTCTCAGTTTGATTGGTGGTAGGAATTTTTTATGGCCATCTGGATAGCTGCCAACACTACGTTTTTAGGGTTCCGACCTATTACTAAGTAACTAACCAATCCTTAATTTGACCGCACTTTCGGAATACAAGGTGATAGTAGAAGATATCAGAAGTAAACACTGCTGCTTTACTAGAATTTTTCCTTTCACGTCTTTTACAACTTGGGGTGTATCTATTGTACAGCAGGGACATGAATTTATGGAATTGCTTTTTCTTTTTCTTCAGGAATGTGGGTTCTGCAAGAAAAATGGAGAACCATCGTCATGGTACTCGACGCATGCGCTGCGCAACGGTCGCGGCCGCGTGACGTGTCCCGTTCTGCGGGTGTACTGCTGCCCGCGCTGCGGGGCCACCGGCGATCACGCGCACACAATCAAATACTGTCCCAATAATATGTTCTGGTAAATATTTTTCTACTATGTTCTCGGCTTTAGAATAGGGTGTCGTAAAAAGCGAAGACGACTGGCAGCAATATCTACCTTCGTATCAACTAATTTATCTGCCGATCGTGATTAAGACCCTTCCCTTCATAGAATGTCTGTTTGACATGGTTATCTATCAGGGAAGCTCATGTTTATCATTCGACAAAAATCTTATCATCATCAACCGCATAGAGTGATATGGTTAGGTTTTTTCCTCCAAACTATGTAATTCAAAGTCAGGCTCAATTAGTCTGTCAGAAAACTAGTGAAATGAACAAAGGTGTTCAACTGTTCAGTCTATAGCAAATATACATGTATATTTTTAAATTTGGAATACATTTTTATTTCTTATATAATTTTTTTCATCTTCTTGTGTAAAAGCTGGATAATCACTGCCCCTCGGGACCACACCTAATCCAATCGCAGAGGTACTTTCATTACTTTTTGACGTCACTGAGTTTACCGCCTACCGGTCGGGTAGATAAGAGAGCGTGAAAGAAACTTAAAGTAATGATATCTTTTGAAACGGGCTGAGTCTGATAGTAGCAGCCTATTCACAGTTGGGGCTCAGGAGCTACAACTTCGGAATTCCAGGTGAACCCACGCTCTGTGATCCCCAACGTCATGGCGGCGTAGTTGGGTAGTGTCACCCCATATTATCCCCTAGGTGCCATAAAATACGACCAAGGAAAAACTTACAACTGATATTTTACTATGTGTACGTATATCACAAACATTTTACTGCGATCACCAATCCACTTGCTAATTGTGGCGAATTTCTTTACGGCATTGTCGTTTGACGTGGCGAGCTATGGCTCAAATCCAACCTCATCAGCTACTTTGTTTTGTTGTCAATTAATAAATGAGTAGTACACATTATTTCTGTTTTGTTTCAGATCTGGGGAGCAGTTGAGTTACAAGTAGATAACTTTGTACATTGTTTTAAATAAAAGTTTTAAAATCAACTGTCCTTTATATAATGCATTTTTGACGTTTCCCGTTATATGAAACGAATTTTAACTGACTTCCAAAAATAACGAAGTTCAAGTCACGGATTTGTAAAGAATGTACGGATTCCACCTCGTCTAATAATGAGTGAGGTACGAGTTCGAGAACGAGAGAGGTTCTGGATCGGATTTTTTATTATATACGAGTATATCAACGACTTGGAACCAGATAAAATTTAATCATTCCACTTTTTAGAATTATCATATCAACCTAGTGAATCCGCCATCTTACTCAGTGGAGGAAACAATATGCCACAAATTGGACCAATTCGATTCGCTCACTAAAACACACCCAAAATAAACTTCTCTCAAATTAGATCTATGGCATGCGTAAGATGAATCAATGACACAGTTCAATTACATTGATCCCTATTATCCATTAATCTTTATAAAATATTGATTTACAAGAAAATATGTTTGTGTTTAGCCTCGTATAAAGGATTCTTCAGACTGACGCCCCAATATATTTGGGTGTAGGGCGTAGGGAGGTTGGTGCCTGCCTATGTTTTGTGGCAATATTTTAGGAGGACTAAATTGAGCTCATTTTTAATCTCTTTCTAATTGTTAGCCGGATAAGTATAGTGCTAATATTATGCCTTAGATCACGAGGACAGGGTTAGATGATTAGATTAAAAACAAGCCAAGTGCGAGTCGGACTCGCGCTCGAAAGGTTCCGTACCATTATCTATAAAAACGTTAAAAAGATAACGTAACTTAAGTATTTATTTTTTCGTTTTTTTTTTGTAATTGTTGTTATAGCGACAACAGAAATACATCGTGTGTGAAAATTTCAACTATTTAATTATCACGATACAGCCTGGTGACTAACGGACAGCGGCGTCTTAGTAATAAGGGCGCATTGGGTAAGCAGCCCTAAAAACTGGTCAAGTGCGAGGACTCTCGCAGGAAGGGTTCCGAACCATGTGAAGAAACGGACTGATATTATTAACTTGACATAAGAGTATGCAGCAAGCTCGAGTTTCCATACAAACGCAGTTACGTCCTTATTTTTGAATAATACGTTGCATCATCATAAAATGTTATTATAAAGAAAATAGAACGAGTATAAGTGTTGCATTTTAGACCACCAAAACCCTGTTCAGATCGGCTGAATATTACAGCCAAAATATGGTTTAGATTTAAGTCAAACCCTATTCTAGATATTGATTAAACTATGTAGTTGATTTTATGGTTAAACTACAAAATTATGATGCGAATTTGCAGCCGAACACTCTAGCGCGGGGTACATTTCAGTTCAGATACTCACTCTGGAATTATTTTATTAAAACATTTCGTTCCGTTTTCGTTGGGCGTCCGCGTCCTTCCTGAATGTACCTTGAGCGTTTTTCAGAGCAAACAGAATTAATGGAACTGAAACAAGAAGTTTAATTGAATTTTAAGGGCAAAAACAATCTACAATATGAATTTCCAGGTAAAATTCCGAGAGAACTCTCAGATATTAATGAGAAGAGACGACTCCCGGAGAGGGGTCCTTGCTGTACTACGGTACGTTCTTTTAGAGCTTGCTTTTTTAGTATAAATTCTCATAATTTCTATTCTTCGCGTGGAAAGCTTCAGCTACTTTGGTATGTCCATTACTTTTTTTACGTTACTGAATGTACCGTTTTTCTTTAAAGTTTATTTGTAAACTATGAAGGAGTCATATCTTTTATAGTAGCGAACAAACTGAATCCTAAAACCTAATATGTAAAGTCGAGCCGATCTCGTAAACTAGGGGTCCTGTACAATATTTAACACAGATCGATTGGGGATTTGATTTATCGATATTTAAATGTTTTTTCTTATTTGTTGTTTTAGCGGCCAACTCTGTAAACATTTCAAGTGTCAAACTATTACGTTTCAAAATATTCATCCCTGTGACAGACGCACGGTCAAATGGACAGTGAGTGGAGCCATCGCAATAGGGTCCTGTTGGGCACACATTGGGTACGAAAATGTCATCAACTCAAGCATACCTAACTGTTTATAATGTATACTAAATTAATTAATTCTATTTATTTACATAGACTTGACTTGATAGACTTACTTTTTGTAATGTATTTATATCAGTGTAGCGGTCGCTGATTTACGTGAGCCGAAGTGATGATTGAATAATTAATTGACTAAATCGTGATGATGTAATGTTATTTACGTTAGTAAGTAATGAAATGTCCTAGTAACCTACAATTAATTTAAGATTACATTAACTTGAAGGCAATTTTCGTCATTTTACAATGTTAGATTATTTTAAATTCCAAGTTCAGCATATTTAAGGCTTTAATATTTTTGGAGTAAACCGGACACTAGAGGCTACGTGGTATATTCACTGACCCATGACACAGAAATGACGTAACTTCAAATTGCTTGACAAGAACTCTGTGCCGAAGAAATGCGTTCAAACTTTTAAAACGGCCATTTTAACTGTAATTTATTTATTCGTAGGTAATTTCCTAACAAGATATAATATATTATTAAAACAATATAAATTTTAAACCTACTACTGGTCTTTTTTACTAAATTAATAATTATAGTTAATCTAGGTCTAATTAGTAAAATAAAACGTATATTTAACAAACGGAATATTTAACAAAAATCGGAGTTCATGTATGTATTCCTCCCTATACATACATACCTATATATTTTTGGAATGTACTTTCATATGTTACCTAACACATGTTGGATTTTACGTGACGTCATATAGCGTATAACCTGTTAAATAGCACTGCGCTTCTAATGAGCTCATTTGTAAAAATACGACGAGATGGTTTAGAAGATATGAGTGAATAAAAATATCTTACATTCACACAAAACGTGCTAAAATTATTGTCCGCCTTTTGAATTTGTCGCAGATGGTAAAAGACGCTGTGCCCTATGATTGAATTGTACGAGTTTGTTTCGATTACATATAACCCTATCACTAAGACTTCGTTGTCCGTCCGTCTGTCACCAGGCTGTATCTCATGAACCGTGATAGTTAAACAGTTGAAATTTTCTTAGATGATGTATTTCTGTTGCCGCTATATCAACATATACTTAAAAACAGAATAAAATAAATATTTAAGGGGTTTCCATAAAAAAGTTATTTATTTGGATACAATATTGTTGTACTCGAGTGTACAAAAGTGAAGCACAATGAAAAATGGCGCCGTATCCTGTGCTGTCTGTTACCATTTGGTTATCATATGTCATTCCTTATATGTGATGCTAAATGTGTAGCATTGTGAAGCCCAAAAATAACTTCGCTCCCTCACTTACCTACAGCCTGCCAGCTATAATACAAACATGGCTATGTCTTAAAAATATTGTCATTTTATGTTCCTCATTCTTGTTACAAATCCCAAATTAACCAATCTCAGTTACGAAGCGACCAAGAATTTAATACCTAATTTGTAACCAGTTACGAGAGGACTATGCCCCGTTTCGAAACTGTTTACCGAATTTCATTTAAGAAATACGGGAAGCCAGCAAGTTTCTTTCAATTTATTTTAAAACCTTATAAAAACCTATTGCGTCTCGCCGTCATGGCGATGTAAGAGTATAAAATGTAGATTATTTTTTTACTTGAAATAATGACATGGTTCTTGACCACCATGTCTAGATAATAACCATGTTATTATAACCTGTTTTCTATGGGAACTAAGAACAATGGAATACTCGTCAAACAACTAACCTACCTTAACTAGATATATGTATGTAGAACTTAGCTGTTATTATTATTCAGTTTTTATTACTTTTCACTGTAATCTACGTGGACAACTCCTTACCTACCCGCGGGTAGTAGCGAAATATTTTATATGCTTCCATAGCATAGGTCTCTCCAAAAACCCTTAGTCCCTGACGGCAGGTTAGGAAGAAAACGATAGTTCTATTCTAAAGCTGAAACCACACAACCTAGAAATATTGTTTATTGACAAATTGAAAACTTAAATATTGAAAACAAAGACAAATATGAAATAATAGTATAAGTACCTACTGTACGTACAATTTGAATCGTAATTCACACTGGATTTCATACAGAAAATAAACTTAAAGTAGTCCTACTTACATGTGTGTACATAAACGAAAAATTATAAATATTGAATAGCTAAGTACGAGTATGTGGTGTTGCAAGAGATGTGACCTTCGACCGCAGCTTTAGTATTACGCTAGGGGAACTCCCCTAGCCAGACTTGGGGTAGGACCTTAACAATGCAGAAGTACTCGGGTATCTAAAGAGTGAACGAACAACCGGTTGTGATTACAAGTAGGTATATGTAAAAAAATTGCGTGGACTTTAACAGTAGTGAGTAGATCGTACGCGGCTGTTTCCTTAGTAGTTTTCTAAAATTGTATATTTCAGATTTCAAGGTCAAGTGGTGGTAGTTACCGACATAGCTCGAGGAGTCAGTCTACCGTATGGGCCTACAATGGGCAGGCCGCATACCTCGAAGAACGAATATCTATTGGGACTGGTAAAGTTCGCGGGGATTCGTTGGATGCAAGCGGCTCATGACCGGTCATACCATACTATGGAGGAGGCCACAGAGGAAGTTCAATACTTGATATTTCTAGGCTGATGACAATGATAGGTCAAGTGGTTTGCCCATAAAAAGCTCTTTACACTGTTTCATCCCCGTAGGGGTTAAATTTCGAAAAATCTTTTCATAAAGTATACCTCTACTCACACTCTATTATTTTTGCTGGGCGTTGAAATGTCAACCTTTTGGCCATGTGTCGTGGCACGATCTTAAAATTCAATCTAGTAATCAGTGTAAAATTGCCCATATCATGAAGTAAATGATAATTTCATGAAATGTTGACATATTCTTTTTGGTCATCACTTGGTTGTTTTAATAAAATACACACGACCCTTACGCTGGGGTCACAAAAAGATATTCATGATTTCGGATCTAAAATGAATAAATAAAAAGGTATGGGAAGTGTTGAAATGTTGCCTATTATTCCCAGGACTAAAGACTACCGAGCTGACAGGAAGGTATGAGGTAAACAAATTCGTAGCCGATCCTACACGGCATATCACAATCACGTCACACAATAATCAGTAAGTACTACACGTGTAATCTGTTCGGCCGTTGTGATGTGCAGTTTCGTGTCGTAATCTACCGCATCGCACCGCACCGCCGTGCACCGGTGCAAAACCGCACAACAATACACATTGTGAATAACACATTTGGGGCAGGTCGGGCATCGCATTGCGAACGCGGCGCGGCGGACGCCGGCGAGCGTTGCGGTAGGCCTTGAATAACGCACAAATACTAAATACAACGAGTATCGCGCGATAACACGTAATCCGTAGATAAACGCGTGTGTGTTGGCTTGCCATCATGCCGAGATAAGTTTGTAACGCTAGCTGAAATTTTTATGTTATCTTGCTGAATATATAGATTGCGCTATTGTGTTGATTATTGCTCGCAATCGTCTATTTGGGTTTTAGAATTCCAAGCACCGTACCAGAATAAAAAATATTGAATTTCGACATTCTACAGGCTATGTGTGTACCAAGGAAACCGACAGGTTTACAGACTTAGTTTCCTATAGTGCCAAAAAGGCTTCCGTATGGCTACATTATCACTTGAACCAACAAGGACGCGTCTGCACCACTCATGCAAATTCAAAGCTGAATACCATTTTGAGTAACTAAAGATGACTAAACACTACACTGTTTAAAACTAAATAATGACTTTTCATATTGTGATGTTCTTTCTGATTTAGTTTTAGACGAATAAGCAACGTTTTATGTTGTGTTGGATTTTTACGCCGCCTGATTTCTCGCCTCCCTAGACCATAAATCTTCCTAAGTATACTTGTTTTTGTATTGTATTTGTCTTGAAGTAACTTAATCAGACCATTCTCTTACTAAAAATGTGCACGTAATAGTATACTTTATACACATAGGTTTTCAGCTTCAGGAAAAAGTTGTATTTTTCAATTTAGGAAACCAAAAGAAATTAAAAAAAATTGTTTTAGTGCTGCCAGCAGTCAAACTTCGAAGATTTTTATTCGAAGCCTGGCCTTAGTTACCAGCCGCGATCTTTTTTTTTCAAGCTGGCAACACACAATAATTCTGCTGCTGTATATCGATAGAGGACTATTTTATGCACAAAAATGCAATGAAACATAGTGGCCTAAAGCGTCACGTTTCCCAGATATTTTGAAGTAAATATGGACAAAATAAGTATGTACTACAAACGTGATAACAAATGAACTTCACGTGTTTTTTTCTTTACATACAGTACCCAATTCAATTTACTCATCAAATATACCTGTTTCTGTTCCTGGCAACCGGTACTTGTGTATGTATTATTATGTGGAAAACATTTCTAGGTATCCAATTCTTTGTAATGTAAGTAAATCATCTAAGGACTTAATAGTAACAAAGGGATTTCTTTAACAAAGATCCTTACCAAACGTAAACCGTTCAAAGGAAAACATTTTGAATGTTACATCCTTTAGGACCGTTTATAATACCTGTTTATACGTATACTCATAAGAATACGTAAATATGACAACACCAGTTGATAAAATGACATAAATTAATTTAAAAAAACAATATATTTTATTTTTATGAATGATGGGTTTGCACTTGGCCTTCATCTCACCTGATGGTAAGTTTGATAAGCATGCGCACCCAGAAGCCTCAAGCTAACGAGGTACCTTTCATACCAGAACACAACAGTTCTATTAACACTGCTGTTTGGCGGCAGGTATCATGGTGGTAGCTAGCCAGGCGGATATAGAAAATGACCTACCGCCAACCAAACCAAGTAACAATAGGTAGGTACCCCCACTGGGAATGGAACTCCGGATCGTGAATCCAACATTTAGCCACTAGGCCACGGAGACGGTTAAGTAAATTGATATTACTTAAACAGACGCAAACAAACACTACTGCTATAGTTCAATATTTAACTAGCATTCAGACCGCGAATTCGTTCTCGTACACTTCGGATATTATCGAGATAATTAGTACAGGAAAACAATTCCGTGCCGACCGCAAGGGAAAGACAAATTCACTGTATGATTTATAACATTCATCATCATCATCATCAGCCGGGAAACGTCCACTGCTGGACATAGGCCTCCTTCATGGTACGCCACATCAACCGGTCCCGAGCCACCTGCGACTCCCTGCGACTCTAACCAGGTCGTCGGTCCATCCAAAATAACATTAGTATAGATTAAATGAGTCCATAAATAGACCTTTTAGCCGGACGAGCTTTCTTTGGCATTGATGATTGAGTAGATTTTCCAATATATTCACACTAGGTAACCAGATTAGTCATAGTAAATACATAGTGGAACCAGTATCTTACTGTGAACACTAATCCGTGGTGATTATGGCAAGTCCCCTCACAAAAGTCCGACGTAGAGATCCGTGAGGGATAGATAGTTATTGTCCAGCAGTGGAATAAATTAGCTAACGACGATGAGGTATAGCTTATTGAGCGTAATTATATGAGATTACATACAAAAAGTCACTCAGCGAACAATGGAACGAGCTATGCTCGGAATTTCTCTACGTGATAAGGTCCGGAATGAGGAAATCCGTAGACGAAAGAAGGTCACCGACATAGCTCGACGAGTCAGTGAGCTGAAGTGGCAATGGGCAGGCCACATCGCTCGAAGAACCGATAACCGGTGGGAAGTAAAGGTTCTCGAGTGGCGACCACGTACCGGGAAACGTCTACCAGGCCGTCCCCCTACTAGATGGACCGACGATCTGGTTAGAGTCTCAGGGAGTCGCTGGATGCAGGTGGCTCGGGACCGGTCGATGTGGCGTGCCATGAGGGAGACCTATGTCCAGCAGTTGATGTTTCCCGGCTGATGATGATGATGACATACGAAACTGAGACGTGGTATTTTAGTATTGGTCGATTAAATAAGCTTCAAGTCACATGGCGAGCTATAGGACGAGCTATGCTCGGAATTTCGCTGCGTGATAATATCTGGAATAAGGAAATACGTAGACAAACTAGGGTCACCGACATATCTCAACGAATCGGTGAGAAGTGGCAATGAGCCGACCACATTGTTGTAGAACAGATAACCGATGGGGAATTCTACAGTGACGACCACGTACGGGAAAACGTTTATTAGAGAACGCTGGGTGCCATTACCCCGGCACCGGTCATTGTGTCATGCCACACGGTAGACCTACGGTTTCCGGTGATGACAAAATGCAAGTGGAGCTTGTTAGTTATTCCTGTTAGTGCCAGCCCAGCTCCTTGCAGAAGTGAACGAGACATAAAACACTAATAATTTATGCAGTCGTCAGTGAGTGATCCTGAATTTCCAATTGCCAAGGGTCATTGCTCTTTATGTGTCCGGACACATTTCTGCAAGTCACAACGTCACACCAACGTCACCAACACTGTGTATCTACGACTGTTCATGATAAATATCCATGTTAAAAAAGCACTGCGCGCTTGTTACTGTGCCAAATGGCAGCCGCGTCCCAGACACGCAATATTCTAGATTCTAGATACATTCCCGTAGCACTATTTATACATTGTTCTAGTTTTTTTTGAAGCTTTTAGCTCAGTGACCCCGCCAAGCGTCTGTTTACTGAGTTACTTTTAGTTACAGTTTTATATAAAACTCATGTCTGTTAACAAAGTATAGCTCAAAATACCGGAGGTGAATACCTAAAAAATTAATTTTGTGAGACTTCGAACCACCATAGCTAAATACGTGGGTTATTGTGAATGGAAAAATTAATACTAGACGGGTACCAGAAGGGTTCATCGCCCATCGTTAGACATACATACATTCCCTGTTGGACATAGTCATATCTCGTCTGCCTCGTCTCACTGCCGTCTCGGTATATTGGTAACCTGACAATTTTTCTTTGTATTTTTTGAATTGGACTTCATGCTGTTGGTCCTGCGCCCTTTATAGCGTCACCCGGATAATTTGGCGTGCGCGAAGGCTCTGAGAAAGTTAAGATTTTACTTGCAACTAGACTTGGGGCCCGCTTGGGCTTGACCTTGGCTTAGGGCTGTTGCTTTGTGTTGAGAGGATCGGAGAGAATCGGCCCGGAGCGTGCTGTTGGCGGCGGTAGGCGTCTGAATTATTATTAGGGACGTGTAGACAGCCTGTGTAATTTTTAGTCCAATTGGAGTTTTGTTTTGAGGAGGGATCGGCAGTGCTGCTAAGTGATCTGATCACAGAGTGCTCCAGGCCAAGTTCTTACAAAAATAAAAGTGTGGGCACAATTTTTACCGATTTCTGTTATTTTGTTCAATTATCTTCCATAATAATTTCGCGTGAGGTAAAGGTCGACTGAACCCATACTCGTATCATGCATAAAAACGATACATTTATTTTACACGTCAAGGATATTTTCTCGGCGCAAGCGAGTCAATAGTAAATATTGAAGTAAAAAAATTCTGATTCTACCATAATGTTATAAAATAGGCTGGCTTTGTGCAGTAATTATCTAAAAATCTGATTATAATGTCGGAAAATGAGTATCATGCATGAATACGAGTATCAAGCATAAGTATTCTTGTGTTTGAGGAAAGGATTCCTCCTGCCTCCATACAAAGGAAGTTACTTGTGTCTGTCCAGTCACAAGAGCATTAAAACCAAATGGGGACGTATACGGTGGGTTTATGTATACAAAACGCAATTTATATGTATTATATGAACCCACTCACACATGTACACTGTAAACCTGTGTGCGATCGCCAGCCAGACAGCGATGAGGGTGACGGAGTCTGGTTAGGAACCCATTTTCATTGTATTGTTTTGATATATTTGTGGCATACAATGAGATATGGACAAAACACACTACAGACAGATATCCCTTTGATAGAGACAAGCATTTACTGCGTAGAGATAAGATATGTCTGTGTTTAGCTCTTATGACTTTGAACTTAGCGAAGTCAACTTTTAGTCAAGTTTATAATCAAAGATCAATCCAAACACTAAGAAGTTTGTATTTGAATAGCGAATCTCACTCGAGCCATGCTTTCAATATGTTATCCCGTGAGGTGGAATGGACTGACCTTCAAATTGATGATTGATGAATTGTTAATCAAGATAAAGCTTGTTGCCTCTGGTGCTGACATCTAGCGGGATCATGCTTTATTAAGAATTTAACTGGTGGAGGAGACGAAGACGCGAATCAACTGAGAATCAAGTGAGAATGTAGAGTATTGTAGATAGAACTCTACCTACCCTAGTAGTTTCTCAATACCGGTGTAGATGGCTCTGAATGTTTTGGATTCATTTAGTCTTTTGCGATAAAATACGTTCTCAGAACAATAAATTAGCATAAAGTAGAAAGTAGAGCGAAGAGATTACTGTAAGGAATTGTGTTTCACTAAATGTGAATTTAATATTTCTGATAATTATCAATTACATTTAATTAATTAGTAATTTAATATGTGCAATGGATTTAATGCTTGTATGATACAAGCTTTAGAAATATTTGAATTCATGTATTTTTATAACAATTTATAAAATCAAGATATAATAATAGCAGGTAGATAGAGTATATTGTAGAGTTTTTTCAGTCTCATAAATTACGGTTTTCGTATGAATGACAACATCTTGAATGATGTACCGTTGTGCATCGTGGTAACGAAAACTGTAGTTGTGCACACGTGTGCAAAACAAATAATTTGAATGAAAATTTCCTTAGATTTTCTGAAAATGTGTATCGCATCTGTGTGCGTGTGCGCTACACTGTATACGCGCGAGACGGGCGGGTGTGTGCGTGCGTCGCAGCCAGCGCTCCTTCCTCAGACTTGACACTCGTCAAATAGATGTAACAGCGCGCGGTTGTGTTTCTCTAGGGCTCATTGTAGTTCGTACGAAAGCCCTTTCCCGTGCCTTTTCAAATGTAGTCCTTTTCGTGGTTGCCACGTCAACGGCCACCTTGTGAACTTCGAGAGCAAAATAGATGAAAACGTAAGTTAATACAATATTTCCTATATTAAGTCTCACTTATTCACAGAGCAGATTGCACAATTTTTCACGATAAGCGACTCATGAACGCTTTTCCATGCATAGAATTGCTACAAAAAGTATTAAAAAAACAATTTTTGCTTCGTTTTTGTTTACATTGTTACGCTCCTGTCCTTCTTTTAGAACTTTCTCTCAGCAATGAACAAGTGACCTTTATTATGACGTTATATTTGTGAAACTTGTATCATTGAAGAAAATATCGTTGCCTTTGTTACGGGGATGTTGAATGTAAAGTATCTGAAGTTTAAAACTTGACAATAAAGGCGAGGATTGCCTATATGTAAGTTAAGCTAGGTAGAATGTCTTTATTTAACTTGACATCTCCACATGTCCTGTTTGGTATTTTGTAGCAAAAATCCTTTAGGACCATTGATTATGTTTAGAGAGTTTACTTCAGAATTAACACGTAACACCATGACGAGCGTTACCAAACAGTAATCGTCATTATTCACAATTTTCTAAATGCCATTTGAAACCTGGACACTAATGTTCATACAACTTATATTATTGTCTGTAACCATATAACTATATTACTTATTAACTCCTAATTAATAGAAGATTGACTTAGAATAAGCCAATGATTATAAAGTCCTCGCAGAGTTCTAGACGTCCGGCGTCCGGCACTTGACCTCAATAGGTTAAAAAAGTTCGTACAATGTCCCCCCATCTTCTTAAGCACGTGGTCTTTATATATAGATTGTTGCGACACTGGCATCACTATTACGTCCAGTTTAGGTACATTATATGTTAATTAGTTCAATCGCTCTGTGCGAATGTTAAACACAGCGAAACGGGCGGCGCAGGCGCAGGCGACGTGTTAAGCGAGCTAATTATTTCTCAGGCTACTCTATGGCTTTCACAAGATGAAGATCAAACAAAGGAATCTAGTTATTGTTTGGCGTCTTTTAGAAATGATTATTTCAGCCGCTTAACTGCTCTCTTGGTCTTATTCTTTTAAATATTACTTTTTAGAATTCCGTACCTTGTATAAATTGTGGTTTTTCCAGCGTTTTTTGCTTTATCTTGTATTAAATATTGTGCGGGACGCTTGGACTGTTCTTTCATTAAAACATATATGAATACGTGAAAGTGTAATGAAAGAAATGAGCGTTCGAATTAAATAATATTGAAGTTGTTGTTTTACAAGATTTTATGTATGGTCATTGGTGGGATTTCATTTAATGTCCATTGTGCTATAAAATAAAATTCAACCCAATCTAATTTGGTTGCATCTTCCCTATTATCCGAGGATTCTAGTGACCTGAAAATTTATTCAGCATATACTGAGAAAACACTCTTTCTCTTCGCTTTTATTACGTAACATATATCGAATCAATGACATTCTTGTATGATTGTTGGGATTTTTTCATTAATAAATGTCACTTCCGAAAACGGTTACCTTGGTCTTAACCTGCCTTGACAGTTGAGTATTTTTTTAAATAAAGGTTTTTAAATATTACTTTGCTTCGCTGTCCAGAATTCCTATAAATCTACTAGTTTTAGGTGGTTAAATACTACACACAATACAAATGCGAGTAAAACCCTTAGTCCGTGACGATGTTCTTGGTGGACTTCACAAATAATATCTACATGGACCCTCTATCAGGATAAAACAAACCTAACTCTTTCTGCACGCTATAAGATATTTTTGTGCCAAACTTCATTAAGATCGGTTTAGCCAGCGCATTGTAGTTACAAACAACGAAAAGAGGGAAGGGCTTCGATATACCACATAAAACTGAGCTCTATTGTGTTGAGGCAAGCGAAAATAATATATTCTGCCTCATTAAATTGAGGTTGCTTTGTTAGTGATTCAATCCTACGGCCTTATCTTCACTTACAACAATGATGGTGAGATGAAGGTTAAGACTAAACGCGTTGTTCATAAAATATGAAGTCATTTTAAAATAAATAGGATCAACGCTCACCGACACAAATTTGCCGTACTCAAATAAATGACAGCTAAAACGAAAACAATTGCTTTTGTTTTATTTTGCATTCATGAGGAAACAACACAAGTCTTCTTCGAACGAGTTATTTATAAATACAATAAAATGTTTTGGATTCAATATACTTTAACGCACAGCTTTTCGTTTCTGTATTTATTGTACTTTAGACTAGAAAGTGCTTACCTACAAGCCTCAAACTAATTCGGGCTTATAATGATTGTCTAAAACCGTCCAAGTGCGGGTTGGACTCGCGCACCGAGGGTTCTGTACTGAATATGAATAATAAATATGCTGAAAATCATAGTAAATAATAGGTAAGGTACAACCTCCGAAGACAGCTCTAGCGAAAATTTCAGCCTGATTTAACAAGAAACATAACTTTTCAGTTGAGAAAATTAGATCCCATACACCCGTTTATATCATGATCAATTTTATCAACTGCAAATGTAACTTTGTAATATTAAAAAAGCTATTTTTACTGTAATACAATTTGAAAATCCTGGTTTTCAGATTTTTTCCTGTGGTTGTGCTATAAGACCTTTCTTCTTGACAAAAACGCAAAAAAAAAGTATTTAGTAGTAAAACAATATTTTATATCAATTGAATAATCTGATACTTGCTAGGTATGTTATAAGGAACTTCTATAGAACTTGGCATGAACTTGTCAGTAGATATCATTTATCAACGTAGCTGAAAAGACTGACAATCCCGCACGAACTTTGTACCAAACTTGGCTCTTTTTTTACCTTTATGATTTTTGATGGAAATATGAAAAACTAGGTCTGGGCTGTAGTGCATGGATGATTTAAGTATAAAAATGGCAAGGTGACATATTGTTAGAGCGTTATCAATCTTTTGCTATCTAGTTTTGCGGAAATTTGTGGTTCGGCTGATTGATTGAGCTATTCAGCGACCATATTATTATTAATATTATTATTATATGACTCAATTTAGGGCAACATTACTTTGTGTTGTGAGAACTTGCTTCTTGCAAATTGATGCTATGTAAACGGTGAACTATCCTATGTTTTGAATGAGTGAGTTACCGAAAATTTATAAAAATATGCGACAAAAATTGTTGAATCTTTTGATTGGTGACGTTACTTATCAATAGACCTTACTATTTGATATAATAATGTATCTAACAATGTCAGCTTGATATCTTTACCCGTTCCTGAGAAAAGGCTATTTTCAATTCTGTTAAAAACCAACCAAAGTTTTTAACCCTTCAACTATCCCTTTACAAAAAATCTAGTCATTTTGATTTTACGTTACGCCGTGAATGTATTACAAAATCCATATTTTTGTTTGTGAATGTATTCCATTTTTTTCTGCTACTCGGGGCGAAGACAAATTCAAAATTCGACGTTCTTAAAAATCTGATTTTGGTCTGACTTTGTTGTATTAACAAACTCGCAAATTAAAGTTTGTACTGGTGTCCATAAGAAAACCAAACAATCGATGTCTTCGTTTATCTCAATCGTCACTCAATCAAAACCAACATGTGATAAGCTTTCAAATTTTAATAGCTTTATAACACCGAGAAACTTAAGAATTAAGAACACACGTGTGCACACAACACGTCACAGCTTCGACGAACACAGAGACTCCAAGTTGGATAAAGCGTTCACGTGCAGAACAATTCGTATCGCTGTGCGCGGGCGCATAAAATTAATGCGTGAAATGAAATGTTTTTCCTCGCCTGCCAGTCGCTGTGTGAAATAAATATGAGATAAATAGATCTTTTCTGGTCTGCATGGAATAAACCTCCTATGCAATAGGTCGTCAACGAATTTTAAATCGAAATTTCGAATCTACGGATTTTAAACTTTAAACTTTTGGAATCCGAAATATATTCACATTACTGAACTTGTGCATGATTATGTTGATTTTATCTAGGTTCTCGAATTTTCAGTTGAAACCAAACCACGAAATGCTATGACTTTTATGGGTATAATTTCCGATACCACATTTTACGAGATCTAAAAAAACATGAAATTAAGTAATAAGAAATAGAAAAACAAAGGGTGACAGGCTAGCAAAATAATTGGGGGAAAACACAAGTGCTCTGTGGGGGAAAATGACAGTTCATGATCTAAAATCTTGTTTGAAAGAATCTCTATCAGCATTCAATGTGGCAATGACAGACATCACTGTCATGGGTACATTTGGACCTCTACCAGATCGGGACCAACAAGTTTACTACTTAATTTATTATTTTCAGATGTTTATTCCGATGTTAATCTCAGCCAAACCTATCACATGCGAAACTCACGTCAATAATTTCCGTTCCCTCTATTGTTGATGGTCCGAAGTTATGTTATTGTTATGTGTTGATCGAAGTTGTTTTGGCTAATGTGACATTGCGCATGAGTTTGTATTGCCCTGCGACGCCACACGACGCTGTCCCACTTCTTTATTTGTTCGATCGCTGTTTTATTAACACGATAACGATATTTTCCGCCTTTTTGCGTACAAGTGGTATACGTTATGAAGTAGATTGCAAATGTTTTGAGTATTTCTACGTATTGGATAGTGAAAATCGACAGCTACGGCTAGTCTTCTTGTTGGTAATTAAATTACGGTTCATTTTTGTTTTAGTAATAATGGTATCTAAGTAAAAGGCCACGCTGCTGAGGGTCTAGACTCTAGATCGAATAGGTCTTGGGTCTCGAAAAGGTTTGATTGGGTTCCAATCAATGAATGCTGTACTTATTTAAAAAATGTAAGCTTAGGCATTCAAGTCGTGGATGTACTTTTTAAAGTTCTATAATTAGTTATTTGATGATATTTTGCTGTTTTAGTAAAATTAGAGCTATGTACTTTTATCTGTACATATATAAAAAGTTATTTTATTGCGTTAGGACCGACTAAAATCACTGAGAGAGGCGCTGATCTAAACAACTATCCGAACATTTCATGATTTATTCGAAGGTGAGATTTATTATTGTAACGAAGTAGAGATACTTATACATATATAGCTCGCCTGCGTAATCGAGTTTATAGTTTATTCTGGGAAATATGAGTAAATCCATGTTTTGAATATTCTATAAATCCCTTCTCGATATATTTATTATTGGGATGGAATTAGCCGCTGAAATAATATCGTGAAAATTTTCCACAGTAAATTTGAGAAAGAACATACGGAACGAAACTTGGTCTGAATTCGAGGTTTACTTGTTTGTTTGTCATTTCGTGACTTAACTTGAAACGGAAAGTCAGAATGACTAGATTTTCTATATCCTATAGTAGTAGAAGGACCATAAAAGGACAAAAACTGCTTTTTGTCCCGCTCGAACAAGTAGTTGTAAGTGGGGTAAATTCTGAAGTCCGCGCAGACGAAGTCACGGGCAAAACCTAGTCTATAAAATACTTCCCTGACTGACTTTTATAATTTCACTATGGTGTCTGTCTGTGTTTCCGTAATATTTTTACATTTATTCAAAAAGATCCAAAATAGCGTCGAAATTTCAAAGAGGATTCTAAATTATTTACAAAATTAACAAGACCAAAGGACATAAAACAGGAAAGAAAAATAACCGTGATGATTGTTAAAAAAAAGGCTTATTTGTTCCCTGAGCCCGCGTGGATAGGTGTTAAAATATGCATAAATTTTCCAAAGTGAAAAATGTGAAATACATGCAGTAGACAGGAAGTTATGAATATATTACAGAATAATCTAAACTAGGTCCCTAGTCATCTATCACGAGGTCATAGTATGTATAGTGTTTGAGAAACCATCAATAAACCTTTACAGTCATGCGGTCGGGAAAACGAACTATATTTTAAAGTAGTAATTCCTAAACGTTTCGTTCCATGGTTCGGCAACAGAAACACGAAAATAATAGAAAATATTTCACAGGAAAAGCGAAAATCAGTGACAGTCTGCGAAGTTTTTGCATAATGTGAATTCGTTTCTTTTTGCGCGGCTGATTTAAATTCCTGCATGTAAAGTAAAATAAACTGAAGTTACAAAAAAACGTAGCCTACATTGATTCTGTGCCTTAAACAAACTCCGAATTTATTAATGAAGACTGCCAAATTGTTGGTGGTCCTAGCAAGATTTTGGTGGTAAATAACTAATGGTGATCCTTTTACTGAAACCATGAGACCCTCACCCTTTTGAAAAAGCGTTCTACGTAGAAAAAAGAAACTGGAATAAAGACATTCAACATAGTCTTACATTTAGCTAGCACTGTTGTGTTCCAGTATGAAAGGTAGCATAGGCAGCGCATTATCAGGTTGATGCTTCTGGGTGCGCACACCTACCATCAACGGCCTAATCGCCACTTACCAGGTGATATGAAGGCCAAGTGCAAAGTTATCATACATATAAGAATATTGTATTTAATCTATTTGACTGTACCTAATATAGAAAATTCAAGTACGAGTAAATGAATTTTTGTTTATTTGTACTGTTTTCTAAACGAAAACATAGTATCGGTCTTTTCGAATCGTAAAATCATACTACTAATGAAAAATAAAACCCATTAGTTTTCCGTGACATACCATGGGTGTCGTAAAAGGACAAAAGGAAAAAACCATCAGATGGGTCGCAGCATTGTACCTACTTATCAACATCATTTTCCTGCAAACACAAATCCTCATGCCAAGCGTGGTAATGGCAAATCTAGCAATGGAAAGTCGTAGAGATATTATCCAATAAAATTTGACTTATGTACTCGTATCTAGTTAAAAACTAATTTACGTAATGTGGTGTTAGGGAAATATTTACATTTTGTGAAACATTTTCTTTAGTTTCCTTCCTTGTAGCTAAACAAAATCAGATGAGTATAATATCAAGCGTAAGTCAAGCATATTTGTAATAGTTGATTATAAAATATATGCTATGTATGTAGACACATTATGTTATATATATTATACTATACAATACAAAGATAAACACACGTACATTGTGAAGTGTGAGGCGCCGCGCCGATGACACGGTTAATTGTGACGTCACACGAGGCCAACGTTATCTTTGCTATCATTGGCTGCCGAATAATTAACGTTACTACGCGCGATCGCAATTTAAGTATTCACTCACGCGGACATTTCCAGAATAAGCCGAGTTCTAATGGTATGGAAAAACCATAAAATGCCAGGTAAGCTCATCTCACCAGGTGGTAAGTGACGGTATGGCCGTTGGATGAAGAGAGCGCTCACCCAGAAGTCTCACCATAATGAGGCGCTGGCTCTGTTACCTTCCAAAAGGTAACACTACAGTGCTAAGTGCTGTTTCGCGGAGGTTTTAGGTAATATATAATAGCAGGTTTACAGTACTGTGATTTTTTGTTAGCTCCTAAAATAACTACTAGAAAAATTACATTGAATTTTATCTAATGATATCTGGAATATAAAATATTCTTTTAAATACTAAAATTCTACAAATTCCACACCATGTCGTCCCGTGTTATGTAGCAAAATAATACGTTAGAGAACTGTATATAAAATCTTAGGACTGAGTATAAGGTTTTTATGGAAAACCTCAATATAGTCTTTTGTGTTGGCGATCTGTGTTAAATAAATAACATTTAGGAAAAAGTACAATCACACATACAAAGTAAATGAGTTACAGAATACTTCTAATTTATTTTTATCTATTGCTAAACTAAGTTTAAAACCTTGTATTTTAGCGTTTATGAAGTCACGTATTGTCGAGAGTGACACATCTGTTAAAAAGAGGAGGTAGTCAAAATTATTACAAAGTTAGTTGATCTTACCGTTATCCCTCTCCTAATGCTTCCATACAAAATTTCTGTTGCCATAATCTTTTAAAATGGAATATCAGGCTTTGATCAGTAATTATCTAAAAATAGCAGATGAAATTATAGTTTCGCGAAATAAATATCATTAATTTACAACTTCATAGTTAGTTACAATTTACAAGTTACGCAGCTAATGGTTCACAGGTGGCGCTTTGATCAATAATAGAAAAAAAGTGTTTAAAATGAAAATTGTGATTCACTGTGAAGTTGTATGTAAATGATACTCATTTCGCGACATCACAATCTGTTGTCCTATTTTTTAGGAAGTTACTACACAAATCCAGCTATTATATTTTAAAAGATTATGGCAACATAAATTTTGTAAGAAACTTTGACGCAGAAGATCGCCTTAATCTCAATTTACTAAAACAAAAAGTATTGGTATTAATAATGATCAGATAGTCAAAGACACAATAATTAGTGAATCTTGAACCCATTGTTGATATAACGTGATTCTAAAGAATGTCCTAGTTGCTAAGCGTCTTGTTTATGGTCGTATCAGTAATCACAAAACGGACGACTGACGGAAACGGAAACTGTTAACGTTTTCCGAGAGAAATAAATAGGTTACTTCGGAAACAGAATAGGCTAACTTAATAATAATCAGAGCGTCCCCAAATAGCAACAATCGTACGTACAGACGGATACCGTTGCCAATATTTAAAAATACGTTTCCACCTTCAATTCGCAAACGGAACTACTATACTCATTGACGCAATGTCCAACTCCCGTTACAAACACAATTATTATTATATAGTTCAAACCCTGTTCGTAAAATTCCAGAATATTATGATCGTCACAATTTGGCGACTGACTCTAATTTTTTCTTGAACTTTCCGGTTTCTCACAGCCAATCTTTTGCACAAATAATTCTGTAACGTGCCAAGTTTTTAAGAACAAAAACAAGCGTGATTATTTAATCCGTCCCTAATTAACGATGTGCTCTTGGCGTGTTTAAGTACCTAAACGATAGCATGGATAAAACGATAGTAATACACATAGGTTTGTACTTATCATAATTATTCACTTGTTATTGTGCAAATAAAAACATTGTGGAGTGCGGTTGATGGAGCAGCTGCGGCCATCATAAAACCGTTTTATATAGAGGTAAAGTCTTCATTATTACTAACGATTTGAAAATATGAAAATGAGTATAATATTCTCGTGTCACTTAAAATATTTCAGTACTTTGGTTTTTCCTAGAAGATTTTAGTAACAAAGAGGCAGAGGCAAGAAAAAGAATTTTTATGTGGTTCCTAATTAACCTGTGACAAATAAATTGTTATTTATCACATACTGATGGGAAAAGGCCCACGGATCTCTTGCATTGCTTCGTCTGCCTGTAAAAATTCAAAACCGATCCCGTTGAAATTCGTCTCGTCTCATCGAGCACATACACTTACTCGTAATAACGAGAGTCGAAGCGAATTTTTGAATTGCAACCGTTCCGAATGGGCTTCGTCTTGGCTCGTTTCTACGCCCGTCAAAATGTTACCTAAAGATTTCAGTACACTTTAATTGTTGACTAACAGAATTATCCACCTATTCATTTCTTTTTATATAAATGTATAATAATCGGTTCGCACTTAAATTTCATCTCACCTGAGGGTAAGTAAAGATAAGGGCGTTTGACGGAAAGCATACTCACCGTGAAGCCAGAAGTTAACGAAACGATGGCTAGCTATCTTTTTTTATCGTTTTTATCGGAACACAAAAGTGCTATTACCACAGCTTTTCGACGGTAGACTTAGTAGGATACTTCAACTGGGAATCAAACCCCTGACTCCCAGATCGTTCTTGACTATGCTGATTCTTGCTTCTTGGACGTCACCGAAGAGCTATTAAACAAACTTGAGCGACTTCAGAATCTTTGCTTACGCTTCATCTTCGGGTTACGAAAATATGACCACGTGTCAGTTTTTCGCGCTCAGCTCAAGTGGCTCCCTATCCGCCTTCGTAGAAATGCTCATATCCTTTCCCTTCTGTACAATATCCTAAATAACCCTTCTTATCCTAGCTACCTAAGTGAGCGATTTACATACACGCATCCTGTTGACCAACCTTGTCGAGCTCACATTAGGACAATCCTATCCATCCCTTCCCATCACTCCGATTTCTTTTCCTACTCATTCACGGTTCATGCAGCCAGATTGTGGAACTCGTTGCCTCACACTGTACGCGACAGCAAAACTGTTTCCGCCTTTAAGAAAAACGTCAAGGAACATTTTCTATCACTATAAGATTATATATATTTATAGTATGTAAAGTATGTATGTATTATTATTGATATATATTAGTTTGTTTTGTATATCGTATTTATGTAATCGTTTATTATATTTATCATATCGTACACGCCTAACTGCCCTCCTTTCTTCAATATTTCTCCTTAACCTAGGACTGCTGTAAGAAATTTCTTTTAGAAATAAGCTGTTCCTTTTGTATATATTTTTTCTGTTTTGTGTTATGTAAATATTTTCTGTGTACAATAAACTGTTTAAATAAAATATAAAAAAAATCGTCAGCCCAAGGTAGGTAGATGTAGGCGGATGGCTACTAGACCGAATCTTACAACTTATTTACTGTCTGTATCTCTCATCACAACAAACTTGAAGGCTCGTGATGTGTGGCCTGTATGTCATGTTTCGATAGAAAATCATTTGCACCTAAATTTTAATGATAAGAGTTTCCATTTTGCTCTAGAGTCCTTTACATATCTTAAAAATACTTGATAATTTAATAATTAGGGTTCTAATGTTTAATTTAAAAAATTGTTATATATTCATAGTAATAGACTAATGCGGATTTTGGCTGGAAATTATGTTTTCTATTTTATGACGGTGGTGGTGTTGAAGACTGTCAGGGAGCAGTAGTCTCTGTGTCTCTGTCTCTGTGGCACTGTTTTTAACTCTCAGGCGTAAGTGTCTATAAGAGTCTGTAAGACAAGTATAGTAAACACATCAGATGGCACTCGACAGCATCAAGAGTGCAAGTACTAAGTTCGTTTGTCTACCAAGCTAAGCTGTCGAAAGATGGGATTTGTATTGTATTAGACTGACTAGGTCGCAAAATGTCTACTCCCACGTAATGACTACATCACAGATTGACTACAAAGCAATAAGACAAAATGTTTTCAATCAAACAAAAGATAAAAGAGGAGTGGGTAAGAAGCATGAGGGAAATTGTGGCTTTAGTCTGTGAGAAACACTACATTTTCTACCCAAGGGTACACACTATTTTACTTCTCTCAATTCTGCAAGTTTATATACAAATCCGTTGCATTGAACTCTATGCCATTAGCCCTGATACGAGCAATGGTGCGATGATGAAGTGATCGCTTTCGGTGGGTAGAGAGGAAGCTAGAGACTGGGCAAGCTGCTAAGACACACAGCTGACCGTTGTTTGCCGGATCATCATATAATGCCATCGGCCATAGTAAGCGCGTAGTAGTTTGAATGGGGCATGGATGTACCACCTTTAAATGGAACCTACCATACCTGCCATAACATAGCCAAAACTTGGGGAAAAACAGACATAATAAAAACAAAGCTAAAATGTATTTTGGTGTTTCCTAAAACATCTCCAATCCGAGATATTTAAGGTCAAAGTTTAACAGACATCATTAAGTACCTCGATTCTCCGACGTCATTGAATGTTTTTCCTAAGAACTTTTCTCGTATATTGATGAGAATGCCTTATCCATTTTACCAAGTTTAGGCCGCGACCACAAAATCATGAATTTTCAAGATGGCTGTCCGCCATGAGTAAATATGGTCTTTCGTTTGTTTCCAAGATCAAGATTATCCTGTGCAAATTGTAACTTGCAGTAGAGCGTAATGCAGACAAGTATGCGTGGTTGAAATGAGTGCATGCTTCTTGTTGTATTTATTGCTGAATTGCGTGCTAAAGTTGTGCTTAAGCGATGGCAACACTCGACCGGGTACAAACCAGGCGCTTCGTCCGAGCTTCTCACATTCCGTTATAAGTTGTTTCACCTCGCTTTGCTTCATCCTCACGTTCCTACAGCCTTAATGTGAACGAGCGGCCACCTTGGTGCGCCCGCGTCGCTAATCACTCATCTCGCTCGTCTTGCAGCTGTCTGTTGACACTGACAGGTGACCGCACCGCACTGTATAGCTAGTGGGGTGTCTAGTAACCGTCGCCAGCGCTGTTGTCATCTCAGATATAACGTGTGAGGCTTAGTTTAGATAGACAATCTTATATGGCGAAATGAGTTTGGTTTTGGGAATTCTTCGTGTTAGGTCTCACAGCGCTTTACGTCACTGCTCCTAAAGCAAACTGAAACTTTCTATTCTGAAACGCTCTGGTATTTCCGACTTTTTTACAATAACAGAAACTTCCGCGTCTGAAGTTGTGCTGCATTTAGTTATCCCAAAATATATCAAAACTGGGTCAGTTATATCCGTGCATTTTATGTGGATTAATCCATTCCGGAATCATATATTACCATGTATAATGTAATGACCTGATAATAATCTCATATTTTGACTTTAATTTATTGTTAGTATAGTTTTTATTTAGATTATACAAACTATTCTTTGCAGCAGTAGTGTTAAATAGTATTTGCCATGGTGTAGCTAGAGCGTTGGTAATGGCTAGGATCTCAGTGGTAGTATCTCATGGTTCTATTGTAAAGCTGTAACCACAAGGTCACGATCCAGAGATCTCCTGTTTGATGGTGTAATGTTGCTTGTTTCAGATTGGTCCCGGTCTAGATCTGAGGTGCGACACGTCTGCCACTGTCTTCCTCCGGTCCATCCCGATGGGTTGAGAACGCCTACGCTTAGTGTTTGTGGTCACACCACCGACGCTGTAAGTATAGTTTATCTTATTCCTATACAATAAGTAGTACCAGACATGGATAGATATTGTCATTGAAAATGGATATTCGTGCCGTGTAAAGGAGAAAAGTGATACCCGACGAATCTTTTCATAATGTGCTATACAAAACAGTTTACAGAAATAAATAAAAACTTTATCAAATTAGATACACATGTTGATAAAGCTGTATGTAGTATTTAGGGAAATTTGCTTCTTAAGGCCTCCGTTATGCAGTCAACTGAGAGTCCTTTGACGTGTAACACAAGTGGAAGATAAGTGTAAATTGCTGGCTTTCAGAAAAGGCCCAAAACGAATTATGTCCTTTGATATTGTTAAATAATAACAAAAATGATTCAAATTAATGAACTGCACTACAGATAAAACAATATCAAATACATATATGGCCAAAAATAACAAACCAAGTCAGGTCCAAGTCAGGTCACGTTCAGGGACGAGGTTGGTAACAAGTCACAAATTTTACGATAAATTGACCGACAGAATCATTAATAGAACATTTGTCAAACATGCAATAATATGTGGATCTAAATCATGTGGTCCACAGAGGTTACTAGAAAGTGCAACGGTAATAGATAACGACTTGATAAAGCAGAATTAAGACGCACTTGGTTCAATCATCTACGATTCGGTATACATATACTTAGTGTAGATTGTAGAATATTCCTAGTCTTATTTGTACAAGATCAGCTGATTGAGTGTCATTAAAGAACAGGACAACACTATGGGATAGAACAGCCAATAAAATTAGCGTCATTATTATAACATCTCATGGAAAGGGCATTTTCGTGACGTTTTTAGCATTGGAATTTTCCATATTTCATATTTTCCATAAGCTTCAAGCAAATTATACGCTGGCTCATACCTTTCTGTTACCTTTCACACCGGAACACGTCAGTGCTATTAACACTGCTGTTTGGTGGCAGGTTTAGGTAACATGGTGGTAGCTAGTCAGGCGAACGTAGAAAATGTCCTACCACCAACCAAATCGAGTACCGATCGGGAATCGAACCTGGGACCTCCGGATCGTTAATCTAAGTTTGTAGCCATTAGACCACAGATTCGGTTCCAATGTTCGCTAGATATTTGGGTTTTTGAAGTATCGATGTTATTCCATTGCAACTACGAGTCTATTTCCATGGAAAATTAATGATCGCAGTAAGATATCAATGGTGTCAAAGGTAGCCGCTTCGGAGCGTCCTGGGACAAACTACTGTGCCGTATTTTCTATAAATTTGGTGTCACGTTTCTACCGCTTTCGTTCTAAAGTATAAATGTCACGACATGATATTTCCGTAGACGTCGCCTCAAATATACTGCGCAATATATTATAGTGTCGCCGAAAAACCATAGGTATGCCTGACACAAAAATTCTCGAACCACGAAGCGTTTATTAGCGCCTCTCCTATAATATAAACTAGAGTCAAGTGGCTCTACATTTGAGTAGTATTGGTACGAGTATTGAAAGGGAAATTACAGTCTGAATTGTTTTTACAAATTTATGTCATTCATCGCTTCTTGATTACAGTGAGTAGACTTCCTGAACAAGAAAAGTGATACTGTTTTCATCTTTCGCTTGTTTTGTTTTTCTATTTTTTCTCACCATATAAATACATATTTACTTAATTAACGCGTCCAAAAAGAACGAAAACCGACTTCGATTGCCTTAAAAATTTGGTTTTTGTTAATTTTCTCAAAAAGCGCTCAATCAATTTCGATAAAATTTATATGAGACCACCTCTGAAATATGTTGTACCACACACACAAAAAAAAGAATCACCAAAATCGGTTCACTATTGGAGGAGTTATCGCGTAACATACATAATTTTCGAATTGAATTGAGAACCTCCTCATTTTTTGCAGTCGGTTGAAAACTGCAATAAAACTCCACAAAGTTTTCATTTTTAACAGATTTACTGATAATGATAAGTATCTTCACAGAAGTGTGGCATATTTTAAACTTTTTTTACAAAATTATCGCTCACTAATTCTGAATTCCCAAAAATATTAGAGTAGTTAAATATAAAATAGATAAGCACATCATAACTTACACGGTGTCCATATGTACCTACTAGCTTCTAGACTCTAGACTGACGATCAAGAGATAGCGGATTCGGTTCCATTCCATGCTATTCCTATCGGGTCCTAGATTCGGATGATGACTTCTCATTTTTACATCTACCTGCCACCAATGGACTTATCTTTAAGTACAAGACAGGCTTTTGTCACTGAATTAATAGGTTTTATAAATTTTACGATTCAAATAATATTAATCTTAGTACATTGTTAACTATGAAACTCATCTATAATACCCCGCCAATTAATTACGTTACTAGAATATTTAATATGAAGCACGTGTCTGCGCTACATGTCTCTACGCACTACCATAAATTCACGTCAATTAAGGTCGATATCGGGTATGGAGAGCGACTCCTGCGCACGCCGTGGGACCCGGACCGGGCGGTCGCCGGTCGTTGACCCCGGGACCCATTGACGGCGGTGCGTTCGCTCCGCCTGCACAATTGCACATGCACCCCGCTGCGTTCAGTGACACGCACCCTGAGTGCGTTCAACTATCTGCTTGTTGCACTATTTTATAGTTATTTATACTTAGTAAGAGGTAGCAAGTTTCGACTACTATATGATTTAACTGACTCATTTGAGATCTTATGTATTTTACATTTATCTTTTGACATTTGCCTTCAATCACTGTACAATCACAGTACACTTTGATATTTTTATATGTATTTTATGTAAACTTGATTTTGGTACATTGTAATAAAGAAATCTAATCTAATCATGGGATGTGACGGACCGAACCAGATTGCAGAACTTTACAATATTTTTGAAAATGCTGAAACTAACCCAAAATATAACAGTTAAAACATGGTTAAAACCGTAACATTAAACTTATTATTTTGGACTTACATGTTCCTTTTATGCCAAATTATATATATAAGTAGTATTTTGATTACTAGTGGCCTTAATTACTCTTTAATTACGTGACATTTAATATATGTAATGGTATATTGATTCGATCTAAAATTGTAATAGCTGTGATGGGGGATGAAATCTTACAAATTAAATGTATAATAGTCTTGAACCAGAGCATAACAAAATAAAATAGTGGAAAGGCATTGCCTTCAACAAATTTTATTCATACGAAATTGCCTTTAATATAGTAGAGGTAAATAACACTTGTAACATGTGATTTAAAAATAGTTTGAAACGGTGGATGTCGCATTTAATTTCAAGTACTATACAATATACATACAAAATGGTTTTCATTAGTCATAATTTACAAAATTCCCGATATTATCCTTATTCCTATCAGGAAAACTTTTTGCAACATAGTATGTAGTGTAATATTACACAACTAAATCATTCAACTTCATGTATTTGACTGATAAAGAATGCAGTGTAATGTGACCTACCTAAATATGATGTCATTGTCCTTCCAACCCCGAACTACACTTAAGGCAACTTAGCGGCCGAGAATTTTTGAGATGTATTTTTTTCGGAGGTTAGCAGACAAGAATTTCCTGTCGCGTGAGAAGTTGATTCATGGGTCGACTCGGTCACCTATCGGTCAAAGATAATCGGAGTAAGTAATAATAACGTGTTTGCAATAAATCAATGTACAATCGTACACTTACGCAAACGAAATTATGTGACATTAGCTTATATAAATAACTAAAACTTTGGATTAAAAAAAATTAAATATTTACTAAACAAATTACAATTAGATACGTAATGATTGATAACACGCACGATTTAATTAATCTCAAATTAGAATATTTAACTTCTTTTTTTTGCAAAAATTTATAGTTTGCGAGTAATCTCGACTTTACACAACATTTTATACCGTTTAATAATACACACCTTATAAGTAGACTATATATAGTAATAAATTGTATTGTTATTATTTTCATTGATTTTTGTACTCGTAACTTAGTCTATTGGAAAGTAAGAGAATCTTTACAAGTTCCAATTCAAATTATTTAAATAGTCGAGGCTACAGAACACGATTTCTAACATTAAAAACCTATAAATGTTCATTGCGTTTACTGTATTCCTGTTACATTAGCAAATTCAGTAATTGGTTTTAGTATTTTTCATATGCCTCACTCACAACTAAGGGCAAAAAACGTAATACTCGTACATAACTCCTATGTGCGTATATTTATTTTACTTAAAGACATCGATTACTCGTCCAGTTATCAATGTTTGATATTTACGGCTAGGGTGCTACGGGTGGTACAGATAGTACCGCATGCGATCTCGTTCTGGATTGACACGGTCATAGTTTCTTTACCTTGCTATTAGAAATCAACAAAACTTTTTGTTGTTTCCGTCAGCAACTTCGTCCATGAAAATTCACATTCCCATATACTTTTCACCCTCTTTTAAACTTCGCACTGTCAGTGATGGTATTAGTCAGAATTTTATTGATCTTTTCTTATTGAGAGGTCGTGGTTATAAATGTTTTTATAACTAGCCAAACTACTTTTATATATCAAAGGTTAGCTAAACATTTACCGATCATGTCGAAACATGTTTCGTCCTTTACCAGCTCAGGACATTAAAAAAACGGTAGACCTCATGGAATCAATGACTTGAAATGGAATGTCGGTATCCGTCTACCTGGCCCGGCCCTCTTAGCAACGGGAGCATTCCCCTTTTTGTTGTGCAGTTAAAAAGTAATAAACATGTGACGGACGTACAATTGGTCGTAACATTCTTTTATTGAATGACTTTGTAAATGGCTTCTATAATAGTCTTTATCTGTCTATAAATAATATTATCGAATTTTTCATCGGTTCCAAAATCATGCAAGCGGAAGCGGATGGTCCGTTTGATATCAAATCGTTACAAGCCTCAGTTGTCCGCTTTTGTTGAGTAATCTGTACATTTAATTTAATCCACTTGACGGGAATTCGCTCAGAATGCTTCCACATAAAATTTCCTTTGCCATATTTTTTTAAACAGAAGATTTGATAAGTAATTTAAAAAAATAGGAGATCGGATTATCGCGAAATGATTATCATTAACGTACATTACGTCAGCTCAAATAGGTGTTATGCAGCTAATGGTCCCTAGATGGCGCTTTGAACATTAATGAAAAATAATGTGTAAAAATGAATATTGTAATTAACTATTAATTTATATGTTAATGATACTCATTATAATCCAATATCTTGTTTTTAGATAATTATTTCACATATCAAGCAAATGTGAAACTTGTATCGGCAAAATAATCTTAAGGGAAAGAAACAGTTTTTATATGTCAAATACAATAATTTACATAATACATAAACCAGTTATGTAAAATATCTTCTTTACACAGTTTCTTTAAAAATGTAGTCCATGTTAGAGAATAGAGTGTTAATAATAATAAAATATACATTACAGTCCTCTGTGATTATACGTATACAAGCATACGTAGCTTGTAGAAACTAACTTCCATCCGATCGTACCATAAAATTAATTGTACCTTAACTTCTCAGCTAATAGCACTCGTAAGTAAAGATAAGTCAAGGAGGCAATAGATACGTTATCTTTAATTACGGAAACAATAATGTTTCTAGCTAACACAGCTAAATCGTATAATTCTATTTCGCTGGATTGTTTGTGCAACGTCAGTTACTTACCTGTATTTATAATTCTATATTTCCTAGTACTAACTGGAAACCGACACCTGACAATTATAGAGAAGGAAAAAGGAAAATCTGAACAGGAAAAGTCACATTTTCTCTGCTGATTGCTGTTTAACTTAACGGGATCCTTCTCAGATGCTTGCTTAAATTTATGTTGCCATTATCTTTTAATATAGAATAGGCTTTGATAAGTAATTACCTAAGACCAGGAGATGAAATTGTTCGTTTGAAACTTTATTGTTAGCTGCAATAACCGTTACGCAGCTAATGATCCCTAGATGGCGCTTTGAATAAGAATAATAAAAACTGTGTAAAAATCAAAATTGTGAAGTGAAGAATGATACTCATTTTGCTAAATTACAATCTGGTGCGTCCTATGTTTAGATAATTATGATGGCAACAGAATTTAGTATGAAACTTTGTTGGAGCGGGATCCCGTTAATTCTTCAAGACAACGGACTTAATACTCATAAGCATTAATTCGGAGGCATATGCAGCTTTGCAGTTTACGTTTTCATATTATGTTATTATTGAGGTACTTTTTAATGAGTCAGTACTAAATTTTGTATGTCGCACGTGTCGCTATAATGCGATGTCGTTGTTTCTCTTTGATCGGTGATATGCGCCGGCGCCGAACAACGCGCGTTCGGCGCCGGCGCCGATACAATGATTGTCACCATACTCTCAACTCTATACAATACATATATTATGTACAAGGCTAATGTTTCTAAGCGATGAAAAAAGCCTCAACATTGTATTAATACGTTTTTTTATTATATAAAAAACAACAACAATGATAATATAAGGAAACAATGTCATTTTTACATTCAGCCTTCGAATTGAACATACACAAGTATAACTGCGGCTTTTGAGGTTTCGCGGCTTTCCATATCATAAATATAGTATGTCATTGATATATTATTTGAATCAGGATCGAAATAACTATATTTTACCCTTTCTAACATCACTGAATGGTCATAAGACAGAATAAAATAAATATTCATTTTTTGTCGTGTCTAAATGAAGTTTTGCCATGACGAACTATCAATAAGGAAACTATCTTCCTGACAGATGCAAATTTCAACTGCTGTACATTAGCCATAAATGCTCCTAGATTAGCCATCACGAGACATCATAGAATACCACATCCGCATTGGTAGTCACAGTAAATTTTGGGAATGGTTACTCCACCTGGGTCCATTGTCCCTACCATGGTATCCCGATTGATGTTTACTTATTTTTCGACTTTATTTCGCCCGGTAGGGATGCCGGTTAGAGAATATAGACTTCCTTTACTTAGATTTCCACTGTTGTAAGGACAACTGGCAAACGGGGAAAGGTCCTCAGTTAGCTCTCTCTTTGTGTCTCATTTTACGATGCCCTCTGCGGAGAATGGAGTGACTCTACTTAAACTCGTCACTTACCATCAGGTGCAAACCTATCATATATTTTAAAAATCCTTAACTAGAACACTGTTGCTGAAAATGATTGTGATACGCCAACATGTTCTTATGATTCGGGTGCGATACGGATACTAAAATGGTTTTAGTAGTTTAGTACCACTCCTATTCCTATAATAAACCTATTCGTCATATTTACACAGCATTGAGTAAACTTTAACACAAATGGGTGCGTCATACTTTGCATTCTCAGAAGAGCTCACCATTCCATTGATAAGTGTGTTTTCAGATAAAACTCAAAGTGTAGCGAAAATCACGTTTATTGCTGGCAATAAAGATGTGCTGTCTGCCTGTTTGTTTCAATAAGTAGGTTCAATTGAAACGTGATCCAAATCCGTACTGATTGTAGTACGCACAAAACAACGTGATCGATCGATATACGTTGTATTATATTCAAGTATTCTGTACCTTTCTCTGTACAAGTACTTGTTTAACCAAAGGAGTATATAATTACAGATACACGTCCGGAATCAGAAAATCCGTAGACGAACTAGGGTCACTGGCATAGCTCGATGATGCAGTGAGCTGAAGTGGCAATGGGCAGGCCTCATCGCTCGAAGAACCGATAATGGATGCGGAGTAAAAGTTATCGAGGGGCAACCACGTACCGGGAAACGTGTACCAGGCCGTCCATGTAGTCATGGACCGACGATCTAGTAAAGGTCGCGGAGAGTCGCTGGATGCAAGTGGCTCGGGATGGAGGAGGCCTATGTCCAGCAGTGGATGTTTCCAGTCTGATGATGATTCATAATCCATATACGATTCTAAAAAACAGTCCGTAACAGTTTAGCCTTAAACATCAAAATGTTATGTGAAATATAGCTTTCACACTTTATTATTAAATTGAAAAAATTCAGATCTGGTAAAACTTTTACCATGCTACGAGTATGAAACTCAATTTAGACTATTTTAGACCTTCTAGATTACATAAATAATTCAATGAGACAAATGCAAAAAAACTATCTGAAAACTGCAATATTCCATTATAGTATCCACGTGTAAATTAAAGATCTGCATATAAAGCTATTTTATTATTTATTAGGTATTGCTTCAAATTACAAAGCTGTCATTGTCACGCATTAGAAAAGCGCCTAACAACAGGTGAAATCTGACAATTTGCAAGCAAAAATAATGCTTTGATATCAGAGGATTTTGTTACCTAATTTTATCATGGTAATTAATACATAATAAGCAGTAGTAATACTTCGCTTGCGTTTTTTATTCGTATTTGTTTTAGTTAATAATTTATTTGGTAAGAAAAGGTTTTGCAACTTAATGTCATTTTATCAGATCATTTTAAATCAAACAATTAATGAGCATAAAGAATTATGGAACTGACTTCATTTGCCCACTTAGTCTTAAAAATAAACTATTTACAAGTTTCATTTAAATCTTTTCACTAGGTGTGGATGAAAATTTACTTCACGAGATTCATCTCCATATTTTCCACCCCGAGATATACTTTTAATTTGACCACTATTGAGATGTAGCCTATTTAATGAAAATGTAATTATTAAAGTCGGCACGGTTCGATGAAATTATCGATTAAAATACACTCTGGAGTTAAATATGTTATTTCGTCTTTCTACGTTTTTCCTTATGAAGGTACTGCACGAAATTTTGTACATTAAAGTCACTACTACTATTTATGCGCTGAATCACATAAATACATTGCAAGTACTTATTTAGATCAGCCCGATCCTCGAACAAGGGCACGCTCATGTTGAAATTTGATAAAAATTTTGTGCTTCTTCAATATAAGTAGTTTCAGCAATGCTTAGTCTTTTGTCTTTCGTAATTAATGCGCCCTGTAAAGAAAATACCTACACAAAAAATTATACATACAATGGTTTATATTTGTCTTTCCTTGACACATTATTTCTTTGCTAGGATCCTGTTGTATCTACTACTATGATCAACTTTCAAACAGGTACACCCCAATCGTAAGCTAAGGGGAAACTGTCAATAATACTCTGGACCGCTTACGTAGATGGTAAAAATATATTTTATCACGGGAGCATCATCATAAAACCAGCGAAACCAAATGTACAGCTCCAGACATATTGATTTACTTCACATAAATGTTTACGTGGCGCGGACGTCCTAACAAATTCACATTTTATATTTACAAAACTCTGTATTCATAAATCAGTTTTATTATTTTTGGCTATTTCCAAAGTATGCGTGGCGACCCTAAAGTTCCGGCTGGGTTTTCGTTGTTTTCGTCTGCAAACAATTCAGTGCTTCTGTGACAGTCAAGTAAGTCACTAAACTTCTCTTTCTGACTTATTATTTCTTGTTTTCTTACTTGGTCAACCTGGCTAAGTATTTACATTTTATTTAATTATGCCAATCAGTGTGTTCCGGCAAGCCTGAATATTTTTGTCGCATTAAATTGGAGGTAACGCTCTCGTTCCACAGCCCTATCTTTATATACTCATTAGTGTAAATAATTTGCCAAGGAGTTGTGATATTGGCAAAAATTACAGCGTAGTGATATATATTATCTTCCGATCATAAAGACGGAATCTCGGTCAACGGTGGTTTTAGATTGTCACAGATAGAAGTGTGTAGCGGTAGAGTGAGATAAGACTTGTTAAGCTGGCCAGATTAGCTTAACCACCAACTTAAATGAGTACTAATAATGCTGAGAAACATACCTGAAACATCTCGATTGACAGTGAAACGGTTTGGCCAAAATATTGTAGGCGGTAACTGTACATATAACACTAACCAACTTATGTTAAAGCTAATGATATGCAATCACCGTGAAGTCACAATAAATGCGAAAGTAGCTCTGTCTATCGCCATGTTTGTTTGTTGCCTTTTTACGACGAAACAGCTAAACCGTTTTTCTACTTTTTATATACTGGAGAATGATTTTTTAAATTATTTATAAATACTAGTGTAAATATTTTGAAATTATTGCTGCTTTAATCATGAATGTGTTGTTTAGACGATGCTAGATTTAAGTTTTTTACAATCGAAAACTATTTATGTGCCATTTTAATGGGCACTTAGCGAATTTCTGTTCGTCCGCCATTTTGAGTCTGGCAGAATGGAGTATTCGATCAATGGTCAAATGAGAAATGTTTTATTAACTATCAAATCGAAAAGGTATGAGATTACATCCAAGCACTAATATGATCAAACTTTAAACCAATTTATGGTAAGTCGATCAGTCATTTTTTAAACGAATCTTTGCAGATCTCATGGATGTTTTCGTAACTAGATCTTTCGTACGAAAAATGTTACGACCAGTTTCTAGTTTTGGTTCATTCAGTATGTAGCCGAAATTTCGATTTAGTTATTATGCATTTAATTACAGAGTTTGATATTTATTGCTAAATAATCTCAATTCTAATTGGGATGCTGGTTCCGAAGTTTCTCATTACAGAATTTAATGTCCATTTAGAAAGTGTTATTAATTTCGGAAAGATGTAATTTAGGTAAAGATAAGTAAATTGATTTTGATAATTAAAGACTAGATATTACCTTATGATTACCTTCGTATCTTAGCAATGTTTAACTAATTTGTTAAATAGTTATTCGTAGTTAATTAAGAATACTGCCGAAAAATCTAGATCATTATTTATTAATGCATTCTTTTTTGTGCCTAAAATTACTGTCGAGAACATTTTACAGTTAGCTATTCCATTAAAACACCGTGAACTTGAGCGAGCCTTGGCCATGAGAATCTTATTACGACGGGTTTTGCAAATCTGGAGTGTAAAGCATTGCGTAAAGGTGCTGCCGTGAACTACGTAATCTATCGTTGAGTTTAAAGGACTCTACAGAGACAACTTTTTAAACATTTATTTTTGTTTTGATTAGTATCAAGAATTTCGCGGCAACTCTTTTAAGATGTTAGTTATGTGGTGGCTCGGTCTAAGAATTGCCCGTATCGTGAAGTGACCGACCATTTATGATATGGTGACATTTCATGATGTGCTCAAACAGTACAGTTTCGTTAAATGCGTCGATTTGTCCATTCACGATTTGCCGTATTTGTAGGGAACTTCTTCGAGGTAACAAGACTTAGAACTTTGAAATTTCAGTGCACTTTCTTCTTTTAAATAAACTTATAAAGTTATCATGCTTACATCTAAAATATGAAATACCCTGCCAGTATTCGTGTGTCCTGAAATCTATAACTTGGAATCTTCAAACAAAGAGTATAGGCAGTATCGAGAGACCAACGAGTAACTTCGTAGACATCAGGCGACATTATGGTCAGGGTTTGATCTAACTTTTATAATAATAATAAATAGTTTAATATCCTAAATTGGGTGCCTAAACCAAGACTGCATCGTTCCTGGTGCGGCAGTTAATTTGAAACATGACCTTTGTGCTATTGAAAGTAAAAAATGCGTTCATTAACCCTTGATAACACGTCTCGTAAGGTGAGGTCACATTTATTGTGTAACAAGACACTGATATCGGGAGATATCGCGGTGCGCCACACGCAACGTCGACACTCGAGAATAATAGCGCAGCGAATGTCATTAGACGTATTATATGAACCTCTCATAACCATCATTAGATGCTACTTAATAGTGCTCGGTAAGCGGTGTATAATGAATAGTCAAAGTGTAATGACAGTCGGAATAGGCTTGTGGAGGCGCCGCCGCCCGTACCGCTT
This sequence comes from Carcina quercana, assembly GCA_910589575.2. Taxonomy (NCBI): domain Eukaryota; kingdom Metazoa; phylum Arthropoda; class Insecta; order Lepidoptera; family Depressariidae; genus Carcina; species Carcina quercana. The sequence continues at coordinate 5,426,917 of OU342439.1, forward strand.
GTCGATTGTTACTATGGTCACAGAATAAATAAAAATGGATTTGCACTTGCTCGTCTTCACCAGTCTTCACATCTGATAAGAGTGAAAGTCTTAACCACTGAGCAAGTAATGTCTTAACCTTATGAGGCGCTGGATCTGCAATCTTTCATACTGGAACTGGGCGGCAGACTTCGGTAGCTAGCCAGGCGGATATAGACAATGCTCTACCGCCAACCTAACCGAGTGCCGATAAGTAGCTCCATTGGAATTGAACCCGGGACTACCCATGTGGACGCGGCCGTCAAATCAGCTCCGTGCCTGCCTCATTGAAAATCAGACATACTGATACTCGTATGAGGGAGGTTAATATATCTGATAGTTGCCTTATGCTGATAATGTAAACGGCGGACTGATTTTATACGATTGTTCTCTCTGCACCCTTAAGAATGTATAACATCTAATAATATTTCCTTTTTATATTATTCAGGTACCGGCTATCTCCTCCATGTTAGATAAGTCTACCGTCAAACTAATGTTAATAGCACTGTTGTGATCCGTCCGTCGTGGATGCTGTAGAAGTCGGTCCTTACGACGTTGTCTATTACATATCACTGGCTCGGCAATGTCCACGGGTTCGATACTACCTACCATACGTCCGCCCTCGCCCACGGCTCTCGTCAACTGTCACTCACTGACACTGACGTTTAGCATACGTACCAACCCATAGACACGCGAGACAGTGAGTGTATGCTGTACCGCATACACTGCAGACAGAGGCCAAGAATGAAAACACTGTATATATAAATGAGTAGCCATTCTGGACAGAATTACTCGTCACAATGTTACGTACTCTTTGATTCTAAGCTCGTTTTTCAATGCGGAAGAAATTATAATCCGCTTTAATACATTTGCACGAGACCAGCAAGTTACTTGAAACGAATAAGGAACTTCTTTTTGCCTAGCAACAGTGATTTTATTATGGTTTCTAGGGTTCCCTACACAACATTATAATGTAGCTTAGATAATGGTGGTAGACTAGCTACCGGTCCTAGAAAATGCCCTAACTGTAACCAGTAGCTTTAATTTAAAGTAACATTATGTTCCAAGTTTAAAATGTTTTTTTTTAATAATATCATTATAGACTAACGAAACTAAATAAGTAATTACCATAAATACTCAATACTAGTAAAGAAAATAAATCTATTTTAAGTGGTGAAAGGATATGCGGAGTAAGGTAACCATTGAGCGTGTAACGTTATTCGTATCCCTACTAATATTATAAATGCGAAAGTAACTCTGTCTGTCTGTCTGTTACGCTTTCCCGCTTAAACCTCTCAACCGATTTTGATGAAATTTGGCACAGACAATCTTTAGACCCTGAGAAAGGACATAGGCTACTTTTTAATGCGAAAAATAAAGTCCACGCGGGCGAAGCCGCGGGCAGAAGCTAGTCGATAATAAATACCTAGATGGACCGACGACCTGGTTAGAGTCGCGGGGAGTCGCTGGATGCAGGTGGCTAGGGACCGGTCGATGTGGCGTACCATGAGGGAGGCCTATGTCCAGCAGTGGACGTTTCCCGGCTGATGATGATGATGAACCTTACAATTACAACCTAACGACTCAGGTATGTTTTTGCTGACGGAATGCACGGATATCTAGTTTTCTAGACAGCATTGATAAAAATCAAAGATAATCGTCGCGAGCAAGTTTCCGAGCAATTAAAATAAAACAATAAATACCGTCGAAAATATTGTAGCTTTTTAAACCTAAAATATACGGAACCCCGCGCGCTTTTTTACCGTGTGCCGTCGTCCAGCCATTTATATTGTAACGAGTTAAATTTTATACCTGCCAAATAAATATGCAAATGTTAATATTTGCTTTGCCATAAACATAAAATATACCGGATGTTGAAATATTTACTAGAACAGGTAACTGAATTTAAGTAGCTTTTATGAGCGGAAACTTACCCCGGTTACGAATAAAACCACATTTAATGGTTATACTATTGATTGTGTGGATTAGGCTTTAGAACAAAACAGTAAAAACAACCAAGGAAACTTTCAAATGCAGCAGACTTTCACCTTCACGTTCTACTGCGATCACCAACACCCCAGACCACTTCAGAGAAACCTTTTTCCTGGTCGTGGCGATCTATAAGCTCATAGTAGCCTATTTTGACAGAGAAACAACCAATAAAAAACTTATTTTTTATGTATGATGGGTTTCCGCTTGGCCCTCATCTCACCTGATGGTAAGCGATAAGTCCGTTGGATGGTAAGCACCTAGGAAGCGTCAAGCTAATGAGGCGCAGGCTCTCATAAATTTCATACTAGAACAAAACTGTGCTATTAGCACTGCTGTTTGGCGGCAGACTTATGTAACATGATGGTAGATAGCCTTAGCCAGGCGGACATATAAAATGCCATGCCACCAACCGAACCATTTCAATGATTTATCGTTGCTATTAAAATAACAACATGATGATGGATAACGTGAGTAATATTTATTGGTTCCAACGATGTTCTTTTCTTACACTGAACTCTGCGATGAAATGTAAACTGACTTTTAAAAATTTATGAATGTGATGCGAAGGCGTATTAAAAACAATCAGTTTTCAGTTTCGTTTCAAATAAAACACTATAAATTGGGTTCATGTTTAGTTGCCTCTAATAAGAACATATTCGGTATTGCTTCCTGCAAGCGGAAGCACACTTTACCCGTAAAAATAAATATAGGCTTCGAGGTGAATGTACCCGATTGTTCTACTATAATTGCTTCAACTCTCATAAAACGTAAGGAATTGTTAGCAAGACCAACGATGGTATCTCAGATCACCTCAGATGGATAGAGGGTCAGTCCTCGGCAAATTGAGGAGGGGGTTCGATCCTGGAAGGATCCGTTTAATTATTTAGAATTTAAATACAATTGATTTGATTTTCGGTGACTTGAGAAAAAATAATGTGTCAGCCTCCGTTTCTAATGGCTAAACTCTTGGACTAGCTGGAGCTGGAAATCGGAGGTCCTGGATTTCCAGTAAGTGTACCTATCGGTTCTCGGTTTGGTTGGTAGTAGAGAATTTTCTAAGTCGGCACGGCAAACAGCAGTTTTAATAGCACTATTGTGTTCCGATATGAAAGATAGCAGAGACAGCGACTCATTAGATTGAGGCTTCTGGGTGCGCTTACCACCAAATGTCCTTATCGTCACTTACCATCAGGTGTGATGAAGGCCAAGTGCTAAACCCGTAATACATTTTTAAAGTTCCGTACCCAAAGGGTAACCAACGGGACCCTATTACGAGTACTAAGTCTTGGCTGTCCGTCCATCCGTCTGTCTGTCCGTCTGTCACCAGGCTGTATCTCATGAACCGTGATAGTTAGACAGTTGAATTTTCACAGATCATGTATTTCTGTTGGCGCTATAACAACAGATACTAAAAAAACAGAATAATATATATATATATAGTCCTCCTCGCCGTGTCCGGCGCAAATATGTAAGGGAGCTCGCATACATGATACAATAAACGTGAAATTTTTGCTCGATATTGAAAACGGCAACAGGTAGACGCTTGAAATATTCAAAGAATATTTATTTATACATTCACTTTAAAAATAAATAGTTGAATTAAAATAAAACAAATATTTAATGGCTCCCATACAACAAACGTGATTTTTTGCCGTATTTATTGATAATGGTACGGAATCCTTCGTGCGCGTGTCCGACTCGCACTTGGCCGTTTTTTAAACCACTGCGACCCAGCGTAATAATTATGTTCGCGGTAGCAAAGTGAGTCCACAGATTTACAATGATAGCGCACGACAACTATTGCCACGTACCACCACGTGCGGTCACGTTCTGGTGTTCACGCGAACGACAAACCAATGTAAGACAGTGTAGTTACGTACGTGTTTGTCAAACAACTGATTGCAGAAGCAGGCTTGGGAGTTTTATGCTTGGGCTTAGTGCTACGCTAACGAATCTTTCAACTTCCAAACGTCATAGATTTATAATAATTGTACGAGTAGAAACTTATTAGGGACTCCGCGAAAAGCTTGCCAGAAACCTGTATCAGACAATAATAAGCCAAGTGTTCTGACAAGGAGTTCATTGTTTCACTGAGGCCACCAAGAATGATAAGTAGACTTTGAGAAAGACAAAAAATATTCCGAAAATAGAAGCTATTAGAACTTTGTGTCTGTTCTCGAATGGCAGGCTGATACCAAAATTGATTAAAAACAAATGGCTTATAAATGGTTCACTAAATTTGGATTTTGCAAGTATTTGAAGTCTCAAAAATAGCGACAAAAATAATTCCTCGAATAATTAGTAAAATGCTTGTTAGATTTAGTTTTTCAGTCACAAAACTAACCCGATTTAGCACCACGTAACTAGAATCATTTTTCAACGGGTTGTGCTAAAATAAGTATTAGTAGTATCGAGAAAAAAAATTGTTAGAGCTATTTACTGACTGTCGAGTTTGACTAAAATAAAATTTCAGCCAAATACCGAATTTACTGAGGAAAAACATAAGGATGTTAGTCCTTATTGAATTGGATCCCTGAACCAACTCCACAGTCACTGGTATAAATAATAATTATACGTGGAACACTGCCAATTACGTATAAATCATTGGCTACTCGGGTACCGGCGCAATAATATTTATTTTTATAATTTACTACAGTAATTCCTGTTTCACTGATAACCAGCTCATAGACATTAGAGTATCTCTTATTGACTCAACGATACCTTATCTGGGTAGTAGTGATCACCTGCCAGTGGCAATCGCTAGAACACCACGAAGACGCGTTCTGCACTTCACTTTATTATATTATTGCGTATATAGTATATAATATAGTGTTAAGATATTTATTTGTTCTCTGGAATAAAAAGTTTACATCGAAAGTTTTATGAGAGATTTTGATAAATTAAAACAACGCATCTGCCCGTTAAAACGTATGTTGAACTTTGTTATAGTTTATTATCAATCATAATTACGAGCCAAATTACTCTATCAAAACTCTAACGTACAGACTTTGGGTTTATGGTATGAGTTTGTTCGTTTGGCAACCTGTGGTGGACGCTTACGGTCGTCACATGACGTTTTCCGAATATGGATGACCATGAAGAAATGTTTAGGAACAATTATGAACTGTTTACGATCGTTGATGAAGGTTTTACGACCATTGATGAAAGTTTTACGACCATTGATGAAATATTTACGAAAATTGATGAATTTTTCCGATCAATAATGAAATGTTTACATGGCATTGCTAATGGGTCGTTTCTCTTTTGTTACAGGGTTAAAGGAATATAGTATAAGGAAAGGTGTGAATCACCACAGAATATAAGCTCAAAGTAGCTGAATCCAATGCAGACTCCGCGCCGAACTGTCGGAGAATCATTCGGACCGTGACCAACAGGCGTTACCATCTCCACTTTGATGGTCAACCTTCCTCTAGAGAAGATCACCTACTCGCTTTGTCACTTCATTATTATTAAGTTCCTCAACATATTCTTTATCTTATAGTGTATATTTATTGTATTTAAAATGAGCAAAATTCTGAAAGTCGTGGGGGCGTCATGGCTCCAAACAAAGATCAGCTCCTACGTTTTGGGCGTGCTTGGGATCATCGCAATCATGGCTGTTTTGATTGGATTGGTTGAAAGGTAAATATATTACTATAATTACTACGATTTTGCATCGGAATCATTCCAGTTTTGTGAAAATTAACGGCATTTACATTTTTCCTAATTTACACAATATATTACACAAGCCAGGAAATCTGCTCTGTAAGACACGTCTTGAGGGTACAAATGCAAGTGAGAGATTACTTATTTTTAAATCTTATGAATAATATACTTCGGTGAACATATTTTATTCGTAAACTGGAATAATTCAGAAGCTAAGAAAACGTAAAAGTATGGATAGATCTGTAATATTTTTAGTAAATAAGTAGTTTGAGCACTTTCTCGCATGAAAATATCAACCGAAATAAAATAAGCGCTCTTAAAAAAACTTCTACCTTATCAGATAAACTGAATGACGTATATTTACGATTCACGTACCATGTTGGCACAGAACCAAAACTCTTGTATACATAAAAAAATATTCATCTTATATACATACACTGATTTGATATTTTAATTTTTTTCCTCAGAAACCAGGATGATGGAAATTATTCTGCAACAGTATTCTATTCGGAAAAGACAGGATACCGTATCGAGTACTGGGGTCAAAGCAACGAGCTAGCTGACATACCCAGAGGAGTGGCCCGAGCTTACTTCAGAAGGGACGTCGACACCACTGGGTTAGTTGCAAGCATAGTTTTATATCCAAGTACATATGTAATGTATTTTCGGGGTTAGGTGAAGACTACAAACTTCAATGTGACGATTCGTATCTCTGTTCTCTTCTAACATGTGCCATATTCCGTATCGGAAAACTTAATTTAGAAGAAACGCTTTTTTATTTTATGTATGATGTGTTTGCATTTTATCTTTATATCACCTGATGGTAAGTGATGATAAGGATGATGATGATGGTAATCGTGCTTACCCAGAAGCCTCAATCTAATGAGGCGCTGGCTCTGCTACCTTTCATATCGTAACACAGCACTGCTGTTATATACGAGTATAGCACTGCTGTTATATACGAGTATAGCACTGCTGTTATATACGAGTATAGCACTGCTGTTATATACGAGTATAGCACTGCTGTTATATACGAGTATAGCACTGCTGTTATATACGAGTATAGCACTGCTGTTATATACGAGTATAGCACTGCTGTTATATACGAGTATAGCACTGCTGTTATATACGAGTATAGCACTGCTGTTATATACGAGTATAGCACTGCTGTTTGTCGTCATCGGTAACATGGTTAGCTAGCCAGGCAGACATAATATACCACCAACCAAACCGACAGGTACCGGATTGTTAGTACACTCAAGTACAAAATATGTATCCACTTTTGAACCATGTCACATTCACTCTTACTTGTTTCTATGCAGTGTATTGATGAAATTGTAAATTAAAGGTGAACTTTTAGTCGCCCACATCACATCAACAGCCTATATATGTCCCCACTTCAGGGGCTCAGGTCTACTCTCTCGCCCAGCGGTCAAAATTCAATTTTTTTTAATTTCAAAAAATATATACATATATTATAATTCTGCACTCCTCTATATAAACTATAAGCCTGCGAAATCCCATACTCCTCCGACAGCACAATTTTCCTTAAAAGGGGTTCAAAGTTTTTGCTTCACGTATATATGTATATAGATGTGACATGGTTCAAAAGTGGATACATATTTCTGTACTCGAGTGTACAAGCATGTAGCGATTAGGCCACAAAGGCGATTAAACATCATCTCTGCTGACATTTGCTAACTAAAATTTTATATAAGCTGACAACGCAATTAGCCTGACTAGCATAATAATGATATTTGCTTTATGTTAAGACATGTATATAAATAGTTTTCCTTATCTGATTCGAGCAGAATAATTTAATACGTATCATAAATATGTGCTTTTGATCATATACTGATGTTTTAAATAGCTTTTATGTTAAATCTATTAATGACACCAATCACATGTAATACGCAGAAACTTGACACAACTGACACAAAGTTTTCTTAAAAATCTAATGAAGGATGATAAGGAGCAGTAAACACTTGGATTAAGTTAAGGAAGAGGGTATATGGTTTTTTTTACTGAGAAGAAAACACTGAAAAATGGAGTCGATAAAATACCTTTTAGGATAGAAATAGAAATAAAAAATATAGATAGAAGAAGATTATTACTACTCGTATCTATATTTTACTGTCCACCGTCCAAGTAGCGATAAATTTTGTTTTTTCCTAGACATTTACAATTTACTCTATATCCAGGTGGTCTCTACTTGAAGTTGAAACCAACTCTTCATATCCTGATGACATCCAAGCGTACGCAGCTGGCATAGTAGAAGGAGCCTTGACCTGGTACCTCATACACACTCACCTCGAGAACACAATCCGAGCAAAATGCGAAGACACTCCTTTAGAGAAGAACTGCAGCAAACTCAGAGATGCCTTGGATAAGTCGGTTAAGATCTGGAAGACGCATGCGGCGGAACGAGAGGAAGATCCGTTTTGGCACCATGTAAGATATTTATTTACGATCTTAACACTTTTTAAAACAATATTTGGCAAAAGCTCATAGCCTGATACGATCACCTGGCAAAACGGGTTGAAATACAGCTAAAGCAGCTGAAGTTGAAAGGCAGCTTTCGAAGGTACCGGGTATGCCTATACAATTGTAGACCTTGTAGTCCCGTCGCCAGTTGGTTTTGTTCCGGTACTACTATCTATTTACATATATATTTTTATTAGAATTTAAAAATAGCATATTTACAAATTGGGAAAAACAGAACTAGAAAGCGATCGAGAACCAATTCTACCACTTCCCTATCGCATCACACACAGCACACATCTCGCTTGCACTTGCGCGCCACGCGCGTGTACGACGCCTAGTGAGTTACTACATGTTGTCATACTTTCGAGTTAACGAGTTTTTTTATTGCTTCAAAATAGTAATCCTTCTTTATTTTTCAAATTTAATTCAAAAAATTCAGCGGTTTTAGGGCAAATTACACGACATCGTCAGCGTCTGCCTTTATGTCACCAACATATTAATACGATTACCAACCCGTATGCTAAGTTTAGTGATAAAGGCAAACCCCCTCTTAGTTAGAGAAACTGTTCATTGGGCCATGTCATGAGCTATGAAATATATGTTTATAACTGTGGACTTTTAAAGATGTCAACACTGCACTCGGGACCTTCAACAACTCAGGAAAGCCCGTTTTCTTGGGTATTGATACATAGCTAGATTTTGGCTATGGGAAAACTCAACCGGCATAGAAGTAGCCTATGCTAGCCTGTGTCAATCACGCTTCAGCTCATAAAATATCCCCAAACAAAAATGCGTCGACCAGTTGCTTTCAATTGATTTCAAGTAAATTTATTGATAATTTATAATTTCAGGTGTCTCTCCATTACACGCAGATCGGTGGGATATTCACTGGATGGAAGCATGGAGTTGAGAGAAGTCAAAATGAGTATGAGACAGACATCTCAGATTTATACTGGCTGAATTCTATCTCAGAAGTAGCCGAAATCCAACACAAAATGAACATAGTTCTTGGCGATACTGCACTCGACAATTTGCCCAGTGTATCCAGTGCCTTCCTGAGGGTTATCAATGAAACCACTGATGGTGGAATTGTCACCAAAAAGCTTTTCGTCGCTCATAATGCTGCTGGAAGGTATGCTACCTTATAGGCAAAACACAAACATTGCAATAAGTTGGTTTTACTATTATGGAGTATATCTATGTCTATAAAACAAAGTTGGGTTAGTAACAACATTTACAGCTCATGAATAGCTGAACCGATTTTTATATTTGATTTTTTTTTTCACGAAATCGCGTGCAAAAAGCTGATTTGTAACATTTTTAGTCAAGGTGGCAGATGCTAAAAAACAAACAAATAGGTTTAGATTGACTCATCTCATCTATATATACATGTACTAACTGGATTGTCCTATCATTCAACGTGCGAAATATGTGAAGTCAAGACCAATTCGAAGACCATTTCTGAATACCAGGATACAAATGCTGCAGACTACAGTTACATAAGTCAATCACGTAATTGTTGTTGTTTTGTAAATTCCTTACCTATGTCGTTCCAGCTACTCATCCATGACTCGAATCTTGAAGCGGTACAAGTTGAACTACCACCTCACAGCAACTGACTCCAGTCCAGCTCCAGGGTCTCAAATAGACTTCTCCGGATACCCAGGCTCCATCACCAGTCAGGATGAGTTCTACATTTTGAGGGGAGAAAATCATAGAATGGCTATTACTGGCACTCCGTTAAGGAATTACAATAAAGAGCTGTGGAAGAATGTCAACATCAATAAACAGGTTAATACTTAATTCCTCTTCTATTTGTAGATTAGTAAATTCTTTTTCTTCAGTATATATAGTACAATATTTGTTCTTCTAAATCATGTCATCAGAGTGTCTAAGATATTTTAAGACATTGCGGTTCTCAAGCTTTGAGTTAAATGTTATATTCGTAATACCACTTTCCAATATAAGGTATTATCTGAGCAAAATATTATCGTGATTTCGTTTTACTTAACGAGTATTTTTAAAACAAACCCTTAAATATTCCAGGTTCCAATAGGCCCAAGGATAAGCGCTGCAAACCGTCTTGCCGTCAATGTCACCACCTGGGGCCACACTCTGGCAAAGATGAACTCGGGGACTGCCTGCAAGCAATGGCTCGTCGTGGACTATAACAAATTCGATCGTCTTCACGACCCTATCGGCGTACGCGCCAATATTACTGATATGATTACAGAAGTCAGCATTATCGAGTAAGTTTTGATTTTAGAATGACTACAGCTAGCTGTACTTGATATCATAATTGCTTGATGAAATCCAATCCAATCGTCAAGGGTTTGCCATATATTTAATTACGCCCATATAATTATTGAAGTAGTGGACAACGAGACGATAACGCACTAAATGACCTGGTCCAACATCCCGTAGATATCGGTGCCCAATTAATAGTGACCTTCACAATCATAGCTTCTGTGTAAGACGTCCTAGTCATTCTCATTAGCAACTTGACAAACTTCGGTCGTTCAGGACTTTGAGATTCTGAACAAATTTTGATCGGACTCGGATTTGCCAATTAGAATGACCTTTCAGGAAGTCCTTAGGGAATGTAGTACATTAAATAGTCTAAAACATCATTCATAATGAGATGCCGTAGTTATTGTATTCTATCAAAACTTAAATTCAACGTTCTGCGAAATTCGTTGATCTCATTGTTGATTGTAACAGCATATTTTTATTGACAGCGGTGTGAAATATACTAATCGCCACGGAAGTCATCGTGCCAACGGTCTCCTATGGCTGATCGAACAAGTGCCTGGCCTCACTCACGCCCGAGACTTGTCAGAGTCATTCCTGGAGCAAGGCTACTGGGCCACTTACGGGATTCCCCTAAGCAAGGTAGTTTTATTATTATTTTACTATCCCAAACAGAGTGAGAAATAGAAAATAATTAAGGAATGCGTCACAATAGATCTATCAAGGTCGCAGAGTGTGGTTGGGCCCGGTGGACCATCGCCCTTGTCTCAAAATTATGCGTAATAGGCTTATGAAATTGTTGGGTTCTATCTTAATCACGTAATTCTGTATCATTCATTAGTATCTTTTTTACAAATCCTAAAATGTATATATTGTTCTTGCAGCTGGTCGCCGAGTCAACCCACATCAAACAAATGGAGAAGCAGCATGGCCGCATTTTCTCACATTTCGATTCACCTAAAGCCGCTATGTTCAGACGAAGCTATGAGAACGCCACCACGCTTAGCACAATCATCAAGCTGATGCGTCAGAACAATATTACTGCACTCAATAAGCATGGAGAATGCTCTGGAACAGATTGTTTGGTGGTTGAAGAGGGATACTGGTCGGTGATGGGTGTCAGGGGTGATCTAGTGAACAATTTCAAGGCATCTTATGGAGTAATCGATACTAAAGTTATCAGTGGTAAGTTTGTTACAGTAAATATACATTTACGGTGGTAGCTAGCTAGGTGGACATAAAAAATGCCCTTCTGCCAACCAAACCTAGTACCGATAGGTAGGTACTAGGAATCGAACCATAACTTCAGGACTGTTATTCTAACGGTGTATCTATTAGGCCACGGAGGCAGTTAGAATCAAAAGGAAATTCGAAGGAAAGTTTTCGAGAACTTTACCCACATAGCGAGCTGGAAACAAAGGTTTTATACTTACAATATTTATGTGAATGTAATTAATACAAGAAATCTTACATTTACAGGAGCAGTAAATCGTACAGCATTAGACCTCGTCACAATATCCGGCCCAACGTACACTGCAGTGCGCAAGTCGAACACAACCACACCGCTAAACAAAGGCAATGTCGCCTCACTATACACCGAGCAATTCAACAACCAATCCGACATCGACGGTCTGGAGATCAGAGACATGGTGAAGCAGCAACAGGAAGACGAACAAGCTGAGACCCTGGAGAACCTAAACAAGGACGCCATTAGGCCCTTCCAATGGTCAGACAGTGACTTCAAAAACGAAACACATATCGGTCTACCTGACACGTGGGAGTTCGGTCCGTTCAAACCTAAATGGTCGTGGTGAATGCGAATCTCTTCTAGAAACTCCTCAATAACATAATGATATTGTCAAGTACCCTGAGTTTCAATGACCTTTGTAGGTACTTAAAAGTATTTATGGTGTCGCTCAAGATGGAAAAATCTGTTGACGCCAGTGTCGTAATACAATAGGAAAATGTGCCTCGTCTCGTTAGCTCAATTTATAGTTATTTGTCAGAAATTATGAATGTACTTATGATGGTATGCGGTGTTTTCTTGATTCTAATACTCGTACTCTACATGCGTACGTACCGATTTGATTTTTGTTTTACATGTTTTTGCATTTTCAATCAGGAATTTTTACTTAAATTGTATTGTTTTAACTCGTGCTAGGACTTTAGATATTTATTGTTGCGAAACATTTTCCTGATATGAAATGCAAAATATAATGAAGTGTGTTCGCAATGAAACAAATACAAAGTTTTGGTGAGTATGTTTGTTAGTCACCACTAGACATATTTTTAATTTCTTTAAAGAAATCTACCTTCGTAGTTTTAATTCAATGTAATTATTTGTTCTATTAGTTTTATTTATTGAGTTCTTGTTCGTCTTGTCCTACTTGTATCGGTATTTAATTATTACTTTCACGCAAACTATCAAATTATATGTCATTTTTTTATAATTTTAATGGAATGACTATTATATGTTTCTAAAGGATCTAACGATTGATAAAATTGTACTGTGTCTGGAATACTTTGTTGAATGTATCTTTTATTTAGAGGATAATAAAAATGAAGTGACTGAAAAATAGAGAGGAAGGAATTTTCTATTTTTACTCTCGAATACAAAGGGTTTGATTAAAGAAAACTATTTTATTTCAATCTGTTTTATTATTTAGTAACAACCTGCTTACCTACATTATGCCTTGGATGAAATGGATCATGTGATCAAATAGTTCTTTGTTTGTACTCTGATTTTGTACTATCTAAAGTGTGATCGAACGGCTGGCGATGTTACGCTAGTGGGTTTTCCAGTAATAGGTGGCAACAACATGGCTACAGATCGGACTAAGACTATGGTTATTAGAAGCTGTTTAGTGGTGATGAAACGGTGTGTGGGATCATGGTCATGAGCGCACCCTTTTGTACACCCAAACCGTGGGGTGTTCTGAACTATTATGTCGTCACAAAAAAAACTCCACAACCTAGAACACAAGCGAAAAGCGGTTTGCCTTTTTATCTCTATCAATAAAGGATGCAGCGCAAAGTGTTTTCAAGAACTATAGGTATTCATGTTGATTTGGACATAAATTACCATTCCATTAAAAAAGTCTATTATCGTTTTCTTGTCTCGTTAAGCCCAGGCCGATTTTAGCTTCCATTCTGGTCTTCGCAGGCATCAGGTCAGTCTCGGTATGACATGGGTATGACTGTACGTGAACTCAGAACACACTGAACAATATGTCCATAGCATGACATTTCACCCGGTTCTCCGTGCATATTCATGTGTAGCCAGTTTCATTGGATGATGATGGAAAAACTATGGAGAAGTATGGAAATTATGGAAAAGTATTAGCATTATTGTAAGTAAATATTTAACAATATTCAGTATTTATTTCGACGATAATTGTGCGTTAGAACTACAAGATTGAATAATACTCTCTCCTAAGGAATGGCATTCCCTGTCGTTTGTCTCCCGATTGCTACAATCCACTGCCAGAGAGAATATGGTATTCATATCACAAATATCTAATAATGGCTACTAATACCTGATAATACACATAATAAAACAGTAAAATAAATTAATTTAACATTCGAGGAATGACCATATATTAGTCTATGAGGAATGACAGCATTCGTTTAATTCTTTTTTAGTTTATTTTTAGCTTTCAAAACTTCCCGCTTGTAAAGCAGCGCCTAAAAGTAAAGGAATGAAACATGAATGAAACTAAAAGATATATAGCCTGTTGTATGAAAACAAATACAACGAAACGCACAATTGACGTGTCGTTTTACGCAACAAATTAAACTCATAGAAGTCATGTCACTTCTTTCTTGCACTATAATTTTATATAGCTCTATCCTGCTGCCATACGCTTAGGTCATATCAGCTGTCAATGCCAGATTTTTGTACGTTTATTTACTGACACGGAATTACATATAATTACATATTAGTCATATAAAATTAAAGTTGCAAGGATAAATCCTGTAAGGTAGTTTACAGTTCGTTTTTCGAAGATAATCGAGTGAATTTTTTAATCATTTATCAGTGCTTCAAAGTGTCGGACCATGAATTTCTTTAAGAAAGCGCCCACAGTAAAAGGTAATTAAATTGTTGCTTCCTTGATTTTTTTGCATAGAATTAACAATAGTACTCGCAAGTAAGGACGTATGAACATGATATACCATTATACCATGGATAAGCAACAATAACACCAACAACTTCTTGTCTTCAACCGTATTTAATTTCAGTATACATTTACTAAGTAATCACACATTGAATGTGCGTGTTATGGAACTAAATTGCATAAGTAAATAGTAATCTAGATACTCATAAACGTATTCCTGTGCACCTTAAGACTGAGTGGGCAATCATAGAAGACAATTAACGAATACTGATCGTATAAATTGTATTTTCAGAACAACAAAGACAAAATGACCGGGAGCTTCGCAAGGCTGGGCGTGACTTGGAGAGAGACAAGGCCGCTCTTGAAAGAGAAGAAAAGAAATTGGTATGTACACATGGGAGCACTGCACCATACTAAGCATTATAATAGCCTCAGAAACATCACAAGTAACATAGTGAACCAATAAGACCTTTGGTGACATGTTTAACAAATTAGCACAATTGTCAGGTGATATAAATTCTTCAAGTGAAGATATGGAATCTCTAAATAATACTGTGTGCTTTTACTATCCGGTCTCTGGACAGATATTGATTTACTATCTGGTATCTGGTTTTCGACCAGGTAGTAAAATATGGCCGGATGGATACGGGGTAGTTGGCGGATATCCTTTCAGATCTAATTATTGTTTAATCTGAAACACAAAAATTCAATTTGCTTTCAGGAAATGGAAATCAAAAAGATGGCAAAAGAAGGTAATGATGAAGGGTGCAAAATATTAGCCAAACAATTGGTACAGCTGAGAAAGCAGAAAACAAGAATTTATTCAGCTAACAGTAAGGTATGGTGAAACTATGATTTGATAGTTTACATTGTCAAAAAATATATAATATATAACTTGTACTCCTTGTGTGAAAATGAACATCCTTTAAAAATTAAAAAGTTTATTGTATGTTTTAAATGTCAACATTGGCACTTTTCCATTTTATGGTATTTAAATACCTACCATACTTTTGTACTCATGTACAAAAATATGTATCCACTTTTTCACCATGTCATATTCATCTTTAAAGACATTTCCCTCAACTCACTGCACAGGGACAAGAAAGGGTGAATTAGACATGGTACAAAAGTGGAAACATATTTTTGTACATGAGTGTACAAGTGGCAATGGTAAATACTTACACTGACCTTATCATACGAGCAAAGAGGAGGAGTGCTGACCAACAACCAATGTTCAAAATGAACAGTTGCAAGTGTCATGGATGTATGGCCGCTGATGAAACTTATAATTTTAAACTTATGCAACAATCCTAGATAATGCAGGATTTCTTTAGGACACAGGCTTCTGTGCGGAGTTAGGCTGACTACAATAGTCAACTGACTCCAATGCCCAAAACATGTCTAAGTGTGGAAACTGCCTGGACATCAAATTAAAAATTTTAACTTTAAATTTCAGATATCAAGTGTGCAGATACATAACAAGGCTATGGGCGCAAACATAGCCATCGCTGGGGCCATGGGCACCACGGCTAAGACGATGGGCAATATGAATAAGGTCATGAACCCACATCAAATAGCCAAGGATATGGAGGCATTCAAGCAAGCCAATGCCAAGATGGATATGACTGATGAGATGAGTAAGTTCTTTAAATTCAATTTGTAAATCCTTTTTAAGGTTCCATATTTAATCATAGAAGCCTTATTAGATATATATAAGAAGTTTCAACACATTCTTATGTCTGGTTGTATGTCTCTGAAATTTTACACATAAATTGTAGCACTTGGTATGTACCAAATTGTGGTTAGTAAAATAAGTTAGTCAAATCAAATCAATTTATTTAATTCGTAAAACTTAGGTAGAGGTAAAGTTTTAATTGATATATAAATAGATCGGCTAAGTTTTGCCCTGTAATGGGCGTACGAAAGTTGTTTTGTGTTTATGATGGGTTTGCACTTGGCCTTCATCTCACCTGATGGTACATTGGATGAAAAGGCCGTTGGATGGAAAGTGTGTAATCCCAGAAGCCTCAATCTAAGGCATTGGCTCTGCTCGTTTTCGTACCGGAACACAGCATTGCTAGTAACACTGCTATTTGGCAGCAAACTTAGGTAACATGGTAGTAGCTAGCAGGTGTACATATAAAATGCCCTACCAACAACTAACCAACTCACTAGGAATCGAACCTCAGACCAGAACCTCGAACCTCAGTACAAGCATGTTACCATTAGTCCTCGAAGGCTGTTAAATTCAAGTTCCAAAGAAGTGTAAAAGAAGGATCTTCATAGTTCTTGTTCTTTTAACTGCTGCTGAAAATTCCAGAAACAAAAAGTATTGTTTGTCAATATGCATGAACTTACTAAATGTTAACAAAACATAAGAACATAAAATAGGATACAGGAATAAACAAATTCTCCCGTTCTTAGTTTCAGACACACTAGATGACATTATGGATGAATCAGGAGACGAGCAAGAATCTGAGGGGATCGTCAACCAGGTGCTGGATGAGATTGGTATTGAAATCAGCGGAAAGGTAAGAATGTGTGCTTATTTATAGTGGAAAGCTATAGCTGTAGTTGCATAATTTAACAATTTGATAATGCTATTGCCTCTTTCCAATTTGCTTCTCCTGAATTTACAACCAGACAGTTCTTTTTATTGGAACGAAGTTCCTTATTAATTTATGTATGATGGGTTTGCACTTGGCCTTCATCTCACCTGATGGTAAGTGACGATAAGGCCGTTGGATGGTAAGCGTGCGAACCCAGAAGTCTCAACCTAATGAGACACTGGCTATATAATCTTTCTTACTGGAACATTGCATTGTAACAAAATTTTATAGCTCCAGAGTTGTCTAAAATGTAAATGAAAGTAACGACAGGGCCATTGAATTATGTACATACCCAGAAACCTATCATGATGCGAGAAACAAAGAGTCGCTGGGTCTGCTACCTTTATACAGGTACCACAGTCCTATTAACATTGAAGTGTGGGGGGCAGGCTTAGCTACCATAGTTGTAACTAGGCCAGGCGGACCACAAACCAACTACCAAACCAAGTCGAGCTAGGGAATGGAACCTGAACCTCGGGAGACTAATAGTCCAAGTGTTTAGCTATCAGGCCGTGGAGGCAGTTGAGTTTGTTGGTTGGAGCCCAGGGGGATCAGAACTCGGTTATGGGAAGTAGTTTGCTATGCCCACATAACTAGGCTGTTGCCTGGTTTACTTTCCCAATCAAACAGCAGTATTGATTTATTGTATACTACCTTTTGCCTGCGACTTCATCCTCTTGTACTTCATAAATTATGCAACTTGAATTATCGGGACCTATGTCATTTTCCATATCTTCAGCTACCCCTATACAAAAAAAATTAAGTCATTCTGACTCTCAGTTGCCACGTAAAGTAAGAACAAACATAAACTCTATTGTTACTAATCTTAACTAAATATACATTTCAGATGTCAAACGCTCCAGCGGTGGCACACAGCAAGATTGGTGCATCTACAACTGATGCGGACAAAGATATCATGGCCCAACTAGCCAAACTAAAGTCGACGTAGAATGTAAATTTATGATATATGTTCATAAATATCCGTGTCGCAGTTGAATTGCTGAATAATTTAAAGCTGTTTTATATAACCTCCAGCTGTCTTACGTCCGTTATGTAGTATGTATGATGTCCAGCTGGATATTGCATTGTATTTAATTACGCTATGGCTTAGCTATGGCGTTTCGTGTAAGGCTGCCATTATTAAATATTAGTAAATACAAACCTTAAAATTAGGACCTAATTTTTCCATTCCGACTTCTCATTTCACGTTGTTTTACAAAACCGCTAATCTTTGACCCGCTGCATTGATGAATGCAAAACGTTCGGTCAATTCTGCGTGTAAAACAACTATAGGTTATGTAAAATGGCTTCTTCAGCAATCTAACTGCGCTATCTATATTTAATGACACGGAAAAATTATAAAATATTTACTGTAAGAAGTCTCCTATAAATAAGACCACAGGACTTATTCTTAAAAACGCTTTGCACCGTCCAAAATAAATACATTTAATTTCATTACCCACGACGTTTTATCATTGTTTTCATGAATACTTTCATAATTATATGTAAGTATTTAATATTTATTTTGGACCATGGTACGCTGTAGATCGAACGAAATTTAGTATTACGGTTTACGGTTTAAGACATTTATTTCACAAAAAAGAATACAATTCACTTGTATTGTGAAATACAAGATACAGTGGGTATTATTGCATGAAAAAATGCTACACTATTACATGTCAAAACAATAGTCGACGACCATAGAGATTTTATAGACATTAGGTGTGGGTTCACATGTCAGAAAAATCTTTAGAAATGTGATGTTTCACTACGCGTTTGTATACAAGAAAAGATAGTATTCGCTAGCTAAACAAGTAAACGCGTTCAAAAAGAACTTAAAACCGACTTCAATTGCCTTAAAAGTCTACTTTTATCAAATCAAATTTATGACTTATATTGTTTTCTCATGGATGCCCTTGTCGGACCAAATTAAAACGGGACCATACGGAAAACACCATCTTTCAAATAAAAACCGGCTAAGTGCGAGTCGGATTTGCGCACGTTTTTTGTATGAGAGCCCCCTTAAATATTTATTTTATTCTGTTTTTTTGTATTTATATTAAATACGTCATCTGTGAAAATTTCAACTGTCTAACTACACGGTTCATGAGATACAGCCTGGTGACAGACGGACGGACAGAGAAATCTAGTAATAAGGTCCCGTTTTTACCCTCTGGGTAAGGAACCCTAAAAAAATCATCCAAATCGGTTCACCCAGGCAAAAGTTCTGAGGTAACATTTTAAAAAATCATACCCGTCGAAGTGAGAACCCCCTCCTTTTTTGAAGTCGGTTAAAAGTGATAAATTATTATTGTCCAGAATTGAAAAATCAAATGAATGGAAATAATCAAATTTTAGTTGGATTTTCAACTACTACGGCCCAGATTTTTCTGTTGTAGATTTTATGGTCGGATTTTAAATCATATGCATATTTTACTGAGGTTCATAAATGTACGTCGTCGTTTTAAACGAATTTATGAGATGAAAATAAATTTTAAAATATATACAAATTGACCTAGAACGTATGTTCTGCTATATTAGAGAAACATTGTTTGAACATGTTTTTTTTTAATTATAAAGGCGAGACATAAATTGTACTAAAGTACAACTTTAATGTTTCGCAATTAATGACCACAAGATGGCGTTTTCAATAGTAAAAAACACGATAATTTTGATTCACTATACAATATGTCCCTGTTTAGACTATTTTGTAAACTTTTCCCCTGCAAATGGACTTAAAATTATTTATATTTAACATCCATATTTGTTACGGTAGCTTAGGGCTATGTTATGTTAGTAAGTAAAGATATAAAACTTTCTAGGCCAGCACCTCTAGGCAAAATGACCACCGTGGTTTATGAATAGCCCCTGAAATGAATAGTCATAGTTAAATTGTATTAAATTAATTGTCAAATGTCATGGACTCCTAAAACGATAGTAATTCGATCAAATCGTTAATAATTATATTGTCAATAGTATCTAATTTATTATTGCATTTTAATAACAAGTAACGAAAATGAGCGAAAATTTTGTATTATATACTAAGATTGTCCTGTGTCTCACCCCAGACATTGCAAAGAAATGACGTGGTATCAGTATACCGTGATACCTGATGTCCATACATGTCCCCTGCGCTAAGAGGCGAGGTAACGCAGATCGGTGGGGGTTTGAACGTCCGTCCTGTGCGTCTACGTATATTGAATACTATCGGAAATGCTGCTCAGTCGAGATGCGGGTGACAAGGACAGAGCGATAGTTAACGATACACGATATCGACTGCGTAAACTCATGGTAGATGCACTGTACAGTACACAAAACATAATTTTAAATTGGTTTCATTTTAAAAGAAAGCCAAAACCCCGTTGCGCTGTTAATTAAAAATAGAATAAAAAAACTATAAATGAGCAATTCTTGTAAATATGTATGTACGATCTCGCTCGAGAGCTCTACCAATTTTGATGCAAATCACATGTTCGGGGCCAATGAATCGATTGGTCGATGTGTCATCCTCGGGAATATTCGACTTGTCATTTTGTAGAGGTCTGTAGTCAAACAAATAACCCGCACAATTTTATTCTCAACAAGCAAAGTTCTGTTATCCAGTTTTTTAAATATACAGTGCGATGTCACAAGTATTGCGCAGTGCTGAAATAAAAATAAATTAAGTGTTGAAATAAGTATGATGTAACGTAATTCATTTCAATATCGTTAATCCTGAATTGCAGAGTAATTTAGAATTTTTGAATCTATACGGCATGTATTTTGTCAACAAAACTATCTGCAGTGGGATTTTTAAACAAAAGTTACTAAATCATTATATTGATCGTGACTTAATTAATTTATTCCAAAAGTATAATATATGTTTACATATTATTGTTTCCGTTAAACAGTACATGTAATGTAAAAATAATAATCTGTGATATTTTTGTATTATACGGTACAAACGAATGAATCAATAAATGTAAGTATTGAATTATTGCTTTCTTTTATTTTAGATGTGAAACTCGTAATTTGTAAACCCAAGGGACCATTTTGAAGAAAATTACAAAAGCAATTACAAAATAATTTATTGCATGTCATTAGGCGTCTCCAGAGATGTAATCAGGTATTCTAAACCTCGTCTGGGGGTCAAGATCATCCGTTTTCCAGTCTGCCAACTCGACGTAATTAAAGTTTTTCCTGAAACTTATAATAAATTAATTCGTTCTTGAAATTATAGATCAAGCTACTTATTTTGTCTTTTGCCTACTTTGCTCGCGTAAGAAAGTTTTATAGCACCCCGCGCGACGGTTTTACGTAAAGGGTATAACGTTTACGCCCAACCAAAACTTTTCGATGAAAATAAGGTATCATGTGTTTACTAAGGCATAGTTAGACTAACGCTATGTCGAAACACGTCAAACATAAATTAGTCAATTCATTAAATGACAGTACAACAGCCATACTACGCAGCACATTGAATTAAGTACGTATACTTTGAAAATGTATTAATCAAACAACTGAAAAGTCGCAAGTTTAAGGATTCGTTTTTGCTTCAGAGAAATCTGCTTTCTGAAATCCACGTCTCTCGTCTATGACGGTGCTCGACTGCCGGTAGTCGCCGCAGACGACCCCTAAAAAGGCTCCCTGAGTACGTCCGCGGTACCTCCGTCCTTGATATTGAAATTCATGAAACACCGCCATCGTTAGCTTTATAATTTAACTAGGTTTACACAACTTGTTTACTTTCCTCCTTAATGTACCTTGCATACCTCATAGCAGCTCGCCCACTTGGTTTAGTCATTTTAAAGTCTGCGAACAGAAACCCTTTGAACTTAAAGAATTGTAATAAATCGTAAAGTTTATGTTTAAGCAGTTTAAGAATATTATTGCTGTTATATTTCTTTTAAAATCTAATAATATTAAATTTGATATAAAATATTTAAATTTATTTCACCAGTAGTAACAGACCAAACGCGGTAATCGCAGTACCATGCTTTTAGCCCCGTCCCTCACCTACCGATTCTGTTCTGATCTAGGTAGATCCGGAAGAAATGCCCGATCAAAATGTACCGATCGTCACACGCCCACCAATCCGTACAAGCATACAAAGTATCGGGTCTTTCAATATAGATCAGAAAAGAACATATAGGTTTGTGACGGGACATTGCAGGTACACTAAATAATTGAAAGCCGTAAAGATGATGATCCCAGATCACTGGTTCGATGAAAGAATAAACGATTCTCTATTGCAAAACGACATGAAGCATGTACAAAACACCAAGCCAGTTTACGAGAAAACGCAAAGGGACTATGTGAGTGGCAGCACATTTTTCAGTACAATTTTACAATCAGACCAGAAAAACGGCTGGGTTCTACCCCTGCTTAGTTTACATTCCTCCATTTCGCACGAACCGTTTCGCGCCTTTAATTACTATGCGTACAGCTAAGGAGTGGAATTCCCTGCCTGTTTTTGTTTCCCGAGCCCGTCGACCTAGACGTCTTTAAGGCCAAAGTGAATAGGCTATTTCTAAGCAACCGTAAAACATCTTATACCACATCGTCACAATTGTGGTCAAACGGAAGTCTATCTAGTAGAACTCGTAATTTAATAGGTAAGAACCATTTTTACAAGCATTTATTTAACTAGAAATGTTTTTTTGTTTATATGCATGTTTATTTGTTAGGTCACATCTTGCAAGCTGAATCAGTACCACTTCAGTTCGGATGATAATGTATTTTTATGGTACCATCGAGCTGGTCTGATGTTGGAGACGGAAGGCTATAGGAACTCCTAAACTACCCATTATAAACCCGTCGTGTTTGGACTCGATTGATTCCTATTCATGAGTGTAGTGTATTCGGGATGATAGTAATAAAACACCGTGTGCGTTCACTGAGCGTATAATCCGAACTGATGTATGGCCAACAATTGTCCAACCACCTACATCATATAAATATACATTATTATAAACTACCCTACATCACAATGAGTACCCTCACAAAAAATATAGTATTACTGTATTTATCATTTGACAGCCGTGGTAGCTTACCTCAGTTGGGTAGAGCGTCAGTCCTTGAACTATTGAGGTCTGGGTTCGGTCCTGGTTCGTACCAATTTGTTCCAATTTGTTATTTGGAATTTATGTACGAATGATAAAAATTCAGTTATGGAAAACATCGTGAGGAAACCTGCACACTTCTAAGTATAAAAGTGTGGGTGAAGTCTACCAATCTGCACTGAGCCCGCGTGGTGGACTACGACCCATACACTCTCTGTAGGAGAGCAGGCCTGAGCCCCTGCAGGGGAGACATATATAGGCTATTGTTGATGATGATGATCTTCAGCTGTAGACATACTTCGTCTATTGATGATGATAATTCGAGATATTTCGTAATATCATTAAATGAATTTGGGATTACTAGTTTGCGTCAAATAACAATTTGTATGGATGGATCTTAGTAAAATAAACAGTAATATGTTTTTGTTTACGCACCACTGTTATCGAGCAAGTATTGCTGGAGGCGGGTTTGAGAGATCTGCGTGGGCGACAAATAATACCCGACGATCTTACTCTTGTAGGACGTGTGTTAGTTCTTAAAAACCGAAACTATCCGGATTTCACTACTAATATAAAGTATCCCGAATATCACATCTACGAGTATACTATACTGCTAAGGCAGTGTGAAGTGTTTCGAAAATATGGTAATGTTTTTATTGAGCCGTAAGTCTACGCTTCAGAATCTCCCCGTATTCTGTACAAGACGATAAAATCATAACTGCAGATTGTTGCCAACGCTCTAGCGCCAGGATATACTTATCAAATAGCCAATTTCTCATTCTGACTCGTTCTCAACTAGCCTACTTACAAACAGCATATTTTTCATTGAACCTACTTCTCTGAGTTAATAATTCGCCATGATAACGAGAGATCGTCTGTTTGCTAAGTAGTCACATTCAGAAGTAGTCAGATATGAGAAATCGGCTATTTGATAAGTGGACCCCTGGCGCCGCCGGTGCGGTATACACGCTCTTTCAAACCGTAATCTTTCCACGGTACACATTAATATCATCCATACTTGTTCGTATGCAGTGTGTTGACGGAAATGACAATCAAAAGTGAATATGACTTGGGGAAAATGTGGGTACACATTTTGACGTTGATTTTGCATGATTTATATAACTTACAGATAACATAACATCCAGAGGTTGTGTTCAATTAACACGTATGAAGCAACTAGGTTAGACACTTTCGTTTGTAATACACACGGTGCACACAACAAAACGGTTTTGTCGCATATGGCCCCGTTCGCAATCCGTCCCTTTCGACAATTCGTTGTTGACCTCACGCAGTATTAAACGAGGTTGAATCCGTATCGTGGTTTCACTTTAGTTTTCATGGTATCTTATGCCTAAAACCCCATGAGTCCACAGGAACAGGAGCAACGAGACCAGCTCAACTCACAAGATGGCGACACTTGCGAGATCCACGACCAGTTTTATCGCGACCACAAACTGCTGCTAGTGTTGTTCCGAGCTCTGGCCGTCATGCCCATCACTAGATCAAGCCCGGGTGAGACCAATTCAAATTCACTATGTTACTTAGCCTGTCAGAGGCGATCATTTTTCCGCTCTTTGACATGTTTGAATTGGTTGTTTCCAAATAAGCCTTCGTGAATAGTGGAAAATACAATACAATGGTCAGTCTGTAAGGTGCTTGTGACATTTTAGCTACGTCGCATATAGAGAGAGTGCTGTCAATATATTTAAATCGCTTTGGCTGACATAAATAGACTTGCGTGGTGTAAAACGTAGTGATTACTTGCACTTTGGCGTGGTGATTTGGAGTGGATATTTTTAACTCAGTGTAAGGATTTAATTCAGTAAAGCACTGAGCAAGCAGTAAAGCTAGGAGCATTTAACAGTAAAGGAACGAGGGAGAGTGGGATTTTTAAGTGGGATACATAGATTGCATGACGATGTTGGTTAAGGAAATAATTGGCTAACAAGGTAGACTTTAAATCTAGATCACTTTACTGTCTTACGAGTATACCCAGCTTTATTTCCTACTAGCTTTCGCCCGCAACTTCATCTGCGTAGACTTCAGACTTCATCCCAAAATAACTTCAACTATCTTTTACAAAAAATTAAGAACCTAATTCTGACTGTCCGTTCGACGTGAAAGCAGGACAAACTCGCTTTTGCATTGCGTTCTAGTAACGTCGCGATTCCCTTCGTCACGATTCCTTTATTTTAACCACCACAGGAACCATAACGTTCAATTGGAAGTCAAATGCAACAATCTACGCCATCTGCTTCTACATCGTCGCCACGGTGGTGGTACTGTATGTCGGCCACGAACGCATCTTGATCCTGCGCTCCATAAAGAGATTCGACGACTATATCTACGCTATCCTCTTTGTGGTATTCTTAGTACCACATTTCTGGATCCCCTTCGTGGGGTGGGGCGTGGCACATCAAGTCGCAATTTATAAGACTAGTTGGGGGAAATTTCAGGTATGCTTTCCTGTCTGTCTTCTTTCCCCCTTCCTCACACCAGAAGGCAATCTTTTTATGTTTGTTTTTAAATGTATAATGGCACTTCACCTCAATCTCACTTGATGATAAGTGACAATAAGGCCGATGGGTGGTAAGAGTGTGCACCCAGAAGCTCACGATAATGAAGCTACCGTTCATAACAGAGCACAGAAGTGATATCAACACTGCTTTTTGGCGACTGACTTAGGTAACATGGTGGTAGCTAGCCAGGCGGATATAGATATACCCTACTACCAACTGAACCGAGTAACGATATGTACCTCCACTGGGAATCGAACCCGGGATCTCCAGATTGTTTGTCCAAGCGTATGATATCGCATCATAACTCACAATCAGGCATATTGTGGTCAAGTATGTATACTCTAAAATATGTATGCAAAATATCAACTGTTATAAAGTTGCTAGTTATAAAATCAGCTCCACTTAATCTCAGGTGATAGATATATAGTCCTTTTCTTTACATTAACACCTGAAATCTAAAACTGTTCACTTCACAGGTCCGTTATTACCGCGTAACAGGAGAAAACCTCCAATTCCCTCGTCTGAAGATCACCATAGTCATTATCAGCGTCGGTTGCTTGTTGCTAGCAGTGTGCTTCTTGCTCAGTCTCTGCGTCCTTCTAGAAGGGTTCCTCTTGAAGCATACGACAGCTTACTTCCACATCATCACTATGATCAACATGAACTGTGCCTTGTGGTACATCAACTGTAAGGGAATTAGGATAGCTTCGCAGAGCTTGTCTGAATGCTTCCGCAGGGTAAGTTTCTAGGGCCGCTACTTATATGAATAAGTGACAAGCCGTAGTTGCCAGAAATTCCGTAATTCCAAAACAACAACGTCTTCAGGGTCCTGTTCACCTACTGTGAATGTAGTGTATCAAGAATGCTCACAATCACATATTCATTCGTTTATTTCAAAAACAGTATAACTGTGTGCGAAAAAAAATATTACAACTAATAAAATACCTTAAAAAATACAATAACTTAGCCAATAATATTAAAAATTTAACATTAATAAAAACATATAACAAGTCATTTCATAATATCTATTGCCTCATGTCAGGTTATTACAAGTCAGAAATCCTTAATGGTGTACAAATTTTTTTCCAATAAGAGTCTAAGTTTATTTTTAAATACATTTGCACTTTTTATATTTTTTAAAGCAACTGGCATATATACATATATATAAATGACTTTCATGCTTTGATACGATAAGAGGCGAACTCCTTAATGTGTAAATGTGTGTAACAGAGACAACAGTATCCTGATGCTTATTAGATAGAGCTATGCGAGAACTAAGGTAAATGGTCAACACGAATCTAAAGTCAACGCCATAATTTCACGGATTACTTTGACAGTAAATCGGAAACAAATGCTACCACAGTTCGTCTAGTGTGGTTCAGATAGTTCCGCAATTTTATTTACTAAGCCTACGTTAGTTAAACAATTTGATCCACATTTTTCTACACACAATGTCAAACTAGTTCGTGAAATTCTGGCCTCGACTTTGGACGAAAATTACATGCTTATATATTTATGTAATTGGGTTTTCTCATAAATATAGTATTTATTTTACCTATATTAAATATCTTTGGGTATTGTGTTGTTAATTTTTTAGACTTCTGTAGTTCCTATGAATTTTTTATTCGAAATGAAAGTCTAAATAAATTTTGTTCATATAAAATGTGGCAAACGTACATGATTCTCACAAAGTTAATCCCTAATTTTCAGGACGTACACAGAGAATGTACTGCCAAGCTGATATCCCGGTACCGCTTCCTCTGGTTGAACTTGTCCGAGCTGCTCCAGTTGCTCGGCAATGCGTACGCGCGTACATATTCCACGTACTGCCTTTTCATGCAAGTAACGTTGAATGTAGTAACTGAATATGTACATACTTGAAATAGACGTCACCACGGTTGCATTAATACTTGTGACATTTATTGACGATGAATGATGATGACTTATATAATACCGCTCTTTTAGTCAAATACTAACAAATACCGGGAAACTTCTACCGGGCCGTCCCCCTACTATATGGACCGAATATCTAGTTAAGGTCGCGGAGAGTCGCTGCCAGCCAGCCAGCCTGACGTAGAAAGGGCCCCACGACCAACCAAACCGACTCCACTAGAAATCGAACTTGGGACCTCTGAACTGTGAGTCCAACCTTGTATCCACTAGATCACGGAGTTGGTTATATTATTTGTCAGTCAGAGAAGTTGATTGATATTGTAATAACCAGGTTTGTGAACATAACGATCGCTGTGTACGGGGCGCTGTCCGAGATCGTGGACCACGGGTTCGGGTTCTCCTTCAAGGAGATGGGCCTGTTCGTGGACGCTGCCTACTGCTCCAGCCTGCTCTTCATCTTCGCTGATTGCTCACACAAGTCCACCTTGAAGGTGATCAGGCGACAAAGTTTGTTTGATTTTATACTGTTTATTTGCTTAGCAAGGTAGCGTGAATTGGTTTATGAACCACTATGTGTCCATATTTCAATATAAAAAAATTCTACACGAATAAGACAACGCGTTTAAAAAGAACTAGAAAACGAATTCAACTGCCCTAAAAGTCTACAGCAAATTTAAGACTTACATAGTTTTCTCATGGATGCAATTGTCAGGACAAAATTAAAGGGGACCACACGGGAAGTCTTTCAACCAGCTTTCAAATAAAAAAAGAATCATCAACCTTCTCCTTTTTTGAAGTCAATTGAAATTAAAACAAAACTTATTTTTTTAAAAGGCACATGTCATAATTACAATACTAAGTTCATTGTAAGCTGCAAGACCTTTTTTTACTTGACCACTACTACAATAAAAAATAAAAATGGTCCGTGGGGGTCATACAGGGGTACAAAAAATTCGATTAAAATATCGTGTTACGTAAACGCCAGAAACATAAATTAATTTTTTTAATTATAATAGCTAATTATAGCTAATATAATATGCTAATTAATGTGTCACCAACAGTAATTGGGTTTTAGTTCTTTAATAATTTTATTCTTTTTTAATAAACAGGTTGCATCGGGAGTACAGGACACATTGCTGTCCATAAATGTATTGGCCGTGGACAGACCGACACAGAAAGAGGTAAATATACAATATACAAACGCCATATAACCGACACCGATTTAAATGACCTAAATGCGAAGATAAATAAGGCTTCTTAGGAGAGAAGGCGGATTATATGGAATTTCCATCCACTAAAACCCCCTCGGTGGTCATCGTTTGCGCAAGTCGAGGAGCCCTGGGAACTCCACGAACACTCCAGTGCTCCTCTCGCGCTTCGCTCCTCTCCTTGGCGTTTCAGCCACGACAGCTCGGCAGCTCCGGGCTGCAGCGGGACGGGACCACGCCGTACTACCGCTGCCTTCCAGTACTACTAAATACTAGTAAACTCGATCGAAAAAATATAAAGATAAGATAAACTATTTTTGTTTTCTACAGAAGATAGATCAACGCTTGACCTCAATCTCACCTGTTGTTAAGTGACGATGAGGTCGAAGATGTTACGTGTTGGTCTAGAAGGTGCCTATTCACTCTGCTTTTGAAGATTCCCAAGTTGTAGTTTTCGGGGAACACGGAAACCGGTTGTGCATTCCATATTTTAGTTGTACGCATGAAAAATGTAGAAGCTAAACGCATGGTGCGAGCTGTAAGAATATCCACAGTATACGGGTGAAGGGTCTGCCGTTCTTCTGTTTGACCGGTACTTGATTGGCGAAGGCGGAATCAACAAAAATAGCTCCTGTGCACTCTCTCCAAAATGTATCATGTAAAATACCGAAAGGCAGGCAACCTGACGCTTATGTTCGAGGTATCGTTGCCTGTCAGTCTCAGTGCTCAACGCTCCACCAAGTCAAAAGCAGATAGTTGATAGCGAGCTGAACCATCCAAAGATGGCAGAGGTACTCCATGCATGATCCGATTTGAGTGATCTCAATTGAAAATTCTATTAATTCACCATGTTTTGCAATGAGCAAGCAGCCTCAGACATGAACTATATATTATTCTCTACTTAGCATTCAACATTTGACTTCAATAATTCCCTTGTACAGGTACACAAATACATATAAACTAGAAAATGTTTATACATATTTCACAAACGTCTAGTCTAGATACATGTACTACATAAACAAGTTAACCGTGTAAATCCACTAATAACGTACACTTCTGTAGATCGATCACTTCATCCAAGCTATCGAGATGAACCCGGCCGTCGTCAGCCTTAAGGGATACGCTCATGTCAACAGGGAGCTTCTCACATCGGTCGGTTAATACGCTTTTTATCCTTATCTGTGTGCTAAAGCTTCAGGGAAATTGTTACGCGGTTGTTTACGGTTTTTATTTTGAGTGTTTTTGTCCCACGCTTTTCTATTTAGTGCTGTTTACACGTTTTAGTGGATGTAGTGCAAATGTGTGATTGCTTCCTCTATATTCGTCTCCCTGTAGTACACAGCTGAATATGAGCATCTTCTGTTTTTCATAGATATAGGTAGATGAACGAGATTTTTTACGGAGGAAAATCTCATCAATAAAATCTAAGTTTCTCGATGATTGCTTTGTTATGTTAATTTTTGTACTAGCGACTAATTCTGAAAACACTAGACTAAGAATCATGTACAAGCTTTGTCCGATGTATAGGAAATAAGGTATGCAGATAATTCTAGCTATTATTAGTGTAACTATTATTATTTCTAGTTAGTTTTGAAGTCGTTTTAGGTACAAATATAACATTGAAACATTGTAATAATCATACATTTCATTCTTTTGTCAGATCGTCAACTTCACTTGTAAACCCCCTCTTAAACACGAGCGTCATCAACATTTATGTAGCAAAGCAAATACCTATTCCTTATCTCCAAGATATATTTTATTTTCGGGCATCTAAAATGCTTACTTTATTACGTTTTATCTATGAACGGTCAGCGATGAAACGGCCATCAAAGGAACGTCTTTTTTCTCGTTCTTTACGAAGTTACCTTTTAAAATGGAATTACGACCGATCGCAAATGAAATTACGGCACTTTTGCCTTTTTACACACAATACCTTAACTTTCTCTGAATACCTCGTGTGAATAGATAAAACAGGATCCGTTTGTTCTGATCTGTATTGTTAGTTTTTTGTCGTAGTTCATTCGTATTTACTTACATTTTTGTTATTTCCAGGATCTCTGATTACTGCAGAATGTAAAACCTGTGTCGCAATAACCAGTGATTCGACCGCGACTTTATACAAACAAAAATCTATTTACACATGCCCTGCATCTCATCTGATGAACGCATTAATAAGTTATCTTTACTTTCAGGCCATCGGCATGATAACAATCTACCTACTGGTGTTGCTGCAGTTCAAGATATCATTACCGAAGGAGGCGGCTTCTGTAAATTAGCTTACAATAATTGATAAATAAATTTAAAAGCTTCTTTTGGGTATACGGTTTCATTGTACCAATGTATCCTATTCATATATGACAATGGACAATCCAGTACCATGAAAGTTGAGACTAGACGTACTAGGTACTTGCACCTTTGCGATACTTATGTACAAAATGAAAAATGTCCAAAGCTAAATTTTCAAAATTCTAAATGTTCTAAACTTAACATTTACTTAACATTCTTAACATTCAATTGTGTGCATAACATATGCACACAATTGTTTTTGCCTATAGACTAAACTAAAATATTTTAATCATTATCAAATAAAATCAGTGAAATCTATTGGAATTCTTTTGGTGTCTGTCACTCGCAGATCACAACCCGATGCGCCGGCGTTCACAATGTCACACCATTAATCAACTTTCCCAATTATCACGGAACCCAACCAGATGTTCTGTCCAAGTTTGACGACAACAGACACTCGGGTAAAAGCTTTTTTTTTAATTTAGAGAGATTTGGGAGATGGTTCGATTGGAATTACGATGTTTTATTAGTACAGCCCACGGAAAACTGTGATTTACTTCGAACGAACGTTAAATATTAGGGAACATTCCCAAATAATGCATAAAATGTATTCTCTATGGTAATCTAGTACGCTGTACTGTAATGCATGTCATTCGGCATAACCATAAATATCTACGCAAATTAGTACCATGTCAAATTAACTCTTACGTAATATTTCTCATGAACGCATAGTGTGAAGTAAATTGAAATATTGTAAAAGCTCTTTTAAACGCTGTGCGATCGATTAATGTAAAGGTGTGTTTCGAGAAAATGTTGCATCAGTTTCAC
Source organism: Carcina quercana (assembly GCA_910589575.2). Taxonomy (NCBI): domain Eukaryota; kingdom Metazoa; phylum Arthropoda; class Insecta; order Lepidoptera; family Depressariidae; genus Carcina; species Carcina quercana. The sequence goes on from OU342439.1 coordinate 5,458,826, forward strand.
ATCTTTTCAATGATAAGTTTTATCTTTTACACCCAAGACAAGATAGCCAAGCAATTTGTCTTCGACAAGAAATATAAAATACAACAACAACAAGCCCCCGATGAAGTGTGTTCACAGATGTTTCCAAAACAGAGTATGGCACTGGTCTTGGTGTATTCTCGGAAGATTTCAATATCAAAGTAGCAATACCTCTTGGAGTTGACAACACGATATTTCAAGCTGAATGTTCAGGCATCAGTCATGTAGCTAAACCCATCACTAAACCCAAACTAACGAATATGTCCACCCGCATACTATCAGATAGCGACTCAGTTTTCCAGGCACTAAATAGCAACACAATTATATCTGAGTTTTCGATTCACTTATAGAAGCAAGCAGACAGAACTGCATAGCTCTGCAATGGATCAAGCGACACAGTGACTCTAGAGGTAATGATGCAGCAGACGAACTGGACAGAAGGGCCTCCAGTATGAAGATAGCTGGGCCTGAACCAATCGCGGCCCTATCTTTCTCGCAACTCCGATCATGGAGACACCTTCATACCTTACAATTCCACAACAAAGAGTGGGATTCAAGGGAACATTGCAGACAGGTGAAAAAGGCCATGAAAACCTTTAACCTTCGCCTCACCAAACAATTGTTACAACTACGCAGATGCAATCACAGGGCATGGACTCTACAAGAAGCACCTGTTCACTCTAGGTATCACTGACAGCCCTCTGTGCAGAGCATGCATGGGGGCCGAGGAGACAGCTGTTCACGTCCTGCTGGACAGTGGAGGAGTAGCAATACTACGGGCAAAATACCTTGTATCACCGAGGTCGCTCCCAGAGGCTTTCAACAACACGAACAAGTTGTTGGGCTTTCTGCTAGAGCTGGGGTGGCATGAATAAGGCACACCACCCCACGCAAAATAGGCGCACCTGACGTCGAGTTGCAGAAACCTGCCAGATAACGAATACGAATTCCCACAAGCAATACAATAAAAATAGTCATGTCAATCACACATCAATACGAAACTTTAATAAAAGAGTTAAAATGTATTCTTTGTTTCAGTACTGCTATATTTTTTGTAAACAAGAATTGTTTAGTTTTTTAGATCCGTGATTTAGATTATTAATATAATTTGAGGCTTCTGGGTGAACATCATACGGCCTTATCGTCACATCGCGGTACACGCTTGTCCTAATGTGGAGGACAAACCAAACCTTTTACTGAATCAAACTAATTCGTATTTGCATCTAACTTGTAAGATAAAGGCCAAGTGCGAACTTTAAGGTGACCATACGTGTGGGCGATTATAGGTTTAAGGACATTCCATCATATCATCCTTAAATAAATATTTGTAACCACGTTGATATTCATTTGATTGCTTTTCATTTTGACATACGGTTTACTCTCAAAATTATCTCCTCTTCCAACTGTATGTTTACAAAAATGTTGGCAGAAGATGGAATAAAGAATAAGTGACCTAAATTCTTCCCCACCCATAGGATGTGCGCCATGGGATGTCACTCTGTTTGCAATATGTAAAGGAACCTTCAAAATGACCTACTTTTTGTTTGTTTATACTGACTCAACCTAGAAACAGAAGCACACAGCGTTCGGTTGAGAATTCAGTTGAGCTAAATCAGTTGAGAGATTATCGAACTTTTCGAAATTAAACAACTTATGATCTATGTATTCTAAATTTGAACTATATGTACTTCTCAGACGCCACGCTTTGTAAGCTGATTGATGATCGCAGTAAAACGTTGTTGATAACTATAATAGGTTTACCGAAAGAATTGACTTCGTTGGAATGTTACGCCTCTCCGCGCTACCCCACTCACCTCCCCGCGGTCATCCTGTTGCCTCAGTATGGTGTGCATACCGTCGCAGTGACGTCATCGAAGGCCGGTCCAAACTTATAGTTAACGGGTTTTAGGAAGTCGCAGCTGCCCATCTCCTGATTTCTTCCCTTAGTCACTTTTTCCGACCGATTCTGTGGGTACAGAATGATCATATTCTAAAGCCGAGACCACACACCCTAGAAGCATAATATAATCAACGAAATACCAAACGACTTCGAAACTTGCGAATCGCGGGAAGTTGACAGTTGGTACGAGTAAGTAGTTCTTGACTTTATAGACGTGATATAATTGGAAAAGGAAATCGAATCTGATTTCCTCTATTATAACTATTTCAAACTTGTAATAGGCTTGCTGCAGGACAAGAGACCATGGAACTGACTGGCATAACATTATCAGTCATGGTCCGAATTAAGGTCCAAAACCTACCGAATTATTATTACAAAAATGAAATATAACAATAACAGTAATAAAAAAGTTTTTCACAAAAAAATCTAAAATCATTGGAGTTATATTAAACCATTAAAGTTTCAGCATGTTATCCTTTTTGCATATAGGTATGAAAAACAATCGGGGCACGCAAAATAACTATCACAAAATGCAGACTGTTTTGTATTTATATCTCTCAACAGCTGCTCTAATAAGCCTACTTTCACAGTTGCACAAGCACTGTTTTGTCCGTCTGAATATTAGGGGTTTTCCTCAATCGCTGCGCATAAAGTGAGTTGTTTATTGCAATATGATGTCGATAATGTACAAGGAGTGGATATAGATTACCGTACTCAGATATCTGTACCTGCAGTCAGTTTTTATTTTTTGATATAGTGTGTAACTGTAAATAGTTATTACGAAACAAGATCCTTTAAGTATTCACACTTAAAGTTGGTAATCATACAGCACGCAGAAATCTCGACTCCGCTTATATCATGCGTATACAATAATTGGTTAAAGAACTTTATTTTTCTCATAAAGAAATTTGTTTTCACTTACATGAGAAATTATACATATTACGAGTATACTTATTCAACTAGGGTATCTTAGAAGTAAAGTAAAACTAAACTAAAATAAAATTAATTTTGAGTGACGGTCAGTCACTATTTAACTATGAACCAGTATCGGCCGTTCGCTGGAACGAGCGCAATACACAGAGCAAGCGCAACTAGATATGGCATTGTTTTATGTGATTGAATGTTGTTTTGTGTATGTTATTTGATGTAAATATAATAATACTATAAGACTATAAATATGTATCGAAAAATGAAAGTAGTTAATAAATAAGATAAATAAAATATGCTTTTAGAATTACTTAAGGTTAAGCTGTCTTTTTGTGATGTGATATTTAAGTAGTTTTTTAAAAGTTGTAATGCTTTATGTTTATGTTATGCTAATAATTGCTCTATTCTTGGTCAACGGGAAGTATCGTATTGGTTTTATTCCCTTGATTGAACATCTGTTTGAAATGACAACCAAGTCTGCTGTATGATTAGAAATCATAATATCATTTTCATTATGCTCTACTTATTTGTATTGCTTGCATTTAAGTAGCTCGTAAAGAAGCTTTTTAAATGCTAGTACGAGTATTTTTCGATTTTCCCACATGCTAAAATAAGCTGCAATTTCCACTGCACTACTTTAATATGCCTAAATTGCAATCGCAGTTATGGCAAATCGCAAATACATTAGCGCACTTAAACACGTGACGATGATTTTAATACGAGAATTTTTTATCTTTTTACATTTATATAAAGTCAATTCGACTATCGCGAAACAAAGGAAAAGTCCTAAATGCGTTAAATTTTTCTAAATGACCTACACTCTCATTCATTTCCTGTCCATGGACTCCAGGTGCAATTAAAATCGTTTGCAGACAACTCTTAGATTCCAATAATTGTAAAGTCAAACAACAAAACTCTTGCTATGCTTCCATAAAATTAAATTTGATAATCGTCTCCGATAAAACAAAATCCCTCTATTCATTGACTCACCAATCGTCAAACATCAATAACGTTTGGTTTGATCTGTATGTGTGTATACATTTCCTAGTAGTCATGAACTCTTGTCCATAAATTTTAATTACCAGTTCAGTTCTACAAACGATGAATGCCAAGTCGAGCACAGCAATACCGTCCTTTTCCCGAAACCATTCAAGGAACTGTTGACTCCTGTAACTTTGTTGTGTATAATTTCATTGTTTCAAATACCCACACTACAGAACGTTTATCCCGCTATCTATTGACGCAACAGGCATCCAATATCGTGACATCATTCGGTAGCGTTCGGTGAGATTTGTATCGACACTCCGCTTCAAGTGCGGTTATTAAATGTGGAGAGCACTCTAGATAATGGAATTGAGTAACGAATGCAAACGCACTACTCATCAGGGTCATGTTGGAATGTTTCATTAAACTTCTAATTTTATGCGTCGAATGCTGGTATTAGAATAATGAAATAGTGATGGTCGCTAGTCGCTTATATTTTTCTAGAATTGAAGAGGGCATGGGCTGAATAAATGTAGGAGTAGAGCTTACTAACCTTGTCTGACGAGAAAGGGCACGGAAAAGCAGTAATAGGCTTGTGTCCACTAATAACAAATTTCTTGGTTTATAGTTTCTGCTTATAAATGAAGAGACGAACATAAGAAAATAACAGTCTATTTCTCAAAAAAGTTAAAGATTATTTATTAATATTTTTAGAAAATGAATTCGAAAAAAATAGGCATTAAGTCACGTTACAGCGAACACGAAGAACGCGGCGCAAGAAAGTGTTACGTCACGCCTCGCAAAACATCATTGTTGTTGACGTTTTCATATTTCGCGGGCTGTGTCGTCATTCAAGACGCCATGACACTATTCAGCGTTTTCGAGGGAAATATAAATTGCTTTTTTTTAATACAAAATACACAATGTAAATTTTTTTTCTTTAAAATATAGTTTTTTGGGGATAAAATATATATTAAAGTATATAAGTAACCAAGTTTTCAAATTTAGTCACCTAGCCTCATCTCAACTTACTACTAGGTATGCCACCATATTCCCATCACAACCCCTTGCATGCGTCTTATCCAGGTATTAGAATCTGTGGCCGCTGGTGGACTGTATACAGTTGATTTCTATGTTGACAACCACCTTGCTTGATTCACAAATAATTCGTACAAGGACTGCGATGCCAACACTCGCGTATACGAGTATATAACACCTGTATATGAATGACCTTATACAAATACCTTCTTATTTGTTTCATCAACAGCCTATATATGTCCCCACTGGAGGGGCTCAGGCCTACTCTCCTACAGAGAGTGTATGGGCCATAGTCCACCACGCGGGCCCAGTGCGGATCGGCGGACTTCACATGCCTGTTCAAGACATGCAGGTTTCCTCACGATGTTTTCCTTCACCGTTAAGCAATCGGATAATGTACTTGAATTGAAAAACAACTCATAGGTACACGGCTGGATTCGAACCCGGTACCCTCAGATTGAGAGTCCGCGCCTTATCCATTGCGATCTTATTTGTTTATATCATTTATATTATTCAATTTTATGATTTGAATATAGGCAATGCAGAAAATGGTAATAAACTAATCTTTAAGATGTTTTTGTTTTAAAATATACTTACACTACCTTCTGCCTGCGACTTCATCTGCGTGGGCTTTATAATTTATCCCACGGGAACTATTTGTTCGATCGGGATAAAAAGTAGTTTTTGTACTTTTTCTTCCCTTCAATTATCCCTTAAAAATAAATTCATTCTAACTTTCCGTTACGTCGTAAATATATGAGTAAATTTATAGTGCGGAAACAAATTCAAACTAACCTGACATTGTTTTTTATGCAGTTTTCAATAAGAAAAATTAACTTATTTGTAAATAATTGTATAAAAGATAATATTTAAAATAGATAAACACCAGATAATTTACTATACAGTCGTAATAACAAAAACAATGTTCAAATATTGTCCAACACAGAGGGCCAAATTTTTCTGACGTAGGAAGGACGTGTCAGGAACATGCAAGGCAATCGAATACAAAAATAACAGTACAACTCAACAGTATAAAGTCAAGTCGGTTACGTTACATTTGTGCCTCGCCAAAAAAACTCCAATCCTAAAACTTTATTCTACTGTACAATAATATTTTATAGTAGAAATAACTCTAAAACTCAAACTTTAGTAAAACAAACGCAAACCAGTAAATTTAAAATTCCGCAGTGTTCCGCTCGCTGGTTGCTTTTTCTGCGTGAGAAGAATTATTCGTTGGTATCTGAAATATAAAAGAACATATTATTAACACAATATCAAAGAAATGATGACAAAAAATCCAATATTATTATATATGATTTCTGAGGCGTGAAAAACGCAAAATTGGTTGTAATCTCGATTGGAAATTTCGGGATGAGAAAGTTCCATGTTATTGAACTCCCACGGGAACCGTATTGGGGACCTTTACAGTGACTTCGACTACAAATTCAGAAGCCAAACAACAAAGAGTTTAGTTTTTAGAGTTTCGTAGTCATGGAACCCGTACAGTTTCGCCATGCCCATTCGTCTGTCCGCGGCCTAGCTCAGAGACACTTAGTACTAGAAAGCTGTGATTTGGCATGGCTATACTATACACACTGATCGCGACGACAAAGTTGTAAAAAACCCCTAGTATTTTTGTTTTTGGTCTGTACTCTTAAAGTGGGGATAATAAATTTCGTCTACCCTATGATATGGGGTATCGTCGAAAAAATTCATGGAAGTAGTATATAACGCATCTAAGTAAGCTTTACAAGTGTTACCGGCAATAACATACGGTGCAAGGGCTAACAGCGACATCTATATGAAGAGGCATGACAACATCTCCAGCAGGTGCCCGGAACGACTTCACATCAAATTAAGTTAATACAAGTTACTCGGATACGTGACTGAACGATATCTACATTTAGTCATAAATGTTTAAACAATAACTGCGTTTGTATTTTGATATTGTATACTTGATTCTATGATTTGTTAACTAGAAAGATATTGTATAATATGTCGTCGTCAATTACTTCCGGTTAGAAGGCGATGCACGCTGCCTCAACCAGCTCTGTTTATCTAATTTATAGGAACAATCATGTATTTAAATAATGTGAGCCTTTAGTAACAAATATCGAATATAATTATCCATTCTGGAATTTCAGTATTAATGTAATTGGTTATAGGGATTAATTAATATTGTATAACTGTGCCTGTTTTGATTCACGGAAGTTGTAGTATTCGAAGTAGGAACTGACGATGGTGGGAGCTATGAAGATCGTATTATAAAACTGATGAACACTCATTTTGTAAATCATTCCTGTTGTGAATTTTGTTGAAATAGTACTAGTAAACGTTACTCTGCCCGACTGTGTGTTGAGAACATGAGAATATATTGAGGAATATACAATTATACATGCCTGATGGATTGAATCGACTAAGAGTTTTATTACTGAAAATACTGATGCACACACATTATTTTTCTCTATGTAAAATCTCAGAAGTGGGATGAGAGAAGATGTCTGACCTATACGTCCTGAGTACTGTGACGACATAAGAGGAAACATTACGAAGAGAAATTACGAGAAAACGCAATGAACTGCATACAGACAAAAGGGAAACGACTACTTGTTTTTCTATCAATTCTGACGACGAGCTGATACTGTGTTCAAGAAAAACTGCCCGTGGTTCTCTAGAAGATGTAGTTTACAGTTTTTAACAAATTATGTAGAAGAGTACACATGAATAGAGATATCATCGCTCGGAAACTACAGACACGTAAAAACTACTCGCATGATCTACTGCGCGTGTCGCTGGCACGTCTGGGGCACGAGGCGAAGAAGTGCAGGCTGCAGCAGTGCTGCGAGTGCTGGCATTCACTGAGTACATCGCAACTACATTTTGAGATTATAAAATTAGAACAATATCAGGCGACTACTGAGACCTGTGGGTTATTTTACCTACGTGCAATTTAAGATGAGAACTACAGCTTAACAAATCGATGTACACTACTGATTTCAAAAATTCCCAATCACAGGTCATGATAATAAGGAACATTTCTACGTCAACTGAAATTTCAATAACAAACGAGAACAACTTGTTATGATTATAATCAATATATCTGTGATCCAGTCATTAGACTTGAAAAGTCTTTGTAGACAAAAGTGAATAGAGAACTATGTGAACAAAATGACGGCTGTGTGATCAAGTCATTGAACTGTGTGAGCAAAATGACGGCTGTGTGATCAAGTCATTGAACTGTGTGAACAAAATGACGGCTGTGTGATCAAGTCATTGAACTGTGTGAATAAAATGACAGCTGTGTGATCAAGTCATTGAACTATGTGAACTAAATGACGGCTGTGTGATCAAGTCATAGAACTGTGTGAACAAAATGTCGGCTGTGTGATTAAGTCATAGAACTGTGTGAACAAAATGACGACGGTGTGATCAAGTCATTGAAAATGTGGCTAAAATGATGGCTAAGTGATCAAGTCATTTTACGCTGTAGGAAAATATGAAAATAGAACTGTGTGACTAAAATGACGGCTGCGTTATCAAGACATCGAACAAGTAAGTAAAAGTGAATAGAACTGTGTGTCTTAAATTACAGCTGTATGATCAAGTCATTGTACGCTATATAAAAAGGAAGAATGTAACTGTATGACTAAAATAAAAAGCTGTGTGTTCGTCAACTACGAATGACTACTTCCTGTAGTGATATTCCATAAGAAACATTTTTTTTCTTGTTTCTCATTACGAAAGTCGTTTTTGTTTCTCTTGTAACTTTTTACGATTATTTTTCAATTATTTTATAAAATTGTTAATACTGATCATGAAGTTTCTAAAAATGGAGTTATGGCTAGTGATTGCTTGCTCAGTGCTTCTTAAGGTGCTTCTGTCCTGAATGACTTCAACTTCAAAATTATGGCTGAATCATGAAAGTGATGATACTGTCAGTGTCACGTAAAGAGACTGTACAATGTAAAAAAGGTATGCGGGTTCGATTCCCGGTGAGGGTTCTCTGATACGTTTAGTTGGTGCGGTTGCCCATTGCATAAACTAAAGATTTTCAGAAATGTTTTCACCAATTTTATTTTCCGATGCGATACCGAAACCGATTTAAATTAAGAAATTATACATTTGTGTAATTAGTAAACAACAACACTTTGTAATTTATAAAACTGTACTTTGTGTTTATTTTATTAAATAAGGAGCATCAACAGTCACTCGTAAATTTATACATTAAAGTTTTTAATCTGATACGAGAACCAATTACAGATGCATACAACATTAATGTAGTATGTTACATATTAGAAACAAGGAAAAATAGAGATTAAATTAAATAGAATTACATATAAAATTGAAATTCACAGAAAGTTATTGTAAAGTAAGCTGAGTGTTTAAAGTCCGCTTGAGTTTGGGTGATGAGTTAGAAAATATATCTATTTCCGGAAAGTCCCTGCATAGCTAATTCTATTCTGTACAAAGTCTGACTGAAGGAGTGTTTGTTCTGTTATGTTTATAATAAGTGTATCAAATGTTCCTGTAACAGTTTACTTTGCGAAATATGTTTTTCTTCAGGATCATCCTGGTGGTGCTGCAGAGCTCAAGGGTGGTGAGAGCCGTGGGACACGGCTCATGCAGGATGGCCGAGTGTTACCGGCAATAACATACGGTGCAAGGGCTAACAGCGACATCTATATGAAGAGGCATGACAACATCTCCAGCAGGTGCCCGGAACGACTTCACATCAAATTAAGTTAATACAAGTTACTCGGATACGTGACTGAACGATATCTACATTTAGTCATAAATGTTTAAACAATAACTGCGTTTGTATTTTGATATTGTATACTTGATTCTATGATTTGTTAACTAGAAAGATATTGTATAATATGTCGTCGTCAATTACTTCCGGTTAGAAGGCGATGCACGCTGCCTCAACCAGCTCTGTTTATCTAATTTATAGGAACAATCATGTATTTAAATAATGTGAGCCTTTAGTAACAAATATCGAATATAATTATCCATTCTGGAATTTCAGTATTAATGTAATTGGTTATAGGGATTAATTAATATTGTATAACTGTGCCTGTTTTGATTCACGGAAGTTGTAGTATTCGAAGTAGGAACTGACGATGGTGGGAGCTATGAAGATCGTATTATAAAACTGATGAACACTCATTTTGTAAATCATTCCTGTTGTGAATTTTGTTGAAATAGTACTAGTAAACGTTACTCTGCCCGACTGTGTGTTGAGAACATGAGAATATATTGAGGAATATACAATTATACATGCCTGATGGATTGAATCGACTAAGAGTTTTATTACTGAAAATACTGATGCACACACATTATTTTTCTCTATGTAAAACAAGTAAACAAGTAACAGTCGATCAACTTATAAAATGTACGTGGATATGTATAAATGACAAATAAATCCCATAGCCAATAAGTTAAAACTATTCGTGTGTGCATTACAACTTTGTAATGCCAGGTCCCTTCTCCATAAAGTGACACACACTTGGACACTTCTTTTTCTTTCTGAGTCCACAAATGCTTTCGCTGCGCTTTCACTCAAAATAATCCACTATCCCATACCTACATATACAATGTAAGTATATATTACAAATTATTTCTGCGATATTGTGACCTATTTTTAAATTGACTTAGGTCTTGACTTGACGTAGGTTTATGTTTTGTGAAAATGGACACTTTTTACACATAAACTGTAACTGAAACATAGGAACTGAAAAGAACTGATATTCTATTTCTAATACTGACCAAAATTATATTTGAGGCCCAAAACACACCCTTACATTATAAGTTCAAGGATATACAAATTAGATTAGATCACAAATTTAATGAGTTTAGGTTAAGGTCTCTGGGCACTCGAAACAATTTAACTTAACGGAGACATTGAAAATTAAAATAAAACTATTCACCTTGCTGGATTACTACTTATCTATACTATAATAAAAGAGTAAAACCAGTGTGTCTTTACATTGAATATATTTACCTAAAACTAATTGAGGGCGATGTAAAAATAGTAACAGAATAGGAATTCTATTATAAAAACTTAATTTTTGAATTAGAGAGTCCCATTTTCTGTTCGTCTGTCGTCTACAGGGTACGGCATCATTTATATTTCGCTTATAAAATATGTGAAGCACGATTTGTTTTATTACATCTTTTGATACGAAGTAATAACAAAAGGATTTCTAGCAAAAGTTTGACACTTTACAACGTACAAGTGGAACACACGTGACTTTGCTTGCATTGTGGGTGTTTAACATAAAATATTTTTAAAAAACGAGAATGTAATAAATAGAAGCGTGCATACAAAAGAAACCAAATTTAATGAGGCACTTTCTGTGTTATTTTTAAGGTTTAGAACATCTGACATAAAACAGAACCCTTATAATCTCACTCTGATTATTTCAGCAACTGCTGCTATTGGCTTGAAATGTGGAACAGTTACGAGAAATGGCGCCACGGCGCCACAATTGAAACTAAAAACTGTAGACACTAGGTCGAGCAGGGCATCACGTGAGAGGGCTCGTTTGTACATCTAAATTTAGTTATTGTCTCATTATAAATGCGGCACGGCATCCATGAAGCAATGACAGGTGGAGGGAATACAACAAAATGTGGTAATTATTAATTTCTAAGACATGCGCGTTGATGTCTTTCATGTTGTCGCTTTCTGATACACTGATCATAGTCGTTGTCTCAGCTTACCTCGCCTCCCACTGTAAATCGGAGAATTTTGTTAAGAACAAAACCACATTCACGCTCTCTTCACCCACACATGTATAGTAAATTTCACTTTCAATACTAAACGATATATAATTCCCCTCCGGTTCCTGTCACATACCCCACATAATTTTGGACACGCGTTTATCAAAGACAAATAGGGCGTGCACTTTCTGTAGATCGTATTAATTTCTGTTCTGCGCTGGAGCATATATCAGTGTATTTATTACACCACCGCCACATATTATTTCTTCGAATATCGCATACTGTTGCAAAAAAGTAGAGATTTATATCCCTAAGTGGTGTTGTTTGGTGGCATCCCAATTTAATTGACAGTAAAAGTAAGTTGATAGCTCGGTTTTTGTATTAATTGGGTCATAAATACTGAAGTAATAATACTCTTTATAAATTCTATGTAGGTAGTCGTGTCACCGTCATGAAACATTTCCTTTTCCTCTTGACTCTAATCCGAGCATTTTTTACATAATGTGTTATGTTTATGATAATTTGGTCGCTGCTTTATACATATTTTAAAGAAATACCTAGTCACAGTAAATACTTCTCTCGGTACTCGGGGCGTAGCTGAGCTACGCGTGGCGTAGCATGTCGTAGCTCTTCAATACTCATCGTTAGATTGAGTCGTAAAGTAACGGAAACTAACGTATTTACACGATTACTGTTAAATAAGGTAAAGGGTAAATGTTTTTAGAGTGTATTAAATCAACATACATATTTATGTGTACACAAAATTATCACAATATTCCCGTGTATGGCTGAAAAAAACAGGAAATTGACAGCAACTTTATTTGTCATGGCGAAACATATAACTGCCGTTTCGAACCTATTCGGAAATCATTGTCACTATTTCAAATACATAAGCTAGAATTTATCATCATAGACCAGAGGTTTTCATTAGTGGAGTTTTCTAGCGGCAATGGTCAAAATTTTAAACTACCATTTCTTTAAAACGGTCGTAATTAGACGTAATAGAATAAGTCGTAAGGTCAGCCAATGGTTAGCTCAGCTAAAAGCTTCATTTGGTTTCGTGACTGGCTACGTCACAAGTGCAATTAACACTAGTGGTCTAGGCAGACTAGAGTAGAAACATCGCGCGTGCCACTAGCAACAAACTAGCAACCTTTAATTGTCATTTCCTTCAACACACTATGTAGGAACAAGCAAGAGTGAATATGACATGGTTCAAAAGTAGATACATATTTTTATACTCGAGTGTACCATAAAACAGATAGAACAGTACAACAATCATAATCATTACGAACATTTTGTAGTTTTGTTCCTACGCAACATCATTAAGGGCATCGCCCTGGCGCCGCCGGCCAACAATTAAAGGCGCTGACACACTGGCGGTAATTATCAAAGGAAATAACCGACTTGTTAATAAAGATGAGTTCGTGACGAGCATGCGTACGCGTCAAAGACTTGCAAATGTTTACAAAATAACCGCGAGCTGACGCCCGAAACCTAAATTATGCGAACGACTTAATTTTGTACGTGATAGATTAGACGCTGTGCAACTGCGAGTAAAGGTAGTCGCTCGATTGACATGAATGATTTCGTCATGAATTTGCATGCGATTTGGATTGAGTGTGTTGTTTTAATACACTCTCTGTAGGATAGCGGGCCTGAGCCCTGCAGCGGGGACATTATATAAGCTGTTGATGATGATGTTGTTTTAATTAATATTGCGTCAACAAACAACCTCCGTGACCTTACACAATGCGCTTGTTCTAACGATCCGAATGTCCCGGGTACGATTCCCAGTTCGATACCTATCGGTACTCAGTTTGATTGGTGGTAGGGAAGTTTCTATGTCCGCTTAGCCAGACTACCACTATTTTACCTAAGTCTGCCGCCAAACAGCAGTGTAATTAGCACTGTTGTGTTATGACTTACCTTCTAACGGCCTTCTTGTCACTTGCCATAAAGTGAGATGAAGACCTAGTGCAAAGCCATCATAAATAATGACATTAAGCCAAAGTTTTACTTAATAACAACATTAAAAGTTAAATACCAATTTAAAAACAAATAATATGAGACAGACACTCCGTTGGAAAGCAAATCCATCAACACTGGATGACCGTTCTAACAAAGTTATTAAAACACGGAAGCTATTATTAAAACCAAAGTAATAAGAGCAGGGGCTAAACGGTCCATAACATAACATATCTTTACGAGGGAGAATGCAATATCCTTGCATCGTTGCATCATAATTCATAACAAGTGATATCCCGTCAGTGCTTAGCTAGGCTATCTATCTGTGAGAGTTACAACATACGAGTACATATTTTGATATTTATCACCGTCAAAACGATTTTTCATACAATGAAATTAACTCTAATCTGCCCTGCATCGTAACCTAACCTTAGATTAGATTAACGTCCAAGATGGATCGTCTTGAGGAAGGAAGGAGGTATCAACCGAATCTGTCATAAGTAAAGACGTGAAAAAATATAACGCTCAAACGAGTATATTACAATATTTTTTATGTTTTTCTAGTGTACTGTGGGACTAATTTATTTAAATACAGAATTCAAATAACATTCGACAGTGACCACTGACGCGCTTGTAGGGAAACTAAGCCACAATGGCATACTTTTATTTACTTCACTTATCTGCTGCCTTGGATTTAATAGAACGTCGTTCCATAAGACTCATTGGTGACAGCTCACTGGTGAGGGGTAAGCTACAAAGCTTACAAATACCGGCGTAAAAAATACTTTCGGTCTTCTACAGGCTTCATATTTTTAAGGTACCGTAGTCAAACAATAAATAACCCTTATAGTTTCGCTGTGTTTGTCTGTCTACAGCTACAGAGATAAGGCATTACTCTCCCTTATCTGTGGCAGCTAAGCTCAGAGACTGGTGGTACTACAGACCGGCCAAGTGCATGTTAGGCCACGAGTAATGCAGGGAGCCGTTGTTGAGCTAGCTGTAGTAGTTGTAGAGCTGTTTACTAAAATATAATGCTTGGAATTTTTGCATTTTTACGAAAGTTTTACGCTTTCTTGTGTGGCTCTATTTTTTTATGTTACAAAGGCTCAAAAGTTCTGAACATTTCTGTTCGCCTTGGTGAATAAACTGATCAACGTACAGCTAAAAAATTAGCCAGTGATTCTACCGAACCTTGAAATGAAATTGAGAAAGAGAAAGAAAGCATTTGAAATTTAAGTCTGGGTAAGGTCTGTAATTTCGATACTATAGTAAGGGTTTCGCAGTTAAAAACTGCTTCTCGAATAATTTCTAGGAAATTTAAGATTCCAGACGGGAGCCCCTCCGAAATTGAACCTCAAAAAGTAAGCACTCGTAGTATAAAACAAATAAGAACAGAGGAACTGGAACTCTGGTGAATAACATATGAAGGAGAATGTGTTTGTTTTATACTCACTCTCTTGGCTTGACTTAAATTGCTTCTATTAAACTAATACAAACATTTGTAGGTGTACTAATTTTCAATCTTGTGATGACAACAATAAGCTGCCAAAAAACACCTAATCAAATTATGAATTTATGAAGAAGTAATGTTTCAATATTCTAATAAAGACCTCCGTGGTGCATTTGTCTGAGAGTGCAACACACGCAGCAGGTCTCGGATTCGATCAATAAGAGATTTTTGATAATGTCCCCAACGTTGTCAAAAAATCACTTTGTGATACTTTGCCTAGGTTAGTTAGGGCATTGCAGGCTGAATCACATGTAATTTGAAATTAATGGAAAGTCAACTAAGGGCGATAAAAGGCATCGTGCTACAAAATCAATGACATCAACTCAATAGACCTGGATGTGTCCTGTCTTTTCCGTAGCACATGCATGCCACATTTCATTACTACCTTAATCGTCATAATCCACTAAGTAACAATAATGTATAAGTCCACTGTAGATGAGCCTCACCTATAAGGCGCCACGTCGGACTATCCATGGGAGAATTTTACATAAGCCTCACACATAGTAGATTTCCCTTAGTTACCTTTTAAGACACTCATGAGATGACATGGGGTGAACCCATTCTAAAGCCGCTGCAACACAGCACTGTGTGATGAGATTCAATAATAAATACATTGTTCAAATTAAAATATGTATAAATTATCACAAGGCAACCTGCAGCCTGCAACTGACAAAGTAGGTCACAGAAGAAATGTAGATTCCTTTTTTCTGTCTCTTTTTTAAAAATAAAAGGATTATGGATTTTTCTGTCCGCTACACTCAACAGTTTCACTAGTAAACACAACAATTAGCATAGCAGAAAAATATAACGTATTTCAATATACAAATATAAAAGTGAGTTTTTGTTTATTTGTCAGCGCCTCAACGGTAAAACCAAGCGTGATGAAATTCAGCATGCTCGTATCCTATTGCGTGGAGAAGGACATAGTGTACTTTTCATTCCGGTTTATTAAATGGTATACACAAACGAAGACGAAGAACAACGGACGGACAACCTTTTTCGTTTTGAAAATAGCTGTCTCGCAGATTCTCGCAAGTTAAAAAGCATCACTTTCCCAAAAAGGTCGTTTTCAAATATTGCAATTGGCTTTCTATTTCTTGTTTTGTTAGTGTCCAGTTTTAGAAACTTTTAGTATACTCTAAGTATGAGCATATGAGTACCATAATCAACGACTGCCAGGCGTATTGATAACCTCAGTAAGAATTTGTCGTTGCATAGGTACTCGTAGATGTTATTCAGCGTCTAAAGACAAAAGTCGTTAATCGATGCGTGTTGCCTGCCAATGATGACATACGGAACCGAAACATGGTCCTTTACTGTGGGCTGAGTAAACAAGCTCAAAGTCACTCAGCGAGCAATGGAACGAGCTATGGAGTGAGGAAATCCGTAGACGAACGAAGGACACCGACATAGCTCGATGAGTCAGTGAGCTAAAGTGGCAATGGGCAGGCCACATCGCTCGAAGAACCGATAACCGGTGGGGAGGAAAGGTTCTCGAGTGGCAAACACGTACCGGGAAACGTCTACCGGGCCGTCCTCCTACTAGGTGGACCGACGACCTGGTTTAGGTCGCGGGGAGTCGCTTAATGCAGGTGGCTCGGGACCGGTCGATGTGGCGTGCCATGAAGGAGGCCTATGTCCAGCAGTGGACGTATCCTGGCTTTTTCATTCTTAATCACCTTTTATAGCATTCACGGTATGGCACTGGATGATGTGGGGGTGATCATATTCTTAAGCCGAGACCACATTATATAAAAGAAATTATAAAAATTTAAATAAAATATGAACCATTGCAAGTGTGATCATCTAACAAGCTTTTGCCTGATACTTCGACTGTGTTGCTTCAAAATAAATCCATGGGAACACTTTAAGAGGATATCGGTGTATCTCCAACTCCATCCCATGGGGTATGCGTGTGACAAATTCATCAAGATCGATTCAGAAAGAGAGACTCTCTAATTTATAATTTTAATTATAATTCAAGAGCTATTTATAGGAAAGTGTCAACAGAACGCCCGATGTATCTGGCTTGATACTTTAAGTACTCGTAATTCCTAGTTCGATCATTCCATAAGGGCTTGTGGTCGAAGGGATAATGGCTCCTTATGGACCTCCGCTGCGAAAATCAATGCATATTCCGTATAGCAATATCACACGTAATAATATTACTATATTTGTATTTATATCACTAGATTCATGCGGTGAGGCGAAACGGGACTTCAGATAATTTGGATATACCGAAATAGAATTCTACATAAATAAAAAATTAAAATATGTTTGTTAGTAAGGGCACTTTAGAACGTATTTTCGCCCTATTAAACATGTGTTCTTAATAGTTCTTAATAAGGTGTTTAGGAGCAGAAATATTTATTTTTATATTTTTTATTATTATACAAGCAAATCCTGTTTTATTACACTGACAAAGATAACTTAATAGAAATTGTTAGTCGATATCCTAATACACTCCCTGCTTGCAATATAATCAACCAGAAAGTTAATAAAATCAGTGTTTGGTTCATAAGTGGATGAAGTCAGTCATTAAAAACAAATAGTAGCAACAAATCAATCACCCTTACTTTTTAGAAGATCTGTTAAATAGTTGAACCTGTACAAAACACTAATCAATCAACAAGCTTTTATAACTTTTTGGTTTCTTTCGAAGCAGCGTTCTATTTTTTTTAAAAAAAACCTCTTGTATTTTAGCCTCAACTTCTGCGCAGATTTCAGAATTTACTCTCCGGGAACCTTTACACGGATAAAAAGTAGTCTACGTTGCTGTGAAACAAAGCCAAATGTATATTGAACACGTTTAAATTTATTCGATTCTTATAAGTATTTAAACTACCTGACGATATATACATCGGGTAAATTATGTATATTAAATAAATGGCTACCTGCTGAAAACAATAAACTTATCAAAAGCCCACTTGTATTGATGCACTAACAATCGTGTAGGGCGGTTTGTGATGCCGCCCGCCCAAACGCCCAGCAGGATATATAAACGCGCTGGCTCTTCAAAGCGCCACAACGCACGGATCGTCGTGACTTTCAACCGCTTCCACCCTCCGCTATATTCCAGGTAAGTTTATATTTTAATAATATCATATTTGTTAAATAAATCTTTTTGGGACTCAAAGTTAGTGAGCAAATTTTAATACTACTAAAAGTTTGTTACATTTAAGTCAGAATTGTCTAAAAACTAGTAACGTTGTGTTAAAATGCATATAAAGTTTATTTGAAGTCATAATAGTGACTGAATAACTTTACTGAATATCATTTTGATGACAATACCAAATCTATAAACATATCAATGTAAGTCTAAATTTATTTTTTAATATTATTTACGCGTTTCCGTTAGCATAATTGTTAATTGTAATTTTATATTTATTTTAGTGTTTTTATTTTATTAATTTTGATGCGATGCAAGAAACAGTTGAATTTATTAACTAAAGTTTAGGTAGCTTCTAAATATTATCAAGAGTTTGTTACTTTACTGCGATTCACTGGAACTTGATAAATCTATATGAATACTGTTTTAACATATTTAAATTGCTACAAATAAATGTACTTTACGCTCGTTTCTGGTTAAAGTAGACCGTATTAATTCGGTTTGATATTTGGCGGCATATAATATGTATATAAATGCAAGGACAATATTGCACTTTTTGATATTAAAAAAAGAATATTTAAATAGCTTTTTTTAAATCTTCGTATTTGAGGCTCCCTAAAAAGATGGAACTGCTATTCAATATACAAATTGTTTCCCTCAGCATGTATCGATGCATATCGTCACGATTGGTCACGACACAGAAAGGTGACCCATAGTCGTTTGGGTTGTAAAATATCCTGAATAGCTCCCACTCAGAAATATAAGAGGGCAACCATGATCTTACTATAAAAATGTTCACGGGATATTGCATGATAAGTCTTGGGGCAGGCAGATGTGTTCAAATGACGTGTTTTATCTAGGTATTCGTAGAAAGTGGTGGTCAATATTTATAATTGATACAATGATTACACAATATTTTCTACACTACTCATACTTGTAAATACTGTATAACTACAAAAGTCTCCTGTGTTATTGAATTTCAGTCGATTAAAAAAAGTTACTCGTTTTCGCACAGTATAAAAATTTCTAAGTCAAAGTATAATTTATTGAATTTTTTTTAACAATTTCTTGTCATTTTTTTAAAGTACCCGATACAAAAATATTTTATAACTTTAAAATAATTTAAATTGTACAAATTTTTCGATAAAAGCCATTCCCTCATATCCTTAGGTAATGAACTAAATATTCTTGCTGCGTTAATGAGCATACTCCTTTCATAATGGGTATGCTTAAGTATCTATGTCTTCAATTTTTGACAAAAATTTAAGACATAAATTCACTACCATGTTGCTCACGGACTTCACAGTGGTAAGAAAGGTACAATTCTGAAATAAAACCAAAGGATATGCAAATAAATATAACATTTGCGTAAAAATTCTATTCAGCGTAAATAACTATAATCTTCTCTGATGCGGCGGTTGGTTGGTGTTATTGTACTGCTTACATTATTGTCATGCTCTAATTAACATTTTAACTGGTTCGAGATCCATTGAAGCTTCGATAGATATTTAAGATTTAATATTTTATTTCTTTAGTAACATAACCTACTACAATAACATATCCAAACACCTACGCTGAATTTATAGTTATTATTATTCTGCCGAACACTATCCAGTGTATGGCAGATGTTTTCTTTTAAAATTATTTAAAAGTTTAAAAGACTAAATTAATGTGCTGATGATAAATTAACAACTAGACCGACAACGGTTCACTTAACCATCGGACAACCTATGAGAACATACAAGTCGGTGTTTTTTTTCGATATATTTAAGATTAAAAAACGATTTAATTATATTATTGGTTAAAATAGTTGATAAATATACTCGATTCCTTGTTGTCTGGCATGCCATTGAGGTTGAATAAAAACGATACACGTGCAAGCAATCAACCCATTGATTGCTCATAATGTTTCATCTAAATATAGCCTTTCTTTCAATGACATATTTTTAAGGAAAATGAATGTGAACTAGCCTACTTTAGATTTGATCAAAATAAGTGTAATTATGGTTTATGAAGAGTTAAATAATGCTGAATGCTTAGTGAAAAAAATGCTTATGTTCTATTTGTAATGTTACAACGGTTTCCAAGTTTAAAAAAAGTAATTGTAAATATAAAATCACTAAATCAATAAAATCATAAATATAAAATCACTATAATTGAGACTTTTGTTTGAACACGCTTTTTTCTATGACCTTAGTTGAGATGCAGGCTCTTTATAAAACAATAATCAATTATGAATCAAAGAGTTTTAATTGGTAGTTTTAATTTACAGCAACTTAAATTCAACTTTAAATTATAAGGGATGTAACAAAACAACAACAACAACAAACAAAACAAAAAAGCGTCGGTGGCGCAATTGATAAGGCGCGGACTTTCAATCTGAGGGTTCCGGGTTTGAATCCAGCCGTGTACTTATTAGTTGTTTTTCAATTCAAGTACATTATCCGATTGCTTAACGGTGAAGGAAAACATCGTGAGGAAACCTGCATGTCTTGAACAGGCATGCGAAGTCCGCCGATCCGCACTGGGTAGGCCTGAGCCCCTGCAGGGGGGACATATATACGCTGTTGATGATTAACAAAATAAACTGTGAGCTTGTAATTGTACCCTTCATTAGTTCGTCAATGTATACGCGTACTCACCTAGAAGTCTCAAGCAGAGCATATAATCTTTTAACTCATGAAACACAACAGTGCTATAAACGCTACTTTTCAGCTACAGACTCGTAGCACGTAGCAAGTTGATCGCTATAAAGCGGGAATAGAAAAATGCCCTAGTACCCAATAATCAATTTTTTTCGCATCGCAATTTTATTTTGTTAATTCCAAAGTCAATTTTCCACTACACGGTTTGGTCAACATGGCCATAATTTACCTTTTGCTGTTTTCATCAAATGAATATTTTCACACGATTATTGTTCGTTCTCACAGACTCAATTTAAATACATTCTGTGTTGTATGTATTTTTATTTAAAACGAAAATAAGGCTAAATTTAAAAGAAACCAACTTTTATTTATTCACCCGTCACACTGTTTATATTATAAATGCAAAAGCGCGTTAGTCAGTCTGTCCTTGTTTCCCACAGTGATGGAAGAACAAATTGACGTTAAGTTTTAGCTTAAATATAGTTTATAGGTCGAACCTGTACATAGGCGCAGTTGGCTACTTTTGTCGCGATAAATTGTTGGTTTGTGAAATGAACGTATACAAAATCGCGAGTAAAAGCTAGTAAAACATAAAACTTTCTACAATACTAGTAAGATACCCGCAGCCTTCCCTGCGTGTTAATTCGTTATTTAGAGGCTCCCTGAATTCTCAGATGTTTTAAATTTTAAAATCTAGAACTCAAGAGGTGTGCATTTCAAAAATCATTTCTTCTACATGATCAAAGGAATATTTGCGACTTTCCAGTGTCTAACTCAAGCAGCTCAGCGCTGACATGTGGGTAAAGCTGCAAGCCACAAATGCTGTACAAAAAACCGACAACCTCAATAAGTGGAAATTCAGAAATATTTTTAGATACATTGATGGTATTTTTAAGTTTCCCTAAAACGATACCTTTACAAACCACTGCCAGTAAACTCATCCTGGGATTTATCCATAGGCTCACAGTCCCTAAACGAATTATACGAATTTTCCTCAATAATCATCGGTGTGATGGCAGTCTTATTTTTCCCACAAAACAAATGAAATTTTATTAGACTGTTTTCAAAAATCGTAATTATTTAACGGAACTTCAAAACGACTTTAGTTTACCATTGCTCTCATTAAATCAACAAGACGAATATGAAAGTCGAAATGTAGACTTGGCGACGAACAGCAGCCATCCGTGTATCACTGACATTTAACTGACACAACCTTGTTCGACTACCGAGCGCCGCGATTACGGCAAATCCCGAATAGAAAAAACCTGTCGTAGATAAGGGTTCTTGTTGAACAATTAATTGTCTTTTTATCCTGACAAATGCAGGCGGGTCGGTGTATGCGGTAAGAACGTGTAACAACTTTTACGACATTTATGAGAAGGGAACGTGTAATTGTATTCTCCTGTACTGTACATCTCCTAAAAGTCTCCACTTTTACATCAATTCTTGGTATTCAAATGTAATACCGTAACAGGCTTATCCATGGACCCGTAAATCCTTACACTTTGAATACAAAGCTGAACAATTCTCAGCGGTGTTCAATATGAAAATTGGATGAGATTTTACAAGTTCATAGTACCTACATACACGCGCATTTTACACGGTGACCTTGTAGTGAAATGTTTAATAAGAAGCTAGAATTTCTGACAAAGGATCGGACGTGCTAAAGGTCCTAAGTTCGACAGTATTGTAGTACTCTGTGGTTGCATTCAAAAGAAATGAAGGGATGATATGCTCTGAGTAGCAGTAAAGGACTCAATTTTTTCTTTCGTGTCACGCTTACTCTAAACCTTCAGATCCAATATCATACATTTCAGTTTTCAAAAATCGGGGCCAAGCGTTAAAAAGATGCAAAAAGGTGCAAATTGAGCTATTCTCTTTTTAATACACAAAATACTGTCATTGATGTGACGAGTATCCCGTATCGATAGGATTGTTCGACTTAAAATAAAATATCTAAAGGTACTTGTACCACAGATTATGTATATTTGGTACCTACGTTTCCGAGATAATTCGACCGACTTATGACGAATGACACTTGTCATTTCATAACCCGACAAAATGAAAAGACTGGAATCTGCTAAACAAATAAGATCCGTGAGTGTATATCTCAGAGTAGGTGTATATATAGAGCTATTTTTTACTTGCAGTAATAGTAGTTCTGACGCAACTTAGTTCCAAATTAGTTCACGACAAATTGTATTAAGAGGGTATGCTGTTGTCAAAGCGCCCATACAAACGTAGTCCAGTCATATTTTGAGTATTAAGCTACGAAAATCTATGAAATTTTCAAGACACAATCTAGAAACAAATATCTGTGTCGGTGGTGAGTCAGATTTTCGTTTAAATATATACTTCCAGAGTTACAGGGCGTCAAAGTATTGTATTTTTCGGTAATAAAAAGCCCCAACTTTGAACCTGATTTACAAGAGTATGAATCAATTTAGAACAATTTGGAAAAACCACCGACATCTGAAATTTTATTAGTATACTGTATTAAAAAAATGGTTACATAATATACTGTATCCTTCAAATGATCCCTGGACTACTAAACATCCAAATAACGGGTGGATAACTTCGCGTAATGTATGCTGTTTCACCGTACGCCTTCGGGTAGGATAGGGCTCGGAGAGGGACAGCTACAAAACCATTTAACCTTGAACGTGACCACGTGGTCTTACCAACATAGCCTCTTAAATATGGCAAAGCATCAAAGGCGCTACTAGCGCATTTTTGGCGCCACTGTCCCTATATTATGTATGGTAAATAATGGATGTTGATTTTATTTTTATCATTTTATTACGTAGTATGCGCATATTGCATAGTAGTAGGTAGTAGTAGATAGGTATAGAAATGAGTAGTACTGTTGTATATTATTAATGTTATTTTCATTTTTGAAATCACAACCTAGTCCTAAACAAATACAGCGAAGATCGGTCACACTCGCTTATCGTTACTCTATTGTGTCTTTTTACACTCATGAAGCAGACCGAAAAACTGACCTCTAACCCAACTGCGGGCCTGGTTTCAGTTGATTAAACGAGTTTGAAATCTTACCCCTCGACAAGGTTAGAAATAACCATTAAACACTTCAACTGTGTTTTTAAAATATGTATACCAAAGTTTGACATCGGCTTTCTTGAACGAGTTTTTGTAGTACAAAAGTCGGTTTTACGAGTTATTTCTTGAGGGTTTGATGCCCGTAACTTATTTGCATTTATAAACAACGCTGGCGTAAGATGTTTTGTATAATATATACTCGGTTTCTAGTTGATGTTGTTGTTACATTACTGAACGCAAACTAAGACAGTATAAAAAATGTCTATCACTTACAAATACATATTCATAAGTGATATGAAGGCCAATGGATGGTGCGCGTGCGCACTCAGAAGTCTCGAAACTAACGAGGCGCTGGCTCTGCTACCATTCATAGCGGAACACAACGGTGCTATTAACTAGTTTGGCGGTAGACTTAGGTAACATGATGGTCTTACGTGGCCGCCGCATTGTGTGTATATATATAATACATAAATATTTTTGTCATTCACAGAATCCCATTGTTCCCTATTGTTCTCTATGTTTTACTAGTAAAATCATAATCCTATTTACTTTCTATCTGGGTAAAATAATATTTCACACATTTCAGAATCCTGAAATAATATTTTTCGTAGAGCCGCTTTCTAGTATGATCCGTTCACCCAGTGGCGAAAGTTTAAACAACTGGCTATGAAGCAAAAGTTGCTCCCACGTATAAAACTTTTTTTCCTCGTGTTTATATTTCTCATTAATGTCTGATGAGCCTTCCTCATAGATCGCCACGTCGGACATTTTCGTGAGGGGATTTGCCATAATGACCACACTTGGTGGGCGGATTGGTAATCGCAGAAAGATGTTGTTGTTACATAGGTAGAGGCTGCTGCCCATCTCCTGAGTATGTCTCCCTTGGTCGCCTTCTACAACACCCGCAGCAATATATGGGGTGTTACTAATTTTAAGCAGAGATCAATCGTCAATTAGATGAATATGATAGTTACTAATTTCTGCATATAAAATGCTAAACTTACATGTACATTGATGTTTATACACAATAAACCTGACTTTTAAAAAGCTCAATCCCAAAACCAATGTAGATCTATAAAACTTGAACTATAGTTGATGAACTCCCGATTAAGTTATCTTAGCCTCCTTAGTAACCTCAGCCTCCTTAAAATTATTTATTAAAACCTTTTTTCGATTTTTTAAATCGCTCGTGAAGCCGTGGCTTAGATACCAGCTATAATACAACTGAACCGGTGGGGAGTAAAGGTTCTCGAGTGGCGACCACGTACCGGGAAATGTCTACCAGGCCGTCCCCCTACTAGATGGACCGACGACCTGGTTAGAGTCGCGGGGAGTCGCTGGATGCAGGTGGCTCGGGACCGGTCGATGTGGCGTACCATGAGGGAGGCCTATGTCCAGCAGTAGACGTTTCCCGGCTGATGATGATGATACAACTGATCATTTTTAACCGGTAACAGATGAGATCTGAGTATCTTTATTGGTGTGAGCTTAATTTATTATCGAACATTCCTAATAAATAAGTTTGCGAAAGTTAGTCTATGTGATGAATAACTCGGCCAACTCTAGTTAGTGGTTATCGAGAATCGAACTAGTGACAGATACGTAAATGTTAACTGGTGGACGGACTCAGGGTAACAAGCGGGGGCCATAAATAACACGGACATTGGAGGATGGAGCGACTTGACAGTACCTATAAATTTAGATGCTCAAAGTTACGTCGCCGTAAACATATTTTTTTTTTCAAATACGTTGCGCGGTATAATTTAAATACAGCTCGATAAAGCGCGAGATTTCTCTAGAAGATATTGACTACGTGACGAAGACATAGACACCCCCGCCCCTGTGACCAAGCGTGGTATTTTGAAGACACCATGCCTCCCCTGAACGGCTCACGTAGTATGTGTACGTTCCCTTAGGTATTAACAGAGGGACGAGGGGGTCACAAATATATCCCTGAATCCCCGAATGCTCAGAATTTCTCGTACCTATCTCGGCAAATAAGTTAGAATTAGTATCTTATTACCAATTAATTCGTATTTACTATCGTAATAAGACTGGCTGTATTCGCTTCTGACGTAGCGATTGTATTCGGTAGTCTAGTACTGGAATTTATGTCTAACATAGATATAGCCCTGTCCCACACCTACCGATTCTGTTCTAGGTAGAATTGTAACCGGAAGACTAGAATGCAATACAAAATGTACCGATCGTCACACAGCTATCGCCTCGAGGAAGCAAGAAGCGGTCCGGACCGTTCTAGGTAGATCTGAACAGAATCTGTGTGTCTGTGACAGGGCTTAATATTATATCTCTCAAACTAGTGAAGGTTGCTGTCGTCAGGATTAATATATATATATAATAGTACCTATACATTAATAGTTGGGTGTTACTCGTGATTTCTATCCACTCGTCTATATTTGTTAGGTTCCCGTGGGTGGGATTATTTCTAAATACATTATACATAAAAATATCAAGTTAAAATGCAGAAGATGAACCATTGATAGAATTAACCCTGCCAGAAATACTAAACGGAGCACAAAATGCAAACTATAGCCGTATCCCCGGACAATATATAATATCGTATCATCTTAAAAATATTTTACACGTCAAAAAAAAAACATTCTCGTAGGATGATCCCGTTTCTTAATCAGGGTCAGCCGTCAGCTCACTAAACTCCAAGGCACTAGTTTTTACGGAAGCGACTGCCATCTTACCCTCTAACCCTAGATCATATTTATCAAACAACAATAAATAAGCATCATAATCAGTGTAATGTTTTACCTTGAAACTAACCCTAGCCCACAGGGATCAGAACATCCATGATCCATTGAATACATATAGTGGACTTAAATGTCAGACACTGTCACGTGAAGCGCACGTCAGTGTCAGTTACACGTGTGTGTGTGTTTTATTTGTCCTCACGCATTATTCGAATAATCGTCGACGATGTAGAATCCGTATATTCTTTACAAAGCCGTGCCCTAACCTCGATAGGCTGGATAACCACTATGCCTGGCATACTGTTTAGACGGTAAAATGTATGAATGCGTAGTATTTTATCGTATCCTGATTTTCTTTAGTAGATTTTTACGACACCCAGTCACACAGCGGCATTGAATATGTCTTGTTCCTTCCCAATCGGAATAAAAATAATTAGTATAACAACACTAACTAAATACTACGAACTGTATTCTCATCGCTACACAAAAAGCAACATTATTGTAGTTCGTGTTTTATTCATAATATTATACAGCTATGGAACAAAAGCTTTCTACCCTTGCGGCCTTGTTAGCGACCAGCGTGTCCATTGTAACTTAAAACTACAGTTTTTTGTTAATTAATGTTATGGTCTAAAATATTTAATGTTCAAATGTGTCAATGCAATATAATTTAAGTATGTATTGGCTTTAGAATATAACAAAAACGAGTCGCTTCCTTGTAAAATGTTCAATTAATGGTAAGATATAAGCTAAAAAATTTTGTAGAGTGTATAAGTTCATGTTATTAGAACGTTTAGTGATTAAATGCTCCTACAGAACGTTTTCCGTCCTTGGCGATTTTTCAAATGTAGTTAGAGCACATAGTTTACCTGGTTGTTTTTAAAAACCAAGAAGTTTATGGTGAAAACTGTAAATAATTACAATCTCATTTGATGTTTAAAATCAATGTAATTGATACTAACCTAATCCAAAAAGTCTTTCGTTGCCCGTCGTGTGCCCATTTGTTAATGGTTGACTAAAAAGTGATGTAATATGTAATCATAATACCAACATTGCAAAATTGCAAGATTTTAAATTGATCTAATCTGAAAACTATTTTAAGATTTAGCTCCAAGGAACCTGAAAAAATGGTTTCAGAATTTTCTCTATAGTGATTATATTAATAATCATATAATAAAAACTTGCAGATGACGTCACGCATGTGACAAATCTACAAAGCTATCCCAAACCCATGGGATAGATTACAGGAAACAAAATCATCCGAGTTTACAGTACCTATGTACTTTAATAATAATTATTTTTCGAGATTTGAATTAAAATATTGTTTTGAGCTACGTCATTTTCGTCGTTTATCAAAATCCTGAATGAAAATCAAGTAAATAAAAAATACGGGTCCATTCATTTATCATTTTCTACCCAAAAAATCAAAGACCACTTGCAACCTGCAATATATGTATATATTTTGTGTAGTTGACGAGATGCGCGGTGCGGGCGGAGCGTTGGCTGTGGCTGTAGCCGCGTTGCTAGTGAGCTGCAATGCTGATCCTCAACAGGTACGAATTATATTTACTTGCACCTTCATCTTGCCATCATCAGTAATCATGTTT
This sequence comes from Carcina quercana, assembly GCA_910589575.2. Taxonomy (NCBI): domain Eukaryota; kingdom Metazoa; phylum Arthropoda; class Insecta; order Lepidoptera; family Depressariidae; genus Carcina; species Carcina quercana. The sequence continues at coordinate 5,487,035 of OU342439.1, forward strand.
GTCACATATTTTCGTTTGTAAACTTCCAATAGTTGTTTGTTTTCGTAGGGCGACTCGCAATGAAAAAATTGTTACACAAAATTTATTTTAATACATTTGATGATCTACCATCGAATACTGGGAAACAAATTTAACTTACAACTTCATTGTGAATCACAATCATCATTTATGCTTATTATTTTACTGAATATTATACAAAACGCTAAACGTAAGATTTCCAAAAAGATCATCAAAAAGTATATGAACACCAAACCGAATACTATTTAAAAAATATTTAAAATTGGAATCTTATTTCCTGCAGAGGAAAATAATGTACCTATTTAATATTCACTTCGAAAACAATTTGCAATCTAGGATTATCACTAATCCTTAAGCAGTTGAAATTTTTATTTCACTTTATATTTCAGGCTTTTGCCGCTTGCCGTTTCTCCTTTCTATATTTCTAGATAGTTTTGTTCACCTTTTTGACATAGATATTTGCTAGGTACAAAATAGTCAAGTCTGTACAAATTACTTATTTACTATATTGATTTTTGGGATCCTGGAAAGTCAAGTAAAAATTTCGTTTTGGGGCTGCTTGTGACTATTACAACTTCTAAGAAATAATCCCCTCCCCTTTTTGAAGTAAAAGATCTGAAATAATTGTAGTCAAGAAGACCTAATTAATGTCTCTAATTAGCGTAATCTTGTCCGATACCGTGAACAATAATTTGAAAACCAACTTAGTTGTACAGTCGAAGAAATGTACTTTATTGCAGGGTTCACAAATCTAGTTTCTTTCCATGACACGGAACCCTTGGTGCGCGGCTCATACTGGGACGGTTATTAATATATGGGTATATGGAATACGTGAAGGAACAAGTAACATAGGTTCCCTCTACGGTACTGGTGACGTACGATCGCGAGCCTTTCAGTTTAACTATTCACATTTTTCAGAAGATTCAAATTTTACCAAACAAGAAACTGTTTTACCACTACGTACGTAAATACCAAGACTTGAGCGTGCTTTGGCCGCATCGCGGAGTTGTTCGAAGTGAATTTGTCTCCGAAAATTATTCTCGGAACTTGCTCCTAAAAGATCAACTCTGCGAGCATTATACGAAGAAAATCGTCAACAAGAACGGAATATTAATTAACTTGTGGACAATTCCAGGCTTTAAGGGCTTAGTGGATCGTGAACCGGGCGAAAACAAAATAACATTTATAAGCTCCCAATCAGATCCATAATCAAGTTCGAGGAACACAAATACCCTTTTAAATTTTATTAAATTGCAGATGCTCGAAACGTTTGCTTCATTTTTAATTATTCTAATATTATTCTATTGACTATGTAAAAATTGTGGGCTTTATACAATACAATTTTAATTTTTTTAGACTGTATAAAGTGCTAAAGTTCTCCGTATAAAATTTAATTTAGGCATGACCCGATTTAGGTATACTGCGTTTTAAGTATACAGCGAGTAAAGGAATTTATTCATAAAACAAAAGGTTCTAACTGTACCGATAGACATACATCAGCTAACTTAAAAATAAAATGAACTGCGGGAAATCATCCTTACACATGAAAATTCAAGTCTATTATTTTATTGAAACCTTCCGTAGGGATGGAAATGCTATTTTCTTCCTAGTGCATAATGAAATGCTTACTTTCCGAACAGGAAATATGTTCCGAAAAGTATATTTCCTGCCGTACATCTTTCTCCTTATTTATCAACAAATCAATCATTACTTTTGATTACCCAAAATTAAAATCGTAATCATAGAGATTGAAAATTAAATCTAAAACCGCATAACAACTTCAATAGGGTTTTATGTATTTTTATTTGAATTCACATTTATAAACTAATGAAGAATTAATCTGGAATTTTGGTTTTTGCTATATGTTCCAATATCACAGTGACTTTCTAGATTCCGTTCTCACAAACGCCTATCTATTGGGAGCTGACAAATTTTCCGATAGATTCCAATTGATTCTTTATTTAATATTCAATACAGGAACAAGACGGAAGCGTAGGAGATCACAGTTCCTCAGACCGCTACGATGTCAATGGTAAGAATCACTATGAATTGTCAAAATCTTTATGTTGACTGAATTATTATCTCTTCAAAAAACACCACCCTTTTTCTCGAAATTTTATCCCAGGTAGCATCAGATCGTATCACCTCGTTGAATCAAAAAGAAACGTGACTCGAGAATAAAATAGCGCCACACCAGTGCAAAGGCGGATTGTTTGAGTCCAATCACTAACAGCTTCCTGTACAGTACTGGGTCGACCCCCACTAGAAAAACTGGCGACCTAGTAAAGGTCGCGGGGAACCGCTGGATGCAAGCGACTTGGGAACGGTCATTGTCCTTGACCTTGGGGGAGTTTATAGTTCACGTTTATAGTTCACGTTTCCAGGCTGATGATAATAGTTACTAATTTCAAGTTCAAGACAATTCAGTGCTGTGATGACCTAGTACTGTCATTGTGTAAACTGACCGTCACGTTATTGAAATGTCAATGGAAATGGTAAAAGGTTACAAGACTCAACTCCAATTCAGTATTATAATTTGAAGTCATATTATTCCTGTAGCAGATCAAATGACTGCAACAAAAGCTAATCTAATCTAAAACACTAATAATAATATAAAATGACTCATTGTGTCATACATTTGCATGACTTCGTCTCATGCTACCTGTGATTCCACGAGGATTTGCACTAACTGAACGTTTTCCCGGCAATTTTAATATCCACCTGTATCTGTCATTGAAAAATTGTATCACAGGCACTACTATATAAGTTCAAGTGACTATCTCCCAGTGTAACACTACCCTTAAATCACGACCAACTATTTTATAATTCTTCGTTGCCGGAGTAGCGATTACTTGTTTTATATTAAACACAAACACGAAAAAATATACAAAACTAAGCGAAAAATGTTGAAGAACAGTTTTTTCGTGAAATAATAAATTTTAGAAAGCCGTTAAATTGTATCTGCTTGAAATGGACAGCAAATTTAAATCACTACTCCAACAACTCAATGCAAATCTAACTACACTCCCCTGCACAAGAACTAAAACCTTTCGCGTTGACACATTTCTAAGCGTTTATAATTATAATGCACAAAAACCTGTAAATAATATCTAGGTCTTCCACATCACCACTTAATTCCAGGTAGATTATATTATAAAGAAGATTGTGACTATGCCGACAGATATTTTGAAGGTAAAGTCACAGTACCAAAGTGCAGTACGCGTACGTTCAAGGGGAGCTAGGGATACGATATGTAGGTACACACAGCTACACATCAAGCTATACATTTCCAGTATACGCTGACCTCGCATTGAATGAAATCCCGCACGACGCTAGTTCATTTTATACTGGAAACGTATAGCTTGACCTGTAGCCGTGCGTACGAGTATAAACTAAATTTGCTAACAATGAACGCTGCTACGTACTTTGTGGCTGAGCACTGTGACTTTTACTAGCTAAAATAGTCGTCCGTCAAAATACATTGAATTCTTCAGAATATTACCTGGAATGAAGTTCAAAAGTGATCAACGGATCTTTTATGCAAATACTCGTAGCCTTTATTACACATAGTTACCAATATATAACAGAATATACGAAACACTTTCGCTATAGCTTCACTTTTATAGTACGAGTATTTATTAATAAATAGACGTCGCTGCGCTCTATAGTTTTCTATTCTTGAATATTGTAAACCCCGTAAGCAAAATGAAAGGTCTACGACAGTCCTTGACTTGGGCTGTAGTATTCCTAGAAGGTTTAGTAAAATGAATTGCTCTAAAGATCCGTTGACGGAGAGACCTAGCCACTGACACGTCCTACTGACGTCTTGCCGATGAAGCACACTGTTCACATCCCGTGTTTGTCTCAGCACAAAACAAATCACGCTTCTAAGCACTGTGCGATTGTACGTCCTTACATGTTCACGATGACGGTGAGTACACTATTTCTCTATTTCATGCTATAAGAGTATTTATAATTTCGAGTGGCAAGTAAGAATGATACCTTGGAAGTCAAGCTTCTTTACCACAAGCTTATATACCTCAAAAAGAAATTGTTCGCATCAAGTTTATTTTCCAGTGACAGCACACAAATTATCTTACCGCTGCAGTTATTCAAATCATTATGTCTGTAACGGTCGTACAGTAACTACAAATCTGTCAACATTCTTACAGAATACAAACAAAGAGAAGAGCTCCAAGATTTCATTCGATTCCTGTCGCAGTACGAAAGGCTCGGAGAACGCAACACGCTCGGAGGTCTCGGAGGCAACACTCTCCTTGGGAGAAACATCAATGGAATAGGCGGAAACACTCTCCTGGGAAGGAACCTTGATGGTCTCGGTGGCTCTACCCTCCTTGGAAGAAACTTAGGGGGGCTAGGAGGTTCAACTCTCTTGGGGAGAAACCTCAACGGCATTGGCGGCAACACCTTAGTTGGAAGAAACCTAGACAGCATCGGAGGCTCCAGTCTACTTGGGAGGAACTTGAATGGAATCGGGGGATCTACTCTATTAGGGAGGGAAATCGGAGGTCAAAGATACTCCAGATTTGTCGATTCACTCGGAGGTGGCAACCTGGTTCGTAGCCTGGACTCTATTGGTGGAGGGAATCTTGTGAGGAACCTCGACTCTTTGGGTGGCGGGAACCTGGTGAAGAAGAACCTGGACCAGCTCGGTGGCCCGAACCTTATCAAGAGGACCCTGGATTCTTTGGGTGGTGGAAATCTGGTCCGCAACTTGGATTCCCTCGGCGGAGGCAACTTCGTGCGTCAACTTGACTCTCTCGGTGGCGGTAACCTAGTCTGAATCGTCACCATTTTAAATTATTTACCTCCAAATCGTAACAGAGTTTCAAATGTGATAATTTTATTTAATTATTTATCCATTGGTGTTGGTGAAATATATAGTTTTTAAATAAAATACCTTGCAGCTTAGCAGCCCACTTGAGACTTTTATTCCCTTGTTTCGAATCCAGAATTTGTATTTGAGGTAAGATATATTTTGGAGTTTTTTACTGTGTTATATGATTTAGTAAGTAACGCTGTGTATGTGCTCTAACGGTTTATTGACTATGTGAATAGGCCACAAGACTCGCAACCTGGACCCTCTTGGCGGTGGGAACCTGATTCGGGATGTTAGAGAGACTCGACACAGCCTCTTGCCATACCTCCTGGCTAGACGATATGAAGGGTAAGAACATCACGCTAATATTATAAACGCAAAGGTACGAGTAGCTCAGTTGGTTTGTTACCTTTTCACCACTGAACAGCTCAACCAATCTTGATGTAATTTGGCACGCACGTACTCTATGACATGGAGATATTACTAGAACTAAGTTATAACATGTACAAAGTAGTATTCCATATAAAATGTTTGAATAGATATGGTGTATGTAAAACAGAGCAAATCATGCCCGTATAATATTTTGTACAAAACTAAATCGAAATTATAATGATATGAAATCGTGTTTACTAGAAACTCACATTTCTATAGAAAGACCTCCTACAGTGACTCTGTATCGAATGCAGTAAATAACATCAATTGCGTGCACATTAGAACATGCTGGAACCATCGGAGCTACCTAGAAAAGCTTTCACGTATTCGTTCAACGAAAACAGTTCTGAAAATTATGTACAAACTATGAATACCAATCACAGTTTCTGTATTGCGATACTATATCACAATATATTTCTGTTAGGGAAACGGGGAACTAAACAAAATAATTCGTTTAAAAGTATAATGACTTTGCACGTGGCTATTGGGCCACGATATATAAGTGACGATAGGATGGTAAGCGTGCGCGCCCAGAAGCCTCAAACTATTAGGTGTTAGTTCTGCTACCTTTGATACCAAAATACAAAACTACTATTAACAGCACATATATTATTGCTGAATATATTAGTGTATTGTAAGAAAAGATTGATTCTTTGGGTTTTTACCCGCGACTTCGACTTCAGAAATTATCCCACAGGAATTTCTTGTTAAAACGGTACAAAAAGTGGCTTATGTCATTTTCCGGCTCTTAAACTAAGTAGGTACCCCTAGACACAAATTCCAGTCATTGTGACTCTCTGTTACGGCGTAAAGTAAGGACAAACAAACTACGGCGCTCTAACACACAGCGCTTGTGTCCGGATGAAGCTTTAGAGGTCTCGGTCGAGCACAAGCATCGAGACGATTCGAAAAAAATTGATTATTGGTTTGTTAGTTGGTCCTTACCTCACGCAGCAACGAATTTACTTGATGATAGAGACAGTTAATGAGGCATATTTCTAAAGTCCGCGCAGACCAAGTCGCGGTTTGTGAACCATACTAAAAAATATGGACTTTTTTTAAACATTTGAATCGAAGGAATTTGGGAATTGTTTCATACTTATTTTCTGTAATGTTCGTCATGATCGTTTAAAATGTAAAATTACCAATATAAAATCATTTATAATTTAAAATCAAATCAGACGAACAAAGTGCCACTTAGTATGAATGAGTCATTTTGCTTGCAAATATTCTCCGTCGATGTCGACTAATGCGGAGAAATACGAGTACAAATAATATATTCATACATTTTTGTCCTATCCCAAATCTTCTATCAATTATAGACTATAGATTGCATGATTCAGCCATTCGAAAAATCCCTCATATTCACATCTGGACCAGAATGATGTCAAAAAATATCCATATAAACAACACCACGGTATTCAGCTAGTGTGTAAAATTTACATAACTTCTAAACTTCTCTTAACTAAAATCTCAAACTTAGAGTATAAGTTAAGACCTCTAGCGGTTTCCTGCTATTAAACTTTCTCGGATATCATAATCCCCTCGTGAGTAGTTTCGTTCTACAAAGTACTTGCATAAATAGTTAATCCCTATTAATAAAGAAATATAAAAATGACTTAGTTCAAGTCATGATGGTGAGACACAAATACAAGGTTACACAGCTTAATGTATTAGTTCATTTTCAAAACCAAAGTAGGAATCATAAAATTATTCATCATTGTAAGCGGAAACATGAGTAATGGTGCAAAAGGCTTGCCCTAGAGATACTAAAAGCCCGGGTAACAAATTCCGTCGTTATACGTATATTAAAATATATTTAATTCTCCTTATGTCTGCAAACCACAATGGTCCGTGAGAGCCTGAATTGCCAATAAATAAAATGGATTTTATTATAATCTTTATATATTTACAACGTATGATGGGTTTGCACTTGGCCTTCATCTCACCTGATTGTAAGTGACGATTAGGCCGGTGGATAGTAAGCATGCGCACCCAGAAGCCTCAAGCTAAGTTTTAAATGGAACGGAGTCATCATCGATAGCCTATATGTGTCCCCACTGCAGGGGCTCAGACCTACTCGCCTACAGAGAGTATATGGGCCATAGTCCACCACGCGGGCCAGTGCGGATTGTTAGACTTCACACATACCTTTGAATTTCTTCTCAGGAGTGTGCAGGTTTCCTCACGATGTTTCCCTCCACCGTTAAGCAATCGGATAATGTACTTGAATTGAAAAACAACTCATACGTACACGGCTGGATTCGAACCAGAAACCCTCAGATTGCAAGTCTGCGCCACCGACGCTTTTTAGGCATACACGATATATGATTAATGAACTTTATGGTCCCTGCTAATAATAGAACAGTCAAAGTGGTCCTTGATCGAATGGTCAAATCGATTAATTATCAATTATCAACAGTACGATGTAAACAGTTTTCAGTTTCTCCAAATGGATATGTGCTCATAGCGAACCGTTTCACTGTTTACGCTAACGATATTGTTGTCGTCAGTGCATACGGCGGCGCGAGGCGCGATGCCTGGCCCATGACTGCGTCTGAGTACTACGACGGACTCCCCAAGCGCAACTTCGACGAGATCGACCGGTATGTATCATTTAAGTTTGTATACAGATGCAGATTGAACCCAACTGGGAAATTAAAATGCCAAAATCAAAAACGTTTGTTCCATTGTAAACGCTACGCAACTACATTACATTTGTTCTCTGAAATCCATTCCATGTCTATTGACGATGGTGGAGACTCCATAGAGTGACTGAGCGTTTCTGCAATGTAAACGCGACGCCACTACATTACGATTGTTCTTCAAAATTCAGTGTATATATGTATATTGACGAGACTCCATATAGCACCTTAGCGTTTGTTCTATTGTAAACGCTACGCCACTATATTACGATTGTTCTTTGAACCAGTTAAGAAGATTCCTATTTTGAAACTAACACTCCTTATCACTGTGCGCAGGTCGGATTTGGACAGCTTCGTGCGCAAGCGCAACTTCGACGAGATCGACCAGACCTCGATGCCGTTCCCCTACGCCATCAAACGGTTCTATCATCTGTACGGATACAATCACCATTATGCCCCTGTGTAAGACGTTATATGCGTCTCACTATATACTCCAGTCATACTATTTATTTCCATAACTAGTAAACATCAGTGTCAATAGCATTGATGGGTTTCTAGTCAAATCATTTCATAAAAGCAAAACCAAACTCAAATATTGATATGTACAGTTTATAAAATCCTTTAAATATAGGCATAAAATTAACACTGTTACTTAGTGGCACTTATCTTGGAATCTAGTTGATCTTCATCATCTACAAATAAGTAAGGTACATTCAAAAATATTGTTGGGTGCTCTGTCATGACGAGAAAGCTTAAAACATATGTATTTTTGAATGACGAATATACCTAATGAAGTTATTGAGGATTTCGGCAATAGTTCTCCAAAAACATATGAGTCCCTTGAATGAAATGTTTGCCTTACATGTGTTTTCTGTTGCAGGTCCAACATAGACAAGAAGAGGCTGTACCGGCCCGACTACCCCATGGACGAAATCGACCTTTCTCACTTCCCCATCGGCTCCAAAAGGTCCATGGACAACTTCCCCCTGGTCCCAAGAGCGTAAACTCTTTCATTTATATAAACGTTTCCCGCCCGTCAGTTAACGTCCCTTGTAGATAAGTTTGGTATTTTGAATTTTATTTATTTCATAATAATATGTACAATTGATTTACACGCTAAACAAATGAGGGTGAAGAAAATTAAACAACTCGAGAACCATTTCAAATCATAATCATAACCAAATACAAAACAGATACAAAACACGTTTAGCTTTTCAAGAAATGTTATAAGAAACATTACATACAAATAAGAATAAAGAAATAGTAATAGCTATTTAAAATAAAGGGTTTGTAAGAATTTATTGACACAAATGTAACAGAAAATAATTAATTTGTATTTAACTGATTATATCCCCTATTTTAAAGATCATTCCTTTTTTTTCACCACAAATTATTACTTATCTTTAAAAGCCAAACTATATCGGATATTTAAAAGAAATTGGTTAGCGATCTCGAATTTAAATGTTTAAGATATCAAATTGAATCTATGTAAATTTTAATATTAATAAAAATAAACATGTAAATTATCCTTAAGGAGGGAGAGGTTAGAATACTTATATATAAACATATACCTACTCACGGCTGGGTATGTTACCCACAATTTATTGTTAGAGTTCAATCGATTAAATTGTACCTGTAAAATGATTCACTCATGTTTTGTGATTAAATGCATGGCATGATTTTAAATTATTTTTATTAAAATATATTTGATTAAAAATGACTATTAATATCCTTTAAAAACCACACTGTTTTTATATTGTATCATAATCCACAGCCTATATAAATGTATAATGTCCCCACTGCAGGGGCTGAACCCTACTCTGAGAGTGTATGGGACATAGTCCAACCACGCGGACCCAGTGCGGATTGGTAGACTTCACACACAACTTTGAATTACTTCTCAGGGGTGTGCAGGTTTCCTCATGATGTTTTCCTTCACCGAAAAGCAAATGATAATGATTTTTATCACTCGTACATAAATTCCAAATAACTAATTTTACCGTACGAGTCAGGATCGAATCCAGACCTCAATTGATCAAGAACTGACGCTCTACCCAACTGAGCTTCCATGCTGTTGGTAATTGAGGATACCTTATGGAAGTGTGATGGCAAGTGTTCTCATCTTGCACAGAAACTTCAAGCTGATGAGATGCTGGCTCTGCTACGGCAGACTTAAATAGCTAGCCAGGCGGACATAGAAAATGCTCTAACACCAATCAAACCGCGTACCATTAGGTTGCCCCACTGGTAATCGAACCCTGTACTATTAATCAAAGCGTGTAGCCATTAGGCCACGGAGGCGGTTAAATTATCTACAGACAGCTTTTTGTTAAATCTGTTACTCACACAGTAGGCCTGAGCCCCAGCAGTGGGGACGTGTATAGGCTGTTGATGATGATGATAAAATAATTTTTTTTAAACAACATCCAAGTCATATTAGCACATCAAGGGTTCCAAACGATGGAAAGAAAATACGCTCGTATATCCTTGGAATAAAAGTTAAAGAATAAAGTTCCCCATCGCATAACTGTGTTTGTGCCAATGTTTTTTGATGATCTCTAAAATCTATCTAGATAGAGTAATCGCTTACGTTTTCCGGTAATATTTACACAAATACAGAGTGATATTTTAAGGGTATAATCCTTGGATAAAGTCACTGACCAAGCCAAAGTACTTTTAAACTGAATCATGTGTAGTGTGTACTTTGTGACACAATTTAATCTGAGGTTGTCAGTGGAAAGCGACTAAATAGATGGAATTTCCTGAGGGTCTCATGCCCAATTTAACAATGTAAACATCTTGTCCTATACAAATAAATCTCTGAGTCGCGATGCGGTCTGAAGACAAGCAAACGTTGATGTATGACATGTTTGAAGTATAAGTACGCGAAAATAAGTTAGAAAAGAAGGACAGTAAATTTTCAGTAGTATCGTTCAAGTTATTTATTCTGTAACAACTTTTTACCAATTAGGAACCAACGGGACCCTATTACTAAGACTCCTCTGTCCGTCTGTCACCAGGCTGTATCTCATGGACCGTGATAGTTAGACAGTTGAAATTTTCACAGATGATGTATTTCTGTGGCCGCTATAACAACAAATATTTTAAAAAAAAAACAGAATAAAATAAATATTTAAAGGGGCTCCCTTACGTGATTTTTTGAGACTTACGTTTTAAAGAATTAGTAACGCTATCTAGTGACGAGTAGCAAAACTAAATCGAGATTGATATTTAGGCTCATTCGTTAGAGGATGGTTCGGTGTATATTATTTATGATTATCCGTATTCTGTACGGAGCCCTCGGCGCGCGAGTCCAACTCGCACTTGGCCGGCTTTTTAAATACATGTATAATTATAAATACATTTTTAAATAAAGGCATCTAAGGTAAACAATCAACAACACGTCTTACTGCGATCACCAACCCACCTGTCAAGCTTGGGATTATGGGAAATCCCCTGGGTAGCTATGTCCAACGGTGATTTATTACCCCCAATTACTTACAAAAGTTGAAAAATTGAAGTTAATAGCAAAACATAATGCCAAAATCATACACAGCCTAAAAATAATACAATCACTGAACATGTTTATTAGACTATCACAATATTGTTACGAGCTGGGGGTCCGGGATTATAGGAAACACGTGTCCAAAGTTTCGGACTTTATTGGTTACAGGTCCACAAGCCAAACTTCAAAACTTCGGGTCTTCCCTGACATCACTGATATAATTTTTGATGTTAACTTTGTACCTATCACAGTTAAGAATCTAGAAGCTTCTGTCAGACCGACAGATGGACAGAGTGGCTTTGAACATTAAGACTTCCGACTGGATGATGAAAGAACAGGAAAAAGTGACCACTCTTAACTTCACCTAAAAATACCCAATCGCGATGTATCCTGACATTGATTTCAGAAAGTATACGGCAGTCCACTGTTTCCAAAACAAAACAGGGCAATAAACGTTGATCACAGTCGGTCCACTAATTAAAGCTGGCCACACCTTGTGTGAGGACGTAATCCGACTCCACAACAACCGGTGGCGTTTTCAAGTAATTAAACTTGGGCAGTGATACTGGCACACGCGCTCTCTAAACTAGCGGACTGCGAATAACTTAGACCTTAGTAGAATGACTTAACTAGCTACAATAGTGTAGTGGACTAACATTTCAGATTGGAATATCATAGGTGGTACATCACTAAATTTGTCTTATAGCGGCTCTTTCATTTTCTTCCCTCCAGCCTATTCACTCCGACAATAAATTTTATTTCTAAAAAATTGCTTTTTCTGCTCGCTTGTTTAGCGTAAAGGTTGCAAGACCAACAACATGAAGCTATTTCAGAAAACAATTGGGTCTTATTAGTATCGTGAAGTCGAACAGTAAGACAGTCAAAGATCTTTACTCGATTACATTTGCGCCAGAATATCCTAAGTGGTCAGAACTGAAGTGTATAAGATGTATCAGTATGTTGTGTAGTCTAAACGTGTGCCTCTTGCATTATACGTCTCGTGGATGATTGTCCTTTGTATTTAGTATTACTAAATATAAGAGTCTGTTAAACAGACTTATCTAGCTGATAAATAGTAAATAAATTTACTGTGAGGTAGTTGCACCGCCTGGAACCTATCCTTCCAACATCTCCTGTAGTGAAAACATCTATAGAGAATCATAACAAATGAATACTTTATTCTGTACAAGACTTTCCTTTTAAAGTATATTAAATAACGAGCCGTTCACTGCAGGGAAATTTTATAAATGTCGACTTTCTTTGAACTCCCAAACAAGTTTGAGATTAGGTGGAATGAAATTGATGTGTAATTCACTATGAAAACGTTTATTTTACATTACGCCCGGAGTTGGTACAAAAGCTTTGAAATATACGTGGCTTAGGTCCTAGCGTATTAATTCAAAGAAAATTAAAGGACAACTGTTGAAGAGAATTTGATCTGTTTTCAAAGGGGTTTTATGGAGAATTCATCTCTTCGCTTTCCAAATGTTTAATTGAATAGAATTAATAAGACAGAGACACATAACCAACCTATGCTAATTGGGTAACAAAATTGGAAAGGACAAAACTATTCGCAGAGCAAAATGTTAGTTGTTAGGGTTCCGTAGTCAAACAAGGAACCCTTATAGTTTCGCTCAGTCCGTCTGTCTGTCTATCCACCTTACTCCACATCCACATAAGAAAGCTATAATTTGGTACGGGTATACATATTAATCACTTAAAGCGATATTTTTTGTCAGAGTCCCCCAGAGCGTCCCCCACCTCTATCTTCTAAACAATTGCTTTTAAAAAAATTACAAATATGCTAGACATTCTGGACACGAAATCTGTGTTACTGTTACTCATGATAACCAACTTGTACAGCTGAATTATCTATTAGTATAATTATGCCAGCAGATCACAAATTAAGGAAGCAGCAATTAGCTATGACCTTTGAGCCATTCTGTAATGATCACTAATTAGCGTTGGGGGTCATCTATGAAGTACGTAACCCAGTTTATAATAATAGGAATTTGAGTATTTTTGTCATCATCAGATCCAATAAGATTAGGAATTTATCATTACAAACACGCTTGGTAAGCGGTTAGTCATCGTAATATTGTATATTTTTTAATGAAAGATAGATCATCGCTTTACCACAATCTCACCTGATATTAAGTGACCATGAGGGCGACGATGTTACGTGTATGTCTAGTAGGTGCTGTACCTATTTTGTTTGAAAAATTCCAAGTTATAGTTTTCGGGGAACACGGAAATCGGTAGTGAATTCCATATTTTACCTAAATGCATGATAAATGTTGTAGTGAAACGCTTGTATGGTCCATCGATAGTATACGGGTAAAGTTGAGTCTTCCGTTCTTCTGTTTAACCGGTACTATGATGGCGAAGGCGGAATCAACCAAAGTAGCTCCTGCGCACACACACACGCCAAAATACCAATAGGCAGGCACGCTGACGCGTATGTTCGGCTTTATCGTTGCATACGAGTCTCATGAGCTCGTCGCTCCACTGAGAGTCCGAAGCAGCTAATTGATAGCATCCCAAAGATGGCAGAGCTACTTGAGCGTCATATACACTCAAGAGCTGTGATGGCTGAAAGTAACACCTGACCTTCGACAGTATGCCTTATATAACATATTTAGAAGGGTACGTGGTACACAAATCCACGGTGATCCTTTCCCTTAGCATCTTAGTGCCATTGACTTCACCTTGTCTCTATGTTCCCCCGATAAACCACAACAAACACCAATAACTAAACAAATTTCATTTTCAAATACGAATAAACATTACGTGTCTCTTGTAAGCGTGAACCGGAATGATATTTACTCATAAAACATTGTCATCATAAGCAAACACATTACTTATATTAACTTTACTCTGACACATTGAATTGTTGTTGTTACGTCAATCATTTTATGAAAATAATTACTTATCGATAAAGAGTAAATCAAATAAATCAAATCAAATGTCTACACTATATAATTTCACGATAACTTCGGAATTATAAGATTCTGTCCAAAAGCATGTTGTTTGAAATAGGCACATACGAGTAGGTTAAGCAATGTATTACAATGTTATTTAAGACCGATACATTTATTGGAAATTACTAAATTTTACAAGAAAATCATTGAAAACACATTTAGTCCTAATTACTTAAAATTCAATACATAAAACGGAATCCAATATCATACTTAGAACTAATTAGTCCCATATTGCTCAGTTTTTCTCCGGCGTGTTGCAAAAAAAATCTAGGGATTAGCCCCAACTAATTTTGTTGATTCGAGACCAAATACAAACACGAAGTATTTTTAAAAAGATGGAGCAAGATTTGGAGTACCTTTTAATTACCGTGACGTATTTTATAAAAGCTCCCTCACAAGAAAATAACCACATAGTAAGTGGATGCCCAGTGCCCAAGAGCTTTCTTACATCGAGATCGTTTGTAACAAGAGGGTCACACGCAACTCTCGTTATCGGTAATTTAACCGTAAACCGTAATTTGCTAAACGACCTTTATCTATTACGCGGTTACAAGCTCCGCGCGGACTTGGATTCACAAATTTGAAAGAAAATTCAGACTTCAGGCAACGCCATAAAAATTCATACAAGCTTTAGCCCGCGACTTCCTACTTACTTACTAATTAAATAAGATAAGTACAACTTTCTCGCGAGACGGAAATAAATCACATAGATGCATGCACTTCTTCCAGTCAGAAATGTTCCACTATGTAATATAAAAATTATCTCTTTAAAAGAATATCCACCAATCTTTGTTATTACTGTACAGTTAATGAAAAGATTATGATATATGTTTCGAATTACAATTAAGGAATACATAAATTTATTTTATTTAGCGTCTATAGAAAGAAGAAAAATCCTACAAAGCCAGTATAAAACCAAACAAACATAAAATACGAATAAAGCGTCCCTCCATTATTCAATTCCCATTTAATTTTAACCGAATCATGTAAGGTTTGACGACGTCGACGAATGAAAGTAGGATTCATAAAAATAAGTTCATTTTGCATTTATTACCAGTTTTTATTCACAATTTCGCGTTCGATTTGCCTCCGTGCTCGTCGTAAAGCGAGTTAGGTCTAAATAAACATGCATTACTGGTAAATAAAACGTTTATGATATGTGCGTGCTCCTGGCTTATATAGGTATGTATATTTTGTCAGACAAACTGCTTTTGACACTTCAATTGCAATCATCTCGAGTATATCTGACGATTTTGTGACTGGACCTCAGCCATAGCCTAAGCGCTGATGGGTGAAAAGAAGCATGCTGCTGATCATAGAAGCTGGCAAAAATATATTTCATTCGTCATAATCATCTGAACAATTTCACTGTTGGACATGAGTGAGAGAGAGACAGAGACTACACAAAGATTCGAACATCTAGAATTCCATATTAATTTCAACTATTTTCAACTTTATACCTCTACGCGTTCCTGAAAATGGTCTTTACAGACAGACAAACGGATAACAAAGTTATTCTTAGGGTGTATACAACCTTGTGTAGGTAAGTTTTTAAAGAAATAAACTATTTTACCTATTCAAGGGTTCCGTTTTTCCTTTTGAGGTACGGAATCCTAAAAGGTATCGG
Organism: Carcina quercana; assembly: GCA_910589575.2. Lineage (NCBI taxonomy): Eukaryota > Metazoa > Arthropoda > Insecta > Lepidoptera > Depressariidae > Carcina > Carcina quercana. The sequence goes on from OU342439.1 coordinate 5,503,083, forward strand.
GGCGGGCGGCACAGCAAGATCATCAGCTTTCAAACCAACTCGCTCGCCGACGGCCGACGGCTCGTCTTCTACAAGCGACGCATTCGCATTGTTGATAATATTTACACGTATTATGAGTGTATTAGATACGAGATTACATAAGCTGCCCCTATAGATCGTCCCGATTGACTTTCCGTAAGGGGATTTGCCATAATCACCACGGTTAGCAGGCGGATTGGTCTTCACAGATGTTGTTGTTCCATAGGACGCCTCCTGATTATTTTTCCCTTGTACTTAGATGCCTTTCATAACATCAATAGTATGTCATAGGGTTGTCCTATCCTAACGTCGAAAACACACGTCATGTAAATACGTTCATTGAAACGGTATTCTCTGAGTGTGATGGTAAAGTTGTAACAAGTCAGTAAGTATTATACTATTATGAAGTGTTTCATACGTATTCATAGTATTTACTATAGCTACTCGTATAAACCCAACACTTCTCCAATTGACATGCAAAGAGGAATCCTTCTAATCGTGATCGAACACTCGACAAAGTTATGATCAAGTTCTTTCACTCAATCCACAACTTTAACTTAACTCGTCGTTTGCATTTGACTTCAAGTTGAAGTTGGTATATTGTCAAAGGCCTAAGTTGGGATCTTCCCAGATTTGGAGGAGAACGGACCCAATCCAATCCAATAAGGGCGTAAATCCGTGATTGATAGGCGGGTGCTTAAGTCTTTTGCAAGTTTTGGTCGTTAATGCATATTGAGTGGATCTAAGAGGGTATTTTATTTATGAATTCTGTCACAGTTGGTCACAGACTGGTTGGCATAATATCTAAGACTAAAAAACCTCATCATTCATCACCGTTATGACGGTTTGCTCTCAAGAATACAATCACCCCACGTTTTCTCGTGGGTGTAGACAATAGTAGGACAGGAACAGGCAACGATATTTACTGTCCTCTTACTATGACGTTGTACAATAATGATATCTATTTCCTGGCATTTAAATAGTAAATTACGTTAAAAAATCTATTATTACATGTAATAAAACTGTAACTGATCAATATCTATACATAGGAGATATTTAAGAGAGGAAAACAAACAGCCAAGTGCGTGTCGGGCCACGTGCAGCCTAGGGTTCCGTAGTTGAACCGGTTTTATAAAAAGTAATTTTGAATAAAATTTGTACGAAATTTTCATTTTGATCACTCCAAGTATATTTTATAATTTCGTCGACTATTACTCGTTAACCTATAAAGCCACCTTAGTCGTGAAAGTTTTCCTTTTAACTTAACTATATGTATACCTATACCAAATTACAGATTTCTAGTAGTGGTAAGAGACAGACGGTCAGGACGAAACTATAAGGGTTCCAGTTTGACTGCGGAACCCTAAAATTAATATCATCATCTATTATATCAAGTACTAGCTTCTGCCCACTACTTCGTCCGCGTAGACTTAAGAACATATTCTACAGCATACTTGTGTAATGGAGTTAAAAAGTGGCCTATGTCCTTTTCCAAACTTTCAACTATTCTTGTCAAAAAATCAAATCATTCTTAAAGCAAGGACAAACAAATAAACAAACAAACTCACTTTCACATTTGTAACATTTGTATGGATTGTATATGAACGTAAGAAATATTACGGTTTTTAAAATTGTTTCTATTATATTCTACTCAAAGTCTTGAAACTTGTATCTCTCAACGTAAGCAACGGTCGGTCCTCAAAGAGCTTTCACTCGGACAGGGCAGATGAAAAATAAACACAGCCCTCGAGGCGCTCATTTATTACGAGTGTGTAGAAAAGAAAAACACTGCATTATTTAAATACAGTTGAAACAAATTACGTTTTTATGACATCGCTATTTTTTAAATGTATAATGACTTTGCGTAAGACCTTCATTATGCCTGACGGTAAGTGACCAGAAGTGACGATAAGACCGTTGAATGGAAAATATTCTCACCCAGAAACGACAAGTCAATGAGGGGGCTCCGCTACCTTTCATACCGGAATACAAAAGTGCTACTAACACTGCTGATGGCGGCAGATTTAGGTAACATGGTGGTAGCTAGCCAGGCAGACAGAAAATTCCACCAACTTAATCAAGCACCGTTAGGTCCTGGGTTCGATTACCAGTGGGGGTCCACTGGTAATCGAACCCAGGACCTCCAGATTGTTAATCCAAGCGTGTAACCTTTAGGCCACGCAGGCGGTTCAAAAGGCTCATGGGCTGCAATACATTTTCAACAAAAAAACGGCCAAGTGCGAGTTGACCTCGCGCACCGGGGGCTACGTACAGAATATGGTTATTTAAAATACGGAAAACCATAAATAATATGCACTGAACAATCCTCTTACGAATGCGCCTCGATTTTCGTTCTCAATTTAGTTTCGCTACTCGCCACTAGATGGCGCTACTTATACGCTAGTTCTATTTAGTATTTCTACCCATTTTGTTATTATTATTTGAGACAAGGGGGGGGTGGTCCACCGGGCCCAATCATTCACTGCGACCTTGATAGATCTATTGTGACCCCTACGTGGTTAAACGTGGTTTCTACCCGTTACTAGATGGCGTTACTAAAGTTAAAACGCATAACTCAAAAAATCTCGTTTGTTGTATGGGAGCCCCCTTAAATATTTATTTTATTTTGTTATTTTGTCCTACTACCACGGTTCATGAGATACAGCCTGGTGACAGACGGACAGACGGACAGTGAAGTCTTAGTAATAGGGTCCCGTTGGTTACCCTTATGATACTGAACCCTAAAAAATGTTATTTCATTTACAAACCTTTGCATAAATACAGTACTTGGAGGTTCTCCTTTTAAGCATAGATAATGCTTGTAATGTAGTACATTTTAAACTGGTTAAATAAAAATTTTAAATTATACATTTTGGGAGTATACAAATATAATTCAATGAAGTCCCTGCAATAAATTGAAATACTTATTCAAAAGTTGCCTAGAAAACGGAAGCAATACTGCCGTAAGGTAACTACTTACGCCCGAATTCACTAAAAGCAAAAAGAAATTTAATTTAGAAACATTGAGCGCGAAAAGGAGAATTTTTCACTTCAGACTCGGAAGGGATAATTGAATTGCTACGTAAAAGTGGCGTTAGACACTAAAGGGTCAGAATTTAAGATGTAATTTACATCGACTTGGAAAGCTGTGAATGACGTAAATTGGTCTGTGTTGAAGAACCCCCTAACGGATGCTTATGGAAAAGGTAACGAGCGATACGCAGATAGGAATTCAAAGAAATCTGCATTTTCACCGCGTCAGACGCAGACAAAGTTGCAAAGCCGCAGATGTTGCATCTAAGCAAGAAGCGACAGTTATTTTACAACCATGACGGTTGCTAGCTGTTATGTCTCACGCATCGGCATATTTCTGTTGTGCTAGTATTTTTGCACAAGATTTCGTGGCCATGGACATCACAAATTATGCCTAAAGAACCACTTAATGCAACCATTCCATAGGCTACGTATGTAGTTTCATCACGATCGGTTGTGCCGTTCAGGTCGCGCCAAATGTTCACAAACAAACACATCAATAAATATTTACAACTCACTCTGGCATGAGTATTGATTGTATGTGAATATGTATTGTTGATTTGTATGTTATAATAGTTAATTAGAAGAAAAAATGCCCGATATGGAATTGAATTGAATAGAATACTCTTTGTTATGGAAATAGGTGGTACAATATTGTGATGATACATACCTAGAATCTATATTTTCTACGTAAGGCGTACAATAATTCATTGAGGAGTTCTTCGAGTTCTGGAACAACAGAGAGTTTGAAATGGACTAATTTATGTAGTCATAGAAACGTTTCTCTACTTGTTTCCGAACGAACGAACGAAAACGAACTGTATGTCAATCTCTATGCCTTAAAACCGCACTATCGGATTGTACCGTTACTTTATGACGCTGTATAGTCCAAGTACGTATCCAATTTCATTATGATTGGATATGTCGTTGAGTCAAATATAACACCAAATATTTACTTTCGCAATTATAATAAAGTGTAAGTATCGTGTCGCTTCCAGTGAATAGGTACGCAGGACACTTCAGTGCCAGTGGACTTCTTGTCATTGCAGGTACTTCTTTACCGAGGATAACTGCAGTGCAGACGCACGCTGTTCATACAATCGCAAGTCTATAACCGATGAAATCGGAACCAGATACGAGTATATCGATCATAACGTATCCAAACTCCACCTAACTTACTCGTGCAGAAAATTCTTTATCCAACAGACGCCTAATTCAGTGAGGTAGGCAGTTGAAGGAACTGCACGCTGTTTGGCCTGTTCCAATTTGTGGCATGTCCTAAGTGTCCGAGACTTTTATTTATATGAGACGTATTAGTCAAATGTCTTGTCTGAAAGTGTTCGCCTTGCATTACGCGTGTCATGTGTGGTTAGTACGTGGCTCACACCATAATTTTTACTAGTACACAGATATGCATGATAGCATGAAGCTAAAAAGATTTTATTGTGCCGTCCGCAAATACTTTTGTACCTTCACGCATTGCCTGATACCTTTGTAAAGAGTCTAAGAGTGCAAAGCGCCAAGTTGATTCGTTTACCTGCCCCTCTGCCACCCGATCCCTTTTGTTTCCAAATTTACATGGACGTATTGGACGTGATGGGCATGTTTAATAACATATTTTTTACTTAGGATATCTTTGTTTCATCACAGAGTGCGCCACTTAATTCGATCCTCTGCTCTCCCCTTCCACTCACATTCGGCTACCCTAAGTAAATCGTCTTTCCACCTAGCCGGTGGGACGTCCTACACTACGTTTACCTAGACGTGGTCTCTACTCGAGGACTCGTCTGCTCCAGCGATCGTTGATCCTTCGGCAAATATGACCAGCCCACTGCCACTTCAGCTTGCTGATACGGTGAGTTATGCTGGTCACTTTGATTCTGTGACGGATCCTTCGTTTCGAATGCGATAAGAGCCTCCGAGTGAAGCCCTTTCCATAGCCCGCGCTTTAAATTTATGGATCAGTCGTGCCGTGAGTGTCCAGGCTTTGGCTCCGTTAGTCATCAGCACGAATTGGTGATTCTTTGTTTGGGTAATTAATTTCTTATAAAATTTTAATCTTATTAAGTTTAGCAATTTTGACTTTACATGAGAACATAACTTTTACGATGAAAGCTTTTTTTTAGGGTTGCGAGGGTTTTTTTCCATTTTATGTTTTGGATGTGATTTCTTTTTTAAGATTCCGAACCCAAAAAATAACAATACTTAACGGTGCTACTTATTTCGTGTGTCTGTTCGTCACAGCGTTTTATATTTGATGTATTTTTATAAAATGTGTCATTTTTTATTTATATGTACTCAAGCGCATTAGCACCGTCCGCGTTCGAGCATAGTGCTAATAAATACGATAAGTAATGAATACCTGCAGGCACCAAAAAGGGAATGAATATAAGGTAGCTTTTTGTAAAAAAAAAACTTAATAATAATAAAGTATGATGGCGATATGATAAAAGATAGCAAAAGTGAAATATTTAGGTTATTACCGATTCTTGCACTGATGAATTATTTTATTTGATTATATAATTTATTAAAATGAATTATCATTAAATATTACAAATTGAAGTAAGCTTGTTTTTCCCACTCCCTCGCACCTTTCCGTTTTTAGGAGAGGGTATAATGGTTAAACGAACTTACCTGAAAGCAAAGACATTTAATATTAATAGACCGGACAAAGCAAACAAACATTTTGATCCTAACAATCTAGTGTCACATCACGTCACGCGGCCGTACAAGACATTTGACATACCATTGACTTTTGAGATCAAAATGTTTATATGAAACGTTTCCCAATGACCGCTCTATAACCTATATTTAAATCTCTCTGCCTGAAAGTGAAGTTCCATACGAAGCTTCTTGTCCGAGACGTTACATAGTCCCTACCCGACTAGGGTTGCTCACTAAGCTAACCTCTGTGGCTAACTAACCCAAATATAATACTAAGAAGGAGGATGTAAGACACTGAACTTTGTATGTTGAATTAATAACGTCCACATTGCAGTACATCGTATCGCCACAACGAACGACTTTCCTTAAAAATAATTTAATTAAATATATTTTTTGGCTGAAATCTCCAGTTGTCCTTTGCTAAACTCTAACCTGCTATAAAAAGTTACAGCTAGCCGACAAAATTATAGGATACTCACAAATCGCAGCTGCTACATCGTGCATCTCTTTTACTCGTGAAAAGCGACGATCTTACTGCTACATGTTAAGTAAAACATCTAAATTTGTAGTGTCACTATTTAATTTGATCGAGCTTTAACAAATGGCATCGCATGAAAATGACAGCCCTCGTCGCGAGAAGCGAGCGAATAGAAATATTTTAATTAAAAAAAGACTTTACCTAAGTATTCATTGATTAACTGAAAAGACGAATGAATTTAAGGAAAGTTAAAACGGACTAGAGTGTTACAATATAATATGAAAACGGAATAAATAAAATTAGTCATAACAATTGACAGATTGTAATCTCTCAACTTGTAATTATTTTGTGTGATTAGTGAATTATTCTTTAAAATGACGGACAATAAAGTGGTGGTGCCTACAAATGGCCTCCAAGACAAGTCCAAGGAGCTCCAGAAGGAAATCCTTATGGAAAAGTTGCGGTCCAAAACTTCACAATTTAAAAACTTGACTGAGACATCAAAAGGTGTACGGATGGCATTGCTTGTAAGTATTTTTGGAAAAGCATAATAAAGTCTGTCATGACAAGCAATTGCAGCTGAAAAGCTTAGTCTCAGAGTTAATTTGGTAATTTATGGAAGCGTCCCATGTTCCCCTTCTAGGTAAAAAAATATCTCCCCAGTTTTTTGCAAGTAACAACACAGTTTTCAATTATCATACGAATTACTGGCAAGACATCTACCTACACTGTATATTAAATGGTTATTGATCATCCTGGATCTTCCGTAATTGGCCACATATGTCCACGGTTGGATATGAGCCTCCCTAATATTATTATTTATTTAAGTCAGATATACATCCATAGTGTTAGTAATCTTAGGTCTATGTTAATAGATCATCATGATGGACTTCCTTAGAAGTGAATTGCCATAATTACCTAGCTTGGCAGGCAGATTGATAATTGCAGTTAGGTGTTATCATTACTTATAGGGCTCCTTCCCATTTCCGGAATATAACAGAACTTTATGAAGCAATGTAGTTTAAAAGTTTATTTAAAATTAGCACTTAACCATGAGAACTTTAAGAACATGAGGAACGGTGGACTTCATATTTATTTATTTTCATCCTCCATTGTATCTAGCATTCATTAAAAAGTTTTAGCATTTATCACTTTGAGTTGGTGATGATCCAGTAAACAGAAATCCCAAATACTAAAAATAAAATTATTTGCTGTATCCATTTTCATCTTTGTTATAATTCTTTTCAATGGTGTTTGTAAAACACAGTCATGGAGGAATCAATTTATTTTTTACCTTGTTTCAGGATAAAAGGTGGGCAGTTGACAGCCAAGACCGCATGATACTACAAAAATGTTTGGATAGCCTCCAGCACTGTATCAAAGTCAGCTCTTTGCAGAGTCTCATAGAAAGACTGGAGTGTTTGTCACGGCAGCTTGGGTTTGTATATCTATTTCTTTTTCACAACACTAACAAAGCATTTAATTTCAAGAGTAGCCTAAAAAGCCTATCACATTTTTTTCAAAATAAAAAAATTAAAATTAAAAAAAATAGTTTCATCAACCACCTTTTCATATATTATTCATCATCATATCAAGGTAATGCCATTGACCGACCTCACAAACCCTAGTATCAGAGTTGCCATATGCCTCTGACATGGCTTTTGTAGCTACTACAATGTCTTAGATAGTAACCGGAACCAACAGGTTAATGTACCTTCTGAACAATTGACAATGTCCCTACCAAGAATAGAAACCGGAACCTTCCACATGTGTTGCACATCTGAATTTAACTATAGTAGACAGGTTCATCATGTACAGCCTGCGGAAGTCCACTGCTGGACATATGCTTAGCATAAGCAGTGAACAATAAGTGGTATTGATATTTAAATTATGAGAGCAAATTGACATAGCAAGGAATTAGACTTGCATCTTCAGTAAGAATATACAAGCATTGAATGTTATATAATCATTTTCATGGTATATAGAACCTAGGCCCTCCACCTTTTTTTTTCGAGGGGGAAATTTTCTGAAGATACCCGACTCCTTAAGGTGAGAAGCTGGGCTATGTGCCCTAGACCTACAAAAACTTTGGAATGTACCTACAGGATATTTACTGCTTTCTACCAACTTATAATAATAATTCAGCTTAAACACTTGTTTAACACTTTATTATGACTATTATATACTGGAAGAGATCTACTACGGAATTAATAAAAAATTAGTTTTGAATTTATAATTTCAGACTAAAATTTGTAGTGGGTACATCGGGAGTAAACTTGTTCATATCATCAGATATGTTCTACCTGGAAATACTTGTAGAATCCTCAGGAGCAGTAAAGGATGTTAAAATACATCATGAGGGAAAGGTAAAATAGACTTTTATTTTTATTTACAAATTCCCTGCTGATTTCAAGGCTGGAGTGAATATATAATGAGTGAAAGCTGGCTATTTTAGGCAACCTTTAACCATCCTAGATCTAATCTTTGCTCATAATCAGGTGAGATTGTGGTCAAATGTAATCCTTTGTAACTTTTTTAAAGAAACCTTGAGGTTTTATTTGCAACATATTAATTTACTAGTCACAGGCTTCATGAGGCTGAATCTCGCGACTCTTTAGCGTCTTTAGAGGTAGTATGTATTTCTGATGGTGAATGTCACCTCATGCCGCAGTGTTATCTGGCGGTGATTTTTAACATATGTTTCTTACGCCAGCGTCTTTACACTGTATTAGCCTTAGTAGTTGTGTTTCATATATCTTTGTTAATGACTTAACATAAGTTAGAATAAAATATACCCTGAATTTACTTTCATTAAATGAATCAGTTTACTTTTATCCATACAAATATTATAAATGCGAAAGTGAGTTTGTTTATTTGTTTGTCCTTTCTTCAGGTCTTAAAGTCGAGTCAGAATGACTTGATTTTCGTACAGGGATACTTCAAGGACTGAACAGGACATAGGCTACGTTTTGTTCCATTTAAACAAGTAGTTCCCATAGGATAATTTCTGAAGTACACATGGATGAAGTCGTTTCTCAATAAGGATTTTCAGTCATAGCAACCGTAACAGCTGTATAGTAAAGTCACAATTATATTCCCAAGTTTTATTGACTCTTTTGTGCTTTCAGATTGAACAGCAGAGTTGTGAAGAACTAGTACAATGTATATCACGCGGAGACTTTGCTGACTTCACAGCTCAGTTGGAAGGCCTCACTGCTGTCTACCAGTTAAATGCTGAGAAAAAAGTGAGTACTTATAAAAGAAGACACCTGTTCTATTGCTGACGTTGGTAAGTCTTGTAGAACTCGGCGAAATTCAAATTCTCTATATGCATACTCGTACTATAAATTTTGACATTTCCTGATGACATTTTGTTCACTCCTAATCCCCTCCCCCATGTCACAGCATTCTTCATGAAGTTGTTAGAAGTTTAGGGTGTGATGCAAACGCCTTGGCCTCACTATCGTGGTGATAATTCCGCCACACATCTGATAAAAACGGAATCCTTATAAAATAACACTTATAAACAACCGACTATTTCAGAAACTGCTATAACTAATAAAATATTTTTATTATAGTGAAATAATTCATAAGATATTTTCATTTGAGAAGAGGCAAAAAATAAGGGGTTTGAAATTTTCAAGTAGTTACTAAGGGTTAACACATGAAAGAGCTTTATTAGTATATTCTAAAACAGATTATTATTATTTTATTATCATCATAGTTTTATGAAAAATTTCATTCCTCCCCTCCCTAAGTGTCACGAAATTTATGAACCTTATGAGGCGTGGTAATATTTCCAGGTAAAATGCAAAGCGTTTAGTGCCCTGCAGAGTTTGGAAGAAGACCTTTGCACATTGCGACAACTGCAGAGTTTCATCAAAGACCCGTGGGCGCAGGTTCACAAGGGACCTATTGGATTCTTACAGAAGAGACGCGGAGGTAAATAATTTATTTTAGAAGAAAAGTTTATCGTCTTAACCGCTTTAAGAGACATTTACAGTTTTATATTGTTTTTTGTTACTTAGGATAGTTTTAGATTTAATATTATTTTTAAGAGATCCGGCTCCATCAATGTTTCATACTAAATTACTGTTGCTATGATCTTTGAAAATAGGATATCTGGCTTTGTGCAGTAATAATCTGAATATAGGACATTGGATTGTAATGTCGAGAAATGAGTATCATTAGTATACAACTTCATAGTGAACCACAATTTTCATTTTTACACACTTTTTATTATTCTTGTTCAAAGCGCCATCTAGGCACCATTAGCTGCGGAATGGCTATTGTAGCCAACAAGAAAGTTGTAAATTAATGATATTTATATCGCGACATTATAATTCGATCTCCTATTTTTAGGTTATTACTTACAAAGCCAGCTATTTTATTTTAAAAGATTATGGCAACAGAAATTTAGTATAGTTAACAGAACTGTGTAACCTATTAAAGAAGGAATGAGGTCATGATTACTGTAATTTTAAAATAATTTTATTAAGTACTAATTACTTGTAACCTACTAAAATTTAAATACTGAACCTAAACTAAACTTTTTACTATTATATAAATACGTCGACCAGCCCCGCTCAGTGGCGCATAGTGCCCAGAATGCTGGCAGCGTTACCTCGCCGGATAGCTAGGCTGATCCTTCGCTGATTAAATTACGTCAAACCTTTGTTTGAAGGTCACGCGATGCGTCTGACATACTTCGTTTCGCCATACGAGCTGCTAGACAAAGACAAGGGTCTCCAGCCTCTGACGACAGAACTGCTGACTGTCGGCAAGCCGTCCGCGTCCACCGGGCTGGCGTCGCTAGTAGCGCCCTCACACACGCCCATAGGCCACTCGGCGACCGTGCTACTGGAGGGGTCCACGGCTAACAAGCTGCAACTGTCCCCGATCATATCCAATGGACAGAGGACCGGGAAAGGGTAGGTGTAGTGCACAGAACTTACGGCAGAACTAATTTTCACCAGTCGATATCATTACATTACGTTACATTCCTTCAGACATATATGGCAATTTGAAGCAATTGACTTTAAGCATTCGAGCTATGGATTTAATTGAAAATATGCCTATAGTATTTGCTCTCTGTTAAAAATATGCCTAATTTATTTTTGTTTTGTTAAAAATGAAAATTTTTATGAGTAAATATTTTAGTTCACCAATGTATTTTGTCTGACTACCCATTTAACACTTAATGATGATTTTAATGATGTGTGTATCTGCCAGCAACGGTCCCGTGTACGCTCAGCTGGTGCCACAGAACAGTGCGATGCTGCCCGCTTGCTTCACACTCAAGCTCTCCCAGCCCACGCCCCTCTGCGCCGGACTAGCCAAGCTTATACACGCTACAACTGAGGTCAGAATGCTTCCATGCTAAATTTCTTTTGCCATAATCTTTTAAAATAGAATAGCTTTCTTTAAAGTACAACTTTATTGTCAACTACAACAGCCCTTACGCAGCTAATGGTCCCTAGATGACGTTTTGAACAGTAAAAATTGTGCGTAAAAATGAAAATGAAGTTGGATGTTAATGATACTAATTTCACGCATGACAATCCTGCAAATGCAAAAAGAGGGGTGTTATACGTTTGGCGGCAATGTCTGTGGGTCAGTCTGTGGCATCATAGCTCTCAAACGGACGAACCGATTTTGATGCAGTTATTGTTACGTGAAAGCAAGTTTTTGGCGTTGTTTCTTTAGTAAAAATCGATTCAGCAGTATCAGCTAATGTTAGACATTTTCGGTAGAAAATGGTACTAAACAAACAAAGCCAGCTATCCTTTTTTAGGGTTCCATTATTTTTAGTTTCGCTCTGTCCGTCTGTACGTCCGCAGCTTAGCGCAGAGACCCTTACTACTAGAAAGCTGTAATTTGTTAAGGGTGTACATATTAATCACGCCTACAAAGTATTAGAATAAAATCTTGAAAAATATATTTAAGGGTGACTCCCGTACACGTAACTTGGGGATGAAATATTTGAACCCATTGTGTGGGGTATCGTTGAATAGTTATTGTGTAGGGTATCGTTGAATAGTTATTTTAAAAAACATTGATAGTCTGAGAACATCACTTTTTGATTGCGGGATCCGTTTGCTAACCATTAAGCTTTAAAGTAATAATTTTTGTCCGAGTAGGGCGTCCTCCACGCATACCTCACGTGGACCTCAAGAACAGACTGAGTTATGGGTCAGACCTGTAATATTGATGTTAAAACATTAGATAAACTTTGTATGAAGACCTTATATTCATTTTGTGTATTATTTGTCGTAGAGAATGGACGTGGACGCGTCAACGAAGTGTAATTTTTAGTAGAATCTAAACTATACCTATATGCAATGTATCCATTAGCTAAACGATTTAAAATTGGACATACCTAACTAGACACTGTGTATACTTCAATAAACAATTACATTATGAACAGGTGGAGGTGTCGGGCGACTGGTCGAACTCTAAACCGATGCTGGGGCTAGTGGCTCAGCGGGCGTACAACAAACTCGCACCCGGCAAGACCATCGAACTAAACCTCAGCAAAGGACTATTTGTCGTATGTATCATTTACATTTAATTACCTTAACTATGAAAAGCATCGTTCGTTATAGTCGCATATATATATATATGGTGACACCGAGAGGAGTGACAATGTTGGAATCGGCGTTAGAAGCGATAGAGTTACATGACAGAAATAGAGGGTGTATCTGTGAGTCTGACCTACAATACAAAATCTAGGAAAAATTACGAGTAAACATCTGTTTCTGCTGCGTTTCGGTCACGTGACCCGATGTGACGTCACTAGTTATGTATGGCGCACTCGCCTCTGGTACCGCGACTCTCGTGAAGTGACGTCACGCATGGGCGCATGAATTTTAAAATTAGCCCAACTTGATAAACTTCGAAACTTGGGTAAATCAATCGAAATCAACAAAAACTCGGGTAATTTATACAAATGTATGTTTCATACTTTTTATTGTTAAATCCTTCGTTACCTGCTGTTGTGATCCAATCGCTATGCGAGCTGATTTGTTCCTTATTGTGTAGTAGCGAAGGTCGTTATTTAAGTGACATAACTTTGCAGAGTTTTAAGTGACATAACTTTGCAGAGTTCTCTGTGCCTATGTACTATTAAATATTTTTGTTTGCTAGCTTTGTTGTCGTTATAGGTAAATGTTAGTATAATACAGAAGATGCCGAATTAATGATTTCAGAACCTCCCAGAGCAAACTCAATGCTACTTTCTGTGCGAGACGCGCGGCCTGGAGGGCTGCATAGTGACCAGTGTCCCGTTCACCCACCCGGCGCACGTGACGCCCCTCCTCGCGTGTCTCAGGCAGCAGGCGCTCTTCAATACGCTCGTCGCGAGCTGCGTGCGCGCACAGACAAAACAAGGTCACCTAACGTTACATCATCTCATATTTAGACCGACGCTTTTAAGGTGATTTCGACGATAAAAGTCTTATAATTTTTACCAAGTTTGGGCATAAGTCACCAAATCATAAATTTTCAAGATGGCGGATAGCAAATATACAACTCTTCAATCAATCAAATTGTTATTCACAATAAATAGGGTACATGTTGGTCTTAAATAATGTTTCAATATGTCGCTTAACCTATTTAACTGTAACAAACAGCATAGTTGGTTACCAAATCTTATACTCTAAAAGCTAACGTCAAACTACATCAAACGTACCTATATCCTATATGCATCGATCTCACCAACAACTCTCTATCTCTCTCTCTCTCTTTCCAATTCTCTCATAATATTTTGGCTTGCTTAAATTAATTTAAAAATTCCGCTCTAAAGGGAATTCGATCAAACTAATTCCATACAAAATTTCTTTTACCATAATATTTTGAAATAGGAAAGCTTGCTTTGTTTAGTAATTATTTAAAAATAGGACATCGGATTCCAATGTCGCGAAATGAGTATTTCGCGGACGCGGATTTCTGCTAAATTAGTTTTAGCGGAGTGGAGCCAGGCTTCTTACAAAGGTACCTCATGTCTCAACAAATGGGTTTCCCATTACATATGCATTGATCGGAGCGATCAAGTGAAATCCCGATTAAGAATATGCTGCTGGAGATAGACCTCTTCCATCGTATGCTTAAATATGGTTTACAATATGTGAAACTAGCCAATAATTCCCTAAATAGTATTTCCGATAAAATTCCTAATCTGACATTTACTTCCACAGTTATAGACCTGGAAACCGTACTGATGTTCGAAGTGAGCGCTCTATCCTGGCAACACATATCCATATCCTTGGAGCACCCACTCGATGAAAGCATGGCGACCGTGGAGCTTGAGCTGTCGGACCCGGCTGCCCCTAGAGCTTCCGTCTATGCTCTGAATGCCCCGGCCAGGGAACATATTGACGACTATATTACGAGGGTGTTACAGAAAAGTCATTCTATACCTATTACATTAAGGTATGTATATGGAATCTGTAAATACTTTTTTTGCAACGTGTGCCCTTGTATGTCCTTCTCCATGCCATAGGTATACGTTTGTCAAATTTTAACACTATCAGTGATGCCAGAGCCCTGACCTAACTCACTTTCGCGTATACATTATAAATACCAACAGTGTATAAAAGTACTAAATTAATTTTCGAACATTTACTCGTACCAACATACGTATGTACATACAAATCTACACTCTTCTTCAGGTGTAATGTGTTTAAAACATTTTTGTTTTCGTACAAACAATCCTTGTTTATAAAATTTGTGTATGCCATTGTCAAACAGGTCTTTAGTAAAGATCTGGGAACGCGAGGCAGCAACGAAGCAGATGAACGGCAACTATCCCGCGCTCGACTCAAATTTTAACCTTGGCCTGGGCGCTCTCGACCCTGGCGGCGAGCACGTGAAACGAGAGCCAGGCTCGCATCGCAGCCTGTACCCCTCCACCGTCAACCATCCACACCAAGGAGGTGAGATCCCACCCTCTATCATATTTATCAACTAAATTACACTAGCTACTAATAGTACAAACTAGTTTTGAAATAAAACTATCGATCCGGACGTTCTAATGATGACGATAATATCCGTGAAATATGGATATTATCGTCAAACAAAAAAAACTTACTTTCAACAAAATTGATAAGTGGCCGCTATTGTGAACTTTTGAAGAATTATATACTCAAAGTAATAGTTATTCTTATGGCAATATTTTGGCTTCAAACATTAAATATAAATACATTTAAATTCATATAAAATAATGCCGCTGCATATATCCCCAGCTTGACACAGACCTCCCGCATACATTTCGCCACACTAAACGCGCTATTATTATTATCAAATATTATTTATATTACAGGCTCGTACCTATCCGAGCAGCAGCACCACCTATCAATGCTGTGCCAAGATACCGACACAAAACCGCAGTTGGAAGACCGTAAATCAAAGAAACGTAAGTCCGATTCAGACCCATGGTCCGCTCAGAAAAAAGGCAAGCCGGGAATGAGCGAGATACCCGATTCAGACAGTGAAAGCGATAACTCGGATGCTTACGTAAACGAAGATGATAATACAGTGAATAGTAATTCTTCGAATGATGATATCGAGGGTAGAGAATCGTCTGTGTCCCAGAATGAATTCGCGTCCGATTTGGAGATGTCTGGTATGGATGCGCCGGACACGGTAATTGATCCACGGACGTCAGATTTGGACAATTCGAATGATGGTGAAGTTGAAGATATGATCAGGTAACTTGGATACAATAATATCCTTAGATCGTAAACTATTGCAATTGAAATACGTGTTTAATCGCAACTGTGATAGTGTTTACATAAAATATCGGTCGCCAGCACGATAGTAGTGTTTGGATTTGTTTCGTACCTGATTTTATTTATTTACAATTGTTTATTGTGCACAATAAGAAATATATTCAAACACACATCAAGCATGCATATAAAAGGGATATATTATTTCTCAAAGTATCTTGGTGCTTTATTGTAATTGTTGGCGAAAAAATGTAGCTAACCGTGTTACTTCACCAACGAAGGATCTCATGGAAAGATAGATTTCCAGTTGGATTAGGGATCTTATTGAGATTTTGGTGGTATACCAGGCTAACTATATTTTCCCCTTGATAGCCTTGTACCGGTACCACGTAGTATATATAATAGTCCTATTTTAATACCTGTAAGATCTATAATAAACATGTAACGAGGTATGTTTGTTGTTCTTATAAAGTTTTTAATTAATCATTTTCTTTTCCAGGAATTCTTTTCAGAAGTCTGATCACAAAAGACAAAAACTCAAAAGTAAAGATTCCGAACCCCGCAACCGAACCCCTTCCTCCCTTCTCCTGGACCTGACTGAAGGTAAATCTTATATGCCCTCATCCGTTAGCATCACTCCGATAGGTTCCGTGAATTCTCAGACCGCGGGGTCTGGGTCTAGTCTAACATCCATGTTGTGTTTGGACAGAAGGCCAGGGATAGAGATTATCCCCATTACTGCTGCCCCTCCAGCAGCGCTCCCAAGCTCTATAACAATCACTCCTATAACATCCTCGCAGGTTAAATCTCTTGACGATCGAATGCGATCCGAGAAAAAGTCAAAATCAGACGAACGGAGTAAAGAAAAGAAGAAAAAACGACGCAGGGATGATTCTATGGGTCCTCCAGAAAAAGTTCCTCCAAAACAAGATCCCTTGACTAAGCCAGTGTCGGTGAGCATCAAGCCGACGGATGGATCACCAATGCGGGCGACTTCCCCAAACTCTTTACTTAGAAAATTTAGTCCAAGCCCAACGCATGGGAGGTCAGTGTCGATCACGAAATCTCCAAGTCCTAGCACTGTTAAAGCATTAGGGAAACCTTCTGGCACATCGAGCCACCACAATAGCCCAAGACATTCGCCTGTACAGAACAGCCCCAAACATCTACCAGGTTACTCGAGCCCAAAAAATCATAGCATCTCATCCCCTAAGCACAGCTCCTCTGGATCTGGAAAGCCAAGCATGTCGGCTTTGAAATCTGCTGCCAGTGGATCTCCTTCCGGCAAGTCGGGGACGACTGGATATGATCTCACGAAAAAACTTTCTAAAGATAGCTATAGCACAAGCTCAATGTCATCCAGGGATAAAGAAAAGAAACACTCCGGGTTATCTTTTTCCAGTTCCGGTAGAAGTAGCCCCAAATTAAAAAATCCTATGAAGTTGAAACAGTTAGAAATAACTCCTGTGTCCTGCGACAGTCCCGTCGCTGAAGCATTAATATCCCCGCCCAATGTGGAGACGAAGTCTGCACCAAGCCAGAATAGAAACCGAAAAGGATCGCTGAGTGCCGTTATAGACAAGTTGAAATCAGCTCAGCACTGTGGCGCTGAAACTGATCTCAGTTCTAAATCTAGCAGCTCCAATAGTAGCAACAAATTTTCGGATCCAAAAAACTTAATTGCCAGCAACGCTAAAATTGAAAGCAAAAATCAAGAATACATGGTCAAACCCAGCTCAGACGGAATGAAAATTACCATAAATAAAACTAGAACAAAAGAATATTCAAGCAGCAGTTCCAAATTAAATTATAGTTCCAGTAAACAGTCTTCCCCTCAGCTAACACCACCTAGTCAGGGATCCCCAAAAACTCATACGGGACTTAAGCCGGGAGTCATAAGTGGGCCAGCATCGAAGAAAACTCAAGTGATGCAATCGTCTAAATCAGGCAACGTAACACCTGGGTCAACACCGCCCAAAGCCAATTTGAGTCCTTCCGAATCTTCAGGATCTAATCCTGGCATGCCTAAAGTGCCTTACAAATCCTCTAGCTCAAACAATGCTGGGATCAACTTGTCTAAATCCGCATCTAAAACTAGCACTGGTTCACCTAAAAGCAGCAGCACTGACTTGTCAAAAATAATGCGCGAACGAGAACGCGAGAAAAGCAAGGCTAAACTAATGAGCAACTCTGAGCGATCAATATTTTCATCCAAGTCCGAAAGACATTCGAGCCCCAGTGGCTCAAGAGATGAGGTAGATGGAGATAGGTTCAAATCTTCGAAAGATGCTAATTTTCTTGTGGAGGGTCTTATCAAACCCCTCGATACTAGCAAATTTCAAATCCCCAAGCTCAAAAATCAAACTACTCCTGACAAAAACAGTCCAGCTGCCCTATACGAGAGTCGTGGAATGGTAAATGATTTTTCACGTAATCTTGAGCAAAATAAATTTCCATTTTCACACTTTGACAACCCTAACGCCAGAACCTCTGAAACTGTGCAAAAATCTGCATACCCACTTAATGTGCCGAAACCACTGCTGAACATGGGTTCAATGAGCCCCAAAACTCAACCGGGAAAGGTAGACCAATCGGCCCCAATAGAATACACAAAAGCTATAACAGACAGCATAGCTAAAGGGGAGAGTCCTCAACGCAAAGACGACATTAAAGAGGGCTACTCCGGTTCATACCCAATGATGCCGTTAGACTTTAAAACGGACATCTCCAAGGGTTTTGCAACCCCAAAGGGTACGGAAGACAGAAAAGGAGCTGATTCATGTATGAAGCCGCCTGCTAGTGGTTCTGTAGCACGAAGCGGCGCGACCACTCCACAAGAAGCTGCGGAGATGCTGTTAGATTTTTCATCTTCATCTGGGAGTAAAGTATCTGGTATGGTAGCTGTAAGACCCGTGTATCCTTCATCTCCAGCCTTAGCGTTACAGTTAGCTAAAAGTCCTGCCCCGTCTCCTCTCGTAGCTCCGTCCCCTCACTCAAACTCTCCGTGTATCACTGACGATGAGCTGATGGATGAGGCGCTCGTCGGTCCAGGGAAATGAGTACAAGTCGTCGCTGCGTGCAACACTACAGCGAGGGTGCATATAAGTTTCATCGAACTGCACTTCGCCCTCGGTGTTTTTAACCATTCTAAATAGTGCACCATTATTTCAACTGTCTTAATGTAGCGCTATTGGAAGATTTAAGTATACTGTATTTTTATTTGTTTACCACTCGACGGTTTCGTTGATTAATATTGGAGTCAATTTTCCAAATAACCTCTCATACATAACGAAAATATCTGGTTGTGTGTAACCTTGACACAGACGATTACGAGCATGTCAAAGCCTACGAGCTATTCTTAGCGAATCGTCAGTATAGTAGATCTCATAGTTGCCAACTAAGTTAAGCTCCTATTACACACGTATCCACGAAAAAATATCAACTACCGATGTAGCGCTACATTGAAATATATTATGTACAACAAATACGTGCACAATTATTTATCTAGTTAGTGTTTTATTTATCTATAAAATATTGATAAAGTTAGACATGTCAGTGACAGTCTCAATGAACAAGAAGAAATAAACCCAACTACGACCAAAAACCGTCCGTTTTAGTCGGTAATAGTCTTAGCTGTAAAAACATCATGTTTATTTTATATGAGACTGACATAAGCCATAAGTATGGATCGCCACGTTAGACTGCCTGCCTATGCATGAGGGCTATGGCTAAGGTATCATTTCTCTTGGTCAGCTTTTACGACGCGCTTGTGTAAAGCCTACCCCGCTGTATATGGAACGCTTCCCATTGTATGTACCATTTGGTGAGAATATGAAGAAGCCCTCATTTTGACTTTGTAGTAGTTGGATAAAAACAAATGAACTCGTGCTACGAGTACAACCATATTCCTTTCATTTGTGTTCAAACTTCATCGCTCATGTTATTTGAACAGCGACGTCATATAAATAAAATATATTCAAAAAGTAATAACCTTGATACTGTCTATACAATATATGAGCTTACTAATTAACGCACCTTTTTTATTTAACAATCGATAAATAATGGAATTTTTTGTTGGGGTGCATAAATGCGAGCGCTAACGCGAAATTCTTCTGAGTTTTCTGCTCAGCACTCCCTATTGTACACCCTAACCCTATTTAAGTGACTTTATAATATTTAAAGTACATGTGCCTAAATGTACCTATAGTCACGGATAGTGTAAAAATTATATTTGTACACTTGAGTAAAAAAATTGAATCGACTTTTGTACCATGTCACATTTACCCTTGCTTGTTTTTATGTAATGTGTTGAAGGAATTCTCAATTAAAGGTGAGTGTGACATGGTTAAGTGGAAACATTTTATGTACTCGAGTGTACAAACTAATTGTAGTTTTTAAACTGTGACCTTCAAATGAAATTCGATATTAAAAATGTAAACAAAGAAATAAATGTAGCATTGGTTTAGCTATTTTTGGATTTTTTCAGCACCAAACCCATGTTAATTTACAACCGAAATATGGGTTATGGCTTTAATACTCGTATGTATAAGTGTCAAATTTCTCACACGAAAATTGGTAGAAATCCACTGAAATATCTTCTGTGGTTTTTCGTACACGCGTTTTTAGGGTTCCGTAGTCAAACAAGGAACCTTTAAACTTAAAACTGCACTTGAAAGGAAAACTAAGTTGGTTTTACAGGTTAACGAGATAGTCAACCAAAGTATGACATGTATTTGGAGATGTCAAAATGAAAATTTCGTACAAATTCCATTCAAAATTACTTTTCATCAGACGTTTGAACTTATTGTGAAGAGAAACGACGGAACCCTACATTGCGCGTGGCCCGACACGCACTTGGTTGCTTTTTAAAGTAATTCAATTCAAATAAGCTTCATTCTATTAAATGGTTCTCCGTTTGTTTCGCTTCTTGATCACGAATTCCATTTTAGAGAGTCATTTGCAAAGTTCGACATTACATTTTAGTTTCTCTCGTCTAAAACACTGTCTGTACCTTTTAATTTATTATTTTTATGAATTATTTTTGTGTTACTGTTACTATTTATTTAGAGTGTAAGAAATGTGATGCGATGGCTTATAATTAATTAATAGAATAAATAACTTTGTACTAATAGTGACCAGTATCATTTTAAAATGACGATAACGTTATATTCGATAAATAGGGCGAGGTTCTAAAATAAATTGAAATAATATAATGACACATTATTTTTTGTTATTCGCTTGTTGCTAATTTTTAATAATTAATTATTCAAAATAAACAAGCATATAACTCTCCGATGTTTACTGTGCAAAAAGACAGTGATGATGACTCAAATTCATGTTTAAAATTAGAAAAGAACCATTAAAATGTAACTGCCATGATTTGAATTTAGTACATATAACATGTTTCCCAAATACGATTGATATTGAGGGAAAATATTTTTACGAATAATGTATATAGATGATGATCTTATAATATATGAAACCAATTAGGAGTTTTTAGAAATAAACTTATGGGAATTATAAAGATCGTTTTATTTTTAAAATAAATTCTTATCTAATTTACATATATATACTTAGACGTTAAGCAATACTAAAGTCGACGCCAACATTTCACGGACTACTTGGCCAGTGCATCGCACACGACTGCTGCCCAACTGCTGCCATTTTATTTACTAACCTTACACTGAATGATGAAATATTGTCATTGTTACATCTCTATTTAAGATTTACCAATTTGGTCACTCTTTTATACATAGAGTTATGTCAAAGTCGTCCGTAACATTCTGACGTTGAATTTAGTAATATCGTAGAGAGCTAGGGCGATAAAACCCGTAATAGAAGGGGAAATAGTAGGGGTTTCTGTACGGGTATGGATATCTTCTGAAATTTCTCCTAACAGCAAACCGTCTTTGCGGCTTCTGTCTTCTTCGAATTATTGGAATGGGAACGAACCCTGCCGCCGTTTCCATAATTTCGTCTTCATTATTCACATCTCGATATAAATTATTATCTAGAACGGGCGTTCCAGGCAAGTCTTCTATAAAACTGGTTTCCGGGACTAAATCGTTCATAGGTGCCATGGATTCTTCTATCAATAGATCAACATTTGTGCCTTTAGATGGTTCATCTTCAACCTTTTGATTTTCAACATTCTTTTGTTCTATCTTGCTATTGTCCTGCGGTGATTCGACGAGTACATATTGTTTTGTGTCACTACTTTTTAACAAAGGCGGTTCGGCGGACTCTGTTGCGAGTACGATCGCTATTCCAAACGTAAACAATAATATTGCAGCTGATTTCATTCTGCAACGTAACGTAATACATATGAATAACACAATGAATACGTACTTTGAACTGCAGCTCTTATGGCAGGACCAAGGCTTTATATTGACAATGATCTGGGTCAAAGTGAAGTGACCGTGCGGATGGAATGCTGCGATTTACTTTAATAATTAGAGCTTGTTAACATTTCCTGAACAAGTTGCTCTAGGTCAAATTTTTCTTCTTTCTAAAAAATAAAGGTTTAACCGACTAACAGGAAAAAGTGTGGAACTGTATATCACAGTGTATACTATGTCATGAGAAAATTTCCGTAGTTTATAATCGGGAAATTCATCTTCAGAAGTTCACTGTTGGACATGTGCCTCCCACATATGTTGCCACGTAGGAATTTCTACAATCATGATCATCATGTACAGCCTGCGGCAGTCCACTGCTGGACATAGGCCTCTCCCGGGCATACTGCCTACTACGTTTGCCTAGGCATAGTCTTCACTCGAGAACTCGTCTGCTCCAGCGATTTTCGGTCCTTCGGTCAAGTGTTGGTCTATCTTCAATAAATAAAAAATATGACCAGCCCACTGACACTTCAGCTTACTAATACGGTGAGCTTTAGTTATCTAACGGATCACTTCATTTCGAATGCGGTCCGTCAGAGAGACTCCGAGCATAGCCCTTTACATAGCCCGCTGAGCGACTTTAAATTGACGCCAAATTATGCCTTTTAATGAATTTAACTCAATAAAATGCAAATAAATACTGCACTAATTACTCACCTAGTATTGTCTTCGGGCTTGCTGACATTTAACTTTGTTCCCTCTAGGTGGATTCTCACGCCTCTGACCTTGATTGTTCTGATTGCGTCTCTGGGCCCTCTGCTGCTCCCGCCTTTCCTTCAGCTTCCTCATCGCAAACCTTGGCAGGAAGGGATTCTGACTTTCTGCTGTCTCCATACTGTCCACACCGTCTGTATCGGTATTAATTTCTTTGGATTCGTTATCATTTTCTGACTTAGCTAAAGAGATAGCTACTAATAATAACAACAGATACAGAGTAAATTTTGCCATGGTTAAGATTTAAGTATGAAATGCTGTAGACATGTGATGCCAGAGACAGCTTATCCCAGTTTAATCGAAAAGGGTTTGCTTCCTCATTTTATAGTGTGTTCGGATGGCATACATTGAGTGCATTTGCTTATCACACGGAAATGTTTTTTTAAGAAATGTAACGGCGAACACATTCGCATTCAATTATCACCTAAACAGTCGTATCTGTAGTCAGTGAACGGTTAATATTGTTTTAAGAATATTCCTGAACCACATACCTATCAGTGACACCCTGTATGATAAAAATAATGGCTCCAATTATTTTGGTAAGAACGCGCCTGACGACGATGAGCCCATTACATGGATCGACGGTCTGGTAAAGGTCGCGGAGAGCCGCTGGATGCAAGCGGCTCGGAACCCGTCTTTATGGCGCATGGCCTATGTTCAGTAGCGGTCGTTTCCCGGCTGATGATGATGTCATTCATCACCCAGAACGGTAAACATATCAGGATAGTACAAAGTGGCAATCGATAGTTTCTGTTTGCCCTAGCGGATCTAAGGCATCAGCATTTTGTTATTGATAAAAGCGATGCTTCAAATCCGGCTTGAACTTTGTAAACTATTTTTAAAATGACAATCAGTTTTCAATAACAAATAAAATGCTATAAAATAATTTCCCATTAATCTTCCGATGAAAATTTCTTATCCTAATTTGATGCAATGACTATGAATACGAGACACACATGGTTCGCACATTTGGCTTGACTCAGTGTCAAGTTGCGTTGACTCACATTTCTCAAAGTCAACATCTATCAAAAGGTAATAAACTCTACTGATGAACCCAAATGAAAAAAATCCTCGGAAATAAAGTCGTAACTTTTTGTTTACATGTTCCATGTTCAATTGACAAAGTTTGTCCTTGCTTTGAGAATGAGACATAGTAAATTTTTGCATGGGCATAGTTGTGTTTTGAATGAACAAATCGTTTCCGTGATGACATAAAATGTCTCTGATGTATCGATCTGCTGTCATGGTCCCTCCTGTGACTATCACTAACTCCGTGCGAGCTCCCAAACATATCCCTCCCCAAACCATAATCGAGCCGCCACCATAAGCCACTGTGTGTTCAAAATTAGTACTTACTGATGAGTGCAGAGTTCTTTTAAAACAGATCGATGGGAGATAGCGAATATGGAGACGCAAAGGAGAACGCCACATACAGTCTAATTTTGAACACACAGTGGCTTATGGTGGCGGCTCGATTATGGTTTGGGGAGGGATATGTTTGGGAGCTCGCACGGAGTTAGTGATAGCCACAGGAGGGACCATGACAGCAGATCGATACATCAGAGACATTTTAGAAGAACATGTTGTACCATTTGCCCCATTTATTGGTGACGACTTTATTCTAATGCAAGATAATGCTCGTGCTCATAGTGCACAATCGGTACAGGCATATCTGAGCCACGTAGGTATACCGGTGATGCAGTGGCCAGCAAATTCCCCCGATATGAATCCTATAGAGCATGTCTGGGACTTGCTAAAAAGAAGGGTTAAATCCAGAATGCCACCCCCCAACAATCTGAATGAACTTGGAAAGGCATTACTTGAGGAGTGGGAGCGGTTACCTCAAGAAATCATCGATAACATAATCTGTAGCATGCCCAGACGAATGGAAACCGTAATCAGAGCAAGAGGGGGAAACACTCGTTATTAATTTTTCTTTAATTTTATTGTTAATTCATTTAATGCTTACTTTTTTTATTTTTTGTGATGATTCATAATCATCTAAAAATTTCACTTATTTCAATAAAAAATAACGAAGACTTTTCAAAGTCGTTGTTAAAAGATGTTAATCAATTTGTTATTTTGTGTCTAATTACATTTTCGTCAAATACTTATATGCGTTATTATCTCATAGTCTCACTTTTTTTCTGTTCCGCTAATTGTGCCGGTGTGTATATTATTGTATGTTGTGAGAATTGGAGGAAGACACAAACTAGACGCGCGTTGCGATTTGAGATAGTGACAGCCATTGGCGCTACTCGACGCCTTTTGCACTCTTTATTTTCAGCGCCTATTGACCTCTTGTTTAAAAATTCAGGGAGAAGCTTAAATGCTACTGTGCCTTGGGGTCTTTATAAATGCAAGTATCAGTACACGGGATTATGGAAAAATAACCGAATAACATTTCAGCGTTCGTGTATGTATCACCAACATTTTACTGCGACCACAGATCCGCCGGCCAAGCGTCAAGATTAGGTACGTAAAATCCCTTTATGTTCATAAGGTCAGATTAAACTAATATAAACTAGAAATTATCTCCCATAAAATGTGAATATTTATTGTCACCGCAGTAACAATTTGCACGATCGTAAAGGAAATTACTATTATCCACATTCGCAGACAGTTAAACCGATTGTCTTAATTAGTTTGTTCAGACTATATACCTAAATAAGATACCTAAAACTGGTACTCTCCGTGGTACCAAGCAATATATACTCACTCAACTATGCACGAGTAGGCTAGTTGACTAAATTTGAAAACATGGCTAATTATATACTTTAATATCTATTTTATCTCAAAAAAACTATATTTTAAAGAAAAATCAATATTTACATTACGTATTTTGTATTTAAAAAAAGCCATTTAGATTTCCCTCGAAAACGCTGAATAGTGTCATGGTGTCTTGAATGACGTCATAGCTCGCGAAATAACCTGCTCTGTGGTATGAAAACGTCAACAACAACAATGATGTTTTGCGAGGCGTGACGTCACACTTTCTTGCGCCGCGTTCTTCGTGTTCGTTGTCACGTGACCTAATGCCTATTTTTTTCGAATTCATTTTCTAAAAATATTAATAATCTTTAACTTTTTTGAGAAATATACTAGTTTTTTCTTATCTTCGTCTCCTCATTTATAATTAGAAACTATAAACCAAGCAATTTGTTATTAGTGGAAACAGGCCTGTTCTCTGGCCTAACATTTTTGTAGTATCCTCAAATATCATAGTTTTGTGTAATAGGTTTATGATCTCTATTGACACCGAAGTGCCTCTGATGGACATGAAATCTCCCTCATAGATCCCCACGATCATGACGCGATGAACAGAGTTTCCATCACAGCAAGAGTATTTAACATAATCACAAGTTTTTCCCCTATGTCACTCTAATCCACTAGAAGAATCATGTAATAGATCGCACCTACTACAAGATCCGACCCATCGAAATCCGTTTAAAATTCGAATCTCGGATTCATACAATTTGCACGCAATACGAAAGCAAGAAACAGAAACGAAACGAAACAAATCTTGCGAATGGTATACTGCGGACTGGTTCTACTTTTATTCCACTATGGTCCATTCATGGATTTGGTATGACTTCGAGCTCCACTTCTATACTAATTCAGTTATTCCAGTTGAACTAGAATTCTGAAATTTATCAAGAGGCAAGGTAAAGGAATAAATCTAAAAACATGAATTTTTAAATATCCGTATTTTCGACACATCTCGGGCCAACAAAATCCGTCATTATTTTATACCGCCATTTTTCTTATCAGTCAACCCCAAATCGAATGCAGTGATTTGAAGTGTCAGGTAAATAGTATAGTGATTCTAGCACGAAGTGACAACAACACAACATATGAATATGACAATTGTTTCGATATAGTGATACCGAAAATTGAATTTCGAATTAGCTGTAGTGTATATTCACCATACAGTGATTGACAAAAAAGACGGAAAAAAAGTGAAAGTCAGTGCAAGCAGCATGAGTCGGAAATGGAAGAACTACCCGAATTACCTTACCTTGGAATGCAGGTAAGTGTTTGAAATGTCTTGTTCAATTTATTTACAGATATTTTGTATCTTTACATGGGAATTTCATGAAATTAATAGTTAAAATAACAAAAGAAATTTATTTTAAATTTTGCGGGTAGAATTTTTTTTTGAAAACAACAGTTATTCTCAATAATATACCAACCGAAGGATTGTGTAGGCAGGTATATGCTATGCTACTACAACTAGCTCTGGATGTTTGCCAGCATTATTGGCAGCGTGGTGTTGAACTGAAGAATGCAAAGCGGTACATACATCTTTAATAAGTAATAGCGCTAATGGATTATCTGTGAAACTCAACACATGTTTGCTTTATGATCGTATGTATAAACTATAAACCTTTTTCATGTATGTTATAGTATCAAGAATACTTTTGCAGGATATAAAGCAGCATATATTATTTTTGTAATGGGCTGCGTGTGCACAAATTTTTGCACTATGATCTGAGACGTTAAGACGATATAAACAAACTCATGTTCGCATTTTAATATTAATGATATAGACAGTTATTATTATAATTTCCCGAACATATTAGATTGATTCCTAGAAACCCCGCTCACCGCAGCGCTAAACCGTTCCAAGAAAGCTGTTCAGATAAACAGAATCTAGTTAGGCCACTTTAAAACCCTCAATTAAGTTTACAGAATTGAACTGAATATAGTATTTTATTATATAAAAGATAGATCAACGCTTCACCTCAATCACATCGGATGTTAAGTGACGATGAGTTCGACGATGTTACACGTTGATCTAGAAGGTGCATATTTACTTACTCTTCGTTTGACTGTACTCTGTAATGTAGTTCGTGCTGAAGTGCTTTAGTACTTGACAGTCAGCAGTTAAATCATCGAAAGTTTAAAACATAATCAGTTGCTATTAATCCGCCACCCTGGGAGGACATGGGGTTATATTCTGAGCTTCTAGAGCACATATAACATAATAAATAAATTTACCTATCGACCTAGCCAGTAGACCAAGGAGCTGAACCTATGAATGATATGATAGCACCCATTCGCGGCTATCGGGTTTCATTTTCGGGGTACCTTTGTGACAGGATTTTTGGGCCTAGGGTGGAAAAGAAAGCAAAATAGGTTGCTCCGAAAATGGAAAGGAAAATAAGATAATAGAAGAATATTTTCTTCTTTTGATACCGATCGAAATGTAGTTCCCGAGGGATAATTTATAAAATCCACGCAGATGAAGTAAAAGCTAGAGTAAATATCTGGGAATCGAACCCGAGCCCTCCGCATTGTGAGTCGATCTTGTTTTAGCCGAGACCACAAGGTCATGTAAAGCCTCGACTGAAGACACGTGCAGGAAAAGTTCAATTGACAGCACGTTTTCATGACACACACGTGACTGAAAAAGTCGTTACGTTTATTAAAACAAATTACTTTTAAAATGGTGATTAATTGAGATAGATATCAAGATGTTATTCTAGACTATAATAACAAAGGAAAAAGAAAAGCCGTTTTTCTATTTGCACTATGTAAGAACATAATTCCATACTAACATTACCCGTATTAGTTATGGATGTGGAAGTTATTATTCTTATTTATAGGCTATTATTATTAACTTCAACTTTAGGAACAGGGAAGTTTTCGTCAAAATCGGTTCATAAGTTTTCAAGAGATTGTGGTAGGTGATATTTTGGAAATTGTGTGCGCCTAATTGTTTCGTACCTACTTACTTTTGATTTCGTGTTTGTTAATTTATATAGTGTGCAAGTACTAAAAATATTTTTTATAATTTTGAGTTAATTTCTTTTACAGTAGATTGAATTTTTAAAATTACTTTCTATACAGTTTTATGACGATCAATTTTATTGAATGTATGATGGGCTTTTGCACTTGACTTCATCTCACCTGATGGTAAGTGATGATAAAGCCGATGGATGCGTACGCATTCAGATGCCTCAAGCTAAGAGGCGTTCGTCCTTTCATACCGGAACACAACAGTGCTATTAACCCTGCTTTTTTGCGGCAGACTTAGGTAACATGATGGTAGCTAGCCTGGCGGACAAATAAAATGCCCTAACACCAACTAAACCGAGTACCCATAGATACTCCCACTGGTAATCGAACCCGGTACCTCCGGATTGTGAATCTAACATTTAACCGTTAGACCACCAAGTCCAGGGTTTGGTAGTACATGTATTTTAGTGGAGAGCCTTGTCGCAGTGAACTTTCTGTGGCCTTGTGTTATTTAATGCCCTTTAAAAGGCAGCGCCCTTCGTCATCCACCTCCCACGTCATGACAGACGGTAATTGGACACTTTTCAACCTTCCCGACAAGAGCATTCCTAAGGGTCGTCTTGTGATCGTCTCGCAAATGCTGAAAAATAAAACAATAGGTTTTATGAACCCTACCACAATTATTTTATAATCATTTGCAAGTTACGTGATAAACTAAAACTGTCGATGACTGAAATTCAGCACCGCAAGATGTTAAAAATGAGATATGTGTAACATTTCCTCTTAAAAGTTAAACCAGTTTTGAACATGACCATAAAGACGAATTTTTAGAGCACCTACAACAAACTTCTTATCACAAAACTAACTAATAGGGCTAAAACCAATTAAGATGTACATATTAGGTGGCGCAACTACATCTTAGCGATAAATCCTACAGAAAATATGTGCTCGCCAGGTCTACAGCTCACGGAGCCACTAGTGTAAATTGTTTGCGCCTGATTAATGAATAAACATATTTCTATTTTATTTATTTCATGATACTACGTATTTCCTAGTTCATAACAAAAATTTAAAACAAATTAGTTCCCGTAGCAAACAACTATAGACCTTCTTTAGCCTAAAGCTTTTTAGCGCCTTTTGTTGTCTAGACGGTTTCCGCCACAGAGCTAGAATTTGTGTTCTGAGGTTTCAGCACTTAGCTATTTGGTCCATTGTGCGTGAGTGGAAGTGTAGCCAGCTAGCCTAGCCAGACGAGCCAAGAAGTGCGCAGGTTGCTTGATGTTCCTGCACGCCTCCTGGAGTGATCATGGATTCTATATGGACGTTGCCCGTTGTGTAGTCACGCTGCTGCAGGTCGTGAGCACTTGGGCGAAAGTTTCCCATGCACCCCGACACAAGGTGCTATCTGTGATGTTCATATTGAACATGAGTGTGTTAAGTCCTTTCATCACCCCTGCCATTCTTGTTAGGGTTTTTTATTCAGACTGAATCTGCGTGACAGGCACTTAGAGAGCGATGAAATGATCAATCAATCAAACATTTTTATTTGCTTTTAATAGAGTGCCATTCTTATTTGATAGTCTTTTGACTATAGATTACTATTGTACTCTCAGTCTCTCTCGCTACATATCTTTTAGTTTGGTCCAGTGAGCCGCGTGTGGTTTTGTAGAGCCTTTTCCTTGGTCAACTATTCTTTCGGAAAGTAGCAATGAGGCAATTGTATCTACTTACAAGTCATTGAATAACATACTCGTACGATCATCACTTCACTGTGAGACATCTGTGAGATAAGATTGAGATGAAATCTTTCGAAGATTCAAGACTTCCTAAGCCATCACTATGAAATATCTGGTATAAACCGGCTCAGCAGATTTCGATTGAGATAGCAATAGTTGACGCTCGGACAGTTTCCTTAGTAGCGATAAAGTTAGAGCAGATAAGTATATCCTAAGAAATTACTTTTGACTAGGTATTTATTGTTAATTGGGAAAAAAACGTCACAAATATACTTTATTTACATCAAGAGAGTATTCAAGCAACTTGAACCATGAGTCTAGTCCCCCGATAAGGTTTTTAATTAGTCGAGTCGGACTAAAAACTACTCAAAGTTATGAAAAACTAAGTTGCACATTAAGATGTCCTATAAATTACCTCACGAATATAGCCATTTGCCTGATTTTAAAGCCTTAGGATAGAAGTGTGCTCATTCAGAAGCCTCTCACCAATGAAAACAACAACATATTCAATGCATACAGTGAGACGAGGGTCGAAATGAAGACTCTAAAATTTAGTTTATGGATGAAGCCATAATCATAATATATATGGAAACTAATAAAAATGTTAGCACAAGTTATTATTTATTGCTATAAGTTTTCCAAACATACAGAACCGAGACGTTTTTAAGGTTTTTAAGATTTGTGTGTTACAAATCTTATATGTCGCAAAGTTTCCAATATTAATAAAAGGTGTTACCAAACGTGTCGCAACTTGAGTTCGCAAGTTAACTCATCCATAATACTTATCCAGATGCTAAAAACCTGTCACCCTATACAGTCGTGTTGATAGGAGATGACGTCGCTGACGTCACACGCGGATCGAGCCACTAGCCGGCTTGCGTGTTCAATGTTCAGCAAGCGTCAGTAAAGCCGCACTCGTCTCGTTCAGCGGTTGCCACGCTACCTGCGTGTCGCAACTCACGGCCTCCGTATCGACCGGTCTTCATCCAATACAATATGTTTTGTCTTTTATAAAACAACCCCGCTCAATACTTGTGCGCCCAAGCCTGTGGTTCCGAATCGTAATACGAACATTGTGTTAGTAATTTTGCAACGGTTTCGTGATTTCACCAGTGAAAGTTACAGATATCTACTCGAGTTATATACATTTTATTAAGTTTCTGGTTAAAGTTTTCCAAGAATGAGGGACAAAACTGTGAGGTAAGTTTTTGAACTGTTAGTATATAAATAAGATTTTTAATTTAACAAACAATGAACGTGTTTATTGGCAGAGGTTATTGGCAAATTTGTGAATATATCACGTGCGTGCAAGACAAACGGTCTTAGGTCAAGTACAGTATCGCTTGCGGTTGTGGTGGTGCCTTATGTGCTTGTATTAAGTCTGAGATTACATTTTATTTACAATCAAAGTTGTGTTAAGTCATGTAACCAAGAACAGCTGATTTCGACATTGTGAACTAGCGTTGTGTTGTTGGTTGGACCTCTTATTCAAAGTGTACGGAATGATTTGCAAATATTTAGAAGGAAAGTACGAATACTTATTAAACACACAAAATATAAACAGATTTAGAACCACAATGTATTTCTTATTGTTTCTTTATTTCTTGTCGTTTGTTGTATGGGAACCCCCTTAAATATTTATTTTATTGTTTTTTTAGTATTTGTTGTTATAATGGCAACAGAAACACATCATCTGTGAATATTTCAACTGTCTAACTATCACGGTTCATGAGATACAGCCTGGTGACTGACGGACAGAGGAGTCTTAGTAATAGGGTCCCTTTGGGTACAGCACCCTAAAAACAGACCATTCAAACCTCAAACCTTTACGATAAAAAATAAAAAATCATGTGATGTCAGCTTCAAAATGGGATAATACAGAAGGCGCTCCCCTTCTGTATATGAAGATAGATGTATCGTAGAAGTTGAAAATAAAAACATTTTGTTACGCCCTTCATTTCGTCATCTTGCTGCATCTGCCAACACGCAAGTCCAGTGTGGTTATTATAGCGAAACCCTAAATCGATCTTTAATCATCATCATCAACAGCCTATATATGTCCCCACTGGAGGGGCTCAGGCCTACTCTCCTACAGAGAGTGTATGGGCCATAGTCCACCACGCGGGCCCAGTGCGGATCGGCGGACTTCACATGCCTGTTCAAGACATGCAGGTTTCCTCACGATGTTTTCCTTCACCGTTAAGCATCGGATAATGTACTTGAATTGAAAAACAACTCATAGGTACACGGCTGGATTCGAACCCGGTACCCTCAGATTCAGAGTCCGCGCCTTATCCACTGCGCCACCGACGATCTTTAATACTGAACTCCAACTGCAACTCTTTCTGGAACCAATCCCATTTTGATTTCTTTAACCTAAAGTTCCGTTGAGGTCCATTGTATTCTAAACAGCTGCCTAAATTAAATATGCATTAGCATGCTAAAAGTTTTATTTCAACGGTTACATCATACAGATCAAAGTTAACATACACACATCGTGTCTATACATATATATATTGTATGTACAATGTCCACTCACTGAGTGATTCGCCCCATATTATACGGCGCGTTGGCCTTGACATAACATGAGGTTGAATTTTAGATAAGAATTTACGACATAGCAATATTATTGATTATTTCTTCGAATCTACGACCAACACTGCGATTCAATTTTGCAACGAAAAATCCGGATACAGTTACGTGAAATAGAGTCCGATATAGTAATATCGGTGTATTTTTAGCAGTTACGAAACTAAGACAAAACTAGAGATGACTCATTCGTCGTTATCTCGAGACACAGACAAATAAATACTTACCAAAACCAATCCGCCTACCAAATGTGTGGATTATGGTAAATCTCTTCATGGAAAGTTTGATGTGGTGATATATAAGGGAGGCTCAAATCCAACAATTAACTTTCTGTGAAGCTGATTATGTATTAAAGACATTTTTAACATATTTTTATTTTATTTTATTTAAACAGTTTATTGTACACGGAAACATTACATAACACAAGAAACAGAAAAAATATATTCAAAAGGAACAGCTTATTTCTAAAAGAAATTTCTTCCAGCAGTCCTAGGTCAAGGAGAAATATTAAAGAAAGGAGGGCAGTTAGGCGTGTACGATATAATAAATATAATAGACGATTACATAAATACGATGTACAAAAACAAACTAATATATATCAATAATAATACATACATACTTTACATACTATAATTATATATTAACTTATAGTGATAGAAAATGTTCCTTGACGTTTTTCTTAAAGGCGGAAACAGTTTTGCTGTCGCGTACAGTGTGAGGCAACGAATTCCACAATCTGGCTGCATGAACCGTGAATGAGTAGGAATAGAAATCGGAGTGATGGGAAGGGATGGACAGGATTGTCCTAATGTGAGCTCGACAAGGTTGGTCAGTAGGATGCGAGTATGTAAATCGCTTACATAGTTGTCGAACTACAATCAGTTCCGTACCATATTTTTCCCTACAAAAATAAAAGTCATAAATAAATTTCTACAAATCATTACGTCACATAGAAACAACTAATATCCTACCCTAGCACGGGTATTTTTCCTATTTGGGAGGATGTAGTCTCGCACCAGTCTTAGTCTTTGTAGTCATATTGTCAAACCGTAATAATAAATAAATTAATAAACATCATAATTTGTATAAAATATAATAATATTATTCGACATATTATACCATCTCATGAAAGTCCTCGAAAATATTGTAATGTCAGCGGTCAAAACACCGCGAGATGCGAATATATATTTTTGAAACGCTTATCAGGTGTTTCACAACCTTATGCCGGTCAATAGAGCATCGTCATGCTTACTTACGATAATTCGGACAAATCTGACTCTGATTCGTTCCTACAACAAACAGAGACGAGTGCAAAAATCTAAAATGTAGCGATATTGATATCAAATTAAGATGGATAGGCAGTATCAGACTTGGGTTGACGGATTGTCAGTCCATCCTAGGGAACATGTGAGAGATGAGATGTAAAACGATAGGCTATAGGCTATATATAATCAGTAAACACTTCAGTAACCGCCTCTGTGGCCTAATGGTTAAATGTTGGACTAACAATGCGGAGGTCCCGGGTTCGATTCCCAGTGAGGGTACATAACGGTACTCGGTTTGGTTGGTGGTTGGGCGTTCTGTGTCCACCTGGCTAGCTACCACCATGTTTCCTAAGTCTACCGCCAAAACATCAGTGCTAATAGCACTATCGTGTTCCGATATGAAAGGTGACTCTTACCAAGTGAGAGGAAAGTCAAGTGCGAACTCGTCATACATTAAAAAAAAACTAAGATGCTAGTACTAATTATGAACATACTACAAAACATATTCAGTTGAATAATTTTATTCGCAAATGTTTCAAACTGAAAACTTTCTGCAGCTCTTATTTGCACTTTCATTTTGCAGAATACTAAGTTTATGCAGATCATAGTCGTCGTAAAACTAAATTATTTTAAAATTTGCTTTCTAAACAAAGTTTTTGCTCTGAAAAATATTATTATTCTCAAAATAGCCTAGGTACATCCATGCATAATTAAAATACATCTTTAACTCTTACGCTTTAGACAAATGTTATTCTTACCAACGAAACATTCAATCGATTTATACTTCAAACTACGAGTAGTTCACATTGTATCTAGTAGCCCCTGAGCTGTGTGGCTTCACATAGGGTCACCCTATATCAGGGTTGCAAATCATCAAGATAATTATTTTCCCGGATAATTATCGGACACTTAAAGGAGAAATATCCGATAATTATTATCCGATATATTACTATTATTATTTTGTATTTCGGTATATATAATATTTTCAAACAAAAAATGGTCATAAATTCTAAATCTTATTTATTTTCTTGATTAGGTTTATGACATAGGTAAAACCTTAACTAATATTTTAATGCCTTTGGATACACGCTATGTTACAGACGTTACACTTAGTTACATGATGATGATACAATGATAATTATCAATACGCAATTATTTTCCAGTTATCCAGTGCAACCCTGCCCAAAATCATATTATAGGTGTCGTAAAAGGCAACCAACGTAAGATTTCAGATGAGCAACATAACCATAATATCTAATCTATGACATAACACCAATCCGACACTTGAACGTGGCGATTGTCACCAATTTAATGCCTTGAAGGAAAGCTTCAAGTGACGACCCATGAGAGAGACCCACGTCCAACATGACTTTTATACAGCAGACGGTAATAGTAGTCCTAAGGAGGGGTTAAAAAAGCCGTGGTTCAGTGGCTCAGTTGGGTAGAGCGTTAGTCCTTGAACAATCAAGGTCTGGGTTCGATACTGCCTCGTACCGATGAGTTCCAATTTGTTATTTGGAATTTGTGTACGAATGATAAAAATAATTACCATTTGCTTTTCGGTGAAGGAAAATATCGCGAAGAATCCTGCACACTCCTGAGAAGATATTCAAAGGTGTGTGTGGAAGTCTACCAATCCGCACTGGGCCCGCGTGGTGGACTATGGCCCATACACTCTCTATAGGAGAGTAGGCCTGAGCCCCTGTGGGGACATAATATATAGGCTGTTGATGATGATGAGGGAGGGATGTTAGGGCCTCCTCTGAAGGACGTGATGTAATGACCGTGACGACGAAGGAAGAGTTTATATTTTGACAGTAATTGCTTTTTGAGGTAAAAATCATTTTACAGTACAGAAACTGCTCTCGTTCGGGTGTTTTGGTATATTTCCTCAGTCCGTAACTTACTTATGATAGAGATAGGTCGTAAGTACCTTTATATCTAGAGGTATAATGTAGTAAGAGGAAGGATAGTAATGCATTACAAGGTTTTCAATGTATTGAGACAGTAATGCTTGATTTAAACCACTTTAAAGTATAAAAATTACGTTTTTTTACTGCCCATGACTTATGGTGTGCGCACTTCAGAAATTATCCCACGGGGAATAGCGTAATGAACCGGCCGGGATAAGGCCTTCTCGGGTATCCTTATAGGGTACATACATACCAAATTTCGAGCTGTGCTATTAAGTTTAATACGAGGAAGACCAGGGTTTTCCTTGTAACGATTAACAGGCCCGTTTTTGTCGGAAACATTGTGTGTCATACATCTTGATAATACTTTATGCAATATACATTCTTTGTGACCTTTATGAGGATAAAAGTAATGAAATGTATGCATAATTTATTCAATGCTCCGTTCGATTTCATTGAATCTACTATTCCTTTCGGAAAGTCGTTATTCAGAGACGAAAGGACAAAATAAAATCAAATATCACATATTCTAAACTAAACACAGCATATCGTCTACTAGCTCGAATTTACTTAAGCACTGTTACTTTCAGCTTTTACAAATACCCAATGAAATATTATTGAAATCATGACAGTAGTATATGGCCTTTTCCATGCCATAGGGTACGTGCATGTCAAAATTTCATGAAGATTGGTTCAGCCGTACAGATTCACTTCATTCTTCAGCTTCATTTTCGAGTTTATGAGTGTAATTGTTGTAACAAAGGTAAGTGGCGTATGCGTCACCCTACAAATAAATACTTCGTAGGCGTCACCTGTTGCTCACATCGTCACTTTCACTGCGCGATTATGCGACATGTAGTTTATATTTTTATATGTACCAGCTTTTGCCCGCACCTTCGTCCGTGTAGACTTTGGAAAGTAACCTACTGGTATCTCTCGATCGGCCTATGTCCTTTTCCGACCTTTCAAATATCCAAATTCAAGTCATTCTGACCCTCCGTACCGAAAGGAAAGAAGGACTAACAAACCCACGTTCTCATTTATAATATTAAGTATGCATTTCTAAGTGTCTCAAGCTAATACAGGACTTAGTTTAGGACTTCAAAGAGCAGCTACAAATGAAAGTACATCGAAATTCACTCAATATTTTCTAGTGTTCCGTGACCCTGACTTAAACTATTTTTCTAAAATAGATACGTTACTCCAACCTTTGTCACAACATAAGTATTTCCACAAGCATTAACAAAACCAGTACTTGTTACCTTATGCATATTACTAACATTTACTTACAAAGTAAACAAGCAATTTTCCTTAATAACATATGCTTAGCGGCCTCGTGAAGAAGCCTATTTTATATGAGATGGCGTAATTCGAACCTGTTTACCAAAACTAAATGATGATGGACATGGGCAGAGGATACAACGCGCGGGTGGGTTATACAAACGTGTAATTTCATAAACTCGAAAATGAAGAAGAAGAATGAAGTGAATCTGAACGGCTGAACTGATCTGAGCGGATGATCTTAATGAAATTTTTATAACAACCAAGTCAACCTCTGCGAGTATGGCATATATGTAGTAGCAGGATAGTAGTATTTGATAAACAAAATATTTTGGTATAATTCGACAAACCATGTAAAAAGATCAATAACTGTATAAAAAAATCGATAGGACTCATACTTTTTAGCACAACCCGACGAAAAGTAATTCTTGTCACGCGGTGCTAAAACGCTGCATATAAATCGGGTCAGTTTTGTGACGTCACATGCCTGTATTGGAGCGTTGATTGAAGCTTGTATCGATATTTTGAGTTATTTGTAATAATATAATTTTTACGTTTTATATATCCCAATAACTTAACGTTCAAAATGCAATGAAAAAACTA
Source organism: Carcina quercana (assembly GCA_910589575.2). Taxonomy (NCBI): domain Eukaryota; kingdom Metazoa; phylum Arthropoda; class Insecta; order Lepidoptera; family Depressariidae; genus Carcina; species Carcina quercana. The sequence continues at coordinate 5,541,242 of OU342439.1, forward strand.
AATATAGTATGCATTTTACTATTCTAGGAACTATTATTTTTCGCTATTCTTGAGGCTTTAAATTCTTGCAAATCCAAAGAAAAAATGAAAATGATTACGTATTTTTATTTTAGAGGTATTTCTTTTAATATCCTTTATGTAATAAAACACAATAAAATTCAACTCCAGTCTAATTTGGTGTCAAATACGTGGTAACATCTGGGACCTCCCCTTCGATCGATGTTGCCACAACTCTCAACACGTCATTCAATTTAAATGTTTCCAACGCAACGCATGAAAATTAAACGTGTCAAAGACTGACATCTATTTATGGAAACTAGTATATCGATTGTCAGTTATCACCAAACTACGATATTACCGAATATCATGTATCTGGACCTTACTTCTAAGCACTCGCTCCACTGATTACCACTCAAACACCAATCATTCCTAACTTCACTTCACTTAATTTTTGCGATAACTAAATCACTCCGGCTTCAACCAGTTTCGTTTATTCTTAGTATTGAATTAAGGACAAATATTTTACTACTCAAAGATTTGACTTACCACTGGTTCCAAACCGTACGATCTGGGACCACCAGAGATGGGACCCCTTAATAGAAAAAATATTCATAGCTTCCCACTTATTGTAATTATTTCTTGATATATTTTGACGTTATTATTTACTAACATAGTTATAAACTTTACTAATATATATGGATAGAAATATTAGAAATAATAATAATATGTTAATCCTACTAATATTATAAGTGTGAAAGTTTGGATGTTTGTGACGCTTTCACGGAAAAACTACGGAATGGATTTGAATGAAACTTTACAATGATATAGCTTATACATCAGAATAACATATAGGATATAATTTAAAAAGACATATTGTGTAAATTGTCCAAATTCACACTTATAATATTAGTGGGATTACATGGGCAATTTTGGCATAACAAAAACGCGTTGCCTAGCGACCGACCATAGAATATGTAAATTCGTATATACAAACTTTCGCGTTTATAATATTGGTGTGAAGACTATTTGAATGTACTACGTCAGATATTGAAATTTATTTTGTTTCTTTAAATCATTAGACAACGTAACAGAATAAACACTATTTTGTACCTTATGCTATATAATAATTTGATATATATATGCCACCTGTGCCTATCGAACAAGTAGAATACATCCTGAAGTACACGCGGACAAAGTCGCGGGCGGAAGCTAGTTTCCAATAATTTAGAATTTTAGAACATGTGTGTTCACTCCCATTATTGTGAGTAGTTTATGCTTATAATGCCCGGTATCTTTGGGTACGCAGATGACAGCACAGTAACGGAGAGCTATGTGTCCACCGCACAGGCCAGTAGTCTGAACACCCGTTCCCTCAGAGAGGAAATGGTAGAACGTGTTGAACTGACGCTGAAGGCCGTGTCCGATTGGGGCGAAGCCAATTTAGTTAGATTCAATGCGTCGAAGACACAGACGTGTCTGTTCACAGCGAAGCGGAGTCCATTTCATCTTGCTCCATCCTTCCAAAATGTATCCATACCGTTAACAAACCGTCTCGAGCTCCTGGGATTAGAAATCGCGTCTGATCTCAATTTCGGGAGCTACATCGAGTCCATAGCAAAAACTGCGGCCAAAAAACTAGGCATCCTATCGAAGGTCAGACGGTACTTCCAGCCATCACAGCTCTTGAGTCTATATTGCGCTCAAGTAAGATCATGCATGGAGTACCTCTGCCATCTTTGGGATGGTTCAGCTCGCTATCAACTAGCTGCTTTGGACTCGGTGGAGCGTCGAGCTATGAGACTGATAGGCAACGATACGCTACATAAGGCAAAGTTCCAAAGCCTCGAACATCACGTTGCCTGCCTTTCGGTATTTTATAGGATACATTTTGGAGAGTGTGCGCAAGAGCTATTTTTGTTGATTCCACCTTCGCCGTTCAAGTACCGGTCAAACAGAAGAACGGCAGACCTTCATCAGTACACTGTAGATATTCCTACAGCTCGCACCAAGCGTTTCGCTTCCACATTTATCGTGCGTACAGCAAAAATATGGAATACACTACCGGTTTCCGTGTTCCCCGAAAATTACAACTTGGGAATCTTCAAAAGAAGAGTAAATAGGCACCTTCTAGACCAACACGTAACATCGTCGACCTCATCGTCACTTACCATCAGGTGAGATTGAGGTCAAGTGTTGGTCTATCTTTAATATAAAAAAAAAAGTTTTGACTTTTTCAATTTAAATTTTACAATTTAAAAAGCCTTTACAATTGTGATGTCAGCACAGCAGTGGACGTTTCCTGTCTGATGAAGACGAAGTTTGATTGTAGCCTTCTTATGGATGGCATGTGCTGTCTTTTGAGTAAAAGTTATTGTATAGTAAGAAATTTCTTCTAAAATTGACTTTTACCTCATCCTAGAATGTGACTAGAATATGACTAGATGTGACCTTCAAAACACTGTAATTATTAATCTCAAACATATTTATTTATATAGGTATAATTCAAATATCGACTCTTCGGCCTACCTAGCCACTAAAATTATGACATTTGTACCATGTATTTGGCTTTTATGGTTTAGACACTTGCCCAAAAAGTATTTTTGGAGTGCAGGGCCTGATTATTAATAAGAATTACAATTATAAAACTTGTCAACTTTAAAATTACGAAGCTATTTTTATGACCACGGTAACAACGGACAACAGTTTAAGAACCACTGCCGTTTGCTTACGAGCACAAATGCAAAGTTCAAGGGTCGTTTTGATAATTACAATAATAAACTCAGTAGCTTGACGATCCTCCTTTAGGATACCCTCTACGTTTAGCAAGCTTGTTGTCCTCCCGTCCAGAACATGGTGATGATTATATGCGGCTTCGCGCTACATTTTCGAAGGAGATTTCGTATAATCCGGGTGCAGAGGTGAGTGGTATTTAAACTACAGTATCAATTACCTGTGACATATAACATATAACACAAATACCAGTAATAAACAATTTGGTTTGAAATCCAACTTTAAACCGTCCTCACGAAAGTAGGCTCTTAATTCGTCTTAAGGCGTTTTTGTGTGTACACATTTCTCGATATTTTCTCCAATTGGTTCCCTACCTAAATGGCTCCGCTGCTGTCCGTCCGTCTTTCTGTCACAGGCTTTTCTGTCAAGCATCTTATCAGCCTTAATGCGGAGAAACTTCGTAGGCCACTTGCCCAGTCGGTCTGTTGCGCTCCAGAAACGCAGAAGACAGCAGGGAATTCCACTCCTTAGCAGTACGCATTATAAAATAATAAGCAAAACGCTTCGTGATGTAATGTCAACTAAATAGTCAGGCCTTTCTTTTTGATGAATTGATTGTGAAAAGGGGAAGATGAATTATACCGTGTAATTCGTTCCCACACTCTCTGAAATGAAGTCTGTGGAAGACCTAAAGGCTGGTTATTTTACGCCGTGTTACAGGCTTACAGGCTACCCCTTTCTGCCTACTTATTATGTCCGGGACAGCTCTATAAAAATAAACATTTAGCGCGGGTTAGCTGTAAAAATACTAACGTAATATTTTTAGTCGAATAAGATCCTTATTTAAGTATTGCGTGAATAAGTAATATTTGTTTCTCGTGCAGTAATTGAGAATAATAAGTAAAGTGAACCAATAAGCGATTGCTCGGGGCTCTGATTGCTCGAACACATGAAAGACGCTTTGTGCTTGTAACGTTTAATTTATTCGACTACTGAATGGATGGTCTTGTTTTGTTGAAATATATTATTAGAAACTAGGTTCTTTATTACTAAGATAATTTTTTTGTTGGAGCATCAGTTTTTATTCCAGATTGTTGCAATCCTTCTTAGAAATTATGAGATTTCCCAGCGCCCAAATTTTTTTTGCTACGCTTTAGTCTCACAAAAAATATATTGATTATTTTAAAATGTTTTTAAATAAAAATTGCCCAAAAAAATTAATTCAAACAACATCTGTCAGGCCAGCTAGCCTAATACATAGATTTAAATAAATAGATTTATTGTATTAATGTATTATCTCGCGGTAACACTGGATAAAAACTTCTGCGTTATGTTATAGTCCGGACTATAAACGAAAATCTGATATGTCTGTTATTCCATTGTTGTATGAAAGAATGATATACATACAAACAAACACACTTTCTCCATTCGTAGCTATGAGTCATAGTAAGGATCTCTTTTCATTTTACTTTGCAAAAATTTAAAATGCCGTATTCATCATTAATACAATATTTAACGCGTTCAAAAAGAACTAGAAACCGACTTCTACTGCCCTAAAAGTCTATAGCATTTATATTTGGTTTTTGTTATAACTCAACGCTAAGTCAATTTCAATTAAATTTATATGGGACTCTGACGTATGTTCTACCAAACAAAAAAAGACTCCTCATAATCGATTCAGAATTGAAGGAGTTATCGCGTAACAGACATACAAAAAAATATAATCGAAGAACCTCCTCCTTTTTTGAAGTCGGTTGAAAGTAAGTTATTAATTAAATAGTTATTTCGATTAGATTATACTAGGCAATCTAATTGTTCTCATATTTTAGACTCTGTGTTTCCGAAAACCATTGTGATTAAACTTGAAATTGTAAAATGTGCTTTTAAATTTTATTATGAGGATAAAATATCATCATAACCAATCTTATACAGTAAGGACAGGCTGGTTATCTACCTGTATTAAATCTCAACCACATAAATGTAAGTGGAGGAGGCTGTTAGAGATAAACGCGCTACGCTAAACTCGCAAACCTGTCCGACACATATCCCGACCCAACCTCAACACTGACCTTGGAAACAGTTTATTCTTTGTCTCAATAGAGTAAGCGCTTACTAAAGAAACTGTTCCAAATTATACTGAATCTTTTTGCTCGCTATAAGCTGACCAAACAGCTTTTATTTTTTTAAAAATTTTTACTCCTTTAGCCAATGCTAGTTAGTTTTCATTCTTTATACTATTTGTGGTGACAATATGATTTTATTACTAGTATTACTGCACGTAACTTGGTCTGCGTAGACTACATAAATTATCCCACAGGAACTACTTTTTAGATCGAGGTAAAAGTAGAATACGTCCTTCTCCGTCCAATCAACTATCTCTCTACTAATGCTTCGATACTAAATTTCTGTTACCATAATCTTTTCAAATAGAATAGCTGGCTTTGATAAGTAATTTCCTAAAAATATGAGATGAAATTATAGTGTCGCGATCTCATTAATTTAAGATAAGATAAGATAAACCTTTATTTGCAATAAATACCGTAATATAAAGCCGTTACGTAGCTAATGGTTCATAGCAATGCATGAGCTATGCTCGGAATTTCTCTACGTGATAAAATCCGGAATGAAGAAATCCTTAGACGAACGAAGGTCAACGAGTTAATGAGCTGAAGTGGCAATGGGCAGGCCACATCGCTCGAAGAACCGAGTGGCGACCACATACCAGGAAACATCTACTAGGCCGTCCCCTTACTAGATGGACCGACGACCTGGTTAGAGTCGCGGGGAGTCGCTGGACGCAGGTGGCTCGGGACCGGTCGATGTGGCGTACCATGAAGGAGGCCTATCTCCAGCAGTGGACGTTTCCCGGCTGATAATCATACCTATAAGTTGTATCATGTGTGTGTTAAGGTTCCTTATTTGACTCGGAAACTCAAAAACCCAGACGTCAATCCCGCGACCAATGAATCAGGTATGGAATTTGAAAACAAGCAGCCGTATCGTATGAACCGTGATTTCAAATTAATGTTCTGATTAGATACAGTCGCTAGCGCAAACTACAAATTGAAACATTCTAATGGTGTAGCTACCCACTTGTATATTATTATGAGATTACCCTTTTTGATAACTCTACTCTTTTTACTCGATTTTTCGTGGCTGTACTGCTGCTGCAAAGTAGCACAGTCGAAGTAGAGCAGTAGGTAGAGAGAGCGTAGGGACGGTTTTGCTATACACAAAACATGCACGACATAAACGTGCGCGCCTCGGATTTATTAAATTGAATACTTTATTGTATCAAATATATATCAGAAGTTACCCTAAGGGAATTCAAATTCTTTATTATGCTTAAATGTGGTGGTGGTACATGTTGATCTTATTACATAACATGATGGCATGCAGAATGTATGTCCCAGTTACAATAAAATTAAATAATAATATTGTCAGATCTTACGAAAAACAAACGAGTACAACAATAACTACATGTAAAATGACGAAAAAATAATTGAAAACGTCTAATTAATAACTTGCCTTTGACAAAATAATTAAAATATTCATCGATTGTGTAGAAGTTCTCTACGAGTATAAGCCACGCTCTTTCAGTTCATTCAGTCTATTGTATATTTTTACCGCCATTGCATAAGTATTTCTGCTCCGCAGTTTTGTCTTCATGGCAGATAATGTAAGTTTGTCAGGGAATCTCGTGTTAAGGCACAGTTATGTTTCTTGAATAATTCGTGGTGCGTGTTAATAAAAAGTACAGATTTCATAAATGTATGAACAGTCAGTAACTTAAGCTTTTTTTAAAGTAGTCTACATTGGGAAGAGATCCCATCCCATTCACACACAATGGCCAACACATGGCTGAGTGCGGAAACGGCCATGAATTTTTTTAAAGTGGTCTACATTATGTGAACTACTTGTTCGATCTGGATAAAAAGTGTCATATTTCCTTTTCCGGCCCTACTACTACAAAAAAATCTCGTCATTCTGACTCTCTCGTGCCACGTAAATTGAGGACAAACAAACAATCGCTGACATTTATCTTCGCGTATACATAAGGCGAATAAAGAACAATGTCATTTTTCTGGGATTCCCAACCCGAAGCGTAGCAAATCTCTCAGGTAGTTCGTCCGTCATGACTAGCTGCGATGGGTGGTTCATGTTGATTAGTTGAGGAAGGGTAAAAGGACAAGCTATTAACGTCGTTCAACGGTTGTCACCTCGTTCAATGTCAAGTTCGCCGCGACTTGGCAAATGACTCGAAAGTTCATTAACTCTTATACTCTAGAGGTGATACTCGTAGAATGGTCATTGGAGTTAAAACACAATTAATAACTTAAACTGATAAATCCGTAGCAACTCTGTGAAAATTCGTGCTTTTAAACTGCGGACGTTTCTGTAAACGACCCTGTTACTAAGACTCCGCTGTCCGTCCGTCTGTCACCAGGCTGTAACTCATGAACCGTGATAGTTAGACAGTTAAAATTTTCACAGTTGATGTATTTCTGTTGCCGCTATAACAAAAAATACTAAAAAAGAGAATAAAATAAATATTTATGGGGGGCTCCCATACAACAAACGCGACTTTTTGTCTTTTTTGTAGATAATGGTACGGAACCCTTCGTGCACGAGTCGGACTCGCACTTGGACGGTTTTTTATATTGAGGGATAAAGAAGCCAGTAACCTTACGAACCATTGAAGAGTTCCCGGGTCCACCTCCAAGCTCCAGGGTTAGATCAGCTCGATGGTGCCAATTGTATCGCTAGATTTGTTTACATAAATATTTTCCAGTCAGCATTTAATAACCTATCTCCTTAGACCAAGAATGTTGCGTATTCGAAGTGTGAAAATTAAAAAATTATAATAAAGCAGTGTAATATTTATAATAATAATGGACAAGCTTTCAAAATAAATAGGTGCAGATGTTATTTGGTTTTGGGGTAGAAAATTAGAAATGAATAGATCCATATTCTTGTATTTACTAAATTAATTTAATTTTCATTCATGATTTAGATTTTAAAAAACGATAGTTTTCGTAAGTGGCTCAAAAAGAATTAAACTAAAATCTTGTAAAATAATTATTTTGGGGGTACACATATATATGTAAATTGGTATGAATTCGTTTCTATCCCATGGAGTTGGGATACTGGGGGTAGGTGTGTGTGCAGGTTGCCAGGAATTGATAATATTGAAAGTAGTTATTGTTAAATGCATAATTATAAATTCTTATTAAAATACGCAGAAACTTGTGGAAAACAATATGAAGAATAGGAACTTGTTTCTAATATTATCGTGCTAATTTACATTGTTTATTTCCTTATAACTTACATTGGTTATTAATCTAGTGGTAAAATAGGATTAAACTAATTTTCTTGTTCCTCCTCTTTGACACTGTTCACCTGTTTAATGTATATCCTGTTCTAGTAATTACGTCTAGACTTCCTCTTCCTCATTTCCCTACTGTATTTCCTTCCTCGATCGATGTTTTTCAAGAACTTGTCGAACTCTTGAGTAGGATGTAGTAAGTGATTCAACTAAACAACTACTACCAAACCGATGCAATCATTTTATTTCACATTGAACAAATAAATGAAAAACAATGAAATAATAATAACGAACGAATAAAGAACCGGGTTCGCTCAATCGGTATTATTCGTTCCGGTCTTATCTTCTTCCGAACACGATGCGAATCTGAAACAAGATGAACTTGTAACACAACTAAATCATGATGAATCATCTTCGTCTAATATAGACGACAACGATTTGAATACAGGGAGTTTACAATTTGTATATAATTTATTCAAATAAAAATGTTTTGAACCCCTGACAGTTTGTTTACATTATTTATCACGTCTCGTTGGCCTTAGTTTAGTTGGGAAGATGACGAGTCCGGATTCCGGAACAAACCGTCTTTATCCTCACTGATTTGACTTCTAACCTCCAGCTCCAATTCTATTTAAAACAACCGCAACTAGGTGCGTTACAGTACCCGTCCAGCTAAGCCAACTAAGTATGTGTATATAGGAGATGTGTGTGATTCGTATACGTAGGTACGAGTATATAAATCAGCAAGAAAAAGCTGTCGTGTTCCAGTAATCATCGATGGCATCATGTCATTTCCTGATTCACGTGTCGAGAGCACCATATCTGTACTTGTTATCGTATTAGATAAATGTCGAGTGCAAAACCCGTTTCAACTGTTTTATTTATATTACAATGTAATGTATGGATTGTATTTTCCCGCTACTTCGTCTGCGGTAAATTAAGCATCGTTCCGATCGGAATAGTTTAACGGTATATTAATTGTCCTACTGAAGTATTTCTATAACATATACTGTGTGCCAAATTTTATTCGTTAAATCATGATTCACAAATATCGAAACATTCCGAATTGCACACATAAAAGGTAGAATAGGCAGAGTAACTATTTCCGATAGATTCCGAATCATCTCGAGCACTCGCGCGATAGGATATCAATAACATTTTTTATAGATATATACTAATAAAGATAATCAGTTTACAAACATAAACCCAATGATCAATCAATACTGTACGCCCAAATAGAAAACAATGATGCAGAAAGAGAGCATGAGTCAGAATTTGAGCCTCCGATTTTGAGGCGATTGGTGGTAAAAAATATGTTCTGTTACGAAGACGTAAAAACAATTTGTTACCTAAGCTTTAAAATGGTGTAGTTGATATTTTGTCCCTTTGCCATACCTGATTGTTGCACCTTATATAATTGTGAAAAAGTTAACCATGGCATTGTAGATCTAACATCAAATGTCAACGAAAATTGATAACAAACCGATAACATAACAATCGATATAAGTATGTGCGTATCTTTGTAAACGTTACGTATCTCCGAATACTTTCTACCGAATTCAGATACCATTGAACTGTGATGTCACCGATTTTATTATTTGAGGTAAACATGTTCTTAAACGAAACCATCAAATACTGATTAGAAAAAATATTTCCCTAATCCCTTTATTATTTTATAATTTCAGTAACGATATTTAAAAGTATATGCGGATTCCACCTCGTCTAATAATGAGCTTCATATTGACGGCCGAGTGTCTGATGTTTGGTGCACTTTTGTGTGTACCTTGTGTATAACAAACAAAAATGTCTGACCTAGTTACTTCATACCTGTTCAGTGGAACACGGCCTCTAGATGTCTGTGCGAATTTTACCCTTATTTCAAAATCCCATCGATATAAACGAATAGACTTATGAAGTTTTGGTCATTCTCCAACCATTCGACTGACCTATGTCTTTATATAGAGTAAATACATATGATAGACTTATATATGCCGAAACGTAATCCCCATTCAATGACTCTTCTGCCTTTGTCCAGCCCACTGCCAATTCATCTTGCTAATTCTCTGATTGATATATTAGATTATGAGATAGATATAAAGTCACTAGATAACACTTTCAATCCAATCAGTTTTGTAAATCGTTTCGCGATGTGTACCTGCTTGTGCCTTCAGAAAAGCAAAGCATACTACCTTGTTATAATGGAGCCTTTGTTCTACAGTAAATGTGATGGCGAACTTTTTTCGAATTACTAGTTTTTGTGACTTTTTAAAGCGTTAGACATGGTTAAGGAATACTGTAATCGGTAAGGCGACACATTAATTATTTGCAACTGATAATTGGTTTAAAGCAAACTAGATATTATATTTTTTCAACCAAATATAGAAACCGACTTCAATTGCCCTAAAAGTCTACTTTTGCTAAGGCAAATTTAAGAGTTATATCTTTTTCTCATGGATGCCGTTGTCAGAACTGGACCAAACTGAAATGAGACCACACGGGAAGCAACACCTTTCAAATAAAAAAAAGAATCATCCAAATCGGTTCACAAAAGTCAAAGTTCTGAGGTAACAAAATAATAATAATAAAAACATAACCGTCGAATTGATAACCTCCTCCTCCTTTTTTGAAGTCGGTTAAAAAGTGCATCTTTTCTTTCGAAGAAACATATAATTGACATTCATAGTCTTGGTTAAAATATGTTTTGTATAATTTCAATAGTAGCAGTGTGTAGATTCTCTGTCTGAGTAGAATGCTGAACCTCTGTTGCATTAACCGCAAGCCATGTAAACATGTATTGAAACTAAATCTAATATCTAATGAAATCAAATCAAAATGGTTTATTGGCATTCATATACACTCGAGTACAACAATAAGTATCCACTTTTGTACCATGTCACATTCACCTTTAATTGACATTTCTTTCAACACACTACCATGGATTTGCAAGCATACATACATAGGAACAAGCAAGAGTGGATGTGACATGGTTCGAAAGTGGATACATATTTTTGTACCCGAGTGTACATAGAAGTATTATATTAGAGTTTAAATAGTATTTGGATCTGCATATATGTACCCAGTCAGGGCATAGCAAAATGCATCTTCAATGCTTATCCTGCATCATTCATTGATCAGTCATTGACCGTCAATAAGCTGTTATTGTTGATTGCAGCGATGGCGCCCACGAGGCTATGCTCGGAGACGTCAAGAAACCCAAGGTCGTCAGCAACGATAAACAAAGCGAGAGGAAGCAGGAGGACTATGATGCGCTACAGAGCTTCCTGCGAAGCATCAGCTCCACAGCCACACTCCCTCCATACGTGAAGGGAGAGACATACTCCTCCGTCAGAGGGGTTTTCAACCAGGTTAGTCCCTCTCTTCATTAAGTCCCTACAGACTCGTGGTCCCAGGTCATGGTGGCTCCAACCATCATTCTTCATGATGGTTATTTAACATGGTCTAAAGTTAGTCTATCCTAGGCTTGCAAAGATCAACACAATCTTGTGTATAAACCTACAGATATCGTTTTACTTATGGACTAGCTACTCGTAGCTGTTGGCGTGCTTCCTATTAGAGAATTTCATAAAATATCCAACGGATACACTTTGGCAAGGTAAAAGGTAGCCAACGTCACTGTCCAAAAAATCACGTGAAACAATTGCTCCGATGCATTGATCTCATACATGACACACCAATATGCACACTTTTGATAATAATCAGCTGGAAAGAACACTATCTACTGAACATGAACCACTCAAATAGATCTTAATCTTTGAATGACATAACCATCCGATCGATTGACAGCCGAGTGTAGTATAAGGGCATGAAGGTAAAAAGATCATCGTCCGCCCCCCTATTCAAATAAGTCACGGTCCAGCTGATAAATTAACGCTGTGGTCTTTGGGTCACAGCATCGGGCTGAGCTGGTGCCGTTTTCCAAGTTAACTTAATTTTGCTGTAATTATTTGTTTTTGTTTTCTGTATGTGTCGAGTGTGTGTGTGTGTGTTTCCATTATATATTGTATTTATTTTTAGCTTGGAATAAATTATTTTCTTTCTTTCTATCCATGGGAAGTGGTCAAGCCATGGGTCAAGCAAGACCTTACATTCTTCGTTTAAAGTTAATACAAGATATTGTTACTTTAAAGTATGTGTAAGCATTAGACAGATACGTTTGTCTTCCGGTTCCTGGTTTAAAATTAATCAAATAATTCGTAAATCAGTAATATGTGCCTAATCTAATCATTTTTCAACATTTTCATTTCATTGAATGTTTAAGATTTTTCTTGAAGAAGAGAATGTCTGTCGATGTAAAGATATATGTCATTACAGTACATTTTGCATATGATCTTTTTAATTATTTTTATACTTTAACACAGATAAAACAATTCATTAAATGTGTTAAAATGGAATACTTTACTTCAATGTTATATAGATTATTAATTCAGTTTTTACCGAAATGATTCTGAACTCTACACCATGATTTGATGTGTCGCTGTATAATTACACCGGTGAACATACTTCATTGATTCCCCTAGTTAAATCTAAGCTCTAGTAATTTGTGAGTAACTATAAGATAGGTATCTACATAAAATATTATTGATAGCTAAAACACACTCTATGTTTTGCCCGACATATCGATTTTATCGAAGCGTGGGTAGTGTTTGTTTACTCGCTACCAAACCAAATTATATATATCAGCATACGATAACACTACGGTATCTCTAGATTCTCTAGTACCCTTGTAATATTATGTCTCATACAAATTATCTTAATTGATCTGTGAGGCTGACCACGCCAAGCAATTGCTATTATTATTTACATGTATGATTTCCGTGAATGATTTAGAAACGCGCAATAGGCTAGATTGAGATTAAATTGTATTTTATACCATAAAGGGCATTATAAAACTCCTATAAAATTTAAAATATCTAATATTATTTAATTTTTATAAAGCCCGCAAATTAAAAAAAACATGCTTGAATTAAAAAATTTATTTTATATTTTGTTTTGTAATTACATTGTGAAGATTTTTTAGTAAGGGAGTGGTCACATAAAAACGTTATTTTACGAGATAACTCAAATATTGTTAAAAGTTTCATACATTATCTACTTCAATGCGCAGACGTGACGTCACGCCTAGGTAACGATTTGAATGGAGCGTTTTTACACCACGTGACTAGAATCACTCTTCGACGGGTTATATTAGGAAAACTAAAAGTACAAATCATATCGAAAAGTCTTTAACAAGGCTATTTATCTTTTCACACGGTCTCTCGAATCCTCATTCAAATGAAATTTTTGTTGTCATCATCCCTATTATGTTTAATTTACATTCTTGTGAAAATGTGAAGTTTTGTTTCTATTAACTTAATATAGCAAGTATTTGTTATTATTATTTATTTATTATTATTAAAAATTTTATATTTTGAAAATTACGTCTGTCAACTACTACTGTCTGTGATGTAATATTAATTACATAATAGTCTTACAGTTCAATATCACAGTGACTAATTTAGACAAGAGCTTCACCTGTATACTTTAGAATATTTAAAATAGGATGCGTAGTAGGGAGACTTGTATAGACATAACCATGTTAAAGTCATTGTAAAAGAGGCAAGGCAACAGAGATGAACTACAGTAATCAGACATAATGAGGACATGGTAATGAGCAAAGAGGCCTTTTCAATACTATTACGATCCGCGGAACAACCCAATAATACCACCATGACGTTGATTTGTATTATGTTATATTTATTCACTCGTTACTCATCTTCAATAAGAACTAAAAGACCTAGTACACCTATAATTCATTTCAAATGCCAACTTTTTTGTGTCTGGTTGTTGTCAGGCAGCCATAGCTAGAGATGAACACGCATCACACCAGTACAGCAAAAAGTTACAATTGGCAAAAAATAATAAGCAAAAAATTGAACCGCTTATTTAATATCGTGTGCTCATAGAATAACTAATTTATAATCTGTTAGAGGTATTAGAGGAATATTATAGGTAATGTCCTCTTGCGTGCAGTAGTTTTCGTATTCATCTATCTATGTGTTTGAGAACAGTATGGTATGGGAGAAGATAAATTTCAAATATCGAACGTCTATCCAAACATGATTCAAACACTTTAGTGTACTACTAGATGCAAGAGGACCTTTACTTCAGTTTCTTACCTATAATAATTATGATTGACGATTCTAAACATTTGCACACTTTTTTTAAAATAAAATAAATATGTCTTCCGTCGAAGTAGTTTTAGGTGAAGGATAAACTACGGTCGCATTTGTAAAAGCAATCAATAACCATTGAATTAAAATTACCGAACAGCGGTGTTGATAGCACTGTCGTGTTACAGTAATGATAGATAACATGTTCTTAGTGAGCACGCTGTCCAGACATCAACCTTATCGTCACTTACCATCAGGTAAATAAATGTACACTCGACTACAAAAATATTTATCCACTTTTGAACCATGTCACATTCACTCTTGCTTGTTCCTATGTAGTGTGTTGAGGTAAATGTCAATTAAAGGTTAATGTGACAAAGCTCAAAAGTGAATACATATTTTTACCCGAGCGTACATAAAAAGGTGTAAGTTCTCGCAAAAATGGCCGTTATCTAACGACCACTGCAAAAACCATTTAAAAAATGGCAAGTCAACAAAAAACCGTAAAATAAAACCCCTAATCCCACGAACATATAAATAGATACATGAATTTAAGAATTATTATCATTTAACTGCATAAAAAAATTCGTGTTAATGTGGTCCGTGATAAACGACTTCATTGTTAGTTAACAAGTGAAACAACTAATCACCGTGATAGCTCAGTTGGGTATAGCGTCAGTCCTTGAATAATCAAGGTCTGGGTTCGATCCTGACTCGTTAAATACTCTATAGGTTGTAATTTTACGAACGTATTTAACTATTATTTCGTAGACCCTCTGTTTTTAAAAATAACAAATAAAATTGATTAGACTAGAAAAAATATGAACTGGTGTCGCGCCCTTTATTAAAAAAATAACAGCAGACTATTTTCTTCGTCTACTATGTTCTATTGGCTAAGTAATTGTTTTACTCGTGGAGGGCAAACATTTGATAGCAATTAAATTGATTGTCAACACGCACGTGGCCGGCCACATTCCCGGAGATATAACATTATATTATGTAGTGTCATTGATAAATAGGTTTTTTATTTTATTATTGAAGACAGACCAACACCTGACCTCAATCTCACCTGATTGTAAGTGACGATGAGGTCGACGATGTTACGTGTTGGTCTAGAAGGTGCCTATTTACTCTTCTTTTGAAGATTCCCAAGTTGTAGTTTTCGGGGAACACGGAAACCGGTAGTGTATTCCATATTTTTGCTGTACGCACGATAAATGTGGAAGCGAAACACTTGGTGCGAGCTGTATGAATATCTACAGTGTACGGGTGAAGGTCTGCCGTTCTTCTGTTTGACCGGTACTTGAACGGCGAAGGTGGAATCAACAAAAATAGCTCCTGCGCACACTATCCAAAATGTATGCTATACAATACCGAAAGGCAGGCAACCTGACGCCTATGTTCGAGGCTTTGGAACTTTGCCTTAAGTAGCGTATCGTTGCCTATCAGTCTCATAGCTCGACGCTTCACCGAGTCCAAAGCAGCTAGTTGATAGCGAGCTGAACCATCCCAAAGATGGCAGAGGTACTCCATACATGATCTTACTTGAGCGCAATATAGATTCAAGAGCTGTGATGGCTGGAAGTACCGTCTCACCTTCGACAGGATGCCTAGTTTTTTGGCCGCAGTTTTTGCTATGGACTCGATGTAGCTCCCGAAATTGAGATCAGACGAGATTTCCAATCCCAAGAGTTCGAGACGGTTTGTTATCGGTATGGATACATTTTGGAAAGATGGATTGGATGGAGCAAGGTGAAATGAACTACGCTTTGCTGTGAACAGACCCGCCTGTGTCTTCGACGCATTGAATTTAACTGAATTGTCTTCGCCCCAATCGGACACGGCCTTCAGCGTCAGTTCAACACGTTCTACCATTTCCTCTCTGAGGGAACGGGTGTTCAGACTACTGGCCTGTGCGGTGGACACATAGCTCTCCGTTACTGTGTTGTCATCTGCGTACCCAAAGATACCGGGCATTATAAGCAGGTCGTTGATGTGCAGCAAAAATAGAGTAGCAGAGAGAATAGATCCCTGAGGGACACCAGCATTGATTCTCAGCAGATCAGACGAGCAGGCGTCAATGACAGCTCGAATCGATCTGCCCCTCAGGAAGTCCGATATCCACAGGCACAAGCCAGCAGTTACCCCAGGTAGTGTGTAGACTTGGTCCTGTCTGTGATCTTTTCCTGATCTTGTTACATAAAACAAATGAAAATGATCCTCAATTTGCACATCATCAGTAGGAATCTCAATACTCGTGCTATTATCATTTTTGTTTTGTTTCAGTGTGTAATAACCTGCGCGGTGCTAGTGCTGGCGGCGGGCGCTGGACATCCGATCGGCTTCTCCGCCGTAGCGCTCCCGCAACTCAGGGAAGAGAACTCCACCATGCGGATAGACGACGAGATGGGCTCCTGGATAGGTAAGCACTAGTAACATGCGCAGTAAATGGAATGGCGACCGACGCTGGACATTCGATCCTGTAACGCTCCCGCAACGCAGGACAAATAACTTCACCATGCAGATAGAAGAAGAAGAAATGGGTTCTTAGACAGGAAAGCACTTAGCGGTCTGGTCATCTGGATACAAATGATCGAAAGAATGCATTTCATTTGTTAGATAACTTCAACAAGTACAAGTATACGACTATACGTATACTAAAAATACTATATAACTCTTACGTAACTGATCTTTTACCAAAGCCTCATCTACACTCTAAAGCTTTGTTAACAAGGTTCCCGATCATAAAACTGAGACCTTGGTTCAGCAATAATCTTGGGAAACACCGATTCTGCACCATTGAGCAACGCTTGTCGCCGGGCGGACTCGTCCATGGCCCGACTGGATTTGAGGTCGCGAATCGCGGCGCAAAGATTATATATCAGACTAGCAGCCCGTCCCGGCTTCGCACGGGGTAGACAATTATTTATTTTTGGAAATTTGGATATAAAACACTTTTTTTCACAAATATTTTTATTTATTAAAAAATTATTATTTATTAATAAAAATTTATAATAAATAAAAAATTATTTCAGTGCCCCCTCCACCCCGCCCGTCGCGATGCCCGGCGCGCTTTTCAGACTGCATCGCAAACAACGGCCACGGCGCTATGGCGGTTTCGTTTACTGTTTGAATTTTTTAATTCGTAATATCTTTTGAATGGAAAGTCCAATTTAAATAATTTAAAAACTATTTTATAGGTAGTTAAATGGTCTTGACCATAAAATAATTTATTTGGATAAGAATTAATATAAACACATAAATAGCATGGTTTGAATTTGGTTAGCATTTTCATTAATGTTTAAAATGAAAAAAGTTGTTGTAGTGACATAACTACAATAGTTGGACATATGCTACCGCGGAGTTTTTTGTAGACATTATGATTTTCTTCAATATTGTTGTACATTATTTTGTTCTATAGCTAATAGTTTCGGCAGCGCATTCGACGAAAGACATTTTAAGACTCATTTTTCTACACCTTCGGTTACATTGTTCAAATTTTACCAAGGATCCCTAATTTTTTTCAAAATGAAATGTAGCCTATGTCAAATTGGAAGAATGTAGCATTCTATTGGTGAAAGAATTTTTTAAATCGGCCCAGTACTTTATGAGCCTATTCATTACAAACATACAAAAATAGTTACAAATCTTTCCTCTTTATAATATTAGTGTAGATATATCGCTATTAGATGTGTCTCCATCGTGCTAGATTCACGTGTAAACCACGATGTATACAACCTTAGCAGGGCAATCCCAGCTTTAGAAGAGAGAACCCAATGTCGTCCTGTGGCTGGAGGTCATAAAATGCGACTAGAAACAATTTCTGGAGATGGACACCAGCACCAACTTGCCACGTATGGTGATTATTTCAAATCTCCTCGTGGAAAACCAGTTTGTCGTGATGATCTAAGAGGGCTGATGCTCATATATACGAGTATACATATAAAATGGGACTTTGATGATCAATCACTAAGGTATATGTGTCAGCTAATTTGTGACCGAGTACAAGGCAAAAAATCATCATCCATCAATCACTCAACCTTAATTCACAATCCGTGTTTTTGTTATTAAATACGGTGATTGTACACAGTTAGTAGATGCTACTGCCTGTCCTTCGCAAAGTTTCATTACAAGTTTTGCGACAAACTTAGGTAGCAAAATGGTAGCTAGAGTACCCGATAGATACCACTGGAAATCGAACATTTTCTGTAATTTTTGTGTAAACTTTCTGACCTTTCTGTAATATATATACTCCTAGAAAATGTTAGTCATGAGTATATTTTACATAGTTCCTTTTGTTTCCATAGAATCCATTAGCTGGCTCGGTTTTAGGCACTTGGGTTCTCACTCGATCTGTTTTATATCCGCTAAAATCGCTTGTTTACGTTGCCTGGTCCATATACACAGTTCAATTTTGTCTCACAGTTTCACTTTTTAAGGCAACGGAAAGTCATATCATTTCATATTCGTAATAATAATTGTAATTTTTAAAGTCATTATGGGACTAGACAATTATGGAAAGTATTATTATATTTATTCTACATTTAATGGCTCTAGGAAGCGGAAAAACTGCACATACATTTCAAATCACGGTATGTAGTAATAAATGACAGTAGTCTTTGCAATATAGAATTACATAAACTATTACGTATTTATTTTCCATATGAAGTAGGTTTTTATAAGTTCTTCTGGAATCTCATTTCTGTTTATATTTTACTAGACAACATTGTTGTCGTGGTTCAGACTTCAGAGAAGAATCATCCCGTAATATGTCTCCCCGTGAATGTTATAAAAGGCGACTAATATTGCAGGAACAGCGTTCTTCCATATACCATTCATATACGAGTATGGTACTGAGATTGCAAACCTGCCTGCCGCAAGTGATTTCATCAAATCCTTTCCGAGTTTCCTTTCGACGCATAATGCCAAAAACGCAAAATAATAAAGCAAAACGCAATTTTCCCTAACTGCAGATCGTATATTTTTCACAAGATACACATCATCTCTCCTACTCAGCGTGTCATCTTTCAATAATCTGTATACTTAAGGAAATAATACAGACCTTTTGTTAAGCGTGTAATCTATATGTACTCTACATGAGTACACACCACTTAATCGGCATTTATCTTAACTGGATACACATTAAAGTTGTTTGGAATACGTTAACTAGTGAGATTTTACGACTTTGTAGTAAGATACAGTAACCAATTGTGGAAATTTCAGCTAACGTGCTCTGGCTTACTGGCTGTTGATTTAAAAAAACGATGTTTGTGCACACCGTAATTTAATACGTGTGAAATGATGTCGGATTTTTGCCGTGCAATTTCCTTATTTCACTAATAGGAACATTTATTTTCGTGCTAACCTTTGCACGCGGCTAGTCTACGTTGACCTCAGAAACTATCACAAGAGAACACTTTGTCCCTCTTCATGGCATAGGGTTTGTGGGACTGTAAGTGTGTCTTTCATTAGCTAAAAATCAGTGTTGGTGCTGTTGGTCAAACTTAGGTCGGCCAAGAAACCTACCAGACACCTACCGATTCTGTTCTGATATATCTAGAACAGTTCAGACCGATTATTGCTTACTCTGGGCGGTAGGTGTGTGACTATCTTCGAGTTTGTATTGCATTCTAGTTTTCCGATTTTAGTTCTACCTAAAACAACAAAACATAATCGGAACGTGTGGGACGAGACACTTTATAGATTGTGATGCCCACGTTCAAACCCATAGAGATATAGAGAAAGTGATTTGCCAAGACTTGTGATTTATAGATAGGTTTCATATTATCATTATTATCTTTTTTAACAAGCGCTATCGAACACGTACCGTATGTCAGATCAATTTGACAACTTGGTACGTTATCTACAACAATATTGATAAACAGTAGTTACTATACTTGACTTTGATATTGATCTAGTTCAATATCAAGAACCGACAGTAGAATGTTCATCACTGGAAGTCCCCTGGCTTCACATCTACAGCCTATATATGACCCCCCTACAGGGGCTCAGGCTTACCCTCCTTTCACACACACCTTTCAATTTCTTCTCAGGAGTGTGCAAGTTTCTTCACGGTGTTTTCCTTCACCGAAAAGCCAATGGTACTGCCTAACACCAAGTCCACACACAATACAATATTATTAAACGTTAGTCGACTAAATTGCCATTTGACAAAAAACGTTTATAATTGGCGGTGCTGTAAGACGATTGTAAATTAGCCTGTTTTTTCGAAGATTAATGTCCAGTCTGACATCATCGTCATTATCCACCAGATGATTGCGACTACTGGATATGTAACCTTCTTGTCACCTACTGAATTTTCATCATTTAGTTATATACTTACATATCTTATCCACAGCCTCAATGTCTAGAGTTAGACAGGAGTAGATAGTTTTAAAGACAACATAATTTAGTTGAATAGTTTGTATACTCGTGTATCTTATTGAATAGTCTGATTTTAATGACACCCTTTTAAAGTTTAACAGTACCTCTAATTTGAGGTTTTAATGTAATGTGTTTATTTAAAGTATAAAATAATTAAAAAATACTTATTTACAAAAATTTTATGATACCTACAGCACAGAATAAGTAGTAGTAAAACTACACAAATAAATAAGTTCTCCCATAGAGAACTTATACGGATATAGAAAAATAAATAATGAAGTGCAAATGTTGTACACTCTTTTTACCCGACTGCACCAGAAGGAGGGTTACGTTTTTCGAGAGTATATATGTATGTATAAATGTCTGAACGGCTCGATGGATTTTAGCTTGAGAGGTGTCATTAGATTCGTATTTACTGAGAGAGTGACACTGGGTATATCAAAATCATAACAAGTAAACAAAAAGCCGTCGGTTTTTTAAAATATACTTTTCATTCACTTGTTCACTGATTCATCATCATGTAAAGTCCATTCCTCATAATTAGTGTGGATAAATCTAAAGCATAAATAAACACAAACATAAAAATCGATCGATGCTCGTCTTACATTTTAGCCTAGACGACGTACAAGTGTGTGTCTAAATACCTTCGACTATGTAACGTACTAACATTTTTACTCGTTTTTGTACTCGTCAGGAAATCCGCAAGTTATTTTAGAACGGACTTATCATCCGACAAGTCCGTCCTGTTCACCATTCTGCGACTCAAATGTCAAGAGCGCATTTATTCTGAGTCGTGCTCACGAAATGACACATTCTACTGGGTACTATTGATCATCGCCCATTGACGAGCAAGTACAATGGGGTATTAGGTTTAATAATACGTTGTGTCAGTATAACCTTCGCTTCGTGGACTACTTTAGTTTAGCTCAGTGGTTAAACTAACTTTTCCAACGTGAATGAAGTAATTTTTCCAAACGTGCTAAAAAATAGTATGGCAACAGCCGACACAGGCGGCAACTATTACTGACAGCACGTAGCAAGCTGAAACAGTAAATAAAATATATGTTTCAAATTCGGCCCTGCACTTGTAAACTATTTAAAAAATGAAGGAATAATCAAAATATGTATAGAAAAATACTTGAATTACACTTTTGGATTTATTTTAATTGTACAAAATCATTCTTTTTGTACAAAGTGACAGCGTCAAACGTCATTTTATTGACGCCATCTTTGTTTTCACACTAATATTATAATGCGAAAATGAGTTTCTTTGTTCTTTACGTCGTAACGGTGAGTCAGATTGACTTGATGTTTGGCCTAGAAATAATTGAAGGATCGGTAAAGGATATAAGCAGCTCATTATTTCGGTCAAACAAGTAGTTCTCGTGGGATAATTTCGGAATTCCACGCAGATGAAGTCGCGAACAAAAGCTAGTTTAAATACAGATGCAATAATGACGACGCTGCATTCGATTTTGGAACTTTCTGGTCCACCTTCCGTAATTTCTGATAAATCACATATTGAACCTTCATCTTTGCAGCTAGTATCCACTCGGCAGCGACGCCGTTGGGCTCAATGCTATCCGGGCCTATAATGGAAGGTATAGGACGTAAGCGGACGCTCCAGGCTTCAACGCTGCCCCTGGTGATTGGCTGGATACTGATCGGCACGGCCACACATCACGCGCTCCTCTTGCTCGGGAGAGTCGTGTGTGGATTTGCTGTCGGCATATTGGCAGCACCTTCTCAGGTTCGTTTCAAAAATAATTATACTATTTACTGGTTTATATTTACGATAGGTTTGAACTTGATCTAAATCAAGTTGTGTTTGTGAAGATATCCGAAGAAATCCGTAGAAGAAATAAGGTAACCGACATAACTCGACGAGTCAGTGAGTTGAAGTGGCAATTGGCAAGCCACATCGCTCGAAACAAGGATAACCGATGGGAAGTAAGAGTTGCGACCACTGGCGTGCACCGGGCCATCACCCTACTATAGTAGACCGGGGAGTCGCTGGATGCAAAGGGCTTTGAAGAAGCATGTGTCCAGCTCGTTTCCCGACTGGTAATGATGTATAAGGAATTGGTATATTTTATCTGTGGTATAAGTGAACTCCCTTATAACACTTAGCTTATGAAATTAAATCCTACTATCTTAATTTTCACATATCTTTATCGGTGAACGACTGTTAAAGCGGCTGATAGTAAATCTTATCCGTTTTAAAATTCGAGTTGACTTGCGAACTCGTTGATTTATGATTCAATCCGCATTTGTAAGCGATCCGAATCCACGCTCTGATCGTTCTTATATCCAGATAATATATTATCATTCTCTGGTTTCGGTTTTATAATAAACAGGAACTCCCATAAATCTTTTGAAATGTTGTTACGACTGTTAGCTCTTCATAAGTTGCATAAGCCTCCCGCATCTGCAAAGCAGATAAGCTTTCGATACGTCGATCGCAGTAAAAAATTTGTTAGCCGGTATATGCGTTATGGTCCTATTTTGAAACGTGCAAACCAGCACATTTTTATTACTTCTAGAAAACCATTTTCTACAAAACAGTCTCCCATTTTTCTTATAAAAATATTTCTGAGTAATTCTCCAAAATAGCTACGATTATTCGCGTAAACACAATTTATACTAGTAGCTGTATTATTTTAAAATAACACACTGCCAAGTATCAGAGAGATTTACACTGCGTAGGTTTACACTAACATTTGGCACACCTTTTTACATTAAACCCTCGATTTAGTTTTGAAGAATGTATCCAATCGGAGAACTTGACGGTTGGGCAGCTAGCGCTTTCATAATCGACTACATAAGTCCACTGTTAGACATTAGCCTCTTTCACAAATCGCCGCATCGGACTTTCCATGGGGGGATTTGCCATAATTAACACGTTTGCAGGCGGACTGACCCAGTGAGATGTTGTTTTTATTTAGGATATTCTGTTGCCCTTCTCCTGGTAAAGTTACTTGGTCGCCTTTTACACCACATTCGGAATGTCATCACGACATTTTATGATACTGTCCGGCCCATAACAAAGTTCCTATGTGTGATCAATCGTTTTGTTCCTCCAGGTATACATAGGCGAGATCTCCGAACCAAGACTTCGTGGTCTACTGATCGGGACACCGTTCGTGGCGTACTCCCTCGGAGTGCTATACGTGTACGCGCTGGGAGGAACCCTGCCGTGGCGGTCCGTCGCGCACCTGTGTATAGTGCTCCCTTGCCTGGCTTTCACTGTGCTGTGCTTCGCTCCTGAGAGCCCCACGTGGCTAGCCAGGAGAGGACGATTCCATGAGGCGATGGCCGCCATGGCGCGCCTCAGAGGAGACGGGGAGACGGTAAGATAATAGAATACATTTTTATCAGTCGTAAAGTAAAAGTACTCCTACTCCTGAAAAATACATCTCCCTACCACTGGTGTTGACAAATATTTCAGCAGCTACACGCACAGGTGGATCCCGCAGAATTTTGTCTGGAATATCACCCTTTGTCGCATATTACGACACCCTCAGTATTATATGGACAGTATATTCTAGAGCCGGTACAACATGTCGTTATACCATTAATTTAGCAAAAACCTAAGATTAATAACGCCTAGCCGAGTTGGATAGCTACAATATAAAGAGATCTGTCAAAAGTGAAGCCAGAAATAAACAAGTAGGCCGTAACACTGGCTTATTAAGAGGCTATGTTGGTAAGACCACGTGGCCGCGTTCAAGGTTGCATTGTTTTGTAGCTGTCCTTATCCGAGCCCTATCCTACCCGAGCGCGTACGGTGAGACAGCATACACTACGCGCAGTTATCCACCCGTTATTTGGATGTTTCGTAGTCCAGGGATCATTTCAAAGATACAGTATATTATGTAGCCAATTTTTCAATACAGTATATTAATTTCAGATGTCGGTGGTTTTTCCAAATTGTTCTAAATTGATTCATACTCTTGTAAAACAGGTTCAAAGTTGGGGCTTTTTATTACCGAAAAATACAATACTTTGACGCCCTGTAACTCTGGAAGTATATATTTAATCGAAAATCTGACTCACCGCCGACACAGATATTTGTTTCTAAATTGTGTCTTGGAAAGTTCATAGATTTTCATAGCTTAATACTCAAAATATGACTGGCCTACGTTTGTATGGGCGCTTTGACAACAGCATACCCTCTTAAATCTAAAAGCACTAATTCGACCTTGAGCACTGACGAGCCGTCAGCAAACTGAGCCAAAATGGCTGGTGCTACTCGCTTCATGTATCGCGAGCGGACTCATCTTCTAGGTGTTATTAATATAAAACCAAGAACACGCACATCCGTACTAATGTTGTTCACGCGAAAGTATGTTTGTTTGTTTCTCATTCACATCGGTAACGGAGAGTCAGGACTAGGTTTTTTGTATGCCCATAGTTGAAAGACAGAAATGGAAAATATTAGTATGGATGTAGACAGATACCATAATTCCTTAGATTATCATGTTTGTGTGGAGATGGACCTACAATCCGCGTGCCAACAGGTCAGCAGCGGCGCGGGGGCGGTGGCGCGCGTGCCAACCCAGGCCGGCCGGCCGTGACATTGATACCGTGATGCGGTCGTTGTTCGACCATGAATTAACGCCTAATTGCGTTTCCATTGCGTTTGATAGTATAAATTCGCTGTGAAATTATGGATTTTAGCGGAACATTAAAACATTTTAATAAGTAATACACTATTGAACTCTGAAATACGGCAATGTCCAAGTGTATACTACCACAGCATGGCTTTATACATGCAAGGGGCATGTACGAGTATAAGAAGGGGTCAATTCCAGCAGTACACGATATTACGGTCAAGTGTATGAAAACGTGTCTATCAATTGAATTTAGTCTATCTGGTCTATCAAAGAAATTCACAGATTAGGAAGTTCTAGGGTCTAGAAATCGATTAGCCAAGAATATCTACTTTATCTTAGTAGTGTTGATGGTTCTTATAAGAAACACAAACTACGTCCAGTCCGAGACAGTTACTGTTGACGAGTGATGAATGATTCATCATGAATCGCGATCGCCAGTGGTTGATCGTTACCAGCAAATGTAGACAACAGAAACCTTACAACGAAAACTCACTAATACATCACACTCCACAAATTCTAGAATGTGTAACGTATATCAAAGTGTGTATGGACATAACTGCGTATTCATATTCGATTCCCCCAATCTCGTTTAATGAGCTCAACAAGCGCACGCGCAGCAATTGTGACGCTCCTGACAAACAACGCACTAATTAAGCACCATGTTGTCATTTGTCGTCGCATGACTGGACATAAATTCACATCACAGTATTAATTAAGATTTTAAGTAATCGCCATTGCACTGAACTTGCTTGAACTTCAGAACAGACCCTATAATTTAATACCCCTCAATTAAAAATGTGGATATTTATGACGCGGCGGCCGGACACACAAAAAATCAGTTCATGTACGTAATTCTTAACATACACTTCAATGACCTTTTATTTGATTTAATAAAAGAATTTGTATATTTAGTACTTGTGCCGGAAACAATATTTCTCCTTTTCGTAAGGTTCTCAATTTGTCCGATTCGTGTATACTTCTGCATTAGCTGTCATTAAATTGCGTCTTCTGGCACGCTTCCATCTAACGGCCTTATCTTCACTAACCCTCAGATTAAATGAAGGCCAAGTAGTGCAAACTTCCAAATATTATTATAATGGGGAAGATGCATGGTAAAAATATTTTTGTCTAAATCGATAGTCCATGTAAAAAGATAAATATCTCTATAATTTTTTTTCTTCGTTACGACTTTATACTATTTTGCACAACCAGCCGAAAAGTGATTCTAGTCACTCGGTGCTAAAACGCTTTATATAAATCGGGTGACATTTGCGCCGTCACGCGTGCTTTTCGACATTTTGAGTTATCTCGTAAAATAATGTTTTATGTGCTATATACCCTTATAATAAAATGTTCAAAATGCAATGAGAAAACGAAATCTGATAAGCATTTTGTTATTCGAGGAACTAAATTTTTGTGACTAAGTCCTTGCAAAATCAAAATTATTACGTATTTTTATTTTGGTGTGATTTATTTTAATGTCCGTTATGCTATAAAATACAATTCAACCCAATATAATTTGGTTGCATCTTCCCTATTGTGAAAGTTTGGATGATTGTGACTCTTTCGCGGATAAACGCGGAACGGCTTCGGACTAAATGACACGTTCCGCGAATGTATGGCCCCAAGGCCTGGTCTTGAACACTTATAATTTTAAAAGTCCATTATCAAATAAAAGTGATTTAGTTCAAAAAAATTGTATATTTTGATTTAGTTTATTTGTATAAAAAAACTATAAAACGCACGAAACAGGTAACACTTGACGTTGAAAACAAAGATGACGTCAATGAAATGACATTTGACGCAGTCACTTAGTACAAAAAGAATTATTGTGTACAATTAAAATAAATGCAAAAATGTAATTGTAGTATTTTTCTATACATATTTAGATTATTACTTGATTTTTAAATAGAGTACAAGTGCAGGCCGAATTTGAATGTTCTCTCTCTCTATTAGCACACAGACCAGTAACACTGTACCACAACAATATACAGTTATTGCACTTTATGCAAAGGCTTATCTACTAACAATGTTTATAACAGATAAATTGACCGGCATTCATGATGCAATCATCTCTACATTGCATCTTTAAATTCATATCTCCTTTATAAACAGAACTTCGTCATGATTGGGATATTTCATAACAGCATGCAAACATTAATAAATATTTCACCTTCAATAAATATTTGCATGTCACGGCGATGTGTCTAGTCTCGCTACAAAGCTTGAAAAATCCACCACATCACGTACTTATTTAGCTTACATCCGCTTTTAAATTGCAGCAATCACGTAATTGAGACAATTTTATTATCATTACGAGTATGAATTAATAGCAGTAGGTACGTCGCACACAAAAACTGTCGGGCATGGCAACGGGGCCCTACTAAAAAGCCTCCGTCGTCCGTCCGTGTGTAGTAGGTAGACACTTGAAAATTTCACAGAATGGGTATACTATGACAGCTATAACAACAAAATAAATTAAAACTTTACATGTCATCTATGAAAGGGGGTCCCCATACAAGAAACGTGTTCTTTTGAGCATTTTTGATGAGCGTTGTATATTGTTGTGTTATTTTAAATATTAAAAATAATGTTTAATATTAGTAAAACGACGACTTTTATTTGCAGGCCCAACGCGAACTACATGAACTAATCAACGCCAGAGAGAAAGAGAAGGCCAGAGGAGAAGAGACCATCCGATTCTTTTCAGCGGTGTTCCGCATGCCCGTACTGAAGCCACTGCTTCTCATCAACGCCTTCAACATGCTGCAGATCGTGTCTGGCAGCTACGTGGTCATATTCTACGCGGTCGATATTGTAAAGAAGACAGGAGGTTCGCTGGATCCCCATGTAAGTGACGTTGTTTCGTCATCATCCAGGAAACCTCTATTGCAGGACATAGGCCTCCTCAATGGTATGTCACATTGACCGAGCTATGCATCCAGCGACTCTCCGCAACCTTTGACTAGGCGTACGTACGATGTACGATTGCCCTAAGCGACATGCTATCGTTCCTATTTTCAAAATAAATATATGGGTATAAAGTGGTATATTTTAAGGCCGGAATACCTTGCTTAATTGTTTGGCAATATTTCCATAAAAACGTGGTAGTTAGTGATCATCAGTGGAACTGGATCTTGTTTTGATTTAGCCTACTCCATCATTTACTGAGACAAGGGAGTGGCCCATGTCCAACAAAACTGATTATTATATTGACTAGAGAAAGACAAATTAAATCGAAGTGGCAATACCTGTCAAATTTTCCGTAGGAGATAGAAAACACATTTACCCATAATAAATAATCTGTTTTCGTCCCTTCGAAATGGCGAAGAAGCAGGCGAAAAAAACTAATTGAACGTTTTTACTTTTTTCAGATGGTAGCGAACGTGAGCGCGTTGGTCCGACTCGGCGTCACAGTATTTGCCTGCATCCTGCTGCTCAAGATCACCCGTCGCTGCCTCGTCATCGTGTCAGGACTGGGCACCGCCATCAGCACACTAGCCCTTGCCTTCATTCTTGCTCAAGGACCCAGCTCAGGACCTGCAGCACCCATACTGATACTGGCTTATGTCGGCTTCAATACTCTCGGCTTCTTCATGTTACCCGGACTGATGATTGGTGAACTATTACCGACTAAGATTAGAGGGCTTTGCGGAGGGTACATATTCTGCATTTTTAATATAGTACTCTTCGGGTTCACTAAGGCGTACCCCGTAATGGAGAATAGTGTAGGAATGCCCGGAGTGTTCGGTATCTTCGGGGCATCTGCCACTCTTGCCACGATTGTCTTGTTCCTACTACTGCCAGAGACGAAAGACAGAAGTCTAATTCAGATAGAAGAGTATTATCAGAAGCCTAATATACTGTGGATGACGCGACAGAAAACTACTACAAGAAATCAACGCGTCTGAATTGTATAGTATTATTAGTTGATGTGTTTGTTTGTATTTAATTGTCTAAGGCAGTTGTTAGAAGGATTTATCGACAAATTTTCATGACCCAAATAGGCCAACAGCTGCCTTAATAGGCAATGGCATGCAATTCGCAGTAATTTCATTGTAGGAACTATGCTTTATCTCTGAGAACGAGACGAAGCTGAAACTGAAACATTTTATATATTTTTTGTACTGAATCTTACCTTGAAACAAACTGGTTTCTTTTTGTGTACATAGTAAGAGGTTACGAAGAATTGTAAAATAAAATGCTGTGATTTACTCCCGACCACTCTGAACTGAAGATAATAAAATAAAATTAAAACTTTTATGTATACGTATTTATATTACATTCTATTAAAATATTGTATACTGTAGAAAGTTTATATGCATGTAACAAAATATCAAAGTGCTATTTTCATATTTCCTTTGCAATAGATGCAATGATTTTGGTGTCGTCAGTTTTCGAATACAAAATATTGCATAACTATATCAATGCAATGGATGGCGTGATGTGTTTGAAGTATCAACTATTAGAGTAAGATATTTCGATGCTATTTAATTTTCTATAATTATAATATTTAATTTTGATAAAGAAAAAACACAAGGGACAGGTGCCTTTTTTATCACAACATAATGAAATATGTGTTATTAATTTTTAGTATTATTTTCATCACATATAGGTAAATTGAATTGATTTGAATGGGATGTAATGAATGACCATGGTTAAATTTCAATTACAACCTACTTAATTAGACAGCATGTTTGAAGCACAAATACAGTGTGCTGAACTGCTGGGCCAAAATGATGAATAGAAAATGTGATAGACAGAAAATTAATTTGATGAAAATTGAACTTCAAAATTTGGTGAAAATAAATAGTTTATATGGATGACATCCTATATATTTGTGAGATTTATCGTCTGTGATTTTTAAACGTTTTGCAGTTAAAATCCGAAGAGAGTGAATTTGATATATTTTTATCCTCAATTCCTTTGTGCGCAATGAAAAACTAAATACACGCTAATACCCATATCTGCTGGTAAGATGACACATTACAGAACAAATCTACATTTTATAAAATGGTATCTAAATAGATTTATATGAATAAAATATTGTATCCTTTTGTATAAAGTGAATTAGTTACAATATTTTAAAGATTCTAATTCCTTTTTTATTCTAAAGGTTACTGTTTTTTTAGAATAAACTAACAGTTCACAAAAGCTTCGGGTTTTAGCCGTAAATCAAAGTGTAAATATCTATAGTAAATAAGTTAATAAGTTAGGTGCTTCACAAATGTTAATGTTAACAGGCTATTTTTCTATTAATATGTAGAAAATAAATTCCAAAATGTGATACGTTATTGAATAAATAAATGATTCGAATAAAATATTGACTTTTTACCACCACACAAATTACCTTTCTATGAATCTAACTAATTTTTCGTAGACCTAACGATAGAAAGTGATCAGCTGCTTCAATATCACCCAAATTTTTAAAAAACTGCATATTATGGTTTCCCTATCTGTACGCATAATAGAGGTTGCAGGTAAGCGCTTAGTGTGGCAATGGAGGAAAGGACTGGTGTTTGAACAGCGAGGGCGGCGAAATATTTTTTTCAGACAGGCAGACAAGTTATCGCCTACGAGACTACGAAGTCTCCATGAGCAAATCTTTGCCAGTGAACCTCTGCTCCACGCTCTATACATAGAAGGTAACATACGTATTAACGTTACCGTATCACGGTTTTTCTGGTGTAATGTGTAATACAGTTTTGCTACGTTAATTTTTTAAAGTTTGCTAATTGATTGTGTGCAGGCGAAATTAAATTATTAAAGAAATAAATACAAACCGGCCAAGATCGAGTCGGACTCCCGCACCAACGTAAAGATATTAATATTATTTACCTTGAAATACAGTTCATTTCCCCGACCGCATAACTAAGTTTGTTTGTCAATAGATTCCTTTTTTCTGTGGTACTCGTATTCCTGCCTTTCGTGATTATATATTTAAAAATTTTCACTTGGGAAACTTCGGAGATACAGGTAGGGGAATTATATTTTTAACCACATATTCCATGACAAGTCAAAAGCTATGCACCTAAGAAAATATTAAAAATCTGTTTTAGAATGTTTAAATCAATCCCTTTCATATGATTAATGATAGCCCATTTGACCTGGTGACTCCATTTTGAAATTTTTACATGTCTATTTTGGCCCCTTTATAATTATAATTCATTATTTCAACTGCGGCACCTGTGGGTGACTTCTTTCCAACTGTTTCAAATTTCAATTCGATAGCCTTAGTAGTTGCTGAGATAACTAGCTGTGACAGAGGGACAGACAGACATCGGAGTAATTTTATAAGGTTTTTTTCATCAGATGTTCGGGACTCTAACATAGGAATGCTTAGGACTTCTAACACCTAATATCTTTTGAAACTTGTGAGTTATCTATTTAATATTCGTTATTGCAACAGAAAATGTCACAAAAACTTTTGTAACTTATTACTTAACCGCCTACCGACCGTTCATGATATTTAGTCTCCTACTGTCGTATAATATTGGGCCAGGCGACTTTTAAGGACAAACGGTCTTTGAGCTTCATTAATTTCAGTGTAAATTCAGAACTATTCAGATGTCAAACACACATCATAGTACAATTGCATTGAAGAGATACAAGATGGAGACACGGACGGAGGCATTCCAACTCCATCCGCATTGTTCAATGTTCACACAAAAAGCTTCTTTATCCGCCTCGACACTTGTCCAGCAGATTCGCAACCAGTCGTAGCACAAACTCTTCCGTATCCACCCGACCTCCACATACGAGTTCTGTTAATTTTTATTTTATAAACAAGCTTACTCAATACTGCAATAAAATAACCCAGCCAGTTTATTAATGGTTCCTTACCGAGAAATTATAATTTTTTGAGATATTACTTAATAGTCTCTGTTTTCTTTTAAAATTTTGTTTTATTGCAAAATGAAGGACAAAATTAAGAGGTAAGCTTATAAATCTCACATGCACACGGTGTAACGAAATATAAACCAGATAACAGAGTATATTCAAAATATAGCGCTTATCTTTGAGTTGAGACAACAATAAAATTAAAAATCGAGTTTAATTAGGTATTTGACTAAAAAACCATCGTTGTCTCATTCGATAGTCCATGTAAAAATATAAATAGCTTTAACAAATTTTTTCGATACGACTAATAGTTTTTTATCACAACCCGCCGAAAAAGTGATTCTATTCGCGCGGTGCTACACGCTCCATATAAATCGGGTATGAGTTGTCACATGTCTATAAATTGAAGCGTTAAATGTATGAAGCTTGTTAGATATTTTGATTTATCTTGTAAAATAATGTTTAATGTATTATATACCCCTAGAAAAAAATGCAATGAGACAACTAAACCTAATAAGCATTTTACTATTTGAAGAAGTATATTTTTCGCAATTTTTGAAACTTTAAATTCTTGCCTAATCCTAATAAAAATAAAAATTTTAAGTTTTTGTATTTTGGGGTGCTTTCTTTTAATGTCCGTAACGGTATAAAATACAATTCAACCCCAAACTAATTAGGTGTCAATTACCTACGACGCGACATCTTTTATAGACGATATTCATAAGTGTTGGGAAGGGGGTGCAATATTTTATCGAGACTAATTTTTGATCGAGCACAAAACTTACTGCTGTTTACCCGACTGCGGCAAAGCCCAAAAGAAGGGTTATGTGTGAGTAAACTACGAACGGCTAAACCGATTTTAATAAATTGTACGTGTTTAGATTCTTAACTTCTCCTAAGTCTTGAGTCGTAACTGTGCACTGGACATATCCTGATGAAAATATATATTTTTTACGCAACATTAAGATTTTTCGATGCAAGGACTATTGTGAAAGTTTAAAAGAATTGGGTATTAAGTAGACAAGGCTAAAAGGGACGTAAAAGGGATGCCTGCCTGGCCTACTTTCTTTAAAACAGTGGTACGTGCGTCAAGTGACACCACGAGGCGTACCAGGGCAAAAGGATGTGTTGAGACATTGATTACAGTAATGAAACGGTTATCTAACTAAAATACGCCGTTGACATGGAAAGTATCTTAAATCTACCTCACTTTTAAAATAAAGTAGGTGTATTGGTCAAACGTGCGATAATTTATTCTGGCAGCTGATGCGTTCTTTATGATGTAAATTAAAAATGTGAATAAATAGAACATAGTCTTAAAATGGTTACAAAAGTCAAGTCTGAAAGACAATTGTTTATTGTTGCACCTCTCAATTGTGTAAAACCTATTTATAATTTTGGAAATTCGTCAAAATATTGTGTTTTAAAATGGTGTGTTGAACAGCTGCAACTGAGCAAGATTAGGTATATAGTTTTGAGTGCGAACTTGAATTTTCTTTTCGATAAGTATTTATATATTTATACAATGAATAAATATATAAAAATTAAACTTTTTAAAGACATCCAATGTAGACATACACTTGATGCCATTAAGAAGTTCCCTTTGATTCCAGTGATGGCGCCCATCAGGCCATGCTGAGCGACATCAAAGAGATCCAGGTCAAGTTGATTAGCAGCAACAAGAAAAGCCAGAGAAAACAGAAAGAGTGCGAGGCGATACAGAGTTTCTTGCAAAGCATCAGCTCGACAGCTACACTCCCGCCCTACGTTAAGGGCGAGACGTATTCCTCGGTCAGAGGTGTTTTCAATCAGGTAAGTACTTCCCTACTTTTCTTTACAGATGTAGAGGTACAAATGAACAGGTCAAATTCCATCAATAAAGAACTAGGGACGCCTTATACCTTCGATTTTATTATATATTCTTGAAAAATATCGTCAGCAACCTTGTTACTTACTGTCGAGTACCCTGATACTTCTTTTATTTAAGATCGTAATAACCTGCGCGGTGCTAGTGCTGGCGGCGGGCGCTGGACATCCGATCGGCTTCTCGGCCGTAGCGCTCCCGCAACTCAGGGAAGAGAACTCCACCATGCGGATAGACGACGAGATGGGCTCCTGGATAGGTAAGCACTAGTAACATGCGCAGTACTAGACTGGCGGCTGGCACTGTTCAGATCAGCTTCTCGACCGTAGCGCTTGCGCAGCTCAGGGAAGAGAATTCAACCATGCGGATAGACGTCGAGATGGCTGCTGTAAGGGATTTGCTTTTCCTTCACGGTAATACACTACCCTGACCCGGAGGAGGGTATTTTTTGAAGTCGATTAAAAAGCAAGTCTATAAGACTTTAGGTTAACCATCCGCAATTTATTACTCTGCATCGGGTGCTTGTCGCAATCAACGTGACACCATTCAAGGATACATGAAAGAGTAATTTTTGATCACAAACCAAGAAACTTTTCATATGTGCAAAAGTAGCGTACATTTTTTAAATTATATAGTCGATAGGATAGTAGATTGCTAAGATAATGAGCTATGTCACTCAGACCCACAGGCATGAGTCAGACTGATTCTATTAGGATTCTACATTCTGAAAACGGCTAATTTTTTACTCTTCGTCATTGCAGCCAGCGTCCACTCAGCAGCGACACCAGTGGGTTCAATAATATCAGGACCTATCATGGAAGCCATCGGACGTCGACGGACGCTTCAGGTTTCATCGCCACCCTTAATCATTGGCTGGATACTGATCAGCACGGCCACTAATCACGCTATCTTGTTGCTTGGGAGAATCGTGTGTGGCGTCGCTGTTGGCGTCCTTGGGGCACCTTCCCAGGTTAGTAAAAATAACATAGTTATTGTAAGTATATGAACTATAAAACATGTAACTAATCTAACAGCCAGTTCATTAGACACATTAAAAAGATATTGCTAAAATATAAAATTTGATCTGGCCTCCACTAACTTTATAATTTGTATTATTATGCAGGAATTATTTGTTTGTATAGCTATCGACATATAAAATATTTTAAGTAAATACCTCATCAGCCTTTACAACAAACGAATGTATGCCGAAGACAAATAAATATTGAAGTAGAATAAATAAAACACAACACGTACGGTACCATGAAAAGTCAACTCCAAACTGAGCAAAAGAGCTCTAGGGAGTAATAATTATACGTAACTCGAGGCACAGATAGAACATGGCTGAGCATTATTTTAATTTGTCTCGGACAACTCCATTTCAGTTATGTGGCCAAATAAAAAATTCAGACGTGTTGTATGACCATGTAAACAGCCTTTAATTTCCTACACCAGGTATACATTGGCGAAATCTCCGAACCAAGACTTCGTGGTCTACTGATCGGGACACCGTTCGTCGCATACTCTTTCGGCGTGCTATACGTGTACGCACTGGGAGGAACATTGCCGTGGCGGTTCGTAGCATACCTGTGTATAGTGCTCCCTTGCCTGGCTTTCACTGTGCTGTGCTTTGCTCCTGAGAGCCCCACGTGGCTAGCCAGGAGAGGACGATTCCATGAGGCGATGGCCGCCATGGCGCGCCTGAGAGGAGACGGGGACACGGTAAGCTGAATCGCAATCACAATGAACAAAGCCTGAGTTATTACTCTGCAATGACTATTTACCACAGGCTCGAAAGTAAATTATTATTCTAAGATTTTGTAATACATATATATGCTTACTTGTCTGTATGATTTCCTACCCAAACTCATTAATAAACTTCTCATTGGACAGGCCCATCACGAACTACATGAGTTGATCAACGCAAGAGAAAAAGAGAAGGCTAGGGGAGAAGATAATATATCATTTTTCTCAGCAGTGTTCTGCATGCCTGTTCTCAAGCCACTGCTCCTCATCAACATTTTCAACATACTGCAAATTTTGTCCGGGAGCTATGTGGTCATATTCTATGCGATCGATATTGTAGACAAGACTGGTGGGACGCTAGCATCCATTGTAAGTGCTGTTAAATGTTCTTAAACCAACATGACTAGTAAAAAAACTTTCATCTGTCTCCGGTTTCTTACAAAAATGATCTGGTATTTTCCACAACAACATACATAGTAGTCTTGTCAAAACGTGCCCCTCTTATTTACATGACTCCTACATGATCAATTGCAGTATCTCTATATCTATTTATTTTTTGGATCTCTTTCTTTCATGTGTTTTTTACAGTTTCTCTTGATTTCAGATGGTAGCAAACATAAGCGCTTTTATCCGTTTCGGAATATCGCTGATGGCCTGTTTGTTGTTCCTCAAGTTTACCCACCGCAGCCTCGTCATCATATCAGGACTGGGCGCAGCAGTGAGTACGTTCGCCCTGACGTTTATTCTCGCTCAAGGACCGAACACAGGAAACATTGTCCCAATCTTAATACTGGTTTATGTTGGCTTTAATAGCTTGGGCTTCTTCTTGCTGCCAGGTTTGATGATTGGTGAGCTACTGCCGACGAAAATAAGAGGCATATGCGGAGGATACATATTTGGTCTTTTCCATTTTGCTATTTTTGGATTTGCAAAGGTATACCCGATCGTTGAGAATAACGTGGGAATGCCAGGAATTTTCATTATTTTCGGGACATCTGCCACTCTAGCCACGATTGTTTTATTCCTACTACTGCCGGAGACAAAAGACAAAACTCTGACTCAGATAGAAGAATATTATCAGAAGCCTAATGTCTTATGGATGACGCGCCATAAATGGGACGGGAGCAGTCAGCGAGTCTGATTTAGTCATGAAATTACTAAAATTAATATCTCATGATATATGTAATTTTTGCCGGAAATGAGAGGGGCGAAAAGCAAACCTTGTAGACAGACAATTATTTATAGACACCAATACTACATACAATACCTAATCCAACGTCGACGCGTCGGTTACTACATCTAATTGTAAGCTTTTAAGATCCTGCAGAGGGACGACGGGCTCCATGTGATCGAACACTTTATCGAAGTCCGGGTCGTTAAAGTTGGTCTTGATTGGTTTGTACACGAGTGAAGACTAAATAAATATTACAAATAAATTTTAACATTTATTGCAATAATAAATTTATCATTGGTTTTGTACACAGGTTGAAAAAATAAATCAACAAAATTTCAGCACGTCACCACAAGAGTATCTTAGGCAGAATTTACTTTCGCTGGAGGGTCGAGCTATTTATGTTAACAATCGTCCTTCGATTCAGACCAGATAGCATGAGATCACGTTCTCATACTGCCAGCAATAGTGCTTCAGGCAACGCTTGTACCGGTGTGTCTGTACATCATAGAGTCAGGAGGTGGTTGGCAGTCGTTGGTACAGGTGCGGCCTGGACGCGCACCCGGGGCACACGTGCAGAGTGCTGGAAACGAGGTTCTCACACTCCCAGCAGTAGTGCTCCAGGCACCGCTTGCACCGGTATATCTGCATCAAGTAAAAGTATCACATTAGCAGCTCGAAAATTTAGAGCTACCACTAAAGTTAGAAGTCCAAACCTTTGCTTTTAAATAATCCAATATAAATCGTTGTTTGGTATATGGTTGGAAATATGCCCAGCATACACCGTCTTTAGTCAAAGGAATTCGAACTCAAAGCATACCGCTAATGTGGTACCGATAATGTCATGTGTACTCATTTTTAGGTCGATTAAATTAATATTTAATACTCGATTGTTATTATAATAACCACATATACCGTTCGGGTGTACCAACACTATCTAAGCGAACGGAGTACGTACTATACCTCTAGACATAGGTTTGTAATTTTTGGAAGTCGTCATTATGGGAAAAGGGCATTTTGCAATTAGACATTTTGTGAGCCTAGAAAACCTAGCCTTCGTATCAATCTGGTGTCTAGATTTAGGAAACCTATGGATAACGAAGCAGTTGTAATATATTTAAAATCTGACCCGGAATACATAAGTTCTGTCAACAATCGGAGCTAATTACAAGTATCCATTTTCCAGAAATTAGTCTCAACGAAATTCCGCAACGTGGTAGGACCTTACATATCCATAGCATAGGTAGTAAAAGTGCTAGAACAAGCCAAAAAAACGTAATGACAAAAAACGCTGAGACAGGATACTGATGACTTGATTTTGCTACATTGGATTATCGCTATTTTGGCGCTGAAAGTTGCAGTGAGATATAGTGAGCATACTCGGAACTAATATTTTTGTATAGGGCAACACTGCCATGGTTACATACAGGTGTTATTTTGCCTACGGTATAGATTTAGTATTCCTGTCAGGGCGTCAAATTGACGCGCGGCATATGACTACGGGAGTTGTGCTGCTCGTGCGGGTCATGCTGTATATGATGCATACGAGTATTATCAAAACAAGCAATAGTTGATTGAATAATATTCACCTGTTTATCGACATCAGTAAACGATCTGAGACATCCGAAACAGTATTGTGCTTGTCCATCGTTTACCATTTCCTCGTACGGATCGACAGGGAACAAGTGATGATAAGATCTGAAACAATCAATATAACCGCAAGGTCATATCGTTAAAGTCCAAAATCGGTGTCGATTTACTTACAAACTTAATTCATTCCACAAACACTATATTATAGAATACATATCTTTGTAATTTTGTGTGCTCTAAAATCTTATACTGTTAGTAATTTTAATACATTATGGATTCTTTTTATAATGTTTAATTTGATACACTACAATACGAGAATATTACTGAAATGTCGTATATTTTGAATATAATTGCCGATTAATGTATATATAGCACATTATTTTCTGTCTCATTTTCTGTCTGTATGTATTTTATACACTATGCTTGCACTATATAAAAAGTATTGTCTGTGACCTTGTCTGTGTCAAACTAACTACCGAATTTATTATATTCGCCACCATGTCCTTATTTTTACAAGCTATATATTCACATGTAACAAAATATATTATTTTTATAGTGAATCTCAAACAATTTTTCTACTGTGTTTTTTACTACTTTTATTGACTGTGTTTCTTCCAGTGTAGAATATAAGAACCCCAAAGAGATCATGGTAAAATTAGGTATTAATGTACCTGGCTAGATGTGGCGCAGAGGCCAGCGTGAGCCCGCAAGTGCGGCACTGCGCTGGCAGTGAGCAGTATTTACTTCTGCACTGTGGACAGAAGTGGCCCTCCCCGCCCACACCTTCTCCCTCCTCCAGGTGGCTGGAAATATAACAATCAGTGATTATGAAATACCAAACTTATCATTCAATAATTGTGTTGTTGACGATAGTAATCCGAAGACAAACTAAATTATCCAATTTAGCCCGACCAGTCAGTAAGATGATTGCCAAACTGTCTGGGTGAAGCTGTAATGGTCGCAGGACCAACATTGTCAAGTCCATTCGAGAAAAAAGTAAGATGAAGTGGCAAATGATAGACCACTACAGTAACAATTCGAAGAACTGATTATCGATAGGTGGTAAGAGTTATCGAGTGACGAACACGTATCGGGAAAAATGTAAGTACCTGGCCGACTTCATTAGACGACACAAAAGAAACTGCTAAATGTAAGAGGCTCGCGACACCGATCACTGTCGATAAAGTCACTGCTGGAATTCTGCTCATCGGTGTGGAGCCTAAGATGTCAAAGTCACCGTGATGAGATAGAAAGAATCCAAAACAATCAGATATTTAAGGTTTCGTGTTCCCTCTTCCATTCGAGACGAAGTTATTTCCAAAATAACTTCATAGCCCAATAACCTTACATAGTCGTCGCGACGTCAGAGATCAGTTAGTCCTATATAAGTTAATACACAATTTGATAGATTGTCCCTCTCTGTTGCATAGATTAAGTTTTAAGTACCATAGACATACTGCCAGACACACAAACTTGTTACCATTTGCCAGACACTATAATTTATCGTGCTTGTAAGCAATGTAATGAAAAGTTTTCGGGTGCAGATATTTTCTCCTCATCACTTAGTGCTTTAAAATAAGATATTTAAAAAAATATATAAGTGCTGTATAGATTTAAATATTTATGTATAAATTATTAGGCACCTTATAATATTAAAAAAATCAGTTGTTTGGTAATCTAATTGTATTATTTAAATTTATTTTACGTAGTTTAGTTTAAATTTTAGTAAGTAAGTGACTGTATATCTGTGGAGACTTGATTGGTCTATTTCTTATATTAATACCTAGAAAATAAATAAAATAAAAATAAAGTATAGAAGAAAATGTGGCATATCAATAAATTATACAGAGGCCAACGCTGAGGTTTCGCCAACACTCAATGGTAGTGCCATCTTGCTGGCACCACTTCCAATCTGACATCGATGTCGGTCGGACGTTTCCCTTGAGCTTGTGTGACTACTAACTGATTCACTGGGTTGTTTTACTAAAATACGATTCATTAAAGCGGCGGACGCCTCAAATAATATACAGGATTTACTGCTTTAATAGTAAAGGCATCAACGTTGAGGTAGTGGGTAGACAAGCACAAAACAGTGCTTCTTAGAGTAATGTGATATTTATATCATTTATATGTCATGATATTTATATCATTACATTACATTTGGCACCGCGTAATATAACATCGTACCATTACACATCTCTCTAAACATCATCTGAAATACGTCCCGTACGCTACTATGCGATAGCTCTTTTGCTATTGTAATATTTGTAATCATGTCATGCTATCTCAACATCTCGTAGTTAGAATACGTAGAATATAAGCCTCATCATCCTAGTAATAAGGTTGCATTTCAGTAGCATATATGTACTTTTTGATTTTGTCGTGAGGATCCCAGCCTGCGCTAAGTGCTAGTGAGCGGTGCAGAACGAAGACATGCGCGCGGAATGCCATGAGTGATGCGTGATGTTTGAGTAGGTCGAGTACTGTGTGATATAACAGTACACGGTCAGGTAATATCACGCGTCATGCATCTATCGCATCACTTACACGTGTCTAGAAGTAGGTACTTACCACATGCACACAGTGATAGGAGGATCAGCGTTAGCACCGGGGTCCCCCTGTGCGGTCGGGGGCGCCGTGTGCGGGAACCCCATCTTGACGAGCCCCGCGTCGAGCGCGCGTGCTCGTGGCGGCGGCGCAGTGTGGTCCAGTAGCAGGGAACGATAGTGCACGTCGTCTAACACCACCTGCACGTGAGTTCAATAGAAGCTTGTAGCCTACTGGATACACCGTGCAAAACATAATAAGGAAGTCGCGGGTTTGATACCCAGCGAGGTGACTATCCGTATTCGGTTCGATTGGTGGTAATGCACTTTAAAACTAAACGTTTTAAAATCAGTTGATTGCAATCATGACTCAAGTTATTAGATAAAATCCGGAATGAGAAAATCCGTAGACTAACTAAGGTTACTGACATATCCCCATTGTCATCTACATTCCAGGAGTAGCCTGGACACGAGTCTCCCTCAGGGTCACTACGTCCGACTTTCCATGAGGTCATCCATAATCCCCGTTTGGCAAGCGCATTCGTGATCGCATCAAGATGTTGATCAAGACAATGTAACGACATAGGTCGGTCGTGTTCTTAAGTAGAGACCATGTGACTTTTACTTACGCCATATTCTCCCCCGGTGTCCTGACAAAGCTTCTTACATATTCTCACTTCAGCAGCGAGGCCGATTACTGAACACCTTATACCATCCGTTTTTAATGACTGAAATATTTAAAAATTCACAATTTGTTTCAATTTATCACAATTCTTGTGGACCTACAGTAAAATACATGAATACATGTTGCATTTTATTTTTATTGCAATACGTTTTTTTATGCTGTAATGAGAACACAACTCTGAACTTTTTTAACTAATTTATAAAGACTTTTGAAATTTAATTTGTAAAAGCCTAACCGAAAATTTAAATAAAGAGAGGTATTATATCAATTTAACAAGTAGAAGTAACAACAAACCTGTATAGTAGTATTGATGTCACTGGGATCGCATGTTGTTAGAGAAGCAAACAATACAAGTATTTCTCTGGACGCATGACCAGGCAGTGGTTTGAGTATACGAGACGCCAACTCCAGTGAATTCTGAAGAGATGGCTCACCTGTTAGTGCTAGATTGGATAACCTGAAAAATATGCCGTTATATTTATTCGACTTAAAAACTGATAATACAGACAGTCTGTTCTGTTCTCCCATATCTTTTTTAGTCTATGAGTATGTTTTTTTTTACTAAAAGTCTATACACGTTTCAGTGTAAACTTCCAACCATTGAAACAAATACCCTACTTCAAATAATTTGACGTTAAAAAACGTTGTATATTATTTCAGAAACAAATATGGATGTGAATGTTTACCCTTGAACAGCTTTGATATGCTTCCTGACATTGCCGGAGAGCTCTGTCAACTTCTCAGCTCTCTTATTCTTCATCACCAGAATACCTAGTTGACTTAAAGGGTTCTGATCAAAGAACTCTTCCACAAACTTCTCAAGTAACTGAAAATATCAATATTCTTTGATATGTTTGTAGTAAGTCTAATTTTAAATAAATTTTAATAGGATTTAACAATACTTTTTCTGGAAACTCCACAATAAATTAAGAACAATTTTAAATACAAAACAAAGTGATACCAGATGTCTAATCAGCTAAAATAATATTCAAAGCAAAGCAAAAACAAATATAGACCTTTCATATAATATCCCCCACTTGACACCAGTTACTCCACTTTGAAATGTCGACTGAAATAAATTCAAATATTTTTGCTCCTTTTCAAATCCTTTTCTTTAATTTTAGTTAGTTAAAGTTTATTTGTACAAAAACTCACAAATCAGGCAATAGTTAACTTACAATCGACTTTGCTGATTTCACTTAGCACAAAAAAGAATGATTTTGTACAAACAAAATACAAACTCTTTTGACCATTCCTTGATTTTTTTTCAATATTGTACAAGGTCGTGCAGGCAGTGGATTTGAAAAATTTCTTTTCAAGTTGTTGGCTATAATAGGTGTTGAGATAAGCTTTGACAGACAGATAGATACCACAGTGATTTTCTAAGGCTTCTGTTTTATCATCACATGTTCAGAACCCTAAACAGTTGCAGGGTTACAGTTCAGAAGCAAAAGTATTGGACGTACCTTCAAGGTGCACAAGAACCTAATGGGCTTTAAGTCCTGGCAGGTCATGGCCTCAGAACAGTCCACAGCCACAAGCAA
Source organism: Carcina quercana (assembly GCA_910589575.2). NCBI lineage: Eukaryota > Metazoa > Arthropoda > Insecta > Lepidoptera > Depressariidae > Carcina > Carcina quercana. The sequence goes on from OU342439.1 coordinate 5,584,451, forward strand.
ATGTCTCATCATGCCCAGCCGAACTGGGCCTTTGCGCGGTGCTGCAGCCTTCTTTGCCGCTTTCTGTGCAAACTCTGCCACCAGCCCTTCCACCAATCCATCCTCATCTTCTTTTATTGCCTCCCTAAAAACACAAATACTTACTTCATTTATTTTGTTAACAATAATATATGCTTTTGTGGTCAAGGTAGAACTGAGCGGGTGAAGTATGTCAAATGAATGACTTTCTGTTTCTGTCTCTAGTATTGTAAAGTAGCCATTCCAACTGAATTCATTTTTATTTCATTTCATTCATGAAGCAATCTATTTGAATAGATCCTACTAACTATCCTACTAGTTACATTGTGAATGTTTAGATGTTTGACTCAATCACAGATAAGGCTAAATAGTTTTGGATGAAATTTGGCAGATAATTTATTTTTTCCATGTCATTTTATCATGGATTTGCACTTAGCTTTCATTTCACCTGATGGTAAGCAATGATAAGAGCATTGGATGGAAAGTGTGCCCACCCAGACATAAGTCTCTATCTTATAAGACGCTGGCTCTGATACTTCCATACCAGAACAAAACAGTGCTATTACATGGCTGTTTGCCAGCAGATTTACCGGGCATGTACAAGATTCACATTTGACCTAGCACACAAATTGTGTGAGAATATGTGGAAGTGATCCACACTACCCAATACAACTACATCCTTGGCACACCTGTCAACCACTTCTCAACAATCCCCGAATTACTTGGGTTCCAAATTGTAGTGACTGAGACGCCCACAACATGACAGTTGTAGTCTCATTAATTCCGCGAATTAGGGGAAATTTTGTGCACCCCAATCAACTTTGTCTTGAATGGCATAAAGGCAGCTTAAAGAATGGTAAAAAATTATAGATATATTCCACTGATAATGCTTCATAAATTTTATAGCTATAAGTAAGGCCTCCCCAGTGAACACTGAAGAAGAGAGAGGGGAACATTTAAAGTTAAGAAGGACTCTTAACTTTAGGATCCAAACAACAAATCCTAAACTTTTACGCTCCGGCAAAGACCGGCAAACACTAAAAACAAAATAATTTATTTTAGCGCCCCTTTTTGTGCACCTTTTAATGTTAATATCACATAAAAATAACAATAACATACCAGATTCAAAACCTTAAAAACTTACCAAGTTTTTTCATAGCCTGTCTCCCAGCGGTATTCTTTCGAATCTTGTTCGTCGTCTGCCATTTTTATTTACAAATGAATTCTTTGACGATTAAAAATATCATAAATAAAATATTTGTAGCGTATCTGAAAACTTTTATTTTACAAAAATATAAACAAACTTAACATAAATAACCTCACTTTTTTGTGGTAGGTAGGTAGTAGTAGTTTAATTCTCCCTAATGGGAAGGCAATGGAACAAAGCCATACAGCCTACTCTGAATATATATTTTCTTCAGCTTTCTCAATAAAATGTGTACATTCTATCGCTTGTTTTGACGATTCTTGACGAGAACTTCAAAGGTCAGCTTTGGTTTCAACATAATTCGAAAGAATCCATATGCCGAATGTACTCGACATGGTAGACCCTTTCGATCGCGTCGAAACCCTTACAATTTTGCGTAATCAATACTATAACACCGTCTGTGACACTTTTTGCACTATATCACACGATTATAACACAAAAAACACACATAACATTATTATTAATGAATTACTAAAATTGCAATGAACCACCATTTTCCAAGTTCGCGCCAAGAATCAGCCAGCCTTACCGCTTCCGCCCGCCCGACTGCGCATATTTCATTTTTAGCGTTAGCGTTATGTACGTTGTCTCTAATTTTAGTCACTGAGCAAGTAATCACTAACATTTTAGTAAGACATTTTAAAAACCCCTTCGTTTGATAGCCCACTCGATAGATATACAAGAAAATTTTTAAGCTCGGAGGACTGACATTTAAGACTTCTAATTGGCGCCCAAATCGGCTACTCGCAAATTCGCTACTCGACACGAAGGAGATACACGGATTGGTCTCCCTTTCGCACTTGTTAATCCTTATATGATTATTCGAGCGTGTTCCACGGTATCTTTTTTTGCTATCCGACACGAAGGAGATAGAAGGATCCGCCTCTCTCTCACACTCTTTCGAGAAGTTTACACGCTTGACTCAAAGGAGATCCACCTCTCTTTTCATTATCTCTAAGACTGTTCCAGAAGCTCCGTGAGAATATGTACATTATTATTATAATAATAAAATAAGAGCCCTAATGCTATTTCACCTGGCTACCTACCTATGGTAGACAACCGTACTTTATTGTCAAACTAAAGTATTGATACTAAAATCAGGAAGTAGCTTTGCCAGGGGTGGTTATACTGTACAATCAGGAAAAAATAAAAAGAGGATCTCCTATAAATATGTCCTTAAGCAGGATCTAGTCTCCCATGAACACACAAATAACCTTGCTCTGCTAGACTATCCAGTGTTGTATTAATTGGCAGACAAAATTTTATGAAAAACAATCAAATGCAGTTCAGTCATAACAATTTTTGTGGACAACAAACAATTAAACACTCACAAATATTTTCGAAATTTATTGTTCGATAATACTAACATAAGATATAAAAATAACTGTAGATTCACATTTCGGGATGTTGCCTGTACATATACCTTTATTCAATTAGCCATGTGTCACTTCGAACCTTATTAGTTATGAGTACATACATAAATAAAACTGAAACCTTACGTTCTATTCACATTCATGAATTATTTATTAACATTAGGCAATACTAGTACACAAATCCTGAGAAGATGCAATGAAATTGGAATTTCTAGATTTATATTTAAATAAGTTGTATTATTCGCTGCTACAAAAATGATAATGAATTCAGTCCAGTGAATAATACAACAGTATTAATCCTACAAATTGGCCATCAAGCATGAAGCCCATAAAATTGGCAGTCTTAGTTTATAGTTCATTCAGATCATGATTATCTATTTGTCAATTCTTAAGAGATACTTATTGTGCCACCAGCAAACCAAATTTTAATGCCACCTATATCTGATATCTCTTTTGATTCTTGCTTATTTTCTAAGTTAAATGTGATTTCCAATAGCAAAAATAAATGAATTTTTCAAAGTGTTGTCTATATTTGTAGACTATTCAACTTATCTGACGATATAATTTTGATTTAGACACATAGAATATGTAAACAGACTTTGACTGCAATTTCCACAAATTGTAAGACCCTCATATATACATTGTCTTAATATGACACACCTAACACAGGTTGACATTTACACAAAGCACAATGCCACATGTCCATCATTATCTGAATGGACCATAACATTCCAATTTAGGTTTGTGACATTTGACTTCATTTTAAAACTTTCTTCATAAAACTACATATGAAGTTTAATTCAGCATTTGTCACCTATCTTTGCGGAATTGTCAGGTATAGCTGTTAGCAGGGGACTGAAAATATTTAGTCAGTTCTAATGCAAATATACTTCAATAGCTGCAAAGATACGTGACATATACTGCATAAGATGACAGATTGAACGTAAGATGGTCACTTGGCCAGAATTTTCTGATGTTTGTATAACATCACTCAGTGGCTGCCATCGCACGGGCCTGCGCACGAACCCTCTTGTCATACTCTAGGCGATTTTGACTGAAACAGAAAATAAGCAAGGTTAGCCTCATAACCAACATTCCTTAAGAATTAATGTTTACCAGGCAAGTATTTGCTTGTGTTAGCACTAGTGGTATTAGTGACTAATATTAGTCTTCATGTTAGTTAAAAATATACTAACTATTTTAATTCTTCACTAATGACTGAATGCCACTTTTGGACATGAGACAGCCTCCTATATCCCCACTCCCCACAAACTTTCCTTGATAGGATTCGAAGTTTTTTTGGATTGCAGGTAAATCACTAGCTTTATTGTCAAACAATAAAAATCTGAATCTTGTCTACTTTTGAGTGTGTCAAATAGTATAAAAGTACTGAAGGCAAACATTGACCGCCCTTATAACTCTGCCTAAACAATAACATTAGAAAAAAGAAATATAAAATACTAACCAATAGATAGTATACGCCTCGGCCTGCGCTGGATCTTTAACATTAGGCTCATTCAGCAGATCTTGTATACCGAGTAGGATCTGTTTGATGGTGATGGCAGGACGCCAGTCTTTTTCTTCATCTAACAGGGACAGGCACACAGTACCAGATGGGTACACGTTGGGATGGAACAGAGGAGGTTCAAACTTGCATTTAGGAGGGCTTGATGGATAGTCATCTTTGAAGATCATGCGTAGTTTGTACAGCCCACCTTCCCATGGGGTCTGGAAAAAATTGTTGGAAATGTTATTGGTATTTTGTACAGACAACCATATCAACCAGTGAACTAAAACTGCCTTGTTCCTAATTTTCAACTTAACAGAACAAAAACTGTTCCTAATGTTGAAGGTTAAAGCAAGCACACCTTTGTGTGTTGAATGATATCAAAATGTAACAACTATGAAATTTTATGTTATACTACTACCATATTGTAACAACTTACTGATAATATATGAAATTAAAGGTTTTATTGTATCAAAACACTCCCACATGTTGGTGATGCTAGCTTTGTTATGGCATTAATATATAATCTTTTCTTTCATAAATAAATGGACCCCACCTTTAGTAAATTTTCATTGTATATTTATTTCTACAATATGGAAATTAAGAGCCACAATGGAAGCAGCTGTAACAAAATGATAACCCTCCATAATTTTATAATATGCATGTGCTTTTCTTTGAAGCCAAAGTATGCATAGTTTAATATTCAAAGCATATTTTTTTTCTTCAAAATTGTTTATTGTTTAAAATACAGGTAGGATTACAAACATTGTTGTCTTGGTTAAAAGTACATATCACAAAATTTTATCAAAAGGTATAAAATATTAAAGCTTAAATGACTGAAAATTTAAAATTTATATGTCAAAAATTAATTAGTATTATGAAACAATTATGAAATCAGATTTATACAATTTGGTTTCTAATAATTATACATTAAGATCTTTTATATCATCAGGTAAATGATAATACAAAAAAATCTAATTTTATCTGGTTTAATGGTATTAAGAGTCTACAGCAAGTTCGAGTCTCCATACTAACATAGTTATGTCCATATTTTTTAATAACATGGTGCATATCATAAAATTTGGCAAATATAATAAGATGATATATATCTTAGTCTTCAATTGGTTTATGACTCTTGAAATGTTATTATAAAGAAAATAGAACAAGTATAAGTTTTGCATTTTAGACCATCAATAATGTGTATTAGATTTAAGTCAAAGCCTATTCTAGATATTGATTAAACTTGTATTTTCACATGAAAGAGGATTTTTCGGAATTGATTTTGTGGTTTTCAAATGTAAACGAAAATCAGTTAAAAAACTATCAAAATTATGATGTGAATTTGCAGCCGAACACTGTAGCGCAGGGAAAGGTAGGGGCCCCCTTTTGTCCTTGGTTTTCTTTCTAGTGCCCTGTCTCACTCTAGGTGAAACAACAACATATTGAAGCGTTAGGCGCGTGATCTCTTCACAGAGTTCAGCGCTGCTTACTGCGGACTCTTAAATCAACTTTTTGTCATCTACCTCTCAGTTTTTTTGTTCTATACATAGTCACAATAATGAAAGTTACTCTTATTAAGCACACTTTGAATATAAAAGATGGCAGACACAATATTTGAAGCTGTTTGAAAAACTCTTTACATCACTCCTTCTGGCCTACACCCACAATAGCCTGGACACACTTATTTTGTAGTTTAGAAGCAAACTAGGTACGGCAGTTGCATTTCCCCAATGTATAATCCAGTAGCGCAATACAGAAGCCACATTCCATATGGTATAGCAACACAGCCAGTAATTGGGGATGTGGGTATGGAAGCAATACATGAGCATAAAGCTTTCTCAAAATCACTTCAATCCCGTGTGTGTTCAATCAATGTAACATGTTTATGCTAAACACGATTGTCTTAACATTATTGATAGACTAACCCCTTTCTTTCCAGGAATTGCGCATTCCCAAGTCATCAAATTGAGTGATCCATCGGGGTTCTTCATTGGCCGCGCAACGAAACCCTAAACAGTAAAAAAGGATGGTTAATTACCACGTTACATATCTTTCTAGCTAATACCGACAAGAAATCAGTTAAACTTACAAAAGGATGGTCCTTGCGCCAAGCCTTTCTTTCCTCCGCTAAGCGAGCACTGGCTATACCCGACATGGCCTGCAAGCACGGACAGTTATTGATACATTTCACATTACAGCACTGAGGACAATCTAAGCTTTTAATATACTCACCTAAACTTTAAGAATACCCAGAAATTATGCGAAAAATAAATTAAAGGGCGCCAATGAAAAAAAAGCAAGCGTCCCACGATGCGTCAATTTATTTTCCTTGCTTTCGTTTACAGATTAGCAGATTGGTTTCACAGTATAATAAGTATTTGAGCCTATACAGAATTGGTTAGATTTGCACCGTCCTTTTAGTTTTTACCAATCACATTTCAGGATATTGAGACTGCAATTTTTTCGTATTGAAATCTAGCTTTGAGAACGAATTTATGTCTATAGTGTCTATGGTCTGTGCATGGAAGACAAACATCCAACCATAGATAAAATTATAGTACATACTCCTTTGCCTGCACCCCAGTCCCCCGTATAAATTATCTAAAGTCCGTACGCTTAGCGCGGTGCGTCCCCACACCTGTCTTTGTTGTTCTGATCTACCTAGAATGACCTAGATCAGAAAAGAATCCAGGTAGATCGCGTCAGACTTACCGGTCGCCGGCTTTCTTAATTTAATAATTCTAACAACTGCAGGCGTATTGAGGCAAATCTTTCTCTCTCGCGTCTCTGTCTCACCGGCCAGCACGTTCTCGGGGGTGCTGGACGGTTGGTTGCTGACCGGGCGTGCTTGACGGTGCGGGTAAACAGGTGGGTTTCGATCGGTACATTTTTTAAGACAATCTTGCCTTCCGGATCTACCCAGAGTAGATCAGAACAGCAAAGACAGATGTGTCCCCACGCTGTGTCGTACAACAACAACAGCCTATATACGTCCCCACTGCAGGGGCTCAGGCCTACTCTTCTACAGAGAGTGTTTGGGCCATAGTCCACCACGCGGGCCCAGTGCGGATTGGCGGACTTCACATGCCTGTTCAAGACATGCAGGTTTCCTCACGATGTTTTCCTTCACCGTTAAGCAATCGGATAATGTACTTGAATTGAAAAACAACTCATAGGTACACGGCTGGATTCGAACCCGGAATTGAGAGTCCTGCGCCTTATCCATTGCGCCACCGACGCTCTGTGTCGTACAGCCGCTGATGAATTTGGAAAAGAGTTATATCATTTTATTGACGCCATCTTTGTTTTCAAACATCAAATATTACCTGATTCGTGCGTTTTATATGTTTTTGTACAAATATACTAAACCAAAATATACAAAAATTGTAACTAAATCACTTTTATTTGATAATGGTTTTTAAAAATTATAAGTGTAGATAGAAGACCAGGCCTTGGCCCCATAGATTCACGGATCGTGTCATTTATACCAAGGAAGACCAAGGCATCGCAGTTAGTTGTGACTTTGTGGTGACTGCTACTTGTATATAAAATGTTTTGAGTTTAATTTTGTGCTCCTTCGTGTGTGTATCTTGTCAATTAAATTATTTTTGTTACCTAAATTAAATTATGAGTATTATTTCATACTTGTTTTTTATTACAATAATTACATATTCTATTCAGGTGTACTGACACTATCTAAGCGAACGGATTGTACCACGTAATACGAATGAACATACCACAGTAAACATTAACCTAATATTATCATTAGGTTAAAGTTGGGAAGTTTGTGACTCTTTCACGCATAAATGGCTGTAGTACACAGAATATTATATGTCTATTTCCTGGAGACCGTTATATTTATTACTGTTTATTACATTAGCGGACGGCCCCGGCTTCGCACGGGTACAATGAAATGACGTGGCATTGTAATTTATTGCCTTTATTATTATATGCATTTTTTCCCGTTGTATTAATTAGACTTTTTTGAGTACGGAATAACATCGGCGTACACCATGAAGGTAAAAAGATTATCGCCTCGCCCGCGGTCGGCACAGTAACATATTTTTAGCTTCATGTCGTACACAGTAAAAATCGGCCAAGTGCGAGTCAGTCACAGTCACTCGCACACCGAGGGTTCCGTACAGAATATATAATAATGAACACACTAAATATAATAAATAATATGTAATTTATCAATTTATATTACGCACCGAACAATGCTCTAACGAATGCGCCTAAATACTAAACATTTTCGCTTTAGTTTTGCTCCGCGAGCACTAGTACTATACATATATTATGGCGCAAGTGTCCTATCGCAAGCAGATCAAACTGTACTTTGCAGTCAAATTCCATACTCGATGCATGGCTTTCAACTGCATAGTTAAGTTTGTAAATTGCATTGTGAGCAACGTGAAATTGACCTCACCTTCACCTCACGGAACCTGCGTCAGTTCAACACGTTTTACTAGGTATATTAACCTTTTGAAGGAACTAGTATCATGACTAAACTTGGACTAAACTAATTGTAGATAACATAACTTCTGACTATACAAAGTGGCAATGTTGGGCAGACATCGCTCGATGTAACTTGGATTTAAACTATAAATTAACTTTAAATCTCTTTGGATTTAACCGATAAGGTCTGAAGTATGGTCGGAGTTCTGTGTGTTCTACTAAATGCAATGTTTCGTTTTAAGATCTATTGATATCTCCACCTCCAAGTGCAATAAGTACATGAATAAAACTTATGATTTATGCGTCTGGTCTGATTATAATGCAAATCCTTATATATTATAGACAAATAGTAAAATACCGCGTAAAGATATGCAGGATTTTTAGGAAATCGTAATGAAATAGCCAAGATTATCCTGATGTCGGTATACTATGTCGGCGAATGATTATTTTCGGCCAAACCTTACGCCACCAATTTAGCCACAAGTTTGATTTGACATGTCAGAGAATATGCTATTTTACGATTGGCTTAAATTTATAGACGCTTGTTTTCTATTGGCGCACACTTTTGCATGTGACAAAGAAAACGTAGAATGTCGGCGAACTGTAGGAGCTTGTCGGCGACGCTGTTTTTTTCCTCATAAAATATTCGATTCTTGCAGCAATTTGTTCCGTTTCGCGTTGTGCTAAAAGATTACATTTTTAGAAAAAAATACTATTGACATTGTTTTGGTAAGTGGAATTTATAATGTATGATTATTATATACAAATAATGAGAATTAATCAAGAACCACCAGGTAATTGTAAATTTAGTAAAAAATATGAGTCAATGCTTTGTAATCTGCATTTGCAATGGGTCAATGTGTCGTTGGCTTAAGCTTTCTTTTTGTTACAATAATTATAATTGTAATAAACCCAAGATTAGGTTTCGTCAGGACTAACTGAAGTGTAACAGCAAAAGAATATTTCAAAGTTATTGGCAAAAGATGTTTATGATAATTATTTCTTCGGCGTAGTTGTGGAACGATGATTTGGCGGGAAGCCGAAGCCGCCGGCCCACTGGAAGGTTAAGCTATTGTAACCTATATTTGTTAATTTTAATTATCATTTAAAAGGCGTGAAACATCATGACGTCTATGGAAGAAGGTGAGGTGCCAGCCCCGGCGCCCATTGAGGAAGTGCCACCAGGGAACCCTGAAGAAATTGCAAAAAACCCTACTGCGCTGAAAGGTAGAAATTTCGTTCATGTTTTATATACTTTTGGGGAAATTGTGCATGTGCAGTTTGTTTAGCTATACAACATATTGATTCACTTGAAACCCAAGGCCTAAAAATTGATTATTTAATAACACAGATATTTCAATAATTTAAAGCCTCCAAAACAATTGCTGATAGCCAGGAATTAAAAATTCTGAGTGGATTTTTACAAATCTTTTATAGCCAAATATTAGCTCTACATCAATATCTATAACATATTGTAATGTTTCAGAGGCTCATGAGGAGATGGCCACGTTGGATGTGCTGGTATGTGGTCAGTGCCACTCAGCATTTCACTACATGGAAGAGCTAAAGGAACACAAGGAGTCCAGTAACTGCACTGGGAAGTCACCTGTTAGAGATAGTGTAAGTTTGAAGTGTTAATGATAAGATTTATCAATAAGTAATTGTGTTCCTGTACAAAGTTGGTGCACATTTCCAGGCCAAAGGATTGAATTATAATTTACATCAACAAATGAAATCATTACTTTTGTGATATTTGACACATCAACATATCTGTATCACCAGCATCACTTGACATGAGAATGCCCAAAGAAAGTCTAATATGAAAGTAACTGATAAACATAAGAAATATTACTGTTGCAACATAAATTGATTCTCGAACAACTGCTATAAGAGTAGAAATGATTTATTTAATAGTAAAAGTTTAAGGGTATTCATTTTTATATAAAAGGGATTCAAAATAACTAAAAATAATATTGTTGTTAGTGTAAGTCTCATCATCATTGTCAGCTGCAAAAGTCAACATGAGCCTCATATATTTCCAAGTAATTGGTAAAAGTGATCAGATTAAGATGTTGTTACATAGGTATATGCTACTACCTACCTACTATGCCCCAGTAGTGGTAACACAAAACACTGAAGCAGCTATAACTTGTGAAAATCTAATTATGACAACTTGCAGATGGTGCCATGAAGTTGTTTTTTTTGCTTAATAACTATTCAAGGATTTGGCGTTTGGGGGGTGACTAAGATAAAGTTAGAATTTGGGCACCAGCATACAGCTATGTACTGTTAGCTATTGATATAACTTATGCAAAATGTGGTGCAAGTAATCTTGGAAATCCCATCATAAGAAACTCATTACGCTGATCTGTCATGTCTCAATTCATAAAATAAGAAAATATAATATGTAAAAGCCTGAAAATACCCTTAGGGTGTAGATCATCTTCTCTTGAATGAATTCAGAATAATCTTGTTTTCGACTTCCAGAATGAAAGTAAAGCGCAAGTGTGGGCGTTCCTTCTGTGGAAGTGTTCATCAGCTCGCGATGGGTCCACTGTACCCACTGACAACAGCTGGAAGCTATACCAGCAGTGGTGTCGCATGCCGGAGCCTCAGCGCACAGCCTGGATCACTGCTGGAGCCAATGTGCAGGCTCTGTCCAAGTTTGCACATGCTAAAGTTGTAAGTTTTATACTTAAGTAGCTGAAATAGTTTTAATTATAAATGTACAGTGCTTCTATTTTCAACCGACTTCAAAAAAGGAGGAGGATCTCAAATCAACTGATTTTAAAAAAATGTTTCTTACCTCAGAACCTTCCACTGGGTGAACTGAATTTGATGATTCTTGTTATTTGCTAAAGCTGGTGTTTCTCGTGTGGTCCCATTTCAATTTGGTCCAGTTCTGACAATGGCAAATGAAAGTTTATATTAAATTTGCATGAAGTCTTAATTTATTTTAGGGGATGAATGCTGTAGACTTTTAGGGCAGCTGAAGTCGGTTTCTAGTTCTGTTTGAATGCATTAATTATCTTAATGTCCTTTGGTAATCATCGTGTTTCATAAAGTATGTATTCCTGGATTCAAATTATTATAGATGACAAATCTAATTACTACTAGACATGGATACATATAGTCAGGTGCATACCGCAATCCGAAGATTGTCGAGAGGCATTAAGATAGTAGAAGCACTGTATTTGTAAGTTTGATTAAAGACTAAGAAATTAGGATCAAAAAAGCTGGAAATGTACAGGATTCTATTGGAAGATTCGAGAAAGATGTATTATTTCCAAGGTCCAATCTGATGGTATGTGATATTGTGCGCAACCTTTATCAAAACACCATAAAGAGTAAATTATATTGAAGATGTTTAATTTGCACATTCTTCGGTTTTACAAAATAAAGATGACAGTAGCACAATTTCTGAAAAAATCTTAGATAGGATCTTTTTACTATTGATTTAGCTGATAAAAGTTGTATATTATTAGGATACGTACATGATTAAAAGAAACTTTACTGCAGTATCTATCTGTCTAGGTCTATCAAGACCTCACGCCTGATAATTGTGGTGATTCTACCCTCATTGAGATTCCGACATGGCTATCTGTGAGCGCGGCTCCTGTCCAACAGTAGACTTATGCAGATGTAGATGATACATACACCTGAAATGTCAAGTGGCGAACAATAAATACGTTCCTTTCAGCATACATTTCCTTTTAGATTAAGACAATGTTTAATGCCCATAACGGATTCAAAACTGTTTCCAGATGGAATTGAAGGCCGACGATCAAACTGTACCAGTGCAGACACCGCCCGAAGTCAAGAAACGCGGCAGGCCGAGGAAATTCCCTAGACCGGTAATCTATCTATCTTACAGTATAGGACCGTAAATATTGCACATATGCAATCATCGTATTTCCGAATACTTATTTCCATGTCCATGTATTATTCCAGGTTTATTGTTTATCAAAATTTGAATTAAGTACTGAGTACTGTATTGTTGTTTTGTTTGCTTCCTGCGTGAACTATATAGAGCTGTTAAACTATTTTTTTTATTAACTTGTATTTATTGTTTAAACTTTTTTAGAGTGTTTATAGTCAGTGATTATTACTTATTGTTGATAATTTCACGTGACTGGTCATGTCAAGGTTTCCCTTTTTTCCATATAGACAACTTTAAATTATTATTTAAAGTGTGAGGTTTTAACAACTCCCTCTCTATAAATTATGACCTGGACGCGACATATAGGTTGTGCGCGATAATACTCTAAGAAATCGAAAATAGTCGATTATCTCTTTCCAAATGACGATGTGCAATATTTACGGCCCTGTACTGTATTTGTACAAAGAGCAAAAGCAAATTGCAAGCTGTATCTTTCATAAGTGAAGTGATGTTATGACTCTCACAATATGGATATAAAAATATTTTGGGTCTCAGCTATAGAATAGGTATTCTTCGTGACGTCCTGTAGCGATATTTAAAGGCGACTACAGGAAAATGCCAGAAGGGTATCAGCTTCTACTTATGTATCACTGGCACTTGAAATCCATGGAATCACATGGGGCCATCTTATTTTAATCAAACGACACAAGTAGCTACTAATTAGCATGTATTGTCTAACGAGCTCTGCTGATGAGTAGCGTTTTATCTAACAGTTGATACAAAGGATATACATGTTGTGCCCCGATTTTAGATTTACCCACATCATGAAATGACCGAACATTTTATGATATGGTGGCATTTCAAGAAATATCACACTGTCTTTTAACCACATCACGATGTAACCCAGAAGTAGGGACTAACAAATACCTAACCTTCTTCTGCAGTACCTAACATTCTTGAGATTTAAATCAAAACTTCTTGATTAAGTGCTTTCACTAGAATGAGTCCATTGGATTTATTTGTGTTTGTCTTGTCACTAAGTCAGTTATAATATTCTAATAATAATCATTCACAATCACAAATCATTAGCTTAGCTGTATTTAATTTCATTGATTTCTTTCTTATTCTTGTCTTACAACTATTCACATGAGAAAATGCCTCAGAGTGGGTCCAAAACCTATACTTGCCATCGTTAAAGTATGCAAATTTTGCTAAAATACTTTCATATAATGCAACAATATTGGCCGTCTTACGATTTAAAGTCAGTTCAAAACAAGGCATATTTAATTTTTAGTACAGGGATATAGGCTTGAAAATAGATTTGAGCTTAACAAAAAAATATGGTGCCTGTAAAAAATTTGCTGTGGTCTAAGAAGTCTTTTAAAAATGTCCTCCGTGTGTGATTGTAGGAGGACTCAGAGACGCAGCCCTCTGGCGAAGACAGCGACGGCCACATTAGAGCTAGTCCAGCTCAGAAGGCCGTCGTTACTAAACCACCTGTGCAAAATGTGAACAAGCAAAAGGTACTCCATATTTATTACTGTTGGAGTAGTTTACATTACATTATATGTTGAGAAGCTTTATGTTTTGACCCACACTCTGGATATACCATTACTAATTGCTTACATTTCCAATAACCTTAAATCCCGTTAAGTGAAATCATCATTAGCAACTTTGTATCCTGTCTGTAACTGAGTAATAGTTGTCCAGAATATTGTAGCTGCTGATCTAATAAGCAACCCTGTGTACTGAGCATTGGCAAGGTACATTTATTTATACAGTAAATCCCCTGAAACGATGCACTCTTCACACAAATGCGCTCTACAGTTCTTAGGGTGATTTGCAAGTGCAGTCAGTTGCGGATGTCGCATGGTATCGAGACGAAAAGACAAACGGTCCTTCCATTAATAAGATTTCTTAGGTAGCTAACTACAAATCATCATTATCAGCTGGGAAACGTCCAATGCTAGACATAGGCCTCCTCCATGGTATGCCACAATGACCGGTACTCATACCGTATCATTTGCATACAGCCCATTTAATTCCTACGGATTTATAACTTGAAAAAGACTCATATCAAAGGCGTTGATACCGATATGTATTACAGTCTTAAAAAGGTCACTATCTGGACATATTATTTGTTAATTGTTTTAAAAAAATGATATATCAAATGCAGATCATATCTAACTCTGGTGTTAAGTGATGGTATTTTCAAAATTTAGTATACCTAAAAATGTAAACTGCAGGATCTGAACGACAAGGAGTCTGTGAGAAACGCCCAGGAGCGCGTCCCGGCCGAGGAGCGCATAGCCCGTCGCACGGAGCGCGAAGGCGCCGACCCTGCCGAGGGCGGCGAGTACGTCGTAGAGAAGATTCTAGCCAAGAGGTTCAACCCGAGACGCAAGCAGTACGAGTACCTGCTCAAGTGGGAGGGCTATCCGCAGTGAGTTTACTTTACATCTATATTGTCATTACATCTGTGACTGTGAGATACATATGTTTGTATGTTTATTTCTCTGTACCTTCATCAACACAGCCTATATAAATTTCCTCACTGCAGGGGCTCAGGCCTACTCTACTACCATGCGGGCTCAGTACGGATTGGTAGATTTCTCACTCACCCTTGTGAGTTTCTTCTCAGGAATGTGCACAGGTTTCCTCACGATGTTTTCCTTATATCATCTTAACTACTCATCGAAAACTTTGGATGAGTTATGCTTTTCTGAGTGTTAAAGGCTATATACAACCTCCGGATTCAATCCCGGGTTCGATTCCTAGTGGGGTTCTATCGGTACCCGGTTTGGTTGGTGGTAGGTCATTTTCTATGTCCGCCTGGCTATCTACCACCATGTCACCTAAAACAGTGCGTACGCTTACCATCTACCGGCCGTCACCATCAGGTTAGGTTAAGGTCAAGTGCAAACCGTAGTGCATCATACATTTAAATAAATACGTAATTACGAAAAAAACTTTGTCATCCACCTGGAAATGTGCACAAACTTTTGAAGCAGAACGCAACTGTACATACCCCAAAAATATATAGGTATGAAACATATACATCCATTTCAACATAAATATATAGTAAACTAATTTGGAACTAAGTTGCGTCAGTTTGGTGTTGCCAGCAACCATCAAGTGTTGGCGTAACGTCATCGTTGGCCTATGTAGCGCATAGATTATGCCACACTCAGAAGTCTCTAGTTAATTTGATACCGTCTATGAACATGACTTGCATTATTGGAGCACAACCATGATACTTTGCTCCAAACTTCGATATCATAACTGTAGCTTGGTACCAAAGTGGACATAGAAACTTCCCTTGCCATCAATCAAATCTAGTACCGATAAGCCGAGGGCTATGTCCAATATCTCAATATGATTTTCATTGTGAATTTTGTTTTTCCTGCAGTGAACAGAACACATGGGAGCCGATTGAGAACATGGCTACATGCAAGCATCTTCTAGAAGCATTCGAAAAGCAGCTGGCGCGGCAGAAAGAGCTCAAGGCATTGAGAGCACAGCAACAACAACAGAATTCTATACAGGTGAGTTGTGAACCTGAATCACAGACACAACTGACATCAAGTATAGTTTTTTCAGTGTATTGGCAGATATATATATAAACTGGTTTTATGTTTTCATCAGGTCAAACAAATAAGCACTCCATTACCTCAAGTTGTGAAGCAGGTTGTCAAAAATACCGAAAGTCCCGCTCTGACGCCTACAGGGTAAGGAATTAGTTCATATATTAGCACTGCTACAGAAAAATTAAGAAAACAGTATACGTAAGAAGTTTTTAAAATTAATATTTCACATTTAAAATTGAAACCAATTAATTTTTTTATATTAAAATAATTAGACGACTAGTCTCCATCTACCTTCTCGCTATTTATTTTTAACCCCCGACGCAAAAAGACTAGCAGTCCACTCACATTATTAAAAACCGAAAAGAAGGTAAAATCTGTTATACAGACAAAAGACTAAATATATATGGGGTTATTCGAAAATTTTCTCAGTTTCTACAGGTTTTTCGAAGTTGCAAATTTGAATTCACACTACCTTAACAGATCCATACAACACCAAAAATGCACAACTACATCACACTTTGCTAATTTAGCCACTTTTTTATCTATTTCTGACGGCCTATTATGCCTTTTACTGAATGATTTATCATTACAACAGTCGTCTACAACGTTCGAGTAAAGTACGCGCCCTGGATCAAGTGAAGGCGTGGTGCGGCGCAGAGGATGAACCTTCCGCCAAGAAGGTGAAGAGAGAAGCTTCCAGTGAAGATGAGGACTACTCGGATCCAGACACTAAACGTTAGTACCTGCAATACAACCATTGTAGCTTTACTACAAGTTGTAAACATTTGGGTTCATACTAAAATTTAAAATCAAATAAATATTTAATTTCAAAGTAGGATTCAAATTTATTTGTCCGAAGTAGGTTTTACAAATACATATGTGATGTTCAAATTTAAATTTATGCACAGCTACTTCTCGTCTGAGACATTCAAATTTTTAATATTAAAAAAAGCAAAACTTAACATATTTATACTATATTTTGCAGCGGACAGGAAGGTACTGAATGGACAGTCGTCGCCGAAATCATCCCTTGACCCTGAGCTGGTGAAGTCTCTCGGCCTCGGCGGGAAGGGCATGCCCAACATAAAGGGCGTCATCAAAGTGGACCCTAAACACATGCCTAATCTCAGCACTGGTGCGTTCATTATCGATACATGTGACCCCCTTATTTAACTTATAACACCTGCTTTATAACTTTTGAGCTCCTATAGCTCAAAATGCCTTGCTGTGGCTTTCTTGATTTGGTTGCAACCCTTTATTTCGTCCCTTTAAAATAAAATCGGATTATCTTGATAGACATGTTTCATCCGCATGTATGTTAACTTGGTAATGATAACTTGGAGAAATGAAATTGAATACAGTTTTTTTGAACCTTACAAAAGTTTGTATGTTCATCTGTTTCCTCATATTCATGTCGTATTTTGACAAACCAGGTATTATATTGGAAGCTTTATGCTCCTCCACGAGTTGTAGGATGTATGACGTCACATAAATCCAATATGGCGGCGTTTGAAGGACATAAAGTGCTACCAAAAAAATAATCAAAGATTTAAATGTCTCCTTTTTTGAATTAGTACTTAATAAGTTTTGTGGGGGAAATGGTAGGTAATGCGACTGTGTAAAATCGTTTGCGCAGAGGAGCCTTAATACGTAATCACTAATCAACTGACAGTTTGAAATACGTTCCCTCTATTTGTTCCAGGGGTGTACATAATGTCGAAGAGCTCTGGCATCATGAAGATAGACTCGCCCGGGAAACTTGGCCCCGGATTGAACATCGATCAGGATGTCATCAGGAAACAGATAATGGCTGCTAAACAGGTTAGTCACTGCTGACAGCAATTAACTTGATGTTTCTGAGTGAACGCACTTTCCATTAAACTGTCTTATAGTCACCATCAGGTGAGATCAGGTAAGACAAGTGTAAACCCATTCTCAATTCAAAATATTAGATTTTAGGAACGGCTAGAAGCCAAAAGACAGCGAAACCCTAATGATGTTGGTTGATGTAGTTTATTGTATTTTTAAGAAAAAAGGCACCTCAGTAATCTATACTATAATAAAAATGTAGAATCAATTTGTATAGTACATAGAAAATATTTTTTATATACTGAAATAAGCTAAATTTTTAAATATCCTACCAACTTCCGGTGTTCCTAGATAGATCGTCGCTTACTATCAGGCGCAATTGTAGTCAAGTAACTAACTCTTTTACACTCGTTACGTTTCAAGCAATTTTTTTCTAACAGTTGTAATTTGTTTCAGAAGAAGGTTGAGGAGACCAAGAAATTATCACCTTCCCGTACGCCTGTAGCACAAGTAAGTTTAAATTATAGTTGAATCTTACCGCTGAGTTTCGCAGCACGCAGTCGCTATTCTTACTCCTAAAGCATTACGTTCATCGAGGTATGTCTCTGATGATTGACACTTGAACTTTTTACTCTTCAAGCTATATTAGCGACTTTAATTTTTCAACAGGAAGATTTATCGTAGATTTAATTGTTGTAGGGTAAAAAGGCGTTGTCTACGCCGTTTTACTCGCAACCCAGAGGTCCCGGGTTCGATTTCTAGCGGGGGTACTTATAGGATTGGTGGCTTTCTACGGTATAGCTAAATCACAACCGGACACTTACAAATGTCTTGATATGTGTTCCTATTCCCATACATCGAAGGGATGGCGTTATACACGCGTGTGTGAGTGAGTACACTTGAGCGGGTCACTTTACTTGCGAAGAGAGGTGAGGTGGGAGGCGGTGAACGTCCGTTCTGTACTACTATATGAATCCTGTGCCCAAATAACCTTTTGCTATTAATGTGTCCAGGTAAAGAAGACGTACGCGTCTGGCGGACAACAGGTTACAGAAAAGACGATAATAACGCCGTCCGGACAGAAGATCATCCAGCGGACCATCCAGCGGCCGAACACACAATCTGACGGCAAGAGTCCTGTCACTATACTCAACAAGAAGTTAGCACAGGTATGTGTGTACATGAAGCACTACATGATCATAATAATCATCAACCGGGAAACGTCCACTGCTGGGCATAGGCTTCCTTCATGGTATGTCACATTGACCAGTCCCGAGCCACTTGCACCCAGCGACTCCCCCATCCTTAACCAGGTCTTCGGTCCATCTATTAGGGGGACGGCCCGGTAGACGTTTCCTCGTACGTGGTCGCCACTCGAGATACTCCCCATCGGTTATCGGTTTTTCGAGTGATGTGGCCTGCCCATTTCTACTTCAGCTCACTGACTCGTCGAGCTATGTCGGTGATCCTTTTTCATCTACAGATTTCTTCAGTCCGAATTTTATCACGTAGAGAAATTCCGAGCATAGCTCCTTCCATTGCTCGCTGAGTAACTTTAACTTGTATATCCGGCCCACAATAAATGACTACATGTCGGTTACTTGGTAGTTATTACATCAATAGAGAGGAGAAAAATACCTCACTCAATATTCACAAACAATATTATTAATAACACGAATCTGTTCTCGCAACCTGGAAAATTGAATGCGTAGTTAAAAAGTTTTTATATGTATTTATTACGCATTGCACAATGTTGAATGACATGTTACTAGGGTGACAGTCTACTGCGGAGAGGGGGTGGGACGCCGCGCGGTCGAGGTCGGGGCGCGTTCGCCGTGACCACCTCCGGCGGGAACCTGGTGCGCGTACGAGACAAGGTCCAGCCGGTCATCGAATTTGAACAGGTCAGATATTATAAATCAAGTCTCAAACAATAACAACAGCGGGACACCTAGCGAGAAAGCATGCAATTGAATCACAAAAGGCGCGAAGAGGACGACTTTCACGTTCACTGTTGACATTAAAATATTTTCAACATATGTACAGTATAAAAAGGTCTTATGTACGTATATGCATGACTGGTTTTTGGGCACGACATTTCGCTTTATCGCTGACTCTGCTGCTTATTTAAAACATCTAACTGCAGCGCAGGTAACATTCAAATATTTTGCACAGTCGGACGGGTCGTCAGAATCGGACGGGATTGAGGATCCGTTCCCCACGGACTTGGGTCCGGTGCCGTCGCCTAGTCCCGAGCGTGACTTGACGCTGTGTCCGCTGACGGGCAAGCGCCTGGCGCGCGCCGAGGGCGAGCCGACCCCCCCACCGACCCCGTCACCACCGCCCACGCCGCCCCCGCAGCAGCCACATCCCACCATGCTTATGAAGGTAATGCAATGCGATCCTTATACAGGATAACACATCAGGCTAGTCGGGCGAGGGAGGATCGCACAAAGTCTTCGCCCTCTAAATTTGGTAAAGGTTTTATCAATGTCGATTTGGAAGTAGAATATTAAACTTTGTAAATCATTCTTACCGTCTCCTTTAATTGTGGCTGACAACTGGTCTGTAGTTTCGATTGTATTTATGAAGGTAACTTGTTGGATCAAATGTTGTTTTGTTTGGCAAGACTCCTTCCTTGGCTACTAGTTCTAGCTACTACTAATTCGGTTTATTATTTTACAAGTTTGTCTAAAATGTGACTCACTTAGAGATGCAAATGTTTCAGATTTAACTACAGACTTCTTACTAAACTAACTTTTCTAAATTATATATTTTCCTGAAAAAAATTACTTCCAGAAAATTACATACCATTTAGTTAGTAGTTTAGAAAACTGTAGATTAAGATTTATATATTTTTAAAAATTTAAAATACAGTTTAGATTATAAAATTCACAGGTATTTAGTATATAAAGCGGAATGTAATTTTATTTTTAAAGATTTATATTAATTCATATAGTATACTTGCTTCTTTTAAAATTTTGCAAAAAATGTAGTTATCTAAAGTAAGGCCAACGATACGAGATAAAGGGGTTCAAAAGATTTTTATTTGAATAAATTATAAATAAATTTTAAACTCTCTATTCTAATCATTGTTGTTTGTATTACACAAAGATGATTCGTCGGAAGAGACCGAATCAGCCATAATAATAACAAAAAACTAAGCAAATACGGAAACGAAAAAATACGTATCACTTCTAACGCAATCCAAACAGGAATGAACTTGTTACAAAATAAATGGCGAACCAAATGTTGAAAACTGCTGTACTGACTGCTTTCCGAATACCAATTTTACCACGAATCCCGCAACCAACTAACGCCATTATGCGTACGAGAGATAAGGACAGAGATAGTAATCGCTCGCTATCGCTTTACAACTGAGTAGCGGTCCGATTGTTTACGTATTATTTCTCGTCTCGTTGGCCTTACTTTACAAATAACATTTCACCCTAGAAAATTAATGTAACTAACATACAACACAAAAGTAAACTACATATAGATGTAATTATTATAATTTAGAAATAAAATGTAAAAGATTACAGGTCTAAAGCATAACTGAGTCTGATCTTAAGGTAAAAAATAAATAAAAATCTTAAGGTATGAGAGCGGTACGGGTGTTTACGGAACGTCAAACGAAGCCAGACTGAAGTCGAACAGAACAGACTTCGTTATGCGTTATACCTGTATTTAGTTGAATGACGTTTACCTGTGTGATCAAACCCAAGACTCGATTCCAAGTCAATCAACTAGGCCACTAAATACATCTGCAACAATTGTATAATGTATTTATATGTATTGACAAGAACATTGTGCATGGTTTTGTGTCAGGTGGAGATGTCCCCCGGAGGCACGACGGGTATGCTCGTGCAGGGAGATGGCGCCCAGCAATCGTTGCCGGTGCTCACAGATGAAGACGGCGTACGTATCTCATTGGTATAAAATATATTATTAAATCAATAAAGACCTGAATTTTACGGTTACTTTCATTGTCATTATGTGTCACGGGGAATGATTATTCATTCCCATCATCCATCATGTAGGTATTATTATCTACATGATGGAGGATGGTTTGGGTATTTCAGCAGTGGGATCTTGTACTATTAATATATCACTCTGTTTAGATATTATTTTATTCCTCAAGTGGTTTAATTCAACAAGATCAAAGCTATTTTATTAATTATATATTTAAAATCGCGAAATTCCGGTCTTTTAAAACTAAACCTGTAGTTTTATAGTAGTGTTGCCTTTCGTTTAAAAAAGATGTATGTTTGTCTCTGTTCCTTCTCATGGTCTTAAGAGATATTTATTTTTACCTTATTAAAAAATAGGTATGTCTAGTTGAGAAGTACAAAAGGTTTTTCCTCTGATGAAATGTGTGACTGTCAATAATGTGATGACATTATGGTCAAATTAAAAACTCATTATTTCATGGGGACTTGGTAGAAAGTTTCGAAGGAAACAAAATCATATTTTCCGTTGGTTCTAAGAACATAATATTAACTTTTATTAAACTGTAAAAATCGGAAAAGGCCAACAATACTATTGAACGTTGCTTTACTCACTGAATTTTAAAAATGTGTAAAACTTGTACCTGGCCAGACTGAGGTGAAAGTGGAAGCTAGCACAGTGAAGCACCTCCTTGAAGAGAGTATAGGTGTGGAAGAAGGCGAGGAAGTCAGTTTGTTGCAGACAGGACACCCGCCCATCATGATCAGAGGGGAGGATGGAGTGCTGTATCAGGTCAAGTGTCTTTATATTTTGTCACGCTTCACACATACACAACAGAACACTAGTGCGAACATTTTCGTACGACACATAAGACTGGTTTGGTTCTGACAACTTACGACATGGTAAAAAATTGAGCGTGCCAATCAAAGTGTATTCCCTTTCCCCCTACACACCTCATTACTTTGACTGAATTTTTAGACATAATGAACATTCTCCGTCTCGTGGGTCTTTGGTTATAGTCTGACCGCTACCACTGTACCTCGCCCTAGTTGCGACAGGCGTTGTGGTGGGTGGGAACGGGAGTGCGACGAGCGAGGTGGGGGAGAGATAGCGTTGTAATAACGTCTTTCCCTGCGTCTCGCCGCGCACATACCTATGGTACAGCAGACTATAGAAATCAGTTAGATACAATTTTAAAACTGCTCATAGATCCTGATGCAACTGCAATTTTACAGTGGTTATTACCATATACTGCTTGGTCCCAATTTTAAAATATATTGATTCGCGAGTGTCGTAAAAAGAGATCAAGGGAATCCAGGGCACACCCCGGACACTGTATAGAAATATCGTGATGGGAATAGGTACGAATTCCCATACATTGAACGGATTAAAAAGCGATCAACTGAACTCTTTGTTCACCTTGCTTGTTTTAAATCGACGAACTTTTTGCAGCAAATATTTGCCAGTTTTTGCCCCACAATTTCACAACAATTTTTAAATTTAGTGTCAGAAAGAGCTAAAATCTAAAATATTCAGTTTTATATGAAGTATTAATTATTATATGCCATTGGGCCACGGAGACGGAAAGGTATTGGTACGAATTGGTCATTGGAAAGATTGAAGAAAGAGGAAATATTAATGTGAATTATATTTGAACACGCTTAGTACGAAAGACAACCAATAGCATTCGAACTTTCCATTTTTTATACAGAACAGCAAAGCGCGCGATACCACCCTCTAGGGATCTAGTGGTCTCAAAAATAAATCTTTTTTCAGGTGGCCGGCGAGAATGAGGCGGGTCAGACGTTACTGGTCGCCGCTGAAGGAGTGGAGGGCGCCGTCGAGGGGGAGGGAGACGGAGATGGCGTCATGTACGTCGCCAGGGATGACTCGCAGGTAGGATTTATACAAACACAATACATGTTCTTCAAGGATCAGATGGACTGACGTCATTAACCTTAAAAATTTACGTCATACACGTAAATTGAAACGACATATACGTGAACTGGTAAAAACAAAACCATTTATAGGTTATGCAAAGCCCAAATGAACGTTTTCCAAGGTGTTAGATCACCTTTTAAATGTTTACCACAAACCAAAGTTCGCCACTTGAGATGATATGCGTTTATTCATTTCGGGGAGACATTGACTAGGACGCAAGGCATTCATGAGTAAAATCAAAGTGGAAGCGATTAACACTTTCAACGTTAGTATAGTTTACCACCTTTGTTGAATATGTTATAAGACAAGCTGATGGGTTTTCTATAAATTTAAATGATTTAATGCTATTGTGATACTTGTTGTAGGACGTTCTAGCAATCGACCCGTCTCAGCTGGCGCACCTGATGCCGGGCGGGGAGTCTGCACCCGCGCTGCAGCAGGTGGCGGTACACGTGGAGGGAGAGCCCGGCGAGGATGCCACGCAGGTCATCGCACAGCTCGTGCAGGCCGACCTACCGTCTCCGGGTCAGTATACCATACATACAAACATTCTATACACGACGCGCACCTGATACCGGGCGGAGAGTCGCCTTACTGGAAACGAAGCTGAACTAGCTTTCTGATTTTGTAGACTATTTTATCTTTATTTTATCCCGATAATTACATGTAACAACACAACTAAATATGTCCTATTTGTCCGCAGGTGGCACTCGGCGGGTAGTGTTACTGCTACCAGACGGCAGTTTCACTATGACTGAACTCGACAAAGAACAATACGAGTCTATTACAGAAGGAAGTAAAGTAGAGTGAACAAGAGACGCTTTGCTCTGAACTATTATTACCATAGTTGGACTGTGGTTTAAGCCCGTTGTGTTCAAAGACAAACGAGAACACTTCTTAGATGAATGTGGGTATATTTGACATTTACAAGTGTAAGTTAAAACTCAAATTAGTTACGCCTCTGAATATCAGTTGAGAGTTCATTTTAAACACTGCTTATAAAGGCGGAACTTTTTATGTTTCCGTGCTCAAACAATGAATTAACGCTTTCAATATCAATCAATGTGAGCTGTCACAAGCCTGCAGTTTATCTCACCCCAGCTGAATCTAAATACATCGAATTTGTTTGTATTTTAATTTCATATAGCTTTTTTTTTCGTTTCCATCTTTATAATGTAACTTTCACGTCAAACGTTCATGTTGCGCCGCACCTGTCGTAGTTCTTGGTAACACTCCGATCAAAGTTGTGCGCCGCGCCCCGCGTTTCTTTCTGTTAAAAAACCCCATTAAATATTCCAGGTTCCAGTGAACTCGTGATTAAAAAAACACGGTCGCGATAATGTAACTCCATTTTGTAAATGAATATTGAGCATCTGACAAACTAATGAATATGGTTGAACATTCCATTTTTTTCTTCAGAAATATTTACAAAGGAAATAATTTTTCCAAATTCGAGCATTTGTAGTTTGCAAGATAAATTCGCTGTGACAGAGACACCAGAGACATCGTTCCTGTTTTTTTCATCGGGTGTATTTACTATAATAATAACTAATAATGCAAGTTAGTGTAAAAATGAAACTCCCGCTCCAGAAGCGTTCAAGGTCACGATTATAGCCTGTTTGACGTTTTCTTCGACAACAAGTGAGTGCACGTGCATGTTGCGGCCGTTCTCTTCTGTCAACGTATATGTATCATCCCTAGCAGGATGGGGGGATTGCGGGGTGAGAGGTGAAGTAGGTGTAGGAGTGTGAGGCGACTATGTGGCACGCACTTAATAGATTTCATTATAGACTAATATTATTAGTCACTCTTACAGTATTACCCTATTCATCATTAAAATTCCAAAAGCTATCAACTATAGCTCAACAAACAAAACTCATACGCATAAATACTTTACTGGCGAATTTAATGCGGAGATTTATCATCAAATAGAAAATTGTTTTAGGGAGCCATTCATAAAATACGTTTGCATACAGGGGAAGTGGTATCGCTTACTATGTCAAACCGTGACGTTTGCAGTTTATCAAACAATTCTTCGTTAATGTTGTCTTGATTTTTAAAGCTTTATTGAATCTTTTCTTTCGTGTAGCTTTCGTGATCTAATATTTAAAGGGAGGTCACAAAAAGTGTGACGCAGGGTGACAAAGATGTCAACAATGGCGAAGTTTAACGTAACGTAGTTTATGAAAGGCCCCTACATTCACTCGCCTATTGAAAATTTAAGTAAGATAAATGTAAAGCTAGTACTATGATGAGATGCCGCCATATTGCGGAATTTCGTTGTAACTAATACTTACTAAAATAAAACTAAATAAATTTGTTTCTTGTTATTCATGCATTGTATCTTCCTCTTGACAAAACTCGTATATTCGGTCAGGCATTAGTTTTTTATGGTACCACTTCCAGTTGCGATCTTAGATTTAAGAATCCACTTTTGTTTAAGCTGATTTTAGTTTATAAAAACATGAGATGTCCTTATTATACATTAACTCATAAAGTCAGTTTGCGGAAAGGGTTCCAAAATAGATCGTTTGATTACTATGAAAATGTGACCAGTTTATCTATAGATAGACCACATAATATTTGCGCTTGTTTTATAAGTGTAATAAGGACAAACCGTAAGGAAGTTATATGCTAAGGGCACTTGCACACTTGAAATACATAAAGCATGAATTTCAACAGGATGCACAGCTTGTTGAAATTTATACCTTTTCGCCTTTTGCCTATATTAGGGATTCCGTACCCAACTGGTAACTAACGGGACCCCGTTACTAAGGCTCCGCTGTCCGTCCGTCTGTCTGTCAGCGGGTTGTATCTTACTATCCATAATATAATAGGTAGACAGCTAAAATTTTCTCTGAACGTGTATTTCTATTGCCACTATAACAACAAATAATAAAAATAAATTTAAAACTACGCGAACGAAGTCGC
The DNA here is from genome assembly GCA_910589575.2 of Carcina quercana. Lineage (NCBI taxonomy): Eukaryota > Metazoa > Arthropoda > Insecta > Lepidoptera > Depressariidae > Carcina > Carcina quercana. The sequence goes on from OU342439.1 coordinate 5,611,107, forward strand.
GGGCTCCAACTAGTTTAAAATAAAAGGGAGCTCCCCTTTACAAATTTATTTTTATTATTAGTAACTTGGTGGCTCGGGACCGGTCAATGTGGTGTACCATGAAGGAGGTCTATGTTAGGCAGTGGACGGCTGATGATGACTACAAACTTAATTTTGCAGTTGAAAGTCATACCTCAGGTATGCAATTTAACTGCAAAGTAAAGTTGGTTTTGCTTGAGAGAAGGGTCACATTCGCGATTTATAATAAATATAAGCGTCGCCATTTAGTGGCATGCGTAAGTGCAGGGTTCGGTGCATTATTTAAGATTTTTAGTATGTCAATTATTCATATTCTGTACGGAGCCCTCAGTGCGCGAGTCCGACGCGCACTTGTCCGGTTTTTTAAAATCATACCGCCCTAAAATCAAAGTGAACGTCAAGCCTACTAATGGTAACCTATATTTTTTATCATTATTTGATTAACCCAAGTGTGCGCCTGCTGTGAAATGTTCACTTCCATTAATTATCTATTGTATAAGTATATCAGACAATGTAATGTAAATATGGGTTTGCAAATGTACATTATGTAGAGCGCGAGAATGTGACATGTGTGACTGTAGTTTTCTTTATGAATTTGTTCATGTAGTATAAAACGATTACATATTATTTGATTCCTTTGACCGTATCCTGATATATTTAATGTAATATAATTTTGTTTTACATCAGGAATGTAATGTAATTTGAAATAAATATTTACAAAGACTGCAGTTTTTCAATCTAGTTAACGAGTTCCCGCCCCGGCTTCGCTTCGTACTTGATTTTGTTGTACTTTATAATTCACTTGAATATATAATTTAAATGCAAAGAAAAGTTTCTAGATCTGGCACAAGTATGAAAAGTATAATTTTTAATGATATTAAAATCGCATTTACTCTTGCAATACTTTCTCTTGTACAAAGAGTATATAATATACTACGTAATAGTACAGTATGTGTTTCACTGAGATCAAAAAGGTCGAGAGTGTAGACAGTATACCACAAAGCACATATAAGTATACAGACAGTGCTTTATGCAGTATACAGACAGTTCACAAACTATATAGAAAATCGTTTATATATAAAATGGCTGTAAGATGTAACGATCATTGCCTAAACTAAAATGAGTAATGATAAAACAATAATAAAAATCTGTCAAACTACAACTACGTTGGATTACTTAAGAAGAAGATAGCCTTCCCATTCGGGAGAATTTAAATAAAAAAAAACTACGTTGATTCTTGGCGCGAACTTGAATAATGCTGGTTGATTGCAATTTTTCGTAATTCGTTAATAATACTGTTGTGTGTTTTTTGTGTTATAATGGTGTGATATAATGCAAAAAGTGTCACAGATGGTGTTATAGTATCATTTACGCAAAATTGTGAAGGTCGTCGCGCTCGAAAGGGTTTACCATGTCGAATACATTCGGCATATGGATTCTTTCGAATTATGTTGAAACCAAGGCTGGCCTTTGAAATTCTCGTAAAGAATCGTCAAAACAAGCGATAAAGTGTACACGTTTTATTGAGAAAACTAAAGAAAAGATATGTTACGAGTAGGCTGTATGGATTTGTTCCATTGCCTTCCCATTTGGGAGAATTAAACTACTACTAATACCTGCTTTACGTCAAAACAAAAGCAATCAAAGGATAACTATTAACAATACTTTTTAACTATTATTAGTGCACAGTGCACTATATATGTATGTACTATATTAGTGTAGCGCTAAACTGTACTGCTGGTAATTTAATTAAATAAAAGTAATGTTTACCAGCTCAGCGATAATTACTGTAGAATGGATAAAGACATCTACTGCACCTTCTTCTTTGAGGAGTGTAAAACAAATCGCAAGAGACTTTTCGAGGAGGCGATATTCCACGCAAAGAATGGCAAAGTGTTGTACATCCTACGCGAAGAATTAAATGAACTTCCAGATTTATCTCAAGACCTAACTTCTGTGAATCGACATTACATGAAAATGATCAGTTTTCTGTACGCCAAAACGTTAAAATCTTTGATAGAAAGTATATCAAGTCTATCTGAATGGCAGAATGTGCCTTCTACAATAATATTAGATGATCTCTATGATTACTGCAGCAAAGGTGACATTCAAAATGCTTGCTGTCTTATTGCATTTTTAACGGATACTGCCAGGAGCTGCGCTTTTGCTCTAAAATGCACATGTAGATTATATGTCTGTGTTAGTAGAGAAGTTGTTGGAGATGAGTACTGTAATACTTTAATTGAATTGTATGGAAGTGCGTAAAAAATAAACTTGTAATATAAGAAAGTGTTCAGTGTCATCAATTCATCATCTGCCAGTAAAATAAAAATTATCCATTAATAGCAGGATGCACAGGTTGCATAATGAGTACTAGTGGAAGTCCTGAAATGTGCAGACTTTGTAGAGCAGAAAAGGTGTAGATTGCAAAAGGAGTTGATCTCAAAATATACTGATAGCAAAATGTGCAGGTTTCATAACCAGCAATGTCATTACTGGATACATTTAGTTTACTTACTACACATCTAGTGGGTGGGTGTTTCCATTTTTTCTTGGTGACTCGACCTATGAGTGAGTGAAGATGGTTAACTAAACCCACAGAGTGAGTGGTGTGGGGCTGATTACTAAAGTTTTGCATGAGAAGTAGCCAGAGCATAAAATATAATTTCATCAGAAAGTTAAAATGTTATTTTACGTTTCATCCAATATCAGTATATTATAAAGAAAAGTAGATCTGGCAGAAGTATGGGGGTAAATATTCCTTCTCTAAGGCAAAATAATTAAAAAAATTGCTAGAAGCCTTTGCGCTCTGTACATCCTGCTTTTAATCCAAAATCTTTTACCATCAATGATGACAACCCTAAATTTAATATGCAACTGTTTTCTCTCATATTCTTTACTGCACCATTTAATTTTGCTGATGATTTTTATTTCCTGATACATCATTTATATTTTACCATTATATTTATGAATTTAAAAAAAGAACATAGATTTAATTTATTTATTCTTGGTTGTATTCAATTGGCATATTGAATTTGTTCATTAGAAGACTTAGGAGGTACAAAATTCTGTTGATTATAGTTTTAAGTTTTCACTATTTGATATATTTAATGACAGGTTTACTTACTGCTTACCTGTAAATGATGCAGGAAGGAGTCGTGGGTGCTCTAGATACAGTGGTAAAATTTTAGCTAGGCAGACTTACCATGCATAGGTAATATCCCACACCGAATGAATAGTACATTCGGAACACAACATTGTAACATTAAAGAAATATTAGTTTTCTAAATATTATCTACTGAATATTGGACTTGGCTTTCAATTTACTGGATGGTGCCAGACTAAGGTAATGTGGTAATTTATTCAAAATAGATTTTAATTTATCAGAATCATCTCCAATTGCGTATCCAATTATTTCCACAGCTGCTCACCTCAGCAACTGCTTATAACAATTGCCATATACTTGAAATTTAGAATAATGATTGGCCATCTTTATTGCAAGTAAATAGATTTCAAAAGGGGACTTTATGTATGTGGTTTTAATGTCTAATAAAGATATCAATCTCTTTATCTCAAAAGTATACATTCTGAACTTGTAATTAGAGATATTGCAGTTGTATCAAACTAGCAGTTTTTAAAAATTAACAAAAATCCTTTGGACCTGAAAGGAACTTCACAGTTTGTTAATTTGACTCCATACATGGCCACTTTTATTATTATAATCACAACCTGTATTGATTTGGAGACATGAAACAAAATGAACTAAAGGAGTATAGGTGTCGAACTTTCTAACTTTACTATGGTCCCTATTGGAAAAAGGTACTTATTTATTATAAATACTATGAGTAAACTCATTAAGCAAAAATAAAAATGATAACACTCAATAAATGAGATTTATTTACATGAATATATATAACAAACATACCAAATAAATTAATGGATAGGATACATACCAACCACAATGATAAAGTATCAGAACAATACAAATAGATCACCTAAACTTCAACACAATGTAAAGTAGGAAAAAGACGAAAATTGAGAAAAGAAACAAGTAGAAAATATAGTAATTGTGATTTCCTTTCCCGAGCCGAAGTACTCTGCCCATAGTTTTGCCAAGGAAGCCTGAACTCCTGTCCACATCATCGTCGAGACCTCGTAATAGTTTATCCTGATAGCGGACTTCATTTCCTATTTCTATTGACATGTGTTTGAGTGTGGTGATCTTTCCACCGAGTTCCTCCGCCATTCTCTCGTTTTCTCTTTCAATGATATCTTCTGTCGGTGCCCGTGGCACGGGCTGATACTGATAGCCATCCCGGGCCCGCCGCATGTTGCTACGCCCCGCCGTTTTGCTGGTAGTTTCTGTCTTTTATCAAAGCTTCGGTGCTTATATTATTTAAAGACAATGCAACGTATTTTCGCTTATTTATTGGCTAGTTATTACGTTTAAAGAGACTAGCACTTGTAAAATAGTATCCTATTATAATTTTTTGGGACTGTTTGTTGTCTACTTGGCTTTTTAATTTGCGTAAGTTTATTAAAAATCAAAAATATGATTTCATTTAAAATTTTGACATTTGTTTGACAAATCATCAGCTTGCGTTTTGCTACTTGTGTCAAGTTGGCGTTTGGTTTATGCGTTGTTGGTTTGTATTGTTAAAGAACTGGCTCTCCGCTACGCTATTGATAATATATAATTCAACCCGAGCATAAACAAATCTATTATATACTGCCGACGTGTGCACTACCGACTTTTCGTATGTACTCTGTGCACTCTGTGCTACCGACTATGGACGGTAGCGCTTGATGTAATTTGTTGCATTTTAAATTCATACTTTTTATGCTGGTCTATGCTAAATCAGGGGCCTTATCGTCTAACTCCAACACCTATCGCAAAACCTTTGAAAGGTATCGTGGATTTTATCTATAGTTAGATCATATCTTTATTAGTTGTACGTATCATGTAATACGTCGAATGGTAAAATAAGACTGCAACATTATTATCAGTACGTCGATTTTTTTCTCGTTAAATACAATTTTTTAAAACTAACAACTTTTTTTCCGTCGAGTACAGATCCATTAGTTAACGGAATTGGTGCTCTTTTTTACGCGCGAACCTGTCAAAAGACAGCGCTGTTTTACAAACTTCTAATATCGGGACAATGCGTGAATTATAAGTTATGATTATTCATTTCGCGGGCTCTTTACTGCACTAGACTTACATTAAATATATTAAATGTAACCCACGACCATTATTTAAAAAGATTATGGGAACAGTAACTTGTATGGAAAATGAGTAGAAAGGACTCACCTTAATGGTTCAGGAAAGGGACTTGTATCATATATTATATATCTGTGGGTTCTGAAAAACTCAGGGAACAGAAAAAAAATGAAATTCAGGTAAAATTAACGTTTTATTACACCATGGGTTTATAGGGTTTCCTACCCAAAGAATAACCAACGGGTGTTAGCGGAACCTTATTACTAAGCTTCCCTGTCAGCGGGCTATATCTCATTATCCTTAATAGGTAAACGACAGTTGAAATTTTATACAATTTAATTCAAGGCTTATCAGCTCTAACCCGGTAGTGCACTTCGTGTAAATTTATTTCAAGTTAATGAACTATCTAGACTTCCGCACTGACGCCTTTCTGACCCAATGTAAACCTGACAGTGCTGAACCTGATTTTGAGCTTCAGTTTACACAAAGACCGGATTTACATCGGTTCAGTAGCAGAGTTGGAAGTGAAGGCAAGTCAGCGCTGATCCGGTCATCGACCTGCCCTGCAGCAGAACAAAGGAGTTGAGAGAATATTTTCAAAATGTTCAATTTAATAAACACTTTAGGTAAAAATAATAATAAAACGATACAAGTACTTTTTATATTTTAATTCCTTACCTTGTACAACATTAAAAATTAAATTATTTTTATACATTTGGTTACAATCTTTCAGAGTTAAATTTTAAAATCGGTGATGTATGTACACATATGTTAAACTAGTTCCCCTTTAGTGGAAGCCCTTAATTAACACCAAACGTAAAATAAAAACTAATTTTAATTTTATGAAGACCTTATTTTACGCGGGTGGCCCAAGAAGTTACGTCCAATAAATATTTCTTTAGTTACTTACTAGTTTCTGTACTTTCTGAAAGCCATAATTTATGTATTGAATTATGAGTAGAAACACTATGTGCCCATCGTGGTTAAGCGTTAAATAAATAAATATTTACATTTTACTCAATTATAATTTTCCCTACTGCCCAAAACTACTGAAAATACATGTCATTTAATGGAATCGAGTCAAAATATACAAACTGACTGTACTTTCATGTGCATTTTTGGGGTAATAAATAGCACTTCAGTTCAAATTGAATAATGTTTTCGTAGGATTTTAAAACAACCACATAAGATGTTATATATATGTATACATGTCAACATATAAAGGCAAAATTTTACATAACAGGATGAATAAATTAATGCCAGTCTTATGACACAGCTATTTATGATACATAGTGTCACGGAGCTTCTCGAACAGTCTAGAGATAATGAAAAAGAGTAGGATCCCTCTATCCCCTTCGTGTCGGATGGCAACAGATGATAGAGTGGAAAGCTCTAATAAATTACATAAGGATTGTCAAGTGCTAAAGGGAGACCAATCCATCTATCTCTTTCGTGTCGAATAGCAACAAGATTCAGAAAATTGAAGTCACTGCGAAGGATCTAGAAACAATACCGGGTGTATATAGGCGTGAGCAGAGCTTCGACGACATATGAGTAGAGTTCAGTTCTAAATAAACAGCGATTTAAAGTGAAGAAACGGAAACCGGAAGAAATTGTAGAGCGAAAGTACAGTCGAGGTGGATAAGTGATAGTGTACTAGTGTGTCACGTGTTGTCAGTATCGACAGATCGGCATCAGTAGTGCCAAAGGACTCTGTACGTAGAATCCAGTGACGGACACAGTGCAGAAGATTTGGGACTAGAGCAGGGACGCACTCTGTTTTGTGATTTTAAAGATTGGTTTGTGGACCTGTGCTAACAATAATCTCCGGAACTTTGGGCTCGTGTTTCTCTTCCATCTCTCGAACTTGGAGCCCGCAACAATATGAATGTTAAGAATTACACATATATAGTATATCACAAATTGATAATATTTGTAGCTGTTAAAATGAAATTGACTGAAAACATAATATTTGCTGAGGTGATAGAGGGTCTTTATAATACTTTGAGTTTAGACGTGTGATAAAATAGTCCGGAATCGTCGATAAGTAAAACCTTGAGAGAGTTCATCATTACTATGTAGAAAGTGACAAATACACAGCTTTAAATACAAGTCAATATCTCAGAGTGATAAGAGTCTATTTTGGCTCTTTACAATACTAGCCTAAGGCCCAACGCTCAATGGAAAGGTGCGGCAGAGGCGATACTTACAGGCTGTCAAGTATAAGCTGGCAAAATATGGCGGTGCTTGCAGCCCTCTTTTGCTCTATGTTTGCATATATTCACGGAATTATGATTTCTTTGTATTGTTAATTAATTTTTTTCGCACTTTGCCTTCATCTCACCTGATGATGGTAAATGATAAAGCAGTTGGATGTAAAGCGTGCTCGTTTTATACCGGATCACATCAGTGCTATTAACACTGCTGTTTGGCGTCAGAGTTAGGACAAAAGGCGGTAGCTATGTTGGCTGACAAATTGGTGCGCGACCCTCCATAGGGTGACATTCCCACCTCCTCTCCGCTCCCACTGTTATTTCCTGTTTTTTATTTTAGCCAGGATCTACAGCGGTACACTTGAAACGCGTCCACTGAAGGTGGATGAATTTCCTACGGACTCTAAAGCTATCTTGGGACCCCAGACTCGTTTAGAATAAGGAAATAGGGTGGAGTGGTAAAGACGTTCCCACTTCCCCCCCATGGCAAATCCATAGGGTGACAGCCGCAGGGGAGGAGGGGCGCCAGTAACATTTGTACGCGCATCCCTACCCCCCGCTACACCACCCGCCGTCGTCCCGTCTCTCCGCTTCCCCAGTCTGTCATCCCTAGGGAGGGTCGCGCACCAACTTGTCGGAACGTTATGTGTTGTTTATTATTTATGTATTGGCATTATTGTAAAAAAATTTTTTTTACAAATTTCGTACAGTACATTCTTACACCGCAAATGGTTAGCTCCGCAGCGCCGCGACTCTCTAACGGGATTATGCCTAATAAATAGGGCCTTACACGACCATAAACAAAATATGTTTCTAATAGTTAAGCATGGGCCACTGTATCACATGGTATCACCATCCCCGCATACTTTTACTAGAACTTAAAAGGGCTTAAGTAGCAAACATTTTATTTTTCAGATTAAAACTATTTATTATACATATATTTACAGTGCTTTACATACTAAAAACAATAACTAATCGATAAATCAGTCAATTAGTAAATTACAACAACGCAATAACCATACAATTCTTAGGATACTGAGGGAAAGTCAAGCACGTTTCTCTAGTCCCTCGTCGGTGATTAATTATTTTCTTTGTTATTTTCTAGATAGGACGATGATCATCTAGGTACATAACGCAACAATTCCATAAAAAAAATATACTTAAAATGACCAGAGATTAAACTGTGCTCGACTAGCATTCTTTATAAGGCGTCCATTAGACAATCAAATGGGTATCAAATCTGTTGATAGTTTAAAAAAACATCGATTTCATATTTTGTAACATGTATCAAACATTCAAAATATGCAGTTTTAATAAGATCCAAAGACTAGTCCCGCTACTATCTTTATTGATTTTTACTATTCGTATTACATACAACAAAGAAATCGTTTCAACCCTTGTATGTCCTGACGACAACAATCAATTAAACCTGTCATAATCATTTAAACTTACACCTGTAACAAATATAGCGTGTGTACATCGTTCGGTGTTTATTTCTGATATATGTAACGAGTATATAATTGACGCAGCAACATTGACAGCTAATATAGATTGAACATTCATTTTATATTACATACATACAATAAATATATTCAAATTATTTTCATTAAAACAATTGTTTAAAAATACTGGATTTTTTAAAAATAACGCTACCATAAATGTATAACGACAATGGGCACGATTGTAGAACGCGCATTAAAAACCCAAACTTTTGACAGTTGGTATCCGTTACGCGTCAATATTGTTATAATTGACCCTCGAATGACTGTGTACAGTACTCGCACACTTAAGTTTGCCCCTCTGAAGTTAGCAATCCGGAATTTCGAACGTGTACAGACGGAATGTTTGTGTATTATTTTCAATAATAACTATCCCTAGACGACATAAACCACTAGACCTTTCCTTTCCATCCGCTAGCTTGCCATGCCTCCCACTTATACGTTAATAATTGATACTTCGCTGCCTTTTGTAGCTAACTTCAGAGGGGCAAACATAGTTTGCGAGTACTGCAGCTTTGGTGTTTGATGAGGGTCGGAAATACAATGGCAGACATATTTACAATATTCACAAGGTCCATAAGGTTATTTCCGTTACACACAGCTTTCCGTTATTCCATACTCAGTCTTTTTCCACCACAATGACCGTGTTAATTTTTATGTAATAATATTTTATTTGTATTTCCTCTACTTTCTTATTCCGGACGAAATTTGTCAGATACTTAAGTGTTTAAAATTTTTTCTTTATTCACAAGTACGTGAAAAAACCGCTCTGACATATTTATTTTTGGTTTAGAAAGTATAATGTTCAAAATTTGTAGAGTTGTAAATAAACCATGTCGTTTAATAAGTTTTGACTGTATCATTTGATCAACCAATTGTTGTAGTTATTTTATTACCCGGAATTGGTTATGGGTATACCCGACTTCCCGACTAAAACCATAAGAGGTTATGATTTTAGAAAGGTATGTATGTATGGGTGTTTACTGTTCTCATCAGATGTCCTACTCGTCGTATTTTGACGATGAGATGTAGTTAGAAGAGACGTGCTTATCCGCGGGTTATAGGCTATATACATGACATCACATAAATTCAATATGGCTGTTTATTGCGAACATTATATTGTTCCCAAAAAATAAAATAAAGATTAAAATATCTAGTTTGGTATTCAATGAAAGGTCTTAACTGTGGTCTTGATGAGTACATTTTGAAAAATGTTGCATAAACCCCAAATATATTATTATTGTAACTGAAAATTTTAATATAACGTATTAAACTGTTTTTTTTTGGTTTGATACATCGATTTTTTTATTGCATTGCTAGTACATAAAACATGACGTATATCGGATCAATTACATCAATACAATTATTTAGTAAAATACTATCAGAAACATTGGAATTATCTTCTTCGAGACACTACGATTGTAGATAGCAATTTCGAATCTCCATAGTTTTCATCTCTGGTGTTGTCTCTGATACTCGTAACACGATTTAAACAATCTAACGCACGCTATCATTAAAATTTAACCTTTTTTCCAACAAAATAAAGAATAAGTACCTTAACCGACAACACGCCTGCCATGGCACACATAACTTTGCATTATAACCCTAAATCTCTTACGTATTACATGGAACAACAGTAACAAATCATCTGGTATTTATTTCCAGTGAACTCACTACACATCTGAAGGTAGGTAACGTCTATTCAGTTATTTAAATGCACAGAAAGGCAACTTTACAACAGACAATAATATAAAATAACAGTTTGGCTTTTACCGTTCATAAGGAATAACATAACGTTGTCGAGTAGTGGCGTGGGTGCATAAAATGCTACGGTACAACACATATTAAACAGTTCCAATTTCAAACTTTCATTACATTTAAATTCCTACGTCTAAGTCTCTTACGTCATATATGAACAGGAACGTGCAGTAACAAAGCATCTCTTCTAGAGAACTCTAGCGAGCACATTTCACACTTGTATGGTCCGTTGACGTCCGGCGAGAGGGAACCGGAGGGCGAGGACTTGATCACGGGGGAGGGGGTCCGCGGTGTGGGCCGGATCGCGCGGAGGTCGTCCGCGGGGTGGCGGGGCGGTCGGCGCTGACGGACCTGACGGTATTACACAAAATTATTGTCTATTACACTGATCATAGATTATTACCTAACCTCACTAGCTCCACGTTTGTATATGTTGTACTGAAAAATCTATAATATTTAACATAGTATTTAACATATAAACCGAGCCGTTACTACTACATACAACCTACCTGCTTGATCCTAGGGCGCGGCTGCTCCGTGTGTATCATCTTGGGTCGGTGCGGCGGTGGGGGCGGCTGTGTGCGCCGCCGCCTGCGCGGGGGCGACGGAGGCGGAGGGGTGGGGGAGCGCGGGGGCGGGGGAGCGGGCGGTGACGACGGAGGGGGTGACGAGGAGCTGGGACGGTCCCACTCGCGCACGGGGGACGACGCCTCCGTCTTGATTTTCCGTCGACGCTTGTATTTACGTGGACCAGTCTGGAAATCAGTCCATTCATGATCATCACCTATCATGTATCATATGACTAATTTTCATTTGATAGATAACGTAAAACGTTAATATTACAAATGCGATTTATTTTTCTTTCACGTCGCAACGGTGAGTCAGAATGACTTGTTTCTTACTTTACTTACTTTGTTAATTACTATCGATATTTAAAACAAATTGCGAATGACAATTGATTAATTAATTTTTTTTATTGCCAATGTGTTCTCTTATTATTTTGATAAAATTTGTTAGTAGCCTAGATTTTGTGTGAAATAAATAGGCCAAGCATTAATTAATACGCCGGATCAATGGAACTTTACAACAGACAATAATATAAAACAAGAGTTTGTCATCATCTTTCTTCAATGTATTGACTATTACTTAGACTTTGAATTTCGCTTCCTTTGCTTTTCTGGTGTCTAGATAAAAAAGGGATGTACCTGTGGTTGTCTCTTCATGGCTGTGTTTGCGTCGCAGTGTTGTATGAGATGCTGTACGAGTTCAGCGCTGGAGTGCAGCGTGCGGCCGCACACCACGCAGCAGTACGACGGACCGCCTAACGAACGAACAAAAGTACAAACATATCAAACCAGTTTCACGCCACGTCACCTACACTGCACACTTGCTCAATACTTTCAACTGCTACTACAAACACACATATCTATATGTTAACACGTCCATATACACTCACACATACACTTCTTTTACACATATATTTAATGCTTTACATATTAGAGGGCTTTTCTGAAAACCAGCGCTATGGCTACTGCCATAGCAGATGCTGAGATTAGTCCTTTTCGACGACACATTACAACACAATGCCTATGTACATCAATAATGTATTATTGTAATTGTACGGAATGTATTTATTAATTGTATTTTTGTATTGTGTTGTGTGTGTTTTAGTTAAATAAATATTTTTCTGTTTCTGTTTATTTCTTCATCTTTTTGTGTAGGATGAACTACCTTACAAACCCTAGTTGTCAGAGTTATTGAGCCACCATAGGCCTCTGAGATGGCTCATGTAGCTACTACCTGTTGTAGATAGTAACTTTACGAAGCATGGAATTTCAGACAGTCAGTCGATTCAGCTGCAATGTCCTAACCAAACTGTACTGGGGAAAGTTTCACATAGTGCTTTTTGACAAAGTCTCCACCGGGAATCGAACTCGAGACCTACGTGTGTTGCGCGTCTGAGTCTAACGCTCAGACAACTGCGTCACGGAGACCGTCCAATAAAACCAGTTGGAACAATACTACTAACAGTAGTCATACTCAAAAATTAGACAAGGAGTAAGGAGTAGCATGGAAATTACGTGGACGACAACATGACGCTATTTTCAACGAGCCAATCAGCGTGCCTTTCTCTCCCCCTGTGGCCAATCAGTTTGCACTTCACTTCCCCCTGTCCATTATTACGTGGACTCAATGGCGTCTCGTCGGTGGTTGCATATTTAATAAATACATACACAATATTATAACGTTTCAGTTTCAGAAATAAATACGAATAATTTATTGTGAACCCTAAATTAACATACGGTAGTAAGGTACGTACCATTAGCCCTGCGGTCGGGCGCTGAATGGTGCGAGCGCACGTGCTCCCTCAGCACCACGCGCTGGTTGAAGGCTCGCGGACACACGGCGCATGCGTACGGCTTCTCACCTGTCGCGGCAGAATCGGAGACACATTGGTTATACAAAACAAAAAACAATATGATGTAGATTGTTTTTTGCACGCACACTTGCTCCCCTCAGGTACTACTGCATGTCACAAATGTCAGAGAACAGTATTTTGGAAATGAACGAGACATTCAAACAAGCGCGCGCACTGTGTGCATATCGTGCCTTTCATATTTTATATTCATTTATTTTTCACACGATTTTTTTGGACAATTAACAACAAATTACAACAATAACGAAATATAATATGTACGATTTGCTAATCATAATAATAGCTCTAATACATGTTAAAGGCATGTGTGTACCGCTGACCTGTGTGTATCCGCTCATGTTTTCGCAGGGTGCCTCCGTCCGCGAACGCCTTCCAACAGAACCGGCACGCGTACGGACGCTCCCCAGTGTGGATGCGGACGTGGATCTGCTGAGAGCTGCGAGACCCGAACACTTTACCTGCACACAAACAACAAAACCATTTACATACCTCTACAATCATCGTCATCAGCCGGGAAACTTCCACTGCTGAACACGACACAATGACCGGACCCGAGACGGACGTTGCATCCAGCGACTTATTGAGACCTTTACTAGGACTTTATTAATGACATGGATTGACAAACATCTGAGCACGTAGGTGCTCTGTGGCAAAGTTTGTTTATCCATTAATTTATTTGCTGGATGTAAATAAAATAAATCTAGATTCAATAAGTATTTAACTATACTTATTAATTCTCGAAGTGAAATGTACGTTTCTTTTCTGAGAAAATAAATGTTTATTATCAGAAACAATTTTTTTTAATATAAAATAGAATTAGGGCCAGGACCGGAGCGCCTCCGGCGGCGCGCGTTCGTTCGACCTCGTTCCGTATTTTGATCTCTTTTTGTATGGATAAACCGTCGAACGCCGTCGATCAGTGTGTCCTGACCCTTAATCGATTATGTCTCATGTCCGTCCTGTCCTATTGTAGCTGATGATGATCAACAGTAGCACATTATTAATTACATACAGCACAGATTTTCACCGCCTTCCACCGATCCGCGATACCTCAACTCTCCCTGCAAGAGTGTTCGGCTCAGGGGTTGGTAATACATACAGAGCTCACGCATGCGCGTGTATACAAACGTCATAAATACGATGTATGGGAATAGGAACCGATATCACGACATTTGTTTGAAGTGTCCACCCTGTAACAGTAGTCACACTAGAGCCAAGTGTACTCACCACATTCTCTACATGGAAACTGCCGTGAACTGCTCGACGAAGATGTATTATTTCGACCCCGAGTCATCTTTTTTAATCTGCAACAAATGTTTACACATGACCTTCAACTCACTTGATAATAAGCGAAGATAAGGCCGCAGCATGGAAGCGTACTCAGCCAAAAGCATCAACTAAACTCGGCTTTCAATTACTAAACTAAATTCAATATTAAATTTGACTTTACCACAGAAACAGCAGTTGTATAATTATAACAGGGTTCTACTTGAAGATTTCATTGGGAATTTTATATGGTCCTTCGAGCCGGATGTTGTACCTTGGGGCTAGACGGTGCCGTTCGGCGTGTCTCTCGGCGTGCGCTAGCAGCTGTAGGGCGTCGGTGCACGCCTCCCCGCACACGTCGCACGCGTGCTCGGACCAGCCCGCCCCCGCGCCCCCAGCGCTGCTAGTGCTGTCCAGACGCTTGTAGCTGCAAAATAACAATGTTAAAAAAGACTACTACAACTAATTTTTGATATTAATTGACGTCATATACCCCCTATAAGCCGAAAAGCATGACGCTACCAGGAATACCTCATTTGTCAATATACGATGAGTGGTTTAGTAAAGATAGATGGAACACATTGAATACAAAAATGGTGATGTCAACATACAAATGTGTATGAAATCAGCAATCTCTACTTTTGATTCGATCGTGTAACATACTATCACGATTGATTCTTTAAGTCGTATTAAAACAGGTTTTTCGCGTATTTCGATTCAAAATAAAATTTCGTCTCCGGTGTCGCCAGAATAACTCGAAATGATTAATTTTTTCCGTTTGACGCATAAAAATTAAAACTGGAAATTATCGCAACGATAAAGAGCCTTCTAATGTTTAATCATTTCAATGTGGTCGTACCTGTGTGCGGCGGTGACGTGTCTTCGCAGCAGGTCCGCGCGCTGGAAGGCGACGCCGCAGTCCTGACAGAAGAGCGAGGGCCCACGCGCCGCGTCCGTCACCATGCGTTCGCTACTAGCGCCGCGCGCCTGCGACAGTGGCGAGATGCGGTAATCCATGTCGTCATCGTCGCCTGCGCATACACATAGTCGGATTAGAGTTAACACGAGCAATGATTTTATACACTGGCCTGTAGCGCCCGCAATGCTTAATTTTGCACACAGCTTCTATTAATCAATATCAGCAGCATAAGTGCACCACTAATGATGAGCTTTAAGTGCTTATATTAAGATCATCACTGACGACTAGTCATTCGTGTCTTGCGTGATCAGCACAGAATATGATATGTGCCAATACATAACGGAGTTGTACAGTACCTTGCCTCCCATTTATACGTTTAGTCAAGGTCAGAGTTGGAGTAAGCAACTTGCGTGATCAGCACAGAATGTGATGTGTGTCAATACATAACGGAGTTGTAGTTAGGAGCGTCAGTACATACCTGAATTGCAATCGTTGTAGTCGGGGTCAGTGTTAGTGTTGGCGGTGTCGCGTCGGGCGCGCGGCGGCGCGTGCGGATGCCGCGCGCGCGCGTGCGCCGCCAGCGCCTCCCGCGACCAGCAGAGCTCACCGCACTCCCCGCACTCCACCGGCGAGTCACCGCCGTGTACCTGCACACACGAACACTTCCTCTTTACAGTAACCTGGTTTAAATTACTATAGGTATGTAAACTGCTTTATCACAGTTTCACTTTTAGTTATTACGCGCACTGCCAAGGAGTGTAATGTCGAAGTGTCGTCTTCTATGTTTGCTTAATCGATTGTAGAAGGGGAATGGTAAAGTTCGACCGCACACTCACCGAAGCATTTTATTATTATTTGAGACAAAGGGGGTGGTCCACCGGGCCCAACCATTCACTGCGACCTTGATAGATCTATTGTGACCCCTATGTGGTTAAAGCACTTCCCCGAGGCCCACTCCAATCATATATCGGACGATGTCTCCAGGGGTGGAGGCCTTAATATCGTCTGGTGTGACGATATGGCCTCCAAGGTACTTTTGTCTACTGTGATGGAGAGGATGTGGATAGGTGTCTCCTCTTCCTCTTTACAGAATCTGCAAATCTTATCGTCTCCTAGACGCATATAGGTCAGGTGCTTGTTAAGTTTGCAGTGCCCTGTGAGCGTTCGTGACAGAATCCTTAAAGGATTTCTATCTAAGGAAAGTGCTTCTCTTGCAAACTTTGCGTTGTAGCCTGCTAGAAGCGCTTTTGAGTGGTCTTAACCTGGTGTCGCTTTCCAGTATCGTAGTCCTTGCTCGCGGGACCAGTTTGCCAAGACACTCCTAATGACGCACGAGGAGACGCCCACAATCGGTTCTGGACCAATTATTTGGCCCTCGGCGCCAGCTCTAGCCAATTCATCGGCGGCTTCGTTACCGCCAATGCCGCAGTGTCCAGGCTCCCATCTGAGAGTTACCGAGTTGGCAGCTCCCAGTTCATTGAGTTTCTGGACACACTCCATAGTCAACTTGGAGGTAATTTCATATGACATGAGGGCCTTCAGTGCAGCCTGGCTATCCGATAGGATAATAATTTTCTTGTTCTTGTACGAGCGAAGTAGGTTTTCGTGTACGCAATGAATGATTGCGAACATCTTGGCCTGGAACCGAAGCATACAGATACAGGCTATTTTACGCCGGGGTGTGTCACACCCAACAGTACTCACCCTAGCATGTGACTGCAGAGCCTTCTCTCTAGCGAAGCCGACGCCGCAGTGTCGACACACGAACGGTCGCGAGGGGTCCGCGGGTGGCGGCGGCGGGGAGGGCGGCGAGGGCTCCGACGGCGGGGAGGGAGGAGTGGGCGGCCGTTTGGGGGGACTGCGCGCGCGCCGAGACCACTGCTGTGTGCGCGCTGACGTCATGTGCTCCCACAGTCCGTTCTGTTGGTATTAAGAAAATAGGATTGACGCCATGATGTCAGACTATATCTATTTATTCCAACTAATAACCATTCTAAGCACTAAGTGAATTGAGATCCTAAGTAGGAGTAGTCCCTGGTTTGTGACATTTATATTATTACTAGTATTTGACAATCACTTCGTGGGTGTACATGTTTGTAATTACACCACACCACGTGATCCCATTACAAAAATAAAAAGTTATATCGTTTAATCTAGAACATTTATTCTGTGCGCCAAATTTCTTCAGAATCGTTTGCCATCCAATCACACAAACTTTCTCATTTTTTATATTGGTAGGAATTAGTCTGATCTACTGAACTTTACTAACAGTTTCTGAATTTCCTGGCTGCTATTTAGAAATCTTTAAATGCATAATTTAGGCCCTTCTAGACCAAACTGTAATGTAACGTCAATTAGATCTTATTAAAATAATGTACTATACATGACAATGACTTTACCTCAATTGGTTCAGCGTTCTTTTTCCGTCGGCCTCTTTTCTTCTTTGGTTTCAATAATTGATTGTGGTCAAGTACATCCTCTGAAAGAATAAAAGTTAAGCAAATAAATTAAATAACTTTTGCTCGCAACTGTAGACTGCGTGGACTTCAGAAATTTTCCCATGGGAACGAATTATCCTATGTTATTTTCCAACCCTTCAACTATTACCACATCAAGTCACTTTAAATCTCTTAGACAACGTGCAGGACGGACAAACACAATTTGTAAGTATTTGCAACGCTCACCGTAGTCTATTCCGTCCGGGTTGTCTGGCACGAAGGCATGCACCTTGAGATGGTTCATGAGGTCGCACTTGCGCACGTAGCGAACCCCGCACAGGTTGCACGCGTGCGGGCGGTCGTTCTGGTGCGCGACCATGTGGTTCATCAGGGCCGCCTTCTTGCGGAAACGACGAGAGCAGAAGTCGCACGGCCACGGACGCATCGCTGTGTACTCGTCCTGCATTCACAATTTAAATATTTAATAACTTATCATAAAACAGCTGCATATGTCCATTGATGGACACTGATTTACCATAATCAGCCGGTGTGGCGGTGGCAGCAAGACAGTATTAAGTAATGCTGCTACCACTCGGCGCTGGTTTTTAAGTCATCATCTTCAACAGCCTATATAGTCCCCACTGCAGGGACTCAGGCCTTCTTTTCTAGAGAGAGTGTATGGGCCATAGTCCACCACGCAGGCTCAGTGCGGATTGATAGACTTCACACACATCTTTGAATTTCTTTTCAGGAGTGTGCAGGTTTCCTTACAATGTTTTCATTCACCGAAAAGCCAATGGTAATGATTTTATCATTCATACATAAATTCCAAATAACAAAATGGAACTCATTGGTACGAGCCAGGATCGAACCCAGGCCTCAATTGTTCAAGGACTGACGGTCTAACCAACTGAGCTACTTGTACCTTTTTAAGTAAGAACACAACAGTACAATGAGTACTACAGTTCTGAGTCAGACTTCAATGCTCTATATCAAATCCAGTACTATACAGGTCGCAGTGAGACGCAGGACGATAGGAATGCGCCCTCCATGCCCAAATAAAAAAAAAATAAAAAAAATATGCAGATATCCTCGTGATAATCAAAACTGTGACCTCTGCATTATTAAAAGTTACTTTAAAAATTATCTTAACCTAAGATTTACATCTCAAAACATATATAAAATGTCTGAAGTAATCTCAGGGTCTACTCAATCTTGCGTACTTTTTATTAATATGTTTGAGTTTTGTTTAGCCCAATGATAACTTACTTGGTCAGTTGGTAACGGTACATCTTCATCATTTCCTTCTTTCAAATCCATGTTAGGGTTTGTAAAATGCTCCATAGGTACTTCCACTCTGAAAGTAGTATTGGTTAAATTTTATGAAGTGACAGCTTATTGCATCATGCAACCAATAATCAGAAAACCTTGTTTGAAGGCTATTGAAGTTATTTTAACATTCGGGTCAGAGTAACATCTTGTAAATTTAGTAATATTATCTGTGATTTAAGTCTTAATTTAAAATGTTAAGTATTCGCCTAAGTAGCAGATGCAACATATACCTGTCCTGTTCCCCATGTGTGACCCAGTCATCCGTGATGATCTCCTCTGTAACACACTCCACACTGGGGTCGAGCTCCGCCTCCTCCACATAATTCACCTCCTCCTTAGCAAGGTGCATCAGATTCTCCACCGCCATCTGAACTGTGCTCTCAATAATTTCCGTGGGCTGAGGAATATAAAATGTTATCAATGTTTAAAAAAAGCACTTTTATATTTTTGCACTCTTAATTTGATGTGGAAAAGTATTAGAATTGTTGACTAGACTCATTATCATGATATGTTAGTGGAAACTGCCTCCATGGCATGTCCGAGTGTTAGACTAAGAAGCGCAACACACACAGAAAGTCCTGGGTTCGATTCCTGGTGAGGTCATAGTCAAAATATCTTAATGACAGAGATCTATGGCGGCTCAACAACTCTGACACTAGGGTTTGTAAGGCTGGTCATTGACCTTACAACCTACAATCTGATTCTGAGAAAGATGAAATGTTTACTGACCATAACAACATATGACATTACCATATTTGCATACTCGACGGTCTGATCACTCTCCAAACCATATTCACCCACTTCTTCTGTTTCCTCTTCTTCAACATCTTGCTGCATGAAAAAGAATTTTAAATTATAGTAAAAAAGAAAAAAAACAGAAACAAAATAGGTTTTTTTACTACATAATAACAGAGCAGAAAGCCTCACCCTGTTTTAGAAAGTGTAAATATTTATTATTGTTGTGGACCTGCTGAGTTTATTTATTTTAAATCTAAAAGGTGATTCTACAAACCTTCACGACTACTTCTTCCTCCCAATGGAGATTGAAGTCTTCACCTTCATCCATTTTTTACGATTGCGTGAACCCTCAACCGTAACTGTAAAAAAACATTGAAAGGAATATTAAATTCAAATGGTCAAACCTTTTCAATATTGTCGATAATGATTCTTGGTGCCATGATGTATAATAGAGCTGAACGTACACTTTTATAAAAACAAAAAAAGTTTTTTATAATTAGTAGAGAAGTGCTATTAATTTTATCTGTTTAAATCAATAATGTTAATTTTGTCATTTTTGCTAAGAAATATATGTAAATCGGCAATACCTGTTTGACATGCAAGTAATTTTATTTTCCTCTACTTATAGTTCATTTATTGTTTTAATTTTGAATGTTTATTAATGTATGTTAATAATCAGCCTTTTTATTTTTGAATTTCTATGTTTGTAATAAAAGCTGGTTTTGAACCTTTTGCACTATTTCGTAATTGTATTTTTTTCATATAGTTTTTCTTTTTCCACATCCCATAGTGGTATCAGATTAAAAAATATTGTGTTCATGTTTACTGTCTTAATCATACTTTTTTAAGATTTCTACAGTGAGACTTTGGTTTAGTTGTCAACTATTTATTCACCAAATATGAAATAACTAGTGTTGCCTTTGACTTTTACCACCTGGACTTCAGAAATTTCCCCCTTCCGACCGTTTTCGCAACTGCTATTCTCAACCATTTAGGAATTAAGAACTTTTATTCTTCGTTCGCAACCAGTCGCGAATCAAGATAACTGGTTGCTTATCGTAGTTGTGAAAACGCCTGGAGAGAATTTTCCCATAAGAACTACTTGTTCAATCAGCATCAAATGTACCCTATGTCCTTTTCCAGCCATTCAACTACCCCTATCCAAAAAAAGGAACAAGTGCGAGTCGGACTCACCCACCGAGGGTTCCGTACAGAATACGAATAATTAAAAAACTGTAAATCATAAATAATAGGTACGGTGATATGCACCCAACAATACTTTAACGAAAATAAAATTCTGATTGAAAAACCAACTTTATTTTGCAACTGAATTACATACCCGATGTATGGCTTTAAACTACAAAGTTAAGTTTGTAAACACATCCATAACAAATCCTGTTTTTCAGTTTTTTTTAGTATGCTCTAATGCCTTACTCCTTGGCAAATTTCAGGATTCTAGGTCAACGGGAAATAGCCTAGATAGATTTTGGTTGCATTTTTTATGGGAATGGTCTAAAATATAGCTATATCTTTTTATTGTGTTGGCTTATAAGTTAGATTTTTTCAGAGATCTAAGGGACGGCAGACTTGAGTATTCCATATTAATTTTAACTTGATTTCTCCATGCGTTCCTGTGAAAAAGGATAGGAAGGACAGACAGATGGACAACAAAGTGAATCTATAAGAGTTATTTTTTCCTTTGGAGGTACGGAACCCTAACAAGACATTTAGATTCTCCATTGCGACATGAAGAAAGGACATAGTGTGTCATAGTCTACTTTTTATCTGATTGACATTTCCAATACAATATTAACTATTTATCATTTTATTAAAAACAGCCTTTAACTTTTTTGAGTATCAAAACATTTTGTTTACAATAACCAGCTATCAAAGAGGATTACAATAACAACTAGAACAGTTTTGAACTTCTAGAAAACAATCTAGAAAGCACTAGGATCTTGGAAACGTATTGTGTATAATAGCAGCAATAGAGATAATTATATATGTATAGCAGGTGGGGCCATTTCATATACACCCTATATAATACTCGAACCAAAACATCAACATAACCTTACTACGCATATCTTTCACAATGACATAGGACAAGTTGGAGAAAGTTCTGAATAATTAATGATGGAAATTATAGACCACTTACAGACAAAGGTGGTCTATTTTAAAGACGCAAAGGCAAATCAAAATGGTGTCAAGCTACAAAACGCGTAGGTTATACTTGTCAAACCAAAAGGTTAAGCCAAACAAACCTCAAAATACCTTTTTCCAAGATATTGATGAAATAAAAGCTATTCCTTTGTGAGGAATCACAATGAATTTCACGATAATCGAAGTTGCGCTATATATCTATACGTTTACATGACGCAATCGTTGAATTTTATCAATGGTTGACACGAATGAAAACAGAATCATAACCAAAGTCAATCAAAGAATATGATGAATACCTACCTGGAAACCATTATGAAAGCTTATTTACATCAAATCAATTTCGCACTTGCAATAAATATGGAAAATAATCAAGAAATATGTGGTTATTCGACAATGGCTATCTTCGGATTTTTAACCATCGACAAAGCAGAGTTATCAGTTACTCGATCCGAATCGCACTCTACATTATATATATTGTTTCACTTTATTTTGCGCCGGACAGTTTAACATTTATAGCTGGTTACATTAAACGTACCTTACTTTTAATGAAAGGAAAATTCAAAGACATTGAGTAAGCAGAAAACTGATAAATAATAACTTAAACAAAAATAATTTTAAAAACATGTAGTCGATTCGGTAATATCATAGACAATTTCCATTAAACGGGTGGGTGACGTGACATTGACAGTTTGACGACACGGCATATATATAGTAATCTGTGCACGGCATCGGCAAGCAAAATAAAAAACTGGAATACAAGAATTTATTT
Source organism: Carcina quercana (assembly GCA_910589575.2). Taxonomy (NCBI): domain Eukaryota; kingdom Metazoa; phylum Arthropoda; class Insecta; order Lepidoptera; family Depressariidae; genus Carcina; species Carcina quercana. The sequence goes on from OU342439.1 coordinate 5,633,875, forward strand.
GAAAATTCGTGTTCATAGAAATAAACACCGATACTTATATAAATTACTAAAAAGAGCAATAATTATACAAGGTTTTCAACTATTTTTGTATCATGGCTCAAGAGTTGAGAGAACTTTGTCAATTATTATTTCCTAACTCTGAAACAGGTAAATGGGTACATGGCTCTAAATACAGCAAGAAAATACTATCATTTATGTAACTTGTATTTTTGTGATCCCTAACCGAATTGTTTTTTGCAGAGACGCCAGAATATTTTGGTGATATAACAGAATATATCAAGAAATTAGGTGGTCAAAGTTGGGACCATGTTCGAAAAGAGCCGGAGAGATTAGCAGAAGAGATGAAACAGCTGACAGAACAGACCCAAGACCTGGCGTTCACAAATTATAAGACGTTTGTGGAGACAGCTGAGATATCAAGGACAATCATGAAGGATTTGGGGAAGTCTAAAGACTCTGTATCCACTTTCCTTGATACAACTCCTGGATTTATTCAAGAGTGTGAGAGCTTCTCACAGATGGCTGGGAATATAGTCAAAGAGAAAAGGTTAGCTTTTTATCAGGAACAACTGAAATTACAAGGACAATTTCTTTTGGGTTTATCCTAAACTGTGATCAATAAACCAATATTTGTTTATTTACTAAGGACTTAAACAAACCTTTTTTGTTATTTCTGGTTTTCAGCCGCTACAGTTCAATTCGTAATCAAAGTGACAAGTTGTTAGAGCTCCTGGAGCTGCCATCATTAATGAGAGAGGCTCTCAATGCTGAGGACTATGAGAGTGCACTGGACATCTTTACTTTCATAAGAAATCTCTCCAAAAGATACTCTGACATACCTATAGTACAGGTGTGTTAAAGTTTATATCCTTTTCAACTGACTTCAAAAAAGGAAGAGATTCACAATTTGACTGTATATTTTTCCTTTTGTGTGTATTGTATGTTACACAATAACTCCGCCAATTATGAGTCAATTCTTTTTTATTTGGTAGATCATACTTCAGAGGTGGTCCCACATATATTTTAACAAAAGTTATTTAGCAGTTTTTGAGAAAATCAACAAAAACAAAATATATACCAAGATAATTATACCTCTGATGGTGAACATTTAAGGGGATGAATACTGTAGACTTTTAAGGCAGTTGAAGTTGAATTCTTAGTTATTTTTGAATGTGTTAATTTTCACTTACTGATTTTGCAGGCCATGTATTTAATTAATTGTAATTTACAAAGAGGAGAAATCTACCAAAATTTTAACAGAACTAACTCTAGAGACTGCAAATGAAAAATACGTAGACAGCGATAAAGATTGGTGGAAAAACTCAAAGTGTTACGAAAGACAGAAATCAATGGAAATAACTAGAAGAGGGACACTGAACTCGGAGATATATAATAATTAAATGAATTATTTAAGAAACAACAAAAGTTAGCAACAAAAGCACTAAAAGTAGTTTCAGTATAAAAGGAAATTGAATTTACACAAACACTTTTAATTAAGCATGACCAATGCAACTGGCAGATAAGCCAATTGCTGGGTTTTGGGCCACTGGCCTCTCCCTTGGCAACTTGAAAATACATTTTTGTTTTGTCATCTGTTTGTTATGGAACAGAAAGACAGACAGCAAAGTGATCCTATAAGGGTTCCTTTTGAGGTACGGAACCCTGAAAAAAAAATAAGGAAAATGATAAAATGTTTAATGTTAATTTTTTATATATAACATAATACACTGAGCTTGGGACCTCCGGATTGTATTTGTATAGCCACAAGGCCACGTAGACAGTTGTATGATTCTCTATAAACCATTTCTGAATGTCTTACATGAAAAATGTATAGAGGAAGTCTGTATCTGTGATACTTATAATTTGCTACAAAGCATTCACCATACCAGTCAATGTGGCGTACCATGGAGGAGGCCTATGTTGACATCTCTAGGCTGATGATGATGAATAGCCATAAACAATCACACCACATGAAGTGGTGAAACTATTTTAAATAGCACGAACTTGTATTGGGATGTCACTAGTTGGCCACCCATAAAAAATGTAAAATGTTGAGCATTTCAAGAACAATGACTTGATTTTTTTGCCAACATTTATACAATTATAATTAACATTATGTTTTTTCTTCTTCAGAATACTACAAATGAAATAATGACACTTTGGTTTGAGACACTGTATCACCTTTTTAATCAACTACGATATGATTTACCATTACCACAATGTTTACAAGTAAGTTTTTAGGTACATGTTTGACTAATTAATGTAATGATAATACCATCTTCGTCTACACTTTCTGAACATGATGTCTGGCAACGCTATGGTATGGAGAGAAACACTAGCTACTTACCCTGAGAAACTGTATCCTTAGTATAATTTTTAAAGTCCACAAAGATGAAATGACAGAAAATCATATTTTTATGAAAATGGTGAGTAGGTAATGAAACTTCATTATTTGATATTATTTGTCTCAATGATTTTATAGTTCTACTGATTACAAAAACAAGTATAGAGTATAGATCTTTCTTTTCTTCAGAGACTTTGTTTTATGTAGAGAATTGAAAAAACAGTTATAAGAAGGAAACTGTTTACCATCTTTGACCATATTGTTAACATCTGGTGATATTGTGGTCAAACATGAATCAAAATTGCCTAATGATTAAGCAGGAATCATAATGAAACAAATTATGCTTAAATGCGTATTTTTATGAATACACTCATATCAACTGTGCATACATATATGTAAAGACAACAGTTGATTTAATAAAAATAGAGGCCTATTACTTGTTATCATGTGTGAATATGCATACACTAAAATATGAGTAGGTACATACTAGATTGTAAATTTTTGGCAGATTTTAGGATACTTACGCCGAGCAAACACGGTTTACAAATCTACAGATGATGAGCAGACGGCCCTACAATACGCTGGATGTAAAGCCGTCACCTCCGCAAACACTGATGGCCTCCATCTACACTTTCTGAAGGCAAGGAATGCTTGGTTTGAAAAGGCTCTCGACGACGCCAAGAATGTTGAAAGTATGTTCATGAGAATAGATATAAATATATTACTTTATTTAATAAACAAATGTTATGATCTTTAAGAAACTTCATGTCACATTCAGTACTAAATTTGTAACATACTGAAATGTTTTAAAAATAAGCTTATTTAAAAAATACCAAATACACTATACATAGCCAATGACTTGAAGATACGTAGGCTTCTGAGTTAGCACACTCCCATGACGGCCTTTTTAACAGGTGGGATGTACGCAAATTGTAAACAGTGTACATAATACAAATATTTAAGTTTGTCTCCACGACTGATGTTACAATCTCAAGTTACATATCCAAAAGTAGCCAATTCAACTTAACAAGCACTACAAACACACTTGTACCATCTTATAGTGAAGATAGACCTGGATATTGGCCATTTTCAACTAGCACTGATGAGCTCCTCGACTTGCGCTGAGGTTGACTAGCGAGAGTGTTTTAGTGGATGACAATTCCACATTACCCGGTTTCTCTTCTAAGGAGTCCGGATCTATAAAATATTTCTCTTCAAAAAAGGAGGTCATTTTCAACTGCTCTTTTAACGATAATTTTGTTGTATCAAAGTTAAATTAAGGCTGTATTATTCCAGCATCGGAAAGGCTTCCAAGGCGCATAGTGGAACTTCACAGGATTCATTTGTTCAATGTGCTGACACAACATAAGTCGATATTCCTGTCTGATGCGCAGGAGTCCAAGGTCAGAGATGACGAGTTGAACGGAACCAGTGCACTGTCTTGTTGGTTGAAACAGAAGGTAATTTTAACTCAATATTTAACTAATCTCAGATGTACCAAATTTTGTTATTAATATTGCTCTAAAATGCTTAGATTCTCTAAGTAGCTTTCCTAAAGTGAAGTGATAAGCCACTTTTTTCTTATTCTTTTGTTTACTGGGAAGTTTTCGCACTTTGGCCATTGTGCGTGAGCGAAAGTGGAGACAGCTAGACGCACGGCTCCTGGAGTGATCCTAGTATCGCAGCTTGTGTGGCCACGCTGCTGCAAGTCGTGAGCACATGCGCGGTAGTTTCCTCGGCGGCCGTGCACCCCCGACACGGGGCTATCTGTGATGTTCATATTGAACTGAAAGTGATGGGCCGCATCACAGCTTTCTTTGTCAGATGACAAATCTATCTTTGTTCAGACTCCTGACAGAACATTAGTTAGTGACCATTATATGTAATTTTTAATAATTAATAAATTGATCAGTTACTTTTATTTGAGAATTTAAACAGTTTTGCTAAGAACATGTGTCACTTTAAAACAATTTGTCGCACAAACGGTATTAAAATTAATATTATATGCTTTCATTTTTTCCAGGTTGAAATTCTCGCAAACATTTTGAACCAGGACTTATTAAAAGAAGATGAATCAAGCTTTGAATCACTTCTTAACCAGTGCATGTATCTTTGCCTGTCTTTCGGAAGGGTGGGCGCCGACATGAGATGTGTTTTGACGCCACTATTCCGGAACAATTTGCTCGTACAATTCCACACAGGAATCGAAAAGGCTGATAACCACTTCGACAACCAAATGAAAGTCTACAAGATCCCCAGCATCAAGAATGTGGCGAGACCAATCAATGAGAACAACACGCCCGGACCGCCGGAAGTTTTACTAGATTACTATCCATTAGCAGAATACTGTAACGGCTTGCTCACCGTGTTAAATTCATTGAGAGTAACAGCACCTTTGAATATTGTAAAAGAGGTCTATAATGCATTTAGAAGTTCATTTGAAAAGGCTGTTCTGGTTTTGACGGCATTTTATCACAGAGAACAACAAGCTTTCACTGACGTTGAAAGGCAAAATTTTATAGCGTTATGTGTAAGTTTTACGGAAGATTTAGTTCCTTATGTAGCGAAGTGCCTGTCGCTCACGTTCCCCTCCACACAAATAGCTGAACTGTTAGGCGTTACTTTGACTGTTCTTCAAGAGAGTAAGATGTTGTATATAGACCAGGTATCTATTTGCCAACCCTTGAATAGTATTACTGGTATTGTGATTAGTTAATTTATGTGTTATAATTACGACCAAAATATGGCAAAGATTTAAGTCAAACCCTATTCTAGATATTGATTAAACTATGTAGTTTCACACGAAAAAGGATTTTTCAAAATTGTTTTGTGGTTTTAAAATGAGAAAATCTACGAAAATCAGTCAAAAAAAACTACAAAATTATGATGCGAATTTGCAGCTGAACACTGGGAACAGTAGAAAGGGGGAAATGGCGGTACGCGCCGCCCCATTTGTCCTAGGTTTTCTTTCTAGCGCCTTGTTTCACTCTAGGTGAAACAACAACATTTTGAAGCGTTTGGCGCGTGATCCCGGCGCGTAGTTGAGCGCTGCTAACTGCGGACTCTTTAGACCATTACAAAGGTTATGTGTAATAACAAATCGAATGCATTTATTATTATGAAATTAGGAATGGTTGTTGCATTTAGTTTTTGAAAACATCTGGATTATCAAATGATATCCCTATAGGGTAGAAGAAAATATACTACAAATAATAGATGATTAAAAATACGGAAGAAATCTGTATTATGCCAGAGAAACATCTGAGATTTACGTTGGTAAGGCACAGCCTTCTTAAAAACTAAAATACAGAAATTAAACTTAAGGAATGACTAACATAATTAGTATAAAAAAATTGAATATAAATTTTTACAATATACGCTTATGTGAATCTAATCTTCTTAATTCTAGATTTGCCGTCGTCGTTTCTGGAGACCTCGTAGAAATGAGTCACTTTGTCAATGTTACCGAGTGATTCTATGAATTCTCTATCGTGCGTGATGATAATGAACATAAAGTTCTTTTGTCTCATTCGCTCTTGTACTATTTCGCCAAGAGCGGAACATAGACTTCTTACATTTTCTTCATCAAGGTTGGTAGTCGGCTCATCTAAAGCGAGTATACCGAATCTGAAATAGATGGATACATTTCATAGTGAATGATTTGTTCTAACATAGTGCGGCTGATCTCAAAGAGCAGACTTAAAAGCTAGTGTCAATTTGCCGATTGCCGGCCGGCGGATCAAATGCCCCGTGATGTAGTGCGCTGTTTTATTCCAGGGATGGGCAGCAGTGTCTTTCTACACCTACTACGCTCATCGTTGTAATGATGGTTTCCACGAAAATTTTCGTTACTAGTTGGCGCCACTTTGTCAACACCTCTTGACAATCCAGAAATATGTCTTTAAATCCTTGTGTTATACTTATAGGTACTAATTTTACCAACTAAAATAAATTAGCAGTAGTATTAACTATGTTTTGATAGCGCGCAAAAGATATTTCTGGTATGGGTGACCTCTTGTCACAGTAACGAAATTTTTAATAAATGAGGGTTCATAGCGGGAAGTCGAAAGCTCGTTATTAAAATTTAAGCAGTATTTCTCAGTCTCAATAAATTTGGTAACTTTCCGAGGTTGTATGTCCCAATCTCATATGCTCTCTCGCGTCTTATGCTACGCCCGCAGGTGTCGATTCTGTCGCTTGGTCGACCAATATTTTATATGAACTGCGATAAGAGAAGACAAACATACCTAGAACTGAACGTTTCCGCCAACGCCAATCGGATAATAAGGCACGCCAGAACCTTCTGACCTGCACTGCATCTTCCTCGCATGTCTATTTCGATGCCATTCTTGCACTGAACGACTCTGCAAACGTAATGTTTATATGAAATAAATATTGATGCATATCCCTGTTGTTACAAGTGGAATAATAGTTATCGAAATACAGATTTTATTTAAATCAGACATACATCCATATTGTTAGTAAACTTAGTGCTATGTTAGTAATTAAATATAACAGACATGATGATGTATAATGATCGTACAGTACTCGCACACCAAGTTTGCCCCTCTGAAGTTAGCTCTCCGCAAATTCAAACATGTACAGACGGTATTGTGTGTGTATGTTTTTGTGATGTGTATATTATTTTCGATGACAACTATCCCTAGATAACATATAACACTAGGACATTTCTTTCCACCCGCAAACTTGCCGTGCCGTTATACGTTAATAAATAATTGATACTTCGCGGTTTTTTGTGGCCAACTTCAGAGGAGCAAACTTAGTTTGCGAGTACTATACTTCGTCAATCTTTTCAACCGACTTCAAAAAATGAGGAGGTTCTCATTCAACTGTTGTCGAGTTGTATGTTTTTATTTTTTTGTACGTATGTTACGCGATAACTCCGCGTATTATGAACCGATTTTGATGATTATTTTATTGTTAGAACATATTTCAGATGTGGTCCCATATAAATTGTATCGAAATTTATTGACCGCTTTTTGATAAAATCAACTATTACCAAATATGTACCCAGATAATTTTTTCTACCTCTAAAGGTGAACATTTTTAAGGCAGTTGAAGTCGGTTTTTATTTCTTTTTGAACGCGTTCATCATTGAATCTGTGACTTACCTATAGTCGTATTTACGTCGTTCCGAATCCGCTGACATGCTGCTCTCAGTCTTGATTTCAATGTAGTCAATATCGTTTCCTCTATATATTTTTCGCCACATTTCTCTGCAAATTGATCATCAATAATGATATATACTACAATTTAATGTGATTTAACCAACTGTGACTATCTTTGGTTGCATTCTAATAAATCATTGCGCTAAGCGAAAAAGTTAGCTCTTCGTGCATTTGATAATTTATAGGTATAGATTGTGAAATCAACGTCCAGCCCAAACCTCTTTACAAACTTGGAATTTGGGTACTGTGATCCATGTGATGTACAGTAACAAAACAACGGGCATTCTAATTCTATTATAACATTTATAAGTCAACCTAATTCCATTCTCCCCATCAGTCGGCCAGGGTTCCATGCACGAAGAGTTTCGATTGATTGATTTGAGTATTATTATTAACTGCTGTCAGTCTATCAGTCTGTCCGATCATGGTCCGAGCTACATCACACGAATATGGAAATCATAAAATACAAATAAATCATGTATTCAATTAAAGCTTAATATAATAACCATCAAATTTTCCTAAGCTCACAGATATGTAGTTACCTAATAATGAGGTTGATATGCTCCATTTTCTCCTTGTGGAACTCCATGAGGCACTTCTCTAACGCGACTGCGTAGTCTTTTATGTCCTTGTCGATGGCCTTAGTGACGTGCAACTCGTAATATTTTTCCCGGAATTTTCTATCGATGTCCTGGTTTTGTGTTTTCTTTAATTCTTGACGCAGTTGTTTTAGTTGGCTCTGTGTGACAATACATATATTTTAAAATTCATAAACTCAAGTCTGTTAACCTTTTCAGAGTATGAAAGCAGAGCCGCAAACGCTGCTTAAGCTTGCGTTAAAATAAACTATTCTTTTTTACTTTAAAATAATTTATAATGGGTTTGCACTTGGTATTAATCTCACCTGATGGAAAGTAACAATAGGCCGTTGAATGGTAAGTGTGCGCACACAGAAGCCTCAAGATATTGAGGCGCTGGCCCTGCTACCTTTAATACTGGAGAGTAAGTGATAATAAGTCGCCTTTGACGTAACCCGCGCGGGGCGGCATGGGGTAGTGTAATTTTCTACATCGTAATGACATGTATCATATACCTGCACTTCTTTGAGCTGTCCCTCCGTCTGTGCCTTTTCCCGGAACAGCTTGGTCTGCTCGGTGATGAGCGCGCCCTTCTCCTGGATCATGTCCGTGTTGACGCCGTTCAGCTTCTCGTTGATCTCCGCCTCCTCCTTCGTGCAATTCTCGATCTCCGTTTGAGCTTTACGCAGCTTCAGGTTGTCTTCCAGGTCTCGTTTGTAGATCTGTTAGATCAGTTGATATTATCTACTAACCTTTCAAGTTTGGTTCCTGCTACCCTAGTTATTGAATATATCATCCAGATCCATAAATTTGTTTGTCTCAAATGTGGTTAGTAAAATGGTCGTACGTTAGTATCTCACATTTAGTCATTGTTGGCATACAAATATTTAGAGGCATTTAGAAGTATCTTAGTCATAATATTTATTATAGGTAGAAAAAAGTAAATTTATAATGATACATCTTTACCCAGACTGATTCAGTTGAGAATGTCATACTTCTATCTATACGTGTTTCTGTAATGTGCCGAGAGGCAGACCGCGGAGTGCAGGGCAGCACATATTTTGTAAGTATGAACGCGTACGCATCAACGTATGCGCGTGCGTCGCAGGCACGCGCCTGCTGTTTCCCGCGAGGTCCACAGCGCAGGACACAGCAGTCGCGTGAGATCAATCGGGATAAAAAGTCGATTTTCCGTCCCTTCAACTACCTGATATAAAAATCAAGTCATTCTGGCCAGTTCGCAGTGGGGCTACCTTTACACAGTAAATACCACCCGAGGTGAGCGCGCGTTAGTACATTAGACTTTCTCGAATATCTTGATTGAAAATAAAATCAATAAATTTAGAAAACGTAGTTCACTTCCTACCTCTGCTTTTGCGATTTCATCTTTCAATGCGTCGATCCTCTTGGTGAGTGCATCCCTGTCTATCATGATTTGCTTCTGCTTCTCCATGAGCTTGTCGTTGGCCTCCTTTATCTTGTCCATTTCTTTTTGTATGTTGCGTTCTTTGTGCTGTCTGATCTCAGAGTCGATGGACTTCACTTTGTCGAAGGAGTTCACTATGTTCGTTATGTACGAGTTTTTGAGTTCTATGGCGCTCCTAAAAACATATGGGTAGATAGATATACCGTTTAGTCTTTTGAAAACACATATACATACAGAGAACAAGCTAATAAACAAAAACACACACAAACAAGAAAAAACATCAGTAAACATTGTCCACGCATATTGAGCAAAGTGCCGCATCCTGTAATCTGTGTTATGACAACGAACTGGTAACTCAGCATATGCTGCAGATAGAGCTACAGCGCTGATCTTCCGGCAGATTATATTTTCATACAAATGTCACACACAATAATTGTATTACTAACTGCCTGTAGTAGTAGCTTCGGGGAGGGTAAGGGTTTTAATTAAAGTGTATGATGAGTTTGCACTAGACCTTCATATCACCTGATGGTAAGTGGCAATGAGACCTTTGGATGGTAAGCGTGCGCATCCAGAAGCCACAAGCTAAGGAGGATTCTGGATGGACGCTGGTTCTGCTGTCATTCATACTTGAACGCAACAGTGCTATTAACAATGCTGTTGCCAGACGGACATAGCAAATGCCCTACCACCAACCAGAGTACCAATAGGTACCCCGCTGGGAATCGAACCCGGTACCTCCGGATTGTTAGTCCAAGCGTGTAACCATTAGGCCACGGAGGCGACTTAAGTGTAAGAATGTGTCGTTTTGTAATCGTTAGTTTTATACCATTAGAATTTTTGACTGATAATATGTAGAAAATTTGAAACATACTAAACGTCCGTTCATGTCTCATTCCCTCACAGATCGCCACGTCGCGGCTTCCACGAGGGGATTTGTCATAATGACCAAGCTTGGCAGGCGCGGAGAGTGAAAGTTTATGACGGTATTGTCTACTTGTGACAAATATAATCAACAGACATCTCACCTGTTTTTGTTTACAATGTCAGCCTTCTCTTTCTCCTTTTCCCGGAGCTCCTGCTCTAACGCCGGGACCCCGTCTTGCAACTCTTGTAGTTCTTTCACGAACTTTTCTCTGTTCTCTTCTATTTGTTTCTTATTTTCTTGCAAGTTCACAATCTCTTGCACCTGCCAATATGTTTCAGTTTAGCCCCAGAACCGTGCATTAAAAGGCCATATACATTAAATTACCGGGAAACGTCTACCAGGCCGTCCCCCTGCTAGATGGACCGACGACCTGGTTAGAGTCGCTGAATGCAGGTGGCTCGGGACCGGTCGATGTGGCGTACCATGAGGGACCTATGTCCAGTAGTGGACGTTTCCCGGCTGATGATGATACATTAAATTTACTCTCTCTATACAACTATACTTTATAACACTATTAATATGATTTTTTCATCAAGTTAATACATTTCACCTCAAAGGAATCGCCTTCAGCGTGAGAAAACTACGCGAGCATAACTTTTCTCATTCCAACTTGACGCCAACGAAATAGCCCAAAATTAAAGTATAAAAAGTATTTGTTCAGTTTATACAAATCTAGAACCTGAATCCAAACATTGTCAAACTACTAGAACGGTGCCCAACAAAAGTCAATAATGCAACTTATTATTTAGTATCACCTTCTTCTGTATGTTGAGCAGTTCCTCCTTAATTTTTGTTTTCTTGTCGGCCATGACGCGCATTTTCTTGGCGTGCGCGTTGAGTTTGTTCTGCGCGGCCTTTATACGCGCCTTCAACGTGCTGATCTTCTGCTTGAGGTCCGTGCGCTTGGCCGTGGCATCGTCCAAACTCATGTCTAACGTCATGCCCTCGCACTGGTTCTTTATTGAATCAAACTGTAATCACAAAATTGGAATAGAATAACAAAAGTGTTGTTTCTTCACCTATACATTATACAGAAAATCCATAACTACAGTATTATTTGAGATACCCTCCACAGGGCCTAACCACTCACTGCGACCTTGATAGATCTATTTTGACCATAACTACAGTACAGGGCCGTAAATATTGCACATCGGCAATTATCGCATTTCCGAATACTAATTTCCATGCCAATATATTATTATATCTATTGTTTATTAAAATTTGAATTCAGAACTGAGTACTTTATTGTTTTGTTGGCTTCCTGTGTGAACTATATAGAGCTGTTAAATTAGTTTATTTATTAACTTGTATTTATTGTTGTTAAACAACAACAACTCTTTTAGAGTGTTTATAGTCAGTGATTATTACTTATTGTACCTCTAGACAATTTCGCGTGACTGGTCATGTAAAGGTTTCCCTCTTTTCCTATAGATGCCATCGTACAACTTTAAATTATTTAAAATGTGGGGTTTTAATAACTCTCTCTCTATCGCATTTGAATCGTGATTGACAACGTTCTTTCAAATATATTTTATGTACCTATACAAAATAGATTTTCTATCTTTCCGTTACGAAGTGAAGGATGGACCAACCAGCAGAGCAGCTACTCATATTTGCATTTATATACAGAGAGAGTAATCCACATTTTTTAAAGATGCGATACTTGCCATAGTATTATGATGGAAATAAAAGCGAATGATTGTAAAGATACTCTGTGAGTTTACATATATGTTTTTGTATCTTACATCTTTTTGCACAGATTTGTACTCCGTGAGAGAACGGTCCAGCAACGGCATCTCTCCGTGGATCTGTCGGGCAGTCTGCATCTTCTGCTCAGGCTCCACCATTGACTTCTGAAGCCCCTCCACTGTCTCCTGCAGCTCACTGATTCTCTGTAATCAAAGTGGCATTTAGAGTCAACTATTTTGGCCGCGTGGTCTGGTCTTTGGAATATGATCACCATGCATTTCGCGGGTATCCTAAGGAGAAAACTGCCAAGCATGTTGAGAATGGGAAATTCCAACTTGGCAGTCAATGAGGGAGGATATGTCCAAGATTGAACTTCAATACTTCAGTGCAGTTCAGGTCTACCCCACACTGAAGGACTGGCGACCTGGTAAAAGGTCGTGGGGAGTCACTGGATGCATTTGGCTAGGAACCGATCATTGTGGCACACCACGGGGAGGCTTTTGTTCAGCAGTGGACGTTTACCGACGACGATAAATTGTATTTAATCAATAGTGTATCGACTAATTCTATGCAAAAGTGTCATCCTTGAGCACATTATCACTAACCCCATTAGCAAGTTAGTAGTGAAGTTAAAAATATTCTACATAACTGTTTACCTTGTCGACACCACTGAGCCGGGCCTCCAGAGCAGGGATGTCATTTTCTTTCAATGCAGTTATCTTGTCGTTAAGGGACTTCATGCTGAGCAGTTCGTCTTTCTTGGCTTGCGTGCGTTGTAGCTCTTCAGAGGCCTTCTCTAACTTGGTGGGGACGTTCATAACTGTTGTTGTTAGGTTAGACACTAGATCTGTCACCTGAAATGGTTATTATAACAAAATATTTTAAAAATGTCAACTATTTTGTGCACTACTTGTATATAAAATAAAATTTCTTTTTAATCACCTTTTCCGTTTTTATTATTTTTGTATTGAAAGTTTACATAATGGTTTGTTAAGAGGTTGTAATAGTCAATTTAAGCTGTCAAAAGTACCTCAGTCTCTGTTTCGAATCCACGGTGGCACAGCGGACAGCAGTTGTTATCCTTGATTTGTTCCTTGTACTTGCGTATCAGAAACACTGACGATTGCAGTTCACTGTGCTCTTCCTGAAATAAAATGTGTTAATTATAGTTTGACATGTGGTTATATCTTTAAGAGGAATATCTCATCTTTCCAGAGGTGTCATATAAGTGAACAAAGGAAACAAATCAGGGAACGTTGCATCAGCATCCACGTGTGTACGGCTAGGATCAAAAAATAAACCATTTCCGAAATATATCTCTCAAAGAACGGATCATTATCAGCCGGGAAACGTCCACTGCTGGACTTAGGCCTCCTTCATGGCATGACACATTGACCGGTCGCAAGCCCCTTGCATCCAGCGACTCCCCGCGACCTTAACCAGTTCGTTGGTCAATCTAGTAGGGGGATGGCCCGGTACGCTTCCCAGTACGTGGTCGCCACTCGAGAACTTTTACTCCCCACCGGTTATCGGTTCTTCGAGCGATGTGGACTGCCCATTGCTACTTCAGCTCACTGACTCGTCGAGCTACGTCGGTGACCTTTGTTCATCTACGAATTTCCTCATTCCGGATTATATCACGTAGAAAAATTCTGAGTATAGCTTGTTCTATTGCTCACTGAGTGACTTTGAGCTTGTTTTTTCGGCCCACAGTATAGTACCACGTTTCGGTTCCGTATGTCATGACTGGCAACACGCATACCATGGGAGTCTAATGTTGAGCAATGGACGTTTCCCGGCTGATGAATGTGATAAATCCGTCACAAACCGACAAATAATGGCATAGTCACATTTGTGGAATATGTATTACCAATGTTACATATAGAAACGATTTGTACTGACTAAAAACTACTAGTGCTAGCTAGCTAGTACTAGCTGATGTAACTTATTTTAGTGACATAAGACAGACTCAAACGTTATTCGTCACCTCGTGTATAGCAGTGTACAGTTTGCAAACTGATGATGCTATATGATAAAATGATTATTATTGTATTATAATATCTAACCTGTAGTTTCTCAACGGTAGTGTTGAGTTTGGTGAGCGTCGCCTCGTACGACTGTGTGCCGCAAGCCTTGTACATCTGGTCTTCAGCCTTGGTGAGCTCGCTGCGGCGGTCGTTGAGCATCTCGCGGACGTGCTTCCTCTCCGTCTCCAGTTTTGTTAGCTATGTTTACAAAATCATTCAATTAATATTTGAGAATTTCGACATTCAGTTGTACCAGTTGTTATGTCCAATCGAATTTATCATACATACTTTATGCGATGGGAGAGGGATGAAGTGGTAATTTTTATGCAAAACAATAGAATAAATTCATATTTTAATTTGCACTCTAGTATTATAGTATACAAACATATCAATTATCCGTTACGAAATAAAGGAAGACAAACTCAACTTCCCTTTTATAATGTAAGTATGGATAGGCAGCCGTCATACCTCTTTATCGCTCGCCTTCAACTTCTTCTTAAGAGCATCGATTTCTTGCTTCACTTTAACTTCGAACTTGTTGACTTGCACAGCAAACCCACTCTCTGGCATCTCACCCAGTATTTCGATGAGGGCCGTCTTGTGTTTGTTGGTCAACACCGTATATTGTTTCTCCTTCTGCTTCAGGTTGTCTTCGATCATATCACGTTCTTTTAGCTTAGCTGACTGCTTCTGGAGTACTGTTATCTATTTAGAAACATTTTAAAATTAATTGCAATATTCATTTGGTGAAAGATACTGTTAGTTACTCAAGGATAATGAAAATTAATGAGTACCTTCTCCTCAAGTTCGTTTAGATCCGTCTCATGCTGCTCCATTACTTTCTCATCCTCATTGATCTCTTGCTGGCATTCTTCAGTGTTCAACTCGCTGTCGGATTGCTTGTACTCTCTGTGTCATTGTAATGTCAAAGAAGTCGTTCAGTAGTAGCCATCATTAGTTACATTTAAAAAAATTCAAGGTTTAACTGTATTTACCTAATAAAATAATGCAACCACATTCTGATCTCAACCAAATGTAGAGTAACATAGTATAATATCCTGTAATACTCTATGTGTGCCTAACCAACGCATTAAACAAATAAAATTAGTGTTAGCACTACCTGTCACTTGTTGAATTGACATAAAAATCAATATCAAATAACATACCTCATGACTTGAGTTGACAAATACATAAATGTGTACCATGAGGCCCTGCAGTCTCGGATTTCACCTAGAACCATCTCTTCATCTTAATGAGTTTCATCACCAAAAGCTAGTGATTACAAAAAATCTCCTCACGGATATCTCTTTTATGTTGTCAATCGCTTCAATCAGTGAATAAGGCTCATGGTAAACAATGGACTAAACAATGATACAATTGACAAATGATGAAAGTGACTCACTCCTCAGCAGTGTTGAGCCTTTGTTCAAGAACATCTAGCCGGGTCTTGGCCTCATTCGCATCAGTGATCTGTTTCTCCAGCTTGTTGATGTCTTTCCTGGAATTGGCTATCTCCACTTCCTTGCTAGATATTTTTTGTTTGTGGCGCGACTGAAATTATTGATTTAGCATAACAAGAAAATCTATTAACTAATAATAATAACATCTCTAATATAGTTTCACGCTCACCAACGCGTCACGGCTGTCGTCTACTGCTTGTTGATATTTCTTCTCCTCGGCATCAGCAGCTTTCTTTAACTCTTTTAAGTCTTGCCTCAGACTTGACACTTTAGCAGTCAGGTCTGCAATACCCTTTTCAGCTTCTTCATTAGTCTCAATAGTGTCTGGAGTTTCTATTTCTGTGATCAACATTTACGCATTATTATTATTTAAGCATTAATTAAAAAGCAAACTTAGTGTCAGTTTCTATATAACATAATGCAGATTCGGTCTAAGCAGACCACATTTTTTTTCCTGTGGTGTAAGGCTCCGGCACAGGCCGGCCACTTCGAACAAATGTCGTGATATCGGCATACATTGAACGGACGACGTTTGTGTACACGCGCATGTGTGAGTAGTCCGCGCGCGCTACTACTCACACATGCGTAGTACTATATTAATCTGGTATCTGTGTTTCCGGGCTCACCATAATGGCAGCATTTCATAGTGATGCTGACCTCTGTATGCTCAATGTGTCTACCGTGACACCAGATCACTACTAGAGAGTATTGTGATAGTTTTTAGGGTTCTGAACCCGAAGCGTTCCCAATGGGATAATATTACTACATACTACTACAATTTTTTTTTATATTCACAACTTAGTCAGCGTGAATTCAACTTCATAGTTCCAAGAGGCTCAAAGTTAAACCGCGGACAGACTGTTAAAATTAACTTTTTCTTATTTCAATATAAAAGACAAAGTATAGGGAATTGTGAATTTTAGGTTTAGAATTGTCAAAAGGGTTGCTATAGCATTTTCTTCATAGGTTAATGTTTGAATATCTTATAAACAAAGGACCTTACCAGCCATTTTAGCTGTCTCTACAATTACTTTATTCCTCTTATCAATTCTCTCTTGGTTCTGGCTCTCCAGGAATATCAACTTGTTGTACTTGAGTTCATTGGATGTCTTCTCATTCGCGATCTTCTCTTCATCTTTGTTAAATGACATGTTCTTCTTGTAGGAGTCATCCAATTCCTTCTGCTTAGTTTTAGTTGTTGATCCATAAGTTGCTACAAGTTAAAAAACATACACAATTAGTTAGTTTTGTTTTTACATCTCTTAAGTTATAAACATTTTATTTATCTGAAATCAAACAGCACTGTTGTGGTCTAGGACTTATATAATAATCAGTTTTACACAAAAAAAATTTTTTCATAAAATTTTATTATAGAATAGCTGGCTTTATGAAGTTATCTAAAAATAGTACACCAGATTATAATGTCGGGAAATTAGTATCTAGAGACCATTAGCTGCGTGATAGCTATTGTAGCTTACATTAAATTTCCCACCATCACAATATAATTATTCAGTAATTACTTAGCAAAGCCAGCTATTTTATTTTATTTAAAAAAATTATGGTACAAGAAATTATGTTACAGAGAAATAAATTAAAGAAGATAAGAAATTGTGCAGGCATTCTGAAAGAATTCCCATGAAAAATAATTTTCATTTCTGGACTTTGCCATACTTACTTATATTTTCCTGCAGTTCAGGTGTAGTGCCTTCAAATATGGTTTTGATATTTTTCTTGAGTTCCTCTTCTTGGGTCTTGTTGTGTTCAAGTCTAGAAATAATAGAATATTTAATATTTATTTATTAATAAAAATCACTAGTCTTTAAAATCATCAGAGCACATAAAATATATGGTCCGTTTAAATGTGTAGATTGGTGTATCAACACCCATCTGGTTGCTAATATTATAAACAACTGACTTTGTTTTAATCTTCTCTCTCTTAGTCTCCCACTGCACAAGGTTCTTCTGTAGAGTCTCTATAGCTTTCACTTTCTCACTGATCGGTTCAATCTGTTGTGCAAGTTCCGCCACCTTCAACTCAGCTTCAGATATTTTGGTCTCACGGTCAACGATGGCCAGCTTCTTCTTATCAAGCTCTTGTTTCTTCTCTGTGAGGTGGCTCACCTCCAGTTCTATGAGAGAATGGAAAGAAAAAAGATTGACTCAACTTTATTTATTTGATTTATCTGTTTTACAGAATCTGCTAGTCTATCTTGAATAAATACATTGCTTTCAATTGAAATAACTTTTTTATTTGTATTCTCCGTAAACATTGGATATTTATTTGTTTCACTAAATAAAGGATATTTAACAAATAGAAATCAATTATTCTCAATATAGAAAGAACGAAAATAACTTATTCCAAGCTAAAAATAAATACAACACGTAATGAAGAAGAAAAAAAACCACACACACATGACACATACAGAAAATAAATAATTACAGCAAAATTAAGTTAGCTTGGAAAACGGCACCAGCTCAGTCCGATGCTGTGACCCAAAGACCACAGCACTGATTTTCAGCTGGACCGTGCCTTATTTATTCGGTGTTCAAGTGTTATTATTTCTAACTATAACTACCATAAGAAAACTAAATAATCATCGTAAGACAACGCTCCACAGTTCACGTTCCAAAAAGAACGTTCAAAAAACGAGCATGTCTACAAAATCATTATTAGGTATAATTTTTTATAATTAATAAAACATAAATCAATAAAGACAAAATAACAAAATTAGCTGCATAAAGACAATGCAATAATCAAACACAAAATCATATTTTAATTTTGAATATTAGCATAAGTTTTTAGTTTACTTTAATGAAATACGTTAATTTCTTCACAGTAACTAGACAAGTTAAGTTTTTAAACACAGACTGTGCGATTTAGGAATTACGATGAACATTAGAAAGAATTTTTAAGTCAAACAGATGAAGTTGCATGCAAAAAGCTTTTTAGAAATAAAACAGATAATAAACTCACCTAGCAACTTTAGATTTTGAGTGTAGTCCTTCCTCAATTTTCTGAGTCGGTCAAAGCAGTCACTGTATTTGTCCGCATCAAAGATCTCATCAAACCTCTCCTTAACCTTTTTTCCTTCATCTAGGGGCCATGCAGAATCTTCTTGATGGCAGAATATCACAGAGTTTAGAATAGCTTTTGGCACACCTGTCAAGTAATGATATATCATGGTCAATCAATAATGTACATAAATCTGAGCATCAAATTGTGTAGGTGAACATTTTTAAATAAAATTTTGAGCTGTTCATTTAATAATAATTAAAACCACATATTATGATGATGATGATGAATACATATTTCAAATATTATTATTATTCACGGTGTGATCTATATAGGTCACAGTAACATGCCGAAGTTTTTACATCGTCATCATAGTAATTGAAACTCTCATAAGGCAGTAACAAAACAAGTAGTGATAACAATAGATGCCTAACAAGGCACCAAACAACGTTTGAAATCTTGTATAAGATGAATTTCTTGCTTAGTGGGAATTGAAACAAAATGCTTTAAAACAACATTAGTTTACCATAATCTATTGAAAGTTGGTATTTAGAAGTTAAATGATGCATCCACACATAAATTATATTACTTTCTTTGGATTTCCCAAATGGTCCCAAATACAGTGAATCTAAATAACAGACAAATGTTTGAAATCTTAAAAACAATTTGATTTAAATCTAAATAATTTAAACTAAATAAATCAGGCTCACCTAGTTCCTCATACATCACAAAGTCTAAATCAGCACATCTTGAGGATATATCATTTGTTTTGCCATTTTCATCAATGACAGACAGGAATGAATCCAACGTTTGAAACTTGGTCTTCTTTTTCGCCAGGGCGGTCACTTTCATGGACCTGGATACCTCCAGTTGTTTGTCTTTAGCATTGACAAGCTATCATAACAATAAGAAAACAATCATCAAGAATATAAAATTGTAAAAAGAATGAACATTGATGAGGATAGATCAATGCTTGCCTGCAATCTTACCTGGTGGTAAGTGACAATTTGGTCATCTTTGGTAGGCATTCTTTTAGAATACACCTGTTAATTCACACTTGATTCCATTTGGAGGAAATAAAAATGGAGCAGTGCATTCTACTTTTGACTTACACTTGGTAGGTGTACTGTGACTGACTGACAAGTGCAATCCATAGCATCAAACATGAAGAAAAAAATACAGAAATGAATAAAGAATTTGAAGGATGTTTATTTGATGTTTGTACCAGATTTACAAAGGAACCACCATACTTCTTGTTAGTGATGTAACAAAACAACTAAAGTATATCTCTGTGTGAGCATGCTTTCCATCCTAATGCCATATCATCACCATCAGCTGAATGAAGGCCAAGTGCAAACCCATTATATACAATATGTTTAGAAAGACAGCAGCACAAATTATTATGACATGACATCTAACCATGTGAGTAAAAAATACCACTTATTTTCTGGGTGACTAGTGTATCAATCTACTTACATTCAACCGGGCATATGTTGATGGGGTGACCAAGATGCAGTCATCATACTAGGTTTAACTACCCAACATCAATTTCTTAGACCTACTAAGTGGGGAATCATTAGCATAAAGGCTTTTGGTTTAACTTCAATTTTTTTGGCACTTCATTCAGCATGGAGGTGATGGATAATCCAGTGTCAGAGAGAGACTGAAGAATGCTAACAATTTAATGTATTTAAAAAACTTGCTACTGCATTTAAATGTATATAGCGTGTCAACAATGGTAGTAGCCGTCTCACCTTAAGTTTGACTTGTGCCATAACTTCAGTCGATCTATTAACTTTCGCATCGTGCACAAAGCATTCATTGCGACTTCCCGGAGGCATTTGGCCAGTGATAGCATACCGCAAGCACTCAATAATCGTGGTCTTGCCACAACCATTTTGTCCCAGAATTAGGGTTAGCGGTTTATCAAATGTTATACGTTGTTCATCTTTTTCGTCCGGACCAAAACTTCGTATGCCCCTTACGGCCAAAGATTTAACACACGCCATCACAACCCAGCAGTTATAAAGTGATAAATGATGTAATTCGCGCCAATGTACGAAAGAAAGAACCGGCACGAAAAGATGCAGCGACAGCGCAGCGCGGCGGCGGCGGCTTGCGATGATGCGATGCGATGACAGAAAATCGATATCAAATGTTTCCATTACAAAAATAAAATCGATTTAAACCGATTGTAAAGAGGGATGTGATTTTCTTCTCCCTAAATGTTCCTAATTATGTTCTAAACTAAAATTCAATTACGTATCTTTGTTGCATCAATAATATTTATTGCATAGAGAAAGCGTATAATTCAAAGAGTGACATAGGCAGGCTACTTTTTATACTAGTAAACAACTAGTAAAGTGTAACTATTAGATAATTTGTGAAGTCTCCACAACAGGAGTTGGACCAAAAGCTAGTTTAGATTTCTAATATTATAATATTGAAATCACTCGCTACTTATAGATGATCATGAGTACATGAGCCTATTAGTAATGTTTATCCTGAGCCTATAAGTAAATGTTTAGTAAAACAGCTATCAGTTATATAAAACAGCTCATAAGCAAGCCAACTGCCATATATTTGTTAGGGCTAGGCACTTAAAACGTTGCGTCACAAAAGATAACATCACGTTTTTAAAAGAGAGGGTGAATATAATTACAGGCACTGTCCGTGCAGAATGGAAAAAAATCCTTCTGTAGTTCTAAGTAGTCCGACAATTAAACAGAGCCTAAAACATTACATTTACTGTTACAATTATAAAACATTTTGATAATATGTCTCATTCTAACAATACAGTGGCTGTAAAAAAACATCTTAATGATACATTCGTAATTATGTACTAATTTAATAATCGATTTTCATATTAGTAATTTCAGTAGATATCTCAATCGTGTTAATGTTTTGATTATGACAATCGCTAATACATATTATATTTTATGAAATATATTGATATGACTATCACAAAACACTTTTCCCTTGCTTTTTGCCTACACTACAAATTGTCTCGGTGTTATTTTGAATCGATGTTTGATATTAGCTTGAACGATTATTTAAATGGTTACTACTACCAACTGGCTGGAAACATTTCAAGTTTCCAAAATCAAACAGATTTCGTAACCTGCTTTAAAAGTGTAAAAATGTTACTTACGGCAAGGAAGAATTTGTGACAATTTAGAAACAATGCGGATGATGCGCATATCAGTTATTAGTTAAAGACATAAATTTACTATAGTTTCCGTAATTTTTAGGGTTCCGAACATACAACGAAACAAACGGATCCCCTTTAATATAACTCACACTGGGCCCTATTTCATAAAGCGAAAAATGACAGTCATTATCGACTTTTCAACCCATCAACGGGCACTATTGGTGCAATGGCATGACATTAAATTTGTCAGTTTATTACGAATTGTATTTTTATGAAACACGGCCGGCCCAGATGTCGATCCGTCCATCCTTCATGCTGTATGTATCACAGCTGATTATTTCAGGAATACTGATTAAATGCTCCTAGTTCAGGAACTGCAAATGCTATAAACTTGAAACTTTGAATTGTTATGCGAAATGATGACCCACAGGTGCTTCAACTGAAATA
Source organism: Carcina quercana (assembly GCA_910589575.2). Lineage (NCBI taxonomy): Eukaryota > Metazoa > Arthropoda > Insecta > Lepidoptera > Depressariidae > Carcina > Carcina quercana. The sequence continues at coordinate 5,656,127 of OU342439.1, forward strand.
ATTTATGAAATATTTTTATGTTAAAAGGGGGCAAAATTTTAAAGTGAAGTCACTAGATCAAGTGGAGTCGCATATGTAAGGGCTTTGTATACAATTTGTATTTTAAGAACTTATCCAGAAAAGGATGTGTAATTGCCCAAAGTGAAAAATCTCTACTGATCACAGTAGACAGGCCTTTGTTTAAATATTATAGGAAAACTTGAGCGAGGACTAACATAGTTTTTGTAAACTAATAAAACATCTTTATATACAAACTTAGTTATGCGGTCGGGAAAACTCACGCTGCGAGCAATGGAACGAGCTATGTTCGAAATTTCTCAACGTGATAAAATCTGAAATGAGGAAATCCGTAGACGAACTCGATGTGTCAGTGAGCTGAAGTGGCAATGGTCAGGCCACATCGCTCGAAGAACGGTTATAACCGATGGGGAGTAAAACTTCTCGAGTGGCGACCACGTATCGGGAAACGTGTACCGGGCCGTCCCCCTACTCGATGGACAGAGGTCCTAGTTAAGGTCGCAGGGAATCGCTGGATGCAAGTTGCTCAGGATCGGTCAATGTGGCACACAATGGAGGAGGCCTATGTCCAGCCGTGGACGTTTCCCGACTGATTATGATGTATATCCTCAGTGTATATCTTTATGTAGTAAGCTTTAACGTCAATTTTACTAAATGTGACTACCGAGGCGACAATACAATATTCTTTCTGCTGTCATAAAAAAACACGTCGTCGGTCGCATCCAACGCATTTTGTTCCGTGGTCGCATCTGTAACACGAATATGAACACTCTGTGACGACAAGTAATGTTCCATAGAAAATATAATACCGTAGAGATAAACTTCTCTAGAATGATGCTTGGCATTTGCCTCACTCCCCGATTCATCTACGCCATGGCTATCCGGTCCGGTTCTACATTATATCTGTCAAGTTGGACGCAATTTTTGTTGTTATTGAATGAATTTGTTTGTGTTGCTTAATTCTTGTAGAATTTGAATGCCATGTAATACATTATGTACTTTTAACCATTGCAGTTGTCACAATAAATTTATCAAGGTCACAGTGAGTGGTTCGACTCGGCCGACCACCTCCCTTGTCTCAAATATGAAAACCATTGCAGTGTTCCCAAATGTGACTCTTTACGACATAATATCAAATTTGATGTCTTTCCTTGCAATGATAATCAATTGATAATAATAGACTTGTAAAGAGACTCCGGATTGTGTCAAAAATGACATTCTGTGGAGTTTAAGAGTTGATAGACTTACAAACGCTATGTTGTCGAAAATATGAAAAAGTCTACATCAACGTTTAAGGTTATAAAATAAAAAGTTATAGGAAATGTATTTTTATTTAAAATAGTAGTGATTTAATCACCTTGGATCATTGAATATGGTGCTTTAAATCGTTACTAATGCTTACTTCCTTCCACCCCAATAGTGTACTTGGCAGCCAAGTCAGGCTGAATGAGGCTGAAAGAATAAAGGTTGGTGTAGAAGGTGCCTATTTACTATTCATTTGATGATTCCTAAGTTGTAGTTTTTTGGGAACACGGAAATCGATAGTGTATTCCATATCGTAACTAGACGCACGCTAAATATACAAGCGAAACGCCCTTTATTCGGTGAATGGCAGATTCTTAAATAGGCAGATCTATAGTAAACTAATGAATTAAAATAGTTTTAACTTTTAGTCAATTTATTTAGAACTTAAATAAACAAAATTTTCCTCATTTTAACAAAACAAACATAGGTAACTTACTTTCTATTTACACAAAATCATCTATTTAAACACTCAATTATTGAAATTTCGCCTTCTAATGTAATCTGTATTATTTCTTCAATTATTAGATCTTTTCCAATTTCCATTCTACTACGTTTTTCCCTTGAGCAAAATGACACTTTTGGTCAGTTTAACTTGGTAATTAAACAAAAAACGTGGCTTTTTTAGTATCAAACCATTAATTCGGCGATGCCAGCATTCAATGGTATTAGTTGTACGAAAGATTTGACCATTGCAGGAAGATTTTACCCTCACCTCTTTTTATATTTTACCAAAATTTTAGGAAATTTTATTTTTAACTGTGTTTATTATACATTAAATATATATTTCGCGTAAAATTAACAATGAACGTAATAATGATTTTACCCCACCTCTTCCTGGTATCAATCGAAAAAATATCGATCTAACGACAATATTGATAAGTACCAACAATTTTAGAAAATTGAATTTAAAAAACTTTGTTCAACACAATGTTTCATGTAAAATTGAAAATAAACTAGTTGTTAAACGAACAAAAAGTCACGAATTCCGAAGGAAAATTACTACTTTCAATTTTTTCCCGGCTTTTGCCCCTTTTAGGGTTTCGTAGTCAAACTTGACCAACAGGTAAGTAAGGGTAGTTGAATAGGTCTTCTGCAAAAATTGATAGTAGTAGTATATATACTAAAGTGAAAAGGGAAGCTAACACGACTACGTTGGCTTTACAGCTTGACTAATAATAGTTGAACGAAGTATAAAATATACTTGGAGATGTCAAAATGAAAATTTCGTTCAAGTTCCATTCAAAATTACATTTCATTAGATGATTGAACTTATTGTTAAGAGCAACTAAGGAACTCTGAACTGCGCGTGGCTGCTGTTTTGAGCTCATTCGATGGGGCTAAAATTAGCTTTGATACTTTTTGATCGTACCCAGGTACTACCGCACGTTAACTTTAGGCTGTGACCACAAAGCAAACTAGTACAATTTAGTAGACTGTACAATTTCTGCCTATTTTAGAATCTTGTAAAATATAACCTTTTTTAAAAGAAGAAACGAAACGTCAGACATCATTCTCGAGCAGCTGCTATTACAACATGGTACGTCACATGTCTATATAGTTTGTGATCTATCTATAACCAAACCACTTTTTTTAGTCTTTAGCTTAGCACCATTACAAACACCACAGACAAACACTCTTTAGCACAAACATTTTTATATCTATGTATAGTATTGGCTAGTATTGCAGAGTATTGCACCGTTTTGCTTGCTGCTTGTTCCTTCGTTTACTCAAGATATTTTAGTAATAATATCTAGATATAGTATAAGTTTAGTATAATTGACTTGTGGTTTATGGCAATGCTCCTATGTTAATCCGTGCTGGTGTTTACTTTATGTTTACTTTGTTTTATCAACGAATTGCAGTGGACGATAATATTATAACCGATGCACTACGATCGTTTTATAGTTAATCCGAATACACTGACTGGTGCCGTGTTAACTGTTGACTAAACAAAACGTAAGTATTTTGTTAATATCTTGTGAAGGAAGTCCTGGTTTGTTGTTATAAATAAGTACATGTAAGAATCATCACGTCTTGATGTCATGTAAAAACATATGTCAGGTATTCTGTGATGTAGTCTTCCTGAATTCCTGAATAACCAACATTGTTATGGACAGAGAGTGGTCATGTCATCTATGGTAAATGTGACCTTAATACAAGTAAAGTTAGCATATGGTTAGCATAAATCCACAGGTCTATTGTTGAGTCAGTTATTACAACATTCTTGTTAGAACATTATGTACTTATACTGGATAAATACATGACTCACTAGATACTTATTTATATAGCAATATGGTTATTATTTATATGTATTATGGGTTTTTGCACTTGGCCTTCATCTCACCTGATGGTAAGGTATGATAAGGCCATTGGATAGTAAGTGTATCACCTTTAACGACACTCATGGAGTGGTGCTATCGTCGAGTCAAGACTACACAGATTTGCATACAGTACTTTAAAAAAATTCAAATTATTTATTTATCTATCAATCTAGCTTAAATAGGGAATAAGTAATTTATTTAATATTTAATTTAATGGAATAAGAATTAAGTAACTAAACTTCTAAAGATAATTATGTCTATGATTGCAGTTCATTGACCATTTGTAGTCTACAGTTGAGATGAATACAATTTGTTCGTGTGTTCTTTCCTAAAAGCACTATCACTATTAAAAATAAATCACTACAATAGCTCAAAATGTTTGTATACAGTACTTGCTACAAAATTTGATTCTAGGCAAAATATGATATTGATTTGAGGGGGGCTGTCAGTTCATATTGTTTTATATGTGTTTTATATTTATATATACCTTGGCTCTGTTTATGTTTACACTACACTTTTTTTTAAATTCCTAGGGCGGTTTCCGCACTCAGCCAGGTGGTGGCCATTGTGCGTGGGGGGTGAACTTAACACTACACTTAATTTTACTCACAATAATTTTTGTAAATTTATTTTTGCTATTGATTTGTTAAATCTTATCACTAGATATTATAAAACAAAGACCCCCGTAGCATCTGTCTGTCTGTTCACAATGATTTCAAAAACTACTGAGCAGATTTTCATGCAGTTTTCATTTAGACACGGGCTAGCGTGTCAAGCCAAGTTTCAGTCTTTCTGGTATCATGCAGGTTTTCTGAAGTCTTATTAACTATTATTACCCAAAATTTTAGATTTAATTCTTTACAGGTAGCATACCATTACAATTCAGAAGACCATGGCATCAACAACAATGATAGAGACTGTCACCATCACAAGACCTCTGAAGGTAAGTTACTATGTGTTTTTCAAATGTATTTAAAAGTTTATCTTAGGTACATGTACATGGGCAACATTTAGATATCACTTACATTTGCTTTTTGCTATATTTGATTGGAATGACTTGAAATATCATGATGGTAGTTTATAATTATAATTGAGACTTCCTTTTAGGTATATAATTGAAACTTCATTATAGGTACTGAATTGAGACTTGATTATAGGTACAGAATTACTATAAATTATAATTAACTAACTATAGTAATATTAAAAATGCGAAAGTGAGTTTGTTTGTACTTCGATTACATCATAATATGATTTTTGTATAGAGATAGTTGAAGGGCATTTAAAAGAACAATCACAATCAAATAAGTAGTTCCTGTGACATAATTTCTGAAGTTCACATGGAGGAAGTTAAGGGGAAAATGCTACAGTTCTAGCACTTATGCTACAGGAACCGACTTAGTCAAGGGCTAGACCTGTAGTAAATAAATAATACAGTAATTGTATTTAGCACAGGCTTGTTTCTAACAAAGATGTAATAATTTTATCTTTATTGAAAACAAAGCTGCTGATAGCTGATAGAAGCCGATACTTTTATAGGTAGTACAAACATTAACCTGGCCGTGAGCTGTTTAAAAAACAAATAGGTGATAGAGCTGATGCTTTATCATCATCCATAGCTGGTAACTCCACTGTTGGGCATGACCATAAGCTGAACATTAAATATAAAACCTGAACTACACTGATAAAATGAGCACCAATTGAATAATTTGTAGTCACGAGGAAATTTTTGAAGTAAAAATCTTTTAAACTGGGAATATACAGTTTACTTTAAGAACAAACGGGTTTTAAGATTCATTTGGTAGGTAAAACACTTATAGAAGTTCTTGCTTGTCCAAGGCCTGTCTTCTTTCACTAGCCATGGCCAGCGGCGCGTGACGGACTTAAACAAAACAAATTAAAAAAATTATTCAATAGAAAAAATATTACAATAAGTCTTACAATTAAACCAAACTGTGAGTATACATAAGTAGTAACTGCAACTATATTCAAAAAGTATATCAACGACGTTTCACACGAAGTCCTATGCGACAAGTGACGTTCCTTTAGAAAGTATACAACTTAAATTGACCTTACATTAAACTGATTACCTGCTACGCCGTTCGTCGATCTATTCCATATTCACCACTGCTGATCCAATTTAAGAAAGCCTTCGCGCGCACATTTCTCGCTGAAAACCTACAAGTGATCGTGTAGTAGTATTGGATTAGCCGTGCTAACGGTGCGTTAGTGAAGATTCGCGCCGTGATGCAAACGCACGGGAACCTGACAGCTAGTTATTTGTGGCAGCCTGGGGAACTGGCCAGGAGGGTATTGGGAGAGCGGCCGTCTCCCGTACCGCCGACGCGGGACCTCTGGCCCCCGCCGCCGCAGCCTTTGAGCGTCAGCACGCTCCACGTGGCCTATCTCCAAGATGAGCCTTACACTAGACGCGCTGCGACGCTACCTCCCCAACCTTACGTCCCCACAACTATCCCCCTCGAACCGGAATACAGAAGACCTCGCGTCTGCACTATCGGCACCAACACGGACCCTCCACCGACGGTCATCTCCAGGTTGAGACAAATGTTCATGAAAGAAGAAGATTTACCAACCGGACTGCCACCCCCGGGACGATTGAAAGCCATACCCAGAGAGACGGCTTTGGAAATGCGAGAGGAAGACAGCAGAGCAAGGAAAGCGATCAATGGAATTAAAAAAGCGATGATGGGAGCTAAATATCGGGTCGCTCCAGATTCAGAGCCTGTCGACAGTCCGAAAATAGTGTATGACATGCCCAAACCTGGCGATAGGATGGTGACCACGTTCGGTGCGAAAGAGACGCGACGATGGTGCAAGTTACCTTCGCGAGCGGGATGCAGGAGGAGGCTTCGTGATGTCGGGAACTGGTGCAGCTGCGAATCCCGACCTAAACGACCTCCGAGACGACAGAACCAACCCCGCCTGCAGATCACTCAGGTGTGAAGACGGAGGAAATACGTTAAACAAGCTGATGAAGTACAAATGAATTTTGTTAATTTCTTATTGGACAAGTCCTTGAAGTAGACTGACACTCTGGCGCTCCAATTTAGAAACTGTTCGACCGCTAATTTATTCTATAAAAGATGTTATTGCTTGTGAATTGTACATTTAGTTTGTTGTTAGGACATACACGTTGTTAACTACCGTATTTTTATTTTACATTAAAACGTAATAAGAACGTGTGCGTGTAAGGAGTTTGGACTACGTTATCAAAGCGTTAGTCTTGAACGCTAAGCACTTTACGTGTTTGTGTTGTAGAACGATCGAAGTTTAAGTAGCGTTTTGGCTAATAAATGTGTCTCAGTAATCTGTGTTTTGTTGTCGGGTGAGCGAGGGGCGCAGGGCGGTCGCGCTGGGGCGGGCGGCAGTCCCGCGTCAGGCGCCGCGACTGTCGCCCGCCCGCCCTGCTACCGCGCCCGCCCTGAGACCGAACCCGCACTAACATACATCTTCCAAACCGCAAATCCTTACACCGATCCTTCACCTTGTCTCACAGAACGTCGTTAACGTCTACCCTTAACAGTTGTTATCTCGCATCAACGCAAAGTGCGTCAAAGGTGATTTTTTGTGTGTAGAATCACAAAACCGGCGCGACCCAATGCGCAAATCTCACGAATGAAACCGAAAATTGGGACGAAAAAATTCTTGCCTCGTTGACTATTTTGATAAGGTGTTGATTATGTAGCATTTTGTGTCCAGTGCGACATTTGTACTTATTATATTTTTGTCGCGGATTTATAAAACGTGCCCCTGCTTATGATTAAATTAGGTTGTACGTAGTTTTAAATTCTTGCGTATTTTATTCTCGGTCGCATTAGTTTCCATCGATTTTTTCGATGCCTTGATGTATTGGGGTAACTTTCTTGTGACTTTGCTTGCAGCCAATGTCGCTGGCTCATGCGAAGAGGGATTCTCGGCTTAGTTAAGTATTGAATATATAAAATGTGCGGGATGCGTTTTCTGATAATTATGCACTCGTGTTTCGACCACGTGGACTAGATAAATTGCGGCTTTAGACTTTCTAGTATCTGTAATTCAATGGAATATATTTTTACTCATTTACAATTTTGCATATTTTTGCTCAGATTCGATCAAATATTAAATGAACACGTTTGTAAATATAACAATCTCATTTCTTAAAATTGATTCTATTCACAAAAAGCAAATTTTAAAATATCATGCAGCGAAAATCTAACATATTTCTACATTTTTGCACTTTTATATATTACTCGCATTAAAAAGAAACGTTACACAGGAAAATAAAGAGACATTCACCAGCACTTTGCATTACCAGTAAATTGCACGAGACGTTTCGCAAAATGTCCATCTTTATTAAATAACCGAAAAGCAAAAGCTTTCAACAACGAAACGGCCTCAATCTGAAGTAATCAAACGGAATAAAGGCAACAATCCTTTCACTTTCGACTGAGACGAGCCCGCCCCGGACGGATACTGTGTCTTTGTATTTATTGAAATAAAAATATGGAGAGTGCTTTTATAATTATCCTCGTGTTGCGTGTCCGTAGATTTAGGATAAATCTAAATTAAAAGATGTCAATCTGAAGTAATCCAATGGTATACTCGTAATGGCAACATTCCTTTCACTCGACTGACAATGAGACGAGCGCGTCATGTTTAATGTCAAATCGTATAGACATTTAAATATGACATATCTCAATCTCACCGCTCTAATGCGACTTATGCTACCCAGGCGGACTTTGTTTCTTCGTATTTATTAATATATATTTTTGATGGTTTTGACGACACATCTTATTGTCAACTTCATCTACACGCTACATTACAAAGAAATGGAAATAATCTGAAAAGAAAAGTTGTTAATCTGATTGATGTCTAACTAACGGAATAAATGCAACTTTCCTTTTGCTTTTGACCTGGGAAAAGCCAGCCGACGGGATATGTGTAGTATTTTTGTATACCTCTAGATTTAAATAATGAAATGACGTATTCCATGATAACCACCTCTCTTGCGGCTTTACTTAAAACTGAAAAATTATAAAAGACATGTATACTTGAAGTTTTTGACAGATGTGGCCCCAACACAATTTTTAAATTTATTCTGAAGCTTTGTTACTTAAAATTTTAATGTTGAGTCTGTCAATCTGATGTAACAATCCTCTGAGTTCTGATTGGAATCAGTATTCATACATTACTCTGAATTGATAAAAAGCAAGTCATGACGCATTTCATTACCAAATTTTGTCGATACGCTTCATTACTTCGAACTGGAATAAATATAAACGCAGCAGTATCCAGTGATATGAAGTAATCAAACCGAATAAAGCACTAACTTTAGACTGAAATGAGATCGTCAGTCGAAAGTTGTGTCTCTCTGCTTTCATTTAGAGCATGATATTTAATCCATCTCATGGCGGTTATCCTCGGAGAAGCTTCTTTGAAAACTGTACTTAGATATATATTTAGATCTTTCTTAGAATTTCTATATATTGTGTGATTTTGTACGGCAGTACGGCAAAGTGTTCTCGTCAGATAATTTGCGAAGTCCATGCAGTAGCAGACGAATTAAATAAAAACATACATGAACTCCCTACACAAGGAACTGTAACTGATATTAAAACAAGTAAAGTGGCAATCCAGTTCCACGAATACTTATTACTTAGGTCAAATCGTGGTAGCACACATTCCTCAGGAGGGTAATGTTTCCCGAGCATCAGTGATTATACAGGTCTACCGCTTAACTGAGTCGGCTCCTGAGGTACGGTAACGGCACGGGGGGTGTGTTTACGGAACGTCAAACGACGAAATTATGCTTTAACCCCCCCCCCCCCCCCCCCCCCCCCCCCCGTGCCGTTACCATACCTCAGGAACCGACTCAGTTTATCGCTAGATTGTAGTTTTTCGTATTTTCCATTGTTTTCATATATGTTCCATCATGTCATAATTATGTGAATTACGCATCGGAATGGGAATATGGGAATTACTTCCGGAAACCAGCGCGGGTATACAATAGCAAACAATGCCACTGTGTGTATGTATAAACGTCTGTTACTGGATAGTTACTTTAAACAAAGCGGGGATGTTTCAATACGTTTTGAATCTAATTCCAGCCTATTGTTACATCAAAAGCGTAGACGGTAGCTATGAGAATGCGTCGCCGCATCTTCAATACCGTATTATTCGTTTTTTTCAAATACGGTTCCTACTTTCATTTGCCCATAAATAAAAGCTTAAAGTAGGTAATTTAGAGTGCTAATGCTATTTCGAAATCTGTCGCAGTGATTCTTTGTCGTCGTCGTTTTTGAATCCGTTTCGGAACGACGCGACGCTTCGACGGTTTCAATTTGGTAACGAACAAATTACAAGCAAGCTTTGCTTTTAGCCACCACATTGCTGCATCTTTGTCACGGATTTTTACGCTGGCATCACTTGCTATTATTTTTAGTTAGAAGAGTAGCTTTCATTCAACAAATTGGTGCGAGATGAGATTACACAATGATATAGATTTCTATATATTATTACTATTATAATATTCATATAACTTACGGTGAATATTTGAAGAGTGTAATTTTATTGACTGACATAACATTACACACATTTTAACAAAAGCTTAAAACGGTTATATCGGCATGGTGTTGAAATGTGGCCTCGAAAATGTATCATTAGTCATCTACTTTCGTGCAATATATCTCTGTAAATTAGTCAGGCAAGTCATTAAAAGCACCAAGATTACTCAGCCTTTTTTCATGTCACACCCAACCAACCAGAGTACAATTCCTCCGTAGATAGGTCACTTTTTGTCCGGCCGCCGTGACGCCAGCGGGCGACCTCATTTGGCGACAGTGTCCCCCCAACGCGACGTACGCACGTGCTGCCGCTGACCTAAATTATAAGTCAGCCATGCGAAAGGGGTAGCCTTTACTAATATGAACCGAAACGCAGTCAACCGCAGGCGTCACGCTGATTTATAATCTCATCGGCATCGTCTCATTAGGGTCAGAGCTCAAATGGTGATTCCATAGACTGTTGGGAACAGGTTGATTGTTTTAAGTAATCAAATGGACTATCATTTTTTTATATATTTTCATGCTAAAATTGCAATTGTATTTTTTGAGCTTAGATTGTCATCAAGGAAACTAAAATTATACTTGCGATTGATGTTAGCGGAAACATGACCTTATGACTTTACCTACACACATACGTGTGTCTGAATAGATAAACATTGGACTTAATCTACATACATGTTTCATTCCATTAATAATGTATGAGTATTTTAATTGTATTATATTCTTTGCTGTCTGCGGTAACATTATCATTATGAACTTGATCTCTCAACTCAAGTTTCTCTTGACGTCGATCACCTTTCAATCAGTGATGCGCGATGGATTTCACCCTATTGCTGTAGCTCTATTGACTTTGACGAATCGTTTGATATTATTCACGCTATTCCTTCTACCCTTGCTGCGGCTTGCGGCTGTGGAATTCGCATGAAGGAAATTCGCGGTGCCGGCTCCGAGGGACGCCGTGCATTTTCCGGTTATTGAAGAGCGAAGTTCGATGGAATTTATGGAAATAGGTTATCCATTTACTGAAGTCACAGTCTACTGAAATGGTCCTCTAACAACTGTATGACTTAAGTAAAGCCAGCCTGAAAGGCTTGATGCATTAAGTCACAGTTTTTTTCAATATGCAGTTAAAGTTCGGGATTTTAGTCAATTTCGAATTTTCGTTTTCTGCAGCTCCAAAAGTTTTTAAGTAAGAATTTTTCGTAATTAGTAAAGCTGGCAAAGGCTAAGTTATGATAACATAGGTTTATATTTACAGCCGTACACACGGTCATTCTCGCCCTTTAATTTTTTTCCCTTATATTCCTTTATAATCCTATAGAAGCGGGCCGTTTAATCCTTAACGACTCCGCGTCTTACATAACATACAAAGTGGAAAACATATACTGCGAACAATTTAACATCCCTTTGATCATCTCTATCAGCTACAACGACTCCAGTGTCCCTAAAGACTGATTTTATACAAGTGACTTTCAAAGATACTACATAACAACTCATAAAGCTATACTAAGCTTTATCAAGTCAAGTATATAACCAGAAGAGGTCATTATCTCTAGTATTGTAACGGTGATGTGTTGATTGTGCGCGGTGTCTAGTGTTGTGGTGGCGGTTCGGTAGCGCGCGCATGCAGGGGCGCGCGGGCGCAGGCCCGGGCGGGCTCCGCTCACACCCGCGCGCCCTCCAGCCCCCGGTGCTGCCGCCGCCCCCACAGTTCGCCACTGACCAGGACGAGATGCCCGCCAATCAGATAGCACAGGTGATTAATGAATACAGTGGAACTGACAATGCCTACACCTACACAACCTTTTACATAATAATCCATTTATTTTGCATGATTCATGGTTAGGTATTCACGTTCAGCCTTGAAAGGGCACTAGCAAAAAATTTTTAAAATTTCTACTTCATACATTGATTTTTAGATCCAGATTAGACGTATGTTTGCTTATATGTTAATTCGTTGTTAATTTTTGCAGACATGACTACTTTGCATCTGAATACCCTGATGTCAGGCGTCTCAATTAGTCTTTCTTACGCACCAAGTGTGATTATTATTACTGTGGTATATGCTATATCTATGTGCATATGCTATAATTCTGTCAATTTGAGAGGACTCGGCTAGCAAATGTTCGCATGATATAGAGAAAATTTTAATATTATTTGGTTTTGTGATTTTGGTACGTCAACTACTAAGCGAAAAATACTGCACATTCTCAATTGCATTTTAACACGCATTTTACATTGATCCTTCGTGCCGGATAGACCTTAGTCTTACAAAACCCTATATCGTCAATTCTAGTGCCCGCTACGTTATTCATTGGTTAGTCGATTTTATGACGACGACGGTCCCCACACGTAAAAATAAAACGGAATAGACGAGGGGCTCGGATATGGCTGGCCATTGAGAATGCGTCTCACGCGCCACAGCCGAGGCTAACGGCTTCGCAAACCGCGGGCATAATGTCGGGGTTAGACTGTGTTAAGGCCAGGGTCGTGTTTAGCTAGGTGCTGGTTTTGAATCATTTGTTGTTAATGGCTTAATAATTGTAGAGTAGCCAGATTACGTCAGTTGGGGAACTATTTAGATTACAGTCAGGGCAGTCTATACACAAATAACTGTGTCCCAAGTCACTATCATCATCCGCAGAAAGTATCATTTTTGTGTTAAACTCCCTTCTCTTGCCCTATAGAGACTTCAGAATTATACCACAGGAAAAAATTATGTCCTAGAAAAAAATAGAAGTCGACCGTTTGATAAGTATACGAGTATGTGTTGCTATTATAAAGATGGGACACCACAGACTTCACACTAATTATTAATTTGAAACTAACCATGTTCGTCCCTCATGTGTTTGTTGTTGTCTTTTGACTACTAAACGTCTGAACAGATTTTGATGAAAATTGGCGCTCACGTAGCACAGTTACTTATCCCGGTAAATAGTTCCCGTGGTATAATGTTTGAAGTTAACGCTGATGAAGTTGCGGGAAAGGAAACACTTTTGTTCAATAACTACGAAGCCTTAGCCTGCTATTAATGATGTAAACTGCATTGAAGAATGAGATGTTAAGGACATATAGAAGGCCAGTTCCTACTGCTTGTTTTGGCCATATATTTTAATGGGATTTCAAGTCAAAGTTTAAGAACCAGGACTGTTTGGTACGTGGCCTAAATTTGACACTGCAGGTGTTTTTCTTCACATTTTTTGTTGACGAGGTTCGGATTAACGTTCGTTATTCGTTTTAGTTGTGATTGGGCACTTCCAGCGGGTCACTTTACTGCGACCATTTTGGTTCGTTAGTACCATGACAACCTACCAAACATGCCTTTCCTAAAGTGGCGGGCGATGTACACGTATTCATTGACGACAAAAAATATTTGTAATAAAACATCGTAAATAAAGAATTTGATGTGGTGATCTATGGTTCCGGTATTAGAGGAGGTACGAGTAATTATTCTATCTATTATATATTATTCTAACAAGCAGTCATTAATCTTCTTATTTGAATGGCCTCACTTTTCGCAAACGAATGCCGTTAATTAAAAATTCTAGGTTCGCTGGTGGTTTTAAAAATGCCGACTTCAGCGTACGAAATTCTATTCTACCAACGTGGAACTGACAGTTGAACGTGAATTCTGAATTTCAGCTGAATAATGGAATATTTAAAATAGAGTTTTAAATAGAGTTTTGCACCTTCCAATATTTGAATGCTGATGCGAAGTATTATTACCTGCGAGGTTTGAGTTAGTGATAAGGATAAGGTAGTGCAAACAATTTTAGTCAGCAGAATTGTTTTACTGATACACATACTTTGGATTATATTAAAACAGTAACTATTTTAGTGGAAGAGGGACCCACCATCTGATATCTCTTGAATGGAGATATGTAATAAGCTGAAGGTTGCCTCGAAAATATAGAAATTAGTCACTGTTCACCTAAAACTGCCACGGTGTGTATTAGGAGCATCATTTTGATAAATACAGTACCAGTCCAAATAATGGTACTTAATATTATTTTACAAGTAATGTTTGCCGATTTGACGTAACATATCATTCTCAAGGCAAAATAGCAAATCTGAGTAAGGACAAAGCTGTATTTTGAGAATAGAAACGCTAAACAAATACAATGTGCCGTTGGCGTAGGGGCTACATCGTCGGAATGGTTATGAGTTTGATTCCCAGCGGGGTACTTATCTGGCACTTAGTTTTGTTGGAGGTAGGGCATTTTTCTTTGTCCACGTTGAAATAAGTTTATCGACGGGTCTTGATCGCCATACAAACATTTGACAGTCTTTGAGTCCGTTTAATTTTTATTTGTAACTATAGACAAACCACAAACACATATGAATATGTACTTGTATGTACCTATTAAAAAATCATTGAATTTGATTGCTTAATATTTAAATTAGGAACAAAATGCGTCTGTATGAAATGCGCTAGCAGTTATTATGGGCCACTGAGCTTTGGGCGAATATCCTAAAAAGACTCAATAGTTTAATCTTTTATACGTTTATTAACATATTAAAACATAGAGTACACAACACTATGAACATCGGCAGGTTTGAAAATGTCCAAGTCACCATCTGAATTTCTATTGGACCGTGGCTCGGAACTGACATTTGGGCGTGAATACTGAATTCCGGCTGAATTAACTTCAAGTTCCAAGTCACATTTACATTTCAGGCGGAATTGGGTCGGTATCAAGCGAAGTATAATTTTACGTCGACACTTTTATCTAGATGCAAAAACATAAAAAGTCCGATATTAAAAATGTATTTCCACTTGCTCTAATTTGCGAACAAGTAATGTTTCTTCGGTAAGCGATCACATTATTCGTACAGCAGCACAAAGACTAAATTCTTACGAGTTCTTTGTGTTTTGAGCGGCTACAAACTTGTTACTTCAACATATCGATATTCCAAACTTCACGTTTAGTACCACTAAGAATGTGCAGATTTTTCACAGTGTTGTAACTTATAAATAATACTTATTATTATTAAGATTGTGGTTGTGTATCGCTGCATTAGAGCTCAAACAGTAATATACCACTGTTCACAAATTTGTTTCCAAAACGGTTTTCTTTTTTATGTCAAAAGTTTTTTTTACTGGGAGCTAATAAAGACGCATGCAGTCGTAACTAAAGCTGGAATACTACAATGAAGTAAAGTCCCGCCTGTGTTTTATTGGAAACTGTGCGTTCGCGGAGAAACTAAACCGGATTGCTGCAGACAGTATGGCCCGCTATTTGATAAAGTCTCTTTTATAATTACTGGGTACGCTATGGTAACGGGATTCCGCTCAGAATGCTTCCATACTAAATTTCTTTTGCCATAATCTTTTAAAATAGAATAGCTGGCTTTGATCAGTAATAACCTAAAAATAGCAGATTGAATTATAGTGTCGACGTACACCGTTATAGCTACAAAAACCGTTACGCAGCTAATGGTCCCTAGGTGGCGCTTTGAATAATAATCGAAACTAGGGCGTAAAAATGAAAATTGTGATTCCCTACGAAGTTGGAGAAGTTCATGATACTCATTTCGCGTCATAATACGGTATCCTACTTATAGATAATTACAGCACAAAGCCAGCTTTAAAATATTAAAAGATTATTGCACAGAAATTTAGTATGAAACTTTTATCGAGCGAATTGTCTAGATGTCATTTGTTGACTGTTGTCTAACTCAAGAACAGTGAACGCGAAAAAACCTGACAAGTGCGAGACTCGTGCACCAAGGGTTCAGAAACATGGAAAGAAACGTACAAATATTAATAGTTTCCTACTTTGAAAGAAAATTCATTCTGCGGACCACAGAACTATGTTGCCTAGGGTTTTATTATTCCTCAAAAACAGGTATAGTTATTAGAAATTACATAGGGTTTCTTGTAATTTGTTCTCTGAAACTATGCAGAAAAAATCTGTTTTAGAATGTTCTAAAGAAGCCTATTCATATGATACCCCAAAAACCTAGTCGCAGAATATATAAAAATATAGTGACTCCACGTTGAAATTTTGATCCCCTAAATAATATTTGTTATGTCAATGGCTGCACCTCTGGGTCATTACAATGTTCTAAATTTCAAGTCGATTGCATCAGTAGTTGCTGTAACAGACGCACTGACAGAGTGGTGTTATAAGGGTTCCATTGTTTCATCTGAAGTTCGTAACTATTAGCAAATTTATATGTAACAAGGTACAGTATAATATCAGGGATTCTTCAATATCATAGAAACATATTGAAGGCCACTTGGACGAAGTACCACACATCAACACCTAAGATATTTGAAGAAAGAAAGAAAATATGTGTATTTAGCACACATAAAATAATATAACATACAGAGCAATGTTGTCTGTATGTGCGACCAGCTTAGCATAAGTTGTGTTCAAACCACAGCGCTGATTTTCAGCTGGGCCCGGACCGAAACACACGGTTTTATGTATATCATAATAAACATAGCCCAAACACAGTAAATAGATTAGACTAGATTTATTTGTTACAAATCAAATCAAACAAGTTTTACTCATATATACTCATAAATTTTACAAGACCTTTATATTTGTGTTACGTAGCCTCGCTCTTCCAGATTCAGTTATTACACATTACAGTACCGATTACAAAGTACCTATTATTCAAGTTTACATTAGATATAAAATGACAGAGTGTACAGTGATCGCAAAAAAATATACAAAATGGCAATTTTTTTATAAAACAGATCTGAGAACAATAATGTGATTGTTTCTTTTTTTTAAATTTTTAGTTCATAGTTTATCCAAAGATAATCTCTAAAGCGGACCTTCTTTGTGTATTCTACAGAAAATTTCGTTATTTACCACATTATTTCGTCGACTTTTGACTTTACAGGGACAAAGGAAACTCCTGACGTTTCTGTGAAATCGATAATAGTTTGCGGATATAATTTGATAGTTATGCCTAGTAAATGCATTGTGTATAGTTGTGAACATAGGGGGTGAACATAGGGTTACATCGTTTTCCAAAGGCATAGTACATTCGGCATATGGATTCTTTCGAATTATGTTGAAACCAAGGCTGACCTTTGAAATTCTCGTCAAGAATCAAAGAAACAAGCGATAAAATGTACACATTATACATTTTATAGAAAAAACTGAAAAAATGGCTTCTGCCTAATTTTTATAATTTTAAAATTCTAAGACAGAATATCATTATCAAAAACATGGCTGTATGGTGTTTTGCCTTTTCCTGGTAGGAAAAAACTTACAAAAAAGTATTTTATACATACACATCTTTACCAAAGACAATATTATACTATTCCAGGGTATAGGTACATTATATTAGTCTGTGATTCCAGGTTGTGCGCATGAAAACGGAAATTGGATTCTACATCTTACTCTATTTTATACGCATTGATGGAAACGCTTTCGAGCAAATACCTATTTAGTTGAATGGGCACGACCTATTTGGATCTGAAACCGAGTGCTTTATCTAGACTTATTCCTTGGTCGACATTCCATTTTTATTTTTAAACGCCATTACTCGCGTGTGATGGTGAACGAATTTCAAATCAAGAACTTCAAACGTGGTTAATGCATGTTCAAATGTCGGCATAACTTTCCGTTTTCTTTATGTTGGTATTGAAATTCCTGTTATTGAAAAAGAATCTTTGCTTGTAGTCTCGCGATCTGCATTATTACTAACTATAGCCTCCTACTTCTTCTGACTGGTCTTCAGGAGTCATTTTGACTCTATGACATAAAGGAAGGTACAAACAAGCAAAGAAACCCACTTATAGTTATATAATATTAATTTGAATTTCTAACAGGAAGACATAATTAAAAAAGTCACAAAGTCAATTGAAATTTGTAATGAATGCACTCAAAATATACAGCGAGACCATTACTAAGAAGGCATAAAACACTAACACATCCAAGACAACTGAATTAGAATGGGATTTAGACTTATAAAACCATTTATAACACTGTCAATAAAGTTAATTAAATAATAAATCGATACTCGTCGTTACCCGTCGAATTAAAAGTCAGAACCACACAATTTTGATTGTTGGTATTAAGCTTCACCGAAGATATGGTGGTTGCATTGTTTAATATAAAACGTTATAAAAAGAGTACATGCTGATTCCGAACTCTATAATTTTTATGTTAGTACATTTATCATTTTCCAATGGCTTTTCAACGTTACACTTATCTTGATAACGTTAAAATTAAATTATAACTTAGAAACGCATATACATATAAAGCCAAGCTTTGCCTGTAGACATACACCATTGTCCGTTTAATTAATGCCAACCGAACATTTAACTGAAAGCCTTTAAAGATAAACTTGACCCAGTTAACCCTCCGAAGTAACGTATTTAACACGATTAATCAAAATATTGTTTTGTCCGGACCCTCCTAAATGACCGGGGACTCTGCACGTGGGCCGAATGCTTTGTGATTCAATGGATTGGAACCCTCCTCATGGCAGACGCTTCCGGCACTCATACAATTGATTTAAAATTGTTACCCATTTGTTTTGCTCGTTTGTGCGACGAGCTTTCTGGCTTTGCACTGTCTAGATCGTCTATGGTTTTGTTTTATTCTAACGTGAAACAATTTTGGTTGTTGTACTTATTATTTATGAGTTTTTACATGCGTCTAGGAAATTGCAATATGTAAAAGAACTTGACCGATTGTCAACGCATCGCAAGTTATAGTTTTTAGCAATTCAAACCTTGTTCTACTGTCTGCCTGGATTATAGATGCAGAGCAGTTTTGATAGAACTGTTGTGGCGTCCTGTCAATCATAGATAACATTGACTATACAATGTCTTAAACCATGAGTCTTCGGGACAAGCGTACTTCAACCCCAGAAAGTGCATTTTCAAAAAGCGTTGGCCTTATTTGTTGGAAATACTTGTGTATGTGGAAGATCGAATCTTGATTGTGATATGCAATTTAGAGTAGACGTTTTGTATAGTTTCATGAGGGGTATAGAGTATGCTTAGATGTGCATTTTGATTTTGAATATAAAATTTTATGGTAATCTGATTGAAAACACACTAACTTACGTGACTGTTGAAATTAATAGAAAGCTAGTTCCTGGTATACTTGACGAGTGAGATTAAGGATACAGTTCATGTCCACTGAGATATTAATCTTGCTTCTCCTCTGGCTTTTCTCTCTGGATTACGGTACAGTAAATACTTAAGGTACATATTTTACACGAAACCCCTTCGCGAATATGAACTCTTCCTCTGCCACAATAAAGTACCCATTCACTGCATGAGGCTCGCCCAGGGAGGCCATAAGTAATCCTTTAGAGGATAATAAGACCCGCACCGAAAAGGCCGGGCGGGTACAGCTGGATGCCAAATTCTGTGAGCAAAACCAGAGATTACATATTGCTGCGTAAAATAATGTACTACTTATACGAGCTAAAAGAACCTAAATTTGATATAATACTTTACGTTTCATATTTCATAGCTTTCTAGGTGATTGTAATATAATTAAATAGGTTACGCGTAGGAGTATGTCTCTTTTGCACGAAAATATCTTCTTGCGTCGACGTCCCACATAGTTCTCATTTATCCTACCGACTGCGCCATGTAAGTAATTTTTTGGAGTGCAGTGAGACAATGATTCGCGCTAAATGTGTAGTGTAAGTGCATATATATAGTTTTCATCGCTTTATGTGTTAAATATTGTGACCATTGGTTCAGTGCTACTTTTAATTTTTGTCTTTGTTGTTGGCTGTACCATCGAATCTAGGACAAGACAAAATAAAGGTTCATGTAAATCAACGAGACTTTCCGGCTTTTCAACCCTTTTGCTAAGCTTTTGAAGCACACTTTGTTTCACCGTCTGATCCCAGTTCAGAAAACATTTTACTTCCGGATCGCAGAAAAGAATGGAATACGATCAAGACAATAATCTTGTGGCTTTGATGCTCGCAACTCACTCGTCATGTATAATCAAAATTAGATTTGTCGTTTTAAAAAATGCTTTCTCTTTTTTGTTGGTCAGTGATGGGAAATAAATGAACAAACCAGTTTTGACCTTTCATAACGTTGACGTAAATGCTGTAATAAGTCTAAGATAATATGGATTGATTTTCAACTGTTGAAAATACGTTGGTTACTTTTTAGATATTATATACATTCAGATTTCCAAATGGGTTTATGTTATTACAATAACATTTTGATCACAGCTTCTGCATATTGCTATGGTTCACTAAAGTAAACGTATCCGCGGATTGTTACAAACTTATACGTGTTTATGTTAAACTGAACCAACACGAATATGAGACGAAACTAAATTGAAGTAGGTAGTAGTAGCTAGGATAGATATAGAGGGTGTCGCATAAATTGAAAACTTGGCAGATCCCCTGGAGGTGTCAGACAGGTTTACGTGAGACAACAGAACAGACACCCTCCTGTAGAGAGACGTCTGAGAAGGGTACCGATAAGGGTGGCAGAGCGTGGGTGCATTTAGATGGGGGCTAAACACATTGATCCCCCGAAAATTGCAATTTTTTTAAGTTCAATGTTCAGTGCTTGATTGCAATATTGCATCCAGTAGTAAGTGACGATGTGGTTAAATTGTAATACTCAGAGACTAATAAAAGTAAAACGCTACAATTAATACACGAGACACCACACGACATTAATTATTACATTCCGGAAATGTTTTATAATTTACATACTTTCCACTAATTGTAATAATATCGCGCACAAAACTCATATAAGGATGTTAATTCAATTAAAATCTATTGATCATCAAAAATTTTAAAATGTATATTGTCATATTTAGATTCAAATTGAATAATCTGAACAATAATCCATCCTTTATTGACAGAAGCATAATTAAGTAACTAGCTTTTGCCCGCGGCTTCGTCCGTATGGACTTCAGAAAATATCCCACAGGAACTTAGCCGAACGAGATAAAAAGTAGCCGTCACTTCAAATACCTAGTAATTCTGACCCTCCGTTACGACGTAAACGAAGAGCAAACAAATACAAATGGATTTCATTTCGTGTTGCTACTGTATCAAACACTTTGACCCTCTGACTTCTTGATCCTACCCTGTGTTGTAGTCGCAGGAATGGTTAGTATACGATGTCTTAATTCTGCAGTTTTCGATTTTCTGAAAGTTTTCAAAACAGCCAAAAACAAGTTTGGCGGAATTAGACGTCGAATTACGATACCTCCCGGCGCATGTCACGTTCGCAAAAATACTTCGTTTTCGTTAAGTACTTATAAGCGAAAAAATATGTTTTTCCTACTTCAGTTGGCCGCATTTTATTTTCCTGTAACTTCAGAAGCTCTGTTGGCTCTGTGAAAGGCGCATACTACAGAGATTTCACGAAACGGTGCTGAAATTGCAGTCCTCCTAGGTGGTTCGTGAACTAAAGGTTGAAAACATAATCTAAAGAAACGTGTTCGGAATTCTTGAGCATTTCAAAAGTAATGCCTCAGATATATTAATTTAAAAAGACGCTAAGCAAATCCATAATTAAATTTTACAGTTGGGTTATAACTCTTTCGTTTTGACATGAGACCTAAACTATACGAGTGCTTGTGCCTGTTTGGTGTTGAGGAGGGACCGAAAGGGCTGAAAGTATCAGCTGATGTCGGTCCCTGCGGCCGGCGGCCCGGGAGGCATGGACGATCGATGGCCTCTCCCCGCACACCCCGCTGCGCGGCGCCTCGCTCTCAAGTCCCTCCCACTTCTCATTATCCTGAAGAACACCGCGGCAAAGTGATCTCTGCTCACAAACTGATTTGTCCCACCAAAATGGCTTTGTTAAAACAAACTCTAATCAATTTTTATAGGGCCCCTAAACCTATCGTCAGGTTCAATACAATTAGAGTAAGTTTTATGTGTATTTGTTAGAAAACTCCCGACACCCATCTGTTGCCTTCCTATTCCGACCTTGCATGGTTTGATTAACCTATCAGACATCATTGTGAATATATTTTATGTTAGTTACAATTATTTCGTTTTAAAGTTGGTTCTTTATGATGAGTTTATCCTAGTCTTATGAAACGTGCCTTCTTATTTGATGACTTTGCCGTGTTATTATTTGCTCGGCGGCGGAAGTAGAGCTTTGTATGCTAGGCTCGCGCCGCTCACGTGTACAATGCGCTTTGTTGCCACGTTTTTCTGTCTTGGGAAATAGTGCTTCGTTTAGCGACGTCTGTTCTACTTTCTGTATTATTAAAAACGTCCCTGGTTCTTCTGTGAGGAAATATATACAGAACAGTACCCGTCGATGTTGTTGATTCGATCGTTAGGTGCAGTTGCATTGGGCATGCGTTGCAGCGGTGCATGGATACTATTTTTAGATCTCAATCGGTGCTAGATAGTAGCGATTCTGATGGAGAGCCTAAAGAGAGAGAGAGAGAGTTTTATTATTAAGTATTGATTTATATCAGACAAAATTCACATTTATGGTGTCAAATTATATGTCGATTTTGATGTCGAGAATGTAACATATTACCATACTACCACACGATCACTACTGGCATCTGACGAGCTTCATTTTGAAATGTATTAGGTTTGAATAATCCGTTCGTTTAGCAGTAAAAACTTTTTGCCTTTTAACAGAAGAAATAATTACAATCATCCTAGTATCATATTCATTCAATCACATTAACCTAATACAGAATTCATCGAAGCTAAAGCAAAACCACAGCGGACAGGCTGCAAAGCTTCGCTACCCTCTACGTATTCTTTTTGGCGGAGTTTTAGCTTTTGATTTACGTTATCCGTCGTAATACAGCCAAAAGTGTTAGGATTTTCCTGTTTTAAACTGGACGTGGGGTATATTTTTTGATACTTAGAAATGAAATGAACACTATGTAAATATAGAAAACGTAACCGTTACAAATACTGCATGTGCTATTAGAATACATCTATGTAGAATATAGAATAAAATACATAGATATCTCCTGCAATATCTCGATACCAGAATTCGATATTATCAAGTATGTCTTGTTAATTATCCAGTAGTTATTAAAACTGGGTCAAGTTATTTATGCAATTTTTTCAACAAAAAGGTAGAATTAGATCGGTTTTGACTTTGCTTTAGCCGTAAGGCCGCTAAAATAAATAGGTATATAACCAATTTGTTACTCGATTAATGATTACATAAAGCTTGCTGTATTTTAGAAGAGTAGGTGTTGATTCTGAGACGTGATTAATAACATTTGAAAAGGAATACCAGCTTTGAAGCTTTATGGTAGCCCAATCTGTTTTTGAGCTTTGACTTGCCCATCACAAACAAATCTTCATTATCTAACAAGAGTTACCCTAGACCTTCATTCGTCTCATCATTACCTACGCTAGTGTGATCTTCGCCCTCTCGTCTCTGTCCTACATCCACCGACTTCAGACCGTATAGAACCGCTTCATGCGCAAAGCCATGGGTGTCCAGTTGTTTGTGAGCAACTTGATCTCCATAACAATTTATAACTACCGAACTTAGCTGTACATGAAGGAGGTACTTCGAGTCCGCTCCGAATCATTCCAATCCGTTTGTACTTTCAGCGTCATATTACGTGCTTATTCTAGGACGTAATAGTAGCTTCCGAGACGTCCACAACGACCCCGATGATCCGCTACCTTTGGCTTTTAAAGCACTATCGATTCAAAACGACACTTTACAACTACACCGTCTTTATCGGCGAAGACGGCAAATTCATACCTTCCCAGTTTCAAGCGTTTACGCTACAATCGGCACATCCTCGCCAAATTCAACGATCCTCTTCTTACAAAGGACGAGCCCAAGTGGGCGTCCTTAGACTAGTTGCAAGTAATAATTTAGTGTGGATATGGTGGATATTTGTGAAATCCCGTTCGACGTTACGGTCCATGACTAAAGTTCATGTCTAGCAGCAGACTTTTGTATTTTCAGGCACACACGTTTGATACACTTTGTACCTACCTATAAGTTCTATTTATTGTGTACCTATTGTTGTTGTTCTGTATTTCTATATTGTAACGTTATT
Organism: Carcina quercana; assembly: GCA_910589575.2. NCBI lineage: Eukaryota > Metazoa > Arthropoda > Insecta > Lepidoptera > Depressariidae > Carcina > Carcina quercana. Next base: position 5,680,313 of record OU342439.1, read on the forward strand.
TGTGTGTGCAGGTGATCGCGCTGATATGCGGGTTGCTGGTGGTGATACTGATGGTGCTGGGGCTGGCGTCGGCCGACTGGCTGATGGCGGCGGGATGGAGACAGGGGCTCTTTATGCACTGCATCGACCCCGAGGCGCCTACGCCGTTGCCCTTCGACATAGTGGCCCAGCCGGGATGCTACGCCGCCAGACCAACGCCTTACATTAAGTAAGTTATCGCGCTGATTTACGGGCTACTGGCGAAGATGGTACTGAGGGCAGGGACTCGGCCCACACCGCTGCTCCTCTACATAGTGGCCCAGACGGAATGCAACACTGCCAAACCGACGCTTTATTGGTTCACCTGTGTGTCAATCAAAACAGTTTGGGACTTTCAAACAATGTGTATTTATGAATAAAGGTGCAGTATAATATCCATTTTGTACGTAAGCAGGTCTCCGTGTTTTTTTTGTGGCTGACGTCGAAATAACATAAATAAATAGTTCCTGTGCAGACTCTCCATTAACAGTGGGCTCTGGGATTATTTGAGAAAAGCCTTCTATGCATGCACGGAAGTCGAAGAGACCGCTGCTCATGTTCTGCTGGAGTGATAAGTGCCAAGACTACGCCAGATGCCAGAAATCCTCGGGATAGCGAGTAGTTCCAGAAGCTATAAGCACTACAAACAAGCTATTGGGCTTACTGTTGCAGCTGGGATAGCATGAATAGAGACACCACGATATTACGCAAAGATGTCCATGACTTCTAGTCCATAGTCCATGACTTCTAGTATCGGAAACCTAGTTCCTGTAAATAGTCATTGTTAATTTGTTGTCATTGCAGGGCTGCGGCTGGGCTGTGTGTCGCGACCCTTGCCGCGGACATTTGCGGAGCCCTGCTGACGGGGCTCGGTCTGCGCTCAAACGACCACCGCACAAAGTTCCGGTACTACCGGTTCGCGGTGCTCGCCATGGCACTTGCACGTACGTACATTTTGGTTGAACAAATTTGCTTGCTGGACTAGGACTGATGGGGCATTTTCTAATGTCCACTACCATGTTATGTAAGGCGCCAAAAACAGTTGCCATGTTATGCAATGACCCGATAATGAAGGATAACATAGCCAGTCCCTCATCTACTTGAGGCTCCTGTCGATCATATGGTCTCTAATCATAAAGTAAGGTGACCCAACCTTGAAACCCTCATTATTTGGAGCGCCTCCTCTTATAGGATTTCGTATTGACGGGAATTAGCTCAGAATGCTTCCATATATAATTTCTTTTACCATTCCTTACATTACAATCCCAGTCCTATTTTTATATAATTAGTGCACAAAGGCAGATATACTATTTTAAAAGATTGTGGTAAAGAAGTTCAGTATGTACTTGACTCAAATGAGAGTCTAGACTGAAAAGAGTAATGATAATGCTGTTGGAAGGAAAGCGTGCACACCCAGAACCAGATGCTTCAAGCCGATGATCTTCCTTTCATATCTTGTAACATGGTGGTATCTAGCCAGCCAAACAAACCGCTTGGAATCGAACCCGGGGCGTCTGGATTGTGAGATCAACGTTGTAGCCACTTAAGCAACAGATGCTGTTAACTCATACCGTAAGATGAACGGAATACATGTATCTTAAAAAACACATAAGCATTACGTAGTTTCGTAAGTAGAGGGTTGTATCTATTATGTTATGATTGCAGTGATGTGCATCCTGATTGCCCTCGTCATCTATCCAGTGTGCTTCGCCGCGGAGCTCAACCTCGGTACGTCTGACCATGCTATATTATGTACAGTAATACCCCGACTTACCACAACTCAAAGCTACGTAGATAAATCTGTATCTTCTATTTATTCTGTAACAAGTGGTATTTAATGACGTAAGTAGAGAATATAGGCGCTCATTAATACGACACGTTTCGTGACAGCCTCTTCTTTAAGTTCAAACTAATTTGTATTTTATTTTATTTACAACGAACATATTACAAACGATGTCGTTTACAATTTGGGGGGTAACCACACCTGTGGAAATATATAAGGAAGGTGGACTCCCACATTTTCTACATGCTGATAGGTATGTTCCAGGTTCTATAGTTGTATTCGAACTTTTTCATAGGTTTCCCTTTGGAAATATATTTATATTACTCTTGTATGTTTTGTAGTTTAACCCTGACTTAAATATAATTGGTGGTGAGAGCTAGCGTATCATCGGGGTATTACTGTATCCGTGAGCAGGTGGTTAACCAGAGCCCTGGCTTCACGTACACTGTAGAGGGACAATTGAAAATCCTGTTTGCAGGTAACAGGTCGGTGTGGGAGTTCGGCTGGGCGTACGGCGTGGGCTGGGGCGCCGCCATCTTCCTTTTCGGTGCGGTCGTGCTGCTGCTGTGCGACAAGGAGAGCGAGGAGCTCTATTACAAGGAGCGAAAAGTTAGTGCTGTCTCTTTTTACATTTGTCCCGTGGTGAACGTGAGTACATCGCTATGAGCAAGCATGCAATAACGCATTATAACTTTATAATTGATTACTAAAATCAGCTGTATAAGACTGGCAAGCGGGTTGGTATAGTAGTAAAATGCTATTTTTACATAAGTAAATATTGCTGTTCATCTCCTATTTTCCCTTTTCGCCTAAACAGGCGCAAAGTCACCGGTATTCGGTGGCCGCTACAATTTATAAACCGATCGCTCGCTTTCGAGTGTAAGGCGTTTTGTGTGGCTCGCGGGTATTATTGTGTTGTGTGAAGCAGTGCCTCATTAACTTGAAGCTTCTGGGTGAGCACGCTTTCCATTTAAATATGGTGTCATCGTCACTTATCATCAGATGAAGGCCACGTGCAATACATAAAAATTAATGGATAGTATTCCAAAATAATATAATTTTCCGCTATGAACCCGTCTTATTTTGAACGTGGCCTGCAAGATAGATGTGACAAAAAGTTGTTAAAGGTATTAAATACCACATTGATATGTTTAGCAATCTTTAAGACTTTTTTGAAGCAGTTTGAAGTGTCAGAGAAAATATAAAATGTTTTAAATTGAAACTGGTATATTTGCAATATAATTTAAAATATTGTTATAAATACCATTGTGTTGTTTGTTTGTTTTTATATTGTGTTTTGTGTGCAGGTGGTGAGCGCGGAGAGTGTTGGGCGCCCCTAGGGCCGCGGGCGCCTGCCCGACCTGGTGCCGTGAGCCCGCACCGCACCCCGCGGCCGCCCGCGACCCCCACCCTCCCACCGCGCGCGCAACGTGGATCTAACCACCGTCTAACGCATACACATGCGCACACGCATGACTCACACGCGACTAACATACATCACTTACCTTGTTTACCCACAGAATACAACGAGAGATTGTGTTGAATTCATCTCTTATATTCATTGTTCTTGGTTAGGATAGGGCCTTTACATGGTCAAATTATATTTTCGCTACCACATTAAATTTTGTGTAACTGTACTATATATCATGTGAATGATATGCAGTCGAAATAATTTTCATGTCTGGCACTTGTAGCGGAAACACTCCACCCAAACATCCAATCCGAATAGAAACTTCATAAACAAACAACTTTCTATAGAATTCACAAGAACATTTTGAATATTATAAAACAAATTCAACATCAGTCAATCGTTGTAGTTCAGGCAAAAGCTTGTACAATTTAGGAGATTTTAGACAAGACATCGAGTATTAGACACAGGCAATACGCCTCAGTGTAATAGCTGATACAATTTTCTATGATTTCCTAGGTTGTAAATTCTTCTGGTTCACGTCAAATATCGCGTTATGATTTGTTATTTATTTTATTTGAGTTGATACTCTTCCTTGAATCTCAATCCCAGTATAAATGCTGTTAAATTATCGTTGAATCTGTTTATATTTGTTTGGCCTAGAGCTGTTTATTATGCTTTAAACTGCAACTAAGTTTCCTTACATATTTCATTGTGATAATATTTTGTCATAATGTTGCTAATGCTCCTAGCGTAACTATGTCATTTTATTTCTAATACCAAGTGAAATATGAATAATATGACAGCTATATAATGAATAATTAGTATATAAAGTTGGTTTCGTAAGTCATGCTTTTTGGTAACCAAAATGCGTGTAGTTACAATGGTTACTCAAATTTGCTATTAAATCTAGACATGTCTAATAATACCTGTACTTCTCTGTTCGTTATCCTTACTTACGAAATAATTTCTATTAGAAACAGTGAATCAGATGAAGTATGGGTTGGGATTTATAATAAAAAATACTATCAAAAGAATTAAGATACGAACTTGTATTATCTTGAATGTTGACGGAATATTTTTAACAATGACATTTTATGACTAGACAGTGATTTTTAAGTTTTACACTTAGGAGCATATTTAAATTATGTTTTTTAATGTATATAGGATAGATGCCATATTTTGTTATGTTTTTAGTTTATAAGTTTAGGTGAATGGTTAAGCTGAAGAGAGCCTTTACCCGGCGCATGTTTCGCTTCTTCATAAAGCGGAACGCATTCAAATCAATTTTATTCGTATAAATATCACATGGTAGCATATTTTGTTTCGTTTTACAAGATACTGAATGGAAGAATATTAGCTAAAAACTGAAGTAAAAAATATTGCTTTATTACACCAAGGGTATGACAATGATTAAATAATTTTTCTATTTACATTGAAAAAGATGATTTTCTGGGATCTTGACGTATATATTTGACAAAAGCATGATGAAAACATTTTTGCGAAGTAATCTCTAGTTCTAACATGTGATCTTTAGACGAAGCCACGCCTGTTCTAAAGTACCTCGAATGTAATAGGTTCCAAAGAGCGTCACTATTTATTCGCTTTAATTTATTAGTCCCTTAGTTATCGTACATTTAACGTTATCATAGAGTGTATGGCGCGTGTGAGTATGTATGTGTGTGGTCATGTGTGTCTGTGTGTATAAGCGCGGGCAAGGGAAGCGGGAACGCGGAGCCGGCTCGCACCGCTCGGGCAGGCGACCCTCTTTTACTGATCGCTCAAAGATTTAGGAGTCCAGTGTAAATTGATCCTTATATATGGACAAAAAAGGTCGATTCGAGGCTTATTTATATACTTAAAATCGAACTTCAACCGTAATTACAAGTGTGAAGGTATTGTAATCGCCACAATTCACTGTATCCGTGTCGAATCTGGATGGCTCTAAGTAGAGCATATCTCACGTCATGAAATTTTCTGTGAAGTGTGGTGTATAATACTGCTTGGTATATAGTTGTGTCTAGGGCTTGAGAGTTAGTTGTGATAGGTCTCATTTCCCTAGATACATATGTGCAACAGTATACGCGGACTTTCATTGGAGTATACTTTTGAGGCACAATGTACAAGATTATTGTACAAGGTATTGCTTAGATCTGTAAACTTTGAAGACACGTCCGATAATAATTTAAAGGTTATTCCAACGAAAGTCCCCGCGTGCTATTAAAGTGTAAACTTTTTAACGTTCTGACCAAATGTCAGCTGTAAAGTGCTGTCTGACGGATCAAGTTACAGTAAGTAAGACTCTAAACCTGCGTTTTTATAAGGACTCGTAATATAATGATAGTGCACAACTTAAGTGTAGTGTTGAAAGTGAATTGAACGTTAAGTCGTACCGACTGCATTGTTAACAACTAAATATTCAACGACTGGATTATGAGCAACTAACGACTGCATTGTTAACAACTAAATTTTAACCGACTCCATTGTTAACAACTAGATTTACAACGACTGGATTGTTAATAATTTATAATTAAATTGTTAACAACTAGATTTGAGGGCATGTAAAATGTTATTCGACAGGTTGTTAACAACTCTACGACAAATACGTAACAGTTTCGATTGCGTTGCAATTATTGAGATTAACGGGCTATGACTATTGAGATATATAAAGGAATTAAATGTTCGAAAGTTACCTTTTAGTACGGTACACTTGCTATTGTGTAAAATATATTTTATTAGTATTTATACATTATTGAACTCTGACTGGAAAGAATATAAACTAGAAAATATGTTGTTGAAACTGATTTTCACAAACTATTTTCAAATAGGGTGTTGATACCAACATTTGAAATTCCAATTAGTCTAGATTTTTTAACTTTTCAGACAGAGTTTTAAGATTAATTAATCTATGTAAACATATTCTGAACGAATTAACCTCTCAGTGATTATTAGAATCTCATTCCATTTGATTTTAATATAAAACGCGGAATTTAAGCTTTTTTGGAATTGAATAAAAAATATATTTATTTTATTATTAAAATGATCATGTATTTTCTTAACGTTTATCTAAAATAACGTTTATTGTCTGATATTATTTACTGTAATCTGTAAATGTTCATATAAGTGTAGTGTTAACGTTATAATTGTAATATTTGTATATTTAAGGTCATTGTTAGGTGTCGAATTTAATGTTCACAGTTCATCTGCTGCAATGAATTTATTAGTCTATATGTGTAGTCGATTGCTGCGATTGACGTAAGAGATGCAGGGCATGGACGGAACATAAACAACCGGCCAAGTGCGAATGAAAAAACATGATCGTGCAAAAGTTGAAATATTTGATCCATTGACATAAAAAAATTGCAAAAGATTACTGAAACACAATTTAAATATCCACCCTTGCCACCTCCAGCCCAGCCCTATACTCTCACGTTAATCGGAGAACAATAGTCATTTATTCCCATTCGTGTTTTTTAACTTGGTCATGGCTTTAATTTTATTTATTTACATACATACTGGGCTGTAATTTGACTCTCAACCATCTTGGATCATTCTATGTCTGGGTTGTAGTGTGTCTCTCAACCATCTTCGATCATTCTATGTCTGGGTTGTAGTGTGTCTCTCAACCATCTTCGAGCGCTCTCTGACTGGAGCTGTAGATCGACACTCAACCTTCTTTGATCTCTCTTACTTCAATACTTTGTCCAACACTTTGGGTACATATTGAAATAAAATATAAAACAATTTTTTAGGAGATGACAGGTCAAGGCCACACAACGCATTGTAAATAATATCAATTTTTTTCTTCATTATAACATTCTTAACAGCTCTTAATCTAATTCCAGTCGGTTTAGCATGTTTTATATCGAGACAAAATCGATGTACGCTTGCCATATTATCTATTTTGATGTATAAGAGTTGCAGCTAATTTTATGTCAGAGACTACCTATAGCCCAGTATCCCAGTTGTATCTGTGTTAATTAAGATTTTGTAGCTACACTAATCATTAACTTCAACTCCAAACATTCTTCTAAACTTCTAGTTTTATACATAAAGTTATTCGATATTCTTCTTTTTAATGGTCAATTTAGAAATTTAAGTAAAGTCGTAAGTTTATTTATTGTTTATTTTGAACACAAGTCTTAGTTAACTATTAGTTATAGGGTAAGCTTTATACCGTTGCAAATCTGTATTTTTTCAGATTGAAAACAAAACTATCAGCTCGCCTAACTACAATGGTCGCTAACCATTACAATATACGAGGTTCTTACCAATAGCGACATGAAATAAATAAAGGAAAATAATTTATTGAGCTACCAATAGATCGTGCGACAATCTATCGCAGTGTTTCTATGAAGCGAGCTGAGTTTCTCGGACTGTTATTTTAACAATATGAATTTTAACACTGCCATGTCTTAACAAGTCACATTTTATTCTTCTGACGTAACTTTTAATGTTAAATTATTGTAAGTGTACATTTTAAATAGTAATGGTAACCCCCAATATTTAATTAATGTGATTTAGCTACTTATTTTTATGCACACCGTGGTCGGGCAATTCGCAAAGTGACTAGTCAATTGGAGTTTTATATCCATGTTATATGAATCTCACGTAGGGACTTAAACGGCCGAATTTCCATTTGACGTTTTATTGCAGGATGATGTACTACTTACTGATGACCAATGCATTAAAGATTGATGGAATGAACTAATGTGATGGAAATTCGCCAGGGTAACTAATCGCATGGTATATATAAAAGACATCACATCGAGTATATGAATGAAGTGAGGAAATAAGTGTAGTATGTATGCCTAAATAGTTGAAATACCACTCGAATTGTGTTGAATCAAACTTAATTACCATATTTGCAGTTGTCCGTGCACGTTCATAATAAAATGTCCATTTTCTTAGCCAAATTATGATATGGGTCATATCAATGAGATTGAATAAATTACCTAGTGACAACTCGGCGTTTTATTTTTAGCGAAAGATGATATTTATTCCCATCATATTGTCCCTTTTATATTTTATACAGAATGGGCTGGCACTTGTCCTGTTCACCTGATGATAAAGCCATTTGATATGCTCACATAAGGATTGGATAAATATTGTGGTGCTACTTCTGGATATTTTAGAACATGTTATGTCATGAAAATGCTGTCTGATATTTTAGAACAGTATTCAAGAAATGTTGACCAAAAGGTAGATCCACATTGAAACAACAAAATTTTTGTTTAATACAAATAGCGTTTATTTTGAGATATCAATAAAACAAAAACTTGTAATTCTAACAAACAATGCTCGAATTTGTTACAATAATACAGTGTACGCCATAATAACGTCAATGGGTATAGCGTGTATTGACTTTTATAATTAAAGTTTTCAGCTCTCCAAAGGTTCCATATATTTATTAGGCCATACTATGCTCATTTAAGAGTTACCTGATTTGGGTTCGATCACAAAAATATTCAAACTTCACCAATAATAACTTTGTCCTAAGAAGTTCCTTGTTACAAATCAAATTTACAAATGCAATGAGGCACTTCAAAAATAATAGTTCTTTATTCATGGATAGATGGCAGCATCGTAGAAAAATGTCCACACTTTCACAACATCTATTGATTACAAACCTTTGATTACTCAACTGACAGATTTCTCTGATAATGCCTCATTATAAAAGCTTCTTGATTACTTTGTATGGAACTGTAGGAGTTCCATGAAACCCTTTAGGCACTTCTAGTTGCATGTTTAGGCATAAAAGTTTCATGATCACTTTATTAAATTATGTTTTAGGAGCTTCTAGTTACAGATGTAGTTATAAAAATATTTGATGAATTTTTTGCTTGGGAACTTTAAATATACATAAATTCTAAAAATGTATTTTAAAAGTGTATTTGTACTTAACAAGATACTAATTACAAAACAAAGTTATTAATGGAGTTCACTTGTTATCGAATATTGCTAGATACAAAATTTTTAAAAATCACAGATCCATAATTTATAGAAGACATGTTACCCTTTACAGCTTACTTAAACTTCTACGCCGGTGACCGCCTTGATACTCTTCATTAACCTGGCGTTCGCGTCTTTGTAGTCGACGGGCTGTGCTGACATCACAGTAGTTTTTAGACGAGCTTCATCCTTTGGAAGTTACGAATGTTTAGTATTTAAATAAGTTAATATTAATTTGTAGTTTAAAAGATTTTTTTCGCGACTTCGTCTGCGTGAACTTTAGAAATCCCACGGGAACACTAACAACATAAACAGTAGACTACGTCCTCCATGCCATATCCTACGTCCATGCCAAATTTCATTGAAATCTGTTTAGCTGTTTACACGTGAAAAGCCAACAAACACACAAAGGGGGCAAAACACAGACAGAAGTCATTTATTCAACTTGGACATTAGCATAATTTCAAAATCACAGTACACGTTAAAATTATATTTTTATAGATTCATCTCTTGACGGCGAGTGACGACAAGGCGGTAGGATTGACGATTTGTGGACATACATACTATCTAGACGCGGCATAAATATGTCACAACCTCGAGAAATATAACCCACGACTAACTTAATAGTAATAATACAAATGAAACTCCCGATCCGGACGCGTTCAAGGTCAAAGCCTAAATGTAACTGTTTCCTTTCAAGTGAGAGCTTGAACGCGCTGCCTCGTGCTCGCTCGTATACGTTACGTCCGTTTCTGTCAACGTATTTATATCATCTCTAGAGATCGGAGGCAGAGGGCTGAGAGGGGAAGTAGTTGTGAGGCGACTTTTATGGCACGCACTAATGATATTAAATTCTATACTCGTATTATTATGTATTCGTACAGTATAAACTTACACTGTAAGTCTCCATCTTAGTGCGGAATTTGAATACGAACGTCCTGAACTTGACCTCCTCGAAGATTTGGGCGTATCCATTCTTATCATTCTCGAACATGGCGCCGATCTCCGCGGCCGTCCTGCCGAGCATCGCTTCCGCCGCCTCGTTGAACGCCGTGATGCGTTGGTCGCCGGTCGGGTCGGACACGTTAGCCTGGCAAGTACACATTAGCAGGCATGGTTCGGTGGGCACTGCAGCGCCAATATACCCACTGCAAAACGGTTGGTGTGAGTAAGGCGGAAGCTCCGTCACAAGAGATAGCGTTACGCGATAAAAAGAGAGGGTGATGCATAAAAGTTTAGGGTCGCAGGGCGTGCGAAACGAATTTATTATTGTATTGTGTCTAAGAGTCTATTTACTTAAATGTATTGTAAGCGATTTAGGTGATAGATAAAGGCGGTTAAGGTCTAGGAATCGATAGTTCAAGGTCTTATAAAAAATCTGGTATATATTTTATAACGGTCTGTAGACAAATTTGCCTTTATATTATCTTTCAGTCTTTCCAAGATCGCAAGGCAACGGTCGAGCGCACATATATTGCCTACACAACCGCTTGGCCGACACCTCAATGGCAGTTCCAGTTTCACTGGAAGGCTGGTCACCAAGAAACCTGTCATACATTAACACTTGCGTATGAGTTGAGTAGCACTCACCCCTAGAAGCAGCCTGTATTTATAATTGGGGTATTCCCTGTTACACTTCTCGCAGCGGAACAGTCCGTTCTCTTGGTCCACGAGTTTCTTGTTGCACTGTTCCTGGGGGCAGGCTTTGTACACGGAGTTGTCTGCAAACGTGAAGGTCAACACCCCGAGCAGGGAGAAATAGTCGCCTTTATCTCCGGAGCCCAGTTGACGAGCTTCCGCTTCCGCGAACGTGATCCATTCGTTGCTGCCGCCGGCGTAGCCGCCGGTTCTGTGGGAACATGGCGGGGTTGGTTAGGTTTAGCAGCAAACTTACACAAAAATATTAATGTTAAAATAAATGTTGTATGAAACCTTTATCGAGTGTACTTATGTACGTGTATAAATATCAAGGAAATCCGTAGATGAACGGTTACCGACTTAGCTCGACGAGTCAGTGAATAGAAGTGGAAATGGGCAGGCCACATCGCTCGGAGAACCGATAACCGTTGGGGAGTAAAAGTTATTGAGTGGCGACCACGTACCGGGAAACGAGTACCGGGTCGTCCATCTACTATGCAAGTGCCTCGGGACCGGTCAATGTGACATACCATGAAGGAGGCCTATGTCCAGCAGTGGACGTTTCCCGGCCGATGATAATGAAATATGAAGGGTGACGTACCTCGCAGATATGTTAACGATGTCCATGTCAGCTCCCCCGTTGTCGTACCAGCCGCGCAGCTTGTGCGCCTCGGGCAGGTCCGGGTTGTATCGCAGCATGGTGCTCGCCAGGCACGACAGAGACTTGCTGCCGTTGAACTCGGCCAGACGAGCGCCCTGGAAACAAACAACGTCATTCACATACACTATACAAGACTGCGTACACTTCACAGTATATCCCGCAGCAGGGAGTGACACTATCATACATTTATCACCTCAATTGGTTTTAAGATGTCTCTGGGGGGCGACAATCAAGATACATACGAGTATTATACATGCGAAAGTGAGTTTCTTTGTCCTTCCTTTACGTCACAACGGAGTCAGAGTTACTTGACTAATTAATACGGAATATTACGGCTATTTTTTTCGATCGAGCAAGTAGTTTCCGTAGAGTCGCGGGCAAAAATACAAGAATAAATTAATACACGTTTGAAAGGATGTCTGAGAACATATATACGCGGTAAGTTTTAACCGTTCAGCTTATTTTTTTATTTTGATCACAAATCCTCAGCCTCATTTGGGCGAGTGACTGAAATAATCAATAAAATATGCTACAAAAGTACTTGTAACTTAACTGTCTCTAACGGCTACTGGCTTGGACTAAGAATCTGGAGGTCCCGGGTTCGATTTACAGTGGTACCTATCAATACAATGGGGGTTTGGTTGATGGTAGGGCATTTTCTATATCCGCCTGGCTAGCTACCACCATGACACACACATAAGTCTACCTACATTTTTAAGTTAGGTCTGGACATAGCAGAAGTCCACAAGTGGAGTTGGATAGATACATAGCTGGGTGACAACGGTATGGCGGAATAAACCTAGGAACATAATATCATTCGGCCGAGTACTAGTTGAATAATTAGAACTAGAAACTGACTTCAACTGCTCTAAAAGTCTAGCATTCATCCCCTACAATTTTCCCCCTTTCTACCTTATCCTGGTACATATTTGTTTGTTTGTTAATTATCTCAAAAAGCGCTGAATCAATTTCGAAAAGTTTAAGGGGCACCTCTGAAGTCTGCTCTACCAAACAAAAAAAGAATTATCAAAATCAATTCATAATTGGCGGAGTTATCGCGTTTAAGTCGGTTGAAAATGAAGAAAAGTGGAAATAATATTACCTCACATTATTGAATACGCGTAACCAATTGTCCTGGGAAAGTTCCAACAAAACCTACCTTAGCAGCTACCACGGGGTTCGTGCTGCCATCAAAGCTCTCAGCTTCGTTGCCCCAAAGAGTCAAACATACCTGAAAGGATATACATACATTCATCATCATAATCTGCTGCATGAGTACTGACTCCACTTTGTTCATCGCATGAGGGGATTTGCCATAATCACCATGCTTGACAGGATTGGTGATCGCATTTAGATGTTGTTGTTGTTACATACGCAGATACCGCTGCTTAACACCTGAAATTTTTTCCCCGTTTGGGCCACGGGATGACACTGGTCTTATTCTAAAGCTGAGACCAGATGGTATAAATATTTAACCTGTGAACAGGTTAAGTTGACTTCGCCGATAAAAGTTCAGTTTTTCTTTTACAATAGGATAGCTCTCTTTGTGCAGTAATTATCTAAAAATCAGACATCGGATTGTAATGTATTGTTAAGTGTTAAAGATGCAATACTTACAGCTCCACCGGACGAATCCACCAGGGTGACCTCTCGCTTCTTGAGCAGCTTCCCTGTGCTTTTAGCGGTCAGTTCTTGTACATCGGCAGCCATCTTACAGACTCCGATAACATCTGTAAATATTCATGAGTTGAAGTTCATGAAAATATAGCCAATATTGACCAGGACGGAAGTTCGAATTCGAGGTAGAGCACATGTACATAATTTAGTGGACACATAACATAGAACATATCCTCCAAATTTCATGTCATTAGGATCAGCGGTTTAGGCTGTGCGTTGATATATAGGTCAGGTGGTCAGTCAGGACTTAGGTTACCCTACTCTTACAAAAGTCCGCTGCTGATAATGACCTTACTTTATAATTCACCATGATGAATGAACTTTCTATGAGGATTTAGAAAAAAGGTAAAACAATGGTGATGCTTTCTTACCAAGCAGAGTGTCAATGTTCTTGTTAGAGATTTCGCTGATGGGCACGAAGTCAAACTTGATAGACGGCACGGATGAGGCCTCCTCCATACATTCAGCCACCACCGTCTCTCCAGTGAATGTCATTTCATAGTCATTCTTCAGATTGGTGAACTGTTTGTTTGCTGTCTTCAGCTGGCAGCGACTGATGTAGTACACTTTGTCTACCTGTTAAAAGTATATAGTCAAGTTCTCAAATTAAAGAAATGTGAAATAACATCATAGACCACTGCCCACAGTTGGACATGAACCTCTTTCATAGAACACTACCACAGACTTTCCATAATCACCGTGGTTGGCATTTGGATTGTTGATCACAGTAAGATATGCTGCTGCCCATCTCCATTTTATGCATAGTTGCGTTTTCAGAAACTCTAGTGATCTAGTTATAAACACACGGCTATGCTGTATGTACATTTAAAATTTAAGCTACCTGAAAAAATTATGGAATTGTGTATTGAAATATTAAAGATTTCAAAGCGAGTTAGAACATTTCGAACTCTCTTGTAAATATATAAGAATTTGTGTCCTCCTTTCATAATTAAAGTTCTTAAATACTGATTAATAATCAAATATTTAAAATGTCCTAATATTATGAATGAGAAAGTGAGTTTGTTTGTCCTTACTTCCCATCGAAACGAAAGGTCAGAATGACTTGTTTTTGTATAGGGATAGTAAGGGCCAGAAAATGACATAGGCTATTTTTTATCCTGATCGAGCAAGCAGTTCTCTTGGGATGCTTTCCCGAACGAAGTCACAGGTGGAAGATAGTAATTAATATAATTAAGTTGTAGAATCAAATATTGTCGCAAATGACCAGCCAGGAAGAGTCCACTGCTGGACATGGATATACATACCCCATACATAGACATACCCCACCATCATCATATTATGAACTGAAAATCTAGTGAAAGTAAATACCTGTATCATGTCATAGAATTTGTCACACTCATTCCGGAACGCCGTGGCACGGATCTCTCCACTCTCGTCACACAGGTCCATGCTGAACAACTTGCCCTCTCCTTTTGCATTGCTCCATGTGCGGATGGGGGATTTGCTCATCACACGAGCCTTCACTACCCATCTAGGAAATATACATGTTATTTGAAATTGTTATTTTTTGAATGAAAACATATTTTGACTCCATTTAATAAGACATACTCTGTTATTAATTTTATTATAATTTTAGTTACGTATGTATGTTTGCTGTGCGCTTACAGGGGGTCACCTGTACTGTAATATCTTTAACATGTGTGACATGCAAATAAATAAATAAAAATGTGTTTTATAGTTGGTAATATTCATATGAATGTCTGTAAATAGAGGCACAAGAGAGACATACACAAAAAAAGGCCAAGTGCGAGTCAGACATGCGCACGAAGGGTTCGGTACAGAATATAGATATTTAACATACGGAAAACCAATGTACAGAATGCGCCTCAATTTTTGTTATTAATTAAGTTTTGCAGTAGCAGTAGTAGTAGACGAGTACGACACTAGATGGCGCTAGATGTATGTTACATTGCATGTCTAAAAAAATCTCGTTTGTTGTATGGGAGCCTCTTTAAATATTTATTTCATTCTAGTTTTTAGTGTACATTATTTGTTTATTATATATATTTGTTGTTATAGTGGCAACAGAAATACTTCATCTGTGAAAGTTTCCACTCTATCACGGTTCATGAGATGCAGCCTGGTGACAGATGGATGAAGTCTCAGTAATAGGGTCCTGTTTTTACCCTTTGGGTACGGAACCCTAAGAAATGTCTGATGTCTAGTTTTACTAGTAATTCTTATCATCATACACTTTATCAAAGGCTTTTGCTGTTCATTTCCTTTTTATATATATGTGATGTAACATAACCATCATCTAACACACTTCCAGTAAATTTTTGCAAAAATTGTCATTAACTAAACCAAATAAATAAAAAATGTGTATAAAAATTTCCTTGAAAAAGTCAATTTAAAATAAAAAACTAAATTTCAACTACTTACTTGTTCTGATAAGGGCTCAGACTAGCAATAGGATGTGTCATCTGAGAATTCATCATACTGGTATCTAAGCAGGATCCTGGTCCGGGATTAGGGTGGGACATGAGAGCTGGGGCCGGTGATGGGCGGGACACTGGTAATTTGGAGGGCTGCTGGGCCACATTGTTGGTTACTGGAGTCTCTTCTGTCCATGTCTGTGGGTTGCCCAGCTTCATACCAACTGCAGAGCCAGGTTTGAGGATTGTAAGGTCCAGAATTATCATCACCCTCCTGTAATTTTAAATGCCATTTTTTATACATTAAACAAATTTTTAGGAAAATAAGTAATGTTCAAGATGCTCCTCGTTCTTGACATGACATGACGCACAACACCCAGCCAGGAGCTAGCCTGACACGATTTCTCGGATTTTGTTCGAGATGCTCCTCGTTCTTTGATATAAAATACACTATAATTACTAACAAATTCGTGAACAACATGTCTGTGTAGTCGGTTCATGCCACCTTTCTTGAAGCAGATGATTCCAGAGCAGGTATATATATAAGAGCACCAGCATAATGGGCACCATGCCACATGGACATGCTCTGGATATAGTTTTCACGTTATAAGTATTTTTTAATTTTATTTTTGTATTTCTTTAACTATTATTTATGTTATCTTTGTAATTTTGTATGTTGTTAATGAATTGTTGTTACTTGCATTATAAATTCAAAAATCAGAAAAAAAGGTAATTTTATGAATCAAAGAAAAATTGAAGTTGCAGTTTACAAATGTAAATAATACAATTCATTCATAAAAACATTCATAAAAACATTCATTTCAAGTTCAAATTAACATATGTTATGCACAATAAAGAAGACAGTAAGAAATGTAAGTTCAGAATGAGGGTAGATATAAATAGGTAAGAATATTAGACAATGATTTTTTTGTCACTTTCTGACTAGTTCAATAGGTAACTGAGACAACATTTAATGTATAAGCAAAACCCAATACAGCCACTAAAATGGTATGAACAAGACTTCAATATCAATATTTTTATATAATGTATAAAAAGCATTAGTATGGCTTATTAACCTGAAATAGTTTTACTAAGAAATACTACAATAATATTTACAAAGAGTAACCCACGCCTGTTACTTTAATTTATAATTAAAATAAACATCTGTTTTTGTTTCACGGTAGTTAAACATATCACATAAATGTAGTTACATCACACAGGTTACTCTCATGCTCATGCTTTGCCAGAGTCGGGTATAATCTAAACATGAATGTACTAACTTTTCTCCTTTGCCAGTATTCTTCAACAGTGATGTTATGAATTGATCAATTTGCACAATTGAGTAATCTGAGAGCTCTCCAGAGGTCAGCATGCCATTAAGCTGTATTGCGAGCATCGCGAAGCTGTGAGAGTGCTTCCCGTCAGATACCAGCAGCCGGTACCTATCGTTAGCGCCGCTGCCTTGGATCTTCTTACTGCCTAACACTTGCATCACCGGCTTATCATAATGCCCACCAACCATTATAACCTGTATACATGTTTGCTGGTTAAAAACATTTGATAGTATTTAAACAATAATATCAATGTAAAATGTTGATCAGTAAAATGACAAAACTGAAAAGAAGATAAACATAAAAACAGATTCGGACATGGACAGTTACCTCCAGGGCTCCTTCTGTTAGTTTAGGATTCATGTTTCTTGTGACTCTCTTTCTTCAGAAGTTATAATTATTGAGATAACTGTGTACTGCTTTCTATGTAGTATTTCCTATTTAATGAAGACAATATCCAACGCATTCAAATGATTCAAACCAAATTCAAACAGTGATTTACTTGCTCAGTGATTCAAACAAGATACCACAATTTTGCCGCGAAATGTCTAAAACAAACAATCAGTCACTGTCATTTTTATTTTGAAATTGACAGCCCTTCTATTTTGTCTGTGGTTGTATAGCTCTTCTATACAAAGATTACAAAGCGGAAATGGACGTTCCATCCACAGATCACTGTAGTTCTATAGTTCCAACAAATGGTCGATGAAATGGCCTTGGTATGCCGACTATCGCGTTGGTTGCCGTATATTTATACGATAACGTTAGTGTAACGAGTCAACGGTAACAGTACAGTAACGGCCAAGTTTACACCTACTACGAACGGTTTCTTAGATTTTATCTATAGCGTATCGTCATTGTAGCGTAGTGCATCCATCAGTCACATCGTTGGCAAATCTATATAGCACTCTATCTTACAAACTATTTAGAAATTATGTCTACCCACTGTCTGCTTTGCTGTGCACTAAGTCTATCCTTTACTATGTCTCTGCTCGCTGTTTGTTCGTCCATCTGTCACAGGGCTGTGTCTATTGAACCGTAATAGGTAGACACTTGAAATTTTCACAGAGTGTGTTTTACTATGGTTGCTATCATGACCATCAGCCGGGAAACAGTAATACAGTAGTTTTATTAAATTAATAGTATAAGCTATAAACTAATTATACATTTTTTAAAGAAATTAGCTTAGTTGTGTGTAAGTGTATATGTGTAAGGTGTGTGTGTGCGTACGTACAAATACTTTTGAAATTTGGCACACTTGTTTAAAAGCTGATATAGACTAACATATACGAAAACTGGGCAGTTCTGGAAATATTACATACTTGCAGGTCGAATTGATAACCTCCTTTTTTGAAGTCAGTTAATAAAACAAATAATATAGTAACAACAAATTTTATTTAACATAAAAATACTAAAATCACAGTGACTTATACAAATCTGGGTACAACCATGGTATAACCCAATATTTACAACATGCAGACCTAAACAAATATCACACGTGAAATTTAAGGTAGCAGATACTTAAATGCTAAAACTATCATCTTAACTGGTGTGTACCTACGTGTATAAAACATTTAAAACCAGCTGTTAAAATTCATACAACTGACATCGAAGGAAATCGATAATAAATGGAAACGCCCACATCATTTATAAGACGGTACAATATCAGCAAATGAAGATAATAAAATAGGCAGGAATGATCAACTAACATTAAAACACAACTAGCATAAACATTACATTTCAATCAGTTACGAAATAATAGTTTATATATTTTTGAGTTTCTGACTAAGTTTCGGCGTTACATTTGATTTACAATGCTCAATTTCTTTATTTATAGACCAGAATTGCATTTTTTCCGTTTCCACTTCCTTCAAGGAGGTTTGATGTGAAATTCTCTAACCTCAGATTATCTACCCTGTTTATGCGACTTATTACAAAGTCGCCTGGTCACTCTAGACAAAGTGTAACCTTAAATTTTATATCACCACTCATCATAGATAAGTAAATAACGATTACTTTTAAGTTTAAAAGTTTGCTGTTTGACAAAATTCCCATGGGTGAGAGTTTGAGCCACTGGTGCCAACAAAAGTAAACTGAGCAATTTAATTACTATTCTAATCCTTAATATAAATAAAATATTAAGTATCTTTGTACTCCTCATATTTTTGGAGCCGCGTTGAAATATTACACGTAACTGCTGCAAAGGCGACATAATTTGAGAAAGTCCGTGAATATACCACCAAACAACACATTAATTCATTTCCCGAGATCCTTTGTCTAGACCTCATCTGTCTCAGTCATCTATATGGTGGCCAAGAGAAGATTCAATTTATAACGCGCGGTCATTGACCATCATTTGCTAGGAACTTCTCTGTGATAGAATCCGCAATGAGAATCCGAAAATAACGAATTACATCTGACGGGGAGTAAGTTCTCGGGTGGTGTCTAAGCGTTGGGAAACTAGATGGACTGGCGGCTTGTACACCAGGTCCGGACCACGAAATATATAAAAAATATCGGAAAGGAAATGTTTTTTTATTTATCTCACACTCTAAGCTCCGGTACACACACGAAACAAAGCGTACTGTTTAGACACTTATATACATTAAAAAGGAATTTTAGCGCAGTTCATTGCACCAAACTCCGAAAGCGACGAAAGCAAATATTATATGGTAGTATGCTTATGTAATCATACTTTATGGCGACTGCTACCATGCCTAAATTTCCTTTCCAATTTTTTATGTCTCTGGATCTGTCAAGGCGTACAGTGGAGAAGCCTGTTTCATTTATCAGCAAATGTTTTCGCGAGTATTCCTCCTTGTTGGGTAGGACCCCAACCTAATGTTGAGACCGTTAGAACCCGTCGATGCTGCCAGGGCGTCGCCTGTCCGTCTGAGGCACTAGGTATCCATGCACGTCCCGCACCGCACCCACCATGGCCGCGAATCCAGCTGTGGGCCCTCGCCCTGTCGTCGCGTGCCCTCGGTTCTGTAGGGACGTTATTATTTCCTGGAAAATCATATTAGAACATGTTAATTATTGACTTGAGGAGCTTTTGGCATAAAATAGAACTGAAGTAGCCTAGTGGCAACACAGTTGGAGTGGTCGCTTAAGGCCCTAAAATTACGAATAACAATTTCGGGTGAATACATTTTGATAGCGCCTTTCAGAGGTAGGCTTCAACATAAACTAAAATATAATTTATATGAGGGTACCGAAAGCTCATCTCGCTCTACCCTGATGATCAAGGGCTATAGGTCCGGCATTGCATCTCTGATATACTCGTGAATATGTATTCCCTTAGTAAACTTTGTCTCCCACTGGATGCCATGCGGTATAAATCTCAACGAAAACACAGCCACAGTGTAGCGGACCTGTCATTGAGTATATAATAGCACTGCGATATTTTCATGATCAGTCACAGTCCGTCACATAACTCGACCACACAATGACAGGTACATAATTTGCGTATTATGTCATTGTCCACTTAACTGACACATATATCCGACTGCGTGTCACGTAATTTCTCGCTGACCTTAAACCGACCGTGACAACTGGAGTGACACAATGTCCAGACGTACTTACAATGTATACAGGATTATTATGCAACTATGATCATGATTTTTGTGCATAGGGGGCGTCCATAAATTACTTGAGATGTTTAAGGGGGGGAGGGGGTCGAGTCAAATCTCATCTAATCTTACGTCGTAGAGGGGGCAAGGGCAGGGGGTCTCAGCAAATATCACGCAATTTTTTGTGTGTAATGAAACTATACTATTTTATATTTTACATGCTTAAGATTTAATTTTAAGCGTAATCGTAATACGATTAAGATCATTCACATGTAATTTCATTATCATCACCAGATTAGCTTTTATCTAAGCTAATCCTGCAGGGAGTACTATGGGATTGATAATACGTCCAATATCAGTAGACTACCATGGAGTCAATAGTGCCCTTTTACATGGCTGTTTATGGTGACAGCTCGTTGATGAACGGCAAACTACACCACCACCACCCGAAAACCAGCGTAAAATAGCCATCATTTGTCTTCTATACAGGTTTAATTTCGAGGAGAGTGCGCTCCAACTTCACGACCTGATTCCAACCTCTCACTTTTCAAAACCGTCTAAAACAGGCCCGTTTCCACCCTTTCCTTGCAAACATTCCACCGAATCTCTCTTCATCATGAAAGGGTTTTCTTACCGGTGTGAAATCCTCCTCGTACTCCACTTCCATGGGCATGAGCTGATGATGCAGCCTTGGACTCTGAACCACCGTGGGAAAGTCAGCTCCCTCTATTATTGTATGCATCACGGTCTGAAAGATTGCATAAATGAGGTACTGGACTAGAGACAGCAATTATTAAGGTTTATTCACACTTTATCAGGACAGCGAGATAAAAATAGCTATTACTTGTTCGTTTTAAATATTCACTTTCCTTAAGGGGATCTAGTACCTAATCAGTACATAAATCCGTACTCCTGCGACCTTTGTCGTCAGTCCAAAGTGGAGGGTAGGTCCGGTACACTTTTCCCGGTATGTTGTCGCCACTCGCGAGCTCTTACTCTTCAATAGTTATACGGTATTCGAGCGAAGTGGCCTGCTCATTGAAACTTTAGTTTATTATGACCTAAATAACTAAACTACATGAGTGATTTTCTAGCCTGTTTATTCGGCCGACAGTAAAGCATTACGCAAACGAAGACATAGCCAAAACAGGTTTTACCAGAGCGATCTGCGTAGTAATCTTGGTGCCACCTGCAGCACCAACTACCATCTCCACATTTCGATCGCTGTTGAGCACTATACTGGGCACCATGGAGCTGAGGGGCTGCATCCCCGGCGCCAGCATGTTGGCAGGCGAGGGAGGCAGGCCGTAGGCAGAGTCTTGGTGCGGGACCGCGAAATCATCCATCTCATTGTTCAACATGAAGCCCAAACTCGTCGACCTTCGCTGGGAACCCCAGCTGGAGATACAAAATGTAAGATTAATTTTAGCGTCTGGCGTGATGAGAAAGGTTGCAAGGGACCACCTAAAAATGGAAATGCCAAGGCCTGCGAATATAATGTTCAGCGAAAAGGCTGAAAAGGGATTTTGAGCTAGAGTAGTAGTACAGTAGTCAAAGGAATGTGGAATTGCCAGTATAAGTGCTGCTAGGCTGAGAACGTGCCAGTTGATTGATGGTCATTTACTAACATGTAGTTGATGGTGCTGGTGGCGGACACTACGCTGCCGTCCGGCGCCACGACGATGACGTGCGCCGTGCCGTGGTCGTCGGCGCCCTCAAACAGCGCGCCGTAGTGCTGCCAGTCAGAGAACGTGCGAGAGTCGTCCACTTGCGCGCGGTACTGCCTCGCCCATTCAGCTGACGACAGGTTACGTTCCAGCTGGAATGTGGGTATTTTCAGGTTAATTTGAGGATATTCTGCTCTTCCTTTATGAAGGGGCTGATTGAAATGTATAGCTGTAATAGTTAATGCGTGAGTTCAAGCGCTCAGTCATGGAAGCCATTTATATTGTACTAGCGGCCCGCCCCGGCTTCGCACGGGTGGACATTTATCTTTTAAACATTTTGGGAAAAACGTAAATGTATCTTTTTGCAAGACATAAGTAGTTTTTTCTGATTAAATTACCATTTATATTTTTAGAGTTTTAATTTTTATACTTAATCTAAAGTTTTACATTTCTATATTTACATTTTTGTACATTTTTAGAGATCCGTAACTCAAAAGTAAAAAAGGGACCCTTATTTATTGGATTACTTTGTTGTCCGTCTGTGTGTCTTTCAAGACCCTTTTTCTCAGGAAGGCGATCTGTAATATCTTCGAAAATATTCATTTAAATTACTCTCTGTAAAGGTCAATATTGATCTATTTTAAACGCACAATGTGTCTAAGGTACTTAAATGGATAAGGATTAATGCTATATATTGCCTAAGATCGCTGCAAAATAAGCCGTTATTTCTCGGTAAAAGTAAAGGATAAAAATGGTTACTGTGGGTTATCCTTAAGAGATAGACATATACCATCGCAGACTTTTTTGTTGATCTTTCTAAGGTGTACAATACAGTAATACATTATTTTGATCTATCTGGTAGGGTTTAGCCAGCGTTTGCAATGTAAGCGCTAAAAGATGTGTTTATTTACGACATCACATTAGAAACCCCTAAAATTATCGGTGTTGCTCTACTATATTATGCATGTATTATATATATAAACCTTCCTCTTGAATCACTCTATCTATTTAAAAAAACCGCATCAAAATCCGTTGCGCAGTTTTAAAGATTTAAGCATACATACATACAGACAGCGGGTAGCGACTTTGTTTTATACTATTTAGTGATTAGTGATGATGCTGGACTGAACCGTGGTACATGGAACTAAGCTGCAGTAGTCTGGGTTCGATCCTGGCTCGTACCAATGAGTTCCAATGTATTATTTGGAATTTATGTACGATAGTGATAGTGAAAACAATTTGAGGAAACCTGCACACTCCTAAGCAGAAATTCAAAGGTGTGTGTGAATTCTACCAATCCGCACTGGTCCCGCGTGGCGGGACTATGGCATATACACTCTCTGTAGGAGAGGAGGACTGAGCCCCAGCAGTGGGGACATATATAGGCTGTTGATGATGAACTGAACAGAGCTTACCTCGCGGATGTCGTAAGGGAGATTCGATCGTGAGGCGTCCCCTAGCCCGGTTCGTTTGGCGTACGCGAACTTGAACGCCTCGACGATCCGGTGCCAGTAGAGGCCGGAGTCCTGTTCGGCCACGCTGTCCACGCCCACCCAGCCCCGGAGCATGTTCACGATGAACGCCAGCACCGAGCCGGAGCCGGGCAGCGGCACCGAGTATAGCGTCTTGCCTGAAAAGTAAACGGCATTGGCTAATATAAATGTCAGTACAAAATATTGCGAGAGTAAAACTTGAGCCTTCTGGGTGTGAATACACATTAGCATTGACTACCTTTATAACAAACTTCCGTCGTTGGCTCACACTGAAATTTTAATTTTTTGTGAGAAAAAAGACATCTGACGGATATTCCATATTTATCGATATTTTTGTAGATTATGATGTGTTTTGGAGATAGAGAGGTAAGATATGAAGGCTCACATTAGAAGTGTTTCGTAACACTGTACGGTAATACAATATTTAAAACAAGATAAAGAATACATTTCTGTTTTGTTTTATTATATTTGTTGTTATAGTGTCCATATTTTGTGAAAATTTCAACTGTCTACCTATTAGGGTTCAAAAGACAGCTCGTGACAGACGGACTGACCGCGGAGAAGAGTTTGGATATATAATCCGAAAAGTACCAGTACGTAGACTGGATAGTGTTAAAGCTTATCGTTCTAACCTTCTCCCAAGTCGACGCTGATGGGATCTTGCCACTCGACTTGGAAGTTCCTGAGGTCCTCTTCGGTAACTATGCCGCCGTGTCCTTGTATGTCTCTGGCGAGCGCCGCCGTGAGGCTGCCGTTGTGAATCGCCTCCGGGCCATCCTCCGCGATGACGTCCAGCGTGCGTGCCAGCGTCGGCTCCGGGATCAGGTCCCCCTCCTGCCACACCTTCCCCGTGGCTGGGTTCACGTACACCTCCCTACAATCAAAACATATATTCTTATCATTACTGGTTTTAGTTGAGCATAGGTCTTTACTAGTGCAGGGCTTCTGTACACCTGCTTAGAAATAGATAATTTATTTTTCATTATTCTAGCTTGGTCTTATGTCTTTTGTAATTCAATCTGCGAAAAAAATCTTTGCTGATGCTTTATTATTTATTGGTCACTCTCTCACGTCCTTCCAATTTGCCCAAGGAGGTTCGATTTGATATTATAATCAGATTCTGAGTAATTATATTTTAAGAGACGCAAAGCAAATAAAGTACTCGTACTAGAGTCACCGTTTTAATCTGTTTTTACAGGCACATATGTTTATTTAAATTATTCATATACTCAACAGTAGGTAATCAAACAGCTGTTTTCCACCGTTGATGATAAATAAAATGCTTTTTTTCCAAAATATACTCAGACGGTATTTGTTTTAAATAATATTGAGGTTGTTATTTGTATGTTAATCAGAGACTATATATATATATATATCAATAATGAAATCAATAGAAATGAAATTAATAGAGCGCCGTTATGACGGTAGATATTTCACCGTTTCTCATGATTTCCCTTCTTCATACGCGGCACATTAACATGCGTTCCGAGAAGGCTGGCCCCAGCGACCAAGAACCCGAGGTAGATATGACCAGCCCTCTATGAAAAGTTGCCAGATAATATTAAA
Organism: Carcina quercana; assembly: GCA_910589575.2. Taxonomy (NCBI): domain Eukaryota; kingdom Metazoa; phylum Arthropoda; class Insecta; order Lepidoptera; family Depressariidae; genus Carcina; species Carcina quercana. The sequence continues at coordinate 5,705,475 of OU342439.1, forward strand.
AAAAAAAGCTCAAAGTGCGTTTGATTTTCTGTTGAAAACAAAAGTTTTATTGACTAGCAATGTATTTTTTCCGTGGATGTTCCTCCTATGTTCAATGTAGACTATGGTACATACTATTTCTATGTACATAAATACTATGAAATTGACGATTGATGTAATTTTTAATGTACATAACTGTGTTTGTTAGATGCAGAATGGAATTATCTGCAGCCATATCACTCAACATCGCGTGAGACTGTGATCAAACTTGAGCCTGTCTATGAATAAAAATACCAAAATAATACCTCATCGACGGCTCTGCTAGAATCCTGTCGCTGTAGGTCCCGAGAACTCTGCCCATGTATGAGTTGACTCGGTGGCCGGTGCGGCAGAGATCCGCGGTAGGTTGAACTAATTCCCTCCAGGGCAGACGTCCATATTCCCTGTATAGCGCGCCATAGCCCCTCAGTTCCCCAGGGACGGCGATGGCCAGGCCGCCGACTGTCGATGACGCGTTCATGTACATGTCTTCCCGCGTGGCCATGGGTGCTCTCTCCCGAGCGTTGAGCGCTCGGACCCGCCCCGTTTGAGCATCGTACACTGTCGCCAGAAAACCTCCGCCGAGGCCCATGCATTGTGCGCACCCGATGCCCTCACAGAACAACGTTGCGATCGCCGCATCTACTGCGGAGCCGTTCTTCTCCAAGATGCTCCTGTAATGTACGAATTGGGAATAATAACTGTGAAATACCAGTAAGGTATATGGGGCCGAGCCTGATGGTAAATATCGCATGATGTCGTACATACAAGAGTAGCAATGGCGTACCATGGAGAAGTCCCATGTTCACCAATGTACGTTTGATAAAATTTGACAATGTGCTCTGTGATATTTGATGCCCGTGTTTCTGCTGATATACCTACATATATGGGGATCAATAACTGTCCAGATGAAATTACTTGATATGTGGATACGCAATGTCATAAACCATCGGAGGTACGTTGCGAGCCGCCTTGTTTGTGTGGAGTCCGGGCGTCGCAAGATGCACAGAGTTTAGACATTACGTGTGTGAGTACACATTTATTTTTACCACACTCAATTGTATTACCAACCATATTATGCTTCTATGGTAGGTTAGCATTGCACGTCATTTTGAATATATATACGAACAAACTTTTCAATTTAGTCATGGTCCTACTCCAAAAAAGAGGTACTCCGCTTCATCACTCATGTCAGATTGCTAAGAAGCGGAACGGAATTCCCTGCCTACTTCTTCTGTGCTACGAGTACATCTCTTCAAGGCTACAGCAAATATTATAATTTAGAGAAGCATTATACTCTCGACGAGCGTGATGCTAAACGTTCATCAATACATTTTGTTTGAAGCCTTTAGGCTTTGTTAGTCACGTAGGTAACACTTTCATTTTTATTGAAATATCGACCCAGATCCATACACGTCAAGAGAGTATTGACAACTAACGTTTCTCAGCGCTTTAACAAGTGAACTGGTTTTTGTTCGTAAAATAACAGCATAAATAAAAATCTTCACATTGTTATATGATAGCTGTGTGGGCTTAAGAAATTATCACACAGAACACTGTACCGGTATAAAAAGTAGCATAGGTGACCTAGTTTTATTACATAAATAATAATAATACGCCCACAGGGCAGATTGTGGCAAGCCCGGTTCCAGATAGTCGATCCACGCCCTCGTCCCCAGCGCCGCGATGGATGAGAAGAGGACCTTCGGGACTTGGGCTTGCCTTAACCGTCCGTCCAGAGTGGACACGTTAGAGCTGTGTTCTAGGGGTGGAAGTGTCCAATAGCATAATAACGGGGAAACTGCGCGTGAAACCGTTGCCGCACCTCTTCTCACCCTCTAGTCGGTCCTACCAATGGTGCTCCTTTTGTCGCCAGTATTGGTGACTATTTCGGGGGGCCCATTCAGTGTTGTCAGAGTTGTGTTCAGAGTTGTTCAGGTAGACGACCGATCGCTCCCTATAGTCCTGTCTAATGGTCCACCTAACACCCCCTCTCTATAGACCAGATATATTAGTTATCTATCGCAAACAGTCCCCGTACCTCACCGGGGTTGTCTCTGAGCGTGTCTTGCTGTTGATACGTAGAGAGATAACTCCGGATATATGCATCCTATTCCAGGGCCTTTACGTGTTGGACCTGTGTCTCCATGCAAGCCTTCAAAAAGACCGGGCACTTCTTGAAAAAGAATGAACCCAGAAATTGAAAGAGATATAAAATAATAATAACACAGCATTTTATTCAGATTTACATTTTATATAGAAGATGAAAGTATTTAGGAAACAGATTTGAAGTTTTATTATAGATAGTTTTATATGAGAACCCAAATGATGAAAATAATGAGCATTATAGCAGATCTATTTTTCGAAATCCTTAACTGCATTTGTAAGGGTTATAATTTCTGGAAAAAGTCAACGATTGCTTAGTTACATTGTATCACAACCATCATCATGTAGTGATGCTTGTTAAGATAATTAGAGCTAAGACGCAACTCTATCATATTCCTCATTCTTGGTGAGAGCTACACAGTTACACAGGAGATTGAGAAGGGTGTAAGAAGCAGTCATACCGTCCGATGGAGGCACATTCGTAGCCATTTGCGGCGACGACAGCGTGCAGGTAGCGCGGGTGGTCGCGGCTGGCCCAGGGCTGCAGCACGAGCACGGCCACCAGCGCACCGACAACCACAGCGCCTAACACGCTGCCCACTAACAGGAACCGACGAGAACACCACAATCTGAGACAAAACAATACAATTAGCGTGAATCGGTAGGTATCGACACATGTATATATGTATGGAAAAAGCGTGGACCCACTAGGTGTTCAACACCAGATCTAGGTAGATCAGAACAGAATCGGTAGTTGGCCCACGCTTATACCACCAGGTGTGTTCTCTGCTATAACCATATCATATTTTCAATCGAATTAGCAAATACCGTGGAAAGTTCGAGATGGGTCTGTGACGAAGTCATAACAAGCATGAACGTATGCAGCTGACTATAATGCGCTTGTTAATTCATATCATTATTGAATATATTTTAACCCCAGTTTTCGTCTAAAATGTGGCCTTTGCTGTTTGGGTCTCTGTCTACTCTGATAGGGATAAGGTATGCGTTGAATATAAGTGTATAAGATATAGATGTTATACGTATGCCAAAAGCGATGCAGTGCAGATGTACCATTGTCGGTCTGGGATTTGTTGTTGAGGGTGGAGTCGTTGCAAATGTGCAATACGAAATTCTCAGAGATTTCTGGGATGAGTCTGGGTGATCACGCTTTCCATACGTGTTGCTAAATGTGGGAATTGTTCTATTCAATCATCATAATAGTTTTCTGTGAAATTTCGATATAGCGAATGCGATACAGTTTATCGCATACACAATAGAAATGCAAACAATTATAACCATACAAATGACATATTCGTCACAAATAAAAACCGACCTTTAGCTAAAAACATTGAAACATATCAACTTCTCTGTGAATTCCGCATACAATTTTTCTTCATCTCCGCTCGAAATGCTTTATGTATTTTTATACCTTTTGTAGTACGTACTAAAAAAGAAATTTTGAGATGATTTACCGAAATCGATGTCAACGTCTGTTTGTCTTGTCAACAAAGCTTGTCAAGTGTGTCATATTATTACATTTGTAACAACTTTTTAATGTGCCACTTCGTAAAAAGTTTGCAAATGGCACTGGAGTTAAATCTGTTGGGGTAGCATGAGAGTGGTGTTGGGTGAGAATAAGATATTGTCATGGGATCAAAATCATGGGACACCGACCTTTTTAAGAGGAACAGAAGCCAAAACAATTATATTGACAATTTTTGTCTGTCCTTCCACCTGTATGTCTCCACGCGCATCACGCAAAAACTACTGCACGAAATTGGATGCGGTTTCAACAAATGTATTCAGCAGATAGAAAACATCAAACCGCAGTAAAATCAGGATCCGTTTCATAAATTGGACAATAGAATCTAAATGTACCAAATTACTTTCATATACTGTTCAAACCCAATACGTATTGTATATAAAAATAACACCGTTGGAGAGTTGTCACGCTATAGTAAGCAATAGGGTCACATTTAGCTCAAGGTCGGTTTAAACAACCGTATTTATACTGAGTGATCATGGTCCATAGCGTGATCATTCATGAACTTATGAACTGGAACCACAGGTTCCGTCTCCATTTTGTTTTATAGTAAACTAATAGAATCCGGATCCTAGTTCATAAGAGGACTCAATGCGTGTGCAGTTTATTTTGAAGAAAATAAACGCCAAGTGCGAGTCAGACTCGCGCACCGCGGGTTCCGTACAGAATATGAATGACCGAGTGAGCGGAGCGAAATGAGCAGTGATGATGATGCCTTATCAAGTTCTAACACGTGATGCGCCTGTGAGTGAGAGTAATTGTAACTTATCGTCTACTATTATTATCAACTCAACAGCAAAAGATTAAGATAAAATATACATATTTGTAAAGCAGAGATGGAAACTTATGTAAATATTGTTCTTTATGCCCAGAATATGTTGCGAGTTGGGGGGGTTCGAGATCGAAGGACACACGTGTCCAAATCTTGATTCTAAAGCGTCGAAGAGAGCTTCTAATGTCGCTAACACGCTCAGAGCTTTAGCTCAGACAATATTACAAAAATGAAAGATGATAGACATGTGCTACTGTTTATCCCGGTCGAGGAAGCAGTTCCCATACTTTCTGAAGTCCACGCGGTCGAAGTCACGGTCTAGGTTCTATCTATGCAGCTAATGATATCTTTTCAACTATTTGTTTGAAATAATAAAGAATAAGAATCTATTTAAAAAAAATGTGTTTTGTACGCAGTGTCTCGTTAATTACTGAACTACACCGTCTCATAATGATAATAAGAAATCAAAACAAACTTTTTTGAAAAGTTGCTTTTATCAATTCATATCTAACCCGGCACTTTATACATAATAATCTACCTATAGAACGTGTATTTTAAACACGTGTCGCGGAGGTCAGCTCTTTTTAGGGTTCCGTACCTCAAAAGGAACTCTTATGGATCACTTTGTTGTGCGTCTGTCCGTCCATCTGTCGGTCTGTCAGTCAATACCCTTTTTTCAGGAAAGCGTAGAGATATCAATATCAAGATAAAATTAAAATCAAATACTCAAGTCTGCAGCAGTAACTCTGAAAAAAATCAAAACTTACCGCAACGCAATAAATTTTGTTAGACCATTTCCTTAGAGAATGCAAGGGGGCCCAAACCTAGGGTACTTCCCGTTGACCTAGAATCCTGAAATTATGCAAGGGGAAGGAGATCTTACAGCACTCTAAAAAACCAGGATTTTTAATTATAGCACATCAAAAATAGCTGTTTTATGATTACAAACTTAGCTTTGCAGTTGGGTGCCATACACCTGGTATGTAATTTAACAACAAAGTAAAGTTTTTTTAATAGGTCTTACATTTTCGGTAGAGCATTGTTGGATGCATATTACCTTACCTTATAATTTATCATCATATTCCGTACGACTCCTACTTCACTAGTATTTTTATCTGTCACGTATACATACTTTCAACATTGTTCGGGTTCGAACCGCATTACATTGAATATTACTGTATATAGGTCATCATTAAGAAGATTACAAAACCAACCGCAGTCGAACGACTTTCAAAACTCTGCGTCGCAAATTATTATCATTAAAATATAAATATTGATAAATCTTATTTGTGTTTCGAAAAAATAATAGTCATTTGCTTGATACATTAATGAAACAAATACGTTTTTTTGTTTCCTTATTTTATAAACAAATAAGCGACATTGAACTACAACATTGACCTTTTAAAATATATTAAATATATCTGATGCAGTAAAGTCGACCAAACCATGTAGGTGATGTAGGGTTCCGAATTGTATTTTTCTATAATATTTCGAGTGAACGTGTATTCATCTTCATTCTACATTTATATTCCATTCATGTATTAACTCAAAAGAAATTATCAACGATTTTTTTGTGTATGTAGACGACCTAGACACATTTGTACAAAGCAAAATGCTAATAGACGTAAATGTAATTAAGTTCAATGGTGGTCAAAGTTGATCTATTTTTAGTGTACCGTACCTCAAAAAGAAAAAACCCTTATAGGATCACTTTGTTGTAGGTCTGTCTGTCAAGACTCTTTTTCTCAGGAACACGTGGAGGTGGAGGTATTAAGTTGCCCATGTAATCCCACTAATATTATAAGTGTGATTTTGTACAATTTACACAATATGTCTTTATAAACTATAGCCTATATGTTATTCTGATGTATAAGCTATATTATTGTAAAGTTTTATTCAAATCCATTCAGTAGTTTTTCCGTGAAAGCGTCACAAACATCCAAACATCCAAACTTTCACACTTATAATATTAGTAGGATTGTTTTGGGTTTATCACATTTCCTATGGAACCCTACCATGATATCGCTGTTCTAATTATACACAAATCGGTGCAAATCTAAGCGGCATATACTGGTTTAAACGTAATCGCAATTTGCGCAGTGACATACTCAAAAACAATGTGGTTGGTATAAGGCATGTATAAGGTGCCTCATTAGCATCCTTATATGACTAATTAAATAACTGAAATAATGAAGTCAATGTGACCTTTTGTATGGATATTAATCAACCTAAACGTGTTTTAAGAAGATGAAGAACATCGGCGCAACAAACTTTTTTCTTTGTTTTATTGTGAATATTTTTCTCAAGGTCATGTGAAGGTTACCAAAGTGTTGATGTCATACAAACATACACTCTTTTTTATCATCTAAGAAATGCAATAATGTTTATATTGGCGTAAATCTAAAACATACTTAATAATATTTTCAATCCATAATAAAATTGATAACAATGACGTGGTTTTTCATAATATTTTTATGTATAAATCATATACATTCTTAAAGTAATGGAAATACGTCCAGATTTATTTTGATTAGTTACTTAGAATAAAAACATATAATAATTTCAATGATTTACTGGCCCACATGCTGGTTGCATGGCGCTGCGGGATAGCGACTCCCCGCGAGCCTATGTCGTCGGTCCATCTAGTAGGGGGACGGCCCGGTAGACGTTTCCCGATACGTGGTCGGCACTCGAGAACTCTTACTCCCGTTCTTCGAGCGATGGGGTCTGCCCATTGCCACTTCATCTTGGTGACCTTAGTTCGTCTACGGATTTCATACACGGACATTCTCATAATCGTTCCTAAATCGTGTGTTTGATCTTTATTTTCAAAATAGGCTAAAAGGACATCCGTATGAAGTACGCTAGGTAGGGAATTAGTGATACAGAACCAATTGCAGATAAAACTATTTGAAGAATAGCGTTTACGATGTTGTGTGGTAATAAAGAATTGCTCGCTTGATATTCACTTCGATGCTATACGAGCGTCAGTCAAATAGGTTGTAGGTACATACCTGCTCGCTCATGCTCACATACCTACCGTAGTATTGCTACATAGTACGACTAGCACAAATGGTCGCAGACATTGTGCATTTGTGTACGGTGCGAGGTCCCGGATTCGATTCCCTTGGGAGCACCTATCTGTACTCGGTTTGGTTGGGGATAGGGCATTTACTATGTCCACCTGGCTAGCTCAAACATAAGTCTTAATAGCACTGTTGTGTTCCGGTATTTAAAAAAGCCAGCGCCACATTAGCTGGAGGCTTCCGAGTGCGCTCACATACATTGTAAACTAATGTCTTATCTTATTACATTCACACACAAAAAAAAGCCGAATTCAGAACCTCTTCTTTTTTTGATGTCGGTTGTTGATAAAAAGGGCGTGTTGTAAAAAATTGTATTTTCCCATACATGGAACGGATGACGTTTGTATGCACGCGCATGAGTGTGTGAATTCGCGTGCTCCATACAACCGATCCTTGAGCGGGTCACTTTCTTTCGGGGAGAGGTGAGGTATCGTGGATCGGTGGGAGGGGATTAACGTCCGATCTGTAGCAGTACTAAGTATATTAATTACATTTACAGTATGTGATCACTTATTTAAATCATCGATTTCGTGTTTGTTTTTTACATGTTCAAAGCTCAACCGTTCATTCGATTGCTGAAACATTTCGAATATAAATAGTCTAGATTATCAAAGGATGTGTGTTACTTGGTACTCTTAAATACCGTGGAATAAAACACATTTTTCCCAGCAAGCAAATCACAATGTACTGTGTTTCAAGTAACATCGCGTGTTTACAAAATTAGATGTTTCATTGTTTTTAAAGCATTTCACAAGTACCTACGTCATCGACAACTACCGGTACATGATGAATTTATTTTAATATTTAATGCAATTTACACTCAGATACCTTAATTTTTGTCCGAGTTTAGTGAGTAGTATTTGTTGTTATAGCGGCGACAGAAATACATCATCTGTGAAAATTTCAACTGTCTAACTATTACGGTTCATGCGATACAGCCTGATGACATACGGACAGACAGACGGTCCCGTTGGTTACCCTTTGGATACGGAAACCATAAAAATGGCGTCTTGTAGAGATCGTAACGTGTTACCCAAAAATAATAATTAAAGGTTAAAATTTCATGTTTGGTATCAAATGAAAGGTATTTATGAGTAAATTCTGAATATTTAGGTAACATACAAGTACATATACATACACCGCAGAAGAAGAATTTTAAATGAAGGAAAAAACGATTGTTGTAGTCGTCAGGTTTTATTTTTAAAACTTTCTCATGTGTTATATTATGTTTAGGCTTGGTAGGTTTACAAAGCCGTAAAAATATTTGTTAGCCGGATAGTCATCTAACCTTGGCTCCCACAGAGGCCACGACCAAAATGGCAACGACGAACTCTTTCCTTGTGAGGCTTTGACATTTCACCAACCTAGGCATGGTTGGCGAACGCAATAAAATGTTAGTTATAAATAAAAATACGTTGGTGATCGTATTCCTGAATTATTGCGTTTTTCTATACTCAAGACAGTTTTTAAAAGATTTTTATACGTATGATGGGTTTGCACTTGGTCTTGGTAAGTGACTATAAGACCGATGGTAAGCGTGCGCACCCAGAAGCCTCCTTTCACATCGGAACAACAGTTCTATTAACACTGCTGTTTAGCAGCAGACTTAGGTAACATGGAAAATGTCTTAGCACCAACCAAACCGAATACAGATAGCCCCCCAGACCCACCCCCGAAATCCGGGACCTCCGATTCGTCAATACAACATTTCGCTATTAAGCCACGGAGGCGGTTAAAATTAAAACTCAAGTTATATATCATGATCTAAAACCATACAACTAATCTTTTATTATGTACTCATGATGTAATAACTAAAACATATGAAATAGATAATACAACATAATGATCATATCACATCATTATCATATCGGTCTGAGCCATCAATACGTATGTATTCTTTTTATCATTTGTCTTCGAACCTATTTGAAATGTAAATGTATGTTTTGTGTAAAGAGCCAACGTTCTTGGAAACTACGGATGAACTATTTCAGTTATGAAAACGTGTGTCAATCGAAAAGTGATTTGATGGGGAGACTTTAAACTGAAACAAAACTTATCTAAGTATTCACATCGCTTTCTAATCGTATTTAAATGGAAAGAACGTAAAAACTTTTAGGTACACTCGAGTACAAAAATATGTATCCACTTTTGAACCACGTCACGTTTACCTTTAATTGACATTTCCATCAACACACTTCGTAAGAACAAGTAAGAGTGAATGTGACATGGTTCAAAAGTGGATACATATTTTTGTACTCGAGTGTACCAAAAGGTAAGTCTAAAAAATGCGACTTCGTCCGCATGGACTACTGAAATCATCCCACTGGAATTACTTGATCGATCGGCATAAAAAGTATCCTATGTCCTTTTCCTATCCCTATACACAAATTCATTCTGACTCTCTGTTATGACGTAAAGGAGGACAACAAACAAACTCACTTTCGCATTTATAATATTAGTATGGATAACACGTATTCACGCTGAAAGGATAATATGACTTTACATTGATGCGGATACACGAACGAGTAAATATAATTTTTTTCATGGTCATGGTAAAATGTTTCGAACCATATTTTTAAAGAACAACAATTCACTTAAAGTAAGCTTAAGATGTAAAGAAATTATATCACGTCACTTACTTGACCATTTTGCTCAGTTCGCACGTCAGGTAGTGCACGAATCTGCACACCAACTGCGCGCGCGCTCGATCTATCACGCCTGCGCCTGGTACCCCCGTCATTGCCATTCCAACGACCATCGAGGCGGGCGCAACTCAGCCTGCAGCGTTAGTTGCTCGGAGGACTCATACAAGGCTGCAACTGATTACGGTAGTATTTCGGCAGATAAGGCGAAATTGTATGTGTAGAATGTTAATGTTTACATACTTTTTTAGGCAAAAGAGGCTTCTGAGTATTGTTTAGTTTTTAGGATTCCGTAGTCAAACAAGGAACTCTTACAGTTTCGCTCTTTCCGTCCGCGGCTTAGTTCAGAGACAGTTACTACTAGAGAGCTGTAATTTGATACTATAGTATATACATCTTGATCACGCCGACAAAGTGATAGAATAAAACTTTGAAAAGAGAAATATACACGTAACTTGGGGATGAAATATTTTTTCACGTCTACCCCTTTGTGTGGGATATCGTTGAATAGATCTTTCAAAAATATGTGAGGGTCTATGGACATCACTAGTTTATCAACAATATTAAGCTTTAAAGTAATAATTTTTGTCAAAGTTGAGCCCTGCCCCCTATCTGCTAAACGGTAGCCTTTAAAAATCTGAAGAGAAAAAAAAATGTACCAGTATACTGAACTTAAAAGGAAAACTATCACGACTAAGCTGGCACTACATGTTAACGAGTTATAGCCGACCAAATTATAAAATATAGTTTGGCATGTAATAGAAAGTTTCGTACAAATTCCATTCAAAATTACTTTATATCGTCCTGTGTGGGCCCAACTACGGAACCTTACACTGCGCGTGGTAAGAGTAAAATTTAACTCTCCTCATAGCACTTTGACGAATAACGATTTGATCGGAGGATGATCGCGATCAGCCGTGTATATCAGAGGCCTTTTTTCATCAGCAACATGATACGGGCTATACAAGTCCACTGTTGGACTGACTCCTTCATGGATCGCCACGACGGTCTTTCCATAACTACTGTAGCGGGATTTTCTATTTGAGATGGTTTTAGATGTTCTGGGGAAAACGTAGCTGCGGTATCGGGGTTTAAACCAGAGAAAAGTTCTTATATAGCTAGAATATTTAATTATTTGAAGGCGCGAACGATTCAGCTTTTACATCTTTGGAATAAAGATAGGCACGTGGACTAGACTTTTTATAATTCGATGTTCACTCCAAAATCCATTAAAGACTGAATTATTGTTTTATTTTAAATGAAAAGCCGAAAGGAATTTGTAGTCGAAAGTGGGTCGGGGCAACCGTTTAGTACATCTACAGGTATTTTTAACAGTCGTCGTCGAGAGGCATCGCTTGTATTGTAATAACGATAGCGTCTTGTATAGATTGTTAAAAATGAAAAGAAAAAAAAACAACAACAACAACAACGAAAAAGGATGTTTTCAATTCCTACGAACTTGGAATGATAAATATATGTAAAATGACCAAGAGATTAGCAAAAAGTGTCTGAACCTAGCAGAGAACTAGTTTGCGAATATTTGAATGTGATGATATCATCGATATGTTTGAATTATTATTTGAGAACGACCATTGACCCACCATATAACTTTGCACCATTCCTAGTTGTCCGGAAGGTGCTTCATTCTGTTATTTTCTCCAGAATATAGTTGTTCTCTTTGCTTTATTTATGATAAATTAACAAACATTATCTCTTATCGTAAAGCAACCGCACCGATTAAATGCCTTTGACTAAATCCAGCATTTGCAGAACAATTAAGATAAAACAATTGATAAACGTTTTTGTGAATAACGCTGAAGTGTACCGATGCTATGGAAATAGGGTTTGCCGAGTCTTTAGCGGAATAGCTGTCTGCCTATAATCAGCAACAATTAAAGAGACAAGTTAAAGCGTTCAAAAAGAACAAGCAACCGACTGCACCTGCCCTAAAATACTACATCAATAAGACTTATATGGTTTTCTCGTGAATGCCATTGTCAGAACTGGACTAAATTGAAATTAAAAAAAGAAATCGCAATTGATTCACCCATTCGAAGTAATATATAATATTTAAAAAAAAAAGCATAGCAAGAATGGATAACCTCCTCCTTTTTTAAGTCGGTTGAAAATACCAGTGCGTGAGGTAGGATGCTTTAGGTAGTAAAAACAGGAGCAAATCAAGCTACTAAACATCGATCAAGTCGCAGTAATACGCAAGATATAAAGTTTTAGAGAGTCCAGAGAAAAAAAGACATAGCTTGATGCGTTAGTTATATAAAAAATATTGCCGCCTTAAACATTCCTAAGGTATAAATAAACGAAGTCTGCCTTTGATTCACGATTTCATTTTTCGTGTTTCAGTATTTTTTTATCCAAACGATCCATCATGCATGATTGTTACATGATTACTTTCATATTAGTATTATTTAAATAAGCATAGCTTAAATTTGGCTCAAATAATTACCGAACAGAAAATTCTCCTTAGATTTATTTGGAGACAAGTTAGTGTTTTTTGTTGTCGAGTCGCAACCGCTCGCTGATTATCACAACTTGATAATTTTCTGTTATCTAAGTGTAGGGGTTTGTTAACAAAGCAGTCAAAATCGTTTTGTTATCTACATTGCACAGCAGATTTTTAAGATATATGGCAATTCATTACATATTTGAGACAGATAATTTTAGATAACGGACGAATGACGTTTTCGCCCTGACATATCCCAATGTGAAATCTATAGCTAATTTTGATGTTGCTTATGCAACTATTAGCATATTATTTTTCCACCGATACCTACTAGCTTCTGCCCTCGACTTCAATTGCGTGTTTCCAAAATTATAGTTGCGCACGAGAACACTTCACCGGTATAATAGAAAACCATATGTCCTTCAACAAGCCAAAGGATACCCGCGAGCCTTCATAGACATAGACACATCTTTATTTAATAACACACACAACACAATACACATAGAAAAAACACATTAAGAAATATATTAAAACAAAACTACAAACACAAAAACAAAACTAATTACACAAAAACAAAGATACTTAAAACTGATAAACAAAAATTGAAGCTATATAACATACATAAAATTTGGTTGTGTTGTAGCGTGTTGCTAAAATGGACTCGTCTCAGCATGTGCTGCAGTGAGGCCACAGCGCTGGTATTCTGACGAGGCCAGAGAGTGTGTGACGCGCGTGGGAAGGAGAGAACAGATACTTGTGTATAATATATATAATACAGTCTGAGACATAAATATATTATAAATATATGTGATAGACTAATGAAATTATTAAAAAATGGAAGGAAGAAAGAAGATAAAAAAATATAGAGGATGCACCTATTTTGAGCAACACAGATATGTTGGAACAACTCGCACTCCAGGGGGTAGTTCTTTTTGATAATCTAAAAGATACTTTTTCAGTTTAGTCTTAAAACATTTTATAGATTTTACCTCCCTGAGTGGTGGTGGCAAGTTGTTCCAACATTTCGTGGCTGCGTACCGAAAACTACCGCGAAATGCGGCTGTGTGATGCTTTGGGTAGCGCAAGGGCCAGCTCACCGTACGAGGGTTGTCTGACATCCATTTTAGCTTTTCGTGTAGGTATTCTGGCACTTGCGACCGTATGACACCAAACAGCAATGAGGCTAGGTGTAGCTCCCTACGGAGACTCATTTTTAGCATGCCTGCCGTATTTAAAAATGGCGTAACGTGAGAACGAGGTGGTACCGCAAAGCAATAGCGTGTGCAAGCATTTTGAACACGTTGTACGAGTCTGTCTGTCCTTGCCAACAAACGTGGTCCATAGACAACGTCTGCGTAGCCCAGTCTGGAGAGGATCAATGCATCACACAGACGGATGCGAAGGTCCTCGCTCAGAAAACCACGCACTCGGTACAGCAATTTAAGCCTATAAAAACAGTTATTAACAGACTCAAGTACGTGACTCTCGAAGCGAAGACCCTCGTCCATGAGAACCCCCAGGTTGCGCGCCTCCGACACACGCTCCACCTGCTCTTCCAACACACACAGCACTGGATTGTTGTTAACAATGCTAGTGATTTGGGTCCGAGATCCAAGTACCATGTATTTGGTTTTCCCAGGATTTAAAGCTAAAGTATTGGATTCAGACCACTTGGCTATGTTGTCTAGATCATTGTTAATTTTAGACACGGCGGTTCCCGTGTCGTCCGGTCGGAAGGACAAGTACAGCTGTATGTCGTCGGCGTACATATGGTAATTACAGTGTTTAATTACATTGCAAACGTCAGCACTGTAAATAGCAAATAATAGGGGCCCTAGGATGGATCCCTGCGGCACCCCACGACATACTGGTGTCGCTCTTGATAGCTCCGGCAGACCATTCACACCAGTAACTTTTACAATTTGTGAGCGGCCACTCAGATAGCTACAAAACCACTTTATGGTTGCAGGGGCAAATCCGTAATAAGACATTTTCGATAATAATAATAATGAGATATTTATGGTATCAAATGCCCGTGAAAAATCAAGAAGTACCATAATAGTACCATATCCCATATCTTGCCCCTGCAAGATGTTATCGGTTATGTCGAGGAGAGCCGTTGTGGTGCTGCGTAATTTTCTAAAGCCGGATTGTTTAATAGGTAACACGTTGTTCCCCTCCAGATAGGCACTTAGCTGTGCGCATACAACTCTTTCCAAGATTTTGGATATGCATGGGAGTATGCTAATTGGACGTAAGTCTTTTAACTCTGATACGGTAGCTTTTTTAGGGAGCGGCGTGACCATAGCCACCTTCCATGCATCAGGAAAAGTACAGGTAGTCAAGGACATGTTCACAATAGACGTAATAGTGGTCAGCGTGTGAGGAAGTGTGTGCAGTAGCATGTCAAGTGAGATATCGTCAACACCTGTTGCGTTAGACTTCAACGATTTGATCACTTTAAGTATGTAGTTCTCATATCTACCAATTTCAGTTCGAAATGCGATGTTGAGTGACGGTTAAACTCAAAGTACGTCAGTGCAGATATTGATACCTCGCTATTGCCTGGTACGTCTATAAAGTGCATGTTGATGAGGTTTGGGTCGCTGAGGTTCACTGGCAGCTCTGTGTTACCATTCTTCCCATTCACGTTCACAGTACGTTTAAGGTTTTTCCAAAGAGCTCGTGGGTTGTGCATGTTATTATTGATATGGTTGGAGAAATATGCACGCTTCTCGTTGAATAGAGCCGAGTTAACTGTGTTTTTAAGCTCTTTGTAATATTTTTTATGTACAGTTGACCCGGTAAAACGACATCTTTTGTGTGCCTCGTCCCGAAGCTTCATCATCTCCTTGACTGTAAATGTGATCCAAGGCAAATTTCTTTCCCTAACAAGGATATGCTTTACTGGCGCATGACACTCAAACAAAAACCACAAATGACTGTACAATATATTAACCATGTCGTTTACATTTAACATAACAGTTATCTGCTCCCAGTTCAGAGCTTCTATGTCCGCTTCAAAAATAGTGAGGTCCATACTTTTCAGGGGACGATACGTTAACCACCGTATACGTTACGATACGTTAACCATCATCGTATTTTGTATCTAAAATATTAGTATAATAGTGATGCTATTTCCATAATAATCCCGCCACAAGATAGGTCAACGACCTGGTATAGGTCGCGGGGAGTCACTGGCTGGATGGGAGCGGCTCGGGACCAGTCATTGTGGTATACCATACCGGAGGATGCTATTTATCCCATGGTCTATGAAAACAGGGAGTCAAGGTACAGAGCAATGAATAGTTTGCTAACAATGTAAGCGAGTTGTTGTAAGAACTTCCTGATACATCATTATCAACCTGGATATCCCACTATTGAACCTACCTCCTGTTAAGCCTCTAACTAGTCTATCAGATCGCATACATTTGTTTTTACATTGGATCGCCGTAGGCCCGTATTAATTAACACTGCTTAAGTAAGAGTTTGAGCTTGAGGAGCTCGTAGAGATAACTCCCCTATTATTAACACTCTTTAAGTCTGATTCTCAACCTCTGTCTCGTTTGAGAATTCTCAAAACGCAGCTGACAAACAGCTACTTAAGGCAGATATTGTTATTACGTTTTCTTGAGTTTTTCTCAGATTTTAGGCCTCAACGCTGTGTGGTCATTTGATGACTTAAGGCCGTGTTTAATATGTCAGAAAGTTAACAAGGATTTCGCAATAATAATTCCTGAAATTGAATTACGGTTATTTCGATACATAATTTACGTTATTTCGATAAATTATTTTACTGTGTCCAAATTTGAGCATAAAACTGAAGTCATTCGTTTACTTATTCAATTCCATTCGTTGTAGGTCGCTAGAGATGATAGTAGAACTTAAATGAGTACACTTTATTAATAAAGCTGCTCAACGACAAGGAGATCCCTTTAGAGATTGCCTAGTTTTAGATTAAGCAGCGTTTATTAATACGGGCCTAAGACGCGGATTGTTGATTGCAGATGTAGAATACAATAGTCTGGAGAAATGCCACTTTTTACAGTACAAAATTAATTTATTCACATTTAAAAAATTTCAAACTACATAACAATACTTAAATTTAATTATTTTGGTAACTGTGAAGAACATTTTAAAACTATTTGTCTTATCATAAATTAAGTAACATTTATTTCATTTTAGACTTCATTTTTTCCTTTTTTATTTATATTTTTTTATTATATTAACCAAATTTAAGATTTATATTGTTTTCTCATGGATGCCATTGTCAGAACTGGACCAATTTGAAATGGGACCACACGGGAAGCACAACCTATCAAATAAAAAAAAAGCATCCAAATCGGTTCACCCAGTCAAAAGTTCTGAGGTAACAAACATAAAAAAATAAACCAACATACCCGTCGATTTGATAACCTCCTCCTTTTTTGAAGTCGGTTAAAATCAGCTACGAGTGGCCATTTAACTCTTGAACAGGTTATTTTTAGAGTTATTGTATTAAAACTAAACCCAATGAGAGAGATGTCATTGTGCGCACTGAGTCCGTCCCTGATTCCACGTACAGAGTCCTTGAACACTACTGACGCCGATCTGTCGATACTGACACCACGTGATACACTAGTACACTAACACTTTTCCACCTCGATTGTACTTTCGCTTTACAATTTCTTCCAGTTTTCGTTTCTTCACTTTTCTTCGCTGTGAACTCAACTCAAACTGAACTGTCTCCGACGCTCGGCTCGCGCCTATATATACCACGTAGTGTTTCTAGATCCTATAGTCTAGAATCTTCTGGAACATTGTAAAGTATTCGACACATTAGTATTGTAATCTAATTAGCCAATATGGCATGTGATACGCTCATTATCTATAAACAATACGGAAGGCAGCTTATTTTTGTGGCCACCATGTTACTAGTTATATAGCGCAGAGCCTTATTTAATGACTTTACTATTATTATAGCACTTTTGCTGCAGCAAATAACTAAAGATGATATCCTAATTGTATGATTACAACGTAATCCAGTGCGGTTTGACAATCCAAAAGGGATACGTAAAATAGGAGAGCTACAATGTAGTCCGCTGATAAGTGCACAAAGTACTAAAACAGTTATAATTGGCAAGAAAATCAAACAAATACGTTTTTTTAAACTAATGAAAAATTAATAATAAAGTCCACAGCACTATTCACTAATCTGGAGTTCTAGTTTTTGGCGGGTCATCCCCAAAACAGTGTTTGTGAGTGGGGTCTTTGTATGAGTTCTCATGGAGCACACTGTGGGAGCTAGTGCGACACTTTGTCAGACACAGCTCGTAGTCATCACTTAGAGAACGGAACAGCACGTTCTCTTCTGCTGAAAGTTTCGATAGCACCAACTCTAGTAGATCTCTCTGAAAGGACAGACAAGGATTATTTTTCTTTCCTAAAGCAAATATACATAGAAAGTTTCTGATTTCTAATATTCAATATTCATTACAGGACAGTATAGCCTTCATGCAGGTGGGTGTAGATGATGTACAAAGTCCTTAGGCAGCAAATTTCTTGTGTATTTGTATGTACACAAACTTTAAATTTGGAGGAATATTGATCCCTGAAATTTGGCACTAAGTAATTTTCCATGCAGGCCAAAGGCAACCTTTTAGTCCTTACAAATAATAAGTGCTACTTACAATCAGGGTTAGAGGAGGTATATCAATGAATATAATAATATATCGAGATATATATCCGATATATATCCAATTGGGTTTGACGATATAGATCAAATGTTTTTTATATGGTAAAATGGTTAATTATTAAGTAACCTTTAGCGTTTGTTACTGTATTTCTACTTCTCAAATATAGATGGTGTGGGAGTAGAGTTAAAACATAGCCCCAATGGTAAGTTCTGATCCATAAATCCTCATTCAAATTTCAAAATCATAATTCTAAAAGAACCTAAATAAACAAAACATCACATACGCAAATAGTATTCATAATGAATACAATAAAATTATACATTTCATACAAAATGGATATATATATCCAATATATATCATAAATATCTGATATTTTGATATTATAATAAATATCGGATATTTTCGAACCCTGCTTACAATTATATGTATGCATACTGTCCAAAATAAATATATTATTTATTTTACAATTTTTAGGAAGACTAATATTTTTATATAAAGAAAATAAATGATGTAACCTATGAATGTCTATAAACTAATAATAAGTTTCCATTCTCCATCAGGATATGTATTGAATGATGACAATTATAATTAAAATAAATCCTGATGGACATAATTATATATCACCAAGTCAAATCAACTTTCTGAAGGGAACAAACTGGCTTTATTTTTTGACTTGAAATATTTGCTATATTTACAGTAGATATATCCCAAAAATTTCCCTTAGTTGCCTTTTACGAAACTTCCAGAATGATAATATGTTGGTTTTATTCCAAAACTGGGACCATATTGTGGTTATATGCAGTCTTTAGACGCTGAGGTATTTTCCATGAGAAGATATGCCACTGATGCTGAACGTGAAGTACGATCTACCAAAGAAAATGGGAATCATCAAAATCAATTCATCTTTTGCGGAATTAACTTGTAACATTCATACAAAAACATACAGTCGAATTGATTTAAGTTGGTAGAAAATTTTTTATACATTAAGGGATCAAGCTGTATGTGACTTTTTTTATTGTTTCATAAATAATATTTTTAAACAAATTTAACATAAATTTAATTTCAAGACATACTTTCCCAGGGTCCAAACAGCACGAGACACAGTGCTCGTATACTATACAGCAGTTGTTTTCCTTGCAGGTCTGACAGCTGTACCGCACCGTGGCGTCTGACTCTGAATCACAGCATCCATTCTTCATCAAGTCCAGTCTTTCACATACATAGCCTGTAAGGTTGTATGTATTGGTTATGAAAAATAGTTGTACACATTACAGATCTGCTAATGTCTTATTGTTTACTGTAGTCCACAACACTATGCTGAACTAGGGGCTTTTTGCTGGCATGATACATTGCTATAAACTATGCTGTTACTTCTATTGTGTGTTCTTCTTCTTATGTGTGTGTGTGTGTATTTTGTTTTTATGTGTATTGTGCTGGCAAATAAATGATAATCTAATCTAATCTATACTGTACTGCATATACATATATTTCCTTTAACAGATCAAGGACTCAGTAGATTGGTTGATATTATTAATATTCTAAACGTTTGATTGACTTTCATTTGTAGAAACTTATCAATCTTGGTAAGCACAGTACTCCCATGCTAAGTTTGCCCCTCTGAAGTTTGCTTTCCAGAATTTCGAACATGTACAGATTTGACACTTTGATTTGATACATGTATTGGTACTTAGCAGCCTTTTGCAGCTAACTTCAGAGAGGCAAACTGTACTGTATGCAATGTTTGTTTTTGTTTGTGTTATGTGTGACTTTAAATAGACATGTTTCTGTTTCAATTATGGACCACCAAACCATGAGATGCAGTGTTCATAATCTTTTAACTGAAAATTTTAGTCAAATATCACATCATAAGAGGTCAGAACCAAATTCTATAAAACGAATTAGTCTGATGTGTCAGCTAAAACTGTCAACAAATTTCAGATGACAGGCAATGCCAATTTTGGGCAATGGCATAGTGACAGCAACTACCCATTTACACATTGATATTGTTCATTGTATTTCAAATTGCTACGGGCTAAATGTAAATGGAGCATAAGTAAACTTGAAAAGGGAGTAATCTCATACAGTCACAGGTAAAATACTAGTACACACATCAGGCTATACATTTCCAGTATGTGCTGACCTGGGACTGAATGTACTCCCGCATGATGCTGGTTCAGCTAATAATGGGAATGCTTAACCTGTAGCCATGGATTCAATTTATTAATATGGGGCGTACCTCTATCATCAACAATGAGTAATTTCCCTTGGATTGAGTTTCTGCACATAATACTATCATTTGTGTCATTGTGTTCTTGTAATGTTCTCCAAACAAACGGCTTCCTCTCAATAGATATATCTTGATAAATTCTGTGTTTGTGATTACCCTGAAATATTATTAAAAATGGTACATGAAACTTCAGGTAAAGAATGAGAGCACCTCATGTCTTCATACAAATATTGTATAAAGCCTAGATTGGATAGTCATTAGCACCAAATCTACATCTTAACACTATCAATCCTTTAACAAGCTAACAAGAGTCATCACTGACAAATTTTAAGAGTAAGATTTCAGTTCTAGCACATTTCACTATACCAGCAGAGAAACAACCACCCACTGCTCAACAAACGGTAACCTTAGGGTGTACAAGACTTGTTCAGAAATTCTTGCAACTAGAGGCACCCTGCAGCTTTAAACCGCTTGTTGGTCCATTAAATGCAGATTCGTCAGGTACATATTGCCCAGTGTCATAGTCAGTGTGTGGTTGTCGTTCCAGAATTTCTGATTTCTTTACGGTTTATGCAGACAGATTTTGAATACATTGAATACACAGTACATGACTGCAAATCTGTGGTTGGGCTACACAACAGGTTGTGGTTAAGGTGTATAAAAAGAGGGCGCTGAGGAAAAAGGCCATAGATGTATCGAACTATAATAGTACTTAAATTAATAATTTCAACAAAGCTAAAAATTTCGTTGTATGTAGTGAAATAATATTACACGTGTCAATAACATGTTAGGAACGTTTTATTTTGAGATAAATAAAAGCTTTTAAAAAGGAGATAATAATAAAAATGCGTCTCGAACAATTGATAACATTACTAACCTCTCTCAGGAAACTGACGATGCAGTAAGTCAAAGAAGAAGCGAATATTATGCCTAAAACCAATCTTCTTCTAATAAAACGGACTAGCGCCGCATACCACATCGTATAGCCAGTGTTTTTATTTAATCGGAACCCCCAATTATGCAGGCCAATGCAAACTAATAACATTTTTGGATGTTATTAGTTCACTGAGTCCATTAGAGAGCTCATCTTGACTTTTCTCACAATACTCATACCTATGTCAAATTTTAATCTGTTGTAAATATATTTGGAATCTAATTCTTAGATTCTATACTTAGATTATCGTATAAAATAATATTAATTATTCAATTCAAAGAAAAACAAAGACACCCAACCGATAGCGCTTTTACTATTCTATTTACTACGGCTCCCTACATTTTACAGACAAGTAAGTTCCACCCCGCGCCGAACCAGCCGCGGAATTGAGGGGCATCCGTACATGAACGCAACTGCCGTACAATATTGGCTGTACATAATTTGGCTGTGTATTATCAACACGATTCAATAATGTTCAACCCGGCTGTACAGCCCAGGAATTGGTGTCCAATATTTTTACGACCTTGTATTAAACAGTCAAAGTTTGTACAGCCAAATAATTACACGCCAAGTACTTAATGTACGGTGGCACAAAATTCCGCGGCTGTGACGGCGCGGGTCGACATTTCCGCCGCGTACATTTTTTGTACGGGCAGGAATTGATGATCCACGATAAACACGCGCGTGGAATAGGCTATTTGACCATGTTAAAAATAAAATTTTAATTAATGTAATCAGTATGTATTATAAGTTTAAGAATGGTAATTTACTATCGGAAATTAAAAATAATAATTTATTCATTCAAAAATCCGTAAATAAAAATGCATATTTTCTGATGTTTGTCACGTGACACAAAACGGTCCTGATTGGTCTGTCTAATGAATACGTCACTGGCCTGTAAACTTGTTCACGTGCTTGTAATGATAGCTTTCGAAAATTTTTAAATAATATTTTCCTGCGTTCAGTATTGTTTTTGTGTGATTTATTCGCAAAATTTTATCAAGTACTTTCACTATGGACAACGATTTTGTGAAAGCAGACAGCAGAAACTTGCCCCAAGTCGACGCAATCATGGTCGGATTATTTTTCAAAAATAATCCCGATTTTTATGCTTCGGAGCTAAAAAATGTGAAGACAGCAAAGTAAGTATTATATTATATATACAGCATTTATATAAATCACTCTGTTCATGTAAATTTAACTGCACTTTTATCTTTTGTTTGCACAAATGTATGTGGGTGACATGTACCACCGATTATAGTACAGGCAAGTGACGTCACCGAAGCCATCGCAGACCCATATTGTCAAATTAGCGTTTTGGCGCGCTCATTAAATATTGAATTTTTAATTCAACATTTTTCAGTAAATATGTACTAGAATTGAAAAATACAACTTTTTCTGGGTTCCTTAAACTCTACTGAATAATATGAGATTGATCCAAAAAACCAGTCAAATAGCCTATTACTGTACACGGAAATAAGTGTCAAAGAATGTTCAGCCAAGGCAAACAAGGTCAATTTTGTACATTAATTCCGCTCCTGTGCAACAAGTGGCTGTAAAACTACGTGGCGGTGAATTATTAACACGATCAAATATTGCACAGCCCGATTTGTACAGCCAGGAATTTCTGTACCTTCTTCTGTTTACGTTTCGTTTCAAGCAAACTTTTGAAAGAAATTCAATGTTGTGATTGTTGATGCGTTTTTATCGCTTCCTGGTAGCGTAATTGCTAACACAGATTATAATTTAAAAAAATGAATTGTGATTATGACTGACTATACTAATGTACTTAGTAGTATGTATTAATAAACTTAGTTAATTATTACTTGCTCACTGTGTACTTGGCAGTGTTGCCAACATAGTGGATTTTCCACTAGATCTGGTGGTTTAGGCATGCCTTACAGCGAGATTTTTTTGGTTTTAGTGGTTAGTGGATTTTATAGTGGATTAGATTGTTCCAGTTAGTGGTAATTTACGTAATTTAACCATTAGTTTGATTCATAAAATGCTCTGTATACGTAATAGTTAAAAATGAGCATTTAGGCCCGGAACTTCTTCTCTCTTACATGCTCTTAAATCTATATAACAATCATGATTTATGCATATCTAATTATAGGTAACCACAACTAATATAAGTGTCCTGTACCTGTGAACAATAGTGAACATGCAGTAAACTTATGGTGGCTATATGAATTAAATTGCTGGTCCATTTACATTACATTAACTGATGCTATTATTTGACATCTTGACAATTAGAATGATGTTAAATACATAGTTGATAACATATTATTAACTACTTATATACAAATATTTCCTATAAATATGTTATTAAGTGTCTGCTACCCTAAGGTTTTCTGGAAGAGATCGCTTTTTAGCGATAAGACTGCCTGTTGTTGTTATCTATATTGTTTTCCTTACATATGTTTACGTTAAGACTCTGTGGTGCACAATAAAGAATACTTACTTACTTAATTTACTTAAGTACCCTATGTATACTATCAAAGCAATATACATATTTGCTGTGTTTTTTTATCATTTGATATGAAACTTTGCAGAATTTACTGATACAATTTATAACATTAGTCCTAGTCAATACTTTGGAGTTCGTCAATATCTGAGCAAAGTGTGAACATTTCAACCATAGAATTACTTCAATACAAAACTAGAGTGGTGTTCACTTAATTGAAATTTTGCTTAGACATAGAGAGTGAGAGAGAGCTAGAACTGCAACATATAAATATTTACTACTACATTGTATGATTAGTATTCATGAAAGAATTAAAAGTCGTGCATTCTATATGTATTATTCAAATAATGATTTAATCGAACTTTTTAATAATGAAATGACAATTACAGTACAGTATTTTATTGTCATAGCAAATCAAAATCTAAGTACTCTATTTTATTATTTTTAATTATTCCTACTGTTTTAAATTTAAAATCTAATATTTTCCCGCTTTCCTTTACCACACCGCGAGTTGAACGCCCTACCGCGTTCCAACGGGCGAATTAAAGAACCTAGTGATTTTACTATAGCGAGTTTGCAGCTATATAACACTACGCTTAAGCACGCGACATTTCACAAGTATCGCAGATGGTTGTCGCTCATGAATAAGTAATATTTTGTGTCGCACTGTAATTTCTAGTGGAATTCTGGTGGTTTGAGAGCCCGACAAAGTTTAGTGGTTTTCTGGTGGTTAATACGGCCTTATTTGGTGGGTTGATAAAAATAAAGTTGGCAACACTGGTACTTGGTCTTCAGCTCACTGACTGATGCTGTAGCGATAAGGTCATAAATATCTAGTACTTAACCTGTGATTAGAAAAAAGCGCGGGAAACGTCTGACAGAGCGGGAGTATTTTTCAATAAGCTTTTGAAATTAATTTAATTTTGTAGGATCAACTTGGTATAATAGTGTAAATATATCATAGTTTGTATATATATCTATCTATTTAGTTTAGTTTTGCTGATAATTAGGTAAGTTTTTGTACATATTTATGAAGAAATTATTATTGTATGAACAAACCCCCTGACTATGATACGGGGGGTTTAGGATCAAACCTGAACCCCCTCGTGGCAAGCTATGTTACAATTCGGTCAGATGCTAGCGAAATAGACTCCGACCAATCTGGGTCCTGGGATGTTAAGAGAAAACGAATTCGCCCTAAGAAAACGTGCAAACACTGTAATAAAAGACGTCGAAGGCATAATCCTACTAATGACAGTGCCCTTGACTGCCACTGTGAAACTATAGAGGAAATGGACACTGTCTCTCGATCAGCAGTTCCACAAATGGAGGTATCTCCTACAGAGATCCATAAACAGTCTATAACTTTAACTTAACACACATCACCACTTTCACATTCATAATAATTTAAAAATATATATTGTTCGCGTTTTATCACACTATGTTGTTTAATGTACTTTGTTCTAAAATCAATCACCGACCAATTAAAACAAATTATGATCCTAGCATGCTTAGTCCACGGAGGAACACTTTCTCCCAAGAAACAGGATATTTCCTAGTTTGGGAGATTGTGACACATTATGACCTTTGAAACATGCAGGCTCTATAATTAAAATAAAAAATAAATAATGTATGAAACTTTTAACAATATTTAACAATATCTTCCTATGTAACTATTTTACGTACAAATAATGTTTATATATTCGGGCTTCGTTTGAAGTTCCGTACCGCTCCCATACCTCAGGAACAGACTCAGGCGTTAGACCTGTACGATAACTATTTTATGAAATAACATACATTTCTTTTTAGACAGATAATAATATAAACTTAATTATTACGTTTATATTTGTACCAAAGTATATATTTAATTTACTTACTACTGTATGCCATTTAGAAAAATATTACGCACACATTTTTTAGTTGTATACAAGTGTAAAATATTAAGATATTAATGGGGCTTTGAATTAAACGAAATTAAATTATATGCCGATGCTGTATTGTTAAGGTTAAAAAGAAAAATAAATACTTTTTCATTTTTCATTTTTTCAACTATGTCCCATGACGAAAGGGCTTCAATGCCCTCACCTGCTAATAAAAATGTAATTTCTCCTGACCAAAAGAGTGCTTTGACAGGTAGAAAAGAGTATGTAGCCACAGATGGGCACCCATTTGTGGTGCATGTTCAAAAGATAGAAAGTGCTCCTAATTCTGGAGCAACTCTCCACCCTATCTCGTTTGGAAATATTTTAAAAAGAAACAATATTTTGAATATTGTGCCAGGGAGCGTGAAAAGGCTTGGCCGTAACAAATGTGCAGTCGCATTTACATCCCATACTGCCGCCAATGAATTCTTGGGACATGAAAAAATAAGAAATGATTTCAAAACATTTATTCCTACGTTTAATGTCACTAGAATGGGTCTGATAAGGGGAATACCTTCGGAGTGGACACAAGAAGAAATTATAGAGAACATTACTTCGCCAATTGGATGTGGTTCAGTCCTTAAAGTACGTCGTCTTAACTACAAAGTTTTTGTTGATGGAGCCCCAGTCTGGAAGCCCTCCCATAGCGTGGTTGTAACATTTGACGGGCAGGTGTTACCAAAGAGAGTGTATGTATGTTATAATGCTTTAGCAGTAGATTTGTATGTATTTCCAACAATTCAATGCTACAATTGCTGCCGTTTTGGCCATACAAAAACAGTATGTCGGTCTAAGCCAAGATGCTTCAAATGTGGTCATGGTCATACATCTGCTTCTTGTTCTGTGGAAGAGGAGGCAGCTTGCTGTGTATTGTGTAATGGTTGTCATTTTGCCACAAATAAGAAAATATGTCCTGAATATAACAGACAGTGCCAAATAAAGCACACTATGGCTCACTCTTCTATTTCTTATATTGAGGCCAGTAAATTGCATCCTCCTATTCCGAAGTCATATGCAAATATCACATCTTCAACTCGATCTGAGGAAACAATACGAAGTGATCCATTAAAAGAGACCGGTCTCCCTGAATCGGCGGGCGAAAATGTGCCTCATGTGGTCACACTAGTGGCGGAGAAGCTCGGTGTAAGGTTGGACGAGCGAGACCTGGTGAGTGCGGAACGTGTGGGTCGTCGTCGCGAGGCGCAGGAGGGGGGGCGGCGAGGTGCGCCCGCGCGCGGTGGCCGTGCGCCTGGCACGTCGCTGCACGCGGGAACAGCTGTTGCGCGCGGCGCGGGGCTGATACCGACGGGATGCAGCTACCAGGACCGCCACGACGGTTCTACCTCAACGAACGACTCTCGCGTGGGAACCGACAGCTTTTTTACAAAGCCCGTCAGGAAGGTTCTCGCCTGGGATGGAAGTATGTGTGGACCCGCGATGGCCGCATCTATGCCAGACAACATGCGGACAGCAGTGCACGGCGCCTACGCACCGATGCTGATCTGCCTTTGGTTTTTGTTGCAAATACTATTTGATACTAATTTTATTACAATTATACACTAGCGTACGAGTATGTGTTCGTTTGCTTAATGGGGCATTTCACGTCAAGCGGACAACCAAAAAAAAGTGAGGTCCCGAATTTTGTTTATACTCTGGTCAGTTATACTTCTAAAAGACGTGGATGTGTACACCCAATATTTTTTTCGTATGATCATTTATTGCTGAGTTATGAGCTTTTAAAAATTCACTAAGAATGAAGTCATAAATTTTTGGATACTTATTATCGTTATCAGCTAATTTGTAAAAAACACTAAAAAGTATTGTTTCTTATAGTAAAAAAGTTAAAGTTTTTAATTTTTTTGTCGAATTCTAAATTTGAATTTTTTTACGTATAGTAAACCGGAAGTGAAAATTTCAAATCGATGTTTAAGTAACTTCGACACTTTTTAAAAAAAAAATTTTTTACTTGAATTAAAGCTTTAAATGTACTAATTCTTCACAAAAAAAATTAAAACGTGATCGCCAATAGTTTAAGACTTAGAGCACATAGAGTACATACACATAGCTATGAGCACTTTCTAAGCAATCGAGTTTATGTGCTAACATGCTGAAATACTACGCTTTTAATATTTTATTCCTTTATTCTAGCATGAAAAATAAAAAATTAAACGATTTTTTTAAATAAAACGTAATTAACAATATAAATATACGCATTTGTTATAATAATGACAAGTTCATACAAAATAGTATTTCAAAAACTGTGATACGAAGGTGAAACACACCAGTAACGCCATCTCATAGCTACAAAAAGTGTCACTAACAAATACAATATTAATTGTCGTTACTTGCTAGAAAGAGACAGCTATATGACGCTGAACTGTCTCGGTAATGTGTAAAAATCCGTTATTTTTAGTTGAAACTTTGACTGCTTATCAACTGGACGCGTTATTACCGAGACAGTTCAGCGTCATATAGCTGTCTCTTTCTAGCAAGTAACGACAATTAATATTGTATTTGTTAGTGACACTTTTTGTAGCTATGAGATGGCGTTACTGGTGTGTTTCACCTTCGTATCACAGTTTTGAAATACTATTTTGTATGAACTTGTCATTATTATAACAAATGCGTATATTTATATTGTTAATTACGTTTTATTTAAAAAAATCGTTTAATTTTTTATTTTTCATGCTAGAATAAAGGAATAAAATATTAAAAGCGTAGTATTTCAGCATGTTAGCACATAAACTCGATTGCTTAGAAAGTGCTCATAGCTATGTGTATGTACTCTATGTGCTCTAAGTCTTAAACTATTGGCGATCACGTTTTAATTTTTTTTGTGAAGAATTAGTACATTTAAAGCTTTAATTCAAGTAAAAAATTTATTTTTTAAAAAGTGTCGAAGTTACTTAAACATCGATTTGAAATTTTCACTTCCGGTTTACTATACGTAAAAAAATTCAAATTTAGAATTCGACAAAAAAATTAAAAACTTTAACTTTTTTACTATAAGAAACAATACTTTTTAGTGTTTTTTACAAATTAGCTGATAACGATAATAAGTATCCAAAAATTTATGACTTCATTCTTAGTGAATTTTTAAAAGCTCATAACTCAGCAATAAATGATCATACGAAAAAAATATTGGGTGTACACATCCACGTCTTTTAGAAGTATAACTGACCAGAGTATAAACAAAATTCGGGACCTCACTTTTTTTTGGTTGTCCGTTTGACGTGAAATGCCCCTAATATAGCGTGTGCTCGTGTATTGATGAACGGTTTAACATTTTGCGTAAAATCTGATTGTACTACAAAATTAAATATTCCTAATGAATGCTCTAGCTATACGAGTATACCACTAAGCCCTCCGACTCGCTTGCCGTTATTCCTAGCTCTATATTACACTACTGATATTTATCATTGCCTGATACCGATATTTATACACACACCTCCCTCACGCCCACACTATAACATATACTTTTTAATCGACAGATCTGACTATCACCCATTTTGTTATTTCATTTATAATATCTATTTTAATTACGAGCACTAAGAAATCAAGGCTGAAAATTGGTTTGCTTAATCCGGGATCGCTGGGAAATAAACACGACGAATTCATAGTATCAATGGAGAAACACGATGTGGACATAATGGCAATAAACGAGACGTGGCTCAGAGAGGGTGAGGAGGGTCGCGCGCCCGTCGTGCCCAACTATCGTCTGCGTCACACCCCGCGGCCGCGAGGCGCGCGCGCGCGCGGGGGCGGGGTCGGCTTCTACTTGCGACGGGGACTCCGAGCGCGAGTGTGCGCTTGTCCAGCCGCGACCTCAGTTGAACAGATGTGGCTTAGCTTTTCTGCTCATGGCACTAAAATAACTATAGGCACTGCGTACAGACCTCCCTGGGTAGACATTGATATCTTTTTGGATGCGATCACCGAGTCAGTTTCCACATTTTCTAAGACTGATTATTTAATATTGTTGGGTGATTTTAATATTAATATGTTCACTGACGACACCGCATCGAGGAAACTAAAACAATTTTTACAATACACCAACCTTGTACAAACTGTTAGTACAGCCACACATTTCACGGACCACAGCGAGACGCTGATAGATTTAATATGTTCTAACGCTAGTGTTTTTAATGTGTCAGTTGACCACATCCCCAGTCTCAGCAGGCATGCGTTCATTACATGTGAACTGAACATTAAGAGAATTAAACCTAGTCCACGTTGGGTCATATATCGTCCTTTAAAGGATTTAACCCCCGATGAACTAAACGATGAAGTGTGTGGGATAGACTGGGACAGTATAGAAGCTTTGTCGGATGTAAACGCTATGGTAAATCGTTTTACTAATACTATGCTTTCACTGTTCGACCGAATCGCACCCAAAAAGCGGATTTTAATCAATGAACACAGTCCTCCTTGGATAACTTTTACGATCCGTGAAATGATGAGGCTGCGGAACGAGGCACATGTTCGATACAGAGAGACAAGTCTGGATGGACACAAAATATATTACAAAGAGCTAAAGAGCTGCGTTACCTCGGCAATGTTTTACGAAAAAAGAGCATATTTTAACCATACCTTAAATCAAAATTCTTCTAACCCGCGCGCTCTCTGGAGAAACCTGAAGCGCACTGTAAATGTTTCAGGAAAAAATCAAGATATTGAACTGCCATCCCATCTGAAAAATCCTAATTTGATAAACTCACATTTCATGGAAGTCCCTGGCAAAACCTTCACCACCATATCCACATTAACCTACTTTGAATTTAACCGACACGGAGACTCAAATTTTGCATTAAATACAGTTGATGAGATGTGCATTTTAAAAGTAATAAAAACATTAAAATCAAATGCTATAGGGATAGATGGCGTCTCTTTAGATATGTTACTTCACACCGTTCCTCGAACCTTAAGTGTCATCACAGAAATTATAAATAAATCCCTGTCTACAGGCATTTTCCCCGATTTGTGGAAGACTGCTTTAATTACTCCACTTCCGAAGAAAAACAACATAACTGATGTCTGTCAACATAACAGAAAGTCATAAGAAAGACTTACGTCCGATAAGTATTCTCTCGTGTATGTCTAAAATTTTAGAGCGAGTGGTATGTATGCAGCTCACAGCCTACCTAGAGCGTTATAATATATTGCCAGAACTACAGAGTGGATTTCGCAAATCCCGTAGCACCACTACCGCATTAGCTGACGTCATTGACAATATCTTAGCGGCACAAGACGAGGGAAAGGGTACTATCCTAGTATTACTCGACTATTCACGGGCATTCGATGCTATTAACATATCGCTGTTGCTTTCAAAAATGGCATATTACGGTTTCCAAAGAAAAACAATAAAATGGTTTGAAAGCTACCTTACCGGACGTTCGCAAATGGTTAAACTGAGTGCTGGAGATGGGTCAAAACATTTATCTAGCCCTTGCAGCGTCACCAGAGGAGTGCCACAGGGATCGATTTTAGGACCAATTTTATTTATTTTATATACTGCTGATGTCTGCAATGTCATTAAACACTGCAGATATCACATGTACGCGGACGACATCCAAATATACATGTCCTTCGATCCCTGTGACACGACGCCGGCTGTTTCTAAAATCAATGGGGATTTGGAGCGCATAGCCACATGGTCCGATTCAAATACTTTAGTGCTAAACCCCAGCAAGTCCAAGTTCATGATTATAGGTTCCAAATATCAGAGAAACCAAATTGTCAGCCACTCACCATCTATTAGTATGACAGGTAAGCCGGTGGAACGCGTGTCCGAAGCACGAAATCTTGGAATCCTGATGGACGAGAATCTGCGCTTTGAGAGTCACGTTCTAGAGATTGCACAGAACTGTTTTTACAGACTCAAGGTGCTGTATCGTGTGCGTGACTTCCTAAGCGTAGATCTTCGTATCAGGCTTTGTGACTCCCTCATCCTCTCTAAGCTGAGCTATGCAGACACTGTTTACGGACCGCGCATGCTGGCTACTACAGATCGTGTCGTGCAAAGAGTACAAAACGCTTGCGCCCGTTACTGTTTTGCCATACCACCTCGTACCCATGTCACCGCATACCTCAATAAGTCTAATATCCTTAAAATGTCACTACGTAGAGAGCTCCATCTGTCATCTTTGCTATTCGGGATCATAAAAACTGGGAAACCCAAATATCTACATGAAAAGCTTAGATGGCGTAACCGTGACAGCAGGGATGCTAGTTGTCCATTGCGGAATCTCCGATACCGATCAGCAGCATTCAGAGGCAGTTTTCGCTACACGGCTACCAAATGCTGGAACAACCTGCCACCTCCACTCCGGATGATACATACGGTTAAAAAATTCAAACAAATGTTTAAATCCCAATTATTAATATATCAAAAAGAATTTCCCATAGGTGGCCGTGTTGTTCCAACCTACCTCAAGTAGACTCACTGTTAGTACCTTATTATTATTTTTAAATATGTTTATTATATATTTCCTTCTTAAATAGCAACGTTCTACTCGTATTTATTTATTCACATATTATTTATTTATTGATATTAAAATATATATACAGTCCACTACCGCTGAGCAAACAATCACTGAACACATTATTACTTTTCTAACACATCTATTTATTTATTCTATTTATACATTTAACTGGTATCTTTGCACGCGCAACCGCACCTGCCTAGTGCTCCGCTGAAAACCAGCGCTGTCGCTGCATGCTGCAGGGACAGCAACATGCTGAGTCGGAGGACTGTTTGGCACAGACATATATACATGTTACTGTTTTTATTTATCTATTCATATCTTAGAAATATGTATTTAAGTTTTTTAGTATGATAAGTGTATTCCTTTTTTTTTATAAGATAATATTTAATATAAGTTTTTTTGTATTTTTAGTGTGTTAAGTATTTCTGTGCCAAATAAACACTTTTCTTTCTTTCTTTCTTTCATTAACTAAGGATAAAAATAACACCGTGTCATATAACAAAACAGTATTTTTAAAACCAAGAGTGCCCCCTAAACCTTCTAATGGATATGATAAAGCTGCACACAATACAATTATTAATGATATGCAAATTCCAGCCCTTCCAAATGGCTGTGCTTTAATGAATAAAGAAGTAACAAAACAGTCATCACAGGATAGCTCTGGAAGTATAATAGAGCTTATCTTGTCTTTATTGAATTTATTAATCAAAGATAACTTGCTTAATCCATACCACGTTGCCTCTATTGTAGGAGAAGTTAGGCAACTTTCTAATAATATTAATAATGGATCAACACAGAATAATTCAGTGGAATTGTAGAAGTATTATTCCCAAAAAGTCAGATCTTATATATATTGTTAATAAGTACAAACCTCTTGCTATAACTCTTTCTGAAACATGGCTAAAACCAGGATCCCTTTTTGGAATAACAGGATACACTTGCATACGACATGACAGATTAGACGGATATGGCGGAGTAGCTATATTGGTAAATAATCTTACACCTTTTTCAGTTATACATTTTCCACATACATCTGATCACATAAATTTAATAGGAGTCCAGATAAACAACATGAACATAATATCTATTTATATTTCTCAAAATTCAGCAACTACATTACATGAAATAAATAATATATTTAGTTCTCTTCAGAGGCCAGCCCTGATTCTTGGAGACTTAAACTCTCATCATCAATCCTGGGGTAGTGGTATTACTAACAGAGATGGAGAGCACCTTTTAGAGATTTTGGATGCTAATAATCTTTGTGTACTAAATACTGGCATTCCAACTCGGAGAACAAGCCCACATGAAAATCAAAGTGCTGTAGATTTATCCATATGTTCACCTTCTTTAGCTTCTATGTTAACTTGGTCTGTGTTGTCTTCAACATATGGTAGTGATCATTTTCCAATTTAAATTTCTTCTCCCAGTAAATCAACCATAATAGAAAATCGTAGGACTAGGTTAAAACACAAATTATATAACGCAGACTTCACCAAATTTAAAAATATTGTCAATGATAAAATAAAAAATCTTCCAAATATTTCTCAAGGTAATGAACCAGAATGTGCTGCAGCCTTGGCTAAATGCTTGATTGAAGCAGCTGATGAAATATTCCCAACTAGAGGCAAACCTAATAAAATTCCCATGCCTCCTTGGTGGGATACTGAGTGCTTTGAGGCTATCAATAAAAGGAAGGCTGCAGAGAGACAGTATTCTCAAGATATGACTGATGAAAACCTGAAAATATTACAAGAAACAATTAAGTCTACCTATGACATACTTAAAAATAAAAAACAAGATGGATGGAGATCATTTTGTAACTCACTTTCTCCCAATACATGCCCATCATTGGTATGGCAAAATGTGAAGCGCTTGTCTAAGTGTTTTTACTACCGACATTCGTATGGCATTTTCTAATAATGAAAAGGTTGTAGCATCATTTCTTGACATATCGGCAGCATATGACAATGTCATAATTTCGATTCTAAAACAAAAACTGTTAAAGTTGGAAGTTCCAGAACTTCTCATAAACTTCATTATTAATATGCTATTTCAACGTTCTATTACAGTGGTTGTGGGAGATTTATCTAAAGTACATACTGCATACAAAGGATTACCCCAAGGATCAGTGCTGAGCCCCATCCTATATAATATTTATACCTATGATTTAGAATCATCAATTAATTGTAATATTTTATATGCTGATGACCTATTACTTTATTGCATAGATAAAAATATAGATAAGGCTTGCAGTACTCTAACACTCTCTCTTAAGTTATTAAAATGTTGGCTGGATAATAATGGTCTTGAATTATCAGCAAGTAAAAGTTCTGTAGTAATGTTCTCTCGAATGAGGACTAGTCCAACAATAAATGTTTTTTATAACAATGAATTGTTACCGGCGGCCTTATCGTGTAACTCCAACACCGATCACGATCCCTTTGAATTTGACGTTTGAAGATGATTCACGAACTTCACACCGCTCAAACGCGACTGCTAAATGTCATTGAAAGGTATAGCGATTATTCATGTGTTTGAAAGATTATGAATGAACTAAATCGTAATTTTGACATAAAATTGGTACCGTGTAACTTTTTGACAACTAGAAATCGCTTTCAAAGCGACTCGCAAGTGTCAAATGAAAGATTCAACACTCAGCTCGAATCTTTCAAAGATTTCTCGCAAGTTTATCATTGTTTTATAACTTTAATGATTGATTTAGTTTCAATGTCGTTATATCAATTGAATTAGCAGCAAGAACTATTTTGATAGCTCGCGTAGAAGAAGACATTCAGCCTCACAATATAATAAATTGATGTTTTATTTATAACTCTCAATAATTTCAGGTTGTTTTTATTATTTGCCTAAATAAGTAATAAACTCAACAAAATAAAATAATATAAGTTACGTACGTAAATAATAATTTTTTATTAATTTCGAGTATTATGGTATCTCTTCAAAATTAGCTATGATGGGTGACTGTAGGTGACTACTGTTGTGTAGATAATAAATAATAATTTGTGCTGCGTGTTTACGGTGCTATGTGTGAATGGATGAGAACCCACAAAAAATATTTGTATATAATTTATATTATATATACTTCGGAAATGAACTTTCTACACCACTCGTGGTACCAAGGCTATCTTAGTTATTATAAGAAATGAAACCTTAGCAATTTTTGTAAAAAAAAAGATACCAAAACCAGCGATAAAAATATTTTAAGATAACTAAAGAAATAGCTGTAAGATTTAAGGACCATTGCCTGTTAAGGTAACTAAAGAATTGGCTGTAAGATTTAATGACCGTTGCCTGTTAAGGAAACTAAACAACTGGCTGTAAGATTTAAAGACCATTGCCTTTCCTGCTAAGGATAATGAAAAATCACAACGACAACAAGCGCCGATTTCATTCGTTCCGAAAGCGATTGTGATTAAGAATGTTAGACGATACCATTTAAGAGTCGCAATCCCGATCGCGATCCCGATACCTTTCAAAGGTATCGCGATAGGTGTTGGAGTTAGACGATAAGGCCCCTGTTTGTAGTCAAGCAAAGTTTTTAGGAGTTATTTTAGATAATAAACTTTCTGGACTTCCTCACATTGAATATATTTCTACTAAATGTGAAAAGCTTTTAAATATCATTAGATGTCTATCAGGTGTTTGGTGGGGAGCACATCCATTTTGTCTAAAACTAGTGTATAACGCCCTCATTAGGAGTGTTTTAGATTATGTTACATTCCTTTTAGAAGGAGGCAGTGTAGTGGGCCTCAAGAAATTAGATTTAATACAGTCAAAAGCATTAAGAATAATTACAGGGGCTATGAAATCTAGTCCCATCAATGCTCTGCAAGTTGAATGTTGCGAGGCCCCATTGTCTCTTAGACGGCAATTCCTTTCTGATAGATTTTTATTTCGAGCCATGCAGTTCTCTAATCACCCACTACTTTTGAAATTAAAAGATCTGAATGAGTTCATTCAGACATCTAGATATTTGACAAATAAATCAATACCTTGTCTTATCATCAGCTATCGAAAATATAATTCAATTGAAGCACCTATTTACAGATATCCTACTTTGCCATTATTTTCATGTGATTTTAAATCTTTATTAATTTCTCCTGATATTATTTATAATGTGGGAATAACTAAACATTCTGTGGAAGCAAATACTGAATTCAATTTTAATATCAATGAAAATTACAATGACTACCACCACATATTTACAGATGCGTCAAAGATATCAATTAATCAGTGTGTGGGAGTTGGTGTAATTCATAAACAGTATAAAATTGTCCAACAAATTAGATTACCTCCAGAATCATCGGTTTTACTGGAGAATGCTATGCACTCTATAAAGCATTAGAATATATTACATTAGCAAAACTACATAAAACAATTATATTTACAGACTCTATGAGTGCCCTACAAACAATTGATAAATTTCCATTTAAAATGAAACCATATTATATCCCATTATTTTCGACATAAGGAAAAAGCTTTTGTTATGTAAATCTAAAGGATATTTAGTAACACTAGCTTGGGTGCCCAGTCACAGTGGCATTAGGGGCACAATGAAAAGGCTGACCAATTAGCTAAAGATGCTGTTCATTGTGGCGATATTCACCCCTACAAAAACTTTTCTCATGGTATTGTGGCATTGCCTAGGATGTACCTTTGTGAATCATGGAACAAGATGTGGCTGGAGAGTGGTCTCTTGAAGGGGAAGCACTTCTTTCAAATTCAACAGAATATCCCAAGTAAACCTTGGTTTCATAAAGTAAAACACAGCAAATTGGCTACTTCGGTTGTAATAAGAATGCGTCTGGGTCATGTTTGTACGAGGGGCATACCGAAAAGATCGGTAATCGAGTACTTTCGATTTAATTAGATTAAAAACTCTTTTTGATGAATAAACACTGGTTAGTTGAAAATCGAATACAATTGACAGAATTAAAAAAAAATTTTTTTTTAAAGAACAATATCAGTTTGAAATTGATAGGTCGATAAAAAAATGGAGCTTACAAGAGAAAGTTTCCGTGCCATAATTTTTTACAACTTTCGACGAGGATTATCTCAGGGACAATGTCTCGCTGAGCTTATATCTATATACAAGAGTGAAGCGCCTAGCCAGACGACAATATATCGCTGGTATTCTGAATTCCGGCGTGGACGTGCTTCTCTTGGCACCGTACCTTCCACAGGCCGGCCAAAAACAGCGGTTACACCAGAAAATGTCGCTGTTGTGCGCCGAATGATACAGGATGACCGACATATTACATATGAGCAGATTCGGGCTACTTTAGGGATAGGTATGACTGCGATACAAACTGTTTTACATGGTGAACTGGGAGTGAGAAAGCTAGTTTCCCGCTGGGTGCCCCATAATTTGTCCGAAGAGCAAAATGCGGCTCGTGTCAATTGGTGCCGGTCTACTCTGCAACGCTTCAACGGAGGAAAGTCAAAAGCAGTTTATAACATTGTCTCTGGTGATGAATCATGGATCTATTCATATGAGCCAGAAAGAAAGCATCAGTCGGCTGTCTGGGTCTTCGCAGGTGAGATCAAGCCAACAAAAGTTGTCCGCTCTCGCAGCGTATCGAAGAAAATGGTCGCTTCGTTTGTCGCGAAAACAGGACATGTAGTCACAGTTCCCTTAGAGGAACGGAGAACGGTTACCGCTGATTGGTATACAACGGTTTGTTTGCCACAGATGATATCCGAACTCCGTAGAGGTAACCCGAAACGACGCATAATCCTCCATCACGATAATGCGAGCTCTCACACCGCTCAGAAAACAAGCGAGTTTTTGAAGCAGGAAAACGTTGAATTAATGGATCATCCTCCATACAGCCCTGATCTGAGTCCCAATGATTACTTTACATTCCCTAGAATCAAAGATTTATTGCGTGGTCAGCGGTTTCAAGGTCCAGAAGAAGCAGTGGAAGCATACAAATCGACGATTTTGACCATGTCAACTTCGGACTGGAATTGCTGCTATAATAATTGGTTCGAACGAATGCAAAAGTGCATTAACTGCAACGGAGAATACTTCGAAAAGCAATAAAAATAAATTTAGTTATTTCCTGTATGTATTGTTTTATATTCCCGATCATTTCGGTATGCCCCTCGTACTCCTTCTCATTTAGCGAGGATACATGTTCTAGATAGTGATAAGTGTGATTGTGGAGCTGTGGGAGACACTGACCATATTTTCTTAGCTTGTAACTGTGATAAAACTGATAAAACTGATTTGTATAGTCGATTGCAATCTCTTAACGTTCCGTTTCCCACTAAGATGTCCTGCCTTCTATCCAATCCTATCTTATTTATAGATGTAATTTTCCTTTTTATTTATTATCTTACCTCCTTGCATCCCGTTTCCCTACCTTTTAACAATGACACTGGCACAAAGATAAATCTAGTGCCATTAATTTAAAAAAAACCTGTGATTAATATAGTATGTCATAGATAGATTATTTCACAGACTAATATATGTACCTATACGGTACAGACTGGCAACTCATAGGGCGAGGGGTATAACGTTACGACAGGGGCTCGGGGGGAAAGTAGTACCACACTGTACAGCGCCATTTTAAAAGTGTTGCAATATGAAAAGTCAAAAAAAGTTGAATTTCACATAAGACAACATTGTTATTATTAACCGTCACTAGTGATGTGCTCTCTCAAGAAAACATATCGATATATAGAACCAGACAGCACTAGGGATGTGCTCTTTGTGTCGATATTTATGATAATTTATTTAAATAACCCACAGGTGGCCATATAATTACTTCACCCAATACAAGATAGAAGAAACACAAACAACAGTTACATTTTTTACATTGTTACACAACACAAATTAGCAAATATACACCACTTTAAAGTTATCACTACTAATCATCAATCATCATAAATCTAAGTATAAATAAGCCTTCTAACTTGAAATTTTGTAGATAGGTTTCCTTTACAACGTAGACACTTTCTGCGTAAATTTTTATTTCAAAGTAAACCCCTAAGGGGTGACAATGATTTCGATGATTGTATGAGAGAACAGAACTATAAAGCCTACAACCTTTAAATTTAGCTTTAAGGTTTTTTATAAAATGCAACTTTAAATAGGTATTTCAAAATTAAACCCCTAAGAGAGTGTTTTTAATGTATGATGGGTTTGCACTTGGCCTTCATCTCACCTGATGGTAACTAACAATAAGGCTGTTAGATGGCGCTGGCTTTGCTACCTTCCATACCGGAACACATAAGT
The DNA here is from genome assembly GCA_910589575.2 of Carcina quercana. Lineage (NCBI taxonomy): Eukaryota > Metazoa > Arthropoda > Insecta > Lepidoptera > Depressariidae > Carcina > Carcina quercana. The sequence goes on from OU342439.1 coordinate 5,745,077, forward strand.
GCTATTGAGGCCGCTGTTTCGCGGAAGACTAAGGTAACATGGTGGTAGCTAACCAGGTGGACATAGAAAAGTGCCCAACCACCAAACAAACCGAGTACCGATAGGTAACCCCACTTGGAATCGAACCCGGGACCACAGGGTTGTTTGTTGTTTTATTTAGCCATTAGACCATGGAAGCGGTTATAGTGAAACATGAGTTCAAAGTTTGTATGGCAACAAACAAACAAAAAACAGAATCTAAAAAGCCTAAAACTGTGAAACGTAACAGATGGGATACATAGGACTTGTTAAATATAACCCTTAAGGGGGTGAAACGCAGATTTAAAGTTTATTTGGAAAACCCATGCCTACCCGAGCCGAGGAACAGTGGCGATCCTTATATGTCGGGACTCTTCAATACGTTGAGAACTTACAAATAACATGTAAGCTTCTTTTTATCTAGTTACTTACTTCCATTTAGTCGAGGGTTTCTCAAAAAATTATTGAACCCTTTTCCCATTACAACATTTACATTTGTCGAGGTTTTTTTCAGAATTTTAAATTTTATTTTTATTCGCAATATTCGATAATGTATTTAGTCTGGCAATTAGCCTGTAATAATAATAATAATAAATTTATTTATTAATGTTAACGAAATGCAGTGAGTCCTAAGTAATACTGTAAGAAGGTTTTTTCTTCTTATCTTTCTTATATATTTTGCGAGCTTATGTGTGTGTGTACATTTGTCGCGGATATTTTCAAAATTTTTATTTTTATTTTTTATAAAGTGAATTTATCCCATGTGTGCCGCCCATGTTTTAATATAGTTATTCTGCTATTTAGGGCAAAGACCAATTCGCAGATGTCACGTTTTCAAGATTAAAACCATGTTAAGAAATCAAGAGATAGTTCTATGAAAACCGCTGCCTTAAAAACAGCCATGTGCACGTCAGGCCGTGCGCAGTGTAGGATTCCGTAGTTGCCCTTCACAATAACTTCAAACATCTATACGAACAGAAATTTTGAAAGGAATTGTACGAAATTTTCATTTTAACATCTACAAGTATGTTATACTTTGGTCGACTACTACTCGTTAAACTGTAAAACCAACTTAGTCTGATAGTTTACCTTTAAAGTTCAGTGTGCGTACTACTACTGTAAATTTTAAAATAATTTAGAAGATAGAGGAGGGTTTACGCTCGAATCTGTCGAAATCTATCACTTTAAAGTGTAGTATTTTGCAAATGGATCCTTGAATCCAAAAGTTATGCTCCTAGTTTCAAAATATTTTTGGAAGACCTACTAAATGATACTTCACACGATGGGGTAGACGCGAAAATAATAAGTCATCCCCAAGTCATGCGTATGAGAGCAACCCTAAACAATATATTTTTCAAAATTTTCTTCTACCACTTCGTCGGCGTGATTAATAACTGTATAACCATCATCAGTCGGGAAACATCCACTGCTGGACAGAGGCCTCCCTCATGGCACGCCACATCGACCGGTCCCGAGCCACCTGCATCCAGCGACTCCCTGAGACTCTAACCAGATCGTCGGTCCATCTAGTAGGGGGACGGCCTGGTAGACGTTTCCCGGTGGCCGTGTGCCGTGTGGTTCCGGCTTAGAATGTAACCACCACATCTCTTCCTGTGGGTGTCGTAAGAGGCGACTAAGGGAAAACCTACAACGGGGGGAGGGACAGCAGCTTCCTCCTGAAGAACTAAATCGAATACTGCGATCACCAACCCGTCTAGCAAGCGTGGTGATTATGCTAAAACCCCTTATGGCAGTACGCCCATTACTACGGCCCCCAGTCCCCGGCGGCCCCGCTATTCCTGGCTACGGTAGCAATCACGGTTACGGCGGGGCAGGGGGTGCGATGAATCTCCGGAATTGTATAATACCCGTACCAAATTACAGCGTTCTAGTAGTGAGAGTCACTGAGCTACGCCGCGGACGCAGGCGGACTTGTTTGACTACGGAATCCTAAAAACTCACGAGCCCCCACACAAAGCTGCTCTTTTTGCCAATTTGCTAGTTTTGTTATTTGACAGATGACGTATATATGACAAATTTATTATACAGCATAAGGTACAAAATAGTGTTTATTCTGTTACGTAGTCTAATAGTTTAAAGAAACAAAATAAATTTCAATATCTGACGTAGTACATTCAAATAAGTCTTCACACTGATATTATAAACGCGAAAGTTTGTATATACAATTTACATATTCTATGGTCGGTTGCTAGGCAACGCGTTTTTGTTATGCCTAAATTGCCCATGTAATCCCACTAATATTATAAGTGTGATTTTGGACAATTTACACAATATGTCTTTATAAATTATAGCCTATATGTTATTCTGATGTATAAGCTATATTATTGTAAAGTTTCATTCAAATCCATTCAATAGTTTTTCCGTGAAAGCGTCACAAACATCCAAACTTTCACACTTATAATATTAGTAGAATATAATATACAATTATACATGCCTGATGGATTGAATCAACTCAGAGTCTTATTTCTGAAAATACTGATGCACACACAATGTCTCTCTATGTAAAAGGGTGGAATTTCGAAAAATCCTTTCTTAAACGATGCCTACACTTTACATAGAATACGCCCTCAAAATTTCATGTCTCTAGTCAGTGTTTTAGGCTGTGTTGATATCTCAGTCAGTCAGTCAGGACTTTGAATTTTATATGTATAGATTGGCTTTTGGCATTGGCTTTTCGGTGAAGGTAAACATCGTGAGGAAACCTGCACACTCTTGAGAAGAAATTCAAAGGTGTGTGTGAAGTCTACAAATCCGCACAGCGCCCGCGTGTTGGACCATGGCCCATACACTTTCTGTAGTAGAGTAGGCCTAAGACCCTGCAGTGAAAGCATATATATGTACAGGCTGTTGATGATGATTTGTTCTTATAGCGGCCGGCCACAGTACACACTCTGAAAATTTGGTCTAGTCTCCGTAATTAGGTACTTGACAATTAGTTTGGGGTTAAATTGTATTTTATAAATTTGGTCTAGTCTCCGTATTTAGGTACTTGACAATTAGTTTGGGGTTAAATTGTATTTTATACCATGACGGACATTAAAAGAAAGCCCCAAATCTCAAAAATTTGAAGATTCATTGCATTTTGAAGATTTTTTACAGGGGCATATAATACATTTATCACGCCAATATAGTAATGTGACGTCACAAAACACGCCCGATTTATATGGAGCGTTTTATCACCGCGTGACTAGAATCACTTTTCGGCGAGTTGTGCTAAAAAATCTATTAGTCGTATCGAAAAAAAATTGATAGAGCTATTTATCTTTTTACATGCACTATCGAGTGAGACGAAATAATAAGTTATTTTGTCAAACCGAACTGTTGAGTTACTGATGTGTTACCTTATAGTTACCTATTAGTATACTCTTAACATCCGGTGCAAGGGATACCAGCGACATCTTTAAATTATTAAAATATTAAATTAAAAATTAAATAATTACTGCTTTTGTATTTTGATATTTTATATGTGAATCTATGATTGATGATCCTCTGATCTATTTATTAACAAGAAAGATTATAATTGTATAATATGTCGTCGCGTCGGCATTTAGTTCCGGTGAGGTGCTGCCGGCGTCGCAAGCGACGCTTATTTTCGGCACGCTGCCTCAACCAGCTCTGGTTATCTAATTTTTAGGAATAATTATGTATTTAAACAATATGAGCATTTAGTAACAAATATTGAATATAATTATCCATTTTGTAATTTCAGTATTAACGTAATTGGTCATAGGGATTAATTAATATTGTATAATTGCGTCTGTTTTGATTCACGAAGTTGTTGTTTTCGAAGTAGAAACTGACGATGGTGGGAGTTATGAAGATCGTATTATAAAACTGATGAACATTAATTTTGTGAAAAATTCCTGATGTGAATTCTGTTGAAATAGTACTAATAAACGTTACTCTGCCCAACTGTGTGTTGAGAATATATTGAAGAATATTCATGCCTGATGGATTGAATCAACTAAGAGTTTTATTACTAAATATACTGCACACCTTTTACAAAATAAACAAAGTATTGTAGATTATTTTAAACCATTTTTAAGTATCATAGCAAGCATGTGTATTATAAGAAAATGTACACTCTTTTGTTTAAAACAAATATTACGCTATGTTTATATTAATTGATAGTGGATACTTTAGTACCAGTAGTCCGGGGTTAGGAACGTAAACATAAAAGTATAGAGAACAAAGATACAATTATTTATCTTACGTACTATGTGGTAATAATAATAACAGGGTATGTAACTATTTACAAAATACTAAGATAATACATCTAGATTAGCGGTACGATTAACATTTTCATGATAAAAGCTTTAAAAAAATTCTTTTTTCATTTAATATTTTTTTCGATTCATTCTTTGTATTTCATTTTTTTCTCGAATTGTTTTCGTTTCTCTTTTTTTGTTAAAGCATTTTTTGTCTCTCTTTTGAAATATTTTCTTTTTAAAACGTGTTTATATTTTTTTCTTTATTTTCATTTTTTTCTTTATTTTCATTTTTTTTAAAACATGTAATAATACATTTTGTTAATTAATTTATTTCAAATATCTCGATAGTGTTAGTTACAATAAATCGTCTTACATACTCTTAATGGTAATCATAATAACAGGGTATTTAACTTTTTACAAAATACCAAGATTCGTCTAGATTAGCGGTACGGTTGGATGGAAACACGTGCATTTTGGTGAAACTCCCTTTGACGGGGCCGTCCACCCGGTCCGACACTGTGTTCAGGAGGCTGTTGGTCTGGTTGGTTTCATCATCATCATCATCAAAAGCCTATATATGTCCCCACTGCAGGGGCTCAGGCCTACTCTCCTCCTGGTTGGTTTACTGGCTGCCAATGCCCTTCCCTTTTAATGTCTACGTCATCCTTGAGCGAGTCAGTAACCCAACACCCCAGGTATTTGAACTCCGACACCACTTGAAGGAGTATCTTTGAGAGTGCCAAAGGGTATATCTATGTAGGACTAGGACTACTTGTTGTCCGCCTTGTAAAATAGCAACTCACTCTCTTGGTGTAATACCTGACGTTGTGGACCTTAAAATACCACTCGCGGGTATCTGCGAGTGGTATGCAACAGCTTCTTTAGGGCACTTGAGGGGCACAGCAACACAGTGTCGTCACCGTAACTAATGTTATTTACAAATTGACCGTCAATGGAGCATACTATCATCGCGTTACTGAGCTCTTCAACCATCTGATTCACGTACACACTGAAGAACTTGGATGAAGATTCTTTTTCTTAGTCAGTCCTGTCGTCAGTCAGTCCTTAGTACACTCCTGTCGGAGTGGTCGGAGTTATGGATTGTCTGGTATGTGGCTTTTGCGAGAGTTCTTCGAAGATGTCTCTCTATTTGTAGCATTCCGTTTGCACTGAAGATCTTGGGTGAAGATTCTTCTTCTTAGTCGTACACTCCTGTCGGAGTGGTCGGAGTTATGGATTGTCTGCTATGTTAGTCGCGGCTTTTGCAAGAGTTCTTCATCTCTCTCTATTTGTGGCATTTCGTGTGCACTCAGAAAGGGAACACATTCGGTGAAGATTTAACTGCTTCCTTTATATATAATATAGAAAAAAAATTTAACAGAATTTTTTACATTAAAGAGCAGGTTTTTTTCATAACGATTTTATTGTATAAATTTTTTTAAATCTTTTTTTTAGCTAATTTTTTTCTTTTTGTACATTACGCTTTTTTTGCACATTTTTTAAATTCTTTTTACAATTTTTCTTTCTTTTTACACATTCTTTAAATGTATTTTTCTTATTTATTATATTATTTTTTAATTTCTTTTTTTCTTTTTTTCTACGATAAATCGTCTTACATACTGTTAATGGTAATAATAATAATAACAGGGTATGTAACTATTTACAAAATACAAAGATAATAAATACATCTAGATTAGCGGTACGGTTGGCCGGCACCACTTGCATTTTGGTGAAATGCCCTTTGACGGGGCCGTCCACCCGGTCCGCCACTGTGTTCAGGAAGCGGTTGGTCTGGTTGGTTTACTGGCTGCCAATGTCTACGTCATCCTTGAGCGAGTCAGTAACCCAACACCCCAGGTATTTGAACTCCGAAACCACTTGAAGACGAGTATCTTTGAGTGCCAAAGGGTATATCTATGTAGGATTAATTGTTGCCCGCATTGTAAAATAGCAACTCACCCTCTTGGCGTAATACCTGACCTGACCTGACCAACAGCTTCCTGAGGGCACTTATTGAGGTAACTAATATTATTTACAAATTGACCGTCAATGGAGCATACTACTATCGCGCTACTGAGCTCCTCAATCAGCCGATTCACGTAATACTAAAAAGCTTGGGTGGAGATATATTAATATAAACATATTATTGGTTAAAACATAGTGTTTGTTATTGTCTTTTAATATATTAGGTACATTTACTTAATACAAACATACTTGCTATGATACTTTAATAGTAGTAGAGGTGTTCATAGGCATGAGCCGAATCAGAGTGCATATTAAACAGATCGCTACAATATCCAGCTTGCTGAGTACGAGCATCATACCACGTTTTTCAATCAATTTGCGATTACCATAAAATAAAACTACATAAGAAAATTATTTCAGTTAAGAATTAAAGCAGTTGGTAAAAGTAGAATATTATACTAATCGGGTATATTAATTTAGTTTTTTAAATCACTCGCGTTCAGCATGTATTTTTTCTCTCTGTTTCGATGAAAAACGTTTCAATTTTGTATCTATACAATGGCTAATGATCAATTGTGATTGGTGTAAGTAAAGAAAATGGCCTAGTCTCAACTCAACAGTTAGATTTGACGTGATAACTAATCCAATGAAACAAAAGTGGTCTCAGTTGTTACCGACGATAACATCCGGTGCAAGGGCTACCAGCGACATCTATATGAAGAGGCATGACAAGCATCTACAGCAGGTGCCCGCAACGCGCGTCACATCAAATTAAGTTATTTATTACAAGTTACTCGGATACGTGACAACGATATTTATATTTAGTCATAAATGTTTAAACAATAACTACTTTTATAGTTTGATATTGTATAGCTGATTCTATGATTTATTAAAAAGATTAATATTGTATAATATGTCGTCGGCAATTACTTCCGGTGAGAAAGCGATGCACGCTGCCTCAACCAGCTCTGTTTATCTAATTTTTAGGAATAACTATGTATTTAAACAATGTGAGCATATAGTAACAAATATTGAATATAATTATCCATTTGGATATTTGTGACACTTTCACGGAAAAACTACTGAATGGATTTGAATGAAACTTTACAATAATATAGCTTATACATCAGAATAACATATAGGCTATAATTTATAAAGACATATTGTGTAAATTGTACAAAATCACACTTATAATATTAGTGGGATTACATGGGCAATTTGGGCATAACAAAAACGCGTTGCCTAGCAACCGACCATAGAATATGTAAATTGTATATACAAACTTTCGCGTTTATAATATCAGTGTGAAGACTATTTGAATGTACTACGTCAGATATTGAAATTTATTTTGTTTCTTTAAACTATTAGACTACGTAACAGAATAAACACTATTTTGTACCTTATGCTGTATAATAAATTTGTCATATACGTCACCTGTCAAATAACAAACTAGCAAATTGGCAAAAAGAGCAGCTTTGTGTGGGGGCTCGTGAGTTTTTAGGATTCCGTAGTCAAACAAGTCCGAGTCCGCGGCGTAGCTCAGTGACTCTCACTACTAGAACGCTGTAATTTGGTACGGGTATTATACAATTCCGGAGATTCATCGCACCCCCTGCCCCGCCGTAACCGTGATTGCTACCGTAGCCAGGAATAGCGGGGCCGCCGGGGACTGGGGGCCGTAGTAATGGGCGTACTGACATAAGGGGTTTTAGCATAATCACCACGCTTGCTAGACGGGTTGGTGATCGCAGTATTCGATTTAGTTCTTCAGGAGAAAGCTGCTGTCCCTCCCCCCGTTGTAGGTTTTCCCTTAGTCGCCTCTTACGACACCCACAGGAAGAGATGTGGTGGTTACATTCTAAGCCGGAACCACACGGCACACGGCCACCGGGAAACGTCTACCAGGCCGTCCCCCTACTAGATGGACCGACGATCTGGTTAGAGTCTCAGGGAGTCGCTGGATGCAGGTGGCTCGGGACCGGTCGATGTGGCGTGCCATGAGGGAGGCCTCTGTCCAGCAGTGGATGTTTCCCGACTGATGATGGTTATACAGTTATTAATCACGCCGAGGAAGTGGTAGAAGAAAATTTTGAAAAATATATTGTTTAGGGTTGCTCTCATACGCATGACTTGGGGATGACTTATTATTTTCGCGTCTACCCCATCGTGTGAAGTATCATTTAGTAGGTCTTTCAAAAATATTTTGAAACTAGGAGCATAACTTTTGGATTCAAGGATCCATTTGCAAAATACTACACTTTAAAGTGATATATTTCGACAGATTCGAGCGTAAACCCTCCTCTATCTTCTAAATTATTTTAAAATTTACAGTAGTAGTATGCACACTGAACTTTAAAGGTAAACTATCAGACTAAGTTGGTTTTACAGTTTAACGTGTAGTAGTCGACCAAAGTATAACATACTTGTAGATGTTAAAATGAAAATTTCGTACAAATTCCTTTCAAAATTCCTGTTCGTATAGATGTTTGAAGTTATTGTGAAGGGCAACTACGGAATCCTACACTGCGCACGGCCCGACGTGCACATGGCTGTTTTTAAGGCAGCAGTTTTCATAGAACTATCTCTTGATTTCTTAACATGGTTTTAATCTTGAAAACGTGACATCTGCGAATTGGTCTTTGCCCTAAATAGCAGAATAACTATATTAAAACATGGGCACACATGGGATAAATTCACTTTATAAAAAATAAAATTAAAATTTTTGAAAATACCCGCGACAAATGTACACACACACATAAGCTCGCAAAATATATAAGAAAGATAAGAAGAAAAAAACCTTCTTACAGTATTACTTAGGACTCACTGCATTTCGTTAAAATTAATAAATAAATTTACTATTATTATTATTATTACAGGCTAATTGCTTCCTGTTTCCACTCTATAACCACTAAACAATTTTCTTGTTATTATCTTCAAAAATGAGGAACTGAAATTTTTAATTTGCATCCCTGATTTCACCCTTTAGGGGAAGAATTTTCTAAAACACTAAAAACGTTACCCTTAAATGTAGTTCATAAGACTGAGTATGAATTTTTATGCTGATGACTACAAAAACATCGGAGTTATCATACAAAATGAACCACCCCCATTAATAACCCGTGAAACACGTATTTCTTTATATCTAATCTAACCACATAATAATTTTCATGGAATTATCTTCAAAAATGGTTGACTTTCTAATAATTGTGTATCCCTGTTTCCACTCTTAAGGGGTTGATTTTTCAAAATCGCTAAAACACGTCGTTCTTAATTTTATTTCATAAGGCTGCTTATCAATTTTCATGATATTGACTTCAAAAACAACAGAGTTCCTATACAAACTTATCTTCAAAAATGACGGACTTTAGCGGATACTTTCACTTTACAAAGAACGCAGCCTCCAAATTTCATGGCTATAGCACCAGTGGTTTAGGCTGTGCGTTGATATATAAGTCAGAACTGACTTTTATATAAGATTCAAATCAAAATGTGTACCTAAAAAATAATAATATCTATTGTTTAAAAAAATATCTGCCTACGTGTCTTAAAAATGGTAACATGTTTGTACTAACAACCCTGAGGTCCCATGTTTTGATTGATTTTTTGTTTTTGTACATACAGCTTTGACCATAAGTCCCAGTACCTATCGGTACTTGGTTTGGATGGCGGTAAGGCATTTTCTCGGGACCTGTCGATGTGACGTACCACGAAAGAGGCCTATGTCCAGCGGTAGACGTTTCCTGGCTAATGATGATGATGGTGAAGGCATTTTCTATGCCCATTTGGCTTTTATTATATTTAGAATGTATTGTTTTGTCTATTAAAATGTTCAGTTTTTCGGTAAAATTAAAGTAGTGTTCGATTCACAATCCGGAGGTCTAGGGTTCGATTCCCAGTATCTAACGGTACTCGGTTTGGTTGGTGGTAAGTCCATATTTTAGTTCCTTCAGGAACGGGAATGGCAGCCCCCGACGGATTTTTTCGGACTTATTATTGTAAGCTTCTTTTTATCTAGTTACTTACTTCCATTTAGTCAACGGTTTCTCAAAAAATTATTGAACCCTTTTCCCATTACAACATTTACATTTGTCGAGGTTTTTTTTTTCTTCAAAATTTTTAATTTTATTTTTTATTCGCAATATTCGATAATGTATTTAGTCTGGCAATTAGCCTGTAATAATAATAATAATAAATTTATTTATTAATTTTAACGAAATGCAGTGAGTCCTAAGTAATACTGTAAAAAGGTTTTTTCTTCTTATCTTTCTTATATATTTTGCGAGCTTATGTGTGTGTGTACATTTGTCGCGGGTATTTTCAAAATTTTTAATTTTATTTTTTATAAAGTGAATTTATCCCATGTGTGCCGCCCATGTTTTAATATAGTTATTCTGCTATTTAGGGCAAAGACCAATTCGCAGATGTCACGTTTTCAAGATTAAAACCATGTTAAGAAATCAAGAGATAGTTCTATGAAAACCGCTGCCTTAAAAACAGCCATGTGCACGTCGGGCCGTGCGCAGTGTAGGATTCCGTAGTTGCCCTTCACAATAACTTCAAACATCTATACGAACAGAAATTTTGAAAGGAATTGTACGAAATTTTCATTTTAACATCTACAAGTATGTTATACTTTGGTCGACTACTACTCGTTAAACTGTAAAACCAACTTAGTCTGATAGTTTACCTTTAAAGTTCAGTGTGCATACTACTACTGTAAATTTTAAAATAATTTAGAAGATAGAGGAGGGTTTACGCTCGAATCTGTCGAAATATATCACTTTAAAGTGTAGTATTTTGCAAATGGATCCTTGAATCCAAAAGTTATGCTCCTAGTTTCAAAATATTTTTGAAAGACCTACTAAATGATACTTCACACGATGGGGTAGACGCGAAAATAATAAGTCATCCCCAAGTCATGTGTATGAGAGCAACCCTAAAAAATATATTTTTCAAAATTTTCTTTTACCACTTCGTCGGCGTGATTAATAACTGTATAACCATCATTAGTCGGGAAACATCCACTGCTGGACAGAGGCCTCCCTCATGGCACGCCACATCGACCGGTCCCGAGCCACTTGCATCCAGCGACTCCCTGAGACTCTAACCAGATCGTCGGTCCATCTAGTAGGGGGACGGCCTGGTAGACGTTTCCCGGTGGCCGTGTGCCGTGTGGTTCCGGCTTAGAATGTAACCACCACATCTCTTCCTGTGGGTGTCGTAAGAGGCGACTAAGGGAAAACCTACACCGGGGGGAGGGACAGCAGCTTCCTCCTGAAGAACTAAATCGAATACTGCGATCACCAAACCGTCTAGCAAGCGTGGTGATTATGCTAAAACCCCTTATGGCAGTACGCCCATTACTACGGCCCCCAGCCCCCGGCGGCCCGGCTATTCCTGGCTACGGTAGCAATCACGGTTACGGCGGGGCAGGGGGTGCGATAAATCTCCGGAATTGTATAATACCCGTACCAAATTACAGCGTTCTAGTAGTGAGAGTCACTGAGCTACGCCGCGGACGCAGGCGGACTTGTTTGACTACGGAATCCTAAAAACTCACGAGCCCCCACACAAAGCTGCTCTTTTTGCCAATTTGCTAGTTTTGTTATTTGACAGATGACGTATATATGACAAATTTATTATACAGCATAAGGTACAAAATAGTGTTTATTCTGTTACGTAGTCTAATAGTTTAAAGAAACAAAATAAATTTCAATATCTGACGTAGTACATTCAAATAAGTCTTCACACTGATATTATAAACGCGAAAGTTTGTATATACAATTTACATATTCTATGGTCGGTTGCTAGGCAACGCGTTTTTGTTATGCCTAAATTGCCCATGTAATCCCACTAATATTATAAGTGTGATTTTGGACAATTTACACAATATGTCTTTATAAATTATAGCCTATATGTTATTCTGATGTATAAGCTATATTATTGTAAAGTTTCATTCAAATCCATTCAATAGTTTTTCCGTGAAAGCGTCACAAACATCCAAACTTTCACACTTATAATATTAGTAGAATATAATATACAATTATACATGCCTGATGGATTGAATCAACTCAGAGTCTTATTTCTGAAAATACTGATGCACACACAATGTCTCTCTATGTAAAAGGGTGGAATTTCGAAAAATCCTTTCTTAAACGATGCCTACACTTTACATAGAATACGCCCTCAAAATTTCATGTCTCTAGTCAGTGTTTTAGGCTGTGTTGATATCTCAGTCAGTCAGTCAGGACTTTGAATTTTATATGTATAGATTGGCTTTTGGCATTGGCTTTTCGGTGAAGGTAAACATCGTGAGGAAACCTGCACACTCTTGAGAAGAAATTCAAAGGTGTGTGTGAAGTCTACAAATCCGCACAGCGCCCGCGTGTTGGACCATGGCCCATACACTTTCTGTAGTAGAGTAGGCCTAAGACCCTGCAGTGAAAGCATATATATGTACAGGCTGTTGATGATGATTTGTTCTTATAGCGGCCGGCCACAGTACACACTCTGAAAATTTGGTCTAGTCTCCGTAATTAGGTACTTGACAATTAGTTTGGGGTTAAATTGTATTTTATAAATTTGGTCTAGTCTCCGTATTTAGGTACTTGACAATTAGTTTGGGGTTAAATTGTATTTTATACCATGACGGACATTAAAAGAAAGCCCCAAATCTCAAAAATTTGAAGATTCATTGCATTTTGAAGATTTTTTACAGGGGCATATAATACATTTATCACGCCAATATAGTAATGTGACGTCACAAAACACGCCCGATTTATATGGAGCGTTTTATCACCGCGTGACTAGAATCACTTTTCGGCGAGTTGTGCTAAAAAATCTATTAGTCGTATCGAAAAAAAATTGATAGAGCTATTTATCTTTTTACATGCACTATCGAGTGAGACGAAATAATAAGTTATTTTGTCAAACCGAACTGTTGAGTTACTGATGTGTTACCTTATAGTTACCTATTAGTATACTCTTAACATCCGGTGCAAGGGATACCAGCGACATCTTTAAATTATTAAAATATTAAATTAAAAATTAAATAATTACTGCTTTTGTATTTTGATATTTTATATGTGAATCTATGATTGATGATCCTCTGATCTATTTATTAACAAGAAAGATTATAATTGTATAATATGTCGTCGCGTCGGCATTTAGTTCCGGTGAGGTGCTGCCGGCGTCGCAAGCGACGCTTATTTTCGGCACGCTGCCTCAACCAGCTCTGGTTATCTAATTTTTAGGAATAATTATGTATTTAAACAATATGAGCATTTAGTAACAAATATTGAATATAATTATCCATTTTGTAATTTCAGTATTAACGTAATTGGTCATAGGGATTAATTAATATTGTATAATTGCGTCTGTTTTGATTCACGAAGTTGTTGTTTTCGAAGTAGAAACTGACGATGGTGGGAGTTATGAAGATCGTATTATAAAACTGATGAACATTAATTTTGTGAAAAATTCCTGATGTGAATTCTGTTGAAATAGTACTAATAAACGTTACTCTGCCCAACTGTGTGTTGAGAATATATTGAAGAATATTCATGCCTGATGGATTGAATCAACTAAGAGTTTTATTACTAAAAATACTGCACACCTTTTACAAAATAAACAAAGTATTGTAGATTATTTTAAACCATTTTTAAGTATCATAGCAAGCATGTGTATTATAAGAAAATGTACACTCTTTTGTTTAAAACAAATATTACGCTATGTTTATATTAATTGATAGTGGATACTTTAGTACCAGTAGTCCGGGGTTAGGAACGTAAACATAAAAGTATAGAGAACAAAGATACAATTATTTATCTTACGTACTATGTGGTAATAATAATAACAGGGTATGTAACTATTTACAAAATACTAAGATAATACATCTAGATTAGCGGTACGATTAACATTTTCATGATAAAAGCTTTAAAAAAATTCTTTTTTCATTTAATATTTTTTTCGATTCATTCTTTGTATTTCATTTTTTTCTCGAATTGTTTTCGTTTCTCTTTTTTTGTTAAAGCATTTTTTGTCTCTCTTTTGAAATATTTTCTTTTTAAAACGTGTTTATATTTTTTTCTTTATTTTCATTTTTTTCTTTATTTTCATTTTTTTTAAAACATGTAATAATACATTTTGTTAATTAATTTATTTCAAATATCTCGATAGTGTTAGTTACAATAAATCGTCTTACATACTCTTAATGGTAATCATAATAACAGGGTATTTAACTTTTTACAAAATACCAAGATTCGTCTAGATTAGCGGTACGGTTGGATGGAAACACGTGCATTTTGGTGAAACTCCCTTTGACGGGGCCGTCCACCCGGTCCGACACTGTGTTCAGGAGGCTGTTGGTCTGGTTGGTTTCATCATCATCATCATCAAAAGCCTATATATGTCCCCACTGCAGGGGCTCAGGCCTACTCTCCTCCTGGTTGGTTTACTGGCTGCCAATGCCCTTCCCTTTTAATGTCTACGTCATCCTTGAGCGAGTCAGTAACCCAACACCCCAGGTATTTGAACTCCGACACCACTTGAAGGAGTATCTTTGAGAGTGCCAAAGGGTATATCTATGTAGGACTAGGACTACTTGTTGTCCGCCTTGTAAAATAGCAACTCACTCTCTTGGTGTAATACCTGACGTTGTGGACCTTAAAATACCACTCGCGGGTATCTGCGAGTGGTATGCAACAGCTTCTTTAGGGCACTTGAGGGGCACAGCAACACAGTGTCGTCACCGTAACTAATGTTATTTACAAATTGACCGTCAATGGAGCATACTATCATCGCGTTACTGAGCTCTTCAACCATCTGATTCACGTACACACTGAAGAACTTGGATGAAGATTCTTTTTCTTAGTCAGTCCTGTCGTCAGTCAGTCCTTAGTACACTCCTGTCGGAGTGGTCGGAGTTATGGATTGTCTGGTATGTGGCTTTTGCGAGAGTTCTTCGAAGATGTCTCTCTATTTGTAGCATTCCGTTTGCACTGAAGATCTTGGGTGAAGATTCTTCTTCTTAGTCGTACACTCCTGTCGGAGTGGTCGGAGTTATGGATTGTCTGCTATGTTAGTCGCGGCTTTTGCAAGAGTTCTTCATCTCTCTCTATTTGTGGCATTTCGTGTGCACTCAGAAAGGGAACACATTCGGTGAAGATTTAACTGCTTCCTTTATATATAATATAGAAAAAAAATTTAACAGAATTTTTTACATTAAAGAGCAGGTTTTTTTCATAACGATTTTATTGTATAAATTTTTTTAAATCTTTTTTTTAGCTAATTTTTTTCTTTTTGTACATTACGCTTTTTTTGCACATTTTTTAAATTCTTTTTACACATTCTTTAAATGTATTTTTCTTATTTATTATATTATTTTTTAATTTCTTTTTTTCTTTTTTTCTACGATAAATCGTCTTACATACTGTTAATGGTAATAATAATAATAACAGGGTATGTAACTATTTACAAAATACAAAGATAATAAATACATCTAGATTAGCGGTACGGTTGGCCGGCACCACTTGCATTTTGGTGAAATGCCCTTTGACGGGGCCGTCCACCCGGTCCGCCACTGTGTTCAGGAAGCGGTTGGTCTGGTTGGTTTACTGGCTGCCAATGTCTACGTCATCCTTGAGCGAGTCAGTAACCCAACACCCCAGGTATTTGAACTCCGAAACCACTTGAAGACGAGTATCTTTGAGTGCCAAAGGGTATATCTATGTAGGATTAATTGTTGCCCGCATTGTAAAATAGCAACTCACCCTCTTGGCGTAATACCTGACCTGACCTGACCAACAGCTTCCTGAGGGCACTTATTGAGGTAACTAATATTATTTACAAATTGACCGTCAATGGAGCATACTACTATCGCGCTACTGAGCT
This sequence comes from Carcina quercana, assembly GCA_910589575.2. Lineage (NCBI taxonomy): Eukaryota > Metazoa > Arthropoda > Insecta > Lepidoptera > Depressariidae > Carcina > Carcina quercana. Next base: position 5,761,183 of record OU342439.1, read on the forward strand.
CCTCAATCAGCCGATTCACGTAATACTAAAAAGCTTGGGTGGAGATATATTAATATAAACATATTATTGGTTAAAACATAGTGTTTGTTATTGTCTTTTAATATATTAGGTACATTTACTTAATACAAACATACTTGCTATGATACTTTAATAGTAGTAGAGGTGTTCATAGGCATGAGCCGAATCAGAGTGCATATTAAACAGATCGCTACAATATCCAGCTTGCTGAGTACGAGCATCATACCACGTTTTTCAATCAATTTGCGATTACCATAAAATAAAACTACATAAGAAAATTATTTCAGTTAAGAATTAAAGCAGTTGGTAAAAGTAGAATATTATACTAATCGGGTATATTAATTTAGTTTTTTAAATCACTCGCGTTCAGCATGTATTTTTTCTCTCTGTTTCGATGAAAAACGTTTCAATTTTGTATCTATACAATGGCTAATGATCAATTGTGATTGGTGTAAGTAAAGAAAATGGCCTAGTCTCAACTCAACAGTTAGATTTGACGTGATAACTAATCCAATGAAACAAAAGTGGTCTCAGTTGTTACCGACGATAACATCCGGTGCAAGGGCTACCAGCGACATCTATATGAAGAGGCATGACAAGCATCTACAGCAGGTGCCCGCAACGCGCGTCACATCAAATTAAGTTATTTATTACAAGTTACTCGGATACGTGACAACGATATTTATATTTAGTCATAAATGTTTAAACAATAACTACTTTTATAGTTTGATATTGTATAGCTGATTCTATGATTTATTAAAAAGATTAATATTGTATAATATGTCGTCGGCAATTACTTCCGGTGAGAAAGCGATGCACGCTGCCTCAACCAGCTCTGTTTATCTAATTTTTAGGAATAACTATGTATTTAAACAATGTGAGCATATAGTAACAAATATTGAATATAATTATCCATTTGGATATTTGTGACACTTTCACGGAAAAACTACTGAATGGATTTGAATGAAACTTTACAATAATATAGCTTATACATCAGAATAACATATAGGCTATAATTTATAAAGACATACTGTGTAAATTGTACAAAATCACACTTATAATATTAGTGGGATTACATGGGCAATTTGGGCATAACAAAAACGCGTTGCCTAGCAACCGACCATAGAATATATAAATTGTATATACAAACTTTCGCGTTTATAATATCAGTGTGAAGACTATTTGAATGTACTACGTCAGATATTGAAATTTATTTTGTTTCTTTAAACTATTAGACTACGTAACAGAATAAACACTATTTTGTACCTTATGCTGTATAATAAATTTGTCATATACGTCACCTGTCAAATAACAAACTAGCAAATTGGCAAAAAGAGCAGCTTTGTGTGGGGGCTCGTGAGTTTTTAGGATTCCGTAGTCAAACAAGTCCGAGTCCGCGGCGTAGCTCAGTGACTCTCACTACTAGAACGCTGTAATTTGGTACGGGTATTATACAATTCCGGAGATTCATCGCACCCCCTGCCCCGCCGTAACCGTGATTGCTACCGTAGCCAGGAATAGCGGGGCCGCCGGGGACTGGGGGCCGTAGTAATGGGCGTACTGACATAAGGGGTTTTAGCATAATCACCACGCTTGCTAGACGGGTTGGTGATCGCAGTATTCGATTTAGTTCTTCAGGAGGAAGCTGCTGTCCCTCCCCCCGTTGTAGGTTTTCCCTTAGTCGCCTCTTACGACACCCACAGGAAGAGATGTGGTGGTTACATTCTAAGCCGGAACCACACGGCACACGGCCACCGGGAAACGTCTACCAGGCCGTCCCCCTACTAGATGGACCGACGATCTGGTTAGAGTCTCAGGGAGTCGCTGGATGCAGGTGGCTCGGGACCGGTCGATGTGGCGTGCCATGAGGGAGGCCTCTGTCCAGCAGTGGATGTTTCCCGACTGATGATGGTTATACAGTTATTAATCACGCCGACGAAGTGGTAGAAGAAAATTTTGAAAAATATATTGTTTAGGGTTGCTCTCATACGCATGAATGGGGATGACTTATTATTTTCGCGTCTACCCCATCGTGTGAAGTATCATTTAGTAGGTCTTTCAAAAATATTTTTTACGTCGATTCTACAGATTTATTATAGTATAGAAGAAGATAGAAGAAGAAGATTTGACAAAACCAGGAGGACTTTGGAAATCCAAGGCAATTACCAGTCATGTAGATTATTAATAATTATATTGGCATGAAATACCTTTAAAGAAGGTTGCCGGTTGCCCAGTGGCCGGGTAGCTGGCAGGTACACTGCTGTAGATTGATCTCTCAGCGGTGTCTGGACCGCTGGATGTAGCAGCATTTGGAAAAACCACCGACATCTGAAATTTTATTAAGACGCAACGGAAGCAAACTCTCCGTAGAATAGTAGGTATTTCAATATGTTATTGCTGTCGCGATTCGGTACGCACACATACAGCCTTTCACATGCTTTCACTCACACAAATAACGCTGCATAACCTCCCAAAGTGGCCCCTGCCGCGCCGCGCATAGTCGCTACCCCTCCGCCTTGGCTAGAGTGTATTTTTCAAAATTATAATAAACTTGACGTGAGCGTGCGTGCGTGCGTGAAGCGTCGGTGGCGCAGTGGATAAGGCGCGGACTCTCAATCTGAGAGTACCGGGTTCGAATCCAGCCGTGTACCTATGAGTTGTTTTTCAATTCAAGTATATTATCCGATTGCTTAACGGTGAAAGAAAACATCGTGAGGAAACCTGCATGTCTTTGAACAGGCATGTGTAGTACGCCGATCCGCACTGGGCCCGCGTGGTGGACTATGGCCCATACACTCTCTGTAGGAGAGTAGGCCTGAGCCCCTCTAGTGGGGACATATATAGGCTGTTGATGATTGATGATGATGAGCGTGCGTCAACCCTTTTTTTACGTTTTGAGAAATTATTGTTCGCATATTGGTTTAGTCTCGACATACTGTGGTTGTATTTGATATAATTGACTAGTAAGTACCTATCACATATAAATTATGGCGTTGCCATTTTAGGGTTCTACAGTCAACAAAGAAACCTTTTAGTTTCACCATATCCGAACGTTCGTCTTCCAACGATACTTTAGGTGACCTAGAGGTGTTTTAGTACCTAGAGTGCTAGAGTCTAAGGACTAACAAGTTAAAGCGTTCAAAATACCTCAGCGTCTAAAGACAAAAGTCTTTGATCGGTGCGTGTTGCCAGTGATGACATACGGAACCGAAACGTGGTCTTTTACTGTGGGCCGAATAAACAAGCTCAAAGTCACTCAGCGAGCAATGGAACGAGCTATGCTCGGAATTTCTCTACGTGATAAGGTCCGGAATGAGGAAATCCGTAGACGAACGAAGGTCACCGACATAGCTCGACGAGTTAGTGAGCTGAAGTGGCAATGGGCAGGCCACATCGCTCGAAGAACTGATAACCGGTGGGGAGTAAAGGTTCTCGAGTGGCGACCACGTACCGGGAAACGTCTACCAGGCCGTCCCCCTACTAGATGGACCGACGATCTGGTTAGTCTCAGGGAGACTCTGGATGCAGGTGGCTCGGGACCGGTCGATGTGGCGTGCCATGAGGGAGGCCTCTGTCCAGCAGTGGATGTTTCCCGACTGATGATGGTTATACAGTTATTAATCACGCCGACGAAGTGGCAGAAGAAAATTTTGAAAAATATATTGTTTAGGGTTGCTCTCATACGCATGAATGGGGATGACTTATTATTTTCGCGTCTACCCCATCGTGTGAAGTATCATTTAGTAGGTCTTTCAAAAATATTTTGTACGGCGATTCTACAGATTTATTATAGTATAGAAGAAGATAGAAGAAGAAGATATGACAAAACCAGGAGGACTTTGGAAATCCAAGCCAATTACCAGTCATGTAGATTATTAATAATTATATTGGCATGAAATACCTTTAAAGAAGGTTGCCGGTTGCCCAGTGGCCGGGTAGCTGGCAGGTACACTGCTGTAGATTGATCTCTCAGCGGTGTCTGGACCGCTGGATGTAGCAGCATTTGGAAAAACCACCGACATCTGAAATTTTATTAAGACGCAACGGAAGCAAACTCTCCGTAGAATAGTAGGTATTTCAATATGTTATTGCTGTCGCGATTCGGTACGCACACATACAGCCTTTCACATGCTTTCACTCACACAAATAACGCTGCATAACCTCCCAAAGTGGCCCCTGCCGCGCCGCGCATAGTCGCTACCCCTCCGCCTTGGCTAGAGTGTATTTTTCAAAATTATAATAAACATGACGTGAGCGTGCGTGCGTGCGTGAAGCGTCGGTGGCGCAGTGGATAAGGCGCGGACTCTCAATCTGAGGGCTCCGGGTTCGAATCCAGCCGTGTACCTATGAGTTGTTTTTCAATTCAAGTACATTATCCGATTGCTTAACGGTGAAAGAAAACATCGTGAGGAAACCTGCATGTCTTTGAACAGGCATGTGTAGTACGCCGATCCGCACTGGGCCCGCGTGGTGGACTATGGCCCATACACTCTCTGTAGGAGAGTAGGCCTGAGCCCCTCTAGTGGGGACATATATAGGCTGTTGATGATTGATGATGATGAGCGTGCGTCAACCCTTTTTTTACGTTTTGAGAAATTATTGTTCGCATATTGGTTTAGTCTCGACATACTGTGGTTGTATTTGATATAATTGACTAGTAAGTACCTATCACATATAAATTATGGCGTTGCCATTTTAGGGTTCTACAGTCAACAAAGAAACCTTTTAGTTTCACCATATCCGAACGTTCGTCTTCCAACGATACTTTAGGTGACCTAGAGGTGTTTTAGTACCTAGAGTGCTAGAGTCTAAGGACTAACAAGTTAAAGCGTTCAAAATACCTCAGCGTCTAAAGACAAAAGTCTTTGATCAGTGCGTGTTGCCAGTGATGACATACGGAACCGAAACGTGGTCTTTTACTGTGGGCCGAATAAACAAGCTCAAAGTCACTCAGCGAGCAATGGAACGAGCTATGCTCGGAATTTCTCTACGTGATAAGGTCCGGAATGAGGAAATCCGTAGACGAACGAAGGTCACCGACATAGCTCGACGAGTTAGTGAGCTGAAGTGGCAATGGGCAGGCCACATCGCTCGAAGAACCGATAACCGGTGGGGAGTAAAGGTTCTCGAGTGGCGACCACGTACCGGGAAACGTCTACCAGGCCGTCCCCCTACTAGATGGACCGACGATCTGGTTAGTCTCAGGGAGTCTCTGGATGCAGGTGGCTCGGGACCGGTCGATGTGGCGTGCCATGAGGGAGGCCTCTGTCCAGCAGTGGATGTTTCCCGACTGATGATGGTTATACAGTTATTAATCACGCCGACGAAGTGGCAGAAGAAAATTTTGAAAAATATATTGTTTAGGGTTGCTCTCATACGCATGAATGGGGATGACTTATTATTTTCGCGTCTACCCCATCGTGTGAAGTATCATTTAGTAGGTCTTTCAAAAATATTTTGTACGTCGATTCTACAGATTTATTATAGTATAGAAGAAGATATGACAAAACCAGGAGGACTTTGGAAATCCAAGCCAATTACCAGTCATGTAGATTATTAATAATTATATTGGCATGAAATACCTTTAAAGAAGGTTGCCGGTTGCCCAGTGGCCGGGTAGCTGGCAGGTACACTGCTGTAGATTGATCTCTCAGCGGTGTCTGGACCGCTGGATGTAGCAGCATTTGGAAAAACCACCGACATCTGAAATTTTATTAAGACGCAACGGAAGCAAACTCTCCGTAGAATAGTAGGTATTTCAATATGTTATTGCTGTCGCGATTCGGTACGCACACATACAGCCTTTCACATGCTTTCACTCACACAAATAACGCTGCATAACCTCCCAAAGTGGCCCCTGCCGCGCCGCGCATAGTCGCTACCCCTCCGCCTTGGCTAGAGTGTATTTTTCAAAATTATAATAAACATGACGTGAGCGTGCGTGCGTGCGTGAAGCGTCGGTGGCGCAGTGGATAAGGCGCGGACTCTCAATCTGAGGGTACCGGGTTCGAATCCAGCCGTGGACCTATGAGTTGTTTTTCAATTCAAGTACATTATCCGATTGCTTAACGGTGAAGGAAAACATCGTGAGGAAACCTGCATGTCTTTGAACAGGCATGTGTAGTACGCCGATCCGCACTGGGCCCGCGTGGTGGACTATGGCCCATACACTCTCTGTAGGAGAGTAGGCCTGAGCCCCTCTAGTGGGGACATATATAGGCTGTTGATGATTGATGATGATGAGCGTGCGTCAACCCTTTTTTTACGTTTTGAGAAATTATTGTTCGCATATTGGTTTAGTCTCGACATACTGTGGTTGTATTTGATATAATTGACTAGTAAGTACCTATCACATATAAATTATGGCGTTGCCATTTTAGGGTTCTACCGTCAACAAAGAAACCTTTTAGTTTCACCATATCCGAACGTTCGTCTTCCAACGATACTTTAGGTGACCTAGAGGTGTTTTAGTACCTAGAGTGCTAGAGTCTAAGGACTAACAAGTTAAAGCGTTCAAAATACCTCAGCGTCTAAAGACAAAAGTCTTTGATCAGTGCGTGTTGCCAGTGATGACATACGGAACCGAAACGTGGTCTTTTACTGTGGGCCGAATAAACAAGCTCAAAGTCACTCAGCGAGCAATGGAACGAGCTATGCTCGGAATTTCTGATGAAAATGATAAGGAAATGATAAGGTCCGGAATGAGGAAATCCGTAGACGAACGAAGGTCACCGACATAGCTCGACGAGTTAGTGAGCTGAAGTGGCAATGGGCAGGCCACATCGCTCGAAGAACCGATAACCGGTGGGGAGTAAAGGTTCTCGAGTGGCGACCACGTACCGGGAAACGTCTACCAGGCCGTCCCCCTACTAGATGGACCGACGATCTGGTTAGAGTCTCAGGGAGTCGCTGGATGCAGGTGGCTCGGGACCGATCGATGTGGCGTGCCATGAGGGAGGCCTCTGTCCAGCAGTGGATGTTGACTGATGATGAATAATAAAAAAGTTATAAATAAACGTTTGTCCATGCAATAAATGTTATGTTTTTTCGGTGTTTTTTCTGTTTAGATATTTTACAGTGGTACGGAACCCTTTGTATGCAAGTCCGACTCGAACTTTAACATTTTAAAAAATATTTGAAAAATAAGTCACTTATTCATAAAAAATCATATTTAATTATTCACACGTAACAAAACTTGAAATCATTTTAATTTTAGTGTTTACCGCAAAAACTCTAAGAATTTCAGGGAAATATATTCTGTTCTAGAGATAATATAAATTTCCTTAGAATGATTTGTCTTTGTATTTGTTTATTTAGATCAATCTAAACATTAAAACTAACAGGTAAAACCATTACAGGTCGATAAAGAGGTAACTATCGATATATTTTTCCCACCACAATTAGTCGAAAAAATCGATAAAGCTTATTGACATCACTAATGCATGCTGACTTTATTATTATACATATAATACACAGTATATAGTTGTGATATAGTGTACCCTGCCTCCCGAACCGAACTGTGCGAGAAGGACAGTTGAAGCTTTTTTGGTATTTGCCTAGTTTTGCTGTGAAATTAAGGGTTTGGGATAAAGCTATTTTCTCAACGAAACGTTAGCCAAATTCAATCATTTTGATCTTATTCTCTTTATCAAAGAATAATCTAGGTCCGTTGGTTTTGCTTTTTCTGAAAATGTTACGTTTACTCTAAATAATGAGTACCATAACTTGAAAGAAATTTTTTATGAAATTTTGAGGTGCCTATAATTCTAATTGTAGACAAAATATTGAAAAAAAAAAAATTAAAAATTTTGAAAATACCCGCGACATGTGTAATCGTTGTAATCGGAAAAGAGTAAAATAATTTTTTGAGAAACCCCCGACTAAATGGAAGTAAGTAACTAGATAAAAAGAAGCTTACATATTATTACAATAATAAGTCCGAAAAAATCCGTCGGGGCTGCCATTCCCGTTCCTGAAGGAACTAAAATTTGCAGTTTTATAAATTATGTCACTAGTTGAAATTACGTTGGGTACCTAAATTTTTTTTATGTAGTCTTGAATTGATACCGCCTTATTAACCATCTCCATTTTCTAATGGCTACACACTTGGACATAACGGACTAAACCGGACTTACATACTTACAATCCGGTACCTACATATGTACCGGATTCGATTCCCAGCATCTTTCGGTACTCGGTTTGGTTGGTGGTATAAGTATAGGTGGCATTTTATATGTCTGCCTGGCTAGCTACCACCATGTTACTTAAATCTGCCGCCCAACAGCAGCGTTAATAGCACTGTTGTGTTCCGGTATGAAAGTTAAAAGTTAACATAGCTAGCGCCTCATTACATTGAGGATTCTGGGTGCGCACACTTACCATCCAATGAATTAAATGAAGGCCAAGTGCAAACCCCTCATACATTTAAAAATGACTGCACCTATACCTTCCTTCAGGAACGGGAATGGCATACCCCAACGGATTTTTTCTGACTTATTATTGTAATAATATGTAAGCTTCTTTTTATCTAGTTACTTACTTCCATTTAGTCGAGTTTTTTTTACTCTTTTCCGATTACAACGATTACATTTGTCGCAGGTATTTTCAAAATTTTTAATTTTATTTTTTATTTTAAGCTTTTTAGAGAATTCATATATTGTAGTCTAAATATCGTGACGTGTGAAGTATCATGTAATGACAAACAATATGTGCAATTGTATTAAAAATCAAAGGTTTCCCTATCTGACGGAGTTTTTTAAATGTATAATTTCGATTATCAGGAGTTCATGTACACTTCACAAAGTTCCCCTCAAAGTTATTCTGCTCAATCATCAGACCCTCAAAAGTTCATGTGCAGGTTCTGCTCACCAAACACTCTCAAAAGAGCCCAAACACGGCCTAGTAGCTATAAGCCTTCGCAAAGTTCTCTGTCCCTCATTTTAATGACTGAAAATCTTGATTGCAGCGCCCCCTGGTGAGCTAGCGCCATACCACCTATCTAAGAACCATCGCTGACCTACCAGCAACCCTTTACAAAAAACCGTATGTAAATCGGTCAATCCGTTCTGGAGATAAGTGGCAACATTGGTTTGTATGTACAAACAAACACACAAACAAACAAACATCCTCTCACCCTAAACGCATATACTGTCTCCGTTCCATCACGGGTAAAAAAGCAAAACCAACGGACTTCGTTTTCGGTAAGATCTTGCATGTGTCCAAAAATCGTCACAAATAATAATAATAATATTTATTTATTTCTCTACACAGAAAGTTCCTATTATTCACTTTTTACGGTGCTATATACTGTCTATGAGAGACTGGTGCCTGAAATAGGTGTGACCCTGTGTTACAGGTCGCCAGGCTCTCAGGTCAGGTCACAAATGGTGGAGGTTTAGGGGTAGCAAATAGCTATGCCTTTTTACCCGCGACGGAACGGAGACAGTATATGCGTTTAGGGTGAGAGGATGTTTATTTGTTTGTGTGTAACTTAATCTTGTAATAATACTAGAATATTAAGACTTATGTAGGTAACAATAATGAAATATTTAGGTTCAATAATGTACATTCGGGCACTCTTGGTAGTAATAAATGATTCTAGATGCTACAGATTATATGGGAAATTATATAGTGTAGAAGTATAGTAGTTTGATCTTAATGGTCAAAAGAGATTTTTTTATGTAAAAGTATTATGTAAACGTATTATGTAAACGAAAAATTTTACTAGATAAATTGTTATTTCAAAAAAATATTTTATACGTTACGTTAATATGTTTTATTTTAACTTTACATCATGTTTAGCTCTGTTTTCTTATAATAAAATAAATTGCTAGTTATTTTATTTTTTTAACCGAGAGGTGTAGTGTGTCAATAACTGATTTACTCTAAGGTTGCATAGTGTCACTGCACTACATCTCCATTCTAACAATGTTCAGCGAACAATGTCACCGTCTAGTTAAAATTAGCCTAATACGATATAGTCTAGATAATCATTTGTATTTAAGAACAAGCAATCCAACGTTTCATTTGTCTCTCCTCCAACCACCACCACATTACAATAGAAATCAAAAGCACTTACCAGCCATTATCCAGTTCGCCAAGGTCATCTCCCATCTTCATCAGCAGACATTGCTCCAGGACAGAGTTGGCCATTCCATGGTCCGTTAAAGCGCCGCTCACTGCTCGTATGCTGATCACCATTTTCACACCAAAATATCATTATTTTGATTTTCGTGTCTTCTCATTCTGACATTTTATTTTCTAATCCCTTTTTAAAACCAAAATCCTCTCTTCTAAACTCTAACGTCAGTCCACCATTAGCAGCCACATGGCAGGATTTAATTTAATTTGACTATATACTTATGTGACTACAGCAATATTTTTAAATCCTTTTACTTTCTTTTCACCGTAGAGTAGGACAATAAGGTTCTCATTACTGTCAGTATTAGTCTAACGGATTTAGAAGTATTGACCATTCTTAATATGCTTAAGTTGATTTAATTCTACAAAAGATTACCGTCGTAACTGGACATGTTTTGACCGATTAGTTGTAAAAGCAGGCTCAGCCAATCAGAGCTTGTTATTTTGTAACGTATCAGACTTGAAAAATATGAAATACGAACCGTGTTGGGCGTAGATAAGTATGTTATTATGACTAGGTAGATGCGACTCACTATAGATAAGTATAATATATCGTGTGAAAGATTCGCTTCTCAATGATAGATGATGATATGGTTCGAATTTCTCGAAACTCAGCGACAGAAGGAGGTACGGGAAGGGGGGGGGGGGGCATGGTCATACTGGCGCCTTTTTTAAACCGTTTCAGTATAAAGGGATCTACATAACATGTTCTGAAGCTTCTTTTTAACCAGATAATTAAATAGAAATCGAAAAGACTTGTTTCATCTATAGAAAAAGTTATACAATATTACAAACAAAACAAAAGTTTGCTGTATATAAAACATTTTTTATTTACTTAACTTGTTGTGCATGTCACACATTTATTACCATAAATCACAGTTTGCTGATTTGTTGAACATTTTTGTTTCTGAACTTACTATGCCTGATAACATATTCTTTAGCTTGGATCATTATGGAATCGCATTGGTCAAATTCCTTACTCTTTCCAGACAATATTAAGTTTACTTCTGTGCACCAATTATCAATATGGAAATTTACTACTCTGTTGAGCAGAAATTCAATTACTTTTTGCCGATGTTCCACAAAAGTTATAAGTTCAAAGCTCAAAATGCATGTCGCCACAAATTTTATATAGTTCCGAATGCCTTCCTTGTGCGAAATTGTTTGATTAAATATGTTCCCGATTAACAACAAACCATAGTTAGTCTTTACTGGGTGAATGTTAGGGCTGACTTTTCTTCATATATTCTCAGTTTTGTATATTTATTATATTCTTCCTCACCTTCACTTTCTAAGTCATGTTTACATGTTTGACGATTTTTTGGATACCTTTTTTAAGTATTTTTATCAACCACCCACTACAAAGGCTGAAGCTGCACTTTTTTAAAAGCTTTTTTCCACGTCATTTCACTCTCGGCTTTCAGTCAATTCGTTGGCGTCAATTATGTCGATATTTAAATGCTCCGCGTCCAGCTCAACAATTTTTGGTAGCCGAGTATTGACTTGATATGTTAATAAAAAACTTGAGAGGTGTCAAGGAACACCCGGATGGAACGAAGTTCCTTTCGATTAATTAGTGAAGGAATTGTAATAAAACTTTACAAATTTTCAATAAGGTTAGAATGGATTTTTAACATTATATTTTAAATATGGTTTTGTAGGTTTTTTCATCAGATTTTTTATGTACGTGATACGTTTTGTTTTTACCCGCGACGGAACGGAGACAGTGTATGCGTTTAGGGTGAGAGGATGTTTGTTTGTGTGTTTGTTTGTGTGTTTGTTTGTGTGTTTGTTTGTGTGTTTGTGTGTACATACAAACCAATGTTGACACTTATCTCCAGAACGGTTTGACCGATTTACATGCGGTTTTTTGTAAAGGGTTGCTGATACGTCAGCGATGGTTCTTAGATAGGTGGTATGGCGCTAGCTCACCAGGGGGCGCTGCAATCAAGATTTTAACTCATTAAAATGAGGGACAGAGAACTTTGCGAAGGCTTATAGCTACTAGGCCGTGTTTGGGCTCTTTTGAAAGGGTTTGGTGAGCAGAACCTGCACATGAACTTTTGAGGTTCTGATGATGGATCAGAACGACGTTGAAGGGAATCTTGCGAAGGCAAATACCTAGTAAGCCGAGTTTGGGCTCTTTTGAGAGTGTTTGGTGATCAGAACCTGCACATGTACTTTTGAGGGTCTGAACTCTGATGATGGATCAGAACAATGTTGAAGGGAACCTTGCGAAGGCAAATACCTAGTAAGCCGTGTTTGGGTTCTTTTGGGAGTGTTTGATGAGCAGAACCTGCACATGAACTTTTGAGGGTCTGATGATGGATCACAACGACTTTAAAGGGAACCTTGCGATGGCAAATACCTAGTAAGCTGTGTTTGGGTTCTTTTGGGAGTGTTTGATGAGCAGAACCTGCATATGAACTTTTGAGGGTCTGATGATGGATCAGAACGATGTTGAAGGGAACCTTGCGAACGCAAATACCTAGTAAGCCATGTTTGGGTTCTTTTGGGAGTGTTTGATAAGCAGAACCTGCACATGAACTTTTGAAGGTCTGATGATGGATCAGAACGACGTTGTAGGGAACCTTGCGAAGGCAAATACCTAGTAAGCCGTGTTTGGGCTCTTTTGAGAGTGTTTGGAGAGCAGAACCTGCACATGAACTTTTAAGGATCTGATGATTGAGCAGAATAACTTTGAGGGGAACTTTGTGAAGGAACATGGCGAATAAACTGTGCCTGAGCTCTTTATAGAGTATTTGGTGATTAGCATCTGTACATGAACTCCTGATAATCGAAATTATACATTTAAAAAACTCCGTCAGATAGGGAAACCTTTGATTTTTAATACAATTGCACATATTGTTTGTCATGACATGATACTTCACTTATCACGATATTTAGACTACAACATATGAATTCTCTAAAAAGCTTAAAATAAAAAATAAAATTAAAAATTTTGAAAATACCCGCGACAAATGTAAATGTTGTAATGGGAAAAGGGTTAAATAATTTTTTGATAAACCCTTGACTAAATGGAAGTAAGTAACTAGATAAAAAGATGCTTACATATTATTACAATAATAAGTCCGAAAAAATCCGTCGGGGGCTGCCATTGCCTAATCAGTTCCTGTTTCCAATCCGTTTCCACAAAAATGTAGGAGTAATAAAATAATTTTTTATGTGTATATATGTATAGGTGCAGTCATTTTTTAAATGTATGATGGGTTTGCACTTGGCCTTCATTTCATTCATTGAATGGTAAGTGCCAGAATCCTCAATGTAATGAGGCGCTAGCTATGTTACCTTTCATACCGGAACACAACAGTGCTATTAACACTGCTGTTGGTCGGCAGACTTAAGTAACATGGTGGTAGCTAGCCAGGCAGACATAGAAAATGCCACCTATACCTATACCACCAACTATACAACCAACGACCATAGAATTTTCATTAAACGTACAGCCTGCAGCTACACTACCTATTAAGCCCACTAAGAAATATAATTTTCATAAAGGGGACTATTTATCCATCTGTGAAGATTTGGCCGCTATCGACTGGGAGGAGACACTCTATAACCTAAGCCCTGAGGAAGCCCTTGATAGATTCTACGACATTCTCTATGAAGTAATCGACAACTACGTCCCTCTTAAAAGAATGAAATCCAATAGGTACCCCACTTGGTTCTCTCGACCTCTTATAACTACCCTTAAACGTAAACTCAAAGTGTGGACCAAATGGAAAACCTATAGTTCATTAGCTGACTATAATGAGTTCTCGTTTCTACGCGCTAGGTGTAAAAGGTTAATAGTAGTTTGCTTAATGATTATCTAATATTTATTCAAAACTCTCTTAAAGAAAACCCAAAACTGTTTTGGCAATACACGTCAAACTTACAATGCAACACAAGCGGTTATCCTGCAAGCATGTCATACGGTCAGCAATCATCTAAAGATCCTAACGTAATATGTGAGATGTTTTCTTCTTTTTTAAGTTCCGTTTTTGAACCGCATTCAACGGTTAATGATAAAGAACTATTGTCCATTGCGCCCCAATCTTTGTCTCCTCTGATCACTACCATCATTTTGAATGAATCTGAAGTGAGTAACTGTTTGAGATTAATGGATAAAAACAAGGGGCCTGGCCCTGACAAAATAAGTCCTCTGTTCATTAACCGCACATATAAAGTCATAGCCAAGCCACTTACATTATTGTATAACAAGTTTCTTTGTACAGGAATCTTTCCTGATCGTTGGAAAATGGCATATATTACTCCTTTACACAAATCTGGTTCGAAAAAGAAGGTAGAAAATTATCGACCAATTTCACTCTTATCCTGCTTCCCTAAAATCTTTGAAAGGTTGATTCACAATAATATATATCCTCTGCTAGATAGTTGTATTCTTCAGGAGCAGCACGGTTTTGTTAAAAATAAGTCAACAATAACTAATCTTCTAGTTTATTCAAATTTTATTTTTGAGAGTCTAGATAAAAGATACCAAATCGATGCTGTTTATACCGATTTCCGAAAGGCGTTTGATAAGGTGGATCATTCAATATTATTGAGGAAATTAGCTTATTTAGGAATCAAAGGAAATATGTTACTTTTATTAAAGTCTTATTTATTAAACAGAACTCAAGCTGTTGTAATAAATGGACATATGTCAAGCCCTGCTACTATCACTTCTGGCGTGCCTCAAGGCTCGATCCTCGGACCTTTGCTATATGTTATTTTCATCAATGACATCGCAAAATGTTTCCGTCATTGTAATTTTCTTTTATATGCCGATGACTTAAAAATATATCGCATAACCACAGATGTTAATGATTGTATGAAACTTCAGGAGGACCTTAATAGACTAGATATATACTGTAAAGAAAATAAAATATCATTAGCATACGATAAATGTCAACATATATCGTTTTCTAACAAAAAAAAACAAATTTTATATAACTTTAGCATTGGCAACAATGTACTTTCTACTGTTGGGGTAATAAAAGACCTAGGTGTGCAATTCGACTCAAAACTCAAATTTGATTATCATGTAGAATATATGTGTAAGCGTGCAATGAAAATGTTAGGTTTTTTCTTCCGCAATACAAGAAAATTCAAGAATCGATCGGCCTGCCTTACCCTCTATAGGTCATTGGTGCGCTCGCAGCTAGAATATGCCTCTTGTATTTGGAATCCTCACTATGCTATTTACTCCACTAAGATTGAAATGATCCATAAAAAATTTCTCAGAAAATTCCACAGAAGATTAACTTCACGCTATCTCTCTTACCAAAATCTTCTTTTAGAATACCAACTATTAAATATGAGTAAAAGGCGAATCCTCTCTGATATTAAAACTTTACGTAACATTTGTAAAAGTAATTATAACTGTCCAGTATTAGTAGAAAATATTAAATACAATGCACCCAGAAAATCGCTCAGATCACCTCACACGTTTGTAACACCAGACATAGCTACTAACTTTGGAGCGCGTGCCCCCCTTTACCGAATGTGTCACACCTTCAACAGTAGCTTTAATGATGTAGACATCTTCCACGAATCTCGTGGAAGTTTTCACCGGAAACTGCTCAACATACTAGTCAGTTCTTAATCCCACAACCTTCTTCAAACTGTTGATACAAATCTCTGCCACATGCTCTTTAATATTTATCATTATCAATATTCATGTTTCATATATAAACTTACTAAAAGACTTCCGCACTACCGTATCCACTTATCTATTTATTTATTTATATAATCAGTACTCAAACCGTATTTATATTTGTTTATCTGAACGTGCTGCTTGCTGAGTTAATATCAAAGAGACTTAGTTAATATTGTAAAACTTTTATCTTGCCCTTGCATAATTTAAATGTATATATAAACCTTCGCGAGAATGTTTTTGGCGGCAGATTTATTTATTTTGTATAATTTAATTTATTTAAGTTCAAAATAATCTGTCCACTGTTATTTCTCCAAAACTGAAAATAAAATAAAATAAAATAAATAACTAAACCGAGTACCGAGAGATACTGGGAATCGAATCCAGTTCCTACATATTGTAAGTCCGGTTTAGTCCGTTAAGTCCAAATGTGTAGCCATTAGAAAATGGAGATGGTTAATAAGGCGGTATCAATTCAAGACTACATTAAAAAAAATAGGTACCCAACGTAATTTCAACTAGTGACATATTTATAAAACTGCAAATTTTAGTTCCTTCAGGAACGGGAATGGCAGCCCCCGACGGATTTTTTCGGACTTATTATTGTAATGATATGTAAGCTTCTTTTTATCTAGTTACTTACTTCCATTTAGTCGAGGGTTTATCAAAAAATTATTGAACCCTTTTCCCATTACAACATTTACATTTGTCGCGGGTATTTTCAAAATTTTTAATTTTTTTTAGCGACATCTGACATTGAGTAGCGGCAACTAATCAGAGCCATCTGTCGTCACATAGCTGTACTGTTGGTATCGTCTTACTACTACGTACGTCGTACTAACAGATGACGCTAACTTACTATAGCAAAAAGTGTCGTGACAACTTTTCTTAAGAATTTTTTCCGTCTAGCCCCCTTTCACAACGCGCCATAAGGAACTTCGTTCCAAAAATTTAAAGATTGGAGGCAGTATGTGTTGTCGGCCTCACAATTTTCACCTACTGATTTCGGCGACACGACGTTGTTTACAATGAGGACATTGTATGACTAGTCTAGTCAACAAGTTCAAAAACGTGAAAAATAGAGATAAAGGTCCTAAAAATATGAGCGATGGCTCATTCGATTCGGAATCACCTCTAGAAAAATGTTTTTGAAGGATTTTGGTGCAGGTTAAAAATTGCAATTGTTATTAACAAAATAAGATTTAAAAAAAATGATATTTCGTTTTTTGTTAATAACTCGAAAAATATTAACATTTAAGCAATTTTGAAAAAAGCTCGTTAAAGAGGAGGAAATTTCCAATAAAAATGTCCTAACTCCCGGAATTCTATCTCCATTATTTATAATTTTAATTAGACGTTGAAAATAGGGCTCCGCGCGGCAGTTACGGCATGCGCGCGCCGCCGCTAAAGAGAGTTCAGCAATAAAAATAATTTTTTTATAACATAAAATGTGATTTTAAAAATTTGACAAAATTCTAGTATCTTCTTAACACTTGAAAGAATCGAGCCCTGAAGAAAAAAAAGTTTAATCACCATTTTTCAAAAAGTTATTCAATTGTTAACTAACCAATTTTTTCCCAATCTCCATTGGCATAAACAATGTGATGAAAGGTATAAATAATTGGCCTATAAATTATAAACTTCGTGGAGCCCTTTTGACATATGTACTTTATAAGATCCTGCGGTTTATTTTCATTAAAGTTTATTAATTTGTTAATTATGATTTTTTATAACTATTGAAAAATTAAAAATCTAAAAAATGTTGATAAAAAATGTTTTTTCAATTAATGTTTAGCTATGCCTGTTTTCACATTGAACAATGACAGTAATTAACATAGGTCATGAATTTTTTACGTAATTTGTTTATAAAATTGTTATAAACAAATAGAGAAATTCAATATTTAAAAAAAAAATTTTTTGCTATTTTGTTGTTTACAAAAAATTATGATTTTTTAAAAAAAAATTTCTTAATTTTAATTTTTAATTGTTTAAAAACGATTTTTTTATATTTCGATTGTTTAAATAATTAGTTAAGAAAAAATTTTTCTTTTAAAAATCATAATTTACACCTTTAAATAGTTTGGCATAAAAAAATTTTTTTTTTCTTAATTATTTAATTGTTTATTAGTTTAACAATTTGTTATAAACAAATATTGACCAACGTTATATTTTTTTTCTGAAGCAGAAAAACACTGTGCACACTTTGCACTTTATTATACGAGGGGCATACCGAAAAGATCGGTAATCGAGTACTTTCGATTTAATTAGATTAAAAACTCTTTTTGATGAATAAACACTGGTTAGTTGAAAATCGAATACAATTGACAGAATTAAAAAAAATTTTTTTTTTAAAGAACAATATCAGTTTGAAATTGATAGGTCGATAAAAAAATGGAGCTTACAAGAGAAAGTTTCCGTGCCATAATTTTTTACAACTTTCGACGAGGATTATCTCAGGGACAATGTCTCGCTGAGCTTATATCTATATACAAGAGTGAAGCGCCTAGCCAGACGACAATATATCGCTGGTATTCTGAATTCCGGCGTGGACGTGCTTCTCTTGGCACCGTACCTTCCACAGGCCGGCCAAAAACAGCGGTTACACCAGAAAATGTCGCTGTTGTGCGCCGAATGATACAGGATGACCGACATATTACATATGAGCAGATTCGGGCTACTTTAGGGATAGGTATGACTGCGATACAAACTGTTTTACATGGTGAACTGGGAGTGAGAAAGCTAGTTTCCCGCTGGGTGCCCCATAATTTGTCCGAAGAGCAAAAGGCGGCTCGTGTCAATTGGTGCCGGTCTACTCTGCACGCTTCAACGGAGGAAAGTCAAAAGCAGTTTATAACATTGTCTCTGGTGATGAATCATGGATCTATTCATATGAGCCAGAAAGAAAGCATCAGTCGGCTGTCTGGGTCTTCGCAGGTGAGATCAAGCCAACAAAAGTTGTCCGCTCTCGCAGCGTATCGAAGAAAATGGTCGCTTCGTTTGTCGCGAAAACAGGACATGTAGTCACAGTTCCCTTAGAGGAACGGAGAACGGTTACCGCTGATTGGTATACAACGGTTTGTTTGCCACAGATGATATCCGAACTCCGTAGAGGTAACCCGAAACGACGCATAATCCTCCATCACGATAATGCGAGCTCTCACACCGCTCAGAAAACAAGCGAGTTTTTGAAGCAGGAAAACGTTGAATTAATGGATCATCCTCCATACAGCCCTGATCTGAGTCCCAATGATTACTTTACATTCCCTAGAATCAAAGATTTATTGCGTGGTCAGCGGTTTCAAGGTCCAGAAGAAGCAGTGGAAGCATACAAATCGACGATTTTGACCATGTCAACTTCGGACTGGAATTGCTGCTATAATAATTGGTTCGAACGAATGCAAAAGTGCATTAACTGCAACGGAGAATACTTCGAAAAGCAATAAAAATAAATTAACGTTATATTTTTTTTCTGAAGCAGAAAAACACTGTGCACACTTTGCACTTTATTATATATAGCTATTTTTATAATTTTTTCCTGCTGCATTTTAATTTTTAATTGTTTAAAAACGATTTTTTTATATTTCGATTGTTTAAATAATTAGTTAAGAAAAAATTTTTCTTTTAAAAATCATAATTTACACCTTTAAATAGTTTGGCATAAAAACATTTTTTTTTCTTAATTATTTAATTGTTTATTAGTTTAACAATTTGTTATAAACAATTATTGACCAACGTTATATTTTTTTTCTGAAGCAGAAAAACACTGTGCACACTTTGCACTTTATTATATATAGCTATTTTTATAATTTTTTCCTGCTTCAGAAAAAAAATATAACGTTGGTCAATATTTGTTTATAACAAATTGTTAAACTAATAAACAATTAAATAATTAAGAAAAAAAATTTTTTTTATGCCAAACTATTTAAAGGTGTAAATTATGATTTTTAAAAGAAATTTTTTTTCTTAACTAATTATTTAAACAATCGAAATATAAAAAAATCGTTTTTAAACAATTAAAAATTAAAAGTAAGAAATTTTTTTTTAAAAAATCATAATTTTTTGTAAACAACAAAATAGCAAAAAAAATTTTTAAAAAATATTGAATTTCTCTATTTGTTTATAACAATTTTATAAACAAATTACGTAAAAAATTCATGACCTATGTTAATTACTGTCATTGTTTAATGTGAAAACAGGCATAGCTAAACATTAATTGAAAAAACATTTTTTATCAACATTTTTTAGATTTTTAATTTTTCAATAGTTATAAAAAATCATAATTAACAAATTAATAAACTTTAATGAAAATAAACCGCAGGATCTTATAAAGTACATATGTCAAAAGGGCTCCACGAAGTTTAAAATTTATAGGCCAATTATTTATACCTTTCATCCCATTGTTTATGCCAATGGAGATTGGGAAAAAATTGGTTAGTTAACAATTGAATAACTTTTTGAAAAATGGTGATTAAACTTTTTTTTCTTCAGGGCTCGATTCTTTCAAGTGTTAAGAAGATACTAGAATTTTGTCAAATTTTTAAAATCACATTTTATGTTATAAAAAAATTATTTTTATTGCTGAACTCTCTTTAGCGGCGGCGCGCGCATGCCGTAACTGCCGCGCGGAGCCCTATTTTCAACGTCTAATTAAAATTATAAATAATGGAGATAGAATTCCGGGAGTTAGGACATTTTTATTGGAAATTTCCTCCTCTTTAACGAGCTTTTTTCAAAATTGCTTAAATGTTAATATGTTTCGAGTTATTAACAAAAAACGAAATATCATTTTTTTAAATCTTATTTTGTTAATAACAATTGCAATTTTTAACCTGCACCAAAATCCTTCAAAAACATTTTTCTAGAGGTGATTCCGAATCGAATGAGCCATCGCTCATATTTTTAGGACCTTTATCTCTATTTTTCACGTTTTTGAATTTGTTGACTAGACTAGACGTTTCAAAAGAAACCGCACTAGGCATTACATTCCTTCCAGCATGGGATCTGATGGCTCCAAAAAAGTTTTCTAGTTGATCTTGATTAAAATTTCGCAGAAGAAGGGAATTTAATCCAACTGTTCTCCAAAAAATCGAGATGTTTAAAATATATCTTATGGTTTTCATCCAGCTAGTAATTGACGGAACGGTACCCCTACTTCATTGTATTGAGTATAGTTAAACGTTTTGTCACAATTTGGTATGAGGTGATTTTGGTGTGACCGCAGATCTGTAAATGTTTCCTCTTATGGCTTGGCTAAAGTTTCCGTTGACAGAATCAAATAGATCGTCAAAAACATGACAGCTTCTGCCGTGTGCATTCTGATGGCATTAACCCCGCATCTGAAATCAGAAACATTTCATTTCTATAAAACTGCAAGAAATACCTTTAAAATGAAAGCAACTTTTACGGACTAATAGGGAAAATACTATACATGAGAGAAAAAAGAGGTAAAATAATTTTCTTATTTGTTCCCGACTATGGCGAATTTTAGCAACCTTTGTATGTATACATGTGTTCCCTCATATCTGCACATATAACCACTCGTTGTTTTCTGACAAATGAGGTCTTCAATGGTACATTGGGGGCGTCCATAAATTACGTGAGGTGTTTTTTAAATTTTATGTCCCTCCCTCCCCCCTTGGTGAGATGTCGTGAGGTTTTATTCAACCCCCTCCCCCGTCCCCCAATCTCACGTGAGATTTTTCAGAATGTGGGTTTATTAATATTAACTTAGTGTAGTGTTACTTTATTGATAAAAAAATTTTGGTGAGCACAGAAATGTCTTCACGGAAAAGAAGTGCTGTTTGGTACCACTTTGCAGAAGTGGATCCAAAAAAGGCGAAATGTACATATTGTTCAAATATCCTTGTTATTACCGGTGGTAACGTCGGTAATTTGAATAGACATTTAAAAACTAAACATCAGACAGTCTAGTTTTAATCAGAAAAAAAATTGCGTGATATTTGTCCAGACCCCCCCCCCCCCCCCCCCCCCCCCTCTCTCCCCAACGTGAGATTAGATGATATTTGACTCGACCCCCTCCCCCCCTTAATCATCTCACGTAATTTATGGACGCCCCCATTCCAAAAATAAATAGAGTACATAAAAGCATGTATAAACGAAACCCCAGAGAAATAAATTTCATTTGTATACTGCGTCTAATGATTTTTTGCAGTAGTCGGGTTTCAGTTAATAACTTTGTACTCATTAAGTATTTTGGTTAACTGTGTCCCCGCGTCTCAGGATAACAAACTATTCTAAACTGAGTAAAAGATTAACAAGATTAACAACAATAAAATGTACGCGGCGGAAATACCGACCCACGCCGTCACAGCCGCGGAATTTTGTGCCACCGTACATTAAGTACTTGGCGTGTAATTATTTGGCTGTACAAACTTTGACTGTTTAATACATGTTCGTAAAAATATTGGACACCAATTCCTGGGCTGTATAAGACGGGTTGAACATTATTGAATCGTGTTGATAATTCAACGCCATATATTTTACAGGCATTTTTTGCACATCAGCGGAATTAATGTACAAAATTGTCATTGTTCGCCTTGGCTGAACATTCTTTGGCACAAATTTCCATGTACAGGAGTTCCACGCGTGTGTCTATCCCAGGTCGTCTAATATTAGCCTGAAACAATAAATGTACGCCGCGGAAATTCTGACCCGCGCCGACACAGCCTGATACTTCATGACGGTACACAAAGTACGCCGTGTGTAATTCCTGGCTGTATTTTTCTTTGGATGAAAAAAGTTTGGCTGAGAAATCCGTTCACCCTTTACTACAATATGATTTACTAGTCGTGTGAATTTACACCACTGAGCAAGTAAATCATTACGTTTTCATTTACACAGATTTACACCATGTATTAGTGATTATATGCTCCTATAGCCACTGAGCAAGTAAACTCCTAGCTCCTACAGTAGAAGTAGTTTAATTCTCCCGAATGGGAAGGCAATGGACAAAGCGATACAGCCTACTCTGAACATATCTTTTCTTCAGTTTTCTAAATAAAATGTATAATGTGTACATTTTATCGCTTGTTTTGACGATTCTTGACGAGAATTTCAAAGGCCAGCCTTGGTTTCAACATAATTCGAAAGAATCCAGATGCCGAATGTACTCGACATGGTAAACCCTCGCAATTTTGCGTAATTGATACTATAACACCGTCCATGACACTTTTTGCTCTATATCACATCATTATAACACAAAAAACACACATAACAGTATTATTAATGAATTACTAAAATTGCAATGAATCACCATTTTCCAAGTTCGCGCCAAGAATCCTGTATGTAACATTATATACTTACCTCTTCTTTTATTTTTATGGTGTGGGTACATGGATGTTGGGAGAAAAGAAGTGACAGGATTAATCTATGAGATAAAAGACATGCAGCAATACACTCGAGTACATAAAATTAGACAGGACACTCATCACGAAGAGGATAGGTAGATTGTCCTCTCTTTTCACACTCGTCAGTCCTTATGTGATTTTCGAGAACCTTCCGCGCTATCCATTTGTTGCTACTCGACGCGAAGGAGATATTAGACACGCCTCATTCTTTCACACTTATTCGAGAACTTTCCATGCTACTCGACAAGAAGGAGATAAGCGTCCTGAAGCGTTACTGACCCGCGAGAAAGCAACATAAAGTTGGCCGTGTGAAAAGCAACCAGATCTCAGGTCTACACCGAAAGCTTTTAGTGTCTGTCCCTGCGACTTATTTATTGTCATTGTAAAGCAAATTGTCACAGGGAACTGTGTGCGTTTAAACTCAAATGGGAAATTGTTGGGAATGAGTGGAAAACGTGGTATAAATACAGTTTCGCCTTCACCACACCCAGTTCCAATTTCAGCTTCGATAATATTTATCTGCAAAGCACTTATTTTAAGTCGGGTTTAAGCTTGTAAGTATTGAAAATTAGGCCTAAACTGTTTCCGCCTTGACCGCGTGGAGGTACTTCCAGCTTATGTTATTTAGTATATAGGTACATGTAAATGCTTCTCAGGAAAAACTATTTTAGATTTTTCTTTAGCCGGTCTGTTATGCTTCCACATCAAGTATTCCAGATCTTCGATTTTACACCTACAGAAAGTGCTCAGCACGCACTTTTCTTAAGGCGCTATTTTCATATCTCTCATAATATAACTGCTTAGGTTCCACGTCAGGTATTCCGATCTTCAAAAGATGCCCAGACTCAATAGCTATACATTTAAAAAAGTTTCATTCAAATCCGTTTAGTAGTTCCGGAGATTAGCGTGTACAAACATACAGAAAAAAATTGAAAAATCGTAGATTCCTATTCTGTTACTATTTTTACTCGAAAATATACTCAATGTACAGACACACTGGTTTTACTGTTCTATTATACATCTATATTGATGACTGATACTGACTTTACGACCGTCATCCACTTCAAGTCCTTTTTGACGACACATTACAACACAATGATGTGTGGGTCGCCAGCTTCCTCATAGAGCTATGAGAATTCTACGCATGCCAAATTTTAAAACAATTTAGGAGCAATCAAACTTTGGCATTCATAATTTAGCAGCAACCATAACTCAGTTACAGCGAGTTGTTTTTAGTGTGTCACATTGTGTGTGACACATTCCAGGAAGGTAAACCAGTGAGGTTAGGGCTTTAGACTATAGTCAGGCATTTAAAGGACAATTAGAGCAATGAGAGCCCAAAAAATTAACGATCACATTGATAAACTGTTGGATCTCCGAACGAAATACCGTGTGTAAGCTGGCGACCCGTGTCACCAGCTCGCACATCGGTATCTTCGTAATTATTCAAGTTACGATTATGTATTGTACCTCATATTTTAAGGAAAAATTTCAGCGCCAGGCTCCAAAATTTTCGAATCTCTAGTGCTAAAACTGTTTGAGCTACGCGCCGATATGTGTGTGTAAGCTGGTGACACATGTCGTCGGCTGACACATGTTGTATCTCTGAGTAAGACTATCTTGTAAGTGAGAACTTCGTTTTAAAGATTAAATAAGACCATACAATAGGAGCGTTCACGAGTCAAAATTTCAAATCTCCAGGCTATCTATTCAAAGTTATAAGCCAAAAACTATTTTCCCGCCAAAAAATTCAAAATAATCGCACGGACGCCGCTGAGCGCACCGTTGCCGTTCCTTGTTTATATAATACTAGCTTCCGCCCGCGACTTTGTCCGCGTGTACTTCAGGATTTATTCTACTTGTCCGATAGGCATAGAAGGCATATATCTCCATTTCCAGCATAAGGTACAAAACATTGTTTATTCTGTTACGTAGGCTAATAGTTTAAAGTGATTTTGGACAATTTACACAATATGTCTTTAGAAATTATAGTCTATATGTTATTCTGATATATAAGCTATGCTATTGTAAAGTTTCATTCAAATCCATTCAGTAGTTTTTCCGTGAAAGCGTCACAAACATCCAAACATCTAAACATCCAAACTTTCACATTTATAATATTAGTAGGATACATTTAATATTACAATAGAGTTTCAACTTAGCCGTCATTGTTTTAAAATTCATTTTAACCTGCACTTTCGTATTGATTCAATTGGTATATTGAGCGTGTTAGACGGAGCCGATTGAAATAAGAATGGTATACTACCGATCAACTTTATAGAGAGATTACGAACGACCTTCACCAAATTTGAGGTCAAGTGGGAATCTAACCCTTCACCATATTATTTGTAATTGTACGCAATGTATGTATTAATTGTATTTTGTATTGTGTTGTGTGTGTTTTAGTTAAATAAATATTTTTCTGTTTCTGTTAGTATTCCAGATCTTTGATTTATATACATCTACAGAAAGAGCTCAGCACGCTGAACAATCTTCCCCAAGGCGCTCTATTCATATCTCTTATAGTTTAGCTGAGCTGCTGGGGTTCCACATCAGTTGCTCCAGACCTTCAATTTTTGCAAGTCAATAGGAAATTCTCATCACGCTGAACAATCTTCCCCAAGGCGCTCTATTCATATCTCTTATAGTTTAGCTAAGCTGCTGGGGTTCCACGTCAGGTATTCCTATCTTCAGAATAAATTATAGTAGTAGATGCCCAGATTCAATAGCTATACATCAACAAAAATTTCATTCAAATCCGTTCTGTAGTTCCGGAGATTAGCGTGTACAAACAGACAGACAAAAAATTTAAAAATCGTAGATTCCTATTCTGTTACTATTTTTACATTGCCCTCAATTAGTTTTAGGTAAATATACTCAATGTACAGACACACTGGTTTTACTGTTTTATTATATGTAAATATATTGATAAGAATATTCACAGGGCATTATGTATGTTCTGTGAATTTTCTTTTAATAAAATTAAAAAATTAATTGAATTATCGATCATTAAGAGTCTTTTTCTCATGTATTTTTAATACGCTTTTATTAACTTCACCTGTATGTTTGTTTGTATGTAATCGATTCCTTTGGACTCGATTTTGACCCACTTTAAACGGACAGATTTAATTGAAACTTTGTACACTTATCAAGAATTAGCGACAATATAATAATGTCATAAGTTTATCTCATTATCCCGATTAGGATCGCCAGGATTAAACAATTTCCTCACACATCCTCTGTGTGAGAGCAAGTGAGACAAGCACGCCCTCTGTTGGAGATTTACCTACCTACCTACCTGTACCAGTATTTTATTATGTTGTTCGAGAAGAATTTTACATCCGTGCACCCTCTGTTGGAGATCTACAATATTAATGACGAGAACTTAAAGAAATTTTTTGTTATTGACAATAAATTGAACTAAAATTTGGAAAATAAATATTTTTATTTTTTTATTTTATTTAAGGAAGATCAACAGCTAGTAATACAGAGTATAAATAAATCATAAGAAACAGAAAGCCAATAAGAGATCTCCACAGATAGATACAAATTAAATAGTAAGAATATCAGGTTCAGCACAAAAAATAAAGTAGTACAGAAGTTTTAGAATAAGAATGGTAGAATTACAGTACAGATACAGAGAGTAAACTAATAAATGAAATAGAGCTACGCAAAGAAGTTATTGCTTAATAATCGCTTGGCAGATGCAACGCTGGAGTGGAATAGGTCAATGTTTATGTCACTATTAGAAAGTCTGTTCAGGTTTCTGCTCGCTCGACATAGGTAAGAGTTACGCCTATAATTGGTGGAAGTTGCAGGAAGGCTCAAGACAGCATTTTCCCGCATAGGTTTATGTGGGGCACATAGTGTTAACCGAGCTAGGAGCTCTGGGCAATCAATCTGTCCCTGGGCAATTTTAAGTAGGAAAGTGAGGTCCGCAATTTCTCGCCGTTTCTCAAGTGTTAGCAGGTGGTGCTTTTTACAGAACTCAATGTATTTACTCGAGGTGTAAGTGTCTTTGGTTCGGAACGATATGTATTTAAGAAAGCGTTTTTGAATCTGTTCTAATCTAGAACAGATTCAATAATAATCTAAAATATAGTTTAAAAACAACTAAAAACACGCTTTTAAAGCACTTCGAACTAAAAAGTTACAAGTATAGTAATAGTAGTTACTAGTACATATAGTAATAGTACGGTAAGCAAGTATTTGAAGTTGAGTGTCAAGTTTTTACATTTTATACCTCATAGAGCTAGGAGAATTCTGCGCATGCCACATTTTAAGGCATTTTAGGAGCAGTCAAACTTTAGCATTCATAATTTAGCAGCAATCTCAGTTTCCAAGCGATTATCACTACGAATCATGCTTCATGCATGATTCACTTCACTTCACTTGAATCTAATATAAATCATGTAAAAATCGAACCCTATCCATCAACTTGATATTTCACACGAAACCCCATTTGAAAATGTTTAATTCCCCAACCCCCATTTTGCTCATTTTTAACCATCGACGCAAAAAGAGGGGTGTTATAAGTTTTTGAATAAAAATATTTCATCAATTATCATAGTTGCGCTGTTGGTCGCCATTTCCCATACCTATGTGGTATAACAAAGTGGGTTGAATGACCTTACGGACGCCACCTTGTTTTCTATATGATATGATATTTTTGATATGATAGAGGACTACCGTATGAACCAAAAATGAAATGAAACATAGTGGCCTAAAGTGACACGTTTCCCGTATATTTCCAATTAAAGATTAACATAACCATGATTTCCGGCCCAAATGAAGGCCAACCACTATAACCAACCATTCTAATAACTTAACTCCGCCAGCCTAACCCTGAATCCTAAAAATAAATCGATGTGGTTCGACATTATGTACTTTACTACCGATTCTAAAAACAATGCCAATGAGTTGGTTGTATGGAGCGTAAGGGAAAAAAAGTAAACGATAATACATGTACATATAAAAAATTAAGAAAGTAACTTTAATAAACAACAAGTAGTTAACAACATTTTTACGTGGTATGAAGATACATTTAAAACTATTTATGAGAAACAGCCAATCTGGAGTGGAGTGGTGATCTATTACGTCACGCAGTAGCATCTATTAAGTTGGAGAATCAAATCTTTTTGCATTTTTCCATGTGGTTGATCCAGTCGATTTGCTGAAAATAAGAGATAATATATTTATAAACAACCACAAAATATTTTTTACACATTTGTATTGACGGTCTATTGCAATAATAGAGGAGCAAAAAGAGAAACCCATCACTTCTTTCCACTGTATTGTTGTGCCCAAATCAAATTATTTATTTTCCGCTTTGACCGTCACCGTAACCTAGTGGAATTTATGTTTACAATCTGGAGGTCCCGTCTCGGGATCCATTTCCAGTGACAGGTTGGTGGTAAGGCATTTAACATGTTCAACTGGCTAGCTACCATCTTGATATCAGTGCTAATAGCACTGTTGTGTTTCGGCATGAAAGGTAGCAGATTCAACTTCTCCGTAGCTTGACGCTTCTGGGAGAGATGGTGAGATAAAGACCAAGTGCTAACCTATTATAAATAAAAATTACATTTTTAAAGTTTTGTTGCAAATTTGTGTTGGCCTCAATAAATCTACACATTGCATTGTACAGAGCAGAAAGCACGAAACAAACGACGGGAAGAATAAACACACACTGAATAAATAACAAGTGCATTTTTGACAACTCGAAGCCAATGGACCTTCTATAATTTCAGACTCAAGAAAGGTATAGTAGATCGTAAGTAGCAAGTTTTAATTGTGATGCGTTCACACAGTAGCATAACTTAGGATATCATCAACAGCCTATATACGTCCCCACTGCAGGGGCTCAGGCCTACTCTCCTACAGAGAGTGTATGGGCCATAGTCCACCACGCGGGCCCAGTGCGGATTGGCGGACTTCACATGCCTGTTCAAGACATGCAGGTTTCCTCACGATGTTTTCCTTCACCGTTAAGCATTCGGATAATGTACTTGAATTGAAAAACAACTCATAGGTACACGGCTGGATTCGAACCCGAAACCCTCAGATTGAGAGTTCCGTGTGAAACATTGACTACCCTCCTCGCTGAAGCTGAAGCGGTGGTCAATTCACGGCCATTGACGCATGTGAAATGAATCTCGAAGGACCAAAAATGTTGACGGTGGAGCCGGGACCAGGGTAATTTTAACAAAACGAGTATATGTTGGAATTTAAAAGGAAACGTTTAATTTTAACAATATTCACAGAACATCGAACACATATCAATTTTCAAGAAGAAGAAATGAAAAATAAAACAAAAGAATATCAAAAACGTGTTCTAAAACTATTTCAAATATTTACATTATAAGTGGCCAGCGAGCAAGAAGGTGGAACCACATCTGTAATAACATACGACATTGTAACTACAAAACTGTTCATGCAGTGACACTGGAATACACTTTCTTGTCACACTTGTTTGCTTGATGAGTCTAGGGTTCCTGATGAAGTGAAACTTGGTACTTCGTTATATATAACTTTTATTACTCATTGGATTAGTAAGTACAAGTATACTGAGAAGAGCGGAGCAACAGCTCCCTATTTATATGAATTAGTTGCCATGTGTCGTTGTTTCAGAGAGTTTGCAATATTTAATATGCGTAACAGTGCAGAATCACGTACAGAGATGGTCATAAATTAGAAGAATGGAAAATCTGCTCTTGTACAAGGATTAGTAGTTGTGCAACCAAGTAACCAATAACAACTACTCCATCATCAGCCGGGAAACGTCCACTGCTGGACTTATTTCTATTGGTGGCAATCTGGGGGCGGATGATTTGAGTTTTGGTGCCTCCTGTGAGGAATTGTCCTCTAAATTATCATATTTGCTAACTGATTCGATTTTTTTGATCCACCCGCAATTTTTATTTATTTTGGCGATTTTGTACTCCACCCACAATTTTATTTTTGGCATAATTCCACCATACATAATTTGTTACTACTTCAAATTTGTATAAATAAGTTTGTGATTATCACTGGGTTTGGTAAAATGGCTAAAACCGTAAAAGCGCTTCAAAAGGAGCTGTTGCTACAGGAATCATGTCGCGAAGCGTATTTCTTACGTTTACAACGGATTTTCGATAGTTCTAAAACAATTTCAACCCCTGAGAGTCGTGAGTCATTCCTTAACGCCGCGGAAACCATTGATGACATCCGACGCGATTTCATGAAATGTATACACGACATAAATTCCATAAATATGGAGTTGGATAATGCCTTTTCGCCTGAGTTTTCAGCATGGTCAGGTTTTGAAGATCTGTACTGCAACTTGTGTTCGCGTTGGCGGTAAATCTGACATCAGAGGGCACGCAGGTTTTGGTTTAACTCGGAAACAGTAATTACATTGGTCTATTTGAGAACGAACAGTGCGTCTTCCGGAAATTATCCAAAACCGTTGACGCAACAGGCTAAATAATAAGTTAGGGCCTGCATGACAAAACTGGCGGTGAAAGTGATTTACAATTAAATTTACTATATTATCTTTTCGCGGTAATAAAATGGGATGTTGCTGGTCGAAGTTAAGCTCGGCGGTCCTCAGCCTGCCGCCTACTCGTATAAGACAGTTTTTATCAACGGTTCCCAAGAACCGAAATGTGGAGCATTTGGTGGAATATTTTTAAAAATAATTTTACACTCTGACAGTTCATGTACTAAAGTTTTACGATACTGCTCAGAGGTAATGAATTGATACAGCTCATCGCAATAGGATTTAGCTCCGACAAAATTCGTTGCGTTATCAGTGTGTAACACTGATATAGGACCACGGCGGGAAAGAAACCGTTTTAACGGAGGCGACACGTACGACTCCATCAGCGCCTGGATGCACCTGTGTAATCACTCCTAGCTCCCATTGAAGTGGACAGGTTCTACTATTTTGTATAATAATTACCACTGTACCTATTTGGACATTCGCTGATGAAACATTCCATTTTTCGCGTGCTTGTAAAGTGTTTAAATATTCTAGAGACCATCTGTCCCAGAAAGACTGTACCATTTTATCCAGCAATTGATATTACCGCACTATGAGCGACCTTTAATACCCGTTTTCCGGTTTAACTGTTCTATATTTAAACCTAATTTGCGGCAGCATGCGGTAGTGATGAAGTTATTTTGTGACCCTGGGTCTATGATACATCGGCAGGATATTAAATTATTAAAACGATCGCGGATAGAAACAAATGCGGTTCCTAATAAAACATTTGTGTAGGTCGGTAATTGTGAGTTTAACTTGGCGCGAGTATGATCATTATTACCATCAGCTGATAAATAACTGACACCTCCGGCTGCAGGCATATCAGAAGCCGCCGTTTGCGCGGGACGGTGAGCGTTGTGCGATAGCGAGACATTGACAGGCACGTCATCAGTATGGGGGGGGGGGGGGGGGATAGAATTCGTTAGCGGAGGGACAGAGACAGAAATACATGAGGAAGTTGTACCCGTAGGGGGCGCCGCTGTCGCCGTAGGCGTATTCTGGTTCGAATTTACGACACGTTGTAAATGAATTAACGAATGATGTCTTAGATTACAAATATTGCAAACCGAAGTACTGCGACACGCGTTCCATCTATGTCTTGAACTTAAGCAGTTCGTACATAAGTTGTTTTCTTTAACAATTCTCTGTCTGTGGTCTGTGGTCTGGTGAAAAGTCTAAAAATACTTTACAATTATAAATGTGATCGTGAGAGGTTTTGCACAGAAAGCACGGCGGGTGAATTTCGTTGTTTACAGAATTCGCGCTTAAATAGCTGTGTGATATTTTTGGCGCAGAAGTAGTGGTAGGTTTTATTTTGACTGCTCTTTAATAATAGCGATTGGATTTGTGCGTTGAAGAATTTTTGTTTGACTTTTTAGAAAATTGATGAACACTTCGTAAGTAGGTATGTCCACATCGCGAACAAACATTTCAAATGCCTTTGAAGTCTCACCGTCCAACGCTCCAAGCGAATTTATTTGACATCTTGATAAATTTTCGGCTTTTTGAAGTAGCAGTCACCGCAGATATACGCCAAATGTATTTACAAATTTTAACGCGTGAACAAGATTGTTCTTTTCAACAAATAGTGTACCGCTTCAATCCTCGCGAACCGCTTAGGTATTTCTCCTTTCAACGAGTATGCTTTGGGCTACGTTCAAGTCCCTATTTAGCCATACGCACCGTTAATGAGCTCGCCAATCTAGAAAGGGAACGGTTTCCACTCGCGTCACAGCTCGCTCTGCGCGATCTGTACATCGATGACATCGCTAGTTCATTTCCGAATACGCACGTAGCCGTTGAGTCATCGCGTCAGTTGATCGAGATGTTCAATGCTGGTGGCTTTGATATGGTTAAATGGTCGAGCAATTCGCGCGAAGTATTATCCACGGTCCCTGAATCACACCGGTTAACGGATCCTGTAGATTTAGACCAGGATGAATCGCTTAAAATCCTTGGCATGCAATGGCTACCCTCAAGCGATCAGTTTGCATATTCCATTGCGCCCTTACAACAAACGACATGTACAAAACGAAATATACTGTCGACGACAGCTCGTTTATGGGACATCATGGGTTTAGTAGGGCCAGTGATAGTTTTAGCAAAATTATTAATAAAGGAAATATGCACCCTCAAATTAGACTGGCACGACACCGGCCGCTCATAGTGAAGTTTGGCGTTACTAGGCCTCCCTCATGGTACGCCACATCGACCGGTCCCGCTCTACAACTACACACTACTTACTATGTATTTATCTATTTATTATGCTTACATAATAAATCAATGCTGTTTTATATTGTCTTCAAGGGATTGCAGAGCCTTTCTTTGATTCAGTTTTTGATATTACTGGTAATTTCAACTTCATACCTCAACGCGTTTCTAAAAAAGTGGTACTGACAGACAGACACACGAACGGATAACGAAGTGATTCTATAACGGTTCCTTTTATCGTTTTGAGGTATGTAACCCAAAAAAGAAAGGCGGAGATATACAATAACTACCTTTTCTGACCCTTTTTGATGGAAGCAATATAAATTCACCGTTCACACAGCAATTATACAAAGTCGTTTAACCTGTGTAGCAAGTTTCTTCCAGATCAGTTGTAATATAAGACCTGTACAGTAGAAGTACTTTAAATTCCCAAACCATTGTCAATGCGCCCGACACTCCGCTCTTGGGAGGCGATTTGATCCATAAATAAATGTCACAATCGATCTTCACAAGTTTCATTGCCATGCAGGACGACGGATTGCGTCTCTGCATGCCTCTGCCCAAAAGAGAAAGAGCTAAAATCTATTATTTTCTTTTAATACCCTATGATTTTGCAGTTGCACATGGCCTTTACCTCGCTGATTGTATGTGCATATTATAATGCAAATTCTAAATACTCTATTTATGTTATCTTTCATGACCGGAACAAAAGGGTGCTATCAACACAGTTGTTTGGCGGTGGACTTTGAACTTAGATAACATGGTATTGCTAACTAGGCGCGCATAAAGTTCCAAAGAAATGAATTGTGCGCATAACATATAACGGCATTTGGATGTTGATGAGGCTTCCAAATGCACACATCTAGTTCTATATTTGCGCATGCGCACATATACGACTACTTGACCATAATACAAAAAGATAACCCTGTATTTTAAGCAGTGTTCCAGTCGTATACACGTCGTCCGTAAGCACTTAGGAGTTTGGATGAGATCTCAATAAAATATTAAACCTGTTAAGCTTGCTGAACCGGTTTTTATCTCTTCTTACAGCAGTAAAGTTAAAAAAAAAGATACTCGTAGAGAGAAGACTTTGCATATGAGAATGATATAGTTACAACTATAATATAGAAGTCAGCAAACATAAGGTTGCATTCTAATGCGCATATAAGTATAATATATGGATAGATTTCACAAGACCAGCGAGGGAAAGGACGCAATACGTGTGTATGGCTTTACTAATTTACTGATTTGACTAATCCTAAAAAATCGTACAAGTTGCGAACGAGTCGTAAAACGCGGTTTCACAAAGGGTCGTAAATTTTTTATTTATGATTTACCTACCTAGCAGCTCTCTAATTCCATGAAAAGATGCTAAAGGTGAGTGTGAAGTCGTGTCCAACTCAGTTGCAAATGAGCTAACTTAACTATGTGTGCCACACATACAGCAGAAGTACAAGGAAGGACTACCAGCAGCTATCGCACGTCAGTGTCAGTTACACGAGTGTGTTTTTGTTTAACTCACGCATTATTAAACGAAGTCCTATCCATTAATTACAAATCTCGATACATGTGTGGAGTAAGTTGTTTGAAATAATAAATAATTAATAGTAATAGTTTAACCTAAACAGACCGATGATTTAAATTCAACCCACCTGGCATGCTGAACTGCAGTAGTAGTAGTTAAAACAACCTGCACACTTGAGGTTAGTTGTCTTCCTGCAAATGCAGCAAGGTCCATCACAACTGTAGGATGCATTCGGATTTAAAGATGTCACGTGAATGATGACTGGCGAGCAATGCGCACTTGATTCCGTATTCTCATTTGACTTATCCTGTAAACAAAAACAACTGTACATAACTAATGAATTCCTAAAGCTCACAATGTTTGTGGAGCTTATTCAATTATGTTTGTTTAGATATTTTTTGTATTATTATTTATTGTTATAGGGGCCACAGTAATATTACATCGAGTAAAAATTTCACGTGTCTACCTGTCACGATTTAAAGTGTAGATCCCTGTGACAGACGAACGAACGGACAGTGGAGCCATAGTAAAAGGGCCCCGTTGAGGACCTTTTGGGCACGAAAGGGTTAAACGTCCACGCTTTAAAACTCCAACAATATGGAGCCTTTCGAACCAATATTTAACAAGAGTAGCAGAAAAGCTATTTCATTTCGGATCTACTATAAAGAAATTGAGTATTTGTTAGATTTCTTATATAATTCTTTATAATCTTTCTTATATAATCTAGCACCGTGTCAATCACCACCACAAGCAGCACCTCTCA
Organism: Carcina quercana; assembly: GCA_910589575.2. Lineage (NCBI taxonomy): Eukaryota > Metazoa > Arthropoda > Insecta > Lepidoptera > Depressariidae > Carcina > Carcina quercana. The sequence continues at coordinate 5,796,391 of OU342439.1, forward strand.
GCAGAAATCAGATAACAGTAACAATACATACCTACGTAATCTCAACTTAATATTTATTAACTTCTTTTTTGGTGGTCATCGATACGTTGCTAAAACGTATTATTTTTATAAATGTACTGTCTGTAGGAATAACTCAAATTATGAATATTATTATTCCATACCATTGACTCGTTCAAATCATGGGGGCTCATAAAGCCACTGTCTGTAGAAACTGATCTCACGATCTGATTCTGATGATTGGTTGAATAACTCTGTTGGCATTGATATTCCGGCGGCATTCGTGTAACGCTAGATGGTGGTACTTCAGTGCTTTCTTGTTGTTTCTGTCTTAATAAGCTGTTATCAGTTGTAGGTACCACCGATACCGATTGCATTTGTTCATCTCTCGGAACTCCTTGGTACCAGTTTGTAAGTGAAGAATAATTATTAGGTGTGACTGTTGTTGGGTTTTGTCTTGAATCCAAGAAGGAATGGGACGCCTGTTGGCTATTATGCTGATAATTGAAAGTTAGTTCCGTCGGAATTGGTTGTACTGGAGCGGGTAGAACAAAGTTGGGATGTGGTACTGCAGGAGACATTTGCTGCCCAAAACCATTGTACCTGGGCCGGGTTCTTTCTGAATCTGTTTGGTTCTGGAATTGTATATAACGCTTTTCTTGCAAGGGCATATAATTAGTATTTCGGTTTAAGTGATAATTAAGTGGTTCTGGTATTTGCCAGGGTGTATTATTTTGGACCGTAATTGATTCCAAATACGTTGGAGGAGCTGGGTGAGTCGTTTGCTGGCGACAAAGTGCAGCATTTGAGATCATGTTGTTGTTATGGGCAAAACTTTTAGAGAGCTGACCGCTCGGCATAGAGTGGTCGTTGTTTGAATCATTTTTAGTGTTGTTTAAACCAAAGCCTTGAGGTACGTGCATATATTGACTTATTACAACTGGGTCTATGCTGATATTGACTTGGCGGCCTACAGGCCCAGCAGAAAATACAGTTGAACTGGGCGGTTTAAAAGTAGTATCCATGTTAGAAAAATATTGTTTATCATGAGTTGTGACTATATTGGGCTTGGGATATACGTTAATTGAATCAGGCACAGTATTCGCTGTCGGGAATTTTTGATGTGGCCAGTCAGATACTGCTTCGCAATTATTTGACTGATATTCCGCCAACTGAGGATTTTGTGCATTCTGCGGATGGTTCGTATTCGAAATTTCCGTGTAAGAAGGCAGCATAGAAAATTGTTTCTTTAGTGCTTTTGTCCAACCTATCAAGCTCCAAAATACTCGTTCGATGATATCGTATGACAACTCTGGTCTCCGGTTAAGCTGGAGTGTATCATTCAAAAACTGTTGGACAAACTCTCTGTTATTCTCCAGAGGTAAAACTATGTTGTCAACAACACAATATGATGCATTAAAATAATGTCTCTTAACATGTGAATATTTTTTATTTGACTCCTCTAGTGTTTCCTTACTTTTCGTCTTATCGTTTTGGATGATATGATTACGATAAAAGGCTTCAGCTACCAATAGTATATTTCTCGACAGTGAATTCAGCAAGACACGCCTTAATTGCTCACCAGTAAATGGGACCATTAATGAATTATTAGGATTCTGCTCTACAGCTACTTCTGAACTTTTATTTTGCATGTTGCATCTATTTTTATTGCATTGATTTGGTAAAGTTAATGAACCCTTTCTTTTCCTTTTCTGAACCTTCATACCATTTTCTTCGGCAGTATTAGTTAAGAGACTAGTTTCTGTTACATTGTTTTCAACATATTTGTCAACTTCACGTAACGTTAGTTTATTTCGGTTATCTTGATAATAGTTATTTCTATAATAATTTCTCATATATTCCATTGAAATAAAAGCATCAGTAGCATTTATATCACATTTTTCTTTATCAACTGGTACTAGTCTGTTTTCTGGGCACAGTCTGATATCTTCTTTTGAACGTTTGCAACTAGGAGTGTCATTATCACCCAAAACGGGTATATTATCTTCCTTTTTCTTTTGTTCGATTTCAAGTGATGTTCTGATGCCGGCACTATCAAACCTATTGTTTAACGTAGTCATCTCATCTTCTTGTACATTTGCTTCAATAGTTGCTTCGCTGTCATCGTCACTGTCGGAGAATGATACTTCTGCTTGTAGCGGCTGAGAGAGGTCATATTTAGACAGCTTTTGTTGGATATCTAGAACAATGTTATATATTTGTTAATTCATTTAAGCAATTTGAAAAGTGAAATCACGGATTTGTAAAGCTTATACGTGTGACACCTCAAACAAAGCACAAAGTTAAAATACACACACGTGTATCTGACATTGACGTGCACTGCATATTGACCAAATATTGACGGCCGAGTGTGTCTGATATTTGGCGTAATTATGTGTGTACCTTGTGTATAACAAATTCATACGTGATTCATTGGTTTGTATGAAGTGTCAGGGGTTGGTCAGGGGCCTGGATAATATAGAATGGAAAAATAATTTGAGAGAAGCTGAAGCTTACCTTCTGTCATTTTTTACACTGTTTTCTTTTTTTCTAGAATGATGCTTCGGCAAATCAGGCTATTGTTTCTGAAACAAAACAAAAAACATTTTACGTTTGTGACGAAGGAAGACAGCACAACCACAAGCATTGTTCAAAAGCACAATATACTCATATTCCTTTTATTTCCATCGTTTATGTAGGCCCACGGCTGGACATGGACTTAAAGAATGAGATTTCCACTGTGTGAATCATCGTAATTATTACACTTGGCAGGCTTGGACTTTGGCAAAAGCGGATGCACAGGCTCACTATTTTAGTTCAGTTTTTGTTGCTGTTTTTATTATTTATTTAGGATCTTAAGTTTTGTAGCTTTCCTTTTAATTTTGTTGATTAAATGAAAGTAGCACCTGCGGAAACGTAAGTACATTCATTATCATTTCATGCCGTTTGTTCGAAATCCGATATGCGTTACGTTATAAAGACCGAATAATGCGAATAAGGGGTATTCGGTACAATGGTACTAAGGACATACAGTACTCGTAGTATCACTGGTACCACTGGTTACTGCGATACAGCCAGCTGACAGACAGACGGACGGACAGCGAAGTCTAAGTAATAACGCCCCGTTGGTTACCCTTTGGTCTGATCTAATTTATAGGTCAACGCAAGAAAAAGATATGGCTGTATTTTAGACAATTTCCATACAAAACGCAAGGGAAAGCAAACCAATGGGGTGCTTCTCGATGACCTAGAATCCTAAAATTTGGCAAGAAGTAAGGCCATTACACGACAACCATAGGAATAAATCTGAAAAACAAGTTTTTTAACTATAATACAGAAAAATAGTTTTTTTTTATGTTTACAAACTTAACTTTGTATAAATTTAATGTAATGTAACCGCAAAGTAAAGTTGGTTTTTCAATCAGACTTATATTTTCGGTAGAGCACGATTTTAAGTACAATGTTAATTTAGCTGCAAAGTTGGTTTTTAATCCGAATTACTAGAGCATTGTTGGGTGCATATCATTGTACCCATATTTATGATTTTCAGTTTGTCAATTATTCATATTATGTACGGAACCTTCGGTGCGCGAGTTCGGCTCGCACTAGATCGGTTCTTTGTTACATTCATGTATAGTCGATTTCAAATAGATGGCAGGATTCCACTTGAGGCAGTCATTAGGCATTCGCTATTACATAAAAGCCCGACCAAATTTTTTTACTAGTTGAAACAAAGACATCGCGGAAAAATGCGAACGCTGAAAGTTAATGCGCGGGAAAACGATTCAGCGGAAGCCGTGTATCAGATCTTTTTGTACACGATGATATTATAGTTGGCTTGAAATTTCGCTATTAAGTACATGCAAAATATTTAGTAGAAAATACCCACACTACGTGACCCGTTCTGGGGCCGGGGGGGTCGGGCATAGGTTTATATATAAATTCGTGTTAGATATTAATTTGTTTTCATCGTCATGTATCAACATAATTCATTCCAGCTAAAGCTTTTTATTGGCATTATCACCAGGTGCTTGACTTTAAGTGTTAATGTAATATAATAGTCACAATCCTGCTATGCTATTTGAAATGAACTATACGAGTACTGTCGACAAAGTTCTCGCCTGACCACCATTAGGGTCAGTTTTGCATACGTGCGTGTCGCGCTGCTCCGCCTTGCTAGTTTTCTTGTTAGATAATAAAACTAAAAAACAAGCGCCAAATTATAAAAAAATGACGATTATAAGTCCCGCAATCCCAATAATCACAAGACATAAAATTCATAAAAAAAACCGTTTACTTAACATTTATTAACTATAACAACTCTGTCAAAAACTTGTTTAAGATACTACGCAATATAAGTCCTTGGGTAGCTCCATCAATTTGACCTTTGTTGTAACATCCCTGGAAACCTTGTGCGCCTTGCGTGCTTTGACTCTGTTAACTTTAATTACGATTAACAAAATAGTTGTTAGTTGAGCACATGATACAAACTTACAGCTGCTTTATTCTCCAGTCCAACAGTGCAATCCATTTCACTTCACGGGGAAGATTTTAATACACTAAAATAACTTCACAAAAATCCTTAACAAATCATCAAAATTTCTATTCAATAAATACTTTTGGATTTTTCGGAAGATAAAATATGTTCTTTGCAAAACACACGCCCATCCGCTACGCAAAAATGTCCCATACTATTTTTTTACAAACCAACACCAACAATTTTTTTGAAACAATTCTGGTTTTCTGCGTCAGCGACGCTCACCGCATGACCGCACCGTTCACTTGTGCAAAGAGTATAGTTACTATACCAAACACTTGTGGTAGAAAGAGATGAGACGAGATCGCCATGCCATGTTGAACGGAACGCGACTGCAGCCATTCAGTGTTGCCAACGATACTTTCGCAAGCCCACTAAACAAAGCTCCTAAAAACCCCGGATTTTTAACATAGGACAACAAATAATAAAGTATAATTAATTATGTTTGAAAATAATGTAACAAATAAAAAAATTAGCAATTACGAACTTAATGTAAAAAAGAACGAAAAACTAGAATTGTTATAGTATATTTTTGGTTTATATACTATGTATAAATTAAGATATTATATGAATATCGTTTCCAAACAAAGTCATTTACTTAAGTCCTTTGGCACCGTTTATCTAGTATCCAGAAAGTACATTCTTCTGAGAAAAAATAAATCCTGTCCGAAAAAAAATTTATGATTCTTGGCGCGAACTTGAAAAATGGCGGTTCATTGCAATTTTAGTAATTCGTTAATAATACTGTTATGTGTGTTTTTTGTGTTATCATGGTGTGATATAGTGCAAAAAGTGGCACGGACGGTATTATAGTTTCAATTACGCAAAATTGTGAGGGTTTCAACGCGATCGAAAGGGTCGTCGAGTAAATTCGGCATATGGATTCTTTCTAATTATGTTGAAACCAAGGCTGACCTTTGAAATTCTCGTCAAGAATCGTTAAAACAAGCGATAGAATTTATAAATTTTTTTTAGAAAACTGAAGAAATGGCTTCTGCCTAATTTTTATAACCTTAAAATTCTAAGATAGAATATCATTATCAAAGACATGGCTGATGATGTTTTACCATTGCCGTTTCCTAGTAGGAAAAATCTTTAAAAAAAAAAGACCACTTGCAGCCACGGTAAGCCAAGCTTTGGTGCTTAACGATGTTTTGGCATATTATGACATATTTTTGGCGATTTAAAAAGAAAAGAGAACGAAACTTGTAGGATAGATAAAAATTACCACAAAAATATAAAACTTCTAATTTGCGTTGATCGATCTTTTAATAGAAAATTCCGTTCCGGGAAACGTTCATACGTTAATGGTACACCATTTTAACTTCATCGTATTGTATGGGTAGCTTACCGTTTTCAATCTTAAAAGCACACTAAACAATCCACACATGTTGTCTACTATCACGGGTTCTAAAATATCAGATTTAGTGGTAAAACCAATGAGCTGGCAGCACTGTTGATAACCGGACCGGCGGAGAGAATCGCCCTCTGAGGCCCGGCCGAGGCCCAAACTGCAGAGTGGCAATCAGAAGAAGAGAGAAGTATATATACTTGTCTTGTTTCGGTTTAGTTAAATTCTTCAAGTACGTGCATTTAGCAAGTGTGAACATGCAATGATGTTTATACTAGAAAGAGTTTGTTGCAAATCCGGCCTGATTTAATTAAAAAATTAATGGATTGTTAGAAATAAGTATTCTAAAATTGAGATTGAATGAGTGTTTTGTTCGTAAATAATTATTTTTGTACTAAATGGCCAACGTCAATTCACATATACAGCGATCGGTGCTTCAATTATGCTATTTCTTTGACACCATCTTCCCTAGCCATCTTCATTTTTAGTACAAAAGTGTTGTATATTTTGTGTCATGTATAAAATATTCAAATGTTGTAATTTGACTTTAACTTGATTCACTTTTATTTGATAACGAAGTTTTGAAATGATAAATGTGTATGCGTTACTGTGAATGTCCGATGTCAGTGAATCTGAAGATACACCAGTGAATGGCGATAATCACCAATTGCGATGGTGTAACTCCGAAATGGTTATTAATTTATACTTGAATCAGACATACACCGGTGAATGTTAACTTACACGATTTATTGAATCTTAGGTAGATTCAGCGATTTACAATTGTGTGAATTTAACAAGCACCAGTGTTTTATTTAAAGCTATACAAAATTAATATTTAGCCTGTGGGCCAAGTGGAGTGTGGAGAAGTGTGAGGTGAAATAAGTGGTGGTGGAAGTGTTTTGGGCTGGTTAATATATATAAAAAGTTTTTATTCTCTTTTAAGCTTTGAAGCTTGTAGTAGAGGTTTCCGCTCTTCCATTAGCATAAAGGGGTTAATTATAATCCAATCAAAAACAATACTTGTCAAAAAAACCAAGTCTCGCAACGCAGTTGTTCTGCGGTAAAAAGTTGTGAGATCCATGTAATACCAAGTCGGTTATTAATTTATTCAGTCTCTACTTAAGCGACTTTCTGTCTTAATACGTTCAGTCTCTAAGACCACGATCGTGGTCTATAACAATTGAAAATCAATTGTGTCTGGAATCTCCGTACTCGAAGCATTAAGTTGTTACGTAATAATTAACAGCATCTTATAGTGACGCATATCAATATTAAAATTATTTAATGTTTTATATAAATATATTGAGACTTGGCCATCGCACTAAATAATTGAATTTACATGTGTTTTCAGGCGATTGAATTTACACGTGTTTTCAGGCGATGGCCAAGTCTGTCAAGTCTTTATGTATTTTATTTACGAAACCTGTAAAAGAATGGTCAAAAACGCGAGTCGCAAGTCGCATTCATTGCGAATCATATGTACAGCTCCCTCTGTTGATGATAGTAGGTGGAACTAAATCGTACGTTGATTTGAGTGCCCTAAGAATCACAGTAGCTCCGAGCAGAACTAATAGATGGCGCGCAACGTAGTACTTAGCTCGTTGATTGTTTTGCAGTTTCAGTTAGATGGCGCTGTCGTCGATGGTTCAATTAAATAATTGTACTGAATTAACTCACATTTCATGTAGTATGCTAATTTTTGAATTCCTCTTCAGTGATTTCTTCACAATTTCCATAAATTACTCAACAAAAGCCCCATTCATGAATTAAAATTCGGTGGAGGGTAAACTTCCGTATTTTCGTAAAATCTGATTCAAATATTCATAAATAGTGCTTGAATAACATAGTTTAGTACAAGTCCCAGCACATCACACACAAATCAGCACACAAAACGATGTTTTTATATTTTAATTTAATTAAAATTCAAAGAGCGATGCACAAAATGTTCCGTCAATAGCGACATCTAGCGTCTTTTTTACTGAATTAATTTTAATTTTAATTTTCTGCGGTATTTTCTAGATTTTTTAGTTTTTCCTTGATTCATACACCAAACACTACTTATATTCCAAATTTGAAGCTTCTAGGTCTGCTAGAAGTGCCTTAGACTTTTGATGATCGGTCAGTCAGTCAGTCAGTCAGTCAGTCAGTGAGTGACAAAACTTTAAACTTTGACCCGTTATAATTCTTAAAATACTGGTTCAAATTGAATGAAATTTGAAATATACCGTGTCTTTACAAGCCTGCATGGTTACTGAAAATTTCAGTCTTCTAGTTTTATCCACAACGAAGTTACAGGGGGTCGAAAATGGTCTGAGTTGCTTCGAGAAAAGGATGGTACGGCCGTGACGCTTTCTTGCTCGACTTGGTCTGGGGGCACTGCCGTGCCCCCAGATACGATCTAATACTTTTGAGGTCGATGCCTAATTATGATTGCAAATAGATGTATTATATAGGAAAGAAAGTAGTTTTATTTTCACGCTACAGAAGCAATTTATTTATAAATATAATTTTAAAAATCACTTTTCGAAGGTTTATAATTTTAAATTATACGTTGTATTGAAAAATCGTTGACATGGCTATTTAGAGTTTCACATGGTCACTCGAATTTTTGGGGGTCAACTAACTAATTTATTTTATGACAGTTATAGTTTATTGAAAAGAACTAAACAAGCCTTTGTACGGAGGGACCTATTGTTTAGTTTACTGCAAGACACATGTCGGCAGAGCTTTGTTGGCTTTCAGAGCAACTTAACTTTATGGCGTTATTGTCTAGCTGTAGGAAATCCTTCCAATTGTTTAACATTCTGGCGTTGAATTGTTACTATTGATTATGTGTTGCTTTTGAGCAAATGCCAGATGCGAGGATTTTGTGTATTACGTCACTCAATATTATTTAGTCTAATGGCACGAGCCAGGCACACACCGGGAACATTCGTGTTGGCAAAGTTGGGAAAGGGCACCACAATAAATGAATTATGCGCACTGTGGCTTCTGAGTTCGCACACTTCCGTCGTACGACGTTTGTCAGGACATTATTATATGATTATTACATTTATTTATTTTGACATCTCCAAGTATATTTTATCATTTGATCATATCAATTTTTAAACTGTAAAGCCAACTTAGTCGTAGAACTTAGTAGAAGTGGTATTCCCAGGCCCGCAACTTTTTTGAAAGACCTATTCGACGATACTACACACAATGGGGTACACGCGGAAAGAAATATTTCATCCCCAAGTTACGTGTATGGGAGACACCCCCCAATTTTTTTTCTTCAAGATTTTATTCCACCTCTTTGTCGGCGTTATTAATATGTATATCCGTACCAAATTACAGATTTCTAGAAGTAAGAGCTGAGCTGAGCTAAGCCGCGGACGGATAGAGCAAAATTGTAGTTTCTGCGGAACCCTAAAAACACAAAATTAAAAGCAGCCGATCGGGATTCGCGGCTCCATCGGACGGATGAACATCTGCAAACCACTGGACTCAAACTGGACCACGATGCTTATGATCAAGCAGGCGAAATTTCCGACCGTATTCTGCATCGAATAATGCGAAAAAACAACAACATGAAAACTCGAAAACACGCGTTTTCCCAGACGTAAGACTAAATCAGATCGATTTTTCGCCCTCGAAAACCCCAAATACTAAATATCAGCGCAATCGTTGGAGTCATCTTCATCATCTTCATCACCATCATCATCCTCATCGTCATCATCTTCTTCATCTTCATCTTCTTCACCATCTTCATCATCTTCTTCATCATCTTCATCATCATCTTCTTCTTCATCATCATCATCTTCATCAGCATCATCTTCATCATCATCTTCATCATAGTCATCTTTATCATCATCACCGTCATCATCACCTTCATCATCATCATCATCATCATCATCATCTTGATCATCATCATCTTCATCTTTCTTCCCTTCATCTTCATCTTCATCATCATCTTCATTACTATAATAAATCTGTAGAATTTGAGGATGAGGTAAGAAGTGTAACAGAATACAATAAGACCATTTAAAAAAGTTTTGTCGACGAAAAAAAATCGACGTGTCTTTCGGTACATTGAAAATATTTGCCAAAAATGGTTTGTGGGTGATATAGGTAGTATAACAGAATACAAAAACCAGCCAAGTGCGAGACAGACTCGCGCATCGCGGGTTCTGTATAGAAAAGGTACAATGCCTGACTAATTTTAATAGTCTATTCACTCTGGCCTTGAAGTTATCCAGGTTGTATTGCTTGGGAAACACAAAAGACGGCAAGGAATTCCACTGCTTAGCTGTACGCACGTGGTAAGTGACAAAAAGGCTGTTGGATAGAAATCATGCTTACCCAGGAGCCTCAAACTAATAGAGTCACTGTGGCTCTGCTACCTTTCATACCGGAACACAAAAGTGCTATTAACAATTCTGTTTGGCGGCAGACTTAGGTAACATGGTGGTGGCGAGCCAGGCAGACAAAAAATGGCTTACCACCAACCAAACCGAGTACCGATACCCCCACTGGGAATCGAACCCGGGACCTCTATAAAATATATACCTCTATAAAAATTTCGTGTCACGGTTTTTGTGACCGACCTCTTGTGAAACGGCTTGACCAATTTTTGTATGTTTTTTAAGCTATTTTAAATATTCGGTGGGTATGATAATCTTGCACCCTCTTACCCCCACCCCCATATTTTAATTGTGATTTTAGAATTGTAGACGTGAAGTAATTGAAGGGAAGTTCGTTGATGGAAAGAAGTGTAACGTCAGTTTGATATTTGTTATGTAGTAGCTCAGATGAGATAAATCCTAAAGTCCACGCGGGCGAAGCCGTGGGCAGAAGCTAGTAATAAATAAAAGATTAAAAAATGCGAGAATTTTTTTCAATATCTTGTTACAAAATGTCTTTGAGTTGAAAAAAATAGTTCGCCTGATTGCAGTGGATTATATATAAAGTAGTCTACCAAATGACAGTGTAAATCCGCCGGCTTAAACCCATGACTCGATGTGGGTCTCTTAAAAGGCGGCTAAGGTAAAATGTCAGCAGACTTTACTTATACATATACGTCTTGCAGCGTTTACTTATACATTTTACTGAGATATGTGGTAAATATAGCAGACTAGTATTAAATCTATTAATGAGAACATCTTTTTCAGCGCCAAGATACCATTGAAACGATAGAAGAAGCAGACATTGATTTTGATTCTATTGAACACCAACGAAATAACTCCTTATTATTCCAGTATTGATGAAAAATAGTCGGTGCGATTATAAAACTCGGACGACTTATAATTTTAGTGACGTTGACTAAACAGCAAAACCAACTAGATATTAGCGTCAGAGTAGTAATGAGACAAGTAAACATTGACACACGGATTCGTCAACGATTTTGGTAGATACGAGATCCGCAGTTTCAGGTTTTCAGTAACACCCCGACCGTCGGACGCGCTCTACGCTTTTCCAATTTCACGAAAAGCGAGAAGTTTCCCGCGGAAAAGTTCGTAGGCCAAGTAGAAATTTAATCTTTTTGGTTCTTGTTTCAAATTTGGAACTGTGATAATTTGATACCATATGTGTTAAAAATAACCTGTTAAAAGTTTGTAACGTTTTTGTAAGGAAAATGTCTGAAAAGTTGGAACAAGCACTTGGAGTAGAATTAGTTCTTTTTCCAAATTATATATTCTGGTTAAATTATACACTTCCGTACATTATTCAGTAGGCATAAAACCATATACAATATACAAACCAATTAAATAAAAATTGAACTAAATTATGTACAATTGTGTAATAAATTTATTTTACACCAGTAACTAAGTTGCAAGAATGAAATATGAAAACAAAACCAATAACAACAGTTTACTATTTATTTATTTACACAATGGGCAACAAAGTAATTGAGGCTAGGTATTTTTCCATATTTTTTAAGGAACATGCTTCCCCGTAACCTTTTTATATATTTAACAATGCCAATAATAAAATTCTTATTATTTAAGAAAATCAAATCACATAACATAACAATTCTTACTCATGTAAATTCGAATTCCAAATTATTATATTTTCATTTTTTGTTACTAAATTGCTAACTTAGGTTAGTAAATACAAAATGGCAATAATCAGTAATCTTAAATGCGAAAAATAGATATTTATTTCTGTTTCTTTGTTACCTTGTCACAGGTAAACTGCCATTTACGTTTGGCACACACATGGCATGGGCCATTTATAAGCCGATAAAGCCCTTGTGATAATTTATGAAGTATATATGGATGGTTTTTATTGGACATAAAAATTGTATCTGGTGAAATGACATTTACACAAATTTATTAGTTATACATGGATTAATTTAAGTTTTGTGCACTCTGATATCTCACACCAAGTTTTGATTAATTCAACCCCTAAGGGTTCACAAATGTGTTCACTGCAAACAAATACTGAACATGTATTTACAAAATACTTCAAGGCCTTCTTATTCAAGGTCTTTAGGTAGGTCATTCTAGGTTTTCTTATGTGGCGTGGTCTATACTTTGAAGTTAGATAAGTTATTCATGGGCTAAGCAGCTTGTCTTTTTTTACTCCATAGAATGTATGGTAAATTGTAAAGTAATTAATTTAAAGAGAAATGTACTAATGGACGCATTTATTAATTAAACGTAAATGAAAAATTCCATGTAATTTTCTAAAAAAAATTGAAAAGTATTTTTTTATTAATGAATCGAGATTGCATTTTTGGAATACTGAACTGAGGATTGAACTAAGGCCATTGGACGAAAAGCGTGCTCACCCAGAAGCCAAGCTGGCGGTGACGATAGTGAGCCAGAAGAAGATGAGCCGGATAGATAGACTACAGGTTGGGGTGCACAAAAGAGCGCGCTAAGGCGGGATTTTTTACATTCCAAAATATTCTAAATTGATGAATATGATGGGAAATTTCACGCTGTCAAACACACGTGTCATTCCGTCCGAGATATCCGAGTTCAAATCCCGGTTGGAAAATTGCTTTTATTTTTGTTTTTTGTGTGTTTTTATTTATTTATTCAAGTTTGTAATTTTATTAGTGGCAAATTGTTCCACTCTTTATGGCTAACCAGGGGCAGAAATTAAGTTTTTGTTTGTTGTTAAACAACTACGAGCAAAGCTCGGTCGCCCAGATATTTTGATTTAATCTTATCAACAATTATAGCTTTTATTATTTTGGTATACTCGTACTAGTGGACTATATGTACAGTACATATTAGCTTTTGTCCGTGATTTCATCTGCTTGGACTTTTGATTTTATCTAACGTAGTTCCCGTTCATGTCCTTGTTCGATCGACGTAAAAAGTAGATAGCATATGTCCTTCTTTGACCCTCAAACTAACACTATGCTAAGAATCAAGTCATTCTGAGGCCTCGTTACGACATGAAGGAAGGACAAACAAACAAATTAACGTTCGCATTTACCTTATAATAATAAGGGACATATAGCACTTATGCTAATGACAAGTTTACCATAAACTATATGAAATATTTATACAAGCCCAACCTATAAAGTAAACCGTCTACCATATATATCAAGTGTCCCTTAGTTGTTGACCTAATTTGATGACTATCTTGTGTTTTATTTTATTTCCTTTGTTAGTTATATCAAGGTCCCAAAATTTGGTGTGTTGGCCTTTTACAATTTTGGTCACTTGCTGATTTGGTTTGGTTGATTTGGTTTGATTAGAAAATTGACCAAAAATGGTTTTGCCCCTTTTGCGAGTTCATAGATTGAAACACACTTGTGGCTTCAAAAAAGGAAAATTTATTATATTGTACAAAGCAGCAATTTCCAAACAGTTGCTATGACGTGGGGTATGCAGGCAGCGACAGCAGGTAAACAAAACCGGACCCAGAAAAAAAAATTAGTTTCTCGAATAGTAAAATGCTTCTTAGATTTGCTTTTCATTAAATATGAAAGTTTTTTTTTTATAAGGGTATATAGCACACAAACACATTATTTTACAAGATAACTCAAAATATCGAACAAGCTTCATACATTTAATGCTCTAATATAGTAATGTGACGTCACAAAACAAGCCCGATTTTTATGGAGCGTTTTGGCACCGCATGACTAAATAGAATCACTTTTCGGCGGGTTGTGCTAAAAAAACTATTAGTTGTATCGATTTTTTTTTCTGTTACGGAGCTACATTATAGTCTATAGAACGATTAATCAGTCAAATAAATTAATTCTGAACGGCGGACATGACATTATACAAAAAATTTTGGTTATAAATCATGAAATTATAATTCAATAAATGTAAATGTTGAACAGGTTTTGGTATTACACGAAATAATTTTGAGTTAGAAAGGAAGCAATCGGAGAACTTGTCCAATTCTAAAAAGGTATCTGAATTTTATTTTATACTGGTTCCTAACATCTTCATCGCAGGTCCGAATCCCTGTTTGTGTTAAAAGCTAGAAACATATTTACCAAGCGATCGGTAGCCCGGGAAACGGGAACTTTAGTAAGTACTTGCAAAAAATTGTCTGTCTGTTCAACTTTAGAGAGAGTTCAACCAAAACACTGATATTTATGTATGTGTGTTTTGGTTCATAATTCTGCTGAATGCATATTTTCCGTGGGGAAGAGTGGGACCTCCCAATACAAGGATTGTATTGCATTTATGTAAAGCCTTGGAGTACTAGTTTATGTAAAGGTTTTTGAATGAAATAAATATGTTTTTGTTGTTGATAATCTACATTCATGGACACCTTCCAGAATGGTGCCACAGACCCATATCACAGGAAATTGTAATTTAAATTAAATCATTAAATAAATGCTCTACCACCAACAAAACGAGCCCGCCAGGGAATCGAATCTGGGACCTCCGGATTGTAAGTCCAAGCCATGTTGCGTAGGTAGTGTAGGCCAAGAGTCGCTTAAAATTAATGAACACAATAAACAATGTCACCACCCACACTGTCTCGTGGGTGACACCCAAACAAATGAAAATTACATGTATAGCGACCAAATCATAATTTCAATTAACCGAAATCATAAGAATAATTTGAAACAGACCTGACATTAATGAGCAATAACATTTAATCTAAGCAACAGCAATAATTAACCTTAAGCAAGGAATTATTTTGGCATTATGCCTCAAAATTGTACACGTACTTACATTCGCTACAGGAAAAGATTCCTGTGTCAGCTTTAATAACGTCCTTCACACCTCTATTTACTTGTTTCTGAATACATCAACCATTCAAATAGCTCCTGTTACATAGGAAACAGCTTTATTAGTTTGTACAAGGCGTTTTATTACGTACGAAACGGTGTTTCGGTCTTCTAGGGCGTGACTTCTATACGCAATAGCCACATCAAAGACGAGCTGTGTTTTTTCACCTTTAATGGTGGTCAAGTTGTAAAACATTTTTCATTTTGTTTTGAAGATATGTTCGATTTATCGAGGTACAAAATATATAGTTGAAGAATATTTGCTGGTAAACGAGAGCTTTCATTTCTAAGTAATGAGTTAATGAAATTCTGATAACTGAGATTTCATTTCTAAGCGTATTAATCTAGAAAGGTGAAATTACAGGCACTTAGTCTTCTTCTTAATATATTGGAAGTTGCGTTTATGTATGCCGTTATTTCGTGATTATTTCCATGGATTAACTTAATTAAACTAGTGGTAATCAGTACATAATTCTTTTGTTTTGCGCTATTCTAATTTGCAGTAAATTTTTTGTTTACTTTTTTTACTGTTGATAGTTGACGAATAAAAAATTTAACAAACCTTTATTCACTATCATAATTTAGATAAATGTGCACATTTGGTAAGTAAATGTTTGGAATGTGAGAAATATACCCACCTGTCTGTATTTCCACCTGGCCAGCTATTATTAAGTTTGACGCTATACAGCAGCGTTAATCACAGTACTATTGCTTTCCGGTTTCCAAAACTATATCATAATGCAGTATTATAGGTTTAAAGTATGATACAAGTATTGATAGGGTGAAACAAAAAAAATCTACATCAAGCAATTCACTGCGATACCTGTAGCTCCATATAACATCGTATTGGGGGACTGATCCAAGTTACTGGATCAGTATAGAGCAACTAAGACTGTATTTTATATTCACGTCATCTACTGAGCTATATGAAATATATGGGACCAAATGAATCTGGTATGAGTCCATAAACCAAAACATTACATATGAAGTAGTGTTTGTTGATAACTTGTCAGAACTCGACAACTACTGAGATCACGAGCAATTCATCGCGATGTGACAGCTAGATGTACGTGGCTTCACAGTGTAATCTTATCTTGTAGAATTTGTATCGGTCATCTGTATCCTCAATAGGATACGCTTACTCTGACTTTCCAGACATATCTCAAATATATTGTTATTATTGGCTACTGTATCTCAAAATATCAGATGTGTAAATTCTTAGTGACGTGATGGTGCTGTTATATCTGGATACTTGAAAATGGGGGGTAAGTTCATATTATTTTAACCAGTTTTATGTCCAGTATATTAACCGTTGACTCTTGTTTGGAACCATCGTATGACTTTGTATCTTTTACGGTGGAGACGGCTGGTCCTTCGTGCTCTGAAGCGAAGGCATTTTTGAAAGTGGCCGTCTGCTGTAAAGGGGTCGTGATCCTCGCTCCGGGTCGTACCTGTCTCAACGTATCTCGCTGGCTATTCAGCTGGGTATTTAGATTAGTTTGTCATTTCGTGTTTTTTTTTTCTTTAGAATTAATATATTATAGTATTTGATTTGAATTATCTTCATGTAAATAAATTTATACTTACAATCGTTGACCTAATGAACACGTAATGTAATGAATTTCATCAGGTCTACGGTAGCAAATGTTTAACCCCGTCCGTAGACTAGTTACAATGGTAGACAGACTCATAAACCGGAAGTGGTGGGTTCAGCTCCCAGGGTGCGGGTATCTCCGTTTAACCAAAAACGATTGCAAATTGAGTGCTGTAAATCGTATCTTAATTAAAAATGTGATTGATTGGTTTTAAAGGTTCATTTGTCATTAATACAAAACTAGCCAAAGTCAAATATTGAGCTTCAATTTCTTCTGTTATGTGCTTTGCGTAAATAATCGACTGTTCGATTAAAGAAGTTATATTTTTTTAATAGCAAACATTGTTGTATCAACTTGTATCAGAAAAAAACCAATTGTGTATTTTTTATTTTGTAATGTTGTATGTTGCTATAAATAAATCAATTTCGGGATTATTGCCCATTCGGATCTCAATTCTTTTGTCGTCTAAGTCAACAACCACGCATGGCTCCAATTTTCATATTTATGTTTTTAATGGAATATAATTATCATTACTTTTTGTAAAGAAATTTTCTTTGTTCATCTTCAAAATGTGATTTGTAAAATAAATCTTTTTTTTCTGCGTTTACGCTGTATTCTCTTTTCTAATTTATTTTCCTTTGTATACAAAATTTTCCAACTGGGCGGCTTTTAACTTTCTAGGTAATTTGAAAGTGGGTTTGGTTTTTGTCATAAACATGTCACATGTCGTTTTTATACGTTAATACAATTAATATATCAAAAACAGTTGTATTCATGGAGGTCTAACTTAAAATATGGTGCACGGTCCTCCTCGATACACCTAGAAGCAGAGTTATCTTTATGTATATAATTTTACTGTACGTGTGAACTCCTCTTAAACAGCTGGACCGATTTTGATGAAATTTTGTGTGTGTGTTGAAGTGGATTCAAGAATGGTTTAGATTTACAATTTGATGTTTTTTGTCTTGCTTAAATATACATTACTAAGTTTATCCCAAAATGTTTAAAAAATAAATGTCCACCCGTGCGAAGCCGGGGGGCCGCTAGTATCATATGAATTGTTATTTATGTAAGCTATTATTTGACTAACTTCAAATTGATTTTCGCTATAGTTTCCAAAGAGAAAAATAAATACAAAGTTGGGCAACCGTCTAAAACCATTATAATAATACCATTATTTTTGCATAATATAGTCAAAATATAAGGGTCAGTTTGTAGGTTGTGAATATGGAATAGTGGAAGTATGGAAGTCACAAGTTTTGTTTTCGTCATCCCACGTACGTCCCAACTAAATATCTACACGAAACCTACACGTGGTCACGTAAATTACTAACATAATATTACCATGATAGTAAACTGAGTAGGCAATATTTATAATATAAACATGAATCAGGGACGCGTTTCCGGACCCTGGCCCGTAACTAGATATTCGTTTGATATCTTTGAATTGTGAACAATGTAGGGTTAAAATCTACATCAGATTTGTGTTTGATTGATAGTACATCTTAACGCGGTTTGCTGCCTGATTGCGACCATCAATGTATTGAAAAAACCTGCGGATAATTCAACCGTAGACAGTAGAAGCTCTCAAGCTCGCACAAAGCGTTTCGCATTCTCTTATCATGCTGTACGCTGTAGAGTTAAAGTATGGAATTCCCTAGCACAGTTTCCTAGTTCTGTGAAGAAAACAACTTGGAAGTATCCAAACGAAGAGTAAATAGGCCTTCTAGTTATGCGAATAAAGAGTTGGTGTTTCTTTTCTCTTGCTTTGAAAAGAAATGCGTAGCATTGTCTATCACGTGTGGTCTCGAATGAGAAATACAGCACAATTATAGGAATACATAACTTTTAAATTAAATCACTTTTTAAAGATTAAAAACGTATATTTGAAGTAGAATTTTGATCGTAATTTATTAGACGGATGTGTGGGATAATATTATTCAACTGCAAAGTTATGTTTGTTCTTCAACTCACGAAAGAGCACTGACCAGACTTACATTTACGATTTCAGTGTTTTCGGTGCGCGAGTCCGACACGCACTTGGCTTTTTTGGAAGTAACATTCTAATGTCTGTAATTTCGCTGTCTGTAACTTCGGTTTGGATTGATTCTCACTTGACGGCAAGAAAATGTTTGGTTACGTGATTTTCTCGGTAAATTCCTTTTGTGTACGTGCACAGGTTAGCAGGTGGTCGTTAAATAGATCGTATATAACGTGACGAAGGTCACACATATGATTTCATGTAAATTGTTCTGTCACGAACATTGTGCTCCTCGTATTATGGACTATTCTCCTCTTTTTGTTTGTAACAAGTAAATTACCGGCGGACCGTTTATTACTATAGAGCGAACGAAGCGTGGGCATGGGGTAAGCCTGCCTGCCTATAATTGCCAGTGAGCGTTTCCCGGGTAATGATGATTTACATAATCTTTTTTAGGGTTCCGTACATCAAAAGGAAAAAAGGAATCTTTGAAATATTCACAGACGTTATAATAAAAAATAGAATACAATAAATATTTAATGGGGCTCCCATACAACCAACGTAATTTTTTTGTCGTTTTTATAGAGAATGGTACGGAACCCTTCGTACGCGAGTCTGACTCGCAATTGGCTGTTTTTTTGGTTTATTGGTATCCCTTTATGTGCTGTTAAAGAATGGAATAAATTTTATAGAAGAATTCTACCTGTTATTAATTTTAATGGCATCGTCGATGATGTAACAAGAGATGAGAATTTTTTTGGGGTTTCGTAAATTCTATGAGTATAAGTATGTATGTACATTCATATATACAGTACGTAATTTTAGCTAATCGAATGTTCTAGATCTAGAGTTATGAACTATTTCTCACGAAAAAACAAAATGAGTTTATTGAGTGAAGCGATTGATGATATAGTATTTTGTTCACCTCAAGTGGTTTATTTATCGAACTGTAATTTCAAAGTGTCAGATGTCATCGGGTCTTCTTGCAGAACAGGAAAACTTGGGTTTTCATTTGGACATCTCACCTGGATGGCTAGTGACGAAGCTGTTGGATGGGAAGCGTGCTCACCCATAGGCGCTGGTTCTGTTACATTTCGTTATGAACACAACACTATTGATATTAACACTTCTATTTCGTGGCAGACTTAGGTAACATGGTTTTAGCTAGCCACGCGGACATAGATACTCTATCATCAAACAAAACTAGTACCGATGGGTACCCCCTCTGCGAATAAATCCCGGGACATCTGGGTGCCAACTGCGTATAGGAGATCGGATAATAGTGTCGCGAAAGTATGAAGTTGTACGTTAATTATACTCATTTCGATCCGATGTTCTATTTTTACATAATTACAGCACAAAGTCAACTATGTTATGTTAAAATATTATGTTTTAAAAATTGCATGGAACTGTTATCGCCGAAATCACCTTAAAGTACTTTATCTTTTAACTTGCAGACCTACTCCAGTTGCTGTTTCTGCTTGGACTAGCGACGGTGGTGATACCAGGGCCACATAGGAGGAAGAATGACTCTGCCGTCATCAACGTGCCATGTTCGCTCATGGACCACCTGTCCAGGGCACACTGCGTACAGGCCGAGAGCAGTCTACTTTGTAAATCAGGCTTCAGCAGTGAAACGATGAGAGAGACCAAGTAAGTCTAACATTGTACCCAATAATTAACGCGTTCAAAAAGAACTAAAACCCGACTTCAATTTCCCGACCCAAATTCAATTGCCTTAAAATTAGGTTTTTGTTGTTTTTCTCAAAGAGCGGTCAATCAATTTCAATAAAATTTATATGGGACCACATCTGAAGTATGAATTATTTCACTAGTGACGGAGTTATCGCGTAACACACATACAATTTTTTAATTAAAAAAACATACGCGTCTAATTGTGAACCTCCTCCTTTTTTGAAGTCGGTTGAAAATAAACATCATTCCATTAGTCAATAAATGATGAGTCTCTTTTATAGAATAGACCCGCCAGGTTGAACTTTCCACGAGGGTATATTTGCCATAAACACGCCTGGAAGCGAATTTGAGGATCGCAGTTGAAGTCATTTCTTTTGCATAGATAGAAATGGGAGACAATGTTGTAAGCATTCTATTTTGTATGACCCATCCTGCCATGTAGTTATATAGTAATTATATAAATGAAGTGCAAAAATTACAGACTAGGATAGTCAAATGCTTGGTTAACAAAAAAACAAAGAAGAAATGTAATAAGGAATACAGAAAGTTGTACTCGTTGTGTAAAATATTGCCGGTAGATTTAAAAATTAAATATAAAACATCAATCGATCACTACTATAGTGACGACTATAAGACACTTATTGTTGTAGCCACAGCACCAGGAGCGTGAGAGAGGGGAAGTTCTCTCAGCCAACAGCCGTTAACTACTATGGGCAAAGGCTAAATAAATATGTAGTGCCAAGAATATTTAACGAGCTCGCTTGGCCGAGAGAAACTCCCAAAACTAGTAATACACATCTAAAGAGTAAGCTAAAAGAGATTTTTTTAGATAGAACTTAGATAGTAAATAGCTTTAATGTAATAGGAACATTATACAAGGAACAGAGCGTTACTCGCCAACAAACTGTTTTTCAGTTTGGCGGGAGATAAAATACTGTAAAGTGTAATATGTACTATGGAAAAATAAATGCTCTAAAAAAACGTACGTATAAGGATCTTACAGGTGTATACTATGCCTTATTTTATTTATGTTCCTTGGACCCCAATTGAAATTACAAGCGAACCCAGAAGGCTCATTCCATGGATCATTTTTTTTGTATGTTATTTCCCACTAGGAAAAGGCAAAACACCATAAACTAAGTCTTGAATATTCTTATCAAGTCTTCTCACATCCAGTAATACTATAACCAAATCAAACCAATAGCCAAATCTTTGATGTATTCTTCTAAAAATGCCATGGACCATTGTTAACAACTGTTACTTCTTCAAATGAATTTGTAAATCTGTCAAAAAAAGTTAATGTACAATTAGTACCACCCACGCTGTTCCTACGCAGCGGCCAATTTAATGAAATGGTAAAGTAAATAATCAAGGGTTTGAGCAAAGATACGATTTAGAAGTTGAAGGAAAGAAAATTCAAACTGTCTTTAAGTTTTAAATGTTATGCCAATTACACAAATCAAAAATCGAGGATTCAAAATAAGGAATTCAAAAACCTCTAGATCTTCGTATCTTTTCTCTTTGACATTAAAATGTACTTGAAAGAAACAGAAGAGATTATCACGGGCTAGCTCCGTCGTCTCTTGAAATACTCATAAAGACTATTATATATATTATTTGAGAGGACGTTTCGTTTTCTACAAGAACCAGTTGGTATTTCTTTATTGGATTTACCGTGACTTGAATAACATTACGAGAAACCTGTGGACATTATTCGGTATTCGACTTTAGGGACAAAACTAACATTTATAGTACCACTTTATGACTAATCAGCCACTATTCTTAAACTTTTCTTAGCTGTAACTAATTTTTTTGTACGAGATACATCAGATTATCGAGCATTAAATTATTAATAATAAATAATTATTATAAATATTCGTAATACTTTTCTGAGTCAAGGTATTCGTTTTTATAATAAATTTCTGGATATTTTAAGCAACTCTAAGACTTCATTTTACTATAAAGTATCATCATTAACAGCCTATATATGTCCTCACTGGAGTGTCTCAAGCCTACTCTCCTACAGAGTGTAGGGGCCATTATCCACCATGCGGGCGGATTGATAGACTCCACACACACCTTTGAATTTCTTCTCAGGACTGTGCAGGTTACCTCACGATGTTTTCCTTCAACAAAAAGCCAATGATAATTTTTATCATTGGTACATAAATTTCAAATAACAAATTGGAACTAGGTGGTGTGATGACTGATATCATCATATTGCATATCTATTTATATCATCTTTACCTTTTCAAATACACAAATTTAAATCTAATTCATACTTCACGCAATTAGCTGATGCAAAAATGTTGGCATATTATATTTAAATATATAACTAAACAAAGACAAATATTAAAATTAAATAAGTATTGTATGTACTACTTGAATTGCCTATCCATTTGGTTGATGCACCTTCTTAGCATAATGTAGGTGTTGTATAGATACACAGACGTTCCTTTGTTGTCTAGTGCAAGAATTAAAGCATGTCTATCGACAGTTTATGTAATTTAATAAGGAAGAAATACTCACTAGTGCTCAAAGCACAATGAGGATTGGCCTTCGTTATTTGAGAGTGACGTAATGTTTTCTCCGGAATTCACGGCTTTAGTTAATTGAATTCCGATCCAAAATCTTCGATTGATTGAAGCTTGCAACGGGAAAAATCCTAGTTTTGGCCAGGTTGTCTTCCTTCAACCGACTTCAATTGCCCTGCAAATTTAAGATTTATACTTTTTTCGTTTAGAACTGGACCAAAATGAAAAACACCAGACTTCAAATAAAGAAAGAATCATCAAAATTGGTTCACCCAGTCAAAAGTTATGAGGTAACAAACATACGAGTAACAAAAAAAACCCATACCCGTCGAATTGAAAATCTTCTCCATTTTTGTAGGTAGAAAATACATCGTCCCTGGCAAGAAAAATTATATGAAAAATTTATATTTTCTTAACAATCGATAGATAAAATTTTATACTTACGTTAAAGGTTAGGCCGTGAATAATTAATTTTTTCAACATCGTCGTTGGGTTGTTCCTTTAGACTTTTATTCAAACAATAATTTAGTTTTAGAAGAAATAAAACAGGTCACGGTTGATTTTTGCCTTTTCTATTACATTCTCTTTATTTAATTATTATGATTAAAGTCTCTACACATAAAATCACTTATACTCGTCACTCACTTATCTGTTCTGCTCTGATTTACCTAGACCTAGACCGATGGAACGTTTCAAAGAAATTTTGTATGGAACTATTCTGAGCTAATTCCCGTTAACATACAACTGCTTTTTTACAACTTATTTCGATGTCATATTTTAGGTAACAACTGCACAAAGTCAGCTAGTCTATTTAAAAAGAATAAGGTAAAATAAATTAGGATATGTTTTTTTCAAAGCAATAATTAATGTCTCCACGGCTCGTCTTTCTGCGATGTTGCAATCTTTCATATCAAGTACCAAGTACTTGTTATTATGTTGCAATGAAACCAAGATTGATGAGTCGTTATTTAATGTAATAGCACTCGGTGTCAAGAAACGCTTACTAAGCAGAGTTGAATCGGTTTGCATATTTTGTATAAATGAATATGACGGAAAGGAAAGATGAAACGTTTGATGGCGTATAACAATGTGGATAGAATCATCCTTATTATTTACGAGAGTATTTAATTTCTCTGTGTAATTATTTAACTCCACTGTCTTATAAATATTATACAATCTAAAATAACTCTGTCCACATAGTGCCTAAACATCAATCTTCTGCTTTTCAAGGTTGTTCCAAGTATGCATCTACAAAGATCTGGAATAATCTTCCCTCACCGATTCGAGAACTAAATTCTATTAAATCCTTCAGAAAAAAACTAAAGCTATACTTTTTAGATCTACAGAAAAATGGTGTCATCGAACACCTTATCTAAAAAATAAATAAAAAATTATTTTCTTTGTAGATGCATACAGACTTCCCTTCTAAGTCTTAATTTTTTTGAACACCTTTTTGTTTAGTCTATTTCTTTTTTTGTGTGTTTACAATCCTTAAAAATATTTTAAGTTCTGTGTTCGTAGTATATGTGTTGTTGTATTTAGTAGCTGATGCGTAAATTTAATTATATAGTTAGATTAGTATTAGTCAAGGCCTGCCTGAAAACCAGCGCTGCAATCACTCTGTGGTTGCAGCATAAGCTGAGATAGGACTTTTGCTATGGTATATTTTAGTTTATAAATCTCTGTTCTTTCTTCTAAACAAGCAATAAATTTATTTTTCTTTCTTTCTTTCATTGGATATTTAAAAACAAAAAACAAAAAAGAACCGTTTCCTTGAAGCAAATTAATATGCTATGTAGCACGACTGCACCTAATACCATAGCTTATGAACATCAGATGGATCTTCTAACAATACTGCAAATAAAAGACGTTTTAGAAAGAAAGAAGATTTATGCCCCGTAAAGATTTTGAACCCAGCCGCTGACCACATGTTGACCAGTTCAGGATTAGGATGAGCGGGTGGGTTCCAATGGAACCGTAAAAAACCGTTCCATATTCAAAGGGTACAAAGACAACTGTCTTGTTGTTGAGAATTTCTTTCTCTGATGGTGGTGTCAGAAACTTTCAACTTTTGACGTTTATTGCGTTGTGCGAGGCAGTTGACGCCCTGTGCGTAAAATCTTAATGTTCTCTTTCTCCTTTAATATTATAAAACAAAGTCGCTGTATGTCTGTATGTTTGTACGCTTATTACTTATATACTACGCAACGGATTGTTATCCGGTTTTACCATCATGTACTCGTATATCGATATTTTCAAACAGTAGGCTATTATCGTAACGCTAGCTTGAAGCTAACGATAAAGTTGTACGTTAATGATATTCATTTCACGACACTATAATTTCATTTATTTTTCGATAATTACTTATCAAAGAATGCTGATTAAGCTGTTTCGAATAAAGTACGCGTGTGCATTCGGGACGTTGACACGGATACGAAGTCAGCGTTAAATGCGAATATTAAAATCGAAACTTGCACTCAAAATATGCATTTCATACATTTGTATCTCCAGCTCCCGCAATTGCAGCGAAATAAATTATATTCCAATCATAATTTAAAAAATATATACAACGTTTCATTTTAATCCATTCAGGCGTGATTGTGATGCTTGTTCAAACAAACAAACAAATGAATAAGAAATGTGTCTGACGTCATATTTTCTATTTTGTAATACTTTTCTTAACGACTGTTCAACTACTGGAAGGTTGTCTCAAGTAACTAATATATTACGATATTGGTATTTCGATAACTGTATGGAAAATTCTAAGAGAATTGTTTATTATTAATTATTTATAAATAATTAGAAGTGCTGACGATGTAGATATACCTATTGCTAGAACAACTTACGGCAGAAGTAACATAAAATTTGAAGGAGCCAAAATGTTTAATCAGTTATTCAAAGATATGAAAGAAACGAAAACTTTAAATATAAAAAGAAAAAAACTTACATTACTTCGTAGCTTTTAAGTTCTGCCCGACCCTGCCCGCGCTAACACCCTAAGACTATTTTATTTTACGTTACGTGACATTTCGTTAAAATATTTTTTCTATGGTTACGCCCTCCTATCCAGCGACCCTAAAATAGCCCCCTTCTGAGTACGCAAACTATAACGGGCAACTATGGAGCCCGACATGCACTTGGCAGATTAGGATTAATCGAAGGGCTGCTAGATCCTCGCCGAATATAAGTATCTATTATTTATACGTAATGTACGTAAAATGTATTAAAATATATACTGTACATTTTAATCCACCCTTCGAAATATCTCGTTGGGTATATATACCTAAGCTATAGCCTTAATTCCTAAAGTGCTAGAAAATACAACAAGATTAGGGTGGATTATCTAAAGATAGTCTATATTGTGGTGTTCTTGTAAACAAAATTTATTTTACAAGAGCTTACGGGCGCGCTAAATAAATTTACTAAAAAGTAATTTATTTTCAAGAAAAAATGACGAAAGGTATAAAGTTTACTAACACTTACAAAACTAATTACGTTTAGGGACAAGCGTAACTGGCAAGTGTGCTAAGCACTTATCACGTCACTTGCACTTGTGTATGGCCATAGATTAGATATGTACGGCTCTACTTATATACACGTAAGTACATATTGGATGTGTCAGGCTCCCAGCGTAGTGATTAGGCAAACAGATACATATAAAGCCCAGCCGCCGCAGCATGAAACGCGTGAGAGCGACGAGAGTGAGATGCAATGGTGAGATAGATATGCATATCATATTTAAACGACAAATGTCTATACGACATATATATCCTGCTGGTGCTGGATAATGTTCAGCTGTGGATTATAGACGATTGTCATGCTTAAGATGACCTTGAATAAACTAAATGGTAACGGCAAGTTACATTCCATATTTGAAATGGCAAAAGAAGAACTACTTCGAATTTCAAGCTGCGATCAAAAATGTTATAAAAAGCGATCATCATATTAATATAATAAATGTGAAAGTGAGTTTGTTTGTTACCACTTTGCGCTTCAACGGGATAACCGATCGTGATGAAATTTGGCAAGTAGCCCATGGCACGGAGGACGCCTGGAGGAATCCGCGTGGAAACATACTAGTTGTTAATAAAATTTAACGCCCGCGAGACACAAATATTACTGAGAAGACGATATGAAATTTTCAGGTCAATAAGAAATCTAATTTTTTATCCAAAACTGGGAATAAGGCTTATTTAGTGTCTGGCGGTGAATACAAAAGTCAGCCCTATTGTAAGTACAACAAAATAGCGAATCTAGACTTGCCTGTCCGCAGACAGAGGTTTCACATTTTCATTTTATTTCAGATCTTTTGGCCTTATTAATATTTTTACGGTACTTTACTTAGATAATAACGATATTCAATAAGTGATTGTTGAAAGCTTAAAATGTTGTTGTAGATTTTTATTTTTAAATAATTCCATAAGATTCTAAATTTAAGTTCGGTTGAGACTTAAAAAAATATTCTTAAACATACTCAAATCTAACAATAACAAACAAACACACAAACAAACAAACATCCTCTCACCCTAAACGCATACACTGTCTCCGTTCCGTCGTGGGTAAAAAACATAAACCAACTTAATTTGCGGTCCTAACCCAAACTTCGTATTGGATCTGACCGCTAATAAGTAAAGCTTCGTGTGTCAAAACATTTTTGAGATCTATCGGTAACATATGTCTGAAATCGGCAAATTATGACGTTAATAAATAGTTATTACGTGATTTTTAATGTATTTACATAAATAATACACTCTCTGAAGGAGAGTAGGCCTGAGCCCCTGCAGTGGGGGTATATTATAAGCTACTCAAAACAATTGATTAAACTATACCTCACAAGCCTAAGTTGTTATTTATACATTTTCTAAAAGGAGATTTTGCGCACTGGAAAATGTAACAGTAGTATTAGTTTTTTATTTGAATTAAACAGTTTAAATATAAATTTTTTAAATACATTATTAGGTTGCCGAACATCCGATGAAAAAACGGAAACCTAATAAACTCTGGCGTCTGTCTCTCTATCCGTCCGTCCGTCTGTCACAGCCGATTATCTTATTATTAGCAACTACGGATACGATCGACTTGAATTATGGAATAGGTATAGGAAATGGTGACCCACTGAAATAATAGATTAAATATTTTTATGGATATTTAAAAAGGGGCAATATTATGGGGGGTGAAATTTCAACACGGAGTATCTAGGTCAAGTAGGTATTGTAAGAAAGGGCTTTGTTGTAAAACAGGTTTTTGATTAATTTCTTTGCACCATAGTTTTTGATTTATCATGCAAAATGTGTAAAAATAGCCGAATCTTAGCCGAAGTTTCCAAAGTTATATGTATTCTAAAAGTATTTACAGTAGATAGCACCTTGTGTAAATATTACAGGAAAACCGAAGCGGTGTCTGGAGAAATCATCAAAAAAACATGGAAAAACCATATTTATGCGATCAGGAAATTGAACCTTATACGTTTCTTTTTATGGTTCGGAACCCTCGGTGCGCGAGTTCAACTCCCACTTGGCTGGTTTTTAAAAGCTTTTATTTAACTTGCAATGTTTGTATGTGTTGTATGTATGTATGTATGCATGTATGTATGTATGTTCGGGTCAAATCTTGCAAGCTGAATTAGAAGCACTTCCTCTTATCCTAGGGAGTTGAAATTTTGCACGTTGGTTCAGTTCCGATGACAATGCGTTTTTCTGGTACTATCGAGCTGGTCTGATGCTGGAGTCAGGAGGAATAAAGAGAAACTCTTCAATGGGGACCTCGAATTCGGGCTTATCTCAATATCAGAATACCAGGCTGGCATAAGTGCAAGGGAGCGTGCTATATCGTTTCTATATGTCGTATCGTAGCGCAGGTTGATTCCTAACAAACTACTAAAAATCCTTTGAAGTACCAGGTTATCAGAAACAGAAGTAGTTTTGATTTAGCTCACATGACATGTTACGGCGCGGGTTATTCTACTAATGAGAACGCGTAGCTTCTGTCACTTCTTTTTTAAAATCTAAATATATTCATTAACTTTATTTTTAGTTGAAGAGTGTTTTAGATTCAAAATGCTATTTGTCTCTTTTTGGCCCAAGGGAATGTTAATTCTACTCCTTAAAAGGTTTCGTGTTTTGAAAACTCAAATTTCCATGGGAGTAGCGGAATACATCGAAGCTAAAGTTTCTAAGAATATATACTGACACACACACACACACGGACACTGTAGGAGAGTAGACCTGAGCCCCTACAGTGGGGACATATGAAGGCTGTTGATGATGATGAAGTAAAACTTAAAGAGTAATATAGTTTAATAATTAACATTTTATTGATGTGACTTTGATCGAAAATTATACAATGTAATAGAAATTAAGATTCATTCTTCGAGTAATGAAAGCTATATAAACGGTAGTCTCCGAAGATAAGAAAGATCTAATCGGAGAGAAACTTACAGCTATAAGTAGAATTTGTGCTCTTCATTTGTCCTATCAGAGGGCCTTTGATGGATTATTAAATTATCAGATTTTATGTTATATTTGCTTTCTGGCGCTTAATAGATGATCACCAGTCAGTCACCGTACATATTCGTACTTACCATATTTGTTTTTTTTATTTATGATAGGTTACCACTTGGTAAGCTTGTGCACCCTGAAGCTTCAAGCTAAAGAGGCTCTGGCTCTGCTACCTTTCATACCAGAACACAGTAGTGCTGTTAGCACTGCTGTAACATGGTGGTAGCTAGCCAGGCGAACATAGAAAATGACATACCACCAACCAAACTGGGAACTGAACTCAGGACCTCCGAATTGTTAATCCAACATTTATCTATCAGGGCTACTGAGGCGGTTATTTGTTCAATAACTTTAGTTTGGTTATAATAAAATAATTGTGTTTCGTTCTTGGATTGAAAGAACGTATTTACTTGGGGGCAAAGCTATTAGTAATGAAGCTATACAGACCAAGGCGATTGTTTATATTAACTTAAAACCATTTGGGGGTAAGGTAACTAGTTGTCATTGACTAGCTATAGAAAAAATGGGCGGTGTGTGTCATCCCCCCGGGGCCCGGGGCTACGTCTTGATGGCGTTTTATCTTTGTTCTCTGCGTGAGGGCCGAATAAATTTTAAGTCCGACCAAAGGATGTGTGTGTTTTACTCGCTCGAACGTTTTTTACGTCCAAATCTGCTTTATGGAAACATCGGCAAGAGGGTCGTTAAAGAAGTCGTAACGCCGCTTCTAAATTACGTTGGCTTGGAAGCATAGTAACTATAACTTTTGAGACAGTCACAAAAATTACCCAACTTATAATCTGACCGCGTCACTACGTATAAATTAATTTCGCACAATATATGAAGACAGGTGGACAATTCGCGTTGTGTTAAGTGCTGCTATTCACAAACTGGAAGAACTTTAATTGTTCCTGGACGTCCAGGACACTCGAGGAGCGCCAGCAACCGGTGAGCTACCTTAATCATTTGGTGTGGGGTTTCAGCGAGGGTCGTTGGTGAAGAGTTGGCCAGTTTCTTTGATTTACACCCAGGTCCTTCAAACACTAAAGATTTGAACAAATAGCCAAATCATAATATAAATACTTATAATATAAAAGTACGGATCGTACCTGGCTCAACGTATCTCCCTGGCCATTCAGCGGGGCAACGTTGCCAGCGTCATGGGTACGTTTGAGCCGGGTAATCGATCCTGTTTTATAGTATAGTTTTTAATTATGTTTTTTAGTGTGTCTTGTGTTTAAATAATATAGTAAAATAAGATTAAAACTATATAATATAAAAACACTTCAAATGTTGTGAATAACAACGAAGCCATGTTGTCAATTTGGGACAAATTGGGATTGGTTTTACTCACATAGGGTTGTGCACTTTATAATGTTACTGTAGCTGTGACTTTGTTCCAGGTACGATATAACGCACCTGAGAGTGATCGATTGGCCTGGCACGTGCTTCAACATCGGTCGGCTACAGCAACACTTCCCTGAACTGCGTTTACTGGAGTTCATCAACTGCACTGCGCTGACTACATTCAAGGGGCATTTCGATAATACCAGTAAAATTGAGGTAAGGAAACATAACAAAGGATACTTTTTTATCCTGGTACGAAGAATGTGTTCTCGTGGGCTAGTAAGTATGCGGTCTTCATTTACATTATTTCCACCCTTGACAGGCGGCTGCTGGACACTGACACAATTTTGTAAGCTGTACGTTTTTCGAAATTTTCAAACTGTCGGAGATATGCGGATTGAAAACGTAAAAAATCATATTTCAGGCTTTCAAGGCTTCTTTCTAGGCACGCCATGCATATGTTCTTCTCGTCTATCCAACCAACCTATCTAACCGATTGCCACACGCAAGTGGCATCACCAATAATATGCTTATAAAACAGGCATACTTCTCGTAAGGAAGAAGACTAAACTTGGTAATTTTAATTAAAGAACTGACTGATGAATATTGAACACCTTATGTCGTATGTTTATCGATTCACTAAAATAATGGTCGCTGCTCATCAAGGTATTGTAAAAATGTGCCTTCGAACAATTTGCCATTAATTGTAAAATTTCAAACTTAACGGATTTAACATTTTTGATAAAATAAACAACTGACTGAAGCCATAGAAGTATAATGTACTAAACTGAAGTCGTATATATGAGAAACATTCTAAATTCTAAGTTGAGTATCATACCGTCGTGTTTTACTACCGTACATGCTTATTTTTGGGAAGGTATTAATATATTATCAGATCATGGGGTAGTGATAATGAGTAGCATTATCTTATCGCTGTTGATTACCGGAGACGAGTGTTTCTAACTTAACTTATTGATCAATATGAGTTCAGCATTATCATCAGGCTACAAGTTATCCACTTGTTAAACTAAAAACGAATTTGTGCTGAAACCATGCAACGTGGTTCGAGCTTTAATTAATAAGTTTTTACTAATATTTTTATACAACCTTTATTTGTTGATCGTAATTTATTATTGTATTGTCATATGATCAACTGAATAGTACTTATCAAGACAAATTAAACGAGTCCAAACACGGCGGGATTATCATGTGCAGTTTAGAAATGACCACCTTCTGGCTTCATCATCAGACCCTGGGCACCATAGTTATATTTTTGTCAAAACAAATCAAACGAGTCCAAACACGACCGGTTTATCACGTGTAGTTCAGGAGTTCTTTTGACCACCTTTTTTCTCCGTCATCAAAGCTCTCCATTTTAGCTTGGGCAAAAATGATTTACTATTTCCGGCTGTTCTCGCATTACTTCACCGATTCTCAAGAAATTTGGTAAGCTGTGAGTTTTTTCGGAATTTTCAAATTGATATGAGATATGTGGGTTGAAAAAGTAAAAATCATATTTCCGGCATTTTGAAAAATGTTCAAAAACTTGTTTAATTTCAAGGTGTCGGGTGTGAGGGAGTGGAACATAATGGAAACGACAACAAACAAAAATTTCCTGTGTCTCACTCATCAAATCCCAAGGGCAATTCATCAGCTTTTAGATTATAACTATGATTTAGACCTAAAGCGTAACGCACATCACAGTAGTAAGTAAACATATAGTCTCTCTCTCAGCTTTTGAACATTTACACAGATCCGCGAGGTCTACAGAGTGTCACAGAGACACCAGTAAATAAATAATAAACATCAACTATCGTAAAATCACCATTTTAGGGTTTCGTACCCAAAAGGGTAACCAACGGGATCCAATTACTAATTCTCCGCTGTCCATCCCTCTGTCCATCAGGGAGCTGTATCTTGCGATCCGTAATAGTTAGACATCTGAAACTGTCACAGATTTGTATCCTTCTTGATACTGTAACAATAAATAATATCTAAAAGGGGTCTCGCTCCCTACTAGAGACGTGTGACGACGATTACGATTACAAACGTGTCTTTTCAGTTGAAAACTATACATTGGGTATTTAGGTGCAAAGTACAGTTTGTTTAGCTTAAGAGAGGGTCACTTGCGCGATTTATAATACGAGTGGCGCCATCTAGTTTTGATATTTAAGTTCATCGTTATAGCATTGTTTGGGGCATATTATATGTTAATATTCATATTATGTACGGAATTCTCGGTGCGCGAGTCCGACTCGCACTTGGCCAGGTTTTCAGTATATTCTTATAGAAATATCCAGGTAAATGAGTTCAAAAAGAACTGGAAACCGACTTCAATTGCCCTAAAAGTCTACTTTTATAATATAAATATAAAAATTATATCGTTTACTCATGGCTGCCATAGTGAGAACTAGACCAAATTGAAATAGGACCACACAGGAAGCACCACCTCTCAAATAAAATAATCCAACCACCCAAACCGGTTCACCCAAAAAAAACATACCCGTCGAATTGAGAACCTCCTCCTTTATTAAAGTTGGTTAAAAAGCAATAGTAATGATATTGTGTTTCCCAGGAAACAGAAACGACCATTTTCTGTTTCTTCGTCGATTTGTGTGGGTCGCCAACCGACGACGATTGAAGAAAAGGTCAAAAGGACATTTTAATTATATTTCCTCTAGGACTTGCAAATAAGAATAAGGTAACTGTTGATAGAAACGCGCACGTAACATTCGTTTTGATAAAATGCAAACAGATTAAGTAAGTCTTACGCTTTGTTGATTGAAGCTTTTGCGCTCAAATTAAAATCTCAGAGCAATTATTATTATGTCTGTTTATACTGAGTATAGGTTTAAGTATGCCAGTATTGCTAGTTTCAAATTGTGAAATTATATGTTACGTAAACGAATGTTTCCTTAGCCTCCGGTTGCTAGTGGCTTCACTATTAGATTGATAATTTAGTTGCTCATTCATTTGATTCCCGTCTGAGTGCCGTACTCGTTTTGATAGGTGCACAATTGGGTTCCGAAAATGTTTAGGAAATACAGTGGTTGCAAATTAGTATGGAGTTATGGCATAATTAATATTATAAATATAATAAAAGAAATATCATCATATTAGTTAACCTAACATGGGTTAAACTGGAATGCCTAGAGATAATCACAGTACGAGTAGCAGGAGTTACATCACTGGATTTTCTATAGTCGATATAAACCGAGAGAATTTACCTATATTTATGGTATTTGAAGCTTCACTCATCTTTATACTAGCTTTCTACTAATACTAGACTTAGTGGAGTTTAGGATTTATTCCGATGGAACGACTTGTTCGATCGGGATTACATGTATCTTATGTCCTTTTCCGACCCTTTGACTATTCCTCTACGTCGCCAACTAGCCAAGAAGTTTCATCCTCGAAGCGTGGCGAAATTACCACGTGCCAATAACCTACCTTTGCGTGTTTATGTCCAAAATGAACAATGTCCAAAGGCAACTTATAATAATGTTCAACTTGGATTTTTTTATGTTGCGATGACTTAGAAGTCTGATATTATCAACTGGCTGAGTCTGATTTCAACTTGATACCTTCTTGCCTTCCTGAGAAAAACGGTTTTGACAGACAGACTGTCAGACGGGCAGGACAGGGCGGACGGAAAAGGAAGTTGTCTAGGAAGGGTTCCTTTTTAGGGCACCGAACATCTAATGACAAAACGGAACCCTTATGAAATAATTCAGTTGTCTCTCGGATACAGCGTCCGTATTGATTAATTGGAGTTGGAGCTTGAACCTTCCGGGACCCTAAAGAGAGATTGGGAAATCACAGTAGACATTAAGTAAGTTAACATGCTTTGTGTTGGCGACAGAAATTGGCAATGCACGGCCTGACTTCTCTGTGGGAGATACCACCAGACATGGTGGTGATGATGCCGGAGCTCCGTGAGATGGACCTGAGGAGTAATGTCCTCAGGCATACGAAGGCTCGTCTGCTGAAGGGACCACCAAGGCTCGAGAGGATCTATTTAAGCGGTAAGTAGAGAAACCCACTTTATGTTGAAGACCAATGGGTTTAAAAAATATACGTTACGATTCGTAGCTTCGATCAATCGGAAGAAAATCGTGATGATCGATCACTTCAAAAATTCAATTTAATTTACTAAAATGTTACAAGGTTTGTAAGTTTGCACTATTTTGCACATGAAGCTAAAAATATGTTACTGTGCCGCCAGGGCGGGCGAGGCGATAATCTTTTTACCTTCATGGTTTTGCATGTGTCCTTTTTAGGGTGCTGTACCCAAACGGTAACCAACGAGACGCTATTACTAAGACGCCACTGTCCGTCTGCCACCAGGCTGTATCTCATGAACGGTGATAGTTAGACAAATTTTCACAGATGCTGTAGTTCTGTTGCCGCTATAACAACAAATACTAAAAAAAACAGAATAAAATAAATTTTAAGGGGACTCCCATACAACAAACGAGATTTTTTTGACGTGCGTTTCAAGTCGTATTAGTAGCTTCATCTAGTGACGAGTAACAAAACTAAATCGAGGCGCATTCGTTAGAGGATTGTTCAGTGCTTATTATTTATGTTTTTCCGTATTTTAAATATCCATATTCTGTACGGAACCCTCAGTGCGCGAGTCCAACTCGCACTTGACCGTTTGTATGAAGTATTTCGTGTCCCTGAAGTGTGCATGTAAGCAGTGTTTTATGTACTATAAAAAAATCGTTATGTCGAGCATCTGGCGGTCTTAGTTAAGAAATTATCGTGGCTAATGTGTTTTCCATGTCTTTGTAAAAGTTAGGCTGCTTTAAAAACGGATTTACATAATCCGCAGGAAAGCGAAGCAAAATAATCTTACAATTGAGCGATTTGTACGTAACAAATACAACCAATGTCTTATGATTTTACTTGTGGACAAACGTTGTCTTTTTTTGATGGCGACATTATATTTTGCAAATATTAAAAGGCACGATATTTAGCGAATGTCTGTATTCGCTAAAACATTTGAAGCAAAAGCAGCGTACTACCGTTCCTTTCAATTTGCGTAGCAATTCTTATCCAGACAATTTAGAATTGTCCGATTTAAGGACCAAACTGCGCTTTTGCAACAAATCTCTTTGGTGGGCCGTAAATCAAATTAGTCTACGTTATTGGTGGCAAGGTATTTGCCAATCTGCAATATAATTATTTTACGTATTATAATTGTCATGTCACAGGTACTTCAAAATGGGGGTGATTTATAAATGAGGTCTAGCGTGTATTCGCTTCAGTTCGTCTTCAGAAACTAGTATATCGATGTACTCATAGCTAATTTTGGAACTATGAATTATAGATAAGCGCACTTCATCGTATACGATACGGCCTTTCACGCCTCAACAAGCTGAACATTGGCAAATAAAGCTGTAAGGGGAATTTAGAAAAGAAACTATTATTGTAATTATTACGAATAACCGACCTATATATTTTCCCGACTCCAACGTTCTTCCCGAGCCTTAACATTCAGTAGGTCTCGGGTTCGATTCCCAGCGTGAAATACATCTGGTGTCAAATAAGTTGGTGGTTTTTTCTACAACATGTATTATCTATGTCTGCCGCTAAACAGCACTGTTAATAACATTGCTATGTTTCGGCACAGGCTCCAAGGTTGAGGAAATCACAGCACAACTTCTGTGTGAGCGCGCTTTCCATTTGCATTGCTTTATTGTCACTAACCATTAGGTGAGATGTAGCCAAAAACGTATAGTTCATAAAATATATTTACCTCGGAATATATTTGTACGAACATACGTATATATTTGGTGAAGTGTATATGTGTAATCTTAATTAAAGTAACGTTCACCCAGATATAACCGAATCCGATGAAAATCAGTCAAGCGAGTAGATTGTGTAATGTGAATAAATCACCCCTACTTCGCAGTATGGGGATGTTGATTTTTGTGTTGAAAGAAAGAAAGCTTGGTGTAGTTTCATTCTTTATGGAACAGATTACCTCACCTTCACTGTCTGTTTTGGGTTTCCTTATTTTGAAAAGATTGATTATATGTATAATAAAGTTTTATAGAAAGTCTAAGTTGTTTACAAAAACATTTTTTTCTTCTGAATAAACCGAGTACCGCGTTAAATATCTCTAGAATATGTCATCTCCTTTTGTCCCAGAAACCCAGATTTTCGGAACTTGCCAGTCTGACAAAGAATATATAAAGTAATATAATTTAACAACTTTTACGAAGTATTCAGTCAAATACCGTTAGAGCTATCAATTCTGAAAGCTTCCTACATCCTTAATATATATTTAAAAAAAGCTTCCCAAAAGATAGAAAATCTGCTTATTCGTTGAAGATAACTAAAAAAAAGGCCGTACGTATGTGATTATCGTAATAACACGCGAGAGTAAATTCATATTCGAATCTGACGAGAAAGAAAAGTGACGTCGAAAACATTGACGTCAGAAATCACGTTATACTCGACTCGTATTATGTTATAAGTCACGAGTGAATGATTGGCCGTCCAAATACTGACGCAATACACCTGACAGACATAAAATATTGATGGTTGAATCAATTTTTTTTAAATAGATAAAATAGCTTGTCACTTGTTGCCGTCGCCACCGCAAAGTAAAATCCTACTTACACAATCACTCGTTCATTGCTTTAATCGCTTTCAAAGTTTATGGTGCTGAAAAGCGCGTATCTATTGGGGCGCGCGCGCGCGCGTGTTTGTGGTGGAGGGAAGAAAAACGAAATACGTCAAATAGTTGATACTCACAATAAATAATTTCTTGTCATCATATTTTAGGCATAAGAAGAGAATTTTCTGTTTAGAGCACGTGCTCGCGTTCAAGTTTGCATTGTTTTGTAGCTGTCCAATTAAACTCAAATGGAAAATTGTTGGGAATGAGGGGAATACGTGGTATAAATACAGTTTCGCCTGCACCACACCCAGTTAGAATTTCAGCTTCGATTATATTTCTCTGCAAAGCACTTACTTTAAGTCGGGTTTATTAACTGATAAGGACAGTTACTTATAAGATCATCATCAGCCAGGAAATGTTTATTACTGGACATAGGTTTCCTCTACCGCATGCCACATAGATCGGTCCCAAGACACATGAATCCACCGACTCCCCGCGACCTAGATATCTTACAGCACCCCTCTTCGAGGATACTTAACTAGACTAGGCATTAGTATCTATATGCTACAGTATAATTATATGTACTACGACTTGGCAAACCTTTAGCAATGGATTTGCATGGCATTTAATGGCTGTTTTTTCGCAACCATCATCACGTTCGAACAATTTGAAAATGGAATCGAAGTTATAAAGTAAATGGAATACGTCGTTAAGAGGCTTTTCAGACTTCTTACTCACTAAATGATTGACACTCCGATTGCTTGAGCCTCGCTACCGGCGGAGTCAGGATTGTACTATGTTGATTTATGGGCATTTTCTTTTACTCCAGATAACAAATGGGATTGCAGCGACGGCGGGCTCGACTGGCTGGCGATGGAGCGTGAAAACGGTACTGTCAGGAAGAAAATCGTCGATTACTACAGACTCGTCTGCCATCAGCAGCTTTACCGAGGGAAGCCTCTGCATAAAGTCATGGATATCATCAGGGTAAGTCACTTGGTGGTGCCTTATGTGCCGTGCAATAACAAGTTATTATTTATAGCATTAAAACTTATATGGTTGTCTCATGGGTGCCATTGTCAGAACTGGACCATTAAAATGAGACCACATGGGAATCACCAGCTTTCAAAAAAATCATCAAAATCGGTTCACCCAGTCAAAATTTCTGAGGTAACAAATATTAAAAAAAACATACCCGTCGAATTGATAATCTCCTCCTTCTTTGAAATCGGTTGAAAATAGAAAGAGTGGCTAAGGGAAACAATGCAGGATATAGGAAGCAGCATCTACCTAAATGCCGTGAGTGATCTCGGCTTTAGCTATGTCATCCGGTGGGCGTCTTAAAAAGCGACTTAGTGAAGAATATTAAGAAGTGGGTATGAGCATCAACCTACAATATCTTACTGTGGACACCAATCCGCATGACAAGCGTGACAATTATAGCAAATCCCCCACACATAGTCTCACGTGGCAATCTATGAGGAAGGCGGTCCAACATATAACTTACGCAGCCAATTATTATTAATGTGTCCCGCGCTGTTCCCGTGGGGTAATTACTAAAATACAAGCAGTAGACGGTCGATGTTACCAGCAATTAGCTAGTAACAATAACATTTCTAATTAATATACTGTGTGTTGTATACTTACAAGTTGCTTACACGATAAAATTATGCATAACATATATTTTTTGTCCACGATCGCATAATCGTAATATTTCATTGCGACATGATTTTTTTTGTAGGATGTCAGGAAATACGATGCCAATTTGAATGTCAGCGACCGATTTGCCGAGGAGGGACTGCCTATATGTCAAACTTGGCAGTGGCACCCCGATGACCCTTATTAGATGAGGTCGCTATGTTATCTCAAACCTGATTCCTTACAGGGTGAAATAGAACGAAATTTTTATAAACGTGGGAAAGACTTAATTGCGACGTTTTCAGTCCAATAAAACCCATTTGATGCATGTTGACTAATACATATCGACCTAGAAAAACTCAATTACTAATAGCAAAATGACCTATGCTGTTACGTAATCGCAAAGTGAACATTTTATGGTAATAACGCAGTATTTTTAAACCTTCTCCTGATACGAGTATGTATCATATACTATGCCATATTTTAGGGGCCATAACAAATTCACAATATCCACACATGTTTAGTTTTATTACTGTTAATGATAATATGTGTTTTATCCAAATAATAATAAAAAGTATTTTCCTATTCATATATCTATAGGTCTTTTTTTACGGAGTGGAAATCTTCCAAAAATACCGTCGCTTTGTAGAAAGACGTATGCTGGATTCTTACCAGCTAAAACCAATATATCTTTAGGTCTTAATATAACTCCATGTTTAGAAAATATTTGTGATTTAAACTGCAGTAATTCTAGAAGATTTGAAACATTCAAGATCTGGTATGAGTTTCGTGAAGGTTTTATCATAAAAAATTGTCATGTAGAAGCATGTCAGTGGAATTCTTGACGGAGTAAATAAGTTAAAAGCGTGATCATTGTGTGGAGTATCGAGAAAAGTCGCAAATCCAATCTCTCCGTATAAGTACGTAGGTACGGTACGGAATGGTTTGTGATCGTGTAATTGCTTCTGAATCGTCATCGTATATTTTGCGAGTAAATGGAATCCAAGTAAATAAAACACAAATGTCACGTGCTTGTCGTAATTTTTATGTTTTCTTGAACAATATTAGCATTTCTCACGAACAAGGCTTTATGATTGTCGCAAACAAATATCTTTTGTGTGTGGACACTTTACATTTATCTGGCGTCCGTCATTGTCAAGATAATGATTATTTTATACATATGGTCAAATACGAGATGGGCTTGTAACGATTCTTCCGTATGGTATTTTTGGTACGATTTCTATACCGACGCGCAGGTCATTGCGTAGTTCCCACTGCTGGAATAGGCCTCCCATTTCGCGCTCTCTATCCTATCTCGAACAATCTACTGGCGAAAACAGCGAAAACGACTGACACATTATTTTAGTTTATTACGAATTGTCGCTTTATGAAATAGGGCCCTTACCACAAGGAGAATTGTGAGGTTCTATTTCAAAGTACGAACAGCATGATACTCTTTGTTTTGCACTCAATGCCTCGTCTAGCACCTATAAGTTCTTACGAATTTTTCACCAACGATTCCCATATCTGATACTCGGTTTGGAGGTACCCGTACAGTGGTACTGGCAAAGTTATGTTTCTATTTCATGCATGGTAAATTTAGTTGTTTACAATTCACTTATATGGTTTCCTCTCTGTAATATTTCTTTTCTACATCAATCGTTTTTATTTTTGGCCAACTGACTCTTTGAACTGCCTCGGATATTGTTTTATTTTTAAAGAAAAAAAAAGTCATAAAATTTTTGCTTTATTTATATTGATAAATTTTATCGGATCTTACAGCGGTTTGTTTTTTATGAGTTTCCGATATTTTCCGATAAGATGTATAAATATAGTAATAACCACGATAATTTCAAAGCATTTACAATTTTTGCTTGTTTTAAAATAAAAACGGTTTATTGAGATTTCCCTGTTGTACAATTTAATTAAGTTACGTATTACTAATCTATTTATACTTGACTACCTTATCCTGATTTTTATTGATTGAAACAAAATTAGTGTAGGGACTAATTCCTTAGATGGTCGTGCCTGCATAATTCTTATCTTGTAATTTTTAGGGCTCCGTAGTGAAACCCTTATATTTTCGGTCAGTCCGTCCGCGGCTTAGCGCAGAGATCCTTACTACTAGAAAGCTGTAATTTGGTACGAATATACGTATAAATTACGCCGACAAAGTGGTAGAATAAAATCATGAAATTTTTTTTAAGGATATCTCTCAACGTAACTTGGGGATGAATATTTTTTTCGTCTCTACTCCATTGTTTGGAGTATCGTTGAACAGATCTTTTAAAAACGTGAGGGTCTGGGAACAACTAGTTTTGCTTGAGGGATCCGTTTGCGAAATATTAAGCTTTAAAGTGATAATTTTTGTCAGAGTATCCCCCACTATCTGATAAAATATTGCTTTTAAAAATTAAGAAAAAAATCACAGT
The DNA here is from genome assembly GCA_910589575.2 of Carcina quercana. Lineage (NCBI taxonomy): Eukaryota > Metazoa > Arthropoda > Insecta > Lepidoptera > Depressariidae > Carcina > Carcina quercana. Next base: position 5,837,819 of record OU342439.1, read on the forward strand.
ACATATGTTGAACACTTGACCAGTTTTTTTATTTTTTCGGTGTGTGTCCGATAAACTTTATTAGTATTGTACTGATATCTAACTATATAACTCTTACGCAAGCTTCAACTGAATATAGTTGAATCATCGACATATCGACTTGTGAATCAGTCGGTCAGGATTGTAACGAGTAGGTAGATCATCCACGCAATTGTCTAGCTAGAGTGTTCTCTCTAGATTAGTTGACTACATTATGAGTAAACATGCATAGAGCAAGCTAATTAGAGCGTAATCTTAAAACATCATCGTAAGCGGTACTTTTGTCTGTGTAATTGCCTTTATAATTGTTTACTTACTGCTAGTGCGGTTCATAAAAAGCGAGCGAATGCGCAACCCACTCATCACCAATTGATTAATTCTGAGGTTCTGGATGCATAAGGTACACGTTTAAATGAATAAAACGAATTATCGCCTGAACTGAACCGTCGCGAAATGTCAAAGTACGAGTACTTTATTGGTTGCAAAAATTCAACTCCGTAAGATAGAGAAAGTGGTTCTAATTTAGCTTGCAAGATTTGACCTAAATAATCATACATAAAAACATTCCAAACTTACTCGTAATAAAAGATACTACTATTGTTGCCATTTTCAAATATGTACTTTATAATCTGTGAAATAAAAGCAACTATAGAAACAATATTTATTGTGTCATTGTATTAATAATACGAGTACAATATGATTTAAACCTAATCTTACTTATTAGTTAGTGATTTAAATGCATTAGATGTAAATCCCTATGCGTTGTCTGGTTAACTTGCTTTTGAGCGGCCATTCCATAAACCCATAAAACGCGGTATTCCTCCTATTCCCTTGATAGAGTTATAAGATTCCCTTATAACGAAATGATTCGTTACGGTACACCAAACCATTAATTTACTGTCAAATTTTATGACTTTCTACTTCTAAGCTTGCCCACACGATTGTTGCCACTTCCAAGAAAACATTGTTTCAACCATGAAGTGAAATCGTACTTTCCTCATTATTAGTTTTATCAAACTAAAGTCAGTTTTATTTCTGAAAGTAATCATGAAGTAGCTAAGACGAACACTAGGTATTAAAAGATAGTAAAACATAAGTTTAACTCAAAACACTCCTTCCACTGCTTTTTATTACGCTCACATTTTAAAACCCAGTTACCACCGGTTACTATTCCAGACATGTTCTAGAGTGACTTATCAAAATACTTTATGGGCCAATAGTTGAATAAATAGGCTATCTTTATATTTTTACGTCGACATTTAGCTATTGTAATAAGTCTAAAGATGATAAAGTCACGCGATTTGTTTGATCTTTTTTTATGAAATCGTTACTTCCTTGTATTTTTATTTCCATTCGCATTTTATCAAGAAGAAAGAAATCTCTCTTTTGTGCACAATTTGGAACAACCCCTCAGGCTGAACTCATTCTCGTATCTTGAATATCTATCTATTTTTAGATTTACTTTGCCCTTCAATATGTGATAAATATGACGTTTGAAGTAAATAACACATTCAGGTGGTGTATGTAGGAAACGCTTTCATACTCGTATCTACACTAATATTATAAAGAGGAAAGATTTGTACCTATTTTTGTATGTTTGTAATGAATAGGTTCAAAAAGTACTAGGCCGATTTAAAAAATTCTTTCACCAATAGAATGCTACATTCTTCCGATTTGACATAGGCTACATTTCATTTTGAAAAAATTAGGGATCCTTGGTAAAATTTGAACAATGTAACCGAAGGTGTAGAAAAATGAGTCTTAAAATGTCTTTCGTCGAATGCGCTGCCGAAACTATTAGCGATAGAACAAAATAATGTACAACAATATTGAAGAACATCATAATGTCTACAAAAAACTCCGCGGTAGCATATGTCCAACTATTGTAGTTATGTCACTACAACAACTTTTTTCATTTTAAACATTAATGAAAATGCTAACCAAATTCAAACCATGCTATTTATGTGTTTATATTAATCCTTATCCAAATAAATTATTTTATGGTCAAGACCATTTAACTACCTATAAAATAGTTTTTAAATTATATAAATTGGACTTTCCATTCAAAAGATATTACGAATTAAAAAATTCAAACAGTAAACAAAACCGCCATAGCGCCGTGGCCGTTGTTTGCGATGCAGTCTGAAAAGCGCGCCGGGCATCGCGGCGGGCGGGGTGGAGGGGGCACTGAAATACAGGAGTCTGTAAGATAGGTAGCCGCGCGGCTCAGTCAATAATAATTTTTTAATAAATAAAAATATTTGTGAAAAAAAGTGTTTTATATCCAAATTTCCAAAAATAAATAGTTGTCTACCCCGTGCGAAGCCGGGACTGGCTGCTAGTTTTGTAATAAAAAGAAGTTTTCCCCTAGCGGGCTCCCGCTTCAGCTTCTATACGAGTACAAACGTAGTTTGATCTAAAGCTGAATATGAATCGTTCAAGTAAATGAAATTTTCTTGACGCGATCTAGAAACGAATATATTATGTGTCTGCGGCAAAATCTGAAAAACTGTACATGTTTGCAATATACGTTAGTAAGCTGGTTTCCAAGCTAAGCCAGAAGCCTTTGTGGCAGCTAGTTCTCACATACAACTAACAAGTTCGCTAATTATATGTCTCAGATAATGTAAAAGGGCAACTTTTTATAGGCATTGAAGCTAAATACTATTTATCTAAGTTAAATTATAATAATAAGTTCACTCACATTATTCCTGTCGAACGGTTCATTGTCCGCTGCACTGTCTATCTAGATATATTGTGTTCTACTCGTAGTCCTTTTGAATTTAGATCTGTGCCTCAATGGAAGCCGTACAACGCACAATGTTTTTGTAAAAGACTGACTAGATAATAATTCGATTGACAAGTTTCAAGCAGCGACGCTCACTTTCCAGTCGATGCGTCAGACCTGCCCGGAGCTGTGCACCTGCGTGATGACGAACGTGGTGTCAGACCGTGTGGGCGCCGTGATCCCCCTCATCACCGTGGACTGCTCGGGGAGGGGGCTGGACGAGCCCCCGGGGGTCCTCCCTCCCAGGACAACCACCCTGCGGCTCGAGGGCAACAAGGTAACATGGTACGACCACTTTTGATGTTTAAAGCGTGATAAATTTGATTTGAACATGGATATGCATATGCACACACTTCAGCAAAATATCAAACTGTGATGTATGTGTTTTATATTCATTATGGAAAGTAGCTCTGAAAGGATCACTTTGTTTTCCGCCTGTCTGTTAACACCGTTCTTTCTCATGTGCTAGTACTCTTTTGTCAGTCTTTATTTTAATTGGTTTAGTTATTGTTTTTGCTATTATTCATGTATTGTGTGTTTATTACGTATTACTTAGTAAATTTACGTAATTAACTAGCCATCTTCCTTTGGCTTTGCCCGCGTAAATTGTGGACATAACAAAGTTTCAATAACTCATGTATTTTATCGTAAAAAGAAAATTTCGATTCTCCTACTTCCTCGAAATCTGTCGACCACGACAGAGGCTCTTTACTTCGATAGAATTTCAATTTCAGATGTATTATAGAATTTGTACTGAATCCACTTTTTTGAGTACGGGCTCCTAATTTTGTATTTTTAATCAATCGTATTTAATCTGTGAAATAAGCAATGTATGAGGGAATCTCGTTTCTGCTGTGGACTCATGGTGATATTGTTTTCCCTTTCCCCTTTTCGCTATCATGACCATCCGTTGATCCATCGTCTGTGTGTGGTTTAGACCTTTTTTGTAGAATCAACAGCTATGTAACCAATAATAGAGGTAAATAAAAAACATAGAGCAGGCGGCGGGTGCGGGCATTCGACGAGCAATCATATGCAACAGAGACGTTGGAACGTGATTGTATATCAATAAACATTTTCCTTTGTAAATCTAAGAAAACCTATTATTTATAATCGGGCTAGTCACACGGCTTATAACTCCAGGAAAGCTGAACTGATTTTTATGAAAATTAACTGTTTGAATTTGTTTCCGCCCCGAGAAAAAAATATACATTTTATCATAAAAGAAAAATACAATGAATTTATTTTTTGTAGAGGGATAGTCGAAAAGCTGTAAAATGACATCATAGGCTACTTTTTATGCTGATCGAACTAGTTCCCAGTCCGGCAGACGGGGTCGCGGGCCGAAGCTAGTTAATAATATACAATTTGGGGCTCGGAAGAGGACAGGAGCAAATAATAATTCTGTCTCTATTCATCTAGGGCAATTCTACATTACAACTCATTAAAATCTTAATTCCAGTTTTTGATCTTTTATAATAAAGTTAATCTCCAATTATTACCGTTTACGCGCAAATTGCCTCTGTACAAAGACAAGACATTGACATCGACAGTCTAAATTCGAAGTATTCTGAAAATTGTTTACAAATTTAAATAGTTATTTGTTCAACAAGTTAGCAAAGTTGTTTTTTTGATACTGAGCGAAACGAGAGATTTAAAGGCATGAGAATTTCGAGTTAAACATACAACTTTTCACAACATTTGCGAGTATAAATACGTCAATGAGATAATAAGGTTTTGTTTTCTCCTACATACACATATGGCGACCGTCCGTCTAGATATTGTATGGTTTTGTTTAAGAAATTCCGGATCTTGTTTTTTGTCCCACATTCCCGGAATGCTTTCTTTTGTTTTGTACTAAAAACGGCCAAAAGAAATTCTTTTAGCCAGATTACAGTGTATTTATAAAAAGTTCTTAGTGGCCAAGATGAGTCAACCGCGATACAACGAACAAATGTATATTTCCATGAAATTGATTGGGGCTAGGTATTTGCGAAACTCATTTTCATTTTATAGATTAACATTGTATGCTACATAATGCCAAAAAATTGAATCTAAAATTCATTAGTGGTTGTATGACACGCCATAAATCAGGCAGGTCATTAGTATAGGGTTTCACTGGCACCAGCGACTGGCATGATCTCAATCTGTCTAATAGTCTTATGCCGTGCACTAAAATCCCATTACACAGTGAATAGAAGTGCCGTCTAGCTTCCGATAAAAGTTGAATTTTAAAATTGAAAATCTCTAATTACAATAGTAAGCTTCCTGCTAATAATATACCGCCAGGCAAGTGCAGCTGGGTCCGGATTTCCTGAGGGGAAGATCAATACGAGTATTATTACAATACATCTACTATACTATACTAATATTATATACTATAGTAGATGGTTGCTCCTCTGATGTACTTGGTTTAAACGCCGATGTCCCTCAGGTATATAATTAATGTTGTACTAAGTACAGAATATATATATCAGCCTCCCGCTGATCCGCGATACCTCACTTCACCGCGCGGACTACTCACGCGATATGTGTTCGAAGTGCTCGACGGGTGCCTCAGAGGCTTGTGCTTTCTGCAAACTCTTCTTGGTTAGGCAAAGACGACCGCACAGAGACATATATTTCCAAAGCGTTGTGACGGCTGTGACGGAATCGCAAATAAAGGCTATAATCGAGCGAACAAACAATTCTCTCAAGTAATAATCCTAATTGATTTTGTTTGTTTGTAATTTGTTGTTAAATATTTTTGTTTGATTAATTTATTGTGCTGTAAACTAATCTATAGTGAAAGTAGAATTTACTATGAGTATAAAGTTAGTATGGCGTACATACATTGAGTTATTATGATGCGTATTTACGAGTACAACTCATTTCTATTAGCATAAATATGAATTTGGTGTTACTGTAGCAGTGTATAGCTAAGTAGAACACCAAAGTTGACTTTGAATTTAGTGTAGGGTTTCAATATGAATGATCTGTTTACCACTTTGTAATAAGACCTACAAAGTCCTCGTATAAACATGGAATTTGTAGATTCATTATAATTAGAACATGTGTAAGCGAAACGTGACAGCCAACCGAGTTCATGAATAAACAGACAGCAGAAATTTGTAAAACCAATTCATATAATTGCGGCAACGGAATTTTGCCACAAGTATGAGTGATTACTTGAAATTTGATATTAATTTTGCCTTTACACAGAAGATTAAGACGTCATTTCTTTGGGTAGTCGATGCTCTCTCTAATTTATTTTCACGTCACGTTTCGCTTAGGAATCTTTATTCTTCTATAATGAAGAGCAAAGCTGCTTTTTAACGGACTTCCAATAAAGGTGGGTTGTTGTGTTGTATATTCGACACGTAATGTTTAGTGCATATTCGAAATGGCGGTTTTATTTTTGATATTTAACATTGAAATACAGTCCCAAATATTATTCCTGCTTTCACTGTAAATGCTGCAGTTGTCCAATCGTTCAGGAACAAGTCAGAACTCACCATGATGTCACTTAAAATGAAGCTTCATCATCGTCACCCGGAAAAATATGTAAATTTAGAGTACTGATCGAGTTAGTGCCATTTCGTCAGTTTCGTTTGGTACCTAAGTAAATACGAGTAAGAGGTCCCAGGGTAGCCATTATGACTGGTCCCGAACTGTTTGCATTTACCGTCTCCCATCGATCATCGTGAATTCATCCAATGGAAAATCGTCCTGGTACACGTTTTCAGGTGCTTTTAGAATTTTATTTGTGTGTTTGGCCTTGGCTTTCATCTCACCCGGAAGTAATTTTTCAAAAAGTACTATACTGCATTGTTCTCCATAGATTATATTCCTGGAAGTCAAACCACCAGCAAGTATATGGGCAATGTTCACACAATTTGTGTTTTGTGGCGAGTTTTGATATTACATACATCTACAATTGAATCATTTTGAATGGCGCGTGAAACAATAGTCTACAATAGTAATATTATCAATATGTTTACTGCTGTATGTATACGCTTGTAGTGAACCACTAATTGATTAGTAAATAATGACTGTGACTATACTTACACATAATATAGCTTCAATTGTAACACATATCTTTATACTGCCTGTGCGTTTGTTACTTTTATTTATATTTTAGTACAATATTGGTTTGTTACACTACTCGACGAATTTTTATATGTTTAGCGAAAAGCTTTATTAGGCTATCGATCCATTCAGTAGGGGGACGACCCGGTACACTTTTCCCAGTATATGGTCGTCACTCGAGTAATGTTACGATAAGACAGTGAGGTATCTTCGGGTGACTGCATACTGCAGTTTTATAGCTGTAGGGGTGTGATTTAGGCGCGGTTTAATTCGCAGTTCGTCCGCCTCACAAGACCGCGGTTTTATAGAAGCTTTATAGAAGGAAAGATTTACTCTAAAAACTAACACGACATGAAAGAAAATCTTTAGGTTAAACGAATATTTAGAATTTTTTAGTCGTCGGGGATTTTTGAAGGTACTTCACTAACAGATGTTTAAAATATAGTATCGAGACGGTACTGTACAGTGCACACTCGAGTACAGAAATATTTATCCACTTTTGAACCTTGATACATTCACCTTTAATTGTCATTTCCCTCAGCAAACTGTATAGAAACAAGAATGGGTGAATGTGATATGGTACAAAAGTGGATACATATTTTTGTTCTTGAGTGTACAATGTACAATGTATGTATGTACATATATGCTGTGTCCCACAATTTCAAATCCGCAGTAAAACTCGTCTGTCAGTCACACCTTTTAAAATCTACTCGTCAGTCAAATCCGACTTACGTTACTGAGTAAATTGTAAGGGACGAAGTAAACCTGACAACAATTCGAGAAAGTTACAGAGAACTGTTGCTATTTATTACTTACTTCAGACAGACAGAGTTTAGGGGTTGCTAAAGCAATTAACTGCTTACGTCATGCAGACCTATTGACACAAGTACGTTTTCGATATTACATCATTTAAATATGATAAATGAGAGGTACTGCGGCTGAGATGAGACGATTCACATGTTAATCGAAGAGATTGCGAACAAACAAGGAAGGTTCGTGGACGTGACAATTTTCGAGGAACACGCTTACGAAAAAAATATTGGTTGTCTGTAAATTTTACGTGATAAGGTCATAAGAAAAGATGCGTCAAGTCAACGCGTAGGCCGATCGTGCCTCTCTAACTATCGTTTGTTCCGCGCTCTCGCTTGCACACGCTCGGCTTATGCGGAACGTGACACTTTTTCGTGCGTGCAGCCGGCGCTCATCGACTTATACGACGTTTTCACGTCAAAAAAATTTACAAAATATTTCATATCGTATAATTTAAAATCATTTCAAATATCGAATCAAATCTGTCGTCAATCTATTAATATAGTAATACAACAAGATATTGAATTTCAATCATAGAAAGAGACAAAATATTGTTGTGTTCTAACGGTTTAATGTAGCCTTTCACAAGATGTTTGTTCTAAATTTAAAACTACTTACATCTTCATTATACATGCTACCTCTTTTCACAGATCGACACAATAAGGAGTTTATTAGCGAACCCACAGTATCAGAAGCTGGCTGATTTATACCTGGACAACAATAGCATATCAGCAGTCAAGGAGCTGGAGGGATCCGAGTGGTTTACCACTTTCCGCGTTCTCAGTCTGCGAGGGAACATGCTGAAACAGGTTCGCTATAAGTACTTACCTGTTGCTCATTATTGCTATCTAAAAGGCTTCCCTGACCTATGCACATATCAACATCCAGCCCAAACTACTTGAATTGGAAACTTACAATATTTTAAGGAACTCTTTACAAAAAAAATTCCCATAAATTCAATTATGACTAATGTAACTAATTCGCGGAACCCTTGAGATTTTCTACGGAACCCTTTCGTTCCGAGGAACACACTTTAGGAATCCTTGATGTAGTAGTATGTAGTACACAATAAGAAACTATTTTTTAAAAGTTCTACCCCCAACAATCTTGTAATTTGAAACATAGATCCATTTCACGATTTAGAGTACCACTAAGGAAAGAATTTCCACGCGGGCAAATTTGGAAATTGAATCTTTATTTTATAATTTTCTGTGTAAACATTGTGATAACAAATTTGAAAATGTTTCCACGAGGTAGGCAAGTTAGCTTACTTCCAGATAAGTCCGATAGGTAACCGGATTATGAACGTAACAAATCTGAAAGGAATCAAGGGATGGCGGTATTGGTTAGGTCTCGAGTTGTAGACCGTTGTAATTAATGTCTTCTGATTAATTATGATATATACGTAGGTTTTTTTTTAATTTGGGCATGGGGGCGCTGTCCTTACGTCCTGCGTGTCACTGCGACCTTTATAGATTTATTGTGACATATATACGTCATCATCATTATATACGTATGATACATGAACACGTAAGTTGTGGCAAACACTCTCTTTCGCACGGTCAACGCAACTGCTGACGGTGATCCAGTTTTGGCTATTTAATTTATCTATTTAACCTCAGGACGCGTAACAGATTTGGCGACGAGGAAAGGACTCGAACTCACGCGTGCAAGCCGTAGACCGTGTCGCTTGTGACCTCTGCCATCATTATCATCGGTTTGAAACCTTTCGCAACCGCACGATTATGTCAATAAATTCATAAAGTTTATTGCCTCTGTCGGAAAAATTTCATGAAGGTTCCTGCAGAGAAAATACAATATAAATCCCAAGCTATCGGATTTGGTTGTTGCAAAAAGAAATCATTTTTTCCCGAGCTTATTAAAAATAAAATTTCTGCTAAATTTTATTGTTCTCAGTCAAAGTTTGGACCATCCGAAATGAATAAAATTATTCTGAGATATAGCAATTCGCAACGTTGACTTTTTTGTATAAAATTATCTTAGAATTTAAGTAATGTTATTCTATTGTTGTGAAGTTATTACAAAATGAAATACAAATGATATTTCTCTTAAAAGTTATTTAAGTTACTGTTAAGTTATTTCGCTGTAGTAGGATTTCTTGTAACGCAAAAAATTGAGAAGTAGGGTACTTGTTGCATGTTGTTGAAAAAGGAAGGTTATGATTTTAGCAACCCTTTTATTTGACAAATTAGTAACATTGAAGGCGCGGTGTTTGTCTGGGGGTATAGGCTACATGAAGTTACATAAATCCAACATGGCAGCTTGTAAGATAAGTGATACAGAGTGCTGCAATAAAAAACAATTAAAGGTGAAAATATCGTGTTTAGTATCAAAAGAATGTTAATAGGTTTTCGTTTTTTAAATTTCTTTTTGTCACTAAAAAAATTAAGTTAGAAAATGAAATCATAAATTCTTAGGTTTTACAAATAAATGTGTGACGAAATATTTTTCTAAGAAAATCAAAGGGGACGTATGATACTAAGCCTATTAGTTCATACGTCTTGTTTATATTATAACGCCTTATATTTTCACATACATGATATAATTAGAATAGAATATAAAAAACTGAGTCTGAGGAATATTATGCCTATAACTAAGAGTATTTTCCAACAAATACGTAACTCTGGTGTTTCCATTACTCCGGTTCTCCCTTGACTGTACAATTAAAATCAAGCTGTAGATCGCTTAGAATAGAGCTCAATTAAAGGGACTTAATTACTTACATAATTCTTCATCTTACGAAACTTCTAAGCTCTTAACTTAATTGAATAAGTTTTACAAGTTCTTTGTCGCTGTTTGTACACCGAGGCAACTTTGAGGGTGGGGAGGAGGCATGCGGTTTTAGATTGACTACTATGTAACAACATGTATTCTGGGAAATAAATGATTACTTAAGAATACATAATCCATATTAATATTAAAAATGCGAAAGTGAGTCTCTTTGTTTGTCGTTGCTTTACGTCGGAACTGAGATATAATGACTAGGTTTTTGTATAGGGATAGTTAAAGTGTCGGAACAGGACATAGGCTACTTTTGTCGGGATCGAGCAAGTAGTTCCCATCGGATCTGAAGTTCACGCTTACCAAGTCGCTTGTAAAACTCTAGTAAATAATATATAGCAACCTGATCCGATCTAGGCTGTACGTACTCATCTTAGCGTATTACGTAGGAAATAACCTTTGGTATGTACAGCCCATCTAATTTTATTGACATGTTATATTGTATTGAAGGATGGTCGGACTCAGGCATTGTAACTTGGAATGACGTCGAACGTTAAAATGAGATTCGTTTCTGCGTTATTTTGTAAGTCACGTACGTATCTTTCTTTTGAGTTATTTGAAAAGATTTTTTCGACAATTTCCTTTTATTGGAGCGAAGCCATGGAAAAAATCCTGACTCGTTATTTAAATCGTTTTAATAAAATGAAATTGTACCGACATTTTTCCTTTCTCCTTATTTATTGTTTCCAACCAGTACCCCAGTGATAAATTTGATTATGAAGAGGGATTATGTTTTTCGAGAATATGTATATATGTATGATTTTAGCTTGAGATGTGTCGTTAGGTTCGTATTTATTGTGAGAGTGACACTGTGTATATCAAAATCATAAAAAGTTATTTTTTTTTACGAAGACGGGTTTTTTCAATTTACTTTTCATTCACTTGTTTGTTGTTTATAGATCTAATACACATAAAAAGTAATGTTTGTTTGATTAATGAATAGTAAACTTGTTTATAATGTAAGTAGCAGCTGGTCTGTGGCTTTGCCTTTGAAATTCATTCTTTATTGTCACTCTACACCTCTACACTATCAAAGGATTGATGTTCGAGAATTCAACCTGTAACCCAAATGTGGCTGAGCTTTCATATGACTATCTTTTCGTCACGTATAAAATAAACTTATAACGCACTTCACTATTTGGTACTCTACTTATGAATCACGAAGTCTAGCGGGAATTCTTACAGAATGTATTTGTTTTTCACATCTCCAAGGAATTGAGTGTTTGAGTGTTTTATATTAATCAACGTAACGGTCCTACGTAAATACAACAAAGGGTTTCTTTTTAGGGATCAGTACCCAAAGGGTAACCAACGGGTCCCTATCACTAAGCCGCCGTCCGTCAGTCTGTCTGCAGCCGGTTGTATCTCATGATCCGTTACAGACGGATGAAATTTTCACAGAATGCGTATTTCTGTGGCCGCAAAAAAATAAATGAAAAAATATTTAATTATTTCACATTAGCGCCTATAATTATTATTGTGTAAATTAACAGGCGCATTCGTTAGAACATTGTTCGGTACACATTTACCTTGCCTAATATTTAAGATTTTCGGTGTGTTATTTATTCATATTCTGTACGGAACACTCAGTACTACGCGAGTCTGACTCGCACTTGGCTGGTTTGTCCCTTTTGAGGTACAGAGTCCTGAAAAGATTTGGAAAATTATATATCAAACTACCATCGTTCATTAAATCTAATTTTCTTTGTTCCAAATATTTTCATATTATATTAAAGGACATTTCTAATTGCAATCATCTACGTATACTGTATTAATTTTTTGATTGCTCTGAGATTGCTCCAACACTGCTCTACTAAAAGTGCTCTACTTTTCAAACAATATCTAATTAATTTGACACTTGAAATGTGAGTGGCCGAGCTTCGCTCACAATCTTGAAATGTCTAGAATAATTTGGATTCCAGGTTGAAATAAGGACCCTTTAAAATTAAAAGTAGAATTTCCCTCAAGAATTTTTTGACCAAATGATTCACCGAACCCCTAAAACTTCTTAATTTGTGAATTCATTCAAAACCAGCTTTTGCAGGCGACTTCTCATGGGAGCTACTTATTCAAAATAGATAAAAATTATCAGATGTCCTTTTCCGTACCTTCTACTATCCCTACACAAAAATCAAGTCATTCTGACTCTCCGTTACGATGTAAAGGAAGAACAATCAAACAAACAAACTCATTTTCGCACAGTTTATAATGTTAGTATGGGTCCTCAATTTTTGAGACGAATTCGCCGAAAATAATCTTGTACTACATTTATTTTACCATAATCTTTATAAAGTTTCCTTGCAGTGGTTCTTAGCTAACTATATCCATTAAACAGTTTGAAGAGAATATTTTGTAGTATTTGAGTAGTAATGCTTTTTTAAAACTATTTACATATGATGGCATAATCATAGGGTTTTTTAATTTTAAAAATTAATTATTGTATGAGGTTTTGGTAAAAGATGAAAACTTTATGAGAGAATTCATGTTAAAGGAATGTTTCCTGCAGATTCCAGTATACGCTTTCGACAAGGCGTTCCAAGCAAACAACAACATAATGCACATGTTCTTGGGACACAACCCCTGGAGGTGCGACTGTCACTTCATACCGAGGTTCCAGGGACTGCTTCTCAAGTACAGGAGAGTCATCAGAGATATTCCTGACATACGGTGCTCCAGGTCGGATGATAAAACTTTATCACTCGTGCAGGTGAGTTTAAATATTGAAAAATTATAGAGAAAATTATACACACCTGTCAAGTGCGTATCGGAATAAATATGTTCTTGATGTGACGTGTTCAATGACATTCACATGTCTTACGCTTATAACTAGTTAGCTATTACTGCTCCCATGGGAATACGAGAATCTCGTCATGGAATACTAGGTAACGCGGCCCGAGCCGCCGAGGTGCTCTCAGAAGCTTCGGACTCCGAGGTAATCCGCAAAATCACAGACATAAGTTCGTCTTCCCAAAGTATTCCAAGGTAACTACATGCTAGATCGAGTCAAAAATAAGTCAATCTGGCCCTCCATTACGAGGAGAAAGAAGGGCAAACAAACCAACTCACTTGCGCATTTATAATATTACGTAGTACGAGTATGGATTTGTCAATAAAATGTAAGTCCAGAATAAACGAGACGGAAATTAAATTACGTCCGAAAATACGAGGTGAGGCGGAAAATCTGTTGAAACGAATAGCTGTTCGATAAAATGTCTTTGAAATTTGCGACAATGAAAGGAAGTTCCTCAATGGATTTCTATTTCTTCATCGATACACATATTTGTGTTAGACTGCTAACTGATTTGTAACAAAACTTTATATATATATATAATAATAATAATCATGATTTACAATGGGTTCAGGTAACGTATTTTTAAAATAATTATTACCATTGTTGTATGAAATACAGACAGGTCGTTCATGGGTCGCTCTAGGATTTGTTCGCGTGGAAATACCGTCTCTTGTTTTTAATCGATTTCAAGTATTTAACTGATGAAGTTTGGTTTGGGTGTATTTGTATAATGTCTTTTATATAATATCAGATATTTATAACAGCATTGTTTTTTTTAACAATCTCTTTGGCTTAAACCAGCAGATTACAGATTACTTGTCCAAAATATACCAAACGACAACAGTTTTATAAAATTGTTGAAATTTTTATAGCATGCAGTCGCGTAAGTGCAAATTATCAATTTTATTTGCGCATGCATTAACGTGGAATACACCCTTTTTACCCAAAGACATGGTTTTTCATCGATCGACGAAGTTACAAACCATGATTAATAATTAATGCCTAAGAAGTTCTAGTATAATAAGCATTTTGCCAAAATGTGTGTATAGATATCGTAATTAAATTAGTTTTAGTCTCACCAAGTCATGTACTTACAGGCCCGTAAAATAAGAGTTTTTGAGTGTTGGAATTTATGTTGGGTTCCAAACAACGAATTCTTTATTTCCCCGTACTACTCGATGTTTGTGATACATTATGAAGTTCTGAGAGTACTCATCTTGAAGCACTTCTAACGGTATATTTGACGTAATTACTTGATTCTCTGAAACAAGTATCATGCTCTTTATTATAAAACTTTTCCGCGTCCCACGATGGTTTAACTGCAAATTAATAAACGATAAGAACGGTCTCAAATTAAAGGAGGGCTTAATGAAAATCGTGGTAGCGGGAAAACGCTCAGCCCTGGCGAATTTATGTTTGAAATCTATTTCATAATAATTATTAGCTTTGACATACAGCAACTTGTCACATCGGACTTAACCTGGAACAAAATAGGTTCATGCAAAATCCTTTTTACCCGCGACGGAACGGAGACAGTTGCGTTCAGGGTGAGAGGATGTTTGTTTGTGTGTTTGTTTGTGCGTTTGTTTGTGTGTTTGTTTGTGTGTACATACAAACCAATGTTGCCACTTATCTCCAGAACGGTTTGACCGATTTACATGCGGTTTTTTGTAAAGGGTTGCTGATACGTCAGCGATGGTTCTTAGATAGGTGGTATGGCGCTAGCTCACCAGGGGGCGCTACAATCAAGATTTTAACTCATTAAAATGAGGGACAGAAAACTTTGCGAAGGCTTATAGCTACTAGGCCATGTTTGGGCTCTTTTGAAAGTGTTTGGTGAGCAGAACCTGCACATGAACTTTTGAGGGTCTGATGATGGATCAGAACGACGTTGAAGGGAATCTTGCGAAGGCAAATACCTAGTAAGCCGAGTTTGGGCTCTTTTGAGAGTGTTTGGTGAGCAGAACCTGCACATGAACTTTTAAGGATCTGATGATTGAGCAGAATAACTTTGAGGGGAACTTTGTGAAGGAACATGGCGAATAAACTGTGCCTGAGCTCTTTATAGAGTATTGGGTGATTAGTATATGTACATGAACTCCTGATAATCGAAATTATACATTTAAAAAAACTCCGTCAGATAGGGAAACCTTTGATTTTTAATACAATTGCACATATTGTTTGTCATGACATGATACTTCACACGTCACGATATTTAGACTACAATATATGAATTCTCTAAAAAGCTTGAAATAAAAAATAAAATTAAAAATTTTGAAAATACCCGCGACAAATGTAAATGTTGTAATGGGAAAAGGGTTAAATAATTTTTTGAAAAACCCTCGACTAAATGGAAGTAAGTAACTAGATAAAAAGAAGCTTACATATTATTACAATAATAAGTCCGAAAAAATCCGTCGGGGGCTGCCATTGCCTAATCCGTTCCTGTTTCCAATCCGTTTCCCCAAAAATGTAGGAGTAAGAAAATAATTTTTATCTCGTATAGATGCAGTCATTTTTTAAATGAATGATGGGTTTGCACTTGGCCTTCATTTCATTCATTGGATGCTAAGTGCCAGAATCCTCAATGTAATGAGGCGTTACCTTTCATACCGGAACACAACAGTGCTATTAACACTGCTGTTGGTCAGCAGACTTAAGTAACATGTTGGTAGCTAGCCAGGCAGACATAGAAAATGCCACCAACTAAACCGAGTACCGAGAGATACTGGGAATCGAATCCAGTTCCTACATAGTGTAAGTCCGGTTTAGTCCGTTAAGTCCAAATGTGTAGCCATTAGAAAATGGAGATGGTTAATAAGGCGGTATCAATTCAAGACTACATAAAAAAATTAGGTACCCAACGTAATTTCAACTAGTGACATATTTATAAAACTGCAAATTTTAGTTCCTTCAGGAACGGAAATGGCAGCCCCCGGCGGATTTTTTCGGACCTATTATTGTAATAATATGTAAGCTTCTTTTTATCTAGTTACTTACTTCCATTTAGTCGAGGGTTTCTCAAAAAATTATTTAACCCTTTTCCCATTACAACATTTACATTTGTCGCGGGTATTTTCAAAATTTTTGAATTTTTTTCAAAAGTTATGTTATGAATAGAATTATAATAAAATAATACTAATATTTTTATAACAATAGTAACTATGTATCTTTGTTTTTTTGTTGCCTTATCACGGCTAAACAGGTAAACCGATGTGAGAAAAGCGAGCGAAGCGTCTCTGCTTCAAGTATGGCAGAGGTTGCTTTCGTGCGTTAGACTGTTGGTACTCTTATAAACAACCCACCTGGACGAAATTTGGTATACCAATTACTACTTAATATATTTTTTGTCTTCGGGGATTTTTGTTACATTAATATTGATTGATGATGCTGATATTGGTGATTCTTTCCATACTGTTCGCAGAATTACTAGTTTTCTGTTACAATTACATAAACCCAGGTTATCTTTCTCATTTTAATTCAAATAATTTACGAAAGGTTTTATTTCGATTAGCCTTTTTTTTAAATAATGGCTTTAGCCAGTGGTTATCTAGCCAATGACGAGTAAAATTTGGTGAGCAAATTTTGAGGTTATAAACTATGCCGAAGCCATTTCTTCAGCTTTCTCAATAAAATGTATAATGTGTACATTTTATCGCTTGTTTTGGATTCTTGACGAGAATTTCAAAGGCCAGCCTTGGTTTCAACATTATTCGAAAGAATCCATATGGCATATGTACTCGACACGGTAAACTCTTCCGATCGCGTCGAAACCCTGGCAATTTTGCGTAATTAATACTATAACACCGTTCATGACACTTTTTGCACTATATCACACCATTATAACACAAAAAACCCACATAACAGTATTATTAATCAATTAACGAAACTGCAATGAACCACCATTTTACAAGTTCGCGCCAAGAATCGGTTAGGCTTTTCAAATTTAAGGGCGCGCTTATACGTCACGAATGTCGTCACCGCGTCCATGTAACTAACAAAAAAAAAGCAAATTAGACAATATTAATAACAAAATGACCTAAAAATAACATAATATTTTTTTCCAAAATTCTAAAATGTTTGCTTGATTTGTTTGTAAAATGTGAATTTGTTAAAAGCATCTCTTGAAAGGTTTTAAAGCTATCCCAAATCTTCTTTGACTGTTTGGTAAACCGTTTAGTTGTTAAGGCTTTGCCAATAGGTTTGTCCTTCTATAATACGTTAAATTTCGAGCTGTGTCCATCCAATTGTCCGTTATCCTTTTGAAGTCATCCTTTCATCTCGTTTTTGACCTCGACTACTCTGGTTATACTATATCATACTATTATTTTATTAAACTAGCTGACCCGACAGGCGTTGTTCTTGTTCTGTACACAACACTTTATAAAAACTTTTAAATGTGTCATTACCTTAAACATTATTCGGCCTGTTAATAACTAATAAACTGTTAATAATAATAATAAAAAAAAACACACACACAGCTATTGATTTTTATTTCTATAGATTCTTTTGAGCATCCCCGAGCGTGAACTGTGATTGTGTTTTGTACTGCGTCCCTGACCATATTTGATCGATGAAATTTGATGTTTCAACCTTGAAATATCGCTAGATAGATCCGCGAAACTTCAATTAGACTCACAAAGTACTGATTATTCTTTCATTGGTGTGTGAACCCTAGCCAAATAACGCGTATGCTATGAAGTTATATCTTTTGTTCTATCTGTCTATATTTTGCTACTGGTAGATCGAATAGCATTGTTTTCAGAGTGTACTAGAATTCAGACGTAAGGCGCTGGCTCTAAGACTCTTGTAGAAGGATATGGGGAGATTTTGGGGCGATCGAACTGTATATAAAACCTGACGTGACAGCGTACTGAACTTCTTTTTTAGTTCCCTAAAACACATTTGACCTGAGCTCCTTCTTTCGATTTTAGTCTAATTTTGACAGATTGACATTGGTTAGACAGATAAAATCCGACATACTTATAAAATGGTTACAGTCTTGTTTTTTCATTTGGCAGATTACGTGTGCGAAAGCAAAATCAATGGAACTGTACAATTTATCATTTGTTTCAGATCAGCACACTACCCCTCGGCAACGTCTGCACGAGCGGCGTGGAGATGCCGATAAGTCCCATCAACATCGTCAACCTGTCACTCACAGCCCTCATCCTGTTGGTCGTTGGCAGATTCCTATACGACTGGCACAGTTTCAAAACGACTGGAAAGTTGCCGTGGCTATCATCTATCTTACCATAGTTAATTTTAATTTAGTATTAATAGTTTTAATTTAGTAATCTAGAGAGTGACCCCAATCTTCAGTATAAATGATATTGATACAACGAATTCAGTGTATTATTTGAATTGAGATTGATTCATGGCATGGTCATCATCAGCCGTAAAATCCACTGCGAACATGGACTAATATCATCACGTACAGCCTGTGGCAATTCATTGATGCACTTAGGGCTGTTTCAAGCAGCGCCGTGACTATGGTAGCCCATAATGACCGGCCCTAAACCGTTTGCATCCAGCGCAATGGCACCGTCCCTGCAAACTAATCAAATTCTCGCGTCGCATCGGTTAACGTATTCTAAACACTCAATAACTGTACTGTATGTACTCTGTGTACTCGCTAGTACAGACTACCCGTTTCGCGTTGTCAACAACAAGGAGCTGTGCATCTACCATGAGTTTACGCAGTCGACAACGTGTATCGTTAACTATCGCTCTGTCCTTTTCACCCGCATCTCAACTGAGCAGCATTTCCGATAGTATTCGATATTGACTACGTAAACTCATGGTAGACGAACTGTGCTGCTCAGTCGAGATGCGGGTGACAAGGACAGAGCGATAGTTAACGATACACGTTATCGCCTGCGTAAACTCATGGTAGAGTCTCTGATGCCCCGCAACCCAACCGTTACCTTAGTTAACAGTTTAAGAGATTACTTTCAAAGATAAAGTTGCAGTTACTTTATTTTTTGGGACTTGCTCGAGACCGGTATCATATTACCTTCATTAATTGTAACTTGGTCCAACACCGCAAATATACATATTTTAGACAGATATTATAAAACTGATATTCAAGGTTCAGTTTCGTGTAAAAAAGAATGTTTTAATGAAATGTGTATTTTTACAATATGTTTTAAAATGTTCTTATATATAATGCAGTTTGGTAAGTTTAGCGTTGATTTTAATGAGCAACGGACAGCTGACAAAGTATTTCATTTATTTGCATACGTTTCAAATTAGTACGTTTTATTGGTACGGAGGTCAAACGATTATTGGTAATTTGTTCATTTTCCTTGAAAAAGATGAAAGTTAAGGGAAAATTGAGATGACATTTATTCAGGGTAGCACAATGGCTTCTACTAATTTACTAATGAGATATGATGAGCTGTTTTCTCGGAAATTTTGGTGAAGGAAATCGTAATGACGATACCGGAATACACCGGGAATCAACTGGTATTTGAAGGGTCCACGAGAACCGTCTTATTGACTTTTTTACGTATCCCAACGCACAACGGTTTCGCGCTTGGTCTAAGGCTTAAGGCCGTTTGAATGGAAAGCATGCTCACCCAGAAGTCTTAACACGATTAGAGATGCACTGGAAATCACAACCTTAACCACAGGATTGTAAGTCTAAACTGTGTAGCCACTAGCCCACGAAGGCGATTATTAGATCACCACGATTGACCGGGTACTCTAATCGCAATGTTGACGGTAAAATAGGTGCCTTCCTCCACGTTCTCATATTACCTTTTTACGACAGCCATCGGCATTGGCATGTGTTGTTGCTTCTTTTGAGAAAAATAATAAGAAAGACAGATAGTTTTCGAGTCAGTAATTTTGATGTTTAGTCATTTTGAATGTATGTATCATGATCGTATTGTACATAATGTGTAATGGAAGTAGTACCTACTACTACCTAAATACGAAATATTTATCTTTATTATAAATTTCATAAAATGCAATTGGACTCAAATAACCAAATCGTAGGAAAATGTTTGTATAAAGATTCATATTAAAGTCCAAAAATATAAAATGTGTGTTTCCTGAGTTAAAAAATAGATTATTTTGGATGTATTTTTGTAACTAATGGTTGTAGATTTATTTGAATAAACGTTAACTTATGTTTGTGTTGGTTTATTTATTTAAACGTTAAGTAATTGCTAATTAACTTTATCTTTACTTAAGGCTTTAAAAATATAATAGTTTTTCATTTTGCCGTAACCGCACTTGATGGTAAATGACGAAATGAGTAGGGCCGTTGGATGGAAAGCGTGCGAACCCAGAACACTCAAGATAAAGAGGCGCTAGCTCTGTTACCTTTCATACCAGTACACAACAGTGCTATTGAATAGAATAGAAATACTTTATTCGGCATACATACAGTTATTACAGTTCATACATATACTCGTATCTGCAATTAGCTCTGCTGCACTGTAACGCCGAAATGGACCTGTGTCAGCATATGCGGCAGCAGTAGCTGCAGCAGCAGACAGGCCCAGAGATATTCATTAACACTGTTTTTAATAGTAATTAAATGAAAACAATTTTGTTGTTGATGCATGAGTAGATTAGTTAGATAAATTGTATTTATTTATATATATTAATGTAAGTGGACAACTTTTGTTGCTATTAACAGTTGGGAATTAAACCCGCATTGGATATCCAATCGTGTAAACGGCTAACAAATACGTTGTAGATAAAAGTTTCAACGAAGTTTTCATTTATTTAGCAGCTCACTGACTCGCCCAGAAACCGAGGCTGCATTTATTGGAAAAGTTACCCTCGCTGGAGACCTTCAGACTGTCAGAAAAATTCCGATAAGAAAATGTTGAGCAGTCTGTGGAGGTTACTAGTTAGAAGTGTTGTTACAGTATTTGTCATTATATATAAATATGCAAAGCTTGAGAATATGTAACATGCACATAATATGTACATTGTTTGATGTGGTTTGATGCAAAGTGAACTGGTCCAGACACGATCTAAAACACGAAACTATTGTATGGATTTACGAGCATCGTTGAAATTTATGATCAAATAAATTTGGGCTGTTTTGATTGTCATACAAATATTTGAGCCCATAATTAAACATATTTAAAAAAAATCTGAGAACCACACAGGAAGGAGAGGCGGAAGGTACTTCTGTCACACATTCCATCACTCATCAATCTTGAAATACGGGGTAGTTTTATATTTTAATTATTCTGAGACCAATGAAGTGGTTTTGTATTAAAATAACAGTTTATGAAAATTTTGTTCTGAGCTGAGTAAATGACTCAGCTCTCAGTACTAACCCAGCGTTCCAAAGAGATTAAATAAAGTGTAGTATTCTGTACTTGGCGGTGTACTTCCGTGTTTCTGTTAATTTTTTGTCCAGAGACTGATTGCTTAGATTTCTGAGATACTACTCCAACTATTAATTTTATAAGTCCATAATCTTCGACTGTGTCTACAAAATAAAAATAAATTAAAGATAGAAATAAAGCGAAATTGAACGCAGCCACCCCACCGTGATTTGCCTCGACTAGGCAATTTGCACTTGATGGTAAGTAAATTAATGTTTTTGTGGTTTTGTCGTCTAAACGGATCGTTAATAAAGCGCAGCCAAGTGCGGGTTTGGTCTAATATCTGTATTAGAAACGACCTTCACCCAACTGTTTAATGGATGAAAAGTATTTTAGATCTAGTACGTTAAAAATATATCGCGAGTGGTTTAGCTGCAAAAATCCTGGCTAGACTATGATTGATTAAAAATGGAAAAAAAAGCAGCCAAGTGCGTGTCGGGCCATGCGCAATGTAGGGTTCCGTAGTTGCCCGGAACAATAAGTGCTTAACGTTTAAAATCCGACAAAGGACGATGTATTGTAATTTTGAATTAATTCTTTTTTACTATTCACTGTCGCCGATACTCGCTCGAGCCTCTTTGTCTTTATTTTGATTTAAGATACATGTAGATATTAAAAAAATGTCGAAATAATTCCTATCCACTTCACTGTATACATAAACCTGCTACTTCAGTAGTTAAGCCAGATTAAAAATAGACAACCCAAAGTTTGTATATTCGATAGCCTTCATACGTTCGGTTGGTATTAAACTCACTCTGAAATTATATGTAAATGATAATCATTTCACGATATCACAATCCGATGTGATATTTTTAGGTATTACTGCACAAGTATTCTATTTTTAAAAATTATGGAAAAAGGAATTGAAATTAGTATGAAACTTTTATCGGCGAATTCTCCTTAAAAAATGACGATAAAACCGTTGGATGAAAAGCGTGCTCACCCCATTCACCCAAAAGCCTCACTAAATATTTAAAAATACTCGCAGCGCCATCTATTGATACAGTATGTTACTTATAAGTTCTCTGTGTCGCTAAAGGTCTCTCGTTTGTAGTACACGGACTGAAAATTTTGTTTCCTTTTACTTGTAACTTCAAAAATTCATTCGTGGTACGACAGATGGCGTAAAGCCTTCCAAATACATAGGACGTTTACTGTGCTAAAAATAAAATGTAAATTATTGTTATATATTTCGATTAATATAAAAAGATTTGAGATGTATCTAAAAATGATGTTTTTTATCATGTGACATGTGATATCTTTTGAAAAGAAAAACTATACTTCAGTTTTGTTCAGAAAAAAAAAGGGATGTAAAAAAGATAAATGACATGTTGCGTGAGACGTTAGTTACCAAAGTAGGTACTAAATCTACAGCTAAATTATAATACTTATTACTTCCACGTTATTCATATTATATATGTATTTATTATATTAACATAGAAATAGTACATTGTTCACCAAGGGAAGAAAGTGACCGATTATAACATCGAGTGTGTAGGTTGAGATTTACTGAAAACGTATTAAAAATCTCTTTTAATTTTACATGCCTGATTATTGTGATCTCTTTTTAAACTTTTGAAAAATAAAGACATATTTGTTTGTTTATGAACATGACACTTGTATGACATTTAAAATTAAACTTTCCAATAACAATTCGATTCTGCGAATGTGGCTTAGACGAGGGTACACCGGATCATATTTTTTTCAGTTGCCCTAATAATAAATCGTCACTTTACAATTTTCTCCCCGATAATATCCCCCGCCCTTCTAATCTCAAATCTCTTCTTTCTTATGTCTTCTCTCGTTTTGTTTATACTCTTTCTAATTTTATTCATTCCAACAATATAAAGTTGTAATCCCTCCAGTAACTGAACTATGTTTCGTGTCGTGTGTTTTCTCCTTTTTGTTTTAGTCCTCTCAAAGTGTATCGCGTGTCTGGCTAACCGATTATTTCCTATTACACGTTGCCTCTTTGGACACCAGATTTTGGCAGAATTATCATGAAGTTGGTAGTTGCCATAAATACCAAGAATTGAATTGAACAATTCGATTCATCATCCGATTAATATCAATAAAATTATATCTACAAAAATTGCGGCTGATTTAGAAGAACTATTCTGTATCCTAATACCAATGATTTGATTTGCATACGTATGTATTTTTGTTATTACAATAAGTGTGATGACGTTGCCATACGTAGCTGCTGCGGGAAGTGATAATCATTTCGAAGTGGTATTCAGTAGATCAATTCCATTAGCATCGTCATCAGGTGGTCAAACACCTGAGCTTTACAGGGATAGGGTTGATCCACTACGTAATGTACTACGCAAGCCACACAATCTCCAACCCAATCAAAGAGATCTAATCAGAAACGTTACAAACCACAAAACAAGGAACGTTTCTTATAAAAATCACCCCATGTACAAGGATTCCGTGTCACCAGACGCAAAGCTATCCAACATTATACACTGTTTAAGAACAGCCGTGGCCAAAGAAAGCGCTTGCACCGATAAATTCGTCAATGGAGTAGGGTCGATGGTCGAGCGTATTGACAATGACTTCGAATATTTGGTGAGAACTTACGAGAGCGTTCTTTCCAAAATCGAAAAGAAAAGTAGCAAACCGCACAGCACTAATTCTGAAACAAATGAAATTTTAATTCGATCAGTGGAGTTCTATAATTTACTGTTACAATATCTATAGTCAATCCTCCTTGAAAATGTGTTATCGTGTTGCACTTATTAAATTAATGTCAGTCCTTCGTATTAAATTATTATGAAATTAATGTAAATCCTTCTGAATAAACTTTCAAGATCTGCATTACATATGTGAACAGGAGTAAATAAAGTTTTGAAACGTTTTTTGATTTTTATAAGATATTTATTCAATTACAATTAGAAACTACGATTTCTTCATTGTAACCAAATTCGTAGCAAATGTATTGTACAATATTAGCCTTTTATTACTGTTTTATATTTTTACACCCATCAATAAATATTTGAAAAAGATTGTCGTAATTTACAGTTTAGTTTAAAGTTTCCTAATTCGTTAATATCGTAAAAGTGACGTGACAGTTTTGGCCAATATCCTGAACTTTGCCCACCGGTCAGACTACAGTTGAGTACAGTTACACGGATTTAAAAATTCATTTGTATTTGACTTATTTTTGAAAAAATGGTTGTTTTAATTTATGCAGAACTAACCATCCCTTACATAAATAAAAATTTTAATTTGGTTTTTCAAGAAATATATGTTTATCTTAATTTTTATAGGTTTAATCACATCTATGAGCGGATTAGGAGAGACTGGACATATACTTTCTTTAGTGCAGATTTCCATTCTATTTTTTAAATTATTAAAGTGTAGCTTTAAAAAATTGTCCGAAGAAACTGTCCAATCAACGAAAACTAATTAGTTACACAAACTGATGGGCAAACTGAAACCCTTGTGGTACGGTGGTACAGTACCCTTTGTTCTTTGTTATATCTTTCAATTTCGTGCGTTTAGGTATGTTTTAGGCATCTACGTATATGAATGTGTCTACCTTATCAGACAGAGCTCATACGTGGTGTCTATTACTCTAAAGTGCATCTTCTATTGAAATGGATTAGTCCAATTAAGCTGGATGCGCGACAGAACCAATAAATCACGCTCGTATGAGATGAATCCCGGCTCGCAGGCACTCGGAGCTCTAGCGATTAGTCTAGCAAATAGAGTTATGCTTTAGATCACCAATTACTACAGAAACTGAAGCTGGATTGTGATATCTGACTGCCATTCTTACCCATATTCAATGCTCGCATTACATGCTTGGCTTCCAGTAGTTCTGGGTGAATCCTACAGTTGTTTTTAATCAATTAGTTTATATAAGACTAGCAGC
The DNA here is from genome assembly GCA_910589575.2 of Carcina quercana. NCBI lineage: Eukaryota > Metazoa > Arthropoda > Insecta > Lepidoptera > Depressariidae > Carcina > Carcina quercana. The sequence goes on from OU342439.1 coordinate 5,863,333, forward strand.
CCGTCCCGGCTTCACACGGGGTAGACAATTATTTATTTTTGGAAATTTGGATATAAAACACTTTTTTTCACAAATATTTTTATTTATTAAAAAATTATTATTTATTAATTATATATTTAAAAAAAAATTATTTCAGTGTCCCCTCCACCCCGCCCGCCGCGATGCCCGGCGCGCTTTTCAGACTGCATCGCAAACAACGGCCACGGCGCTATGGCGGTTTTGTTTACTGTTTGAATTTTTTAATTCGTAATATCTTTTGAATGGAAAGTCCAATTTAAATAATTTAAAAACTATTTTATAGGTAGTTAAATGGTCTTGACCATAAAATAATTTATTTGGATAAGGATTAATATAAACACATAAATAGCATGGTTTGAATTTGGTTAGCATTTTCATTAATGTTTAAAATGAAAAAAGTTGTTGTAGTGACATAACTACAATAGTTGGACATATGCTACCGCGGAGTTTTTTGTAGACATTATGATGTCCTTCAATATTGTTAAACATTATTTTGTTCTATCGCTAATAGTTTCGGCAGCGCATTCGACGAAAGTCATTTTAAGACTCATTTTTCTACACCTTCGGTTACATTGTTCAAATTTTACCAAGGACCCCTAATTTTTTTCAAAATGAAATGTAGCCTATGTCAAATTGGAAGAATGTAGCATTCTATTGGTGAAAGAATTTTTTAAATCGGCCCAGTACTTTTTGAGCCTATTCATTACAAACATACAAAAATAGGCACAAATCTTTCCTCTTTATAATATTAGTGTAGATATTAGTTTATATATTCTTCAGAAACTATTCCACCGAAACTCTATAAAACTCGTCGATCCGTTTCTGCTTTCAAGAAGGACAGACCAACCGATGCATAGTATATATTTTCTATTGACTTAAAAGCCAATACTGATTGGATCCACCAATGCATTCTACTAGACGCAGGGGCGTCGCCACAGGTGCCTTTCACAGAACAGGTCATATTACTTAATTGCTGAAATAGATTATTACGAAATTAACAGTGAATGCGGCGGTGCAAGAACGCTTTATGCAAATCGGGCGCGGTCCTCGACGTCACCGGTCGCTGTAGAACCGTTCAAATGTATGAACCTTAATAAAGTAATGTCTTTTGTATGTTTAACATGTGCCAGAAAACGTTCGAAATGTATCGAGAAAACGAAATCTATTAAAATTATTATCATTTGAGTAACTTGATTTTTAAGGCATGATTTTGAGGCTTATTGGTGAGCATATCACGCTTTCATTCTAGGGACATACGATCTTTGCCATCAGGTTAGATGAACAATGTTATTTTTAATGGCTACACGTTTAGACTAAAAATCCGTAGGTCCTGGGTTCGACACCTATCGGTACTTAGTTTGGTTGGTGGCAAGGCATTTTTACAATATATCCGCCAGGACAGCTACCACCATGTTATCTAAGCCTGCTGCCAAACAGCATTGTTAAAAGCACTGTTTTGTTGCGGTATGAAATGTAGCAGAGAAAGCGCCTCATTAGGGAGAGAACGCTTTTCATCCAAATGTACTATATTCCTTGTGTATACGAAAGATGACATTATTGTGTACGAAAGTCAGGGTGTTGTCGAAAATCATGTAATAACAAACAGAAAGCTCATATATAGCTAAAAAGAAAAGAAAACAAGAGTCAGCTCTCTTACGACGTTAACCAAAAGCCTAAATAACATTTATGTATAAAGTAATTCTGAAAATCTGACGTACTCCTACACATCTCATATATCAGTCAGGCGGTTAATGTTAATAACAGTAAACGCGTATTAAATTCAGCTGTGTAATTGAATGTGCCCGTCTGCCAATAAATTGTTCGCGAAGTGATTTATCTAACAGGCTGACAGCTACTTCGCGGCGGATTCGAGCGCGTTAAGACATGAGAAATTATTAACAGACATATGTATGTTCCGCCCGTGTGACGATGTGCCTGGGAAGAATGCAAAACGTGTCTCAACGGACCGCACCGAGATATCATCACAATTATGTTATTATCTTCATTCGGATCGGATAAGTCATTTCATACAAAAATTGATCTATTATTATTTACTGCCTAGAGTAATATTAGATGCGTCTGGTGGCCATCGGTTCAATATGCTTGCCGGTGCTTGGTTTGGTTGGTGTTTGGAGTTGGACGTAATGCTTCTGGTTAGCAAGCTTCTATCTTAGAGCCATATCAAGATTCAAGATTCACTTTCACTTTATTGACCTAGTAATATGAACATTACGCTCGGCACGTCAAAATATTACATATATGCATATTAAAACTATACTTAATTAGCCTAATACTAGAAATGAACATTTCATAGGTCAGACGTAATTCTATGAATTCGTTAATAGAATAGAAGGGACTGATTTCGAAAAATAATTTTAGTTTTTTCTTGAATTCGCTAAAAGGCAATCGGCAAATGTCAAGTGGGAGTTTATTATACATTATTATTTTTATGTGGCGACCTTGTTTCAATGCTTTATTTAATTTAGTTCTGGGGTGTTGAATTATTCCTTTGCTTCTGAGGTTGTATTGATGGGTGTTCATTTTAATTGTTAATTTGTCCTTTTCTTAGTGTATTTCTGAGAGTGAGTTATAAATATACAAAGCTATCACTGTCATAATTCGGTTCATCACTTACCAGTAATAAGATGGCCAAGTACAAGATCCAAATCTGAAAGAAAAGAAAACATAATCATCATGATAGACAGAGGTATGAAGGGGGTAGATTTGTCATATTAAATTAGAATGGAAGATGAGATGGTGATTGTAGTCAAAGATGAACAGCTAATCCAAGCATACCCATGCAATGTAGTTCCGTTTCTTATTGGTCTACGACTAAATAAGAAAGCGTCAGAAGTCGCGACGGCAATCGCTGCCAAAACCACGTTTTTCTTCTCAATAAACGCAAACTAATCGAATAATAAGATGGCAGTAGCAATTGAGCACAAAGTTCCAATAAATCTAGTTTCGGTGGCGATATATCACATCGGCGGTGGCAGTCGCTGACTCGGCAAGAGGTTGCACATAATGACGTCATCCGACGCGACGTGCTCACAATGCCTTCATTATGCTCTAACAGCTTGCTTACCATTGTGCCGGCGGACTGTCTGACGGCTAATGGAAATGGGGAGCTGGTACTGAGACGGGTATGAGCGACGGCTATTTTTGCTGTAAATTGCGGACTTTGTAAGCAAACGCCTACTCCTAATGGGACGGAGTTGTTTAACTGTTTGCGAGAATATTGATGTCAGCCTGGTGAAGTTTTGGCAGATGTTCCAGTGATTACGAATAGAATTTTTGGTGGAAAAAAAACACGAGTCGGACTCGCATACCGAGGGTTCCGTACAGAATATGAATAATTAATTGAAAAACCAACTTAACTTTGTAGCTATATTACATACCCGATGTATGGCTTTCGACGACAAAGTTAAGTTTGTAAACATATAAAAGCTATTTTTACTGTGTTATAATTAAAACCCTGGTTTTAAGATTTATTCCTATAGTTGTGTTGTAAGACCTTGCTCCTTGCCAAATTTCAGGATTCTAGGTCAACGGGAAGTATCCTATTTTGGTTACCTTGCATTTTGTATGGAAATGGTCTAAAATACAGCTATTTTTTAAATTACGTTGATCTATAAATTTGAATTTTTTAACAGATCAAGGGAAAGCAGACTTGAGTATTTCAACTTGATATTGCCACGCGTTTCTGAGAGAAAGAGTTCCTTTTCCTTTTGAGGTACGGAACCCTAAAAAAGATGGAAGAAGTTGAGGCTAACGATCAGTAATTGGCAGATAATCTAATATATATATCTCAAAGAATATTGAACTGAATGTAATGAATTTTTACTACAAAAATATGGTTTGTCACTGCTGTAATAATTAGAATTACGAGTACACTTATCTGGTGAATTAGCAAGCTCTCCTTAGCAATTATCGGCACAGGGACACTAATATATTATACGCTACGTGGGGTGTCTGAAGTGACGAGTTGACTTCAACTTGAAGCTCCATAAAAGTCGTTAGAAAGCCTAAAACAAATGAACAGCTACTTTCTGGATTCGTCGCGACGTTCACACTCTCGAGGCAAGTGATATTCGTCCCTTTATTGTAGACATTCTCGAACCTAGAGAGGCTGGAAACTTTAGGTCCCCAGACATTTCAACTGCTGCCTTACTACTAACTACTCCAACTTGATTTATTTTCATTTATTTCCCCAATGTTTATACAGTTCGAAGAGATTCAAAAGTTCTTAGACATGTCTTTATTTAAGCTCTCGCAGTGCTGGTGCTCAGGTGGAAGTTATAATGCACTTTCAGTTAACTTTGGAGATATGAACAAGTTTTAACAGGCATGCGTTCGTTCAGAGTTGTTTTATTACTTATTACCATCTTACGAGTATGGTGCCATCGTAAATACTTTGTATAAACACGAGAACTTTATACTTGTTGGTTATTTGGGCACGTGTACTCATCAGGTCAGATTATTGGATTAGAAACACAGGAACGAGTAAAATTATGACGACACAAGACTCGTTCAATGCTTGAGTTGTAAATATTTTATTGGCCTAGTCATAAGTGCGTATCCAGTTAGGAAATAGTTTCCTCTAGACATGGTTGGTTGGTTTATCGAACTCCATTTGTCAGGGTGCGACATAGCTCAAATAAATGAAGTCCTCACGGTGGATTCTCACTATTACAGGCGATAGTGTGATAAAGAGTATATAAGGCCACAACTCTACGACATTCCACTGGTAGTTTAACTTTCTTTGCGACAAGTTAAAAACTAAAAGACAAATATTAATTTGAAAATTAATTTTATCATTTTTTTATAATGCATATAGATTCCAGGTGACCAACGCCTCACGATTCCAATATCCCCATATATTTTTTCATCGTCCAAATAATACGAGAAAGCTGGAACAATTTCGCTCGATATATTGGGTTGGGTACAGCGTAACCGGTTCATATTGGTCCGCATTATTTCTCAGGGACTTGATTGATGTAGAGGGACATAGCTGTACCGTCGTATCAGTGATCAATCAGGTTTGTCCTTGGCAATGGCAGATTAATGGGAAATACTTCATACACCCTTCCCGATAATTTTATTATGCTGCCAAATAACACATTAGGGGAGTTACAGTTGTGTGTTATTTGTAGACGCGTGGGAAATACTAATCCACAGAATTTATATGTAATCGAGTAAATCCAGATGTAATTTATGGAACGCATGACGAATCACGATATTGGTAACCTATTAATAAATACAATGCGTTCCGCGTACGATATCATAACAAAACTAATCCAGAACAAGTAAATGCGTTCAAAAAGAACTGGAAACCGAATTCAATTGCTCTAAAAGTCTACTTTTACTAAGGCAAATTTAAAGTCTCCTCGTTTTTTGAAGTTGGTTAAAAAGTGTTGATAGCGGAAAAGGCATGTTTCAATGACTTTGTATTGCGGTCTCTTAACAAATAACTCGTCGGAAATGCAATATAAGACGTGTAACGTAGTGTGGAGTAGTTTCAGAGGCATTAATTAAAGTCCTTGTCAGTACAAGAAGGCGCATCTTGAGATCAGACAGGCAGCACACGCCCAGAACAACTAGATCCCCGCTTATCTTAACTTCCGCTAACAAAATAGTGGCTCCGTTGCAAAAACTAGAATTTACACAGTTCAATTTGCGCTGGTGAGTTCGGGAGCACTTCCGATAGATTAGTTTAATTACGACACATTTTGTGTCTTGTCTCGTTGTTTCGATGTGGTAAAAGCGCTTTTCTTAGTATTTCCTTGATAATAAAGGTTGCGGTAAGTACGAGTATTATGGGTGCCGTTGAAGATGGAGGCGTGTTTTCAGATGTAAATAAAAATACCGTGTTCAAAGCAAATAAATTCTACCTTTAAACGGAACGATTTCTATTCAGTCTGTAATAATTTATTGTAATGAATCGTTTAAAGTACGAACTCAGCCCGTAAAGCGTGGACATTGAACAATGAAGTTTTTAAGCGTATTTCAGTGGGTGTCGCTGACAAATATCAGGCCCCTGTCATCGATCACGGTGGCTGGCAGCCAGTGAATTGATGAAGCATTTTTGGAATTCAACCCTGCCTTATGCGGAACGTGGGCAAATGAAACGTAATATTACGCTGGTATTGTATGAGTTAGTTCAACTAAAGATTAAAATACGACAGTACGATTTCCAATAAAACGCGTTCAATTTACTTTCTCTCTATCTATCTATATTATTATTATTGTATGTATATTGTTTATATTATTATGGGTATCAATATTTAAATATGCGACACATCCGTTGTCTTCGCATCTCATCGCTATCCCAGGGTCCGACTGAAAACCATCGCTGCGGTCTGTGCTGCAGCACACGATGAGTTCGGTTCCCACTTGACAAGCGCAATACAACACAAATTATTATTATTATTTTGTGTTCTCTTTTCCTCTGTTCATGTTTTACTGTATTTGTATTATTTGTTGTGGCTTCTTTTTTGTATTTCTTTCTTCTTGAATCTTGTATGTCTTTCTGTATTGTGTTTGTCAATAAAAATATGTCAATGTCTAGTATTGAAATCGAAAACAGTCTATTCTTTCTTCTTATATACACGCTGACATTTTAGTCGTTCTCGACCCTGAATGCAGGTAGTCTGAGTCACTTATAGAAACGATTAGTAGTGGTATTTTAAAAATATAGCGATATTTTTTTTTCCAAAAATTCAAATTAATTCAATATTTTTTTAAATAGCTGAAACTGGTAGTACCACTTCTCGCAGCACAGCGTGAGAACGTTGACCCTGAGAACAATAACAAACTGTCGGCATAGTCAATGAAAGTAATCGGACGCCGCCCGCCCGTCTTGACACCTACCCCTTTGACAATGCCGCCGCACGCGCACCTGTCTCCGTGTGCTCCAGTCTTGATTTAGCGGTCACCGGGTCAACTTTGCGGTTTTTAGTGTCGCGAATTTTTGTAAAAGTGATAGTGAGACGAGAACACAAACTACGTGTACTCCCACCGTGTGTAGGTACTCAACGATAATACGGCAGAAACTAGGCGGCTGTAAGCTTAGCAAGAACATTCACATTCTTTACGTCAAAACGGGATCCCTCAAATCCCGACCAGCTGTTACTAGTAAACCGTAAATTAATTTAAATGGTTATTTCGTTTCATTGTTTTTTAGGGTTCCGTGTCCAAGAGCGGCCAACGGGAACCTATAACTAGGTATGAGATGAAGGCCAAGCGCAAACCCATAATAAATAAATTGTAAAATTAAAAACAAATCCCCAGTACACAGCCGGCGGCGCGGCGGGCGGGCTGCTTTGATTTCGCGGTGTTTCGTTCGCGGCAGTGTCCTTGTAACTAGAGAAGGCACGTGCAAGGCGGTATGACATAAAGGCGACAAATGGAATCAAACTAACATATGATCCCGGGGTAAACGACCTTCTGGCTGCTCTTGTGGTAACTACGGAAACTCGACATTGTTTTATTTATTTATTTAAAATTTCAACTTTTTTATTAATACCCGTATAACTAAAGTGACCATCCCAAATGATATTAATACTTATATGGAGTTGCTAGGTTTCTGGTCGAGAACGACTAAAATGTCAGCGTGTATAAGTATAAAATTAGCTGTACCAGGTGCCAATAGTAAAATTGGGGGTTTATGTATGTATCCTGTAGGCCTGTATATTTGTAGAATTTGACATGATGTTTTAGTCTTTATTTTGGGGGTAACAGTTTATGTTAGGTACAATTAAGCCGCCATGTTGGATTTTATGTGACTTCATATAGCTTATAGCCCGCTGAAGAACATGACACTTCTAATGATACCTCAGTGTGATCCTATATCGATACATACAAATATACACAAAGGATGTCATCATAACCCTCATCTTAGGGTGAACTGTTTCTTAACCGGTTACAAAATGGGATAAAAAGCTAGTATCAGTTTTGTGAAAACTTATAGTTTGGTTTTTATTCAGTACATTACATACAATTCGAAGTTTCAGCTTTTTGAACATTGTATTCTGTTGAACATATCAGATAATGCACAACACAAGAGTTTGTTGATCCAGTCCAGCCCCTAGCGGCTCGTACCATATCGGATGCATTTACTCGCTTCGGGTTACACAGATGCAGTTAGCGTCGAGTGGCTACTTACGACACTTGACTACACTATCGTGTTGATAGTTGCATTTGTAGTTGCGGTTACACGGCCGAATTAGCTTCAGTGTACAGTCTGCAAACGTGACGTGGATTGTGTGAAAACAGCAGAATGTTAATGAGTATAGTTTGAAATTGGTAAATGTCTTTAATCATAAGTGTATCCGCTGAAAGCTTAAAATATCCCCATCCATAGTCGTTTGGAATTGGAATTAGAAATTTACAAACAATCATATTGTACTCATGTACTGGCCTTGGCCACTGGCCACTTTCTACTCCCATGGTAAGACATAATCAGCGGTACCGAGCTACTGGAAACCAGCCGTTTCCTACGAAATATATCGTCGGTCTATCTGGCATGAGGATATTGAGGATGTCCTGGTTACGTGTACGGGGACGTCTCCCATCAATACTATTAGTTTTTGTTACTTTTGTTGTTTGGGCGCTCTTTAATAATCTAACAAAGTGTACTGATCGGATATTACATATCATTTTTTTCAATATTAGTAGAGTTTCTTGTTAGTCAAAGCTCAAGGCCTTTTACACATTTGTTACATCAAGCATTGTGCGGATTAAAATTACTGTTAGAAAAATCAACGTCTACTTTAACAATTTATCATTCACTTTAATATTTCATCTCTTTATGTAGGATATATTCGGTGCAATTCACTAAGGGCAATCTTTATCATTCGATTTTGTTACTTGTTTCTTCGGAAAGAGGTATCGTCACTCGTCAGCAAATACATTCGTGAGACGTTAGGTTGTAAGATTGTTCTCAGCGAATGGCACCCTTGGATATTTTAGTTTATGAATGATGATTTGGATGAATAACACAGATGATCGATTGAAAATCACAGAAACTAGTTTTTAACACACAAGTTTACCAATTCATGATGCAGTCTTAATATTTATTTCAATGAAATATGCTGTACGGATTGCAGTTTGACCGTGTGATGATGGTCTTGTAGTACAGCTACTTAGTGTTACAACAATGCTCCTGCCTATATCAGCTCTCAACACTTGGTAGTGATATTATGTTTACTGCTGCTATGTACTGCTAACAACAGGTGTAGCGTTGTCAACTTGGAATGAGTACCACTAGGTACTCGTAAGTTACATCTACAAAGTAGACAATTCAGGGGAACTCGGAAACTACGGATTTAATATTGTAACCGTCTCCGTGGCTTAGTTTCATCACAGTGGACTCACAACCCGTTGGTCGCGGGTTTGATTCCCAGGTGTCTCTATGCATCTCGCATTTGATTGGTGATAAGGCATTTTTCTAAGTCCACCTGGCTAGCGAACATTATCGTTAACGGTATCGTTAAACGGTAAACCAGCAATGATTACAAAAAGTCCGGCTTGGTTTTTGAAATTATTGTATAATTGCGGAGAAATGTAGAAAAGATCGAATGATCGCCACTGTCGCTCTATGGCCTCTATTTGACTAAGGAAAATATGTACGTATGAATTGTGACGTCATTATACATATGACTACTAACCAAATTATTGAAGCGATGCTCTTTGTAATTCTAATGAATTCGCGAATCGATTCATTTCCTTTCATAACTTGCTTCATAGTCATTAAAAATCACAGCAAATACTGCTACGACTTTTTTACAGTCCAATGAAGTTAAGACTTTCAGTTATATCCAGTAAGTTCGGTCCAGGATTTCACTAAAACACCAAGATTCATTAAGTGCAAAGTGAAATTTCCCAAGCTCACGAGCTCGCCAGTTATCGGCGGCCGACTAAAAGCGTCAGTAAGACCTACTTAAGTGCTAAACCAGCGCGGACAGCCGGCCCCTATCAGTGGCCCTGCCAGCCCACACAGCTTACGTGGCCCGTAATAGATATTCTACATGTCCTGTGTTTAGGGCTACCATTTATTTGCACTACCCGCCTGGACTTTGTTGGGCCTTGAGAAGGAAACCTGTAAATTTAGGTCATGTAATTATAAACAGAGGATATACAACATAAAACCGAGGTGTTTAGATTGTTTGACCACTGTTGCATAGTGTATAAATGTTAAATTTAGACTAGGATGATTGCATTTGTTCGCCATTAAACGGATTTTCAGTTTATCGATAGATTTAAGATGTGTTTCTGTGATTTTAGTTTTATGAATAAATAATTTAAAAAAGATGTTATTGCAGATTTAAGGTACAGTGTTTTTACCTTTGGGCGGACAAACTTTTTTATTTTGCACACTTTCCCAAATGTCTTGTTCATTGAATAATAGCCTATTTAAATTCTCAAAGTATTTTATGGCGTGGTGGAAAGGAGCTGACGTGATTTTCAAAAACAATGGGCTTGCATTTGACCTTCATCTTACCTGATGTTAAGTGAAGATAAGCCTATATGTTTCATCCACTTTAAGAGTATTCTCTTTTAACGACTAGAGAAAGATCGTTTTTGGTGCATACGAGTATTTGTAGAAGTAAAGACGTCGAAATCTCCCCTTTTGTTATTCAATTAAAACTACGTAACAAATATAGGTAGAATAAGTCACGATGGCCAGGAAATTGTTTCATTAGCTAAGCTGGGATCGGGCGGACCCAGTTTGTTGTTAAATCTAACGGTAGACCAAGAGGCCTGTACTAGTTCTAAAAAACTTGGAACGATCTCACACAAAGAGATAAAGATGTTTTTGTTCTAAAACTAGAATAAAAGACGAGCTGAAAGTGAAATCTCTCGTCAGACAGCCCTTATACCGTGCGGTTGACACAAAATGATAAGATAGCCCTCGTAACATGGGTTGTTTCGCGAAAAAAGGCCTTCGCACGCGTCACGGTGTTTAGTGAAATTCGTTCTATTTTCCCTTCCTGTATCCTTTTTAGTTTGCTTTAAAATATCTAAAATGAATTGTTAAACATCCTTCAAATTGTATTTAGAAATGGTAGTTTTTTAGGTAGACTGAATTGGTAGTTTTTTCCTAACAACCATTTTACACTGGTGAGGAAACAGTGGTGCAATGGCAGTTTAAAAACTGTGTAACTGATTTATTAGATGCTAAGTCCTATCGCTAAGTAGAATGACGAAAACATAGATACGATGCGCCCGAAGGCAGTTAGTGCCTCAAAAAGTAGGTGCCTTTTAAAAAAAGTAAATCTAATCAAATTCATATATGATGAACGCATCATCACCTCTTGCGTAAACCACTGACCATTCTGCAAAAGTGATCGTAAGATTTTTTGACCATTAGGTACCCGACAAACAATGGTGAAAGTAGCACTGTTGTGTTCCGTTAATGAGAGATTACCTTTCGACTTCTAAGTCCCAAACGTCCTAATAGAATGGCCACGGAATCTTCCAAAGTCACATTTACGACTTGGCTGGCTGAGTCAACGCAAAAGAATAACAAAGTACCTATGACATCGCAGCGAGTCACTGCTACATATTTCAGAACAATATCAATTCAATTCAAGATGTCCACTGAAGGCATGGAGTCTTCCTCATAGACTGACACATCCGACTATTCATGAGAGGATCTGGCATGATCGAGTTCTGTAGGCGAATTTGTGACCGCGTGTAATTTATACTGCTACACCTTCATATTTTCCATTGTCGCTTTTGGTAAACCTTATGACACGTCATATGGTCCTCCTATAATTGAGCCGAGACTACTTGGTCACAGTACTTTATTTTCCAATCAAAATACCTATTGAGCAATACAGCTAATAATTTATATTTGTGAATTTTTATTCGATCCGTAATGAGTCTTCAAAGAGCATTGTATGTGGCGTGTCCATAGTAATGCCAGTCAAAGTTCCGCTCAGCTCATTACAAGGAGAAAGCCGCAGTGTTTATTAGCTCGCACCTCCAAAGTCCCACCTTTGTTGTCATACAATACCGGGAAAGATTTCCAGAAGAAAGACAACATTTTAATGTACTTTTAACGATTTTCCTCTTACATGGAATGTGAGTTTTGTGAGCCCTTATATAATTTTATGATCCTCGTTTTTTTATTGCCATTTACGTCGTTTTCGCTTTTCAAGGGAAATTTATGTTGAGACGTTTTGATAACTTGATTGGCTTTTAGAAGCGTTTTACGGCGGCGAAATGTTTTCTTTTCTACTATAACGCCGTATTTTGATAGGGCGCCAAAACCTGAGGTACAATATACGATATTGCCGTATTTGTGTTGAACAAAACCGTTAATCAAACATGAAAAATACAGTGTTTGGCTTTTTTCCCGACTGCGCCAGAAGGAGGGTTATTTTTTCGAGTGTATGTATGTATTGGCACGCTCTGCGGCCTGAACGGCTCGATGGATTTCAGCTTGAGAGGTGTCGTTAGATTCGTATTTACTGTGAGAGTGATACTGGGTATATAAAAATCATATAACGTTAATATTCTCAGTTGGGTTTTTAAAATTTACTTTTAATTCACTTGTTTTCTAGCTCATAATACCAGATAAATCTTGCGAAAAATATCGACCACGTACCGGCAAACGTGTACCAGGCCGTTCCCGTACTAGATTGACCGACGACCTAGTTTAGGTAGCGGCTAGTAAGGCCCGGGAACGATTGTGGTACCATGGAGGATGCCTATGTCCTGTTTCATTAAAATACAATTCGTAGTAAACCGACAAATGTCATTTTTGCTCATGGGGTCCGTTGTTTGGTCAATATGGGGGGAAGATGATATTTTGTCTTACAATTTTAAGGCTATAAAAACAAGGCCATTTCTTCAGTTTTCCCAATAAAATGTATACATTTTGGATTCTAGACGAGGGTTTCAAAGGCAAGCCTTGGTTTCATTATAATTGAAACGTGTCATCGCGTCGACACCCTCACAATTTTGCGTAATTGATACTATTGTATAACACCGTCCGTAACACTTTTAGCACGTGGCTCAAAAATAAATATATACAATTATTACGAATATATATATATTAAAATATAAACGAATTACTAACATGGAAAAGTTGAAAATGCCGGACATTTTTAAGTTCATTAAGAATTATAATTTTATGAAAAAGGTCCCTGGTGTTAGTCTGTCTACGAGTTTCTAGGAAAATTATTAGTAGTAAAAAATATGTGACAGGGCAATTTATCTTTTAACATGGTCTATCGATGAGAGCATAGTTGTTTTAAAGTCATCAACCCAACTAAAGTCCTGGCCATAATCTAGTCCTGAACAAAGTGTCTACTTTAGAAATGAGCGTGGGAAATGCTTGAGTGAAAGTGAGACAGTAGATTTATGAGGGACTAGTCTTGCTGCGCCTGGCACTTCCTCATTAGCCTATCTGACTGACATCATCAATCAGCACGTCGCCCGCAGTAAACGGAGCTGTGTGTTACACTTGATACCGTTACATTCGTTGCTAACTCAGACACGGACAGTAAGTTGACTTACTATGTGTGCCTCAAAATTGTTACAATACTCGCAGTCGGCACTAGAGGTATAATAAAATAACAGTCCGCGACTTCTTCTGCGTGGACTGCAGAAACTCCCACGGAAACAACTATATGTTGCTAAAACTTTGTCCTTTTCAATTTCTTTGGCTATATACCGAATTTCTTCTCGATTGGTTGTGCAGCCTAGGAGCATTGGTGTTGTCCGCTGGAGTTCCCAGAGCTCGTCGACTTGACGTCGAGGATGACCATCGAGGGGGTTTTAGTGGATGGAAATTCCGCATAGCCCGGCTTCTCTCCTATGGAGTCGGGTATCTTTAAAAGATTTCCACCTCGGGAAAAAAAGGCTGTAAGTAGACAAATGAACGAGCTCTCGCAATTAGTATATTAGTAGGACTTACAATAGATTTGCTCTTCAGCCTTGGGATTCATATCACCTGGACACTACACACAATCGCTAGCTCATAAAGTATGATATGATATATGGTAATATGTGTCGTAATAAGTATATGATGTGAACACTAGTAGTACAGCCATTAACATTATTTATGGTACGATGCGTGTATTTATGTCACAAAGGCAACCTCGCCACCACGATATTTTCCAGCGGTGCTCATTAATTTTCGTCAAGATCGCGGGAAATCCGCTCAAAGGGCAATTGTCGTCTTTGACAGCATTCACTTGTAAACACAATCGACTTGGAACTACCTCTCGTTAATATTTCTGAATGTGCTGAGGGAACTAGGTCCTAGATGTATCCTTTCTCACGCCGACGGTTTTGATTGCTCGCAGAGGTCACAGTTCACCTTTAATTGACATTTCTCTCTAATAAGAAAAAGAATGAATGTGACATGGTACAAACGAGTACATATCCTCTGCTGGACATATGCCTCCTTCGTGATATGCCACATTGACCGGTTCCGTGCCACTTTCATCCAGCGAAACTGCTTTTAATTATGTCGAATCCAAGCCGTGTGTGCTAAGCTGAAGTGTCAATAGGCAGACCACATCGCTCGAGGAACGGATTACCGATGGGGAGTAAAAGTTATTGAGTGACAACCACGTACCGGGAAACGTCTACCGAGCAGTCCCCCTACTAGATGGACCAACGACCTCGTTAAGGTCACGGGGAGTCGCTGGATGGAAATGGCTCAGGATCGGACAATGTGGCACCAAGGAGGAGGTCAATGTCGCTCGATGTTTCTGGCTGATGATTATGATGACTCAGGGACTACAGTACAGCAGATGAGCAATATCATCTATCTATGCAACAAAAGCACCTTACTGCGATCATCAATAAGTCAAATGTGGCAATGAGGGAATCACATGTCCAGCAGTGGACACATGCAATCGAGAAATATGATGACGAGTACCTAGAGCAACTATGGTCCATACACTACACTCTCTGTATGAGAGTAGGCCTGAGCCGGCCTGCAATGGGGACATATATAGTCTGTTGATGATGACTAAGAGTATTGGTTTTTTCTTCTTCCATTTTGACACATTTTATCACTTTACACGTGAATTCTGTGTATTTGACCAAAATAACTCTGGCTTACTTACGCGTCTGTTGTATTTCTATTGTTTGAAAGTCTTATTTGACTTCTTTGATTAGTCGCTGTGTGAACGAGATTGGACAAATGATCAAAGGGACAACGACAACGGTTCTTGTTGAGACACTTCAATTTGTTTTGTAGTTGTGAACGACGAGGGAAAATTGAAAACGAATGGAAAGTTCTAGAATATGTTTTGGTAGGCTAATAATATAGCTACTTTAACGCGAAACTAGGCAGAAGGAACGGCGATGAGCTGAGAGTGGGGAAATTTGGGATTGGGCAACGGAACCCTAGGGGGCAGAAGCTGGCTGACTTTATGGAGAAGGAGGGACTCTTTGCGATGAACTCCTTCTTTGAAAAGCGGCCGCACAGGAAGTGGACCTGGATTAGCCCCGATGGTTCCACGAGAAACGAGATAGACTTCATCTTGAGTACCAAGCGGCAGACCTTCAGTGATATCTCAGTGATCAACAGGGTGAAAACCGGTAGTGATCACCGCATGGTTCGAGGCACACTGAAGCTTAATACCAAACTGGAAAGAGCTCGTCTGATGAAGTCTACGCTCCGGCCTCAAAATGCTTACATCTCAAACCCCGAAAGCTTTCAGCTCGAACTACACAATCGCTTCCAATGCTTAGACGCTATAGAAACCGTTGACGATATTAACGATCGGCTCGTGGAAACTGTCCATGCGGTAGGGTCTAAATTCTTTAAGGCCCGTCCCGCAAATAGAACCCAGAAACTCTCTGATAATACTCTCAAACTCATGCGGGATAGACGCGACATATGCTTGCAGTCTCCAGCTGATTCGTCAAAGTATAGGCAGCTTAATAGACAGATCTCTAAATCGATGCGACACGATATTCGCCACTTTAATACATCACGTATTAAAGACGCGATAGAGCGGAACAAAGGCTCCAAGGTGTTTGCAAAAGATCTGTCTATAGGGCAGAGCCAACTGACGAGGCTGAAGACCGATACGGGCGGCATTGTTTCGTCAAAACCGGAAGTTTTGAGAGAGATCGAGAAGTTCTATGGACAGCTGTACACATCGTCACGGAGACCAGGCGCAAGCCCGGTGAGTGACCGAAGAGCCAAACTGACCCGACACTATACCGAAGATATCCCGGACGTCAGCCTGTATGAGATTCGAATGGCTCTCAAACAACTCAAAAATAACAAGGCGGCAGGTGAAGACGGAATCACATCAGAGCTTCTGAAAGCGGGTGGAAAACCGATACTTGTAGTCCTTCAGAAGCTCTTTCAGTCCGTCATACACGAAGGCTGCACGCCTGAAGCGTGGAGCAGAAGCGTGGTGGTGCTCTTCTTTAAGAAAGGCGATAATGCCTTACTGAAGAACTACCGACCGATATCCCTTCTGAGCCACGTTTATAAGTTGTTTTCGAGAGTCATTACGAACCGACTAGCACGCAGGTTTGACGACTTCCAACCTCCCGAACAAGCCGGTTTCCGAAAAGGCTTCAGCACCGTAGACCACATACATACGCTCCGGCAGATTATACAGAAGACCGAGGAGTATAATCGGCCATTATGCCTGGCATTTGTGGACTACGAGAAAGCCTTTGATTCAATCGAGACTTGGGCAGTGCTTCAGTCTCTCCAAAGGTGCCACATTGACTATCGCTATATCGAAGTGTTGAAATGTTTGTACAATAAAGCCACAATGTCCGTCCGAGTACAGGATGAATGCACGAAACCGATCCAAGTGCAGAAAGGTGTAAGACAGGGTGACGTTATATCCCCGAAACTCTTCACCACTGCACTGGAAGATGTTTTCAAGCTTCTGAACTGGAAAGGACTGGGCATCAACATCAACGGCGACTACATCACTCACCTTCGATTTGCCGATGACATAGTCATAACGGCAGAATCCTTGGAGGATCTGAACGTAATGCTCAATGACCTCAACAGAGTTTCCCAACAGGTAGGTTTAAAAATGAACATGGACAAGACGAAAATCATGTCAAATGTCCATGTTGCACCTATGCCGGTAGTGGTTGGGAACACTACAATCGAAGTTGTAGACGAGTATGTATACCTGGGACAGATCGTTCAACTAGGTAGGTCCAACTTCGACAAAGAGGTCAACCGAAGAATCCAACTCGGCTGGGCCGCGTTCGGGAAATTACGGCATATCTTCTCGTCCAAAATACCTCAGCGTCTAAAGACAAAAGTCTTTGATCAGTGCGTGTTGCCAGTGATGACATACGGAACCGAAACGTGGTCTTTTACTGTGGGCCGAATAAACAAGCTCAAAGTCACTCAGCGAGCAATGGAACGAGCTATGCTCGGAATTTCTCTACGTGATAAGGTCCGGAATGAGGAAATCCGTAGACGAACGAAGGTCACCGACATAGCTCGACGAGTCAGTGAGCTGAAGTGGCAATGGGCAGGCCACATCGCTCGAAGAACCGATAACCGGTGGGGAGTAAAGGTTCTCGAGTGGCGACCACGAACCGGGAAACGTCTACCAGGCCGTCCCCCCACTAGATGGACCGACGACCTGGTTAGAGTCGCGGGGAGTCGCTGGATGCAGGTGGCTCGGGACCGGTCGATGTGGCGTACCATGAGGGAGGCCTATGTCCAGCAGTGGACGTTTCCCGGCTGATGATGAATAATATAGCAAAACATTTACAGGCGTAAACAATAGGCACTGTCTCTGTTTTATAATATTGTTAAAATATATATCCAAAGCAGATGACTACTTTTTTGATCAAAAATTTTATGTTATAGGAACGACTGGAAATCTATCATTTTTACATTTCGACTTTAGAATTGTATACCATGTTATTCCGCGAGTCTCCTAATCTCCTTGTGAGTATTATATTCTTTGATCCTAATAGGATTTTAGGAAAGTGGCAGCATCATCTACTTCTTTTATAATTATTTGTAACTGTAATACACATAAAAAATTTGTAACTCGCCGGAGTTTGTAAATAGAATGTAAATAGATCTACATATATAAGAGCAATAGAATCCAAATCTCTAGAATTTTTGTCTATCCTTCCGTCTGTATGTTTGCGCATCACGCAAAAACTACTTACTGCACGAAGTTGGATGTTGTTTTCACAGTTAAAATATCGTGATACATCGTCGACGACTAGAAGCCGAGTCATGTCACATCAGTACATTGCACCCGTGAAAAGTAAAGGCGGGGTCGATTGTGTATCAATAAATTCTATCTGCGATCATGGTTTCACTTCTTAAGCTTAGTAATCATGGTAAATTCCGCATGGAAAGCAATTTCATCGCAACGATAATTTGATAAAGGGATAAGCATGGCCAGCAGTGCACTTATGCGGCTAGTGTCGTAGTAAGTGGTCCGCAGTACATTGAATATGGGATAATTATCTCTTTAACCAGCTTTAACTGAGATATTGAGGTATATTCGGGTTTCGCTACGTTAATGATGCTAGTTTGCCATGACCAACTGTCCTTTTTGGTGCATGACTTACTTTTTTTAAGAGTTGAAATAATACGATATAATACACACTAAAATATATAAATATGCAATGTGTGTGTCTTTTCTGTGCTGATTCAAAGCGCCCGCGGCCTGGGAGTACCGGTATTTAAAATTGACCTTTCTAAACTCTAGTCTCAGAATAAAAACTCTACACTTTGACTGTAGTACATTATATTATCTTTGGTGCGTTCCATACATCTTTGGTGCACTCAGCAAATAATATCATTCTGACAACAGAATACAATTACTCAGCAGTTCAGTTATTCAGTGTTATTATCATATTATTTGTAGATTTTAATGATTAAGAATTTAAATCATCTTAATAAGGGTTTTTCTTAAAAACATCTTTATAAAAATGGAGACAAGCACAGGTTTTCTTCCTAGTGATCTGGACATCAATATTCTTCTAAGGTTATTTTCAAATCTACATGGTAATAAGCTAAAAATAATATGTCATTTTTGATCTAGGTTTTCCTTCTCACGATTATAAATGCTAACTTATTGTTACTCTGCATTTTTACACATGATAAGTGATATATATACATACAATGCTCAGTCTTATAGATTTTTGCCTCAGTCGCCTTTGCGTCATCCAGTTGTTGATATATCATGATCATCATATTGGCTTCTTTTGTTATTTCTACATTATTAAGACGAATGATTATAGATCGTTTAGGTGTCTTTGAATGTATTGTTACCTTTGGTTAGGTGATTCAGAGATATCTCTAGTTTCATAGGCAACGAGTATCAATATCGAATGATATCAGCAAAGCCATCCATGAGCCGTGAAGTTGTAAGGATCCTTAGTGAATTGCACTACTGATTTACCCTGAAGGACGAAAGGCGAGGTCAATGTTTAGCAGGTAAAACGAAATGCTTTGAATGTTTGGTAACGTTGATACTGTTAGCAGCTGCAAAAGTCAATTTCTAATAGCGAGATTACATCAGGGTATTTATTGGCCAGAAATTGGTTTGTTTTCAGTGAAACTGGACGGGATTTTTTTCCCTAAGCGGCCTTTTAAAGATACAGCTTACGTAAAGCTGTATGCTGGTGTTATTTAACAACCGAAGTCTTACGGGTTTAAGTCAACAATAAATAAAAAAAATCCTACTGTCTATAGATGTGTATATATAGTTATATCTTTGAGGAAATTCATATCGGTATATAGTATAGTGGTATGGTATACATTGACATCATCATCAACAGCCTATATACGTCCCCACTGCAGGGGCTCAGGCCTACTCTCCTACAGAGAGTGTATGGGCCATAGTCCACCACGCGGGCCCAGTGCGGATTGGCGGACTTCACATGCCTGTTCAAGACATGCAGGTTTCCTCACGATGTTTTCCTTCACCGTTGCGCAATCGGATAATGTACTTGAATTGAAAAACAACTCATAGGTACACGGATGGATTCGAACCCAGAACCCTCAGATTGAGAGTCCCGCGCCTTATCCATTGCGCCACCGACGCTTACATTGACATATTTTACCAAAAATATATAAATGAGCTGTTGAACACTATAACAATGTTATAATATGACATTTTAACGTGTAACAAAAATGTAACACGTATTCTCATCCGGCGGGCCGGCAGCCGGCGGCGGCGATGCGCCGGATGGCGGTGGCGCGGGTGAAGACGCGTCACATCCGGCGGAAGCAAGCGCCGCGCCACCGGACGCGTCCGACGTGCCGGCCTTGCACTGCGATGATGGCGGTTAGTACAGAACTGACTGTTGTTTGTGTTGGATAGAAACACCCAGTGTCTTTCTATGGAATCGTACCGTAAGTGATAATATGGCCTGGAGGACTGTTCACGAGCGTAAGTAATTTCGGGAAAATTTCTGAAGGTGGGTAGTAAACATGTATGCCACTGAAATTTCCTTCTTCTACCTACAAAGCTTATGATGGTAATTCCCTCATGATTGGGAAACTCGCTAGTCTTGCCGGTATGTGAGAGACATTCATGTTTAGCAGTGGCATAAGGCAGAAAATAAAAAAATTCTAATTCTAATCGTCTTGATTTTATCCAGCAGCCAGGTTCTTGTCAAATATTTGTTTGGCCCGTTACTAAAGAAAATTATGTGTATCCTTGAAAAGCTTTTTTTAAAAAGCCATTACGTGCGTCATCACAAAAACCTTCAGATTAAGTCTGACGTCAGTATTGACGCTTAAAGCTTTCTGAGCACCACATATTCTATGAAGCTGAGTCCATCTAATTCCAGGGCAAGTTAGCGATTTATTATCGACTTACTTCAGACTCTGATATGTTGCCGGATGCGATAGTTTATAGTTTTCGCCAACTATCGGACGTCTGGTACGAAAGCGCTGCTAGAATAAACTGTGCTGTACAACTTTATACGTGCTCCGAAGTTGTTTACATCCCTTTAATATGGACATAGTCAATATGCAGGCACTTACATGCAGGCTTGACGTCGACATGATTGCATATGTTTGACGTCACACTTTGTACACAAATATAGAATGGCGGTAGTTAGGTACACTTTCCCGTTCGGCAACTATACATTCAGATAGCTAATGCAGATAGTCACTATTTGCTCTTCCGTCCAGCGAATCCCCGCCATCTTTCAGGTCATTGGTGCATCAACCTTCCTATCTCACGTGACTTTAGTTGTTCGAAAGAATTTCTCATAGCCGATTTTATCAGGTATCAAATTCCGTGCAAAGTTCTATAGTGGATAGGTATAATAATTAAATAACTTTGAACTTGTTTATATAAGCTAAATACAGGTATTTGCTTGTCTATACAAATTTTTAAATAATTATGAATCTAAATCGAAAGAAAAATCACAGGTGAGTGTTAAAGGTTTGTACGGATATACCTGTTGATACCAGAGTCATTGTTCCGAAAATACGCTTTCATTTTTCACTTAAATAACCCTATACGAATACAAACGGGGTTTTGTGTTGCCAGTAACACGTTTACTGCTAACTCACGCACCATTATGGAAAATAAATAAACCGTAAAGCTGAAATTATTTCAACTCTTAAACGGAGGTAGCCGCGATGAGTCGGCAGCTACGAGGGGATGTTTGAACAATAGTTTCAGACGGTTTTTTACATATCGATACTGGAAAACGTTAGATTTTTGCACTTTGCAGAAATATTCGGGAATCGATTATCGCTATAAAAAGACACCCAAATTCCAGTTATTTTGACTGCCATGTCAAAAGTGTTGACGTTGAAGGATTTATGTATCTCGCAAAGGGTTTCAAAAAATAATCAAAGTGAATGTAACTTATCTCATAAATCCTCCAATGCAAGCTAATTATTTGAAACGAGAATGGTAGATCACAAGTAGTTGACAAAGTACAAATGTATAGCATTTTGAAATATCAGTTCCTTCATCGCAGCATTGTGTAGTAACTTTATATACTACTTTATAACATATTTTGTGAATCCTTTGAAACTATTAGTATCTTTAAAAATATAGTACAGTGTCTAAGCACAACATTTTTGAGGATCCTAAGTCCGCAAGGATTGTGCAAAAATAGAGTGTATCGAGTGCACAATCGAAAAGGAAACGCTCGGATAGACGTTCAGGATACAGCTGATGTAACTACAGTAGGATATGTGTGCTGTCCTAAAGCTGAAATATACGAATATGAAGCGAGAGCGAATGCCGTATCGGACGCCAAGGTCCTCATTGGGTCGCTAAGCCTGCGAAGTATTACCAGTTTATAAAACTATGTTACGAAGAAAGGGTGAAATAATTTTTATGTATCCACTTTTGAATCATGTCACATTAACTCTTGCTTGAAGGAAATGTCAACTAAAGGTCAATGTGACATGGTTCAAAAGCGGATACAGATTTATGTACTCGAGTGTACATTGCTGCCAAATGTGGTAGAAGTGTCCATACGATGACTCAACTATCACGAAATATCATCCTGTCATGTTTTTCACTTTGACAGATATTACGATATTATAACAAGGGTTCCTAGATGGTTAGAACCCTGAATTGACCGTCGAGTTCTGTAAAGCAAAAAAAAACGTTCGACAATTTATTCGGGGCGTTCTGGGCATCACTAATCGGCGTCATCAATCAGCTACGGCGGCGGGCTTGCGATCGGATCAACTGACGGACACGCTTGCCCCTCCCTTTACCCCCATAGCTCCTCTTCACACTTACCTCACACCCCACCCTGTATGGAAAAGGCTAGACTTTTTGTTGTAAATTCCGGATTTTATGGTGTAAAGAAGTCCGCATATTCTGTGTTTTACGGATCCACCATACATAAATAATGTGGTATACAGGCTACATGGTGTAAGTAGCTTTTTCATAAGTGGTATTATATTGGACGGAACTATGATGTCAGAATGTTTGTACTTTTTAAAACAACAGCTAGCAGGTTACGTAAGGGTATAAATGTGTCTAACGTTGATTAAGTCTCCTGATAGAAAAACTTTGTGGTGGCAATCCGTGAAGTCGTATTAAAAGCAGGTTCATAATCAGTAGCGGACGTTTCAGGCTGAAGATAACGAATGCTGAGGAGTTGTCTCTTATTTTCTTCTCATATTGATTTAGACGTCTATCTTCAGAATCTTAAAACTATATATTTATTTTTCATTCATCTCATCGATTCATTCATGGCGCGGAAGTTAAAGTATATAGTTATTCTTCGTATAATTGGCTTCGTAAAATGAAAATTTTATACGCCTCCGAAAATAGCTCGAGTTACTTTTGGAAGTGACTTTATAAAAGAAGTATTTCTTCACTTCATCAAAATCTTTTTCTGAAGGTTCTACTATTAATCGTCGACACCGATACCTTATCAATCACTCTGTAGTTTTCAACACAATGGGAACCTTCTGTCTGATAAAAGCTGACTGCTTTTGTTTGAACGACACACGTTTTCATGCGGTTAAAAAAGGGGTCAGTTTTGTCGCTGACAAAGGAAGCGATAAAGTAATTTTAGATTGATGTATGTTGCCATAATAGGCCTAAGTATATAATATATTGATGATGTGATCACATTAAAGATATGTTTCTAAGTAAATAATATGAATAAGATTGCCTTACTTGTTACGTCAATGTTACCTCAGTATTACAACTGAGATTTAATATATATTAAATAAATTTTCATTTTAGTTTTTATTCATTTTAGGTTCCGTGGTCGTATGAAACGGGAAAGAAAAACTTTGTCACTTGTGCCATGTCATAGTAGTGACAATAGAAATCAATATCTCCCATGAAACTATTGGTATTGTGAAACAGTAGTTACGACAGAAAACTAATATCAGTTTTTAATTACATTAAATAAAACACAGTGCTACCTGTAGATGTCACCAGGTGTCACAGAAAACATATTCAATTTTGATGACTACTTACATTCGATAAACGAAATTGCGCGTAGGCGGTAAACAAACGCGGAAGAAATAGAGACATCAGGACGACCGGATTAAACAAAAACACTTGAAATTTCATCCGCATAACATTTGGCGGGCGGCTTGTTTACTCGCGCCGCGTCACCGCTGGGTTCGCCCTTATGTTTTCTGTGACAACAGCCGGTCCCCGCTGGGCACAGTTACTATGCCCTGAAATATTGTCGAGGCGGTGAAATTTATGTCGTTTAGATAGGGTTCAAATCAATTTTATGCGAAACAATCCTGCGTCAGGAGGGCCTGCTGACGGGGGTATGTTTGCGCCTCGCTTCGAATTGATTTACCCACATCCGTAAATGTCACGCTCTTTCGACACACACCATTTCAACGGCACTGACAGCGTCCCCCATAAATTTTAAATGTTATCTTCCTCAAGAAAGCGCTTTCACAAAGTTTATTCTGGTGTGTGTGTATTTGTGTTTGAGTACACGTAGTACGTGATTCTTTAAAAAATGTTTAATGGGTTTTCATCTCACGCGATGGAAAGCGAAGACAAGGTTGTATTGATAGAAGCATGATCACCCAGAAGCTGGATAACCGTGCTATTAATGATTAATACTAACATAATTCTCATTTTTCGGTCACAATAGTTCACTGCTGAACTGTAATCCCTCGCAGACCGCCACGACCAACGACGTGAAAGTGAGTTTGTTTGTTTCTCTTTACGTCGTGAGGGAACTCTCCCTTTGCGTTGAGGGACGGAAAATGACACCGGCTACTTTTTAAACCGATCCGATCCCAAACCGGTAATTTAGAATAATAATAATAATAATAAACCGTCCACGTGGTGGAAGTCACAGGCCAAGTAAAGTAGTATAATAATTTATTGTTTAGGTAGTCTAAAACTCCTACTAGCATTATGTATGAAAACGTGAGTTTGTTTCTTTGTTACCACTTATCGCCTCACAGTAACATAAAGGTAAATAAATCTTAACCTTTTTAATACATATAAATTAAATGAACCTTTGTGCATGCAGGAGGACATGGAGAAGGACATAGGATATTTTACACGTTGATCCATCAAATGGTTCCCATGGTATAATTTCTGAAGTCGACACAGACAAAGTCGCAGCCAAAAGTACTAGATCCGAAGCTGGTTTTCACTTTTCATTTCAGAAGGTAGGTAGGTATGCTTTACAGACGGACTGTTTAGCATTTTTCATTTCCCTGAAAGGTTTTTCAACGGCCTCCAGCTTCCTTTACTCGTGTCTGGTTTTGTTTTACATTCAAGGCTTTTTTGTTCCAGAGAGAGCGATCCTCGAAGGATATATCTCGCTCCTGCGTCAGATGATTGAGCTCACTGAAAAAGTGTCTGCGTACAATGCTTAGTATGATTTTATAATCTGTGTGCTGTGTCAATATAATATCATATTTAATTTTGTTCAGAATGATGTTTACCTCACATCCATTTCATTATACTCGTACCTACTTAGTGTGCTATGGATGTCCAAAAATTATGAAAAGACGTTACTTTCAACCGATTTCCCAATTCGCAATTCTTTTTGTACTATGTCTTCGCTAATTATTATTAATAATAACTGACAAAAAGAATTCTTTGTATAGGCTAATTATCTCAATAGTGGCCCAAATTAAATTTGCATAAAATTATAAGAATGCAAAATTTGGAGTTGAGTAATAAAAAAATTCTCACTTTGAAATTTGAAAATAGTGTAATTAAATTGATAATAATTTTAATCCTTCTTCTCTACAGTCTCTATATTTCTGTTTACTGAATGAATGCATGGATTCGTATATAGGAATGCTATCAAACGGAATGGAAGCAGGAGATTTTATTTAAGACCAGTTCTTGCATCCATCCATACGTTTATGGGACTCATTAAAATGCCATTGCATGGGGCGTTAATATCAAGCCAGAAAGGCGAAACGGCCAAATATTACAGAGCTCAAGTTTATGCTTTGGGGCGGAATGGTTTGATGGACACGGCTTACTCCCGCTTCAATGTTTTCATTCATTATTATTTTGTTTTGTTTTTTCTTACAAATTTCACATTCAGTAAAATTAATTCAAAGAATCATACAACTTTTAAAGTACTTTTCGCTCAGAAAGCTCTAATATAAAATTTCTGCAAAAAATCTTTCTCTGGCTTTTATAAATAGATTACTCAAAAATAGGATTATGATGGCGGCAAATGAATTTAACTGACTTAAGAGGGTATGCTGTTGTCAAAGCGCCCACACAAACGTAGTCCAGTCATATTTTGAGTATTAAGCTATGAAAATCTATGAAATTTTCAAGACACAATCTAGAAACAAATATCTGTGTCGGTGGTGAGTCATATTTTCGTTTAAATATATACTTGCAGAGTTACAGGGCGTCAAAGTATTGTATTTTTCGGTACTAAAAAGCCCCAACTTTGAACCTGATTTACAAGAGTATGAATAAATTTAGAACAATTTGGAAAAACCACCGACATCAGAAATTTCATTAGTATACTGTATTAAAAAATGGTTACATAATATACTGTATCCTTCAAATGATCCCTGGACTACGAAACATCCAAATAACGGGTGGATAACATCGCGTAATGTATGCTGTCTCACCGTACGCGCTCGGGTAGGATAGGGCTCGGAGAGGGACAGCTACAAAACAATGCAACCTTGAAACCGACCACGTGGTCTTACCAACATAGCCTCTTAAATGTAAGCTACAATAGCCTTTACGCATCTAATTGACCCTAGATGGCATTTTGCATAATAATAAAAAAGTGTGTAAAAATGAAAACTGTGATTTACGAGTATTATGAAGTTTTACTCAAGGATACTCATTTTCCGACATTATAATCTGTTGACTTTTTTATATAAAATAATCAGTGCACAAAGTTAGTTATCCTATTTTAAAGGTATAAAATAAATTTGGTATGAAACTTTCATCGTCGGAATCGTGTTAAAATAGAAATCGATGGCAGACACCGTCCTCTACGACTGTAGAATCGTGCTCACTCATCTTAGGAGTCTCAACCTTTTTAGGCACACTGAGCGTATCTGTTATACGGCGAGATGTGACCTTTGTCACGAAGAGTGCCCACTGCCCGACCATGTAACAGAACAACTCCCGCTGGACATTACTTGCCATGGTCGACCTGGAAAGATCTTAAACCGGTTGTGTGTGTGTGACATGAATTACATACTTAGATGGTGCAGTACGTGAAAAAGGATACGAGTACGTACACATTGTAAAAATAATGCTCCGTAAATAGTAAAACTTGTGTTTAAAACTGTTTTTGATGCAGTGTGATGATCAATTGAAGCTTACGGTTTTAAAGTATGTTATTTTCAAGTCCATTAACTGCGCTATCTATGAAATTTTTGTTGAAACTGTCTTAAAGGTTAATTAATCTAGGAATTAGCTGTAGCTGAAAGTCATATTAACATGCCTTTCAATTACAGGTAAAATTTTCTGGATTGGCGCTGTGCATAATAATTCTTTGACAATTGCAATGTGGATACAACGTCTAGGCAAACGCAATGTAGTACGTCCCCCGGCTAGGTGGAGACGACTTACGTAGGGTAGCTGGATGTGAATGAATGCGGAGAGCAGACGACCGATTTGATTGGCCCACTCTGGCAGAGGACTATGTCCAGCAGTGAACAGCCGCAAGCTGTATATAAAATATGAAAGCCAGATAGAGACGAGTGTACGGTTTACTTAAACAAGCAAGCTTAATAAAAAAATCCTCATTAGACGAAAATGTTATCCAACTCCATGTGGTTTCTGTGTCAGGGACTATTAAGACTTAAATAATTATTAAGACGTAAGGATCATGAGCTGCTTATTCGCTTGCACCAGCTCACTTGACAGCACAACGAGAATGACCCAATGGACTCTCCCCGATGCGGGGAATGCCCAGTGGAGGAAATGACACGGCCGAAATGACGGAAACGTCTCCTCGCAATTTGATGGCTGTTTCGGATATTTTCGCTAAGCACATCGATTACTTGTGTTTACCTATGTCTTGCTTGTTTGCTAAATGTAATATACTTTACTAGTGCTTCTAAAAACGATAGCCAACAAATATTATACAGGGAATTAAAGATATTAAAAAAATGTCTAAATTCTTGTACAGTTAGCGTCATAAGTCTTTTTATAAGGCACGTGCTCAGCAAGTACCACCTTACTTATTTCAAAATGACGTAGAATGTCTGTCATTATTGTTATTCAAATCTCAATTCATCATCAAAATTCAAATCAGGTGAAAACCCATTGTCTACGAACTCGTTTTTTACATTGTTTGGGAAGTCAGTAAATGTCCAAAGAAAAAAGTTTTATGACGAAAACGCGCGTGAGCCGAGTCGCCTTCTTTTGTTTTATCTCAATTTTGAAGAAAAAAAAAAGATGACGCCTAGGAGTGATTATGAAGGCTTGATAACGCATATTTTCTTCACACAAAGAGATTTAAATATATATAGTAGATTAATTTAAATGTCTTTATCTTCATAGATATAGAGAACATCACTAATGTAAGTACTAGTCGGGAGAAAGTGCGATTTCCACCCCGTGTGAATTGACTGATCGATACTCAGTGAACCATGTATAGTTTTGTTTCTTGTCATATAAGTTTTAAATTTAAATTGTTTTGACATAAACATCTTGCAAGCTATGCGTACAGGCATCTCGTGTTCTTGTTAGTAGACGATAAGACATACATATGTTTTTATGGTCAAATAAATATAACTGTGGGATGCTCTACCAGTCTAAGAGTTGGTACCTGCGCGGCACTGACAATCGATATATCATTATGTCTTGACATTGTGCCCACCTACAACCCGTTTACTTTAAGTTTGGACTTGGCGTCGATGACGTCACTGCGACGGTATGCGAGCCGTACTGGGGAGACAGGATGACCGCGGAGAGGTGAGCGGGGAGGCGCGGGGAGGTGTCACATTCCATCGAGGTCCATTTTTTCGGTCAACGTGTTATACGAATGAATTTGTCAATAATTCATCCAATGAAATAAACTGGCTTATAAAATTTGCGAGGTTTTCAATTAAAACACAACTCTCAAAAGCCCATTCAAAGCTGAAAAGGCGTTGAATTAATCAGGTTATTTATTAAGTTAGAAAATCACCGAAAAATCCGTAATTAATTTCATCTGTGTCTAATGAAGCAAAATCTATTAGCCTTCGAAATCACTTAGTATCAAACAATGGGCTCTGAACAACGATCCATATCAAAGAAAGTATCTGTAATTGCCTTCACTCCCGAGGTCAGGTAGGCATTTGTACGAATCGGAAAGGTCTCGCCCTTTATTGCCATGCCCCTTGATTTTCACAGAACAAAAGCCAGCTGTAAATAGGACCTTGCTTCCACTTTGTTGGCTCGCTAAAGATAAGATAGGTTATACATACAGGTGAACATATACACTGCTATACACCGTGTAAACATATACCTTCTAAACATATTATATCAAAACAGGAACCTATTATTTCTTTCAATGACACATAATCGTGTAAAATATAAGTGTAACCGTTTTCTTCAACTGTACTTAGACAATTTTCAGCACTCCTTTAAAAAACGTTATATGCCTATATATATATATTCAAATATATAATTTGAATCTATTTGTGTATATACTACCGAACTTGCGTAAATAAAATAGAAGTTCTCGTGGAATGAAAAAAAAAACTAATATGACATTCGATTTCATTTGACAATATTGAGCCTACATATTTTACATAATAATTTTTTTAAATATTGTTAGCTCACTATACGTACATGTATTAAAATTAAACCAAACACTACCTACTATTTTCAATGCATTTGCTATTAAGACGGTGCTTATGACACCGAGAGTTCGATTGTAATGTTATATTTTACTGCCTAGTCCCTTTTCTTTACAACAATCACAATCGTTCATTACCCCAATGGCACAGATGCACAACTGAGACTTTTTAGGAATCCGATCACTTTTTGATCATGCTGAACGTGACATGAGTCATCATCAACAGCCTACATATCTCCCCTCTCGCTCAGGCCTACTCTCCCACAGAGAGTGTACTTTGAAAAGAGTAAAAGTATCCAATTACTATACATTATTGTTATTTTATGAAAATGACATATTTATTGTTTAATTAGTGATCAAATGAAAAAATAGCAAATACTATTTTAAGTTTTGGCTGTAAGGATTTAAGTCTTTGCTTTTTTATGTTACTTGTTTACATGCGTAAACCGGGAAAAACAGTCCCGCTCCCGCCATTATTACATATTAAGTACTTAATTTTCATGGAAATGACACAATATGAGATCAGTCGAGTTTTATTTTATGGTAATCGCAAATGTATTTAAAAAACGTCGCGTGATGCTTGTAATCAGCAAGCTGGATATTATGGTCATCGGTTTATTATAAGCACTCGGCTTCGCCACGTGCCTATAAACACATCGTCTATAAAATCCAGCTTACCGTACTTGCATCACAATATACTATTATTTGTCCCATGAAGCACTAATTAGTAGCGTCTATGCAGCGGAGGCAGATTTTCCGCCTGACAGAAAAACAACTATATTATCCAATGTTGCCTTGTATCCTTGAATGTAGCCAAATAATTTTGTACCAAAACTTTAATCTTCTGCACAAAACAGGCTCTCAACCTAAATCACTATATGTAACATCAAAGAACAATATTTATGAACTGTTTCAGAACTAAAGAAGCCTGAATTTGACAGCGCTAAGAGTGCTAACTAAAAAGTAAGTTTGTAGGTTGGCCCCTTTTGCCTTTGAATCCCTGTCGTAGAAAGGTACTGCCTTATAACGAGAGAGAATGATTCAGATTTAACGGAGCGGAAGATATTATGAAGCTACTCGTTCCTTTATATAGGTGGAACTCTTGGGGAATTTATAATGCCTACAGTTTTGATGATGTACGGCTTCTAAATATGAAATTGGAACAGATTTTTTTTAATATAAAACGTAGATTCATCATCGCTTTCATAACCTTCCAAAAACCAGCTTTGACGAGAATTGATACCTTATGAGGTAGTTTAATTGGCGCTACAATATTTATGTATTACATATATAGGTTTATGACGACGTTCTCATTATATAATACGTAAACTATAAGTCCTCCGCCCACGGCCTCGCTTTATAAATAGCTTTTTTGTGTACTTTCTAAATTTTAGTTTCTAGTTCAAGACGTGTTTTTCTTTTACCCTAATCTTTAAAAATGGATAGCTGACTTTGTCCATAAATTATCTACAACTTCATAGTGAATCACAATCTTCATTTTTTCACACTTTTTGATTTTTTTTTTCAAATTAGGGACAATTAGCTTCGTAACGGCTGTATTGTAGCTGACATTGAAGTGTGATATTTAGTTTCCTCCATTATGATGCGATTTTCACTATTTATATTAATTAGTGTAACTACTTATCAAAACCGAGCTATTCTATTTTGAAAGCTTAAGATGAAATAAGGGAGTATTCTGTTAGAATTAACGCCAATCAGCGCGTTTACTCGCTTTATATGTTTACAGGTATTGTAGATAGTTTCGCGAAAAAGAAATACCCGACTGTTTGTGCTTTTCCTTCTTCACACAAAATTTTTCGTTGAGCACATTTTGTAGTCTCTTGTATAAACAAGAGACTACAAAATGAAAAACTATGTTTTTGGTCTGATAAAATATAGGGGGGTACATTTTAACATTATTGAGTGATGAGTTGTGGCAAAGTTTCCGAGTTGGTGGAAGCGCTGCCCCGCCATGTCGAAAAGTGCACAGAAGTGTTTCTTTATGAACGAACTTGAAGAAATTTTTGAAATATCGATCACAGTTTCCTAAGTGTGTTAAGTTTGAGGTTACAGAGTTGGAAACAGACTGAAATTAAATTTATGTTCGGAACCGAAACTTTATTAGTGAACGGTATTTCATATCTTGGTAGCGAAGTTCCATCTTCTGCATAGGATAACCCCATATCATGCAGTTAGTGTAGCGAAAGCAGACAGGTAAAATTTCGAAAAATGGACAGCAATGCATTAATTGAGTTTACCATTCCGTCTGCCAAGTATGGCAATTATGACAAATATACAGTGGATGTTCACTGTATATTTGCCAATTATTTTTTTCATTTGACAGTCCTAAAATGTTCCCTTTAGAGGTAGATCGAATTATCTGGGTACATGTTTGGTTTTTGATGATTTTCTCAAAAAGCGCTGAATCAATTTCGATAAAATTTATATGAGACGACCTCTGAAGAATGCTCTATCAAACAACAAGTAACATACATACAAAAATACCACATACAGTCGAATTGAGAACCTACCCCTTTTGTGAAGTCGGTTGAAACTTACCTGGGAATCAAACAAGTGAGACCGTGACCATTGTGAGTCCAACTGTTTTGTTTAGCCTTACAGGCCTAGTTAGTCTAGGCTAGCCGAATAAAATAAACCAATGCAGCCTACTAAGCCTAATAAAATGTGGGTAGTGAAAGGTCAGTCTGTCCCTTGCAACATTGTTGGCAGCCCCTTCACTCAGGCACTAAATTACTGTCCTACACTCAGAAAGCAAGCCATTCGAAAATCAGATGAGTATGAAACTTCCACTCATTTTGCAATATTTATTTATCATGTACATAACGATAGGGAACCTTATTTTGAAATTTTTCTTCGTATTCCTGGATGTATAACAAAGACGAAACGAGTGATAGTGCAGTATGGGTTGTGCTTTCAAAGGATTTGCGAGGGACAGTCGACAAATATTTGTCACTGCCTTTTGTTTCCGTTCACACAGTTCACACAGTTCACATAGTTCGGCATAGTTCCATTGTGTCTTAGTGGCTGTATTATTGTGAGAGGTACCCTTGTTAGTAGTTGATAAAACACTGCGAGTATAAGAATGAGAGTAAACAATGAGGAATTATACGTTTACAAAAAGCATTACGTACTATTAGAAATCATATTGACTAGTGCAAAAAAGAAGCACTGAAAAAAGAAAGAGTAAAGGAAGACTTTTTCAGTATTGAATTTAAAAAAAAGGGGGGGGGGGGGGGGGGGGGGGGTTTGCGCTCAAGACGACGCAAATTATAACTTTAAAGCTTGTTTGTCTACGGAACTCTAAAAAGATATACTCATAAAGAAAGATTGTATTTTTATAACTAAAATAATAATACAGTGCCATTTATGAGATTAAAATACATTGTGTTTGATCTGAGTAGCTGAACACGCAAAATACTCAAACCCTAATAAAAATTCTAGATCTTAAAATCAACGAACAAGCTTCTGGATTTAAAGCATAAACGACCCCACCTAAATCCTAAACGTGCCTTATCGTCTTTTGTGACGTTGTCGTTAAATCTGTGGAGGCAATGTCAGTAATTTCCGCATAATTGATCATGTCATTCCCCTGGGTGACAGGTGATCCATCAGTAATATCTATTACTTCTGCTTGCTTCATTCTTTAGGCGTATGGGTGAGATTTTCCATGAAATTTGGTGAAGTGCTCGTTTGAGCCTATTAGATTTTATGTTATGTTCGAGTCATTCAGGAAGAGATTTAACTTTATCGGTGTAGGAAAATCCTAGATTACTCGTTTGTCAGTGTTTGCTATCTTGATTCTGTAAACGACAGCTGTATGTAAGTAGATATTTTTTGTGTAGTGGAAAAATAGTTTAACCATGTGGGTTTATTTACAGCTTCAAAGACTGGCCATTTGATGGTCGAGTTAAAGTACCCAACACACACTCCACAACGATAATTTTAGCAGGAGACCATTTCTGTATATTTGAGGCTACTTTCAGCTTACCCGGACCTTATTCGGCCGAGGTATGGTGGTGGCCGTGACGAGTGGGAATGGTGGAGGTCCAGACTGCTCAACAAACTTTACTGATTGTAAGCTGTTTCCTATATATAATACTTAGGATTCTGGGCTTTTGACAATACATTTAAAGTATAGAGATTATCTGCAGGTCTGACCCATGAGAATGGGCCATATAGAAATGGACCCATGTTCTACTGAAATTGCCGCTGTGTACGAGTATAGAAAGGCTTCTTAAGGATTTTGTGACTTAATAAATTATCCCACAGGAACTTAACTATCTTATAGTTTACGAACGTGTCTAATTCTGTGTCAATAACTGTGCCGTTGAGGCGCCAAGAGGTAACAAAGAAATATAAGCATTATTGATGTGTCACTTGTTTTCCTTTCCTTTTTTCTTATTATCGAGATCGAATAGCCTTCCCAAAAATGAACGCTAGCTTAGTTTTTTACAAAGTAAAAAGAAATTGCCCGCAGATAATGTAAAGCGATCCCGAATTACCATTGGTAGAAACGAAGCCCCAAAATAGCGAAACATATCGCTTTCAAGACCCACACGACCCGTTCGAAGTAAACACTCCAAGTAGCCCAAAGGTTAACGCTTTACCCTTCCCGTTGATGAAATTCAACGTAGATGCTGCGATTACCACAAGAATTTTAAGCACGTACGTGTATGTAGTGGGCTAGTTAGGTATTCTGTGTACGGTGTAAGGCTAAAGCTCCAATTTTAGGCGGGTTTTCCTGTTTTTGCCGTGTTATCGGCAGGCGGCACGGGCGACTAACGACCGACGTCGATGTCGCCACGTCGCTCCCCGGAATGTCACAATGATTTATCGCCCGCGTCGAATAGTCGCCCCAGATATTTAGATATAGTTTTTCTTGGGAGTTCAGGGCTCTGGGTAACCCATTGATTCGCCGCGTCATCTTATCAGGCTGGCATGTGTTACATAAAATTTATCACTTCTTTAGTGGATCGTAAGTGTTGCGCAGGGTTGCGGTTGCGTCATCTTCGTGACTATATCGGGGCGGGAGTAAAAACTCTCCGGGGAGATAGTTTGGGCTCTAGGTTTTGAGTGGTAGTAAATTTTATACAGCCTGTTCAAGTTTTCGTATGACATTACTATATTCAGTGTGGTTCGGATTATTAATCTTTTGAAAGTGCAATAACTTTACCGTCCTAAAAATGGTCGTCTCTATTTGTCAGACAGAAAAATCCAAACGATGTGACCGACCTTTCGTGAGAAGCTATATACCTGAATATAACTGTCAATTATTTGTATGATAGGTATATTATTAAACAGTATATTTGTCCGCTGCTTTGTCTGCATGGGCTTCAGAATTTATCTCAGGGGAATCATTTAATAGTTAGTAGAGCAAATTAGAAGTAGATCCTACCTGCATGCCGAATTTCAACGCGTTTGGTTTTGCCGTCGCCGCTAAATAGTGTCAAACAAAAAAGTAAACTCAGTGTTGCATTTATTGTATTAGTATGATTTCCCTAATTAATATTCAAATACTGGATTTGAAGCAATTTCGGCGATAAAAGTTTCACAATAATCTTTTATAATAAGATACCTGGCTTTGTGCAATAATTGTCTAAAAATAGGACATAGGATCATAATGTCGAGAAATGAGTATCATTAACATACAACTTCATCCCATTATCCATAAAAATTTTTGCTATATTAAAAGATTATGGTAAAAGAAAGTATGGAAGCATTCGGAGCACATATCTGTTAACTGTTGACTAATATAGATATGGTATCGAGCCAATTTTATGGATTGGGTTGGATCAGATGAACTTCATCGCTGGGTCATTACTAAGAGCAGATCATCTTTGACTCTTCGTAACTTCGCTTTGATTGGTGTTCTAGGCGTTTTTCTAAGTCCGCCTCGCTATCTATCACCATTATAAGTCCGCAGCCAAATAGCAGTGTTAATAGCACAGTTGTGTTACGGTATTGTAAAAGATCATATAGCCAGCGCCTCATTGACTTGAAGTGTTTGGTTGAGTATCATTTCCAGCCAACAACCTAATCTTTCTTATCTAAGGCATTCTAAGGTAAGATAAAGGCAGAATGCAACCTCTTTGTTTATAAAAAAAGCTATGGAACATAAGCAAAAAGCGATGGAAAGTAAGCAAGTAAGATCCTTAGGCAACATTATCACGCGCTTGACCTCCGGTATTGTGTACGCGCCTTTAGGTACGCGAAGCAAATCTAGATTTCCGGTACCTATGTATATTCGTACGCGGTGTACTCCCATCTGCGCTAGCTGGCGCTGAATTTTCGATAACCGCGCGGGCCACTTATTTGAGGCAAATTTGTGAAGCAACGTGTGCAAAATTGGTGCGGTTAAATTGGAACACGGTTATTTTCGCCTTGTTCCGGAGAATGTTTTCGTTTTAGGTGAAAAGGGAAAGAGACATGTGTTTGATTTGATTTTAAGACTTCTTTCGATGAATCCTTAGTACGAGTATCAACTATACGCACCTAAATAATTTAATAATAATAATAATTTTATTGGGCATGTAATTTTATCATAAAGCTATAATTTTGTGAAACATAATTAAAAGTAGATACGTGTTGTTTGTGGAGGATTTTATTATTATTATTTTGAACCATGTATTCATAAATACTTCCTAACACCTTCCTACGGCGGCGGCGTGGACTTTAAAAAAGTATCCAACGTCGGATATAAAACGGACTTCTAGCTCGCTCGGGATGACCTAGCCTAGCCTAGTAACCTATTTCTAACCCTTTAGCTATCTTTATACAGAAAGTTATTCTGACTTTCCGTTACGATGAAAAGTAACGAGAAAAACAAACAAATTTTCACATTTATTATTAGTATGAATACTGTTTCATAGTTTATCACCCTGCGGTAGTCCACTGCTGAACATATACATAGTCAAGAGTATGGACATGAATATATTATGCATTATTCATTGTATATTCTATTGCTATAAGTAAGCCTGTACTTTAGACTTAAGATAAATATTAAATCGATAGTTACGGTAGTCAATATTTAATTAATTAATAACCGTTATTTATATCCACCAATCTCTTCCACTACTTCCTAATAAATGACTCCTTGTCTTTGTTCGTTCCCAAAATTCAACATCTTTAGTTCGCTATTCTGTTCTTTTTAAAAGCTATTTTCTAATTCAATTCTTCATTTAAAAATATTTTAGAGGTAGTTACAGCACAAAAAAAGTCTTTACATATCAGAACATTTAAGCCGAATAGCTAAGATATACTTACTTTTCTTTAACTTTCACATAAAACCGTCGAGAGGATTATTATGCCCATAATTTATTGTTGGGTTATGCTCAAGAATATAGCTTAATCGAATGCTGAGCTAGTTTATAGATTTCTTTCACGCAACGAAAATAAACGCTGTTTATTTTCAAAATTTAATATCCATAAAGCTGTCACCGGCACCTGCCCGTAAAATTATAATGTTTCATAATAAGTGAAGCAGTCGTTGACGTAGCCACGGTGGGGCAGTTGCCCCCTTGTTTAGGGATGTTCACAAAGCGTCTAGGTATCGATATTTCCGGTAACCCGTCCTAGTTACAGTCATACAGCGATTTCTAGCTGCTATTTTAACAACGCAAAATTTTATCGCGGCTATTTTTCGGACTGTGCTATTTAGCTAGTGCAACGTCACACGAGATTATTTGTCTCTGGTGGCAACTACAAATAGCTTCGCGTTACCTCCACTTAACCTGCGTAAAAACCAAGTTATAAATATTCGGGCCACTGAACATTGTTTAAATGTTTCTGATATCCTGGCTAACCTAAGTACCTACCAAGTTTTATTGCATACCTACAAAGGAAAAAATATTAAATTACGTCACTGAACATCTAGGTATCAATACTATAAATATTTCCGGTAACTCAGCTAAGCTGCTTAGCTACCAAGTTTTATATATATTACGTCACTGAAAATCGAGGTACCAATACTATCAATATTTCCGATAACTCGTCTAAACTGCGTAGCTACCAAGTTTTATATATATTACGTCACTGAACATCTAGGTATCAATATTTCCGATAACTCAGCTAACCTGCGTAGCTACCAAGTTTTATATATATTACGTCACTGAACATCTAGGTATCAATATTTCCGATAACTCAGCTAACCTGCGTAGCTACCAAGTTTTATATATATTACGTCACTGAACATCTAGGTATCAATATTTCCGATAACTCAGCTAACCTGCGTAGCTACCAAGTTATATATATATTACGTCACTGAACATCTAGGTATCAATATTTCCGATAACTCAGCTAACCTGCGTAGCTACCAAGTTTTATATATATTACGTCACTGAACATCTAGGTATCAATATTTCCGATAACTCGGCTAACCTGCGTAGCTACCAAGTTTTATATATATTACGTCACTGATCATCTAGGTATCAATATTTCCGATAACTCGGCTAACCTGCGTAGCTACCAAGTTTTATATATATTACGTCACTGATCATCTAGGTATCAATATTTCCGATAACTCGGCTAACCTGCGTAGCTACCAAGTTTTATATATATTACGTCACTGAACATCTAGGTATCAATATTTCCGATAACTCGGCTAACCTGCGTAGCTACCAAGTTTTATATATATTACGTCACTGATCATCTAGGTATCAATATTTCCGATAACTCGGCTAACCTGCGTAGCTACCAAGTTTTATATATATTACGTCACTGATCATCTAGGTAT
The DNA here is from genome assembly GCA_910589575.2 of Carcina quercana. NCBI lineage: Eukaryota > Metazoa > Arthropoda > Insecta > Lepidoptera > Depressariidae > Carcina > Carcina quercana. The sequence continues at coordinate 5,901,815 of OU342439.1, forward strand.
CAATATTTCCGATAACTCGGCTAACCTGCGTAGCTACCAAGTTTTATATATATTACGTCACTGATCATCTAGGTATCAATATTTCCGATAACTCGGCTAACCTGCGTAGCTACCAAGTTTTATATATATTACGTCACTGATCATCTAGGTATCAATATTTCCGATAACCCGGCTAACTGTACCTACCAAGTTTTAAACAGCAAATCCCAATGTAGTTATAGTGTACATCGTAGTTAGCAAACTGTTCATGGGATTATGTGCGCTGAAAGTGTATTAGAACAACTTCGGCAAGGGAGGTCGGTAGGTGGTTCTCAAGGAGTTTGTCTTAACTAAATGTGGTAATCAATGGAACAGAATTTGATTTATTTACGTAATGCATAACTTCATCGCACATACGTATACAATTTCATTTTTAAAAGTTTTAAACTGTATATTTTTGAAAATAGTGATTTTTTCGACACGTGCGGGATTTGAACCTGCGTCGCTCGCCTGTCATTCGTCCAAATTATAGTGTCGATGTTTTTCACTATGTTAGTGGCAAACTACGCCTAAAAATACTAAACTAATAAATAATATATATTTAGCCAAATAGTAGCCAAGAAGTATGACATATGTTTCTTTTATTTGACGTGGAAACAAAATAATGAATACAAAAATTGATAAAAATTGAGGACCAAAAAAATTATAAAAAAATTGGTAAATTATTAAATTACTTTTACATTTACTTTGCATCTAGTTATGCCCATCAATGATTCACGTGGTGATTGTGGCAAATACTCTCATTCGTTCGTATGTCTTTTGTCTACCGATGGACCTGGATGCATGCAACTGCCCTGCCGGCTTCGTTTTACCTAGCGCTACAACCTGGATGTCTTCAAGGCCAGAGTTAATTGGCTATTTCTAGGCAACCGTGTACAAACCTATACCACATCATGTGAGATTGTGGTTCAACGGAAGCATATGTGAGGTATATGTAAAAACTGATGATGTTGAAGCCAAGCAAACAATAATCGCTTCCAGTTCGCTGGTAGATCGTTGTATAAAGGTGTACAGCGATCTAAGCAACGTTCTCTAGTCACGTCCGCCGCGTTTATCGCGGACACGTTCGGCGACTGTAATAAAAACTTCTCTAAAATGAAATATTTAATGCCACCGGGCTGAGTGCTGCGCTCCCAGTGCGTCGTTTCAATGAACAAACTTGTTTACGTTGTATTTTTTGTGTATAAACTAACGTTTTTACTACAACGCCTCTTGTACGGGTACATAAGTGCTTTTCGAATCGAATTTGACGTGTATTGTCGTGTGCCTGCCCTTTTCTTTCGTCGTAGACCGTCTACGATAAATTACACATGTCTCACGTTTGCCATTTAGTGACTTTTGAATAGTATATGATCAGTCAGTCCATATGTTTCCGTGGGTGTCGTAAAAAACGACTAATGGAAAATACAATGAGACGGAAAATAATGTTGAAGGAAGTATAGTTTGTTATCAACATTTTCCTGCGAATAACAATCCACCTATACATTATATCAATTCAGTTTATGAAAATCACGTTTGTAATGACTATCTATGATATAACTTATGATCAGCAGTGGACTAAATGCAGTTGTTAATTTTAAATTTTATCCGTTTGTATACGTACACCATCAATAATATATACACGACCAGAGATAAGGCTTATCTCTGACACTACTTAATACTTCCTCGGTAGTATATATGACATATATATATATATATATATATATATATGTCATATATACTACCGAGATATACTATAGATGATATATATATATATATATATGTATGTTTTATTTAATTTTTATATAATTATAATTCATCAAGATTAGCATTTAAAAAAATTCAATTGTGATCCAAAACGTTTTATGGTAAAAATTTAGGCTTTGAATTAAACACGGTTAAACTATGAAAAACCCTATTTGAGAAGGTGTAAATAACATTATAATATGAGGAAGCTTTTCCAGTTTTATGTAGCAAGAGACCGAAGGATTTTATTTGTAGTGACTTCCAAGAAATAAAAAAGGTGCTACAACTAGAAACGTTCGCTTGAGTGAAGACACTGAATACATATTTTCATTGATTGGCACGCCTCGTAATATAATTTCATACCCACGACGTGACGGGGGCAACTGTGGTTTCAGGCCCAAATTACTGTTTATTTAGTGGTTAAAAATTGTTTAAACTAATGCTAATTACATATATCCATAGCCTTGTCTTAAAAAAATTGACACTGCAACGAGAGCTAATTTTTACATCGAATAATATAGAAATCATACCGCCTGTTAAAAAAGTCTGTTTTTTTTTTAAACTTTAAGTCATCATCAGTCGGGTAATGTAAACTGCTGAACATAGGCATGGGCACGCTACCGCCAAGTTCTCAGTGAAAAACAAAAGCCAGGCCCAAAATTCTAAAGCAAGATTAAGATACGTTACTGCTGTATGAAACTCCTTTCTCTTTTTAGAATAAGTCGTTCGCATTTTAATTGTGTCAGCTACTTAAGACTAGGTTTTGCCGCTATCAAAGTGTGGTCTGCGTTTGGTTACACCTCACACGTATCCAATTAAATTACTTTATCCCCACTTCACATACGAGTGTAAGCAAATTTTTAATTCATAACCGAGCCATAAAATTAAGCATTCCAAAGGCAGCCAGACTACTAATTCTGAAAGTCCGGACTTCATAGAAAATTACCGTCTATAAAGACCGTGCGGAAGCCAAATGAAGGCACAACGGTCGAGTACAAACATGCCGGTCAAATATTAATTCGGGTCACATTTGCCGCTCTGAATGTCCATGTTTGCTGAGATACAACTTTCCGGCCATCGAATTTAGAATGGTTTACTTTGGGCCTTGTGTATTTGACTATTTATGCAAATTGAATCTGACTTGCAAACATGGCTCGCACGGTGGGCCGCACTAAACATGACATGACGGCAGCTTGCTACAAGGTAATCCGATATTTTACGCACGACTTTAAATTACATCATTTTATGTTACAGCTACCCGGGTTTGCTTTAAGGCGAGCTTTCACGTGTATTTTTAAGGCGTTAGCCCGTCTTTCGGAGTTTTCCCTTTCTGACCGTTACACAATTAATACATTTAAATACACACAATTATGTTATCTTCCTACGTATACACTGATAGGTAAATGTAAGTGTGCGGTTATGATTTATAGATTACTAGCTTCCGCCTGCGACTTTGTCCGCGTGTACTTCAGGACTTATTCGATAGGCACAGGTGACGTATATGACAAATTATTATACAGCATAAGGTACAAAATAGTGTTTATTCTGTTACGTAGTCTAATAGTTTAAAGAAACAAAATAAATTTCAATATCTGACGTAGTACATTCAAATAGTTTTCACTTATATTTCAATAATATTATAAACGCAAAAGTTTGTATATACGAATTACATATTCTATGGTCGGTTGCTAGACAACGCGTTTTTGTTATGCCAAAATTGCCCATGTAATCCCACTAATATTAAAAGTGTGATTTTGTACAATTTACACAATATGTCTTTATAAATTATAGCCTATATGTTATTCTGATGTATAAGCTATATTATTGTAAAGTTTCATTCAAATCCATTCAGTAGTTTTTCCGTGAAAGCGTCACAAACATCCAAACATCCAAACATCTAAACATCCAAACTTTTACACTTATAATATTAGTAGGATAAACACAGTGCATTATATAAAGCAGTATATACAGTAACGCGCATGAGATGGTTATGTCACTTACGTCACTAAAGAACGATAGCTTGAATGTGTATAATATAATCATTCGTACACGAGTTTATTTAAAATTTGAAGCGTGTAACCATCAAATGTCTCATAGCTCACGTGTATTAAGGATATGCGGTAGATGGTCTAGACGGAAACTATTCTATAGTGTGCAGAGCAACCTGCAACACTGTAGCGAGGCACTCTAGCTCCCTTATTACTACGTCTGGGTACGTAAAGCTCCAGGATTAGTCCGCACTTTGTTATTAGTCGTAAAGATCAACTACAACTAAATGGTTTAGGAGTTATTAAGTTGTGTTTATTGTTTAAACAGCTGCCTTCAGTGTGGAGCGTCGAGCTTGCTCAGCGAAATTTGTAATGTAATTAATCGAAATACAGCGGCGGGACGAAATATGCGGTCAACTTTTTACTGAGTTGGTATCATGTGGCCACGTACTTAGGTGTGGGCATTTGGTGTTTAGGATTCCGGAATAATGACAATGTTGTGTTTAATGTGAGATGGGTTTACATTTGGCCTTCATCTCATCTTAAGCTAATGACGCGCTACCTCTCTTATCTTTCATTAATGGAACACAAATGTGTTAATTAGCACTGCTGTTTATCGACAGACTTATATATCATCGTAGTAGATAGACAGGCGGTTATAGGCACATGTCTTACCACTTGCTAAACCGAGTATTAAAGTCAGCTTGAACTGGGAATCGAACACCTAACCTCCGGGTTGTACACACACTGTGTATAGTAGGATGATGAATGACCTGTTCTTTTTGGGGCTATAGTATTTTTAAACCGTAATTCAACAGGATCACATCATTTCATTCGGTAAGAATTGTAAAAGATTCAGGCAAAATTTAAAAGGAACTACTCAACAACATTTTATTTCGATGACCAATTCGCTTGCCAAGCGTGGTGACAATGGTAAACTCGCTCAATAAAACTAAATAAAAATAGCAATTTTTTAACATGTCAAACTAAATGAACCAAACATAATGATAATAATTATGCATGCATTTTAGAGCTTTTCATTATTTTTGTTTACAATGTGGGTAGATATATATTATTTCAAATTTTATGTTAATAGTGTCACGGAGCTGCTCGAAAAGTCTAGAGATAAAGAAAAGAGAGAGGCGTATCCATCGTGTCGGATATTGACAAATGACTACCGTAGAAAGCTCTCGAATACTCGCATAAGGATTGTCAAGTGCGAAAGGGACACCAATTCATCTATCTCCTTCACGAAAGCGTGGTAGTCTCTCAAATGTTCCTGAAGATTCTAGACTATAGGATCTTGAAAGAATAGGCTAGTTGACTAAATTTGAAAACTTGGCTAATTATATACTTTAATATCTATTTTATTCCAAAAAAACTATATTTTAAAGAAAAATCAATATTTACATTACGTATTTTGTATTTTAAAAAAGCCATTTAGATTTCCCTCGAAAACGCTGAATAGTGTCATGGCGTCTTGAATGACGTCACAGCTCGCGAAATAACCTGCTCTGTGGTATGAAAACGTCAACAACAACAATGATGTTTTGCGAGGCGTGACGTCACACTTTCTTGCGCCGCGTTCTTCGTGTTCGTTGTCACGTGACCTAATGCCTATTTTTTTCGAATCCATTTTCTAAAAATATTAATAATCTTTAACTTTTTTGAGAAATATACTAGTTTTTTCTTATCTTTGTCTCCTCATTTATAATTAGAAACTATAAACCAAGCAATTTGTTATTAGTGGACACAAGCCTATACGGGGTATATATTGGCGCGAGCCGAGCTTCAAGTTCAGTTCAGTTTGAGTTGAGTTCACAGTGATAAAAAGTGAAGAAACGAAAACCGGAAGAAATTGTAGAGCGAAAGTACAGTCGAGGTGGAAAAGTGTTAGTGTACTAGTGTGCCACGTGGTGTCAGTATCGACTGATCGGCGTCAGCAGTGCCCAAGAACTCTGTACGTGGAATCCAGGGACGGACTCAGTGCAGACGACTCGGAACTAGTGAGACAGGGACGTACTCTGTTTGGGGGGACCCGTGATTTTGAAGATTGGTTTGTGGACCTGTGTTACCAATAAACTCCGGAACTTTGGACTGGTGTTTCTCTTCAATCTAAACGAACCTGGAAGCTCGTAACAATAGTATTAGTAATGTTTGAGGTACATAACTGTATCAATACGCATGAAGTAATATCATGGGAGTTTCTATTGTATGTATCATTTTGGTCCGCAGCTCTAAAACCGATTGAGGGCGCTATTAGACGATCATATTGGAACACAATCACATAAATTGCAATATCATATTTATAAAACAAACTGGATAGTCCGAGTATAGGACCCGTTATCCTTTAAAAGCTTGCTCGGGTTGCGGAATCATTTGAAGTATTCTGCAAATCTTTGTATGGACGTTGAATTCTGAACGTAAACGAGAGCTTTACTGAACCTAGTTCCTGAGTAGTAATATGCTTCCAAATATAAATTATCTGTACTGTAATAGAATATAGCCAGGTAGGAAGGGTCTAGAAGCTGCATATGCATTCTATTTCAGAAAGTACCGCCCCAAATGTTTTTGATAGTGTCTTTATTATTATTATTTGAGACAAATCCGGGGGGTGGTCCACCAGGCCCAACCACTCACTTCGACCGTGATAGATCTATTAGACGGTGTCACAGAAGATTGAGGGACACTTTCACCGTTGCCACAGCAGTGTTAATTGTACTGTTTTGTTTCGTTAATGAAAGTTAACAGAGCTAAAGCCTCATTAAAATCTTCTGGGTTAGCAAATTTACAATCCTAACACTCTTGTAGTCACTTTCCCAACAGGTGATATGTACCAAGTGCAAACCCCATCTATAAATAAAGGTTCCATGAGAAGGACCGCAGTGACTATTCAGGTCATGCTCTCGTGTCTGATGAGTAAAACTGAACTGTACTACTCATCAACAAAGCATGATAATTACAACAAATTCCTTCTCGGAAAATTGTTTCGTTGTGATGTAGGAGGCTACTATTCAGCTATGGATGTGTCCTAGAGAAAAATCAAATTCATATAGTTACAATATCATAATGGTGTAATCATAGAACCATAGTCATTCATTTTATTACCGGTTACGTAACAAACACGTAGCAACTCCTAATAAATACGCATTCTTTTCTTATGTATGATGGGTTTGCAATTGGCCGTCATCTCACCTGATGGAAAGTGACGATAAGGCCGTTGCCTCAACCTAATAAGGCGCTTGCTATGCTACCTTTCATACCCTCGGTGTGCGAGATTGGTACGCATATGACTGGTTTTTGAACAATTAATTATAGTCACTAATAAAATAACAAAGCTCTAGTGTAACTATTTGTTATCTGACAGACAAATATATAAAGTCTTGATAAATTCTGGTACATCAAGTAACGTCTGTCAGAGGGAACGTTAAGCCCTTACAAATGCTGAAAAATGACTGAAATATGGAGGTGCCACGAGTAACCCAAAATATATAGCATGGATGATTTTTCAATCCGCACCCATTATCTAGAGATTACAAGGGTGGGCCCAGACATATTTGGGATGTTTTTGCCCCAAAAGGGGGTTGGCGGGTGGGGCCAAGCGAACCCCAATGTGATTTATAGACGCTGTTGACGCCTGTTGGTCGTCCAATACTTTTTTCTAAAACCAGAGGTTATCGAAATCGTTTTAAGATCGCTTTAGGGCTTAGTTTTAGTTATGTTTATTTTTATATCATATTAACCTAGCCTAGGCTAATTATCGATCTCGATATCGACCTGTAGTAAGTAATCCAAAATTTGTCATGTGTAATTTTATTACCAGTAAAATAATTACATTTGTGACTATAACAAAAAGCCATATGGTTTAGTCTCGCTTATCCAGAAGCTTCCAGTTAATGAGTGGAGATGAACCATTCGTTAAATGAAACAAATATACCCTAGGACGTATAATATTTTTTACACAATCGAAGATAATGAGGTCCAATTATACGAAACACCGGAGAGCTGATTTTCCGAGCGATCGACATTTAAAATACAATTTACGAATTCTTACTATTGCCGACATAAGTACACTTTTGGGAATGTAACTTTCAATGTCGCGATTTGCCATAACCACCAACCACCAAGCACCCCGCCAGTTTTGGGCAATACATCATTTTTTACTTTTTTTACTACTTTTACTCTGTTCGATCACTAATTTGACCGGTGCGATGGATATATGGAATACCTCAAACGGAAAATTCACAAGTAAGTGCATTACACTACGAACTTTGATTGTTATTATTATGTTTTCGATTTCGATCATTTGAAAGATAGAGCCCCAGATAGCATTTCTGTTCACCGATGTTACTAAAGCTTCCTTACTTTGGTCAAAATAATGAATAAAACATTTTGTTCAAATTATTCCTTCATTTAGTCGACGCGATGAATTTTTTATACGGAGCACACTCCACCCAGTATCGTATTTACATGCGAGAGACACTGGAATGGGAACGGCTGTTTATATTCCTGTTTTTCCCGTTACCTGTAATGAAATTTAATTGTGTCAAAAAGATATTGATATCGTTTATTGTGCTCAAAACGATGTTATTAAAAACATGCCTTATGTACAAACAAAGAAATCGGTAAACCTGCAAGCTTTTTGTGGCAATTAAAATGTTTTTTTTGTCGGGGTGTACGTACCTACAAAAATATTTTTCTGAATATAAAAAAATCCTTTTTTTCTTCTCTGAATTAAACTGCCACATTTTGATGCATTGTTCAGCGCCCATAAAGTTACTTACATAATTCAGACAAATTCATACAAATTGTTATTACAATAAATTTATAAACGTTTATATTTTCTAGTGTTTCAATTAGTACTAGGTTCAAATGGAAAGTTAATGCTGCTCTTTATTTAACTTCTTAAACCATCTACATGAAATTAGGAACAAAAGACTGTTACGATATGGATACTTGAAACTCACTCAGAAGCAAAGAGATAACAACAAATTTTATTGACGCAAGCCAAGCCATGGTCAAAACACTAGCAATCCAATGCATCCGCGACTTTTCATTGTTATTAGAAAAGTTGGATCTAAAAGCTTATACCGTTCAAATTGAATTGGCTCAATAATCCGAACTCGGCGCTTAGTTGCTTTGTTACGCTTTTGTCTGATGGAGGTTTTGGAAAAAATGGGAAAATTGTCCATGCACTCCATCGAAATATGTACTAAGTGACACTAGAAATGACACAGTTAAACCAATACTGGCTTTGATTAAATTATAATTCATCGCAATTGATATAATAATACATTTAGCTGTTTTATTTTGTGTAATATTTAATGCATCATTTGCGTAGGCAGAAAAATTTATAATTAATGTTAAGAAATTAATGGATGCTAAAATAATTCACAATTAAAAAAAATGTCATTGTTATTAGAAGACATAAAGTTGTTAGTAAAACTGATAATCACCTGCTTACGTTTTGATTTAATTTTTTTTTCGTAAACGATTTTAAGATCACAGCACCAATTAAAAAGACAACCGATTAAAACCCGAATTTCGGATTCATACAATTTACACCTAATCCGAAAGAAATTCGAAACGAAAGAAATCTTTTTGGTTCTAAAGGACAACCAATTTTAGTTTCACATTTTGGCCTTTTTTAAATTTTTAAATAGGAAACTTATAAAATTTTATCCCACCTTTAACATGAAACAGTTTCCAAGTTTATCATCACTAACAATGTCACCGTTTCATACTTGTTACCACGTGTCTCCCACTTAACGATAGTTCAGATAGTTGAGTTCTGACATAGAAAAATGTTATAGTCAATACCTAATTAATTCCAGCCTTCTAGGTGTTTCTTCCTAAGTGGCTTTTAGTTCAATACAATAACAAGCATCGGCGACACCTAGGAGATACTTTAAATCAGACTTTAGTCTTTAACTACTAATTTTAGCAAAAAAAATTACGGCTTTATGTATATAATACATTTAAAAAAATTATACTCGCAAACTAATCATCAAATTATAGAGAAGTTTGCGTTGACCTAGAAAAGAATCAAGAGCTCACACACACATTCTCACAAATTAATATTTACTTATTAGAATACGAATAAAACAAATTGAGTTTTACTTTCTTATAAATGTAAAATAATTCGGAGGTAGATAGCGCTGATTGCTGAAAGCTGTAATACATATATCTAAAAATAGACAGGTCTTTACTTAGCTCAGTAACGGAGGCCTTGACAATTTGTTTTTGAAACTTCTTAGATTTTACTAGTTAGTAAGTAAGCTGTAACATTTTTGGAGACTAAATACTTATATTATTATCTAGTATAGACAACAATATTAGAATCGTTAATTTGTCTTTTTTGGTCTTACAAATAAATTGTCTGCAATTTCCAGCGAGGTTAGTGTGATATTTCTATGTCGCAATCAAATCGCTGCACTACGATTACCTGACACAAGCCGACGACACGTACGAGGTGGTAGGTGTATTATGCCTATACTGCACAAATTGCACAATCTGCACCCCACAGCACAGGAAAGGATTAAGGGAATCGAAATACCTATACATATTAATAAAATAATATTATTTTTATTTGCTTTTCCATGTTACTTGAATTATAATGATGAGTGCATAGACAGACGTGTTGGTAAGTTCGTCTAATTAACCTATTCAGTACTCCTGTTGCATAACAGCCAATCCATTAAAATTCCGGAAAAAGAATGAGAGGGAAATAATTACTTACTTGTCATATCCTGTCATAATGTGCGCTATAAAAAATATAACTACAATAAAATTCAAATCGTCATAAATATTTTTTGATTTCGGTTTGCTACAGCCACTTCTTTGGACGGCCACCAACCAATTCCTTTCCCACTTCCTCTTTGTTTCTATCTAATAACTTTAAACGAGCAATTCTTGTATTTTTTATTTATTTATACCGTCCATCCCAGAAACGGCTCTAACAATTTCGATGAAATTTGGCATGTGCTAACAATTTCGATGAAGTTTTCGCGGGCGATAAATAGATCTAGATTGTTCTTTTGTCTAGGAAAACGTGTTTTTTCTAGTTTTCATGCAGTTTTCTTTCGCACGCAAAATATGGTCGCTAATTTCACACGCTCGGGCAGAAGCGTCATGGTCAAGCGGCCAAGGCGCACGATTTACAATCACAGGTGTACGGGTTCGATTCCCAGTTGGATACTAAGTTTTTACTAAGCCAAATGAAAAGAAAATTGTGCTTTTGGCCAAAAACTCCGAGCAAGTAATACCATTTATAGTAGATGAACTATGCGATTTTTTTGTCCAAGTTGTTCAACAACTTTTAAAATTTGGAATAATTGGACGAAAGTTGCGCAGTATTTAAAACCGATTAGAACAAAAGATTGAAAGTAACTCCCGATGTTTTAGTATAAAGTATTAAAAATTTATTCTTACCAATAAAATCAAGAATACATCCCTGCTCCTACTCTCAGTTGTGCTTGTTATTTTAAATTGGACGTTGCAGGAATAATAGAATAATGTGAATATTGGAAAAGTATATGAACAAGGATAGCTCTGGCTGAGACTCAATTAGTTATACGAGAGCTAGCTACTTGTATATTGTTATTTAATTGACTCAATTTTAAAGACAATACTATTGACGCAATACTAAAATACTCGAAATATTTTCCTCTAGAAATATAAAGGCCACTTAACCTATAATTTCGTTCTGATCGATAGATGCCATATAGGTATTGTTTACATATTTGGACAACAATATCCAGCGCCTCAGATTTAAGATTCGAATGGAGCAGCAGTGCGTCATTATTCGGCCTCATTGTTATCTGCCATTAACACTGCAATGTATTTGTAATGTCAGAATATCCACAGGTCTCACAATCCAGAGGTCTCTTTCAAAAACCAAACCGAGTACCGATAGATGCCGACTGGGAACAGAACTTGGGACCTCTGACTTTTTGTACCTTTACCTTACCAGGCAGAGACCTTACTTCAAAATTACTAAATTTATCTGCTGTTAAAGATATTTAAATAGTAATATTTTAAAAGTATGTATACCGGTAACTATTTGTCAGTTAATAAGATTCGCCTATTTATATGGGATAAGGTTTGGAAAACGTGCGCTGGGTCTATTTTATGTTAATTTCTGCCTTTGGTTTTTTTTTGTCGTTACAATTAACGGGTTTAACACATGACGTTTCTTTTAACATAATTACAACACATGTGCTTCGTGACAGAATTTTTTAAGAGGGTATGCTGTTGTCAAAGCGCCCATACAAACGTAGTCCAGTCATATTTTGAGTATTAAGCTATGAAAATCTATGAAATTTTCAAGACACAATCTAGAAACAAATATCTGTGTCGGTGGTGAGTCAAATTTTCGTTTAAATATATACTTCCAGAGTTACAGGGCGTCAAAGTATTGTATTTTTCGGTAATAAAAAGCCCCAACTTTGAACCTGATTTACAAGAGTATGAATCGATTCAGAACAATTTGGAAAAACCACCGACATCTGAAATTTCATTAGTATACTGTAATAAAAAAATGGTTACATAATATACTGTATCCTTCAAATGATCCCTGGACTACGAAACATCCAAATAACGGGTGGATAACACCGCGTAATGTATGCTGTCTCACCGTACGCGCTCGGGTAGGATAGGGCTCGGAGAGGGACAGCTACAAAACAATGCAACCTTGAACGTGGCCACGTGGTCTTACCAACATAGCCTCTTAAATGTGGTACATCGGTAGACGCCGTTTATGCATCCCGTGGCATTTTCTTTTAAATAGCCTTTACTGGGCCCATATAAATTCATAGACAGATTGTACTTTTACTTCATTTTTAAAATGTTAATCATCAGATGGGAAACGACGACAGCTCAACTTAGGTCCATTCCACGGTACGTCACAATGTCCAGTCCCGAGTCGCTTGCATCCAGCAGCTCCCCAATACCTTTGTTATAATTAAAATCGAACTTCAAAAGTACTGAAGGTGAAATAAAAGTAGAAATAGCTTTAATCAAACAGAAGGAAGTAATAAAGTAACTCTGCAAATGAAATCCGAGATTGAAACATGCCAATGCAACGTCGCAAAGCGAAACATTGGGACTGAGCTAAATTCAAAAACAACTTGGAGCTTCGGCAAGTTATCGTGGAAGCCTCTTTGTGAAATAATATCGGATATTTTGCAAAAGCAACTGCATGGAAACTTTTTAGAGATATCAAGTCTGTACCTACGTATTGAAATGGAGTTGTTTGGGTTTGAGATATAAGTTTAAAGGGTGTGGATTTTGTACTTAGTGACTGTATGTTGCTTGTCAGATAGTTTTTATTTTTTAGGTTCCCGTACCCAAAGGATAAAAACGGGACCCTATTACTGAGACTTCTCTGTCCGTACGTCTGTCATGGCTGTTGTATCTCATGAACCGTGATAGACAGTTGAAATTTTCACAGATTATGTATTTCTGTTGCCACTATAACAACAAATACTAAAAAGCAGAATAAAATAAATATTTAAGGGGGCTCCCATACAACAAACGTGATATTTCTGATTTTATAGAGAATGGTACGGAACCTTTCGTGCGCGAGTCCGGCTCGCGCTTGGCCGATTTTTAGAACTTTATTTCCATGTTCAAAATAGTTTTACTCTTGAACTTTATATCTCCTGATAGTGAAGGCAAGGCCGTGGTATTAAAGGGTTCTCAACACACAAGAAGCGTCAATATAATGATGTATGTCTATATTTTCCTTTGCTTGTTGCCGTATTGTTCATACTCGTAATTCAAAGTAATGGCTTTTTTCTGTAAGCCGCATTGTTGCATTAATTTTGACTACACTGGTACTTTGTTCTCTACGAATGTATTTTGGTCTCTGATCGTAAGTTTTATTGAATTCTTCGCATTAAACTTTTAACACCAAAAAATTTTTTAACGGTCACTTGGTGTTAAAATCAGTTAGCAGTTACTTATCCGACTAACAAAAACTTTTATCCACTTCAAAATCAGTTAGCTTTTCTTTATTAAAAAAATGTATAAACTGTTTTACCTACATACCAGTTTATAAATAAAACGTTTAATGTATAATGAATGTGCAGTATTTTTGATTGAAATTTGTATTTACATACATAAATTTCCTTCCGATAAAGTAAGAATTGTCTTACATAATATTCCAACATATGCACTATAGACTCCTCTTAGTGGAAGAAGCGTGCTTCAAATTTAGTAATACTTTGTGTAAACTTGAGAGAAACTGAAGTTAGCAACTAGGCGAACATGTGCTGCACCGAATACGCTCGACACACAGGAGGTGCTATCTTTCTGACGCGGATGTACGAAATTTGGGTAAACTGCGATGTACAGGAACGCTAGCAATTTTTTTTGAAGATTAACGACACGAGTAACCTTAAAGTAATGATGCAAAACAAACAGTCAGTGGTGTCAAAAGAAATGTCGTACAAAACGATTTTTTTAGAACAATATATCGCATCGTCCAAGCCAAAACACAGCTACTACGGCAGTGAATGAAAAGCTATTGTATTGTTTGTCAGCTAATAACGTTGTCGATTATTGCGTGTTTGGAAAGGAATATGCAAATGAATAGCCAATTAAATACGAAAATATCGATACAGATAGATGATGATGGTGGGAGGAGGTAATGAAAAGTTTTACAATCTAGCTTTAATTTCTACATCGAAGATTTTTTATCCTCGGTAATGTCGATTTTTTTTCAAGTGTTCATATACAAGTGCTGTATCACTTTTTCTGAGTCCCAAACTATTCTAAAAGTTCATTTACAATAACATTAAAATGTGTCGCTTTGTGATAAGACAGCCAGATGCTGCCAGAATACAGCCTTTAGCTGTAATTATTGTAGGCATGTCAAGACAGTCACATGCCTTCAGAATACAGCCTTTAGCTGTAATGATTGCAGACATGTCCTAATATTCATAACTCACAGATATAGATCGAGTAGCGGAGTTGTATGCGGGCCGCTGCACGCCACCTCTGCAGGCGTTCGAACGAGATAACGAACCCCCGATCCGGGGCCGGAGCGGGCGACGGGACGTGCTCTCCGCGATCTAGACTATCAAACTTCCGATTGATTATTTGTCAAACAGATTTCGGTTTGACTTCTGTGGCGCGGCGCTACACTTCTAACTATTCGGTCTTGAGTCCTTACTTACAGACACTTCTGATCAATATCCGATCAAAATACGAATTACGAAGGTAATAATATTTACTGCTTTTGGATTATCGGATCGGAAACAAAATCTGCATGAAATCCAAAATTAATCTGAAAAGAACCGAGACATGATGACATTTTATTTTTATTAGTAGCCGATGCGATACTTCCTAACTTGTACCGAGTACTATATTCTTGAAGAAACAATAACTTACACGTATATTTAGTAGTTCATCTGCGTCGAGGGAGCCCCATAGCTTATTTTAAAAGAGCAAAGCTGATTAAATTGCTGTTGGGATCCGCGGGATGCTTCATTGCACTTGCTTGCGGTCGGGCGCTCTTTGTTGTAGCGTGCAGATAAAGGAGAATGCTGTTTTGTGGAGGTATTCAATATTGTACCTACTGTACGTGTATGGCTTTGTATTACAAATGAATAATGCAGTGCAGGCTTAGAGACTCATTAGCATATTGTTTATTGACGTAACATGTGATGTGACGCGAGATTTTGAGAATACGCGAATTCTTCTCTGCACGACTCCATTACAAAGATGATGGTAGATTTGAAATAAAAAAACTTATAACCAGTTTATATGTATTTTGAAGAAAATTAAGGACATATTTAAATTAATCTTTGGTAGCTGAAAAAGAGCATTACCCGCCATAACATTCCCAAATCAATCGCCCGGGAATTGAGTTTTCTAAAAGGGTCCCAAAAACGGCACAATAGGGTTGATCGCTGTTTAGGATTGTCAGTGGTATGCAGGCAGACACTGCCGCCTGTCTCCCGGAAGTTTTCCATAGTTGTATTTTACTTGAGGCACGGAAAGACATGTGTTTACTATGGGAAACATTTATTTATACCTGAATTAATTATTGGCTAATTTGAAAAAATATAGTCGGCTATTAGTGAAAATAAGTGGAAATTAATGCTACCTGTACACTTTGACTATAGTAATGTTTTGATGAAATTTCTGAGATGAAGTGTTGTGTAATGGTTATAATTTAAAAGAAAGTCTTTATCTTACAGTGCGCAAACAATTCATTGGACATAATGTTAGCGATTTTTTAGGCGAACGTATGTAACCATTATTAAAATGTAAGTAGTTCTGACTCTACCTTACGACGTAAAGGAAGGACAAAAACTAACCTCATTTATAATATTACGAGTAGTATGGATTTCGTTTCTTTTGAATGCCAGGAGTTTTTATTTGCAGTCAAGTGGGTTACATTATCAACCGACTTCAAAAAAGGCGAAGGTTCTCAATTCAAGTATATATTTTTTGTATGTATGTCACGCGATAATTCCATCAATTATGAATAGTTTTTGATGATCTTCTTTTTGTTTGATAGATTATACTTCAGAGGTGGTTCCATATAAATTTATTATCGAAAATGAAGCTCTTTTTGAGAAAATCAACAAAAGCGAAGTATACACCCAGATAATTCTACTTCTAATGGTAAACATTTTAGGTTATGAATGCTGTATACTTTTAGGGCCGTTGAAGTCGGTTCCAGCTGTGAACGCGTTAATTATTAATTAACAAAATAAGAATCTAAGAGCTTTGAATAGAAACAAGAGATGATATGAACAGCACAGATGTGGGGGAAAAACGGGTAGAACGCTCGCAGCTTGTACTTTTCAATTAAAATATAATTTTGGATTTTCCTTTTTTTCCGCGTTTGTGATAAATCATCATAAAGCGTCATATGTCACGATGTTGTTGGTCGAGCAGGCGCTCATTAATCATATTTTTATTGTCACACGCTTCCCAGTTACAAAAGGTGACGTGTTACATTCATATCATTCGTCACGTCACCCTGTATTTGTACTATGAGATATTGCCCGAGCTTGTGTAGCCACGGTTACCGAGAAGTAAACAGAGGATTTTAGGTTTAAAATGTGAGTATAATAGGATCTCCACATATATGCAGGTGTCATGAGGAGACTCGAGGCCGAAATCATCTGCCTATGGTCACCCATCAGCCTGACAACTAGTTGATTATAATAAATTCATGGAAAGTGACGCGGTTCATACGCGAATCATATAAAGCATGATAGCAAAAATAGCTAAAAAATTAGGAAAACAACAACAACTATTTAAAAACTAATAAATTATGAAATAACCGTCATTACCGCGTATGAAATTGATTCATAATTCGATTTTCGAAGTCACAAATGTTCTAATTGTATAAAATAGTTTGAAACAAAATAATTGGGAGAGAATATGCAAATATCCACTTGCCAGTCGTTAGTACTTATCTATGTCTCATATTGGTGAGATTTCTGGCCAAGTATGTTTTATTTTACTAGACTAGTTGTAGAATTAACACTGGGTTTTAAGAGTACATGATGAGTATTGTATTTTAATCTATTGTAACAGTGACTTTTGGATATATGCCTGTAAATTTCAATTGGCAACATCATATATATTAATCACTCATCATATAAATTTAGTAATTTATATGATCAATCATCATATAAATTACTAAATTTATTCTAAAATCCGGCCAGCATCGAAGCCGAAGATGGTTCAACAAAACTCCTCCGCCCTCCCAGAATCTTTAACAAAAACATTTCACACGTTTAAAGTGGGTATTAACGGTTACGTTGTTTAAACTAAGATAAGCCATAGATAAGGATTTACCGCGTTTCGTACGACGTATTCGTAACAAACTGCTTTAGTTAGAGATCGGCGTGCGAACATTAATCCGATGATCTATTGCCCTGTTACGCTCTACTTGTTTTGTGTACGGTGTTTCGAATACGACTACGTTTTTAGTTGTATGAAAGCCTTGTTAATAGAGTTACACACACGAACAGGATCCTTAATGTAAGGAAGCAGATTTAACAGAGGTACACACATTAGTCGGATCCTAGATGGACGAAAGCTAATTTGCTAGAGTTACACACACAAGTAGGATTCTAAATGTAAGGAAGTTATTTTGGTAGAGTTTATACACACGAATAGGATCCTAAAGCAATCTCAAGAACATTAAATTCCCTTGTTCCGTTAATACTTCTTAATTATTTATTATGATTATATGACTTGAAATGAAGACAATTCAATAAACTCGTTCGCATTTTTAATATTGGAGCGATCTTATAAATTAACACAAGTATTACCAACAGCATTTGATTTCATTTACGATCGCAGAGAATATCAGCTTCGAAACACACCCGTTCGAAATAGGAAACTGCTTGGCAGGCTTCATGTGGTTTTATGCTATAGTCCATTGTTGCCGGCTCGCCTTAGGGTGGGATAAATTTGCCTTCCGACCGGCTTTATTAGAACAGCCAGATTTCAAACTGTAGCTTATATTGTGTTTATGGCCATTTGTAGATGTTGTGTTAACGTAGCCGCAAATTGCAATTGAGATTTGATCAATAGAGTCGAACAACACTTTTCGGGTTCACGGGTTTCGGGTTGTTATACAGAATGTATTGTATGTCTTACTAGATGGACCGACGACCTGGTTAGACTCGCGGGGAGTCGCTGGATGCAGGTGGCTCGGGACCGGTCGATGTGGCGTACCATGAGGGAGGCCTATGTCCAGCAGTGGACGTTTCCCGGCTGATGATGATGATGATGATGATACAGAATGTATCATGTCTTTATCACATGAAGGAAAATTTATTTAAATATTGCAGATAGGACATTATGCTTAAAGAATACCGAGTCAAATGGGCCATTAACACCTTTAAGCCATTTAAGACCGGCGGACAGGATGCTATATTCCCCGCTCTGTTACAGAAGGGAGTCGACGTCATCCTTACAACGCTGCTTAAGATCTTCAGAGCAAGCTTCGCATGGGGATACTTACCAACAGCGTGGACAAAGGTAACAGTCACATTCATACCTAAAGGAGGTGACAGAGACAAGTCGTTACCGAAGTCCTACAGACCAATAAGTCTTACTTCCTTCATGTTAAAAACAATGGAGAAAGTATTGAACCTTTACATCAGGGAGGAATACCTGACAAAGGCACCCTTTCACGCTAAACAGCATGCCTACCAGAAAGGAAAATCTACGGAAACGGCTCTCATGGAGCTTGTAGATAGACTCGAAAGAGCCGCAGAGGAGAAAGAAATTGCACTCTGCGCATTTCTGGACATAGAGGGAGCCTTCGACAACACCTCTACCGATATCATACTGAAAAGTATGTCACAACGCAACATTGATACAACATCTATTCAATGGATTGAAGCAATGTTGAGAAATAGGGAAGCGTCGCTCACACTCATGGGAGAAACCATACGGGTAAAACTCACACGAGGATGCCCACAGGGTGGGGTACTGTCTCCCCTGGAATGGACCCTGGTTGTTGACGACCTTCTCAGGGAGCTAAACGATGCTTACCTGGACACACAGGGCTATGCAGATGACCTAGTGGTGACCATTGTGGGAAAATGCGCAAGCACCATAACCGATCAAATGCAATCAGCCTTGAAACGCATCGAACGCTGGTGTAGAGCATCCCAACTCTCAGTAAACGCTTCGAAAACTGTTATAGTACCATTCACCAGAAAGCGGAAATTGGACGCATTAAAGCCTCCGAAGCTATTTGGGAAGACTATTAATTTCTCCAGTGAAGTTAAGTATCTAGGCATTATACTAGACCAAAAACTCACCTGGAACCAACACATCAATTTTGTGACCAAGAAGGCTAAAATTGCTTTGGGTACATGTTGTCGAATGGTCAGGACCAAATGGGGCCTTCGACCGAGGGCTGCCCTGTGGCTTTACACGACTATAGTGAGACCCATGGTAACTTATGGCTGTGTGGCTTGGCAGAAGAAGGCCTCACAGACAACATGTACGAAAGCGCTAAGCAACCTTCAAAGAATGGCATGCCTGATTATAACTGGCGCCATCTCTTCCACACCCACGGCATCTATGGAAGCACTGCTAAACCTGCCCCCACTACACATTCATGTGAAGAGAGAGGCAGGTTTGGCAGTGATGAGATCACGGGTCCTCTCCAACAAAAGTTGGAGATCAACTGCTATGAGAAAACTAGAAGAGGATTTCATAAGCCAAAGAATCATGACGATGCCCTCGGACGCCATGCAAAAAGTATACAACTTCCAGAAGTTGTTTAAGGTATACTTACCCGAGCGGATTGAATGGGACGAAGGCATGCCTAGCGACCTCCAATCCGACGAAATAATTTGGTTCACAGATGGATCAAGGAAAGATGGGCAAGCAGGAGCCGGGATACACAGCGAGGAACCCAGGGTGGACAAACACTTCCCCCTGGGTGAGTACGCGACTGTTTTCCAGGCTGAAGTGTACGCAATAATCAACTGCGTTCACGAGAACCTCCTTCGCTCATACACCAACAAGAGAATCACAATTCTCTCAGACAGTCAAGCTGCACTAAAAGCATTGATTTCATACGAAATTAACTCCAAACTCACGTTAGAGTGTGTCCAGGTACTGAACATTTTAGGCTCGACCAATGTGGTTACCCTGGCCTGGGTACCTGGACACTCTGGCATCTGTGGCAATGAAAACGCAGATGAACTAGCTAGGTCTGGTGCAGAGAGCCCGCTGGTAGGGCCAGAACCGGCCTGCGGCATCTCCTTCCGCACCATAAAAGATAATTTTAGCCAGGAGGCGCGCCGACGAGGACTGCTGTTCTGGAAAGCCACACCTGGCCAAAACCATTCTAAAGCGCTTCTGAATGGCTACAACAACTCGTACGCAAACGAAGCGCTTTCGCTCAGCAGGAACCAACTAAGGATCCTGACCCGGACCCTAACGGGGCACTGCAAGCTAAGCAAACATCTCAGCCACATGGGCCTAAGCGACAACATAGCTTGCAGATTTTGTAAGGAGGATGAAGAGACGCCCATCCATATCCTCTGCTACTGTGATGCTCTTCATCACAGTAGGAACAGACACCTCGGAGGCCACACTGCCACAACGGACAGTATCAGGACCTCCAAACCCGGACTAATCGTACGGTTCATGACCGAGATTGGCCTTGGGGAGGTGATTTGATCCATAGGGGACTGTCACAATAGATCTGCAAAGGTCGCGGTGACTTGCAGGACAGACGAACTGCACCCCTCATGTCCAAATCAAATGATGCTTAAAGAAGATAGTCGCTAAGTTCAGTAGTAGTTAATTTGTTATTTATTAAACCCACGGAATAACATAATAGAAATGATGACCAAAATAATGTATTGTACGAATTTACGTTTACTATCACAAATATCGATCCCAAACTCTCTCACGATATACCCAAAAGTATAAATACCAATTTTAATATAAATAATTCTACAGCCCATTTCACAATAACTGACGCATAGAAACTCTGATCATAAAGCGAAAATAATTTGCACCTTTTTGTTCCCTGACAGAGAGCTGCCAGGTGTCTAAGTACTGAATAATAAACATCCCCACGCATGTTTGTAAAAGCACCGCTTGGGGCGTGCGCAAATAAATAATTTTACTGTCTTTTGAGTGTTGAGAGCCCGTTAAACCATTGAGTTTCCCCTCATACACATTCATAAGTGATACAGCGAGATGTGCAGTTTGTGGGGAAATAAAGCCTAGACCGCTTGATAATATACCTTTTCAGTTGCATGCGACAGATATATTTAAGTAGAATTTGTTAATTTAGGTCTAGTGGTATGACAAGCTTACAAGGTTTAATGTACTACACATTTACCGTCACTTATCATCCGGTGAGATGAAAGCGAAGAGCAGTTCCATTATACTAATACTATAAATACGACATCTATTTATTTAAACACTGAAAAAACACCCAACACTGTTATTTTATAAACTATTTCTACACACTGTATCTTAGAAATGCATAGTTTGAAGTACTATAACATTCATTACTACGAGTAAGCCACGTAACATTTAGTCGGAATTTTTAAGTGTTAGTTTTCTCTGATGCATATATGAATTATTTATTTATTTCTTCACGTAAATCCATCTCGCTAAACCGCACCCTTCTACCGTAGTGGTGATCAGTGGTACCATTTCCTCTCATGGGAGCTTTAATTTACCGTAATTAACTGCTAATCGGCTTCAAAACTTTATTTATAAATATGCTAACGTGTTTGATTGCTGTTCTTAATTATACAGGCCTGTGACTGGCCATTTTCGCAAATCCCTCGTTTCACCGCCAAGCTGGGCAAATGACGCGTTACGCCGACGACCAAAGTAGGGGAAAATTGCTATAAGTTATGCAGTTACGCTACACGCCATTAGCTTCAGGCCTCGAGACAGGGAATTTACTACTCAACCTCTTATTGCATCGCCTGCAATGGATTTACTTTTAAATTTATCTCAGATATTCTTTATTTAAACGTTTTATGGGGTTTGAAAAGTTGAGCAATTCTTTTAAGATGTTTCCTCCAACTCTTTGATATTTATTGCGAAAAAATTAAAACCAATTTAGTTTTCTACAAAATATACTCGTAGTTTACAGAACAATCAGCCTTTCTATTTTCCCTGTACGATCTATCCAGTACGGACTCTGTATTTCATTCAATGTACATATTTAGAGGAATAGGTTAAGGATACCTTAAAGCAAATGTTACTTAGACTCCAGTTTTCTGTTCAATTATTCACGAGATCGAAAATTATGTCAGGGCTAGTCTGACTCATCAATAACGTCGAGTTTGTCTAGCGTCCCGACATCAAAGTAACCCTCTGACTTGGAGTCACTAATCAAGCGTAACAGGTTTACTTTGAGTTAGTATTAGAGTTAATCTACCAGCTAATTACCTATTCAGATGTTGTGTAATTCCTGTTACACATAAATCAAGAATGGTTTAAGCTCCGCCAGTTAGCCAGAGACAGTTTCGAATTGTAGGAAATTAACTAAACTCGTTATTTGATTTGAATAAATAAAGCATGAAGCGGAATATTGACTTGTGAGACAGAGTAATAGTGACTTAATATTATTATACTTGTAATGCTATGGGTGAAGTGTACGGTCCCGAACATTTGGTAATCGGGACTGCACTGCAGTCACTCTGATTGGCCGCGTGGGGTTGATGATATAGTCGGAGTGAAATGGTCGGTCCTACCAAATTGTAAAGCATGCTCGTCTAGAAGTGGCAAGCTAATGAGGTTCTTGCCATGTTATGTTTCATTACGTGCAACTGCTGATGCGGCATACTTATATATTATGTTTTTCTAATGTATGATTGGGTTTGCACTGGACCTTCATCTCACCTGATGGTAAGTGACAACAAGGCCATTGCACGGTAAGTGTGAGCACTCAGAAGCCTCAATTTAATGAGGCGCTGGCTATGCTACCTTTTATACCGAAACACAAAAGTGCTATTAACACTGCTGTTTGTCAGCAGACTTAGGTAAGACGGTGGTAGCTACCCAGGCGCACATAGAAAATGCCCCACCAACAACCGAACCAACTACCGATAGGTATCCCCACTGGGAATCGAACCAGGGACCTACGGCTTGTAATTCCAAGCGTGTAGCCATTAGGCCACGCAGGTCGTATCAATCTGACAACAGATATGTACCACCTTGGGTTTAAATACCCCAGTTCTATGGACTATCATTAAAAGTCTACACAGCCCAGAGAGATTTAAATATAGTAATAGGTTATAGAGCGGGCATTGGGAAACGTTTTATATAAACATTTTGATCTCAAAACTCAATGGTATGTCAAATGTCTTGTACGGTCGCGTGACGTGATGTGACACTAGATTGAGTAACTTAATGCCAATTGGTAATAAGTTTAGGATCAAAATTTTTGTGTGCTTTGTCCGGTCTATTACTATTAATGTTAAATGTCTGACACAGCCATGGAGAAGGTTTTATTCGTAGTTATAAAACTTGTCCTTGCTAAAGGTTTCATTGTCATCGCTTAGATAATTACGTACTAGTTGGGCGTGTGGGATTATTCTAAAATACAAATTGACTTACAATAACCAATATGTAGATTAGCATTTATGCATATTAGCCTGTATGCAGAACGGTCCACAGGCAATCATGCGCTACATTCAATGACAAACATATACGTGCAATCATTGTGCCGGTTTAGACTAACGTGTAAACGCTTCTAGCTACAATAAGGTAGTATAGTAGTAGGTTACCCATGGCATTGCCCTCCTCTTTCTCTCTCTTCTGAAATATTTTATATTTCCTCTACACAACATTTCTTTTATCATATTCTTTTGAAATAAAATAACTGACTTTGGTAAGCAAATATATAAATAAAAAAGGAACATCAGATTGTAAATTAATATCATCAATAGGCGTTACGTAGCTAGTCTTCCTTAGATGGTGTTTAATACATGTGTATTAATTCCAATCGTGAAAAGATATATAGCTCAGCCAAAGATATACGAGATTTTGAGACGATAATTCTTTTAATACATTCCGACGAAAAGTAATTATAGCCCCGCGGTACAAAAACGGTCCACACTGTAGCTCTATTTTTGATTCGCTCGTGTGACATAGCCTCGTTGCACGACGTACGAGTAAATCATGATCGACTCGCCAAGTCGCCAAGTTTGACCGTATTTTTTAATCATTCGCTTCAGGTGTTGCCAATATAACTTGAAATGTTTAATTTTATCCGTTTCACGCAGAAAAATAAAAGCCATAGTTAGCACAACGAAAAAGTTACTTCAAATTTTAAGAATTATATTATTAATTAGTAGCTACTTGAGTCTATTGTTAGGTAATAAATTGAAATCAACTATATTTTTATCATTCGCTTGAATTGACAAAACCGGTAATTCATGCAACGAAAACGGAACGCAAAGTTCATAAAACTGTAGAAACTGTCAATGTCAATCAGATGACGATGACGTTTAGTCGCTCGCCTCCATCATTTAGTCCTCTCAAAGTAAATCGCGTGTCTGGCAAACCGATTATTTCCTTTTACACGTTGTCTCTTTGGACACTAGATTTTGGCAGCATTACCATGAAGTTGGTAGTTGCAGAAGAATTATTTAAAAATATCAAATTTCGTAAGTGTAACGAAAATCAGTAAAAATCGAGCGCTCGTGGCGCGTAGAGCGAATTAAAAATAGAGCTGCTGATCGGTCACACGCTGTGACGTAACACCGTGAACTGATCCATTAAAATGTATGCAAATTTTAACAATATTAAACTTATTTACAAACAAAGCAAATGTCTATTGAATTGTCTTTAATAGATACGTAATTCGAACACAAGCTTCGAACTCGAGCGCAGCGGGAACGAATCGACAGCGAATTAGCACGAGACGACTCGACGGGGAACCAGATACAAGTACACTGTATATACTCGTACGGGTACAAGATACGTATACAAGCTTCGTGTTGTACTATTTGTCTGTACAGTATTGCTACAAAAAATAACTTTACTTCGGCAACAGCCGCTTTTAATCGGCAGAAATCATTTATGGTTTTATCTTTATGATGGGTGCGCACTTGTCCTTCATCTCGCCTGATGTTTAGTGATTATAAGGCCGTTGTACGTATACGTGCTTAACCAGAAGCCTTATGTTTATCTTGTTTGCTATTAGCAGTGGTGTTTGGCGGCAGACTTAGGTTACAAGTTGGTAGGACAGGCGG
The DNA here is from genome assembly GCA_910589575.2 of Carcina quercana. NCBI lineage: Eukaryota > Metazoa > Arthropoda > Insecta > Lepidoptera > Depressariidae > Carcina > Carcina quercana. Next base: position 5,927,304 of record OU342439.1, read on the forward strand.
ATATAGAAAAGCGTCTTACTATCAACCAAGCCGAATATAAAAGAATACTACGCACTGGGAATGGAACCCGTCGGTTTTGTATCCGCTAGACTTCGTAAATATATATTATCATCAATAACAACAGCCTATAAGTGTCCCCACTGCAGTGGCTCAGGCCAACTCTCCTACAGAGACTCGGATACGAATTAGGAGATCTATTCGTATTACTGAAATATATGATCTTTTTGTTTGTTTACGCTTATTTATACTATATTAATTAAAGCTAACTCTACTGACTAAACGCTAGCTTAAAATCAAAAGCTTCATTGACAGGGACACCATAAGCAAAAGTCACTGTTCACATCCGAGTCCGCCACTTACACGTTTTACGAGGATGTAAATACGCCCACAAACTGTCTTTCGGACACTTTACTACTGAACACGTTTAAGGGACGTAGCCTTTTGCTCTTCGTTAAAATATTAACAGCATTTGAGTACACCAGCTGTGGACTTAGCACAGTCTCTACACAACATCAAAAAAGGCTAATTAATATGCTTATCTTTTTGGGAAGAATCGAATTTGCCTTTGTCTAATCATGGACTTTGTAACGATAACTGAAGGCTCATTGCTCCCTGTAGTATGCTGTACATAAATGATTTCCCGGTTGGAATAATATGGCATATCCACCCGTAGCAGAAACGGCTTGAGCTTCAAGCACAGTAAAAGATTATGGAAATTTTTTAGCATGATACTATTACTGTGCTTGAAGCTCAAGCCGTTTCGGCTACGGGTGGATAATAATATGCCATATTATTCCACCCGGGAAATCATTTATGTACAGCATACTACAGGGAGCAATGAGCCTTCAGTTATCGTTACAAAGTCCATGATTAGACAAAGGCAAATTCGATTCTTCCCAAAAAGATAAGCATATTTATTAGCCTTTTTTGATGTTGTGTAGAGACTGTGCTAAGTCCACAGCTGGTGTACTCAAATGCTGTTAATATTTTAACGAAGAGCAAAAGGCTACGTCCCTTAAACGTGTTCAGTAGTAAAGTGTCCGAAAGACAGTTTGTGGGCGTATTTACATCCTCGTAAAACGTGTAAGTGGCGGACTCGGATGTGAACAGTGACTTTTGCTTATGGTGTCCCTGTCAATGAAGCTTTTGATTTTAAGCTAGCGTTTGATCAGTAGAGTTAGCTTTAATACAGTATAAATAAGCGTAAACAAACAAAAAGATCATATATTTCAGTAATACGAATAGATCTCCTAATTCGTATCTGAGTCTCTGTAGGAGAGTAGGACTGAGACACTGCAGTGGGGACACATATAGGCTGTTGTTGATGATGATAGTATATATTTAATTGCCTACGAAGTGTAGCGGATACAAAACCAACGGGTTCCATTCCCAGTGCGTAGTATTCTTTTATATTCGGCTTGGTTGATAGTAAGACGCTTTTCTATATCCGCCTGTCCTACCAACTTGTTACCTAAGTCTGCCGCCAAACACCACTGCTAATAGCAAACAAGATAAACATAAGGCTTCTGGTTAAGCACGTATACGTACAACGGCCTTATAATCACTAAATATCAGGCGAGATGAAGGACAAGTGCGCACCCATCATAAAGATAAAACCATAAATGATTTCTGCCGATTAAAAGCGACTGTTGCCGAAGTAAAGTTATTTTTTGTAGCAATACTGTACAGACAAATAGTACAACACGAAGCTTGTATACGTATCTTGTACCCGTACGAGTATATACAGTGTACTTGTATCTGGTTCCCCGTCGAGTCGTCTCGTGCTAATTCGCTGTCGATTCGTTCCCACCGCGCTCGAGTTCGAAGCTTGTGTTCGTATTACGTATCTATTAAGGCAATTCAATAGACATTTGCTTTGTTTGTAAATAAGTTTTATATTATTAAAAGTTGCATACATTTTAATGGATCAGTTCACGGTGTTACGTCACAGCGTGTGACCGATTAGCAGCTCTATTTTTGATTCGCTCTACACGCCACGAGCGCTCGATTTTTACTGATTTTCGTTAGACTGACGAAATTTGATATTTTTAAATAATTTTTCTGCAACGAGTGGTCTTGACCAGTCTTCAATTCAATTCTTAATATTTATGGCAACTACCAACTTCATGGTAATTCTGCTAAAGTCTAGTGTCCAAAGAGACAAATGTAAAAGGAAATAATCGGTTTGCCAGACTCGCGATTCACTTTGAGGGGACTAAATGCTGGAGTCGAGCTAGACTAAAGAGAGAGATAGACTAAACGTCATCGTCGAACACTGACATTACACTGATTGACATTGACAGTTTCTACAATTTTATGAACTTTGCGTTCCGTTTTCGTTGTATGAATTACCGGTTTTGTCAATTCAAGCGAATAATAAAAATGGAGTTGATTTCAATTTATTATCTAACAATAGGCTCAAGTAGCTACTAATTGGAAACGTGAATAACTGTTTCATTGTGATAATTATTGGTTTTATTTTTCTGCGTGAAACGGATAAAATTAAACATTTCAAGTTATATTGGCAACACTTGAAGCGAAAAATAGAGCTACAGTGTGGACCGTTTTTGCACCGCGGGGCTTTAATTACTTTTCGTCGGAATGTATTAAAATAAGTATCGTCTCAAAAATCTTTGACTGAGCTATCTATCTTTCCACGCCATAATATGCAGCGGATGTTGTGCTAGGCGACTCAGCATGCGTTTTCATTTAATTTTTAAGATTCCTAATCTGCAGGATCCAGTCGTTGCCCTATTTTTGAAGCAACTCCGTCCATTGGTCTGTCAGAGGCTTCTAGTTCCTAAATAGAAATAGCTATAAACTTGGTATTTACACATATGAAGTAGATCCAAGACCCAATGTCAAAAATTTTAAATTATATTTTAAGGGAGCATCCAAATAATTACCCAGGCTTTTGGGGTATCGTTGAATAGAGTTCTTTGAGAGCATATAGTATAGGTGTTCAAAAAAGGTTAAAAAATACAAATTTATTTATCGTCAAAGCTGCTCTCAAATACGCTCTGATGCACGCAGAACTGTGACTTTCATAGTCTTTTGTAGTACTTATAATCAAATCCTTTCTTGTAACCTATATGATGTGGTATCCACTATATATAATACTAGCAGCCCGTCCCGGCTTCGCACGGGGTAGACAATTATTTATTTTTGGAAATTTGGATATAAAACACTTTTTTTTCACAAATATTTTTATTTATTAAAAAAATTATTATTTATTATTTATTAATTATATATTAACAAAAAATATTTCAGTAACCCCCTCCACCCCGCCCGCCGCGATGCCCGGCGCGCTTTTCATACTGCATCGCAAACAACGGCCACGGCGCTATGGCGGTTTTGTTTACTGTTTGAATTTTTTAATTCGTAATATCTTTTGAATGGAAAGTCCAATTTAAATAATTTAAGAACTATTTTATAGGTAGTTAAATGGTCTTGACCATAAAATAATTTATTTGGATAAGGATTAATATAAACACATAAATAGCAAGGTTTGAATTTGGTTAGCATTTTCATTAATGTTTAAAATGAAAAAAGTTGTTGTAGTGACATAACTACAATAGTTGGACATATGCTACCGCGGAGTTTTTTGTAGACATTATGATGTTCTTCAATATTGTTGTACATTATTTTGTTCTATCGCTAATAGTTTCGGCAGCGCATTCGACGAAAGACATTTTAAGACTCATTTTTCTACACCTTCGGTTACATTGTTCAAATTTTACCAAAGATCCCTAATTTTTTTCAAAATGAAATGTAGCCTATGTCAAATTGGAAGAATGTAGCATTCTATTGGTGAAAGAATTTTTTAAATCGGCCCAGTACTTTTTGAGCCTATTCCATACAAACATACAAAAATAGTTACAAATCTTTCCTCTTTATAATATTAGTGTAGATAATATTAGTGTAGATGTAGATACAGGTCGAATGCATAACTGAGTCTGTTCCTGAGGTATGAGCTTGGTACGGGAGGGTGTGTTCACAGAACGTCAAACGAATTTATGCATAAATGTTAAACCTGTAAATCTTAGACCTGTACACACGAGTACAAAAATATGTATTCACTTTGGAACCATGTCACATTTACCAAACAAGCCAGAGTGAATGTGACATGTTTCAAAAGTGGATACATATTTTTGTACTCGAGTGTACATATCCTATCCATACTACTATTATAAATGCAAAAGTGGGTAACTTTGTTTGTCTTTCGTTTATGTCGTAACGAAGAGTCAGAATGACTGGCTTTTTTGGATAGAGATAGTTGAAGGGCCGGAAAAGGGAATAAATTATTCATGGACATAAAACGACAACGGATGGACAAGACTTAATCATGCGAAGAAGAAAAACGGGACGTTTTATTTTAAAGTTTCATTTTCTTCGTTTCAATGTAACATTTGTAGGAAATCACTACACGTAATACGACCAATCGTCGATATGCGTGTCACGCGCGATAGCAATCGTCGGGCGATGCTTTTGCATGCCCTCGACAATCAGACGAGAATACCGGTGTATTAGTAGCGTTAGTACGACAAACCTGACATATTGACGATGTCAGCCGATGTGACGCTCATTCCCCCGGATTTGGATGCTTTGTGCCGTCCGTGGATGTGTTTGAAAAGGAAAAGGAGATGTTTTATCCCTTTTCTTTCTTAGGGACTACGAGTATATTAGGTTAGAGTTCAGTGGGATGGTTAGGGATTTTGAAAATGCAAAAGAAAATATTGCCGCAGAATCGAACAATTTAAAAATGATGAAAAATCGTTCGGGCTAGCCCAGTTCACTTAGTGGGGAATTTTGATGTGTGAGACAGTCGCCCCGACACTCTGATTTGAAAGGCGTTTGGCAGAGCAGGCAAGTTCCAATACCAAAAGTGTCAATGTTCATCCTTTTTTAAATTTTGTTATTTGTGTAACTCAGTTCTTAATTGGTACAATCTATGTATCTTTCACGGTTTGTTCAACAAGTTATAAAATATTTAAAGGTCACATATTCAGTCATACGTTGGTTTTGTTTTGGTAATATCTGCTGCATAGTTATAATATAACAATGATTTAAATGTAATGTTTTAAATGATGAGAGAAAACTACATCCGTAAAAACTCGGGAATTAAAAAAATAGAACACATGGTTAAGAGTAAACTTTTGGGTGCAAATTACTTGGCACTAAATATTACTTTCACGAGAGTTCCAGCATAAATCTGGAACATTCGCAACAATAGTTAAATATTGGTTAACCATAATTCAGTTATTAGTAAAAAATAATAAAGAAAAAGGGCGAGAGAAATCTGTCAAACACTATAAAATTAATAGGTTTGACTCTTATTGAATTTAAATACACCTCGGGCAAGACGCGACGGGCGGGTTTAATTTGAAACAGTCTAAGTACCCGATTGTATTCAAGACGAGTTCAACCCCTTTTCAATTCTTTCACGTCGAGTATTCAAGCGGAGTTTCCCGTTAAATTAATAGTCGCATCGCTCGAGAGGCGTTTATACAAAATCTTTTAAATAAAGTCGGTACGTGATCCCTAGACGGCGAGAGGGTTGCCAAATGGTGTTACAACAGATTTTTGTAATGTTCTGTATTGGTAAGCGAGGTCTGGACCTCGGCCAATTCGGCCATCGATTTACAAGCTCTCTTTATGTTTTCCTGATACTTTCCGGTAAACGAAAACTCGTCGCTCTACTTCGTGTTTCGGACAAGCTGTACATAATTTAAAACTTTCCGAGTAGTGACATTACTATAACGTCTATTTTTATTCTTTTTTAAACACAAAATTTGAAGAAAGGCGACAATTATTATTATTATTTAACTTTCTGTAATGTTCGTCTTTCGAAATTCAAAAGTCCATCACATTACTTTTGGACTGTAGGAATTTGAAGAGTTCATTTATTACTACTCCACAACATGTCATAATCATCATCATTATTATTGACTGAATAATTTTTGACTTAGTCACCATTTACTGTCCCCGCGGGATAAAATGGGGTGATCATATTATAAGGCCAAGACTGCGGCTATTAGTAACTATTATTAGATAAATCTGTCGATAAATGAATAAACAAAAGATTTTTTTCTTTTAAAATGTTTCTATACTAAAGACCTGTCATCTTTTATATTTAGGTCACCTTAGGTCATTGGAATTTCCGGTTTTCATACTTCATCCTCATTCCCTATTGGACCATATTTTTCATCCTTCTGGAAATTTCCCCGAAAAGAGACAGCTGCGATACCGCGAGTAAATTTCTATAATATTTTCATGGTAATAAATGATAATGTCTGTAAAGGAGAAAAATAAAAGCATCTGTATTTCAAACTCGAGAGCAGTGGAGTTGGGAAACAAGAGACGTAAAAATATTAAAATGTAAAGGTTTCCTCTCAGTTTATTGTGGAACTTGAAAAACTCAAATTAAGTAGGCGTGTTGATGTCATGAGTTTGGAAACAATTTCGGGCAAAGGAAGTTTGAAGACGGCTTTGTTTATATACTCGTGAATGTACTCGAAATTTCATAAATGCCTTATTTGAACAAGGTTTCGCAATTTAAGTTTCTCGTTTTGATACATATTCAGCAACTGACCTGGACCTAACAACGAAAGAAAGGATGAAATAACTTTGCTTCGTTTGAAACTAAGCTGAAGTGACGTGTCCTAGATATTCTTAGACTTTCGTGTTTTCACGAACATTGTTCCTCAGATTCATTTTATTAAAATGTTTATCCGAGATATCACTGATTCTTTCACTTTCAGTTAAGTGAAGTAGTTTTACTGCTATCTACTTCAGATTTTCTTGAAAATCTTTCTTCACTAAGCAAGCAGCTAGCATCAATTCACTTCTTAACATGTGCCTATTCGTATTGTCTAACACCCATGGAAATATACGAGTTCATCATTTACTAAAGATGAGTCCATGCGGTGATTCAAATTCGCCAAGATTGCAAACTACGTTCAAGTGATTAAAACTTAAGATTCAAATGTTATATTTAAGACAGAATACGACGATAAGACTTTCATAAATAAGTTGAAAGCACTAAGACCATCCTTCTAAAGATTTATCAAGAAGAGATAAGTGACAGTAAAATATCGGCATCATTAATTGAATCGCAATATTGCTTCACAAAACAAAGGCCGCTGCGGATGACAAATTTGTTTCGTCCTCGGGGCGTCAGTTGCTGCCTTGACATTCACTTAGTATTCAAATGGATGAGGTATATTCAATTTGGTCGAAGATTTCTTGCCAAGATTCTTAGTCATGTTATCTGTAAATATCTACATACGAGTATAAATGTCTTCAATGAATGATGGATTGACGTACTAAGCCCATCCTGAACCACATGCGTTAGAAATTTGGAAAATCATTTCGGTATTATGTCAAGTAGAAAACTATATTTTGATATTCCAAGAAGCGTCAGTGGCGCATTGGATAAGGCGCGGACTCTCAATCTGAGGGTTACGGGTTCGAATCCAGCCGTGTACCTATGAGTTGTTTTTCAATTCAAGTACATTATCCGATTGCTTAACGGTGAAGGAAAACATCGTGAGGAAGCCTGCATGTCTTGAACAGGCATGTGAAGTCCGCCAATCCGCACTGGGCTCGCGTGGTGGACTATGGCCCATACACTCTCTGTAAAAGAGTAGGCCTGAGCCCCTGCAGTGGGGACGTATAAAGGCTGTTTGATTGATGATGATATTCCAAAGTGTTCCAACGGATGTTTTTAATACATACCTATGAGCAAACCAGTTGATCTATATTATTATTAGATCCATTTGACAAATTAGATGACCACATAAGAAGTAATCTACTAGTTGTTCAGTTTATACCTTGCTTATATGTTTACTAAAGAACACACGGAAAAAAGCTTCAAAATGTAGGTGTTATATGCATCTAGCAGCATGATTAGAGAATCATACTTGAATAGAATGTCGCGTTCTGTGATTTAGTCGCTTACAATGTCGACGTGAGTACGCATTGGTGTGTGTCGTGTGTGTGTTCTCATACAAGCGGCGATTGAATAAATAACAATTTCATACAAATGAAGAACAATTTCATTTCCAACCCTTTTTAGGGTTCCGAATCCAAAGGTCGAAGCCCTATTGTTGAGGCAACTCCGTCTATCTGTCTATCAGAGCCTTCTATCACTTAAACAGAAATAGTAAAAGTATAGAAGTCATGGATTCTGATCATTTTAATTTCAAAAAGTATAAAGTCGTAAGTGTGTCATAATGTCTCTACCACTATGATTTATAGATCTACGTTGAACAAAATTTGATGGTACTCTACCTCCGCACCCCGCCGGATCGCGATACCAAAATAATAAATTGAATCCTGGAGGGGATCCGGCTGAAAATAATTTTGCATTTTTCTTGATTTGATAGAAGTTATGAAGCTGCTGAAATGATACAATTCAATACATTTCTTAATGTTTCTGTGAGAAAACCGTAGGTAACATTGTTAATATTCGTATTTAATGTAATCGTATGTTATTTTCACTGAAACGTGGTCCTTTACTGTGGGCCGAATAAACAAGCTCAAAGTCACTCAGGGAGCAATGGAACGAGTTATGCTCGGAATTTCTCAACGTGATAAAATAAAACCCGGAATGAGGAAATCCGTAGACGAACTAAGTTGACCGACATAGCTCGACGAGTCGGTGAGCTGAAGTGGCAATGGGCAGGCCACATCGCTCGGAGAACTGATAACCGATGGGGAGTAAGAGTTCTCGAGTGGCGAGCACGTACCGGTAAACGTCTACCGGGCCGTCCCCCTACTAGGTGGACCGATGACCTGGTTAAGGTCGCGTGGAGTCGCTGGATGCAGGTGGCTCGGGACTGGTCGATGTGGCGTACCATGAAGGAAGCCTATATCCAGTAGTGGACGTTTCCTGGCTGATGATGTTATTTTTAATTTTGAAATTAATATGTATACACCTAATTTAACAGCCCTCCTTTTTTCTAGCTTGATCACATCACACACATCAAAATTTCTCATGGAGACGTTTGCTCCCTTAGTTTAATGGGATTTCACTCAGAATGCTACCATACTAAATTTCTGTCGCCAAAATCGTTTTAAAATAGAAAAGTTGGCTTTGATAAGTATTACTAAAAATAGGAGATGTAATTATGTTGTCGCGAAATGAATATCATCACCGTAAAACTTTATACTTACCTACAATAAGCGTTACGCAGTTCATGGTCACGAGATGGCGCTTTGAACAATAATCGAAAAATAGTCTGTAAAAATAAAAAATTGAGATTCCCTAAGAAGTTGGATGTTAATGATACTAATTTCGCGACATTATAATCCGATGTCCTATTTTTAGATAATTACTGCACAAAGCCAGCTATTATATTTTAAAAGATTATGGCAACAGAAATTTAGTATGAAACTTTTATCTAGCGAATAACCTTAAGTCATCTAATGTTTAGTTCAAGAATGCAGCACTCAACTAAAACTCGTAAGGTGAAGATAGAATAAAGCGCGGAACTCGGGGTTACGCTGAGGAATTCATGCAAATGAATTCCAGGTGAAAGGTAGCATGGGAATATAGCGACACCTTGCCCGACTTGGGTAAAGTGAATTCATTTAATAAACATGTGTTGATATAGATACATAAAGTGATTTCATAAGAGACGGTACAGATCTGGCCTGTACTTTACTCGTACTATTTAAAAAGTCGATCTAGTAAGTTTTGATGGTATTTTGTTTGCATAAAATAATTTCTTTTACACGCTTTACCTCTATATTGGGTTCACTTGAATGTAACTTACTATGTACTTATGTAAACAAATCTAGCAAGTCAAATTTTACCTATTGATAACTGTCGTATCGATTCGAAACATTGTAATTGTATGAAATTTGGATCATAAAACAATAGATCATAAAATAATTTGACACCATCGAGCTGATAGGAGGACAGAGGGACTCTTTAATGGGTACTAGAAAACTTCTAAAATTTGGACTTATTTGGTTAATCTCATACTCCTAAAATCAAACATTTCCTCCATTCACTTCTGCGATTACCGTGCAGGCAACAATAACAATAAAGCAAAATAACAAGTTGTTACGCACACAGCACGTCATTACGCGGCACATAATTTATTTGCTCGTTTAGAGTTGCGGCGGCCAGACTCGCAGCGTGCAGCCAGCTAGAGTAATAAATCCGCTTGCTGCTCAAAATTTTAATAGCTTGCACCTGTCATACGAGTAGCTTGCAACGTTCACGAAGTCGTCGCGGAAAAATATACTTCTATTTCCGTTACAAGCGTCGCGATGACTCGTTGTATTGAAGTTTGCGATCCGCTTGTATTCTTGTATTCTATTACAACTTATCTCTTGCCCCAAATCAGCTGTTTGTAACTTCGTATAGCAAAAAGCTGTTTCTATTGTATTATTTTATATGTTAAATTTGATATTTAAATCAAAAGAATATAGAAATTGGTAAAGTTATAGCTTAATTCCTCTTCAGTTAAGCTTTAGCACCCAAAGCATAAAAAATCCACAATTGTTAGGCAAGTAGCTTGTATGACGTAGACCACCTGTCTTTGGCGTATCGTAGATAAATTGATGAAATACGATATATATCAAAAACAATATTTTTGGGACGGTGAAATACGGATTTTTTCTTTAAATTGGAAATTACTGAAGCAGCGTAACTAACTCGAATAGTTTTATATTCTTTTATGAAAATGAAAAATTTCGGTCATTGTATCTTCAATGAAGTTTTCATTTTGTATGAAGCTTTGCTCTCTACGATATTTTAGATATCTCTTTATGATACGGCACGACATTCACCTTATTCTTTACTTCATTAATGGTATAACTAATCTTAATACATTTTAAAATACAAATGACGCGGTTACAGAAGATTCATTATCCTTATTCTATCCCATGTGAGGAAAAAACAAGTATAATAATATGTGTATGTTAAAATGAGATTTTAACAAAATGCCTTTATTGCATGTACAAAACCACATAAAATAAACAATCACAACATATGAGTGTAACCAAATGCCGAACGATATTACACTTCGCTCTATGGTAACACATGTACGGGGCATAAATTTGGGCCAGCGCGTTAAAATTAGAATTGTAAGCTCGGCACAGAGAAATATGTGCCTTTAAAATTTATACGGTATTATTTGCTCACTGCAATATGGCCTCTGTTGTTTCGATGCCGTAAAAGTTGCATTGTATTGAGTTAAACAGTTTTTTTTATTACGTTATGCTAGATGGCCGTCCGTACGGGCACTGCTTTATAATGAGATCATGCCATAACATACCCTGGGTGACGTCGTAATGGTGTATAAGGGACAGTTTTGTGAACTGGACCTCAGACGAGTACCCATATGACTTTTCCCTGCGACTTCGTTTGCGTGGACGATAAATTATCCCACGACGGTATTATTCATGAAATATGGTTTGGCTTTACGTTTCAAAGGAATGTGAATCGTCTTCCAACTATGTGTGTGGTTCACATTGTATTTTAAAAAGAAGATAATAAAAGAAATGTTGTAAAAACGATGTATCACCGAAATGTAGTTGAATTTTCATGTAAAATGTGAAAGAGACCTCATACGATGAATTTAAAATTGAGACTTTCCTGTTTCGTACACTCATAACATACCTTCAATAGTGATGAGTTAAAAAGGGTTTCTGAGTATTAACATCCCCAGAGATCAATCACCTATTCAATATTTTGTCCAACCAGGACAGTATGTTTATTTATACCTTTATGACTGATTGATAGGACTAGTCTAAGTCTTTAATAATATGAAAATCCCCAGAGCTCTTAATTTTAAATGGCATTAAATAAAAAGGAAATTTCGACATTTTTCGTGAGAAAATACGAATATTCTAGCGACAAGACAATGCGGTCAGATAATACCTGTGTCATTTTTGGACCGGAACGTCTCCAAAACGTAATATCCTTCAGGTTAAACAGCACTACGTAGTAGCATGGCAGCGCACGTAGCATCCGTGCTAGATACACAAAGGATACGAGACCAGAGACCTAAAGAAGTTGGAAGGTTAGGAAGTGAGAGAGCACAGTTGCTCTGCTGGGACTTGGGACGTATCGCTCGAGATCTCAGGGCTCCTTGACTTGCGGTGTAGAAATTCCTCATTCACATCCAAAGTGGATCTCTTGAATAATCATTTAAAAAAATTCATCATTGAAAATAATCATCCACAGAGAACAGTTGCATTTGATTGGGAGATTGGATCTTGTGCAATTTACTATTGAATATAGCAACGAGAAAACTTTTGCATTTCTTGAACATATTTATTTGTTGCATAAACAACAGCATATTCAATTATTTTCACCATTTAAAAAACTGTTTTATAGAACAGTTACGTACCTATCTAACTCGTCGAACAAAATGTATTGTTTTGTTGGGTTTTGTAGCGCGATGCCTACTATCGCGGTTAGGTACTTCATGCATTGTTAATAAGACTTTTTCAGTCATGAAAAAAAAACAGTTGTTCCGCGATTTCACCATTGAGGTTACATCACGTGATATGTAGGTTCAGTACTATCTTTTGTAAAATAAAATCTCTTTTGTTCAGTGTCACATCCAGTTACACCATAATTCTGTAGTATGGACCCCCAGAAATCCCATCTCGTCCAGCAGCGCTGCAGTTTAATCAGCTTCATTCTTTCTCCTGTTATCTAGCTTCCCATGTTATCTAAAGTTAAACATGAACTTTTGCTGGCCTGGGATTTTCTTATAACGTGCTTTTAGACTTCAGTTTTCCTTCATTAAACTCAAAGTCAGGACGTCGTGATAGAAGTTTGGTAAAAATGTGTTTTGCCTGAAATTTTTGATGCGCGTTGATCACATTTCTTTTTATACAATAGCAAACAGGCTACATAATTTAGACGTAATTAAATATATACGAACATATAGACTGTACAATAATAAATATCTGGCCTGGCTTAATTTGTCTTAAAAACAATTGAATAATAAATACAATAAAAAGACTTTGTTTTCGGCCAGGATTCAAACCCGGGCACCAGTGAATGATTATTTTGCGTCTAGACCGCTTGACCAAATGACCACGACGCTTATTCTCAATCGTGTGAAATTAGTGACCGTATTTTCCGTCAAATAGTGCGAAAGAATACAACGTGAAAACTAAAAAAACGCATTTTCCCAGACATAAGACTAATATAGATCGGTTTTTCGCCCTCAAAACCCCCCACGTACCAAATTCCAGCGAAATCTTTCGAGCCGTTTCCGAGATTCAGATTATATATTGTAAATATATACAAGAATTGCTCGTTTAAAGGTGTAAGATAAGATAAGCACTTCTACATTAAATGTGACTGTGTATTTTTAGTCACGCCTTTCACGCCATTACATATTGGAGTGCTTTTCATAGACGCCATCACATAATTTTTATAGTTTCCTTAGATAGATTTTATTCAATTTCGTATAGTTATATATTTAAATGAATCGCCAATTATGAAACTACATCAAAACTGTAATAAAAGGAACACGAAGTAAAAAAGTCCAGAGACAACAATGAACAATAGTGGTATCAGCTCAGTACCATACAAAAACCGGTAGTCCCAGCGAGACGAAACTTTAAAAAATTCCACAAACAAGTAAGTAACAAAGCTAAAAGTTTACGGATGGCCCCCGCGGGGTTGCTTACAGGACTATGTCGTTATGTTGGCAGATAACCACTGTGAAAAATATGGAGCACAATGCTTCTCTCTAACACGATTTACTAATAAACGAGGACACATTTGCTCCAATTAAGGATATCCACTTACTTGTATTTTATCTTTACACGTTCGTTCGTTCGTAGCAACCCAGTCAGTAAAATGAGACTAATGTACAGCAGTGGACTCATGTATCTAATTTTAATGCTGTTTTTGGTCTCTCTGACAGTTTTGAGTAGAATCACTTTTGGGAAGTTTCTAAATTAGATAGAATCTACTTTTTACATCATCTTGTTATGACAAGAAAACAGTCACATAATATCCATATAATTGTTTTAGGTTGCCTTGCTTTTAGGCAGAACATTTTACTTTGTTTGCTCTTTAAATTATTTTTGTTAACACACGTATCGTAACTTCATGGTAAGTGTCGAAAAGGCCAGAAGCGTGTGTACCCAGAAGCATCAAGTTGAAATGGCGGTGGCTGTGATGTCCATCATTCACGGAGCACCCATTGACACTTGTCTGACGTAAGATAACAGATTTGTTCATTCATGTCTTTGCTGTGGTTGTAGTCTAGCCAGGGGAGCAATGTCTTATATGCCAAACCGAGTACCAACAGATTGTCCAGTTGTGTAGCTACTATGGTTCGTTGTTGTGTATTTCGGTCTGTGCTTTATGTGGAGCAAGTACGACCATGTACAACAGAATGACTTACTAACATACCTCTATGTGTAACTTCGTGCACCATCTCCCGCCGCGCTGCCTCGCGTTCCATTGTTTCACCTCATCACAATTCTCCAGACGCGCTCAAGGATTGTTTCGTCTACGTCGGGATTTTTTTCCTTAATGAATTGTACTTGTGATCACATGTTCGAGAATGCGCTAATGATTCGTTTGTGCGCTCAGAGCCCATAGATCTCACCAGCTTCATCATTTCTTGTGCAGTTTCAGAATTCGTTGTTTGAGAAAGATATTGTGTTTTGATAGAAAAAGGTGTTCTTTGGAAATACCTGTTTCATTTGGTGCAATTTTTTTATTACGGTTCAGGAAAAAATGACATATCATAATATCCATACTAGTACGAGTAAAACAAATTCGAAAGTTTGTTCGTTTATTAATACCTACATCTATTCTCTACAGAACAATCAATCGTGATGAAATTTGGCACTAAGTATATGACATGGGGAATGATATATAATAATTTTTCACCCGGCAAATACTGCAGGAACACATCATACATGTCCACGTGGGCAACACCACGGAAAGAACCACGGCTAGATATCAGAAATATTATTTAAATGGAAGAAGGTAGATAAATTATGTAACAATATTTGGTCCAATTAAGTGTCGAATATCTATACTGCACGCTGATTGGGTCGTTGGCTTTACGCCATATCATAATAAGCCGGAGCCTAGGTCCAAGGTGTGTATGACGTGTTAGTCTGTTGTGTTGTCTTGAAGTGTTCGCTTTGCAATATCGCGTTCAATGTCCCCATACAAAATTATCTGACAATGTCACACGTAAGTATGTTTCCAGTTTTGGGACACGCACTTATGTACATGATCCTAGTGTGGAGGCATGAACTTGTGATGAGTAGTAAAATTAGTCTTATTAAAAAAAAAACGTCTTGATATACCACCGGCCACCGTCATTACAAACGGCCTTACTCATTTCTAAGCTTCTCACAAACGCAATGATTTATAAATCTATTTCGTACATACATCTGAAGCTTCACATCTGCTGTCGATGTTTGTTGTAGACAATGGTTACTCTATCCTGTATTGCGTAGTTCTAATGTAGGTCTTACAACTACGTATACTCGTATGTGACAAACACTCTATTACCGATGAGTGCTCGACGTGCCTTATTGTGTGTACAGGGGTGTCTGGCATTTTATGTACTGTATACTGTTCTTGGAAACGAGACAAAGTAGTACGAGACAAAATTATTTTATTAAAAGACCTAAGTTTTTATGGTCAAATTCTATGTATATATTTAGTAATGTATAAATTAGTTTTGTTCGATCTAAGTTAAAATATGTATAAGATGATTAATGAATAAACTTATTATTATTATTATTGTACTGGCCCCTTCTCTACATTTTACGTGTATGAATTAAGCGCGAGTCACAGTATTCTGCTTTATCTAAATTTTCAATTTGTTAAGTTACGAGTTTCTTTGTTATGAAAATCTGATACACACCTATTTTCTTCGTAGGTGTGGTATAAATCACTCGGGATTAAGTGCCATTCCCAACTCGTGTGTATGACGCCCTCGGCTACACCTCGTGTCTCAAACTACACCATCGTAGGCAGTCGGTATCGGTGTCTTTCTTCCCTTGTAGTATTGTTGCCCTCTAACGTCTCAAGATTTAGGAAATTGACGTCAATTAAAAATTCAACTTGCTGGTTCACATATTATAACAACTTTGTAAATGATGTTTGATATGAGCACAAATTCTTTTACTAAATAAATTAACAATAACAGCCAAATCAGAGGGTTCCTGGTAAAGAATCTCGTTATAAATGAGCGATGCGTAACACCTTATAGAGGTACAATAAACATGTAAAAGCTTGCTTTTGGAAAGACCGATCCCCTAATTCCTTTGCTTACGCCTTATATGCTATCATTACGTCCTAATATACTAATGTACTGTTTGATATTAGGACTAACCTTAATGTACTAGGTCTCCGCTGAGTGTGAGGTGTCATTGAAATCAATCAACGAATGGATAGGTTTACGATGTTATCAGTGAATATATTCTTGGCGACAATATAGACGTATATGGGTGCTTTTAAATTAGATACGAATATATGTAAAGTTATTTAATAACATCATTTTGAACCGCATCTATTTTTGAAGAACCGTACATCATACGAGTATAATAACAGCGTTTCAACTTAGAGCAGCGGGGAGACAAAGACAATAATACTCGTCCTAAATGGTGTAAACCAAGTGTAAAACACCTTCCAAAACAACATACGAAAAGAAACATATACTTTATATTCTACACATTTTATCGTCGCATGACATCGTGAGCAGTAAAACATCCACTGGCGACTTTACATTGAATTAACATCGATAATCTTAATTTAAAAAAGCCGTGGTAGCTCGTCTCGCTAGGGTAGAGCGTCACTCCTTGAACAATCGAGGTCTGGGTTTGATCTTGGCTCGTACCAATGAGTTCCACTTTGTTATTTGGAATTTATGTAGGTCTGATCAAAATCATTACCATTGGCTTTTCGGTGACGGAAAACATCGTGTCGAAAACTGCACTCTCCTGAGAAGAAATTCAAATGTGTGTGTGAAGTCTACCAATCCGCACTGGGCCCGCGTAATGGACTATGGCCAATAGACTTTTTATATGAGATTAGGCCTGAACTGCTGCAGTGGGGACATATAGGCTGTTGATGATGGTGATGAATCTTAATAATTAATAAAATTATATTTAGATTCTGTTCAGTGCAGAAAATCACTAGAGTATAATTTGAGAATATGATCTTTTGCGAACATGATATTCTGCGACGGAGGGTCCGGTATCAATGTGCGTGAATTTAATGAAAATAAAATAAAATGTACCTTCCACGAAAAAATTTATTATGAGCCTGCGTGTGTGAGGTTTGTTAAAGAACCTTATTTTGTCACACAAAGGGCTCGTGCTGTGGAATAATGAGGTTCTCACGGCGCTGCTCGAGGACTCCTTCTATTTCAAACTTGACATTAGAGCTGCCTCCGTGCTCGACGCGTGACGAACCGGAAAACTTGAGGACTAATCTGATGTTGAGAATGGGGCAGGAAGGCTTGCTTCTGCTGAGATACTATATTGAAGAAAAAATTATTTTGTACTTGGGCTTAACCTCACCTGATTGAAAGTGACGATAGGGCGTTGTTAGGCAATCGTGCCCGTCGCACCCAGAAGACTCAAGTTAATGTGGTGCTGTCTTTGCTACCTTCAAACGTGGTGGTAGCTATTCAGACGGTACGAAAACCAACCACCAACCAAACTTTTTCACCCATGCCTAACCCCTAATGAACCACACAAACTAAAATAGTAACCTTATGGTTGGCAATTTGTTGTTTTTGGTTAATTTAGTATGTTTTTATTTTAAAAAGTTAGGTGTATTATGGATGAAATAGCGCCCGTGATAAGTAAATAACATCGCGACTTTAGAGTTTCATTAACTAAAATATTAAGCTTGTCTGTAAGCTTTCTTAAATGGAAAAAGGTTGATTGCTATACCAGCGCCCTGTCTGATCTGAAGGATGAACAGTTCAGTCAGTTGAGTTTGAAGCTTGTTTCAAACATCGATTATTTCATCAGCTAATTAATTAGACTGGAGTATGATGGAGCTCATTTAATCACCGACAGTAGACTTCCTCATACCTAGCGGAGGGTAATAATAAAACTGCAATCTATCATTTACAAACAGTCTGTCCGTGTATCGTCTACTGTCCAAAGTAAACGGAATAACATTTATTAAAATATCTTTCATATTATCTTTACGGATTGAAGATCCGGAGCTATCATTGTTTATGGAAAGTCATGCAATCTATAAGCACAATGGAAACCACAGTAATCTAAAAATTTTAGCAGTAAAATTGCTTCTCCTCGGTGGGTATGTCATCAGCCGGGAAATGTCCGCTCCTGGACATACGCCTCCTGCATGGTATACCACATTGACCGGTCCCGAGGCACTTGCACCCAGCGGCTCCCCGCGACTTTAACTAGGTCTCGCCAAGAGTGAGAGACCACCCCATCACTCTCTAAGCACTTGTCACGCACCCTTCTCAGTCTAAATAGGTAAACCCTATGGAGAATGATAGGGGTGCTGACAGGCCACTGTCCACTTAACAAACATATGTTTAATATGAATTTCACAGACGGTCCCCTGTGTCGAGGGTGCATGGCCGCCGAGGAAACTCCCGCTCATGTGCTTACGACCTGCAGCAGCGTGGTCAAACAATGGGTGACGATCCTAAATAATCCAGGATCACTCCAGAAGGCGTGCAGCGACGTCTCGCGCTCTTCTGGGAAGATATCGGCTGGCTAAAAAAGCCGCCACACGCCATTTACGCACAATGGCCAATGTAGGTCTAAGTGCGGAAACCACCCTAGCAAGAAAAAAACTAGGTCGTTGGAAAATCTATTAGGGGGACGGCCTGGTACACGTCTTCCGGTATGTGGTTGCCAGCTGAGAACTCTTACTCCCCATCGGTTAACCGTTCTATAAGCGATGTGGCCTGCCCATTACTACTTTAGCTCTGCAGATAAAATTAATACCTTGTTTCAATAAACAATAAGAAGGTAAAACAATATGGGACACTAAAAATATTTTAGCTTCATTTATTTTTTTAGTTTACTCATTTCTATTAGCGTGTTGTATTAAATTTCTATGACGTCAACATATCGTCTGCGTCCTAGAGAATGCTCGTTAATCTTAATCTAGCCATTGTGCTGATCACGGTCGGTCTCACAAGACGGTGGAATGATCTGTGATTCTGATTGTAAATGAATACCATCTCGTTTATTGATATTTCATTCATTTGTGAAAATGGTTCAATGTTCTTTGAGTAAATATAGTGACTTTGACTCCAAGGGTGAAACAATTTGTTTTTTTCAAGTCCTCACATCCGGGTTAATTATGCG
Organism: Carcina quercana; assembly: GCA_910589575.2. Taxonomy (NCBI): domain Eukaryota; kingdom Metazoa; phylum Arthropoda; class Insecta; order Lepidoptera; family Depressariidae; genus Carcina; species Carcina quercana. Next base: position 5,946,630 of record OU342439.1, read on the forward strand.
ACAGATGTTGTATAATGATGTAAAAACACATAAACATAACATAGTAATAATATTCAAGATAGAGGTAAGAGTCAGAATGTCTGACCCAAAAGAAATTCGGTTATGCCCGGAGATCGCTAAAGGCGAAAAAAAAAGTAATGACAATTCATAGTTTTGAAAAATGAACTGAAAATGTAAAACCTGTTATAACCGTTAGGCATTCCCTTGTTCTGAACTTAGGACTAAATTGTTGTAAGAAACCTTTTAATTTATTCGTTGTAAGAAACTGACTATAAAAATGTCTCATTCACTTACGTACATATACGCATAACCTCAAGTATATAGAGGTAGATAACATCTTAATTAGGTGACGAAGTAAAATAATAAGTAGATATCTGAAGAAAAAAAAACCAGTCATCACAATAAAACCCTTGTTAATTTATTTACTATCACTATATTTCATCGTCGTATCCTCCATTCGTATGTGACTGAGTATATGGCTAGATATTGATCATTTTACAACTGAATCACGGAAAGCAATAGATCGTTACATAACAGAATCAGCCATTACATAAACACTTCCACAATTCAATCTGGAAACACAAAGCGAACAGAATTACGTAATAATCTCCCCCGGATTCTGGAATAGACACCTGTCGCAGTAGCTTCGGGAACGTCTCGTAAAATCTCGAACACCTTTCATTTGTGAGATGACGAGTGTGCGCGGAGTAGGGGCCCAGATGGAGGGGCTGATTGTACTCATAGAAGATACGAGAACACTTAATGAGTAAATCTTCTTCTATTAGTAGCATTTTCATGGTATATGTCTATGATAGAAAATGCTGTTTCGGTTATATAGCGTACTTCGAAAACCTTTACCAAGCGTAGTCATTATTGGGAATATCCGCTATGAAAACTCTTTCCCCAGCTGGGCTTCAGGTTTGCGTTAGGTTCAAGCTCAGCAGACGAATGAACCAAGGAGTATGGATTGAGATAGTGTGAATGCGATTCTGTTATATACAAAACTCACCGATTTACGGTGGGAGGCGAGGTAAGCTGAGAGTGTACATAATATTGTATCAGAAAGGGACAACATGAAATATATACCTGTAAAATATGATCTAATATTTTTTGTAACTTCACTGGTAAACATGAGCCTCGCCACGTAGCACTTTCCATATGTGAACATCAGTATGCTTTGCAGATACTATTGAAGCATAGGTCGATGTCGCTGCACATCTACTGTTATGAAAAAACTCACGGCAGATCCCCGACACTCTATATAAATACACATATTCACATATTCAGTAACTACTCACAACCGCCAGCCTGTCCGCAAACAAAGTTCTGTAAAAAAGTTGTCCTAAAATGCAACCAGTAGTTTTTCTGTGATACTCGAAAAAATAAATAAACAGTCAAAAATTCCTTTTTTCACTGTTTTGTATTAGCACTAGGAGTTGATCGCTTGTGGCTTTGCTCGCGTGGAAATGCTTTCCTTAGTAATAAATTCACACCCACAAAGCAATATATGCTCCAAATTGTTAAAATTCTAAGTCAAGCGGTTTGCGCTCGATTTTGATAATCATTCTGGGGAGCCATTATGTAGGTACCTGTAAGTATTTTGTCCGTGACTTTTAGGCGGGCGATCTTCTAGAGGGAGTACCAGGTATACTCGTATACTCAATACAGATGTAATCTGCGTCATTTTGTGTGTGATGCGCGTACAAACGCATAGACCGACAGAAAAACAAAAATTCTACAGAATTTTGGAGCTTCGAACGATCTAATAAATACCTTTCTTACTATTTTCTTCTAAATCTCTAACGAATAAACAAGCTCAAAGTCAGTCAGCGATGCAATGAGCTATGCTCGTAATTTCTCTACGTGATAAAATCTGGAATGAGGTAATCCGTAGACGAACTAGTTACCGACATAGCTCGACGAGTCAGTAAGCTGAAGTGGCAATGGGCAGACAAAATCGCTCGAAGAAAGGATAACCGATGGGGAATAAGAGTTTTGGAGTGGCGATAACATACCGGGAAGCGTGTAACCTGCCGTCACCCTACTAGGTGGACCTAGATTGACCGACGACCTAGTAAAGGCGGGGAGCAAGTGGCTCGGGACCGGTCAATGTGGCATGCCATGAAAGAGGCCTATGTCCAGCAGTGGACGTTTCCTGATGATGATGATGAAATATCTAATATGTGCAAACATCGGCCGGTTACCATTTTATGATTTGTATAAATATACAGATTAAAAGTATACGCTGAGATTCCACCCTAATGGGTGGAATAAAGGAACAGTTCTGTCGTGATACATTGTAACGGTGACGTAGACGAGGCTCGGCAACTTTGTCAGCTCGTTTGGCGCGCACGATCCAGAAAGTTATCTTGGAGTGCATCGGAATTACAACGTGCTTGGAACTTGGGGATTCGGATCGGGAATAAAGTTCGAAGAGTGTCTGTTTAATAGATGAGTCATTTGAATACATGAGTCATTTGAATACATGAGTCATTTGATTTGAATCACATGTCACATTTATATAAATTCATTGTTTAAATATATTTTTCAACATTTATGTACTTTTCTTAATTCAATAGAATTCAATGTATACCATATCTTTAACGTTGCTTAGTGTATACGAAATTAAAAATACTACTAAATTCCTCGTTTATGCACGATGTGTAAAAAAGATTTCACAGAACTTTTATTTATATTTTTGTCTTTTACATAATACAAACAATTGTACAAAAATAAAATAAAAACCCAATTGATACTGCCGGCAATTCTACTGTAATTATGTTTGTACCATGTTTTTATAAATTATTGAAGCCTTTTTCGTATGCTTATCGACTACTACGAGTACTTATAAAACATAATAAAAAGACGTCCCCCTGCAACTACTAATTAGCCAAAATCACCAAGTGGAATGTCGAAACTATCCTTATGAAGGTCAACGCGTCACAGAACTAATTAACGTTATCCCTTTCCTAATGCTTCTATACTAAATTTATATTGCCATTATCTTTTAAAACTGCCTAAAAATAGATAAGTAATTACCTAAAAATAGGAGACGATATTTTAGTGTCGCGAATTAAATATCATTCATTTACAACTTTCTAGTTAGCTACAATAGCAGTTATGCAGCGAATCGATAAAAGCGTTTAAAATCATAATTTTGATTCACTTTGATATCACAATCTGAAGTCCTATTAGTAGATAGTTACTACACAAATCCAGTTATTATATTATAAAAGTTATGGCAACAGAAATTTCGTATGAAACATTGATCGCCTTAATGACTGTACGTACAGACAGACATAACAGCATTGTGCTAGTTGACGGTTGTGGTTTCATATTTTTTGACATTTTATGTCATTATCAAGACCTTATTTGTGGCGTGAGGTAGCAAGCTACATTACGCTAGCCAAAGGTTGTTGCTCACTCAGCACTACCCATGGGACACGCATAGCGAACTGACGGCAACTTCAGTGGACTAACAAGACTCTTGGCTACATAGCCTAACTTTTTTCTTAGGAGTGTGCAGATTTTGTAACGGCATTTCCTTTCTTACGAAAAAGCCAATGACAGTGATTTTAATCAGTAACTGTCAAAATGTAACTCATTGGTACGAGACAGAAACACAGATCTCGATTGTTCAATGACTCACCCTCTACGTAGTGAGCTAGATATATTCGATAGCTCTAGAAATCAAATTACACGTTATTTATAAGAATTCATTTGTCCCATAGGATGCTGCAAATGAATAAAGATCCCTACACACATAAATATATATAGATACAAACATAAATACGTGTGTTTAGGATTGTAACTAAACAAAAGGAGAAAATTTTTAACTTATAATTATTTATGTTAAATTTACTGAGTTATTTTTAATAAATGTATACGGACGGTCAAGAAGTCAGTTCGAAAACGAAAGTCTAATTTAAGATGGCCGCCAACATCCGTTAGTCTGGACATTGGTTATGGCTTATCGTGCGTTCACGAATTGTTAAATTAAGTCACATTCTAATTGCGTTCACTATATAAAATAAAGAAAAACTATTGATACGAATATGATTCTATACATAACAATACGAAGTGACAGACACGTGTGAAGACTTCCTTTGTTGTAGCAGGAAGACCGAATCGATTCATGAAAATTTCAGCGAAACATCTAGTAAAGTAACTAATTCCATGTTATTAAGGTACACATTTGTGTAAAACGCTACGTGCTAACTTTGAAGATACCTGCGAGAATAAGCGAAGTTCGGGCGCCTGAATGATAAGTTTTCAACTCGAATAGCGAATTCTCGGCTCTCCAACTTGATGAAATGGCGGAGAGTTATTATGATTGACTATTACTTTTTAACTAACAGCTTGAAGCGAAGAAGCTTGGAGTCAAATACATTTGAGAGCTGTTTACAATAATCTGGGTTCCATTTAGCATCCTTTCACCACCAGATGGCATCCTTTCTTTTTCTAATACTTGTCATTTACTGAAATCGTTGCTGCCTTTTTATTATTCCTTTAATTCACTTCCAGTCGTTACTTAATTCTATGAAGTTCTATGAGATGGCGCTAATTTTTTAAGATCGACTTGCACTAAAGGCAAACGTTCGAACCTTCTATCTCTTTCTTTTTAGCCTAGGGGTTGGACATTGATCACCGCCGACAATCACACGCCGTTCATCATAGTCATTACGTGACTACGTATTTAGGTATCCGACTAACTGATCCGACTGAAAATGATGACAACCATTGAGTTTCATTTCGAACGATCCTTCGGCAGCGTTCCTATTTAAAAAGAGTGCTCAATTAAAATGTTCTTATGCTTTCAGGAAAAATTTCCTCGTTTTATAAAATTCACGCATAGTTTCAATTGCGTTAAAGGAGAAAGGTTCAGTAAGAAATTAATCGGTTTAAAATTATAAATAAAATATAAGACGGCACAGAAAACAATAAAAAAGACAGAACTTTGCGCCACCATTGTAATAGCAGACAAAATCAGCTGATTATGATGACTACCAATAAATTCAACGAATAAATTCAATTATTTTGATAGACATGACTAAAATAGTTTATTTAAATAGCGGTTCCTTGTTTGACCAAGTGACCATATGAAATGAAACACTGACTTTCATAGTTATGTTTAATTATTTTTTTGTCTAGACAAGACTTAAACCTACAGATCATAACCATCTCTTAACTTTCTAATATACGTACGAATTTAGTCAGAGCTTTTTCTGAAATATATATTAATTGCTTACAGGTGCATTTTCATCTATTTGTTATAATTACATTTAAGAGACAGGAGATAAAAATAAAACTTGGCTAAAAATAAACGATTGCTAATTGGAAAGCGCAGCAACAAATATCAAATTCACTAGACCATAAAGCCTGTCTTGTCTATATAAAGTCGTAGGAAAGTTAAGGTCAGGAAGGGTCAACAACAAAGAGCGAGACGAGTGTGGAAAGGTCAAGTGGACCACGGTTTAGATTGTCAGGGCGATTTCAAATGCAAATATCTTTATTGGGGACCCCCACTTGCGAAGGAAAGTTCGAAAGTCAGATATCCTCGAATAATAATAATACTCTCCATAATTGATTACAAACGTTTGTTATCTGTTTTATAATACAGCCCATGTCTCTTCATAGAAGACAAAGACAGCGATGAGCCAGCAAACTGAAATGGTAATAGGCAGGTCATACTGTCAGACCTGACCTGATCTGAGAAAAGTGATGTAAGTGGCTCGGTACTAGTCCGTGTAGAGGCGTCTGATGCTGATGTCTCTCCGCGAGTATCTTATATGCAGGGTTTTTTATTATTATTATTGAAGATAGACCAACACTTGACCTCAATCTCACCTGATGGTAAGTGACGATGAGGTCGACGATGTTACGTGTTGGTCTAGAAGGTGCCTATTTACTCTTCTTTTGAAGATTCCCAAGTTGTAGCTTTCGGGGAACACGGAAACCGGTAGTGCATTCCATATTTTTGCTGTAGGGTAAAGGAAAATTGAAGCGTGTCGCAGATAATTTCAGTAGAGAGTGTTGATGAGAGATTACTGGAATTTGGCACCCCGTGGATCGGGAGTACGTTTCAGATCAGATTTCATTTCATCGTATGAGGGTGACCAGTTGTTGACTCATAAATTAAAGGTTAACTGTCGAACGAACTGGTATCTTCCTTTGCTTACTATGACGATGGAAAACTATAACATTTAGACAATTTTTACGTAATATTTGGGCGAAAAAAAATTAGTCTGTGTAATAATGGAAAATGGTGATATAGAAAGAAAAAAAATTAATAGTGTTTGTTCCCCCCAAAAGTTTTAAATTACTTACTAATTAACTAGTTAAATCTTAGAATGAATATAAGTGTCACGATGTTTGCAAATCTGAATTGATTTTCATACTGTTATCGGTCTCAAATCAACCTCGCCAGAAAAACATTCAAAAAAGCAAAGACTGACAATATCTTATATGAAAAGCAAGTTATTCCTTGCACTCTTTATTTATAGCAATAATAACAATAAAACAGTCACATACATGCCATTGTACACAATCATAATATATACCAAACAAACAAAACAGATCATTTCCCCACAGCTCAAAAATATTACGACTTCCACATAAAACTCAATAAACCCTGTAATCGCACACCTCGCATCAATTCAAAATTCGTTATTATTTCACATATTCATTCAAAGCGTTCCACCGCCCAATATGTGTTATCACCAGTCACCCAATGAAAGGTGTCGAGTGTCAATGCAAATAAGCGAAAATAATAATCCTTGTGAACGGTGTTCCACACTGGAGTATGAAAGTTCCGTCGATATTTTTATAGCACAATAGGAGGCTTTCTGAATGGAGAGAGCACTCATGTATTCATACACATATTGTTGGGCTTGAGACGCTGCGGTGTAACTTTAGAAACGATCTAAATGAAATACTGCTCATAAGCTACTTACTTGATGATGATAAGAAATATGGTTGTGAATGGCACAGGTTGTCCAAGAAAATATCTTATTCATAAAACAATTTAGTGGGAAAGGGGGGACACTATTTTTACTGGGCAAGTTGGATCTTGGATGTGATGTATGATATTTTTTGATACTACTAATACTTTTTTTAGAACGACCCGCCGAAAGGTGATTCTTGTCACGCGGTGCCAAAACGCTCCATATAAATCGGAAGAGTTTAGTGACGTCATCTGGGTAGTAGCGTTAAATGTATGAAGCTTGTTCGATATTTTGAGTTATCTCGTAAAATAATGCTTTTATGTGTTAAGAGTAAAGACCCTTATAAAAATGTTCAAAATGCATTGAAAAAACTAAATCTAATAAGCATTTTACTATCGAGAAACTATATTCTTCGCAATTTTCGACACTTTAAATTCTTACAAAATCCAAATAAAAAAATGTTTATTTTATTATTTTGTATTTTTAGTTTAGAGGGATTTCTTTTAATGTCTTTCATATAATAAAACACAAATAATCCCTAATCTAATTTGGTGTAAAGTACATTATTGAACAAATAATTTGCGTGCCATAATTTCAAAAGCTATTCTTTTTTATTATGTTTATCTTTATTAAAGATGACATTGAAGATTTTTGTTTTAGTTGCTCCATAGATTCCGTGGGACAAAAAATCCAAATAGTTGGCTAGCTACTGACTTAGATATAACTTTACGCAGGCAATGGTCCCTAGATGGCGTTCTGGCGTTTAAATGATTATTACAATAAAGGTATACGAAAGAATTATCGTGCGAATAACCAAACCAGTTTACCAATTAATATTCCTTGCGATACCCATACGGATAAATTTGGAGAAATGTAAATTTAAAAATATTTTCCCACGGAAATTGCGTTTCTTGAGATAAGTCCGTTTGCCCTCCGGCGGCAGTACATGCTGACGGAAAATGAAAAAGTTGCCGCTGGGAAATGTTGCAGATACTGGAATCGACGCAAATGGAAAAACTTTGTACGACACGGTAAACAAAAATTAAATGTGGTTATTTAGATATAACTGAATAATATATATCGCTGGTGGACTAGTCTGGAGTGCTATATATTAATATAAAGTAAGCGTTATTATGTGTTTGTTTATTACAGTACACTCGAGAGTTTACTTACTAACATTATAATAAATATATCATCAAAAACAAAGAACGAGTTTTGATATTTTTTATTTAGTAAAATGACTTCTCTGTGTACCTGTTTAATAAATTAAACAACGAATTCGACCATCAAGAAAATGTGTTTATCACAAAAACGCGGGCCTGATTCACACTCGAAGGTTTCCTTCATCATCATCATCAGCCTATATATTATGTCTCCACTGCAGGGGCTCAGACCTACTTTCCTACAGAGAGCGTATGGGCCAAGTCCACCATGCGGGCCCAGTGCTTAGGGTTACCTTACCGCCGTAAAATAATATTTTGATAGTTAACTAAAAACCTTGAAAGAGTTTCAATCTTAGAAAGCTTCTTTATTCTGGGATTAGAGATAACACACATTAAGTATCGTATCTTATAAAATGTATCTAATCTCAATGTCTCTCTTGGCACAGGCCTCCTATAACAGCTTCCACTGTTGTCTGTCTGTATGTTAAATAGTTAACTAAAATTTTATGTCATATTTAGTATAATTAGATTAGTAATTTACATTTATTTAGAAGTTGAAATGAAAATAAAATAATAGAAAGCATGTTCTAGATAATAAAATTTTCTACTGCAATAAAGTTCAGTCTCCAAGGCCAGGACGTGTGAATGTGTCTCGTAAAAAGTTTACGACGTCACAATACTGCTAACAGACTGTTCACCATTCGCAAGTCTCTTGGTTACAACAACATGATATGATAGTAGGGGACTAATGACTGAACAGAAAAACTGATATTAACCTACATTCAAGGTCAAGCTCTAAACGTCCCAAGCCCATAAAAAACAAACGTCTTTTTTCAATGAGCACAGGAAAAACTGCAGCTACGAGTATTTATCGTTGTCGCATGACTGTCAGAACTTGGCTAATGCAGACTGATGCTAGCTAGTGCTAAGAATCCCCGACATTTTGAACCAGATTTATAAGAAGCTTTATAATTAACTGATCTTGAAACTGAGGAATCAACCAGGGGATGGGAAGTGCACTAGCATAAAATTGACATTCGACTGCGATCACTGCGGTCTTCTTAGTGCGACAAATTCCTACTTAGACTGTTAGTTAAAGTATCATATGTTTTACAAAGGGCTAACAGAGGGTTGATTTTTTAAATGTGTGCTGGGTTTCCACTTGGCCTTCATCTCACCTGATGGTAAGTGACGATAAGGCTGTTGGGTGGTAAACGTGCGCACCCAGAAGCCTTAATCTAATGTGGCGCTGGTTTGCTACCTTTCATACCGGAACACAACAGTGTTATTAACTCTGCTATTTGGCAACAGACATGGTGGTAGCTAGCCAGGCGGACATAGAACATGCCATACCACCAACTAAGTACCGATAGCTAGGTAGGTATATATATAGGATACGCGTTTAGCCAATAGGCTACGAAGGCGGTTAAACTTACATAACTAAAATATATAATTAAATAATTGTCAAAACCCCTTTAGCTTCACCTTAGCTGGTTTAAAAATGGTTCTTTGTAGGTACAGCGCAGCGTGTTGTATTTCACAGGCCATCCTAACAGCGAGACACTGCAACGTCATACAAAATGAACGCGTGCAACAAACTTTGTGTTTTTAATCCGTTCAGGGACAAACTCAAAGCAGCTTTCGGTGGGCTTTGCACTGTCCGGTCTGCATGCGGATTTCACCGGACAGCTTGTGCCACACCCTGCTGCATAGATTAATGTGTGACGCATGCCGCATGACGGCGTACGGCGGACTGACGGTCCCAAACACATTGTAGTTTTGATTTTATGATTTCACGGGTGAGCAGCTATTCTCGGCCGACCGTATAATATGTATTCTATACGAATTATCGGTGCGTGAGACTCAAATTTAGACTATGTTATAGATTTTCAGTGTTTTGTTGTAGATCGTGTAGATCTACTGTTGTTGCAACAGTCATTTTTTCTTCGTTGACTTAAATTGATTTCCTACAACAATACTTTACATGATAAAGTATGTATATAATTTATTCACAGGTACATACAAGAGATTGAACATACGAGTATTTTATATTAGTTTCAAGGTATTTCCTTCAGGCGCTCTTGACAAAAAATTACTTGATACACAGACATTAGTTTTATTTATAGAATTGACTTGATGCTTGAAATATTCACAGAATATTTTTTTAAAATATAAAAATATATATATATATAAATAAATAATATTTAAGGGTGGCTCCCATACAACAAACGTGATATTTTTGCCGTTTTTATAGATAATGGAACCCTTCGTGCGCGAGTCCTACTCGCACTTGGCCAGTTTTAAATTATTTTATTTAATATACAGCTAATATAGACAAAAGAAGTTTGTCTCTTACACTCGTAACCAACTTGTAGAAAGCTGTCAAGCGACTCAAGCGTCTCCATTTTTTTTATTGTGACTTATGAAGGTTCCATAAAGTTGTAATGGTGCTACCTGGTGCTACCGATTGTTTGAAATTTATCCTACAAAATTAAAGCATCTAATCGGTTTTACATTCACTAGATATGGTCGGCTTATAATCATAGTTTGACAAGTGGCATGACATCCATGAACAGTGATGCGCACATAGAACGCAGAGGACCTTGACATTGGATATACAATTCTATATCCTCAAACAAAGTTTTCTCCTTTGACATACATTAGTAATACGGTCCCATTGGTATCCATTGGGTTCGGAATCCTAAGAAGCCTGACACTGAATGAAAACGTATAGTTTCTGTAATACATACGATTTGGGAGTGGTCCCCCTCACTGTGAATACAATATGTTGAAACAAAATGCGTGCCCAAAAACGAACATAAGCATTTGTCGGTGGGTTAATTCAGACCCTTTGTGTACCAAACAACCGTAGGTATGTCTATCCGAAACCTATCTGATAAAGCAGTATTATGCCGTTACAATAAATGATTCAATTTCCTTTACGCAAGTATCGGATCCACTTAAGTATTATGAAAGTAATAGAACCGAGGGAATAGTTTTCTTGCTGACGCTCCTTTTACGATAATGACAGAAAACGCGGTCCAATATCTATAAAATATTACAACCACTCGTCCGGACCGGACCGGGATCGGAGCGGATCGGGCCGGACAAGACTGGAATGCCCGTTGGTCGAATTGATTGGCTGAATTAACTTTGAACGGGCGTACGGACGAACAATCGATTGTAATATACATTGATGGGGAATTTGATGAATTATATTGGAATATTACTTGGCGTTGGGTTTTGGATGTCGCGTCCGTTTATGTAAGTCTAATATTTTACAAAAATATGTCCAAAAAGACAGTGTATATATAATACCTTATCTATTTGGATTACCTATTTTTTTAAAATCATAAAACTGGCTTGATCTGAAGCCGACCGGGTCCAATTGAGATTAAACAGTGTACAAAATGTACATACTAATGTTACCGAAGTCTGCCACCTAAAAACAATAGCTCAATTGTGTTACGTTATCAAAGGTGGCAGAGCCAACGCGCCATTATCTTGAGGCTTTCTAGAAGGCAGCGGTAGTGCGGCGTGGTCCCGTCCCGCTGCAGCCCGGAGCTGCCGAGTTGTCGTAGCTGAAACGCCAAGAGGAGCGAAGCGCGAGAGGAGCACTGGAGTGTTCGTGGAGTTCCCAGGGCTCCTCGACTTGCGCAAGCGATGACCACCGAGGGGGTTTTAGTGGATGGAAATTCCACATTACCCGACTTCTCTCCTAAGAAGTCATAAGAAGGGGGAAATCTTTCAATGATACCCAACTTCTCTCCTAAGAAAAAAAGAAGAAAAAAAGCGCACGCTTAATATCCAATGGACTTATATTCAGTTACTATCAGGTGAGATGAAGGCCAGATGTAAAACCCATTATTTGAAACTTAATTAATATAGTACTACCGCTATTGTCAACAACCTACTTGTATTACAGAATATAGATACGTGGTAGCGTGTCAAGACAAGTTCGAGCTAACAGAACTGGCTAGCAGCAACATGTGTTCACTTACACGAACCATTTGGAGCCACTTTTGACTTGGCACCCATTTAGATCTCACTTCTTTGGTCGTTTAAGTCAACAACGAAGGCATTTATCATATTATTGAACTTGGCTCTCAATTAACGTTTATTTTTTTGATGGGATATAAGAATTCCTACAGATTCATTAAACCTCATCAAAAGTCATTATAGAACTAAATTTTTATTTTAAAAGTAAATGCGTTCAAATAGAACTGGAAACCGACTTCAGATGCCCTAAAAGTCTACTTTTACTAAAGTAAATTTAATATTTATATAGTTTTCTCATGGATGTCTTTGTCAGGACTGGACCAAATTGAAATGGGACAACACGGGTAGGACCACCTTTCAAATAAAAAAAGAATCATCCAAATCGGTTAACCCAGTCAAAAGTTCTGAGTAACAAACATTTAAAAAACGTCGAATTGATAACCTATTTTGAAATCGGTTAAAAGCAAATTGTTGACAGTATCCCAGTGGAAATCTCATGTATACAGCTACAAAGTTATTTATTTGTAGAGCGCTAAGCAGACACGCGCTAACGAAGGGATTAGTGAGAAAAACTGTCCGGTGCCCGAACTGTGCGCAAACTAGATTACCGCTGAGATCGCTCTGAAGCTAAGCGATACCTGATTACATTGAGCCACTTTGATATATGAAGTATTTTGATTTCATTTTATCAGGTCTATTTAATGACCCGTTTCCTCGTAGTTACACTAATTTATCATATTAATGTAACTTCGAGTATGTGCATGTTTTTAATGTATGACGGGTTTGAATTGGCCGTCGTCTCATCTGGTGGTAAGTCACGATAAGGCCGTTGGACGGTAGGCGTATGCACCTACAAGTCTCAAGCTAATGAAGTGGTTCTTCTTCTTTTCATACCGGAGCACAACAGTGCTATTAACACTTTTGTTTGGTGGCAAACTTAGGTAACATGATGGTAGCTAGCCATGAGGACATAGAAAATGCCCTACCGAGTACCGTACCGGTACCCCCATTGGGAATCGAACCGGAGACCTCTGAATTGTTAGTCTTAACATTTAGCCATTAGGCGACGGAGTTTTTTATCGTACCACAGTCATACTGCCCATCACCTTTTCAGTATTTTCAGTTCTTCTACATACAAATGTAGTCCTAGATTTATTTTGATGATTTAATATATTAATTTTGATTGTCGGGTGAGATGTTAATATGACTGGTCCAGTTTTCCAATAAGATCACCACTTGCAAGTATTTACAGCATCTAACAATTTAACAACAGCATCTGTCTCCTCAAAGATAAATCCATTCTCATGGTTACGAGTATGGGGTAAACACGTGGCAGCTTAGATGGGTAGAGCGTCACTCCTTGAACAATCGAGGTCTGGGTTCGATCTTGGCTCGTACCAATGAGTTCCACTTTGTTATTTGGAATTTATGTAGGTCTGATCAAAATCATTACCATTGGCTTTTCGGTGACGGAAAACATTGTGAGGAAACCTGCACACGCCTGAGAATAAATTCAAAGGTGTGTGTGAAGTCTACTAATCCGCACTGGGCCCGCGTGGTAGACTATGGCCCATACACTCTCTGCAGGAGAGTAGGCCTGAGCCTCTGCAGTGGGAACACATAGGGTGTTGATGATGATGATAAAACAGATGTTCAGCAGCGGACAAGTAAAACTGAAACTTATATTGATGTAGCGTCTATTGAAAGTACATTGAAGTCTGTTCTGATCGAGTAACAATATTTGTTCTAAATTTTTGTGGAAAATGAATAATTTGTTATGTATCTGACATGAGTTTGGTAACAAGTTGTACCATCAGTGTACATGTACTCAACTATTTATACCTACGTTATACCAGAGCTGCGTCCAGCCCGAGGGAGTGCCAGTGTCGCATAATGCAGCCACTCTGACATCTGCATTACCAGGGAACTATAAAAATGGCTGGCTGTCATTTTCTTCGCTGTTGTAGAATTATTTATGATGTGACTCTGATGAAGTATCTTCTGACTTTAATTCTGCAGCTGAGCAGTTCGTTAGTAATTTCAGAAAAACATAATTTTAAAATATATTTTTTTCGGGGTTCAGATTTTATTTATATTAGGACTAATATTTGACCAGTATTTCCAGAAGTATTTCTTTGTGAACAATTATACCAACGTAGCCTATAACTACGAATTGCTACGCCGTAGCACGTCGTAGCACGTCGTAGCTACTAAGCACAACTACAACTCTATGTTATTGTTTATATTATTATTGTTTTTTTATTAGTAAATCGCTTACCATTTTCTTACTGCTTCCAACATTCTAACAGCATTTTTATTTAACATGCATTATTTGTATGTATGTAATTTGGTATACAACCACTTATCCTATGGAGCTGAATTTTTGCATGTTGGTTACGATGAAGACGACGCCTTTTCAGTGGGTCAGGATTCCCTTTGTCCGAGCGTACAGCTAATATTTAGCATAATACTAAATGTTTGTTTACTTAACAAAGCTCGAAGGCATATATACGTCTTGAAAGAAAGTCAGTAACACTGTTTACTCATTGTACTTCTAATCAGACTAACAGACAAGTTCATTTTAAAGTTACATGTAATCTCAGAGTGCGGGACTTACGGGCGCGCGTAAGTTTTAATGGGCTCGACTTCCTCCCCGCTTTGTAGACTAGAGTTCGCTATTTTAATGATTTGCCAGCTTTCTGTGTGATGTTGGAATATTTCAATAGTAATACGAAAATGCACATGGTCGTAAAAGGCGATAAAATAACTCCCAGAGACGGGCAGAAACGTTGACTTAAATTTCTTTTGATCACTCATCACCAACCTTCTCCAAAGTGACAGCATAAATTCTCTCTCACTTCGTGTTAATATATGAAGGAGCCTTATGTCCCATGTTCAGTTGTGAAATTGTGCAGATGGTAGTGGTGGTTAATATATAAATCAAGCAAAGTTTGTATCAAGAATCCTACACAATTTGATTAACTACTAGCGTTTGTTTGCGTGGACTTCAGATGTTATCCCATGAAAATTGCTTGTTTTATTTGGAAAAACTAGTCTTTACCCTTCTGAAACCTTTTTAGAACTATCCCTACAGAAAATCAAAACATTATGTATCTCCTTTACGATGTGAAGGAAGGACATGCGAACAAGCAATCAAACTAACTTTCTCATTTATATTATTACTATGGATTATACCTATACCATCCTATATAAAAGTCTGACTCGAATAATAAAACCGGCCAAGTGCGAGTCGGACTCGCGCGAGAATTATTCTGTAACAATTATCTATAACAACGGCAACAAAATCATGTTTATTGTATAGGAACCCCCTTAAATATTTATTTCATTCTGTTTTTTAGTATTTGTTGTTATAGTGGCAACAGAAATACATCACCTATGAAAATTTCAACTGTGTAATTATCACGGTTCATGAGATACAGCCTGGGGACAGATGGACAGACAGACAGATAGGTATATGGATAGCCAAGTCTTAGTTATATGGTCCCGTCTTTTACCCTCTGGGTACGGAGCCCTAAATATTACTCGGGAAGTGCTGACTTTATTGTGAAAAATTTAGGTTCCATTTTTAGGTTTCCGCAGTCAAATTAGGAACCCAAATAGTTTCGCTCTGCCCGTCTGTCTGTCCGAGACTTAGCTCAGAGACTATTACTACTAGAAAGCTACTAATTTGGTACGGGTATACATATTGATCATGTCGACAAAGTGGTAGAATAAAATCTTTTAGTTTTTTTAAAGAGTGGCTCCCATACACGTAACTTGGGGATTAAATACTAAAAGTATTTAAAAATACGCCGAGATAGCAAACTTTTAAAGGGTTTTCTATAAATTAATGACAATGACATCTTTGTAATTTACCAATAAGTTGACAAATAAATAGCATTTCATTTCATTTATATCTTGGCAATTTCACGTGCTTTGTTCTGACGGTTTGCTATTATAAGCTGTAGACAGTATGTATTTCGGGTATCTGACCTACATCTCGATAAGAGACTTAATTTACTTTCAAATCCGAGAGGTAAATCATTTCAATATCATTGATTACGGACGAAATTGCACAGAATCTGTGAGTCGGGAGACAGTCAGGATTTCAATTTCCTACATTTAACGAGCTCATTGATTTAAGATGAGGCTACTGTCGTTTTATGCGATCTCATGAAATATAAAGGTTGAATGAATAACGAAAACTATACGTATAAAATTCAAAGTCATGACTGACTGACTTATATATCATCGCACAGCCTAAACCATTGATCCTAGACACTTGAAATTTGAAGGGTATGCTCTTTGTAAAGTGAAGGTCTCCATTAAGAAAGGATTTTTCGAAATTCCACCCCTAACTACAGCTAAGGGCTAAGGACGTTTTTAGTGCTTTTAAAATATCGAATAAGGGTGAAATCCGGGATGCAAATTTAAATTTAAGTTCGTCATTTTTGAAGATTCATTCATTCATTCACAAGAAAGTTGTTAATTGGTTAGAGAGTGGAAACAAAAGGGGTTGAGAAAAAACCCAGAGTTCCCATAACTATGTTTTTTTAAAGTCAGTAGTATGAAAATGGGTAGCTAGCCTTACTGATAAAAATTAAGAGCGACGTCACACACAATGACACAATCTAATATATAAAAACTTCGTGTCACGGTTTTTGTGGCCGCACTCCTGCGAAACGGCTTGACTTGCTTGATTTTTATGTGTGTTTGTTAAGTGCTTGGTAGGTATGAGAATCTTAATCCAAATAATTATTCGTTGACGGAATGTGTCACGTCAGTTTGATATTTGTTATGTAGTTGATTTATCCAATTGGATAAATCCTAAAGTTCACGCGGGAACAATCTAGTCATTTTATATGGGAAGACAAAAATGATAAGAGTTTATAGAGAGATAAATAGGGAGTTGGATTCGCGCACCGAGGATTCCATACAGTATATGGATAATTAAAATACTGAGTATCATAAATAATATGCACCGAAAAATCCTCAGGCGAATTCACCTAAATACACTTTTCGATTTAGTTTTGCTACCCGTCGCTAGATGGCGTTACTAATAGTTTAAAACGCACGTATCAAAAATAACACGTTTGTTGTAAAGGGAGCTACCCTTTAATATTTTGTTTCTGTTAGTTTCTGTTTTATTTGTTGTTATAGCGGCTACAGAAATACATCGTGAAAATTTTAACTGTTTAACTAGCCTGGTGACAGACTGAAGGACCGACAGCGGAGTCTTAGTAATAGAGTACCGTTGGTTACCCTTTGGGTACGGAACCGTAACAACAACTGGTACGTGTAGCTTCAAATATCCTTACAATATACAATTTTGGTAGGTAGAGTAGTTGATTGCGTCAAACTCTTGATTAAAAATATAACCAATAGAAAGAAGATGACTATGATTTTATTTCTGACCATCGAATATACTTATATGTATTTAAAAACATTAAGGATTCCGTACAGTATGGAACGTTATTAGAAACGTCCCGTTACGAAAAGAACGAGTTTCCCGCATCTGAAAGGAGTATTTCATCGTATCGTCGTTTTTAATCCGCTCTTTGCACACTTCAAAATCCAGAAAGGCGGCGACCCGGACCGAATCAAATAATCTCTTAGGAGTTCGCAATAAATAGTGTATACGTGCTACCTTGAGAAATAAAATGTTGTTAGACATTTCCCCGTTCCTTTTCAGTACCTTGTTAAGATTAGAGTGGGAATACGTTCTCAGTTTGCTCGTATAGGGCTTGAGTTGAACGGACGTAAATATTGATTAAATTGTTTATTACAGCCGTTCTATGCAACTTTCTCTAACTGAAATTCAGGAATGGGTCACGGGAATTTAAAATTGGTCTATGTAACCCTCTATGATATAGGCTAAGAAGGTGTTGAATTTCATTACGATTTGTTAATGCACCAACAGTTAACAAACAAACAAAATTTCGAGTAACTATGGTATAAGTGTGATTGTAGTGCTGTTCTTGTGAATGGACAGTTTTCAAGACTAATTTTAGCGGACATTATTCTCAAGCGCAGTATTCAATGATATTTTTCAAGTTTCTACAGCTTAGTGTCATAGCAGCTAGTACATAATTATATGTCTGATCCATGTTTTAATGAAAATATTATAACTTATTGTATCAAGATCATTGTCCGGTAAGACGTCCACTGCAGAAAATAGGCCCTAGAAGTACAATGTTAACCGAATTACCAACACACTTTTATCTTTGTCAAACGGGACAGTCTACTTTCTTGATAGCAATGAATCTTCCAAACAGAATGGTGAAAGGAACAAGTTTTACATAGGAGTATTTTTTTTACAGGCAGGTAGGTTAGTGGCCGGCGCCAGATAACCGTGACTACTGGGAGCTTATTTCCTGGAATGTATCTATTATGAAACAAGTGAATTACTCATAGTGTTCCTATCATAATGCAATTATTTTTGGAAATATTTTATGTTTTTAATTTTTAAATAAAATAAAATTTTTAATGTCTAATAGTGCCGCTTGGTCACGGTTTCGACAAAAGAAAAATCAGGAAATAGAGCAGCACCGTCTTCCTATGCGTCGACGGTATCTTACTGCGATCATTAATCTGACAGCCAAATGTGGTAATTATAGCCAACCCCCTAATGATACGACTCACTTGGCCCACCGTGAGGGAACATCTTGTCCAATAGTGGACTACAGCTGATAATATTTACTAAGCATGTAACAAAGTATATCATAAACCGGTGTGATATAAATCTTTAGTTGAATGTCAGTTAAATTTCAATTATTGCGTTTTTGTTCGTACTGTTTTGTTTCCATAGCAATTAGCAATTTCAGAAAAAACATTAATAATGTAAATAAGCTCGACCGCATGCAATGTTTCGTTGTTTTGGACTCATTATGCCCAACACTCGCAGCTTTGTCAATAGCTGGAGGGCGCTTGTGGAAATATTTAATGCAGTATGAGTTTCTATTAATTATATCAAAATTTTCCTCCACGAGGTTGCTGATATCAAAAGCAACGGTTACTTTATTGTTCAAGTTATTACAATTAAAGTGTATTTCATCATCATCAGCCGGGAAACGTCCACAGCTGGACATAGGCCTCCTCCATGGTATGCCACACTGACCGGTCCCGAGCCACTTGCACCAGGACGCGGTTATATACATTTATTCATTGCTAGCTTCATTATAGTAGAAATCATGCGCGCTATGAAGTGTGTTTAGTTATTTTTAAAACTTTCTTACATTGCGTCGCAGTGGCTAAATGACACGTTCCGCGAATGTATGAATCCTGGCCTGGTCTTGTACACTTATAATTTTAAATGACCATTCTCAAACAAAATAGATTTTTGTATATTTTGGTTTAGTTTATTTGTACAAAAACATATAAAACACACGAAACAGGAAAGACTTAACGTTGAAAACAAAGATGGCGTCAATGAAATGTCATTTGACGCTGTCAATTAGTACAAAATTAATGATTTTGTACAATTAAAATAATTGCAAAAATGAAGTTATTTTTCTATACTCTTATACTTATATTTGGATTACAAGTGCAGACCGAACTTAAAATAGCTCTTTTGTATATTTTATTTTGTTTCTTGCGACTCTATTCCATAATTTTGTATAGTTTCTTTGACACCTAAAGCAACGTTAATCATGAACTTTTGTACCATAAATGGCCATACCAAACGAACACTCCACAAGAAAGAAGTATGAGTATTCGCTGATTCGTGATACCACCGTCCGTTTACTTTCAGTAACAGTATG
Organism: Carcina quercana; assembly: GCA_910589575.2. Classification (NCBI taxonomy): domain Eukaryota; kingdom Metazoa; phylum Arthropoda; class Insecta; order Lepidoptera; family Depressariidae; genus Carcina; species Carcina quercana. The sequence goes on from OU342439.1 coordinate 5,966,496, forward strand.
TTAAATATCATTTCATACGTTTATAAGTCTATTGCGGGTTGATTTTACACATATTCGGGGCGAGCTAACTTCGCGAGTGTGATGCAGTTAAACGGATTAAATTCGGCCGCAGCCGGATTGTTCGCAAAATGGACACCCTGTATACGATTCGAACGTACCCTTATATATGCATAACCAAAAAAGGTTTTAGGTAAAATAATTTCATTACTTAAGAGAAATAATAATGAAATACAGTTACAAAATTATTATATTACAATAGACGGTTCAATTTTGTATAAGATTGAAGTGAATGGAATTGAAAATTGCAATCCTTATCAATTCCAAATTAATATTAACCTAAAATATAAATAAAATAAAAAAGTACCCCACCCCACCTTTGAGTTTTGTATAACTTTTCTCTCATAATGCATATTAAGTTTATAATAATCTCTTCGTGACGAGTCATTATCCGTTACATAAGTCCACTGTTGGTCATCCACCTCCCCCATAGATCACCACGTCGCGTCAGACTTACAACATATTTAAAAGATGAAAATGATTACTTTAAATATATCATTTCCTATCCTTTGGATATAGACGTAGACTTACAATTGGCTTTTTTAAGATATGAAATTCCGTAGCACGTAATTTTCATGTACCTTGTAAGGTTCAGCCAGTGTTTGCAACGTAAACGCTTGAAAATAGGCCTTTCGTTCAACGTGGTTACAAAATATCGTCTGTTCTCTACTTTTAAAAAAAAACAATAATAATATGCATTTACTCAACAGACAGAAACCTCTCAGAATAAATTATCTGAACGATGCACGATGGTAGAAACCGTATCACGTACCACTGTATTCGTTGTGTACTCGTAGTTTAGAAGAACTAGGCTGAAACTAACAGACAGAAGAAGTGACTTTGTTTTGTATTAATTATGTAACATATTAACGTGTGTCTGAGTTTTTAGTATAAATCATCATCAGCTAGGATACGTCCACTTCTGGACACAGGCCTCGTCCATTGTACGCCACATTGACCGGCCCCGAGCCACTCTCATCCAGCAACCCTCCGCAGCTTTAACTAGGTCATCGGTAGACGTTTCCCGGTACGTGGTCGCCACTCGAGGTCTCTTAATCTCCACTGGTTATAGCTTCTTCGAGTGATATGGCCTGCTCACTTCAGCTCACTGACTCGTCGAGCTATGTCGGTGACCTTTGTTCGTCTATGGATTTTCTCATTCCGCATTTTATCATGTATAGAAATTCCGAGCATGCCATTATTATAAATGTAATTTCTAAAATAAATTTCATAGTCATTCGTGCAATAAAATTACGAGTATATAGGTATAATATACGAAGTGACACCTACTTTTTTATCTTTTAAACCAGCGGAAGTGGAATCGGCAGTCGCTAGAATCAACGATGATTTGAATCAAATAGTTAATTGGGCAAATAATAATTCTCTCCTCTTGAACCCAGATAAGTCTCAATTCATGATACTTGGAACACATAATCAAATTCACAAAGTTGCATTAAAAAAACCAAAAATTTTTATAATGGGCAAACCTATCGAGCCTACAAGTGAATTACGTAACCTTGGACTAATTATGGACTCTAGATTGCGTTTTGAGGCCTACATACTGGAAGTGGTAAGAAATTGTTTTTACCGCCTAAAAATATTATATAAGATACGGAGTTATTTGAGTACAGAAATTCGTATAAATCTAGTCAATACTCTTATCCTTTCTAAATTTAACTATGCGGACACCGTTTATGGTCCTAGACTTCTTTCTAAGACTAGAAATTTAATTCAGAGAGTTCAGAATGCGTGTGTAAGATTCTGTTTTAATGTGCAACCGAGGAGTCACGTCACACCCTTCATAAATAATGTTGATATGCTAAAAATGGCTTCTAGGCGCTACATCCATATTGCCACTCTGTTGTTTGGCGTTATAAAAACCCGTAAACCAGTGTACTTATTTGATAAGCTTACCTGGTCTAATAGGCAGCGTCTAGCGCTTCTGAAAGTTCCGAAGCATAGATCTGCTGCATTTAAAGGTAGTTTTAAATACACGGCCAGTAAGATATGGAACAACATCCCTCCCCCTCTACGGGAATTGCAGTCTGTTTCCAACTTTAAACGGAAAATAAAAGTGTATGTTTTAGATTTGCAAAAGCAAGGCGTTACTGATCATTTTATATAGCTACCTGTTTTAGATGATCGTTAAGTTCACATAGTTTTGTTGTTATATTTTGTTTATACAAAAAATTTATGAGGTCGATTGGAGCTAGTGTTTATATTGTTATGTATGTACGAGGTTTTAAGACTAATTACGTGATAGGTGCCAGCTGAAAATCAGCGCTGTGGCCTCCTGCCGCAGCAACATGCTGAGCTGGTCACCTTTTTAAAACTTATAAATTTTGTTTAATATGTTTCTATTTAATTTTAAGTTGTTCTTTTTTATTTATTTTTTATTGAGTGTGTGTAATAGTTTTAGGCAATTAGGTTTAACCAAAATTTGTAATTTTTAAATAAATCTTTTTCTATTCTATTCTATTCTATTCTATACTTCCTTCCCCATTCTACGAATATAATTAAACCGCTACACATTTTCTTCCAAAACTTCCTTATGAAGTGTACCCCGCTGACATTTTCTTTGATGGAAAAAGGCGTAGCTAAAGGTAGGCAACACCTTTTCTCTTCAACAAGTATGAAGTAACTACATTTCCTCAACGTGATTTATTATTATTCTCACGAAATAAATTACCGCCCTTGCGGGAAAGCAATAAAAGTTTAAGAAAATAATTCTCACGTAAATTTAAGGAGGTACTGGGAAATTTCAGCTATAAAAGTGGGAGAGCGGGCAAATCCCACATTAACCAAATTGCAGAAAACAAACATGGTCTAATAATTACGGGCTGTACACGAAAAGGCCTGTTCCCTAGAATTATGCGGCCTCCCCGTAACTTTTTCAATCCAAACTTCGACAATTAAATTTACTCCGAGTCTCAACATAACATTTCAATAAGCGGATCGGTTAATTTCGCTCGAGTTTGTCTTTCCATCTTCATTTTCCTTGTTAACTTGCGGCCGGGGAGCAAGGAATGGTGTCAATGAACCATGGGTACAGACAGTCGACATACGCACGACGGAGGCTGAAAGTTATTCGAGAACACCATGCATGATATGAGCCGCCATGATACTGACTTATTTTTATTGCGTGTTATGGAAATATGTTTTAGGTGTATTTATGCTGTCCACTGCTGAAGATAGGCTGGAGAGAGACGGCCTGATAAGTCAAGTCATGCTGTGTCGTCATGTCGAGTACTGCATAGTGAATCAATAGAACTTGAAGAACAATAATGAACACAATAATGTATTATTATTATTGGTGGAAAGTATTTCAAACTTTTATTGATACTCATACATTCTCATCATACGAGTGTATGTGAGTGCTTACAGAAACTTTAATATTTTTCAAATATTATTAAAAAGTTTTTTGTTTGTTTAGATTTTATTGATAATAGTTATGATACCTAAACATAAAGGATTGTTTTCTTAACTGGAAATATTTCTTAATAAATTATGTAACGTATTAAGAAAACGTTTTAAAGATTTGTACACCAGCAATTATTACATAGCTGCTATTCTTTATCCTGTGGCATTAATTTGATCTCCTCATAAATATTAACCGTTCTGATTTGCGACGCAAAATCTTTTTTCCCTCTATCGATGTAACAAAAGATTGGAGTGGAAAGCGGCATGCAGAGAAGGCTTTTCAAAGAGCCTACCATATATCATTAATCTTTACATTACAAATTCATTCAGTAAGAACTCACTCACTTGGATTAAGCAGAATTATAAATGAAGTGTCACGGGTGCTCTCACAAAAAGTGTGAAAGGAGGAAAACCTCGGTTTAGCGGGCGAGGGGTGCGGCCGTTTTTAACTCGAAGAAAATAGGGCTGCGTTAAGGGTATTAATCTGGATAATTCTCAACTTTAATGTGACTACGAGAAGGGCAATGTCTTTGAAAGTCTCGCGTAAGCCGTAGAATTTTCAGTTTTGTTAAATTTCTGGTTCGGTTGCTCTTAGCAGCAGAATTGGTGATGTAAGGTTCAGTAAGTTACTTTTTATATTTTCATAGTACAGAATCTCGTTTGTTAATAATCTTACCTCAACTTTTTATAGTTGGAAGTCAATTGTTAGAGTACGTTACTTCAAAGGTTAACACAAATATTAACGGACATCGATGAATCTATAGCTTCACTTTCGGAAATAAGTCGTGTATTGAACAAAGTGATAAAGAAACTCTTCAGCAATTGAGTAACGATGATATCGAGAAACGAACGAGAATACGCTTGTCCAGTGAAAAACCATCCACTCTGGTTTTGTGGATTGTTGTTGACAACACAATTCAACAGAAAACTTCACTGTAAATGTGCAGTGAGCCACTGGAGAACTTCAAGAATTTGATGAATGATGATCTCGAAACTTTGTCGGATTGTGAGAAGCTGGTATAAAATCAACGTAACGTCACTGAAAATAATGACAAACCCTCACGTCTGAGTCGTTAGTGAATTGTACTTAAATCAACAATGATGATCAGCAACCGTTGGTTGATAAATTAATGGTCCTTGTTTTAATTAGTAATCTACGAAGCATCAACGACCTCTGTACGACCATCCATACTTATAAATGCGAAAGTGAGTGTCTTAGATTGTCCTTCCTTTACGTAGTAATGGAGAGTCAGAATGACTTGATTTCTTACATAGATATAGTTGAAGGACCGGTGAAGGACATAAGCTACTATCCTGAGAGATCATTTCTGAAGTGCACGCGGATGAAGTCACAGACAAAAGCTTTGTTCATAAATTGGACTTATCAATGTTTAGTATTGGATGGAAATCTGCCATAATGGGATTTCTTCTCACTAATAAAAATGAAATGAACCGATTGAAGAGAGTGAAGACAATGCTAATGAAGGGGTTTACGTTTCCTACTCTACGAAATTTCAGTTTTTACAATTATTTTCTATGTTGCTTGTTTCAATACAATGAAGGGTTTGTAGATCTGAAGAAGCCATATGCGTGTAAGATAAAAATATGTCATGAAGTATGATGGATATAGAGCTACATCTGGATAGAGCATTCGATGCTTTAGTTTTGAAAATGTAAATTAATTTAAAAATAAAAGCTTTTAAAAATAAAATTTAGATAAATTTTCATAGCTTGTTATTTAACTTTAAATGTATTTTTAACTACAATGACTTTCATAATATAAATTGTGAGGGTAAGATCGTATCGTTAAATCCAAAACATTTCTTACTTCATTATAGACGGGGGCTGCCAAAAACAAAATCCAGGACGTAATAAGATTATCTTTAACCAAACATTTCTCTAGCAGACTCTAAACAAGAAGGTACATAATGTAGTCTAAGGCTATCTCTTAAAACAACATTGGCCTCCAAGCTGTTTCTTGGGCTAGTCGTTTGTCTACAAAGTAAACAATGCTTTACGTGGGACAATGCCGCTAAGTATTGTTCCATTTTGGCTTTATGACTAATGTGAGTGCGCAAGTAATTAGTTAACCCCGTTGAGACTGAATTTGCTTTACAAAATTGATGATATGGTTGCTTAGTGTTTCTCTTTTTATTTATGAGAAGGTGGTTGCAAGTCTAGAGTACATTATTCAAGATATTAATAACGACTGACAAATGATTATTATATAAAAATGTGCTTATACATTGTGTAGAACGAATCGATTTGAGGACGACGATCGCGAACTGTTTCTACTTAAGGATTTAGTAAATTTAATTGATGACGAGTGTCTACTGCTCTCTTAAGTGGACGTTCCGCGGTTGATGATGAATAAGTGATCCATGTATCATATATTAAGTATGTAAGTTATACGTTTATTTTCAGCCAAAAAGAATTACACAAACTATTAGGGAAGTTTATGTCCAGCAGTGGGCTCATTGACTTGACGATAGTGATGATGACAACAGTTCAAAATAATGAACTGTTGTATTAAACAAAGCCAGTTTGAATCGCTATACGACAAATTGAGAGCCCTTTCTCAACTAAGACGTCAATTTACAATCTGCCATCTGTATTGAAAAGAGGTTGAAAGCAAAGGGGCGAACCATGGCGTGTTCAGTTCAAGCAGTCTTTTGTCGATGTCACGAACGCCAGGACAACGTCGCCGACACTCAGATTTTGTATGTAGATAAATGAGTGGGTATTAAATCGATTCCTGAAGACGGCAGATGGTCCGAGTTAATAGAAAACGTTCGTTACGTTGTGAGAGAAAGTTTTTTTGGGTGAAATCATTGCCACTTTAGCGGATATTAGAAAACTTACTTTTAAAACTCTAGATAGGTATACGGAAGAATATTTCAGTCCATTATTAGGAAGAGTCAAAGAAACAATTTTTTTCATCAATTTATTTTTAGTGGTACTCTAAATCGTCAAATCTATATATTTTATTAAAAGGTTCTAGATTAGGTTAAATTCAATTGTATCCCCTTAGGAGCGGAATTTCGAAAAACTCTGTCTTACTCGTACAGCTACTTTACACCATCAAGGGTATCAATGTTCCAAATTTAAATTATCTAGCTCTAGCCGTTAGGTTAGGTTGTCGGTTCGTTTACGTTAAAATCATACCTTCAGACTACTTCATAACTATTTGTGATGCACGTTTATAAAGAAGCGTGTTCTCCAATTTTATGAGCACATTTTTCACGTATTTTTCGATCACATTTGTATTAAACCGTTTGATACGCCACAAAGAAATAGAATGACGCAGGAAGATAGCAAAGCTGAAATAACAGGATAATTTCAATTGGGTACCGGTTAACGAGACAGGACGAATGGGAAATAAAAGAGTTGAGAGCTGTCTGGACTATGCAACGGGCCTTTGATTCATTACAGTTTTCGATTAGCTTGAAAACGCTGCGTTTCAAAAAAAAGTTGGCTCTGTACGTTTTGTAGAGTTGATGAACTAACGAGAGCGGCGTGGCGTGGACCGGGCTTTCATAAATGTATATGCAAAAAGATCGAATTGTGTGCGTGTGTGTTTGACTGGGTATTGATGTTTTGGTGGATTTGTTGTTGTTGTTGTAAAAGCATACTACGAGTATACTGTTAAAAAACTTATGTAAGATAAATGTGTTTGCAGTTTGTGTTTTAGATTATATTATGTATTGTCAACTTTTCTTTAAACATTTTGTACCATGTTCTCTTCAAATTATATATTAGTCCTTTACGTAAAAATGTTTCTAATGTACTATTATTTCTTACTTACATACCTATATTAAAATAATTGATATGAATGTTTAAAATTTGACAGATGATTATTTTATAAAAATTGACTTATACATTTTGCTATGTCCTAACAGAGTTTATATATGTAGATTATGTTACTTTTAATAGGTGAGCATAGAGAAGCACTATTGTCACGGCATCAACTTCTGAGAAAAACCGGACAAGTGCGAGTCAGACTCGAGCACCGAGGGTTCCGTACAGCATATGAGTAATTAACATAAAGAAAATCTTTAATATAATAGGTAAGCTAACATGCACTCAACATTACTCTACCAAAACTGTAAGTCCCATTGAAAAACCAATATCTTCTTGCCAAATTTCAGGATTTTTAGTCGACGTGAAGTGCCTTATAGGTTTTTGATTTCTTGCATTATCTACACAAATTGTGACCTAGAAGTTTGATTTATTCACAGATCCAGGAGATGTCAGACTTGAGTATTAATTTCAACTTCATACCTCGACGCCTTCTTGAGAAAAATGGTCTTGAATGACAGGTGGACAACAAAGTGATTCTATTATAAGGGTTCCTTTTTTCTTTTTGAGGTAATGAACCCTAAAAGTCGATGAAATTGACGAAACAATTGAGGTAATGAATTAACACAAGAAAACTTAAGTAGTATTTCGATAAGAAAATACATGTTGTTGGGCAATTTCATCCGATTACTATGTGTAATAAAGGCTATTTTTAATTGAAATAAATTTCAGAGGCAATTTCGAGATATTTTTATAAATCGAGCGTTAAATAGTTCATGTTTTGCGGTCAAAAGTTATATCAGGAATAATATATTCTGTATGACGTGAAGCCTAATCCTAAAACAAGTTTTTAGCAAACATGTTTGACCCTAGTAATCCCCTTAGACTGACTAGACAATGTTTAAGGGATGGATTACTATCTTCACTCACTCTACGTTTGAGCTGATCTTTTAGGTGCCGCCTATTTTATAGTTCTTGAGATTTGAGTTAATCTAAAGTCAGAATTTTCAATTATATTATTTTTTTATGAGTTAACTAAATTGTGAGCATGATCTGAATCAAAACGACGTAGAATTGTTTTAGGAACATATTTGAACATATAATGTGGGAATGTGTGATGAGACTTGAAACAAAATATATATTTTTGACCATGGTATGACCAGGTAGGAGGTTGTCAGTTCGGTACTTCTTGGATATGTGCACTGAATGGCGCGACTTTTTTGAACATAGAACACATTGCCATGACGTTCGGTTAAATTAATGAGCCGAAGTCGAACTTCATTACCAGGTATTTATTATATTACACAGGTACTGCAGGTCCAGAAATATAACCTAGTCTTGTAGGCCCAAGGTCAAACGAACCTTTGTAAGCATTATTTTCATTTGTACATAAGTTGTGAAAGCCATCGATGCCATGTCCTATTATGTTGGCATGCCTGAGAAAGACGCGTTCAAGTAGAACTAGCATAGTCGTAGTGAGTCGAGTCCCATCTTCCTTCGAGACGAGTGCATAAGCCGCTGACAACTGGGTCCCCCTTCCAATTTGCGTTCCAATAAATGGAAACGCTTGAATCGCATAAATGAAAGCGGTGGAACAAATTGATTTCTCACTTCAGTACAACCGCGTGTTTTATAAACTAAATTCACCTTTTTTAAAGCCTGTCTAGTACATATGAAGTAGTACTTTTTGCTAATTGGAAAAAGATACATTTCCAAATGATGTCAGATACGATACAGCTCTTTTAATTTTAAGATTTGTCGTGTATAAGAAACTAAAATACATATTTAGAACGAACGTTATTTTTTTAAATAGAAACGAATTTTATTAAGTCTCGAAAATTAAAACCAAGGTACTCAAAAATGACAGAGAAACAGTTAAGAATTTTTCAAAATTATATAACCTCTTGAACTTTTCATACGTCTGGCAATGGCACTATAGCTAGGTCATTTACGATTTGTTTACGATATACTAATAGTAATATCTGTATACTACAGCTATAACTGCCTAAACGCAGCTGTGTACCCCAATTTCTCAATTTTGAGTCGACCACTACGGTAAGTTGGATTAAAAATATTCACTACGATGTTTTCAATGTACGATTTTTTCACTGTAATAAAACTGACATTTTGTAAGACGATCTCATTGCAATGATAATACTTCTAACACGTTGTTGTATTCCTTGCTGTGGATACGAAAATATCTAAATATATTGACTAATCTAGTGACGTCTAGTAGCTATTTTAAAACACTACCCACATTCTTTCAAGTACTCCTCCCAAGTGCTTCACATCGAAATTCCAGCAATAAATCAAAGAAAGTTTCTAAAGGGAACTGCCACGAGCAAATACTTGAAAATTTTCGAAGAATAATGTAAAAGTAAGGGTCCCTTTGTCCCGTACGTGATCGTCTGGCGGGCATCACGCACGAGCCGACGCGTGGCCAACGAAGCGGTGACAAATGCCTAATTGAATTTTCAGCCGCGATATTGTGGTGCTGTCAAAAAGATTTATACAACGCGGCGTTGCGTCGGTGGCCAGCCATATTGGGAATGCGCAGGATGCGTAATTATTACGCACGGATAATGCGTTATTAACTTGTTACGTAGAATTCGAAATTAGGCGAGGATTTGTAGCTGATTTATAGCGATAAACAACGTTAAGCTGATGTTTGTCGAAAATGACAAAATTTAAAACTTTATTGAATTTAATTTTCAGAAATCATCTTCATCATCCGGGAAACGACAACAGCTGGACATGGGACTCCTTCATGGTATGCCAAGCCACAATGACTGGTACCGGGCCACTTACATCCAGCAACTCCCCGCGACCGTAACTAGATCGTCGGTCCATCTAGTAGGGGGACTGCCGGGTACACGTTTCTCGGTACGTGGTCTTTCATAATGAGAAAAAAAAAGCTTTAGATTATAAAATATTATAAGATGTATATACTCTTTTTATGATCATTGTTGTGATTGTTTTTTATTTAAGTTCAAGTAATCTTGTTTTTTATATAGGTTGTACACCACATCTTTATAAACAGTTTAATACTAACAAAATCGACTAGCCTGAACAAGCAACAAAGCAAAATTAGAGCCCTAAATATTCCAAAGAGCATGCGCGGTTATGCTGGAATTTCAATTGCAGATAACTAAATTTTTTATGATCCAATGAAAAGCCATCAAAAATAGCTAATCAAGTTATAAATCGTTATTATCAGATTTATAGTTAGACCTGCTAAGGCATAAACCCCAAAACGACTCCTAAACAAGCATTTTTGACCTGAATATCGTAATTGTTTTTCAAGTGATCACTGTAACAGTAACAAACTTGTGTTTCTTAATAAAGCCGAGGGTCTTCCTGAAGCAGGAAAGGGTCCTTCAATTAATTGAAAGAGATCGAACGGTCGAGAGGTCCGTGTCGAGAGCCAGAACAAACTACTGATACCATTTGATACCACTTTAGGCTACGTGTGCTTTTAAATAAAGGTTAGAATTGGCTTGGAGTTACTTGATTCTTAGAGCAATTGGAGGAGAGTTGCTATTGTGTCAGGGTTAATTCTAAATAGAGGTAGTTGCATGTATCGAAAGCATTTAAATTATTTAGGGTGTCACTATGATCTTTTTCGTTTGAAATAGATGCCATTTATTGCCATGTGTTCTCGCCTTTAGAATAGAACACAACGAGTGGCCCATGGGATTCATAAAGAGGTGAACAGGAGAAAAATATTCAGTAGATAGATGGCAAGCAGCATTTTTATATGTCATTACATAAATCTTACTGCAATCATTAATACGTTTGCTAACCGTGATCATGGTAAACTCGCTCATCGAAAATACGAAGTGGGTATCTATGAAAGGCTCATGATCTATACCTAGGAGCATTTAATCCTAGTCTTCTGTAGAAGATTAACAATACATTTTTTAAAGAAATATTTTCTAAAAAATATGACAGTATTATTGGATGCCTATCTTAATATCTCTAGTGTTTTAACTTCACAGCCTCACTGGAACTCGTTTATGACGAGATGGCGGGTATAAAACTGGCCATATATTTAACAGCCGGGCTTATTGCGCTGTTGAATTTTATCGACAAAAATCTTTGATAAGTGTCATTTTCTCGGATTCTCGTGATTCTTTTGATATTGTTTGTACTACGAGTTCATACGAGTGTTGTGTGGTATTATATAAAAGAATGAATCGTTAAATACATAAGGATTTGAAGCGTTTTTTTAAAAATAGTTTGTAAAAAAGTGACACAATATTAATTCAGATCACATGGCCCACCATTAATTCAAGATGATATTTATGATTGAAGTGACTTTTTCGGAAATTGATTTTCATTTAATTCCCTGAACGTGGTTAGAAGGTTCTGAAGTAACCTTATAAAACGTGTCAGTAAATCAAAGTAATTTCCTTTGAAACTGTAAACCTTTTAATGTGAACACAGTATAAATAAGTGTGGTGTACATATATTCGGTTCCGTTGTAGTGTGGTTCCGTTATTTTTATCGAAATTCTTACGTCTGGGGATTTTACGATAATATTGAATTTAAAAAAAATGCTGGCTTTAAAATAAAATTAAAGGCAAAATCTCTTGGTGACTTTGACGGTATCATTAAATAAAATGGCGGGCATTGATTGTTACTACAAATAGTAGCAATAAAATTATAATAATAGAATATGATAGTATATGAAAGTTATATATAACTATATATATATATATATATATATATATATATATATATATATATATATATATATATATATATATATAATTTTGTCCGCGTGTACTTCAGGATTTATTTTACTTGTTCGATTGGCATAGAAAGCATCTCTCTCCTTTTCCAGCATAAGGTACAAAATAGTGTTTATTCTGTTACGTGTCTAATAGTTTAAAGAAACAAAATAAATTTCAATATCTGACGTAGTACATTCAAATAGTCTTCACACTAATATTATAAACGCGAAAGTTTGTATATAGGAATTTACATTTTCTATGGTCGGTTGGCAACGTGTTTTTGTTATGCCCAAATTGCCCATGTAATACCACTAATATTATAAGTGTGATTTTGTACAATTTACTCAATATGGCTTTATAAATTATAGCCTATATGTTATTCTGATGTATAAGCTATATTATTGTAAAGTTTCATTCAAATCCATTCAGTAGTTTTTCCGTGAAAGCGTCACAAACATACAAACATCTAAACATCCAAACTTTCACACTTATTAGTAGGAAGTAGGATTAGGCATATTATTGTTTATACTAGCTTAATAGTCACCTTGAGTGTGTGTACTACGACATGACATCATCATCAACTACGTCGTGACGTCATGTCAGCACTACGTCGTGACGTCATGTCAGCACTACGTCGTGACGTCATGTCAGTACTACGCCGTAGTCATCCCTGAGCTTTGAGAGTGCGGGGAAGGACGTCATTCCTAGTTGAACTCTCAATAAGATCCCACGCGCCGAAAATAATACAGAGCTATCCCACTTCTGAATTGTATTTAGCTAGTAATGTTTTACCTCATGTCAAGATTTACGAGAGGTTTAAAACACAAGTTATTTTAATTCGGAACATGAATACTGAAATTCTATCGATTTAATAACAATACGGACAATAATTCCTTTAACCAATAGCACGAAGAAGCAAGACGCCATCTCAGGTCGATTATTCTCCAGTGCCTTTAGGGAGCTTCCATAAACTTAGCACTTCGTTCTGTCGTGTCAGCGGCAGCGCCAGCCTTTTAAATAGCACCAAGAAAAACAACTGTAATTGCGGTTGGAGGGTGAAATCAGAATTTGTGGAAGGAAAACCAAGTTAATCGAAATTCACGTAGTTGAGTGTAATTTAAGGATTTTATTCGAGAGGCCTCGTTAAAATAAAAATAAGAATAAAAAAGATTCCTTGCTAGGATCAACACTTTTCCTAATTTAGCGCGTCAAAATTAGTCCACACGAACCGAAGCACATGCAGATGTCAGACTTATTTTGCATGGATTTCAGAAATTGATTCACGAGAACGCTTTATCGAAACAAAAGTAACTACGAGTAGAACATATTCTGTGTTTAAAATTTCATCTAAGCCCATTTATTCATACGTATTCCAAACTTTCATACCTAACATTGGATTAGCATTGGATGTAAAATTTCGGATATTTGAACTAATGAATACATTAAACAAACAAAAAATATCCATAGGAGCTGCATTTAGATGTTCTTACACAAAAACTCCTTAGTCTGTCTACCTTGGCAATCTCGATGTCACGCAAAAGTCGTCATTTTTAAAAATTACGAATTTGCTTGATGAATGATGCTGTTGGTTCTGCGACCCTTACAGCTTCAATATGGCGGGCGCGAAAGGTGCTCAACTGCTCAGACGGTTAAATTGCAACTAGACTGATTCCGCTTAGGCTCGACTTCGGCTTAGGACTGTTGCTTTGCGGGGAGAGGAGCCTCAAACGGGAAGACCAGGGTGGAAGTAGATAAGTTCTCTGCCATAAATCAGTCAGACTATATACTTGATCATGCAAAATAGGCGCATCTGACGTCAAATTACGGAAACCTGCCTGAAATACGAGTACTTGAAGTAACTCTTTTTGGTCACAACGATTAATAAGAGTTCATCAAGACTCGCGTTACACATTTTCTCTTAAAATTACCAAATAAATAATCAAACATATCTATGAAAGCAGTTTTTATTGATAGTCAGCTGCTACGACCCTGGTACAGCATGTGTACGGTTTATGAAAGCCCCCTCCGTCAAGAGCTAGTCGTAAACTTTACGAGCCCAGCGACACAAGAGCGGGTCAAACCGCCCCGGCTTCTGTACCAAACGGGAATTCAGTTTATAACACTATTCTGAAAGGAGATAAGCTGACTCGTAGGTACTGACTCTCTAGGGATCAACGCTACATTATTTTTGTGGTAACTAAATCACAGTCCTATCGCATGAGGTGTCCCTACTCTACATGTGACTAGCATATGTTACATTACTAGTATATTTACTCGACGAAAATTAGAGAACGAGAGCAGGACGAACATGTACTTCTCTCATAAAATCTCTTTTCGAACTGGGCATTCATGAAGGTATGAGTCATAATTACCACTCCACGTTTGACAGGCGAATTGACAAATGGAAAATGATTTTGCTGATGTATTAAATTAGTAATTTACAAAGTCCGGGTCGGGGATCCATACATTCGCAAAACGTTTATTTTAGATACTTCGTGAAATTCGGTAATTTTTGATTAACCACACGATTAAAGTAAATATATCATGTTTTCGAAATCTTATGATAACAATAAAGTTATGAATTATTTATTAATTCCTCAGTTAAATTTGAAATATGTAAGGGTTAGTGCAAAGACATTTAACATTAATAGTAATAGACCGGACAGAGCAAACAAAAATTTTGATCCTAAACTTATTACCAGTTGGTAATAAGTTACTCAATCTAGTGTCACATCACGTCACGCGGCCGTACAAGACATTTGACATACCGTTGACTTTTGAGATCAAAATGTTTATATGAAACGTTTCCCAATGCCCGCTCTATAACCGATTACTATATTTAAATCTCTCTGGGTTAGTGTCAGATTTTACTACTTTGACATAGAATGCATGACTATTACGATAACAAATGTTTTTGAAACACAGAATAGTACAAACGAAATATACTGATGATAACCGGTACATATATTCGTAAGTTAATAACAGTGTCAGCGGTGTCATTATAATTCTCAAAGTATTATTGTATACACAAAAAAGTTCCAGAAGATGGATTTCTTCAGAGCAAAGATACTACACCAACATAGTATAAAGCACAAAATAGCTTTGTAATTTGTAATACAACTCAAATATTAATAATGAAAAATATCCGCCGTACAATTTATACTCTGTACATTTTCAGTAAGTTGATCTTATCGTGTTGCTCCTTCGCAAAACAAACTTACCGTTGCTTTGGATTGAATTACTGGCATAAATAGAATCCAGCTCTTAGGGTCCATTTAAAAACTACTTTGATCTTTACGAGCATCAACTCTAACGTTACGGTACAAATTGGTTTTTCCCGGGGACATTAAGCAAATAACCGGGATTCCGCTCACGCAATCTGCCCCTAATGGTGCGTTAAGATGTGACTTAAACAACTCGATGACTTGTTACAATTTTCCTCGGCGTTGCCCTGGCTTGACAAGCTGTGGGACGAACATTTATCTTAAGAAATATGCGAATTTTAACTCATGAAAGCTGAATTCAAGTTAATATGTCATCTGTTATCTAAGTTAAGAAGTTACTAATATCTGAAACATTTCAAAAATTTGCATGGCTTGAAGTTACCGTGTAGATTTTATTACTAAATCATTTAAAATGCAATGAATTTGTTAAACTTGACAGTAATTTTGTTACAAATGTTTATCTACTCGATCTACGCTTTCGGAAAGGCGTTGCAGAGAATCTTGTACTTCTACAAGTAGAAGTACGAGTATGCTTAATCTCAATACTAAGCGAAATAGCTATGAGTATCCAATCTGAAAGTTTGTTTGTTTGTCCCTCCTCTACATCGTGACGGGCAGTCATAATGACTTGAATTTTTGTATAGCGATAGTTGAATGCTTGGAAAAGGATATAGACCGTTGTTTATTACGATCTAACAAGTATTTCCCGTGGGATAATGTCTAAAGTCCACGCCGATAAGTTACAGACAAAAAAGTCTTTACTAGGTCAGTCAAATTAAGAACCGAAACAAGTGTAAAGCCAATTGATCAAAACTATGTGACCGCATGGTTAATTGTTTATGTTAGAAAACCGACATTAAATTGACTATAAATAAAAAATTCTTGTCACTCAGTATTATACTGATAAAGGGCATAGAATATACACATACATATCGTACGTACGTACGTATATACACATCCTTCTTTGGCATGTACTTTTATTCTAAAGGGTTTCTGCTCACCGTACATCACGTTGACTTAAAGCCTTAATTCAATTGCCCTTCACAGGGAATTAGTGAACGTGCCTTCCAATTTTTCTTAGAACTTAAAAGGTATAAACTTGAGTCAGGCTTTGAATTACGACTTTCTAAAGTTAGCCTTCGAGAAAAACCAATTTGTTCAGACTGCAAGGTTTTAAGGTGAAATTGAAACAGGACTATATGGATGAGCAGATTTATTAAGAGGGTATGCTGTTGTCAAAGCGCCCATACAAACGTAGTCCAGTCATATTTTGAGTATTAAGCTATGAAAATCTATGAAATTTTCAAGACACAATCTAGAAACAAATATCTGTGTCGGTGGTGAGTCATATTTTCGTTTAAATATATACTTCCAGAGTTACAGGGCGTCAAAGTATTGTATTTTTCGGTTATAAAAAGCCCCAACTTTGAACCTGATTTACAAGAGTATGAATCAATTTAGAACAATTTGGAAAAACCACCGACACCTGAAATTTCATTAGTATACTGTATTAAAAAAATGGTTACATAATATACTGTATCCTTCAAATGATCCCTGGACTACGAAACATCCAAATAACGGGTGGATAACTTCGCGTAATGTATGCTGTTTCACCGTACGCCTTCGGGTAGGATAGGGCTCGGAGAGGGACAGCTACAAAACAATTTAACCTTGAACGTGGCCACGTGGTCTTACCAACATAGCCTCTTAAGATGATCTAAGTATGTCTGTTCTTAGGAAGAAATATACTGGTAAGTAGACTGACTATGATGAATTGAAACGATGTGTCATATGTAACATATTGAAATTTATTTAATAGCAGCAGCTGTCTGTAAGAGTGAAAGGAAAAATCTTTTTATTCAAAGTATTTTTTGTACGTTTCATGCTAATGCTACTCCTCTCTTTTTACCCGATGGTAAGTAACGTCGAGACATATGCTGGAAACGTTTCGCCTAATTAATCGCGTAATTTAATGAGGCACTAGGCATAACTATGATATACAATGTGATAGATTGTTATAGAACATAAATATCTACTTCGATGTTTAGGCAACATCGTGGAAGATTGACAGAGAGAGATAAAAAATCCCGGAATACTAAACAATACATGTATATAATTATAAAAGGCAGGATTTGATTGCACAATTTACGTATCGCCATTCAGCATGCAAATCCTGGGTAACCATCTCATAAGAAACAGAGCAAACTATACCAATACATTACAGAAACAGAAAAATATTTATTTAACTAAGACACACACAACACAATACAAAAATACAATTGACACATAAATCGCGTACAATTAAAAATAATACATTATTAATGTACATATGCATTGTGTTGTAATGTGGCGTCAAAAAGGACTAATCTCAGGTATAGCAGTAGCCATAGCGCTGGTTTTCATTAGAATGTGATTTGATTGTTTATTACCTTTCAGTACCAGAATGACACAACCAATCGCTGTATTAGTATTTATATGCACGTAGCCAATGACACGAAAAAAGAAAGAGTCTGTTTTTAGGGTTCCGTACGCAAAGTGTAAAAACTGGACCCAATTACTAACATCTACTAGTATCTCATGAACCGTGGTAGTTAGACAGTTGAAATTTTCACAGATGATATATTTCTGTTACCTTTATAACAATAAATACTAAAAAATAAAATAAATATTTAAGGAGGCTACCATACAACAAACGTGTTTTATTGCTCGTTTTTGCTCCATATTGATAACGGCAACAGGTAGACGCTTGATATCATCATCAACAGCCTATATACGTCCCCACTGGAGGGGCTCAGGCCTACTCTTATTCAGAGAGTGTATATCGGGCCCAATGCGGATTGGTATAATCACAGAATATGTTATAATTAAAAGTAAATAATTCAAATCAATCAAATATTTAAGGAGGGCTCCTATACAACAACCATCATTTTTTGTAGTTTTTATAGATAATGGTGCGCGAGTCCGATTGGCAATAATATTTCGCAATGTCATACGATTGACATCATCATAAACAGCCTATATATAATATATGTCCCCACTGCACGGTCTCAGGCCTACTCTCCTACAATCTACATATCTTTTGCAATTCCAAGTAATTTTGTGAAGCTCTATCCAATAAGCTTAGATAAATTAGAAACCACGACCCCTTTGATGATATTGAGATAAGAAAGAACTTTCCACGGGGCTAAGTAAAGGGTGAACCATTAGTAGCCCATACGTTTTTTAAGATATTGATTCTGATACTATCCATATGAGAGTAAGTAATATGGTTCAATGTCGCTGATAGGATTTGTCAGTATGAGCTGAGAGCCCAGACACGAATTATCACGGAACAAAATATTAACAGCCGTTTGGAGTAAAAATGAAAGTCTACCATTATGTACTCGTACATACTCGTATTAGATGATGAATGAGAGTTCTGAATTGGACAAGTATGTGTGTATGAGTATGTACAAAATACACGGGCCAATAACGCTATGTCTCAATTAGCCGGAGGAGACAGGCCGGGGCCCTCTTTAGCGTACTCCGAGAGGTAATTGGGAGGGCGTGAGACCCCACGGGAGTTTTTAATCCGACCCCTGAACTTCTGGAGTCACATTAATGAGGAAATAACACCGAATTACCGAGGCCTATTTCGTTTACAAAGTTAGATTGAATAAAAGGTTGTACGCGTATATTAGCTAACGAAGTTTATGATTTAATTTTATGCTGTTTGTTTGTTTCATACAATTTAAGGTGTTTGAGTTTTTTGAAGGGCATTTTTATCATTTCTTTTTAGAATGAGTTTTATGAGCGAGTAGGAGAAGGGAAACTCCTTTAATATGACATTACTGACAGTAAGATATGACCTTATTATAATAAAATGGCAGAAATATATGGGGGTCAAAACCTTCAATTTGCTGTTAGTGACTGAATATGTATTAATAAACTAGCTTTTTCTCCGTCTGCGTGGATTTTAAAAATTATCCCACGGGAACGAATTGTTATAGCGGGATTAATCCTTTCTGACCCTTCCACGATCTCTACAAATAGTTAAGTTATTCTGATTATCTGTCACGATAGGTATAAAACAAGGATAGAGAAACGAACTCATATTCGCATTTATAATTTTAGTCTGGATAATAATCGACCTTATTGGACGCTATATGATAAACAATCTTTAAATCTTATAAACATTTGGCAGCCACATTTTAGATAATTTTTCACATTTAAGCTTGAAGCTCAGAGAAATGCTTGCAGAGATTAAATGTTATTACTTTTACTTCATTGCCCAAAAGTAAAAGAAGTTTTGAATATTGGTATGAATTACCCTTTTAAAAGGGCCCGGGCTAATAAAGTAGAACCTTTTAAATTAGACACTTGTGTACGAGAAAAAACTCTGATGTACAAAAAGCAACCTTTCAACCCAAATGAAGATCAAAATCCGGTCCTAAAACAATAAACTTCAAATAAGAGCATCGAACAAAGCCAATTTCTGGTGTATCGCGCTCACGGTCTAATTTACAGCGTATATTAAAACCGCGGAGTGCTTCACACGTGTCCTGCCATAAATTGCGCCGGCTCTCGGTATGGTTTGCACCGAAATTGGGTTTAATTTGAAATGTTTCAAGAGTGGATATGGTAAAACTAGCGGCGTGTGTGCCGTGAAAACTAGGTGCAAAATATGTTACAAAATAAAATGTAAGCGAAATAGCCAACTACCAGTGCCATTGATTATTTTATTGTGTAACAGTTTGCAGTAGAAACATGTGTTCTATAATTGTCGGTAATTCGTGTGTGTGTCCTTAATTAATAGAAAAGGAAGAGCTTTAATAATTGTTTGTCTTATTACTAAACTCACTCTTTAATATCTAAAGCGATTATGCTTTTTACTTCTGAGTGCCTTGAGGGCACAACAAATAGTGATGGAATTTGGTACGCACACAGCCTATGCTATGGAAAATTACATAATATGCCACTTTTAAATAAGGTAAACTACACCCATGGATAATTTCTAAATTCCACGCAGACAAAATTGCGATATAAAGCTAATATTATAAAATTGTGTTATTTTGCCTCTTTACTTATTCTGCTAAAGACAGATAATTGCGACTTTCAAGTTTTCAGTGTGGCCGAGACGGGTGATGTGCATTCTTCTCTTGCATTGACATCTTAATGCAGCGATTTGTTAGTGCACAGGCGAATCTATAGTTGAATGTTAAATCGATGGTGTGGAGGCATGTGGAGATATGCGGAGAGGTGTACAGCCAAGCGAAGTCAAGCGAAACGTTGAATCTGAGTCGTAAATACAGTAAGAATATTATTGACTTGTGGCAAGAATTAATACCTCCGTAATAAAAACTATTTAACCCAAAAGTAATCAGCTAAAACTGACCTACAAGATACTTAATAGATTTGCATCAGGAATGTGGTGCGGCTGATCTTTCTTCAATCGTACTTGATTGTTCGATAAAGATGACTTTACTGATTCCTAATCAGAATCTTTCAGGTCGGATGGTTTCACACTGTTTTTGTGATTTTCAACCAACTTCAGAAAAGGGGGAGACTCTCAATTTGACTGTATTTTTATTGTATGTATGTTACGCGACAACTCCGTCGATTGGGTACTTGACACCTACTTAGTTTGGAGTTGAATTGTATTTTATACCATAGTGGGCATTAAAAAAAAGCCCTCAAAATAAAATAAAAATACGTAGTAATTGTAAATTTTGAAAAAACTCAATGTCTCAATAATTGCGAAATAGTTCCTCGAATAGTAAAATGCTGATTAGATTTAGTTTTCTCATTGCGTCATTCTCATTTCAGTAATGTGACGTCACAAAACACGCCCAAACTACATGGAACGTTTTAGCACCTCGTGACTAGAATTACTTTTCGTCGGGTTGTGCTAAAAAAACTGATCAAAAAAATGATAGAGCTTTTTATACGGACTATCGGATGAGACAAAAATATTTTCTTAGTCAAATACCCAATTGTTTGATAGAAAAGATTTTGATGATTCTTTTTTGTTATTTATCGAAATTGCTTCGGTGCTTTTTGAAAAAATCAACAAAGCCGAATATGTACCCAGATAATTTTAACTTTTCAGGAGTTAACATTTCAGGGCTAACTTTTAGGGCAATTGAAACCAGTTTTTAGGTCAGTTGAAACCAGTTTTTAGGTCTTTTAGAACGCGTTAATTATTCACTTTAGCCATGAAATCACTGAATTTTAATATATTTTTAACTGACTACAAAAAGGAGAAGGTTTTCAATTCTTGTGGGCGGATTGCGATGATTATTTTTATTTTTACAAATATCATCCCATTTTAATTATAAAAAATGTTTATTACCTTTTGGGGGTTTAACCCTTTGTATTAAATTTCACCTATCTTAATAATATTAGTAAATATTCCGCTCATAAGGCAGTTTTGTAGGCAAATGAAGTCTATTCATTCCATTCACCTTCATTGAATTGTTTATATTTTGTAATTATGTATTACTTTATAATTTGATATTAATTTTAACTGTACCCGTTTCTGAGAATATAAAGAGAACATGTATTTACAGATGGACAGACGGATGGGAAGACCTATAAGTGATTCTATAGTCATTCCAGAAACTTTAAAACCTAACTCTTCACATAGGCTCAATAAAGCCGAGGCGGACATATATTTATACCTACAAGAACCTGCAGGTTAAATCCCGGATGCGATTTACGCTCGTCTCACTTGATTTAATTTTGGTAATTAGATCAGTCCTCCCTGGATTTAGCCTTTAATTCGCAGCTCTTAATTATTTTAACATGGCCTTTTACGTTTTATCCTCGTCACGTGAAATTAAGGTCATAGAGAGGGAGAGATACGTTCTTTACTTATTTTGTTAAATTAACGTAATTACGAGTATTTTCACTACATTGACAGTATATCGGACACTCATGCTTACACAGTTCATTTGTGTGGCTATAATAGTTTTACAATTTAATTTACTGAGCTTATTAAATGAAATATAGTCATAGGTACCGCACTATTTTTTTAAAAAAAATTGCCCGCATGTCTCTCACACTCATTTATCTTAAAATATTTGTAAAATAAAAAGCTACAACAGTATACAGCAGAAATTTTCAACTATTAGCCATTTAAAAGTATTCACATATGTACTTCGTCACTAAAGCACACGGAAATGTCAGACTAGTCCGCAAAATTCTGGCGGCGACTTTAAGTTCAGCTGCTGTTTCCAAAAAATATAATAATTTAAACAGCAAAATAACATTTCAATATCAAGGGCGAATCGCTATTGGAGTGATTTGTCAGCAAACCTCAATAAAATTTTAAAAAATCTAGCTCTACATGTCCAGCGGTGGATGGAAATCAGAACTCTCTGTGCCCTAGCGACACGTACAGCTCTGAGCCATGGCAGCCGCATTGCTGCACCGAAATAATTACTTATAATGTTAATTTTTTATAGTGTAAAAAATAAAATTCATTTCTTTTCAAATCACGGCATGAAATGTTCCAGACATTGAGAGACACTGACATGAGTAACATGATATGAAAATGTTCTCGCGGTATGTGAAGGAGAAAAAGTTGCAAACTGACGAATTTTTTAATATCGCTAATATAGAGGTACTAAATTATTCGTCCGCTACTAAATGCACCGACGATCTAGTAACGGTCGCGGGTATTCACTGGATGCAGGTGGCTCAGGACCGGTCAATGTGGCATACCATGGAAGAGGCCTGTCTAGCAGTGGAAGTTTTCCAGCTGATGATGATGAGGTATGTTAGGGTGATTGTAACCTTACGTCGTGGTAGGTTGGTATACATTCAAAAAGTATCCCGTTTACCTCCATCAACAAAATCCCACGTACATACATTAGCATTTGATAACCAAAAAGCTCAAAGTAACACTATGCATAAACGAGTAGTACGTGGTCGGCACAGGTGACCCATATCGCTGTAAGCCAAATGAAGCTGTGTTTGCAACTACAAAAGGTTTATTTTCTCACGTTGGGGGGTAGCGTCAACTCTTATTAAGTCCGCCTCGTAAGCTTCTTATCAGGCAGTGTATGGTGAAGATAAAGCGGGCCACCGATGGCTCCCTCTAGTTGCATCACAGAAAACTAAATTGCACAATAGAAATGTCATCGCCAATGGTGGCGGTTCTACTCCAGCAAATTCTTCGAATTGATAATGCCTTTGGAATGTTGGTCTCATTTTATGTCTTGCCTTTACTTGTAATGCGGTTTACATTTGTATGTATTTATAAACCATGTTTTACACGTAAATTATGATTGATCTATGATGATGATTAATTTTGTTAAATTAATAAGTGAAAATAATCAAACTAACAAAATGAAGTTTTGTGTGGTTTAGGCTATTGCTGTAATATATTTTATAATGTTCTCTTATCAGGGCTGCAATTCACTATGGATAATCATCCGTACAACCTCACGGCTCGCAGATGTCTTTGCTGACGATATCTACAGTTTCCTAGGTAACAAGGATTAATCATCATCATCATCAACAGCCTATATATGTCCCCACTGGAGGGGCTCAGGCCTACTCTCCTACAGAGAGTGTATGGGCCATAGTCCACCACGCGGGCCCAGTGCGGATCGGCGGACTTCACATGCCTGTTCAAGACATGCAGGTTTCCTCACGATGTTTTCCTTCACCGTTAAGCAATCGGATAATGTACTTGAATTGAAAAACAACTCATAGGTACACGGCTGGATTCGAACCGAACAAGGATTAATATCAGCTTGTAATAGGTTACGCACTAGAATTAGAATAATGTAACTTGTAAATATAATATTAAAGTGTTGTAATTGTTAGCTGATCCAATAAATAAAATTAAAAATTAAAAAAATATCGTCAGTAAATAAATCCATGAGCCGTAAGGTTGTAAGAATGTTTGTGCTTAGTGAATTTCAGCCCTGATAAATATGATATAATAAAGTATATGACAGCAATGACCTAAATAAATGTGGATTTTTCTTTACCCATGGTAGGTTGGCATTGAATACTTTTTCTGTATGAGTTTTGTGCTTAACAAACAATTGTAACAATGCAAATTTAAGATGCCATAGTAGCTCAGTTGGGTAGAGCGGTCCTTGAACCACCGAGGTCTGAGTTAAATCCTGGCTCGTACCAATGAGTTCCAGTTTGTTATTTATGTATGAATGATAAAAATCATTACCATTGGCTTTTCGGTGATGGAAAACATCGCGAGGAAACCTGCACACTACTGAGAAGAAATTCAAAGGTGTGTGTTAAATGTACCAATCCGCACTGGTAGGCTATACACTATCTGTAGCCATATTTGTTGATAATGATGAAATTTAAGATCGAATATACATTTCTATGAGCATGTAACAGACTTCTATGTTAGTAAAGATAAAGCGGACCACCGATGGCCCCTGTCTAGCAGCGGCATGCATTTGGTACAGTCGGGTACAGATGCAATTTATGTTTTCTTTTTAGTACGTTTCATTTTATCTTTTGCATACTTTTCTTTGTAAGTTTTAACTCTGAAACATATGGTGCTAGTTTGTTAAAAGGCAAGAAATGCAAGTAGTATGTTATGTTAATGTTTTTAACGCACCTGGTGGGTATTTATTGTACCTCACCGTACCTTAAGTTTAATGTACAAGTTTGTACATTTTGTTAAGATATTTACTGTATTTGGTTATTTATTATACTCGAAGAGATCTTGCATATATTTACTTATCAATCTTCCCATATTTTATTATAGACATACCGATAAATATGACATTATAAAAATATTATACGGAAAGTACATTTTTAGATTTAAACCATCTTTGTTAAGAGATCACATTCACTTGATTTGTGTAGTTTTTATTTAACTGTATTGTAAGCTATTTTATAATATACCTTTATAGTTATCAGCCTTATAGTTATCAGCTTTATAGTTATCAGCTAGCGACCAATGTAAGGTAAAAATATATTATGATTAAAAATTACTCATCATATTATGCAGTTAAAATCTATCAGAAATGAGCAGTCATGCGACACCTGTCAGATGTGAAACGTCGAAATTATTTTGTTAAAATATATGCATGAAGGCACAAAGGATGGTTTATTTATTAAAAGAATATGATGTAATCATAAACCTCTGGCAACATCAAAAACTGAGTTTTTAAATAATCATACATACCTTGTCTCTTTTCATTAACACATTTATATGACTATCCATCTTGCTCTTAAAATCATTAAAGTTATTAATTTGGTACTAAAGTAAACATTCATGTTGAATTGTAATAAGTTCCACTCTCCCATTCAAAGTGTACTAAGTGCGTCACTATGCCAACCAGACGGTGTTTGGCATCAAAAACTACCAAAGCATTTGTTTCATTTTCCAGACACTATCTCAAGTATGATTTTTAAACAATGAAAAATAAAAATGCTTCCGAACTGTACTATGCTTCCAATCACTTTTCCCACAAACAGTACCTGTCCAGCTACTGTCGCTAGGGTGAAAGACCTGCGGCTTTAGTGCATGAAATTTGACAGCCCCCCCGTTTCAGTCAACCCCCTTCCCACTTCCAATATAATAAACGTGGCTTTTATCAGACTCACCTTGCCATGCAAATTAATAGAGGTAATCGCGGCGTGTTTTAAATGAGCAAAAATTGCTCTGAACATTCAATTACACTGCCCAGTTGTTAAGGTCCAAAATATGTTGCGTGCTTACTAGAGCTACTTTGTAGGAAATTCGAGGTTCATTTGCAGGCTTTATGTTAACTTCAGCTGCGAAAACATACAAAGTTTGAACTAGTTGAAGGTAATTTGACGTCACGTAAACCTTTTTTCCATTATGATCGTTATATTTAATGGGCTATATTTATTTGTTTATAACGAACAGTTTTAACTCTCCATAATAATTGGGGCTACTAGTAGACACGATTAATTTCAACATGTAATCAATGCCTGAAAAAAATCAGTAGATTCTATATAATTATTTATAATTATTAAAAGTCCCTTTGTTAAGGTACTAAGTCATTAATTAGTATTACTGCTTGCTAATAATATAATCATTATGGACATTATGGGTTTGTTGATATTTTTACAATAATTTTTTTCCCATCGAATATAACATTTTCTGTCAGATTTTGTTCATCTGTGTTTGCTTAAATAAGTACTATAAGAAGAAAAAACTAGTTCCTATTGACTGATAGATGGCGCGGATTCTATATCGACGTGATATATTAACTAACTAAGAATTATACTGGCAACTGTCACCGTTGTCCCTTTTTCATCTAGTGAAGTTTGTTTGCGTCACAGCGTCATCTATTGTCAAAATATGAAAGCTTGATTGATACCATAACGTCAGGAAAATCCTGTCCCTGCCGGTGATTCACCGCAATTCCGATTGGTTTCCCAATATTTATGTATTTTATACGAAAAATATCTTAAAACGTAATGTTGTCGCGTTCTATGTTGTGCTGTTATATTACTTTCAGCAATACCCCGAATAAGAAGACATTTCACATGTAAATAATTACAAACTATACAGTATGAGTTTTAGAATTATTATTTTTACACTCAAAGGACGCATTAAGTAATCTAAATTGTAAATAACGTACTCTTTCAACATATTTTAGATAAATAATTGATAAACTATGATATGCCAATCAAATATAGATGAACATTTCATTTTAGTGTTGCGACAATCAAGGCACTGTTCCTCTATCCCCCTAGTATAATAACTTTGAAAGTGACCCTGTCATACATTAGATTCAAATTAACATAGTCAAATCCGTTTACAGCTGTGAAACCCAGAAGAAAATAAACTCTATCGCATTAAAAACCGTGCATCGTTTTCCGCGGTTTTTGTAGTTGACAAACGTGTTCCACTTTTTGCTGGATATTTTCATCCGTTTATCCGCGTTTTGCATTTTAAAACTCCCTGCGTTGTGAGAGCAGGTGAAAATTGCAAGGAATTTATTTTATAACATTCTTGGTGCTACATGCCAGGACCGTAGTGACGTAGATTGAAAGGGGTGTAAACTTGGTACTCTCATAATCGAGCATGATTCGATATACTGCGAAAAATTTCCTATAAAAAACACGAGTAAATACATGATGATAATTTAGGACTTTGGCCAAGATACTTTGCTTGCGTAAATATATCGACTTGAAGTTACTTCGAAAAATTAGTCAACTGGGAAACTAAATAAGTTATCCAAATAACGCATTTAATACAAATACCAAAATTTATCACTTTTTTGCCGTTTTAATTAATTGAGTTTAATTTGTGCTTTTAATAATTACATTATCAAGTATTAGCTCCGTCCACTGCCGTTTACTTTTTATTTTTCTTATTAAAATGGCAAAATAAGTTGCCTATTCGAGTCTTAAATACAGACCTGATCATAATGAAGTTTGGTACGCACGTTGTCAATGGCATGAAATTGAACATACGATAAACTTTTTATCCAAATAACGGGTTTGTGTTAGGGTAAACTGAATCGCAAACGTAATCGCAGTCGAAAAGTTTCTTTAAACGAATTCTTTGAAAAAATAATGAATATTGTCACTAGTTAGTCACTAAATTATCAGTCGCGATAAGGGATATTATCCTTGAGGTCCTCTCAATATGGTGGTGCTGTAGGCCCATCTTTTGTCTGTAAGCCTCGCTCGCTATCCTCAAGGATAAAAGAAAGAGAGGAAGGCCCTCTATATGCTGGGAGGACGAAATTAAAAAAGCCGCTGGTCCAAAGTGGTGGCAAATAGCACAGGACAGAGAGAAGTGGACACCATTGGAGGAGGCCTTTACCCAACCTGGGGACCTTGCTAATAATTAAACATAGTGTAATAGAAAAAATTGTGAATTAAGAAGCAATGTAATGTAGCAGGATCAAATAAAATGATTTCTATTTTATTTATTTTTAAAGGACATTATCATAGAAGCTCGAAATTCATCATCCACTGCTGAACATATAGCCCTCCCGCACGTCAAGCCACAGTCACCAGTCCAGCGCCAGTTACATCCAGCGACGCCCTCTGCGGCCTTTACCAGGTCATCGGTCCATCTAGTAGTGGGACGGCCCGGTACACGTTTCCCAGTGTGGGGTTGAGAAATTTTACTCTCTATTGGTGGTTCTTAGAGCATGTGGCCTGCCCATTGCCATTTTGGTTCCGTATGTCATCATCAATGACTAGAAATTATTGGTTCAAAATGGTTACACATGTGTTTTTCTAATGTATGTGGTTTTTGTAACATATTTCGGTAGTTTGGGAATTTGATATTATCAAGCGTAGCACCCATATTTATTCTTAACTTATTCCGACCCTGCACCTTTGTAGGAAATCCATTTATGTTTCAAAGACTTAAAAAAACATTATTGGGAGTTTATTAATATTCATTGGGTAATAAGGGCGCTTAAACAGGTTTAGTTGATGTCAGCTTAAAGACACGAATGTTGTAATCGTTTAAAAAATCCGATCTCCCTCGGAGGGAGGTGATCGAATTACTGAGCTTTCAAGTATAATATTATAAAACGGTACTACAGGTTTCCAAGGCAATATTCAAAGGAAGAAAAGGTAAATAATGACTCTGAAATCAGAAAGCTTGTGAGAAGCATCAGAATGGCACAAGAAGGGTTCCGTACGAAAACACCGAAAAACAAACCACACGTTTGTTGCATGGTTGTGATTTTATGATTTTTTTAAAGAGGCCATTTTACTTACAATGAAATGACTATCTAGACGGTTCGAAAGATACAGCCCTGTGACAGACGGACAACGGAGGCTTAGTAATAGGGTACCGTTTTTAGGGTCCCAAAGTGTGCCAGCCTTTTGGGTACGGTACCCTAAAACCTATCATCACTTACATATAACAAATCAAGTATTGAATTAACTTATGTATACGAAAAATTTCACAATTTTTCCAGGCAACTTTTAAAAAGAAGAAAAGGTTTAGAAATACAGAAGATAAATATGTAACATGGACAGACGGACGTGAAAGAAACAAAATAATTTATAAAAACAATGAAAATGATACTAAGAAAATATTTTTTGAAAATTTATATGTCTAAACCATTTAAGCATAGAGCCTTGCAATACCATCACCGATCGGATAACATGTGGTGATTCTATGATATATCTAGGCACATGTACAAGAACAAGAAGAGCACGCAGCTAAAGTAATAATGCGGAGAAACTTCGTGAAAATAGTTGTTGAAACCATTTATTTTCAACACATTACAGAATGGCAAATTGTTTCATTTAGTACAAATGATATTATACTAGCTTCTTCCCTAGACTTCGTCTAGGTGGACTTTAGGATTTATCAAATGGGAACTACTCTTGTTCAATCGGCATAACAGTACCCTGCGTCCTTTTCCAGCCTCCCTCCCTACTAACTATCCCTCTAGCAAAAATAAAGTCATTCAGAGTTTTTTAAAGTCATAAATGTATGAGACAATAAATATTTTAAGTGAATTTAATTTTACTATTCGGAGCGGATACACATTCAAAAAATCAAAGATCATAAAATAGATTCTGCCGTTCTTGAGTTATAAATGATGTGACTAACCCGACTTCGTATTATTATATTCCAAGTATTCAAATTATTTCGCTTGCGTGTAATTCTGACCTTCATTAAGTTTATGTCCAGCTGCTATAATAAATTTATTTAATTTATGCCCTCTTGCATTTAGTGACAAGACAACAACATTTGATTTGTATACGTTTCCAGTTAGTTTCCGTCGCTTCGAATACGGTGCCTAACTTATAATAACTAAACCCAATGCAACAACCACCTCATTCATACATTTTCAGTAGAGTTAAATTTTTTTCTATACATAATAATACGTGAAGCAAAAACTTTGTTACCCCTTTTTACTAAAATTGCGCAGGCGAAAAGGAGTGCAGAATGATACATATTTTTTAAAGTATGCATAAAAATTTAAATTAATTATGGTTTAATTTCAACCACTGGGTGAGCACTAGTATTCTTTATTAGACCATTGTTTTTTAAACAAAAGGTCGCCACCTCTATAATGTTCGGCGGTTGTCTTTATGTAAGTATCACACTGTACCATAATAAAATGAAGTTGAAAAACGTATCAAATAAACGTCAAATAGAATGTCAAAAAGTAACAGAATTCCGTTTGGCATTATTAAAATGCTCGAAATGCCCGCGATGCCAGAAACGACAGATTCAAATGTTTATTTTTGAATGTCTGGAAAATAAACACGGAAATTAGAATTGTCGTCTCTATTCCGCCGAGATGTCAATTTTCACAGCGCAGTCACAATACTGTCCAATCCTTTGTGAAAGTATCATTGACACCCTGATTTTGGTGGTAGACACCATCTAGTATAAAAGAGAACACTCATATTGGTATACATCTTTGAATGAATGAATTTTGTGTCATTTTAAGATGACTCTTATATCAATTTAATAAAGCATTTGATTATTTTTCTAGTTATTATTTATGAGATATAACCACCTACATACGTAAGTAAATATAAAATTTGGCATTTGCCCCTTATCGGACACAATTAGTACAAGGCAAGAATTATTACTTAATTTTTTATTTATTTCTACATTTCGAACAATTTTCAACTGTACCTAGAAAACCACTTAACCATCATCATACCAGGTATTATTAACTCACTTTTGCTGTAGCGGATATTTATTTGTCGTATTCAAAATGTCTTATATACGAGTATTATGTATTTTTGATATATATTAATACTGTTTAATTTATAAATATATTTTTTATTATTTGAATTACAAATTGAACCGCTATCGGCTCAAATGTCACCTGATTTTGAGTTACTCGTACCTTCCCTTCTTCGCCTTCACATACCGATTCTATTCTACCTAGAACTGTCCGGACCGCAACTGGCTTGCTCGGGGCGTTATTGTATGACGATCGAAACATTTTGTATTGCATTCTAGCCTTCCGGATTCAATTCTACGGAGATCAGAACAGAATCGGTAGGTGTTGGATAGGGCTTAGTGGTGATGTGGGCCAATAGAAAAGGTTTTATCTACGAAGATCGTTAGCCACATCGCCACTTAGCATCATATAAGTACGCCGACCGCGCGCACCAAAAGCTCCTTGGAAAGGAATCGTTTAGAGATTATTGCACTGCTGAAACGATGTGTTTAAAATGTCTTTGTTATTGCGTATCATTGTTTGTATCTCTCATTCTTGGATTCCTCAAACGAGATACTTTTTGACCCAATGATCCTACTAATCGTAATATCTTGGAGTGTGTATACTAAATTGTACTGCTAATCTTTTACTACAAAAAGTTATATATTTTTTAAGGCTGACCTTTTTATTTTCCAAGTGGTTTTAAGGGTAAATATAGTTCAGTTTATAATGTAATCTGTCTTTCCAGCTAATTTATATTGAATAATATAATCTATTATTTTGTATAAAAATTTGTTTATAAAAATCCTTTTACTTTTTCACCATCTAAAAATAAAATATTCTGATAAAATACAAATCCAAATAAAACGGATACATAATACTTGTTATTTTTCAATTTCAAAACACCATTTCATCGATAAGTATGCCGCTGACTGATACTTCAAGTTAAGAATGACTTGAGATTTCTCAGTGAACAAGTTTCTATCATCACGTCACTTACCATTAATTCTTATTCTTTCGTGTAAAGGTGATCAGCAACCCAATTGGTCTTTTCAAATTCTACCTACGAATACAAACAATTAATTGAATTGAATGCCAAGTGCAAGCAAGTATTAAAAAAGAAAAGAATTTTTTTTTAGATTCATCGGGTGTAAACTTTATTTGTGTCAGAGTGAACAACTCTCAGCTAAACAAAAAAGTTGGAGAAAAGTTTTAAAGGGAAACATTCGGAATCAGTACAAAAGGAGAGTTCATAAAAAGCCGCAACTTCATTTCGTGTACTGTAATCATCTCCAGTTCCCAATTCGTGGAACTTTTTTCATCTTTGTTCACATCTGTTTCGGCTGTTTGTTCGACGGTTTTTGATTTCTCTTATGCTTAAAATTTTATAGACTGGTATTACTTGAGGTCTATTTACGGCCCTTCGATCGAACTTCAATAAAGTCCAATTCCGATTTAAAAAAAGATAGCTCTACGGATAAGAGGGCCTCGTTAATAGTCTTGCCGTGCCACCAGATTTAAACTCTATGTGACTGTTTCCACAGGGCGATATCATCGCGGCGATACGAGTGGCTCTGAACAAAGATTACGTCACGGACTAGTCGCGTCCTTGATCCCGTCGCATACTCGTACAACACAGTTGCGGACACACGGCGATCCGTTGCTACTTGTAGTCTCATCGTTGTATCGTGTAAATTACGAGACCATAGTTGGACGGACTTGTTGCGATATTCTCGTCCGTTGACTGCACCAAAAATTACGTCATGAAATTATGAAATCGCAGAGTCCTCTGTGACTTGCTACCTATTAAGTGAATTAAGGATACAGTTTTCATAGCATTTATCAAAAACAATAATTTTATGCATGTTTAGTGTGTTTTTGTTTCCGTTTGACCACAATCTCATTAGGAATTAATAATGACGTGTTAATTTTAGTTACAATGTATTTACATTGTTTGACCTTGTTTACCTAAACAGCGTCGCATTCTATGTAGATTGAAGTTCCCACATTTAATTTATTTGTACCGAGGTGAACGGAGCTGTTGTAAAAGTTTAATACCGAGATGTAAGACTAGCCACAGTGTAGGCCGTATCAGTTGTGGGTGAGCATTTGGAATACCAATGAAATGTATGAAGTTTATGGCCTGTACTGACAATTGACATTGTTGAAAGCTTACGCGGTTTAAAATGGATGTGACATCAAATTGATTAGTCAATTATATGGAGTACTAGCTTCCGCCCGCGACTTTGTCCGCGTGTACTTCAGGATTTATTCTACTTGTTCGCTAGGCATAGAAGGCATCTATCTCCATTTCCAACATAAGGTACAAAATAGTGTTTATTCTGTTACGTAGGCTAATAGTTTAAAGAAACAAAAGAAATTTCAATATCTGACGTAGTACATTCAAATAGTCTTCACACTAATATTATAAACGCGAAAGTTTGTATATACGAATTACATATTCTATGGTCGGTTGC
Source organism: Carcina quercana (assembly GCA_910589575.2). Taxonomy (NCBI): domain Eukaryota; kingdom Metazoa; phylum Arthropoda; class Insecta; order Lepidoptera; family Depressariidae; genus Carcina; species Carcina quercana. The sequence continues at coordinate 5,999,822 of OU342439.1, forward strand.
TAGGCAACGCGTTTTTGTTATGCCAAAATTGCCCATGTAATCCCACTAATATTAATATAAGTGTGATTTTGTACAATTTACACAATATGTCTTTATAAATTATAGCCTACATGTTATTCTGATGTATAAGCTATATTATTGTAAAGTTTCATTCAAATCCATTCAGTAGTTTTTCCGTGAAAGCGTCACAAACATCCAAACATCTAAACATCCAAACATCCAAACATCTAAACATCCAAACTTTCACACTTATAATATTACTAGGATACATTGACGCTGAAGGTAGACACATAAAGCTATACTCGTCGCTATTATAAACATTATTTCAAGAGAGACATCCGATGCTAAGGTTATCCCCTCTATGTGTGCACCTGCTTATGGGAGTGCAGAAACATGGCCGACAGTGTTGAACGACTATGGAACTACTGTTTCTTTTTGAATGTCCATGCGGAAATATTTATGATTAATAAGTGCTTAACTAATGGTTCCACTGATTCATCGAGTCTGTGACAACAGTTTAACGTATTCCCGTCCCAAATACTGTCGGTGATTGGTCGAACAGGGCTGCAAGTGTCCCTGTACGTGAGTTGGGAGTGAATGCGGTGGAAACAGGCCACAGGTACGCAGCACCGAACAAACTGCGACTGTCTTAAGTTTTACGTTCGGTTTTTAAACCGGCAACGTGATTACTGCTTGATACGAAGTTGCTCCTGGTTCTTTTAGGTTTTCTTCTTTTTATTTTAGTACCTAGAGTTCACCGGTGATGTCTGTGAGTTTTAGGATGTCCATATCTTCGCATGGGTGTTGAAGTTATGAACTAAGGGAGAGTAGAAAGGCAACGGGGTCCGTCTGTGTACCATTAAAAATAACGTGCCTAAAATGATGGTGATAATAATAATAATCATCAAGTTCGTTCGTCGTGTTGAGAGTGGGAATTAAAAAAACATGATTCCTGGGGATATTTGAATATGTAAGTATCTAGATCAAATTACTAAGTCTGCCGCCAAACAGCGTAGTTGATAGCACTGCTATGCTCCGGTATGAAAGCTAGTAGTCCAGCACCTCATTAGATTGAGGCTTCTGTGTGAGATGACCTCGATCTGTCACTTACCATCAGGTAAGGTGAACACCAAGTTTAAGATAACATAACTTACTTCATACAAATATCTACTTCGTAAAAAAGCGGCTAAATGCATCTCAGACTCGAGCACTCGGGTTCCGTACAGAATATGAATAATAAACATATTGAAAATCATAAATAAAAAGTAAGATAACAACCACCGAACAAAGTTCTAACGAAAAGGTGTGATTGAAGAACAAATTTGACTTTGCAGTTGAAAAAATGAGATCCCATACATCCGTCCATATCACGATCAATTCTTACTTGCAAATGTAAGTTCAATTTTTAATGTGGCATAGTGATAAAAATTCCGGTCTTCAGTTTTATTGCTATACTTTGTCAAATTTCAGGATTCTAGGTCAACGGAAAGTACACTATACCCATTGGTTTTGATTCGCCTGCATCGCAAAGGAAATTGTCTAGAAATGCGGCTTAAACAGACGCATTTTTTATATTTGATTTTTTCACAGCTCTAAGGAATGGCAGATTTGAGAACCCGATATTAATTTCAACTTGATACTTTCACACGTCTCTAAGTACTAAGAGAGACAGACAGACGGACAACAAAGTGATCCAATAAGGGTTACTTTTTTTGCTACGGAACCGTAAAAAGAAGATTGTGTGTGTTTTAGAATCGAACCACCCCAAGTAATCCCATGATAAGCGTCGTAAAATGTGACGTGGTACAATTCCACGAAACAGGCACTATCCAGAATCTACATAGCCATCACCTATTTTACTGCGATCATCAACCCGCCTATCTGCACAAACGGTTTTTTTTGCCGCCGATTTTCAGTTTCAAACTTCGCACATGTAAAGTTTCTGCGTAACTAATCTACTAGACCTACTATTCTGTCACGTTTTACGTTTCTAACGCTGTATTGTATATAACAAAATGTAGCTATAATGAAAACTGGACCGTTGCTTGTGGAGTTTCCGAGCAGATTGATTTATTGGAAGCCCCCGGGCCTTCGTCGCATTCCTGCCCTGTTAATGGAAAGGGCAACGGGGTGTCTCCTTTTAAATTTTTTTTTCGTTTCGTACGATGACTCCGCTTAATGGCATAAAAAAGTTTAAAGAATTTCAAGGTTTTCTCGTCGTACGTCAGAGTTGCGATGCAGGGAAATGGGAATTTTGAAACGTTTCGGAAGTGTTTTTAAAATCGTTTACCGCGTCACGGTGTGAAAAAACTTACAAACAAATTCTAGATTATTTTTTAAGGGAAACGTAATAGAGAAAACATTATTTTACTAGTTAGGTTTAATGATGTTTGGTTTACTTACAAATAAAGTTGGCTATAATTTTTAAAATTCAGATTTATCAATAATTTTGGGGTTCGCATTTCCGATAAAATAAGACACACTCTATCTGTCTGTCACAGTTAATTATCTCAGCAACTACGAATGATATCGACTTGAAATTTTGATTTATAAAAACTAAGGCTAACTAACTAAGAACACAAGTATTCTTTCCCTATCTAAATTTTTTTCTGTGTGTAGAGTATGTTATGCTTTCGAGTGTCAACGTAAATGTATGTACGGATTTAGAAAGGTGTTTAATTTGTACGTAAATATACTAATGTTGCAATAAACCAAGTATAATAATCCTTGTGATTTACATCAAAATAGACAGAATTACAATTGTTCATGATTCTGTTGTTTCTCCAGTATGACAGTATTTCTCTAATGACATTACATCTAAAATAACTCATTTAACTTTTCATGTTAATTAAAATTCACTCACGTATCTATCTTTGGCGGTACAAACAAAAAACAACGGATATAAAACGGGCCTAAACACTCAAAACCCGAAACAAACACACTTATCAGGGTCGTGAATCGAACCGGGAGTCGGCTTTATTACTCTATGTATGTAAATCCTAGGTTAGGAGTTTGGGACCCATTCATTTTGCTCCCTCGCCATATATATAGCTTCAGTTAACGATTAGTTTGAATTTAGAAGAAGTGTTCACGGCTTCAATTTTATTTTATAATAACAAATACTTGTAAAGCCAGTCCATCTAGCCTACTTTACGTTAATGGTACAAGATGGTAGCTAAGATACCTACTTACGTAGCATGAGACGCATGAAATCGTTGAGCAACGAGATATGACATACGTAAAAATCAACTATCTATAATAGACATATCTCTCACTGCTCTTATGCGCCTCATGCTACGCAGGCAGGTATCTTAGCTACCATCTTGTATACCGCAAACACTATCGGGTGTAGTGATAATTTAACATGAACATTGGTTGTATTGCGTTTCATTGTGAATCGTATTCCTATACTATTAAGCGATCAATTTTGGTATATTGATGAAAATCACCGATCAAGAGGCCAAGAAATCGATCGATAAATAACTAACTAATGACCTATGAACTACCAAAACATTCGTATTTATTATATTTGTATGATATGTTGTTTTGTAATATTTAACTATTTTCTATCAAAGCTGCACTAGCCAGGAAAATATATGGAAAACAGAAAATAGGTCTATAGTCTCTAAAAACCAAAAATGTCGGCAACACGTTCTCAATGTTGACGGTAAAAGAACAGTTTCATTTATATTCTACTTAGACACGACTGTAATGAATAAATGAAAGAATTCCACTAAAGTACCTGGTCTCCTTAAAAAAAGGATTAACTGGCTTTGATTAAAGGGATCCCTGTTAAGCCTATTTTTAATTTAATACAGTCCTCATTTAGATAAGAAATTGATTGAGAGAGAACTGGTATTGCCTGGTATGCTTATTTTCATTTTATTTTCCACAATGGGCTTGCATTTGTTCTTCATCTCATTTCAAAGTGACGATAAGGGCTTAGAATAGAAGTGACGTCGCCCCGACCGATAATCCATAGGTACCTGATTAGATTCCCAGCAGATTTCCAGGGGTTCTTTCTTTACTCAGGTTGGTATAAACCACTTTTTATGCCCGCCTGACCGGCTATTTATAATCTGAAAATTATTTTACCCGAGTTAAAAATGGAGGATATTTTATGTTTGACACGTATGTATGTTTTTATGTGTACAAATAAACGTTTCATTATCTGCATCAGCTGGGAGTCTTCATCTGGTGTATAAACGATAACTTACTACAAATATTCTCTCAAATAATCAAATTTATGTACATGCACGAAATTCCATAGAGCTAACTTCAGAGGGGCTAACATAGCGTGCAAGTACTGTATAAGAGCAATTTTGTCCTATATTTAAAAGAGACACTTTTATTGAAGATTAACCGCGATCTAGTCATGATTAGCCTAGAATACTATTTATTCTTGATTTGTAGATTGCAATGTTATCTTTAGGGAACACGGAAACTGGTAGGTTATTTCACGTTACGTTAGAAAAATGCCACCTGTTGAATCAGAGCTGACAACAAAGAACCGTACAGGAAAAGAACAGTCGTAGAATAGCAATTAATTTCAAGTCACACTTGCACGGACAGATTAAGATATAAAGAGCCACTAAACACTGTCCAAACTTATTAGATAACAAACTGCACCGAAGCTCCCTGCTGTTCCTTGCAAACATAATAAATCTTGCTTACTGTCATTGATGTTTAGCGGATGCGAGGGATGCGCACCACAATGCTACCAGGCTTCCATAAATCATTTAGGAGCACTAGCTTTTTCCCGTATTTGCCTGCTTGGAATACAACTGACTGTGTTAGAAGCGTGAATTTCGTTAATGGAAACACCGTACACTCGACAACGGAGGCGGGACGGCAATAATTTGGTATTTGAATGATTTAAAAAAAATATATAAACTTAAGTTTTTTTGGCAATCGCAATGGCAACCCATCGACTCCCATCGAAATACCAGTCACGCAGTGAGAAAAAACACTCCTAACAAATTTGGTAGGTTTTGTGACGTCATCTGCCTATATTTGCTTTGTGTACATATGTGTTACGGGTTTCTTTAATTTAGGGCAGGGCTTTGTTATAAAATACAACTTTACAGCAATCTATTTTTGTGTCACCTACCAAACTATGGGAATAATTGCAGTCACTTGTTGATAAGAAAACCGATTGTTTTTCCTAAAAGAAAATAAAGTAAATAACGTTTGAACAAGCTCTGTCAGTCTAGAGACTATATCGCCGCTTCGTCGCACGCACATACCGTGTAAAATCAATAAACATTTAATAAATTTATCTCGAAACATATCACCACCATCCACGACATGCATACAACCATTTGAAACGTGCTGTGCAGTGACTGAAGCACAAACGAACCCGTGCAATCAGCCCGAAGAAAACAGTCAATATCTCCGTACTCTCAACTAAAATATACAAATCCCTTTTCCGTTCATATGCCCGCGTTTTCAAGTACGAGTAGTCTTTCGAGCAGGATCCTAAATATCCAACATCCATCTCATATCCTGTTATCATAGTCATCAGACGAGGTAAAGGTTAAGTCGTTGAAGAAGAAAAAAAGAGTATCGATAACAATCGATATAGCTATATGATACCCCAGATTCCCTTAGACAGGTTTAATCACTTCTGTGACCGACATTCCAGGGGCTTATCGAAGATTCATGACTTGCCAGAGTGTCTTGAGTGGTAGGTAACGAATTAAGTTTTGTTATTTTCTCGCCTATTTACAGGACTTTTGATAAGGAATGCCAACGAGTAGTTTTGAATACGCCTTTCGGTAGTATATCGAATTACAGAAAACTTTACATGTAAACAAATAGAAATGCGTGTTTCTAATTCATCTAACGGAGTAGGGTCATATCGATATTTTTTTCTAATTTGTACCTGTGAAAATGAAAACTTACTGAAATTTTATTTGCCGTCTTTAATTTAATGCTTTAATACAAACCATTAGGTCCAAATAATTAAAAATCCGGCCAAGTGATCCTACAAAGGTTCCGCCTTTTCTTTTTGAGGTACGGAACCCTAAAAATCTGCGAGTCAGACTCATACTTGAATGTATTTTTATAAGGAACTGCCAAAATTGATGAAAGCACTTCTAATATCTGCTTAGCTAATATTACCTACTCTCACCTACTATTCCATTCGCCGCTAATCCATTCCAAGCAGTTGACCTACGGGAGATACAATAGGTATAATAGGAGTGGGCATTTTCCAGAGCGCTCCCTTTTACGATAATTGCCAACTGCCTTCTGCATTGAACCATTGAACCTGCGAACGGCGTCTGGGATTTATTGTGTGAGAATTATTTTCGGCGAATGTTCATTAGGGACCGAGGCTGATTCATTTTTGAGATAAGTATGAGTAGGTGTTGGTTTTGTTGCGTCTAATTAGTTGGTTGTAATTGTTGTCGCAGTCAGAATCAGCCCTGAAATAAATAACAGTGTATTGTTTTTTTATCTTCTTTATCCTCCGTCGTTTGGTTCCACATAAACAAGCAAATTAAACTAAAATAATAATAAAAAACACTACGCAATAATTATACGATTACCAAATATAGCTAAGACCCACAGCAGGGAGACTTGATTTCACACACACACGCTTTTTCAAACACGCTTTATCAGTGTCTTACTAAAAAGTTTTTTAATACTAAAATTATCTAGTTTATATTTTGTTATTCACATATAAGAGGATTCCAAAATTAAGCATACTTAGTATTAAAATAGTAATTAAATAGAAAATTTTCGTTACGTTATGTTGGTTACGATAAGCAATGAGTTATCGTAACTGTTTCCATGAGTTTTAGTTTTAGTGGTTAAGGATTTTCATAACTACGAATTTATTTTTATGTAATTAGGTTTAGTTCGCTTGATTGATATTGTTAAAGTGTTTTCGTGCCTTGAGCATAGTTATAATCTATTTATAGCTCTACTTGAGCCAGCCATGGGACATACTCCAATTTAAGGTCACCCGACACCTAACGGCAACTTCTGCATTGAATATATGAGCAGTAACAACAACACTGGGTCATAGTAGATACACCACTACCAATGTAGATTGATAAGCCTCACACAAATATTTGAATTTATTTTTCAGTAGTATGGATATGTATAACAACCCTTTTATATGTATAACAACAAAAGAGATTAAAATATAACAACCAATATATCCATACTAATATTATAAATATGTGTGTTTGTTTATTTACTCTCCCTTTCATGTCATTACGGAGAGTCAGGATGGCTTAGTTATTGGTATAGGGCTGGAAAAGGACATAGGCTTCTATTTATCCCGATCAAATGAGCAGTTTCTGTAGGATAAATTGTGAATTCCACGCAGATGAAGTTGCATACAAAGTCTAATATTGTTGGCGAAGTTGTCCTTTTCAAGCATCACATTAGACATTTAATATAATACAATACGTTAGTTGTTATATTGGTTTACTTTTTTCTCGTTTGACAAGACATATACACAAGTGACAGCGACGTTCTCCTCCCAAGAACTGTCAAACGGACTATGCAGCGGTAATGACATCAATGTGTTTTCGATAGGTCACTACTTTCGAAAAGAAAATCCGTTCGGAAACGCGAGAGCCATAGCAGAAAGAGGTCGTTTAGCAAAGAAGAAAATGCGATTAAATTAAATTTCCGCCAGTAGGAAGTCTCAAAGGGCCGTCCGATAGCCGCAATATCTTAAGCTGCCTCCGTAAACTATACACACGGACGTACCGACAGATCTCAGTCTCACATATATTTCATTTTGAGACTGTTGAGTTTTGTACTAAGGTCAGCTTGTACCATAGATCTCGACAAATAGTGATTTTCATTAATGGAATTTGGCATAGCTACCATGCGTGGTCAGTTTATTTTTACACGCTTTATATAAGGTTAACTTGGATGTAACTATGTATGTAAGTAAATAACTCGCATTGTATGTAAGAATTCAGCAAGTCGAATAATAGCGTCGGTATTATAATATTCGGGCGTCGTTTGACGTTCTGTAAACACACCCTCCCGTAACGCTCTCATACCTCAAGAACAAACTCAGTTTTGCGTTAGACCTGTATATACAAGTGAACCTAATATAAAGCTTGTAAAATGCAGCAGACAGTGAGGATCGTATACCTGTACCCATTTATTAATGGCGATCACCAAACCAATGACAAATGTTATATTGGCAATACCATTTTCTTAGGCGATCTGTTACAGAAGGCTCCTGTTCAGAAGTGGACTTATTCAGTTAATGATGTCGAATCAAATACTTTTTTGGGATGAATTTAATAAACAAGCAAAACCATCTTGTTCGCCTGTGTGTGCCCGGACTCTTGAAGGTCCAGCGATAGCGGTCTGCCTCTTCACCACTGAGCCTTTGCCTTTTCGTTTACTTCAAGCCTTACGTAAGAGGATTTTCACATTACTATTATTATATATCGGACCAAACAAGCAAGAGCTCAAACATCAACGGAGTTTATTTAATGTGTTTTTATGTTTTCGTTTTCACAAATTCACGTATTTATTTTTTGCTTCATTAAAACAGCGCAGTGGTGGATACATATAACTGTATTTGAATCGGATTATGGATGAACTCAATTATGAAAAATGTCCATGTGCGTGTTAGTCCACGCTAACATTCCGGTTCAATAACCATTAGGGTGGTTTGAGATGTTGGATAGGTAAATGCTGATACCCACCTCTTGTTTAATTAATTTATGACCTTTGTCGCCTTTTACGACACCAACGTTATGATATGGGTGATCCTACTCTTAAGCCCAGTTCTGTATAGTGCTACGGACGTTCATCGCTCCCCACCGATCCGTGATCCCCACCTCTCCCCGTAAGAAAGTGATCGGCTCAGGGGTCGGTAGTATTGCGCGCGCGAACTCACTCACACATGCGCGCGTTTACAAACGTCATCCATTCGTTTTATGGGAATAGGAACCGATATCAACTTAATTTTGTTTTTATTTTCTGTATGTGTCATGTGTGTGTATATTTTTTTTCTTCATTAGCGTTGTATTTATTTTTAGCGTGAAATAAATTATTTTCTTTCTTCCATATCACGACATTTCTATGAAGTGTCCGGATTGTAATGATAGTCCTAGATTCTCTTACGTGTAGTAACCCTTTATAAAAGTGGATGCGCTATGGTCATGATCTGTTATTTTCGGAACCATAAAAGATGAGTTTGTATATAAATACAATATGAATATTTACTCCCACGAACATGCGGAAGTGTAAATAATAAAGTAAGTATTATTTCCTTATCTTCACACACTCACTACATTTTGTCAGTGACGTTACGTCGGTACAGATGAAATATCGATAAGGAAGGTACTCAGCCCACCATCAAGCGAGTCACACGCCTCGTGCCTATGACAACACTAACTATATGGATACCGCATCATGTACAATTAAATGCCTCCTAACAATACTGTATATTTTCTTTAGTTATCGTTAAAGTTAAATATCTAAATATCTACAGATTTTGTTTTGAACAAAATTTGAATATTTTGACGGACTTCAAATAAGCTTTTTTCCCGTCAAATATTGCGTTTTGATTTTGTCTGCCTAATGTTACGGTACTACACGGCAAAATAAGCTTTACAAGCGATACCTCGCCATACAAACCAATGGACCGTTACACACGGCGAAGATATGCTGTCATAACATTATTAAGTACCTTAAGAATCCTAGCAATGAAAATTCGTTGCGGTTAATATAGGGTCCCGGAAGCCTAAAAACATTTTTTTGCTAGACAAACCGCTACAATGACATGTCCATAGTTTTATAGTCTGGGCGTTCCGTTCCATGCTTCCTGTCTTAACAGTTTCCCACATTCGCTCTCGGGTCGTTTTCTTTAGGGACCGTTTACAAAAGGTGCTTAGCTATATACATTAGTTCTGTATATATATATGTATATATGTCTCCTGGAAATAATTGCGTTTAATCTAGCATCACTGGCAGATAGCAAAGGCTCAAGTTGAGTGACGTAAGGCAAATACTCTACTGCGATTCATTACATGTTGTACGAGTATTTGATATATTTTTCTTTATTTAACTGTTATAAAAGGATCAATTGCCGACCAGTTCACCGGTGAACATGGACCTCCTTCTCATAGAACGTGAGATGTGACAGTGAAATAAGGTTCTTTGTTTTTTTATTTTTAGTAATTGATATTGCAGTGTATCGCACGAAGAGTTTCGCTTCTTCATTTATCAATTTATCTTAATCTGAGGTGTGAATTTTTGTAATATATGGTGGGTATTGCGCTTGGCCTTCCTTTCACCTGATGGTAAGCGACTATAAGGTCGTTGGATGGTAGGCGTGCACACCCAGAAACCTCAAGTTGATGAAGCGCTGGATCTGGATCTGATCTGGACCTTTCATACTGGCACCCAACAGTGCTATTAACACTGCTGTTTGGCGGCAGACTTAGGTATCATGGTGGTAGCTAGCCAGGCAGACACAGAAAATGCCCTAACTATAAACAAAAACGAGTACCGACACCCTCGACCACAATGCTACAGTGAGATTGTGGTCGAACGTGAGCCTATTTACCTATAATAGAAAAAGTTTGCGATAATAGTTGCCGCTGTTGTCTCCTGGAATTTTCCCTCAGTCAACTTTTACGGCATAGGGAAGACAATTGGGGTGGCTAAGCAAAAATATTTAAAATATATTATACCATTATGAATATAAATTAAATTAAATCAAGATGCAGATTTTAACTATGTGTTATTTAGGGTAGCAAATTAGAAGATGAATGCCGTAGACCGGTTCCTTAGTTCTTTTCTATTGTTTTGATAAATATTGTTCTCGTAGAGTTCTTTATTAATTTTAACACTGCCCAATGTCCATATATCAACTTTGCCCAGTTAAATTTATTCTTCCAAAACCCATGAAGACGGTCCCTAAGATGGTTTCCTACGAATCGACCGGTAAGTGCGACGCTGAAAGAATGATCGCTGGCTAATGCCCGATCTGCAATAGTGTGTCGGCCGGGGCGTGCAGTTTTACAGCAACATTTATACGGGATTTTCCGTTTTCTTCTTCAAACAACCACAATTTTTGTATTTAACCAGTTTTACTTTTTATCGAGATTCTTTAGTGGTTAAACGCTGAACATTTATAAAAATTCTACGCGGACGTCCTTGGTTACCTTTGTCATTCTAAATCTAAACCCATTCGTGGACGTTCGACGCGACGACGAATCTCTATCGATATATCTTAGTTTGATATTTTGACTATCAGCCATGGTAGAGCGTCAGTACTTGAACAATCGAGGTCTGGGTTCGATTTTGGCTCGCACCAATGAGTTCCAATTTGTTATTTGGAATTTATGTACGAATGATAAAAATCATTACCATTGGCTTTTCGGTAAAGGAAAACATTGCGAGGAAACCTGCGCACTACTGAGAAGAAATTCAAAAATTCAAATGTGTGAAATCTACCTATCCGCACTGGGCCCGCATGGTAGACTATGGGCCTATACACTACCTGTAGAAGAGTAGGCCTGAGCCCCTGCAATGGGGACATATAATAGGCTATTGATGTGATATGAAAATCGACTTTATTTACAACATATATCTGCACTACACTACTCACACATACAATATACATAATTACATAACATCAGAACCAACTTACCGCGTTATTCATTGTAACTAAAGGATTTCGTGGTATAAGCTAGATTGGGTTAAAATAAAATAATTAGGTTAACTAACGGGTCTGGCTAGGATTTAGGTCAAACTTATTACAACTTTTTCTTAGTTCAAAAACAAGTTTGATTGAATTAGTTTATATTACCAAGTAAAACTAAAACCTAGATATAATTCAATTCACTCATAATTGCTCTATTTCGACTGAATTTTTGGATGAATTTGGGAATGACTTTGTTCTGGATAAGTATCAATAACAGTAATCGGATTTTTTAAAAATATAGAAACCACAATACAATCCTCAATTTACTAGATTCCATCTAGTGAATCGATGTATTATTTAAAATATGGCAGTGTATAGGCCGTGAGAATCTAAAGTGTATTAATGGATATTCAACCCAAAATAAAATTGAATTCTAAATATCTCCCAAAAGTTGTAGTGATTCTTAAAACCATCATTTATCGATAAATTAATTCTAAAGATAAGACACACCCAACGATACACTTTAATCGAGCTGTTATGTAAATACACATCTGAATAAACCAGCGGGGTACCTTAATGAAAAAACTTTTGTATATTTCAATTAGGCCCCTTTCAAAGACTGTAATTTTCCAACGTTAACGAGCTAAATTTTATCGAAAATTAATTGCGACATCTTCATTGAAAACTTTTCACTCAACTTTGATAGCTGAAATTTTCTTCGCCGGGAACTTTGACAATGCAGTGTATCTGTCGTTAAAACGGTATAAGAGAAGGGGTGATCGAGTACAGTAGAAAATTATAATTACATCCTGACAACAATGTTTAAGACGTACAGAATGGATGCTATTAATTCGTAGTATATTAAGATTTGTTATGAGTAACTAGTCAACTTCGGCTGGCAAATAAATTATTTCAAACATGGATTAAACAGAGGTGAGGTTATAAAAAATTGAAATCATTTGATTACCTACGTACCTCTTTTTTTACATTCTTCGAACACGTACAGATTTAGCATCAAAACAGAAATATTTCAATTTCAAATTGTTACTTTTTTACCTACTTATATTACATGTATCAAATATTAATTTTGTTTTTAGCTAATTGATAGTCAAGAACTTATTCGAGTTTAGTTATAATGAAGAAAGAAATAAAAAGTTTATTTGGCACAGAATGTAGAAATGACTAACATAATAATGAGACATTCCCAGGTAATTAGCGCTATTAGATACTAACATATCTAGGAACAATCATCGACTATAACACGAGGCGAATGACCGTTTAGCAGGACCTCGCGTAATAACATGGCATCTAATGTTTTCATTAGAAGCTGGTCCCCGAGGAGGTAATCTACGAAAATATTGTGATTCAATTTCCTGACCCGGCTGATTTAATGAACCCGGATGCCGAACTAATATGTGAACGGGAGAAATAGAAATGGTTTTTAGTTTCAACCAACTGCAAAAACCGAAGGTGCTTGCACAATTCTATTGCATGTTTGGGCTTTTCCAGATTGTCTAACGCAATAGTTTACCAGATAGATGGGGGGAGGGGGGACGCCCTACTCTGACAAAAAGTATCACTTTAAAACTTTATATTTCGCAAACGGACCCTCAACCAAAACTTGGTGTTCCTAAAGTCTAATTTTTTAAATACCTATTCAATGATACCTCACACAATGAGGTAGTCGCGAAAAAAATATTGCATCCCCAAGTTACGTGTATGGAAGCCACGCATAAATTTTATTTTTTTGAAATTTTATTCTACCTTTTTGTCGGCGTGATTAATATGTATACCCGTACCAAATTACAGCTTTATAGTAAGTAGTAAGGGTCCGCGTACGGAGAGACGGATAGAGCAAAACTATAAGTGTAACAAATTTACTATGGACGAATCATTCGAGTTAGAACCTTGTGCAATTTTGATCTATTTTGACGATTTCTACAGGAATCCACACGCGGGAAAAGACCTATGCTATATACTCTTACATACTATTTCGGTAGTAGTAATGAATTCCCTCAGAATTGATAATTTGAATAAAGAACATTTAAAACTCATATATTGCTCGCAATAGGATTGTCAGTCTACAACAAAACTTACAGTGAAGGCAGCCAGCCATGTCAGTTACCATAAGTTACTTGTACATACATATTTGGCGGCGGAACCCCGGCCCAGTTCCAGCGAGCTGAAATGGCTTGTTTTAAGCGAATTCATAGTTCATTTGTGTTCGTTGTGCGTTGCCCTGGCGCTTCCATTTTCGAAACTTTAGACTTCTGTAAGTGGTATTAAAATCTATTCAAGTTTATAAAGAAACAAAAGTTTTAAATTATTGAAAAAAATTGAAATTTCAATTATTTAAATTACTCTAGATATTGAGACAGGATGCCAATATCAAACTTATTTATTTATTTGATAAACATAATTTTTTTTGGAGGTGTGTTAAAAGTAACTATTAAAAGTTTCTTTATCATAGAGTCACTTTGGTTAGCAAATTACGTATATAAGTATTGTATCGTAAACAAAATAGTTTCCGATTTTAATTTTATTTATTAAATTCCAATTGAGCATAAATGGAATTAAATAAGCTATGTCATTATCGTGTTTTTGGAATGCGTTTATTTCACGGTCGCTGCTTATAAGTGTTGCATTAAATAAATTCACTGCGGGGGAAGCGTGCCGGTGCGGCCTACCACTGCATGCACCGATGACATACACGTAGGTACAAAGGTCGGGGGAGCCGCTGGGCGCTAGCGACTCGGGACCCGTCATTGTGGTGTACCATGGGAGAGGCATAAAGCTTTGGTTTCCTAGAATAGCGGCCGTAATATTACGGACGCAAAAAGACGGCCGTATTTACGGTGACGACATGTGAAAAATTCCAAGGCCGTCGGCCATAGCTTCATGATTACGTACGTAATCTATTAAAATTTTGTCGTCCTTGGTGCTCCAGTTGGAGTTGGACCTCATTTTGGACGTCGTTCCGGTAAAAAACAACAAATACCTATATTCAGAATATGATATACATATAAATGGCTTCACCGCCACGTTCACGACCTATCCGACACCGTCAAGACGGACGTCATGCAAATGGCGGCACCGCTTTTTAACGTAACGGTGTCAATTACCGGTCTTTAGGAAATCGCACCATTTTGTTAAAATAGGCAACGTTCTAGTGACGTCATTTACCGCTGTATTACATCCGCTATATGACGGCACCGCTATCCAAGCAAACCCGAGCATTATCAGTGAGTAGACGTTTCCTGGGTGATGATGATGGCTGAATTAGAATCGTAAAATATTAAAAATTCTCGACATTTAAAAAATAAACAAGTGGTCCATCATCGCTATGTTATTACCTACCTAGATATTAAATCATAACTAAGCAGAAATAAAAACCATACGAAAATAAATAACAAGAATAAATATAGCATTTTACTTAGGTTACTGAAGGGTGCCTTCTAAAAACAAAAGAATTGTGTTATAAAAACCCGCCAATACTACTTACTTACTAGTACTACTACTATTACTAGTATTACTAGTAAGTACTAATAGTGCCATTACTAGAAAATTTTTGAACTTTTGTATCTTTAGTCAAATAAAATTCAAAAAGTTGATATAAGCTGGCAATTTTATGTGTAATACCTAATACCAAACGTCTTGGAATGGGAGAGCACGTATAACACGTAATTTTATGTACTCTTAGCAATCGATCAGTAATTAATGCTAGCTAACAGTATTAGCAAAATCTATAATCCATGTGACCTAGCAAAATTAAATTAGCTTCTTCAGTATTTTCCACGCCTAATAAAATTTGTAAGCACTAAAACATAGCTAATGTAATATAAAAAACAATACATCAATTTTTATTTCATTTTCCGTAAAAACCACAAAGCCAACGCAATAATGGCTAAACCAAATTTTCTTGTCAATCACTCTCAGAAACCTTTAAAATATTACAAAGAAAACTTCTTTGTTTTAGACCGAGTTAAATTACGTCATCGGTGTACTGTGTTAGAGTTACAAGATGTAAGAGCGGTACACTTTACTTAACTTTTAGATTAAATGAGATTATGTTGGTACCTGTGTGTCAACTACGAATAAGGGACATTAACATGAGCTTCCTTCACAGGAACGCTATTTCCATAGTGAATTTACAATAATAACCAAACACCAGGTGAAGATTGCAGAAAGTTGATACATAAATAGATGGTGTTGACCAAGAAATATATCGTTCAACTATTTTTACGAGACCAAATACTCATGGTGTGGCAAGATTTGATCCCTTTATCAAATTGTAGAAAGATTTCAATAAAGTAACAGGTTCAAGAGCTGGCATTTAAAAAAATATCATGGAAATACTTTGCCTTCGAAAGGCATCTAATCTAATGTACATCTAATGTCTTAAAAGGGCGCGTGACGTGATATGATACTAAACTGTGACCACTTGGTTTTTACCAATTGGTAAAAAGTTTTGGATCAATTATGTTTGCTTTGTCCGGTATATTACTAGTAATGTAAAGTTTTTACTTTAAGTCCGAGATTTTAACAAATCAAATATTAAATAATAAATCTTTTAGGAATATTGTGTAATAAATGTATATATGTGTATATAAATGTAGATATTTTGAACCATGACATGCTTTATTATGAACAGCGTGTTTTACTAGAGTTAACTGCGATCGTCCGAACGGGACACTTTAATTAACTTTTGGATTAGGTGAGATTATGTTGGTATCTGTGTGCCATCTAAGTATCTAATGCGGGATAATTCTCCTATACTTAATTTGAAATAACATCCATATTGTAGTGTGGTGGAATTAAATTATAATTTATGGACCTATAACATGTGTGGGCGCGGGATTACAGGCTTAGATTAGACTGTAAACACCTCGGGAATATTTTCAGTAAAAGGGAAGCATCGTCAAATTATGCATCAAAAACATCTGCAATAATCAATGGTGATTGTGGCAAATCCTCTACTAGTAAACCTGTTAGACTTGGCAATCTAAGACATAGGTTTATCTATATGTACACCAGTAGACTTTTGAAACTGGTAACAGTAGCGTCGGCATTAGAATAGAATCACACAATGTTTTTATATTTAAGTGTGTGT
Organism: Carcina quercana; assembly: GCA_910589575.2. Lineage (NCBI taxonomy): Eukaryota > Metazoa > Arthropoda > Insecta > Lepidoptera > Depressariidae > Carcina > Carcina quercana. The sequence goes on from OU342439.1 coordinate 6,016,573, forward strand.
GAGTGTTAAGAAGTGGTCTGTACCATTATCTATATATATTATCTATATATCACGTTTGTTGTATGAGAGCTCCCCTTAAATATTTGTTTTATTTTAATTTATTTATTTTTAAAGTGAATATCATCATCAACAGCCTATATACGTCCCCACTACAGGGGCTCAGCCATACTCTCCTACATAGAGTGTATGGGCCATAGTCCACCACGCGGGCCCAGTGCGGCTTGGCGGACTTGACATGCCTGTTCAAGGCATGCAGGTTTTCTCACCATGTTTTCCTTCACCGTTAAGCAATCGGATAATGTAATTGATTTGAAAAACAACTCATAGGTACACGGCTGGATTCGAACCCGGAACCCTCAGATTGAGAGTCCGCACTTTATCCATTGCGCCACCGACGCTTCCGAAGTGAATATATAAATGAATATTCTGTTAATATTTCAAGCATCTACCTGTTGCCGTTATCAATATCCAGCAAAACCGAGCAAAAATATCACATTCGTTGTATGGGAGCCCCCTTAAATATTTATTTTATTCTATTTTTTAGTATTTGTTGTGTTATAGCTCCAATAGAAATACATCAACTGTGAAAATTTCAACTGTCTAACTATCACGGTTCATGAGATACAGGCCGGAGATAGACGGACAGCGAAGTCTTAGTATTAGGGTCCCGTTGGTTACTCTTTGGGTACGGAGCCCTAAAAATGGTTGGGTCCCAGATTTTATTTATTAATTAAGTTCAACAAAAACCTAAAATTTATTTATACCACAGATGCATTTATTTCAGTTGACCATAACAGTCTTTGCACAGTTAAAGATCATTGTGTATATTTATTCAAATTAATCCCAAAAATGACAAAATTACTTAAATAAAATTAGGTTCAATGGATTTCCTACGTAAACAAAATTAAATTATCTAGAAAAGTACACTTGTTCTGTATCGAGATAAACCAAATCCCTTAAATTCAAATCATCGTTTGGGATTACAAGTTTAAATCGCTTCTATGTGTAGCCTGGGCGAAGTTACACACAGATGTGTGCGTAAATCACCATCGGTATACGTCATTTACAACCCCAAAAATGCTACTTTCCCGCTTCCACTCACGGCCGCGCTATAAGCTTTTTGTATGTGTGAGTGATACAGATATACAGTAAGAGCTGGGTATGAGTGTGTGGGTGAACGGTCCGGGACTTTCGTAGCCCCCGCCAGTGTTGAGCCGGTCGTAGCGGCACTACGACGCGGCTACGCCATTGCAGGTTCTATCCATTCCGGACAATAGCACCGGCGATTCATAGCATTTTGTTATTTTTTGTTACAATGTGAATGAAAGAGACTCTTTGTGGCTTAAAACCAGACATTATGTCGGGAACGCTTTGTGCTCACAAGAGACAGTTGTTGAACGTTTTTGAACATTAATTTCATCATGTTACAGATTGGGACTGTGTTGTGCTGCATGAATGGGATGTAAAGGATCCGCAACTGGATGTTGTGCTCGGAATAATAAGCGTTTAAATCCACCTTGACAATGAAGTGTTAGTGTAACGTAATTAATATTAGACGATTGCATAGAGTGCTATCGGATATATCTTTCCGCGGCTTCGTCTTGAAGGTAAATAATTATTTTGTATTTAATTAGTATTAAGATTACATTAATATAGAAAGCTTTAGCTCATTTTTCTAGAAATATAACTTACTGAATATACCATTTGATAAGACTTTTAAATAGAAATGACTGTTGAAACTTCTTGAATCAATAAATCGTATGTAAAAACGTATATTAATTTCACACATATTTTTACTTATCACGGATTCGATTATTGGTTCTTGAGTCTTAAGAACTGTACTATTTTTTGATACTTAAATTGTTTCTTTTGATTCTTGTACATTTGGATTATTAATGGGTTGACAGCTAGACTAGTTGTACTAGAATATTTCTTTGTCTACCAGAATGATCCATCGCTGAATGAGGGCATTGATCGCCGCGTCAAAACAATTTTCCATTAGGGATTTGTGATAACAACTTTACTACGCTTGGTAGTTGCTTTAAGATTTAAGTGATAAACAAGCGGTGGACGCTACTCCTCATCCTAAAAATTCGCTCAGCATCTTTCGCATCTCATGGGGATACTCATAATAGTTAAATGCATTCGGTAATTCATTCACAAGACCAACTAATTCTAGGAAAATAGTTAGTTTTTAGGGTCATTTTGGTCTGTCTGTCTGTCAATACCCTTTTTACAGGAACGTATCAATATCAAGGTACCGGTATCAAGTTTAATTTTTAGGTCAACGCAATAAAAACATACGGCTGTTTCTGCCGCATTTTCAGATGATTTCCTTCCTTAACGTAGACCTTCAATCCTGAAACTTTGCAAGAAGCAAGGTCTTATAGCAGAAGTATAGGAATAAATCTAGAAATTTTTTTATTAGATTTTTAAGGTGCTTCCATTGGAAGTCGGCGGTCGTACGACGTTTTCTCCTCCCGCTGCAGCCCAAAGCTGTAGACGTCATGTCTGACTGGCCAAGGGAAGGGCAGAATACGAAGTGCTAGAAGAGCTCTGATATGTTCCTAGGAGATCCCAGGGCTCTTCGACTTGCGCGGAGAATGACCACCGAGGGTCGTGCTTATTACCATACCTGAACGACTGGCTGGTGGAGCCTCTTGAGAGAGAATGAGGGATTAGATAAGAGGGAGGCCTTTGTCCAGCACAGAAACAGTACAGGGTGATAATAATTATATCATCTTTTATATATGATTTTCAGTATGTTAAATTATTCGTATTCTGTACGGGCTCTCGGTGCGCGAGTTCGACTTGCACTCACTTGGATGTTTTTTCCCCAATAGTCAAGCTTGCGTTTCACCATAATTTCTGGTGACGTTAAGTACAGATGTAGTAAAGAATAGTATACGCTAGTCTCAAAATCACCCATTCGCCCTGGCCTTGAAGACATCAATATTGTGGCAATAATTTGTTACAGATTCTCACAAACCTGTTTTTATATGCTTTTATTTAACTAGCACTGTTTATATGTTCGTTTGTCTACTACAAAATCTAGAAAGCTGAATTAGACCCCTTTTTGTATCCAATTGAGCTGAAAGTCATACTTATACAACCGGGATGGTTTGATGATGGAGACAGAAGGTGGTCTTTAATAAACCCGTCATGTTTGAGTGTTTTATTTGTCCTGATAGTAATAGTATAGAAACCAGCTACTCTATTTTAAACTCTATTTTATGGCAACATAAATTTAGTATGAAACTTTGATGGAGCGGGATCCAGTTAAGTACATAGATCAAAAGTAATAATACAGTTTAGTAATACCGAACACGTAGGCATTGCCGAGCCAGTGCAGTGATAGACAATGTCGCAGGGATCAACACTTACAGTTGATATTGAAGAATTAAACATATAAAGCACCATTTACATCAACGGAATGACTATGTTTTAACATTATTTAACTAAATGCACATCACCATCACTACCCAGAAAAGAAAGCTGTATATACTACTTATGCATATGTTATGCACATACTTCGATGTGTGATCGGTAATACTTGTACGTGAGTGCCGACATAAATCTAAACTCTGACAGGTGCGTGAACTGTTTATGACAGAAGGGGAATTTATTTCGTATTATCTATTTACGGAGGCACTAGAGTAAATATTGCATTTCATTTCGCTCATAGGGTTTTAATAGACCGATTTTTTAAAAAATATATGAAGTTGACGAACAAACTGAAACTACGAATGAAATAACACTAGAAACGGGAAGGAATAGTTTGACATTTCAAGGTGTTTAACATATTGTCGTGCCATTTCATACTACTATTAAGTGTAAAAGTTATATTTTATGAAAAATTTATTTCAGTCACAACTTTGTGGTTTTTCTTTTATCGTCTTCATCCGAGTGGACTTCGGAAAACAGACATACAGAAACCATGGGACCTACTTGCAAAATCAAGTCATTCTGACCCTCTGTTACGACGGGAAGAAAATACAAACAAACTCACTTTAGAATTTAATATTTCAGTATTGATAGCAGTGGCAATCAGTGAAGGAGGCTCATGCCCAGCAATTGAGTTTTCTACTTGTCAATGCAGCTTACAACTGCATGAAAACACAAAAGAGAACATTGATGCCAAAATACGGGTAAAACCAACTTTCTCATTAACATGGATGTTTGACAGATACGTTCTTGAACACATAGCATAACAGCATATAACTTTGTAAGTGCCAACATAAATCTAAACACTGGCAGATATGTTAAACCTTTCGTTTGACAGTTTGATGTATGATAGAGACCTACTCGAAACCCTCATCATTCCAACTTTAGTGCCGTGTCAAACTGTATGTATAATAGGTATTTAGGAATGGGAATTAAAGGGCCCCTGTTATGGCTATGTTGGCATACTGTTACATGGTAGTTATACACATAGAGCTCTTCAGCATTACCAATTAATTCAATAGATATCTTGTCTACGCCAATGTTGGTTCATATACGCATTTTTAAATTTGATGACATAGAAGTATTGCGTTTGGGAGAGTTTAATAGTACATGATACTTACCGGTATTTCTTGAATTGTATTTCTAATGCTAAGCGGTTTTATAATATCTTTTTATATAATGAAAATCAATAATAATAAACTTTATTATTATTTATTAATTCGGTTGGTGACAGTCTATGCTACCTTGTTGCAGAATTTCGTTGGAATTAAGTTATATCTTTTGTAACCATGGCAACTAATTTCATTCTTAGCATTATTTTACAGTAGCTTCCCCTTGCTAGACTTCATATATCAGTCAGTCTTTAGATGAAAACTTTTTTAAAGATTAAATATTTTATAGGTCTGTTAAAATGTTAAACTTTTAATTTTATAATGTAATCAAATAGCGTGACATGTGTGTGCGGTCCACTTCTGTTTATTTAGCGCACCTTGCAAAACAAATTAAGTAGATCTGACGGTCAAATAATTTCACTACTTATTATTATTACTATTATATACTATTCTTATTTAAGTGAGACCTGAATACCAAACTGAACTATGAAATCCGTAGATGAATTACGGTCACCGACATAGCTCGATGAGTCAGTGAGCTGAAGTGGCTGCTGCTGCTGAACTGCCTGAATTGGCTGGCAGATTAACAGATAACCGATGCGGAGTAAGAGTTCTCGAGTTGTGACCATGTGCCAGAAAACGTCTAACGGGCCGGCCCCCTACTAGGTGGACCGACGACATGGTTAAGGCCGCGGGGAGTCGCTGAATGCAGGTGGCTCGGGACCGGTCGATGTTGTGTACCATGAAAGACGCCTATGTCCAGCAGTGGACGTTTTTGGATGATGATGATGAATACTAAAGGTTAAACAGTATCTAGATACAATATTAGTTGATTCAAACCTGGATAAGTTTTTACGCATACAAATCCTTTAACGGAGAGCGAAAAGTGAATTAAAATTGCCCCATTGACTTTATATTGAGTCCATGATTTCGTACTTTAGTAAGCTTACAACAGACTATTTGATTTCATTCATCGACTTTTTCTATTTGTAGTGGCAACAAGACCACGACGGTACGTTTCATATTCCCTTTGTAGGACGAGCCGACCACACAATAGAGGCGTGTATACACGATCGGCACACGGTCCGGGCCGTATGACATTCAGGCTCACAATAGACTCACGCCCGGCCGCATCAGACAATGACAGTCAATCGCGGCATCGGTTCACTGGCAAACAACGTATCTACATGTGAAACGAGTTGTTGCTTGTTCGACATAGATATTTATGAACTGATTATTTGACAGACAGGAAAACATTAGATAAACTAACGTCACCAACATAGCTCTGTCAATGAGTAGCAGTATAAGGGAGTAAGAGTTCTCCAGTGGAGAGTCGGGACCGGTCACGGGGGCGTTTCATGGGGGCCTTTGTTCAGCAGTGGACGTTTTCGTAATGATAATTTTTTTGCGCAAATACTCGTAGCTAAAGCCAATTCGACTTATATTTATCTATTTTTACACTGATATTTTGGCTTTTACTTGGTAATGAATTCTGACTGTATAACGAATAGTCAAGAGTTTGTGAAATTTCAAGCTGCGTATTGTACACAGGCACATCTGACAATGACAGTCCATCGCGGCAGTGTCGTTCCACTGGAAACGTCATGTTTAACGAAATACGCTTGTGTAATTCAGCGTATTTCGTGTACTGCACTATAAAATATAGTATTATTATATATTTATTTATTTAAGTATGTACCTAAATTGCTGGCTTGCGACCCACAATGTATTTTGGACAAGATAGCGCTCGCCGTTTCGTACCACTTCATGCCATTCAGCTTTTTGGAAGACGCTCGTCGTTCTGTAATTTGTCCGTCCTGTGTAGTACAACGTCAAAACTAAGGTTCGTTCCACGCTTCATCCTCTATTTATCGCACGATCATCTTAATGCCTTGAATTAGATAACCATGCTATACTCAGAATGCTCAGGTCACAGGGATGCTCTAGTCGGTCCCAGTCTTTCTAGTTTATATCTGCTTCTTTGACGGCACTCAGGATTATCTAAATTTAAACCTATTAAATATCAGCCTTATTTGCTATTTCATCTTGTTCACTGGAGCGGCTGTTTAGCACATTATTCACAACAGTTTTATCGGCCTTACTAAACACCCATATTGTTTTTTTTTCTGATGAATATAATTACTAGTCAAAATGCGAGAAGCTTAGTTGACAGTGTGTTTTAATTTTACAGCATTGTATATGTAATAAAAATCTTCCGAGTTTGAATTACGTGTTTTTAATACGAAGTAGTTTACTGAAGCCTCAATATTAAAATCGTATACGGTTTATTATAGAAAATATTTACAAAATTGACAAGAAATGTAGCAGATAGATGATTCTTATATTTGTTCGACTTCTTTATTTGAAATAGGGACTCATCGCTGATACCCACACACACTCTTCTAGATGTAGTGAAAGCATAAAGGATTTCTACCCTTAAAATTCACTTCAAGTTAATTAGAGACAAAAAGGTCACTCGTGCACTCCTTTGAAGTCTATCTTTCGACGCTACTTAAACTGTACCTCATGAATATGGAACTGCTTCAATGACATTTTACGAAAGCCATAGAAACGCAACGCGCAGCTCTACAATTCCAGATAAAGAAGACTTTCAACAATTACAAAATGTCTGCTACGTTAATCGTACTTCAAAGGCCACTTTCAACCCCAAAAATATCATTAAGAGTAGTTATACTCGTAATACAGAAAGTTTCAAACGTTACAATAATAATCATAAGAGTTAAAATACTTTATAAATTTTTCAAACAACTTGGTGTTTCTTATATTTTCGTATCCACAGGGTGCCAAAAGGGACCTACTACCAAGGTTCGACTGTCTGTCCGTATGTGCATCTGTTACACGACTGTATCTTTTAGTATCATTGCCAGTGTCAATAAACCACAGTCAACTGACTCACTGCTGATCCTGTAAACATGTACCCACTGAGTCCAGTCACTGCCATCGTATCAGTTTTAACAAATTTATATACACCATTTTTCATTCTCTAAGAATGCGATAAGTCCCAACGCCTTAATTTATTAAAGTTTTAATAGTAAAGGTACTTTAGTTGTACCTTTACTATTAAAACTAAAAAACACTTTTGTCACTTGAAAACATCTAAAAATCAATAGCTAAACGTAGAGCCCCGCAAAATGAAATTTCATGTTAACTGAAAATCTTTGTTTGCGAGTGACTCCATAGCTCGTCCACTGTTGACTGAACGATATCCTCTATCAATAGCTTTTTGTTTCAACTATATACAGCAGGAAAGCCGCTTTCTGGCTACGGTCTTTAAAAAGGTTTTATACGGTTGAAACGAATAAAAAAATAGTTGGCACGTGTCAGTTCTTTTTTTGGTGGCCTTTCATGTCACTCGATATGATTTTTAGTTTTTCCTGTTCTTTTATTCACTTCATCAAAATATCGGCGTTTGTTTTTCGTAACTGCCATGTTATAACTATAGTTAAACAATGTGATTAAAACCTTATTTTTAGTATAAAGACTCAGTTTTTACCCGATACGGCTTTCCAAATAAACTGCAACAAATACCCGTGTAGGGTGCTCCAGTTCACGCATTGCAGGATGTGATCGCTTTCGTCGACAAATCTCGTCGCGATCGGTGTTCAGACTACAAAAACTACAATAAACATACAAATTGGGTGCACGCTAAGAATTTTTCTAGACATTAATTTATCTTTAGATTATCGTCACTCACAAGAAACAGCTATATATGTCCACAGCTAACACAGCAAGTGATAAGGTCCGGAATGAGGAAATCCGTAGACGAACGAAGATCACCGACATAGCTCGACGAGTCAGTGAGCTGAAGTGGCAATGGGCAGGCCACATCGCTCGAAGAACCGATAACCGGTGGGGAGTAAAGGTTCTCGAGTGGCAACCACGTACCGGGAAACGTCTACCAGGCCGTCCCCTTACTAGATGGACCGACGACCTGGTTAGAGTCGCGGGGAGTCGCTGGATGCAGGTGGCTCGGGACCGGTCGATGTGGCGTACCATGAGGGAGGCCTATGTCCAGCAGTGGACGTTTCCCGGCTGATGATGATGATGATGATGTCCACAGCTGCAAAAAGCACTACGAAAAACCTTTTTACACCAAAAATAGAGTAGAAATACGCGCTTTGCCGGCGCATTACAGATCCCTGTACAATTTTACCAAAAGTTGTTCACGACAGCGCAAATTACTAATTAAAGAAAGTGAACACATAACTTTTAACGATACAATATTTTGAACAGCTGGTTCCTACTGTGTTTTTGATGATGATTTGACTTCGAAAGGTAATGAAAATACTCATGACGCCGTCTAGTCGTATTTAATCTGAGATTCCTCGAAACGATTCAGAGGAAATTGAATTGGGTCTCGTTGATTCTATTTTTCAAAATGTCCTTTGTATGACACACCAAACTCGCACTTGTTATCAGGTCCATATGTTAGAGACGGAGAAACAAGGCGTTTGTGAAAGATGTAGTTCTGACACAATGCACTTTGATTTCACAAATGTTACAAGACAAAACATGATATTTTGATAGTTCTGTTGAAGTGAAAATAGCTATCGTGGTCTTCAAATTCCACTTTCCTCACGTTGAAACGAATTATGTTTCCGTAGTTATTTTGAATATAAAAAATAAGTCTCAGAGTTAAAATAAAATTTAAAAACACGTAAATTATTGTGTTACAAGTTATATCCATTTGTTCTGGGCCCAGACGCTTGCATTCATTGGTAATCAGACAGAAACCAACGCGATCAAAAATAGACTATTTGCATAGTCTTTGGTGCCAACAAATGTGATAGGATACAATGGTTGCTGATCGCTGCTACACAAAACAGAAAAGTAATATAAATATGATGAATTTGAATAGAAAAGCAGGTAACCAATAAACAGAGTACTTAAATAAATAAATAAAAAATAAAAATACTTTTATTTGTTCCTCTATTAACTTGTAACATGGTATATCTATACGTAAGTCTTAATAACTACTCGGAACAAAACGGCCGATGGGCTCGGGACTACCGTTGGCCAGCCGCCGGCAGACCTGCTTTTCAGCCCACGCCTTTTACATAGCATTACAATACAACAATTTATAATATTTTAGTATATGGCAACACTGGCCTGATTATATTTATTATTATTAATTCTGGTGATGTGTGCGGGGAAATATTATAAATTACAAGTTGTTGGGTTGTGTAAGTGTTGTATAAGTATGTGTGAATAATATGTGTAGTTAGAGGCTGAGTGTGTGTGTGCGTGCGTGTGTGTGTTTGGGAGTTCACTTACCGCTCCTCCAACATCTGAACATCTAGAAGCCACCTACGATAATGTTTTTTGAATGTGGCTTTGGTCTTGATTTTTCTCAAAGGTGGTGGAAGATCATTCCAGATTTTAGATGCAGCGTAAGTGAAACTTCCCCTGAACCCTGATTGTTTGAATTTGGGAATCAAAAGGAAATAATGTGATCGTCTCGTGATCCTCTGTTTCGTATCCCTTTGCCAAGTGAGTTTGGCATACAGATATTGAGGGATTTTATGTGTTGCTATGTCGAACATGAGAGATGCCAATTTCAGTTTCCTTCTGGCCCACATTTTTAATATTTTTGCTTTATTTATGAACGGGGTGATGTGAGTTCTCTTAGGTATATATTCTCGGTATCTCATGCAGGCGTTCTGCACCCTTTGAATTTTTTTAGATGTTTTTTTCGTTATGCATGGACCATATACAACATCACCAAATTCTAATTGCGAAAGAACGAGAGTGTTTGTAAGCGTAGTTCTTAGTTGTGTGGGTATATTTTGTCTGATTTTGTGAAGTGTCTTTAAGCTACCAAAACACTTTGGTATTTTTGATTCAATGTGTGTTTCAAATGTTAGTGTGTTGTCTATAATAAGCCCAAGGTTTCGGACGTTTTCTTGTATCGGTATGTTTTGTCCTGAGATTATGATCTTTGGATCCTGCGATTTTATAATTTCTACTTGATGTCGGGTGCCAAGTACGATGAATTGGCTTTTTTGCGGGTTTAGAATCAGTCCATTTGTTGAAGCCCAACTTTGTATTGCATTTAGATCTTGGTTAATCTTATTTGTTGCATTGGTAACCTCTACTTTGTCTATGTTGGTGCCCATATATACCTGTGTGTCATCAGCGTATAGGTGTAAGTTGCAGAAGGTTACAGTTTTTACTATATCTGCCGTGTATATGGCAAATAGTGTAGGGCTTAGAATTGAACCTTGAACTACTCCCTTTGTTACGGCTATGGGTTTTGACGTTACTAAAATTCCATCATTATTGCGCGTCCTCACAACTTGCTCCCTATTATTTAAATAGTTTGTGAACCACGAAAGTGTAATTCCTTTCACTCCATAATATTTTAATTTAGCGAGCATTAGTCGGTGGTCAATGCAGTCAAATGCACGCGAAAAATCGAGCAGAGTTAAAATGGTGCCTCGTCCTGCGTCGCGTTCTCGGATCACATCGTCAACTACATTGAGTAAGGCTGTGCAACAGCTGTGTTTCTGTCGGAAACCAGATTGTATGGTAAGCAACACTTCATTAGTAGATAGAAACCTTATTAGTTGATTTAGAACCACTTTTTCCATGATTTTGGATAGAACTGGTAATGTTCCTATAGGTCTTATATCATTTTTACTTTCAATTATAGCCTTTTTGGGGACAGGTTTTACTAAAGACTGTTTGCAAGAATTTGGGAAATCGCCTGTCTCTAGTGATTTATTTATAATTGAAGTGATCGCTTTCAAAGTGTAAGGTAAGGTGTACTTTATCATGTTCATAGTAATATCATCCGAGCCTGATGTGTTTGAACTTATCGTTAAGATAACTTTATTTACCTCGTCTTCTGACACATGATCAAAAACTTATATGTATATGTTAGCCCCGTCCCACACCTACCTATGCTTGTACGGACTGTAGGTGTTTGACGATCGGTACATTTTTATTGCATTCTGGCCTTTCGGTTTCAATTCTATCTAGATCAGAACAGAATCGGTAGGTGTGGCGTTTTCTTCACACAATATAGCACAGGATTTTATACGTTAATTCGTTTTTGTAAACCTACACAATAAACCCATATCAAAACTGGCGTAAAATGTCCTATTCTCACCGGAACCCTGAAATCCCTAAAAAAACCATAGATTACCCGGTTTCATTTTATCCAACGGTTATGCCGCTAATAAAATTACAAATGTAGGCAAAAGCGGGCAGTTATTAATAAAGATATAATTTCTCGACGGTTACGAGCGCGAATGCCCATCCGTTAGGCAATTAAGGCTCGCGGAACGACCCTGTCCATTGAGATTTGCATACAGAACTGTGATTATAGCCAAAAACGGTTTTACAGATACATCGAAGATTGTTTAGTCTGATTTTAGAGGGTGATTGTTGGTCATGGAACTATAGGGGCCAAATTACTAAACAAATAAGGCATCGTGATTATTTTTAGGGTTCCGTACCTCAAAAGTAAAAAGTGAACCCTTATAGGATCACTATGTGGTCTGTCTGTCGATCAAGACCCCTTTTCTCGGGAACGTGTAAAATTATAAAGTTGGAATTAATCGAATACTTAAGTCTACCATGCTGTTTTGAAAACATGTTGTGCCGACCTCGCTCCGAGTGGGATACTCGTAAGGGCAGGAAGTTTATGACTCAAGTCTATCGTCCCTTGGATCTGTAAAAAAAATATATGAAAGAGATATAGCTGCATTTTGGATACATACAAAATGCAAAGGAACCAAAACCTATAGGGTACTTCCCGTTGACTTAGGAATCCTGAAATTTGGCAAGAAGCAAGCAGCACAACCAAAGGAATAAATCTGACAACCTGTATTTTTAATTATAATACGGTAAAATAGCATTTTTATGTTTACAAACATATCTTGCAGTTAAAAAACTATACATTCGTGTATGTAACCGCAATGTAAAGTTGGTTTTTCAATCGGACTTATATTTTCGATAGGATATGATTTTAAGTATGTTAATTATTCATATTCTGTACGGAACCCTCGGAGTGCGAGTCCGACTCGCACTTGACCGTTTTTTACATAATCATAAGCTGCTGAACGTCCGCTACTAAACATATAATTCCTTTATGGTGCGTGTGGCGTACGATTAAACTTCATTAAAACTGGTATGAAGCATTAAGCAAAAATATGGAATACACTACCGGTTTCCGTGTTCCCCGAAAATTACAACTTGGGAATCTTCAAAAGAAGAGTAAATAGGCACCTTCTAGACCAACACGTAACATCGTCGACCTCATCGTCACTTACCATCAGGTGAGATTGAGGTCAAGTGTTGGTCTATTGTTTAAAAAAAATGGCTGCTGGAAGAGTGCTCATCCATAGGGCCTTTAAGTGAGGCACATTTTCGTTGTTGTTTTACCATCAATATGAAATGGTCTACTACAATGTACTCCTTCAAGGATTACATGACATGGTATTGTCACGAGGGGATTTGCCGAAAGCATCGCACTCCAACTCTACTAGTATGAACGCTCCCTTACACTAAACAATAAATAAATCATGTACCTTTCAGGTAGCACTCGATTAAAGCACTGGTGACACGTCACGCGATCATTCGTTTTACAGCCGCTCTGTCGTTGGCAATGATCTATTTAATACTGCCTTTATGGCACTCTAAACGTCTTGAGGTTCTAGGAGCCATCTTAGAGTTAAATCGCTTTCCATAAATCGTTTCACTATACTAAGGGTACATTTCTCTCTGCCATAGTAACCTAGCTTACAGAAATATGATACAGTATCACTATTTTTTGCGATTTTATTCTTCATTTTTAACCGACATCAAAAAAGGAGGAGGTTATAAAATCGACGGATATGTTTTTTAAATGTTTGTTACCTCATTATTTTTGACTGGTTGAACCGATTTGGATGATTTTTTGTTTGAAAACCGGTACTTCCCGTGTGGTCCCATTTCAATTCCGTTTAGTTCTGACAACGGCATCCATGAGAAAACGATATAAATCTTAAATTTGCCTTAGTAAAAGTAGACTTTTAGGGCAATTGAGGTCGGTTTCCAGTTCTTTTTGAACGCATTTACTTGTTAGTTTGTTATCTAAAGGTCAATGACTAACCTCACAAACCCTACCCAGTGTCAGAGTTGTTAAGCAGCGATAGGCCTCTGACAATCAAAATATTGTACGCCTTCGGGTAAGGATTGAATCTAAAAAAAAAAATTATTTCCGCTGGTTCATGTAGCTAGTAGCTACCTGTCTTAGATAGTAACTAGGACCAACTATATGGAAGTTCTATATTATTACTACTTAAACGTATTGTTGTTTTTGTATTGTTTAAAATGTATATTAGCCTTATATACCTATGTATACTTGAATGTTCCCAGCCCAGTTTTACTAGACAAGAGTTAGTTTTATTTAAAACTGATGAATATTCTCTTAAAATAGTTTAACCTCATTAACCATATTAATGTTTGTTATAGTATAGGTAGGTACATTATGTCACACTGCGTATAAAGTTATAAATAAAATACACCCCAAATACATTTACTCTGCTAATTTCTTTAGAGTTTGTGTGAAAAAAAAAAAATGTCGTTCAAAATTAGTTTCGAAATGTACTATTTTCGCGTTTCCCCCGTATATCTATTAAACTATTAAAATCTGAATACTTCACAGTAGTATGTACACTGAAGTGAACTTAAAAGAAAAACTATCACGACTAAGCTGGCTTTGCAGGTGAACGAGTAATAGTCGACCAAATTATAAAATAGACTTCGAGATGCCATAATGAAAGTTCCGTACAAATTCCAATCAAAATTACATCGTCCTGGGTGGTCCTAACTTGCACTGCAATGCTTTTTAAAATTGAAATACTCGTAGATTCAATAACTTAACTAGACTTTTTTAGTCTTAAGAAACATTTACACATCGATAACTAAAAAATAAAAAATAAATTAATATAAAAAAATTTCATAAGGAAGCTTTTATTTAAATGCTCTAAAAAGAAGAAAATAAACTTTAAAACTTTAAATTAAATCAAACCCATCAATTGATTACATTGAACAATTTATATGCCATAAAAGCTTGTCGCGTGTTTTAACTTGTATTGATGTCGATATGGCGTACCATAAAGGAGGTCTATGTATTAATGAACCAGAATACAATAACTATGTAAACTGATCTAGAGACTAAAGTATGTATTTTATAAAATAGGTAAATCTACACACATCTACACTAGTAAATCACGCGACAAGCTTTTATAGCATATAAATTGTTCAATGTAATCAATTGATGGGTTTGATTTAATTTAAAGTTTTAAAGTTTATTTTCTTCTTTTTAGAGCATTTAAATAAAAGCTTCCTTATGAAATTTTTTTATATTAATTTATTTTTTATTTTTTAGTTATCGATGTGTAAATGTTTCTTAAGACTAAAAAAGTCTAGTTAAGTTATTGAATCTACGAGTATTTCAATTTTAAAAAGCATTGCAGTGCAAGTTAGGACCACCCAGGACGATGTAATTTTGATTGGAATTTGTACGGAACTTTCATTATGGCATCTCGAAGTCTATTTTATAATTTGGTCGACTATTACTCGTTCACCTGCAAAGCCAGCTTAGTCGTGATAGTTTTTCTTTTAAGTTCACTTCAGTGTACATACTACTGTGAAGTATTCAGATTTTAATAGTTTAATAGATATACGGGGGAAACTCGAAAATAGTACATTTCGAAACTAATTTTGAACGACATTTTTTAATACATTTGCGAAAAAATATAACAAATAGTAAAATTATGATGAAGATGATTTTGTTCCGGTTAGCACAGAAAGCATAGCTAGCAACCTAAGTAACGTTTCTAGGTGAGCACGCTTCCATTTGTTGACTTTAATCACTTAACATCGGATGATATGAAGATGAAAGTACCAGGACCTCATACCTAAGGTGGAGTCTAACTACAACTTCAAAGAGAGAAAAAGAGATGTATAATATCTTGGCATAAGGTCTCTGTCATCCCCATAAAATTAAATGAAATCATTACCAACATTCCAATTTACTTATGTATATTTAAAAAGCATAGGCCCGCGTTCTTATTTCAAAAATACTCGAACTGAAGCCAATCCTCTTGGAACATGTCAATGCAGCAAAAAGTAACTAATTAAACAGACCGAGATCTTTGTACGGAGGTTAGTGCGGAACAGATATCTTATACGCTCTCTGACACTTATGTCAACCTGGTAGTATTTAATTGAGATGGTGGCCAAGAGTGTGTTGCAAATACTGCCCAGTGAATAGTCAAAAATACTAGTAATGATTTAAGAAGGAAATACATGAAAAACATTCCTTTAGTTAATAAGAAAAAATCACTAGTGTTTTTGGCTTTTTAACTAGTTTATAAGAAAAACGCATTGCCTTTTATAGCACATGTATAAAAAATATAAATTACCCCCAAGTTACGTGTATGTGTATGTGATTTAAAAATATTTTGCAAGATTTTATTTTACCACTTTGTTGACGTGATTAATATGTATACCCGTACATTTGTTACACGTTTCCAGTAGTAAGGGTCTCTAAGCAAAGCCGCGGACAGACAGACGGACCGACCAACAGAGCGAAACTAAATGGGTTCGTAGTTGACAGTAGACTGCGGAACCCTACAAACAGAAGTGTGAGAAGTTGAGCGTTCTTATTTCAAAAAGTAAGTTTTACTCAAACCCGCGCTGAATATGTCATCAACTTCTTCTGTTTCTGATAACCTAGTAGTTCAAATGATTTTTCAATAGTTTGGTAGAAAATTAGCCTGCGCTACATAAATATCTAATCTATGACGATATTGCACACTCCGCACTGCACTTATGTCAACCTGGTGTCCTGGTATTAAGATGAGCCCGAATTGAGGGTCGGTGTCGCAATGGATAAGGCGCGGGATTCTCAATCTGAGGGTTTCGGGTTCGAATCCAGCCGTGTAACTATGAGTTGTTTTTCAATTCAAGTACATTATCCGAGTGCTTAACGGGGAAGGAAAACATCGTGAGGAAACCTGCATGTCTTGAACCGGCCAAATGTGAAGTCCGCCAATCCGCACTGGGCCCGGGTGGTGGACTTTGGCCCAAACACTCTCTGTAGGAGAGTAGGCCTGAGCCCCTGCAGTGGATACGTATATAGGCTGTTGATGATGATGATGAATTCGAAGAACCATTGAAAAGTTCACCTTTATTTCTCCTGACTATCAGACCAGGACCGATGACCTAGTTAAGCTTGCGAGGAGTCACTGGATGCAAGTGGCTCAGCCCTATCACCGTGCATGTGTGGGCGCGCCGTAAGAGAGAGACTCATGTCCAACAGTGGACTTCTGTAGCCGATGATTGTTGCATACGCTGCCTTGTCCAGCCTCAATTGAGTGACACTATCTTGTCTTAAATTTATTTAGAAAACCATTGCCAAACGAACATAAACACGCGCTCTTTTAGTTGTATTTTGACATTTATGCATTGTTTATGCATGACATTGAGCATTTGTGCAGAGGATATAATCTAGATATAATCACAGACTTTCCACAGATTAGGTACTGACATTCACATTTATCACGCCTTGATTTGATTATGTGGACCCTTTTGTTTGATTACTCCCTTGGGCCAAAAAGAGACAAATAGCATTTGGAACCTAAAACACTCTTCAACTAAAAAGTCTAAAGTTAATGAATCTATTTAGATTTAAAAAGAAAGAAGTGACAGAAGCTACGCGTTCTCATTAGTAGAAAAACCCGCGCGTAACATGTCATGTGAGCTAAATCAAACCTACTTCTGTTTCTTATAACCTGGTACTTCAAATGATTTTTAGTAGTTTGTTAGGAATTACCCTGCGCTACAGAAACGATATAGCACGCTCTCTTGCACTTATGTCAGCCTGGTACTCTAGTATTGAGATGAGCCGGAATTCGAGAGGCCCATTGAAGAGTTCTTCTTTATTCCTCCTGACTCCAGCATCAGACCAGCTCGATAGTACCAAAAAAACGCATTGTCACCGGAACTGAACCAACGTGCAAAATTTCAACTCCCTAGGATAAGAGGAAGTGCTTCTAATTCAGTTTGCAAGATTTGACCCGAACATACAAACATACATACATACATACATACATACATACATACATACATACATACAAACATTGCAAGTTAAATAAAAGCTTTTAAAAAGGATATCGTCAAAAGCTATCAGCTGCTTAGCCCCAAAACTTTCACTTAATAAATCACTTCACTTCCAAGATGGTATTAAAGTTATACACGGGCGATATGTCACGTGATCGTCACTTTTATAGCCACTCTTATCTCAGGATGACCTAGTGAGATTGGTGATCGATGTCTTTTGACCTATTTAATGTCCTTTGACATCAACGATCTCCGTGTCGCAGTTGTCTGAGAGTTAGACTCAGACTCGGAACACACACAACACACGCGGAAGGTCCTGGGTTCGATTTACAGTAAGTACATTGTAAGTAATAACTTTGTGAGACTTTTTCCACTTTGGTTCGGACACTGCAGGCTGAATCACCCGATTGTCTGAAAAGTAAGATGATTCCGTGCTTCAGAAGTCACGGTAAGCCGTTGGTCCCGGTTATTATTCACGGTAGTAGCTATTGTTACGAGCTTTCGTGGTTCGTTTATTGAAGGGAAAGAAAGTCCAAAGTTCCGGAATTTATTGGTAACACAAGTCCACAAACCAATCTTCAAAATCACGGGTCCCCCCAAACAGAGTACGTCCCTGTCTCACTAGTACCGAGTTGTCTGCACTGAGTCCGTCCCTGGATTCCACGTACAGAGTCCTTGAACACTACTGACGCCGATCTGTCGATACTGACACCACGTGACACACTAGTACACTAACACTTTTCCACCTCGATTGTACTTTCGCTTTACAATTTCTTCCAGTTTTCGTTTCTTCACTTTTCTTCGCTGTGAACTCAACTCAAACTGAACTGTCCTCGAAGCTCGGCTCGCGCCTATATATACCCCGTAGTGTTTCTAGATCCTATAGTCTAGAATCTTCAGGAACACCTTTCGTGAAGGAGATAGATGAATTGGTGTCCCTTTCGCACTTGACAATCCTTATGCGAGTATTCGAGAGCTTTCTACGGTAGTCTTTTGTCATTATCCGACACGAAGGGGATAGATGGATACGCCCCTCTCTTTTCTTTATCTCTAGACTTTTCGAGCTCCGTGACACTATATTGAGCCATTGTCAGAGGCCACCAACTCTGACACTACGGTTTGTGAGGTCGGTCATTGACCTTTCAGCTTATACGATAAGAAGAAAACGTTTTGAAATACATGCACTATCTTGAAGCCTATAATAAATTATAAAAGAGAGTCAACGTGGATTTGAAGAAAAAAAATGCCTACCAATTTGTCTTGTCACGGAAAATTAAACTCTGAAGATTTTATTTTTAAATATGACATATTTGTTTTCTTTGATAAACCTTTTCGATGTTTCCTAATTGCCAGGAGTTCCGCGACACGGGAATTTTTATTATTCGTGTTTCCATTTTATCTATTCGTAAAAAATATTCATAATTGTCTGTAAATTTAAAATTTGAAGCATCGCTTGCTTTGATGGTTTGTATCACTAGGAAAGTACTGAAATTCCATCCGTAAGGTAATTTATAAAAGATCGAAAAAAAATTAGTAGGCAAACCACTGGACCCTAGAAATTTGAAAAATGTATCACAAATTAACAATTAAAAAAAAAACACTGAGGAAATAATATGTAAGCGGAAGTCGCAAGCAACCTAATAATACCTACAAAAACAATTTTCGAAGCCCACTCTTCCCATAGAACAGACATTTACCGACAATGGTACATTGTCGAAACAACACATTGAGAGAATTAATTGCTGCCATTAAAAAATTCGACGAACAAAAAAAGGGTTGACCTAGTTAATTTTACTTTTTAATTTCGTACTGACACCGCATGCTGGCTACAGATTCTTTAAAAAATAACCCTCCCTGTTCGTTCGTAATTAAAACCTTAGTAGGTCTTTACGGCCATAGCTACGTTGCGCTATTATACCTAGTCTGCACGCTGTTCGTTGTAAAAGAAAAATATTTTATTTAACCTTCTATTTACGTGAATGTCACCCTTTATGAATTATGGATGGTACAGTAGAAAAGCTAATTAAAAAAGAAATAAAAGTAGTAATGACTAGGAAGTTTATTAAAGCTTTTGCTTGAGTTACTCCAAGTTTGTAATTAAAATTTATTTTATGTTTATTTTACAGCATCGTAAACGAACAGGGATTCGGACGGAAGCTGTACACGCATAGTTGTATATTAACACCGTTTTATGGTACCGTGCTTGAAAAGGAAAAAAATGAAGGACAATCGCGTGTCACACAAAGGCCTTAATTCCGTCAATGTTTAAAAATTGAAATTACAAAAATTTCTTACTGTTATCACTGTAAAGACGTCAAATATATTCGTTTCAAATAGTTACAACAAATGAAATATAATGCATTATGTACAAAAACTGACCGCGAATAATTCAAAATTCAATCTCTTAATTTCATTAGAGTATGCACACAAAACACAGCCCCCAACTTTGATCATGGACACAAAACCTCGTGCATATACCCCAAAGCTGAGCTGGGTGGTTATCGATCAACTGACCGTGTATACCCTCCGATGCATGAATGGCGCCCTTTTGTAATCAAAACAGTAATCAAACGGCATGAATTGGGGTGGGGAATTAAAAGTTTATTTGAATTTTAAATACCCCCTGTAGGTATGAATGGAAGCATGAATAGTAATGGGAATGACGAAGTGACCGGACGATACACTTTTTTGTTACTTGTACAGATTTTTTTGTCTAAAATTGTTTATACATATTTACTCGTATATATTTTATTTTTTGAAAGCTAATGAGTATTTTGCTTGTGTAGTGGGAGGATATGTGTATATTGAAAATAAACAAACAGTAATTAGGCTATTTTGGATTAGGGTAGTTGACACCAAATCAATTTAGGATTACAATTTATTTTATAACACAACACATTATATAAATATTTGTACCTTTTGTTCTATTGTGCTGATGATATGATTATTTTACAATTATTTTGGAACTTTCAAATTACTTGAGTCTCGTTGCATTTTTCTGCCCAGACCCAAACCTACATCTACTATATTTATTGCTACTACGAGTATTATTCAAAATAATAAAACCTGTTAGACTAGCGGGAACCGGGGCTGTTGGAACAATCCAAATCAAATACGTACACAAATAAAGAAAAATTCCTAACATTAGCGAAAAGTAGTGTAGTAGTAGCGTTTGATCACAAATTATTCATTATTTAGTAGCATAAATTTTATAATAACGAAAAGATAACATTGTAAGATCTAGCTAAAGGGTGCCATGGATGTCAAGGGATGGCCGGTGAACAGGGAAGGGCCACCACTCCCTTCTAATTCGTAGTTTTGAATGGGGCATTGAAGTGTTCATTGTATATTCAAATAGACCACCGCTTTTTATAAAATATTGAAGGGAGTTCTTTGAGCCACCTGCGAGAAATATTTGGTAACAAATATTTTAGGAAATCGTTTCTACTGTTGATTAAGTAACTACAGATTTTTGTCTTTTGGATTATTTTATATTATGCGTTGGATTGGACATAATAAGTTGGTAAATATTTGAGAATAGCTGTGATAATTCCATTTTTATCTATGTTTCAAGGTTCATAAATTCCAGTGTACGAGTCCTCCTCGTTCTTGGTCAGGTTTTGAAAATTGAGCATTTTTTATTAATTCTGCATAATAATGCTACTTGGAGACCTTTTAAAACAAAGCAAGGGATCGACGTGTTATTCTCACAGAGCTAGTGTAAATGACAGATGGTTTACGTACATGGCCGTAGAGTCTGTGGCAAAGGATACTTTTATCACAGTAATAAGTTCCTGCATAATAATTTCTAAAATGTATACAAATGACCACCTAGTTATAAAGAATATTTAAGCCAAAATAAAATTTGTAAAAAAATTGCCTCTTTTTACAAGTATGTATGTACATACAGGTTCCCATTTGGCCTTAGTCTTACCTGATGGTATGTGATGTTAAGCTTACATACTCAGATGCCTCAACCTAATGACGCACTGCCTCTATTATCGGAATACAACATTGCTGTCTATGTTGGTAACTAGCCACTCTAGCCAGGTGAACATAGAAAATATCACTAACCAAACACAAATATAACTTTAAGCTTTTTTTACAACATCTGCAACTAAGAGCTGGACGAAATAATAATTTAAAAAAAAAAGATTCGAATGCTTCAGAAACTTATAAATTTAAGACACTGTGTTTTAGAGAACAGTGAGCACAACCATGATACCATTTACCACCGATGTAAGTGAAGTTTTGTCGTCAGGTCTTAGGTCAATACGCGAAGCAAAAACTTTGTACCCCTTTTTATGTAAATTGCGTGGACGGAGGAGTACGAAATTTTGCACACTTATATTAGTTTATATAGCTAATATATTTTTCTTCAATTTTTAAATTCATTATGGTCGAATTTCGACCACTGGGCCACCACTAGTATGCTAAACTACGTTATTTACGCTACTAATTGTACGTGCCTAAAGTAGTTGCTACTAGCTTTAACTGCACTTACGCCGTAAAGGCTTTAACTGTATTAGTAGTGTAAGTAAGTAGCATCAGCCATGCCCGGTTTGGTGCTCGTGGTACACAATCGGGGGGTTTGAATCGATTTACCTTGCGGGTAGGTAGGCAGGGCCCGTTAGTCTATCTAAATCAACCTTGTTAATGTAGGGGGCCAGGTGCTATAACTGGATTAGCACTACAGCATCAAAGTAGAGAACAAAAAATAGTCACGACGCTAAATTGATTGATATATGATTATTCATGATAACGTTTTAGTAGATATAACATTTACGACGTAAAGTACTAAGGACACAAATAATTTTGAGTACACAAAAATATTTTTATTAGAAAGTATACACGCCATTTTGAACACGTTATAAATAAGCAATTTGAGTCACGGGTTGAATGATTAATCACTTTAAATGATATTAGATTCAGAATAAACTTGTAAACGTATGTTCTAAGCTTAATCTAAATTTTTACAGCCCTAATAACATTTGTCTGGATTTTGTGTGTGTGTGTGTATGTAAAAGCGCCTCCGTGTCGTTGTAGCCCAGGGAAATAAGCCACGAGAATTCTAGTGACTTGGTTTCATATTTAGATTTTTGTCCAATAGAAAACATGTTGAATGAACCTTAAGCTCTGGTTTGCCAGGAAGCAGTGCCGTCACATAGCGGCCGTAATATTACGGACGCAAAAAGACGGCCGTATTAACGGTGACGACAAAAGATAAAATATAAATTTTATTATTTATTAAAAAATTAATTACAACTCATTTGGGGAAAAATCAGTAATAAACTCTTTCTTTTAAGTCGAAATTAAATGCAAAATTGCTTCTTATTTTTTATTTAAGATAAATTGAAATTTTCAATATTTTTTGAGTGCAAATCAAATGTTTTTTAAACTATAATCCTATTATTGAATTAATTTGTTCAATTAAGTATGTTTTGATTTCAAAGTACAACGGCCGTTTTAACTTACCGTCGGCCACCTTTCAGTTGGAATTGGAACCTTCGATCAACAAGTTGGAACTCATTTTGTATAGAATTTTTTTTGTTTACATTGACAACGTTCTAGTGACGTCATTTACCGCTGTATTACGGCCGCTATGTGACGGCCGCTACAGCTATATCTCTATCCTAGGAACTCAGAGCTTTACGTAAGCACTTTCAGAAATCATGATCGTTGTTAGTTATTCATTCGTTCGTATACACCGCTCCGTCATCTAATCAGAATCCAGAATCATCCGTAACAATAAACACTGCCTCTCACTGATAATACTCTCACAAAAAATCCATTACCACGATAAACAAACTCAAGACATTCAATATCGCGTGTATACCCTATACATCCATCTGTGGCCACTCCAGACAAGATGATAAGCCACTTTCACCGAAAAAAAACCTTTATTTATTATCCTTACCTATATCAGTGAAGGAATCTCTCCGTAACGGTTCCCACAGCGCTCTTTATTTTAAGTATACTAGCGTTATACTGAGATGTTTTCCTAAAATGGCTCTACCATTTCGGAGTATTGACATAGATAATGTACTCCTAAGCCAGTGAGAGTCTCGGGCGACCCAAGGGAGGTTTTCTAAAACAAAGGCGAGCAAGAGAAGATTAGAAGCGATGTACACTTATCAAAGGCTGCTAGGGAAAGTGTGGAGCTGAGTCGAAGTTTTTCGCTAGTGGAATAAACCTTTTCCAATACCTATTATTTTTTCAACTTGAACTTTACGCTTATTTTTGGGTAGTGGGAATATGGTTTATAGGTGCCTTTTGCAAAAACTATAACATATGGAGTTCTAGAATATGTGAAGGAAAATCAACTTGTTTAAAGAAATAACCAGCTATTGCCCTTAAATTATTTCACAGCAACTGTTTGTCATATTGGGATTAAACGTAGCATAGATTTTTCCATAAATTATGGGTGAACCATTAAAAACCGGCCAAAAGTGATTCAGACTCGCGCACCGAGGGTTCCTTACAGAATATGAATAATTGTCATACTGAAAATCATAAATAATAAATAAGGTGCTATGTACTGTCCTAAGTAATGCCCTAACTAATATGCCTGACGAAATCAATCGAATCAAAATAGTATTAAGAATATAACGACAGGCACTGGCACAGTGTGTAATCGTAAGATTTCAGTGATATATAATTAAAAAAGATACTTTTCTAGGATTGGCTTCTTGTAAAATTTCAGGATTCTTGGTTAATGGAAAGTATTTTATACGTTTTGATGCGATTTCAAGCCAAATCATCAAAATAAGTGGCTTAAGCGGATGTATCTTTTTATTGCGTTGACTTACAAGTTTGATTTTTTAACATACCCAAGGGATTGCAGACTTGAGTGTTTGATACCGTAACAACTAACGAAAATATATAAAAATTATCAGGAGTTTGAAAAGCTGCGTCCAATACAATTATTTGGTCCATGTGAGAAAATATCTTAACGGCAAGGCGACGAGGCTAAGAAAAATCCGCAGATAACCATCCGGGTCAGAGGAGACGAGCGGGGATATATATACAGGGGCATAAAAATATTTTCTTTATAATTTTATAATAGCTTTCTGTTCTCCATGTTCTCTTGTATTAAAAAATGAATATTCTTAAGTAAGCTTCTTTCTAGACAAGGCTTGTGCTTTGCTAGAGGAAACTGCAAAAGTAGTAAACTTTTCTAACAAACAGTGACTTCCCTTGGGTGTCGCAAAAGGCAACAGGGATTTTTCCTGGAAATGGGCAGCAGCATCTTTCAGCGATCACCAATCCACATGTCAACCGTGTTGTTTATCGCAAAACAACTCGTGAAAATTCCGACGAGGCAATATTCTATCAGGCTCATACACAACAGTGACCCTATGCAGATGTTGACTACATAAATATTGTCTGCGTCATTAGGACCTTAATTTATCATAGTTAGTGTGATATGACGTTTTTGTTTCTAGATGAATAACATTATATATTAGAAATATGATCGATATATTTACATATATTTATGTACATATAATACAATTGCAACATTACGAGGTATGTACATGTTTTTGCTGTAGGCATGATAAATGTAGAATGAATGTAGATACGCTTGGTGCGAGCTCTAGGAATATCCACAGAATACGGCTGGAGGCCTGTCGTTCTTCTGTTTGACCGGCGAAGGCGGAATGAACAAAAATAGCTCCTGCGTCTTGTATGTCCTATAATATTTCTAGACAAGAGTGTACCATTCCCCTCATCACTTGAGATTGTGGTAAAACAAAAGCTTAATATCTAACGTAAAACAACAACTAACAGTAAATAAAATAATACTTAGTAAAAAATATTAAGCACAAACAAATTTTGCTAGACTTAGTCATGTTTCCATAATAATACATAAAGTATTATCATCAATTCATTACACTACAAATTAGCCGGCCTGATACTGGTTCGGCATCCCACTTAAAATTAATAAACACTACACGACAGTTTCAATCTACGAGTACGTCATTTAGTCCGAGAGCCCACATCCCGATCTTGTTTCGTTTTAAACCCCGACACCATGTGGCGTTGTAAAAACAGACCGAGATGCCCGGCCCTCTGTAATCCAGGACACACAGCCGTTTTGACTACCCTTCACTCATTTACATAAGTCCTGTCCGTCGGTACAAGATGGGTCGTAAACTTTATTAAGACTTTCTGATGTCGGCCCTCAGGATTTTATTATGCGTGTGCTATGCTATAATTGAAAAGGTTTATGAATGGACGTGTTTTACTGATGAATGAATATTAAATGTTTTTATATGTATTGTAAACAGTAGGTACGATGTTTTAGGGCTACGCAGTCAATCAAATGAAGCTTTATAATTTCGTCCTGACCATTCAGATCATCGCTTCACTTGTACGTCTCATAGTGTTTACAGCTTCAGACTCAAGTATGTACTTAAGTACATAATTAATTTAAACACAAACTCAAGAATCTTTTAAAAAATGTATATGAATCACGTCCTACCAAAATAACTATAGAAAAACAAATTCAAACTATTTTAGTTATTTATTGTTTACATATTGCTTTCCAAATCGTCAACAAGCCCCAATTGTTGTTGTTTTTTCGCTCATAATGTATCTCATAACCTATTTTTATTACATTTACTATACTGCGCTGTTCTATATCTTCACAAAACATAAAAGGAACAAGTAGATAAATACCATTCGATCTTGCAGCTGAATGCTCTGCAGAGAACCATCAATATCTATTTGTGGCAAGCTTCCCGGAAATAGATTACTTTCAAATAAAAGGAAATATAAGAATTACAAAATAGATTTCGAACTCGACTAGATTGCTATCTAAACTTTTATTACGGCCAATATATCAGTGGTAGCATAGCAGAAATGGCTACAATTGGCTAAAAAGCGGTCGTCACGCCACAAGTTCATCCAATAAATATTCCTAACTGCCGTGCCGTAAGGAAACAAATGCTCGAAAACACAATGATGGCCGCCGACAAAACACAATACTGCGCGGATCAAGTGAACCGTCGCCAACATATTCTGTTTGTTGTGAAAATTGTTGGTATCGTGGTCCCCTTTTTCTTGCTCCTCCAATTTCTGTTTGTTCTATAATTTGTGCTAGTTTGGTGGGGAGATTTACTGCTAATTGTAATACAGTGGGTTAGGAAGTAGTGTGAGTTTCTTTAGAGCAAGGAGTCTGTGCTATTACAATTTAAGTTACAATCATAATTACAGCAACAGTTTGATAGATACGTGTAGAAGCTTGCAGGCTTTATATTTTGACGGTAATAAACTGGGTTGGTCCGCTTATTTATCAATCATAACAACTTTCTGTTTACCCTCACAACCCCTATCCTCATCATTACCGTTTATTCTAGATGATTATTTTAATCTTCGCTGAAAAACGCCTTATTACTTTTGCAAAATTTCAATAAATTTTGTAAAGTCTATCAACATTTGAACTTCAGATTTAATTTAAAAAATACAGATAAGAATTGTAAACGTATATCACGTTTCCGATAAGTTATCCTTGATATCGACCGAAGGCTCAAAACGAGGCTCATTCACTCGAGTTTTACGTCACATTAATTTTTGTTTACCTTAATCAGAGGGAAAAAGAGAAAGTAATGAGCTTCATAAATTAGCTTCGCAGAGGAGCGAAGGTACATAAATTTGCTTGATAAAGTTGTTTTGCCTCGAAAAATAAGGCACAAGGATATATTTTATCTAGGCATTGATGAAACGCTCTTAGTCGATCCATAATTCTGAGTGAATTATTTGAGCAGAACTTTTGGCTAATATACGAACATTAATCTAAGTTTATTTTTCTAACTTTGCGCCCTTAACTAAAATATTTTATCCCCAAGTTACGTGTATGGGAATGTCTAGAAAAGGACCCAACAAAAGATTTTCCAGTGAGCATTTTAGGTCATTTTTCTATCATCATCATCATCAGACGGAAAACGTCCACTGCTGGACATAGGCCTCCCTCATGGTACGCCACATCGACTGGTCCCGAGCCACCTGCATCTAGCGACTCCCTGCGACTCTAACCGGTGGTCGGTCTATCTAGTAAGGGGACGGCCTGGTAAACGTTTTCCGGTACGTGATCGCCACTCGAGAACCTTTACTCCCCACCGGTTATCGGTTCTTCGAGCGATGAGGCCTGCCCATTGCCACTTCAGCTCACTGACTCGTCGAGCTATGTCGGTGACCTTCGTTCGTCTACGGATTTCCTCATTCCGGATCTTATCAGTAGAGAAATTCCGAGCATAGCTCGTTCCATTGCTCGCTAAGTGACTTTGAGTCTTTAATCAGTGCGTGTTGCCAGTGATGACATACGGAACCGAAACGTGGTCCTTTACGTTTTTATATACTTCTCATAAATATGAAGAAATATAATATTTTATTTATTGTTTACAATGTTTACCACACTATACACGCCCTGATACAATAGTAATATAATACATTAAAAATCAATCTTACATAATGAGCTCATTGACTGTGATGTGAGAACCTAGTGTCCTGAAACACGGGATGACCTTCTCAGGTACCAGTTTCACACACTGCTTGATGGTTTATATACAATTTCAATTAGAATCTGTATTATATAAATTGTTAATTATAACCAAGTGTGTGGAATAATAAACATTCACCTTACCTTATTTTCTAATAAATCTTGTATTTTATTTCTATCATCATATCTACTATATACAAACAAAACCATAAAACAATAAACACACATTTTCACCCACTCGCGCTCTCGAGTATCGTGCGGTAACATTTATCGCGACGCGTACACCGGCCGGGCTGATTGGACCATCAATCATGCCAAGATTAGGCTTCAAAACACGTATAACACATGTTTCTCATGGCTATCACGATTAATATAGATAGCATGACTCGAACAAAGTTATACCAACCGAACTTTGCTAAGAGAAATGTCGATCTATTTTTCTCCGTCGTTCGTATAATTAGGTTCGTGTGGCTGGTTGCTCGATCGGGCAATGAGGAGATAATAAAGTTACGTTCAAGCGCTATTAATTTTAGAAAATCTGATATCCATGGCTCATTTTGAGGAACACACCCTTATGGCTTACTCATGTAAAGGTCAATAAGACAGTAAGATGAAGTGACAATGTGGCTGGCCTTTGTCATGTCATGTCAGCCAGTGGATACAAGCGTCTGTTATTTTATATGATCATCAGCAGGGAAACGTCAAATGGTATTCACCACAGCCTCAGGTCCAGAGCCGCTTGCATCCAGCAACTTACCGCAACCTTTACCAGGTCGTTGGTCCATCTAGTAAGGGACCAAGTAATTGGTATCAACTCGAAAACTCTCATTCTCCATCGGCTTTTCGTTCTTGGAGTAATGATTTTTTATACATGTAGAAGTGTTTCGGATGATGACTGTGATGTATCCTTGTTATAAATTGTAACTAGCTAGAATATGCTTCACAATAAATTCAACTTATGATCCCTCTTATTTTGGAGACAATCTAATAAATGCTAAGGTGAATTTGTTTATTTATTTGTTTGTCCTTCCTTTACGTCGCAAAGATGAGCCGGAATGCCTTGATTTTTTTGTATTAGGACAGTTGAAGGGTTCAACAGCTACGATTTAAACAAATTGAACAAGTAGTTTCCGTGGGATTTATGACGTCCATGCTTATGAAGTCGCAGGCAAAAGCTAGTTATAAACCAAAATAGAATAGTAATACAAAAAAGCACCATGTAATTTGCATTCAAACTGTTTTCCCGAGTGTTGTGTTTGCATGCACTATCATAGACATGTTTGCAACAAATTAATAAATGATCAATTCTGAGCCATCCGTTTCGTAAGAAATAATATTCCTCATCAGACATATTTCATATTCTCACATTAATATTCATGTATTCACCACAATTGGTTTATACGACCAATTCATTTGCATCTTTATGATCTGTGGTTATATTTTGAGGAAAATGGTATTATGGATTTATCATCACTACAGATAACACTTATTCCTGTGCGTTTTATATTCTAGATTCTTCATACATAATTTGACTTTATGTATGAATGTATTGTGTCATCTTTCTGTACACCTTGACGGCCCTTAATAGCTTGGACTTATTTTAAAGATGCAGTAGGTACTGCTTCTAGACGTATGAAATGAAACTGAATATTGTTACATGTCTGTTTTTATATAAAAATGATAAACATATAATAAGTAGTAGTAAGTAGCAAATATATAGTTCTTCACAACATCTTTATTTCCCAAGAGGCAGTGTATCTGACAGAACACTGTTCCTTCACATATGTCCAATACGTCCACACAATATTAACTGGTGTTAGTAATGTGTTTACACTGTCATTAGCGTTCGAATATAACGTATTTTCTCTTGCTGAGATTAGTGGTAATCCAAGTATATGTACTCCTACGAAAACAAATAACGAAATACGCTCGTAATATCATGTGAATCGAGTTACTGTTTCTTTTATTAGAAAAACTATTTACGAACTGGAATTTCGTGGAGCTTTATTCATGAAATCAAGTGAACTTGATATCTACTCCAAGCATAAAGTTTTCTTTTCATAGAAGTCACTCATTTCTTTAAAGGTTTTATGAAAAGCTATTTATTACGAACAAAAGTTCTCAATTTCAGATGGAGTTATTGTATTAGTCGACATTGTAATTCAAATCTTATTTATGAATGAGCATTGATCTGTTTTTCTTGTCCGTTGAATAATTCTGATTGCTTTGGCTAAGAAGTGTTTACATAAAATGCTATTTACGCACAATTTATTTGCTCTCTATGTTCTAATCTGAAATAACCAGATAATGACAATTTCAACCTTTAGGGTCCTTATGAAAATGAATTTGAGATTTAAATCAGAGATCAGAGAGGTGACGTTCAAGCATATCATATATACCTGTCTGCGCTTTGTTAAAAGAAGTCAAATTTATTTCATGTCAAGATTTTCTTTTATTCCTGACTTCTGTTAGGACATTGTAGGCTGAAATCAACCGATTGTCTCAAAATTAAGACGATTTCGTGCTTCGGAAGGCACGTTGGTCACTGTTTCTGTCTACGACAGGCGGCTCAACAACTCTGAACTCTAGGGTGTGTGAGAAGTATGAAGGAGAGAGAGAGATAATTAAACCTTACAAAAATAGATGACTAAAATTGGTATTATACCATTATATTATACATTATATATATACATATTGGTGTGGTACCAACAATGTACAATTAAGAATATTTTGTATTGTACACTCGAGTACAAAAATATGCATCCACTTTTGGACCATGTCACATTCATTCACATTTGATTGTCATTTCTCTCAACACGCTACATAGGAACAAGCAAGAGTGAATGTGAAATTGTCTCAAAAGTGAATACATATTTTTGTACTCGAGTGTACGAGTACTGTGTTTGTAATTGTATTATTGTGAATGCTACATGATATTTTAATTTTGGTACATTTAATGAAACAAACGTAAATACGAAGTAATCAACCAGGAAAAGCAGTAGCAGCAAGCATACACTCATATTTAACCAAGTTTATTAATTTATGGGTCCTACGACGTCTAGCTTCGGATGCAGAATGGGTCCCTAAAAATGTCTCTTCTAACATTGGCAACTCTCAACAAAATAAACACCAACTAAGTGATTAAATTTGTACAGTTGATTACGATAGTAATTACAATTACATGCATACGTACCGCGTAAAATTAACAACATAAAACACACAACTTGATATTCTACCTTATTATACTGAAGCAGTATGTGAAACTTGTTTCACCTTAAAATGTGGATCAATATTTTAGAAACTCTATCGGTATTACTCTTATCTGGGTGTCCCCTTTACACAAGAGATCTGAGAGATAGATGAACCTAGTGTTATGTGGCACTTCGGGTTAACAGCCACTTGAGCACTACCCTATCTTATTATGCAAATAGGTCTTGGAATAGGTCACACGTGCGTCCGTTAATCAGGTTTTCAGATTAGATTCTAGGTTCCACATTGCCGTATCAAATATTCATTAAAGGAAATTAGGAAATATTTTGTTATCATACTGACTCAATCTATTAAATAAAGTCTTGATACCATAAATGTTTTGAAGAATTGTGATACTTAAGGTCTTTAAAGAGTTCTTTATTCATATACATAAATATATATTTTTTAATGTTTCACGATTCAATTCATCATAATATCATCATCTAAATAATAGTTGACCGAGTGAGCGAAGCGAACAAAGGTCTTCCTAAAGACTACTAGGGCAAAAGCTACATTCTGTGTGTTTGTATGTTTTCCTCTTCAGGTCGCATTTCTCAACCGATCTGGACGAAACTTGGTATCTAGGTTGAACGAATTTTTAGAATTTTTTAGCCGTTGAGGAATTTTGATTGGAGGATACTTCCTTCAAAAAGTTGTATATGGATATCTCCGGCATATGACATCCGATTTCGATACAGTTTCTTATTATTTGAAAGTTCAATTATGGAGTAGAGACAAAGAAAAAAAATGGAAAAATGTGAAAAATTTTAAAAAATCAAAAAAAGGCAAAACTTGTCAAAAATGACGAAAAAGTCAAAAATGACAAAAAGTCTGAAAAGTCAAAAATATTTTAAGTTACGTGTAGCATGCACCCAATGGTTGGTAGTAGTTTGAAACCGTGAATAATAATAATGACTTCAGCTGCTGCTGGGAGTACCAATCCAATACGAGACCAATTTATTGTCATTGCCATCAGGGTGAATTCATAAATATAGGGATATAGAGCACCTGGAAATCTTCTCATTATAAAACTAACTAATAAGGATAAAACAGATTAATATGTTCTAGATGGTGCAACTTCATCTTAGCGATAAATCTGTACTGGGTGTTATTTATGCCTCCATATCGTCGATATTTAAAAAGAACTGACTGTCTCTGAGGGGTAAAGTATGTGCTTGCGAGGTCTACAGCTCACAGAGACACTAGTTTAAAGTTGTTTATTCGTTTCATTTAGATGTATCTATGCACCCACTTAGCAGTGATTGAAAATGTGCTTATATACATATGTATGTATAACAACATTCAAAATTTCCTGATATGAGTTCATGTTAGGAAAGTTCTATATATGAATTTTAGCTTTATTTGTACTTTCACTGATTGATATATAATTTTGACATATTTTGATATATAATTTTGACATTTATTGGACTATTTTATCTTATTATTATTTTATATTATATTTTGAGTTTTTTTTTTAGTTAAAAAAATATTATTTAATTTTGCATGCCTGTTTTGGTATTGTGCTTCCTTAATTATAATTAAAACAATGTAACATCAGTTTCCAAAAGAAAGATCACGATTATAGATTATGATTTTAGATGTAACTGATCAATTCGTATGAAGCCATTTCTGATTATCTATTGATATTATAAGAATGCTACGTATGTATATTATGGATTTGTTAATAAAACAAAGAGTGTATATTTTTCTATTAAATACCATTTTGATAGAATCAATCCGAAAAATTAATGAAACAAGAGCAATCTTATAGACACTGTTATTGTTAACCGTTATATGGATTCGTGGGGGAAAATCACATACACATACACCCCTAGCGCATTACCTTATGTATTCAGTCACTGTGAGATTAAAACAGTAATAAAACTTACACAAACCAAACTAACTACGACCAACTTGAAAACATCATTTAAACAGAAAACTATCAAAGAAGCCGGGCTTAAAATGGACTCAGTTTTAACGAGTCAAGATGAATATAATTCAGAAATGTTTTATGTCCCGGCCACCAAGTTTCATCTGCGGGCGTCGCTGAATAATGCCAGACATTAATAAACAGGGACCGCTGGTCCCGTTCCCGTAAGACTGTATAAGAGGATATAATTAATTAGTTCCCGAGGTACCAACGTGCTGCGACAGGAACTATCACTTAGGATTGGAAAGGATTCTACCCTTACCATGCGCAGCTTGTGTCTTTGTATATTTGTATACCACCGCGAGAGACGGCGTCATTCGTAACAAGATAGCGTACTTTAATTTGTAATAAGCAAACAGACTCAAAGAAACAAATAGTAGTAAATTAATAGCCAAAGTTATAATGTAAATTACACAACAATCTGTCATAATTTGTTTCTAATTAGGTTAAAAATTACATGTGTTTTTTGCGTTATACGTTTATACGTTAGGTTCTTAGTCTAACGAAAAGCGCGTTTGTTCGGATGTGGACACACCCTGTACCAGAGCTATTTTTAGGTACTTCATGCTATAAGTGGCATTAGTCATAACATAACTTTATATTGTTTGTTGTAGCAATATCACTATTATCCTTTATTGTTCTTATGCAGTGTGTTGAAAGAAATTTCCATTGAAGCTGAATATTCAATGACAATAAAAGTGTGTACGGGTTTTTGTACTCGAGTGTACAAATATGTTTTTGTAGATATGTAGTTGTTTTTTTACCATTACACGTCATTGGTAAGAGCATGATATGCTTATAATTAAGAATTCGAAAAGTTCTTTGGCAGACCATACAGCACATTTATAATCATAATCCTGGGTATATCCACCATGATCAGGCATGTGTAAGGTATTGTGGTAATGAAAGTATAAAATTTTTTTGGAATACACAAAACCAATTAACGGCAGTTGAAAAACAGATAACATCAGTACGAGTGAAAACGTTGAAAGTTACAACCTGCGAACAAGGTTTTTGACACTAACGAGTTTTGGATCTGAGCCAGAAATTGTATTTAAAGTTTTCAATCTCAGTTACACAGTTGTTTAGCATTTCGAAAACCTGTCTGCTAACTAAATGGTTGGGTATGTTTTTAACACAAATTGATGATGGGGAATATAATAATCTCACTGCCGAATATAATGTGGAGATAAGGCCGTTGGATGGTCAGCGTTATCACCTCACTTTAAGAGGGTATGCTGGTGTCAAAGCGCCCATACAAACGTAGTCCAGTCATATTTTGAGTATTAAGCTATGAAAATCTATGAAATATATGTGTCGGTGGTGAGTCAGATTTTCGTTTAAATATATACTTCCAGAGTTACAGGGCGTCAAAGTATTGTATTTTTCGGTAACAAAAAGCCCCAACTTTGAACCTGATTTACAAGAGTATGAATCAATTTAGAACAATTTTTAAAAAACCACCGACATCTAAAATTTCATAAGTATACTGTATTAAATTTTTTATATAATATACTGTATCCTTAAAATGATCCCTGGACTACGAAACATCCAAATAACGGGTGGATATCTTCGCGTAGTGTATGCTGTCTCACCGTACGCGCTCGGGTAGGATAGGGCTCGGATAGGAACAGCTACAAAACAATCCAAATTTGAACGCAACCACGTGGTCTTACCAACATAGTCTCTTAATGAGGCGCTGGCTCTGCTACTTTTCATACCGGAATACAACGGTGCTGTTAGTACTGCTGTTTGGCGGCAGACTTATTGATAACATGGTGTTTACTTGCCAGGCGGACATAGGAAATCGCTTACCACCAACCAAACTGTGAACCTACAGGTATCCCCTCTAGGATATTGATGTAGTTTGACGTTAGCTTTTAGAGCAATTTTAGAGTATAAGATTTGTTAACCAACTATTTGCATGCTGTTTGATACAGTTAAATAGGTTAAGCGTCATATTGAAATATTATATAAAATCAACATGTACCCTATTTATTGTGAATAAAAATTTGACTGATTGATAGGAATCGAACTCCGACCGTTACATTGTGAGTCTAAGCGTGTAGAAATAATGGTGGTTAAAAAGTACAATCCTGTAGTAATTACAACATCGTGTATGCTCAAAAGTGTTCATTATAACAATAATAACGCAACACAACAATCGCCCACGAATGTGGGACGCCGTGACATGCACGTGTTGCAAATGACAGGGCTATTTGTAAAAAGGGCTGATCCACTCTCCGGGATATGTAGCTTTAATGAGCGCTGTTAAATTATTATTACAACGTAGCTGAACTATGTGTTATTGAATGAGATTGTCACCGGATTATGTACACAAGTGCTACGGCATTGAATATAAAATGTGAATAAGAAAAAAAAAGCATAATTTAAAAGCAAGGTAAAATGGATCAGCATCGCAACTCGCGCGTTGAACCAATAATCAGGGATGCAATTCACAAAGTACAAACACGCATTTGGTGACGATATCTCCAGTTTCTTAGGCCACAATTAACACATGCATAATTAACACAGTCTGTTTTCCGCACGTGTATCAATAACTATTACAATGCCGCTAGTACGTCGTATCTTTGACCTTCCCGTAAAACCTATCTCAAACTCTTTAGGGTATTTAACAATAGCATTCAAGGAGTTTTTTGTTTTATTTTCTAGCAAACAATACAACAGTTGATCAGCTTATTAAATTAGAATTATAATCGATGGGCAGCTAGATTAGCTATTAAAATTCTTGATTGTTTGTCATTCATTACAAATATTGAATCAGAGTTTGGTTACGTTTTCTGGATACAAAACTTGTAATTTTAGAACTTATTGACTCGCGGCTTTAATAAATAAAATAACGACATACAATTACGTCAGATTCAGTCGATTTGACTGAATGTAAATGACTCAATTTTATGCTTAACTTATTCACTTGCGGCTTTAATGCTGCTCAACAAAATATCGACATTAAATTCTGTCAAATTCTGTCAATTTGATTGTTATTTAAATACCACAATTTTATACTTTGCTTATTCACCCGCCGCTTTAATGCAACTAAATAAAATAATGACATTAAACTCCGTCAAATTCTGTCAAATCCACTGAATTTTACTTCCTAAATTGTAGGCTAGCACGGCATCTTCTTAT
Source organism: Carcina quercana (assembly GCA_910589575.2). Taxonomy (NCBI): domain Eukaryota; kingdom Metazoa; phylum Arthropoda; class Insecta; order Lepidoptera; family Depressariidae; genus Carcina; species Carcina quercana. The sequence goes on from OU342439.1 coordinate 6,053,093, forward strand.
TTTACAGAATGTATTTTAATAAGCTACCGTATGCCATACCGCAAAAAAATTAATATAACACCCGAGCTGGGCTATGCCATTTATTATCATACATTTTGTTTGTGGCTAGCCTTAGAAAAACTAACAAACGATTTCGCTGCTCTAGATTTTGACTACCGCGCGATCGATTTTGGACTTAATACTCTTTCACTAAACAGTATTCGTTTTGGCAGTGAATCATTAACAAGTCTGCGTATAATCAATTCTAAAATGAGACATAGTATTTTATATATGTTTCTCAGTATTGTAACAATCTGCAAAACAGCCAATATCTTGTTCATCAGCCCGTATCCTGCAAAGTCCCATGATATAATGCTCAGTCCTATAGGGCTTAAATTGGCTCATAGAGGACACAATGTTACGGTAATCACAGCTTTCAAATCAGATCGTGAGCTGGAAAACTACCATCAAATTGTAAACAATGAAGTATCGCATTGGACTACTGGTAAAACTGGTAAGTTAAGAGTGTATATTTTTATATGTAATACTAACATACTACAGATATTTAACGTTATTTATTTCATGGCACAATTTGTCAGTTCATTAGTTCTATATTATTCACCTCAGTTATTTTGAATTTAACACTTTTTAGGGTTCCAAATCTGAACGATCCAGTTGGAGCCCTATTGTTAAGAAAAATCCGCCCATTTGTCCATCTGTCTATCAGATAGACATATACAAATTAGAAATAGATTATCAACACCATCATCACTGGAGATTTACACATATGGTATAATACAATTTTTAAAGTTGGGCCGACTTTAAAAATTGTGTCAAAAATTATATAACACTAGCGACTTATTAACGACTTCGTCCCCTTGTACTTCAGGATTTATGCCATGAGAATTACGTGTTCGGTCGGGATGAAAGTAGCCTTTTCCGGCCCTTCAATCAAGTCATTCTAACTTTCTTTTAGTTCGTAAATGTATGAGACAATGAATATTTTTCACTGAATTTATCCTATGTTTTAATAGTTATTCTGCTATTAACGACTAAGATAAATTCATACAATCAAAGATAAATCGGTTGAGCCCTTCTTGTGTTATAATGGTGTTCTAACCCAACTTAGTAGGATTAAATTTTATTTCAAGAGTTAAGCCGTACAAGGCATGGAGAGGTTTAAAATTATAAACTTCTAAAAAAAGTAAACTTGAGTTTTAGTAGTAAACTACGTTCCTAATTATTTTTTAATATCCGATTTATGAGCCGTCAAAATTGGCCGATTTTAGTCATATTTTATTATGGGTATGTATAAAAACTAATAACAAACGAATCTTTGATTAAGGTTGCTAAGTTGTTATATCCTCTATTTAAGAAAAAACTAAAATTATGTGAAATAATAATAATTTAGGTTCATCATCAGCCAGGAAACGTTGCCACTTCAGCTCACTGTCTCGTCGAGCTATGTCAGTGACCTTCGTTCGTCTACGGATTTCCTCATTCCGGAACTTATCACGTAGAGAAATTCAGAGCATAGCTCAACCCATTGCTCGCTGAGTGACTTTGAGCTTGTTTATTCGGCCCAGAGTAAAATATTTCGGGTTAATCTTCACAAATTAAAACATTTTAATGCAGGTCAGATTCTATACAAATAGGAATTTTGGTTTTTATTGTTACTCGTAGTTTTGATTTATGGGGGATTCTCCTCTATATTAGTTCAAACTAAAAATCGGAAGCCACCATATGCGATTCTAACTCACTCTTGCCTAATTATTTATTTAATACTTACCAATTGAAATCACCCTAAGTAAGAGCCACGTATATAGAATAACATATGGGTGGCGTATTTCTGTATTCACTAGTAATTATAACAAACTTACTATATTTGTTATGTTTACCTGAAATTTATAGAAGTAATATTCAGTTTTATATTTCAGGATCGAAGAATCCTAATCTATTTAGTACTTTACCTGACTCATCAGAATTTAAACGACAGGCTGACAGATTCAAAGCAGGTCTTAGAACTACTGAAGCTGTATTAAGCTCAACGAAAGTTCAAGAATTTCTAAAGAAAGATAATCAGTTTGATGTAGTAATATGTGAAGCGTTCCTTGAAGAAGCTTTTTACATGCTGGCGTATAAATACAAAGCACCTTTGATTCTTGTGACATCAACATCATCAAATGTAAAACATAATATTGCAACAAGGAATCCATTGCAACTGGCGACGGTTACATATGAACTGCTATTTGTAACAGACCCAAACAGTTTCTACGCAAAATTAAGGAACATATTTTTTGTACTATACAATTATTTATGGTGGAGATACTGGTATTTGGGAAGACACGAAGAGCTAGCAAAAAAGTATATCCCAGGCTTGACCGGCAATGTACCAAGTTTGTACGACATACAGAGAAACACGTCTATGTTTTTTCTGAATTGTCATTTCAGTTTTGATAACTCTGTAGCTTATTTGCCCAATATTATAGAAATAGGTGGCATTCACATCGGACAAAATAATATCTCGCTCCCCGATGTAAGTTTGTATGTTATCTATGTAATATTTACTGCAATCGTCTTATTCTAAGTCGTGATGTTGAAAGTATTTCTCTTAAATTTAAGAAACCAGCCAAGCCAGAAAATAAAACAAGGAAACCTTAAAGGATTGCTTTTTGGAGCGAGCGAGTGGAAGTAGCAAGTAATATCAAATACTCAGCTATGCAATCCCTTGGATCTGTAAAAAAAATCTAACTTCTATGTCAACGCCATACAATCCGGCCGTTGACATTAAATTTATTTGCGATTCGATCGGTCTTAATTTTTGTTAAAGCACTGTTCGGTGACCTTACCCATTAATTATATTTTTCTGTATGTTAATTATTATATTTTATACGGAGCACTTAGTGCGTGAGTCAGATTCGCCACATGGACGTTTTTTAGCTTTATTGACATTTCTATTAGTACATACATTAGTAGTTAGAGCTTGTTGTTTACACTAAAATATCAAAGTCTTAAGTAATGACCTACGATAGTTACACATTAAACATTTGTTTCACTGTTAAAAAACAACAGGTGCATAACCTTTTATAAATTCTACAAACTGTAACAGTATATATAAACAGCAAAACATTACAGAAGTTCTATATCTTTGAATTAATGTTTATATTTTTTGACACACAAACTAATACTTTGTTTACAGGATTTAAAAAACATTTTAGACCAATCAAATGAAGGCGTTATCTATGTCAGTTTCGGTTCCAATCTTCAAAGCGTTGATTTACCAATACAAAAACGGAACGCATTTGTAGATGTATTCAAAAGGACCAACCTTACAGTACTCTGGAAATGGGAAGACGAGCTGTTTGAAAACAAACCCAACAATATCGTAATACGAAAATGGTTTCCACAATATGAAGTCTTAGGTGAATATATTATCAATATAAGGTGTACATTAAGTATTACAGCTGAGATATCTGTTAGATACACGTTTACAGTACGAGTTGACTTTTTAACAAATATTAGAAATAGTTCAGAAAAGGTAAACAAATTATTAATGTTACAATATTATTATAATTTCGTTTACCTCATTAAATATACCATGCAGGCATAATCATAAAAGGTTCACGAGAATATACCTTCTGCCACGCGGCCACCTGGTTGTCAAGTGACATTGTATGACGCTATAGAAATAGTAGGTATAACTATATACTATACTATACGTACGGTACGTATAACTTACGCTTTATAGATTTGTAGCGCTGGCTGTTTTCAATATATCCTTATTGTGCCGTTGCAAAAGTTGATTTTTATTACTGCTAAGTCTTTGCGAAGCGACTCTTCTGTATCAGTGTACTATTAAGTATATTGTGTCATCATGTCTTAAGAGTTCAAATTGTTCTTTCAGCACATTCAAATATTAAAGTGTTCATAAGCCACGGTGGACTTTTAGCGGTACAAGAAGCGGTTAGTCATGCTGTGCCAGTAATTGGAATACCAATATTTTCTGATCAGAGCTACAACATGCTCAGAGTTCAAGACCTAGGTTTTGGCAAAATATTGAGATATCATGACTTGAATGAAGAAAATCTAGAACAAATCCTGCATGAAATACTGAAAGACAAAACTTACAAAACAAAAGCGGAAGAAATATCTTCGAGGTTCATGGATAGGCCAATGAGTCCTATGGATACTGCTATTTATTGGGTGGAGTATGTAGTCAGATATAAAGGAGCTGGTTTCATGAAAAACCATGCGTTAAATCTCAACTGGATTGCGTTTAACATGTTGGACGTATACGCTTTTGTCGCAGTTGTAATACTTACAAGTGCATACTTTATGTTTATTATAATTAAACAACTTATAAAGTTCTGTTCAGATATAGCTAAAGCAGTGTATATATCAAATAAAAGAAATGTACAAAAACTTAACTAGAGAAATTGCAGATCTGGACTCTTTAAATATCAACCTCTTATCTAATTAGTACAGACATAAGTTTGCACACCTCTGTAGGACTAGCTACATACTTACTTTAATATCAATTGTGATTTCTCTAGGTTTTTTTAAATAATGTAATTCTTGAAACCTAAACATGTTAATAACAACAGTTTTTAAGCATATCATATCAAATGGTAAACACAACGTAAGAGAGTGAAGACCTTAAAGATTTGTACATTTTCATCTTTGAGTATCTCTGAACTACTAAATATTATAACATTGTTTAAGGTTGCATATAATTCGCTTCGATCACTTGGTCAATTATTTTCAAACAAGCGTATATATTTTCTTTTCGCAATTAAAAAAAACAGTAAATAAAAATAACAATTTCTGAGACAGAAGAGCTAAGAGCTGACTGTTTATTTTCCATCGACAGAACTATATTGTCGATGGAAAATAAACATTCAATTTGTTTGGCTTTCAGGCAGGCGGGATTCAAATGGGTCAATTATTTTTTCCATGATCGAGTTCATTTGTCACGTTGCGTTTTGTCGGCCCTCCTTGTTGAGGGCCACAGTTTTTGCCCGCATTGTTTTTGTCGGCGATCGTTATCAACGCTTATTTACTCATTAATTTATCACTGTCCAGCAAATTATCTTGTCCTTGTCGAGGGGACGGAATAGCTTACTTCGTCCTTCTTAACGAAACTGAGCTTTAAAAATCGACTTTGCAGAATGGTTATATGTAATAGAATTTTACTGTAAGTCCCGATATCGAAGTTATTTTAGTAGTAGTATGTAAGTAAGAATCTGAAGGTTTTAAAAATACTTCAAAATTTTAGCATTTCAATAATTTAATGTTTATAATAATAAAGTTATTAACAAGTAATGTTCACAAATTATTTCTATTTTAAAAATCCAATCGAACTCTTGAACTTGAAACCTATTTGTTCTAATTAGATCAGAATTGAAACCGGAAGGCTAGAATACAATAAAAAATGTATCAGTAGTTGTTGAGATAATATTCTGTGAAAGACAGTCTTATATTATGAAGGTCCAGTTTTTCATCAGACTATCGGAATCCGAAAACAGCATAATTTTATAAAAAAGGATAGATTTTTTTAATTTATTCGTTAATTGCTCATTTCCAACTAGCAGTGCTGCGGTAGCGCTAAAGTAAATCATTCTGAACCTTCTTTACTACGTAAAGGAAAGACAAACAAACAAACTCACCTTTACATTATAGTTTACATAACATTTGTTAGTAGTATGTATTTATTTCGCGTACCATGAAGGAGGCCTATGTCCAGCCGTGGACGTTTCCCGGCTGCTGATGATGGTTTCTTATTTACTTTTTTATTTGCTTAACATATTTTAATAAAATTGAAACGTATTGCGTATATGATAAAATAGAAACTTATGCATACGAATACCATTTTACCTTGCGGACAGAGAAAAACTTCGTAATATTCAATAATAATAATAATAACAAAAATTATTATTATTCATAATAGTACTGACATATATGAGCTAATTTGTTTCATGACTTTTAAATTCAATGTGGTATTTTAGACAATTACTTAACTTTATAAAGCCTTTGTAATATTTTTTCGAAAATTGCTTTATTTTTAATTAAGATTCGGCTTATTAACGGGCTCTCTTTTATATAATTCAGTCTATTTCTAAATGGTTTCAGTCGATAATTCAACGCCGTACTATTTACAAGTCTGTGTTTAAACAATTTCAATATGAAACATATCACTTTATTTATATTTCTCAGTACTGTGAAAATTTGTAGAGCAGCAAACATCTTGTACGTGACTCCATATCCTTTAAAGTCTCATAATATAATGCTCAGTCCTATAGGGCTTGGATTGGCCCACAGAGGACACAATGTTACGGTTATTACAGCTTTCAAAGAAGATCGTGCGCTGGAAAACTACCACCAAATTATAAACAATGTAGTGTCGCATTGGACTGATACCGGTAAGGTAGTGTTTGATACATTTCCTTAACTTCGGATATTTAAGAACCAAATTTGTCTTTAAATTTTAGTCTACAACAACTATTTTTAAGGTATTAGTTTTGATACCAATTCAAATAAACCTGCGTGGTCTTGTAAAATAACTATTTATATTAATGTTATATTTCTCTATCTTATCTATCATATTCACTACACGAATTCTTTATACATCATCAACATTGATGTTATGTTGTTTTGAATTTTGACTTGATAGCGTCTTATAAATTGATGAACGCCGGCTGCACGCACGAAAAAGTGTCACGTTCCGCCTGAGCCGAGCGTGCAAGCGAGAGTACGGAACAAGCGATAGGCATGATCGGCCAAAGGGTTGTGACACATTCTTATGATGTTATCACATAAAATTATCGTCCGTAAATCGACTTTACAGTCAAACCATTTTTTACAGGAAAGCAAGCCCCAAATCTTTTTACTTTAACTGAAGAATCACAGTTTAAACGTCAAGCAGACAGATTCAAGGCTGGTCTTAGAACTACTGAAGCTGCAATAAGCTCCATACAAATTCAAGAATTTCTAAGGAAAGATAATCAGTTTGATGTAGTAATATGTGAGGCGTTTCTTGAAGAAGCTTTTTACATGCTGGCGTATAAATACAAGGCTCCTTTGATTCTTGTGACATCAATATCATCAAACGTGAAACATAACATTGCAACAAGGAATCCATTGCAACTGGCGACGGTTACATATGAACAGCTATTTGTAACAGAACTAAACAGTTTCTACGCACGGCTTCAAAACATATTTTTTGGGCTGTACAATTATTTATGGTGGAGGTACTGGTATTTAGTAAAACATGAAGAGCTTGCAAAAAAATATATCCCAGGCTTGACAGGCGATATACCAAGTTTGTACAACATACAGAGAAATACGTCTTTATATTTTCTGAATGGCCATTTCAGTTTTGATAACTCTGTAGCTTATTTGCCCAATATTATTCAAATAGGTGGTATTCACTTGGGACAAAATAATGTGTCACTCCCTAACGTAAGTTTTTAATCTTATTTAGCCAACAAAACTCACTCTAATATAGCGTTTTAAAATGAAAAATGTTTAGTTTTTGCTGTTTTTGCAAAAGTATTTCTTATGTAACTGTGAAATCTTTATCTTCGTGGTTTAACCTTCCGTTAATTAAAACATACATCTGTACATGTTTAAAAACGTAATTTATTTAATTTGTTTATCACTTTATAGATTTATTGTGCTAAATATGTACATATTTATACGTTTATTCTATATCTATTTAAAAAAGTTAAAAGACTTCAATTGCCTTAAAATTTGGTTTTGTTGATTTTCTCAATGAGCGATCAATCGATTTTGATAAAATTTATATGGGACCACGTACGCTCTACTGAAAAAAAAAGAATTATCAAAATCTGTTCACTATTAGCGGAGTTATCGCGTAAAACATATACAAAAATTCATACGCGTCGAATTGAGAACCTCCTCCTTTTTTGAAGTCGGTTGAAAGCGTATAATTACAAAGTGAACACATCCTCTATGGCCAGTCCGTGCGGCATGGTGACCAGTACACTGGCGCTATTGCCTCGCTGTACGGCGCCGTTGAGCCGCTGTGCGAACTAGGCGCCAGCTCTTGGGTCACCCGCGGCCAGCACTAGTCTCACGGACACTTCTTTCACGAACTTCTTCGTGTCCGTGGACCATGACCCCATGGTCTCCATTGCACGCGCCGCAAACTCGTAATCTTAAAACTAAATTTTAAAAGTATCACTATTTTTTGGCATATTTTCGTCCGCACCCTTTACTTACGATTCGTCACTTTTGGATATTTTTTCTTAATTTGGAATTTATAGTCTTAATTTTGTGCTTCATAAGAATTAAAATAAATTTCAATAATAAACTAAATAATCAAAATCGTTATGATAGTTTCACATTACCACATTTGTGTTTGTTTAAACAAGTGATGGATTGAAAGTATTGGCTCGTTAATACGATTATTTGTATATTCGTCCATCGTTACCCATAATAACACTTTATTTACAGAATCTAAAAACCATTCTAGATCAATCAAAGCAAGGCGTTATCTATGTCAGTTTCGGTTCCAATCTTCAAAGCGTTGATTTACCAATTCAAAAAAGGAACGCATTTGTAAATGTATTCAAACGGACCAACCTTACAGTACTCTGGAAATGGGAAGACGAGCTGTTTGAAAACAAACCCAACAATATCGTAACACGAAGGTGGTTTCCACAAAATGAAGTCTTAGGTAACATCTGGCCAATACCATGTATGAGAATAAGTGGATGAGACTTTATAATTTCATAGTAAATTATTTCAATCGGTTGTTTGTAATTTATTTTGTCATTAGGTCTTTAGAGTCAGTAAAGCAATTACATATTTTTGTTGCAGCACATCCAAATATAAAAGTGTTCATAAGCCACGGTGGACTTTTAGCGATACAAGAAGCGGTTAGTCATGCTGTGCCAGTAATTGGAATACCAATATTTTCTGATCAGAACTACAACATGCTCAGAGTTCAAGACTTAGGTTTTGGCAAAATATTGAGATATCATGACTTGAATGAAGAAAATCTAGAACAAATCCTGCATGAAATACTGGCAGACAAATCCTACAAAACAAAAGCGGAAGAAATATCTGCGAGGTTCATGGATAGGCCAATGAGTCCTATGGATACTGCTATTTATTGGGTGGAGTATGTAGTCAGATATAAAGGAGCTGATTTCATGAAAAACCCTGCGTTAAATCTCAACTGGATTGCGTTTAACATGTTGGACGTATACGCTTTTGTCGCAGTTGTAACACTTACAAGTGCATACTTTATTTTTATTATAATTAAACAACTTATAAAGTTCTGTTCAGATATAGCTAAAGCAGTTTATGTATCAAATGAAAGAAATATATAAGTAAAGAACGATGTTAACAACAATATTTTAAGCATATCTTACCAAATGGTAACAACAGTAACAATGCAAACGAATGAAGATCATACAATGTTTTTTGAGTATACAATTTTTTTGGAGTATCTTAGAACTTCTAAATATCTGGGGGCACGGCAGTGCCCCCAGACCAAGTCGAGCAAGAAAGCGTCACGGCCGTACCATCCTTTTCTCGAAGCAATTCAGACCATTTTCGACCCCCTGTAACTTCGTTGTGGATAAAACTAGAAGACTGAAATTTTCAGTAACCATGCAAGCTTGTAAAGACACGGTATATTTCAAATTTCATTCAATTTGAACCAGTATTTTAAGAATTATAACGGGTCAAAGTTTAAAGTTTTGTCACTCACTGACTGACTGACCGATCATCAAAAGTCTAAGGCACTTCTAGCAGACCTAGAAGCTTCAAATTTGGAATATAAGTAGTGTTTGGTGTATGAATCAAGGAAAAACTAAAAAATCTAGAAAATCTCGCAGAAAATTAAAATTAAAATTAATTCAGTAAAAAAGACGCTAGATGTCGCTATTGACGGAACATTTTGTGCATCGCTCTTTGAATTTTAATTAAATTAAAATATAAAAACATCGTTTTGTGTGCTGATTTGTGTGTGATGTGCTGGGACTTGTACTAAACTATGTTATTCAAGCACTATTTATTAATATTTGAATCAGATTTTACGAAAATACGGAAGTTTACCCTCCACCGAATTTTAATTCATGAATGGGGCTTTTGTTGAGTAATTTATGGAAATTGTGAAGAAATCACTGAAGAGGAATTCAAAAATTAGCATACTACATGAAATGTGAGTTAATTCAGTACAATTATTTAATTGAATCATCGACGACAGCGCCATCTAACTGAAACTGCAAAACAATCAACGATCGTTGCGCGCCATCTATTAGTTCTGCTCAGAGCTACTGTGATTCTTAAGGCACTCAAATCAACGTACGATTTAGTTCCACCTACTATCATCAACAGAGGGAGCTGTACATATGATTCGCAATGAATGCGACTTGCGACTCGCGTTTTTGACCATTCTTTTACAGGTGGTAATGAGTAACTGGATATGTAAACCTAATTTCGTATTTTTCCAGAGCAACACTGATAATTTTAGAGGTTTCTAAAGTGATGTCGTAAATAAACACATATTTTAGCGCTTACATTGCAAACGCTGGCTAAACCCTACCAGATAGATCAAAATAATGTACTATTGTATTGTACATCTCAGAAAGATCAACAAAAAAGTCCGCGATGGTGTATGTCTAACTATTGTAGTTATGTCACTATAACTACTAAGCGTAAGCGTCGGTGGCGCAATGGATAAGGCGCGGACTCTCAATCTGAGGGTACCGGGTTCGAATCCAGCCGTGTACCTATGAGTTGTTTTTCAATTCAAGTACATTATCCGATTGCTTAACGGTGAAGGAAAACATCGTGAGGAAACCTGCATGTCTTGAACAAGGCATGTGAAGTCCGCCGATCCGCACTGGGCCCGCGTGGTGGACTATGGCCCATACACTCTCTGTAGGAGGGTAGGCCTGAGCCCCAGCAGTGGGGACGTATATAGGCTGTTGATGAATGAGTAACTGGATATGTAAACCTAATTTCGTATTTTTCCAGAGCAAGACTGATAATTTTAGAGGTTTCTAATGTGATGTCGTAAATAAACACATATTTTAGCGCTTACATTGGAAACGCTGGCTCAACCCTACCAGATAGATCAAAATAATGTACTACTGTATTGTACATCTCAGAAAGATCAACAAAAAAGTCCGCGATGGTATATGTCTAACTATTGTAGTTATGTCACTATAACTACTAAGCGTAAGCGTCGGTGGCGCAATGGATAAGACGCGGACTCTCAATCTGAGGGTACCGGGTTCGAATCCAGCCGTGTACCTATGAGTTGTTTTTCAATTCAAGTACATTATCCGATTGCTTAACGGTGAAGGAAAACATCGTGAGGAAACCTGCATGTCTTGAAAAAGGCATGTGAAGTCCGCCGATCCGCACTGGGCCCGCGTGGTGGACTATGGCCCATACACTCTCTGTAGGAGGGTAGGCCTGAGCCCCAGCAGTGGGGACGTATATAGGCTGTTGATGAATGAGTAACTGGATATGTAAACCTAATTTCGTATTTTTCCAGAGCAAGACTGATAATTTTAGAGGTTTCTAATGTGATGTCGTAAATAAACACATATTTTAGCGCTTACATTGGAAACGCTGGCTAAACCCTACCAGATAGATCAAAATAATGTACTACTGTATTGTACATCTCAGAAATATCAACAAAAAAGTCCGCGATGGTATATGTCTAACTATTGTAGTTATGTCACTATAACTACTTTTATCTATTTTTTAAGTTGATAGAAATGCCGACCAAAATCAGACCATGTTATCCATACCTTTATATTAACCCTTATTAAAATAAATCATTTCATATTCAAGACTGCTTCAATGTCTGTAGATAGCTTCTTGAATTATTGAAATCGGACATTCCATTCAAAAGATATAACGAATTTAAAAAACCAACCGGACACCAAACTGAAGCATTTAAATAATGTAGTATTGACCGAAGTGCGAGAGACAGGCTTAGCGATGCTATTTAGCTATGTATGAAATGTAAAAAAAAACATAAGAAAAAATTAAACTCCTTAAAAATAAAATACATAAAATAAAGGGGTCAAGTGCGAGACGGACTCGCGCACCGAGGGTTCCGTGAAGAACTTGATTAATAAACAAACTGAAAATCACTATCACTAAATAGTATAATACCTCAGCGTCTAAAGACAAAATTCTTTAATCAGTGGGTGTTGCCAGAGATGACATACGGAACTGAAACGTAGTCCTTTACTGTGGGCCGAATAAACAAGTTCAAAGTCACTCAGCGAGCAATGGAACGAGCTATGCTCGGAATTAGTCTACGTGATAAGGTCCGGAATGGGAAATCCGTAGACGAACGAAGGTCACCGACATAGCTCGACGAGTCAGTGAGCTGAAGTGGCAATGGACAGGCCACATTGCTCGAAGAACCAATAACCGGTGGGGAGTAAAGGTTCTCAAGTGGCGACCACACACCGGAAAACGTCTACCAGGCCGTCCCCCTACTAGATGGACCGACGACCTGGTCAGAGTCGCAGGGAGTCGCTGGATGCAGGTAGCTCGGGACCGGTCGATGTGGCGTACTATGAGGGAGGCCTATGTTCAGCAGTGGACGTTTCCCGGCTGATGATGAAATAGTATAAAACAAAGTCGCTTCCCGCAGTCTATATGTATGTATGTATCTATGTATGGAAACTTAAATCTTTAAAACTACGCAATGGATTTTGACGCGTTTTATTTAATTAACATCAAAGCTTCCCAGAAAAACGCATAGAGACAGGGAGTGGGCTCTTAGAAAAACTGTAGCTGAAGCTCAAGAAGTAGTACCGGAAAAGAGAAAACGGAAGGCTACCTACAAAAATAAAAAAGTTCATAAGTCAGAGAGAGGGCTTTAAGAAAATTCGTTGCTGGTAGATATACATATATACAATAAGTAGAAGGTACCGAAAAGGAAAAAAGTAGAACTGTCTACAAAATACAAAAAGAAATGAGATCCAATCAAAAACAATACTTGTCAAAAAAACCAAGTCTCGCAACTCAGTTGTTCTGCGGTAAAAAGTTGTGAGATCCATGTAATACCAAGTCGGTTATTAATTTATTCAGTCTCTACTTAAGCGACTTTCTGTCTTAATACGTTCAGTCTCTAAGACCACGATCGTGGTCTATAACAATTGAAAATCAATTGTGTCTGGAATCTCCGTACTCGACGCATTAAGTTGTTACGTAATAATTAACAGCATCTTATAGTGAAGCATATCAGTATTAAAATTCTTTAATGTTTTATATAAATATATTGAGACTTGGCCATCGCCTGAAAACACGTGTAAATTCAATCGCCTGAAAACACATGTAAATTCAATTATTTAGTGCGATGGCCAAGTCTCAATATATTTATATAAAACATTAAAGAATTTTAATACTGATATGCTTCACTATAAGATGCTGTTAATTATTACGTAACAACTTAATGCGTCGAGTACGGAGATTCCAGACACAATTGATTTTCAATTGTTATAGACCACGATCGTGGTCTTAGAGACTGAACGTATTAAGACAGAAAGTCGCTTAAGTAGAGACTGAATAAATTAATAACCGACTTGGTATTACATGGATCTCACAACTTTTTACCGCAGAACAACTGAGTTGCGAGACTTGGTTTTTTTGACAAGTATTGTTTTTGATTGGATAATAATATTCTTCTAAATATAACTCACGCTGTTTATTTTTATTCTTTTTCGGGGATTTAAAAACTGTTGTACGGTGTATTGAGAAGAAAAAGAGAGCTTGTTTTAAAGAGAGTAGTGAAAGTCAATGTAGTGCTAGAGGTAAGGAGAGATAGTCTATGATAAATCCCAGTAGGGAGCCAGTATTTGTGTACGTGTAATGTATTTTCCTTTCCCCCAAAATTGTTGAAGTTTTTATCTGTCAATTAAAATATCACAAATCATTTATTTCCATCGATCAATTAGTTATTCCCATAATTTTGCATTATTTATGTCGGCGGTAGTTATCAACGCTTATTACCATGGTCTATAAAATTATCTTGTCTTTGTTTAGGGGACGGAACAGCTCACTTGGTCTTTGTTAACGAAACTTAAAAGTATACTTTTCAGAGTGAATATCGGATGGGTTATGTTGTAATCTGTAAGTTCCGATAAAATTTTTATAAGAATTATATCATCATCATCATCAGCCGGGAAACGTCCACTACTGGTCATAGGACTCCCTCATGGTACGCCACATCGACCGGTCCCGAGCCATATGCATCCAGCGACTCCCTGCGACTCTAACCAGGTTGTCGAAGTAGGCCTGGTAGACGTTTCCCGGTACGTTGTCGTCGTCAAGCGTAGTAATTATGGACAATTCCCTCATAGAAAGTAGGTACTACTTAGATATCTATGGAAGGAGACTCGAGTACAATCGTGAAAATGCAGACGATTACGATGATTAAAGCTGTAGAGCGCCTGCTTGTACTCAGCTTAGCCGCTGGAAACTTTAAGCGGAAGCGGGTTGCACATCGCTGCCAGGCCCATCATGAGGATAGAGTATTCACGAATCGATCAAAACCCATTGACCTGCATGAGCCAAACTATCCTATCAGCAACATTTCACAGTATTATTTGCATAGCTTATAATAGAATTGCAAATTTAAACCCTTTGTAAGCGCTTCGCGTTTGGGAACACAAATTCGCTTTTACGTTCATTTGCATGTTGCTATGTCACTGTTGCGGTGACTTCCGAATCGGTGGATAGGTTCAAATGCAGCGCTGCGTTTGGTAATAATAATAAAGTTTCAATCCTATGACACGTATAGTCGAGTGTTATGAAACCCAGCCAATGTGAAAATTTAAACTAAGTTACAAAATGGTTACAGGTTGACCTTTGTCAAACGGTAAGTCAAAACATTGTTCTTACTTACGATGTGTTTGTTACGCTGATCGTAAATTTCAATCAACATATTATGGCTGTTTGCTACAGTGCTATCGCTTTGTATGCTTAAGTATGAGTCACGCACGCCTTATGGATTTAAACTTGTATTTATGTTGGTATTTTTCAACCGACTCCATGAACTGTATGTTTTTTCTTCGTATGTACTCGTATGTTACGCGATAACTCCGCCAATTATGAATCTGTATGATGATGATGATGGATGCATGTGGCTCGGGACCGTTCGATGTGGCGTGCCATGAAGGAGGCCTTGTCCAGCCGTTGAAGTTTCCCGGCTGATGATGATATTACATTTCATGATCTTATTAAATCTAGGCATTGAAGAAAAAAAACCGTTCAATAGCCAGTTAGACTCGCACACCGAGGGTTCCATACAGAGTATAAATAAGTAACATACTGAAAATCATAAATAAAATGTAAGATAATAAGTACCGATCATTGTTGCTCTAATGAAAATGAAAATCCGGTTGACAAACTTAGCATTACAGTTTAAAAATATAATTACATACATACTTCACGATCAAGATTCAACTGCAAATGTAAGTTTGTAATCTTTATTCATAAAAAAATTGGTTTTCATAATGTATTACTTCATTTAGTCTTGTGCTATAAGGTGCTTCTTTCAGAATTTTAGGTTAATGGGAAGTAGCGTGTAGTTTTTGATTCCCTGGTGCTCGCAAGTGAAATTGACAAAATATGAAGTATAAAGTTGATGTTTTTATAATTATAAGTGATTGCATATTCGTGTATTTGATATTAATTTCAATTTGATACCTTCGCGCGTTCCTGAGAAAAAAGTATTGACAGATAGACAGACGGGCTACAAAGTGATCATATAAGGGTTCCTTTTTCCTTTTTGAGTATGGAACCCTAAAAACATTTTTCATTTCCTCCCCAGCTAGCTGTTTGTGGGAAACATAAAGCTTTGACATAAATCGTCGTGATTTTCCCGGCTTCGTATTCCTTGATTAAGTACTGAATACAAGATGAGAACGTAATAAGAAGTAATAATATTTTCTTTTGGTAAAAGTGAACTCCAAAATGAGAATCGCGATTTGAATCCGTGATTTTGTAAAAGGATTGAAACGGAGAAATTCGCGAAATTTGCATTTGAACGTCAAAAGGGAGAGCGCAGATTACAGGCGGTTACGAAAATTTGTATACGGTTTAGTATGGCTTTTATGAGACTGGCGCCAGTGCGTTGTTCAGATAGGATTATAGTGTATACGAATTCTTCATTGAGTTAATTTTTCTGCCTGTAAGAAATAAAACCATACATTAAGTACCTAAAGTCAGAATTTGACGTATTTAGTAAAAATAATTTCAATTTATATGTATCCTGTTTAATATATGTAGCAAGCCTGATAAATCAGAAGAATACATTTTGTTAAAAATATACAAAGAGTACCGGTAGCCTTATAATCAAATTTATAGAAACTTGATGGGACTTAATAATTTGTATGTCACTGTAACAACTGTTAATTTGTGATGTCTTTGATTTTCAGGCGTAGTATACATATAGGTATATCTAGGATTCATTTTAAACTAAGCTATTATTGTACGCTTAGTATTTTTTAAATTATCTCTAAGCCTATCTGACCACATGGTTGATCTCTGGTCTGATCCCTGGTTGCTTTGAAACAATACATCTGATGACTTCTCGGGGCAAAACTCCAGTACATGAGGACCTGTCTCTAGTCGTACCTATGTGTTACCAACATCTACTGCCAGTCAACGGTCTGCGTACAACACGTGACGATTATGGGAAATCAAGTAATAAAAAAATAATCCCACCTGCAGTGGAGCATATCTGTCTCAAAGGCATCTTCTGCTCGCATATTTTACACTGTCTTCCTGCAGGCTTAGATCAATATGTAGTCGCATTTTTACGACCACAGATGGAATAACGTAATAGATGATACTAAGGCCCAAACTACACTGCATACTTTTTATTCAGCGATGCTGAAATATTTTGGGTGTAGAATGTTTGCATAAATACTAGCCTTAAATCGATCATTTAGATTTCAATGTAGTTTTAGAAATACGTACAGTGTATTATTGTAGTTTTTTCTTTCGCTGAATAGTGAATAGTCACCCAAGGCTAATTTTTTAACACAATAAATGATACCATTGTTTTGTTAAAGAAACTATGATGTTTTAACATTATGTTTCAGTATTCAAATAGAAGACAGGGTTGTAATTTCCTAAAGAAAAACATACTTTCAACATTATGGCCTACGGATAAATGACGTCATTCGATGTTGAACCTTGTTAACAGGAAACCAAATATTTCGTCAGCAAAGACATTCGTGAGCCGCAGATTAAAAGATAAACAATTTATCTATTAAAAGACGCAAAGAGCGTGAAGACGGCAGAATAACACAGGCATAAACCGATATACGTCGTAAAACATCTTGTTTTTACGATCAATGTTTTATTCATGATTTCGGCCTTTTGTGGATAAAATGCGACTAAAAGGTATAACATAGTTAGGGAGGTTCCGTTCGCTTGGGAGTATTCTAAAGATAAATTCTTTGAATATTTGATATTAGTGTATTTGTGAGAGCGTTTTAAGGATATTTTGAAAACGCGTTATCTGACTGGTTTTAGGGCGATAGATGTATGTAGAGTATGATTAAAATAGATGCCTGTTTTTGTATTTCTCCTCTATTTCACCATACAAAATGTTCTAAATAATAAATTATGTGCTGGGCTTGGTGCGTGGACTTCGGAAGCTATTTCACGGGAATTACTTGTTCTATCGTGATAACAAGTGCCTTATATCTCTGGGTCTAAAAAATCAAGACCATGGAAGAGGTCTATGTCCAGCACTGGACGTTCCCTGGCTGATGATGATGATTCATTAAATACATTATATTACATTAATAGTTATTAAGTTTGTACAACATTAAAATATAAGACGCGTTTTCGGTAATTCTCAGTGTGATAATTTATATCTATTCTGAAAATTTGCTGCTGCAGAGAAGCCGAATCAAGTTTCGTGTAAATTCTTTGACGACCGTAACAAATGTATTTATTTGAATGAAACTAAATACTCTACATATAAATAATATATGTACATTTTCCTATGCATTTAACATCAAATTAATAGGCTAATGGTCCAAATATTGAAACAGCACTAAATATTTGTACTCGTACAGGCTTGTTGCGGGATTCCAAATTGAATTCGTATACAAAGGTAGGTACTCTACGTTTTAGCTAACGATAGCTTTACAAGCTACAATTTCCAACATGTGCGGAGGTCATAAATAACATTGCGCACCTGGAAGTGGCTAGATGGCGCTTTATAAAGAAATCTACAATAATATTACGAAAGCCATAACTCTCCGAACAACGACGAGCGTATGCGCTTAGCTAGTTTCCTTTAGATCTAGAGTAATGTTTGGATATTATTTTTATGTGATCAAAATATGTATATCAGTTTCTTTCTGTCGATTCAAGTGATATGCCATAATCACCTTATTTATTAAATGGGTACATTATCGCTGTAGAATGAACGGTGCGGAAATGGCTTCTACAAGTCTACAGGCATTGCTGGAAGTTTCCTTTACAATTTACAATATGTACGGGAAATCATGGGAAAATTCTGGGAATCGAACCGGGTACCTGCGGATTGTAAGTTCATGCGTGTAGGCCACGGAGGTTAATTATTAAATAAGAAAAATTACAACAACAAGGAAACACATACTTTTGTCCTCTCTTAAGTTCATAAAACTAAAAATTAGTTCACAGTGAACAAAATTTGCTGCCAGAAAAACATCATAAGTAAATGATGATAAATTAATAATCATATGACCGAAATTAAAATTTTTACTTTGAAAATATATTACAACAAAATTAATTACATTGAAACGTATTCATACGACGTATTCAACGAGCTCAGCATAAATGATAATCTGAAATCCGGACAAATTAAACATTGTGCAAGTTCATCTCGTAAATTACGTCGATTATTTTATTAATGGGCATTCGGCTCCGGCGATACGTTAATAGCTCCCAATTAGTTTCATAATAACTCACAATCTCCAGCGATTTAATAATTAAAAGCTTCTTGAAAATTTATTTCTATTGAGTTAACAAATGCCGCATTTAATTTACGTGGTTATGAAAATGTTATAAGCTAGGTGTGAGATAGACGTTTTGTGGTTTGTATAGAATGCATGTGACAGACTCATATTTATCTGTGGATTGATCTGAGTCATTCATTACACTAGCCTTATCCACTTTATCAATCGGGGTCGATCACCTACATACACCCAATGGCACAGTGATGGTGTAGGTACCAGTTTTTTACTAGTTTTTCCGTATGCGATTGCGTTCTGACTCTCCAGGTCAAAGAAGAAACAAGGCCATATTTTTAGGCATTCGGCTGTTAGAAGTAGATTAATCTGAATGAAAATGTTTATTACGATGACATATTATTATGTTGCTCCACTCACTCTTAAATATTTAAAAGATGTCATAGCATAGCGTATTCTTACTAAGATTTCGGATATCATAACAATATGAAAGATTCATCCGAGAAAATTCTAGTATTACTACGGATTTACACTGTTTTCTATGGTTTAAAAAGCTTGTAAAATGCTTCATTTCTACAAAACCAACGAGAAACGAGGTCAGAAAACGCGGCCTTTAAAAGTTATCTTTATAAGACAAAAAATCATTTAGCACAATACCCGACGAAACTGAATATGGAACGTCGTGAGAACAAAAGGTTTTAATTTGTAATTAAAAGGGAATGAGAATTTCGTCCCACGCCTGTTTTGTTCAACGTAATCTCAGAGCCTATTCATTGTTACAGGTACAAGCTGAATTGGAGTGAGGACGGGGACAAAATGCTGTGACAAAACCAGCCTATACATGATAAAGGACTAACAAAAATGTCCTTCTTAACCGAAGATGTTACCAACAGAACATTCCTATTCATCATAGTGCTGTTATCTTTAAAACTTTGTAGTCCTCAAGACTTGAACGAGGATTTCAGTAATGAGGAAAGTTTAGAGACAGACTTGACTATGGTGGCAGTGAAAAAGGTGAAGTTTCCAAGAAACGCGGCCAGCCCTTGTAGGCTGAGTGAATTGCTTTGTGATACAGGACAGTGTATTTCTTTGGACAAGTATTGTAACGGTGAAGACGATTGTGGAGATAAAAGTGATGAGCCTAAAGCGTGTACTCGTAAGTATTCAACTTTGCTTGCTTCTGAGAGACTACGAATGAACAAGTGTTTGGGATGTGCGAAGTTTGTTTGGGTGATTCTTTTTTCATCATAACTAAGTACTAAACGGTCTAATGATAAATGAGGTGTGCTGTGAGTTGTGAGTTATATTTGTCAGTCATGCGAATAGATGACGTCACCTTATGTTTCTAAAAAAATGCATTATCTATTAAAACATCTAATCTGATCTATTACCCAACTAAGGATGTTTTTGATAATATGTCTTATGTTATTAAAAATAATATTACTTCCATTGCAGTATACTTATAAACAATGGTTTACCACGATGTGTCTATATTGAAACGCTGTCATGGTTTATAAGGAGGCTCAACTGTAGCAATTTACTTATCGAGCTACGAGTGGTAAAAATGACGATACAATTGTTAAGAGATCCGGCCCAATACATAGCATAAAATGGTGCAATAAAACACATGTTATGTAATACACATAAGGCAACCGTTCAACAATAAATTCACATTCACGATTCAAACGTCAGCAGTCCCTGTCAGAAAAGAAAAGCACCTCATTTGCGTCCATCGAAAGAGATTCTGAGTCATTCAAACACATTTTTAATATGTCCCTCTTCTCGGTTCGCCGACGTCAGTTACAAAAGGAAAAGGTAAAAATGTGAAAATAACACTTTCTAAGAGAGGAAACATTATATTTTTACCTTTGTTTATTTACTGTATGGCAGTAAAGACTTTGCAAGATGGCTTTCGTCTTTCATAATAAATTGGTTTTACCATAATTTTTCAAAATAAGATAGCTGGCTTTATGCACTAATTATGTAAACATAGAACATCGGATTATAATTTCGCGAAATAGGTATCATCATTTTAATGTTTGTAGACCAGTGAATTACAAAAACGATATCTATGGACAATTAGCTACGTAACGACTATTATTGTAGTTTACATTATAGTTGTACATAATATTCATTTTGTGACCATATTATCCAACCTCCAATTTTTTAGTAATTGTTTATCAAATCACCAGCTATTCTATTTTAAAAAGTTATGGCAAAAGGAATTTTGTATGGAAGCATTCTGAGCGGATTTCTTTTAAAGGACTACAAACTGAAGTTAGATCAGAGTTACATGATAATTATCACAATGCGAGGCATCTTCAGCAACGTAGCAACACTTTTAAAAAATTCGTAGTTTTTCCTGCGTGGAAATTCCTTTCTTAGCGTCTCTTAATCGTCAAATAGGTGTCTGTTGAAATGGTTTGTCCATAAAAATCTGTTCACCCTTTTTCATCCCTTTACAGATAGAATTTTTTAAAATAATTCTTTAGATTTTCCTTGATTGAATAAATAGTGTGTGTATAAAGTGTATAAAGCGTCGGTGGCGCAGTGGATAAGGCGCGGCGTCTCAATCTGAGGGTACCGGGTTCGAATCCAGCCGTGTACCTATGAGTTGTTTTTCAATTCAAGTACATTATCCGATTGCTTAACGGTGAAGGAAAACATCGTGAGGAAACCTGCATGTCTTGAACAGGCATGTGAAGTCCGCCGATCCGCACTGGGCCCGCGTGGTGGACTATGGCCCATACACTCTCTGTAGGAGAGTAGGCCTGAGCCCCTCCAGTGGGGACATATATAGGCTGTTGATGATGAAAGGGCGGGCTGTATTACCAGTTATAAGCCTATCACATCGATAAAGATATGGGATCGGTGGTTATGACCATGAATTAATAATTCCACGAAATAACTCTTCACCGTAACTTTTGTTTACCCTTTCGAAACAATTTTTCTATCTTCATGTCAGTAGTGGCAAGCGTGGCATGAGAAGGGAGTGGCTTTGTCAGCGATGGACAGACTTGTCTCGCCAGGCATCTCCGCCTTCATGTAATATTCATTCACCGGAGTTATGCAGGACAACGAGTTCTATATTTGGAGCGGGTGAGACTCTGCTTCAGCCACATTCGTCATACCTTCAAGAATGTCATTTGATACGATTTTAATTATTTAGAATGCAACTCTTGGAGAAATATACTCCTAGAAATACAGGGTAGAATATATCAGTAAAAGATGTACTCGCGGAGTATGAAGCAATATTTGATTTTGTACGAAAAAGGTAACTTTAAATGACTTTTAAGAGTATTGTTTGAAAATACTCTTTGACTTTAATCAGTTGTTTCCATCTATATGATTGATTCTTCTCAAAATTTAATTAAATTTAACATGATTTGAATGTACTAAATATAACTAAAAACTGTTTGAGCGCCACGAACAATGGACATGTAATATAAAGCTGGAGATGTAGATGAAAACGGAAGCACTTTAGAAAAACTATCGTTATTAATAATTCAAATGCATGTAAAGCAACAGTGGGAAACTTTATGATTTATGGTCAGACTAGATTGTGATAGACGTTTGTGTGACAAAAACTTTGACTAATTTCACAAAAGTATGAGTAACTTTATAAAACGCTACCCTCTTGAAATCAAGCTTCTGTCAGAGATATAACTTGCGTGTACTTCATATACATTCGCTATAGCGATAATAAAAAGTAGCCTATGACAATATACTGACCAAAAACTATATCTTTGAATAAATCACGTCTATCCTAACAGTTTCAAAATTAGAATATGTATTGAGGAGAATAATAATATTTTGTATGTAGGCTACGGCCTGTCCAATATTTAGGTCTTGATCTCAGAAGGACATCCAAACATATTATATTTGATGTTTATGGATTTGCGTAATCGTCGAGCTTGGAAGCGCTTTTCTATAGCCGGAGTGTTCCTTTTAAATAGGGGAAGTTTGCCTTTTATAACACGATTCGAGAGATTCTCGAGTCGAGGGTATTGATCGACGAGATAAGAAGATGGTTATGAATTTTAAAGTCGTTCCATGAATATATAATTATTCTTTTTTCGAATTTCATGTCTTGTTACTGTGTCCCGTGAATTTAGATGACGACGCGCTAAACCAGCTTGGAATTTGTTGATACTTCAGATAATTTAAAATGTAAAATGAAACAAATCTTATAAACATTTTCAATTTTAAAACATTAATTTTATTTGTATTTTATCACTTGTATTTAGTTGGTTTTCATTGTAAATATATATGATACAACATTACCTATATTACGTACCTATATTAAGTGAAATACGTACCTTGATGCAAGTTGCATGCGTGTAAACAGAGCATCCTCAATTTAGCTGGGTAATACAGTTTTTTGTCATAAAAAAGAGTGTCTAACCCTCTGAAAATCCATCGGTATACCTTTTAGGAGAAAATAAACGTGTACTTAATTAAGTCAAACAAACTTTTATTATTTTCAAATTATTTATAATGCACAATAATTTTATTTAAAGTATTAAAATATTTGCATATTATCACTAAAAATAAAGCAAGTATTTCCAATAATTTTTCATATTATGTCTAGTATACATAATAGTGTAGTAATACATGACAGCTCAAAAATGGTGTTGATATCACAACGTACTGAAACCTGATGTTTTATTGTTTTTATCTCGTAAATGTGTTGAAAAACGTCGTATGAAACTCGTGAGCACTGCTCATTACACACTTGCTTGGCTGTATTACGCCCTCGTTAAGGCTTGGGCGCAAACCACAGTCTCGTGTGTAATGAGCAACTTAGCTCACTTGTATTATAATGTACTATTATACACATATTAATTTTTGTCGAAGTTGTCATGAAATTCAAACCTAATGTTGAATTTTAAACGTGTATTAATTACAAAAATAATAGTCGCATTAATTACTTTGGGAGTCACTAATTAACTCCAGCATTAATAATAATCTATCCTCTTATCCCCACCCCCGGGTCCACTTGTTCCATTTCCCGTAAAATACGTTTTTTTACGCCGGAATTGTCCGGAACGATAATTGTCTTACACAAAGGCCCTCAGAAATGTCCTCACAAAGGCGGATTGAAAGAACCAGATTACTTCTCTTCCAAGTCTCTTGAGGGCTCTGGACGAGATCGTACGACGTGATGTGATGATGTCCCCGGGTTCATTATTGTCCGCATAAATGCTGCTAAGAGGAAATGATACGGCCCGTGTTAGTTTATTTAGATGCGGATGAGATTTTGAAAGCTGTGTGGCTTCGGCATTTTAACAAGGTCGTAAACTACATATTAGATTAAATTGCAGTAAACACTAGAACTAGATAGTGAGTGGCGTCCAACTAATATGACACCTTGAGGTGATTATGGCAAATCCCTTCACAAAAAAAAAAGTTTGTTGTGGCAATCTATAAATAAGGCTTTTATTCATCTGTGCTAACCACACAATTTTAAGATTTTTGTTTCAGTGATCGTAGGTTATTATCATGGATCACCAAGCCTTTATTTAATGAGCAGCTGGGTTCGGATTATCTTTCGGAACAATTATCTATTAGACCTAATCAGGAACTGTACCCGCGACTACCAGGTCGTCTTTAAAAAGATATCATTAGGTTCGTCAAATGAGGTATATATTGGGTAATTTATATGAATAATTATCTTAATATACATTGCGCTTAAATTCTACAGAATTAGTTATTTTACGACGATCGTAGTTATTAAATATGGCAGGCCAAAACAAACCCACTTAAAATCATCAAGCTCATTTTCATTACCTTACAGCAGTTTTTTCATTGCGTTGTATTTAGTATTCACAGATTTCATGATACGACTATGAAGGCTAGCAGAAAGAAATAACACTCGGTAAGAAACTAAAAAATAATGTTTGTGAGCAAGTACTGCTATTTCGAAGCGTGTTTGGAATCTAGTTTATACTCGTATACAACGAAATTGTTAGATGAAACGTTTCGTGATTCAATTTTATTTCCACGGCCGTTTATGTGCTCGCATACGAATTCAATGCGAAAGACTTGAGGCAAACAATAAACCTTCTTTAATTACAGCGGTGCCTGTAAACGAGCTTTCGCTTTTATCGCTCGGCGTAGGTGGCCATTAACCCGAAATATAGCTACAATTAACAAAAAAAACCACGTTTCGTTTAATAAGGTGTTAAGTTTACCGGGCAGTGTTTACAAAATGGACTGGCATTAGTCACGAGACTGCTACCCCGCTGAGGTTCGCATGTTGGTTTGTTTGTTCCTCAACCAAGTTTACTATTGCTAGGTTCCTTTTTAAAATGTATAGATTAATCGGTACCAATACATACTTTGTCAATTTCATCAATCACGCGTGAAAGCGTGGAGTATTTTTTCTCAACAGTGATGCCAATTAATCTTCAGATAACCGTGGTTTGTTTTGGCGTTACCAGTAGAGTATAGTCATTATGGTGTAAATGTCATTTAAGGTGATTTCGAGGGTAAAATTTTCATACTAAATTTATTTTACCATAATCTTTTAAAATATAATACTCGTATCTGGCTTGTTCAGAAATTATCCAAAAATAAGACATCGGATTATAATACTGCAAAATGAGTATCATTAACATCTGAGTTCAATGTGAAACACAATTTTCATTTTTAGGTACTATTTATGATTTTTCTTCTAAACACCATCTAGGGACTAGGGATTGTAGCTGACAATAACGTTGTAAATTAATGATATTCATTTTGGGACACTATAATCTGATCTCCTATTTTTAGATAATTATTTATCAAAGCCAGATATTTTATTATAAACGACTATGTCAAAATAGTTTTTGTATGGTATCATTCAGAGTAAATTCCCTTGACGCTAATATTAATGGTATAAATAACGCAGCCTTTGCAGTGCCTCAAAACACATGTACAAAAATCCAAATAGAAAGCCAGAAAAAGTAGGGAGTAACAGTTTTTAAGTTCATTAAAAGACAGAGATATGAATAACTGAGGTGCTAACCGAGGCCTAATAGGTCTAACTTTTATTACCTTATCAAAGGTATCGATGCATAATGACAGCTGCACACAATTTTAGGCATACTCGTACGCGTAACGACACACACGCACAATGACATATTATATGTACTCGTACATTAACAACAGTCTTACGCTGTCAAACGTTATGGGATTTCTGGGTTTGTGAATGACTTTAATATAGCTTTAATACATTTTAGGGTTCCGTGCCTCTAAAGAGAAAAGGATATAGGATCACTTTGTTGTCCGTCTGTCTGTCAAGACTGCTTTTCTCAGGAATTCGTAACGGTATCAAGTTGAAATTTATATCGAATACTGAAGTCTGCAGTCCCTTGACGGCCGGCCGATTATGCAACATATTTTGACACGCTCGCAAGGGAATCAAAACCTATCATATCATTAGCCAGGAAACGTCCACTGCTGGACATAGGACTACTTCATGGTACGCCACACCAACGGGTCCCGATAGTGACTCCCTGCGACCTTGACCAGGTCGTCGGTCCACCTAGTAGGGGAACGGCCCGGTAGACGTTTCCCAGTACGTGGTCGCCACTTGAGAACCTTTACTCCCCACCGGTTATCGGTTCTTCGAGTGATGTGGCCTTCCCATTGCTACTAAAGCCGACTGTTCGAGCTATGTTTCTGACCCTTATTCGTCTACGGATTTCCTCTTTCTAGAGTTTATCACATAGAGAAATTCCGAACATAGCTCGTTCCGTAGCTCACTGAGCCCATACTAGATTTTATTTTGAAAAATTAGTGATCGAAGCCTATAGGATATTTCCTGTTGACCTAGAATGATGGAATTTGCCCAGCAGCAGCTAAAAGACAAGCACAAATAATTTTAAAAAAAGTTTGTTAGGTGCGCGAGTCCGATTCGCACATGGCCGCTTTTTTAATTTTGAGTATATGTCCTTTTGCGTAGGCTACATGTTGAGTAAGTGTCATTATGCGTGTCATTACTGTGTAAGTGTCATTTTGCGTGGCCGAAAGATGTCATTATGCGTCGGTATCTTTTCAAAAGCAATTTAACTCTCTGTCAACTCATACTCTTTACATAAACAATATTGTTTAATGAGAAATCAGGGCATCCATTAACATTTATGTGTTATTTACGCTTTATTTGTATCGTTATGTAAAGGTAATAATGAAAAAAGCGTCAGTAGAATAATTTATGGTTTGGTTAGCTTCTAGTGGAGCGGAGTTTTTATAATTATGTGATTAGAATAGTAAACAATACCTAGAATCATGTCAATTGGATCCTCGTAGTTTTATATTTCTCTTGACAGACTTTTATATTATAATATACACACATATCGAAGGATGATTGCCAAGGACAGATATTACAACATATATATAGATATCAGTCAATATTCCTAATATATTTTCATTCCATTTCCAATTTATGGAATAATTCAATTATAGAAATATGTAGATAATTTTAGCTTCAACATATTTCTGAAAGGAATGCTTGTAAACTTACGGAGCTCCAAATAGCTAAGTACGAAATCTATTGTGCAATTTCCTTTTATTATTTCTACAGCCTTAATATACAACAATACACCCTATATTCATACATCGTTACCAACCTTACCCATTTTATTGTATTCAAATCCGTTTCGATTCGCTAGAAATTTCGTATTTTAGGTTTCCTTTGATTCATTTGTCTTTGTCATTTATTATTGAGGTTTTCCAGTTTGTCACTGTCTTGTAAAAAGGCATTGTAGTTAGATGATTATCGTGAACTCTATTTTGTTTTTAAATTATTCAAACGGTTTGACATTCATTCATCAATATAGTGATTTGTAATGACAGACATGATTGTGTTGCCTAAATGTAATTCTTTTTCTAACATGACACAGCTACAACTGAGGTACGGGGGACCGATAAATATATTTTTTTGGTTTGGTTGGTGTTGTTTGCTAGGCAGCCGTGAGTTCCAACGATCTTAACGTTATGCCTATCCTAATGCTTCCATAATAAATTTCTGTTGCCATTATCTTTTAAAATAGAATAGCTGGCTTTGATAAGTAAGTACCAAAATTATAGTTACGAGAAATAAATATAATATATTCACAACTTTTTAGTTAGCTACAATAGCAGTTATGCAGTGTTCATAGATGTCGCTTTGAACAATAAAATCGAAAAAAAAAGTGTTTAAAATGAAAATTGTGATTCACTGTGAAGTTGTATGTTAATGATACTCATTTCACGACATCACAATCTGATGTCCTATTTTAGATAGTTACTACACGAATCCAGATATTATATTTTAAAGATTATGACAACAGAAATTTAGTATGAAACTTTGATGGAAGTGAATTGCCTTAATAACATCATATTTTTCTTGTTTGTCCATTTCGATATTATTTTCATTATTTACATGCATCTTCTTTTGAATCTTTATATCACATCTTCACTGTTATTTACTATTCTTAGTTAACTATCTTCTCTTGTTAGGAACAAATCTACAATATACGGCTTTAACATTTGAAACTACTTTGCCTCATCTCTGTTAAGTTTGCAAACACCCGTAATTAGAGAAACATGCATGTTTGTGCGAGATGACATTCTCCAAACGCGATACCTGGATTCTAATAATGTTCCTCATTTGAACTAAGCTCTCCACCTTATTTTATTTTTTTGGATTTTTTTACCACCGATTTGGTATGGTTGTCGATTACTGTAGCGTTTTATGTTGATTAGGAAACAATAGCTACTTTATACACCGGTTACTTTCAAACTGTTAGTTTAAAAAAACATTAACAGCAATGGCGTATTACCTGTTATTTTCTTCGGATTTTTTACTGTAATCATAAGCAAAATCTTTTTTAAACATAATTAAAATATTTTAATAGTATAAAGCAGCCAAGTGCATGTCAGGCCACGTGCAGTGTAGGGTTCCGTAGGGTTCTTGTAAAGGAACCTAGGTTCTAAAAATCTGAAAAAATACTCTCATACTGTGTATTTTTGAAGGTAAAAAAAGGGGGGGAGGGGGGAGACGCCCAACTTTGACAAAAATTATCACTTTAAGGCTTAATATTTCGCAAACGAAAAGTGATTTTCAGAGACGCTCAATATTTTTAAAAGACCTGTTCAACGATATCCCACACAATACGTGTATGGGAGCCGCCCTTAACAAACATATTTTTCAATATTTTATACTAACTCTTTGTCGGCGCGATTAGTATTGTATATCCGTACCAAATTACAACTTTATATTACTGATCATTATGTTATTGAAATTAATTTGATAGAGATGTTTATATTTGATGTGGACATGATATGAGTGATTATAACAGTTAAACAAGTCAGCGCTAAATGACGTTATAAATACAGTTCTTCCTGTTGATCTCAGTGCAATTCAGTTTGTATTGTGTGACAGCAGGCGTGTAGTACTCGTAGTATCACAGACTAGCGTCCTCACTAAGACGTCTCAATTATGTGCGCTGAGCTTTAGCAAATACTTTGTTCTCGCGTTTGTACTACCTATTTGTTCGCAAGTCTTGCCGTCGTCGCGTCGTATCTTCCTGGATCTGTTTGGGTTTTAAAGTTAGACTTAGAAACGTAGGAAATGAGTAGAAACTGGTGTGTAGTTGTAGTTGTGTGCTTTGGTAAACATAGTTCGATTTACATTGGATTAAACATTTATCGGTTGAAGGAAAATAATGTCACGTTTTTTGGGTGGCGAATCCAACCACGGTCTAGCTTTGGTATTATAACAATACAAATATTTATTATTGAAACTTATAATAATTGTGATGTACCAAGCTTACTTGTCAAAATTGTTTCTACACAGTTTCATTCAGGAATTGTGACTCCTAAACTTGGGTATCATGGGAGACATATTCACCAAGTGGGACGGGACCGGTCCATGTGGCATACCATTAGGAGGCCTATGTCCACAGCAGTGGGCGTTTCCACGCTGGTGATGATGATGATATTCACCACGTTCGATTAAAATCGTGATTACGAGTATAATGGTTTAGGTTCAGTAAACATTTGAACAGTGTTCTTAGCATATTTATCTCTAATCCATTTTTTACCTGCTCAATTTATTTGATCTGCAGATCATTTGAAAATACTTCACTTTGTACATGAGTACACTAGTCAGTTTATAGAACTCTGGCCATTTTCACGCACTTTGCCCAAAATTACAATACAGTATTTGCAAATTCTGTGTAAATTTATCGTGTTCATATCCAGTAACAAGCGTACCCTGGCACCCATAGTTTGCGTATAAATCGTGAGGAACATAATGCGAACAACTGTTCCTCTAATACGAACATACATAAGTACGTACGCACGCGCGTCTAAGTACGCCATTACTTCAGTAAAATGGACCATTTGTTTCATGTTACCATGCATTGGGGAAAATGAAAAAAATACCTTCTGTCCGTTCCAGGGCGGACCCTTTTTTTAAACAATATATGTGTACGACTGTAGGAAAATATTTTTGCCTATAGATTGTAGTAGATATATGGGTGGTAGTGTAGGGACTAGGCTTTGGGCTAGATCTCAAAAACAAGTTGAGGCTACAGCAGGATAACTATTTTTATTTTGCTCTTATTGCTGGCAGTACAACTCACGAATCAAAACAAAATTGTGTGGTTTGCGTTATGACGAATTAGAATAAATTATTGGTATGACCAATTGTACACTAAATCAAAATGCCGTAGCGCTTACTACTACTACTATACTACTCGTACTAGCCGACCCAACATAATTTATTATGTGCTAAGTATATATATTTTTAAATGAAACAACTTTTATCATTTTTATTTTCTTAAAATCTCATCTAGACTTTAAAAAATTAAATTAATAAACAAAAACAAGGTCCCGGCTTCAATTCCCAGATGGGTTACCTGTCGGTACTCGGTTAGGTTGATTTTCTATATTTGTCTGGCCATCTACCACCACGTTATCTAGGAAGCAGAGCCAGCATCTCACTAGCTTGAGGCTTACCATTACTTACCTTATCGTTACTTACCAATAAGTGAAATTAAAACTAAATGCAAAACCATCATATTAAAAAAGCCAAATCAATCGAGCCACTTTAGAGTTCTGGTTAGATTAACACATGACAGTTGATTTTTATATAAATGAGGCGATCGTTAATGCTTATATTCTATCAACCCAGAGCTGAAACCAAACTACGAGTAGGTAAAATAATCTGAAAATAGAATCATTATTGACATATTATAAAACATAATGCCCGGGATTGAACTTAAAGCGCCGTCCCACACAGTCCTGAAATATTTGAAAAATGCTAGGAATACTCAGCCAAATTTTTTTCTTTTATCAAATATCGAAACGTACTCATAGCTTACAAAACAAAAGGATATTACATAAAAATAATGATGTCCTACGAGCGAGTGAACGCTTGTCTTGTAATGCGCTATGTAACGCTCTGTCAAGGCGGACAAAGGATGTTTTTTAAAAGGATTGTAAAAATATGGCCGCGACCCATTGTGCGGCCGCTTTCACGTCCTTTTCCTTCTCATTTCCTTATTTTTGAGTTTGAAAAGGATTAACAATACAGGTGCCGCATTATTTATTATGACTGGGTGAATTCGAATATGCAGTAGTTTCGTTAGAACAATGGAACACCGAAAAATAGTTGTAAAGCTTGGAAAGTAGAGCGGAAACAAGCGGAAATATAATTTACCGTTGAAAAAACAACTGGTCGTTGTTTTGTGATTATTGTGAGAAATACTAATATGAAAAGTAAGTTTGTTTGTTTGCCCTTTACATCGTAAAGAAGATGACGAATGACTTGATATTTTGGGAAAGTTGAACAGACGGAATAGGCTAGCTAAAGTCCGAAACATTTAACAAAAAATAACAAAAACGGACTAATTAAGATGCATTTATTTACTTAATTGGTTAGTAATAATGTATATTTGTTTCAGCATGTAACAGGACTTACTATGGCGACGTGGGTCGCACGTATGAGCTGGAGGTGCGGAGACCTCGAGAAGATCATCTACCCTTCCTGTGTCATCTCAACTTTACCGCAAATGGCGGGAATTATGGAGACATCATACAGGTACAACATTATTTAAATCGTTAAAAAAGAAGTGAAAGACCTACTGAGAAATCCGCACGATAAAAGTTTCTTACAAAATTCCATATCCATAATCTTTTAAAAACACTATAATCCGATGTCCTATTTTTAAGTAACTATATTGAAATAGAATCAAAGTCAGCTATGATATTTAAAAAGATTATGGCAACATAATTTTGCTACGGAAGCATTCTGAGCGGATTCGGATTGTTGTATAGAAAGATGCAGCTGCTGCCCATCTCCTGAATATTTATTCTTAGTCGCTTTTTACAACACCTCCGTAATGACATGCTGTAGTCTTATTCCAATGTAACACACAGCAGAGTCTATTACCTTATATATTTTCATATCATTTATAACTCTCATAGAAAAATGAGCTTAATATTGACTTTAATGAGGATAATTGTGCTGGCAGGCGAGCATTCTACCACTGAACCGTGGTAGCTCAGTTGGGGCAGTATCTCTGTTTGGGTAGAGCGTCAGTCCTTGAACAGTCGGGGTCTGGGTTCATTCCTGACTCGTACCAATGAGTTCAAATTTGTTATATGGAATTTATGTACTAATGATAAAAACCAATAACATTATTAGCTTTTCGGTGAAGGACAACATCGTGAGGAAACCTGCACACTCCTGAGAAGAAATTCAAAGGTGTATATGAAGTTTACCAATCCGCACTGGACCCGCATGGTGGACTATGATTCATACACTCTCTGTAGGAGAGAAGGTCTGAGTCCCTGAAGTGGGAACATACTATACTCGTATATGCTACACTCCTATACACATTGATGTGATGTGAAGTGGACCGAGCCTTCCATATCTATTATCCAATAGAAAACTGTTGTGTTTCTTTGTTCCAGTTAACGTTTGACACGTTCACAGTGGGAAAATTCGTGTCGTTCACGTCAGACGGTTGCCCCGACGGTCACATGACCATACTGGAGAGGAGCGCCTCCCCGCCAACCGGACAGTGGTGTGGCTCAGCCTGGGGGTACACGGTGTACTTCAGCGAATCAGATTCTATTAATATGACGCTTAGACTGGACAGATTAAGCCAACAGGTTGGTGTAATTTTCGCCCCCAAAATAAACAATATTTGAAAATAGTTACAACTTCACCAAAACAATTAGGTTTACTATGACGGAATGCCCGTACCCCGCCTCAACTACCCGCGCTTCCCCAAAGATGGGCAGCGGGGGTGCTGAGCGGGTTACGAGACCTGAAACTACAAACCAAACCATCTTCTAGTAGCTTGTAGCAGCGTAAGTGGTAGCAACCCAGCACCTTGAAGTAGTAGTTGGAATCCAACAACAATTATTGGTTGTGTCATGTGACTTAATAATTTCAGACTTCCGTGTAAGCATGTTTCTATCCAATGGATTTATTGCCGCTATTTACAGGAAAGATTCAGACAAATTGTTTTGTTTTTGTGTACTCAACCGTACTGTACACGCAATTATCGTTCTATACACGCTTTTGCGTTGTTCTGGTTATATCCAAAGGCAAAATCAATAAGTAATACAAAGTTCCTCGTTTTGTGGATTATAAATAACATACACAAGGCCGAAGAGTCATTATTATTAATGTTCAGAATGGAAGGCATATACTACTCGCCCGGCGTCAAAAGCAATTCCTGTAATTACTGCCTTCCATATTGTAAGCTACTGCCACACTACAGTATTGATTTTCTTCGTTTTAAAGTCGGTATTCGAGTCGACAGGGATAATAACGTTGCTACAACTTCGATATTAACACAATCTTAAATATCGACTACTTTAAACCCCCTTACGTTTTTTTTGGCGGAGCAGAAATATTTCAAAGATATACAGGCCTTCGGGGAACAACACTGAATTATGCTAGATTATTCTTCCCTCAATTACATTTTACAGCCGCAGGATAATATGGGAGTGGTCTTATTAAAGCCGAGACAATATGGCTGCCGAGACCACATGATTAAAACTCTGGTTTTTTCACTTAAAAACTGTAAATCTTTCCCATGTTTAAATATGAATGAAATTAGTAAATAAATAGTAGTGCTAGTAAATAAATTACTAATAAATGTAGCAAATTGACCTGCTCTCATTTTGTCAAACTAACGCTTGTCTATATTTACGAATATTGCTATAAAAGCGTAGTATAAATAAATATGTTGTGTAAGAAATTTAAGAAATATTCAAGAAAAAGTATTCATAAAATTCTATCGAGGGCGTTTCGTACGTAAAATATCAGTGTAGGTGTAAATAGGGTGCAATTCACTGAGGACGAATATCTTAACTATCTCACGGCTCAGGGATGTCGGTGCTGACGTCTTTCGATATTGAGCCTTGTTGCTTAGTAAACTAGATATATCAACAAATACATTATGGGAGCTGTGCGTTGCGTTGGTCCTTAGTGACTTTTACCTATTTGCTAGTTTGTTTATGAATTATAACTTTTCCA
The DNA here is from genome assembly GCA_910589575.2 of Carcina quercana. Lineage (NCBI taxonomy): Eukaryota > Metazoa > Arthropoda > Insecta > Lepidoptera > Depressariidae > Carcina > Carcina quercana. The sequence goes on from OU342439.1 coordinate 6,087,578, forward strand.
CAGTATTTATTTACAAAAAATACTTCGACTGGTTGCGTTAAAATTTAATAATACCATGCTTTATACCTGCGATACGTACGATGAACTTTCTAGGACCAAATTCAATTTTTTTTAAATAATACTGAAAGATGTGCTTCGCAGTCATAGTTTGTGATGTAACTCCTTGTGACTAATCTTTAATTTAACATTCAGATATATCTTGTCGTCTTCGGATGTATAAACCGTCTGTAAAACAACCAACTGAGTTTACTTCAAGAACTCTTGTCATCACAGACGCTGTTTGCTAATGTCTCATTCCAGATGAATGCGATCTAATTTCCTAACATAATTACACAAATATTTGCTTAATTACCGCAAACAAATATCAGATTCTCCACGGCAGCGTCTAACACCCCTCTCGTTAACACCGAACATGTTAAACGCTGAGTTTTTGCACGTAGCAAAGTTAATCTTTATAAATGAACAACAGTATTTATCTTCATTAAGAGTATCTTAGTAAGCATCCCTTTGTGTTTCACTGACGTGACGTAACTACGTGTTTTCGCCTGTGACTTGACTAATATTTCACATCGTGTCGGTTTTAACGGCTCGGTGCGTTCCCTTTATCTCGCTTTAGCAGCGGTATTATGTGCAGTAAGGGTTGAACTTTCAATCAATTAATTAAGCTACGATTAGGGAGTCCCTTTAGGGACTGACACAGGATATGGTTCTACTTTGCAATTGCTGTAATTAATATAGTTGCCGTCTAATTTCGCAGTGAAAGGAACATTTGTTTTAGAAAATCGGGGCCCCTTAACTTTTTGATGTAGGTATGCTCCTCAGTTCACGTCCATAGTATGGTTTCTGCCGAGTTTCTCCCGTTACTTTTTAGCTGAATCATTCTTTTAAATTAAAAAAAAATGGATACAAAACACAAAAGAAAGAATAATCACCTAAATACTAATGAATGCAGGTGTCGATAAACACTTTTTGAAATTAATTAAACAACATCCAGTGTACTAATTTTATTTCTGATAATGATGAAGGTGAATTATGTGTACTAATCTCAGATTATATAATAAAGATTTGACTGTATAAACTGTACCTACTTGTTCTATACCTACGGGAATTATGGAAGTTGTCACCAACGACGCAGTGTACGGACGAAGTCGGATCTAACTTTGAATTAAAATACTTGTGAGTTTTGCGCTTAGGGTGTTCAACATTGTTGTGTTGGATGTTTAACTTGTTGCTCAGGCCTTTGTTATGAGAAACTATATCTCGGTTTAAGCTGTTGTTTTATTTGAATACATTATCTTGTATATACTATATCAGTATAATGTCACCTAATACGTCAGCTGCAAATGTTACTACTTGAACCTTAGCAGTAGGTACACTCGAGTACAAAAGTATGTATCCACTTTTGAACCATGTCACATTCACCCTTGCTTGTGTGTTGAAGGAAATGTCAATTATAGGTAAAAGTGACATGGTTCAAAAGTGGATACATATTTTTGTACTCGAGTGTACCTACTACATACAGAATTGTTCTCCCCTAACAATTATCTTCTTATCTTGAACGAAGTTACTGACAGCCCTGTTTGGTTGTAGGGTGTGGGATACAATTTCGACTTCAAGTTGGCTTACAAGTTTCTAAGACGGAGTGAAGCGCGGTTGCGCTATGGGAACGCCACAGTGGGAGCTTGGAGGGGTGAAAGGGTGCCAGGGACGTATTGCGACCGCATCCTCAGCGATTGCGACCTGCGAGCGTGCCGCATACAGTCACCAAACTTTCCTGGAGTATATCCTCGGAATGCCACTTGTACATACCGCATCGAACATACTAAGGTGAGTTGATTTGTCGCTCTTGTTTAAATATTTGTAACATGTGTAACAGTGCATTAAGCAGCTGAGGAAACACTTGTCTAGCTAAAAATAATTAGTTTTGAATTTACTAACGTAGATTTTGACGCAGATAGACACAAAATTGACGCTGAACCAATTTTAATATACATAAGTACAAAGTAATGCGATGTTTTCATTAAAACACAACAGCTCTTTCCTTTTTAATTATCCTAATACAATAGAAATAATAGTAGTTGTTATGGTATTGTTCATAATTTTCAACCGACTTCAAAAAAGAAGAAGGTTCTATGCGATAACTCCGCCAATAGTGACCCAATTGTTATTTGATGCAATTAAAGTCGGTTTTTAGTTCTTTTTGAACGCGTTAAATATCTTATTCTTCAGTTTGGTGACGCAGAAATATTTTACTAGAGAAAGGTGTCATCTGTATTGTTCACTTATGTTACTGTTTTTTTAAGTGTAAGACATTATGGATCAAATAAATACAGGGCTTAAGAATACACACAACAACCAATTTAATTTACTCGTAAGTAACGTCTATAATAAATTAATTAATACAAAGTTGTACAAAGTATATAGGATCATGTCCATGTGAGGTCTCATAATTAGAATTTTCAACTTGTTCTTTTCTCTTACCATATAATTACATTAGAACACGTCGGAGTTCATTCACTTCCATAAATTTAAAATTGTAATTTTGTACAGAAATTACGTTGTAGCAAAACTGAATATTCCGAAATACGCAAGCAGAAATTGGGATAGCCCATAAAACGTCAGTCGATCATGAAATTGGTAAAGACAGACTTTGGCGTAACAGCATTATTTAATTCCTTACCGAAAATAATTAATTTAAGTCACTCTCCATCCAAATACAATTTGTACTTTGTCAAAAACATCTTTTGATAACCTCGCTGTTAAATTAACGTAAATTTCACTCAGCGATACTCGTATAAGCGTGATGGGATTGATTTCATTAAAAATTTAAATGGAAACAAGAGGATGTGTGGAGGTGCCGGTGCGGTTAGTGTGGCTGTTACCGTTAATACTTTATTTAAATGTAGCACTAAAGTGGTGTTACCAGGGCGCGCAGTATAAACAAATATTTAATCTTCACGCATGTTGTTAGACTACAATGTCCCTTTAGGTCCATTTAGGTCATCTTGTATCCGAAGTTTCGAAGGTCACGGTACAGTTTCATCGAAGTTTGAACGTGTTAACGACATTACGATGAATTTGTTATCATGAATGGTCCCAGCCTCGGGAGTTAAGAATTTACGGCTCTCGTTATTTTCTTCGAATGATTAAGAACGTTTCATAATAGTATAAATTACAACGAATTAGATGTTGTTCGATAGAACTTTTAATTATTTGAACACTTTAAAAAGTATTGATTTTGACTACATATTCTATCATATATGCAAGATCCAATCCTAGGTCCCTACCACAAGATGTGTTTCGTTTAATTTTTGTTTCGGATGGGGTTCAAATTGTATGAATCCGAAATTTGAATTTTAAACGGATTTTGATCGGTCGTTTTTCATGGTACCAGCCCTTGTTTAAATTATCTTGGTTTAATTATTTAAAAAAAACTTTTGTACTGTTACAGATACCAGCAGATAAACACGTTTTACTAGCAGTTAGACAGACGAACAGTCACAAGATACATATCAAAGACCAAATAGTAAAGTACGATAGGAGTCAACGAGTTTTAAAGTAAGTGGTACGAAGGTTGAAAATAAATGATAGTTTTTATTCATTGTCTCACGAGGTTATGACGAATGAACAATTGAAAGGTTACTTATTGACGGAACTAAGTTTAAATAAATATAAGTAAAATAATTGTATACTTATAGCGTAATATGAAAATATTATAATATATATTGTCATGATATTTACTTATATACTTGTTCTTCGTGTAAGTTGTGGGGAAATGATCTATGTGACATATGTTTATTTTATGTGCGGATAGCTGATACTCTCACAACTTTAGTCACTGCCATCTTATGACTACCATCCCGTATGTCATTGCCTGTACTTAGGTACTCATAAAAACTTGGCTTCTGGATCTCCCTAAGATAAATTCTAAAGTTTGTATATATATGCTGAGTTTGTTTTCTGATATTACCAAACAGATCTCTGTTGTATGGTAAAACTTCCTCAAAGAAATAGTTCTGCAGATTATTTCACCTTTAATCAATCAAGTTTCACATAAAAATACACTGTAATACCGCGTAGTGAAAAAGCTAAAAATTATTTTAAAATCTGTCATACTTTCAGATATGGATTTCAGCATTTTAGAGCCTCTTCTTTAATTGTTGCTCGAATAGGGTTTAAAAGACCAAAGTCATTTTTCATAACACAAAATAAATGTAGTTTTATAAATGTCACTATACCCGTACAAGATGAAATGGGTTTGTATCTGTCCAGCATATGTAGTACTTTCTAACGTAAAATAATAAAAGATTAGAAAGTAATACTAACAGGAAATATTTTTAACCCCTCTATACTTTAGTAAAACATACGATTAATCTCCTAACTTTGTGCATGCAAGCATTGACCTATTTCCTAGTATATTAACTAGGTATTTGCGTAGCACTAACTACGAGTATTATATGGAAATGATCAAAGCTCTAGAGCTGAAGCACATTCTGTAATCAGCTGAGCAGCTTAGTGACTACCCTTTAAATAGGCGATTCAGGCAATTATGTGTTCATCAACATGTTAGATTAAAGGCCCTACCGTGCTTATATCGTCTTGATCTCCATTGTAATTATTTGATTACGAATACACAATTACATCACCAAAACCTACTGTATCTACCTTATCTTCAATTTGGCGGGGTAATAGTTCCCCCCGCCAAGTCCATGGCTCATCTCTCCCAGTTTTATGACTGGTGAAGTACGTCGTAAAATTGCTCATCAGCAAAGGGTGCCATGTTTTCTTTTCCAAACTCATCTTCAAGGTTGAGTGGTGTAATCAACGCGGGGATTCTCATTTATGCCTGTCTTGTTTTGTAATTGTCGCTTAGTTTCTTTGAGTTATTCCAATAAATTAAAGTATCGCAGTATCATGTCTGATGTTATAGTAATAATTTAGATCTAAGTTTACTAAAACTATAGATATATATCTGATTTAAATAAATAATAAATAAAATGTTCCTCAGTTCTCATCTACTAAAATGCAAATCAATAACTCGAAGACGTAAAAATCACAACCTTTCTCAGTCATACGTATTTTTGGACTGTGGGTCTATGTAAAATAAAAACTAAATATTATTTTCTTTGGCAGGATATGGGACCAGTGCAATGTGGTCCAAGACTATTTGACAGTTTGGGACGGTGCGACTCGAGAGTCGCCAATCTTGGTAAGGTTATGCGGAGGAGACGCTGTCCCCGACATCATCAGTCGAAGTCCCAATATGCTGCTAGAGTTCCACACGTCTCCTTATGATAACCCGTTTCATCCGGTACCTTTGAGCTATCTGCCGGGGTTCGAGCTTGAAGTTCAGGTTGGTACCATCGTTTTATACAAAACTGGTTCACGGATTCTAATTATTGGTACTTTGAAAGTTATAAAATGGGTTCATCTCTTATACACAATAGATCTGTTAAAACATTCCAAAGTCGTTGACAATAAAACAGAAATACCACCATTCACAAGTCTTAGTACTAGAGAAGTTACTCAGCTTTATTCAAGAGCAAAGTACCATAATTCATGTAAATCTGCCTTATACATCAAATCTCCGTACATAATGATAACAGTTGCCATAAAACCAGGACCATAAAACTGCTACTGCGCTTTCAAGGATCGCGTACCACTAGATATTAGCAGTAAACATTTCACAGGTGCTGTACGTGGACAAAGATTCCCATTCGTACGTGCGCTCGGACGGACGGTGTCGCTTCGTCCTGCGGTCTTCGGACAAAACGAGCGGCGTATTGCGAAATCCGAAGCATTCTTTGCCGCCGAACACTTCGTGTGTCTACTATTTTCAGGTATTTTACGATTGCCGCTTTTTATAAATGACCATCAATACAAAATCGAGCTCTGAATGCTATTGTCCGAATTTGTGAGCGATTTGTCTGCTTGTACACTTGTGATTCTGATTACATGATGTTTTTATCCGTTTCCACTTTTGCTGATAAAAATATTTTTAAAGATTTTTGTCACCAAAATAGGGTCAAAGAAACATCTCAACAAAAACAGGATTTCTGTTTTTGCACAGATTAGTCACTTCAGTAACTTTCATCTAAATTTAAATCCATCCAGTCCATTGTAATCCACACGCTCAATTAAATCAATATTTTTAAGTATAAAATGAAATAAGATTTAGATTTGAGGTACGTAAACCATCGTTGACAAAATAATTTAAACGATTGTTTAAAAACTAGATTTTAATACAACAGTACATTGTAGTTTTTAATTATAATGATTATACTATTTTGACGAAAATTGATGAATGTTCATGTAGCTATTAGAACTATGATTGAACTACAGCGCTCTATTCCTGCTAGCGATATTTCGAGTTAACAATCGAAAATTGCTATTAAGCAGAGAGAGCTCTTAGCGAAATGATTTATCGTTTCCTAGGGTCGTCCAAATGAAATAGTGTGGGTGTCGTTCGTGAAGTACCACTCAGCGGGCACGGAACCGGCCGGCTTTGATCAGCAGAAGGACTGTTCGTCCCAACTGACCATATGGGACGGAGCCGCACCTGACGCTGACCTCGATAGAAAGGTACACTTTATGACCAATAAAACTTTCTACTTTATATTGAGAAGGGTGCGGAAATGCCAATCAAATTAATGTATGGTATGGAATTTGGAGCGGACGGAACGGTAAGGGAAAATAGTTAATTTTGTTTTGGGCCATAGCTATAGCAGATCGTTTGAAACTCGACGATTGGCCATTTTATTTATTAGGAATACAAGAAGAGTAAGAAAAGAGGGACGTATTGTAAAAGTCTTCTGTATTTTTAGAGCATTGCAAAGAATAGCTGACTTTTATACGTATAAATGTAAACCTACATAAGTTTAAATCAACCATGTTTATTTCTTCCATTTTTTATATGTACAACAAGATATCCAAATGTTGTATTGAAGGTGGAAGCAATCTTTTCCCGCTTCTTGTTCCTTTATTTCCACTTGGTTCTCACCACGCCAAAATGCAGTTACTCATTACCATAAATGAATTCAAACGGTAAAAAGTTCCGCTCCAACCGGGACCGTAATGAAATGTGGATTAACTTAAGCGTTGTACGTAAAACTTTCGCACTGCGGCGAACTAATATGGTGATACGCGAATACTGAAGCGATATAAAATTGTGTGGCGTTTTCGCCTTTATTCGTGCCATTGCACATTGCCAACTACCGGTACCTCCTGACTCCCGTGCCATTTCAGTTTGCCAACTACGGGTACCTCCTCACTTGACGGCGGGAGCCAAACATTAATTTTGTTTAATGTGTCTGAGCACTCTTACCGACTTCTCCAACTGCAGTGCGGTGTTTCGTTTCATTCATTCGGCATTCCACCGCTTACATTAAGAATGGATAAGGAGTAGTTGTTATTTTTTGTTGGCACTTTAATCGGAAAAGTTCTAAGGAAGCACGCTCCGTAAATACAGCAACTGGGTTGAATAAATGGGCGGGATATTTGCGTTTAGCTATTAAAGAGTTAGGAGTAGCACAGCCCTGGATTAAAACTATAAGCCGATTAAAATTAATGAGTATTAGGGTTGCTACATCTGCTGCCTGTGTTGTTTGGTCAGAGGATTATAAGAACTTGTTGGTATGAACATGAGTTTAACAGTAGCTTTAATTTAAAAACAAATTATATTATTTTCTTCAGAGTAGCAATTGAGCTAGCTAACCCGGAACACATTTCAGTCAGTGGTCTATTATGATTATAGTTGTTGTTAAGTGCATAAGTCCACTTCTGGACATGAGCCAGTACACTTGAGTTAATATCTCTGTGACACTGCAAGTACTAACGTCATATTGTATTTTCATAACATTAATGTGTGTATGTATGAATATTTTTCTTGGCCAGTTCAATGACGCGGATAGGCGTACAATCGTTGCAAATCCTTTTATGAACGTTAAAATGTAACTTAGTAAATAGTTGGAAATGTGAATATTTGTGTAAATTTGAGTTTAACTATAAGAAGTATTATTATCACTCAGTTAATGATGGAAAACTAAGTTATATGGAGCAAAATTCCTGGGAATTATTATTAACTGGATACAGTTAATAATAAAATATTAATAATATAAATTAAAATAATAATTTACGAGTATGTTAGAAGAAGAAAAAAGACCTTAAGTGTTCTAGCTTTTCCTCTAATAAAAACGTTTGAGAGGCTGTGTGTTCGAGTCTATTTAATACTTGGTTTCATTTTTCATAAACATTTTTGTTACTGTTGCAAAACACTGTAACAAAAACTGTGACGGTGGTAAATCCTCGCCCAAGGCTCGGGATAACAAACGTCAACTCGTTTGTAGCAACCTGTTTTCCGCATTGGTATCACAATGTGCCAAAAATAAATTATACTTTGAAATATTCGTGGTGGTACTAACGGTAATGTTCTTGTACGCAGCTGGACATGAGTGACAAGAAGCTGCTCCTCGGGTCGTTTTGCCGCGAGGAATCACCGCGACTGTGCGACCACGCTCTGTTATCTAATGCCACAAGAGCCACGCGGCCCTGTGCTCCTTCTGAAAGCTACATCACTACTGGACCTGCACTCACTATACTGCAAGTAAGCAAATGAATACAACCTTTAATTATACTTTACGCGTGGAAGTAACCCGAATTTTTTCCGACCCTTCACCTATCATTCTACAAAAAATCAAGTCTTTATGTTAACGACGACGCAAGGTAAGCTGATTTGGTGATAAGTGAAAAATGAGTATAAACACGAATAGACTGTATTTTAAAAATAACACATAAACAAAAAATCTACATAGCGACACACAAAAACCTAACGATTTTTATTAGAAAAAGGACTCTACCAGCAACACTTTGACTCTCCACCATTTGAAATGGTAAAATAAATGATTAAGATTATGAATTCGTTCAATTATAAAATCCGCGCTTCTACCAGCTCGCCAGTTAAGCTGGCAAAAGTTATGGCTAATTCCGATTACGAGTATTTGGAGGAAACCAATACCAGTTTTAGTGGCAATCTTATACAGTTGTTATATATGATTCTTGTAATTTGCTAATTTGTAATATAGATTGTAGCCGCGACTAGGGTGTGTTTACGAGTAGGTACGAGTATATGTAGAATTAACATATTATTTTCTAAAGCACTTTCAACTAAGAACATCTTTTTTGTGATGAATTTTCACAAGTAATTGTTTATATTGTATGTATGTTTTTATAAAAACTTTACAAGCACATGGCTGAATTAGGGGAAAATCCACATTTACCTCGTGCCGGTGTCGGTGGAAATGAATATTTAGACGTTTTTTCGTATCGAAAATGCTCAGCAAAAATATTTGATTTGGTCATGGCACAAACTGAAAACAACGACAAAAAATTTAAAATCCATTGTATCATCATCATCCTCATCTGCTAAATAAAGTATTTGTAAGTCAATTTTTCGAACCTTTCTTTCTTTATTTTCTTTAGTTATTGTACGTTCCCGCTATTCCCGTCCCGTTTTTCCGCTCTTTGTTTTTTTACCAAACGCAAAATTGGTTTCCATCGATGATTTTACAAGTCGTAAATTATACTTGTCTAAGAATAGACTATTTCGGCTAACAAAACCTTTTGCAAAATATTCTTCTTGTGTGTTTGTTTGTTTTCACAGCCATCGTTTTCAACTGTGAAACACTTTCCTGCTGATTTTTTTTAGGGATTGGCTTTATAGAGATAAATAGAAATCAGGGACGTGTAGCAAGTTTATTCCTCAAAATTACTAGAATATCAGAGATGACATTGGACTTATAAGTGACTATTAATCCTGAACCATTTCCAGTGGCTTGATACTCGTACGTAGTCTTATATGCTCTGCGGTGCACTCGGTACTCCAGTGAAACATTCATCGGGGCGCGGCTAGATAAGTCACGCGCTCTCAGAGCATTGCATTTGCCATAGTGAATAATGCAAGGGGCACGTGCGAGTTCCACTCTGCCGGTTCCCTAGCCGTGATGGAATGCTCGGGTGTTGTCGCGCTATTGCGAGGTGGAACTAGGAAGCTGGGTGTAACGCGGTGTTGAAAATTTAACTCGGATTTATTGCCTACATTCCGCTTTGTTCCACTGACATAGATATGATTTGTAGGCACGTCAGAGCGTTAATGTTCTCAACTCGGTTTCAGGGTTTAAAATGAACTGCAATAAATTATTTTAATTCCCTTTGGCAACCTTTCACAGCCGAATGTACATCTCACGAAAAGCAGTACTAAATCACAACAACAAAATTTATTTAAATCTTTTTGTGCTTTCAAGTGTAAATACTATAGGGCACCGAAGATTAACCAAATCGTTACTTTAACTATTTCAACATTATTTTAGCTCACATCAAATTAGGCGAGGTTGTGGTCAGTCGTTTATTTATATTTTAAAAATGTATTTTAAAAACCTTTTGTTTTTGTAATCATTCATTGTCTTTCTCTATTGTCTAGACGAATTTCTCTTGTAATAATATATTTATTACTGTAAAACTGTAAATATTTTGACAAAAAAAATATCAGCAGATCAGCTTTGTTACAAATTAACTTGGAATATTTATTTCCTTGGGATAGGTCTATGTTCAGCAGTGGACGTTTCGCGGCTGATGACGAATTGCCAAACATTCCATTTTCAGTAGTAAGCTTAACAAGTAATATTGGACCTTATTATTTCAACTAGCATCTGCCCGCTGCTTCGCCCGCGTGGACTTAAGAATTTATTTTTGAAACACGTATTCCTTTGTTTCTACTCGTAATCTAAGCACTTACCAATTCCCATGTCATTATCGTCAAAAATGACGAACTTTAAAATAATTTTGCACCCTGTTTTTCAAAAACGCTGAAACACGACATTCCTTTTACTTATTTCATAAGACTGAGTATCGATTTTCATGCTGTTGACTACAGAAACATCAGAGTTCCCATACATAATATCGTCCCCTTTCTAATCCCACTTACCAATTTTCATAGATTTATCTTCAAAAATGACGGATTTCCATACAAACGTACATACCTTATTTTACCTTTTAGGGGTGGAATATCGACAAGTCCTTTCTTGGTGGATTTATTCACTTTACAAAGAACATATCCTCCAAATTGCATGTCTCTAGGATGAATGGTATAGGCTGTGCGTTTAGAGTTAACACACGAACTGTCATATCCCTGTTCACCCCGTTCAAGGATAAATATCCAGAAACTTCGAAATACGTATTTGGTTATTTTTGACCGAAAAGCTGCATACAAATTTTCATTTATCTTCAAAAATGAGGGACTTTTATACAAACTTACATACCTTATTTTACCCTTTTAGGGATGTAATTTCAAAAAATCCTTTCTAAATGGATACCTACACTTTACAAAAACACACCCTCCAAATGTCATATCTCTAGAACCTGTGGTTTAGGCTGTGCGTTGATATATATGTTAGTCAGTCAGTCAGGACTTTGAATTTTATATGTATAGATAAAAACTTGTGTCCCGTAGAATGACAAAAGCAGAGTTTTTTTACGAACAAACAATGCCACCCATGAATATTAGCCTCGTAAACTTCGTTGTAAAAGACCCTTAAAAGACGTTTTCGTTTTCAAATAAGGCAACTAGATTAGGTGCCTAAGCTCATAGAGAAACCTTTGTAAAACCTTCGTACACGAAACTCATTGTAAAGAAACCATTTTTTGTATAAAAGAAAAATGTTATTTATGGTCCATTAAATTAATAACAGAAAGTAGGAGTTATGGTCTGGTGAACATAATACACACAAAGAAGGTAATTTTTAAGATGACCTTTCAAGGATTTTGAATGCCGAGGGAAAAGGGAGTACTTACTCTGTTTAAACATTACTTAATTTCAAATTTCATAAATAAAATACGTGTGGCACTCGGGGACTGCTGCGGTAAAGTTATTGCATAGCATTTTTTATGAACTTATGCAATTATAATTATTTTTTTATTTTATTTATGCAGTATTTTTTTCTTTGATATTAATTCCAGTTACACATTTTGATCGTGGTGACCGACAAAAAACATGTTTAAAAAAGATGTTTAAAAATATTGTATTATCTTACAATACATGTAGGTTATTCAGGAATTCTGTTGTACATAGATGATAGATACCACAAACAGCTGCTTACGTATTCGTCCGATTTCGGAGCAGCTCGTCTCGATCCGTACGAGCTTCGTACAGTCGTGCCATATACATACACGTTAAGGTTCAACTAGTCGCGGGCTCGAACTCACTCGTGGACGCGGCCAAAAAGCACGCTTTCTCATCTAGCATTGTGTCTAAAAGAGATAGAATCAGTTATGAGCAGTTAGCAGCTAGTCTAGTCGCACGCACAAAAACACCGTGCCGAAGTCTGCCGAACTGAAACGACGTTAGACGACGCACGGCTGTCAACGCCGCACCGCTGTGCCGGTCGGAGTGGGTGGGGGGGGGTGTGTTAGGTTATTTTCGTTACGGAATTTCTGTATTCGGTCTCCAAGCTCAAGGCCCGCGGTAGAAGCTATGCAATAGCTTAAAAATGATAGGCACAGTTACCTTTTGAATTAAAAAAATTGCTGTTCGGTAATTAAGTAAAAAAAATTAACGCACATTGTTCATCATGATACAAAAATTGGTATTTTAAAGTTAAAATGCTAGTCATATGTGAAAATTTTTGGTAATTATAGTAAACATACGACAGAAATATGAGCCTTTGTTATCCATAATATTTAAAAAGGTATAACTGATTTAAATAATAAAAACACGATGCTAAGAAATAGATTAGATTATGTACATAAAAAGTTCATCCTATCGATGTTTGAAAACAAGACATAAAACTGAAGCGTCACTGAAGATTTATGAGCACTCAGAGAGCACCGAAGCAAAAGCGTGCCAGTTAATGCAGGAAACCTGGTCTTAAGCAAGTTGTTAAAGTCACGAGTTGAGAACTGCTTTATTATTCAATATTAAATTCAACAGAGGAAGGACTGAAGCAAGTTGCCTAACTAAATATTTGAAGTTTTACTACACCATCCAGACTCAGCTCACAGGGACGACCTTGCGGAATCGTACTGTGTGCGAAAATTATTACTTTGAAATAATTAAGTTCATTAGCTAATCAGATGTTTACATTTTATGTTATGAAGCTAAATGAAAATAGCTTCTCCACTTAGTCTTCAGTTGGTACTTTAATTATTTTGTATAACTTAAACACCCACAAGAATTAAACACACATATTTACCACGATAAAATCTTTGCGTTAAATATTTAATTTTGATGTATTCAATGCTACGAGCTCCTACTATAGGACGGCTAAAGTCATGTATTGAATGTAAACCAATTATTTAGTACAATTTCATTAGCAAAGTTTAGTTTGTCTATACCGTGTTTTCTTGTTGCAGGAACTGCGCCAAGGTTCAGCACTATATCCTGTCTCTTTTCTACTCCGGTATGAATTTGTGGATGTAAGCGAGCAAGGACAACCGCTGGCAGGATCTCAATCCGCCTGTGACAGAGTATTCAAGTCAGCTCAAACATATTCTGGAAGATTCCAAGCTCCCAGAGCGATATTTTACTACGGTAGAGGCGGATCACAGAATCTGACATGCATTTTAAGGTAAAATTGTTATGGTTTCTTGAATGTTATCAACCAATTTACATATATTTGAAATAGTCAACTAGTACAATTATTTTTCTGTTCTGTTTTACTGCAGTATCTAGGGCATTACATACATATGCGTTGCATATGCGTATTTACAAGTGTTTATTTATATAGTTAAAATGTAAACTCAATTGTAAAGATTTTAAATAATCACAAAAGAAGTGTATCATGTTGCATTGTGTTGTCTACAGATTTGAAGCAAAGCAAGGCGAAAGGGTTCAAATAACATTCACCAGTACATATTTTGGGAACAAACATTGTAGCACACACAAAGATTCGCGGACAGGCCGCTGGAAATGCGATAGGCCTGCGAAAAGGACCATTGGGGGTGAAGGACTTGCTCAAATAATCATTACGGAGTATCCTTGGGAAGGGGTTCCGATACAAAGAGACTGCTTTTGTACGAATAGGTCGGAACCCCTGAACATACATACTTTGACAGCGCCGGTTGTGGAAGTGAATTTAACCATTACCATGATGAATATTACTGAAGATTACGATGACTTCGCTTTTGAGGGAGAATACAAATTTATGCCAACTGGCCCAGGGGATGAAACCGTGTGTTCTTCAGGGTGGGGAGAGAGGAAGCTACGAGGCAGCAGTGGAGAGATTAGACTTTTTGACAAAAGGCATACACCTGTCGCTCCAGAAGTAGTCGGCGATAGGCATGTTATATCTGAAAGTGTTCGAGCTGAAGTTGCTTGTGTTCATAGACCATGGCTTATAGAACCAGGAGGAGATGACGTCACACCCGTACAAGGGCGCTATCTATACGTTAGAGTACCTGGTTATGAAATGACACCATCTTCACCGTTCTGCCCCACTCCCAATCGTCTATTCATATATGAAGCCCGTGATACATTCCGAAACCGTGAAGTATGTCCCGATGGGACAAACTTTATAGAATTATTTTCTCCAGGATGGAAATCTGCCCAAACTCCAATTGAATCATCTTTAAAACCCCACGCAAAAAGCTTTGTTATTGACTTCTTACAACATGAACAAGCTGATTATTCTATTAAATGGATAGAAGTCATGAAGAAGCCCATGTTCGAAAACGACCCTGAATCTAGTCTTCTGCCTGCTTCTTTCACGCTGGAGTGCCGATATAGGTAAGTAAAGCAGCTTGTCATTTTATAAGAGTGTCTTTCATCATTTAGTAGATTTACAATACACCAAAAAATCCACTGTTGGACATGATCCTTCCTTATACACCACACCGATACGGTGATCGTAGTAAGATGTTGCTGTTACACAAGTAAATGCTGCTGCCCGTCTCCTAAATGTTTTACCGTGGTCGCATTTTACTATATCCATGGGGTGACATGTCATTCCATTCTAAAGATTAAATGACTTATATGAAAAAGATTAAATCACAGATCCTTTTATAATGCATCATGGGTTGGCACTTGGCCTTCATTTCACCCGATGGAAAGTGACGATAAGGCCGCTGAATGGTAAGCGTGCGCACCCAGAAGCCTCAAGGCGCTAATGAGGCGCTGGCCTTGCTACCTTTCATACTGTAATAAAAAAAGTGCTATTAACACTTTTGTTCGGCGGCAAACTTATGAAATAAGGTGATAGATACAGACATAGAAAATGACCTACCACCAACCAAACCAAGTACTAACAGGTACTCCTAATGGCAATCGAACCCGGAATCTGCGGATTGTCATTATAAGCGTGTAGCCCTTAAACCACTGAGGCGGGTAAACTAGTTCACACTATAGGAAAAGCCTACGATGACCAGTGGGTGACCTTAGGCTTATGACAATGGCATTGATAATTTTATCCTAAACTTTTTTGTCACCAGCTGTCCGGAACTGAATGCCTGCATACCCATTGCTCTATGGTGTGACGGGAGCCCTCATTGCCCATCAAGCTACGACGAAGATGATTCCAACTGTTCATTCAGAATATCACTGCCACCTCCGTATGTAGCAGCCGCGGCAGGTGCCGGTCTTCTAATATGTGCCATCTCTGTAGCTGTCTGTGCTTGCCGAAGACGACGAAGAAAAGAAAAAGAATTTAAAGCTCGCTTGGACGGTGCATTGCCTCCAGAAGAAAGACCCTACGATCCTGCTAAAACGAACGGGGTCGCTGCACCAGAGGCAGCAAGGCCGTATGCCACCGTGCAAAAGTATGCCACTATAGACAAGTACAGCTTAAGTCAGAAGTATAGCGCTGGGTTGAACGATGCGAGGTACTACGACGAGGTAGCACAAAGGGATAAGCTCGCGGATACAAGGTACGCTAGTTTAGGTCGAGGCGGTCGGGGGTTGAGAGTCGAAAATAATAGAGGTACCGGCTCTAGAAGAGCCATGCCTGATCTAGGATATCCGGACCTGAAAGACGGCTTTTGTTGACCCTCTCCGGATCTGTTAGAAACGACGGTTTAGCAATTATGTGACATTCGGAACATTTCCGGAAACTGAGATGATTTATAATATTTTATGTTTATTGTGTAACGTTAGAATGAAGACTGAATTATGGGCAAAGTGCCTACATAATATTTTGGTCGAAACTATCGAAGCTATGGAAATGGTTGGAGATGAGTAAATGCTGTAGAGAGTGGAGTGACGGGTTGGCGTTAACCTCTCTAAAATCTTAGCAACGGATGTCAATCTGTTTCTCCATTCCTTTCTTATGTTATTAACTTTATTGCATTCAGAAAATTTTGTTATTGTTTAAAGCTAAGATATTGGTGGTTTTTTCGTCAAATTCAAAAGTTGTAAATAAAACGAATGCGAATACCTTTGGTTTCAACTAGTCTTAATCTGTCGGTCGAAATGATTTGCTATTTTGGTGTTCTGTTTTTTCATTTCACCATCACCAAAGTATAACATATCTAATGTAAATATATAAAACGCTTGACAATACGATTTTAAAGATCAAAAACATAAAACCATCAAATTGTGTAAATGGTGTGATTCATTGTACAGACTTATGACGTCACTACCTGTAAAATACTGAGAGCCCTTTTTAGTATGGTTACGTAAATATTGTATGAATATATGTATGTGGAATAACATCAACCAGTGTAACATGACATCTAGATATAAAATGAAATGTGATATAGGTTGTAAAAAAGGTAGATAAACTTCACGAACCGTACTACGTAAATTACGTATAGGTAAAACGATTCCCTATTTGTGTATAATTGTGTATAACAATGTATGTAACTATGTAATAATCTGTCGGTTGTAAATAAATTATAGAATAAGATTTTTAAAGTCTGTAATTATTCAAGGTAAAAAGGAAAATAAAGTCTTTCTAAAAAAACGTGTTTAATTTATGCATTAACTATTTGTTCCGTAGGTCAAGATTACAAGGAAGAAGCACTCTTTTAAAATTTGAAATATATAAATTACTAATTCTTATACCCGCTGAAATTGTAGTGGTGGTATTCGCGTTATTATAATTATACAATATTATATTACAATCTATTTATACATAAACTTTTGTTAGAACTAAAATATGGAAACGTAACATTGTGAAAAACTAAACGCGAGATGGACCACGGACCAATGTCAACATTTCCCTATCGATTCATGGCAACGGCTCGGGCAGCTTGACACGAGTGAGATTACGACGTCTAACGACTTAATATTGATTATAAATTTATAAACTTTTTAAATAAATGTAAAACATTGTTTTTTAAAAAGTTTAACTCTATGATTAGATAGTACTACTGAAGACAAATCATACTGCGGCAGGAATACAGGAAAAACAATTCTAAGTGTATATAAGTTAAGTTCTACTCGTATACCTCTAAAAGGTGTCTGTATTTTAATGGCAGCTGCTTGGTGATGCAGATAATATTTTTAAATTACTTCCTTTACTGTTCATTCAATATTGATCGTTATTTACATGGCAGTTGTAAACAAACAGGTAGCCTCAGCACCGACATATCTATGGTTAATCATAAAATAAACATCTAAAGAAGTAATAGTCTATTAATTATGTTCTTAGTTAATCATACAAACCTAAACAATGCCCAAAAATAAAACATTCTTAAAAACACTGTCGATTATCTACTCACGAAGGCAGTAAGAAAACTGGCGAAACAGAACTTTTTACTTTCCCCACTCCTGCAATTAAACCCCCACACTGAGGGGCCCGAGTAATAAA
The DNA here is from genome assembly GCA_910589575.2 of Carcina quercana. NCBI lineage: Eukaryota > Metazoa > Arthropoda > Insecta > Lepidoptera > Depressariidae > Carcina > Carcina quercana. Next base: position 6,105,370 of record OU342439.1, read on the forward strand.
ACATAAAAAGAGACTAATGCGAAAAGAAACTTTGTTCACGACACTGAAATATTTTTATTTAGTATACAAAAAATGGAGCCCATTCCGGTTCGGCGAGGCCACGGAACAGGGGTGGGAAACTCGCTACGTTCTTCCCATGTTTTTAAATTAAAGAATGGGACAACTGTTTATTACCTCTGGTGCGGATAACGGTAAATTTTTGTACGGACATAAATGTTTTGTGAAATTGCATGGGTCACATCAATTTTGTTGAAAGCATTAGAACCACCTGTCACATGTTATTTTTATCAATTTGTTTTCTTATCGGTTACTCATCAAAGGCTGTTATGGAACGACGGGTTGGATGGGTGAGTCTCGAATATCATTAGTATAATAGAGTTTTGGTAAGACAGTCAGACTGGACGGTACCTTAATTTTATTGTACAGGTTTAACGCATAACCGAGTCTGTTCCTGAGGTATGTAGGGTGTGTTTACGGAACGTCAAACGTCGCTATTATATTCGCTATTCGGGCGTCGTTTGACGTTCCGTAAACACAACCTCCCGTACCGCTCTCATACCTCAAGCACAGACTCAGTTATGCGTTAGACCCGTAGTAATGTCATTGTAAGGAAGTTGCCGTCGAAGACCAATCATTGTGACCTACCATAGTAATAGGACTATGTTCAGCTGTGGATCGTGTGATCGATCTCAACGCATAAGTCAAATTCCCTCAGTGCTTTGGTCATGAAAAGTAACACTAAAATAAAACATCTACTAAGTTTAACGACGTTAGGAAGGTCTTCAAAATATTTATCTGATCCAAAATGTATTATATGTTAATATAAAATTTCAATTTTCAGAATTCATCTAGAGCCCAGCAAAAATGTATTTAAAAAATTGGAATAAGGTATATAAATAACTAAGTTATTATACTTCTTTCACAATAAAATTGCGCGTAAATACCCAGTCCGTCAAATAACTGACCTTGTTCGCTCCCCACTGTTAATTTGTTCCTGACGCTTAGGATCTTTAGGATCTTAGGATTAACCTACAAATTGGTTCTTCTTCGAAATGGTTTCTTCCATAGCAAACAAACAAAAAACCGGACAAGTGTGTGTCGGGCCACGCGCAGTATAGGGTTCCGTAGTTTAACTTGTTTTATAAAAAAGTAATTTTATAATTTGGTCGCCTATTACTCGTCAACCTGTGAAGGCACTTTAATCGTGATTCGAATTTTTTCAGATTTTTAAAAGCAATAACAAATAGTTTAAAAGATAGTGGGGTTTACGCCCTACTCTGACAAAAATTGACCCCCGATGATTTCGGCTGAACGAGGTGGCAGATCAGATATCGCAGTGGTTAAAGTGAACGGTCTTCTTTGGTCTACCTAGCAGGTCCAGTTCTTAAATTAGTCGCTATGGAAGAGAATATTAGTCAGGTAGCATCATCAATCTTCCCTGGCTTAGAACCAATGGACTCGGGGTTGACTTGGGGGTGTCACGTCCAGAAAATCAGTGGTGGCGGATTCAATGTAAAATAGCTCTTGCAGACACTGCATGTATCCTGTGTTGAATACAGAAAAGCACGCAGGTACGTCACTGATTTGTACTCGTGTTTGTCTCGACGTATAATAAGATTATAGGCTCAGGCTGCATTAGCCTGTCCACTTCGTTGGCTAACGAGCGCTTCGCAAACCGAATTATCTGATGAAGTAATTAAAGCTCCGATGCTAACAGGAATTCGGAAACAAACCAGCACGAATGCTGATTCGATATTTCTGAAGAATCCGATGCAATCAGCGAGCAGGAAAACCACACCCATACTAATATTATAAATGCGTAAGTGAGTTTGAATGTTCTTCCTTTACGCCACAACGGAGAGAGAATAAATTGATTTTTTGTATAAGGAGTTTTTCAAGGCAAACAAGCAGTTTTCTTGTAAATATTTCAGTACTTCACGCGGACGAAGTCACTGGTAAAATGCCAGTTATAAATAAGTTACTGTTAATTAATGATTTAGATAAGAAAGCTAACAATTGAAATATGTAATTTTAAAATTGCGTAACATTGTTTCTGAGAATAAAGTTTCAAAAAGGTATTTGTAAATAATACTAGCCATGAAAGCGTAAAAATATTTTCGTATCCAAGCAACATTACTAAATTTTTTAGCATAAGGTTAAGCGTTGAACGTTTTCTACGACATATTTTGGCAAAAAAATCATTTAATTAATTTGATTGCTTGCTAAAAGAACGTAGACATCAAAGAAAACAAGTTGTTTTGATGTCGCGTTCATCCCCTGAGTACTGTCGCATTCAACGGTCAACAGTCTTGTAAGTAAACATAATTATGCATGTACATTTACTGTTTCCATTAACTAGACCAATATAGACAATAGACATACACTAGTGTACAAGTACTGCTGTCTACTAGAGTTTAACTAAAACAATGTACCGAACTGTTAGCTTGATTGAAACTTACTGCAGTGATTAAGCAATTGACAAAGTTAAGTCAAGTTCGATACGGTTCGATTTGATTTAATTCATTTACGTCTTGGAACCGCTCGGGTTTCAGTAGAAAGTAGAAAGGTGAAATTGATGGTACGTATTTTTCTGTATGTACGTTACGAGATAACTCCGCCAATTGTGAATCAATTTTGATGATTATTTTTTTGGTATAACGTACTTCAGAGGTGGTTCCTATAACTTTTATCGAAATTGATTCAACGCTTTTTGAGAAAATCAACAATGTACCAAATATGTACCTGTAAGGGTGAACACTTTTAAGGCAGTTTTAAGGCAATCATGGTTTTAAAGTTATATCCAGAAGTTTTCCCTCTTTGAATTCTTTTCAGTACTTGCTGCTGTTTTACGGAAAAGTAGCTACATTTTCGTCAATCTTCAGGCAAAATAGGTGCAATAATTCAGGTGAATGTACAAACACAACTCAACCTAAAACAGTAGGTATAAAAACCGTGGCGCAGAGTATGAATCTAGAACCATTTGATATCTCGCAACTCCGGTAAACTGCGCTGTATAAACCTGCACCATAAACCAGAGCAGTCTGTCTCGGGAGAGGTGCGTTTGTGTCTGCATAAAAAGTAGGCCTTTTACATAAAGCAGAAAAAATTCATAGCGGAACACAAAGCATTGTCATCGGAATATTTTCCCAGCGTGACACGATGCGGTGTCGTACACACCGTTGGAATTTCCATATCTAAATGGAAAACGGCCCTCTACAATCAATTTTGTTCCCACATTCCATTTGAAAAGTGCTGCACCTGTACTCAGAATGGATTCTTTGTTTTTGTTTTGAATCGAGGATTGAAATGTTTGGTTGGTTAATAACCTGGCGATTTGAAATGTTGCGTTTCATTTGAATTTGCGCTTGCTGATCGAAATCTGTGAAACGATATTATTTGTTACTAAATACGTGTGTACTTGTACGTGAACTTTTTTCAAATAAGCAACAAAATAATTTTGCTTATCGGGACTATCAGAGGGTATGAAAGGCAAGTTCTTACATAAAAAATTACAATCCTCACTTTCTTCTTCTGACTTCTTCTTCACTTACTGACTTCTCCGTCCATAAACACATACACATACAAACACACACATACCGAATTACATATATAGAGCCTATATGAATGCGCGTCATCCCTGCAAACAATAAACTGCTGTTGACTTATTGGAAATACTATGTAACAAAATCAATAACAATTTCATGATCGAAGTTAAAGTGGGACCTTCTAGCTAAATTGATGTTGTTGGGCTTCATGGAATCACATCCACTTTACTTTATGTTTTTACAATTTTATTGGCGATTGCTGATACGAGCTTGGAACTTAATCAAGTTAATGTGTTTTGCCCATTCATTGACTAGGTATACGAACATTATATGCATTGTCGATGGAATGAAATACGAAATCAGATCGATTTTTTTTGAGATCGCAAGAGGGGCAGCCAAGATATTGCCCGCTTAGCGGCACCTGCAAAATATGGAATGAGGAAGTCCGTAGACGAGCTAAGGTCAGCGACACCACTCGACGTATCAGTGAGCTGAAGTTTCAATGGGAAGGCCACGTCGACTGAAAAACGGATAGCCAATGGGAAGTAAGCATTCTCGAGTGGCGACCACTTACCGGGTAATCCGATCTTGGGACCGGTCATTGTGGCGTACCCTATGGGAGACATATGTCCAGCAGTGGATGTTTCCCGGCTGATGATGAAATTTATCAGCTGGAGAATATTGTTTATCGTAAACAAGATTGCTCTCCATACGTGAACAGCTAATCTTGTATTTCATTTTATAAATTGAATATATCTAAGTGTCAAACGCACGCAATGGATTATAGTGTATCATTTGCTCTGAATAACATACTTTTAGATTTTACATGCAACTGCATCCGCGAGGATCAGAATGTATTCCACGGGAAATACCGGTTCGACCGGGATAAAAGTAACATTTATCCTTATCCGGCCCTTAATTTTAATTTTGAGCCTGTAAAAGTTTAGCCATTCAGACTTAACGTTACGTTATGAAGGATGGACAAACAAACGAACAATAATAACTTTTGCATTTCTTACATCCTCAAGACTCACAGATGTATTTGCTAACTATTCGTCTAGTTTCCTAAGCAACAAGAATCCATATCAAATCAAGTTAGAACACATTCTTAGTGAATTGCACTCATACAGTTATAAATGTACTTACTAATGCCTTAAAATAATTATACCAGATAGAAAGAATACAAAAAACTTTACGCTGTCAAAATTTAATAACGCCCCTTGTTGGCTTGATTCGGAAAATGTTTTGTGAATAACAATCAGGCAGCTAAGTCTGTTCGGAGAATTTCTCTTTCATGACAAAGGCTGGAGAAAATGAAATTACTTACAACGTTTCAGACTTCAACCCTGGCAACTGTCAGTTTCATTCTAGGCGTTGGGACAGTACCTGTGCCGTGTATTTGTACCTTTGTGTAATTTCTACTGTTTAGAGTTCGCGACATTTATTTTCTTATTGTGTGTACTAGTTATTTCCCGCGACTTAATCTACTTTAACTACATAAATTAGCTTACGTGAATACTTGGCAAGGATATAAATTCCTTATTGCGTATCTGCGAGAATGAAGAACTAACAAACAATTACAATTATAGCCTTCATTACTGATGGTACATGATGATGACCTTCGCCTTACCTGATGGTGAGGTATATTCCGAAGCATCGTCAAAGAAGCAAAAGAAGAACTTGATTAATGATTTGGCCAGCAGGTTACGATTACTCTAATTAAACATCTACGTGTCCTTACAGCTACACGCGTGGATTCACAATCTGGAGGTCCCGGTTCAATTTTCAGTCCTATCGGTGCTCAGTTTGGTTGGTGGTAGGTAATTTTCTTTGTTAGTTGCTAACCATGTTACCTTAGTCTGCCGCCAAATATCAGTGTTACGAGTATTAGCACTGTTGTGTTTCGGTATGAAAGGTAGCAGAGCCAGTAGCATAACATGATGCTTCTGAGTGTGCACGCCTACCATCCAACGGTCTTATCGTATATACCATCAGGTGGGACGAAGGCCAAGTGCCCATTATACATAAAAACAATTACAGGATACAAACAGCTGATATAACGAACAGTATTAATGAAATTAACTTTTTTCAAACATATAAACGCACATACATATGTACGACACAGCTCTGCTGATGGCGCCCGCCTGAATGCACAATATTTCTCTTTGATGCTGCCGTTAAATGAATTTTCCAACGTGGCCGTATTATTTCGTTAATTACAAGCATTTTGAATTGCAATGCGGTCGGTTAATTTCCGTTCGTTCGGTCAGCTCATATTGATATTTTGCAAAGTTTCCATTGCATCCATTTTGTTCCGAAAGCTTCTTTATGTAATGTGTTAGCCGGTTTTAATTCACATTGTAATTTATATTTATATTATATGCAATTATCCCGAAAGAGGAAGTATTTACACATATTATGTGTTAATTAACTTATAAATAAAAACGATGATTCTTGATGGTTATTTAATTTCGTGTAAAAATGGAAGAAAAAAATAATACATAACGCTTCCTTAAACTCAAATCTGTTGTAGTAAAGTCAGTATCAAGTCTACAAAACTTGATGTTATCATATTCTTTATAATTATGCTAGCGTGAAACACCCTGTTGTGAATCAATAGAAAATCATCTGATGGTGTACTTAAAATATTGAACAAAAGAAAAAAGTATTTATATAAGTATAAGTATAAGAGTTTAACAGAGACGATGGGATTTCATTGCAAGTTCAATTGTCTTAAATAATTGAATAACGCTTAGCGGTCTTGCCAATAAGTAGATGCCATTGTGTTAACAAGTTGTTCAGGCGCAGCATGAACTTTCAAGTCCATGTAACATATGTTTAACCACGGCCATAATTTTAGCGTAACGACCCACTACGTGAGGGAGATAAGTCGAAGTTTTCGTCGAGCGAAGGTATACCACCACGTTTATCTCACGCACGCTGCAAGAAATTTTAATGAGTGCGATGGAGCTTGGTTCGATATTGAAGTCACTTGGGGATAACACGAATATAATCATGTACCTATGTTTGCCATTACAAACTGATTGGAAGTGGATAGGTATTTTATCGCTCGAAAAATGTCAAAGCAAAATGGACCTAAAAAGATTTTTCTTGAATTCCACTCCGTCTTACACTTAGATCAGTATGAAAACTGTACAAAAGCAGCTTTGATGTCACTGGACGCTTAATCTGCTGTTCAATGCAAGAAGCTGTCAACTGTGCCATACCGTGCTATACAATTTTGTTCGAAGAGAGTATCTACTACTCGATTTGATTAGCAAAATTTTTAGCTCACCTGGCGAGTCAAACAAGTACCGTCGTGGTCCGCAATGAAAGAAGACATAGTCAGGCTTCTGGGCCTTCTAAGATACGGCGGTGGATACATGTGGCGGCGGATGCAATCAGGTGTTATGAAAGCCAAGTGGAAGACCATTTTGCAATTTTTTTGTTAAGAAACGAAGTACGACAATTTTGTAAAAAATGTTTAGAATTCAGCGATTTGGCTTTAAATTCTTTTAATTTAAGGTCAAAGATTTTCAAGAGACTTTTCGCTGTGTGGCACCGATAAAATATATATTATCACAAAGAAATGTTAAATACCCCCAAATATTTCGTTAGATATTTTTTTTTGATTATTTTATTTGTAAAACTTATAGATAGATAATAATAAACATCACAAAGTCAAACTCTTTCTTATTCTGTTTTGTCTTGACTGACTTCGTAGAATCTACAACAACAAGTAAGCTTGTTTTGTCAAGTAGATCTAGTTATACAAATACAATTTATTGTATAACCACGAATTCACTTGTTATTTTATTTGGACGGAATTGTCCTGACTGATATTTTAAATGTGTTTGCCTTAGGGTAGTTAGGGGCACCACGGGGTAGAGCATTTTGAAATTTTTGGTCTATAGAAAACTTAAAAAGAAACATTCGAAAATTACCTAATTCCGTACGAACCAATGATTCAAATTTTTAGGATGTTACTTTTATTATCAAATAAATAAAGTGTAGCGTTTTGAATGTATCTAACAATACCTACTCATATCACTAATGATCGAATCCTCAAATTGACTCTTGAGTAGTAAGCCTGCTACGAACCGCTTGAGATACCCTCCAGGTCGCAATTTGCTAAAGTTCCGTAAGAAACTTCAACACTTGAATATCAAACTGAGTGCGGTAGCCGCTTATGCATTTGTAATGATTTCAATGGTCTATCAATTTGCTTGAATAATCAATTGAAGCCACTTTTCAGTTTACTATAGCCCTATAGGTTCAATTTTTGCATGAATAAGCAAGAGTATAAAGTAAAGTATAGGTAGAGATCAGACAAGTAGATTAGTATGAGGCTTCTAGGTGAGCATTGAGCTTTTCATTTGACGGCCTTATCGGCACTTGACATCAGAAGAGATGAAGGCTAAGTGGCCAATTACCATATTGAAATTCAGATGGGGAATGACTTGTCTTAAAAATTATAAGATTCTTTCAAACTTTGAAACTTTGCCAGGACATAAAATGAACGATTGTCAAAATTTATACATTTTGTGGTAGTACTAACTTAATTGTTGAAATTGGCGTAAGAAGGAGGTAGTGATATACGGAATATCAGTGTCTGCGGTCTGTAACATACGCATGGTCACTGTACAATACACGGCATTCTAAAGCCGAAACCACGGGGATGTACATTCGTGTTTATTTTGTAACATTGTTATTATTCGTGGGTACATTTAAAATGTATTCGTAATATATAATTTATATATGTTAGAAACTAATAAAATTTTGTCTAGTTCAATTCAAAATAAAATGAGGAATCAGAGTTTTACACATAAAACCAGCGTAATCAAATATTGAGAAACATTGATATCTAATATGTAATTCTGGCACAATAACAGAAACATACACGCGGTCAATGTATTTTCTGGAAGTTTTCTTGGAAATGGGTTTACAAAACAGAAACAAAACAATATAAAGCACGGTATAGTATCAAGCAAATCGTTTCACTTACGGCAGCCACGTGACAGCTACCTCTTTCATTATTTATGTGAGGCTTTTAAATCCGATTGCAGAAAGCAGAGGGTTCGTGAACGTTTGTCTGCTACGAATTTGAACGCAGTTTTTGGTGTTTACACATTACTTGCGATGGAAAGAGATATAAAATCCGGTTTAAATAAATTAGACTGAAACAAAAATGATTTATAGGTAATGTAAGACACAGATACAAATGAACTTCGCCAACACTTATAAACGTTATTCCTCTCCTAATGCTACTAAATTTCTGTTGCCTTAATCTTTTAAAATAGAATAGCTGTATTTGATAAGTAATTAACTAAAAGTAGGAGATGAAATGCCGTGCTGCGATATTAATATCATTAATTTACAACTTCAGAGTTAGCTACAGTATCCATTACGCAGCTAACGGTTCATAGATCACGCTTTGAACAATAATCGAAAAAAGTGTTTGAAATGAAAATTGTGATTCACTGTAAAGTTGTATGTTACTCGTAATGATACTCATTTCACGACATCACAATCCGATTTCCTATTTTTAGATAGTTACTAAACAAATCCAGCTATTATATTTAAAAAGATTATGGCAACATAAATTTAGTATGAAACTTTGATGGAGGTGGATCGCCTAAATTCAAAGCGCTGTCCACTACTGGTGAAAGGAGGTACTGTACATAAAATGTTGAAACATAAAATTCTCTGTGAAGGATGGTGGTTATACATTTTATGACTTTAAATTTTGTGTCTACTGTAAAACGCTTCCACGTTACTAATATTATATAGAATAATATTTATTTCATTCTAATACATTATTCGATGCTCATATAGGATTAATCTTCGTACAGCACTGTGGTTATCAAGCTGACGTTATTATATCTTCTGATCTAACGATACCCTTGGGTTAATATTACTCACATATAAGTACTTATGTAAATACATCACATGCTAATGTGTGCTTGTTCTCCTATATTACAATACTCATTTTATTTTGCCATCTGAAGAAAACTTATTTCCACCGCAGAGAAGACATTTTTGTTAAAAGAAATACTGTCTCCAAGGAATTACAATTTCGTATATGCTTATCTGAGTGTTTATATTCCTTCTATGATTCCATAGATGAAATAACATTTTGTTGTTACGAATTGAACTTTTATGAAAGATTTTGCCGAATACATATTTATTATTTAAAAAAAAACATGGATAACGATTTCTTCCAACATCGAATAGATAATGAAAGGCTAACAGATCGGCATGTCTACGACGTTCAAAACCACGAAGACGTTTTTATTCCGCAAATGCCTGACGTAAAGATGAATCTTCAATTTTGTCTTTCCAAATAACCGTTTTTTTTACTCTTTCGCACTATAAAGTAGATATATATTGCTATAACTACACCTACCATAATGAACTATGAAAATACACTACATTTGTACATGTAAAGTCATGAAATTAATAATAACTAGCGGCTCGCCCCGGCTTCGCACGGGTGGACATTTATTTTGGCCTAAACGTAGAGTAAATGTACTCTTTCTAGATCATTACAGATATTTTCTGAACATTCCAGAAGTTCTCAGAGAATGACAGATATATATTTTCTCATTTTTGCCACCCACAACCACCCACTTTCACCCATCGCGACCAATCTCCCTTACTTTCAGCAGTAGACCAAGGGGTATTCACTACCCCAACGGGAAGTTGATCGGAGTTGATGGTGATATAGAAAACACTGTCTTAACGTACTAACATTATATATAGCTCTCTAGAGCAACTCTCTGTAGTAAATTGGTTAAATTTCTCTAATAATCTAGAGTTCTAGAAGTCTGCTGACAGTTTTAAGGTCGGAGATATTTGGAATACCTTCTAAAACCCTACGCTCTGTACAAACGTGTATAATCCGTTCGCTGTATCAGGCATGTCTACACAGATTTTTTATTTTTGGCAGTCTAAAAAGTCAGCCCCAATAATCATCACATTACAAAAGCTTTCCATGAAGGAGTTACGTAATCTAGTATTGTGGTGTGGTAGACGGTGTGATGCCAGTGGTACATAAAATGACGTTTATTCTCTCATATTTAATTTCTCCGCCATCTGATGAAAGGTGTACGATGCTCCCATTCAGAATCGGAAACTGCATTGCGAATTTACTCGGCTTGGAGATATAAAAACACGTATTCAAATATAAATTGAAATTTTGATGTATTCCTTAAAGGACAGATGAACCGTTCGCTGAAAAAGTAAATAATCAAAGATTGCTTAGTACTTCTAGTGTGAGTATGAAGTTTGTATGAAGAATTGTGCAGCATCCTACGAAACTGTGATTCTTCATACAAATATGACGTAAACGCAAACGCGATAGTATCGGTTAAAAACTCACACTGGAGGTATAAATGTACCAATAAAAATATATTCCTGATTACAGCAGCCTAATCCTCAGAAACTGGTCTCCAGGCTCGATTTCGCCAAATAATTTCCACATGTGTCACTTTACACATGTCAGTGCCTAAATTCTTCTCTTACCCTCTTAACTGTTACATTACATGACAAGGGCGACCCACAGTTAAATAGGTACGTATTCAATTATCTATTTTAACATTAGCTCTATCTCAACGAGGGTCGGACCCCAACGGGAATTATAATTATCTATTCCACCCCAATTATTTCTTACCGATCTTCACTTGCCGTCATCGCTGGATATTTTGTTTTAGCTGTTTCTATGACGGCGATGGCGTTTTATTTACTTTTTGGTTGTACATTATATAATTTTTACTCGACTGGTCACAAAATATGGTGTTTGGTTTTTCGTGCTCAGTGTTTAATTTTTTCCAGTCTTTTGCTTTCAAATCTGTTTATTTGTATGTATGTACTTTGAGGAGGAGAGTCTGGGTAGCGTTGGGTCGTCAGAGTGCCTGCTTACCTGTCACACGCACAGTGAAGATGTTGGATGTGTGTGGGTGTGACAGTCAGATCTAGTTGGAGATCGGCTGGATGTGACTGATCCGCAAGAAAAATGACGGATGCATATATATAAGAGGTGTATGCCTGCCGAGTTGTGGAAGAGTGGTAAGTTCCCGCGACTCAGCAACCAATGGCGAGAGAGGGATACCGGAGTGGTTTTAGCTGGTAAGAATCTAGCATAACCTGGCGTCTTTTCCCCAAAGCGCCGGGTAACTTTTGTAGATTTCCACTCCGTTAAAAAAGTCTTGTAATTTTAATATGTAAGTTTCTTGCATTTAGTCAAGGGATTCCCCCAAAATCCTTCTTAGATTACGTATACATTTCTCGATACATTTTATCAATTATTTCACTCGAGGTATTTGGGAATCGCCCATAACATTAGAAGTTCATGAGATAATCAGCTGTGAATGACGGAAGGACGGACAGACACCAAAGTGAGATTATAAGCGTTCTGTTTTTCATCGTATGTTCGGTCGGAACCATAAAAACCATATAATACGATTTAAACCAATTACTTAATCTGTTATTTTATTTCGTTTAATAGTTACTGTATGTACAGGTTGTATTTTCTTAAAATAACCACGATAAAAAACATGAGTTTCAACTATCGATACGAATAGGTACGCTGGTAGAAGCCACGCCCACCCACCCTATCGCATACAATGATATCAATGCAGGAAATAAAAATGAAGAAAACCCGTAGCGAAACAAACGTCTGCCTGATCTCTATAGCACTGAATTCCAATAAGTGGAACAGCGATGTAAATATAAATACCAAGTCAAAATAACAGTGCCATGAGATCTACAGCACACAATTGTTGTTTACGTACGACTTTTCACGGAAGGATGCAACGCACGCGCAAATACTCTGGCGATACGTTGACACCTGACTATGTGGCACATATTCTATGTTTATTTTATGTAACCGCGACTAATATTTATCCATGTCCAGCATGTAGGTTCCGTGGGATACTTTTTAAAGTCAGCGCGGATGAAGTCACTGTCAAAAGCTAGCACACGTCAACTTATTATTCGAGATGTTCATCTCTGTTCTGACCTGTTGGTCAATTTGTGACGATCATACCGTATGACGTAAACTGATCACCCTCGAACTTCGAGGCAACTACGTGTGAGGTAATCTGTATTTGAAAAGCGATGGCTGAAAATAGCCTATCTACTGGCCGCGTTGTCCGACCACTGCTGGGACTCGACGATGTTGAGGCACTGTGTGTGGCTGCACACTATCTCACGACAGGCCGTCGCCACCGATGCAACAATGTCTAGGGACTTTTCTGTAGAATTTTTTTTTCTAACATACAGTTTGAACTAAGCAAGAACACATGTAGGAAGTAAGGTAGGTAGTATGTGACGTATTTTCAATTATGTCGGCATGTGTAATTGTTTATTACCATTTTCAAAATATTGAAAACATGTTTAAAATATTTCAGGCCCTTAGTACAGTATTTTTGTTTAAATTTATTTCATTTAAAAGTTTTATATTGTAACTAATCCAGCTAAAGAGTAATAACGAGTGTACATCATAGTTGCGAAGTTCATTACCGCGATGTAAGGACCCATTTACATGATTTTACTATATTATAAAGCAGCCAAGTGGAGCCTACGGCCGCCAGCTTAGGCATGTTAACATAATTGAATCAGCTATATCCACGGACCCCAAAATTATCTGTTAAAACACTAATGCGCCCACACAAACGTTCCCCTATAACCGTGAAATTCATTTCACATCCCCTTGCGAAATGTCAAACGTGTGAGGTGCTCTTGGAGATGGAGCACGAAGGGAAATTGATAAGGTAACTTGCATATCGTCTATAAGACCGGTCTATCTGTTGTATACTTGTCATCATCATCAGCCAGGAAACGTTCACCCTGGACATATGCTTCCTCTATTGGTATGGCACATTGACCTGTCCCAAGCCACTTGTATCCCGCGATTCTCCATCTATTCGAGCAATGTGGCCTGCCCGTTTCCGCTTCAGCTCACCGACTCAAGCTATGTCGGTGACCATAGTTCGTCTATGGATTTCCTCATTCCGGATTCTATCACGTAGAGTAATTCCGAGCATATCTTGTCCCAATGCTCGCTGATTGACTTTGAACTGGTTTATTTATATAGTAGGTAATTTTAGTTTTTAGCTGTTAGCTAACTAGCTCCATTTTGTCTCACAATCGAGGTTCCGGGTTCAATTCCCAACGGCAGTAGTGGTAGGTACTCTGGTTGGTGGTAGCTCAATTTACTTAAGCCTACCGCCAAATAGTAGTGTTAATAGCACTGTTGTGTTCCGGCGTGAAAGGTAGAATAGAAAACTCCTTATTTGCTTGTGGCTGCGGGGTACGCACGCTTTACTTATAATGGCGTTAGATGGTGTGGCTGAGATGAAGACAAAATGCAAATGGACTATGCAAGCAGTCTGTTTATAGCAGTGAACGTTTGCCGGATGATGACGATCAATGATTATAGAGATAATTCTCCGTTTCAATTAATTTCTCCCTGGAGGGTCCAATAGTATGACAAGCATACATTGAAGAAATAAAAAGTGAAAGACTGAAATTAGAACATTTTTGGAAAACCCGTTCTCATTGTTAGATTTTTGATTACGCTGACAATTTGGTAACAAATTAGATTGGATTGAATTGTATTGTATTTTATATATGGATATGAAAAGAAATCCCACGCCCGGTATTATTATATTATTACCTTAGTCGCCTCTTACGACACCCACGGCAAGAGATGGGGTGGTTACATTCTAAGCTGGAATCACACGGCAATATACATATATAACACACATAAACACATTATTTTACGAGATAACTCAAAATATCGATATATGCTGCATACATTTAACTCTTTAACATGACGTCACTTAACACGCCCGATTTATGGCGCGTTTTAGCACCGCGTGACCAGAATTACATTTTGGCGGGTTGTTCTATGGTGATTTTAAGCTGTTAACTGATATGATGATAATAGATCAATGCTTTACCAGTCTCACCTGTTGGGTCGTGACAGTAAGTAATAATTTCAGTAACATTGATTTTACGACCGTTTGTAATCTTAAGAATACAAGGAAACTAATTGGTAAGGCTATCTAAACCTTGATACTGATAGTAATAGAGGAGCAATACTGTCACATCCATATTTACAGCATCTTCAAACTTAGAACACTGCAATAGGGTTCCTCCCCTTGACAGCTCTAACCAGTAATCCGTTAAAACCCGAGGGTCACTTTCCAATTACATAATTGTCTACTCGAGCGCATTGCTCGGTTTCAGATGTCATCGAAATATAGAGCCCGTAATGATTTGTCGATAATCCATTGGGCAGATAATAAGGGTTTGTATTAAGGTAGGAATTATACAAGATAGATAGGAATTATACAATAGGGTGAGAGATGCAAGATAGATACGAGGTACAATTGATTGACATGGAAATGGGTTGAGCATGCCAATGTGTTTGCGTCTCTAAAAATTCTCGTGGTACCTTATATTACCTTAGTACCTGTTATTTTAACTTGCCCTTTCCTTAAAAATATTACTGTAGATATATATATTAAACATAACATTTTCAGAACTGGCTTTTTATAACGTTGCGATTTTTGCTAGGTGAAATCGACTCTGTAAAAACTAGGACTTTGTATACGCAATGGATTTTAATTTGGTCTCATATGTCACTTATTGTCAAGAGACTTAAAGGTCGTGAGGTTAAAAGATTTCCATTAAGTAAACACAAAAAAATTTACGCTAAAAGTAAAAACAGAAGCATGCAGGTACGTCTAAGAAAACGTCGGCTTCCTGAAGTTGAGCACCTTCGCACCCTTTGCTATCGACGACGGGTGAAATATCGACGAGGGCAACATGAAATATCGAAGCCTTAAAAGCAAAGAATGGCTCTTCCTAGACTTGTTTGAACAAGGCAACACCTTGATTTATCGGCCTTGGATTCCCTGCCGTAGCTTCCAACTTTGCTAATTAAGAGAAAGATTAATTTCCTTTTTCCCTTAAACAATTTCCCCTAAAATTAAGTTTGAAGGGACTTTTTCTGAAACGAAAATAAAAATTAAACTTTAATATTCTTTTCATTTTTGTAACGGTTGGTTTCTAAATTTAAATTCCTTTTAGCATCTGTTAAGAGAGGAATAATTTATTTGCATTTTAGAGGTTTCTATTACACTGTTACCAATAGCCATTTCTAACTTTTTTGAAACGCCAGTTTCATGTAAAATATCCAATTTACAATAAAGTATGTAAGTCTTTCTGTTCAAATATTAAGAAAGCTTTATAACGCAAAGTGAAACATCGCTCTACTTTTTTCTTTCGAGACCTTTTAATTTAATGACATCATTAAATATATCACAAAAAAATCACACCCGAAAGCAAATTCACCACAAAATATCGTGCACAAAAAGTTTCTCATTTCTTACCTAAGTAAGTTATAAACATGCAATGTTAGAAGCTCAACTTTGATCCCTAATGATACAATGGCAGTAAATTATTATCACGCCATAAACTCATTTGCCACCGAGACCCTAATCTTGACTTCCAGTGTATTTAGTTTCTCATTTGGAACCGTTCGGTGGCGTTCTAGAGTTTTCTAAGCAATAACACACATTGGAAAAGAGATTTAGTTTCTATTTATGTACATAGAGTCTTATTAATTTTAAAATATGATAGAGAAACGTAGTTTTACTTTTATAAATAAGAGAGCTACCAATTGCCTATCTCTGTCTCGTATAAAATAAAATTGAGACCTGGTATCTCATCGTGATTTTTTATTTACAAATGCGACGAATTTAAACAAATCTATTCAGGAGATGATCTAATGCTCAGTAACACGATAATGTTTAATGAATTTTTTTGGCTTTGGTTAACTATATTTCTGGACAAAGCGTCATCTTTTTTCCTAGCAATTACTTCTATAGATTCAGGCAAGATTTTTAATGTTTTTTTTTTAAATTGAAAATAGAACAACAAGAAAAATGTGTCTGTTAGAGATTCATCTTGTTTTCATAAAATATGACGAGTTATTACTAGGATTATTTACAGATGGAAGTCACTTTAAACATAAATGTTGTCATTCAGTGCAATCGTTAGGTATTCTTCTTTTTTGAGTTGGACGCTAACAGCTTATTTTTAAACAATCTGCGCCATCGTGCTCTATCTAGAAGTATAAATAATCGAAGGTTTTTACTACGGAGTATGTCCACAGTACAAAGACATTCGTTGTGGTGATTTAGTGCTCATGTTCGGCGATATAATTTCCCGGCAGACAAAGAAAACAGACAAATAATTAAGTTTTAATTACATTATGATTGAATAAAAGGTAAACTGGCATACAGGTAGACGAAATCACATCAAACGATTAAGTTCAGAAAGCGAGCCCTTAGCAGCGATATTTATTAAAATTGTCTCGGGAATTGAGAACGCATTAATATTGTTGGCCCACAAAACGTTTAATTTATACATATATGTGTGTTAAATTGAATGAACGAACGTATAATAATTTGAACGCAACTTGATTTAGGCACAAGCCTACAAGCTCACAATTATGCTTAAAGACTTCAACTGCCTTAAAAAAGTTCACCCTTTAAAGTAGAATTATCTTGGTACATATTTAATTCTGGTTGATTTTCTCAAAAAGCGCTCAATCAATTTCGATAAAATTTATACGGGAACACCTTTAAAGTATGTTCTACCTAAAAAAAAGAATCATCAAAATCGATTCACAATTGGCGGAGTTATCGCGTAACATACAAAAACATTCCGTTGAAATGAAAACCTTATTTTTAAGACGGTTGAAAAATCAAGTCATTCTGACCCACCCTCCCTTACGATGGGAAGGAAGGACAAACTCACTGTTGCATTCTCCTATTAAAGAGGTACAAATTGACGTACTGACAAAAATGTTGCAGTCTTGTTTTTCATTTGGCAGATTAGGCCAAATTAGATTTATCGGTAGCGGAGCGGAGTTAAATCTATGAGTATACTTTATAACTCCATAACAAAGTGAAAGTAGTACATTGCCTTCGGTAGCTACATAAAAGGTCAGTTCAACCACAGACTACGAAAAAGACGTCAATGACCTCAATTCAATGACACGCAGGTGCATTGATTGTCGCAGCTAGGACTACATCTGTATATGGACAAAAGTTCATTGTTCGCAACAATCTAATAACCATGTCTGACTAGGTGATTTCATGATCGCAGTGAGATATCGATCGCAGACGGTAGTAACCATTATCTAGAATTATCCTGAAATAGATTTTTCAAAAAATCATAATGATTAATTTGGCGGACCAAATCAAGAAATAGTAAATTATAATACTGTGTGAGACGGTCTGGCCTGGGCGAGATTATTTTTCGTCGCCGTGTAACTACGGTTGGAATTAGTCCAGTGGCCCCAGTGGATTGGTTGGTGGCAAGGCATTCTTCTTTATTCACCTAGAACCATGTTACCAGGCTGTCGCTAGTATCACTGTTGTATTCCGTATTAAACTAGGCCTTTTGATAATAACATTTGCCATCCAACTGCATTGTCGTTGCCCTAAGATGATATAAAGGTCGTACCCGTTGAACTCATAGTACACTTTTTTAAATTACGCAGGCAATGATTTATTAGGTTTTCTTGCCAAAGATTTTCTTTTCTGTGGTCGCACTGCGGCCAAACTTTGTTGAGACTTCGTTTCAGCGCCCCTGACTGCCATATTGTAGCAACTAGCGTTATAAATGAGTCTATTTTTCTAGCGGGAAACTTTGTACACTATTCTTGTTTCATTATAAATGAATATTACTTACTTTTGATGAAATAGCGAAACGTGTTCTGAACCAATCGGGATGGTAACTTTTATCTGTGCTTGATATATAGCTTTAGGTAAATGTTAGTTGAAACGACTTATACATACTTGAATTAAGATAGAAGAAAGCTTTTGAAATTAATTTTGAATAATGTGTAGTGTTTTGTACATGTAAGTAGACTAGTGATTATATACATAATTAAAGAATTCCATGCTACAGTTTTCGAGTTTCTAAGCCATGATGTTTTGGCTGGAATGATCTTAATCACTCAAAGAATGTATGAAAATGTATTGATAAATAGTAGTCATTGCTCCAACCCAAACTAGACGGCTCATGTTCATAAATTTAATTTGACAACTGTTATATTTTTGTCTCTAACTGTTGTGTTTGGAAATGACTTCCAAACATTTTATTACTACAGAAAACCTTAAACGAAAATCTTAAACGAAATAATGTAAAAACCGAAACGAAATTCTTTTAGAGTGGTTTTTACTAAGTAATACCGAATATTTCGTTTGTGCAACAAAGTAAACAAACTTCTCGTTCGCTTTATAACTGAAGGGCCATTCGCTCCATTGTATTTCAGTTACGTTTCTATAAAAAGTACTCAGCCAACAAGTTACGACTAAGCGAAAACTTTTGAAACGAGCTTTTTTACTTTCCTCTTTTCCCAAATATGCGTATTTCATGTTTGTTTTATATTAAGTATCCAGCGGATTTTTATTTGATGTTTTGTTTTTAAAGTCTTTAGGTAGAGTTGTGACTTTATTCTTATCTAGAGTACTTAAAGTTTTATAACGTTGAATAAAATAAAACAAAAACTGGCCAGGCCTAATTAAACGTAAGGTCTGTAACAAACTTGAATAACAAGATTTTTATACACTTGTTTCCTTATTCCGTAAATTGTTTGCATAGAACATAAAGAAATTATAGTGAATCTATTTTACATACATTTATTTTATATACTTATATAAGAAATTTTTTAAATACGAAGGGAAAATATTTGCAATTTTAATTCACTAGGTCATTAGTCTCTCAAGGCAAGTGACCACAAGCCTGCAGGAAAAAAGCTTGCTACCTAGAGGTGTCAGCTATTTCGTGTTCTACGATATGATTATCTTTTTACTACGAAAACCACAGCCGATAAAACATTGACCCAGAACGAGCAGTTATTTAAAACGTGTTTCTCAAACTTTGTTTGCGCAGATTATAGATCTTTGCAATCCCTGTGCTAATCGCATGTACAACACGGAAAAGGGTCTTGAGGTTGGGAAGGTTGGGAAAAACGTCTACAGGAGCAACATTCAGTCTGTTAGCAAAATCCCTAATTTCACATCTCTTTATAAAAACACAGAGCACGCGTCGTATACGACCATTCGACGAGCAATGTGTGAGAGACGATATATTGTTTAATAATTGTACACTTGTACGTCAATATACATTTTAATTTGTAAATCCAAGAAAACCTATAATTGTTAATCCTACTAATATTATATATCATCATAATCACTTGATAGCCGTTGAGGCCCTAAATGGCAAAACTTTTGTGTTTATTACATTAGTATTATGATACTAAGAACAAACATTATTACAGTATGTGTGATACTATTATGGATTTGGGCACGTGGTTTGGATATTTGTATTGCCAATCTAAACTTAATTTAATCCACATTGCTATTTTAAAAAGTAAAGTATAATGTGTTATCTTAGAGAACTATAGACCAATAACAATACTACCAACTATAGACAAAATTATCGAAAAATATATATGCAAACAAATTTATACATTCTATGATAAAAACTCCATACTAACAAAAAGTCAGTATGGATTCCAGCCAAACAAAAGCACTACCCAACTATTATCACAATTCACCAACAGTATCTACAAACATCTTAATAATAAAGAGCATATCTTGGTAGTCTTCATAGACTTCAGTAAGGCATTCGATACTCTCCGTCATGACGTGTTGATTGATGCATTAAGTGACTGTGGGATAAGAGGCCCACTTCTGGAATGGTGTAAAAATTACGTAAATAAAAGGTCTTATTGCGTAAAGGTAGGTGAAGTGATGAGCGAAAGAGTATATGTGACAGAGGGAACGGCTCAGGGCTCAGTGCTTGGACCCCTACACTATCTGACATACGTCAACAACCTCACTAATATCATAAAGCAGACAGATATTTATTTATTCGCGGATGACACATGTCTAATAGCAGCCGATCAAGACATCAACAAAGCCATGCAGAGACTCCAACACGACTTCACTGTCCTTAGTAAATGGTCGCACGATGTTGGTCTGGTCCTAAACGCCAGTAAAACGAAGCTTATGTACATAAGCTCGAGTCAGAACCGAATAGGCCAAATTCCACACCTAACAGCACACGAACATAGTTGTCTCCATAACCCAGGCCCAGTAAGAGCCTGTAATTGTCCACCCATTGAAGTAGTTGAAGCCCATACGTACCTTGGTATGGTTATTGACGACCGTATGAGCTGGAAGCCTCACATTAATAAAGTATGTGACAAACTGAGAGCGCTTCTGGCTAAATTCTCATTAACCAAAACCAAGGTACCGTATTCTATACGACTACTCATGTATAAATCACTGGGTGAGTCAATCATATCGTACGGACTAAGTAGCTATGGACGCACTTATAAAACCCATATTGACCAAATCCAAAAAATTCAAGCTCGAATCATAAAAACAATAGTGCCATATAAAATAAAAGAAGAACTCAAGACAAACTATGCCGGACTGTTTTCGTATTGCAAAGTAATGAATATTCACAATAATATTAAATTTGTATTACTAGCGGAAAATATCCTAAACAAAGATCTCCAGATACCTATAAATCATTGCCATTCAACCAGAAGTAAAACCAAAAAAATCATGCAGATACCAACATGTAACAATAATTATGGGAAAAGAACCTTAGAATATATTATACCCAGCCTATTAAATGAACTTCCACTAAACCTAAGAGAGCAAATTAATACAAAAACTTATAAATTTATTCTAAAAAAACATTTCACACAAAACTTCTAAAAAACAAACAAACAGAAATGACCATCCTGTACACAGCACAGACACACACACACGTACACTCTACACTCACTACACACACCAGTCACACACACTCAGCGAACAATGCAGTGTTTTGGTGTTGTGGGATGAAGGTATTTGTTAAAATACCCTCATCTTACAATACTAAAGCACTGCATTGGAATGCGATGGAATGTGATTATTGTAAAATAAAATAGACGAGTCACATGGTGTACAGACAAACCTTTTCTAGGATTAAGTACACTGTAAGCAAATTTTGTAAAAATGTATGTTTAATTAATAAATAAATAAAATAAATAAATCTTATAGTGATATGCAAAATAATGCTGACTGTACATGGATAGTCCAAAATCTATCATGTTATATTGCTAGAGCAACATTTTCAATACTTTGCTTTTCATGTAGCTGTTGTAACAAAATTACTTTCTTGGCACGGAAATACCTCCTTTCAAGCATCATTTCAAAGCTACTAATATCCCAAATACATATGGAGACCACCATCCCCTAGTAATGCACTCTACATAAAAGTACCACTAAAATACATAATACTTTACATATATCGCGAAGAGTTGAACCGTCGTCGCACGCACATTGAATTCAGATCAACTGCGGGACGGGGCGCAAGCTGCCCCCCTCTGATGGAATTTTGATGTCATCCTACGGGCAGTCCATTGATTTTCCCTTTTATTTAGAAAGGAGTGTGGTGCGTGCTTGATCGTTCGGTGTTTACTGACGACATTTGTAGCAGTACATAGTTCCGTTATGTTAACATACCTTCAGAGGTCACGAGGTCGACTCTCAGTGGATAATTTAAAGTACGAATAAACTATTCATAAGGGTACAAATATTCAAAGTTAGCCTTCACTAGCTTCTGCCCACGGCTTCGCCCGCGTGGATTTTAGGATTTATCTCATCTGAGCTACTACATAACAAATATCAAACTGACGTTACACTTTCCATCAACGAACTTCCCTTCAATTACTACACGTCTACAATTCTAAAATCACGATTAAAATATGGGAGTGGGGGTAAGAGGGTGCAAGATTATCATACCCACCGAATATTTAAAAAAAACATAAAAATTGGTCAAGCCGTTTCACAGGAGGTCGGTCACAAAAACCGTGACACGAAATTTTTATATATTAGATATCGTTCCTGCGATGATGATGATGATGGTGAAGGCATTTGCTATGCCCACCTGGCTAGGTTGTGTTCAAATTGAATATTCTGGGACTTTACAATTTCATAATATGTCTAATTGAATATTATTGTATGCTAGTTTTTTATTCATTATTTCCGTTACAATAACAAATAATTTTCTTAGTTTTTCAGTCTGTTGTGTGAATATTGATACATTATTAGCCGCGTTATTTATTGTTTTTTCTATAACAGTATGTTTATTTTTGCACTATAAATATTAAAATGTTTCTGAAACGGTGATTTCAGGTTTCCGTTAAAATTAGAACAGTTACCGCCTCCGTAACCTAAGGACTAAATGTTTGATTTACAATCAGGAAGTCCCGGGTTCGATTCCCAGTCGGGGTATCGGTACTCGGTTTGGTTGGTGGTAAGCCATTTTTTGTCTGCCTGGCTCGCCACCACCATGTTACCTAAGTCTGCCTCTAAACAGAATTGTTAATAGCACTGTTGTGTTACGGTATGAAAGGTAGCAGAGCCACAGTGCCTCTATTAGTTTGAGGCTCCTGGGTAAGTATGATTTCTATCCAACAGCCTTTTTGTCACTTACCACGTGCGTACTTCAAGGCCAGAGTGAATAGACTATTTCTATGCAACCGAGAACCATCCTAGACCACATCGTCACTTAACATCAGGTGAGATTGTAGTCAAACGGCAGCCTATCGAATGTTTAAAAAAATCCCGTTAGATGAAGGTCAAGCGCAAACCCATACAAAAAATAAATGAATATAAAAAAATTAATAAGGAAGCTTTTATTTAAATGCTCTAAAAAGAAGAAAATAAACTTTAAAACTTTAAATTAAATCAAACCCATCAATTGATTACACTGAACAATTTATATGCTATAAATATAAAAGCTTGTCGAGTAATTTTACTTGTATTGATGTCGATGTGGCGTACCATGAAGGAGGCCTATGTGTTGATGAATAGAATACAAGAATTACGTAAACTGATCTAGAGAAAAAGTATGTATTTTATAAAATTGATAAATCTACATACATCTCCAGGAAGTGCCTCTAATTCAGCTTGCAAAATTTGACCCGAACATACATACATACATACATACATACATACATACATACATACATTGCGAGTTAAATAAAAGCTTTTAACAACTATTTACGAACTTTTATACAAACTTGCATCGCTAATTTTACTTCCCATTCCGTGAGGTCTCAGTTTTATTAGCCTTTTTAGAAGATGGGTAGCAGAATCTAGCTATGTAACAACAACATCTTACTGCGATCACCAATCCGCCTACCAACAGTGTCGTTATATAGTGAGAGGGACACATGTCCAGCAGTGGACTCATGCAGCCAATCAGGTGTTGGAGGGACGACCCGATACACGTTACAGGGCAATGTCAAACTTTAACACTAACTTGCATCACATATTCATTCAAAAACACTTTTATACATTAACAACTGAATCACCTTCCTTTGTCTTTGCTATTTGAAATTAGTCAGGCATTGTAGCTATTCTGTACAGAACCCGCGGTGCGCGAGTCTGACTCGCACTTAGCTGGTTTTTTTTGTATTCTGTATACCCCAAACCATTTTTGGCAATTATTTTCAATGTACAGATTCACACGTCGATTCTCCATATACAGGTAAGTTGATTTAGGTTCTTTGAAGATATCTTTTTATTGCGTGAACCGATTTTGATTAAATAAAGCTTAGATGTTGCCTTGACCTACGCCTAATTTAATTGTGAAAACCGCATCAAATTTGGTTTAGTAATTTCGGAGATTAGCCGGTTCAGATAAACAGACAGACAGACAGAAAGACAGACAGACAAAATTTTAAAAAATGGTGTTATTGTATTCTGTTACACTTCTTACCTCATCCTCAATCAGTTTTTGTCAAATATGTTCAATGTACAGACACGTCGATTCTACAGATTTATTATAGTATAGAGAAGAAGAAGAAGATAGAAGAAGATAGAAGAAGAAGAAGAAGATAGAAGAAGATAGAAGATAGATAGATAGAAGAAGATAGATAAAGAAGAAGATAGATTTCATGCCGAGTACAAAGTAGCTAGGATGCTTCGTTTCCACTCAACCACAATAAAATTGTGGTCAAATGCAAGCCTATATCAAACTGTTTTATATTCGCAATGCAAACAGATAATATACTTAAGTTTTTCACCTATATACAATATTATACATATATAACGATTATTATCGATGATATAACCAAACGGATATAAAAGTTCCCTTCCACCAACCAAACTGGGAAACAAACCTGTAACCTCCGGTTTTAGAGTCTGTTTGTGTAGCCACTAGGCCACTGTTCGGCTGTAAACTTTGACAATAGTAAGGACTTCATAGTATGAGAGCTTATGCTGAATACTGAATTGAATATGGCGTTCACCTTACGCGAGCTAATGTAAGACCGATATTAGAAATAATTGTCTCTTTGTTCACTAGAATTGGCTCTCGTTTAATAAATAGTCAGGAAGTATGTCTGACGCATGTCTTCTGTATTTTGAATAATGTTCTGTTTTCAAAAACAAAACTACGTTTCACTCAAGTCGCGTTGCGTCGTTAGTTTGAAGGAAGTAGGAAAATGCTTTTCGGACAACCTGAGATTAATACTAACATTTCCGGTTTTTAAATAAATGAAAGTCAAATGTGCCATGTTTATCTTACATCTCAAAGTGTATCAAAACTCAGGTATGTACCTACAACTAACTAAATCTTATTTCACTGGTTAGGTTTTAATTATATTTTTGCTTCAAGAACGATGAAAATTGATAAAGTGATCTCTATAACGTTGCTATAGATTAGGATTTTGTTATAGTAAATAAGAGTGATTTTATGTAAGTTAAAACACAAATTATATTTCAACATCTACAGCCTTTATATGTCCCCACTACAGGGGCTCTCAGGCCTGCTGTCCTACAGAGAGTGTATGGGCCATAGTCCACCACGCGGGCCCAATGCGGATTGGTATAAAGTACGAATAAACTATTCATAAGGGTACAAATATTCAAAGCTAGCCTTCATGTCGTCGAAATCATAAATTCATTATTCTTTTTATTCATTTTCAAAAAAAATATCCAAAAACAAATTTTTTGCATGAAAAGATCTCTCAGGAACTACTCCTACAGTTCACATACTATGGTGGTGGTAACTGACGATAAGGCCATTGCAAGCTTATAAGTAGAAATGCGCACAGTGTTGTCCATATTGTTTATAAGTAGACTAAACTAAGTTAATGACTAAGAATGAATGAATAAGATATTTCATTGAAACCCATTGCACTTTTTTGTAAGTAACACATTTTTATTTCGATTGAGACATGAATTTCTTTCTTTGCCCATAAAATTTAAGAGTTTGCAGCCTTTGTTCAGCTAGCAGGTCACGAACCGGAACACGTCTACGAAAATAAAGCGGGAAATGTTCTCAGGATTGAAGTGAAATATAAAATGCATTGGGAACCTCAGCGGAGAGAAACGTACCGTACCGCCCGCTGTGGTCCATTCGCGTTGCGCTGGCTAGCACCTAATTACTGAATAGCTTAATGGGAGGGACGTGCTCATTAGTTGAGTGCCACTGGATTTTGAGACACTAGGTGTTAGAAATTAGAAGATTCGAGTGTGTAATACAGTAATATAATAATAAGTCATTTAATATGTCACTTTTTGACAACAATTTTAGCTTCTTGCAAAAAAAACCTATAATGATTGATTTTCTTAAATCTTGTTTTAGTATTTGCTCAAAGATGACAATTTGTAAAGGTTATAAAAATATCGTCCTATAAGTCCAGACAAATTTATCTGCTTCTTTTGAGGGTCAGTAATATATGGATGCAATGATAGCACATGCTAGCACCTAAATGGGATGTGTTAATCAGCTGTGCTATTGGATTGTAGGACTGTTGTTCAATGGTTCTTGCAAGGAGTTGATTTGTTATATATCACCAACTAGCTTCCGCCCGCGACTTTGTCTACGTGTACTTCAGGATTTATTCTACTTGTTCGATAGGCATAGAAGGCATCTATCTCCATTTCCAGCATAAGGTACAAAATAGTGTTTATTCTGTTACGTAGGCTAATAGTTTAAAGAAACAAAAGAAATTTCAATATCTGACGTAGTACATTCAAATAGTTTTCACACTAATATTATAAACGCGAAAGTTTGTATATACGAATTACATATTCTGTGGTCGGTTGCTAGGCAACTCGTTTTTGTTATGCCAAAATTGCCCATGTAATCCCACTAATATTATAAATGTGATTTTGTACAATTTGCACAATATGTCTTTATAAATTATAGCCTATATGTTATTCTGATGTATAAGCTATATTATTGTAAAGTTTCATTCAAATCCATTCAGTAGTTTTTCCGTGAAAGCGTCACAAACATCCAAACATCTAAACATCCAAACTTTCACACTTATAATATTAGTAGGATCACGGTGACTTGGTGGCGTTGTAGGCCTGCGGCAGGGTTATTTGCCATCAGTAGTTAATTCAAACCATTTGAAAAATCGTCAACTGGAATACATGAGAAACAATATTAACTCATATGGCGTCGTTTTCACGCTCGTCGTAAGATTATCATATTGCATTACGCGCTGATGTTGCAATTCGATGATAGGGTAGTGTTAGTATTGGTTTGCAGTCGCTTCTGCTAGACTGACGTTTTTCAATTTTAATAAAAACAAATTCATAAATGGGTTGCAGTGTCTAGTTAAAATTTCATCTGTTATAAGTACACACATTGAACAATGCATATATATATGTATATACTATACGTATTACGCATGTAGGTATATACATAGTTGACGTCATTTTCACAAAATGTATTATTTTGTTTACTTCGTTTCTTTGCAGAATGCTAGACAACGTACTGTCCAAAAGTATCTGTTAAATATTAATTTTTTAGTAATAATTTTGTCGGTTTAAATTTTATAAAAGTTGTGCTCACACAAAGCAGCAGAATTTTACTATCGCCTGACAAGGCGAATGTTTTGGTTTTATCCAAAGTGTATGCTTCTTTTGAGTGTAATATATGGGTGCAATGCATTGAGTGCAGGCAAACATACCGTTTCACCCGCCGATGTGGTCCATTCGCATCGTTGCGCTGGCTAGCACCTAATTACTAAATAGCGTAATGGATGGGACGCGCTCATTAGCTGAGTGCCGCTGCATTGTAGGACACTGTATGCTAGAGTGCTTATGGAAAGTTACGGAATATGTAAGGTGTTCACCGAGTGGTCACGATTAAGTTTTAGAATAGAATCTGCACCTGTACACTCACGTATTAAGAGGCTATGTTGGTTAGACCACGTGGCCACGTTCAAATTTGGATTGTTTTGTAGCTGTCCCTACAGCGTACGGTAAGACAGCATACACTACGCGAAGTTATCCACCCGTTATTTGGATGTTTCGTAGTCCAGGGATCATTTGAAGGATACAGTATATTATGTAACCATTTTTTAAATACAGTATACTAATGAAATTTCAGATGTCGGTGTTTTTTCCAAATTGTTCTAAATTGATTCATACTCTTGTAAATCAGGTTCAAAGTTGGGGCTTTTTATTACCGTAAAATACAATTCTTTGACGCCCTGTAACTCTGGAAGTATATATTTAAACGAAAATCTGACTCACCACCGACACAGATAATTGTTTCTAGATTGTGTCTTGAAAATTTCATAGATTTTCATAGCCTAATACTCAAAATATGACTGGACTACGTTTGTATGGGCGCTTTGACAACAGCATACCCTCTTAACCCGTGATGAAACTCAACACCCACGTCTTGAGAGAATCTTTTTACCAATCAATTTGTATTAAATTATGAAATGTGGAAGAGCTTATATTATGCGATCAGTATTTTACAGAATTTTGAAGTAGACATTAAAGGGAAGCAATGATACTCGTAAATGAAGGATTTTGAGTGGTGCAATTTTCTTCTTGCAGTTTTGGCTCTATAATTCAATGGAATGGACCCACAGGAAATCTACATACGAAGTTTATATATACATACACATTCTAAACCAACGCGTAACATCGTTGACCTCATCGACGCATAGAATCCGCAAAACTTTGACTTACACAAACTTAGACCATGCCCTGGTAAACGTAGTGATTATGTAAAATAAATTTTAATAAAGATAAAGCTGTTTGTGTTTTTAGCTCGAGAAACAACTTGTAGCTGGTTGATGACTAAAGATTATTTTATTTTAATTTGCTCATCCACGAACATTTCTGAAAATGTTACGAACTTAAGTTTTAAAAAAGAGCGTTGATGTAATAACGACGGTACTAACCTTCTTAATAAACCTATCGTTTTCTTCAGGTACTTTTCCAGACATGCTAAAGATATCCATTGTGAAACCTTTACATAAAAAAGGAGACAAAAAAGACATAACTAATTATAGACCTATAACTTTAATTTCAATACTAGCAAAAATTTTTGAAAGGTGCATGGTTAAAAAACTTACAAGCTACTGTAATAAATTTAAAATCATTCATAAAGATCAATACGGCTTTCAAAAGAAGAAGTCTACCACTCTAGCTATATTCTCCCTATTAAAGTCAATTTTAAATAATATGAATTCAAACAAAAGAACTACCGCACTATTTTTTGATCTATCTAAGGCTTTTGACCTTGTATCGCATAGTTTATTATTAAAGAAAGTTGAAGCTATGGGTATCAGAGAGCCTACACTAAGCTGGTTGAACTCCTATCTGCAAAATCGCAAGCAATATGTCGAGATATCGATGCTTAACAATAATGATGAGATGACTGTGTATTCATCAGACAAAATAACTAATAAATACGGAGTGCCTCAGGGCAGTGTCCTAGGCCCCCTACTCTTTTTATTATACATCAATGATATTCCCAATATTATATCCCATAAATGCGTTTTGTATGCAGACGATATCTCAGTTATAGTTGAATCCGATAAAAAAAAGTGTACCCTGCAAGAACATGAATTGAAAATAAATTATACAATCAAATCAATTATAAAATGGCTGGACAATAATAATTTAAAAATTAACTTAGATAAGACAAATTATATACAATTCAATAATCAACAATATATGACTAATAACAATAAACTAAATATACGATATGAAAACACAAATATAACCTCAGTAAGTGAAACTAAATTTCTAGGATTGATATTAGATGAGCAATTAAATTGGAAATCACAAGTCGACAAAGTTTGCGGCAAAATCAACAAATTTGTGTATGCTCTTAAACACCTCAGAAAGGTAACAAATAAAAAAACAGCGATAACGGCCTATCATGCGTATATAGCATCCATACTTCGTTATGGTTTAATCGTGTGGGGTAATAGCACAAACGTCAATAGAGTTTTCGTTGGTCAAAAAAAATGTGTAAGAGCTATATGCGGTCTTCCTCCTGACGTGTCATGTAGACCATTTTTTGTAAAGCTTGGTATATTGCCCTTGCCCTCTCTATACATTTATGAGATGTGTGTTTTTGTAAAACAACACCCAGAGCTGTTTCTAAGTGCTGGTGTATCAGGCTCGCGAAATTGCCGAAACCCTGATAGGTTAATCTTTGAGCAAGGACCAAGAACTGCAAAATATTTAAAAAGCAATTTAGCGATGAGCATAAAATTGTATAATAAAGTGCCGATCGAATTTAAATCGCTAAACATTGGATTTTTCAAAAAACAATTGTTTGAATGGTTGGTGTCTCATTGCTTTTATAATGTTAAGGAATTTCTAGACTCTCGTTATTAATTTATCACTAAGTATAATGACTCATTAATTTTGCATGCCTAGTATTAATGTGGCTAAACATGAATCTGTACTTTAAATTGTAAAATAACACCTTATTATACCATGTTTATGCAAAATAAATATTATGATTATGATTATTATGATTATGATTAAAGTCA
The DNA here is from genome assembly GCA_910589575.2 of Carcina quercana. Taxonomy (NCBI): domain Eukaryota; kingdom Metazoa; phylum Arthropoda; class Insecta; order Lepidoptera; family Depressariidae; genus Carcina; species Carcina quercana. Next base: position 6,135,838 of record OU342439.1, read on the forward strand.
ATTGAAATATGAACTTGTACATCATATAAAGAAAAAATGTAATTTAGATTCAGTTACGTGGTGTTTGGAAAACTACAAATATGCTGTCAAAGTACTGAAATTATGAAATGAAGTAATTTTTTGCCCTTTCAAATTTAGTTCAAGTTTTGAGTAGATATTAGATCTGTGCTTATTTAGTTCTTTTTACCAAGTCGTTCAAAATTAACTAAATAAACAGAATGTTATGGTTATGTATATTAGGCAAAGATGAACGCTGAACTCTGCTCTTTAAAAACATTCTAATATCAGAATACAGAACATGTTAATTGTTCACGACCTGTAAAGAATGACATCTATTTTGTGAAGGTGTGTGTAGCAAAGGAAAATCCCTCATTATCACAGATATACCTTTCACAGATATTTGTTACATAAGTTTCTCGTAGAAGAGAGAGATATCTGTATATTATCACTTAGGTCGTCCTGGTCTATTGAACACGAACTGCTGTATTCAGACAACATTGAGAAACGTTCTGATTCTGTCCTCTAAAGTACAATACGATGTCTGTCTGGAATATAAATACCAATTCACTGTTTTCGGTAACATTAGGATAGTTTGTTGTGACGTGCCTAGGCTTATTAGGTGTTTAAGGTAAAATTAACAACCACGTTTGAGCTTCGAAACTTAAAAGTTTATAAGAGCTGGTACAAAACTTCTGGCAAATATGTTCTACTGGCAACTTTATCTATTAACATTGTGAGAGTAACAGGAACGAATAAATAGCACGCTATAAAATCGATGCCCTGATATTTTTGTGTACAAGAGGTGAACTGTACATCGAGGTTACCCCATGAAGCGTTTCTAGTAACCCGCCAATTACTTGCATGTCTCGTGACAACATCACTTGCTTCAGACGTTTTAGTTTTTAGGGTGTTCATGTATCATAACAGGAATTATTATAATACTTTTCGTATTAATTATTATCAAATAAATGTTGGAAACAGCACTTTGATATACCGATACGTACTTTTGTTTGTGCTAATCTACTCAGAAATCATGTCAAAAAACTGACACGTGCGCATCGGACCACGCGCATTGTTCCGTTCCGTTCCGGGTTCCGTTGTTGCCCGTCACAATAAATTCACGGAAACGCTAATAACGTCTAATAAAGAGGAATTCGTACGAATTTTCGTAAATAGATCTTTCAAAAAATTGCGAATCGCTTTTTTTCCATTTAGGAATCCGTTTGCGAAATATTAAGCTTTAAAGTTTTTTTTTTGCGATTCTAGTTATTGTAATTAGACTAGTACAAATTTCATACAAGAAAAACGTTTTATAAATCTGATTATATATAAAAGTTTATTAACTTTGTAAAATTATGGAAAGGAAAAAAATCTCAGAAAAATCAAGAAAAAAAAATACTACACTGCGCGTGTCCCGACCCGCACTTAGCTGCTTTTTAGTATGTTTACTATCGTGCCGAACTTGACCAACACGTAAGATTAGAAATTGGTCGAGTATCAAATAAACACGAGTATGTAATAAGTTCACCATGTATAAAACTCGAATGTATCCCCTGTTTGATAAAAGTGCATTATGCAAAGTGGTTCACTATTTGCTGTCAAAGAAGCTATAAGGAGGCTTCAAACAGTTTGTTTATTATGCAAATAGACGGTCGGGCTAGGGGATAGTGCCTGCTAAAAGTCGATATATTGTAAGTACTTGGAACTCTATAAACCAAAGACGCTGGGTGCTTTATTTATATAGATGAAGTAGAAATATTTAAAAGCTCTCTTAATGCAAGAGTGATATCTTTTTATTGTATTTTCATTGATTACTTTTTAACAAACTATAATAAATAGAGAAATATTAAAACCCTCTTTACAATGTACAAACACAACCCTCTCATACGATTTCCCAATTTGTCCTTTTTACTCTACTTTGAAAATTCTACGCCCAATTTTTCCCATTTTCTAAGAAAAATATTTTATCCGGAACCCGAAACGAATACATTTACAAACACTGCTGACGTTACTAAAGAAATCCTTAAAATCCGAAATTTAATTTGGTAAACAAAACTCTGTCACCCTCGTAGCTGGAGTATTTAAATCATTTCAGATAAATTAATTTTTCGTTTACGTACTCCGTGGTATTAAAAACCCATAAAAAAAGTCCTAACACGTCACGCTGTTAACTTTTAATACCCTACCAAAAATTGCAGTTAACAACTTTGAAATACCATAAAAGAGGGGTAGAAAAAATAACCAATTACCAACATTATTATGACGCTGCAAGAATGAAGACTCAGCACTGATATAACCGAAATAGCTTTCAAAGAGCTCAGTTTGTTTAATATACTGGCGAAATGACATTTAAAATTTAAATCGTCCTATATATCAAGTAAATTACGAGGTTTAATGCCCCGTTATGGAGAATACCGTTAGGTCCATTCATTGTGGTTGTTTAATTTTATCTGGAGGTGTTTCTTGGTTATTATTTTGAAGATGGGGTGCACCATCCTTTATTATTGGGGTGCTTTGCTCTGAAAAGATTTAGCTTCCCCTTGTAGAATCACTGTACAACATTTTACTCTCAATATTTTGCACGATTTCATTTAATGTTCCTATTAAGTCTAGAAATTATAGATAATCAACATAGTTGCAATGGTGTAAAATAAATCGACTTCAGGGACTATATAATTAGACTCATAATCTGTTGGTCACGGCTTCGATTCCCTGTAGTAGTTCTCTCTACTAAATTTGGTTTTGCGACAGGAAATTTTTCTACGTATGCCTGGCGACCACGCTACCTGTTGTGTTTCGCTAATGAAAGGATCAAACCAAGCACATAAATAACTACACGCTTCTTGGTGAATATACTGTCAATCTAAACAGCCTTACAGTCACTTACCATCAGGCAAGATGAAGGCCAAGCGGAAATCCATTTTACCTGTACATAAAAAATAGAAATGACTTAACAGACTGAAATAGAAAATATGTCTTCGTTAATTAATATATAACTCATATCATAACATTTTAAGTATATGGTATAAATATTTAGTGTAATGTAAGTACTGTCTTATGTGTAAGCAAGTTTATATCTAACACCATTGGACAATGTGCAAACTCATATTCTATAATATTGTTACAAACGCATATATTATAGAATACTATATTCATTACCGTTACTTCATTTGTAAAATGTTATGATTTCAAAAAAATAAGGAACAATATATAACGGTTAAGAAACATAATACAAGTGTTTCTGTGTTCGAGAGAGAAAATCCTCACCCGAGATCACGTAATATTTTCATAGAAGTGGAAAATTCCAAATATATTACAGTTGCTTTGTTACGAACAGGGGTTATGTAGAGATTGTCAATTGTTAATTGTTCTACCTTTGTTGAAACTTTGTGAAAAATGGACTCAATAAGTAATTTAGATAAACATAGTAATTTTGTTGTTTGTATGTACGAGTACAATACAAAAAATACGAAACACTTCTGGAAGATTTAGATAATTCAAAATTCAAATTCAAAACCTTAGCTTTTGATTTTTTCATGGCACTTAACATAGACTCGGAATTCAACAAACCAAAGTTGAACCGACATTTATTGCAGTTATACATCAATTATAGATAAAAAGTAATAACAATACAGATACTTCCCTCTTTAGAATACCTAGAAAAGTCTACAACAATATATTGCTCATGTTATAAGAATGGAATTTAACATAAAAATAAAGTTTACCTCTCAATATTTGATTTGAATGATCAACTCCACAGTATTTTCTGTTCTGAATAAGAAAAGCGCACGTGTGTCCGCCACGGAATTTACTCGTTGCATTTACCGCTGATGACGCGTCGGGCTTCCCTTGCAATTTTATATTTTGTTGCGATATTGTGTCCGTGACATGGGATGGATTTATCTCGTGAGTGGATTTACACGCATTTTCTAGGGAGAACGTATCAGACATTACATATTATAAACCAAGCAACTATATTTTCTTTTTCTCCCCCATATTTAGCAAAGCAAAAAAAGCTCTCCTCTACAGGTCGGATTTCTCAACCGATTCTCGTGAAATGTTGTAAGTAGGTTCAATATTATAATTATATAAATCGAAAACTAATGTAAACGTAAAAAATAATACTTCAGATATATCGAAAAATATTCAAAAATGATACATAATTTTTTTTCTCGCAAAACTTCAAGAGGTTGGTGTGAGGGGATGGAAAATAATGAAAAGGAAAAAAATGTTAAAACAAACAAGGTGCGTGGTGAACTTTTTTTTAGTTTTAAGCTATGCAACAACAGACTTCCGAGGCTTACAGCTCACAGAGTCATTAGTGTACAATCAAATGGTGCAGTTGTTAGGTATCCAAAATTGACTTGTCTCAAGCATGTGTTACAGCCACAGCAAAGACGCAGTCACCCACTACGCAACGCTAGTTCTGACGAGATCAGTGAGGTTGTGACCAAAACAAGATTAGCGAATAAAAACAACACCTAGCTCTGCTTGTCGTAGTAATTAAGTATCAATTATCATCAAAAAATGTATATTAGAACAAATTCAATACAATAGAAAGTAGATTATCCGAAATCCACATTGGAACAGACAAAACTCGTTCAAGGCTCCATGTTTTATCGAATTTACACATTTCAAAATCCAATCGGTGCACTGGCGAACGAAAAATGTCACTGCAAAATATGAGTTCATAATACAAGAGGAGCGCGGCGTGGCTTGGCAATATGCTGACTTCGCAGCGGAACACTTGAAACTCGATTTTCACCTTTACAACGAAATTGTGATACGAAGGCCGTTTGGTCCGCGGCGCCCTCTAACAAACTCGATTTCACTGCTCGTTTCGTTTTTCCAAATGATTTTCTAAACTTCAAAAAGCTTTTTAGGGTTCCGTACTCAGAAGGTAAAAAACGGTACACTATTACTAAGACTTGGATGTCCATCTGTCGTCAGGCTGTATCTCATGAAACGTGATACTCGTAGTTATACCGCTGAAATTTTCACAGTTGATGTATTTCTGTTGCCGCTATAGCAACGAATACTAAAAAACAGAATAAAATAAATATTTAAGGATCTCCCATACAACAAACGTGACTTTTTTCTCGTTTTTATAAATAATGGTAAGAAACTCTTCGTTGTAAAGCTGGTAGACACGAGCCTCGACAGAGAACAGGTGGATTTTGCTGCCCGCCCTTCCCCTTGCATTTTTCACTGAGTCACTTTCTGCGACACTCACTGAAAGACTTGAAGATGTTCCATTCTAAAGAAATTTTGTTAAAAGGCTTATTAATTCGTATAATGTTATACTCAACACCTTTCTGAAATAGTTATCGTAACGAACGAAGCACCCATAATATGTAAGATAGCTCCAATCTTTTCTATATTTTGACTATTAGGCAGATAACATTTGTTACGAGACCGACGCGCGGTGTCCGTTGTTTTTTCCCCTTATTTACGTAGAAATCGTTTCCGACTGTATTTCAGCGGTCACGGCTGTGCAACGCCATAAATTTCCCCTCCGGAAACATGACAAACAATTGTATAGTTGGACAAAAAACGCTATCCGACGAAATGATTCACCAAATATCGGATCGGACTTTAGTTGCAAATGTAGCTGGGGGAGACATTCGTTTGATAAATAGTTTCATTAAGAGTAGCATACGCTAAGAAAAATTGCATTGATTCCAAGTGTTTGGCTCATATAGTGACCAACTATTACATATTAATTACTATTTCCAAGGTAAATATTTCTGCAAGGTCTGTCTAGGAGTATATTTCCAAGAAAACACAACAATTTAAATTTTAAATCTCGTTAAAACTTAACTTAACTCGTAAATTGCGTCCTTTAAGTAAAAAAAAAACAATTCACAGAAGAATCGTGACTAATTTCTGAATTAGTAATAACTGTAAGTAGTTTTTAAAAAGGTGTGTAAAATAGACATAGACATAACTTTATTTAAAAACACACCCAACACAATACACATACAAAAATCTATCAAATTAAATTCAGAATTAAAAATAGGATACCAATATTATAAAAAACTAACACTACGTAAAAAAGCTAATTAAATTCATGTCTAGATTGTTTAAATTTTATTTTATGAATATTTATATAATACTTATGTGACTTCATTAATTCATTTGAGGAGCTATTATGAAGTTTGCGCCTTCAAGCAAAAATCTCAAGAGATTATTTACGTCACCTTTCCGAGGCCTAAGTAAATTTTGCAGTCCAGAATAATGCCAGTAGGTTTTACAAAAATAGTATAGTAGTATTGTTTCGTAATCTGTGGTGCATGTTAATTTTTTTACGTACACTGCACTTGCACATCGTACATAAACATAAAGTATTACTGTTAGGTCTCAAATTATTGATTAATTATTGACATTACATTATCCATAGAATTTCTAAAGTAACTGTATAAAAATTTTAACAAATACTTTGTAACGAAACATATTCAACTAAAGCTAGTAAATAAATAAACCTTTTTAAACAAAGAGTATATTGATTAATCTCTTCAACAGCAAAATGAATACAGTGCTAACTAGACTCTATAATTGAATTATTTGAATTCCATTTGGAGCCGAATTAGCCGGCTGCATTGAAATTCAGCGCAAATGGGATAATAGAGAGAGCCGCATTGTGCCATAGACAATCCGTGTCTAGTCACATGGAATATCACCGAGATGGACGTGTGATCTGTACAATACCCAGCTCGGTTGCCATTCATGACTTACCCCAGTCGAAAGCTGCTTTTGTATATACGTATTAAACGTACGGTGGCTATCATCATTTAAATCAGTTGCTAGGAGCAATTAATAAAGCAAAAATGCCTAAACCTTAGAGCCCTACAATCAGTAAATCATTGTATGTTTTTGACGACAGTACCTCTACATTGCTTCGCTACGATGTCATCTGAGTAATGATGCGGCGGACTTTGCCACGTGTTGTCTAAAAGGTGCCTCCTTCGACGTAAAGATTCTTGTAACTTTGCGGAAATAGCGACACCGGCAGTGTCTTCCACTCCTTAGCTGGACGTATGATAAATTTAGCAGTAATGTACTTCTGCGGCTATTTCAAGCCATTTCTCAGGGCTTGTGATATTGTTAAAGATATTTTGTATGGTTGTTGCGGGCGTCAGACACCACGCCCCAACATACACGAGGCAGTATATTTATCGCTCTTCTTCACGACAGCGGGCCAGACGGGTAATTCCCACACTTTATTCGCCTACTTAAGAATACTTGAGGTGTGTAAATAAAATAAAACCCGGTAATGGCGTCGTTACATTCACTTATTTATTACGAGTGTGGGTGGAATCGGTTTTACGCATGCAATTATTTTCTTTTCGTCCCACAGATGAAAGGTTCTGTTTGTCTGCGAACGAAAATGTTTATAATGTTTCTTTTAATCGTGTTGACATTTTAAATGAATAAACTTGTAGTAACCTTTATTGTGTGCTTTCATAATTAAAATAACACATTTCGAGGGATAGATTTAAACATTAGGGTTACAATAAAACAAGATAGAGCAAAAGCGCAGAAAAAACACGTTAGAATAGAATAGAAATAGTTTATTCGGCATACATACAGTTATTACATACATACGTTACATTTAACTTACTTGTATTATTGTTGTTATAGCGGTAAATATTTTGAGTGTTCAGCTATTACGGTTAAGCATCCTCAGAAGCCTCAATCTAATGAGGAGCTGGCTCTGCTATTTTTGTACCACTTAGATAACAAGGTGGTAGCTAGTAAGGCGGACTTAGGAAATGTCCTACCACTATCTGAATAAAGTACCGTAAAGAGTGTAGCCATTGCGCCGCGGGGGCGGTTTTTAGTAACAGGGCGGGACCCTTAGAACCCTTTAGATCCATAACCATAAAAATGAAAATACCGACGGTTGCAAAAGGCGATTAAAGAAGAAATAACAGGAGCAACACCGTTCACTGAAATAATACTGCGATCCTTGAGCAAGTGTGGTGATTACATCGATGTATCTTCTAGAAAGATCGTTCGTTATGGCGGCATCCTTTGCAATCTAAGATAGGCTCCTGTTCATCAATGGAATCTGACGGCCGTTAATAAAATAATTCGACCAGCATTGCGTTTATAACGACTATTTTTCCCCATCCCTACGGACCACATCAAAGCAGTCAAAAGGAAAAGAAAAGCTTCTAGACACATAAATCAGTCCAAAACTACCCAACCACAGAAATATGAATATATTTTTTACCAGAAATGCCAGCCCGAAATCAGAGAACAGCATGTTTCCTCGTGAAGAGGCCGACTAGAAATTAATTTGTCTGGCTATAGTATTTATAGTTATAGATTTAGTTTTTCACGCAACGGTTTTGTACACTGCTTTCGTCACGACGGTAAGCCACTAGGGTCGCGTTTTTACGCACAAACCTCAATTTAATAATGGGAGGAATTGTATCTTCAAATGTTTTACATGCTAAAGAAATATTTAATAAACTAGCTAAGTGCGAGTTGTATTGTGGAAAGAAATATTATCACCTTTAAATAATATTTATTTTCCAGACCGCATAACTAAGATTGTTAGTCAAGGCTTTGATGATTTCTCGAAAACACTTCATTTAAAAAAGTTTAATTTTAAATATAATTATTCAGATGATCATTATGAAATTCTGACAAGGTCGTGAGCTGCTGCCCAGCTCCACTAAAAAACTTATTCTAAAACAAAATAATATATGATGCCTGTGGTATTTCTATCGATTACGACTTCTGTGTTTAGGACGCATATTTGGCATGAGAACAACACAGGAGCTATCGATTCGAATATTCGGGTCGAGTGGTTCGGAATTGGAATGGCAGGCGCAGACCAGCGGGACAGGACGCCCCGAGACGTGCCCGGGGTGCGATCCTAGGGACCTGATCGGTTTTATGTGATGACGTCCGACCATTGGGTGGCTGGCCGGCTCTACAGATCAAAATTATCCTAGAACGTACTCTTATCTATCTAGCATGGAGCGTATAGGTCGGTTCAAGAGATTTGGAATGGTTTTGGTACTCGTACTAGGCGATAAAATATTCAAACCAATATTTTAGTTCATATTTCAATCATACATGTATGTAGTATGGATGGTTTGTTAGCCCAAAACTTCTTTTGTTAATGGGTCGTGGGCTTGCACTTGACCCTTATCTCACCTGATGGTAAGTGAGGATAAGACCGTCAGATGGAAAACGTGCTCATCCAGACCCCTCAATCATCTATACTCAAAACATACATTCAGTGTACCTATATGTAATACAGGCAGGTATTTTGGTAAACAAATCAATAAAAATTAATTTAAAAATAGAAATTATTCCACGAGAAATAATAAGTCCTTTACGTTCCTCCAATTATCTTTAATACAAAAAAATCAAGTCATTGTGACGGTCCCTTACGCCTATATAATATTAGTATGTATACTTTTTTCTACCAGCTACGTTTTATTAATCATGGTTTCGTATCACTTCAGATGTAATTTGGCCTTTTTATAATATGCTATATAATGTACGGCGCCCGGATCTCTTTGGTGAAGTAGAAAACAGACAGAACCTTTTTAAACATTAAATATTTAATAATACAACTCGTATCTTCATCAAATTTTAGAAACCTCAGAGAATTCTTATCGTAGCATTAAGAGCACACGATTTGGTCTGTAAAAGCAGCGAGATGCAAGTAATTACCCCATTAAAAATGAGTTATAAACATTTCCCTCGGTAAGCAGAAGTTCTCACGAAAATAAACAGTTAATGTTGGGAGGTACATAAAAAATCCATTCCACTTCCCAAGTTCAGAGAAGTTAAATTTAAAATCAACTGCCAACATCCCTCCAAGTAAATCAAATTATATTCGCCACCGTGAAAAATGGGAAAACATTTTTTCCCTTTTGATCTTTGAAAACAAGTTGCCCCCGCGATGTTTTCAGCCAACATCAATTTTACCTAATGATTTGTTTGAGGAATCGGTCAATTTGTTATCTCATTTCCGGCGTTCGTCGTAATCTCCAAGAGCTTGACTACTTAAACTTGAAGCAAAATAATGTGTACGATAAAATTACTCATCCTCTTGAGGACACTATGTTTTCCTATCCCGTATACGGCACATTCGCGAGTGTAATCTGGGTTTATGTTACGTGAGAAATAAGTGCTGAGAAAATTATATAAGATGAGCTTAACACGCTGTAGGCGGGTTAAATTTTTCGTATTTCATATAAATTCAATTCAATATTTAGTATATGGCAACAGACGCCACAGAGCAAGCTGCCATGTAGGCAAGTTGTAACATGTTTGAAACAAAAACTCAAAATTCACCCTAAACAGAGTGTATTGAGGTTGCTTGAGTCATTGTTGGTGGAGTCATGTCATCGCTCGAAGAACGCATAACTAAACCACTGGGGAGTAAGATATATCCAGTAGGAACGATAAGATCTCTCCACGTGCAGGAAACGTGTACCAGGCCGTCCCTCTACTAGATGAATCGACGACCTGGTAAGGGTAGTGGCTGTATGCAAATGGCTCGCCACCAGTCATTGCGGCATGCCATGGTGAAGGCCCAGCAGTCGACGTTTCTCATTCGAAGATGATGAGTCATTGTTAAGTTTTAAAACTTTAAAATGTAATCTCAATTCAATTTAATGTTAATACAAGCTTTCAACCGCGACCTTCTTCTTCTTGGATTTCATGGATTTTATAAATCATGAGTACCACAGGAATATATATATATGGATATGGATTTATGACATAAATGTTGCCCTTGTCAACCATTCATACCGTAAACTCAATTTTATATTTCAAAGTGTTTAACCCAAACCGCATGGGCTAGACACTTGAAACTTGGAGTATCGGTCCCTTTGATGACGTAGTGTTTATAGTACCACTAAGAATGGAACTTTAGGGCAAAGCTGAGGGTGGCATAATGTTAGTATATCATGCAACATAATTTTCTCCCGGCCTATTTAAATTTTTCTGCTCTAATTCGCAATCAGATCTTTAGTATTTTTACAGATCCGTAAGCAATCTGACATAATGGTGGTTGACCGTCGTTGTTTTCAAAAGAAATGAGTATTTTAATATTTGTTATAGTTAAAGGCTATACATATTTATATTTCATTTAATATACAACTTATTGTTTCGAGAGCGTGTGAAATAATTCGACCTATTTTTATAATTAAATTAGCGTTTTGCCCATGACTTTGTACGCGTGAACTTCAGAAATTATGCCATAATAGTTATTAGTTCGATCGGGGGGCAAGTATCCTATTTGTTTTTCCGCCCTTCAACTACCCCTATACAAAAATCCAGTCATACCGACTCTCTGCTGTGACGCAAAAAAAGGACAAATAAACTAACTCGCTCAAAATGTTCTGTCTGGGTGCTATATTTCGTCCAAATCCGTGCAGCTATTTAAACATGAAAGAATCACAAACATCCAAACTTTCACGATAATAATACATACTATTATGACAAAAGGGAGCTTATTAGTTTATTTGATTGTTATATCCTATTTTGGCTCTTTTTAAATAAATATAAAAAAAATTTTACAATTATTAAATTTGCTTTATTAGCTAATTATATAAATAAATTTAGCTTTTTATTGATACCTCAAATTTCAAGTCGATAGCATACGTAGTTGCTGAGATAATCAGCTACAAAAGTGATGTTCGAAACCCTGAAAATAGTTGATGTTTTGTAAATTGAAAATGATACGGTGAAATACCGAATTTAAGGCTAACGACAACACTTCTAGCGTTCCTGCTACGAGTATAAGCATGACTATAAAAATCATAATGAATGGGAGTATAAGAAATCCCATATTTCACTCCGGGGGCTTTACATTATAATTGACCCGGAAATTGATTCCTTTTCAATGCCGGGCACGGATCCTTAATTCGTTTCCTGGAAATTATTAAGTAGGCTGAGCCGGCACTGAGAAATTCAAATAAGAAGTTCACGTGGTAGTGATCGTGTTTCAGTCTCATTAGTTGAGAATGAAAGACCGCGCGTACAATGGTAGCACGCCATCCGCGCCCGTGACGAAAGATCGTATTACAGGAAACGGACGTAATTACGTATTATTAGTAGAAAATAACTGCCTCGTTCAAAGTTATCGTTGCTTAGTTGCTTTGAAATCTAAATCGGTTCGAAAAGTTTCCTACATTTTAGGGACAAATTATTCTTGACAAAATCTTAGTTTAAATTAAAAGCATTTCTTAGCGGCTCCAGAAAGTCATTGATCGTTATTACATTGTAAATACAATACTTTGTTACCTGAGCACCTCATCGTTGCTCCCTTTATGTAGAAATGTATAGTTTCTTATTGCTTTTTTTCAGAATGGACTTGTTACTGTCGGTCCTGCGACCACTAAAGCTTCACCTGAGAAGTTTGTCGAGCGCTGAAGATGCTCAGACAGTTATAATTTTACTAACAACTAGCCAAAGGGCGCCCGCTTTGGCCCGGTGTCGGCTTACGGCTGTTGCTTGAACATTATCGGAGGGAACTGTATTTTATAAGGATATAATATTTAATTCTGGTCCATTAAATGATTACCATGTGATAACTTCTAAACTCGACGCAGTCGCCGGAGAAAGTACAAGTAATTTAGAAATAGACTTATTCATTTTAATTTAAATTTGGTCATCGTTGAACAATATGTAATTATTCGATAAATGACTGTACTTGTTTATTACGTCTGTATATCGTTGTGTTGTGTATCGTCGTTATGTCACAAGATCTTTTGTGTCAGCCGTCCAGAAACAAATGATTCAAAGAGAATGTGCGAAAGGCATAATTGAACATTTTCAGTTGACTGTTCCTAAGCTTTGTTAATTCTTTCTTCTTTGTCGGGTGGTGACAAAGTTGTCCTCGTGCAGGTTATTAGATACTGTTTTGGAAGGAAAATGTGTGTACATTAGGTAAAGTAATGCTATATGTATCCTTATAAATACATATTAGAATTTATAGATTATAATAAGAGCATTACACCGTCAAATTAATCACTGTAACATACGTAAGTCCACTGTTGGACAAGATCCAGATCACGATCACAGGTCACCACCTCGAGCTAGGCGGATTGGTGATATCAGATGTTTTTGCTACTCGTACTGACATCACACATGAATACTACTGCATGTCTCTTCAATATTTTTCCCTTAGTCGCCTTTCACAACACTCGCAGGATGGCATGAGGTGATCCTATTCTAAAGCTGTCTGTAAATACCATATATTCTCACTTATATAATTCACTGCTGTAATATGTACATGTCTTAGAATGCGACAGAAATAAATTATTGGTTTCATAGTTCGGCACCAGCCAACTTTCGCTTCACGGGTGAATGGTTGGTTATTGTTAGTTTTGTTAGTTTTTTTTTAAAGTGTCATAGCCTATTGCTTTAAGATTTATCAGATTTTACATGCCTGGTACCTACCTACCTCATGGTGAAGGGCACAGTAATAAATCACAACGGAGCTCAAAAAAACATTTTTCACAAAAGCTAAGCCGCCAGAAATACCTATATGAATCCTGAAATTCACTTCTTGATCATATTTTATTACTCACACACTGTATTTTTAACGCCTTCGCTCGAAATAACTAAGCTTACGTATATACTTCAAGGACTTCATATCTTTTGGCTTTATCTATCATATTCACACGACATCAATACGCTGTTTGAATAATAGGGGAATTGCCTTCGACTGTAATCAAAGCCAGCTTCAAGGTACTTAAAGTAATCAGACCACACATAAAGGGACTTACTGGTGAGGAAATGTAAAGTGGCGTGATAGGTTGAGATCGCGCCCTAGATTCACGTTCTCGAGGCAACGGTGGGCAGCCATTTCATTTTCCAGGCCACCGCAGCCACGCAAGCTCGCCTCTATTTGCATACTCGTAATAAAGCAATAAAATGCTCTTTTTTTCGCCTCGGCCGCAAAAGTCAGAGAACTCATTTTGTTGCGAGTTGCTGGGAAGGTCAGTTGAGTGAAGCGGGGGATACCAGATGCGCAAAATTTGTAATCCAATGTTTGATGTGGAATGATTTCTTGTTTCGTGAACATTATATCAATTCTGAAATTCACGAATTTGAAACGTTTTTAGTAATTACTCTTTAAAAAAATCGTTATTATAGTCTGGTACACGCGACGTTTTACAGCGAGCGAAAATATTTTCCGTGTAATTTTCAAGGAACAACCTCTCAAAGTGTTCACGACTAAACAAGAGTAACAAATGCTCAAACATTAATAAACTTCATCAATTTCCTTGTCTGCTATGTGAAGTAAAGTTCCAGAGGAAGGAGCTGGAAAACAAAGCGCGGTAAATATGTGGCAAGCTCGGCGAGTGAATAATGAATACCCCAGGAAGTCTCCGTAGGTTCATGCTTTTGCTAAGAATCACAGAGGCACTGGGAATAGATTTGTTAGGACAGTGGGTAGAAGTGCTTTAAACTTGTAGTCCACTGTTTGTTCACGCTCATAAACAACGAGAAAAAGAAGTATTTGCGATTCCCCACCACTTCTTAGATATGTCATCAGTCCCCAATTGTCTCTCTTGCGCCTGCTGCACACCGCGCATTAGCCCAATTACACATCTAGAGGAACTAAGTAGGGTAGATCACAACAAATCAGATTGGGGTTACATTTTATGTTATGCTGTAAAGGTCAGGTCAAAGTCCTATAAAATATTGAAATATCTAATATTTTTAATGGATTTTTACAGCTTTGTGAAGCAATAGATAATTACTGTAAAAAGCCATTTTTAGCCAGTTATTCCATTTTAAAAGATTATGGCAACAGCAATTTAGTATGAAACTTTGATGGAGCGGGATCCCGTTAATAATACTAATTCGATATCAGTTGTGTCCCGTCTTCATTCACCTTGGATCCATAACTTCAAAGGGCGTTTACAATCTCTAAATCTCAAGATGCGTGACGTAAGAGCTCCGTGTTACGGACGTTTCCCATGAGGCAAAACGTGAAGGAATGCATCTAATGGCTGACACGTATAACGTGGTATGTTCGCTACATACTGCGCTATATACTCGGGGAGACATATCTGAGCGGTGCTCCTCCTGGGATACGGATTCAAATGCCATCCCGTAGAAAGTCCGCAGACGTCGCTTTGTTCAAAGCTAACCTGCTATGTTATTCTGAAGCTTCGCCTCGATCCTGACAGCATCTATTTTGGTTTACGTTGATCTTATAAAGTACTAGAGCAGTACGATTGATTTTTTTTGTTTTATGTAATGTTTATTCTTTATTTTACCTAAAAATATCAATGTGATAAACAAGACTCTTTCTTTGTATGTGTGAAAACGTGCCAGAAAAGTTTTGAAACATTTCAATCACTTGCAAAGGTATTAAAATATTATGGCAATAGACATTTAGTATATGAAACTTTGATGGAGAGGGATGAAAACCAAACAGATCTATGGTACAAGTATACAAACTCTTGTTTCAAAAGGTATTCAAAAATGGATAACATGTTGCTATATATTTTCCCCATTTTTACATTACTTTCAAACTATATATAATGAGGTAAGTAAGAGCAACGATAAATCTCTCTATGGTGTCCTGTAAGTTTAGTATGCGGACCTCGTTTGGACACGTGTCGAGGGCTCTACCCAACGCCAATTGGTCGCCTCGAGCATTTCCTCACTATCCCCTGGTGATTAAAGAGAATTTCTATACACTTGTAACGTGGTAAGAAAGGTACGAGCTAGCTAGCCGTACTGCACAGTGCACAAGTGTCTAAAATTTGATACTGCGAATATGGAGCGTGGTGGGCGACATTCGTCTTAAGATTACAAACCTATTTTCTGTATGTACATATTTCTCCGCAATTATACAATAATTTAAAAAAAACTAAGCCGGATTTTTTTTAGTTATTGCTGGTTTACGGCATCATGGATTGATATATTTTTTACAATCTCACCTGATGTTAAGTGACGATGAGGTCGACGATGTTACGTGTTGGTCTAGAAGGTGCTTATTTACTCTTCTTTTGAAAATTCCCAAGTTGTAGTTTTCGGGGAACACTGAAACCGTTAGTGTATCCCATATTTTTCGATAGATATAGATAGATATATCGATTGTGCGCAGATACTATCAATAAAACAGTTAAAAGTGACCACTGAACAACAGTAATAACTACAAAAAGACCGCCTTTGGTTCTAATAATTGTTGTCTAATTGCGCAATTTTTTTTAAAAAGCAAAGAATGAGGGCGCCGCTGTCGCTCTATTCAGCTCCTAGATGAATTTATGTTTATTTTTGTACGTAAACCACCTAGACCATTAAAACCGTTCTTTTATTATCACTAAAGTAAATTATGATACAGATTCTATTAAATTACATTAAGCTTATATTTAATGCCTGCATATTCTGAAATCCTACCACGTCATTTTACTTTGATTCAAAGCTATTGCATATTGCTGAACATAGTATGAATGTGTCGTGAGTCAAATACGAGTATGTCGCGTCAATGTGATTTACTGTGAGCTTTGCTGTATGTAATGGTAATGATACAAATGCTATTTGTGAGCAGTGACTACCTAGCTAGTGGCATATATATCGAAAGCATTTCTAGTATAGTTGATGTGTATACTTGCACAATCATGATCATGAATTATTATTGACCCTTAATTGATGTTTGATCATGTTACCTGATGCGAAGGTGACAGGACTATGGATATTACCATTAGTTTGATTAATGAACATGCATTGTATTATTTTAGTTTAGTTATTATTATTGTTAAATTGTTTTTCTTTTTGGGTTTTTTATGCCTTTGGAATAAATGATTATTATTATATATTATTATATTATATATTGAAACCGCCGGATTTCATCTTGTTTTGTTTTCTTCTAAATAGTAGCTTTTAGCTACTTCATTGTCACTTCATTGTGAAGCACGTTTGAAACGATCTTGCTTATCTCAAGAAAATGTGTGTGAGTATGCACCTTTTAGGTAATTTTAACGGGCATGTGTACGGTAATTTTACACTGAGAAAGTAATCACTAGCCTTATTATTATTTCATAGTCTGTGTGTTGAGTTATCTACGATGAACAGGGCAGCTATATCATTGATATAATATGCACAGATGTAGTAGATTCAGATCTTGAATTAATTTCCGCCTTAGGATGCATTACATATGCTCCAAATGCAGCCTCAGCACGGATCCAACTGCAGCGCAGTGATATCTATTTTATGTTCGTAGCTCCAAGTCTGCAAGTGGTAATTCTGAATGTGTGTGTAATTGAGGCTTTAGAATAGTGAATGAGACCACGCCATGTTATCCCCTGGGTTAAGTTAAAGTCGACTAATAGAAAGCTAAAACTTCAAGAGATGGACAGGAAACTATATGTTAACAACATCGTAATCTTGTCAGTCCAACTACCAAGCTTGTTTATAATCATAAATGTGAATTGATATTACCGCACATGTTTTATAGATCTTCACCTGAAGATGACAATATTATGTTGGATGTTGACCTTTAGAATTTAAACAAGTAAATGCGTTCAAAAAGAACTGGAAACCGACTTCAATTGCCCTAAAAGACTACTTTTACTAAAGCAAGTTTAATATTTATATCGTTTTCTCGTGGGTGCCGTTGTCAGAACTAGATCAAATTGAAATGGTACCACACGTAAAGCACCTCCTTTCAAATAAAAAAAGAATCATCCAAATCGGTTCACCCAGTCAAAAGTTCTGAGGTAACAAATATTTTTTTAAAAGGGAAAAAATACATACCCGTCGAATTGATAACTTCCTTCTTTTTTGAAGTCGGTTAAAAATAAATAGCGTCATTCTCTAAACTGAAATAAATCGCAAAAAAATTAAATCAGATCAATTCGGAATCATGATTAGTATTCATGACATGTTACACTTTTAAACTAAGTGTACATCTGTAGTATTGCGCCTAGTTTCCGTATAAAATGCCAATGCCATTACCTCGCTTCGGGGATTCCTTTCAGACCTTATCTTTTAATTGTGCAAAACAAAATCTGGAGTGAGCAAGACAGTGTGACATCGCAAACAAACAAATGCAAATTTGGACCGCGTTCGTCGTATGATCTCCTTAGAAATTAATGCGGCATGAAATTACGTATTTACCTACTTACCTAGTCAGAGGGAAAATTGGTTTCTAGATCCATTTCGTTGTCTGTTCGTTGCAAGCGATTGGCATTTGACAGTTCTGCTCTGGAGGAGGAACGGGAATCCGGGAAGAGAGATAAGTAATTAAATATCTTGTTACAGTACCCTTCGGACACCAACGAATCTATAGTATTAGACTACTTAATACTTTGTTGCGGTTTTGTTACAAACTACTATTACATGAGGGGAGATGATGATTTACAATCACCTATCAATAACTTACATTGTCAACAAAGTTAGGCATAACGTTGAAAGATTTTAGGGTTCCTTAGTCAAACAAGGAAACTTTAAAGTTTCGCTCTGTCCGTCTGTCCGTCCGCGGCTTAGCGGCGAGATCCTTACTATTACAAAGCTGTAATTTGGTACGGGTATACATATCAATCACATCAACAAAGTGGTAGAATAAAATCTTGAAAAAAATATTTTTTGAGCAGGAAGAATCCGCGTCGAACCCTTGGTAGCTGCAGGGAGTTTTGACTATCCTGTCATTGTTGTTGTGAGCCCTTTGCCCTTTGGGACCATTTGGGTGAACAAGCTACGTCACCGGCATCCACACAGGCGACCATGGTTGATTGAGACCAACGTCAACCAGGTGAGTCTACATATCGTATCGAGTCAAGTGTAAGGAGTGTTCCTAGCCCGGAGCTTGCTAAGGGACACTCGAGTGATTGCTTCCACTGCGCATCATTCGGAGACCCCCGGGCTGGACCCCCTTCAAATATTATTATTTCTCTCAACTTTCGACTACATTTCAACAACTTTAAGACAGGAGTTTCGCTACAACATTGATCAATGAATTTGAATTTGATGTAACGATCAAACGATTAATTCGTTACATGAATCGGAACTTATTTTGTACAATATTTATTTAAAATTCGATTTTTAAGAAGGCTTTTCAGGAAGGAGTTGCTGGATCGGAAAAGTATATAGCTACTTCTTATCCCGATCGAAAAGTAGTACCCGTTGTAAAATTTCCGAAAACCACGCAGCTGAAATCGTAGGAAAAATACTAGATTTTGATATTTTAATATTGATGTGTTTCTGTAAATTTTACCATGTTTACTATCGACAAATAAATCTGAGAAAATGTGAATATCCAAAAAGTTACAAAAATTATTGAGTTGTGTGTTATTTAAAACGATTACATAAAATAAAAACAAGAAAGGCTAAGTTATCCAAATATTTTAAAAAAGAAATCAAAAGTCCATAACCGTCAAATTTTTAGGGGAACCTGAAAAATAAGCAGTCATCAAAGGTTACGGGCGGGGATCATAAATTTAGGGGTGGTACTTTAGTCGTGATTCTGTGCGCATTCCCCTTAGAACACGGGGCGGCCAATGCGATAAATTATGCCCATCAATAATACCCAGCTAGCGCTGTGTCAACAACACTGTAGGTACAGACGATGACTTTCGTTTGTGTACATTGGAAATCAGCTTTTGGTCTTAGAAAGAGACGGCAAATGTATCGTGGAGTACGATTTGTACAACTCATTACAATAACACATCTCTAAGGGATATAAGGTGCATTATATTTTGGTGTTGTATTAAATTACCTTACGTTGTATTGAACGGGATTTGTCCATTAATTTTATTCATGTTGGTCAAAATTAGTACACGTAATGTAAATACTTAGCCTTTTTCTTTTTTTAAATTTATGAATTCGAATTGTTTCTTGACTAAAACAATAAACTAACTTTTACTATTATATACTAAAACTAAACAAAATGCTGTTTATATATGTGATACACCCACGAATTGTATGAAAATCACTTTGCACGGTATATCTAAATTATTTAGTGTAATTATTTCATATCATATATATATATATATTTTAATACAATTTTTTCACAGTTGAGCCTTTAAAGTTTCGTAGCATCTGATTTCAAAATCTTCATCGTCTGCTACCTAAGTATACTGAACATAATCCGGCTTGAAAGATCGCTCAAAGTTTCAATGTAGAAATACACTAGACTCCTCAGGCAGGTCGGTGAGCAGTATACTAGTGACCACAGGGCCCACCTCCTGAGTTTAACTACAGGTGCTATGCTATGCTACGAGACACACAAAAGAACATGAAGTGATTCTATTCTGAATCCGAAACCACACGCCCTGCATTTATTGCTCAGTTTTTTCAAAATGTTTTTTTTTAATGTGATTAGATTACTCGCCAGGCGGGAATAGAAACGTCCGAGCCCTACCTACAGCTAAACTGAGTACCGATTTATACCCCTGCTGGAAATCTAACTTAGAACCTCCAGCTGTTAAGTCCAACTGAACCACCGCTAGGTTACTGAGGAGGTTATACGCGATGTGAAATCAAAAATTTACTAAGTGTTCTCTATCTTCCGTCTACGACTGTACGTACCCTGCACCAGATATTTGCAGATGTATTTATTTAGGTATACCATACCCCCGGTCTCGGTGGTACAATAACGACGTCAAAGCTCCTGGTTGCTTTAAACATGAATTGGGAAATGTATAATAGATGATTTGGGAGTAGGCCGCCGTACCCAGTTGGAATGGTTAATACTTGATGGTAATTGACATCGTAATTTTAATGACTGGAATTACTTTTGGGGGTGCTCGCAATCAAAATGGGCGATTTGACTGCAAATACCTTGTTGTTTCTTTCAGGTTACCCCATGTCATACCGTGGGTATCATGATCATGATCATAAGAAAATAGGTTCAGTAGGTGCGAATAAGCATCTACCAATGTATCAACAACGTCTTACTGCGATCACCAATCCGCCTGTCAAGTGCGTTATGGCAAATTTACTCGTGTAAATACTTTATCGGAGGGTTTAACAGTGAACTTGCTAGTCCAGATTATGATAGTAATCTAGTCGAAGGATTTGTGATAACATAAGCATATATATACTCATTTAGTACAAATATAATAATATAAATTTATATTTATATAATGTCACGAAAAGTAGGTATTTTGACAAATATGTTTGTACTACACCTGCTCGGCAAGTAAGGTTGAGGAAATTCAAATTTTTGCAAATTGAAATCACCACAATTTTTCCGAGTTATAGAAATCGCATGTCACCTTGTAAGTTGCAACTAAAATTTTGCCTGGTATCATCCATTTGATCCCGTGAGTATATTACACAGCAAAATTAATGTGACACGCATTCGCTAAACAATTTATTTATTGGACCGTATCTTCTTGCTTATTCAAAAGCGAGTTAGAATACATTACATTACTGCTATTTAAATATTCGGGAGGGAAAAGTATATGAAAATCAGTTGTTAACGTACCAGGTTTCTAAAATTTACTAAGTTAATTCCAAAATCCAATAAGTTTGTATGCTATTTCCTATTTTTCTACATTGATACACAGCTACCACGAGTCGCCTTCTTTTATTATTGGAATTTGACAAATCTTATTATGATTTAATTACCCTCTGTATTTTCCCACTTCATTTGTATTGCTATTCGATTAATAATCAGATTTTAACTTTATTATCATTTTGTTATAGAGCTGATAGTATGACAGACATGTGACGGACGGACGGAAGGACAGCGAAGTCTTAGTAATAAGGTCCTGTTGGTTACCCTTTGGGTACAAAGCCCTAAAAAGACACTTGATACATAAGTATGGAAAGGCTTTTCTTTCATAGACGGTAGATGATTAAAAGGACTTGTGAATTCACTGCTATCTATTTTCGAGGATTTATAATTAGTTTTCAACTTCAGGTCCTTATAAAGTTTACCGAACATATCGATATCAAACACAGCTTATATTTCGACGTGTACGAAACACGATCTCTTTTCGTTATCCAAGCGCCATTTTATGGCAATCGATTTTCCGGTTTTACTGATTTACCGATACCGATTTCATTAGAGGCGAGATGAACGGAGAGAATTTCGGCGCAAAACGTTTTCCGGTAAATCACTTTCTGTTATCCGGCGGACAAAATATTTAACATTTTGAGGCAATGAACCGTTAAAATGCAGGAGTTTAGAAAACCTTGAACTTAATTTTTATTTTTTGTGAAAGAGTAAACGACGAATGTAGGACCATGAACGAATTATTTATTAAGGAGTTAGATTTATTACAATACTAGCTTCTACCACGTACCGGGAAACGTCTACCAGGCCGTCCCCCCACTAGATAGACCGACGACCTGGTTAGAGTCGCGGGGAGTCGCTGGATGCAGGTGGCTCGGGACCGGTCGATGTGGCGTACCATGAGGGAGGCCTATGTCCAGCAGTGGACGTTTCCCGGCTGATGATGATGACTAGCTTCTACCCGCGACTCCTTCTGCGTGAACTTTATGATTTATGACATGGGAACTACTTGTTTTAATGGCATAAAAAATAGCCTATGTTTTTTTCCCGGCCTTTCAACTATTCCTCTACAAAAATATTTCAGACCAAGTATCGTTTCATATAGATTATTAATGCATCAATAAATAATATACACATCAAAGATGGAAGCGTAAAATATCACCAGTGATATTCATATAATCAAAAACCACTGACCAAAAGAAAATCAAACAACGGAAAGAACTCAAACATCATTTCAAACTAGTCCTCTAGGAGCCTTTCCCTTCATGTTTAACGAGCCCGGCGGATCGGTTTGAAATTTCAAGAGTAGGGTAGTACCCCTTTAAGGTTCAATCGAAATAACCACAAAACATTCCGATTCAGTTTCCTATTCTCGTCACATAGCCTCACTTAGAGGTTCGGGTTAGGTACGGAACTTTCAACTTCAGACGCGTGCCAACCAAGTACGGTTTGAAAATATCCTGATCGCAGCGTACCTGGAATGAATTTCAACATAATGGATGGATGGATGTCAACTTGGTGTGCTGGGGAAAAGTATTGCGTGAATTATGATTCCCTTTCCTCAATCAGCTACATGTCCACTGCGTTACATGAGTATCCGGAATAGAGCGTCGAACTGCGTTTCTATATGTAACAAAATTATGATTGTCTGGCGAGATATTTGCTTATATGAATAATGGGCTAACATAAATGATATAGGTCATCTACGTGTACAAGTCCTATGCTATATAAATCATCACGTTAAGTTGTTTGACTTGGACAGATCACTGTACCCCGAAGCTTGAAACCCTGTAACATCAGCGTAAAATAATCAGCTCTTAGGTATTTCGTCAGTATTCGTTGAATCGTATGAAGCGCTCAAATTACACGACCTAATTCCACCGGTGGAGTCTAACATCGTTGCCATCACCCAACACCATCTACCAAGCATCTGTAAGTGTTTCCTTAGCAGTAGTATACACATCGTCAATAAATAACAACTGAGTTTGTGATCCGACTATAAGTAAATTATTTTGGTATTATACTTTCAAAATACGCTACATTGAAAGAATTCCGAGAAAATGTTAGTGCAAATCGAAAACAATATCAATATCACAAACACTCTGTACCGGTGTGCGATTGATAGGATGTATGCAACGACGAAATAGGATCGTTTTGAATACCGATACAATGGAACACGACTTTTATTTTAGTTTGTTTCCATAATAGGTGTTTTACGACGATTGTTATGCGCAAAGTTGAGTGCTTTGTAAAATTTAGAGCGTACTGTAATGCGATGTTTTAAATGTCTCGACGTTTTTATTTTGTTCTTGGTCTGAAAAAGGTTTGTATTATGAGAGAATAAGTAAATTACTATGAGATAAATAAAAAATAACACTATCCGGATAAAAAATGGTTTGTTCTATCAAACTTTTAATATTCGCACGCCCGTTAAAAGTTTATTCGGATTTAGTTAATCAGTCAATGTCAGTTCAACAGTCTTAAACGGAGACCTATTAATATCATATTATATTCATTTCATATTACATTAGTAAATAGAATCAATAAAAGGACGCCATTCCTATTTTAAATTACATGTAAACCTACTAATATGATTTCATATTGGTAAATCTTATTTCTTCAACGTTAAACTAAATGAAGGACAAAACCTATGAAATGCAATCAACGAAAAATAAGAACTGCGGTAACTTAGAATACCTACAACAAGGAGGGATTATTTATAATGTTGGTGACTCCCTATCCCTGACTGACCACGCAAAGAATGTATCTAAAACAGTAACTTATATCTTACACTGTTTGTAATGAAGGATCGTCATCCAATAGCTTTGTTTAGTTTGTGAGAGAAAGAAACAAATAAATATATTTTTGGATCACAATCAATTATAATTGTCGTCATAACAATATCTCATTTCAGCGCTATTTATTAGCTCTCATAATATTTTATCGTGAATGAAGCATGTAAGCCCAGTAGCCTATCAAATATTGAGCTACCTTTCAGTGTAACATTTGAAGTGGAATCAATACGTATACTAGCATGCCACATCACGTAGAATCAATTTAGGATCTCCTGCAGCGGCACAAGGGATATTTATGAAGATAGCATCGATTTATTAAATCGACTGACGTTTTGTACACGCGCCCTGCGTGTAACCTATTTGTATTTATTTTTCTCGAATGTCTAGCCTTGTGCTGGCTTTACATGCTTTTGTATTCCTAGACTTCGATTACCTCGTTGATTAAGATGAAATGTTTTATTCTTTTGTTCTTATTCTTGCCCCTGGGTTTATTCCCGTATTTTTTTTAAAAAAAAGAGCATTCTAAGCTGGCTGTCTTAAAGGCCCATGTGAAAAGACAACCGTGTACAATCCTATACCGCAATCAAGTGATATGGAGGTCAAACGGAAACCTATGTATCATTATGGATGCACCCAAGAGTTGCGAAGTTAATTACAGCGATGTACGTTACTGCATGGGGTACACCGTACTATCAGGTGTACCCATGTATATATTTTAAAGAAGATGCCTGAGAATTTTAGAAAAAATGAGTTTTTTGTTTGTTTCTTTGTATGTTAACTCTTAGTGCCTAACGACACAGTCAGTCAAACGTAATGAAATTTAGCATTTACACTCCAAGGAGAAGAACATGTGCACGCAGATGAAGTCTTGGCCAGAAGTCCTAGTAAAGTAGGTATATTTCAGAAAACTCTGCGCTTTAGTTACCTGAGCTTTTTGTCTGAAATGTTACAATGCCGATTTATCTATTACCTAAATGATGCCGAAGTACATACGTACTGATTGGCATGGTCATAGTTCAACAGTGGTGTCAAAAATTGTCATCGGCTAGGTGTCGTCGTGTCTGTGTACGATATTTTTACACAGTTAAGACCACTTTTGCAGTACGGTTTTATTCTTACATTATGGTTAAAATTGGCTTTGGGTATACGATTTCATTCCATTATTACAAAATTAAGTTTCACGTAACAGAAAAAGGAAGTCTAAAAGAAAATCGTTCATTAAAAAACTTTACTTATATTAACCAGAATATATATCGTAGATGTTTCAAGAGATTTGTCTCTGTTTTCTGGAACTGGACGTCATTAATAGATTTATATCTCCCCCAACAGTTTTGTAGTCACAAATCTTTTTGTTCAAGTTTCCCCTCGTTGATTAGGACAAGTGCTAAAGTGTATCAGTCGGAACGTCAGGGCACCGGTGCGATGTGATCGTAAATACCAATAAAACTTATTACTTATCACAATCACTCTTAATTTTACAGAAAAAAGTCCTCGTGTAATAATTTACACAAAGCTACGTATATTTTGTACATTTGAAATTCGGTTACACATAAAATGTTAAAAATCGTTCTTAATGCTCGTTAATATAACTTACTAGCTTTTGCTCGCGACTTAGTCCGCATAAACTTTGGTAAGTATCCCACTAGTTTTCGCGAAGCGGATAAAAAGTAGTCTATGTCTTTTTAGAGCCCTTCGACTATCTCTATACCAAAAAATCTAGTCATTCTGACCCTCTGTCACGATGCCACAGTCAGACACGCAGACACCCCTCTTTTTACGTCGGTGGTTAAAAACGGGGTAGCATTAAAAATATCGAAACGCGAATTTAAACTGTTTGTTACGCTGACGCATCTCAGAAATATCGGATCGCTGAGTACTGATAGCATTTCTATATACCATATGTTGATAATGTTCAGACTGTAGGTGATAAAGGATACTTGTGCACTAAGAAACGACTAACATACTCTAAATACGCTTCTTCTTCTGTGTTCGCAGTAGTTGGGTAGTCTTGATATGTGTGACATGGTGCGTGTTTTAATAGTGCCATTTTGTTTTGTCTGCGGTGATGTCACTCGGGAATGTAATAAGAAACTGTCCCCTCGACCGTGGACACTGTGTCGAATTTATATATTCTATGCGTGATTAAATTACAGCTAGCTATTTACTCTGCACTTTTATTAAAGGTGACAACTTTGTCCAATTAATATAAAGTCAGGGACATTTTGCACAAAATAAAATAAACATGTTGTTTTTGATGGATATATATGTATGTTACTGAAGTAAAAGGTTTTTATCAATAAAGCAATAAAAGCATATTGAAAAGACGAGGAGTGCATGTTGAAGTACAATAAGTTTATTTTAAAGTATTTAAATGATGCAATTATGTTAGTTGGTTCGACTAAAGTAACTAAAATGTTTTTTAACGATTTGCCTGCGGACTGGGATATCATGAGATTTGTAAGCATTAAACTGAACTATCGATATGCTAAACAATTCAGCTTCATGCAAATTCGAAGAGCGTGCTCTACACAGAGCACCTAGAGCGCTAACCACGCAAATAAGACAAGCGAACGATCACCGGGAAAATATTCTCCAGTTGAAAATCGTGAAGGGAACAAATGCTCTAAGCAATGTGGTGCGGTAATGTACGCCGGCCCCTTGAATTTTTCATTCCCTTGTGGCTCGACAACTAAGCATTACCAAAATTGCGTCATATTTCTTTTCTCAACGCATTCCACAGCGGGAAATAGTTGGGAGAATGGCTACTTTACGGCGAGTTTGCGGACCTCATCCAATGTGAAAACGATAATTATTTCCTGGGAACATTGAGTTTGTAAACAAGGAGCGAGGGGGATAGCATTAACCTATGACCCTAACCAGGGGCGCTTAAGATATTAGCGTAAAACATTTTCTGCCAGTTTGAATTTTTTATGAGTTGAAAGTGATGTGCGACAGGTTTACTTCCTGTGCCTGTACAGTGTTCATAAAAAAACTTGAAGAGATGTTTTGTAGGTTTATTAAGTCGGTCGTCAATCGTTCTTATTTTATTTATAAGTGTGTATGTATGTTTTTAAAATTATTTAACATTCATTCATTTTTACGTTGGAATGTAATGAGTACAACTTCAGTTTCCATACTGAAACAGTGATAATAAAACTTCTGTTTAGCGGCAGAGTTAAGAAAAATGGTGGTAGCTAGTCAGGCGGACATAGAAAATTTCCTACCACCAACAAACAGTCACTATAGGTACCCCCCTTCTGGAAAACGAACCTGAGACCTCCGAATTGAAATTCCATGCGTGTAGCGATTATTCCACGGAGGCAGTTTAAAATTAGTCTATGGGTTATTTCGCCATAGATGGTTTAGGAGACATATTTTTAATCTGTATATTTTATTGTCAATAAAACATTTAAACTAGAAGTAAGTTAGGAGATTGCATTGTATTAATGCTAAGAAATGAAACGACCAATTAGCCCAATGCTCCTAGACTTCAATGAAGTTAATAATTTGTTGAGATTATTTATTTCAACTCGAAATCAAACAACTTTGAATCAAGAACGAAGAATGATATAAATAGATGTTCTTTGAATTTACTGAATCAGTTGCCACTCTCGTAATTGACTTCATCGGAGACAAAACGGCAAAAGAGTTCCAAAAAGCGATGCAGTAAACGCCAAAAGCATCTACATGACGTGGACGTTCCCCAGTTGATGACTATTATAGTGTACTTGGCATTGTTATTATAATAAATTATAAGGTAATTTATTGAAAATTTAAAAAATCTTGCTAATTATAAATCAAGATCTTGAGTCACACAAAGTACACCCAAGAGTCAGTCAGATCATGCATAACACTAACATAACACAAAACTGAAAAATCTAATTAATATAAAAACAATTCGGCACCTTTGGTTACTACACTTAAGTGTTATTTGAAGCAGATATAATAAAACTCAAACTCTTAATGTACAAAGAAACAAATTCATTTTGACGAGTTTCCTCGACCTAAATATAATTTCAATCCGTTACCATGGCAACCCGTCACGTTTTCGCATCCCCTGACTACGCCCTACCTAATAAATAACGGGTCATCAATAAGTAAGAGGCTCTCAGTCCCATCCCATCGAGAACAGACTTGCCATCTATCAGTACCAATATGGGATTGGATTTTGTTTAATTTTTCTCGGACCCAACTCTTCAATATTTTGACTGAAATGCCACCGACGGCTGTAAAAGATGGACAAAGAATAGATCTATGAGCATATAAGAATAGATGAAAAACAATGAAATGCTTATGACATCTGTGTTTCATTCATTCATTCTGACGTTTTCGCATGTTTTAGCTCTTTATTTAAGCTTTATAAGTGAATATTATATGAGCCAAATACCACTAAGTGATATATTATAAAATATCCGAAACTATGTATATAGCCTATGTCCGTGAACCTTGACAAGTGTGTGTGTACGTAAGAAAGAGATTTTCGAATTGGATTCCTCAGGGGTTGAAAACGTGGTTAAAAATACGCACGTTTTGTAAGTCTCTGCCAAACATTGACTCAAGTAGCTCTTACAATATTCGTAAGTAAAAGTTGTCTTGTACTCTTTATATCCTTATTTGGGATGTGTAGGTAGGCTTATTTTGTACCATTCAATTTCCTTGAACCGCTTACATTAAATATATACCCGCGACCTTTGTTACTTCTTTAGGCCTAGGGAAGACCGTCACAATTGAATACAGTTATTAAGATTCAGTTCAGTCAGTTCAACACGCTACAGAAATCAACTGGGTTGTCGAATGAATCTAAAACTGTAACATAATTAACACGTTCAAAAAGAACTACAAACCGACTTCAAATGCCTTAAAAATGTTCACACGCGATAACTCCGCCAATTGTGAATCAATTTTCATAATTTTTGTTTTGTTTTGTAGAGCATATCTTAGAGATTGTCCCATATAAACTTAATCTACCTACCTAAAGAACTCTACCGCTAAGGGTGAACATTTTTAAGGCAGTTAAAGTCAGTTTTAAGTTCTTTTTGATCGCGTTGATGAACACCAATGATATAAAAATGCATATGATCGCGTGGACATTGCTTTGTTGATATTCTACCACGTATGCATTTTCCTATAAAATAAAAAATAATAAGGACCTTTCCTTTAAAATAAGGACAGGAATCTATACAATACTTTCAGGACCTCCTCTTAAGTACTGATGACTTGTGTTAGGAGGCCCTGCTCTTCCTAGTGTAAAACACTAATACATTTTCATGACCTTTACTTTCATTAATACATTTACATTCAATTCTTATGACTAGTTAATATTAATAAATGTTGTCGTAGACTATTTTATGGATCTAGATTACGTAACAGACTCAAACGTTATATTTGATTATCATTATTTTTCGCGAATTTTCCGAAAACGTTTCTGAACCTAACCATGTCGTACCAATCATTAATATAAAAGTAGTAAAAGCGTTCCAGGCAGAAATAGGACCTTACATACTCATACGAAGCGAGTTTTTCTCTCTTCTCAAATACAATTTACTTTATTACAAGTCTAACAACAGGCTTAGTAGTATATTTGTTTTAGAACGACTTCTTTATTTTCATGTGTTATATGTGTATTATAATCCGTAAAATACTCAATAAAGACCGGATTACATAAATTTCTTGTACTATGGCATCCGAGAAAAAACTATGGCAGAAAAATCTCCTTTACGAAGGTGCCCAGATCACTTCCAACTTTCAAAAGACTTATCACAAATCAAATCAACAAATCTTACAAAATAAGTACGCTGCAACTTAATCTATGCCGCATCTAATGCTGCACCCTCTGTTAGATACTTTAGTAGTTTGTATTGTATAGTTTTAAACTTCTACCCTAATTTATAATAAAATCGATTTTATTTTACTCACTCATGTTAGTTTAATTTAGTTTCATGTTAGTTCTGTATGTTGCATATTACAATTCTTATAAGAAACACCTACGCCTCTTTAGTGTCAGACTTATCACACGGTGCCTTTTACTTATCCATACTAATATTATGAATGCGGATGTGAGTTTCTTTGTCCTTCCTTCCTGTCGTAATGGAGGCATAGAATGACCAAAAGGACAATTTAATGTAACAATCTGTGTATTTATTTTAATTAGTTTAAATTGAATTTGACTTTATTATTATTTAATTTGCATTTAGTTTAATATTATTTTTGGCATATTATGTGAATATTTGTACGCCGCAAATCTCAACATACTGACCGTTGTTTCATATAGGTTCTGTAATACCTATGTTGGACATATTTAAATTGATTTGATTTGACTACTTTTTATCTTGATCCAGCCAGCAGCAGTAGCTGAGAACGAGGTGGAGGGCAAAAGTGTGTAGTGTTGGAATAATTATGTTTATTTGTTAGTATTAAAATCTTGTTTATTTTAGTTTTAGTTTTATTAAGCTTTTATTCGTAGTGGAAGGTATGAGTGTTCAAGATTTAGGGAAAACATACGAAACTATGATAACAGTGGGTTTCCCGGACTTACTCGTACTAACTTAGTCCAGGTAGAGCGTACTGTTGCAACGCCATTTCTATGTGCTGAAAAGCAAGTTACGACCTCCTCAGAGGTACCTCAGCGTTGGAATTGGCCAGTGAGAAACGAATTTCACTGCTGCCGAAATGCCGAGGTAATTTCATGGGACATTTACCCCACCCCAAGGGTAGTGTTTACACAGCGGCCTCACTGAAATATGCTTTAAAGCTGAAACGTTCTGCTTTTGATTTATTCCCAAGGATACTCAGAACAGTATATTCCGTTTTTACGATGTCTTGTTTTACGAGAAGTTATTATTATTGAAAGTGAAGTGCTTAAGTTACGAATTACGACTCTATTTCGAATCTCTTACAGGTTTCCTTGCTTGCAAATATTTACATTTTTGACAACATTTTGAGTAATTAATTTTCAGTAAGTAGTTCACCGACATATCTCAACGATTCAGTAAGATGAAGTGTAAATGAGCAGGTCACATCGATCGAAGGGTGGATAATCGATGGGGTGTAAGAGTTCTCGAGTGGCGACCACCTACCGGAGGACCAGTCTGTCTAACTACTGAGCGGACCGAGGAGCTGCCGACGCAGCATGAATGAGAGAGAGAGAATGAGAGTGGTGATAATAAAATATTGTGTGTGTAATAAAATAAGTATTTCAATAAGACATATCTCACTCTCTTCAGTTTCATGCGTCTCATGCTACGCAGGTTGGTTAAGGTCGTGGCAAACCGCTGGATGCAAGCGGCTCGGGACCGGTCACGGTAAGGTACCATAGAATAGGGAAGGCCTATATTCAGCAGTGTACGTTTCCCAGATGATAGTAATGCTTTTTCAGTATTATAACTGTTCATTGGTTCATCATCGACACTGTTGGGACATGGATCCCTTGTAGATCATCATGTCAGAGTTCCCATGCATACACAGTGCTATTCAACCATCATTTGTACCTGCCGCATTCATCTGACATTCGTAATCAGTCACAAGCGTCGCTTTTCATCATGGAACGTGCTCGGAACTGGCATTAAACTTGAATAACCAATTGGCTTAATTAGAACAAGATGAATGTGTAAAGTTTTCTAGCCATTATTCAGCGTTCAGGCGGTAGACGTGCGGAGTTATTGCAGGTGCTACTGTTGGTACTAATGTTCTTGATGGTATTGTACTAGCTACATTTCGTTTTGAATAGAACTCGGTGACTTTCCGGGGTTATGTTTTGGTGGTGGATTAATAGTTTTTCTTTCAAGTTTGAAATAAAGAATAAAGACGTCATAATATGTAAATGATATTTTGGGATGTTCACTAGTATTTTTTACCCGCGACGGAACGGAGACAGTATATGCGTTTAGAGTGAGAGGATGTTTGTTTGTTTGTGTGTTTGTTTGTTTTTAGATTATTAATCTGAAATGTAAAACAGCGCCGTGATTGACTGATTGACAGACAGACAAACGACACAGCAAAAATGTCATTTTTCGTTCAGTATTTTTCTTAGTTGACACAAAAGGCGATGTCGTCCTCTACAAATTATTTAAGTTAATATGAATGAAGAGTATTCAAACAAACAATAGTTTTTTTTCTTCATTAGTTTTGTCCATAAAATCGAATCTGGACTATTACTAACACTTTAAAATACATCTTGTCAAATCAAGCCAGACGTTCTCAAGTGATGCGCTTACTAAACATATTGTTTCCATTTATATTTATTCATATGACAGTTCATTTTTGCCAAGAAACTACAATCACCAATATGGTAGCCAAAGGATGGGACACGTAAGCTCTTGGCGTGAACATTTGCATACCTTGTCAATGTAGTATGGTCAACAAAGTACGCTTTCTTTCGATAAAAAGAAATTGTTAGTAAACGAGTTCCATGGTGTGGAATTAAGACTGAACTTCAACTCTACAAAATTAACAATTAAAAACAATTTGTTTCAAAACCACAATTTATTCTCATTTATCACTTCACATATCCGCTGTACACATAACAAACTTGCAAAGTGATTAACTGTTTTTACCACGTTGCTGTACTAAATGCTGGCAAGTTGAAAATAAAGTAGCGTTCGTCGAAGTTGATCCTCGGGCACGCCGCAAATCGACTCAAGTTGTGTCTGCAAGCTAGACTGAAGCACACACTGCCGGAAGTTAGTGTAGGTAGGTTTATGAGGCGAAGGAATTCTGCGCCGCACGCTCTTGTTCATCATCACAAATACGTACCTACCTATAACTACAATGGCGAACTCCCTTGTAAATAGCGACGATAAGCGACATATCCGAAGACAAGATCACGAGACATTATCGTTACGATTTAAAGTCGGATTGGTGGACGCATTGGAATGTTAATGATTCAAGGTGTTAATGCACTCTTTCTGGATTGTAGCCTTTTACGACTGCGATTACATTTATAAACTAAACTATTAGTAACGGCCTGAAATAAAGACATTGTGTGGTCCTTTTCTAAAGACGAAACCAAACATAATAATGAATAATTAACAATAATTTAGCTATACACTCGCACATACCAAAATTTTACGAGTGTAATGAACATTATGCAACAATACCCTCAGTCCCCAACACGACTCGTCTAGAAGCATAATTGCGAGGATGGGTTTGACAAAGCGCGCACTCCTAATTGAGTAATTCCTTTAAGGCATTCGTTATGATTATCAACTAGGACAGCCTCCGGGGGTAAAACTTTGCGAGGCACTTAGCGAGTCTCCGAGGATGTGAGGACGCCGCTGCCTGTGTCTGTACAGTGTACAGGGACGTCTGTCTGTGAACCATGAATGACAAATGGAGGACGCATTTCACTACGTATGATGTATATGTGAATAAAACACAGGATTTACTGCCTACCTACAATGTACTTAATTGTTTTACATATCCACTTGAGTGAAAACACACTGCTAAGCATGATACGAGTAAGATGAAAAGTATGGAATGGCATTCGTAATAAAACTGATGTCTCGTATTTGTCATCGTTGAACAAGCTCACGTTATTTTTCTGCTTAGAACATGTATCACAGTTATTTTTAAATAATTAAAAATACATGTGTTAGCAAAATTCCCTAACTTCACATCTCTTTATAAAAACACAGAGGACGCGTCGTATGCGACCATTCGACGTGCAACCGTATGTGAGAGAGACGGTGCGCTGAAACGATATATTGTTTAATAATTGTACGCGTAATTGTATGTAAATAAACATTTTTGTTTGTAAATCCAAGAAAAACTATTATTTGTTCATACATGCTAATCTTTATACGCCTTTTTGGCTTCTTTGTAACTAGCGGGACCAAAGAAATAAATATGTATATTTAACACTATGTATTCGTTTATACGAGTAAAATCATTGATTATCATTTTTAAATAGACTTTTAAATGTTTTATAAACCGATTTCCTGATATTAAAGTGACTATTTTTTTCCTAACATAGTTATTTGATTGTAATATATTTGAATTTGGCCTCAGTTTTAAAACTATGGCTATGTAGTATGTGAATGATGCCTGGAGCAAAGTTAAATCGAAAAATCTAATCCATACAAATTATAACAAATCTGAACTGCAAATCCTAAAAAATACTATATTATAATAGTAAAAATACTGACATAATAGTAAAAATATATAATAAAACCTAAAATCGCTATATAAATGAGATTAAGATAAAATTTTATAAGTATGTATAATTAAAAATATACTAGGCTGCTCGCATCCTTTACGAGATGCACGAGAGGTGAGAATGAAATATTGACATCGTATAGACATTTAAATATGACATAGGTATCTCACTCTCACCGTTATCATACGTCTCATGCTACGCGTGCAGGTCGTTAGATATATCACTTGCGCCGAATCCCGATCTTACTATACGGAGCTAACTATGTCAGTATGAAATGGGCAAACAAATTGTATCAAAACAAAACAACCCATTAACCCAACACTGACAATGCAGGTTTCTATCCTATTACGAATTCAACATAAATGTTGCAAGTATGTCGATAAATTATGAAAACTCAAAAATGTGAGGGAAACTATGAACATTAGCGGTCAGAGTAGATTCACAATTCGCCATTATTTTCCTCAGTCGACTGGTAGTTGGCGAAGTTGTTTCGTAACTTCCAGTTGGCATCACAATAGCATAAGGGGTTGCTTTGAAAACTGACGCATCTTATACCAAGATGCAAAATGATTTTACTTTTTAGGGTTCCGTACCCAAAGGGTAAAATCAGGACCCTATTACTGAGACTTCGCTGTTCGTCCGTCCGTCTGTCACCAGGACGTATCTCTAGAACCGTATTAATTAGAGAGTTGAAATTTTCACAGATGATTTATTTCTGTTGCCGCTATAACAACAAATACTAAAAACCAGAATCAAATAAATATTTAAGAAAGCTCCCATACAACAAACATGATTTTTTAAAGACGTATGTAACATACAACTAGCGCCATCTAGTGTCGTACTCGTCTACTACTGCTACTGCAAAACTAAATTGATAACGAGAATCGAGGCGCATTCTTTAGATTGGTTTTCCGTATGTTAAATATCCATATTCTGTATGGAACCCTTCGTGCACGAGTCCGACTTGTACTTGGCCAATTTTTTTAAATGTTCATTACTTAAAATGTATAGAAAAAGTAATGAGTAATGCTAATATCTGCGGATTGTTTCATCACTATGGTGGAAGTACTGCCAAAGTTCCTTATTATTATTGGGATTAATTTTTTACTTTACATTTACTTTGAATGGCGCAGCCTTATATACAGAAAATTATAATTGTAAACATTACTTTTTAATGAACAGTACAGTTCAGTTTAAAAGAACAGTTCCAATTGAAAGCATTCTCAAAATCCATAAACATTAGCTTCAGTTAATTTTAAAAATTATGATTTTAATTATGTGTCATCGGTCTCTCATTCCACTAGGGGATTTTAGGGACGCGCCCACGCTTAGCAGGTGAATTGGTGACCGCGGTAAGAGGTTGTTGATTACATTTTATATCTGCTGAATATTTCCTGAACTTTTTCCCTAAGTCGCCTTTATCGCCCACGGGTTGATATGATATAATTCTATAGGGAAGACGCAACCAAATTATATTGGGTCGAATTGTATTTTATAGCATAACGGATATTAACATAAATAAATAAAATAAAAAATAGTTAGTCGAATAATAATATGAAATGCTTATTTAAGTTTAGTTTAATCATTGCATTTAGAACCTATTATTATAGGGGTATATAACATATAAAAACATTATTTTAAGAGATGACTCGAAATATCGAACAATCTTCATACGTTTTAACGCTCTAAAACACGTGTGACGTCACAAATGACACCCGATTTATATGGAGCCTTTAGCACCTCGTGACTAGAATTAATTTTTTGAGAGTTGTACTAAAAAAAGTCTTAGTCTTATCGAGAAAAAAAAGATTGAGGTATTTACCTTCTTACATGGACTATAGAATGAGACAAAAAAAATTACAGTCCAGCATTATTATGTTTAATCTATGTATAATAGATCGACGTTGAAAGCCACTTCCGCAACTGCGTAACTGTTATTAGACAGATGCCTCGCGTTTCTATGACGCCGGGATGTAAAGTGAAGAGTGATGTCGTTGCCAAAATTGTTCATAGCGTATCATTTTTAATAGCAGCTAAATGGTGGAGCATGCCAAACAGCTATGCGCTAATTTAGATGAAAATGACTTTGTTTTGTGTGGTAGATCTGCTTTGTAAGTAAAAATAACCGCATTACGGTACCGGTACCTCATGAAATGAGCCAATAGCTTGAGGATTCACGGTGCATCACGGCCGTATCTTTTTAATGCGTTACGTACTCTTAGTTTCATATACCAATTTAGATTGTTATTATTCACATTTCAAAAAATCGGGTCCAAAAATGATAAATGCAAATTAAAACTTATTAACTACTGATTCTGATTTCTGGTAAACCAACGCTTGCGGTGTTTTCGTAGAGATCGGAAGGTGTATGGGGGACAGAATAAAGTTGGCAAACACTCATGTCGGCTGCGACGTCGGTCGTCCGTCGTCGGCGCCACTTGTCGAAGTATAAATGATACATGTAGGAAACGTACAGCTGGGGATTTTTATAGACGAGTAATTTGAATTTACAGTTTGCTAGCTTGAAAAAATTATATGATTTTTTGGTAATATTGGTATTACTGTTACAAATTACAGGTGTACACTCGTAAACGTAATACTTGATAATAGTAAAAGTCGTCACGGTATTATATATTTAGTAAGATTACCTAATACGCGACCAAAACAATTAGGCTCATGGAAAACATGGCGTCGTTTGAACTAGGGATGGGAATACCAAATACCTACATGTGTTCGGTTTTGGTAAGTTGCAGTCTCGCACAGACTGGCGCCCCCACGTCTCTGACTGTGGTACTGTCACCTTTCACTTGAGGCGTGAGCGAAACTCTTTTTGTGTGCGCGCGTATATATTGTCGCTTGCTTGATTTTATTGTACTTTAATTATTTGTGGTGCGATTGGTGCGCTCACGTGATTTTGTTTGCCCGGAGCTTTGAATTGGAGTTACTGAAGGTCCGCGTCCACCTGTTGTTGGCGTCACGTCGGGTTTTGCCTACCTACGTATCCGACATTTTGTTTGTGAATCAACCGGACAATGCACTGGCGCCTGTGTGATCAGTCGTAAAGACAGAAGACTGAGGGGCCCTCCCCGCTGAACAACAACAAGATACAGGCACCCTGGTTGTTTATGACCACCTTCAACCGGATGAGTGTTTATATAATAAAAATTGTACGTAGTTTTCCAGGCCCGGGGTTCAGTTAAGGGTCCATCCAAGTGAGTATCCTTCCACTGCGCGTCACCGGAGACCTCTCGGCCAGTGACCTTATAACATGCACGCACGCACGCACGCACGCACGCACGCACGCACGCACGCACGCACGCACGCACGCACGCACGCACGCACGCACGCACGCACACACACACACACACATGTGGGCAAATTATGAGAATAGATTAAAATTGTTTGTCCATAGTCTTACTGAATGTCAAAGTGATGTCAAACATAGCCATAATAAAATTATTTATTACAATATTAGTTATTAGTGAAATACCGCTCGCTCAATATATACAAATGCGGAATTTATTCGGGTTACAATTGTGCAATAAATGTGCCAGCCAATGCATTAGCGCTATGGGATGAGTTTAAAGTTTATACTCGTATATTAGTGAAGTTTTTCTGAGACTTTACAACGAAGATTAAAAATTGATGATATTTTGATGTTAATACTTTGTCATGTCAGAGACTTGGTTTACCAGTTTGCACATACTCGCAGAGAATAGAAGAAGCAAAAACAATTGATACAATAGAAGAAGAGATGCTGTTTTGTGAGTATTATGAAATATTGAACAGCGTAATCGCATTGATCAAGTGATTCGTGATATTTTAGTACATTTATGATTTTTTTTATGTACATACATTAATGTATAGTCTAGTTGCTTTACAATGATCAATTTTACCGTGGTAGTTCAGTTACGCGTCCGTCCTTGAATCGGGTTCTAGATTCGATCTTGACTCGTGCCAATGAGTTCCACTTTGTTATTTGGAATTTATGTACGAATGATAAAAATCATTACCATTGCTTTTCGGTGAAGGAAAACATCGTGAGGTAAAAGCTCCTGAGAAGAAATTCAAAAGGTGTGTGTGAATTCTATCAACCTGCACTGGGCCCGCGTGATGGAATATGGCCCATACACTCTCTGTAGGAGAGTAGGCTTGAGCCCCTGCAGTGGTGGGAACACTTATATACGCTGTTTATGATCAATTTTATTCCATGCGCCTCGATAAGATGTGGTGCAATCAGACAGATTTAAATATAGCAGTAGGTTATAGGTGGGCATTGTAAAACGTGTCACAGAAAGCCCGTGAACTCAAAAGTTAATGGTACGTCATGACGTGATTTGACATTAGACTCAGTGACTTGAGTCATATAAAAGCAAAGGTAGCAACATCCAGTTTTCCTAAAATATGGTAAACTGAAATTTTCGAATTAGCCGTTTGTTATCAGTATTAAGATTAAATTGTAAACAATTACAGTTGAATAATAAGCTTAGAATGTTAAAAATAACAAAAGATCATCATTATTAAACTAAACAATGTCAATAAAAAGCAATTAATTTTGGATGATGCTGTTTTTGCGGCCAATATCTGAATATTGCTGCTTTTGCTATAGCACAGATAAGGGAGAGTAAGGCTATAGTAAGTAAAGGATGTTGCTGTTTTTGCAGCGCTCGGTTTTAAGGTGAATGAACTATAAATGTATTTGATACTTGCAGAATATTTACAAATGCTAGGTAGGTAATAAAAAGTTTTTAAATAATATTATAAAGTATTTATTTCTGAAAAGCCATAGTAACATTTCAAATAATAAAATAAACGAATCCAAATCAGTTCACCCGTTTAGGAGCACGGTGCTTCAAACAGACACACACACCCGCACACAGCGTTCAAACTTATAACACCCTTCTTTTAGCGTCGGGAGTTAAAAAGTGAGACAACAAACAGAAAAACTGCCATATTCATTTCAAAGTACATAGGTACCTACTAGTACCAAAATACGAGCGCTAAAAATTAACGATCAAACTTCTGTAATCACGTCATACTGAATGTTTCTAACCTGTGTTTTTTAGCCATATTTCTTTTCCATTTTCCGGGTTCAGATTTCCTTTTTCTGCTGAAATTATTATCTGCGGGAGTAGGATAACAGTCCATCTTCGTATTTTTCGAAGAATATTGATCGAAACTATATTTTTTCCGTTTTAAATCACTTATTAAATTTAGACGCACTCGTCAAAGTTGAAAAATTTCGCCATATTGAATCAACTGTAACGGAGACCTCTGATTGGTCAAGAGGGAAGTTGCTGTTTTTGCATTAAACAACCGAGTTTGTTGCTGTATTTGCTACCAACCTGAACTTTAAATTACGTTTTTGTATGGGAAATTGCTGGTTTTGAAGGGATCTAATAAGTTCCATCGATAAAGATGGCGTTGAAGTGTTAGTTTGCATATAAAGTTGCCATTCTGAAAAAAATGGAACTTGCTGTTTTTGCTTTTATATGACTCACTTATTACCAACTAGCATCCGACCGCGACTTTGTCCGCGTGTACTTCAGGATTTATTCTACTTGTTCGATAGACATAGAAGGCATCTATCTCTATTTCCAGCATAAGGTACAAAATAGTGTTTATTCTGTTGTAGGCTAATAGTTTAAAAAAACAAAAGAAATTTCAATATCTGACGTAGTACATTCAAAAAGCCTTCACACTAATATTATAAACGCTAAAGTTTGTATATACGAATTACATATTCTATGGTCGGTTGCTAGGCAACGCGTTTTTGTTATGCCAAAATTGCCCATGTAATCCCACTAATATTATAAGTGTGATTTTGTACAATTTACACAATATGTCTTTAGAAATTATAGCCTATATATATGTTATTCTGATGTATAAGCTATATTATTGTAAAGTTTCATTCAAATCCATTCAATAGTTTTTCCGTGAAAGCTTCACAAACATCCAAACATCCAAACTTTCACACTTATAATATTAGTATGATTTGCAAAAAGTTTTGAATCAATGTTATGTTTGATTTGTCCGGTTCATTACTTTTCATGTTAAATGTCTGTGGG
This sequence comes from Carcina quercana, assembly GCA_910589575.2. Taxonomy (NCBI): domain Eukaryota; kingdom Metazoa; phylum Arthropoda; class Insecta; order Lepidoptera; family Depressariidae; genus Carcina; species Carcina quercana. Next base: position 6,176,314 of record OU342439.1, read on the forward strand.
CGCAATATGGATCAACATGTTTTGCCTCGGTATCGCAGTATATTGTTTGATATTTCGGTGACCTCAAAATATTCAATATTGCCTAAATTTGCACAATTGAAGCGTTCCGTCTGCTGCGCTTATTTTAGTATTATTTTATAAATAGATAGGTTTCGGTTTGACCATAATCTCACATGATGTTAAGCGATGTTGTCCGGGATGGTTCATGGTTGCCTAGAAATGAAATGATTCTACTGTACGTACGTGTTCGTGTAATAAATGTGAAGAAGCAAGATACTTCGTCCGAAATGATGGCGTGTAAAATAATCAGGGATGGAACCCAGCCGTTCCTCTGATTTACCGATTCCACATGCAAAAAGGGAACAGTGGAATCAGGTCGTACGAGTATAATGCGATCGCACACTCTCCGGATCAACAACAGTTTTCTATAATCACCAGTATGTCTGCACACCCAGGTGATTTAGAAAATCTACTAATTGAAAGTGATTGAGTTAGTCCTTGTAGATACAAGACATGTTCAGTGGAACTGTTAATGATAATTGGAACCAAGCAACGCTCTTGAAAACTTTAATACAACTTATAACAAGCAATGAAACTTGAACTTTACCGAGGCGTCCGAAGGGATCCCTAGACAACAATAAACCTGAAGCCTTGTAATTCCCTACTCTATAATAATCCATCTATCGCTAATCGGTCCGGTAGCTCATCGCCCCAAGAAATATGATATATAGGTAGATAAAGTGGGTCATAGTTAACTACAATGTCCCACTGGATTGCTTCTCGTATTATCAGAGACGCTTCTAGCAGTTATTTTCCCTTGATAAAAATGATTATATACCATTTTCTATACATTATATTTGTAATGTTTTTATCTTCAGTTTGAGTTATGATTTTTATTATTTCCATTCCAAGTTATACGTATATATTAAAAATAAAAACGTTTATTTATACACATTTTGAATGAGTATTTTTTTAATCAACCAGGATTCTCGAATCAAAGCGATTCTATGGCGAGTCTCAACTCGCAACGAGCGCTTTGCCAATGAGGTTATCGGTTATTATAATTCGGATTTTTTTGTAGCACTTTGGCTACAATCCGCCATGTTGGATTTTATGTAACCCGCGAAAGCAGACAACGCTTTCAATTATATGAATTTGTCAAAATACAACTAGTGGTCTAAGAGATACAGGGGAGAATACATCACATCAACATCAACAGCCTATATAAGTCCCCACTGGAGGGGCTCAGGCCTACTCTCCTACAGAGAGTGTATGGGCCCTACATAGTCCACCACGCGGGCCCTGTGCGGATTGGCGGACTTCACATTCCTCACATTCCTTCACCGTTAAGCAATCGGATAATGTATTTGAATAGAAAACTCAACTCATAGGTACACAGCTGGATTCGAACCCGGAACCCTCAGATTGAGAGTTCGCGCCTTATCCTATGCGCCACTGACGCTTTCTGGGGAGCAAACATTTAGTATGGTTGCTCCCCAGTGACACAAAATCTGATAAAATCTTAACCATCTTTTTGGCTTAGCGTAAATATGACGTGTAAGTATACCATACGTCTATAATTACATCAAATATACTGAACAAATGACACAATAACGCTAGCAATTCATCGGAATTACAATAAAACAGGCGTCCCGCGCGGAATCACGTATCAAATGAGAAGGGTAGCGTGGTATTGCATAAGCTTTCTACGTCAATTTTAGAACCATTCTTCCCCAATTCTTAATCCGTCCCTGGGTGCCGTCATCATCCCCTTTCTACCTGATAGCAGTTGCGTCCCAAACCCGTATCGGTGTTGAGGTATGACATCGTAAACAAAGTTTGTTACTAGTTTATGTGATAAGCGGTAACTAACTCTATGGTTTCGAAGGATTATATTATCAAAACTTGTTGGATGAGGGGACGTAATCTTATTGAGTTTCCACTGCTTATTACTCGTAAGCTATAAGAACTGACATAGTCAAGGTTTCGTAATGTAGAACGTGGTACCACGCGGACCCCCACTAGTAAATTCGCAAAGACCGCCATTACTACGGCACCGTAATCAAATTCTCATCAGTGATAAGTAAAAGTAAATACAAAATAACAAGCTGAAAGTTAGCAACCGCTACATAACGCCAATTGAATGTCTTCGGATTAGGTAGAGGTACATTCATTGCATGCCAGTTAGAGTAGTCCGCAGCTATCCATGACGCTTCCGTATATGTTACTACGACCTTTTGTTTACACCCACGGATAGACCTGGTTGAATATCTCTGTTATAAAACCAAACCCATGAGGTAAAAAAATTTAATAATTTGACCAGTTATCCATAATCAAACAACTCAATCTCAATACATTTCCCGTCAATATTCAACCAAAACCATCCCCTTCGGCAGTAAGTTATCAGTAGCTTCCAATTACCACGGCATGCGGAAGTTGTTCAGCCGCTACTATGAATAACATCGTCTCACCTCCCGGGTCGTTTACATTGTAAATCTGTCGCGATGTTAACTTATGGTAATTAGAGTTTTAGAGGCATGTGTAATGAACATGTTTTCGTTTACATTACCATGTCACTTACACATTACACTTGGTAATGAATAAGGTTGTTCATTAATCATAATCAAAGTTTGCACAGTGATTGTGCGTGGGATATGTACTGTAATTAATTATTTTCTGGACTTTTCTCAACTAATTTGTATTTTTTACGTCGTTACTTAAGCTTCAGAGTGAAAGGAATTCTGTTTTTGTACCGTATCGAAACACGAAATAACCGACCAAAATCAATACAAAATAATCATTTTGAAAATAGTGTCAAAATTTTACACAAGTGAGATTTAAACCTGCGTCTCTCACCAGTCCGGGGCGATCGCTTTGCCAACTAAGCAAAATATGATAAAAATGAATAATAAAAGGCCAAGTGGAAACCCATTAATCAAAATAAAATAAAAGTTGTGTGAATTTTTGTAAATATTTGAACCTACTTTGAGGCTTTTTAAAACTGCACTTATGTTTCTGACGTCAACTAACGAGAAAGTTTAAATCATTCCTTTCACAAAATCTCACCTGAAATGTGACGGGTGCCGCGGAAAAGCTGCTTTATTTCCCTCACATTAGCCCCTAGTTTTCACACTTAAGGTCTGTAAGGGAAGATTTATTGTTCACAGGTCCGCAGGTACTGTAAAAGAATAAAAATAAAACACATTTTAAGTGCACAGTAAGGAGGGCAATAAATATCTAATGTTAAATTGACTGTGAACAGCTTATGGCCCTGAAACTCGAAACAAAACTAAGAGGGAAATTGAAAGCTTCGTTGAGTATAAAGAATGATGGCTCTCGATTCTCAATATCGGATACTACTTGAAATGATCATGTATGTTCGTAGTTGTTGCCTTCTTGGAAATTTATTGAATCATATCACTTTCGATTTAGATTGAACTTGAATTATTAATATACAACGTAAAAGAATTACAAAGGTGAACATACGCCTACCTTTTATTCTAACACTCATCATCGTCATCCTATATATACGTCCCCACTGCAGGGGCTCAGGCCTACTCTCAGTGAGTGTATGGGCCATAGTCCACCACGCGGGCCCAGTGCGGATCGGCTGACTTCACATGCCTGTTTAAGACATGCAGGTTTCCTCACGATGTTTTCCTTCACCGTTAAGCAATCGGATAATGTACTTGAATTGAAAAAACAACTCATAGGGTACACGACTGGATTCGAACCCGGAACCCTCAGATTGAGAGTCCACGCCTTATCCATTGCGCCACCGACGCTTTATTTATTCTAACACTATTAATTAGTACTTGAAAATAGTAAGCAAAACTGCATTTGGAGACAAAATATTTTAAATTCTAAACTGACACTTTTCATTACATAACAACCTCTCACACTAAACGCATACACAGTCTCCGTTCCGTCGTGGGTAAAAATAAACAAGTCAATTGTTCTGAAACAACGTATGGTATAAACTAATAAACAATATTCCTCCCTGTTTTAGGTGCAAAGTTATGTGTAGCAATCGGGTGCAAACAAGTTAATATTAGTCATGTGCGTTCACTATTGCTCTATTTTAGAAACATTCGCTTCATTTTGAATGAAAACCAGTACTTGCTAGGAACGACTTACTCGTAGCTTGCCTATTTGACAACAAATGTTTAACTCCCAACAGCGATAACGGCTCATGATGAAGTCACAATGCAGTTACTGTTAATCCATAATAATGTATGTTAAATTATTTTTTATCAAAGAATGTAAGACTATCATTACACTATATTATTTTGTTGAGTTATGTCAAAACAGATGGTGTGTTGTCTGTTAATTCGATTACACACGGAACCATAGAGTACTTTGTCAATAGATAAACAGTAGAACAGCAGATTTTTCAGTTTTCAGTAACAGAAAGCAGAGTACAAATACCGTTATTTGCTCTATCACAACCAAGGTTGTTTTTCATTCTAAACAGATCAAGTGTTGGTGCAGTGAGACATTTCCACTCCGAAACGGGTAATAAATTTATGTTATGCGGCGCCAGAGACTATTGGATACAGTTTTTCGTGATATACTGGAGTTTCGGTATCATCTTAATGGCCAAAAATGAAATACTAGGCCTCCGTGATACACGACCGCTGGATGTACGAGTAAGACAGAAATTGAAACACGGTACGTACGTCTGTAAAAGAAGACCAAACAAAACTACAACGAAGCTCGGTACAGTTAAGAATTAACAAGAAATAAATAGAAAACTTTTAAGAGCAATGCTATTATATTTTTTTTCCATTACTTTTGCACGATAACTTCTACTATTGTTAACAATGAAATGGTTGAATGCGATATATTTTGAATGTATACGTGTTTGTTCAACATAAAAAAAATAATTATTGAAACGAATTTATCAGTTGTAATAATTTATATGCATTCCATATTAATTGCACATTCTGGATTCATCCTGTCTTCACCTATACATTTTAATAGTATTAATACTATATAATAATACTCGAAATAAAATAAATATAAATTGTATTTGCATTGCATAAATATATTCATAGTCATTAGCGTACATATGCTGTCTGCAGAATGCTAGAATATAGTTATTTGGATCGATTCATATAATCTATCTATGACATACATACTACATTTATGGTTTATAGACTTTTAGATTGACTGTACAAGTCTCCGTCTTCATATTCTTACTAAAAGTTTTAAATTATGAAAATTAGATACGTATATCAAAAGTAATTTTGCTTAAAACAATGAAAATGACCAAAACATTGTCTGTGTAAGATTGGAAAAGCACGACATGAAAATCATAATATCTGAAGAATATTTATTTATTAATAATAATTGTATCATATTTATGTGACACAATTTATCCCTCATTAATTTTACGATTCATCTGCTCTAAGGTTGCCTGGAAGAGATCGCTCTTAGCGATAAGGCCGCCTTCTATTTTCTTCTTCTTTTGTTTTGTGTGTGCAATAATGCTGATTTGAATTGAATAAATTATTATCCTTCAATAATGATGAAAATAGCATTTATTATAACAAAATATTATTAGGAAAATAGAAAAAGATACTGCATAAAACATTAACACACAGAAGGAGCAACCGCCGCCGTAGACTAGTGGCTATAAGCTTGGACTTACAATGCGGAGGTCCCGGGTTCAACCCTAGCGGTATCCATCGGTACTTGGTTTACACACTTACCATCCAACGGCCTTATTACGACCAAAGCTTCTAAAAGAAATTTCTCAAAGCAGACATTAGTCAAGAAATAAACTTGAAAAGTGAAGGGTAGTTAGGTGTGTACATTATATAAATATAATACAAGTAATAATTTCAACTATTTCTAGAATATGTAGGGAAGACCGAGCTCGGACGCCACTAAGCTACCGTAGTATGTTTCATAAATATAATGTAAAAAGAATAATAATCATCTAAAGTTAGACAGGTACAATCAAAGTCGTGAATATGGGAAAGCATTCGAAATAATGACAGTCGTTTGAAACGCTCCTCTATTTCTGTAGAAATAAACGGCTCGATACAAATCGAGGGAGAAGTATAAATATTTATTGTACAGGTGGTATAAACCGCTGGAGGATATTGGAGGATAAATTGATTGTTCGGGGTCGGTTTTCCATTTAGATATGGAAATTTCCGGGATTGTGTACGAAAATCTTCGATTTTACCTTTTTTTCCAACAAATCACGCTGAGAGCTCTCGGTCGACGCTCTTGTTTCTGATTTTGTGAATTGAAAAACTATGAAGTGATGTGCTCAATGTGTAAAATTTTTTTTTTATTGTAGCTGATGATCTGGTGGTTTTTGCAAAGAAAATATAGAATCTATTTTTATATTCCGACCAAAGAGATTAGATTATATATAATAGGTTATATTTTAAAAGTCTTTGTATTCCGAACGATATGTTGCTCATTCGCATTTCCACATGGACCAAACATGGACTAAAAACATTGTAACAAAATTGTATAATGTAAATCGTCAGGTTAATTTTAACCTGACGATTTAGAGATCTTCATGTAAAATTAATTAAGTTTTAATAATGCATACCATTTGGTAGAATCAAGGAGAATTCAGTAATACGTTGAGCCAAAAAATATATTTATATTAGATATAATTAGATTCTTACATAAAAGAAACATTTTAAAGTCACAAATATTGAGGACAAGCTACGAGAAATTAGCTTGCGTTAGTATGGCTTGCTATTAGGCGCAAATAAGATAATATGAACAGGACAGTCATGAAAAATATCTATAAGATATGAGCTAGGCTGAGTGATGACATATGGAACCGAAACGTGGTACTTTACTGTGGGCCGAAAAAACAAGCTTAAATTCACTCGGCGAGCAATGAAACGAGCTATGCTCTGAATTTCTCTACGTGAGAAAATCCGTAATGAGGAAATCCGTAGACGAACGAAGGTCACTGACATAGCTCAACGAGTCAGTGAGCTGAAATGGCAATTGGCAGGCCACTCGTTCGAAGAACCGATAACCGAGGGGCATCCAGAGTTCTCGAGTGACGACCACGTACCGGGAATCGTCTACCGGGCTGTCTCCCTACTAGGTGGACCGACGACCTGGTTAAGGTCGTAGGAGTCGCTGTATGCAGGTGCCTCGGGACCGGTCGATGTGGCGTACCATGACGGAGGCCTATGTCCAGCAGTGGACGTTTCCTGGCTGATGATGATGAGCTAAGCTGACCCCAAAAGAGATTGGACTAAAGCAAGGAATAAGGAAAAGAGGTAGTAGTACTGACAGATACATTTTCTGAACGAATAGATGAAAAAACTGAAGGAGTTAGTATACTGACTACATAATCCCAAACCCAGAACTTAAGCGACAGGATTCAACACCCCATTCAGAAAGAAATGTGACCCTTTTACTTTATTATTAGATTGAGAATGAGTGTAACGTATAAACAACGACAAACGATTGTGTCCCTGTAACAAAGGGCTCGACCATGTGAAATTAATTCAATAAGAAAGGTCAGAATATTGTGTTTTATTTGAGAATAGGCTGTTCAGCGAAAATTTACAGGTTATCCTTTTGATTTTTGTCATTGGTCTGGAAATATATTGTGTTAGTTGGCGTGTGAATGATAGCATTGTTTATGAGATAAGCCCTACGGTTCGTACATGACGGAATATTAGATATGTTTGAGCTAACACAATCTAGGGAACCCATAGAAAAATATTTGAATACCTACATGTTCAATGTTCATGCAGAAAAATTTGGTGATGGAAACTAAATTAATTCATTAAACGTGAGACCGAGCAGTTTTTAAAAATCGTCGTTAGCTGTGTGTGTCCATTGCTGGACATGAGCTTCCCTCAAAGAGCGCAATTTCAGACCTTCCATTCGGAGTTGCCTTTGTCACAACGCTTGACTGTTTCGGTGGATTGGTTATCGCAGTAAGAGGTTTCTGATATTCATCTGTAGATTATGCTACCCATCGTGTTTTTGTTGCCTGTTGCAACACTCAATTTAATGAGATGACATAAGGTGGTCCTATTCTAAAACCGAGAAACGAGAAAATAAATATTGGGAAAAAATTAGCGCAGACACTGAAGTTAAAAATATTAGAGTAATGGTTTTCAATTGCTTCTATAGGACGATTAACGGTACCTTTCGCGGTTTTAATATAATGTAAAAACCCATAAGGACATCGAAATAATGTCTTATTTTAGATGTTATAATTTGAAAATTCGAATCATCAATGACCAAGTAATACCAATCATAACTTAGTAACACTGCCTCGCTCAGCAGCGCACGAGTGCGATTAAACCTTTAAATTAAACATTACAAACTTTCGGCGCTTAATTCCCTCAAAACTGGAACAATCGTTTGTGAACTCGAAATAAAGTTTCCATATAAATTCTATACATATAAATTCGGTGAAATGGCCCAAACTTTATTTGAAAATTAGACGTTGCACGGAGTTCGCAGCGCTCGTCTCTTGAGAGTGTCGAATGAGACTTAGTCTAAACTTATTTACCTTGCCACTGAGCTGTTTATATGAAACTTTTGCGTACGTAGAGGTGAATCACATAAATCTTAGTTTTATACGTCAATAGCATTGCTGTGCAGTGCAGTGGCATATTTGTATTAGAATCCATTCTATGTATAATAAAATACATTCATAATCTGTATGAATTACAAATCATAAATGTATTAATGGTAAAGGTCCTCATTATTTGCGCTTTTTTGGAGATTTATAATTATACATAAAACTATTTAAATACATAAATTATATATCATAGTCCTCGAATTACAGGTCTAACGCATAACTAATTATATTCCTGAGGTATATAAACGACGCATAACTTCATTCGGGCGTTGTTTGAAGTTCCGTAAGCACACCCTTCCATACCGATCCCATACCCAAGGATCAGACTCAGATATACGACGTTACACCTGCAGTAATATAGCAGGATGTTGACTATTAAATTTCGAGAAAAAAGTGCATAGATTTCGCGATTAATAAACATATCGATCCAATTATTGTGATTATCATTAAGAGGGCTTTGTTTTCTTGAGTTAATTTTGTATTGCAAATTCATTCAATTCAATTAGATAATTTACGGGATGACCATTGGAAACAACCTCAAAAGTATAGCAACAAGTTCAGGACCGGGAGGTACTTCTGCTCAGTTAAATTAGATTTCGTTGACATATCTATGGAAGTATGAGTGTACTAAAAGTGTTATCGGGGAACTCGAGGACGTTAGATCTGTTGCATGCTAATCATTGAACTTTGAATGTGTTTGTTCTCTACATATATGTTTTGATAAGTCAGAGTATCTGAACATTTTGTATTCCGTTCGATTATCATTGGATTCAAGGCCAAAGTAACCTTTTTCTAGAAGCGTCTATCATTACAGCACCCATGAAGGTCAAAAGATTATCGCCGGGCAAAGAAACATCTTTTTAGCTTCATGACAGCACCGTTAGTCAACATCAGGATGATTTGGGTACACGTGTCAAAGTAGAAAGTAAAAACAGGATGCCTGTATAGCGGCGTCTTTTTAATATGTAACATTTTTATTTACTATCTTTTGACAGCGACTACGTTTTCCTAGATTTCAGGAATTACCAATGCAACACATTACCGAAATAAAAAGTAGTCTTCCCTGATACGCGACAAAGAGGATAGAGAGTGGAGCGGGCGGCAGGCACGCTTAGGGTCATAAACTCACGGCTCATGGATTTCTTTGCTGAAGATCTGTAGTTTTCTGGACAACAAGGCTCAATATCGAACGACTTTAGCAAAGATATCCGTGAATTCAGGTGCTAATTTCACCCGTGATAATTGATAAGGTAGTTAATGCTTTAGTCAGACAAATGAACGATACGTAATTAATTCTTGGAGCCGTTTAGGTAAAGTGTTTTTGAATTTACTTATTACAATAGCCTTCGTATTGTTTTCCTTGAACACCGCGGAACAAAATGATGGATTGGAAAGGAAACTTTCCCCTCATATTTGTTTCTTTTCAATCAATTTCGGAAGGCTCGACGGGAACAGACAAAACTGTGTATCGAGGGGCACGTTTTTGATATAAATAAAGTGGTACTACATACAAGTGAGATATTTATTTATTGAATGTTCTTATTGGCTGGCTGGTATCAGCTTTAGAATAAGATCGCATCATGTTATTCCGTGGGAGTCTTTAAAAGCGGCTAAGGGAGACATTTTCGAAGACGCGTCGCAACATATTTTTACCCAACTGTGCCAGGAGGAGGGTTATGTTTTTCGAGAGTATGTGTGTATGTATGATTGTTTGGCACGCTCTGTGGCCTGAACGGCTTGATGGATTTCTTGAGAGGTGTCGTTAGATTCGTATTTACTGTGAGAGTGACACAAAGTATATCAAAATTATAAAAAAATACGCAGTCAGGTTTTTAAAATCCACTTTTCATTCACTTGTTCCATTATTAACAACCGCCTTTCGTGGCCCAGTGTCTACACGCTTGAACGTACGATCCGGAGGTCCCGGGTTCGATTCTCAGTGTAGGTACATATTGATACTCGATTTGGTTAGTAGTAGGGCATTTTATATGTCCACCTGGCTACCACCATGTTACATATGTCTGTCTGTCTATTTTTAAATTGCGGTCATACGTTTACGTACGTGTATCGAAAGTTATTCCAAGGTCGTGAAAGTATGTGTAAATAAGAATATTAAATTTTATAAAAAAAATCGCTTTTGGTATAACTAATTGACATGACTTCAACATTATTTCATCATCAGACGGGCACATAAACCTTAAATTCAATTCAAATAAATTTTATTGCACACACATACACACACAAAACAAAACAGAACATAAAAGGTACAATGAAAGCGGCCTTACCGCTAAGAGCGATCTCTTCCAGGCAACCTTAGGGCAGAAGAATCCTATAAACAAGAAGGGGACACAACTTAAAAGGAGTGTCCCAAAAACTTTAATTTAATGTAAATGTGAAAGGAAAGAAATATTTTTTCATTTTTTTTTCTCATGTATATTTATTTTGTTTCAATTTCACTTCAAAATCTAGGAGTTCGTTCCTTTTTAAACCTCTTTTAATGATAAATAAACAAAAGCAGATTAAAATTTATTAAGAGGGCTTACTAACTACGTGTTAGTGACTTTGACTGCAGAATTTATCCCACGGAACAAATTAGGTCCGGGATAAAGTAATTTCATATTGTATATCCGTATGCAAATAGTCATTGAGTTGCAAACATCAGTGCGTCCGAATAGCACAACTCGAATATTTGTAATGTTAATTGTATCTTATTTTAATGGGTTTTACGTATCTTATGTTTTACTAGCTTTTGACCAAAACTTCGTAGTGGACTTTAGAAATTATCCCAACGGAATTTATTGCTTGATCAGAGTCCTTTTCCGGCCCTTCAACTATTACTTTAAAAAAATCGTGTCATCTGACTCTGCTTTACGACTTGAAGGTAGGACAATCAAACTAACTAACTAAGTATGGATATGGATAATTTATTTTAGGTATTTTTTGTTGATTAAGGTAAAGAAAATTTATTTGCATCGAACATGGTAAACTCGAGTGCACTGTATGCACTTTTGAACCATGTCACATTAACCTACATGCCCAAAAAACACGGTCCTATTTTCAAGTTCAGGTTGCTATGGGACCAAATAAATCCTTAACCAACACGTGCCACAAGCCACGGTTAAGGGCCAGTATATTTAGACAAAAGATATATTACTCGTATTAAACGTGGCATCACCCTCGACGTTTCCACATAAAAGTTTCCGTCAGGTGGAAAACAGATTACTGCTCCTTTATGTCGGAACGTAACGAGGACTATCGTTAGATTGTCGGGGATCCGTAGAATAAACTACATTCGGATTTGTGTGTCAATCCATCAATCTGCGAGACAGGTTGACAGAGGTACAGTGAATACCTACCAACGAATACTACCTGGTGTCATGAGTATAGATGCGCCACTACTCTGCTCCCTCATCGCAATACTTTATTGAAGATTGCATATGGCTTTGCGTTTATTTTTGCTTTAGAATAGACCATGTCACCCTGTTGAATGACGATGATGATTTTAGGCACCAAACCCAGCTAGGTCAAGCCTTTATTATATTCCGGTTTAATCGCCACACGGGGATGCAATTTTTACAGGAGTTACACGCTCTGGATTGGGAAAAGGATAATTCTATTAGTTTGATATATTCACAGATCTCAAGGGCAGCAGACTTAAGTATTCGATATTAATTTCAACTGTATATCTACACGCGTTCCTGAGAAAAACGGTCTTGACAGACAGACAGACGGACGGACAACAAAGTGATCCTATAAGGGTTCTTTTTTCTGTTAATGGAACCCTAAAAATGAACTTCGCGTGTTTTTTTCGCATCGCATGTCTTTACATACAATGTACCCAATTCAATTTACTCATTTTTTTTAATTCAAGTATTAACAACAAATGTTCAAGTATAAACAAACTAATATATGTCTTCTAAGTTTACATTTTAAAAAGTAAGTAGTCGTAAATGGAATACAGTGACTTACATAGCTGGTGATTAAAGTTTGAGTAAATTTTCAGAAACAAGAAAAAAGGTAAAATGTAGTGTTAGGGTTTGTAGTAAATAAGAAGCAAGTTTAGATATAATGATAAATACACTGAAACAAATCAATGGGAAGGATAAAAATGCCTGTTCAAATCAAAACTAACCGTGACATCATGACTTCATCAACACAATACCGAACTGAATGACGGTGTTCTGCTAGCTCAACACGACATTTCCATTTTATCCATGCAAAATGTGATTTGCCCTGCAGAAATAGGTCTGCGTTTGGAAAATAAGAAGCTATCATTCTACAACGATGCATGACACCTTTTTGATCAGCGCGGGGCTTTGCAGTTTGTCCACTAGACATGTCTAAGTTTTAAGAGTAGAATATCTGAAGGTAAATATTTTATTATAATTTATTTTAATCTGTGGCAGTAAGTGGGCGTTGCTACCTTCAGACTATGTCAGGAGAATAGGTTTTAGGTTTAAGAAAAACCTGCGCTCATATACGTATTACATATATACTAGTAGTGGCCCAGTGTTCGAAATTCGACCATAATTAATTAAAAACAAAGCATTCTGCAGTCCTATAACAATAAGTGTGCCCATTTTATATTCCTCCGTCGGCGCGATTTTTGTAAAAAGGGGTATACAACTTTATCTTCACGTATTAATAATTTAATTCCTTTAAACTTTAGCGTAGCTAGCGTAAATTTATTTTTCCATTGATGTCTACTACGGTCACCGACCCGAACCGCCTTCCTAGCGTGGTGATTATGGTTAATCCCGGATCACAATAGATCTATCAAGGTTGCAATGAGTGATTGGGCCCGGTGGACCACCCTGCTTGTCTCAAATAATGATAAGAAATGGTTAATCCATTTATATAAACCTATCAAGTTGTCATATGGCAGTGAACGTATGCAGCTGTTTGTAATGATGTGTATCCATTTAAATCTAAAAAAGTTTACAGAATCGTAAGTGTTTTGACGTAGCAAATTCTAAGTTAACAAGCCGAGATTCGAAAAGTTTTTAATATGAAATGTACCGTTTAAAAGCATCGCGTGTTAAGACCAGTGGCGCGCTCCAAGTGTTGAATTATAAATTACTTCTCAAGAAAAATAATTGCTTACGAGGGAGTTCTTTCGTTTAATTATTTTGTGTTTATTTCTGAGCTTTAATACTAGGTTACGTTGGTTATCAAATGTCAGGTCTGGTCAGGCAGACACAGCTTTTAAATTAACTTTTCTACCAATATTTTAGTCAGTTTGTTTTATTTGCGGGCTTCTATTCAGTTTCACTTGAACTCCTGTCTTAGTAGTGTTCGATTAAATTTGACTTAGTAGTGTTCGATTAAGCTGAACTTTTGTTAACCTACATATGTAAATTGGTTAACAATGCAGTATCATTATGTCACAGCTAGTCTGATTATTGAGCAAAAAGCAGCCACTATAACCCTTTGCGAAGCTTATCTCCAAAAATAAAAATGTCCAAAGCAAAGAAAATTTTTTAAATGTCCCAACTGTCATATAATAATGTCCAATATTACATCTGTAAACATGACCAACTCTTTAAATTTCCGAATACAATATGTCAAAATTTCGAAAAGGCTAAGCTTATATAGTTCATTTTATGTGCAAGATGTACATATAGTGTTCAGTTCTCATAATAGCATCAATACCACCCTTTTCGTACCAGACAGGTTAAAATATAATTTTGCTTCATATTTGAAAACTAAAATTTCAATTCTTAAAAACCGACTTCCTGACTTACACCTGACTCGAGTCTTCGCTAAAATGTAACCGGCAAAAACAACCTTTCAACCGAACCAATTAGTGGAAGTAGGCGCCTTCGGTGCTCCAAGTGAATCAATAAATTATTAACTGGAGGAGGACTACAAAGAAAGCAATGAGTGGAACTAAATGATGGTGAGTCGAATTTTGTAGGTGTCGACATTTTAGGGATTTCAATAGGAACACTTAACATAGAACAATAAAGGAGATTTTTTAAAAACTTTTTGTCCTTCATCATTACAGGCCTGAATGGTTCATGAGTAAGTTTATATTTTGCAAGAAAAATGTTAAGGAACATTTTCTGTCAACAACGATTCAGCGGAAGCCGTCTAACAAATCATATGTGATTTAAGTATTTGTATGTATGACTATTGAAATATCCTGAAATTATGTAATCGTATATTGCATTAAGATATATTAAATGTACACGCCTGACTGCCTGTCTTCACTATTTCTCTCTTGACCCAGGACTGCTGTGAGAAATTTCTTATAGAAATAAGCTGTTCCTTTTGTATATATTTTCTCTGTTTTTTTTAATGTGTTTTGTACATATTTTTCTGTGTACAATAAATTTTCCGACCGTTTCTGCCGCTTACTTTTACGATTTCCCTTGAATAATCAAAATCAAAACCTATTTACATACTTCCCATTGATCTGGAATCCTCAAATTTGGCAAGTATTAAGGTCTAGGAATAAATCTGAACAGTTTAGTGTTTTAATTATGTCACAATAAATTTGACACTTTACGATTACAAACTGTTGGCGCCTGTCGTTATATTCTTAATGCTATATTGTTGACAATTGTGCATATAATGTTGTCAGGCGCATTTGTTAGAGCATTTATCGGTGTATATTTACCTTACCTGTTATTTATGAGTCTGACTCGTACTTGGCGGGTTTTTATGATATTGAAATGGTTTATCAGGTATAAACGGCGTTTGTCTGCATTTGTCTATATTTTATGTTTCTGCGTACAAAACATTTGTCTAGAAAAATATGATGAACAAAAATATGAAAAGAAATAGGTTCTAGACATAATTTCTGGCAGGTTTTGTCAGCAAATTCTTACAAAGCTTTAAGTTTTTTATTTCAGTGAATTATCGCACAGTATTTTCTTCGAAGTTGACAGAAGTCTTTTGAAGTCCCATACAAAAGTTTCATGTTTACATTACAAAGAGCATTGTTGCAAAGCAATCTGAGCGGTGTCGTCGTAAAGATTTTATCTCCAACAGAAATAACTTAAACTGCCTCATAACTTTTTCTAACTCATATTTATTTCGAGCCGAGACCGTAACAACCTTCAATATTTTCTTCTCAAGGCGAAACAGTTGTTCGTTCTCATCAGAAATTACATGGAATATATTTATATTTTTATTACAAGTTTAAATAAGACACTGCTGTTGTTAATTATTACATTTCTTCATTTTGTTCTCTACTCAAACTTAATTTAGTAGTAAACTTAAATTAGTACAGTAGTTAACTGTATATTTTACAAAATACATATTAAGAAGTGCTTTCTTATTTCGAAGTGAAGCCAATAATTCAAAAAACTAAATACCCGATTGCTATGGAAATAAACACATGAAAATATATAGCATATTTTTATACATTTTAACGCACAATGATTCAGTATTTAGCGTTCATATTAATCAAAACTCACAGTCAAGCTAACAAGGCGCTGCCGATATTATTTTTCATAACCTTAACACAATGCTGCTATATACATTCCTTTGAAATTCATCCAATTAGCCCCTTTGTTTTATATAAAAAGACCACCGTATAAATTTTTAACACTCCAGACGTTTTATTTCATATTTTTTGTCACCCCATGAAAAATGATCTCAAAATGTAAATAAGAGAAATTGGTCAGTATCAACATGGTTTCATTCTGTATCTTCTGTATCATCTGTATCCTGTGTAGCCTTAGAAGTATTATCTATACTTAAAAGGAGAGCCTCCGCGTACTTTATATATATATAAGTTAATATAGGTTAGGTAACAAAGGTTGTAAACGAAATAATCATTTTTTATTTTTTCAATTTTTTTACATATTTTATATTATTAGTAAAACCAAAAACATTATTTATTATTATTATAAATGTCCCCACTTAAGGGGCCTACTCTGATACAGAAAAAGTACATTTAATATGTTTTACAATAAATATGTATGTACACCTCTGAACACTCTCCTTTATCCATACTAATATAATATATGGAAAAGTAAGTTTGTTTGACATTCCTTTACTTCGCAACGGCGACTCAGAATGTGTAGATTTTTTACTTTATGGCTACTTTTAATCCTGATCGAACAAATGGAACCTGAGTATATTATCTGAAGTCTTACTTACTTTGACTTATCAGCCCGTGTCTCTCCACTGCTGAAGATAGGCTTCTCCCAACCTTCCGGTCCTCAGTCGCCCTCGCTTCAGTCCACTCGCTTCCCGCTATCTTCTAAGTGAATCTGAAGTCAACGCGGACAAAATCAAAGGCAAAAGCTAGTTTTAAAATAAAGATGAAAATGATAATCCAACATAGTAGGATAGTGTATTTATATTTTGCTACTTTCTAGCATTTCATCTTTTCTTTCTTCTTTCACCATTTCTATCATCCGCTCCCACTTTATGCTATTCAGTGTATCTAAATAAATATAATTACATACTGAATAAAAAATTTCCTCACTTGGCGCTGATTGACGCTGAAGAAATACAAATTCGGTCTTTGTCTAAAGAATAGTTAAATTAATCAATCATCATTTTAAAATAGTACAAAAAATATTTTAGAAGACTTCGCTATAAAATATTTCTTTAGTTTAACACAGACTAAAGCAAAAAAAACATTTTCATAATGAAGTCTATATGTACTCGTAATACTAAACGATTTCGTAAAAGTCTTGCCGTTTTGACACATTAAAATTCAGTTCGTGATTGCTTTCATTACGTCCATTGGTTTATTCGAACAACTTACAATTACCGTTAGTTTCCCTAACATTTCCATGCACTATGAGTCCTGTCTTTAAGAATTCTCGTTAGTTGTAGCAGCGAGCGCACAATGCTAAAAATGCCAGCCTTTCAGCATTTTGCCGTGCCTCACAAAGGCAGACAGAAATAACTTGGTTAGCGTCATTGTTGGAATGAATATTATTAAAATGTAGACTCAACTGCACCGTTTTGTACTTGTTATTTAGTTTCAAATGAATACCTACGAGTACCTCATTGTATCTGGAAACTTGAAGAATTTGGTATCGTTTATTCAGTTCCGCAGTTTCGTTACTTTCTTGTTCCTAGAAGAAGAAAAAAACTTAAAATCACCCCTAACCTAAAAATGTCTAGTCCCCGTCAAAAGGTCCAAATGTCACTGGGAGCATTGTCACCTTGAATGAAAGTAATCATTTGGACCATAAATTAGTGTTTGGACCAAGAACTGTGGATTAGAGCTAGGTGGCTCAGTTTGCCAACGAAGGACTTGGCCACATTTGTCAATTGGAAAATTTCACTGTTGATCACGAATCTCGCTCACAGGACCTGCACTGGTTGGGTTACAGTATGAACGGTAGCAGAGCCAGCGCGTCGTTAGACAGAAGCTTCTGGATGCGCACGCTTACCATCCAGCGGCCTTATCGTCACTTACCATTAAAGAAAGATATAAGAGCCTGAAATCGATGGCGACAATTAGATTAAAATTAGAGTACCGAGAAAGTGGATTTCGATATAGGGTACAAGGTGAAGTTTTCTGTCATAAAATTCCATTGCTAATCGAAACGGGAGCTCAGTACAAAGTTGTAACCCAAATCTAGAAGGTTTATCTGTATCACTAAGCCAGAAGTGCTGTATGGTTTGGGTCACTTAGGCCACTGTTTACGCCGTTATATAACTGCATGTGACTTCATTAGTACTCATGTGATACACCAAAAAACTCTTTGAAAATCAGTCTCGAGAATTGAATCACATGTATTTTCCTCTATCAAAGCGAGTATTCAGTGCAAACTTTTAGCGCAAATCTTCAAGTTTTTTTTCCGTATCGCTAAACCAGAAGCGCAATCCGATTAGGCCCACATGGGCCGCTGGCCTTGGTTTCTCTATGTAATTACACTGGCTCATAGCGTGGGCTGGCTTAACCACTGGTATTCGCGGCCTCTAGCCGTGCTCAAATTAAAGTTGTTTATGTGTAATAATCTTGGGTAAGGTGAGCTAGGATTTATGTTGGAAGCTGAGATTGAAAATATCTACAGACACGCTACCGGCCGGCACCGCGCTCTGCAAATGTTTATAAACTTAATCCTCCTGAAACAAATCAGTCCTGAGGATACGAATAGATAGAACAGTACCCCTGTAACAGAAATGTTACGTAAAAGTGTTCGACGGTTATGCTAGCAATGGGTTCGCTGGGTGTACATCACTTAATTATTATTTTTTGGCCGCTTATTATGACTATTTCCCTTGAAAGCGCATCAAAATTCATAAGGTACTTCCAATTTACCTAGAATCAACCTAGAATCCTAAAATTCGTCAAGGAGCAAGGTCTTAAAGCAAAAGTATAGTAAGAATAAATCTGAAAAGTATAATGTTTTAATTATATCAGATTAAAAACGCCACTTTACGATCTCAAACTGTTGGCACCTGTCGTTATATTCTTAATGCTATATTGTTAACAATTGCTCACTGATTTCGTCAGGTGCACCTTTTATTTATGATTTTCAGTATATTGATTGTTAATATTCTGCACGGAACCCTCGTTGTGGCTAGTTTATTTATTTCTAAAAGTAGACGATTAAAGGGCACTAAAATTGGTCAGAAAATTTTACTTATCTTGGTTTATTTAATTTTGTAGTCTTGCTACTTTAAATTGTCTTTCGTATAAAAAGTTCAGTTCACTAATACTGTCTCTGTCGAATTACGCTCACGATACCTAAGTAGTGTCTGTATTTTTAAAATCTAAGGATCACGGATAATCGGAGGTACACGTGCCAACAAATTCTGTGCTCGGATATACTTCGAAATTTGCGTATCTCTCTTTACATCTCACTCATCCTTCTTAATGTTTTGCTATTAATAATATGTTAAATCAGGTCACTACGACTAGGTTCAACTCTTTTGACGTTTTAGAGACCACCTGTTGTTATGACTTACTACCTGGGCCTAAGACCACAGCTGGATTCGACCACTTCAGGTTAGGACTAATATGAACAAAGTACAAATGAAGTACAAATTTGAACATTTGTATTGGCTTGCACACTGTACTGAGGTGTACAAAAAAGAAATAAGTTAAATCTAGAAATTGGTAAGTTACGAAGTAGGTCCTAGATGTAAGTGGTGAATCGTAGTAGTAACAAGAAGTGGACTCCAAACCTCAAACGGGGATCAAAACAGTACAAACTTGCACGTGCTTTGACAGCAAAAGAAAAAGGAATTTCTACGCATTTCTTGTAAATGGGCTGAATATAAAACAATATCCTGCATCATTTTCTTGTTTTTAAACTGTTTCATAGATTTTCGCTTGGCCTTCATCTTTTTCGTAAGTGTGCTCAGATAGAAGCCTCGAAGCAATGAGGCGCTGGCTCTATTACCTCTCATATCGTTATGTATGTACGACAAACTATCCTCGTATCTTCGTGTTGTCAAAGAAGGCAATTAAGGTACAATTCTAAATGTCAGGCAGCAGTGTGTACCGTTATCACTGATCCGTATGCTAAATTTGATAATTATGACTAATGAGCTAATCAAAAGCTCATTTATCATGGACATGATTTATGTGACGATATATGGTGACAAAGATGATTTATCAGATAATTTGGTTTGTACCGATAAATGTTATTTTTATTTGTGTGTTGTGTATTTATATTTACGTATGTTGCATCTACACTCACAGGATCCAATTATAATTTAGAAGGTTCTTTAGATGTACATGTACCTCTATGTATATTTACACTTCAACAAAGGAGCTAAGGCTCTTAGTGTTATAATTACGGCCCCGAGCTGTACCGTGCTGAGACCGATGTTCAATTAATTTCGCTCTTCACTTAACTCGACTCGACCCGTTAAACAAGAATATCGTGTTTTTACAAAGTGATTACAAATATGTCCTCAGGGTAAATGGCTACCTGCCATGCAGTCAGTACTCTATGACATCGCGAGGACACATAATACAATAGTCCGTTTCTAAGGTATGGTAGCGGCACCGGGGAGGGTGCCGTGCCCCTCAACCCCTCACCTCGCAAAAATTAAATCACTGAACTGTTAAACCAGTTCTCGTGTTCGAACCTAGGAACCTGTGCTTCTGAACAGAATATGGAATTTATTGTTTACGAGGCAATATGTATTCCCTGCCCCCAAGTAATTTTTAGTTCAAAGAGAATAACAATCTTTGGCTACCGTACTGCCATATGTGACCTTCCTGCAGAAATAATTTGACATAACGTTAAAGTATAGCAAATTTTACAATATCATGTTATCAATGTCATGTTTGTGTGAAAAAAACGTATCACGTTATATTTTTGAGGGTTTTCCTTATGTCAGCTCACTTATCTTACCATCCATTCATCCGCACATTTTAATACCCCTTGAGTACCTGGGTACACGGATTTGTTGAGAGTTATCTCGAGGAGCATGTTGTATGTTACACTCCCCAGAAAATAAATCATATGTAACGTCGCATTGAGGAGGGTAGGAACTGACGGCGCGTTTCGATAAAGGGATGTGATATACATTTGTCGATGGTTTCTTCAGTTGCAGGTTTAACAGAATAATTTATTTTCTGATTTTCTTCATTCTCCATATGCTTGCATAATGCTTTCGAAATAAACACCACACTCTATTCTTCAAAAAACAACACACGAAAAACAAAAATGTAATAAATGCGGAAGTGAGTTTGTTTGCTTGTTACCACTTGGCGTGTTAATGGCACGACCAATCGTGATAAAATTAGGCATTCACGGTACGTGTGTATTTATTTCATTCTCTTTTACATTGAAATTTATAGCATAGGTCTACTTTCAACTTTTTTGACAGAAATACTGACGTTTTAGGTCGTCGTAGATCTCGAATATTTAGAATTCGTATTTTTGACTTGGGCCTCCTGAAAATCAGTAGAGTTTCAGTCGCCGTCGTTACATTATTGTTATTATATGTTATTGCCTAGAATATTAATCTGTAGTATCGTTTGAAGACGTTACAAAAAACTCGTATAATACGTTAGTAGGAATACAAAAATAAGATAAAGATCTAAAATCAGTGAAATTTATTATTAACATATAAAATGACAGTAATTTAGTTTGTGAACAACAAAATATATCGTTTAGATATTCCTTGGAAGTGCAGCAGGTAAACATAAGCTGATTCAAGTAGGCAGTGTTTCGTTAAATGAGAATCCAGCCTGTTTGAGATATTTATAAAAAAAAGTTATTGCAACGACGCTTTCCAATCAAAATTACACTCCCAGGCACCTCACTCGTCAATAATCCCCGCTGCGTGGGGCACACCTTGAGCTCAGATTTCATTACTCCTAAAGCAGAGAAGTGTTGCGCCCGCACTCGCGATTTACATCAATATTATTTTGTCTGTGATGTGTCGTGATTTTATTTTTTTCTTTTGACTGAGATTTTACACATTTTTTGTTTGAATTTTTTTTCCTTATCTCAATTCAGAGGAAATCCTCAAAAGTCCCTAAAATCCTACAAGATAATTGATTGATTGATGCCTATTGATAAAAAGCAGTAAAAACAACATGGAAACAGATAAAACAACAACTATACCAGCGTTATATTTAACATCATAATAAGATTAAAAGTATAAAGCTTCTGTCTACTCTACAGAAAGAATTCCCGCGAATATATTAAAAATAATTTCAAAGGTAGATTATAAAGCGTAAATAAAACACTAACTTATGTCAAGTCAAACAGATTATGAAATTAATAGAAACGGCAAAAATACCTAGACAAACGACGTTCGGCATTATCAAATAATTTTATCGTGGTTATATTTCATAACATAATAATAATTCGAACAAAGTTGCAAACCTGTTTCCTAGAGAAAGAATTTAAATGAACAGATTAAAAGCAATAAAGGGTAGGTAAAGCGGCATAAACAAAAGGCTAAAAGGTCAGTAAACGTAAGTGGTGGAAACAATAAACGAGTTGTGTAAATATTCAGCGTAGTGCAGTCGGAATGCGCTGCTCCGGACTGAATTAGAACATACTTTGTTGTAACTTTCACGAAACGAGCTCTGCATTAACGATCGTCTCAGTGGACTCAAGTAATTTAACTATTTGAACATTACTATTGGAATAATATACGGTTGAAGGCGTATTGCATGATTTTTTAAATAAATAAAAAATATGTAATAAAATATTTTTTTTCATGGTTGATGAGCGCAATACTTGTTTTTCGTCGACTGAAAATTCATATTTTTGAATTTTTGTCATCCATCGTCATAGTTCACATTATATAGATATACGTATAGTTTAGCTTATCGAGACATTTTGGATTCATATTTCAATTTTGTGCTGTCTTTTAAGAACAAGCTCTCCGGTATGGAATAGTACGAGTAATTCATTTGAATAGGCTCGCATAGAGTCGCACGTTTTTGCATCGTTCACAGGCTATGAAAACGTATCAGCAACGTAGTTGCTATTTGAAAGAATACGTTCAACGCTATAAACTTACGCTACTGATTCAATCGTTGTCTGCGGTAGTGAAGGCATTACTCACTTGCTATTCTCGAAAGCCTGACTAAGACAATTTCCGTTTCAGGTTAGATTCCTATTCATGTTCGCGATCGAAACTGCCAAGAGGTTCCAACGCTTATTACCAGACTTGAGAAACGAGGTTATATTATACGTATATATATATATATATATATTTATTTATTTATTATTACGGTTTGACAATATGACTACAAATTGCACCTATAGAACGAAGCACTTGACAATAGACTAAGACTGGTGCGAGACTACATCCTCCCAAATAGGAAAAATACCCGTGCTAGGGTTTAATTTAAAATACTATTTTTAAATACAAGATATATTTTATAGTTTTTGTATAAATAAATAAATTTCCGATATGTACTTTTTGGATAATATACGAGGGGCATACCGAAAAGATCGGTAATCGAGTACTTTCGATTTAATTAGATTAAAAACTCTTTTTGATGAATAAACACTGGTTAGTGGAAAATCGAATACAATTGACAGAATTAAAAAAAAATTTTTTTTTAAAGAACAATATCAGTTTGAAATTGATAGGTCGATAAAAAAATGGAGCTTACAAGAGAAAGTTTCCGTGCCATAATTTTTTACAACTTTCGACGAGGATTATCTCAGGGACAATGTCTCGCTGAGCTTATATCTATATTCAAGAGTGAAGCGCCTAGCCAGACGACAATATATCGCTGGTATTCTGAATTCCGGCGTGGATGTGCTTCTCTTGGCACCGTACCTTCCACAGGCCGGCCAAAAACAGCGGTTACACCAGAAAATGTCGCTGTTGTGCGCCGAATGATACAGGATGACCGACATATTACATATGAGCAGATTCGGGCTACTTTAGGGATAGGTATGACTGCGATACAAACTGTTTTACATGGTGAACTGGGAGTGAGAAAGCTAGTTTCCCGCTGGGTGCCCCATAATTTGTCCGAAGAGCAAAAGGCGGCTCGTGTCAATTGGTGCCGGTCTACTCTGCAACGCTTCAACGGAGGAAAGTCAAAAGCAGTTTATAACATTGTCTCTGGTGATGAATCATGGATCTATTCATATGAGCCAGAAAGAAAGCATCAGTCGGCTGTCTGGGTCTTCGCAGGTGAGATCAAGCCAACAAAAGTTGTCCGTTCTCGCAGCGTATCGAAGAAAATGGTCGCTTCGTTTGTCGCGAAAACAGGACATGTAGTCACAGTTCCCTTAGAGGAACGGAGAACGGTTACCGCTGATTGGTATACAACGGTTTGTTTGCCACAGATGATATCCGAACTCCGTAGAGGTAACCCGAAACGACGCATAATCCTCCATCACGATAATGCGAGCTCTCACACCGCTCAGAAAACAAGCGAGTTTTTGAAGCAGGAAAACGTTGAATTAATGGATCATCCTCCATACAGCCCTGATCTGAGTCCCAATGATTACTTTACATTCCCTAGAATCAAAGATTTATTGCGTGGTCAGCGGTTTCAAGGTCCAGAAGAAGCAGTGGAAGCATACAAATCGACGATTTTGACCATGTCAACTTCGGACTGGAATTGCTGCTATAATAATTGGTTCGAACGAATGCAAAAGTGCATTAACTGCAACGGAGAATACTTCGAAAAGCAATAAAAATAAATTTAGTTATTTCCTGTATGTATTGTTTTATATTCCCGATCATTTCGGTATGCCCCTCGTAAGCATAAATAAATTAGAATTTTTACTGTAAAAATAAACTTCAAGAAATTTATTTTTTGAATAATCGCATAATACTTAGGCAATTCCACTGCCTTGCCTCAGGTCTGATAAAGGTTGGAAGAGAAAAAAAAAACACTTAGTGTGACCCGTGGCATAGTTTTTTCTCATTAAATTAAATATTTCTTTTTTATAATATTTCATTACTTCCTCAGACACTTGTCAGATCAATAAAGTTATTTTTGTTAACCAAATGATACCTTCCACCTTGTAATATTGATGAATTCTAAAAAAGGTAGTACTATGGTAATACAAGTAAATAAAAATAAAATATTAACAGTTCATTTTCAGCATTTTCTACGCCAAGAAATTTTTACGAAGGAAAAAAGACACATTTATTTATCTTTGTAACTAATTTTTAACTTCGAAACACACACAACAAAGAGACCCATATTTTTATCTTCATCATCAAAGGGCTCGTTACATAAAACTTGTTAAACACCCATTCCCCGGGAACATTAAACTTTAATAGAAATGTTGCTGTAAACATAATATTAGTATTCAGGTGATAGGAAGGGAGAGGTAGACATTAACCTTTAAAAAGGGGTCAATGCGTGAAGTTGTGTCCCTTAATATCTTATTCTGGGCGGCGATTTGTGGGGACGCTGTGTTTGGGGTAAAATACCGACTTTGAATATTGATGTGATGCCGCAGAGACAATCAAACAGCAATTAGGTTCAGCAGAGCGGCGGGATTACTTCAGACATATTTGTTGAATTTGAATTGTTTCCAACAAAAGGGTAGTTGACAATAAATTGGCTGTCAAAAGGACTGCTAACGTTGCTTACAAACGTATTTAAAAAAAGTTTTGTTAACCTCGGCATGAAATTAACCTGGGAGATTTAATAGCAATACTGTAAAAATAAAAATTAGTTTTTTATTTATTTGGTGCGTTTTTGTTACCAAATATTCAGTGAAAGGTGTTAGTGATAAAATAACACTTTCGTCGCAGATGTTGATTTTAATGAATATATACCCGCCCATTTTAGGGTGAAAATGTTAAAACTGTTTTTTCCTGTTAGTTGATATGTTAAATGATAGACAAGTTAACACTGTAATATTCATGGACCGTAATGATTGAAGACGCAGTGATAGTAGATAATTTTTAAATACGAACTGATGAAAAGTCATGTTACATACAAAGAACTAGTAAAAAAACTAATTGCTAAAATATATCAAAATTGTCGTCCAAATAGGACAAAACTTGTATAATTTCAACAATCAAGTTTTAAATAAATCGTGGACGGACTCATTTCGTATCTGGAAAATATGCACATTTCTTACTCGTCGCAACAATAATACGTTAGAGAGAACCTACTTCCTGGCAAGGTACATTTTACAAGGAACTTGGAATGGCGACTGACTCTGTCACTTGAATAATAAATGTGGGGGGAGTAACTGTGTGCTTTTATTTCTGTTAGTTGTCGGTGGAGTTCTCGTGACATATCTTCGTGGCACTGCTGGGAATTCGTAAACAAATGCATTAAAATTGTATGCTGCTTTACGGATCCTTTGACACAAATAAGTACAAAAGATTAACGGATATTTTTATTTGTCAGTCTGACTAATCCGCTAGTGAACATGGTGCTTCGAATCGGCCGCCATGACAAACTTTCTACTATACTATATGCCACATATATGTCTATCACTGAAACTGAATAAAGAAGCATGCAAGTTCTCAAAATTGTAAGTTTCTGACTGACATCTATGTTCAAAATAAATAAACTTATATTTATCAATGTTTGAAGTTGAGTTGGTGATTGTGATATGACACGTCTGCCCGTTCTCTATTATTTTCTCTTAGTTCTCTATTATTCTAGGACACCGTTATTTCGACAGAAAATTATTTTAAAGATACCCCCGACTCCTTCGGAGAGAAGACCATGATGTGATATTTCCATCCACTAAAACCACTCCGTGGTTATCTGCGACGTAAAAATGGTACTGTGGGCCGTGGCATAATGCAATGACTAATCAAGCCATTTTTAATAAAGTGCATATATGGGATTGAGTGTAATTAGAATAGGTTTACTTGTATGATAACTTGAGTGCTGACTATGAAGTCAAAAGACAAGTTAGATAGGGCAATGTATGTAAAGAATGCGTGCGTAACCGTTTAAAACGAAATACTAAAAATATTCACGTATTTGAATATATCGGTAACCTTTGCGATTCGTTTTCTCTAACCTGCCAGTACAATATAAAAAACATAGAGCATATCGGGGCAGAGGCATAGAGTTGTTGCCTGAAATTAATACACTGGAACAAATTTATAGTAAAAAAACAACGATGTATAAAGACAAAAACACTTTAATTGACAACTTTTAAAAGGGTGACCAGCTCAGCATGGTGCTGTGCCAAACATGTGGCAACATGGTGGTTCACAAAGCACTATCACTATCAAGAATGAATAGCTAAAGCCAACAATAAAACGTCCCTCATTGCCTGACGATTTCAGTAACAATGTCAGACACATGAATTGGATCATTTCGATCACAAAGCCGGCACGCTTGCTTTACGAGTGCGAGTGTATACTGACAATACCGATTTCAGAGCATCGTCGAGTAGTTGCGTATTGTTCAGATTTTACGATGCCGAAGACGTTTCAAATGTGACAACGTTATGATTCGATTGACATTATTTTATGATAATGTTCTGGGACGAGGTACGGCCAATAACAACATAAATGAGTCAATAACATGGCTACGATATGACATACAATGCATTGTTTTGGCCTTTACAAAAGTTTCATTTTAACCCTTTTGTATAGAAATGGCAATTCTAGTGGAAATTGAGATACGCGAGCTGGGCACGAAATTTTAGTAAACTTACGTTTTGTAATTTTAAAATAACTGTATTTTATTTTAAATTAAGGATTAACAACAACGTTTTTATACATTTAGTATAATTTTGGTCATTGTATATGCGTAAAAATCGTTACAACTTTCATCATCTCAACTTTAAACTTATTCGACTAACATGAATTGACGAAAAATTTCATTAGCTCCGAAATATGTATGCATCAAATATTTTCTAAGCTCTTCATAATTTTCTCAAAATAAATGTTTTATTCAAAGACTATTGTTTACCTGTTGAATAATATTGTCGCAACTCTCAGAAAACAATGTGTATGGAGACAGGTTAGCACGTAGTTACTAAATTTCCCTGAAAACTAAATTTAAAAAATTCCAGCACAAACTACTTAAATAAGAACTACAATACTTTTTAAATTTTCATTATATTTACAAAACACAAAACCATGTAAAGAACACAAAAACACAAAACGTAAAGAATACTACTACCAAACGTAGTTTTGTGGAATAAACCCGAACTTTTTCAAAGGCCTGTGCAGGAACCCGTCATAGTACAAGCCAGCAAGGGGTCGGAACCCCTCAGATTTCTGCACTGATAATTTGTTTGAAAACATTTCCCATCGATCATCTTGAGACGGCAACAGTTCATTTGTATAAGAATTTGTCGTTATTGATAATTGATCGATCATCGCATTGTTGTACTGGGCATTTGGGTACGGACCATTATTTAAAGATGTCACTGGTTTCGTATTCTCCGTAGCAACATCGGAAGGGGACACTGTATTATTTTGTCCACCATTAATCATTGTGTTATTATTTACGTCTATCGTAAGATTCGCTCTCAAAGTGAAATTTTGCCATCTGTTGTCAGAGACGGGTGGCAGGGATTCTTCTGGAGGGGTTGTAAGAGTCAAATTATTTACTAATTGATTGTCGTAAGCTGGATTGGGATAAAGACCACTTGTTTTCGTTGTAGTTTCTATTTTCTCAATATTTGTAGTATCGGTATAATTTTCTGCAGACGGAGGGAAAGTAGTATTTGCTTTGTTAGCAATGGTTGTGCTTTCCTCGACATTTTGTCTGAGACTATCATTATTGCTACAAGTTTCATTCTCACTATGACTTGCGTACTTCTCAGTGTCTCTTTTAAGTGCTTGTTTCAAATCATCTTCATTATATTTATCAGTAATTGGATTCCTTTTGTTGGTTTCATTATGCTTTTTGGTTTGATTAAATATTTTTGAATCATCTTTCACAAGCTTGACTGAACAAATTTTCTGTATTGTGTTTCCTATTTCATGATAAGTTTCGTCTGTAGCTCCATTCTGTATGTTTACATTTTGCTGTTGATTAATTGAAGGTACCACAAATATGGGTGATACAAAGTAAGATGGAAACTGAAGACCAAAATCTTGTCCAATTTTGTATCCGTGAAGATAGCCAAGCAGAGCCAGTAAATGGCTCTCTTTTCTATCTTTAGCTGTACCACCTGTAAGGAAAAAAATTTAAATGATTTTTCTTTGTGTTTATTGCCAACTTTTAGAAATTAAAATGTAGTGTATAAATTATGTGAATCAATATCGACAGGTGCTATGATAATAAAATAGAACTTGATAAACCTAATCGTAGGGAAATACTGATCCACATAAAAAAAACTTTACATAATATAGTATATATACAGTAATATTTTTGAAATAGATTTTTTCAAACTTCCACAGAGATAGTATGTAAATACGAATTACATATTACCAACTTGACTTTAAATTGAAGTTCAATTCTTGAAATAGTTTTCATTCAATAATGAGCGAATCAAAAATAACAGTGCAGCTTCGGCTTTAGAATAAAAGCACCCCATGTCAACCCGCGGGTGTTGTAAAAGGTGACTAAGTGGAGAAAATAAGATATGGTATGCAGTTTAAATTCCTTTGTATCAACAACATTTAGTTGAGATCACTAATCTGACTGGCAAGCGTGTAGATAATGTTAAGTTCTTTAATTAAAAGTCTAACGTAGCAAATGAAAGGAGTCTCATGCTCGACAGTGGACTTACGCTTCTGATTACGACACAAAATACAGATTTCACAGGTATAGAAACGTATCAGAATAAAGCTTATACTAAATTGTAATATCAAACAAACTTACACAACATTAAACTGCACAATATTGCAAACGACACGAGCAAGCGTTCTCTCAGTCGCATTTTGCGTATTCAAATGAGGTGTTAGAGGATTTACCATAATATTTCGTTATCATTGCATTGAAAGTAAACGCAAAAACGTAACATGCAGAAGATATGCTGGTGGGGAAATAACATTGTAGGAAATATTTTGTATCTAACAACATTTTACAAATGTTTCAACAATTATTAGGAATGCATGATTGTAATGGCCGATGTCGGAGCATGGAAGTGTGTGCTGTAAGATGTTATATCTGAAATAAAGGTTTATTGTAGGTTTTATCATATATTGTATGTCATACACCAATAATTACTCATCCTTTTTACATATAGATAACAGGAAGATTCCGGGAAACTAACCGTTTCTTCGATTTTCTCACTTGTATACGAAACTTCAGATATTTTATCAAATTGTAAAATATTTATTTACATAAAACATTCAAAATCTCTAAGAAAATATGGAAGCAGTTTAAATTGAACGAATAGTTGAATGAAACATAATCTTATGATGTTACTCTAGAAAATAGCAAAGTAATCAAACAATTTAGAATACACGCAAAACTTGAAACTGTTTTCTCTGGAATTTGATTATGAAGGGAGCGTGTACTAAGTGAAGTGAAATCGAAAATAAACACAATCACAATGCGGGCTTGTCACACTACGTCGGCTCGTGTAATCTTTTCTTGCGTAATATATCTTTCACGTGGGCTTTATAGGGGTGTGACGTGTCGTGTTTTTATTATCAAACATAATTTCAATCTTTCTGTTACATAAATTAACGTTTTATTATTTTTGTCATCTGCAAAAGTCCACTGTTGAATCATTGAGCTTCCCATGGCAGCATGATTCTGTCGTTTACAAAATGTAACTTTGTAATATTTTTAAAAGTCTATATATTTGTTTCATTAATCTTCTGATAGGAAATCTATTTTCGCTGTCAGAAGTCTTGTATTTTTATTTATTTCTTATAATATTTTCATGAATTACATTTGCATGAGGTCAGCAGGTCACGCTATAAAAATATTATTACATGCTATAATTATGACACTGTAATTATATTATATTTTACATGGTCACATAAATAGGCATAGTGACATCTACAATCAAAAACTCATACTCTAGAGGTAAATACCCTTTTTTATATACAATCTTATTTTAACTGTCCCTGACGAGTTCTACTCCAAATGGTGACACGTGACAAAACATCGGTGGGTGCTACGTGCTACTGCTCTCCTGCAATTTTGTCGCAGTCTCGATCAAATTCCGAAACTTGTCGATACCTTATATGTTATGGAAGAGGCTATACCAGAAATTAGCAATGTTGCTGCTACACACAAAAAGCGCTTAGATAGTGACGTTCATCATTCAACTATAAAAGAGGCCTATGTCGAGCAGTGGACGTTTCCTGGCTGCTGATGATGATGATTCAACTATACTCGTATGTGTTGTTAACTACGTTACAATGGTAATGCAGTTTTTTCAAATCAATTGAAAAGAAGTTTAAATATCCAATCTGTATATATAAAAACCATCACTGACTGACTGCGTCATTATTAAGCATCAAGCAGTTCCATCCTAAGCGATGAAATTTGGTACACTACTGTGAAGTGGTAAAACTAAAGAAATTATTTCCCTCATAGTGCATCGTTCAAAGCCACTAGTAGTACTGGTAAGAAAGAAATACTCAACAACTAGACAGTTCAAACCATTTTCTTTAGTTCGCTTTTCATATTGCATCCCTAAATCAGAGCCACCTGTGCCGTGCCATCCTTGATAATGCACTCATACGTTAGATTACATTTCTAAACGCTTGCTAACCTGATCATTTATTATGCACAGCTTGTATAAAAAGGATAACAAACAAAGAAAACGTTGCAGATCCTAAGATAGCAACAGCGAGCGGGGGACCAATGACAGGTGAAAAGCATCCATTATTACGATTTTATACAGACAGGCCTCCCTTTATTTCATCGTCATTTTCATTCAAAATATCCCTTCGAAATAAATAAACGAAATTCAGAGACTTGAGGGAGATGTGACAGTTGAGAACAAAGCATTGTTACACGTATTATTACTTTTGTGTTCTTACAAAGATGATGTGCAAGAGAATTGAGGTGGTTTTCTACCTTTATGTTATAAAAATATAATTTAATGTAATGTTATGAATGTTGCCAGCGAGATATATGGGAAAGTTTTGTCTTAGTGAGTGTACGTGAAATGTTAGGTCTATTGTAATAAAATATTCGTTTTTTACTGTTGAATTCCATAGGAGCAATGTTTCTTAGGTATGTATATTAATGACAATACTGTAAAAATCTAAGACTAGGGGGTGGAGACAAGCGTATGTCTATGAATTATTATCTTACAATCAACAATATCCTCAAAAAATGAGGTAGCTTATACCATGTAAGTTATCGAGAGTGTAACGTTGCGGCTCAGTTTAAAAAAAAGTAAAGCATACGTATTAGGTTCACTTGTGTGTAACTACGAGAATGTAGGTAGACAAATCTAGCAAGTCAGTTTTTACCTAATTTTAATTGCCGTAAAGATTCGAAATTGTATGTAATCGGGTCAGATGACAATACAATAATTTCTCACCATCAAGCTGATCTGTCCCCGGAGCCAAAAGGTGGGTACAGGAACTCTTCAATAGGTACTAATAAAACCATCGAGTATTGGGTCCATTTGTTTGTTTTGACGAGTCTAACACATGACACTCAGTGACAACTGTCAGATGGTGGAGTTAACAGGTAGAAAGAGATAAAATTCAAGGGCTGCTAGTAGCCCCCTCGAATTTAATTTGTTTTGACTTTTAATTTTGTGAGTTAGTAACTTATAAAAGTGTGAGACAATAATGATGATTAAGTCATGAATAAAAGGTGTCGTTGAACACAACGTTTATTGTTCATTCTATGGATTGTCTTTTAGTTTAAGGCTCACTGCTTACCGACAAAAATTTGCCTTTGGTTTCTTCTTCTTTTATTTGCAAAATATTATAATAATATTATATATAATATACGTTTATGCATCTCAATATTTGATCAATTTGTTTGCATTTTATACATTTTTATGACGTGTGTCTGTATTCTTATTTCCTTGACATTTGACACAACCCAAAGAAAGAAATATTAAAGCTATTTACATTTCACGGATTTGTCGTTTTTATAAACAAAGTTTGACGTGTGACAGGATAATGATCTAGAAATATCATGGGAATAAGGACCAACATAAAGTAACATATATTTGATTTGTTCTAGGACCTACGAATTCGCCTTTTCCACATCTTTGTATTCCAGAATATACCCAACTGTAACAATTTCACTTTTCCTGTGTTTGACTTTGGGTTATTTTCTAAACTTGAGTTAACTATATAACACTTTTGAACTCGTTTCACCTTTCATAAGTCCATTTCTATGGAGAGGAATTCCGTGATAGCTTCTGTGTTTGTGCTAGAGTGAAAAGCTATCATTCTAGATTTGATTCTTGGTTGTGATCAAACTCAAACCAGTTTTTTTCGGAAGTAAAATATAAAAAAATGTTTATTTCGTTTACAACCTTTATATGTATATACAGTCCGTGGGAGGCTGAACTCTTGCGTTTGGAGGCCCCACTCTTCCCCGCGGAAAATAGCTGCAGCAGAAGGCTGATTAATGAAATACATTTCAGACTTGTAAGCATAAAGTATGTAAAAAGAATTTATAATATCAATGTTACAAGAAAATTTCAACAGTATTTGACCTTAAAAAAATTTTATGGAAAGAACATTAAAACTAATAAAATTGTAGCTATAAACATACAAGTAAAGAATACCATTTGTCTATAGCTACTTATAGCACCAACTCTATATATTTTTTACGCAATGGATATTTTTATGCAAACAATTCAATAGAGACTAACTTAGTTAATTAATTTTTTAAATCTGTCTTCTATTTCCTGGTTTTTTCTTGCGATAAAAGTGTGGGTTTGAAGATACGCGTCTACAGAACGTGTCGCCTGAGGCGAGCGAGCTAGCGACGTCAGCGTTACGTTTCATTCGCGAAATTATTACAAATGGAATTGCTAGTTGTTATTCTATATAAGTTGTGTTTGTAAATATAATCAACTTCAGATCGTACCAAGTAAATTGAATTCCTTTTGGCAATCTTAACTCCTGTGAAGAAAAGGGGATTATAACATAACTAGAGCCTCAGAGATTGAATGCAAAAGATATTTCAAATTGTTTGTGTAAATTTTAATATTGACCGTTTTATTTTATAACTCGTGTGGCTAATTAACATTAAAAATATTAATACTTCTTACTTACTTATTTACGTTATAATATATCTTCGTACAGAATATGAATAATTAATACTGAAAAGCATAATACGTAATAGGTAAGGTCATAAGGTCAGAACAATGCTCTAACAACAAACAACAAACTTTACTCAGCAGATGAACAAATGGATCATCTTACATCCGTCTGTATCACGCAATAAAGATTCAACTGCAATTGTAAGTTTGCCGTCGTAAAAATCAATTTAGTTGTGATATAATTACATAATTGTGGTTATCAGGTTTTATTCCCATGTTACTAAATATATACGTATTAGAGTCCTTTCCTCTAATTCCACATGAAGCTCGTGTCAGATAGCTGGGAATACTTATTTCCAATAATGCACATGTCAACGAAATAAACACATAATATATAATTATGCAATGATTTCGGCGCGGTCAAGATTATCACGAGAGGGATGGCTAATTGCAAACTTATACTTGTAAGAGTGAGACCTTATCATAGAACTACTAGGCCGGAATGTAACGACAATATGTCCGGAAGGTACTTTTACAGTAATTCCATTCCACAGTCCAATTGAGACAAATATTCAAACTGGATACGTTCCCTCAACTCGGGTATAACTTGCTGGAAACTCGCGCCCCGTCTTTGGTTAACAAAGTTAGGTCTGTTACTATGCAATCTCGACTGAATATTATTTACCGTTCTTGATAATAGCTAGCCAGGTGGAATGTGCTAACCAACCAAACCGAGTACCGATAGATACTCCTCCTGGAAATTGAAACCAGGATCTCAAGATTTGAAGTCCAACGGTGTAGCCTAAACCCCAGATGCTTCTATAACTTAAGAGGCGTCAAGATGTAACAACAAAGTTATAGTCAGCGCAAAAATTTCGAGGAATTCTTTGACAGTGCATCGGACGCGAATCCTGCCACAGCTCACCCAGTTTGATTTTCATTGATGTGAAATTTTAACAATTTTATTTATTTATCATCATCATCAGCCGGGCAACGTCCACTGCTGGACATAGGCCTCCTTCGCGCCACATCGACCGGTCCCGAGCCACTCGCATCCAGTGACTACCCGCGACTCTAACCAAGTCGTCGGTCCACGTCGGTCGGTACGTGGTCGCCACTCAAGAACCTTTTATTTACTATTTATACCTAAATATAATGAAATATTTCCGTCGGTAAACTCAATATAGTCAATAAAGACCTTAGTCACATTTCAACCGACTTCAAAAAAGGAGGAGGTTATGTATGTTTTGTTTGTTTTGCATCTGTAATATTGCTGTGATTTTGTTTATGATAATTTCGTAGTAGGGAACGTCAAGAACATTCTAAATGACAACTTAGCGAGTTAGTCAAGTTACAGACGCATTGTGGTTCAAGTAGTTGTTGTATTAAACTATTTACACCTACTTATGTTTCCGAGTATATGCTACATTAACTCTTGATATTGAGTATTGATACTCGTATAAATGTATATGGCCAAGACACTGGCACACTTGGCCTTGTAGGCACATTTCTAAGCTTACAACGAAATATTTATTTAAAAAATGGTGTCCGTAAAGTAGAGAGTATGAACAAAAAAGAGCTGACAAAATCCAGTATCAAAACAATCTTTGAGAAAATCAAGTAAAAAAAATATTGCCACACAGATTCCCAAAACAACCATCCTAAGCATACAAAATATCTTGGAGAGAACGAGGGTACATACCTTATTTGCCCCATAAACAAATCCCAATAGTTATGGCTGCCTTAAAAAATCCAATTAACAAGACCGTGGCTTACTAATATCGCGCTCGCTTTTTATGGGAGTGATTAAAATTTGTTGGTACATAGACCGCACTTGCTCCACAAGTTTATGAGAAAATTAAGCAAATTCTGTCGTAAATCTTCAACCAGATCCGTCGCTGAGATGAGATTACAGGTCTGTCATAGAAAATTTAATATTAAGGACGTTTAGGACTAGCTGACCGACAGATGACCTACAGACTATGTAAAGTGACGACAAGATTACTTTTTTTTTTACTTTAGTAAAATAAAAGAGTTCTTTTTATTATTATTAAAAAATAGTGTTTTTAAAAATCACAAACTTCACAGTATTAGTATATGTGCAATTCACAGGTTAACGAGTCGACCAAAATCATAAAATATACTTGGAGATGTCATAATGAAAATTTCGTACGTTTTCATTCAAAATTACTCTTTTGTTTTAAAGCATTTATTTTCAATAGTACATATTACTTTACAGTATTTTTATTTTTATCTTCATTGGATGTTTGAACTTACTGTGACGAGCAACTACGGACCCCTACACTGCGCGGGGCCCGATACCCTCTCGGCTGCTTTTTATTATTTAAAAATGTGCCTGTGTATTTTAGGCAATAGTTTTGAGCAAAAATGGGAATTTTCAAGTACATATTTTTCTTTTCTGTTCTATTGACATGCAATTTTTACGGTTATTAGAAACAATGGCTTTGAGCTAAACGACGTCGTGACTGTTATTCCCATTATGACTATTGCAGATATAATAACGGCAGGGGTCAATGTATAGACATATCTAGCAGAAGGTCGGTCCCGCGGGAGGTATCACATACCAATACAGGTAGTCATACGGACCACGCTATCCCCGTCCCTAACAGCCGTTAGGCGGTCTATTATAATGACCAATTTATATGTTTACCGAGAAGTATGCAGTGGCTGAATTTCCACAGTGGCTGGCGTTCGTTACGAACATTACGAACGTTCATTACGAACGCCAGCCACTGTATGCATTTATGTTCAAAAGCTTTCTTTAGAAGTTGTGTCTGATTTTTATAAGATTTTACGTATTGGTATTAACGAAGTTGTTCTTTGGTTTGACTCCTGAAAAGCCCATGTTTTTTAAATATTTCATTCTATATTTATTTTGAGGGATTGTTTTTAATCTAAATCACAATGCCTATATACACAATATAGCAATGTTTTATAAACCATGCACACTGCTGTGTATATATGGAGAAAGGAAAAAGTTAAAACAAAGCAGTAACGCACACATATGTCGACTATCGGTACTCGGTTTGAATGGTGACAGGGCATTTTGTAATTCAGCCTGGTTATCTATCACCATGCTGCCTAAGTCTGTCGTCAAACGGTAGTGTTTATAGCACTGTTGTATTCCGTCACCATCAGTATGTGCAAGCATAGAGCAAACTCAAATACATTTAAAAATGCAATTTTGCAATACCCGTACTCGTACTTAGTTCAACTTTTTACATCAAAAGTAACTTAAAAAAAGTGGACATGCGATTAAGTCTCAGGAAAGTCAATACAAAAAGACTAGAGACAATGTGAATGCGAACTGCTTTGTCATGTAAGCAAGCGTATTCTAAAGGGAACATTAACAATATTAAACGTATTTAATGTTTTAATGTATTCCGTGCATGCTCGCATCGTCCCGAAGAGACGAGGAGGAAACTCGATTTGAATTTCAGGCATGTTTCCCTTCAATTTAAGTCTGGTTAAATTTTTATTCGGAATTGTGCCGATCGCGTTCGGTTCCGAACGCTGGAGCGTGAAAACGCCGTCGAGTCCCAATCTCACTTACACATTACTCCACCTTTTGTACAGACCGCATTTACATAAAGAGCCCAACTCGGTCCTTGGGGTCTCCTTTCCGGGTTTCCCATTTTGTGCTTGAATGCGACGACGGCCGGGACGGATGAATCTGGTGAGGCCTACCGCGCCCCATTTCGCTGCCACCACAATAAGGTTCTAGTTTCGAATCTGTAAAGTTTTGCCATTTTCCCACCTACATACGTACAAGACTACTTACATACAATCTGTATTTGCATTAGCTTTCTCATATATCCAAAAAAGGCATTCTTTCATTTTAAAAAATAAAAATAAGACACCCCAATCATACCCGATGTTAAGTTAAGTTAATGATGTTATTATTATTATTTGATGAAAATGATGATGTGGTCAAAGGTATTGTTTTAATGTTGTTTTACATAGACGGAGCTGTTTGGCAAAACAGCTAACGGTTAAATAAAACTGCTTATCAGGCAATCCAACTGCGACATTTACAGACCAAATTCAGTATTCTTCTACTTTGTCCAAAGTAATGCCACGTTTGCCAACAGCCTCGCACAAATATAGTGGAAAGTGGTCACATTAAAAAGTATTCAATTTAATCCAAGAAAAGTATACTTTTATGTACTGTAATGTTGCTACCTATAGACTTCTTTGTATTTCTATTTACCTAATACCAGACTGTGGGACGGGAGCGGAGTATACCAAAAGCACACTCCCGTCCCTTACAGTTTTAATTTACGAATACCAGACTGTTGTATTTAACTTGTACATAAGCTATGCTCAGAATTTCTCTCAGTGATAAAATATGGAACGAGGAAATCCGTAGATGAACTAGATTCACCGACATAGCTCGACGAGTCAGTGAGCTGAAGTGGTAAGCCAAGCCAAATCTCTCGATGAACGGTTAATCGATGGGACGAGAGTTCTCGAGTGGCTACCACGTACCGGGATACGTGTAACGAGCTGCTCCTCTATTACAAAGTCGTGGGGAGTCACTGGATGCAAGTGGCTCGAGACCGGTCAATGTGGCGTACCATAGAGGAGGCCTATGTCCAGCAGTGGCCGTTTCTGACTAGACTGATGGTGAAGTTTAATACCTATACGTACCTTTACAACAGTAACAAGTATAAACCAATTTCGTCACACATAAAAGTTTTAACTCAATTTTTGTGAGCTATAAATAACAGTGGGTAACTATTATTCATTCTTTTCGTCGTGTATATTTTTTATTACCCCGTATTTTACGGTTTCCACACTATATTTCACAAAACAGTGCAGACATATCGATTTCTCTTAGTGTGAATAATAAACAAAGCTGACATCATTAACTAGTCATTTCGTTTTCTATTAACCGAAAAATACACCCGCTGTCTGCTGTGATTGATTGCTACAAGTTTATTATTTTCACTCAGTTCATAAATATAGGGGAGGTGAAATAAATTGTCGACTCGAGGCGGTACCGAGGTACCGCAGAATTTGCGACAAACTATAGACATCTTATATCCTAGGTGCTAATCTGACGTACGTTGAAGTGAGTCCCTTCACTTTGGTAAAATGCTCACTATACCGTTCATTCATATAAGGTAAATGAAATATCATAGTACTATCACGACTACTAACATAATAAATGTGTTAGTTAGTTGGTTTGTTTCGTCTTAGCGCCAATCGTGATGACATTATCACGTAGCCATGGAGATGGACATATTTAAGCTACTTTTACAGTAAAGGTTAATGGACAATGTTTGAAGGCCGCTTAATATAAGTCGCGGGAAAAATATACCTAAACAGTATTATTATATAATAATAATTGAAGATATATTTGCAACAAAGTAGGGACTGACACCCTTTTGCAAGTGTTGCCAACATTTGAAAAAGTTTTAATATGCCAGGTGAAAGATGGATAATTTGCCCCGCCTTCTACAAGTAATATAAGAATCGAGATATATGGACTTTTTTGTTTGTTTTCTCTTATTTTCTTAACTTAAATAATTAAAAACATGAAAATACCAAATAAAGATAACTCATATCTGAGTCGGTATGCAAATTTGGCGGACTTATCCCTATATAGGGATCTCTTCCAGTCAACCAGTGTGAGGAGAAAGAAAAGGGGTGGTGTGCAGATACATATACAATATCGGATTGTTAAATAAGAAGATAAAAATTAAAAATTCACAAACAAAGACATGTGAGAACAAAATAATTTTAATTAAAAAAAATATCATAAAAAATTATATTATAAAATTTTATTTTTTTCCAAAACAATGCGTGTTTACTCGTTGTCCTTCATCGAAACTTTTTGCTTGATGGCGAGTCTATGTCTGTATGAGTCTAAATGCGGTTGGTACTTATTTATTGAGTCTGAACACAGGTGGGCAGGGTTACTGAGCGTGCTTCCAAGCTGCCCTCGGGCTTCTCCCCGTGACGCATTGGTAGCATGAGACCATTTGAAGCCAAGATACTGTCGATAGCCGTAAGTTATCGAGAAAGAGCTCGGGTTGCTTTTGTATAGGTAAATCCTGAAATTTAAACTTTTTACGCTGTATTTTGGGTGCATTTCAAAATACCATATAGAGCTAATGAATTTATTAAATTACTTATAACTTGTGATTCGGCTAAAAGTTTTACGGTATATTTAATTCAATTGAGGATGTTTTATTTCTTTATTGTCTAACACTTTTTATTATTATAAATAGTTTTAAAAAGGAAATAATTTAAGTTCAAGTTTATAATAGAGTCACTTGTTGTCCTAGCTTTTTTAAATATGATGGGTGTGCACTTAGTCTCCTTCTCACGTGATGGTAAGTGACGATAAGGCTGTTGGATGGTAAGCGTGCGCACCCAGAAGCCTCAACCTAATAAGGCGCTGCTGGGTATGCTACCTTTTATACCGAGACACAATAGTGCTGTTAACACTGCAGTTTGTCTGCAGACTTAGGTAACATGGTGGTAGCCAGGCGGATATAGAAAATTCCCCACCACCAACAAAAC
This sequence comes from Carcina quercana, assembly GCA_910589575.2. Classification (NCBI taxonomy): domain Eukaryota; kingdom Metazoa; phylum Arthropoda; class Insecta; order Lepidoptera; family Depressariidae; genus Carcina; species Carcina quercana. Next base: position 6,216,925 of record OU342439.1, read on the forward strand.
CCAGTATCGATAGTACCACTGGGAATCAAACCACACATCACGTATCATCAAACCAATCATTAGGCCACGAGGGAGGTTGAAAATTATAACCGAACCGCTGCATGTCTCCCCGTGGCGGTCATAAGTCACGACTAATAAAATAATAGGAGGATGGTAGCACCTATGTATCAGCAGCATCTTACTGCGGTCACCAATACGCCTGCCTACTCTAGCTAATCATAGATTAGTAAAAAAACTCAATTTGGTTGGGTCCCCAATGGCGATCCATGACAGATAATCAATTGCTCATGTCCAGGAGTAGACTTCGGAATACTTAAAAATGGCTCTTTGATTTAATCTCCTACGACGCAAGTTTTTACCATGATTGAATCAACCCTATGTGATCTAGCATTTTATAGTAATATCAGTCGTCTCAAGAAGACGATTGTAAAATAATACAAAACTGACTATAAATTATTCAAACACAAACACTTTCAATTCATGAAAGCTGTGATGAAACAGTGATTCCCAAAGTTGATCAATTGACCAAGCTCTCGTAACTTCGATTAAATCAACACGGCTGTAGCGAATGTATTAACCGTTTCAACTTCCACTATTTGTAGAATAGACATTCCAATTTCAACTGCGAAGTTCCTCTCTGGGACGCTCATCATATTTCTTCTTTCATGTAAAACAACAATGCCGACAACGGCAGCCATAGTAGTCTTTTTACTTTTTATTTGTTTGCTCTTGTTCAGGTGTTGACTCAAAAATATTGCAATGGTTTATAGTGAATGAACAACGGCGGCTTTGTAAACTGTAGATTTTAATTTGGCTATCGACTTTAACTCAGAATGGTTTATTTGATTGTTTTGTTCATTTCAGCTCACTTTTTGTATACTAAGTATTAAGAATACTAATAGTTTTTTTAAAACCTGTTTTTAGTTTTCAGATAAAGTTGCATACCTATTTAGCAATTGCTTATTGACTGAACGAGCGCAAAGTGTCTCTGTTTCAACTTGGGCAAAAATGCTTTCTTATGTCCGGATGTTAGGCGAATGCCCTGCTATTTTCATCTACAGGTCACATTTCTCAATCGATTCTCTTGAAATTTTGTAATCCACAGGGCTACCAGGAAGGTCACGAGATATCGACAAAATATAGACATTCTGCATAACAAAATTGCCTTCATGTTAACCCTGCAGGTCGAATAATTACATGAAAATTTGTGACAATTCAGTTTTTCGTCATTTTTCGAAAAGGTGGAGATATGGACGTAGAAAAAATTAAAGATCATATTTCAGCTATTTTAAAAAGGTTTAAAAATGTCTAAAAACTTTTCTGTTACTCTGAGCAAAACGGGTATGATGGGCTGAAAAATTATCAACAGAAAAAAGGTGATAACATTAATTTGTTTTAATCTATACAAAGACAGACTCGCGAGGTCTTAAGCTCCAAGAGTCACTAGTTTAACAATGGTAAGGTAAAATCAAGGCTTTTGGGTACATACATTTGTCATTTACAATCAGGTGAGGTGAATGCTAAGGCTATAATTAAGGTGGGTGTTATTATTTTACCTTTAAAAAATGTGTACTAAAATATCAACGAAAAAACTCTAGGAATTACATATTACCTTCAATTTAAATTTTTAACCATCGTGTCGCAATTGAAATTTCTGACATGATTTTTTGAGAGTTTCCACGCTATATTAATTTCCGACGGGAAGAGAATTCCTTTGTAGGTCAGCCGAGTCGGAGCGAATCGGGATCATTGATTTCCCTAGCGCCTGGTAAAACCAAACGTGCCTTATTTAAACAAAGTCCCAGCAATTGTATTGTGAATAAATATACTTTGGCGTTAAAGGAAGAAACTATAAGGTTATTGTGATTTCGCTACATAATCATTCCGTAACAAAGAAATATTGAACAAAGAACATAACAAAATATTCAGTTTAAAAATAATGATGGTAAGTTAAAAAAGAAATGAAGAGTAATTGAAACTAAGTATAATATGTATAAAAAAACGCCTACCGTATCTTAGCATTCCTTACATATATATCAGAGTGTTAATTCAGCTTCTTCAACAGCCGAACATATTCTAAGGAAACCAAGTTTATGTAAAAATTGGTGGCGAAATCATTAACCATGTTTGTTATATTTTCATTTCTCTATGGTAAGGATTACAAGTGCATATTACGAAGTATTTGTTTTGTTTCGCAAAATCAGAAATTAATTACAGAGTTGACACATCATTGATAACCAACCTAAGATACACACAATTTCTATATTCGGTATATAATTATCATGACACGTTCATTAATCAAGCGGTCGCAGATTGTAGACTCTAGTGTAGTTCGTATCAAAATATCCTACCTATCCTAAACAAACGTATGACCCTAAACATTATGAATTATTCAACGACGAACGATGACGAATTAAAACAATGCCCGGTTTACTTCAGTTATTCAAATAAACCGCAACAAGAAGCTGAAACAATGCGCATGATTGACGAGACATTTTGATACAGAGAAAGGAAAGAAAACTCAAACGTTATATGACGAGATCTTTCAAACAATAAATGATGAAATCGAATTGAATGTGAAAAATTTATGTGCATGACGCAAATATTGATAGAATTTATTGATTTTAGATTTTTGACATTCTTCGACATGAAAGTAGAAAACCGGTTAATTTTTACTCTACATGTGATCAAAATTAATACAACTGATACATATTTAAAATAATTATTTCATTATCAGACGATTCCGAAGATGGCCTCCAACTGAAAAAATTGTAAGTAAGCTAAGTACAATGTCACTTAAAACTGTTACTTTATGTATTTTCTAACAGAATATATTTATTGTTAAAAAGTATCTGCTGTATATAGGAAACGAAAGAGTAAAAACAAGGGCTGCTTTAAATTTTAAGAAAATATTCTGCAATTCAAATTATTCCGCAAAATTTGTTCTCCCTCGTGTCAATTTCCCGCCTAATCTTATATCCGTGGAAGTTCATTGTTTCAAAGATACAAGGAAAGGGGAGTGGAGATAAAGGTATTTAGCAATGTTTTCGTCCGATAAAAAGTTCTCCATCCATCTAAGTCCGGGTTATTTACGTTTCTTTGCTAAGTTTAATCCTTTTCTTTTTCATTCGCGATAACAAAGGATTTCAGTTGCGAAGTTTCAACTTTTGTGCACTTCAGTTTCGAAGCTTTATTAATTATCTTTACGAAACATAAGATTGCTATTTTAAAAAGTAGATCTTCCACTATCTCCCCGAATAATGAGTGCCAAAACATGGCTGACAATTATAAAACGTGTAGGCGTTATATTTTATTCGCATAACAATCTTATTGTACGAAAATGAATGCAATAATGATAACATCCAAATTGATATAATTTCAGGAAACACTATTCGTACCAACTAGGTTATTAACGTTATCCCTCACCTAATGCTTCCATACTAAATTTCTGTTGCCATAATCTTTTAAAATAGAATAGCTGGCTTTGGTAAATAATTACACTAAAATAGGAGACGAAATTTAATATCATTAATTTACAACTTTATAGTCAGCTACAATAGCAGTTCCGCAGCTAATGGTTTATAGATGACTCTTTGAACAATAATCGAAAAAATGTATTTAAAATGAAAATTGTGATTCATTGTGAAGTTGTATGTTAATGATGCTCATTTCACGACATATTTTTAGATTTTAAACACTTTCTTACTACTACTACTACACTGTTATATTTGAAAAGATTATGGCAACAGAAATTTAGTATGAAACTTTGATGGATGTGGATTGCCTTAATAGTATTATTGTATCGTATCTGTAGCGTTGCGAAGTTTGAAAATTGAATCATATCAATCTTCTCACGATCAGTTGCAAAATACTTAAGTATCCTTATTTTAATTACACCGTGTATAACGTAAAACAACAATGCAACAATACATTTCCTATTGAGAACAACACAATATTTTGACGTGCGATGCGTAGTTTCTTCAGTATTCCCATGAGGGTCGAGCTTGACAGCCTCCGACCAGGTAATCCATTAAAACCTCGGGTACATCGCCCTACACTTGCCTACACTGGTGTAAATATAATGCTAGCCTGCGTCACCTACTTAAGGCGCTACAATGAAACCCTAACGGGCGTGGCTTGTGTGAGAATCTGGAACTATAATATTAAAACCGGTATAGGGTCAGGAGTGCGAAAAAATTTCGGATTAAAAAAAAACAAGTTGAAACTTATAATATTATAGTTACCAATTAACTAAAGCAATTTAGATTGTCACGCCTTATGTTGTGTAACAATAATCTGAGGTAGTCTTTTAGAAAATAAGATCTATCGAGCCTAAATCATGGGATCGCGTTTCAGATACTTGCAAAGTGAAGATAAAGCCATAAAAATACTTACTTTACTTAGAGATTCTAAGGATCTTTCAGTGTCCTTACACCAAAAGTGAGTTTATTTCAGAAAATTGCCTTAATACCCCACCTGTGCGGCGCTGTGAGAGCATCGTCCTACTTAACTCTAACGCCCTCACCGGTCACTCACTCGTGGACAAATATAGTGAATTCCCAAATTTGGGCTAGACGACAGTATGTTGCTAGTTACCTTTGACGCACATCCAAGAGCAGAAAATTTTCCACAATTTGCCAGCTGAGATCATTGATTATCACTAAGATATCTTGAAATAACGGACATACCTACTTATATATATCATTTGACACTTAAATAACGCAGTTCTTTCAAAATGATTTCTGACAGATGTATATATATTACAGTGAATGTCCGAAGTGCAGTGTGTCCTAAGATACACTGGTGCACTTTAAGAGGCTATGTTGGTAAGACCACGTGGTCGGTTTCAAGGTTAAATTGTTTTGTAGCTGTCCCTCTCCGAGCCCTATCCTACTCGAGCGCGTACGGTGAGACAGCATACATTATGCGATGTTATCCACCTGTTATTTGGATGTTTCGTAGTCCAGGGATCATTTGAAGGATACAGTATATTATGTAACAATTTTTTTAATACAGTATACTAATGAAATTTCAGATGTCGGTGGTTTTTCCAAATTGTTCTAAATTGATTCATACTCTTGTAAATCAGGTTCAAAGTTGGGGCTTTTTATTACCGAAAAATACAATACTTTGACGCCCTGTAACTCTGGAAGTATATATTTAAACGAAAATCTGACTCACCACCGACACAGATATTTGTTTCTAGATTGTGTCTTGAAAATTTCATAGATTTTCATAGCTTAATACTCAAAATATGACTGGACTACGTTTGTATGGGCGCTTTGACAACAGCATAGCCTCTTAACAGCCATCAAGCTAGCTGGTGAATGACCGATGTGTATTCTTCTCGAGATGATTTCGGTCATTCACTGGTGAATGTTATCATACACCACGACGACTTGGTGATTCTTCATAATGTGCGTAATTATGATGCTTATATTGAAATTGAAAAAAATATTGAAAGAATCAGAGTAGAATTGGAAAATGTTTTACTCCATTAATGAATAGTTTATAGCTGAATTGTGTAATCCACATTAATATTGTAAATGTGATAGTAATATTGTTTGTTTGTACTTCTTTTGTGTTAAAATAATTAAGAGCGAAAATAGAAATTTAGAATGACTTGATTTTTGATTAAAAAAAGTTGAAAGGCCGGAAAACGATAAAGGCAACTTTTTATCCCGATCTAACAAGTTGTTCCAGTTGAATAATTTCTCAAGTCCACGCCGGCGAGGTCGTGGGTGAAAGCTAGTATTATATTGAAATTGATTTTAAACATTTTGAAATATCGACTCTACCCCTATTCTGGCCTCATTGTTAATAAACATACTTTATCAAATATTTTTAGTTGCGTCATCTGTGAACCACCATATACCATAACTATTCCAAATTTCAAGTCGATAGAATAAGTAGTTCCTGAGTGAATGTCGACATACATATATCTTAAGATTCACTTACATCGGACATTCACAGTAACATATATTACGACTATTTTAAACGCAACAATTTATCAAAATACGCGAATATTTTATTTACATTTCTAAAACAATGAAACTTGACAAATAAATTGAATAGAAGTTTCGTCTAACAACAATCGATTTAATTTTAACATTTTATAATGTTGTTACAGATTCACGTTCACTCGACTCTTTGGATTAGAATTGGATTAGAATTTGGGTATGTAAATATATTTTTTGGTCGTTTTTGTTTGCAAATCTAGCTTGTGGATAGTACAAAAGAAATATTACGTACTTACTAATTTTGATATTTTAACAAAAATTAAAATTATAGAATCACAGTTGTATTTCTAGCATTGGAATTATGATGTTGTGAAATGTTCATACATTCCGGTTAGGATTTTAATAAAGTATTAATAAATAAGTCGACAGAAATAGGTAGAAGGTAACAGGACGCCTGGCGGGTTGTCTGCCTGATGCTTCCGCCACTCTGTGGCGCGCCTGTGCGGTGTCGAGGCGGCATTACCCACTGCGGTTGAAAATTCTTTGCTTTTCATATCAAGTACTATATGTGTAGACCAGCGGTTGATATTCTGCGTTTTTTAGTTTAATGTATAGAAAAATCATTGTATATTTCCTTGTACAGTAGCCTCATAGTATTCTTAAACACGGAGCACGATAACAACCAGTACAGGGTACGAGCGGGGTTGATGCCAACCGTATGTGCTTTAGAGCATACGCGAGGAATTTTTTCTTAGAAGGAAAATTATGCGGTAGTAAAAACAAAACAAAACATTGCGTTCAACAGTGTTCAAATTACACTAAAGATTACATAATTTTACAAAAATATCTAATTTGATAAAACTAATGTTCTAATTTTGAATTACTAAGACTAGCGAGGTCATGTATTTCATGTTGTCACTTTCTGATACACTGATTGATATGTACATCATCGTTGTCGCAGCTTGCCTCACCTCCCTCTCTGTGAGTTTTGTTTATAAATAAACCGCGTTCACGCTCTCTCCACCCATATTCCTTGCCATAAAACTAAGTCCATATTGCTTTTCCATTTAACAAATTATACTCTATGTTACATTACTTAAAAGAAATGTAATTGAAGAGCCTACATTACCTCATCGGACCTAGAATTTTTTTTATTTTCACATAAATTTTATTTGTGTAGATCAGCGGCTAAGACTCTAGTCCGACAAATGCCGCACCTAGATAGGACTGAAGTTTAATTGCGAGACCGCAATTAAACTTCACGTCGATAGGATTAATTATTGCTAAAATAAGCAACTGTGACGGATAAACAATACCAACATTGGAAAACAGACAGTCTAAATGTTAGGCGGTTTTAATGTACTTTTTAATATAATTTCTTAAAGCGTTTTTAGCGCTCGTTTACCAAGACCACAGTAAATAAATCATTGTCCCAAGACAAGGAGATAGTGCGTGTTGCTTTGGCAAATTTATTTTTACATTTTCCGTCATTTGAATACAAAGAGTAGGTAGAGTACCGTTTTGATTCTTTTATTCGCTCCTCCGTTCCGTACTGCCGCATGTGACATGCTTCGAAATATTGTCACGAGCGACTCGTCTACGTGAGATCCGGATCAGTCGGTTAGTAGTAGTGTTCAGTTTTTGTTACGTCAACGATCCATAACTCACATTACTTGATTGTTGCATGATATTATAATACAAGCAACAGATGATCTGATAGAAATTTCTCGGAACATTAAACAGTAGTCTTTGACACATGGTATAAAACTTGTTTATTTTTTGCTCAGTTTCCAATAAATTAATTCGGAGTGTGATAATTTTTTGAGGATTTCCAGATTAGAAACAATGATTCAGTCGTTTTTTCTCTCTTCGACTCATCGTCATAAAAAATATGAAAAATAATTTATTTTAGGACAACATCACTATATACACGGTACTAGATAGAGCAAGTATAAATGGATAAAAATTAAAAAAAGACAAAAGTTGACCAAATTTGTAAAATAATCATGGTCGTAATTAAAAATCAATTAATTAATCGGCTTATATATACATTCATGGTTATATGTATACATATCGCATAGTCTGTTAGTTCTAAAATGTTGAACAAATACTGTACCTACGTTGTTGGTTGCTACGAGACTAGTACATGGAATCAGTTTTGTTCTCTCTGCTCCGATAAAAGTGGCATTCTGCGCTGGCAGCGCTGTGCTCTGTTTGCACTTAATTAGCAGAATCGCTGGAAGCGCTTTATGGTGCTCGTTCCATCACCGACTGAACGAACTGTGTTAATATGAAGATTTCGCGCTTCTGTGGACGACATTGCCACAGAAATATTTTTTATATAAAGCGTGTTTTCGAATAGATTAACAAATAAATGTATATTGTAAAATATTTCAAACTTCAAGTTAATCTTCTTACGCAGATGAAGATATCTTTTAAAAAATGTGGTAGCATATTTTTATAACTAAAATAAATAAATTATTTCATGTTAAAATAGATAGGCAAAACGAATGACATTTCTGTGTGGTGTCGTCATATCACTATCAACGATTTTCACTAACACTATGATGTTTACGACATCGAAATCTGGAGATATACTAAATATTGGACACAAAATGGGCATAAAGTTTATACATTTCATAATATTATGATCATAGATTTTCCCTAATACTCTTACCTACGTAAACTGAACATTAGAAAATCAAATACATATTTACCAAGCGTCTAATGAAGGTGCATCAACTGAAATGTACACGCTGAAGCCATCAAATCGCGTTCCAGCCTTCAGTGTCCTCTTTAGAGAATGATATGTCACGAACCTGACGTTCTTCAAGCTCGCTTTACAATGTTTATAGAATCTAAGAACCTGCTTTAACTCGAAGTACCTGCAAACTTATCTACTTTAATATATCATTCAGTTTATATGTTATAGTTTATCGTAGAATCGTGTGAACAGTGAATTATAGAAAATTTGTTCTGTTGTCGTTTTTCTTTTTTTGTTTTGTGTGTGTAATAAAGCTGATTTGAATTGAATTGAATAATACACACATGTATATATATACGTGTTTAAGATTTGAAGTTCATTACACAGTCATTTTGTTTATACATCTAGAATCTTGGAACCTTTTCTTCTTGTTGTAGTAGTTTAGAACAAGCTGTTACTCTGTATTAGTTATACACTGGTCATCTTATCACGATAAAGTAAAAGTAGAAAATTTAAATATTTTTGCGGATGCTTTGTCGAAACATTATTTAAAAACAAATTATCCTATTCCTAACAGATCACAAACTAAGTTTATAGTGACGTCACAAATTATTTTTAATTTTCCTAAATGAAATGAAAATTTATTTGCAATAAATATGGTGCTTACAAGGTGGAAGGTGCTTATGAATAGTTTTCACATTTAACCCGAGTCGGGCATGCAAATATTAAGAATTGTTTTTAACTTTTTACAGTTTCAAATTTACTAATTTAACTTTACTTACAATGTCAAAAAAAGAAATGTCAAAATTTTAAATGTCCAAAAATAATATATCAAAAAATTTCAGCAATTTTATAAAAGTTATTTTCTTTTAACCATGTCATTAATGATCGCTTAAAAAATTCAAGTGGTAATAATTTAATGTCATCTAGTAAGCATTAAAAATTTTGACAATTGTAATTACATTGTTTCGTATAATGTGCCAATCTTTGAATACTATTTAATACAAGTTGGTCCCGATTTCTCACGTTCCTGTCGTGGGCGTCCCTAGTACTTGTGAACAGGTGTAAGTTACTTCTAACAAAACATGCCACTTCACGAATGTAAGGTACATACATGGAAGTGGCAGAAGTGGCGAACGATATGCAATTGGACTCCTGAGCTTTTGGATAAAAAAATCATTCAACTGAAGTATTGACACTGTTAACGACTTGATGCAAGGTAGATGCCAAATAAGTGATCCATGAAAAGTTCCGCGAATTACCAAAAGGTGCAAAAATATAATTCGCTATATATTTCTATAATCTATGCGAAAAAATTCCTGGACACATGTAAGATGTAATTAGTACAAAATGAAATCTATTTAATTTATTATATATGGATGGACGTTGCCACTTAGTATTAGGTGCCATATTGGACAGCCGTTCGTTTATTTTAAATAATAAAAAATAGTGTAATATTAGATAATAACAATAAATTGTTGTTTATGAGATAAAAAATTACCAGGCGAAGAAAATTAAGTGTCCCCTGCAAATTGTTTGTTAAAACGAGAAAATACTCTCTAGCCAAACAAGAAAATCTCAGAAGGAAGTCCAAAGTGCTCCCAATGAAAAAAACTTTGAGGTTTTAAGCTCACTCAAACTGTGAAGTTAGGCAAATGACACCGCGGGGACTGAAATATTTCGCAATCTCTTCCAGCCGTGAGGAGATGGGGTGCTCTAGAGTTTTTCCTGAAAGAAGTTGTTTCAAAGCTGTGTTGTAGTGCTTCAGACTGAGGCAGACAACCCCAAGTAGTTTGCAAGTGTTAACTTTTGTGTTTTCGGAGATAATGTTCTTATGGTATTGCAAGGAGGTTTTACACTACAATGTACTCTCGGGAGCTTAAAATGTACAAGTTATGTCTAAACTTTGACATTTTGTGCATTATGCAGATGCTGGTTCCAAAGTATATATTGTTTCTTTCCCTTGTTGAGGGTTCTTTCTCTCTTCTGGGGCAGCTGCTGCGAGCATAAAGAACTTGAAACGGAGAAAAAATTCATGACTAGTCTCCAATTATATATTCTAATCCGTTCACAGTAGGACTATATGGGCAAAAGCGTTGTAGTGACCGTGCCCAGAGATGGCCAGTAGAGTATCTTTTTAATACTCGTAAGGCAGAATAGATTTCCTTGTTAAATTTGTCACAATTTAAGATCATAATTTGTTTTATTTTATTGCTTTTTGTTTAAATAAAAGTGTTTGTTGATTATTGAAGATAGTCCAACTTAACTTCAAACTTGGCATAATTTAATACTATAACTTCTTGTTTGTACAATGTGTTCCATTACCGATTTTGCAGCCATTAAGGGTGAGAAGTCTCTGTATGTAATTTTTGATTTTAATTAATGAGGTTTTATAATTTTTTGGGAGTGATTTTCATTGTTTTATTAAAATATTTGATAACATTTTATTTCTTACATATATAGCTATTTTGGCAGTACCTTTACATAGGTAAATATCACTAAACTAGCACACGCTTTTGTTTAACTGCCATTTTACTATAGTTGGACAAAAATTACATACATGGACTGATTTGACGTTAAAATGAACCATACATCTCATCCTTTATGGCTCCGACGCCAAACACATTGTATAGACGCGTTGATCAAAACTATCAAATAAAAGCTTAACCGTCATGCTACAGCTAGAAAATGCTCGGAGCAGGTGTTGCTTTCCCAATTTACCATCGAGGGTAGAGGATGTGCGCCCACGATTTTCATTTCCCGAACAAGCCGCACCGTGCAACGATTACATCACCGAAGCGGACGCACATTTGTTTTTGATTAAAATATTTGTTTTACTATTATAGTTCAAATCAGACAGTTAAATGTCAAACTGTGAAATATAGAACACCTGTATTTAATTATTTGTTTACAACTGTATAAAAATATACAGTAAGTACTAAAATGAAAATAAGCACTGTGATAATTTTGCAGACAAAATTGCAAGGGTATGTTACGTTTTGTAGTGGCACGAGAATAGAGGAAAAGCTTAGTTACTAATGACTTATCAATGTTCGCTGCTGGTAGGAGGATAATTGTTTGCTATAGTGGTAGTTAATCTAATATATCTGTGTGTCGCATAAGTTGAATCAGTGAACTTAAATGACAGATGATGGCGTTGTTTCAGACTGGAGAGAAATAGCATGAAATGTCGCCGGTAAATTTTTCTTAATTTTAAAACATATATGTTTATATACAACCGGTGGGGAGCAAAGGTTCTCGAGTTGTGACCATGTACCGGAAAACGTATACCGGGTCGTCCCCCTACTAGGTGCTGGTTAAGAGGCTATGTTGGTAAGACCACGTGGTCGTGTTCAAGGTTGCATTGTTTTGTAGCTTTCCCTCTCCGAGTCCTATCCTACCCAAGCGCGTACGGTGAGACAGCATACACTACGCGAAGTTATCCACCCGTTATTTGGATGTTTCGTAGTTCAGTGATCATTTGAAGGATAAAGTATATTATGTAGCCATTTTTTCAATACAGTATATTAATAAAATTTCAGATGTCGGTGGTTTTTCCAAATTGTTCTAAATTGATTCATACTATATTGATATAATTGATACATACAAAACAGGTTCAAAGTTGGAGTTTTTTATTACCGTAAAATACAATACTTTGACGCCCTGTAACTCTGGAAGTATATATTTAAACGAAAATCTGACTCACCACCGACACAGATATTTGTTTCTAGATTGTGTCTTGAAAATTTCATAGATTTTTATAGCTTAATACTCAAAATATGACTGGACTACGTTTGTATGGGCGCTTGGACAACAGCATACCCTCTTAAGGTCGCGGAGAGTCGCTGGATGCAGGTGGCTTGGGACCGGTCGATGTGGCGTGCCATGAAGGAGGTCTATGTCCAGCAGTGGACGTTTCCCGGCTGATGATGATAATATATAAAATGTATACATTTGTTACTTTGTACGAAAAATATCACTGATGCAACCGAAAGTACGGACTTAACATCGGTATACGTGTAGGATTCCCGCGCATTTCCACAGTTGAGAATTAATTAATCCAGATTTAGAGCCCCCCCTTACGGTAACATGAGATAAAGTGAAGCTTGCACGACGTGACGTAGGTTCAGCGTAGATATGAACCTTAGTATTTGGAGCAGGTTTTAGATTACAGTAAAGAGACTAGATCGTGCAAAATGAAACAAAATAGGAAAATGTCAACTTTCAAACCTACTAAAGCATCCAATGTACGAGTACGTGGCTATATGACTGCCCTCAGCTTGGTACATCGGTAGTTAGTGGCATGAAACACGCAATACTCGCCTAATCTTCATAACACAAACAATTCAGACAATTTAATTGGGTGTCTAGGGGAAGAGTAGTTCACACTGAGTGGCCCCAGGGGAGAAGTTCTCAGTGATTGGCTCTTCCAAAGTAGAAAAAGTTTCAGTCTGATATGTTCGCCTTGCATTATGCATACAGTGTGTCTGTCTTCCGACAGCGAAATATGATATAAGTGCCTTAATAACTCATGGCTTCTGGATCAGCCTGTTTATATATCAGTCGTATTGTCACGTGGAGAGCTAGGTTCAGTAGTGTTGATGACTGTCACGTCACTGAGCCATCTAGTCACGTCATCTGGTGAGGTGTAGCAAAGTACAAGGCTTTACGGTGTTTATGAAAGAGCGAGACTGCGATAATAACAACCGGCCAAGTGTGAGTTGACTCGGGCTTCAAGGTTTCCGAACCATGAAAAGAAACGTAAAATTGTATATGAACCATGAAATTTTCGACCACATAACTAAATTTGTTTGTTAAGGCTCCACTTGTAACCTTGAATACTCGAAAACTATGAAAAGAAAACTTTTTTCGCTTTCACATACATGAATCGTGTTGGTGGCAAAGATAAGTCACATATTTTGTTTTGTTTAGTCGCAGGATGTTAAAGGTACTAATTTTGGTAGGTATTTCGAGCCGCTTCTATCCGCCTACAAGTTGAGGAATTATCTAGCTTAAGTTGAATTATGTTTGTAACGTAGTTTAATCATGTGTCAGATTTGTTTTGAGTTCATACTAAGTTTGGAATGTACTCGTACTTGTGTAGTAATAGGTTGAGGATCCCGACAACTTGTTCAGAAGTAAGAAGACGTGATGTTTTTGCCTCAGAAGGTGAGTCAAGTCGATGTCTGGTTTCATGGAGCCGTGATTAGCTAATCTGCAATATTGCTCTGATTACTAACCTACCTGTTAAGCGTGCTAATATACAATACACAGGCATTGTCTTCATTTTTTAAATTAATACATTGAAATGTATAATACAGTTATCAATGTCTCCTTTGTTTGTAAATGAATGTATTCCCAGTAAACCTGCTGCTGGACTAATGAGAATGTTCTTTTTAATACATTTAAGTTAAAACAAACTGTTGTAATTATTTTTAACATTAGTTATATGACATGTAACATCTTTTTTATATTGACTTGTGAATTATTTAATGACAAAATTATTAACATTTTACTAATTGACATGCGATGTAAACATATTTTTTTTAACAATTAAATTCCTTATTAGATATGTTTATAATATTTGCACACCTGTGGACAGGTTAAGTACACCGAACTAATTGAAATTACTATCTAAACACCGTGTAAAAAAACTATGTACTTGGCAAATAATTTTTTTAAGCTATTGCATAGCTTCTATCGCGGGCCTTGAGCGCGGGGACCGAATCGAGAAATTCCGTAACGAAAAAACCTCACGCTCCCCACTCCGACGGGCACGGAGGTGTGGCTTGAAGGCCGTGCATCGTCTAACGTCGTTTCAGTTCGGCAGTCTTCGACACGGCGTTGTGTGCGTGCGATTAGACGTATTACTGTTTTATAATTTATTAAGTATAATAGTATGTAATTTGATATAGCAAAGCAAATCCGTTATGTTAGCTAAATATTGATTTAATTTTGTTTTCCTGTTTGTAATTTAACTTCCATTTTTGTGGTGGGACTTTTCTTGGCAAATAATTTTTTTCTATCTTTCTTTCTAGAAGTTAAAATGGCAAAATCCGACCCGAACCTAGAAATGATTTCGTTTTCAACCGACTGTTCTTTTCAATGTTCTTCGCAAAAGCTATATTACTCATGCAACTGCACCCCAACGTTTTAAAAGTAACACAGCTTTCGGGAAGAAATTCCCAGCACTACAGTCGCCTCAAAACTTCAGCAGGACTACTAGGAATACTCGTTGCAAATTCTATAGCAATTTGAGTGGTATATCACATTACATCAAGTTATCCTACCTCAATATTCAGCCATGATTCGATCTGTTCAAAGCCGTCGGTCTCGCTGTCAATAAGGCTTTTGTATGGGAACCGCATGTACATCTAGCCAAAGATGGTCTGGGCAATTAGCAGATAGAATTGCCTCCGTGATCATCGCACACACGGCCGGGGACATTGGCAATCACTAAATTATCACGTACTCGGTTTAGTTGGCTTGGATATTGCAGCCTGACCGCAGTTTGATAACACTGATACGATCCAGTTATGATATTCAGACTATTGAGCGAGCACGCATCCACCCTATTAAACTTTAAATAGCCGATTTCATTAGATGAGATGAAGGTCTCGTGAGAACCCATTGCACATTTAATCTCATTTCTAATGCAGGATGCGTTGATATTATTGATGATTGAATCATGCTCACTCAAAAGCCTTAATTCAATGAGGCACTGATTACGTTACCATACACGAAACAGAATTCTCGTATCAACATTGTTGTTCAACCAGATATGATATTAAAAGAACAACACCATTTCTTTTTGTCATTACAGTACTACATTCCAATATGGCTACCAAGACCACCACTCCCACGCCATGTTTGTATGCGACACTGTAAGCTCGTGTTGTAACGTACAGCCGGTAGATTGTATCGAGTAGGTATCAAAGCAGCCCGCGGCTATCATACAAAGGTGAATACGGATGGTTAGACTGCCCTATAAGGCTCATGTCAAACATATAGTTTCTCTGCACTTTAACTACATGGAGGTAAATACTAGCCGAATTTAACCTCTAATTTTTTTATTGGTGGTGGTGGGGGGGGGGGGGGGGGGGGGGGGGGTCAATTGACTCAGAAAAGGAGGAGGTTTTTAATTCAACGGGTATGTTTTAAAAAAATGTGTGTTACCTCAGAACTTTTGAATGGGTCGACGAACCGAATAACGAATAACGAATTTGGTGAAGCTTTTGCATCCCTTGTGGTCCCGTTGCAATTTGCGTTGAGCAAATGAATGCGTTAACTTGTTTAACTAGTTTGTGTGATAATCATAGTTTTATATATAGACCTGTATCGCGTTTCCCCCCTTTTATGTGTCTTAGGGATGAAAAGCTTTTCATTTTCAGATCAGCTTTCTTGATATTCAGGAAGCAACCAAGAATTCGGGACGTAGAGGCTTGGATGAGTGAGAGCGATTAAATGGAAAAATCTACATATTTTAGGTTATCAAATTATAAAAGCTAAAAAAAGTAAAAATTAATCTTCTTACGTTGTCTTATGTTAAATTTTGAGCTCTATACTATTATCAGGTGGAATCTATAAGGATTTATACATACAACAAAATGCTTCAAAAAAGGTAGATGATACCATCGATTTTTGGCTTGTCTTAGCGATGGCACAACGAACATTGCTATTGACTTGCTACTGATGTAATGTTTACTATACGCATATGTTTAAAGGACTCATTTATTTAAGGTATAGGTCCGCCCTGTATCTGTATAATTGTATTTCCACAAACATACACCCGTTAAGATAAGATCAGAGATTACCGTAATTTTTTTGCAATAAAATTATACGCAACAATAACATTATTGAATAAAGAAGGCCTGAATAGATTGCCCCCAGCTGATATGTAAATGTACCCGGGATGAAGAACAAAATTGGAGCTAACGGAATCTAATTAATTTAATCAGCATCTCAAGAATCAAGTGCTCGGTACCTTTCACTTTCTCCGCCTTTTCTATTGACTTTAAAATTAGGCGTTTAAGAGGAACCGAATTTGTTTCCCGAATTCGATTTCACTTCAAACTGATTCGATGGCATAAACAAAGACGCTCAATTCAAAGGCTTCGTTTCGTTTCATTTGTAGATGGGGTTTTCGAGCTGCGGCGTCCGCTGTTTCTTTGTTAAAAGAGTGTGACGGCCAAAAATAATTTGTTACCTCAATAACTACGGGTCTGCATTTTGTAACAGCTATATTACTTTTTCTTTCTTTATCTACCCTAAGAGCTATAGCTGCCGTCATAGACGTACGACCAATGTGATTTCAATTCCTTAACGATGGCGACGTTACCTTTATGTTCGATTTGCCATAATCATTCAGTTTTTCAGGTGTATTCGTAATACAAGTATCACTTAGATATCAGTGATACTTTTATCTAAGAGTTCAAGCTACCTTAAGTTTCGAGCTATTTTCAAAAAGTCTATAATATCAAAACAGAGAACTTTAATACATATCAATAATCTAAGGCTAAGTGATACGATCAAACTACTCGGCACAAAAAAGTAAATAATCAGGTAGACGAGTTTCCACAACATACTGTGATGACGAACGATTTTGGTATGGTGATACGTCATAGCTATAATATCACACCTGGAAAAACATAATTGTACAAACACTTTGTTAAGAAGTTTTTATTATTTTTATTTATCATCAACAAACTATTTCTATTATGACACTTAAACTGTAATTTGAAGTTTACGTACGTGTCAAGCATTCATGTCAAGCTTATATAAAATCGCAGTGATGTTATTTGCATTTGACATATTATAATTTGTTAAACGTAATGTGACAACACTGTCCACTCAACAAACACAGTTTAATATGAACATTACAGACCCCTGTGCCATGGGTGCATGGCCACTGAGGAAACTCCCGTCCATGTGCTAAAGACCTGCAGCAGCGTGGCCACACAACGGGCGACTTCTCAGAAGAGATCAGCTGTCTGTAACAGCCACCACCACTTCCACCCCGTTCACACACAATGGCCAACATATGGCTCAGTGCAGAAACCGCCCTAGTAATAATAATAAAAACGTAATGCGATCCGTATACATACTGAAAGTAGACGAATTCGTATTTATAACCGCTATTACATCAAATCTTACTAAGTTATTGCCTTGATCAAAGTTTTAACACACTGTAATGTCACTTATGTAGCAAAGCTCTACGACATAGCAACACCCTACGACGTAGCACAGTGCTACGATGTAGTAAGTAAATCCGAAACTTTATGTAAAAGTTAAGACCTGGCTACAAGTAATAAAATACACAAAACGTTGAATTTATTACATTAAACTTCCGCAACGCTCCATAAAAAGCGATAAAACCATTTCGACAGGTTGAAAATCGGAACATCTTCCCCAAAGAGCTCCGATGTTTGATAAATACGCCAGTGATGGAATATAAATTAAATAAGTCTTTGGATCTCAGCGCTGAGATTTTTATTGATGGCAGTAATTTATTTGAACGGCGCCCGCACTGTGCTTCGGGAGAAATATGAAAGGCATTACAGCAAAAAGGCCTCTCCGAATTTATGAGCATCTCTCAGTTTGATAACGTTCAAGTTTTCATAGCGACCGCGGTGGATTTCAAAATGTTCTCAATTGCCTTTAAAAGCCCGGAAATCAGCTCGATATGAAGCCACCTCCTGAATATTCCTTATGATTTTATGTTAATTTGACTGTTTCATTCTTTATCCCTTTTAGGGAGGCTGATTTTATGATTTTGATACCACAGTGTCAGGTATAATGTTAAGAATTTAATAATTTTGCGACACTGGTAATCCCAACATTGATTCCACCAGTGAAGGAATTGGAAGATTATAAAGCATAAATATTATTAGAAAAATTAATTACACTTTCTTTGTCAGTCGGACAGTCCCACAGCTAAACATCAGCCTCGCTTATAAATTGCAACGTCTACGATGGAGCTTTCCATAATTGATTTTCTGTTAACATTTGGTAGGTAAGTTGGTGATCACTCCAGTGGTACACAAGTGGACATTGAAGTCCGTGCACGGAAGTTTTGTATCTATTACAGATGTGGTTGCGCCTTCTTGCTCGCTGGCCACTTATAATGAAATAGTTTTTAGAATAAGTTTTTGATATTCTTTTGTTTTATCTTGCACTTTTCTTCTCGTAAAT
Source organism: Carcina quercana (assembly GCA_910589575.2). Classification (NCBI taxonomy): domain Eukaryota; kingdom Metazoa; phylum Arthropoda; class Insecta; order Lepidoptera; family Depressariidae; genus Carcina; species Carcina quercana. The sequence continues at coordinate 6,235,780 of OU342439.1, forward strand.
TCATATGTGATCGTTGTTCTGTAAATATTCTTAAAATTAAACGTTTTCCTTTATAATCCTGCGAAAACTCGTTTGCTCATTTTAAATCACCCTGGTTCCGGCTCCACCGTCAACAGTATCCTTCCATCTATAGTAATATATGGATACAAAAGTGAGTTTGTTCAAATTGTATATCCTTTTTACGTCGTAATGTAGATTAAGAATGACCTAATTTTTTTAGCGATTAAAGGTTCGGAAAATGAACCAAGGCTACCTGTTACCCGGATGGAGCATGTAATTTTAAATAAATAAGAAAAAATTAGTTTATTCTAGAAATTGTTCACCCGACATCAGAAAATTTTGGTCGATACAAAATATGTACCTTCGAACAAATCATAGATAAAATAGGTGAATTCAAACAGATTTTAAGTATTGAACAGTACGAATAAGATGAAGTTACCATGGCAGCGAGCCAAAATTTAAAAGCTTTCTCACATTAACAAGTATGGAGGTGGCAATAAAACAGAACAAATTTGAGAGGCACTCTCATTCCGCCTTATGAAATCTTATTTAAAACCTTTGTAAATAAGGAAAATGCAGGGTAATATTGTGTGGTTACAGCGAGCAACGTAAAACCCCCTTATTTTGACTTTGGAACAAGAACATTTTCAAGTAGGTTAGAAAATTAAGGTTCATGTAGCGGTATAGGTACAATATAATTATTTTTAAGCGTACATATATCATATATCATGGGATGAAGACTATTGTTTTATTTATTAAAGTATATGTTGGTTTTAAAATGATCAACGGATATTTACTCATTTAAAATATGGGTGTTTCATAGGGAAGGGATAAATTGCATTGGATGATTTAATTAATTTCTATTGGGCCTAACTCAATATCTCTGAAATATAGAGGTAGTAATCCCAAGTGTTTGCACATAACAAAAACTGACAGCAAATTTTGTAAGTTGACTTGATATCAAATATTTTGAATACACATGTTATAGAAGAGATAGAGTTGTCAGAGTTAAATAATTATATTTATTGTTTTCATATTCACAGTTAAAGTGAGCCATTTGACTTCGAGATGTCAATCGGGTGTACGCGAATCTACAATGCGTTGTATTATTACTCAATATTTCTAAAAGTATTAAAGGATATTTTTCACATTCCTGCATAATTTTAGAGTTCAGCTGTGGGGCAAGTGGGACCTAAAATATAAGTTCTCGTTCTACAATAGGAGAAACGTGGGTTTGTAACAGACGGACGCACCAACTTGACTGAAGGAAATTTTAGGTTTTTTTTTGTAAAAATGCTTGAGTGGATGTTTTACATGGATTACAATTTTATGTGCCAGAGAAGCAAATTATAAGGTCATTGTGCACCGTTTTCTACAGCCTTACTCATTGCCGGGTTATACAAAAATACCACAACCATTCAGAACGCCGACCTGTCATCAAGGCATTATATACTGACCATAGTAAACAACATTACTTATCCTATCCTCCAATTTATATAGTTTTCTAGTTGAGAACAATTCCCTTTTTGCAAAACTTATAAATTTTTCCTTTGAAAGTATGCTGAAGCTTGTTGAACAATCCTCTAAAGTAAAGTTTACATTCTTCGGTAGCTGTGGCAAGGGGCGAGAGAAATGCTATTTATGCTGTAATTAATTTCCCAGGTGCCTTGTAAACAACTGCTTCTGAACTTACCTGGTTTACTCCAGAGACGCTGTTTTTATGGACTTATCAAAGTGTCATACTCAACTATACTGAGTTTTTTATAGGGTGTAAAAGTACTGCGTTAGGAAATTGAGGCCATAGTCGAATGATATGACTTATTTTAGTATGCCTAGCAGGAAAATATGGGCTCCTGTGATCCCTTTTCTTACTTTTGTGTAGTTATTTCATATTTCATTCAAGATTTTTTTATTTAATGTAGATACTTACACAATGTAGCGCGTATAGCGTGTATCTATTGATTACTAGAGTGAAATTAGTTTTTGAAAGTTTATTTATATCTTATTATGTAAAACAAAGTCGGGTTTGTTAGAATTCGTTATAAACTCAAGAACGTCTCGAACGATTTCCATGGTTTTTAGTTTGTTTTGTCCGTCGCAAATAGCAGAATAACTATTAAAACATCGGATAAATTCACAAAAAAAACACATAAAGGTTAACATGACGTGATTTTTTTTATAGAGGGAAAGTTGAATGGACACAAGGCTACATTTTATCCCGATCGAACGAGCAGTTCCCACGAATTACATTCTAAAGTCCACGCGGGCAAAGCTTTTGATAAAAGTAACAAGGTTCATTATAATAATCTGCTGCATAAGTACATCGCTGGACATGAGCCTCCCTCGTAGATCGCCACAACGGACTTTTCAAGCGGAGACTTGTCTTAATTACTATATATTTTGGGCGGATTGGTGATCAGAATAAGATGTTGTTGTCCCATAATGTAGACTGCTGCACATCGCCTGTATATTTTTCTCTTAGTCGCCTTCCACGACACCCTCGGGGTGACATGAGGTGATTACAATGCTGGCGCCACACGCCAAATCAATTTATGGTATCAATCGTTACCATGGATATTTACTTCATCAGTAAATAAGTGACTTTCAATTCAATTTAACATGTAAATAAAGAGTCGGACTATAACGATGATAATCTTAATGAAGTTAAAATAAATTTTAATTAATATTTTATTGTATCTAATTTTTTTTGCGTATAGTAAAAACTATTATTATTAGTCAGTAAGTGTCAAAAATGTATTATTTAATAGCAAGGAAAAGCCCTCCCATTTCTGACGCAAGGATAATTTGAAAACTCCAAAACAAGAAATAAAATGAAATGAAATGAAGTTCTCTATTTGAACACCGACATTTCCCTAGCGTTTAATTTCCGTTTCGTACCACGCAGACATCAAACACACGGGTAAATAAACAAAATGATCGATATTAATTATTGGGATTACGCGTCTGAGGGCAACTAAATATTAATTGCTTACATCGGGTACTAATAGAATTCTAATTCATGAACTGAGTAATTAATTTTGGTTGACTTACTAAGTTTGGCTTCGGTATAATTAGGACCGACGATGATACGAGTATGATAATGATAGAACATTTTTTCTATAAATTTATCTCAGGGTCATTGATTTAAATAATTAGCTTTGGTGTAAAGGGTGTTTGGAAAATATGACAACATGCTTACGGAAGATCTTAAGCCCGTATTGAAAATTGTGTTTCGATTTATTTTGACTCATAAATAATTTAGTATAAATTAAATTAGTATAATTTATTTAAAAAAAATGTAGGTATAAATTTAGGGACCTTCACCCCCCCCCCCCCCCTTCCCCCCTTCAAATTTACGTCTAAACCTACAGTTACCTAAACTGCTTAAGTTATAGACTAAACAAACAAATGTCCTAACTTAATAAACAAATGTTTTTTTTAATTATTTCTAAATATATGTAACTAGTTTTAGTATGTAACTATCTATTTCTGTCTTCGGATAGTACTCATAAGAGATTTTGTTGAGGTTTTTCCTTACGTTGCAAAGCGGGTCACAATTAAATAATTCTTCATTGTACTTTTCCCCCCTATATTTATATAGTACAAAACAGATCTTTAATTCTATGGTCAGGTTCTCATATAAACCCTGAAAGGGCACTAGAAGATAATCCTACTAATATTATAAGTGTGAAAGTTTGGATGTTTGGATGTTTGTGACGCTTTCACGGAAAAACTACTGAATGGATTTGAATGAAACTTTACAATAATATAGCTTATACATCAGAATAACATATAGGCTATAATTTATAAAGACATATTGTAAATTGTACAAAATCACACTTATAATATTAGTGGAATTACATGGGCAATTTGGGCATAACAAAAACGCGTTGCCTAGCAACCGACCATAGAATATGTAATTCGTATATACAAACTTTTGCGTTTATAATATTAGTGTGAAGACTATTTGAATGTACTACGTCAGATATTGAAATTTAACAGAATAAACTTGGAATAAACACTATTTTGTACCTTATGCTGGAAATGGAGATAGATGCTATCTATGCCTATCGAACAAGTAGAATAAATCCTGAAGTACACGCGGACAAAGTCGCGGGCGGAAGCTAGTGTGTACATAAATGTCAAGTTACATTTTAGAATTGATACAAGTTATACAAAAATGAAATTTATTTGACTTTTTTAGCATACCAAATTATCTCACGTCCTATGGGGCGCGACATTACATATTCGTATTCAATACATACAAAGTAGATACCAGCTAGTGCATGCATTTATCTACAATTATTCCAATGGAACAACTACAGGAAGTTCCTGCTATATTCGAGGACTTAGACAACCCTCGGGAAAGTCTACGAAATAGCGTTGTTGTGTACCGCTAATTACAAACGGAACAGCTTTAAAAGGCAGTACCCCCACCTTTGCTTAAGGCGACTTTAATTACTTTGCCAAGTGCCCCACCTTCCTTTCCAAAAGTTAATTAGGTGCCATAAATCTATTCTTTTCTATACTTTTTAAATGAAAAAGAAATGGCCCGGGTCTAAAAGTTTTTGAAGTGCTCCGGACTTTAGTGTTAGGAAATTATCGTGGCCCAGAGGTATAATTTGGGAAGTTTTGTTGGACTGAGGCTGTTGCCGACAAGTTTTTAATGTAAGCAGCGGTGACAGACAACGGGAAAGGCTTATAATGTCCTTATCAAATACAAAACAGTATTCATGATTATTATATTTTATTATACATATTAATATAGTGAATGTTAAAGTGAGTTTTTTAGTTTTTCATTACTTGTCGTCGTAAAGGAGTGTAAGACTGTAAATTTTTGCGTAGGGATATTAGGATAAGAATATAGGTTACTTTTCTCCCGATGGACCAAGTTGCTCCTGAGGGATAATTTCTGAGTCAAAATTTGCGGGAAAAAAATACTAGTTCACAATAATGGAACTCTTTATGTTTAATATAAAGTCTACATGAAGGGTGTCCGAAACGCAGGCCGCATTGCCGCACTGAACAATGTAGATAAATAAACTACAAAAATGAAAGTCTACATGGATATTAGCCGTCAATATATTATGTTGCCACATGTTATTCAATGTATGTATTTGGCCTTCAGCAGTTAAAAGACACGGGCTGATAAGTCATGTGGCTCGGGACCGGTCAATCTGGCATACCATGAAAGAAGTCTATGTCCAGCAGAGGTCGTTTCCCGGCTGATGATAGTGATGATGATATGTTGCCACGATTTAACACGCTTGTCGATAGGCTGTTTTTATGTACTTTGTAAGTGTTGATAAGTCCGTTAGAAAGATGTGTGTTTGTAAAATGAATGTAACAGACACGGAGTCCTAAAGTCTAGTCCGTAACAAGGCTGCGCTAATTAACCTTATCACGTACACGACGTATGGTAGTGGGGACAAGACCAGCCTAATTGGCACCTCGACGGATGTCACTTAGCGAGCCGTCCCGTTGTCGAGCCCGACTCAAATTAGATGAAACTCTATTGGATTTATGTCCCGGAGGATATGAGAAGTGTTCTACGTATTTCTAATTAGGCGTTGGCTTATTATTTGCTGATTTGTAAAATATAAACTAACTTTTGCTCAATTTTTTTTATTATGTATGTTTGTTGGCTTTTCACGGGTAAACCGATGCCAGTGTAGAGAAGAGAAAAATGAGCAATTTTATGGTGCTACCAACTGTTTTTCTGAATTAAAGACATAGGGCAAATTTCAGACAGAGTTGCCACGAATTGGTCACGAAATGTTATTGTCGTCAGGAACTCTCTTGCCAGGCGCAATGATAACAAATCATATAAGGCTGTTGTATGGTAAACGTGCGCACCCAGCCTAAAGCTAATGAGGCGCTGGCTATGCTTCCTTTCATACCGGAGCACACAGTGCTATTAACACCGCTGTTTAGTGGTACTCTGAGGTGGTGGTCGTAGAAACTGCCATGGGAATCGAACCGGGGACGCCACGTATTATTCGGTATCATATTGGTATTTGACAGCGAGTATCCGCTTATAAAGCATTTTAGGGTTGTCCGGACCAATCTGTAGTTGAAGTACACAACATATATTAGAGACAATCGGCACATTCGTAACAAACGGTTGTTTCCCGGATGCTGCCGACGAGATGTTAAAATAAATAAAAGCGTAAAGCACTCGATTTCCGACGTTCTGCCGCTTCCGTTCTGCCACGTTGTTAAGAGAAAAGATATTTTCTCGCCCCTGCTAGTTTATCAAACCGTTGATGTGGAAGGCAGAGGATTGATACTTCCAAATCTATATGTAAATAAATGATTTTAAAAGGTACCTTTAACAAATCTGGTAACAAAATACATAACACAGCTAGTGCAGAGTCAACTAGAGATTACTAGCCCGCGACTTAGTCCGCGTGGACTTCAGAAATCATTTTACGGAAACTACCCTACCTATCCCTATACAAAAAACTGGTCAATCAAGGGTTCCGTAAAGAATATGAATAATAAACATACAGAAAATCATAAATAATAGGAAAGGCACCCGACAATGCTCTACCGAAAATGTAAGTACGATTTCAGAACCAACTTTACTTTGCAGGTAAATTACATACCCGATTTATGGCTTTCAACTGCAAAGTTAAGTTTGTAAACATAAAAACACTATTTTTACTGTGTTATAATTTAAAAATTCGGTTTATCGGATTGATTCCTGTAGTTGTCTGGAAACTATAGAAATGGTTTTGAAATACTTTTCAATTATTATTTTTTTATTTGACCGTTATGCTTGATTTTTCCACTGACTGCAGATGTGAGTATTCAATATTAATATCAACTTGATACCTCTACGCGTTCCTGGAAAAAAAGTATTGAAAGACAGAATGACGAACAACAAAGTAATCCTAAAAGGGTTTATTTCCTTTTGAGGTACGGAATATTAAAAATAAAGTCATTTGATCCTCCGTTATAACGGGAAGGAAGGACAAACGAGCAAAAAATCAATTAGCTTATTTATAATATTATTATGGATGCCTTAAACATTAACTAATCTGAACCTTTTCGTGATTTTTAATCCTTATTAATAATTAACACAATTAAAATTTATTACATCCTCTATTGAAAGATAAATAATAGTTACATTCATACATAATCCTAATCTTTCACTTGTTTTGTGTGCGACTTATCTTGTCCTGTGCCTGAGTGATCTATGAGAAATACTTTGTGATTTATTACAAAACAATATAGCTGATTCTCGCAAATAAACAACTATGAGTCGTGGGAAGTAAACACAGCATTAACACTCTTGCTATATTTTTGTGACGTTCGATAGAGGAGATAAATCAGACAGGCTTGTTAAAACTACTTGATAACATATCGATGTGTTTATATTTATTGGAGTCGTCAGTGGATGTATTAATATATGTTCTCCATATAAAGTTATTGATTTATCTAAGCCTCAATTAGTGCTTGTTTTGTAAGTTTTAACTGAATTACGAGTAGGTATTGTAATATTCATTTTACTTTAAAACTGTATCAGAATCCAGCCAGAGTAAAATGTATGAAATGAGAGCTGAATATTGGATCCGATATGTGCTGACAATATGGAATTCAGGTACTTCATAAATTAAAATTCAGCTTCCAATAACGATATCGCTGCGAGTAATGTGAAAAAGCACGTAGTTATTTGTAAGTGCTCGAAATAAGATAAATGTCAATATTTTATTTTGAAATCGACATAATCAATTATATATATCGGGATTGACAGGGCTGTTAATATAATCCTTCAAGTGGTTTGGACAAGCATAAACATATTTTACATGAACTGACCTCACCTAAGCAGTAACAAACACGTGGTCTAAAGGATCACCATCCCTATTCAACGTAGCAATGTTGGCAAGTTATAGTACCCTGGTGTCCTTTGGACCAGGACCAAAACCGAAATAAGTCCTTAGATTAGGGCTCAGTTTTATGTCACCACTAACCTAAGCTAAGTTTATTAATTCATAATTTTCTATTTAAAGCAATTAAATAATATTTTAAAATACAAATTTGAAACGCTGAATCGGGGCATTTACTGCAATTTTGCAAAATTAATGATTTTGAGTCCGCAGTCCAAAATACGTAAATCAGCAGGTACGTATAAACATAGCTAAAATATATTTTCATAAAATCTCATTTTTGTGTTTGTGTTGTATTTAACCAAATTAAAATATCTCAGGTTAAAGACGTTTTAGGAAATTTTACCAAACAAAATTTTAGGTTTGTTTTTCTGCATGCTATCGATTTTATGAAGTTTTGGCTGCGTCCAAAAATCATACGTACTTCAAAATGGCGGACAATAGTCATTCCACTGTTGTCCTATGGCCAATGCAGTTACGCCAGCGACGTATACCAATTTTTCAACTTAAATTGTAAACTTGATATTGAGTTAAAAGTATTGGGTTATTGTGTAAATTATTTTAGATTTAAAATAAAATGTCACACAAGAACCAATACACTTAGCTAACCCAATGCACTATTATTACATTCTTTCGACCACAATCATCCTCAGCCACAGATAGCATTCGTTGGACATTTTTCTCATAGTAGAATATAAATATTGAATATGAAATAAATAAATACCATATTGTTCGTTATCAGCTACACGAGTCCACTATTGGACATGACCATCATAGATTGCCACTAAGAGTACTTGAGTAGATTTGTCGTAGTCACCACGCTTGAGAGATAGATTGGTGATCGCAGTAAGGTGTTACGTACAGGTCACTACCTATCTATCTTGAATACTCTATTTATACATTGCTACCGATCCTAGCACAATGCGGAGACCACATGGCCTATTAAAAAACTTATATTTTAAAACGATCACAGATCACAAACTAGCTTTACTGCAAGTGGGTATTTAAACTCCCTATAATTTATTGCCCTAGTGGGACATTAGTCGAAGTTCGGAACTTAGTGACACTAAACTTTGGGCAAACAAGAAAACGACGGGTCCGCCCGCATCCAAAGCAGGCCAAATTACATGTGACTTAGCTAGAACTCACACACAAGTTTGCGGGTATCTGCCACAGTTTAGTCGGTCTTTGTTAATTTATTTTAGCTTAACAATTACCTATCTGTATTTAGAGGTTCGTGGTCGGCCGATGATTTGATTTAGTGGGATGTTTGCTATATATCATCACGAACGAACGAACGAAATATTAATCTTAAAGAAAATATCAATCATAAATAATCTGCTTATAATTATAAATAGCACAAAAAGTTGTGTTATACCCTACACGACTATCAACTACGGATATCCTCTTTGTTATTCATATTTGACATAATCTTAAAAGGTTATCTGATCTGATTTACATGGCTTTGTGTCGCATAGCAAGTAATCCACAGAGACCTTATCGATCTCTCCGTAGTAAAAGACGGGAGTTCCCCGACTGTATCGCATCGCCCTCAGGTATCGCTATTGATCTTAGCGATAAAATAACTCGATTGATATTCAGAGAGGGATATTGTCAATTAATTGCATGTGTGGTATTGTACAAAATATTAATACTTCTCTTTAACTAGTTAAAATGAGGACAACTTTAATTTTCGCCATAAGAGGATAGGTGAATCATTTATAAGAATATGTGACTACACAGTAGTCTGCATTTTCTATTCCTCTTGGCTAGAACCACCATTGTTACATTCTGTTCTGTTCTGGTATAAATGTTAGCAGAGCCAGCGCCTTATTAGCATATGGCTTCTGGGTGCGAATGCTTTCCATTCAATAGCCTTATCTATTTAAAAAGTAGCAAATTGAAACTGATGTTTGCGGTTGTTTGACTGATTCAATCCGGTTACAGCTAAGCCAATAACGAGCGTGAGTGGTGTTTGTGTAATATACACATACAGTACAGGAACTCAGTGAGCTCTGACAACAGCTAAAGTAAATGTGGCAACGCGGGGTTCGGATCGGTCGTCTCTGGTATGTCTTGTTCATGCACCGTATAAATTGCAAGGAATAAACTGGCATATCAATCGGAACAACGCAACGACGCCGTGAAAAATAAACGTTATCAAACATATTATTATACTTTAGACTCGAATATTTTAGTTGAATTTTATTCTATACCATTCTGTTTCAGTTTGAAAGTCAGTTTTATTCAAACTTCTGCTATGTTGATTTAACATAGCGCAGATTTTGTGAAGTTCATTGTAATCATATCTATTGTTTTCTGCCAACTGATGGACAAAGTAACTAAAAAGTTTATGATTGGCCTTAGTTATCCAAATATTATTTATATTATACACGTATACTCTCAGTGTAATCTCTACATCACGCCAGAGCTCCAAACGCTGAACTATAAAATGAAAATTCCAAGAGAAAAGATAAACGAACGCCTTCTAAAAACCTCTGTTTTAGTTAGAATTTACTGCTCAGTGCTTATTAGTTTTTGCTTGTCTTTCACTACGAACCATTAATTACGCATACCCGAAACTTTTTCGCGCTCAAACAGAAGTTCGGTAAAGGGTTTAGAGCAAGCCCACATTTGTGGCGCACCAGAGTGACGGTCGGCGCAACCACAGGCTGTCGCTAAGCTGGCAATTACTCACTGTTAATGTACGACTATGTTCAGGCTAAGCTTAATGCATGCGTGTGAGTCTCGGAATGATTATAATATATCAGGTGATGATTAGCTAGTAGCAGATTTGCTTGGAACCTGATCGGGATTCGTGATCATGATAATAGACAATGCCAACTATAATAAACTGCTGCTAAAATAGTGTTTTAGTTAATAAATGTCGTTATTAGTAAATACTTCTGGTTCATATCAGATCTTAGTCAAGAATAACGAGTGACGATATCAGATAAGTTATATAATATAATAAGCAAAAACTTTGTACCCCGTTTTAAGCAAATTTCACGGACGGAGCAGTATACAATTTTCTCACACTGATAGTATATGTATATAGAGAAGGAGTGGAGAATGCTAATTTTTTTAAAGTTTTAAATTAATTATGGTCGAATTTCAACCACTTGGCGACAACTAGTTTATAATAATTGACTAATCAAAACTAGTCTTGCATTTTGAGTAAAATATGTTTGTACGAAGCCTAAATATCTAGATTTTTTCTGCTGAAATTGAGAAAAGCCTGACAAATATAGAAAAGCTGCTTCCATATAGTGGGAATTTGTTTGAAAAAATTTCCGATATTTGGTAATACATAATGGCAAAACAAATCTTTATTGAAATTATTTTACAATAGCTCCCCTTTGTCATAAAAATCCGGTCAGTTACATTGGGATCATTTGGGATTATTCATGCAAATAATCGTTTGCTAAAGTCGCATTAATTGATTAATAAGCCAGTTACTTTTAAAAATAAATGAAGTAATAATTTTTATATCCGCAAGTTAACATTGAAAGCCGAACAAATGACAGAGAGCCTTACAAATTGGCACGTACAAATAGCTCGTCATTTCAGTCTGCACGTCAACAGCATTCGTCCTAATTAAAATTGCAGACCGATCGTTAATTAGTGGTGGACTGAAACAGTTCTCTCCATTGCAAATATATTACAAGAATTCCTTATTTGAAACAAATTTTAAATAATTAAACGTAGTTTTTTTTTAATTGAGTCCATAAATTAATACCGGTCGAGTGCGTGTCAAGTCACGCGCAGTGTAGGGTTCCGTAGTTGAACAGATTTTATAAAAAGTAATTTGTACGAAATTTTCATATTGACCACTCCAAGTACATTTTATAATTTGGTCGCCTATTACTCGTTAACCTGTGAAGCCACCTTAGTATGACAGATTTCTTTTGAAGTTTAGCATATACTACTGAGATTTTTAAAGGAATAGTTTAGAAGATGAGGGACGCCCTGCTCTGACAAAAATTATCTTTAAACCTTAATATTTCGCAAACGGATACCTCAATAAAAAAGTGGTACTCCCAGATGTTTTAAGACTTATTCAATGATACCCCACACAGTGGGGTAGACGCGAAAAATATTTTATCCCCAAGTTACGTGTGCCACCCCAAAAAATATTTTTTAACATTTTATTCTACCACTTTATCGGCGTAATTAATATGTATACACGTACCAAATTACAGCTTTATATTAGTAAAGGTCTCTGAGCAAAGTACAGACAGAGAGAGCGAAACTATAAGGGTTTCTAGTTCGACTGTGGAACCCTAACAAAAAATGTTTATTTTCATAGAATACTACAACAAAACGTTTCGCTTAGCTGTACCTGGTTGCATCTAACCCGTTTTCTTAAATCTGAACTATCAAAGGCTTTCGCCTGGGTTTCGCAACATCATCAGTCCTAATTCTAAGACATAATTACTACCAATCAATTCTTAGAAATACTCGTATGTTTTGAAACACGATCATTTCTGTCAGAACAACGCAGAAGCCTGTCTAGTTCTCTTGATAAATAATATAATCGATTAGGTATTTCAGTTCAAAGACCGTATCTTCTTAGCGATGCTTGTTATCTTTGTAGTGATATAGAGAGGAAATCAACTTGGACTATTTGCGTTGCGTTTGCGTAACTAGTCAACAGCTATGTTTTCTTTAGCGAATGCAGTTCATTATCAACAACAAGGAATTTGTTGCATACAGATTAGGCTTGGCTTTCACACTTACTGGCATGTCCGTTTTTGTCAATAGTTTTCATTAGTAGCGCCCGACTTTTTCTTCGCGCTGGCATGCCCGGAAGCAAGTACTCATGTGCGGCTTCTAGACGGCAGTGGCATATCAAGATGAAAATGCACCAGATTTTTATTGGAAGAAAATATTCCAAATTCAAAGGTGATGAATCCCATTTATATAATTTCTCCCATTTACTGTAAACTGATTATTATAAAACGTGTAAATAATTAATTTTTAAGTCCTCGTGGGAAAATGAAGTAGATGATAATAAAACAAAAATTCGAATTCTTACTTCTTTTTAGGTTATGTTATGATATTAACAACCTTTGTATGTATTAAATATATGTATGTATTGATATCATATCTCCTTAACATTGTAGTCTGACATATCATAAGAACTGTCGTGTTTGTCCACGGGTAAAATCTAAAATGGCGTCTCGTAGGGGACTTGTATGAAATATCGTACTTAAATTTACCAAATTTCTACCTTGTAAACTGTCTGTGTGTGTAAGTGAATGTTTGTTATGGAATGATGATGACGTTTTATATATATACAGGTACACTGTTCATGTCAGCTAATTTGAGAAGCGCCGATCAATTTATTCGCTACCTCAGAATTATGGTAACGCAGTACATTTGCAATCCCAAAGTTCATAGGGTCTAAATTAATTAAAATAACATCACCGAACGTCTCTTAAAATTCCGGCACCAAGTCAACTGATCACTAAGCTGTATGACACACTACTGTAATACTTCAAAGCTATACGACCTACAACTGAACTACTTGTTTGGCCAAGCTCGTGTAGTTAGCGCCTAATAAGAGGCAATTTTGAAACGTTCCATCGGGTTGATTATTTAAACCAGCAACACTGCGGTGCTTACGTGTCAAATTATACTTGGAACAAACAATTTTGATTGGTCATTGAACATGCAACGGGACCAATCAGCTGTGACGTCATTATCATTCATGGATCACATATTCTGCGGTGGTTATCGGACGTTTGTTCGATCGCGCGTTTGTATTAATCGGTGGATTTGCAGTACGAAATCATATTTGATTAGTAATCGCACGGGGTTCACTTGATATTGGCTCTCAATCGAACTATTTGTTTGTTATTTCCGTTACAAATGTTTGGGCTTAGTCAATTGATTATTGACTAGGTAATCAAATGTTAAATGTCATGCCCGGGGAACATTGTAATTTTACATATGATCCACTTGTCCACATTGTAACCGTTTTGGGCCTCCCCAATCTCATCTATCTCTAATCTCCTCTAAGATCCTCATCTAAGATTTATTTATTTATTATGGAGATGGACAGCAGCATCTACCTATGCAACAACATCTTATTGCGCTTGCCAATCCGACTGACGACTGGTGATAATGGCTAATCCCCTTATCAAAAGTCAGATGTGGCGATCTCTGTGAGAGGGTTTCGTCCAACTGCGGACTGAAGCAAAATATTTATGACTTTTGTCCCATTATGTGGTTTACGTGGTATGTATGTCCACGCAAATATACAAGAATTGTTCGTTTAAAGGTATAAATAAGATACGATTGGATTTAGAACAATTTATCCATAGTATAAAATGAAGCGACTAAAGACAAAAGTCGAAGTATGGCAGCTTTTGATGAAGTTTACCTAAACACAAAATACTTCCTTTGCGAGCACTATCTTACTCAGAAGCAATTCCCATAGAGCTTCCAACACGAGTAATAAGTAGGAACGTAAAGTATCTTACTGGGTAAAGGTGCAACCACGTCAGAATTCTATTAAGAGCGGCTCAAGTTGTTTGCCTCTCGGGCTTTTGTTTATGTTACATTCTTCCTTATTGTGAGAACCTCGAGGCTAACCTACGATATGACACTATTCGCAATTTTCTGCCGGCGCAGTTTTGTGACCCATAACGAGAAGTTATGTTTCCCACCTGCGACTATGAAGTATTTGGTCGCTGATATTTTTCTTCTGTAAGGTCTCGGCCGGTAATAATGCTAAGAAACATGCTGAGATTAAATAGTACAATTGTATTCTCTACGGGTGGTATTAAAAATTATGAATTTAAAAAAACATAAGCGTGTATTTTCATTTTTAACCCCCGACACAAAAAGATTGGTGTAATGGAGACTCCAATGTCTGTGAGTCTGTCTGTGGCATCGTAGCTCTTGAACGGATGGGTCCGATTTTAATGCGGTTTTTACGTGAAAGCAAGTTTTATTTAGGTGGTTCTTATCTATATTTGGTAGAAATTGATGTGGCAGTTTGAAAAGTATCAACTGATGTTAGGCGTTTTCAGGGTAAAATGGAATAATAATTATTTGGGTATGATTATTGCGTAGGGTTTTAAAAAATTAAATACTTGTTAAATGATTAACACATTTTATATTAGTTTAGAGAAAACATATAAAGGCGCACTACAAAGACTAATAAATGACATTACACACACAATGACATAAACCAAATGTTGTTTATTTGAACTTATAAATTATATAATCCGGAGGGGTGAGGCGCTGGATGCTGAAATACAGGTTTCTACCTAGTTCAGCAACGGAGGCCTTTACACTTAATTTTGTCCAAATTTTTAAACATAAGTAGTTTATAAGTAAATTGTACCTAAATTTTTTGGAGAATAAATACTTTTTATTATTATTTTATTATATATATTGCAAAACTTCGTCGGTGTAGAAAGCTACGAAAATATTGCGTCAGAGTACAGTATAATTCATTAGCTGGAACTATTTCGTTTTTCATCAAAGTGACAGAAATATAATTATTAACAGTAATATTCTTGTGTCATTCTAAAATTACATTTAAAAAAGTAAAACACGAATTGATGAAAACATTAATAAAGAAACATAAAACTAACTAGTAGTTTTGTTAAGAAATAGGAATTATAATCTTATTGAAATTTACCGCCAAAAGTAAACTTATCGAGTGATAATAATAATTATAAACAGTACTTTGTAGTAGTAGAAATACCGACTCGCTCTTGGCCGTATATTTATTATAACAAATTAATGGTGGATGTATGAATTTATAAATTCTTCTTTCTGTTTAGTACCAGAGAGCCAAATCGATAAAAAAAAGCTCAATACTTTTAACCAGTTAATTATTACTACAATAGTCAACAAATCTTAAATTAAGTTAGCAAGAAGCTTTGTTCCTTTCCACGGCGAGCTTCACAGCCAGTGGCTTGAAGGCAAACTTAGTTGAAGTTGATTTCTAGTCGACCTTACTGGAGAGACAACTTCACTCATTCCTGCTTTGACTAAACACAATTAACTCAAAAGGAAACCAAACATAAATATTTTCATGGATAAGCTATTCACTAACCTATTTTAATTTTTTCGAAATAAATTTCACAGCAGACCAGCCTACGTAGCAAGAGTCGCGTATGAGCGGTGGGAGTGAGATATTTCAATTATTTAAACGATATGTTACTCCCATAGTGATTGGTTGCTGGCGGTTAACCAGGTTGTCTCTAAACTCAAAAATGTTATTTAATTTAGCTTAAATAGCATTTATTATACTAGGCATCATATATATGTTACTACATAACAGATATGTGAGAGCCTGTCTGGGATAGGGTTTTGTCTCAGTTTCAGATCACAATTAGGATTTAGATGCGATACCAGTTAACAGAGTTAAACAATGTGACAATATAATTCCTAAAAGGGACGCGATAAGAAATTTCCACTACGGCGAAGCCAGGCGCAATGATGGACTGGGTTATTTTTGATACGTGGGACATTAAGTTTAAGTCAATTATCAATGCTGTTTTAGACAATTAAACAATTCATAATCATCATGAGCCATTTAACGTCCGCTGCTGGACATAGGCCTCCTTCATGGTGGTCCTCATCGACCGGTCCCGAGCTACCTGCATCCAGCTTCTCCCCGTGACAGTTCGTCGGTCCACTTAGTAGTGGGACGGCCTGGTAGACGTTTCCCCGTACGTGGTAACCACTCGAGAACCTTTACTACCCACCGGTTATCGGTTCTTCGAGCGATGTCGCCTGCCAATGGCCACTTCAGCTCACTAAATCGTCGAGCTATGTCGGTGACTATGCGGATTAAACAATTACAATTGTTCAAATACATACAAATGAGAATAATATTCTCGAATATACATATTTATGTCATACATTCATTATAATCAAAACAATGTAATAGTTTGGTGATTACGTAGGCTGAATTGAGTTTGTTCCTTTGTTACGTCTTTCTGTTCTAACTACATAACCAATCGTGATCTAATTTATTACGCACGTAGCCTAGTTTTAAGTACGTAGAGTGAGCGACGTAAGCTACAGTTATACCGTGGGATAACTTCGGAAGTCGACGCAGACGAAGTCGCTAGCAAAAGTGCTATAGTATTCAATAAATACGCTTCTGCAAACTTTAAGAAATCGATCAAGAAGATCAAGTTTGGGAACATGAGAAAGTAATTCGAAAACTGGTACCTGTAAATGTCTGCATTTTGCCGGCATCATTTTGAAACAAAACGAGGAAAGTTTCTGAAACAAAAGGGAACGGAAGCTAAGCGTAATCTCATTTAATTAACCTTTAGAAATTTCATTCTGTATGGTTTCCTAGAAACGAACGGTAAGAGTAAAACAAATTGGGTTAAGTGCGATCTCGGCCAACGAATTTGATCTTACACCCAAAGCGGCACGGTATTAAATACTCATTACATTAAAATTTTCGAGGAAATGGTAAGTCATCCTCGTGTGAAACCGGTTTAAAATTACTCGTTACCATTTCATTCATAATGAATTGCCTCGAGTGCATTTAAATTCTGCTCCTGTTAAGCGAATTAGTATTTACGTCACAAAGTTCTGATACTCGTAGATATGGCTGTTGAAGCCACATTTTCCGCCGTAGAAGGAATCAAAACCTATAGGGTACTTCCCATTGACCTAGGATCATTAATTTAGGCAAGAAGCAAGGTCTTCTTATACTCATCATCAACATCGACCGGGAAACGTCCACTGCTGGACATAGGCCTCCTTCATAGTATGCCACATTGATCAGTGCCGAGCCACTTGCATTCAGCGTCTAGTAATCTTGTCCGTCCCATGTCCGTTATCGGTTCTTCGAGCGATGTGGCCTGCCCATGTCCACTTCAGCTCACTGACTCGTCGAGCTATTTCGGTGACCTTTATTCGTCTACAGATTTCTTTAATCCGGATTTTAACACGTAATGAAATTCGGAGCACAGCTCGTAAATTTTTCCTATACTAATAGGAATAAATCTGGAAAATATAAATTTTTAATGGTACCTCATTAAAATTTCATGATTACAAACTGTCCCAGCGCATTTCGGTTTATTATTAACGCTAACAATTTTGTTAACAATTGCTCATTGGTTTTAGTCAGACATTTTTACATATGTATTTATGATTTTAAGTATGTTAATTATTCGTATGCTGTATGTAATCCTCGTTGGGCGAGTCAAACTCGGCTTGGCCGGTTTTCTTTTTCTGTCGGAAAATCCCGCATAAGAGACCTTCAATCGTCAAGACCTTTCCGTGAAGGAAAGGGGCGTACCGATTTATCAGGCAACTTGGTGGTCGCACTAACATTTCAGGGATACAAGCACTCCATTCGTTCTCTTCTGACAAATTCCCAAGTCACCTTTTACGTACACATCCAGGGGAAGATATTGACAAGTTTTTATAACAGTTATTATAACTTTTATTTATTAAGACTTGCTTGTCATGACTTGCATCTTATGTGTCAAACTTGCCCCTAGGATAAGGAGGTGGTAGCGAATTCCACATAACGGTAGCCCTAAAGTTACTTAACGAATAATCAAGCAACTTCAAAAGTTAATCCCACTATGCCACAGCCATAATGATGCTCATACTTAATTCTAGTACTTCTGTGCGCCAACAGAAGTTAGTCAGGTTTTATTTTAGAGAGCTAAACCCCTCCTCGATTTGGGAGAGTTGGCAACCAACCCGGCACTTGTCTTATGAACTTCCGCTGGATATAAAACTGGGTTGCTATTTATGAAATTGAAGAAGAGTATATTGTACTATGTCCTAATATCTCTAACTAAATATATTCGAACTGTATAAAAAACAACCAACGAGTAAATGTATGTATTTCTCTGTGACGTGATGGTGGGAGAGCATTCAACGCGTTTTGATTCTCTAAAGTACTGGACTATTGAAGTTTATTGCAAGTAATCAATATTTATCTGGCTTCAAATTGATTCAAACATAAATCATCATCATTAATTAGCCGGGAACGTCTAATGTTGCATAAACTAAAAACTCAAAATATTTTACTTTACAGAACAAAAAGAAAAAGTTTTATTTTACAACATTTTTCTTGCTAAATCAATTTAGTGTCAAAACAAGCTTTGAAAGGCCCACAAACCTTTCGGCAATTTTCGAAGCCAATTTTAAACCAGTTCGACTTGTTTTCCATTTCATAGCGCACAAAGCTTCTATAGATGGGTTTTTGTAATCAGTGGAATTTACTATTCAATTTTATGGAAGCTATGACACCAAACGTCAAAATGGAGTACACCCTAGGCAAGTAAATGTTCTCAGCTACGAGTATAAGTCATTCTCGAACAACCAGTAATCTCAACTTAATTTATATGTAAATTCATTCTCAGCATATTATCTCTAATATTCCAGCAAATGTTCCAAGTTCCAAAGTTTTTTTGAAAGATATTTTAATAATATCGCAATCTCTTTCTTATTTCCCCCTTTATTGCCTCGACTTTTATCTTTAATTCCGCAGACATGCTATAGGAACGCAATGATTACGGGGGAAACGGGGTGGGAAGGAACAGAAAGAAAAATTTATAATGAAGTCCCTTCGAACCCCATTTTCCCCTACCTTCTTGTCATTCTTCAGATGTAATCAAGGGTTGCGAACCGATTGGTAATGGGAGAACACGAATTGACTGGTTATATTTTTTGTTTCTTCAATGGAAATGAGATATGATACGTAGGATTTTTTTAAATGAAACATTGCTTTAGCGACATGATTGTATAGATACATAATTATGATACCGTGTTTCATAGTGATTCTGTTTTTTTATTAAGTAGTTATCTTCTATATTCGAAATCTTAATTTCATTGAGGGGATCTGCCATAATAACCACGCTTGACATGTGTATTGGTTATCACACCAATATTTTGGTAAATGCATAGGTAGACTATGATGACCATCTCCTGGATTTTTCACCGTTATCGCCTTTTATAATGTCCAATCCCTTTTCTAGACCCGAGACCACATCGCCATGATCTCAAAAATAAAGTTGAAGGTATCATCAACACATCATCTTCAATTCCATATAGCGTGTCTCATCATAGACTACATCAGAAAGCGTATTAGTGTAATTCAAGTTCACGTTATACAGTTAACAGTTTATGAATCCTTTGACTAAATAAAGCGGTGCCTAATATGAAAAACAATGAAGTATTTTTGGTCAATAATTTATATAGTTTTCTTGAATAACATGAAACAAAAACAGAGACAAAATACAATCGTGGAGAAGTAACTAGACACCAACAGAACTACAATAATTGACGCGTTCAAAAAGAACTAGAAACGGACTTCAACTGTTTTAAAATGATATAGAGGTATAATTATCTTGCTATATATTTGGTTTTTGTTTATTTTCTCAAAAAAAGCTAAATGAAGTTAAGTAAAATTTATATGGGACCACCTATAAAGTATGTTCTATCAAACAAAAAAAGAACCATCAAAATCGATTCATAATTGGCGGAGTTATCGCGTAACACACATTTAAAAAAAAGCTTACATTTCAATTGAAAACCTCATCATTATTTGAAATCGGTTGAAAATGATTTTTGTCCGAAAGTATTTATAGTTTCAAAGACAGTCATATCGAATATTAAAATATATTATAAATATTTTATTACAATAGCAATTATTTTGCATCACTTGGTCAACTCTCTATTAAAACCCACCAGCATCGGAAGGCCTAATAGCTTAACGACGCGTTTCTCGACCAGAGTACCTACCTATCCCGTGGTTAATTACCATCACTTGACACCTGCCGAGCGGCTGTTGCCTCACTGTTAGCTAATTGACAGTGGGACGGACCGACAACCAAAGCTGTACGGATTTAGTGCTATGTTTTCCTCAAGAACTGACCACTAACGAAAACCATTCGGTGCAAAAGGACTAGTGTGTTGACTGGCTAATGGAACTTGAATAACAATTTGGTTTTTTAAACAATTCAGGTTAAAATCCTATAATACCACACAAACAAATCTTGTCAATATGTCACAATTATCTCGCGAATGGATCTAATGATTTTGATAAAAATTAAGTGGTTTTAAAGGCAATGAATCGATCGGACAATGACGTGAAAATTGGAGTTTTCAATATTGTATATGGGTCCGTAGTTTTTTTTAAAAAATTAGTCGCGAGCGAAGCTTGGTCACCAAGATGCTAAATACGTTCAGGATGACGAAAAAGTTGTAATCTTAAAGGTTTAAGTATATAGGCTATAGCGGGTATTTTTACTAGTATGTCCTTTTAGTATGTAATTTTAGAACGTTTTTCTTTTTTTGCGCAATGCGCTGACCTTCCTCTCACCAGCTGGTATTGTGGTATCACTAAGGCTGTCTAATGAAGGCGCACTTATACCGAATTCAATGTTAGTAATCATTTTTTCGTAGATAACTTGTTTGTCTAGAAGGTAGGTGTATTAAGAAATGCTCTTTTCTTATATAACGAAAGTCGACCTGCAGTATAACTCTCAATAGCATGAATTTTTCAAAAACGATGTAAATATAAAGATATTGATAGTCAAAACATAACATATCCAATACATCCATAAAAACGCACTCCATGAAAAACACGTAAACCACTACTATTTTTGTTTTACACAGCGAGAAATTGGTGGTGCAAAATTACAATACGAACCAATCGAAAGCGGAATGTTTCACAGGTAGGCAAAATAATTCCCGCGTACGGTGATAGATTTCCGTAAAAGCGGAAGAGTCCGCTATAAATCCGCAGGGAGGAACGAACGAACTTTTAAAAATATCAGAATATGGGACGGACCGGGGCGTATAAAAACTAACCATTGGAACCGAGTGACGAGAGAGACCCACCATTCTCTTGTTTCCATTTAATTAAACTGGAAATTCAGAGTCACGGCTGGAAGCGGACGCGTCGAGAGATCGCCGCGCCGAGCTGAGTTCACTCGGAAAAAGTTAGTTCAGCTTTGTAAATGAGATTAAGTCTTATAGCCTGACTGTTCTTTACATAACGACGTTTTCAGAGGCATAGTTACAACTGGTGATAGATGCTCTGACGTCATACAGAATCTGAAAAGAGTTTCATTTCGAAAAATATATTTAAATAAGAACAATTTCTTTCGAAAGCATTTCAACAGGTTTGATTTTAAATCTGCACCTTTATTCCTCAACACAAGTCATGTTCTTACTTCTTACTCACAACTTAGGTGAAAAGTATGAGTATATATCATGCAAATAAGATAAGATTTATTAGCAAAACACCTTGTTCTTTATATTTCTATTTATAAGGCCAATTTTTTTGTATGGATTCGGAATATATCTGTTTTTACAAATATTTTTGTTGGAAATGAATACGATATGAACTTCTGAGCCCTTGAAAAAAATTATACTGATAAGGGCAAATAGAAAAATATATTGTAAGAAATTATATCTCCAAAGATGACATTGGTTAGCTCTCAGAGGGCTTTACAATATTGAAACCCGGTTTAAGTCGACCTCAGGACTTTTGTACACAAAAGTCACCTTCAAAACTTAATTAAACATCAAGGCTCTTGACTTGAAGGAGACAAACCACTAATGAATTTATTTAAAGACTGTCTACAGGTGTCTCGTCAACGCTTTATTAGATTGAATTCTGGAAGGCGCCATTTTAAAAGTAGATTTTGTAATGCCAATTTTGTGTCACCGCAAGTACTAACTAAAAGCTGATCCATCTTGACTAGATTATTATTATCAGAAAACATTAAATTGTGGAAAATTATAATTGGGAAATTATTAGTCAACTTCTCCAGCATTTTTTGAAATTTCCACTGTATCAAAATGGACGCCGAGAATGAGTGATGTCAATAAATTAAATAAATTCAAAAAATGCATGTGATATGAAATACAATTATTAATGAACCGGTCAAGTGTAAATCCGATTTACACACATAGAATTTCGTACCATATTCAAATCTAATATTTAAAGTTTAATGAAAACGATGTTTCTTTTACCTAAGAAAAATATTGCCGAACATTCTTTTTACATTCAATGTAAAAGCTTCTGATATTACTCAAAACAAAAACTTCTAGTATCATGAAATTGTCTACTGAATGAATTATATATGTAACTTACGTACGACCCAACAATTAATTTATTTGGTTTATTATTAACTGCATATAATACCAAATATGAAATAATAATAGTACTTTCCTATTTGAATTGCCTATCCCTTTCAAATGATTTAAATTAAGATTAGTTCCAGTAAAATCAAGTTGTTAAGCGATTGCTCTGTAAGTCGAGTGTCGAATCTTTAGTAATAAAGCAGTATTAAAGAGTGAGCAGAACAGGGCTAATTAAATTCTCTTTCGCACGTGTCCTCAAGCCAATTACGGAAATATTAATATCCTTACCTAGGCATTCCAAATCTGAACAAACCTCCAGTGCCCCGAGCGCGGGTTAAGATTAACGGGCAAGGTACAATTTTATTAGCATTTTTTCCTCTTTCCGCAGTGCCAAGCTCATTTCCTCTCGTTTAATTTATTGCGGTGGCAGCGAAACGAAATTAGTGATATAAAATAACCGTAACCCTGTTCGTGTTTACCTTTAAAAGGTAATTTAATTTAATATTGGGATTGGATAAAAGCCTGGATTAGGTCACCGAATAACAGATTTGGGGTTGCGATGTTTTTATAAGCGGGCAGTTTCTAACAAACAGAAGTTCTTATTTATTTCGACTAGAATTGTTAAATCTAATTTATAGAATGTCACTTGGTAAATCAAACGTGAAACCTTTTTTTTTAATATGAACATTCTTCACAAATTGCCATGACAAAGAAAATGCTTATAAAATTGACGTTAAATAGCAGAAACCCATTTTGAATTGAAATGAATAGAAGCGTTTCATATCTCGGCAAACATTCTTCTGTGCCAGCTCCTCTGCTCTTGCTCCTCTGCTGCTCTGGGGCCAGCCTTCTATATCGTGGGTCTCAATTTACTTTGCTTGTATTGCATCAACACCTGCAGGCCGTTATATATATATTAATATAGTCGTTGATTAGTTTAATATGTTCTTACCATCTTTGTGTGGATCATTACAGTTTCTCACTAATAAGTACCACCTCGAAAGTACGTGAGTCTAAGAAAGACTCTACCGATAAATTCGTCGAAACAATGAAACTTGTGGTGAAAGTTACCACTTCAAACACAGAATATGAATCCTCACTAGATAAAATGAATTTTTTTAAATCAAAATCATCAGTGCTATTTGCTAAAGCTGCAACAAGTAAGTACTAATTTGAAAAATAAAGTGGTGGTCACGACCAATTTATTAAAGCAACCACGTGAGTTAGATACAACCAATACTAAAATATTTAAAACTTCCAAAAATATTAAAACGTAAATCGATTACAAATAAACACATTTAACTGAAAAAAAGGAAACATCAAGAACAGCTAAGGTCCAATCTATAAAAGCAGCCACTTCACCTACAATCTATAAATCTATGATATCGCTTCCTTCAATCAAAATCCTCAGTGCTATCCTTATTTTGGCCAGCCAACTCATGCATTACCGAAATTGCACGGAACCAATCTTCTTTATGCGATACACTTGGACGTACGATTTATTTTGTGTTGAGAGTTGTAACGCAATAATATTTATGTGTGCAATTCGTATTGAAAAGATTTTTAGGTTTCATAAGTTTTGCAAGCCAAGATTTTAGGAGTTACGCCCCTTCTCTAACATCATGAACAAATTTAGTCGTTCTGACGAAGATACTATATTTTTTCGTTTTCAGTATCACTAAGTTTATGATAGGCATGATTATCGTTAATAATTACTCTTTTTGCGTGCTTTTAAGTATCAAGACAGCGATGGCAGATCCTACATGTGATAACAAAACTTACAGTATTCGGTTCAAGCAAGTTATTTGAAAATTTTAAATAACAATTTAAAATTTGCCAGTTCTAACCTTGTCTCTCAAATAAGAGAAATACAGTGATATCTCAAGTGTTCTTAAACAACTGTTAGGAATAAACTAGAACCTCGTCATTAATACGTGTATTTCTATTCAGGTTAACACAAGAATACCATGGTAAATACATCACCGAGCATCTCCAACGTCAATTGCTGTTCAATCAGACTTAACATTTCAAGTAAATACGATGTGAAACCCTAAGAATACTATATTTTAGCTGGAGTTCGAAGGCCAGCCCGAAACAGGTATTCCTTCGTCCGAGACGCTAATGTCACTCTGCCGCTTGACAGTTGACGTTTTACACTACGTTTTGAAACTTCTAACACAACTTTGATTTGCTGTGATTAGTTGCGACTATTCCGAAATAGCTTTGCTTCAGTATCTGCTCTTTGATGTTGTGGAAAAGTTAAATGAAATCGTCATCAACACTTGTGTCCACTGTTGGAAGTATAGACAGATCGTCACGTCAGATTGTCCATGAGAGGATTTGCCATACCTCTATTACCTAACCTAAATGAATGGCAATATACATTTTAATGATACTAAATATTGTAATGACTGTTTGCGTCATTGTTATTCCCATCAACCAGCATCTGTTCAATACATACGTAGGCATTTCCAAGAGATTGATGTTTATTCTAAAATGTTTATAGGGTCGAACACAAAACACCTTTACCCAAAAAATAGGTACTTCAATGAATTAGAAACAGCCGTTAAAGCTCCCCTTTAGGGCGGTCCGCAAATCCAATACATTAACATTATAGCCAGAGGTTTTTAGCGTATTTCAATAAATGAAAGAATGACTCCCCTGTGGACTGTATCGTGGACTCCAGTCCACGTTAATGGACACATTGATGAATCAGCCTGTGCTCGCAGCCCGCACCCTGAGGTAAAACGAACTTTTCAACTACACGCTCTGATATTTTATAGGATTAAGTAAGCATTTTATAGTTACTTCATGGTGGTTTTGGAATGTGTGTTGAATACGCTACATTGCAATATTTACACGCAAATATTTATATTGAAAAGAAAAAGAAATCATGTGACAAAGTAATACCTACACCCGTAGATAAGTAGACGGATGACTGGAACAAAAAGGAACCCATATAGTTTCGCTCTGTTTGTCTGTCCGTCCGCAGCTTAGCTCAGAGACTCTTACTACTAGAAAGCTGTAATTTGGTACGGGTATACACATATATACGCCGACATAGTGGTATAATAAAATCTCGAAAAATATTTTTGGGGGGTGGCTCCCATACCGGGGGATGAAAATTTTACTACTACGAACACCACTTTACGATTCAATTATCCGTTTGCGAAATATTAAGATTTAAAGTGACAAACTTTTGATGTTAAAAATTTGAAAAAATTCTCAGTAGTAGTACTACCATGGCTGGTGGTATGGTGGCTTTACAGGTTACGAGTGGTAGTTGACCAAACTATAAAATGTACTAGGACTGGTCAAAATGTCAATTTCCTCCAAATTTCATTCAAAATTACTTTTTATTACGAAGGTAAACTGATTTTCAGTTTACCTTCGGAACCCTGCGCGTGGCCCGACACGCACTTGGCTGCTTTTTTGCACCTTTTTTTAAAAATAAATTATTTATTTCATTTGATTTGTAAGTTAGAATGAATTAGAATCTGACCAAGATGTGACTTGATTCAAAGCAATAAACAAACTCAATAAGATAATATAAGTATTCGAGCTTTGATGTTGTTTTAGAATTCAAGAGAAAATAAAATACTTTACGTTCATAAAACAGAATATATTTTAAAGAATTCCAATCACCTTATTCTGAAACTTATCAAAATTACAGCGGAATAAATAATATTGTGTAGTAGGGAGACTGGCTCTCTCAATTTTAATTTTCTTTAAGAAATACGAGTAGTAATCGAAATTTGAAACGTAGAATTGCTATCTTATTTCTTCTCTTGAGGAATGACATATTACTACGACATATATGTATTTAGAAGGTATTTCAAGAGTAGGTGAATCTATGGTATCAGTTGAAGATCGACCATGCGTAACACATTACTACGACATATATTTAGAAGGTGCTTTTCGCTTTGTCACTCTTCTTCTAACCTGTATACCTCTGAGTTTTTACGAAATCCGTAAAGGAAAGGTATGCATAGAAACTTAAAAATTCAAAATCTTCGTGTAAAAATTTTCAATATCAATGAACCAGGAATTAATGTGATAATAATAAAAATTATTTACATAAATTTTTGTGTAGTAGAAAATATATTATTTGACGTGGCTTCTAATAAATATTTGTAGGTCAAGTTTGGAATAACCGTAAATTGTAGGCCTCCAAATTTGACCCACAAACATTCTTTAGCTGTAACATCAAAAAATGTTGTTTTGTCCAAACTTTAGTATGCAAAGAGACCATTGCGTTTTACGATTGCACGTTAAAGTGGGGACAGACGATCCTGCAGAGCTCTGCGGCACCTCAGTCATGAGATTATGCTTCGCTCTTTGAGCATTGCATGGTTTTTTTTATAAACACCAACAACCTTAAGTTTAATAAAAGGAGCTGTTTTGCATCGCAAAGGGTAATAGAGGAATATTTACGGGTAGGGATTGAACGCTAAAAAACCGACATTCAGCGCAGATGGCGTAGAATCAACCGCAAAGTTGGGCCATTATTAATTCTGTGTTCGTGTGGCCACCGGCTAATGTTTCAGTTGCCTTATTATTGGGAAATTTCGTAATGACTGTTAATACAGCGACACGCTACAGGGATCACGCAACCATACGCCACGAATAAGGACAAGGAGGATTAAAGTTCATTGACCATATGGAGGAGTTGGTCTGCTATGGAGGAAAAGTGCGTTCCAAAGTGTTGTTGTGATACAGTGCTCTAATCCGCGTATTTCCGCTATTAAAGTAAAAAATAGTGATCGCACAGTGCTAGTTATATGTGTGTATATGCCAACTAATTCTGTAGAAAATCTACCGGAGTTTACCGATTGTTTGGGTACGGTTAGTGCTATTGTCGAAGACAATGATGTGGAATCCGTTTTTGTACTAGGAGACTTTAATGCTCATCCGCAGGAATTGTTTGGAATTGAGCTAATTGATTTTTGTACAGACCAGAATTGGGTTTGCGCTGATATTAACATTTTGGAGGCAGCACCAGACACATTCACTTATGTCAGTGAGGCCCATGGTTGTAAAAGATGGCTTGATCATTGTGTAGTTACAGCAGCCGCATGGCAGAGCATTACGGACGTGCATGTACAGTATGACGTTTTCTGGTCTGACCATTTCCCGTTAGTTCTTAAGTGTAATTTTAATATAATTCGACAAAAGCTTACAGTAAGAGAAAATGATAATATGAAAAGTATTAAATGGGGAATCAGAAAGCCGTTTCAAGTAAATAAATACAGCGAATTATGTAATCAGGAACTGAAACTTATTGATTTCCCTGTAGAGTTTCAAAGTTGTAGTGATAAATTTTGTCATGATATAAACCATACACACATTATAGATGATATGTACAGTGAAATTGTATCGAGCTTGACTAAAGCGTCACGTGAAACCTATTTAGAACCAAAAGGTTGTAAGAAAAATTATATAAACGGGTGGAACAAGCATGTGGCGGCGGCACACAGCGAGGCTAAATCGAAATTTAAAACTTGGTTGCTTTACGGTAAGCCTTCGAACGGACCGATTCACACCGATATGGTTGAAAGTCGGAAATTTTTTAAAGGGAGACTTAAATGGTGTCAGAATCATCAAGACACCATTCAGATGGAGATTATGGCGTCTCATCACAGTAAGAAAGATTTCAAAAGTTTCTGGAAATGCACTAATAAAGGGAATGTTCGACCTAGCCTCCCTGTGTGTGTTGGCGATGCAAGCACACCACGAAATATCGCTAATTTGTTTAAGGAACACTTTACTGTCAAGTCGCCACTTGGACCCTCATGTTCATCGTCCAGTGCAGAGACGCAACATGATCGGTGTCCAACTCTCATCCGGGCTAAAGATGTAGCAATAGCTATGAGAAAAATGAAAGGAGATAGATCACCAGGTCATGATGGTCTCAGTATTGAACACCTTCGACATGCAGGTGTACATCTTCCGAGCGTATTAGCGTTACTCTTTAATTTGTGCATAGGACACTCCTACTTACCACCAGACCTAATGAAAACTATAGTCGTCCCTATTGTCAAAAACAGAACGGGTGATGTGTGCGACAGGTCCAACTATCGACCTATATCCTTGGCAACAGTTATAGCAAAGGTACTTGACAGTGTGCTCAACTCACACATTGAGAAGTACCTCACGATTCACGATGCACAATTTGGGTTCCGACAAGGCTTGTCTACAGAGAGCGCGATACTAAGTTTGAAGCACACTGTCAGGTACTATACGGACAGAAAAACGCCTGTATACGCGTGTTTTCTCGATTTATCAAAAGCGTTTGACCTTGTTGCATACGACATTCTGTGGGAAAAGATGAGAGAAGAGGGTGTACCTGAGGATCTTATTTGTATTTTTAATCACTGGTACAGTAATCAGGTAAACCTGGTAAAGTGGGGCGATGAGTACTCTGATGCGTACAGGCTGGAATGCGGCGTGAGGCAGGGGGGGTTAACCTCACCATTGCTTTTCAACCTGTATGTAAATGCGTTGATTGTCGGGCTCAGCGGCATGTATGTCGGCTGTCACGTGGATGGAGTTTGCGTCAACAACATTAGTTACGCAGACGACATGGTGCTGCTGGCCCCGGCTATCAGCGCTCTCAGGAAACTCATGCTGGTATGCGAAGCGTACTCTTTGTCACATGGGTTGCGCTATAATGACAACAAGAGTGAACTAATGGTTTTTAAGGCGGGTAACAAATGCCCAGCGGAAGTTCCTCCTGTTTTTCTGAATGGCGCCCCTCTTAAAAGAGTGAATTCTTTTAAATATCTGGGGCACATTGTTACTGACGATCTGAAAGACGATCAGGATATGGAGCGGGAGCGCAGAGCATTGTCGGTGCGCGCGAACATGCTGGCTCGCAGGTTTGCCCGGTGCGCGGACACAGTCAAAATCACGCTTTTTAAAGCTTACTGTACCTCACTGTATACCGGGAACCTGTGGGTCAGATATACACAAAAGTCCTACAATGCTCTGCGAGTCCAATTCAACAACGCCTTCAGGGCGCTGTTAAGGCTTCCTCGGTTTTGTAGCGCATCAAATATGTTTGCGGAGGCGCGAACAGATAGTTTTAGCGCTATCCTAAGAAAGAAAGCAGCGTCGCTGCTACGTAGAGTTCGAGGAAGCACTAACAGCGTTCTGAAGGTGATTGCTGGTAAATTCGATTGCCCACTGATGTGGCATCTTATTATGATTACCAAATCTGTAGTAGAATATAAGTACTAACATAGATAATAAGATATTACTAACAAAAATGGACCATGGTTGTCTGAATATTTAATAAATAAATAATAAAAAATAATTGCACTGCTCTACTAAGGTTGGCGCAAAAGTAAAAAGTTCGAAGGAGGAAACTCAACTTTTGCCGGAAGAGGTTGACTTGGTCTTTTTTAAAACAGTGTAGAATTTTACTTATGCTTGCACCTGACTGGGGTTAGTCTTGAAAACATGGGCTTCCTTTATTTTCGGAAAATAATAACTCATCATCAGCTGAGAATAACTATATAAGTAAAAATGTTCTATATAGCGACATGCGATTTAAAAATTGAAAACAAATAGTATATTTATAAATATATATAAATTAATTATTTTATTCTGAGCTTAAATTCAAATTTTATACGGGATTCGTATTTGGAACTTCATCCAAGAACCTAAATGTAATTTCGATTTCTATTTCAAAGAGTTCCCTGCGGATTCTGCGATAAAATTGTATAGAATGACTCTACAGTTGACTGTAAAGTCTAATCAAAGAGGCTTAAATTATATTAGTAATGGTTAGTAATATTTTAAAAGTCTTCGAGGCTAATACACTTGTTTTAAATCAAATTCAAAATGGAACGATATTAATGTACCAGACATATTTTCAGGAAAGAATCATACTACTGCAGTTTTCCGTTAAATTTACATATTTAAATAAGTTCGGTACGGAACCGCATAATTTCTACTTTTCATTTTGGCGAGTTCCCCTGCAAATGCTCCTGTTATTATCAGATACCCATTAAAATCTCAATGCATACAAAAACTAGTTTCGCTTTCATTTTTCTTCAAAAATCCCCTTTGTGAATCCTCTGACACAAGATGTTGAATCTACCAACAGATAAGAGGTACCTTTATCCCTTTCATGTCTCCTCACTTGCGACCATTTTTCATGTCTTTGTTGGGCCTGCAATAGGTATTAGGGTGACGTTCACTATCCCCCCGTTTGTAGACCGATTTAATATGTTTTCTTTTTAAATTTTATAACATCCACCCTAGAGGGAAGTTTTCCACTCGTTTAAAAAAGATGATGTTCGTTTCAGTGACAACGTCATGCTTGGTAAAGTGGAATGTCGTTTAGGTATAAAATAATTTAGTTTTTTAGGGTTCCGTACACGAAGGGTGTTGACGGCATCTTATTACTAAGCATGTACGCCGCCGTCGACGTTTCACTGTCCGTCTAACAGTTCGTCCATCTTAACTTTACAAGGCAACACCTTTTGGACCTTACTAGGTAACTGGTTTAAATTTGTCAATACATATGTTTTATTATATGAAAGTAGTGAATATTAAACACAAATATGTTAAAGCCAATAAACATTTTTCTCCAAAATATTCTCGTCTAGACTCTATCATACGAGTGATGAAGTAACATTCATTAACCTTGTCGTATAAAGTACTTTGCTATTGGCCTTTGAATATCCATCAAATTTTGTTTGGGAACCAACCCCCTTAAGGTAATTGTGTTCATGGAAAAACTCTGAACAAGAAATAACAACTTGCCAATGTGACTCGGGCTAAGGGTCCTGAACTGAACTGAAAAATATGTTTAATAGTAAGAAAACTCACTGTAAGATATATAGTCTGGTGATACGAAGCCTTCGGTGCGCGAGTCTGACTCACACTTGGTCGAGCTTTTGTAAAAATATTATACTGTAAATACTTACACCCTATTGTTTTGGCTTTACAATATAATATCCCCGAGTCATCCCAACAGCGTCGTAGTAGGCAACAAAATGAAGAAAAAAAATGGAGATGGGCAATATAATCTACCTATGTACATCCACATATACTACTGTACCAAAATAATTAGGCACATGACAGTTATGCAGTTTTTGGCTCCCGTACCCCGCTCAATACCCCCGCTGACCATTGTAGAGGAAGCGTGGGGGCTGAGGTGTGATACGCGCATTCCTGTCATGTTACTACATGATCACCACTGATCGTTTTGGTGGAGTAGCAACTGCGTTCACCAATTTACCTGCGAATGCAAATCATAGATATAAGGCTTGACGTCTACCAGTGTTCATATGCTGCAGACGAGGATGCTGGGTACATATGATTTGTATATTTTTCAACGATTTACTGAATCGTGTCATTGTGTTTTACAATAGTTTTATTAACAAATACACACTTTCATTTATTTGAATGGGAAAGCATTTTATTACAAGTCGCTTTTCGAATGACATCATAAATATTGAAATTTTTTGATTTGCTACTAGGTATATATTATTTAGATGTACAATATTTTATCCACTTACCTCAGCAATTTTTTAGGTTTTCACTTATTTCCTTAGAATTATAGGTCTTTATTCGTTATGTTTACAGTGCACTTGTCCTTCATTTAACTTAGCATAATAACGGTATAAGTAAGGCCGTACGGTAGAAGTGTGCTTCGTTTTGTGGTTTAATATAAATAATTTAATTAGGCATTGAAAGTACTACATTTCATGGTAAGTTACCTTTGCGTAATTGATTTATAATCACTCGACTACTTGATTCATTGTTAGCGTGGACGACGTATGAAGTCGTACTCGTATCAATTATTCAAATCCACCAAAATTGTAATTTACAATTTCCAAGTACAATTCACGAGAAAACGAGCACTCTAAATTATGTGACCTTTAACGTACAGTACAACACAAAGGATCGATTTGGAAACTTACCCTAGCTTTTACCACAGATTACGATATGCAGACGTGTCACTCAAGGACCTTCGTCAAAGCTAACCCTGCAGTGACAGCTGCGGAGGTTTTTCGGATGACGTGTAGCGATTCCGTGTGCTTCGACAGCCTTATGATTGACAACGGTCTATAAGCGCAGAGCTTCGTTAGCCTCTATATAACGCACGCCAGGACACACTGCAACGTGTTTTATGTAATGCTGATATTGATGGCATACGTTATGAACACGAAGTTTCAGTCGCTCTTTCTTCTCTACAGAACGCACTCTGGAAAGGATAGTGGATTTACTGACGTCACAGAAGAGTTGTGGTGACAAAAATGTTTTGAATAAAGATGTTTACACATATTAGCACAGTGTTTGTTTAGCAGTGTCCATAAATGTGACTGTTTTACTTGCCAATTAGGTAGTTGACACATTTTATTTTATACCTTAAAAGGCATTGTAATTTTTTGAAACAATTATGATTTTTTTAATTTAACATTTATGTCGTGTATAATTAAATGTCTTAAAAATAATAGTAAATAAACTTATTAAATTTAGTTTTTTGTTACATTTTGAAAATTTAATTTAAATACAGGAGAACACATAAACGCATTATTTTACGAGATAACTCAAATATTGTTTAAGCTTCATTCTATGTCATTTTTCTAATAGGCCATTCAGATACGAAGGGATTTCAACGCTCCAACGAAACTTGTTACCTCACACCCTTGGGGCGATTTGTATGTACCGTTTTTGCACCGCGTGACTAGAAATTACTTATCGACAGATTATACTAGAAAAAGTATAAGTCTTATCCAATTATATTTTCACAGTGTGTTTCGAACGAAAGCATGAATTTTTTAGTCAATTACCCAATTTATTTGACGCTTTCCGGCAACGAATAATTATTTGGATATTATTCATACTACAATTTTAAAATCGACATAAAATATGGGTAAGAGGTGGGGGGTAAGAGGGTGCAAGATTCACATACAAAAATTGGTCAAGCCGTTTCGCAGAAGTGCGACCACAAAAACCCATACATTTTTATATTCACCCCCATTAAAAATATGCGGAAACACGTATTTATCTGTTTCCACTCTCTAACAAAACATCAGAGTTATCATACAAAATGAACTATTAACCAATGAATTAATAACCTGTGGAACACGTATTTCTTTGTTTCAAATGTAGCCACTTACTTAGTATCAATTTTCATGATATTGATGATATATTGACTTCAAAAACAACAGAGTTCCTATACAAACTTATCTTCAAAAATGACGGACTTTCGTACAAACTTACATCCCTTATTTTACCCTGTTAGGGGTGGAATTTCGAGAAATCCTTTTTTAGCGAATACTTTCACTTTACAAAGAACGCATACTCCAAATTTCATGGCCATAGGATTAAGATGTCTGATAAGTTAGTTAGTCAGGACTTTGAATTTTATATAAGATTTAAATCAAAATGTGTACCTAATAATAATACCTTTTTTTAATAAAAATTATCTGCCTCCGTGTCTTAAAAATGGCAACATGTTTGTACTAACAACCTTGAGGTCCCATGTTTTTATTGATTTTTTGTTTTTGTACATACAGTTTTGACCATAAGTCCCAGTACCTATCGGTACTTGGTTTGGATGGCGGTAAGGCATTTTCTCGGGACCTGTCGGTGTGTCGTACCACTAAAGAGGCCTATGTCAAAATCAAAATCAAAATCTGTTTATTATCGTATGTCTAGCAGTGAACGTTTCCTGGCTAATGATGATGATGGTGAAGGCATTTTCTATGCCCATCTGGATTTTATTATAGTTAGTCTGTTATGTGAATATTGTACCGAGTAGATCAAACGTATCGAAAAATGAACCTCCAGGTCTTTTTGTGTATAAAATGTTTATATAATTTTTTGTAAACGACTGTTTGTGTTCTGAATAAATAATAAATAAAAATAAATAAATTGTTCAAAATGTATTGTTTTGTCTATAACAGTTTGTTTTGTATATTAAAATGTTCAGTTATTCGTTAAAATTAGAGTAGTGACCTAATTGCTAAATGTTCGATTCACAACCCGGAGGTCTAGGGTTCGATTCCCAGTATCTATCGGAACTCAGTTTGGTTGGTGGTAAGCCATTTTTTGTCTGCCTGGCTCGCTACTACCATGTTACCTAAGTCTGATAAGCATGATTTCTATCCAACGGCCTTATTGTCACGTACCACGTGCGTACAACTAAGCAGTGGAATTCCCTGCCGGCTGTGTTTCCCATGCGATACAACCTAGATAACTAAGTCCAGAGTGAATAGACTATTTCTATGCAACCGTGAACGATCCTAGACCCCATCGTCGCTTAACATCAGGTGAGATTGTAATAAAACGGAAGCCTATCGAATGAAAAAAACATGTTAGATGAAGGTCAAATACAAACCCATACAAAAACAACTATTTACGAACTTTTTATACAAACTTACATCGCTAATTTTACCTCACATTCCGTTAGGTCTTAGTTGTATAGGTGCTATGTAACTACAAAATCTTACTGCGATCACCAATCCAACCAACAGTGGTGCTTGTTGCAAATCCAATCATAGTTTAATGTGTAGTTACACGGCAATCGCAAACTTTAACACAAACTTGCATCACATATTCTTTTTGCGGAACTATCATAAAAAGAAAATATTTGCAAAATCTCATTACAATACATGGTTTCGTCTGTCAGTCAGTCACTTCTAACGCTAAGGAAATGTTTCAAAAACACTTTAAAACATTAACCACTGAAGCACTTTCTTTTGTATTTGCTATTTGGAATTAGTCAGGCATTGTAGCCATTCTGTACAGAACCCACTAAACTGGTTTTTGTATTCTGTTATACTACCTATATCACCCACAAACAATTTTTGGCAAACCTTCTCAATGTACAGATAGACACGTTGATTCTACAGGTGTGAGGTAGCAGAGCACCTGAGTACCTCTATTAGTTTGAGTCTCCTGGCTAAACATAATTTCTATCTTATTGTCACTTACCACGTGCTTACAGCTAAGCAGTGGAATTCCCTGCCGGCTTTTGTGTTTCCTAAGCGATACCATTAAGATAACTTCAAGGCCACAGTGAATAGACTATTTATAGGCAACCGTGAATTATCCTAGACATCATCGTCGCTTAACATCAGGTAAGATTATGGTAAAAAAAACACGTGTAAATCAATCAGTCACTTCAAACACTGAGGTAATGTTTTAAAATCACTTTTAAACATTAACCACTAAAGCACTTTCTTTTGTCTTTGCTATTTGAAATTAATCAGGCATTGTAGTTATTCTGTACAGAACCCACGGTGCTCGAGTCCGACTCGCACTTGGCTGTTTTTTTGTATTCTGTATACCCTTAAACCATTTTTGGCAAGTATTTTCAATGTACAGATAGATGCGTCGATTCTCCATATACAGGTAAGTCGATTCTACAGGTTTTTTGAAGATATCTTTTTATTGCGTGAACCGATTTTGATGAAATAAAGCTTAGATGTTGCCTTGACCTACGCCTAATTTAATTGTGAAAACCGCATCAAATTTGGTTTTGTAATTTCGGAGATTAGCCGGTTCAGACAAACAGACAGACAGACAGACAGACAGACAGACAAAATGTTTAAAAATTGTCTTATTGTGTTCTGTTACACTTCTTACATCACCATCAAGAAGAAGAAGATAGAAGATAGAAGAAGAAGAAGATAGAAGAAGAAGAAGATAGAGTTCTGAACATTATTACAAACATCAACTTGTTTACTTTCTGAGCCGTACCCAGGATAAGGGTTCTTAAATCAAACAGAAACGGAACCTTGTTGAACACCGACCGAGTTCGTGTTCGCACTGTGCCACAAAAATGTTGCGATACCACATACGAAGCTTGATGTGTTCTAATTAGGAACTTTTTCAGAACTTTGGCTATGTCGGTGGTCTTGCGCCGTGAAAGGTACGCAGCCGCAATGTAACTCGTAATTAATCGTTCTGTTTTTTAATTCATTCCTTGTTTTACTCATGGTAAAAATCGATTGAGCTTTTAAGCTTATCTAAAAGGAAAAAAGCCAAGTACGAGTCGGACTCGCGCACGAAAGGTTCCGTACCATTATCTACGGAACGGAAACGTAAACCCCATAAATGTTTATTTTATTCTGTTTTTTAGTATTTGTTGTTATAGTGGCAATAAAAATACATCATCTGTGAAAATTTCAACTGTCTATCTATGACGGTTCTTGTGATATACCCTAGGTGACAGACGGACGAACGGACAACGGAGTCTTAGTAATAGAGTCAGTTTTACCCTTTGTGTACGGAACCCTAAAATTACACATCGAAACGGCATTAGCCGTTATTATTATATAAATCAAATCATCCTATATATTTATCAGAGATGGAGATCAAAAACTTGCGCCAGCATGAAACCTAAATTATAATGTAAAACCAATTTAAATTCCAATGTGTCTTTTTAGACACAAGGTAATGTTTTACAAATCACATTACCTTGTTCATCTGTCAGCGATAGAGATCAAAAACTTGCACCAGCATAACCTAAACATCACAAATTACAATTACGTCACAAGTTTGTGTGTCTAACTTTACAAATTACATTACCTTGTACGTTTATCGGCGACGAAGATCACAAACTTACACCAGCACGCTACCAAAACATTACAGTTTGTGCAACACAATTACAAGTCATCGCGTGTGTGGCGTGTTTAAGAAATTAAGGCTTCTCTGAAAGTGCAACGTCATTTTATAATTTTGATTGTTATGTTTCATTCCTAGTTGATTTTTTAGCTTAATGTCTATGTCGTTGAGTTGCTAAAGGCTTCATCATCAATCATCATCAACAGCCTATATATGTCCCCACTGGAGGGGCTCAGGCCTACTCTCCTACAGAGAGTGTATGGGCCATAGTCCACCACGCGGGCCCAGTGCGGATCGGCGGACTTCACATGCCTGTTTCAGACATGCAGGTTTCCTCACGATGTTTTCCTTCACCGTTAAGCAATCGGATAATGTACTTGAATTGAAAAACAACTCATAGGTACACGGCGGGATTCGAACCCGGTACCCTCAGATTGAGAGACGCGCCTTATCCATTGCGCCACCGACGCTTCATTGCTTCTTACTACGATTGCTCAATGACCAAAAGTGGATCTTGGCCTCCAATACCAGTGCACACTCCTCCCTGCTACTCACCACCCGGCGCCAGTCTCTACATATATTAGTCTGTGCCAGTCTCCGTCTATCAGCAGCTACCCTACGTCTCGCGCGACGACATCACCTGGGTCGTCCGATCGGACGTCGTCGCCGGGATTGCTCACGGCTTCAAATATAATTTCGCTGATATTTTTGCAGCTTCCTTGAGAATTTGAAATTATATCCGTCGGAATAGGTTCACTTTTGAATATAATGACATCCACGTTACCCATCATCCAAAAACACCAAGACACAGAATTCTCGTACCAAGAAACACGAAGTCGATGTCAGCGAAACCTAAATACTTCCAGTAGCATAGCTACTAAAAATCGCTCATCCAATCGAAGCGGAACGACGAACAGATTGGGGAATGCTCATAACAAAAGAACCCAACTTTCCAGAGTCCAATTATAAGGATTTTACAATTTACCTTGTCTTCATTTTACAGGTAAAGGTCTTTAAAAAAGGAAATCTTGTATTATCACAGTGTTGGGCACTCGTAAAAAGTGAGGGAACCACCGACGTGACTGCGATATGCCCGCTTTTAATTTTGAAACGGACGGAGGCGAGAGATTTTAATGAGAGATCAGGTTTTTCAATTATCCCAACTTCTTTTTACGAACTTTTACGTCAGATTTTCGCCGGGGCGCCGCCCCGCCTGTTATCTATGCAATGTAGTGCCGGGGCCAAGTTATATTGCCATGTTCATTTTCATCGAGACGTGTCATTGTAACATACAATACATTCTGGACTTTAACTCCTGTGTACTTTCTGTACTCCATGCAAGATTATACATTTAGTAAAAAAATGGTTTATGCTCTTGTCTTTGAATTCTGTTAGGTAGCTAATAAAAAAGGATGGATATGCATTATGGATAATTTAACTGAAATTGGGTACACGGAATATATTCTGGAATATATTTTCGAGATGAATGTTAAGCTACGTCCTTCTCCATGTAATTAGCTACTTGTATACCAAAATCCATTTACATTGGTTCATCTGCTTACTCGGGAGAAGGCAGACACAGGGACATAGAGACTAAGGGGCATGGTTCCTTTCATAATATATGACTTGAGTGTCATGTATATGTAAATTTTCGACATAGCCAGATAATTACCAGACCAATCATATTTACTAAATAAAATAAGATTATATAACACTATCATTCAAAAACAAGCGTCAGTGTCTAGGGATAAAAAGTATTTAATCAGTGCGTGTTGCCAGTTATAAAATACGGAACCGAAACGTGGTTCTTTGCTTGCCGAATAAATAAGGTCAAAGTCATTCAGCTAGCTTTGGAACGAGCTTTGCTTGAGATTATTTCAAGTGATTAAATCCGGAATAATTAAGGAAACCCGTAGACGAACTTATGTCACCGACATAGCAGTCAGTCAGTTAGCTGAAACGTCGGATAACCGATAGGCCTTAAAAGTTCTTGAGTAGCGAACATGTACCAGGAAAAGTGAACTGGGCCGTCCCCCTTCTAGATGGACCAACGCCCTAGAACAGGTTGGCGGAACAGGAACGGCATTAACACAGCCATGATGATCGGTCAGCTGTAAAAGGAAACTAAAGAAAATATTCAGCTCAGAATGCTTTCATACCAATTTTCTGTAGCCATATTTTAAAATAGAATAGCTTTATTAATTTCTAATTAATAATCTAATTAATTAGAATATGCTTGGATAAGTAATTACCTAAAAATATGAGATGGAACAATAGTGTCGCGAAGTGAATATTATTAACGTACTACTTTATAGTTGGCTAAAATAGCTTCTAAGCAGAGCCAGCTAATGGTCCCTAGATGGCGCTCTGAACAATAAAAAGTGATGTGTTAATGATACTCATTTCGATAATTTAATTACTGCACAAAGCCAGGCATTCCATTTTTAAAGATTATGACAACAGAAATTTAGTATGAAACTTTTATCAACCGAATAACCTTAATAACAGTGTATGTCATGTCATACACTATTTTCTGTAAAGTTTAATGATAACAAAAATTTTCACAATGACAAAGTAAATTGAATTTAAATAACAGCCATGCACTTTTTAAAGAAATTCAGTACTAATCTTAATTTTAAAAAACGAGTACCCATATAATTAAATTCGTAGTCAAATGAAATGGTAATAAAATTTTCTAAGTGAAATTTTGACCCATCAAAATTTTAACTCGATTCCAATTTCATTAGTAAAAACCTCAATTCGAACAAGAGCACACTGTAAAGGTAAATGACAAACATGAGCCCAAATCGACATCAAAGTAACTTGGCAACCCGAGGATTATTGGATTTATTTTACTTCAGCCTGCCAAGAAGGTTGATAAAAGGCGTTTTTCATGTTTTAACGTTATTGGAGCACTTTTCATGTTATATTAAATGTGAATCAAGGTACGGCGTCTTTTCCATAACATGAATTTGAGGACCCGGTAAATGTTACTACCAAAAGTTACATTATTTAAAAAAATGTGCTGTGATTATCTTAGAATAATACCGCATAGAAGGAACTCTTTTGAACCAAATTTGTCAAAAGTGAATTATAAAATTTGACATCCGGTATTGAAACTCCTATTTGCTATGGTTTTCCGTTGTATTTTTACACACAGTTAATATAATAAATGCGACGGTGTTTACCTGTTACAGCATAGCACCTCAACGGAACATCAATGGAGATGGAATTTGGGTTGCACACACCCAAAAGCACGCCTGGAGCAGGACAAAGGTTGACTTCTATCGCGGTGTATTTTTCAAAGGCCACGCGGACATACGTAAATTTGAAACAAAATTCAATTCATTATTAGTATAGATATTATAGTATAATAGTACGGATTATACTGTTTGCGTGCCTGCATGCTGGCTATAAACGGCATAAACGGCAACTTATGTAATATGCTATGTGTCAGAGCAAATAATTGGATTATATTATATGTATTATACGAGTATATTCTATACGTTCAATGTTATATGTCAATGCTAACAACAAAGTTTCGGGCTTCATAATAGTTATTTAGGTATCGACGTATAATGACAGCACACACATAATGACACATAATTTATCAGAAGATTCGTTTGCACGTAAGTATGTCATAATGGGCCGCATAAATCCACTGTTTGACTTTAGCGTCCACATACCGAGAAATAGTCAAAAATGCTAAATTAGGTAGTTTTAGTAAAATATGTATATTCAGGCAATGTTAATGTGTATAGAGAGCATTGAAGAAAACAAGGAATTTTACAAAGAAAAATCTAGTGTTAGGAAGTTTCGCACACCGAGCCAAAATTTTAAATAGGTTTGTAAAAATTATGGAGCTCTGACCTTATTTTTCTTTTAATACTTTCTTCAGAATGGGTAGTATTCATAGAGCACAATTCTATCGCATATGTAAACACCTCGCAATCTTACATACTGTGTTTTGTCAACAATCAGTTTCTCGCGTATTTACCATTTCGCCTGCTTAAATAAGCAGAGGGGCCGGGCAAGTAGTTTTTGCTGGACGATAAATGGTCTCCTTCAGCACCGAGTACGTTGTTTGTTGACCACCGTTCGTGTTTACGGCGCTAGAACACCGACACCGAGACACTAAAAGAGATTTATTTACACTTTATTACAGCGTTATCCGTATTTGAAGGACCAACAACAAAAACAGACACTTCTTTTAATAAAAATGAGCATTGGGCGAAGGGGTTCATATCTATGATTTCTCCATTTATATCATTATCAATTCTTCTGTTGGTGACTTTTGAATTCATACTATTTCATTCATAGAGATCTCAGGCATTCATTTAAAATTAGGGGCCAGAAATCTATTGGTCAAAGTTTTCGCGTATAGAAAATTTTACTTTTGCTGTTACAGTGGTCATAAGTGTTAGATATTTTTACAATGAACAGTAGAGCTTCTACAAATTCATTGATGCTTTCGTAACAAAAGGAGTTCGATTTTATGGACTCGGTGAACTCTAAGATTAAAGTTAGGTAATCCAAAACACATTGCATACAATGTTTTTTTATTGTAAATAGAGATAATTAAGAGTACTTTCGTAGAACTTTCACGTGGCTGAATCATGTTCACTCAGCCTTCACAAATAAAACTCGTTCAAAAAATCTGTCTTGGACTTCCCTCAAATTCAATTGCAAATCTTTCACTATCACTCGAAAAGCATCCAACAAAATAAAAACAAACGACCTGTTTCTGTCAAAACGTTATTTTAATTAAGAAAAAGCAATTTGTGAGAGTGGAAATTGAAAAATGTGAAAATTGAATCGTAGACTTATACCTCACTGAAGGTTTTCAAGTATTTGTAAACGAAATTTCAGGAAGAGTTCCTCATTAAATGGAGGATAAATCTGACTTGAAGTATTTTTCCGGTTACAAATCCGCTTTAAATTATAAATCTTTTAAAATTTTAATTTGGAGACTTTCGGAGGGCTTCTCAGCGGTGCCTGGTTATCCACTTTGCTCCTTCTCCGTGCTCCGTTGAAGACATAGTTTTAATTGGACAGCTTCCGTCTT
The DNA here is from genome assembly GCA_910589575.2 of Carcina quercana. Lineage (NCBI taxonomy): Eukaryota > Metazoa > Arthropoda > Insecta > Lepidoptera > Depressariidae > Carcina > Carcina quercana. The sequence goes on from OU342439.1 coordinate 6,278,434, forward strand.
ACTTAAGGTCAGTTAATTGAATTTTTTGCCGTCAAATTGAAATGACTTACTTTAGGAAGATGAAAGGTTTACTTAGTCCATTAAAAATTGGCGAGAGTTTTGCTTCGAGTCATCAAAATGGTGTTCAGTGGAACGTTGAAAAGATTCAATATAAATTATTTTCCTTTACAGTGAATTACTTTAAAATCAATCAAATATAGAACACATTTTACATACTTAACACAACAGCGCCACTTGATCGATAAATTTCTTAAGTTGCAGTGCTAACCAAGATTTCATAACGAGCATTCGGTAGTTCATTCAATTCCTCTGAAACTTTTTGACGAATTTATTCAAATGGTTGTGTTTCGAATACGAGTATGCTGTATGCTGTAACGAGTAATCCCGGCGTGGTCGTTATAGTAGCAAACAAACAAGTAGCAAAGTAATTTGGTTACAACAATACCAAGTCTATTTCAGTTAGTAAAAAAGCGATAAAAGTGAATCAAAGCGTTGAACAGGAACAACGACGGTTACGGAGGGGTAGTGTAAGAACTCAATTAAAAGTTAGCTAATACGTACGTGGGAAAGAAACTCCACCGGGCATTGCTTTGTCTCGTAATCTTTGCTGGTATTCTATCCAAACTATGTTTGCTGGACGGATACTCTTTTATTTGACCACATAATACTGGTAACATTGCCAATGTGGCTAATCTTAATTAGAAGCAAATTTGTCGAGCTTTTATTTTTTTTTATTTTTTATTTAATGGATTTTCCGGTTATTTTTACCAGTTGTTATTTACACTGACTCGCCTTCCTGATGTTTTGCAAATATATCAAAATTTGGTATTTAAAAATTTCCTTTAAACTTCTTGAAAGGCTTCCCCATTGAACGCCAGAATGGGTTACTTGGTTCAGCAATGGATGTTTCCCAACAAATAACGACATTCGAATCATTTTACAGCAGTTTTTACAACATACGAGTGTAAATTTTAAAAAAGCCAAGTGCGTGTCAGCTCTCATGCAGTGTAGGGCTCCGTAGTTGTCCTTCACAATAAGTTCAAACATCTAATGAAAAGTAATTTTGAATGGAATTTGTATGAAATTTACATTTTGGCATCTCCATGTATATGTTATACATTGGTTGACTATTTTTTGTTATTTTTTATTATGTACCACTTTTTCGGCATGATTAATTTGTATACCTACCTAATTTGTATTGTATATATTAAATTACAGCCTTCTAGTAGTAAAAGTCTCTGAGCTAATTCGCGAGCGGACAGACAGACAGAGCGAAGCTATAAGCGTTATTTGTTTGACTAAGGAACTCTAAAACCGTGAAACTAGAGCTAATTTATTTAAGATACCTATCTCACGTTACATCTCTAAACTTGAATGTATTTTCGAATATCGTCTAATATTATTAAAAACTATTCAATCTACATTCACAATGCCCTTATCCTATCACAGCAGAATCGTTCATCCGAACGAACTGTAAGTTTGATTTTATCATTTATTGAATGAAAACATATCGGGTATGCTTGGGTCGGGTCTGATTAAATTTTGTTATGTTATTCTTGATTGAACTAGTTTTCATAACTATCATGTGTTATAAGTAGGTACTTTATACATAGTAATGTATTTGTATAGCTTACCGGACTGTTAACCAAAGGACTTGCTACGAACTTAAATGAAACTTTTACTATTCAATGTAATTCAGATGCAGTTGAAATAGAGAGTCGCTATATATTAGTTAGTACCTCAAGTTGATAAAAACTGAACGGTAATTGCCGTGATGAATGTTATGGAACAAGACAATAATACTAAAATAAAGCGAAGTTATGGAGTTTTGACTTACAATAAGCCGCTTTTTCTGGAATTTTAGACTTTAAAAGCGATGTTATGTAGATTTTAGATGATGCTTATTACAGATGTGGTTCCGCCTTCTTGCTCGCTGGCCACTTATAATGTAAATATTTGAAATAGTTTTTAGAATAAGTTTTTGATATTCTTTTGTTTTATTTTTCACTTCTTCTTCTCGTAAATTCATATGTGATCGTTGTTCTGTAAATATTCTTAAAATTAAACGTTTTCCTTAAAAATCCTACGAGAACTAGTTTGCTTAAATTACCCTGGTCCCGGCTCCACCGTAAATAATGCTAGTGCATATATCTGTAAGACCCGCGTCAGAAGCATCAAAAGTGCTATTTGGTATCGATACAAAAGTTATTTTTTGGAGGAGATTGCTCCCGGGCCCCTTTTTCTACACCCACAAGAAAACAAAAAGTGATAAATCTGCTAACTACGCATAGACATAATACCAATGTATAATTATACAATACATGTGTTAACAAAAGCTTATACGAAGTTAATATATACTTAGAATCCGATTAATCACGTTCGGTTCGATGCACATTGGACTCCAGCTTATCTGGAATTAAGATATATTCCGATGGAAGACAGATAGATAAATCGCTTTATTTCTCCTCCACCAACACATAATTTACGTACCACATAATTTAGAGACCGTGTGAAAAGATAAATAGCCTAGTAAAGGATTTTTCGATATGACTTATAGTTTTCCTAATATACTCCGTCGAAAAGTGATTCTAGTCACGTGGTGTAAAAACGCTCCATACAAATCCGTACCTAGGCGTGACGTCACGGCGCGTTGAAGTTGAAAATGTATGAAACTTTTAACAATAGTTGAGATATCTCTTAAAATAAAGCTTTTATGTGACCTTGCCCTTCCTAAATTATCTTTACAGTGTAATCAAAAAAAAATTAATTCGAGCAAGTTTTTATTTTTTCCGGGATTTATGCTGTACAAGTCCAGTAAAAATCCAATCGAAATCCATGCCAAAAATTAAGGCGAATTTATGTATTTGTTTAAATATTACTGTGCTTACAAACATATTTACAATTAAACATTGCAATAGCAATTTACATGATAACATAAATATGCAAATGTACGAAGTTACTTACTTAATTACTTATTTGATATTCTATCGTTTCGCACGCAACCTCTCGCTTCCTTATTTATTATGCGTAGCAGTGCGTCTAAGGAGTAGAATTCCCTGCCAGCTTCTGTGTTTCCTGAGCACTATACTCTACTCACATAGAGCAGTGAGGTTTTGGTACTAGAACAGGCCCACCCCGTTTATCCCGTTGTTGCCGTTGCTAACAAACAACTTACTACGAACCTGCCAAGTTTGGTGATTATGGCAAATCCCCTGATGGTACGTTTAAAGTGGCGTCTAAGTGTACTCATGTAGCAGATTATGATGATGATAATCTCGATTGCATTACCCAATAAAAAAGTTGTTAAAAGCCGTCCATTGTATTAGTGGGCCAAACTATGTATATTACATACATGCATACGTAAATATACTGACCATTACCGATATATTCTAAGAATGCAAACGCTTAGGTCGTTGGTGTGTTAGCTAGCAATTTCATACTCTTTCTACGCTCACACAGTCTTCATATTGTCGTGTAGGTTGTACGGTCGATGACCGACCTCACAAACCCCAGTTGTCAGATTTGTTGAGCCACCATAGGCCTCTGACATGGCTCATGTAGCTACCACCTGTCGTAGATAATAACCGGGACCAACGGCTTACCGTACCTCCCGAAGCACGGAATCATTTTACTTTTCAGAAAATCAGGTGATTCAGCTTGCAATGTCCTAATCAAACTGGGGAAAATTTCAAAAAGTGATTTTAGACAAGACCGGAAATCAAACCCAGGCCCTGTGCATGTATTGGGTGTCTAAATCTAACGCTCAAACAACTGCGCCACGGAGGCCGTTCCTCACCCTCACAAAGCTATCGAGTTACTTCAGGAGGAAGCCTCCGATGGTTCGTTTAATATTCTGCGGCTGCTGTGTTATAATACATTAATCAGATATTTCTTGTTAGCTGGTAATCTCAAGGAATTAATACATTTTAGCATTGGTAAGATCATTTTTTAGGATTCCGTAGTCAACAAGGAACTCTTGCTCGTATATTTTCAACATGCTACATCTATACGTCTGTCCGCATAGGTTCTGTACTATAAATATGTAATTCTTCATGGATATACATATTAATTACGCCAATTCAATGATAAAATAAAATCTTTTATAATTTGTTCGTGTCACGACAGGCGTGTCGTTCAAAAATATTGAGGGAGAGATAACTCTTTTGCGATTCAAGGATCCGTTTGCGAAATTTGAAACTTTGAAGTACTAATAACAATAAAAACTGAATAAAGCTTTTATCTATCTATCTATCTAGTTTTCACAGACAGTTCAATATATAACGAAGTTAAAAGGAATACTTAAATAGTATTTATAGGCACTTTATAACTTTAACACTGAGCTTGGAATAAGATGCCAATAACATAAAACTATTTGCATTATAGTTTTGCAATTCCATCTCCCTTCTGAGTACGCATATTGCGACGCCAACTACGGAACCTTAAATTGCGCGTGGACCAACATTCATTTAGCTGGTTTTCCAAATAATGTGTTGATATTTGCTCTGACGGAATACCTGTATCTACGCCTTTTAAGTTTAGGTCAGTTTTTCTATTACAAATTATTTTAAAAGATATAATGCTGGGTCAAAAGTTATAAAAATCATAAAAATAAGGAATTGAAGTTTAAAGTTTAATTTAGTTGGAGTCGAATCACGATGGTGCAAAATCGTTCCACTTCAAATCAGTAAACATCAAACATGAGAAGTGTACTCAAGCAGAATAAACATTCTCGACAAGTCAAGTCGCCCGAGGTAGGTAACGTTGGCCACCGCCCAGAGGAAACTTGCTCGGCAAAGAATTTGCTCGCGGGGCCCAAAGTTCTGGCTCCAACTTCACAAATGACACCAAAGAGACCGCGATAATTCACAGGCTAATGTCAAAGTTGGGACTTGTTCGGAATTTTTACCAACATAAAGAAGCGCTATTATTCCTTTTTTGCGCTTCCCGATGTTCGGATTTTTGATGTCGTTTTATGCCGCTTAACTGATTGCGTAAGTTACTATCGTTTGATGTGTAATGATGATGAGCAATTGGTCATTTAGAAAACACTTTTTAGTGCCAGTTTGATAAACTGTGATAAATTGACATTTTGTTACTGTATTCATAAATCCACCTTCGTGAATGTGCATTTTGAACATTTTAGTAATTTAGCCAAGTTCATGCATACATGCATTAAAAAACCATATAATGAAGTTTTTAACTATATTATTATTACTAAATACTCTTTCTGATACTCTTTTAGAGCGCCTCGCGCGTGTCCAAACCGTGGTGTTGGATTCATTGAAGCCATAAAAGATTATAATCAATTTAATTTTAAAGTAAAGAATTTAAATTTTGATGCCACCTTGGCCTAAAAAGTGATTACTCAACCTTAGCTTGAATACCTCCGAATTGCAATCATAAGGGAACACAGAATCTGGAAGGGCATTTTAGCTGTATACGCTTAATAAATGTGGAAGTGAGCTGCAGGGATACCCGATGAGTACGAGTGGAGGTCTGGCATTTTTCTGTTTTTGATTTGGAAAAACACAAATACTCAGACATCAGTTTTCTCACAGAGAGAGTACAGATCTTTAAATCCAGTGTCGGGTGACATCCTTACGTGGAAACTCACACGCGGCTCTTTGTTGTACGAGCAACAACTGAATAATACATTCGTTGAGAGGCTCGACGTGACACCTCTTTGTTTTACACTCTTGACTTCCACGAGAGACACCCTTGGAATACTTCACTGTATAGGTGACATGAGCCAGCTCTGGGGTACCGAATCAAGGCAATACACATGAACTCATAGGAAATTACCAATCAAAGCTGACATGTGTAAAAATGTTTCATTACACAACATGTAAAACGAAACATGTAAAAATCGTTATGATGAGAAGAATGGGTGAGGTTTTACGTCACCTAAATAATATAAATAAAACCATTCAAATCATATGAGACTTGAGACTTAAGGTGATCCATTTCCATCAAAGTTTCATACAAAATTTCTGTTGCCATAATATTTTAAAATATAATAGCTGGATTTATGTAGTATCTATCTAAAAATAGGACATCAGATTGTGATGTCGCGAAATGAGTATCATTAACATACAACTTCACAGTGAATCACAATTTTAATTTTTTACAAGAGACAACAACTAGATTTATTGTTCCAAGAGTCATCTATGAAACATTAGCCGCGTAACTGCTATTGTAGCTAACTATAAAGTTGTAAATTAATGATATTTATTTCGCGACACTATAATTTCAGTTCCTATTTTTAGGTAATTACTTATCAAAGCCAGCTGTTCTATTCCAAAAGATTATAGCAACAGAAATTTAGTATGGAAGCATTAAAAGAGGGATAACGTTAATAAAATGTCCGTTTCCTCACGCTCCGATCCCATTGGGTTATCTTACGTAATTTTACATGTCAAAACTAAATACATATTAAAATTGACATACATGTAAACCCTAAGCACGAAATTTTGTAAATTAAAGTCTCTACTATTATGCACTTAAATCTTAATTAGTTAAATACATTGAACTGATTTAGGTTAACCTAATCCTTTTAAAAAAAGGGCACCCTCTTGTTGAAATGTTGATACAAATACATGCCGTTGATAACATCTTGAAAAGTGTCACAAAACGTTATTTAGTGTTAAAAACTTCGTGCAGTACCTTCTTAACATCAACATAATAACTTGTGAAAGAGTATTCTATTCTAAGGGTACAAGTCACGAAATTGCATATCAAATATATAAATTTGTTAGTGAACTTAGCCTAGATTAGTAATGAAATTAAACCTAAAACTCTTTTCTAAGGGTAAGTAGTTTACCCACACTTCTACTTATACTCGGACATCCTAAATTGCCATTACTGTCAAAATATTTACAACAAATTATAGACTATATTATATATCTAGTGGCTACACACTAGGACTTATAATCTGAAGGTCCCGGATTCGATTCCCAGTGGGAGTACTTATCGAGACTTGGTTTGATTGGTGGTAGAACATTAGCTATCATCATGTTACCTAAGTCTGCCGCCAAACAGCAGTGATGATATATTATGTCAATAGCACTGTAGTGTCCCGGTGTGAAAGGTAACAGAGCCAGCGACTTATTAGGTTGAAAGAAAGAGAACATTTATTTTCCAAGTACATAGTTTTTTTACATGGTGTTTAGATAGTAATTTCAATTAGTTCGATGTACTTAACCTGTCCACAGGTGAGCAAATATTATAAACATATCTAATAAGGAATTTAGTTGTTAAAAATTTGTTTACATAATATGTCAATTAGTACAATGTTAGAAATTGTGTCATTAAATAGTTCACAGTCATTCATAGTCATAATAATTCACATACATACAGGGTAAAGGAAGTATGGAGTGCTTCTTAAATATTAATTTGCAACTGTCCAGGTAATATGCCATATCTTTTGCTCGGACGCATTTTTTGGAGCAATAAACTATATCTACAGAGTTTCCCCATATAATAAGCCCGTTCAGGTTTCTGGGTGACGCTTTCCATCCAACGGACTTATCATTTGTACATTTCAAAAATATATCCAACGCGGAAATTCATCAATAGACTGCATTTAATATTTTATCTTATTTAAGAATATAATAGTAAAGAATCTGCTTGGGTAGATGAGTCAATGCAGTTTCTTCAAAAACCCAACATGTCACAGTCATTGACGTACGTACTGCCCCCTCGGCACGACATGTCATTGTGTTGTTGCAGCTGAAGCCGCGAGTCTCACGACACGAGTGGCTTGTACGTGAAGTTGACAAATGCCCCGGGCATGCGAGGTGTTTGTCGACGCCACTCCACACAAGACTTGAGACCGAGATCCTGGTACCTATAAGTTGATATGTATGTATAGTCCAGTTGAGATAAGGTAGACGCTTGCAGTCCCATTCTATATTACATAAACGTACCCTGTAGACGTTTTGGAGACTACGCCAGAACTATTATTGTTAATTCCTCCATCACCATTTCTAGCACTTATCTAACAGACGAACAAAGGTATAGGAATGAAACGGAACATAGTTAGCATGCTTGCTTGCACTAAACGTTTCACTTCTAACTTTATCAAGCGTACAGACAAGGAGTGGAATTTATGTTTCCACAAAGCTACAATCTGTGTGTCCAATCCTAGGGAGAACAGTCGCCTTCTAGAATAATGCGTATCAACGGCGGCCACACCTTTACCAAAAAATGCATTTTTTTAAACTTCGTTTCTAAATTTATTGTTTGTCCGTTGCCATGTGATCTGTAACTATGTGGTCAAGGCTTTACACCAGGACAACCCGGAGTCTTTCCATTGGTGTCGGAAAAAGTTGATTTAAAAAATCTTATTTAAAATAGATCTTCTGTTGTTCATTGCATTGACGAAAGGTTTCCAACAACATTTACACGGCAATTGGCGCAGCAATTACTCCAAAGATATCACACAAATAGTTTCGATATAAGCTTCTTTACTAAGCTGTAAAAATGGGGACATTTTTAATAATCCACTCCACGTGGTTGTGCTTCACAAGAATATGTAACAAATAAGAAATATTCAAGAGACAAATTATTAATCAAAGAAATACTATGTTTATCTATATGCATCATACGTAGACACACATTGATGAAGTGATCAACGATCAGCCGACAAAATTCGTCTTGCGGGCAATGGTATCAGCAATGTCGGGACGACGCCGACAGCGACACTGTGTTTCCGATTGCTGCGGCAAATGGGCAGAATGTAATCCCAGCATTAAACATCTTGCTGCAATCACCAATCCAGCTGCCAAGCTTGGTGATTATGGCATTTCCTCTTATGGAAAGTCCGGCGTGGCGATCTGTGAGATAGCCTCATGTCCAATAGTGGACATTCGTCTGATAATGAACAAAAACTATTTATATGTACTATTAATTATATTCAAATTATTGCAAGAGCCGCGAAAGCTGCAATGTTTTCTGCATATTTTTTTTAAAAAAGTAACATTAAAATTTTTATTCCTGGCCTTGATTGGTATTAACTAATTAATATATCCTGGTCTGAAGAAGCGTCGGTGGCGCAGTGGATAAGGCGCGGACTTTCAATCTGAGGGTTCCGGGTTCGAATCCAGCCGTGTACCTATGAGTTGTTTTTCAATTCAAGTACATTATCCGATTGCTTAACGGTGAAGGAAAACATCGTGAGGAAACCTGCACCCTCCTGAGAAGAAATTCAAAGGTGTGTGTGAAGTCTACCAATCCGCACTGGGCCCGCGTGGTGGACTATGGCCCATACACTCTCTGTAGGAGAGTAGGCCTGAGCCCCTGCAGTGGGGACGTATTATAGGCTGTTGATGATATCCTGGTCTACGACTATATAGTGTACCTTACCAGTATTAACGGTAACACACCACTTAGTGAGTGAGAAAATGTTAACAAACGCCGAAGATATTGTCAACGGATTAATTAATCCTTATGTATGAAATTTTAATGTGACGAAGTGAATTAATTATATCATTTCAAATTTTGCCTTTCATGTCTACGGCGTGAATTACGTACTAGCTTTAATTAAGTAAAATGTGCTGTTTCTGTAAAACTTATGTTAACAATTTTTAAATAATGCTGTTCTTTGTACTCGTACTGTTTAGTATCTAGCAGTGTAACTACGTATTTACCTTACATTAAAGTACGTTAGTCAAATACATTTCACAGTAGGTCAGTCTATTTCTCTGTTCTATTATAACTTCTAAATGCCCAATTAAAAATAAAACATTTCTGAGAAATAAATTTTGATAAAAAAAACACTTTGTTTCTATCTCGTTAATTACTCGCCAAGCTGAAATTCTCACAAAGCATACGGACGAAGCTCCCATTTTCTAGGCAAAAGGGGAACTCTGATTTGTCAAAGGATTTAAGGACGATATTTTTTCGCGAGACCATTACAAATTTGTTATGCAAATGGGAAAGCCTTATTACACTTCCTTAATTATTTCACAAGCTTTCCCGGGCCTAAAGTCCCTGTAATATTTTATGATGTAATTTAAAAGACTCTTTACAAGGGCACAGTTTTAAGATATCCTTGGTCCCGTGATAACAGAGGTTTTGGTGCTTTTGTTTTACCGATTGTTGATTCTTCGTGACAAGATGGAAATAGGTGAGATTACTCGCAAATCAAAAGTGTTTGTGTTCACCGAACTTCAATGGAGACGGATACATCCACCGCTATCAAGATACAAAGGAATTTCTTGATATTTTAGATCCATCATATTACTACATCATACTTGGTTTATTGGATCCATGATAGGGAGTTAGTACCAAGGAAAATTAAAGGTCAAAATCAAACGTGACCTATTAATGTCACAGTCATATGACGACTGGATCGGTGTTGTAAACAATGATGCAGCGGAGTTAAATGCGTTAACACATCTTTGAGACCATGCCCACAAATAGACAACTACAATACATACTCCACCTCTTCCACTATCTTTCACCTGCCCCTCTGCTTGCAGGACTCATTTCCATTTCGTCACAGTTTCGGTTGGTATCTATTTAAATATTCTTCTTCACTCGAAACCTGATGATATTTTTTAGTGATTTAAAATAATCTATATAATATATTTGATTGATGACGCTAAATCTATTTCATCTGTGAATGTTGTACTAATAATTTTTTGGGAACCAAAATAATTTTTATGAACTAGCCCATCGTGTTTTATCCTACTGTCAACAGAAATTTGATACATATTAATCAACAATAATAGCGAAATTACTGCAACGAAGTAACACATTGTTTTTTAAACTTGATTTGGTTTCAGTAACAAATAATACAACTGATCAGCTTGTAGTTATTATTCCGTTTTCTTCTAAGAAATTATTTGATGATGATTACGACTACACCCTTACTTTTTTTGGTGCATCAAATGTGCATTTAGATTCATTATAGATAAATAGGAAAAATGAACCCAAAGAATTAGATGCTGCAGTTTTGCGCGCGTTTTAAGCTATTCCAATGTAAATTTGCAAATATGATTTATATATACACAATTACACATATCAAAAACCATTCGCCTAACTAAACAAAGAAAAAACATTTAATTAAACACAAAACAAAAGTTTCCATGCGTCACTGAAATGCGGAACCCTTATTTTATCAAGGCAAAGACAAATCAAGCGAAATCTTTTAGGATTACAAGCGTACGAAACATTTTATCGGATGGTGGCTCAAAGTTTTATTCTTAGGGATATCTGAAGCCTCAATCTTCGTATAAAAGAACTTGGCTTAAAGTTTTACTTCCTTTAGCCTTAATAATAGCCTTCCTCGTTGTAACTGATATCAGCACATACAACGGAGATTTCCCTCGTCGTATATTTGAAACAATGAGTTTTATTGCTGAATCGTTTTTCGCTAGTAAATTCGTAATTATCGAAGATAAGAATAACCGCTGTTGCAGGTGTGTCATAGACTGAAGATCTGGAGGGCTGGAGGTAGAGTAATCAAATATCCACTATTTTGTTCCCACTTGGTAATACACTCCACAATTTTGATGTAGTAGTTCTTTCGCAGTAACATACATTACGGTAATGAACTTTGCAACTATGGGGTACACCCAAAAATCGCATCAAAATCGTTCCATCCGTTCGAGAGCTACAATGCCACAGACAGCATTGGCTTCAAACTTATAGCACACTTCTTTTGCGTCGGGTGTTTGAAAATAGCCTTTTTTATGTTTACAAACGTAAATTTGCAGTTGTGAGCCATACATCGGGTATGTAATATAACCGCAAAGTAAATTTAGTTCTTCAATCGGACTTACATTTTCGGTAGAGCATTTTTTGGTGCACCTTATTTATTATAATTTATTTTCTGAATGTTAATTATTCATATTCTTTACGGAACCCTCAGGGCGACCGACTCAGTTTCTTTTATTTTAAATTTATTCGGGACTTGTACATGCTGAATAAGAAATACGTCGTATACCCGCCTAAACCCACGGGTAATGTTGGTAATGTTCAGCGGTGGACATATACCGACTGATGACGATGATTATAATGCCAGCCACGTAACATAATGCACAGTTTTGGAAGAATTTATTTAATTGATTGTAAACACCACCAACGTGCTAGGTTATAAATCTAAAAGAGTAAAGAATTGCAGCGGAATAATATTCAAACAGGGTTCGATATTACTTACAGGAGATATGTTACTGAAGCACCATATTTACGCAATAAATAGCCTTCTCCATTATAACTTGAAATATTTATAGTTTCTATCTCGTAAGTAACGGCCTAAGGTTTTTCCCGTAACTCTGTGCAAACATCAATCCTTTACACATTGGTATGCAGAAGGCGCTCACTGAAATGCAAAACACTTACCCCGGCTAAGGTTCAAAGCATAAACTTTTTCTGTCCCAGACATTATTCTAGTCTCGTAGCCCTGCAGCTTTGCGTGTTTGAGGTTTGAAGTATTTTTCGGTTGGGACCCGCCTTTCATTAAAAAGTTGCCCCCAACTAATATTCAAAGTGATTGGGTAACTTTCAATTACGGGGACAGAATTGTAAGAGGTCTCGTTGCGCAATAGTATCGCTAAATTGTATTTTCGTTGGACTTTCGTATAGTTAGATATACAAGTCACGTCTTTTGCGTCCCACTTTTCGTTGGGAAATAAGCAAAGAAAAAGCTTATTTGTAATTCTAAATTTATTCAACGCAATCTTTACGGAACGGAACAACTTAGATACATCGTAAGACAATTGTTTGATTTTTGAAATCAGATTCGCGCAGGCTTAGTTTTTATGTTAATGTTTTTATGCAAGAGAAAGTAGAAACAGACCAAGTTGACTCTGTTCAAAAGCATTAAATTCTGCGTTTCCGTCTGTACGAAATAAGAATTCATTTTGACAAAAGAACTTAATATTTATGTTGAAAAACATACTGTACATTTTACAAAATCTGAAGTTCGTTATATACAAAAGACTTTGTATCGTGACAAAACAAAAACGTTCAAACGAGCTAAGCGTCAAAAATGTAATTAAGTTAGCAGGTAACGGCAAACACGGCTAATTTAGCTGCGACGCGCCAGGTAATGGGGCAGAGGCAATAACGCGACACCGTTTGGCCCTCTTGGATTTTTACTCCCTTTTTCTCATGGAAAACTAGCTAATAAAAGTCTGAGCCAAGAGTACTAGATTAAAAGTTAAATCGCTAAAAGAATTTTATTCTGTTTATTGGAACCTATTCCGGGGTGTTTCCTTAAAAAGGTTGTTCTTGACTTCAGTATTATATGTCCACATATTGTATCCGCAAGTAAATCGATGATTTAAGATGCTAACTGATAGTGATGTTTGATTGGCAGAACAGCAGCTCTATTGACCCAAATGTTTGATGATAGATTCAGATATTTTACGTAAAAGCATGCGTCACCCAGACCAGTGGACGCAGAATGTTACACACTTATATAATGTTTGTATCTACAATCCGAATGCATTCTAAAAGCAGAGTACCTACCAAATAGAGTCACCAGTTTAACCGCTCCTATGAATGTTAAATTTTATCTAATGGTAACTAATGGTATCTCATAGATTCATAGCCATGAATTAATTAATTTGTTTTCAACTATAACAACGATTATCATCAGCCGTAAAATGACCGCTGCTGTACATAAGCCTTCCAAACTCTCCGTTATTGTATAGATAACATCTAATCTAACAGAAATCTGCGTGATTTTTGAATAAAGATAGAGGGAGAGTAAGTATTTAAGAAAGCAGATAATTTCGGGAAATCACACAATGTCTAGTGCACAACTAGCTTACTTACGCAAAAAACAGTTCATTTGATTTTGACCCTCTCGAACCGCCGCCGTGACAATTTTGTCCCAGTATATCTTTCACAACGTTTATTAGCATAAAGTATGACAAAAAAATTAAAACAACATGTAAGTTACTTGAAACCATGTTTATTGATTAATTAATTTAAATCAAATTGTGTCGACCATAATGAATCCAGGTCTAATTTATGTGTACTAATTGCACTACGTATGTACATTGTACAGTACAGCAATAAATGCCTCCAATTCTTCCATCGTCATATACCAGTATTTTTTTCGATTCGCGTAGCGCCTCTTCCATAGTACTCTAAGATATGCAGCATCATTTTTAAAAAAACACTATTATATTATATATGTATTTTATATTAGTAGCCAAGCACTTTTGCAAGTTTGGTTTACGTTGCGCTTAGCGTGTGGAGTTGGTCCAACGCGATCTCTAAAAACATTTTGGCGTCCATACCTACCAGGTGTACTACCAGTTTCAATTACTGTCCAGACCATCCATCGGAAGAAACGAGGGTTTCAAAATGAGGGTTTGGCAATGCAGACGGCCAACCGCTACGCCCTCGAACTCCTCGACCTCCAACTCTTCGACCTAGTCTTTGACTTGGCGCTTGATGTTGAAGCCCAACATCAAGTGCCTAGTGTCACGACGCACATCAAACTTGTTGCTTCTAAAATATAACAGCAACTAACTAGACCTTTCGTCGCATTACTGCATAGAATCTATTATTAGCATATTATTTTATTTGCTATCGTTTTAATTAAATAGAAAAAATATTCAATTATCAAATTGACTTTTTGACTATTCATTATTTATTGTTTTTATCAAAAAACAATAAATAATGAAAAGTCAAAAAGTTTCACGGTCTTCAGTAGAAAAAATAAAAAGTTTGTGACGATGAGACTTGCGGGTGGGAAAGACATGGAACGATGGCGCTTCTAGTGTTAATACTAATGGAATCAAATACACCAAATTAATAAAATAATAACCTTTAATTTCATAAATATATCACCCAACAGCTGCAGGCAAATAGTATTATTAATTTGAGGGGGAAATCCAAATTAAACATATTTAAATACCCAATATTGAGTTATTTTGTACACGTTCTATAATTAAGATGCCTACAAACCAGACTTCACAAGCTAAAAGACCGTTTCGATTCACGTACCAAATTACAAACTCTATTACCAACTTTGTGCACTAAAAGCTCTTTAGATAGAGTTTCTTTAACACTCCCATATTAAAACGATACAATTTAGGTACTCTAGAAACTAAAATGCTTGTTTTTAACTACCCAGGGTCTTCAAAGGTAATGGTTGGTTAGCTTAATCTTTCCATTGTATCTTAAAAGGTTTCGGAGCGAAAAAACTATTCGATGCGTAAACTTCTTGTTCAGTTTTCTAAACAATATGTTGTACGTGAACACTAAACTAACCCTTTTCAATGCTTTGATTTTTATTCATATTTTCTTTGTGTATAAACTTTTCTGAATAGAACGGGTTGGATAGGTTTTTTCTTAAATTATTTTTGTTTTTATTCAACCAACCATCAGCAGAAAAATGTTAAAGGTACTCGTAAGTTATAAATTAACTATCTGAATGTTTACAAATAAAACATTGTTATTTTTAGGGTTCCCTGCTTTAATAAGATAAATGAACCTTTCTAGTATCACTGTGTTGTCCGTCTATATGTTTGGCAAGACCATTTTTCTCATAAATACGTACAGGTATCGAGTGATATCTTAGAGCACATATATATAGAGCACTTATATAAAGTGTACCTTAGAGCACAAGCATATAAATCAATCTGAAAACCATAATTGTTTATTAGAATCGCCTTTTTACTATTCAATCGGACTTAAATTTTCGTTGTAGCATTGTGAGGTGACCTTCTCTATTATTTGTGATTTTCTGTATGGTAATCTACACTAATATTATAAAGAGGAAAGTTTTGATTGTTTGTTTGTTTGTTTGTTTGTTTGTTTGTTTGTTTGTTTGTTTGTTTGTTTGTTTGTTTGTTTGTTTGTTTGTTTGTTTGTTTGTATTGAATAGGCTCCGAAACTACTGGACCGATTGGAAAAATTCATTTACCATTAGAAGCCGACATTATCCCTGATGGACATAGGCTATATTTATTTTTAGAAAAAATTAGAGATCATTACTAAAACTTCAGTAATGTAAACCAAGGTGTAATATTTTTTGCCGTTATGGCGGGTTTGCGCCACGCCACGCACGCGCGCCGAGCGCTGTCAGTTGATCTGTAACTATGACTACGAAAAACAACGGCTGCTATTGTAAAATGTTTTATTATGAGTCTTAAATATATTATTGTTGAACCATAGCCTTTAGTCTGTTCTTTTCAATATCCCCGGAAAGAAGAGTAGACAGTGGATACGCCCGCTGCGCGACAGCCTGCAGCGGTCGTCCTCCACGTGCACCTGACGTGCGTCCGACGTGCATCCGAGTAGAAACGTGCGTGATTCGGGGCCTGCCGTGGAGCGAACATGAGCGAACGAACATTGTATGCGAGCGCAGAATATTCTTCAGCAAGCACGGTTAGCAGGATTGTTTTAAACTTCAAAATGACGGAGGGGAACATGGAAATTAAACCTACAACGACGGTGGAAGCCGTGTGTGTGAAAGTGCCACCATTTTGCCCCGAAGAGCCAGCGCTTTGGTTCGCGCAGCTGGAAGGACAGTTCGTGCTTGCCAGCATCACCGCAGACAGCAAATACAATTATGTCATATCGAATCTTGAGTTCAAATACGTGTCAGAAAACAAAGATATAGTTAAAAACCCTCCCGGTGCGAACAACTATGACAAAGTTAAAACGGAACTGATTCCGCGGCTGTCTTCATCGCAAGAGCAGCGAGTGCGCCAGCTACTCACGCACGAAGACATCGGGGACCGCAAGCCAGCACAAATTCTTACGGCACCTACAAAGTTTGGCCGGTCCGAGCGTACCCGACGATTTTGTACGTTCTATTTGGTCGAGGCGCCTGCCAACGAATGTACAGGTGATTATTGCGTCGCAGCCTAAGAAAGCCTTTAGTCGGTTCTTTTAAATCTCCTGGGAAAGAAGAGTAGACAGTGGATACAGCCTGCAGCGGTCGTCCACCACGTGCTACGCCGTAAAATGTCTTTCATCGCATGTGCTGCGGAAACTATGAATAATCAACAGAACAAGAACATCAAAAAGCTATTTTCACTGTGTTATATAAATAAATAAAAGTATGGTTTTAGATTAATTTCTATGGTTGTGCTGAGACCTTGCTTTTTCCACATTTCAGGATTCTAGGTCAAACGGGAAATACCTTATAGGTTTTGATTCTCTTGCATTCTCTAAGAAAATTGTCTAAAAGTGCGGCTTAAACAGACATATCTTTTTATTGTGTTGACGTAGAAGTTTGATTTTTTCACAAATCTAAGAGACTGCAGACTTGAGTACTTGATATTAATTTCAACTTGATACCTTTACGCATACATTTACGTATACACTGAGAAAAAGGGTATTGACTGACAGACAGACGGACAACAAAGTGATCCTTTAAGGGTACCTTTTTAGGGTTCCTTAGTCCAATAAAGAACCCTTATAGCTTCACTCTATCCCTCTGTTCGTCTGGCTGTCCGCGGCTTAGCTCAGAGACCCTGACTACTAAATAGCTGTAATTTGGTATGGGTATACATGGTATCACGATAGCAAAGTGGTGGTAGAATAAAAAAACTTGGGGATGAAATATTTTTTCACGTCACGTCATTGTGTGGGGTATCGTTGAAATATTACGCTTGAAAGTGAGAATTTTTGTCCGAGTTGAGCGTCCCCCTCCCCTCTATCTGCTAAACTGGTGCTTTTAAAAATCTGAAAAATTCATTAACATTAAATCCAAACCGGCACTTATTGTTCCGAGCAACTACGGAGCCCTGCACTGCGCGTGGACTGACGCGCACTCGGCTGCTTTTTAGGGTTCCGTACCTCAAAAGGAAAAAAGGAACCCTTATAGGATCACTATGTTGTCCGTCTGTCTGTCAAGGTCCTTTTTCTCTGGAACGCGTGAAGGTATCAAGTTTAATTAATATCGAATTAATGCGAATCTGCGGTCCTTTGGACCCGTGAAAAAATGAAGTTTCTAGGCCAACGCAATAAAAAGATATAGCTGTATTTCAGACCATTTCCATACAAAATGCAAGAAGAAAGAAACCAAAACCTATAGGGTACGTCCCGTTGAGCTAGAACTTGAAATTTGACAAGAAGCAAGGTCTTACAGCGCAACCATAGGAATAAATCGGAAAACCAGGATTTCCTAAAATTAAAATTTTTTTCTTTGGATTTGGCAATAATTTAAAGTCTCAAAAATAGCGTTTATGCTAATTTGTGCGGTATATAATAAGAGGTTAAGGCGCGGACTCTCTATCTGAGGGTTCCGGGTTCGAATCCAGCCGTGTACCTATGAGCGTTTTTCAATTCAAGTACATTATTCGAATGCTTGACGGTGAAGGAAAACATCGTGAGGAAACCTGCATGTCTTGAACAGGCATGTGAAATCCGCCAATCAGCACTGGGCCCGCGGGTGGACTATGCCCCATACACTATCTGTAGGAGAGTAGGCCTGAGCTCATACAGTGGGGACGTATATAGGTAGATGATGATGATGAAATAAATATATGTCTATGTAATTCATCTTAAATACAGCGTGGTTTAAAGAAAAAACCGCTCGCTTCGATCGCGCAGCTACCGCGTTTTAGCTACAATGCCAAACCTTACCAATCAAAAATCTCACCTGAATGGATATCTTTTTTTCTCTAGCAAGTAGTTTCGCCAACAACAAACAACCTGTGTGGGGTTTCAGACCAACTCCCTTAACACCAAAAATTCATAGAAACGTCAAAATTAGTTGACCATTTTAAACACCAACTCAACCCCTCGCGGTCGGTTGTCTGTAAGCCACAAAATACCGCGTGAATTAATTTACGAAATTTTTCATAAAACTAACAACTGAATCACTTTTTTGTCCTTCTGGTGTTATGTCTGTCAAGACCATTTTTCTCAGGGACGTTGGTCGCGTAGGGATATGAAGCTGAAAATACATTTACGCTTATCCAAAAATGTTTAAAAAATAAATGTCTACCCGTGCGAAGCCGGGGCGGGCCGCTAGTTATTAATATTCAGTACGGAAACCTAGGTTTGCAAGTCCAAGTCGCACTTGATCGTTTTTATTATTATTTAAGTTAGAATGTTAGGCTAGGGGGTTAAAACATATGGATAGGAGAGGCGAGGACCGAAAGGTGCAGGAATGGGGCAGCGAACGCGCCAGGCATCGCGCTCCTGCCCACTGAGGAAAGGACGAATGATTGGTGCAGGTGGCGGCGGGCCGGGGCAGGGTGTGTGCTTACCTGTCATACATGCTGCGATCGGCCTGTCATTATCCGCATAGAGTAGGTGTGTGTGTGTGTGTGTGTGTGCGCGCTAATCACATCTAGCTGGCGACCGGCTGGATGTGCTTGCTGCACAAGAGAAGTGTCGGATGCACGAATGTAAGGGATGTATGGGGCCGCCTGCCGAGTTGCGGATGAGTAGTACGTTCCCGTGACTCGGCAAAAAGAGGCGAGAGAGGGATACCGGAATGGTTTTAGCTGGTAAGAATCCAGCATAACTTCTAATCTAACTAACCGGCTACTTTCCCCGAAGTGACGGGTATCTTTTGAAGATTTCCACTCCGTTAAAAAAGAAAGGGGGGGGGGGGGGGGGCTAATACATGAGGCTTACTAAAAGTTTCTGGATTCTGATAATACCAGATAATTAGCTTTTGATAGCAGATAGGTAGTTGTTTGTTGTAAACATTATGAGTATATCTACACTAATATTATAAAGAGGAAAGTTTTGATTGATTGTTTGTTTGTTTGTTTGTTTGTTTGTTTGTATTGAATAGGCTCCGAAACTACTGGACCGATTGGAAAAATTCATTTACCATTAGAAGCCGACATTATCCCTGATGGACATAGGCTATATTTATTTTTAGAAAAAATTAGAGATCATTACTAAAACTTCAGTAATGTAAACCAAGGTGTAATATTTTTTGCCGTTATGGCGGGTTTGCGCCACGCCACGCACGCGCGCCGAGCGCTGTCAGTTGATCTGTAACTATGACTACGAAAAACAACGGCTGCTATTGTAAAATGTTTTATTATGAGTCTTAAATATATTATTGTTGAACCATAGCCTTTAGTCTGTTCTTTTCAATATCCCCGGAAAGAAGAGTAGACAGTGGATACGCCCGCTGCGCGACAACCTGCAGCGGTCGTCCTCCACGTGCACCTGACGTGCGTCCGACGTGCATCCGAGTAGAAACGTGCGTGATTCGGGGCCTGCCGTGGAGCGAACATGAGCGAACGAACATTGTATGCGAGCGCAGAATATTCTTCAGCAAGCACGGTTAGCAGGATTGTTTTAAACTTCAAAATGACGGAGGGGAACATGGAAATTAAACCTACAACGACGGTGGAAGCCGTGTGTGTGAAAGTGCCACCATTTTGCCCCGAAGAGCCAGCGCTTTGGTTCGCGCAGCTGGAAGGACAGTTCGTGCTTGCCAGCATCACCGCAGACAGCAAATACAATTATGTCATATCGAATCTTGAGTTCAAATACGTGTCAGAAAACAAAGATATAGTTAAAAACCCTCCCGGTGCGAACAACTATGACAAAGTTAAAACGGAACTGATTCCGCGGCTGTCTTCATCGCAAGAGCAGCGAGTGCGCCAGCTACTCACGCACGAAGACATCGGGGACCGCAAGCCAGCACAAATTCTTACGGCACCTACAAAGTTTGGCCGGTCCGAGCGTACCCGACGATTTTGTACGTTCTATTTGGTCGAGGCGCCTGCCAACGAATGTACAGGTGATTATTGCGTCGCAGCCTAAGAAAGCCTTTAGTCGGTTCTTTTAAATCTCCTGGGAAAGAAGAGTAGACAGTGGATACAGCCTGCAGCGGTCGTCCACCACGTGCTACGCCGTAAAATGTCTTTCATCGCATGTGCTGCGGAAACTATGAATAATCAACAGAACAAGAACATCAAAAAGCTATTTTCACTGTGTTATATAAATAAATAAAAGTATGGTTTTAGATTAATTTCTATGGTTGTGCTGAGACCTTGCTTTTTCCACATTTCAGGATTCTAGGTCAAACGGGAAATACCTTATAGGTTTTGATTCTCTTGCATTCTCTAAGAAAATTGTCTAAAAGTGCGGCTTAAACAGACATATCTTTTTATTGTGTTGACGTAGAAGTTTGATTTTTTCACAAATCTAAGAGACTGCAGACTTGAGTACTTGATATTAATTTCAACTTGATACCTTTACGCATACATTTACGTATACACTGAGAAAAAGGGTATTGACTGACAGACAGACGGACAACAAAGTGATCCTTTAAGGTACCTTTTTAGGGTTCCTTAGTCCAATAAAGAACCCTTATAGCTTCACTCTATCCCTCTGTTCGTCTGGCTGTCCGCGGCTTAGCTCAGAGACCCTGACTACTAAATAGCTGTAATTTGGTATGGGTATACATGGTATCACGATAGCAAAGTGGTGGTAGAATAAAAAAACTTGGGGATGAAATATTTTTTCACGTCACGTCATTGTGTGGGGTATCGTTGAAATATTACGCTTGAAAGTGAGAATTTTTGTCCGAGTTGAGCGTCCCCCTCCCCTCTATCTGCTAAACTGGTGCTTTTAAAAATCTGAAAAATTCATTAACATTAAATCCAAACCGGCACTTATTGTTCCGAGCAACTACGGAGCCCTGCACTGCGCGTGGACTGACGCGCACTCGGCTGCTTTTTAGGGTTCCGTACCTCAAAAGGAAAAAAGGAACCCTTATAGGATCACTATGTTGTCCGTCTGTCTGTCAAGGTCCTTTTTCTCTGGAACGCGTGAAGGTATCAAGTTTAATTAATATCGAATTAATGCGAATCTGCGGTCCTTTGGACCCGTGAAAAAATGAAGTTTCTAGGCCAACGCAATAAAAAGATATAGCTGTATTTCAGACCATTTCCATACAAAATGCAAGAAGAAAGAAACCAAAACCTATAGGGTACGTCCCGTTGAGCTAGAACTTGAAATTTGACAAGAAGCAAGGTCTTACAGCGCAACCATAGGAATAAATCGGAAAACCAGGATTTCCTAAAATTAAAATTTTTTTCTTTGGATTTGGCAATAATTTAAAGTCTCAAAAATAGCGTTTATGCTAATTTGTGCGGTATATAATAAGAGGTTAAGGCGCGGACTCTCTATCTGAGGGTTCCGGGTTCGAATCCAGCCGTGTACCTATGAGCGTTTTTCAATTCAAGTACATTATTCGAATGCTTGACGGTGAAGGAAAACATCGTGAGGAAACCTGCATGTCTTGAACAGGCATGTGAAATCCGCCAATCAGCACTGGGCCCGCGGGTGGACTATGCCCCATACACTATCTGTAGGAGAGTAGGCCTGAGCTCATACAGTGGGGACGTATATAGGTAGATGATGATGATGAAATAAATATATGTCTATGTAATTCATCTTAAATACAGCGTGGTTTAAAGAAAAAACCGCTCGCTTCGATCGCGCAGCTACCGCGTTTTAGCTACAATGCCAAACCTTACCAATCAAAAATCTCACCTGAATGGATATCTTTTTTTCTCTAGCAAGTAGTTTCGCCAACAACAAACAACCTGTGTGGGGTTTCAGACCAACTCCCTTAACACCAAAAATTCATAGAAACGTCAAAATTAGTTGACCATTTTAAACACCAACTCAACCCCTCGCGGTCGGTTGTCTGTAAGCCACAAAATACCGCGTGAATTAATTTACGAAATTTTTCATAAAACTAACAACTGAATCACTTTTTTGTCCTTCTGGTGTTATGTCTGTCAAGACCATTTTTCTCAGGGACGTTGGTCGCGTAGGGATATGAAGCTGAAAATACATTTACGCTTATCCAAAAATGTTTAAAAAATAAATGTCTACCCGTGCGAAGCCGGGGCGGGCCGCTAGTATTTAATAAATCTATACAATCTATCTAGTACAGTGTAAATCTGACTTGATTTAAATTTTTTAAACATTGTCTCCAACATTTATCTGTAACTAACTACTCTTATTAAGTTTGAAGTACTTTTACAAAAGAACTATTAGCGATTAAAGATGTTTTATGGCCGTATTACTGGGTCGTCTTTTACATGGCTCTCGGTAGGCTAAAGGGAGAGATTTATCGTAGTTTTTACAATTTTACGGTCAGCGAGTTCGGCTCGAATGCCAAGGGAGACATTACCGGAGATATCACAGATTTACTTCAAACTTGATGCTTCCTCTTGAGGGAAATCTCAAAATGGAACGTCATTCCGACATAATTTATACGATGCTGCCAAGTAAAATGTGGCTGCTTAAAGTGTAGCTGGAACTTCGAGGAGACCAGTGGACTGTGAGATCCCTGAAGGACTACCATACAGTTTTAAGTCATCCAAAAGTTACTACTAAAAGAACAAGTGAATATTTTCGCACTATTGAAAGGTGTAGGTATTCTATTTCCCATAACGAATACCAATTAAAACAGTAATTCCAACAAGAATATCATATGCCTACATCATTTTATCAAAATATTATATTTGTTTATATTACTGATCTTTTCGTGGTATAGAGCCACTTGTAACCATAATATTATTTTTATCTTCACCGGTATTATCATCACTGATTACCCATTCTACCTAATAGTCCATATCAAATCATTTTATTGATACGAATTGAAATTACATTTTCGTTATATGATTGTTCGATGCTTATTACCTTACCTTCTCTATTATTTATGGTTTTCTGTATGTTAATTGTTCATATTGCTAAATTGAGTTCATTTTATAATTTATGTATTAGGTTTTCATACCTACCTGCAGACCTCATGGAAACAAGTGTAGTTCCCATAGTTAAGAATAGGACTGGAGACCTCGGATCCTCTACAAATTATCGCCCGGTATCCTTGGGTACGATAATAGGGAAGGTCTTGGAGCGGTTGTTGCAGCCCGAACTGCAGAATAACGTTAAGATTGATGATGCGCAGTTTGGCTTCCGTCCCGGTCTATCAACAGATTCCGCCATTATCAGCTTAAAACACACCGTCAATTATTACGTTGATCGTAACACGTCTGTGTACGCGTGTTTCCTGGATTTGAGTCGGGCATTTGATCTAGTGAATTATGAAATTCTCTGGAAAAAATTGCTCGACTCCAGTGTTCCTAAGGAGGTTGTGAATCTGTTGAGGTACTGGTACGGAAACCAAACTAATAGTGTGAAGTGGGGTGACGCGACGTCTAACAAATATAGGTTAGAATGCGGTGTTCGCCAAGGGGGGTTGACCTCGCCGGACCTCTTCAGCTTGTACATTAACAGTCTGATCGAGGAGCTGAGAAGCACTAAAATTGGTTGCCACATAGGTGGTATATGTGTTAACAATTTAAGTTATGCTGATGACATGGTGCTTCTCAGCCCATCGATCGGCGCGCTCGAAGAACTACTTTCAGTCTGTGAGCGTTATGCCAACGCTCACGGATTGAAGTACAATATCGCTAAAACTGAGATGATGATTTTTAGAGCTGGTAGGGGTCCGTCGGGGACACCTGTAGTTAAACTCAGCGGTTCTGAGGTTCGGGTTGTGCAGCAGTTTAAATACTTAGGGCACATACTGACTGACGACCGGAAAGACGACACAGACATAGAGAGAGAGAGAAGGGCTCTCTCTGTAAGGTGCAATATGCTCGCGCGTAGGTTTGGCAAGTGTAGCGACGCTGTGAAAGTAACGCTGTTTCAAGCGTACTGCCAGTGCTTCTACACTTGTCAACTCTGGACCAACTACCTGAGAAGGTCGATGAGCACCATCAGGGTGCAGTACAATGACGCGTTCCGCATCCTGATGGGGCTGCCGCGTTGGTGCAGCGCGTCGAGCATGTTCGCCGAGGCGAGGGTCCCTGACTTCTTCTGTATCATCAGGACACGTGTCGCGTCTTTCTGGGAGAGACTGCGAGCGACAGACAACGCCATTCTCCAGGCTGTGGTAGAGGGGGTGTCCAGTCCTATTTTTGGCTACTGGCTCTCCGTGCACCGGGATGCAAACCGGAAATGATGTAGATATAGACCTAAGACCTAGTCCTATAGACTAGACTAGTTTGTTTTTGTCTTCTTCTTTTTTTATATATTTTTATTTTATTGTTTGTATTGTTTTATAATATTTGGGTTTTTTATGCCTTTTAATAAAATTTATTATTATTATATTACTAGCGGCCCGCCCCGGCTTCGCACGGGTAGACATTTATTTTTTAAACATTTTTGGATAAGCGTAAATGTATTTTCAGCTTCATATCCCTACGCGACCAACGTCCCTGAGAAAAATGGTCTTGACAGACATAACACCAGAAGGACAAAAAAGTGATTCAGTTGTTAGTTTTATGAAAAATTTCGTAAATTAATTCACGCGGTATTTTGTGGCTTACAGACAACCGACCGCGAGGGGTTGAGTTGGTGTTTAAAATGGTCAACTAATTTTGACGTTTCTATGAATTTTTGGTGTTAAGGGAGTTGGTCTGAAACCCCACACAGGTTGTTTGTTGTTGGCGAAACTACTTGCTAGAGAAAAAAAGATATCCATTCAGGTGAGATTTTTGATTGGTAAGGTTTGGCATTGTAGCTAAAACGCGGTAGCTGCGCGATCGAAGCGAGCGGTTTTTTCTTTAAACCACGCTGTATTTAAGATGAATTACATAGACATATATTTATTTCATCATCATCATCTACCTATATACGTCCCCACTGTATGAGCTCAGGCCTACTCTCCTACAGATAGTGTATGGGGCATAGTCCACCCGCGGGCCCAGTGCTGATTGGCGGATTTCACATGCCTGTTCAAGACATGCAGGTTTCCTCACGATGTTTTCCTTCACCGTCAAGCATTCGAATAATGTACTTGAATTGAAAAACGCTCATAGGTACACGGCTGGATTCGAACCCGGAACCCTCAGATAGAGAGTCCGCGCCTTAACCTCTTATTATATACCGCACAAATTAGCATAAACGCTATTTTTGAGACTTTAAATTATTGCCAAATCCAAAGAAAAAAATTTTAATTTTAGGAAATCCTGGTTTTCCGATTTATTCCTATGGTTGCGCTGTAAGACCTTGCTTCTTGTCAAATTTCAAGTTCTAGCTCAACGGGACGTACCCTATAGGTTTTGGTTTCTTTCTTCTTGCATTTTGTATGGAAATGGTCTGAAATACAGCTATATCTTTTTATTGCGTTGGCCTAGAAACTTCATTTTTTCACGGGTCCAAAGGACCGCAGATTCGCATTAATTCGATATTAATTAAACTTGATACCTTCACGCGTTCCAGAGAAAAAGGACCTTGACAGACAGACGGACAACATAGTGATCCTATAAGGGTTCCTTTTTTCCTTTTGAGGTACGGAACCCTAAAAAGCAGCCGAGTGCGCGTCAGTCCACGCGCAGTGCAGGGCTCCGTAGTTGCTCGGAACAATAAGTGCCGGTTTGGATTTAATGTTAATGAATTTTTCAGATTTTTAAAAGCACCAGTTTAGCAGATAGAGGGGAGGGGGACGCTCAACTCGGACAAAAATTCTCACTTTCAAGCGTAATATTTCAACGATACCCCACACAATGACGTGACGTGAAAAAATATTTCATCCCCAAGTTTTTTTTATTCTACCACCACTTTGCTATCGTGATACCATGTATACCCATACCAAATTACAGCTATTTAGTAGTCAGGGTCTCTGAGCTAAGCCGCGGACAGCCAGACGAACAGAGGGATAGAGTGAAGCTATAAGGGTTCTTTATTGGACTAAGGAACCCTAAAAAGGTACCCTTAAAGGATCACTTTGTTGTCCGTCTGTCTGTCAGTCAATACCCTTTTTCTCAGTGTATACGTAAATGTATGCGTAAAGGTATCAAGTTGAAATTAATATCAAGTACTCAAGTCTGCAGTCTCTTAGATTTGTGAAAAAATCAAACTTCTACGTCAACACAATAAAAAGATATGTCTGTTTAAGCCGCACTTTTAGACAATTTTCTTAGAGAATGCAAGAGAATCAAAACCTATAAGGTATTTCCCGTTTGACCTAGAATCCTGAAATGTGGAAAAAGCAAGGTCTCAGCACAACCATAGAAATTAATCTAAAACCATACTTTTATTTATTTATATAACACAGTGAAAATAGCTTTTTGATGTTCTTGTTCTGTTGATTATTCATAGTTTCCGCAGCACATGCGATGAAAGACATTTTACGGCGTAGCACGTGGTGGACGACCGCTGCAGGCTGTATCCACTGTCTACTCTTCTTTCCCAGGAGATTTAAAAGAACCGACTAAAGGCTTTCTTAGGCTGCGACGCAATAATCACCTGTACATTCGTTGGCAGGCGCCTCGACCAAATAGAACGTACAAAATCGTCGGGTACGCTCGGACCGGCCAAACTTTGTAGGTGCCGTAAGAATTTGTGCTGGCTTGCGGTCCCCGATGTCTTCGTGCGTGAGTAGCTGGCGCACTCGCTGCTCTTGCGATGAAGACAGCCGCGGAATCAGTTCCGTTTTAACTTTGTCATAGTTGTTCGCACCGGGAGGGTTTTTAACTATATCTTTGTTTTCTGACACGTATTTGAACTCAAGATTCGATATGACATAATTGTATTTGCTGTCTGCGGTGATGCTGGCAAGCACGAACTGTCCTTCCAGCTGCGCGAACCAAAGCGCTGGCTCTTCGGGGCAAAATGGTGGCACTTTCACACACACGGCTTCCACCGTCGTTGTAGGTTTAATTTCCATGTTCCCCTCCGTCATTTTGAAGTTTAAAACAATCCTGCTAACCGTGCTTGCTGAAGAATATTCTGCGCTCGCATACAATGTTCGTTCGCTCATGTTCGCTCCACGGCAGGCCCCGAATCACGCACGTTTCTACTCGGATGCACGTCGGACGCACGTCAGGTGCACGTGGAGGACGACCGCTGCAGGCTGTCGCGCAGCGGGCGTATCCACTGTCTACTCTTCTTTCCGGGGATATTGAAAAGAACAGACTAAAGGCTATGGTTCAACAATAATATATTTAAGACTCATAATAAAACATTTTACAATAGCAGCCGTTGTTTTTCGTAGTCATAGTTACAGATCAACTGACAGCGCTCGGCGCGCGTGCGTGGCGTGGCGCAAACCCGCCATAACGGCAAAAAATATTACACCTTGGTTTACATTACTGAAGTTTTAGTAATGATCTCTAATTTTTTCTAAAAATAAATATAGCCTATGTCCATCAGGGATAATGTCGGCTTCTAATGGTAAATGAATTTTTCCAATCGGTCCAGTAGTTTCGGAGCCTATTCAATACAAACAAACAAACAAACAAACAAACAATCAAAACTTTCCTCTTTATAATATTAGTGTAGATTATTATTATTATTATATCCTGTACAGAACCCCCGTTGAGCGAGTTAGACTTGAAATGGGATGGTTTTTAAAAAAAGTGTATTGCTAAGAGGTTTCACAACACGACCCAAGATGGCGGCTCTTGGGCTGAAGTCTTCATTCATTTTTCACAAAAACTGTCCAAGCGCGAGTCAGACTCATGCACCGCGAGTTCCGTAAAGAACACGACACAAAATTATGTGTGTACCACTCGCTTTAACTGTAGAGATTCACTTATGGATGAGGTTACCAGTCGACTCGCGGAAGAATCGCATGTTTCCGGGACTTAGCAAACAATGGTGATAGAGGGATCCAGCATAATATCGGCTTTTTCTCCCGAAGTGACGAATATCTTTAAAAGATTTCCCATCCACATTAAAGGGCATATCCTATATATCGAAGAAGAGAAGAAAAGCGTTGAACTTCAGGTCTTGTTTAATCATAAGCGACCGAGTGCTGGCAGGAATCTTGACTTCTCTCGATATGGTTTTTTGTTCCTTAATAGGGTTTCGGAGAATTCTGGCTTTAAAAGCATTAACACCCTGTGTAGTTGTAACACCACGCGGCCACCCCGATCTTTTATTTTGCTTTGAAGTGTCGTGGAAATGACCTACGGCTACATACCTTTGTGCGAGGCAATCACTGCAATCCTATTTCCTTTAACACCCCATTCCACAATTTAATTTGATAATAAACACAAAAAATAGGCAACATTATGTTAAATAACAACAATAACATATTAAATGACGTCTAAATTAAAAAGAATCAAAAAAGTTTTATGTAACAGTATTTATTGCCAGACTAGTTACATATTTTTCAGTCTGTTCTATGGCTTTTGTAAGATTTGAACACGCCCTCTAAGCCCCTAACCCTTCAAATCAAATATATTATCCTCAAAAACGCTGATCTTTTTCAAAGGACTGCATATCATCCCAAAAAATCATTGACATTATATCTTGT
Organism: Carcina quercana; assembly: GCA_910589575.2. Lineage (NCBI taxonomy): Eukaryota > Metazoa > Arthropoda > Insecta > Lepidoptera > Depressariidae > Carcina > Carcina quercana. Next base: position 6,307,676 of record OU342439.1, read on the forward strand.
TTGGGTCCCTCACTCACCCTTGCACACACTCAAGTATCAAACAAATTGTATAGATATCTTTATATTTATAGATACTAACGATCCCCCTGGTCGCACAAGCTGATATAGACTATCCACCCCCCTGGCCTCTTCTATAAAGCCTTTATCGAGCCCCTATCCACCGTATTCTTCAAAACAAAGAAAAGGTTGGGTAAGAAGATTACCCAACCACATGGTTCTTAGTTAGTGAACGAAACAAAAAATTGCAAGAGGTTAGCGTTTTTTAAGGAAATATTTGTCGAGATGCTATTTTTAGAAAAACATTTTATCGAGCAGCAAAGTGAAAATTTTTACAATTTAGTAATAATACAATGAAAAACATTTTTAAATGGTGTCTGCGTAGGATGTGAAAATGGAACGTTGGATTGTAGCATGTTTGCGGAATTCAGGCAAAACGCTTTTAAGTTTTTCGATCACTTTTTTAAATTACCAGTTGATTTAATATATATTTATCTTAGTAGAGCAAGATGATCAGATGAAATCAAAATAATGGAATGGAAATGGAATTCAGAACATTATAGACAATACGCGATTTCTAACGACTGGAAAGGTTTAAAAAACAACTACACCTAGCCATTGTCACTTGTTACAAAATCTAAAGATACCAAATTAACGATATAAGCAAATTTATTTGTGACAAAGTTTCTTTTACTACAATATTTTAAAATAGAATAGCCTCTTCTATAAATTATAACCTTAAAACAGAACATTGACCTCTAATGGCGGAAAATGAATTTCACTCCTGGGCAACTTTAACGTTAGCTAAAACAGCCGGTACGCAGCTGGACATGGATGTCACCTTGGATAATAATCAAAGAGACAAGGGTTAAAATTTAATATTATGGTCACAGTGAAGTTTTAGATTAAGATATTCATTTACCAAAGATGTCATTTCATATCCTATACGTAAACAATTTTTGTGATGAAACTTACATCCTGGGAATGACCCTAATGCTCAAAATCTATTTAACCATTCATTTTGAACGTAGATGGCTATAAATAATCACACAAATCTGCTAACATACACACCCTCATATTTATTTTCCTCTTCTTTCCCTTTCTTCCAAAAGCAAATGTTATTGCAATAAGAAAGGGTGCAACATTGTTTTCAATTTGCAAAGTAACGTTTGAGCATGTCAAACATAATTCGATTCTTACGAAACATGAAAAGCTAACGAAAAAAGAAGGGAAGACCCTACTTTTCCTTCTATGGGAGTGAGGAACGCATGTACGACATAAGTGTAGTTCCAAATTGCTATTCAATATGAGGCGCAATAATGATGTGACTTAAACATGTTATGTCAGAAGCGCATGTCACTCGCATCCAAGATTTAAAACGCCTTAGAACACAGAGTTTATACTAAATAAGTGCTCTTCGACGCAGAATGTACAAAATGTACATGACTCGCAAAATGTAAAAAAATACCTAAGGTATCTTTCACAACGACGCAATGATCTTTATTATGTGAGTGGCAGATGCAGAATAAAGCATAATGGCAGATGAAAAGTAATATAGAAATAGTACAGTAAGGTACAGCACCGGCTTTATTTATTGGATAGTTTTGAGAATAATCAAAACAATAATAATAATTAATTGAAAGTGTGCGCACCCCAAAGCCGTAATCTAAGGAGGCCCTGTCTCTTATATATTTAATACCGCAACACAATGTGCTATTAACACTGCTGTTTGGCCTTAGGTAATATGGTGGTAACTAGCCAGGAGGACATGAAAATGCCCAATAACCAACCAAACCAAGTACTGGGAATCGAAACCAGGACCGCGATATTGTTAGTCTAACATTTAGCAACTAGGCCACGGAGGTAGTCAATTGAACAAACAAACAAACAAACAACCTCTCACCCTAAACACGTATAGTCAATGTCTGTGAACGTGGGCCTTCTTGGACATTTTGTGACTCGTGTACATTTTACGTTTTGTACATTCTGTGCCGAAGGGAATAAGTGCAGTTAGTGCATAATATGTGGTTAAAGAACTTTATTTTCTCATAAAGAAATTTGTTTTCACTTACATGAGAAATTATACATATTATACTTATTCAACTAGGGTATCTTAGAAGTAAAGTAAAACTAAACTAAAATAAAATTAATTTTGAGTGACGGTCAGTCACTATTTAACTAAGAACCAGTATCGGCCGTTCGCTGGAACGAGCGCAATACACAGAGCAAGCGCAACTAGATATGGCATTGTTTTATGTGATTGAATGTTGTTTTGTGTATGTTATTTGATGTAAATATAATAATACTATAAGACTATAAATATGTATCGAAAAATGAAAGTAGTTAATAAATAAGATAAATAAAATATGCTTTTAGAATTACTTAAGGTTAAGCTGTCTTTTTGTGATGTGATATGAATATGATTTCTATATTAATATTATGACTAAGAGTATGACAGTACAGATTTAGTGTTTTTTGTAGTAGTATTTTGCATTCCCCTTTATTTACACAAAACAAACAGACACTGCTCCATCATCAACTGCACTCTGGGTGAGGCCAAATATAAAATGACCAATTGACTTTTGACACAAAATTATAGTGCCACGGAGGAAATCCTCACAATATTACAGTAGCGGAACAACACCCCCCCCCCCCCCCCCCCCCCCCACACACACACACTTTCATACACACTAATCCTACTTCCTACTAATATTATAAGTGTGAAAGTTTGGATGTTTACATGTTTGGATGTTTAGATGTTTGGATGTTTGTGACGCTTTCACGGAAAAACTACTGAATGGATTTGAATGAAACTTTACAATAATATAGATTATACATCAGAATAACATATAGGCTATAATTTATAAAGACATATTGTGTAAATTTTCCAAAATCACACTTATAATATTAGTGGGATTACATGGGAAATTTTGGCATCATAGCAACCGACCATAGAATATGTAAATTCGTATATACAAACTTTTGCTTTGATAATATATGCGTGAAGACTATTTGAATGTACTACGTCAGATATTGAAATTTCTTTTGTTTCTTTAAACTATTAGCCTACGTAACAGAATAAACACTTTTTTGTACCTTATGCTGGAAATAGAGATAGATGCCTTCTATGCCTATCGAACAAGTAGAATAACTCCTGAAGTACACGCGGACAAAGTCGCGGGCGGAAGCTAGTATGTCATAAATTCCCTACCATTTATTTGCAATGTATTCAGTCAGTTAGTTTATTAATTTTCCACATGTAAAATATGTTACTTGTTCTCCAAAATTGTCTTCCCGCAACACAGGTCTCCTAGTGCGGGAGATAATGTAAATTGTATGTGTTTGTAATTATCAGCAAAATAAACATTTTTGTATTTTTTAAAGTACTTTGAATCGCCAAATATAAGATGTCCATACTTATGTTTGTTACTCGGAATCAATCCGAAACCGTATTTGGTTAAAAATTGGCAAACCGCTGGTACGAAACATCACAGACCACGAAAACAAAGTAAGTAACTTTTAACTGTCATCTTTCACTGCGTGGGTTCCCGTTAAGGGAAAAATACATGTTGAGCTCTAATTATAATTGACTGTCATGAATGAAAATTCAGTTTGACATTTAAATAGTTTTGCAGTTGTAAACCTCCCGTTTCTAATTTATTAAACTTTTACTTAATCCCTAGTATACTTGAAACGGACTTTAAAAGACTTGATGATAAATTATTCATACCCTTATTATATCACAAGAGTTTTAGTTTTCGCTGAAATGTGCAAGTTTAAAGTTTTCGTCACATTTACATTTTCTTTAAATGAATTATTTATTCTTCCTCTTTTTTAAATAGGGTTTTTAAATAAAGACACCTGACTGCGTCAGGAATGCGTCAATTTATTTTTATAAATTAACGCTGACGATTTGATTCGATGCCAAGGGAAAATGTGCCCAGAGTAAATGATCTAAATGTTTATCGTATGAAGTCTAAAGACATGACAAGCCATCAAAGGTTCTAGCTCTCAATTATAACCTGACAATTTAATCCGGGACTTTATCTGTGTCGACTTCGGAATATATCGTACGAAAATTACTTGTTCTATCTGAATTAAAAGTACCCTATATATTTCCTTAAACCTTAACAATATCCCTGTGCAAAAATCATGTCATCATTGCTCTCCGTTACGACGTGAAGGAATAACAAACAAAGAAACAATCAAATAAACTCACTTTCGCATGTACGAGTATAATGCATAGGTAGGTTGGTAAACTGAACAGTATAAAGGCATATCTGCCTATAAGGTGTGCTTCTTGAAATTATATAGCTACTCAACTATAATAACTATGCTAAACGGCGGTAATATCAAAATAATACAGCTACATGTATAAAATCTTAGCAAGGTGGAGTAAGGATAAATTAAGGTAGTAAGTTCGAATTGAAAACTAAAATTAATTGATTTGTCCACTGCCCCTTAAACAGCAGTCAAGTCTCATGTCTCACATCTCATTTTTCACAGTTTTCAAATTCAAAGTTGAAAACCATGGCAACCATAAATGTAAAACTCAAGTCATAGCAGCAGATGTATTAAACTTGAATATGACAGTTTTTTCACTAAAACCCAGTAGCCTTTTCTCTACAACGGTTATGTCGTTTCGTTACTTATTCCGTCAACGTAAAACATTTTATTGACACGGCACACATCTTGCCGTGTTGGTATATTTGTGAAGAAGGAAAAAGGAAAATTTTGTGGAAACACAAATAAATCTTCGTACACAGTACCGTGCTAATAAACGAGGAAGGTTACGGCATTGGTGCGCCGGGGTTGCTAGGCTGCTAATTCTCTTCCAACGCAGCTAATTTAGATATTCCTAGATACTTGACGATGCAAATAGAAAATAAAATCCCAGATTGTTCTAAGTACATTAACTATTATTTCTGTTTATTAAGGCCTTGTTCTGAGATTTATTTCTAAAATAAAATATTAGAAGAATGCTAACGGATAAGTCTAGCTTTACAAAATAGATCTAGACGCACGGTAGCGTGTCAAGCCAAGTTCAAGCTAACAGAATTAGCGTGCAGCATCGTGTGTAATATTACACGAATCATTTATAGCCACATTGGACCCCCTCATAACTCAAAAACTATTTCACATAAACATGTCAAATTTCTCAAATCTAGTAAAATCAGACCGTATGCTTCAACATAAGCGTTAAGAAGAAATTATAAGTTGTTATAAATAAATTTCAGGACCAACCATTGAACTTGGTATCCATTTATAGATCTCACTTCTTTTGTCATTGAAGTCAACAGCCAAGGCATATTAGGGGTATATTGAACTTGGCTCTCTTTTCACATATGTATTTTTGATGGGATTATACATACTCGTAAGTAGAATGCACATAGTATATGTAGACCGATACGACAACGTGACCAAAACTAAAATAAAAGTCATTTATCGGTGCAGTCGTTTAGCACTTATGTGGGAAAAACAAACATTTACAAAAAACGTATTGTCCTAATGCTATATCCCACTGAGCGATATACAATGTATCTTTGTTTGCATATAAAGTTTAGTGACAATTACAAAAACATGGCCACATATCAAGCTACACAATGTCCAACATAAACTGATCTTATACTGGTTTCCGTAACATGAGAGGGTATTCTGAAAGTATAAATCAAAAATTTTGGCTGTACCTACGCGTGCGGCTTGTGACAATGACTTTGACACAGATGTAACTAAGTAACATGACACTGGTAATTAAATGTAGATATTACATACGATCTTTTACTGTGGGCCGAATAAAGAAGCTCAAAGTCACTCAGCGAGCAATGTTTGGGCTTTCTCTACGTCATAAAATCTGGAATAAGGAAATCCGTACAGTAACAGTGATCATCGACATAGCTCGACGAGTCAGTGAGCTGAAGTGGAAATGGGCAGGCCACATCGCTAGAAGAACTGATAACCGGTGGGGAGTAAAGGTTCTCGAGTGGTGACCGGGAAGCGTCTACCGGGCCGTCCCCCTACTAGATTGACCGACGACTAGGTCCTATCCAAAAGTAACCCAGTCGTCGTAAAATCTTTTCCTCGTAATCTTTTCGTCGTAAAGTCATCTTTCTTCTTTTTTTTTCTTCATTATTATCTCTCATTAACTCTTATTGATAGCACAAATTTTGATGATGAAAAAAATGATTTGGCACGCATTGGAATTGAAATGAACAGAACGAATACAGACGGTTGACTAATCTTTCTTTAAAGCAGTAACAAAACAGATTGACGTGATTTTTGTCAAAGTGTTTGGCTTGTAGAGTGATATATCATACTATTTATCTATTTATCCTGACAAAGCATTCTCGTAGTACAATTTGAGTACCCCACCGTTCCAGATTAACTATTTATTAGTTTTAGTATTAGGCCAAAAATTCTATGAAATTCCAAAAATATTCAATCTATTTTCTCTTAGTGATGTGTAATGTCCAAGCATCCATTATTTATAATCAGCAAAAGCATCCAAGCGTAATACATTGTTAAGACCAACGCGTGGCAACACTGCGACCTAGCCCTTTCATTCTGGCGCTGGCAGTAAATCTACGAGACTCGAGTGATGTATTCCCGACGTTAATGGAATTACGCGGCCGAGCGATATGTAGCACTTGTTGTTAGCCTTTAAGGACTAGCATTTATATTATGTCTTTCATCTCATTCGCACTCACCAAAAAAACGAACGGATAGAAGGCAACAGAGCTAGGTATTTTTATTACCCACTACGAAAGGCCTCACCGCAATTATTTGTTGAGCTCATTTTATAAAGAGGGATTGGGGTAATTTTTATTTTGTGTCCCGCGTTAGGAACTGTCAAATTATTACCATCACGATCCGTTATATTTTTTGTAACAATTTTTGATTTAGCTACTCTTATCTGTTTAACTATTTTGAACTGGAAAACAATACCTACTGTTACTACGACATTGATTAATAAATCCATAGCACAAGTATTGTACTATATTTTCCTTTTTACTGTAAATATTTTATCTGGATACATTATGAGTTTCGGCGAAATTCGAACAAGGTTTTTAATCAACATTACGACAAACACGTTGGAAAAATATATTTTTATTAGTAATTTCGAAAAACATCTAACACTTAAATTGTAACGTGTGAATGTAATTATTAATGGTTTAAATAAAACTGAATTTTCATTGGAGGATTTTTGCCTTTGACGGACTCGAATTTACTAAAAGCAGCAATGGTAACTGTTATTATTTTTTGGGTAGCAAATTTAAATTAGTTTATTACACCGAAACGATTATATAAATCTACTGTCAACTAATCCAAGAACTGGATCTGAAACTCGAGATCGATGTATTCCTTTATTTATTTGTCCATAAAGTTTAAAAAGAAAATAATAATTTAAATACACAAAAAATACGTTTCTCTATAATTTAGAGATAGATATTTCAACATAGACATTGAAAATATATGTGATATGATAATTATATTAGTACATTCAAATAGAAAAGTAATAAGAACTCGTATATGCCTTTCTTTGAAAGTCGGTTTCCTTTACGAGTGCCTTGTGTGTATTTGTATATTTATATACCGAGTATGCACTATGTAAATTAATATATAAGAGATGAATATGAATTTTTTAATATCGCCGGGACAAGAAGCGCCTGCTTCGGTTATGGCGAAGCTTTCAATATTTTATGAACACTTAAATTAAATGAGATTTACCCAACGTAAAAATATGGGACGTGTTTAAACCTCATCAAAGTTGAGTCATAAATTAATTTTTCAGGCGGAAATAAAATTTTGAACACTGACGTGAAACTTAAGATTCCACGGAGCGACATTGGTGCCTGCAATGGTTATTTTTGATATTTCTTCGCAGTTATACAATAACTAGCTTTACCCGCGACTACATCCGTGTGGACTTATGCTACGAAAACTACTTGCTCGAACGGAAAAAAAGTAGGCTATGTACTTTTCCAGACCTTCAATATCATGCCGTTCTGACCCTGTGTTACGACGGTAAGGAAGGACAAAACAAAATAAACTCACTTTCACATTTATAATATTAGTATGCCAGAAACCAAGGCGTAATTTTTGTAGTCATTGCCGATTACAGTTGCTCGCGACATTGCGGATTCATGTTTGGATCCTGTGTAGTTATTATAAATTGAACCTGAGTAATTATTTTTTCCCGATTGTACTCGAAGGTCAGCCGAGCCGGAGCTAAGTCCAAGACCAAGGGCACATAAGTAATATAGTACTACCGCCAAAGGGTAATTGAGGTTACAAATAGTAATAATACAGACAGGCGTTAGTAAATCTTTCTGTCGAATCTAGTCACAAGTAAACATCTCCAAGACCATTCACATATAATATATCCATTATCAAATAACGTATCGTTGTAGGGAACAGTTAGTTATTATCCCGCTACCTCAGCTTATCCCAACAAGATTTCGGTCGTATCTAGGCCGCGTCTAATCACTGAATACATGGTTATTCCATTTGCGTAGACGACTAAACAGAACACATTTGCTTGTACTAATACGCCCTTTAGACACAGTTAATTCCTTATGTAATTAATGTAGATGACTAAATTACTTTCGAGTAATTATGTCTTGAAAAATTAATTGAGTATTTTCGCACCCTCATTTTGTTTGTCATCATTTTCAACAGTTCACTTTCAGTAGCAATTAACACTGCCGGATAGTCTCATTTATCGCGTGATGCATACAGAAATGGAGACTAGTGAATGAGAAATACATGCAAACTTGTTTTGTATTTTATCTTTTAAATATAGATATTTTTATAGGTAATTAGCTAAAAATATAGCATCAAATCAAGTAATAATAATAAATAATAATTCATCGGGATTAAAACCAGACTTGTTCGAGTCGGACTCGCGTACCGAGAGTTCCGTAATTAATATGAATTAACAACATACCTAAAATCATAAATGATAGGTAAGGTAATACGTGCACCATACTCTAACGAATGCGCCTGACAAAATCTCATGTGCAATTATTAATTTACGCCGCAAATACTTTGTAATCGTCAAGTGGAGATTTTAATGTGATAATGTAATATATATGTTATATAAATATGTTATATATATAACATATATATTATATATAACATAATAATATAATATTTATTTGTACACTTGTGCTGCAAGACCTTACTTCTTGCTAAATTTTAGGATTCTAGGTCAATCGGATACCCTATAGGCTTTGATTTCTTTCACTTGCAATAGAAATTGTAAAAATTGTAAAAATAAGCGGCATAAACGACCGTATTTTTTTTGCGTTGACTTGTAATAAATTATTCACAACGTTTTTATATTAATTTTAATTTGATCCCTCCACGAGTTTTTTTAGAAAAAGGTTATTAACAGACAACAAAGGGATCCTATAAGGGCTCCTTTTTTCTGGAACCCTAAAAATGGTGACGTTACTGAACCGTGCACATATATTGTATTATTATTATTTTGCCAAATTTTGTTGAATATAAGTGATTAAAGAGATACATTATTGATAATTTCCTTTCTAATAGAAGAAAGACAAACAACACAAAGACAAGAAGCTCTTTTGTACTCGGTTATTTCGCTGATAATGAACGCATATCCTAATTAATGTTTGTAAAAGACGTTGCTTGTACATTCATTTAGTCATTAATTTCGAATGCTAAAAGCTTTTATGGAGACAATTTTAATCCATTACCTATATTGTTTTTGTTGGAAACACTCACCAATTATTTAACACAAGAGCTAACAAAAGCTGCGCTATTTTTGGACAAAGGTTTGTGTTTATCGAGCAATGATAAAATCTTCACTTAAAGCGTTAAAATTTTGGCACAAAAATGGTAGACGTGAGGGTTTTTATCAATACTTTTAAGCTTGGCAGGAAGGTAAAGATGATCTCAGTAAGACGAGTACTGGAAAAAGTTGCTACCTACCCTCGATTGGGGCTGATTGCTACTACATATTGACGGTGACATCAGTATCTGTTTAGATATTAAGTGTTCGAACAAATTTTTTATATATTGCGAAGATGTTAACCTAAAACTATGCTATTACAAATTAAATCAAAATTTAAATCCCACAAAATTACAAATAACATTTCAACTTACAAATTTCAAACTGTCATCTATGTTATTGAAATACGAGTATAACAGGATGCAGACATCGGAATTATGAAAATATGTATTTTGAAAATCGTGATTTTTGACAGTTGAAATTAAATTTTTTGTATTTATGTATTTACCCTTAGCTTTTAACCCTTACCTTTGTATCGGACAACATTGATTGCACTGCATAGCTAAATTTGTTATTCAACAATACCTACATTTCCGTTGAAGCTATATTCAGCGCTTGTTACCTTACATATCCATTTTAGTAAATTAATTATTGGGTTCCAAACATGCGATAAAAAACGGAACCCTGATTATCTGAGCAACTACTAATGACTTGAAACTGATAATAATTTAGTTAAGATAAATGGTGACCCACAGATGCTACAACCAAAATAATTTATACAATATGTCGGATCGAAATTTCAATTTTCAATTTCACGCGGCCAGATATGGCACGAGTAACATATATAAGGTTTCATTTGTACATTCTAAATTATTATTTTTACATTTGCTTTGTTGCATAGTGTAATGTAGGTACTTAGAAATAGTTAGCTGATTAATCTTGTATGTAGGTAGGTTACTTTAGTCCGCAATAAATAGTGTGCTTGGATAGACGTGTGTCTCATTTAACCATCATATAAATATTCTACAGTGGCTTCGGGGTATCAAAAGGACTTTTACGCGTGCAAACTGTTTAGTGATAAATAAATAAACATTATAAACATGTCGATCGGCAAAAAAGTCGAGGCTCGTGGAGGGTCCTCGCGAGCAACGGCAGACTGTCAAGCGATACAGGGGGCGAGGGGGCGGCAGAGGGACGCGGCGGCGGCGGCGGCCGGCGAGCGACGTGCCAGCGGGTCGGGCCGGGAGGCCGGGCTGCGTGGCGCGCGGCCGAGCCAGCGCGCGCGCGCGCGCGCACCTGCATCGCCAGCACCTGTTGCGCTGAGTGACCGTGCGCGGATGCAGCGGCGGTGCCGAGCATGCGGCGCTATGCATGACGCAAACAGTTGCAAATTCATACGTTATGTGTGCCGTGTTTGCAACAAGATGGGGCATTTGCAGCGCATGTGCCCTAATTTAGCAGATCAACACTGTGCGACGACGGCGGGTGTCGGCAGTCAAGAGGGAGAGAGTGACGAGAGCGAGGAGGTAACTTTTATTGATGTAAATAAACTAACGATAGGGCAGTGCAAACCGATCATGATCACACTGCGTATACAAAACAAGGACATTAGTATGGAATGTGACACTGGCAGTGCAGTGTCGTGCATAAGCTACGAAATGTATAAAAATAAATTTTGTAAATTACGAATAGAGGACAGTAAATTAGCTTTAAGGTATTACACGGGGGAGGTCGTTCACCCGGTGGGGGTCATTAAGCCGCAAGTAGTGTACAACGATAAGTGTAAAGATTTAGAACTGTATGTGATTAAAAATGGGAAAAATGCTTTACTAGGACGACAGTGGATAGCGGAATTAAATATCCAGTTACCTAGCTTTGATTACAATTCTGTGCATTCACTGAACAGTGAATTTAATGAGCGTGCGTTCAGTTCCAGATTTTGTGACGTGTTCGGTGCGGGCCTGGGTCGCTTCACGGGCGCGCCGGTGAGCGTGCACGTGCGCGAGGGCGCGCGGCCCGTGTTCCTGCGCGCGCGCCCCCTGGCGTACGCGCTGCGCGAGCCGGTGGAGCGCGCGCTCGAGCAGCACGTGCGGGACGGCATCCTCACGCCGGTCGAGCGCTCCGACTGGGCCACGCCCATCGTGCCCGTCGTCAAGAAGGACGGTAACGTTAGGATCTGCGCCGATTACAAGTTGACCTTGAATAAAGTGTTAGAGGTCGACCGTTACCCGCTGCCGAGGGTCGAGGATCTATTAGCTAGGTTACACGGGGGGCAGCGGTTCAGCAAAATCGACCTGTCACAAGCGTACTCTGCAGCTCGTATTAGATGATACACGGAAGTATACAGTAATTAACACTCACAAGGGGTTGTTCATGTACAACCGATTAGTTTTCGGTTTGTCGTCGAGCCCGGGGATTTTCCAAAGGCGGTTGGAAGAGCTTTTTGCGGATTTACCTATGGTTGGAGTGTTCCTTGATGACGTGATCATTTCGGGTAGAACGACTGAAGAGCATATAGGTAATTTACATAGGGTTTTCGAGCGTCTTCAGAAATTCGGATTAAAGGTTAAGCGGGAGAAATGCGAATTTTTCTCAAAATCTGTAAGTTATCTCGGGCACGTGATCAGTGAGAATGGAGTTCACACCAGCCCGGACAAAGTGAAAGCCATTATAGATACTCCCGCGCCCACCAATGTGTCTGAAGTGAGGTCGTTCCTCGGTATGGTAATGTACTACTCCAAATTCATAAAGAATGTAAGTACTTTGTTAGCACCGTTATACGAATTATTGAAAACCGGTCACAAGTTCGTATGGAGCGCGGAGTGTCAGTCGTCGTTCGATGCGGTGAAGGCGAGGCTGACTAGCAGTGAGGTGCTGGTGCACTACTCGCCCTCGCTGCCCCTGGTGCTGACGGCGGACGCGAGCGGCGTGGGCGTGGGCGCGGTGCTGTCGCACGTGACGCCGGCCGGCGAGCGACCGGTGGCGTACGCGTCGCGATCCCTCACCGCAGCCGAGCGACATTACTCACAGATAGATAGGGAGGCGCTCGCTATTATTTTCGGCATAAGGAAGTACCATCAGTACCTGTATGGTAGGAAGTTTGTGTTACGGACCGACCACAAACCATTGACTTACATTTTCGGTGACAAGGTCGGTATTCCCGTAATGGCGGCCTCTCGCCTGCAACGTTGGGCGGTCCTCTTGTCCGGGTACAGCTATGATATCGAGTACGTTACATCCAAGAAGAATTGTGCAGACGCTTTATCCAGATTGCCGCCAGTCGACGGGGTTAAAAAGAAACCAGCGACAGAAATAACGTACGTTAATTTCGTAGAAAACTTTTTACCCGTCACGAATAGTGACGTCCGGAACGTGACGGTGAAAGACAGGGTATTGAGTAGGGTGCGGCTGTACGTAGAAGCGGGCTGGCCATCGACGTGTCCGGATGAAGATATGAAGCCATATTTTGCTAGACGTAACGAGCTGTATATAGAGGGTGGCTGTTTGATGTGGGGCTATAGAATGGTTATACCGTCTTCCATGAGGCCGCTGGTGTTGAGGCAGCTACATAGTGGTCACATGGGCATTGTCAAAACGAAGGGTTGGGCGCGCAGCTACGTATGGTGGCCCCACATCGACCGTGACGTCGAGACGCTGTGCAGGGATTGCGAGACGTGCGCGGCCGAGGCGGAGGCGCCGCCGCGCGCGCCCCCACGACCGTGGCCGTATGCCACTAGACCCTGGACACGAGTACATGTGGACTTCCTAGGGCCAATCAATGGTAAAACGTTTTTGGTCTTAGTAGACTCAACATCAAAATGGTTGGAAGTGTTTGAAATGGCACACACGAACGCGTCTGGGGTTATAAAAGTTCTTAGGGCTACTTTTGCTAGGTTCGGGTTGCCGGTTGAGTTAGTTTCGGATCAAGGCCCCCCCTTTACCAGCTCAGAATTCGGGAGTTTCCTTAATAATAATGGCATACGGCATGTCCTCGCGCCAGTTTATCATCCATCGTCTAACGGAGCTGCAGAAAATGCAGTAAAGCTTTGTAAGAGAGCCATTAAAAAGGGTATGCGAGACCGTGTGGACTTGGACGCCGCGCTGCAGACGTTTTTGTTAGCATATAGGAATACGGCACACAGCACGACTGGAGAGACCCCCGCTATGTTGCTGCAGAGACGTTCCTTGCGCTCACGGTTGGACCTGTTACGCAGTGACCGTGCACTGATGGACAGGGTGCGCGACGCTCAGGGCAAACAGACGGAGCACGCGGGAGGTGTGGAACGTGAGCTAGCTTTAGGTGACACTGTCTGGGCTAGAGGGTACGGTACCCAGGATCGTTGGGTAAAAGGCCGGGTGATAGATAGGGAAGGTTCTCGGCAGTATACGGTAGATAGGGGGGACGGTCGACTAATGAAACGTCATATAGATCAGATGCGGCGCAGATCCCGGTTGTTTGACGTTACTTGTCCTGAAGATGAGGTCGTCGGGGCGACCGGCGGGAGTGGGGATGCGGTCCCGCCCGTGGTGGAGGCTGCCGTGGAGGATGGGAGTAGCGACGCTGACGCACAGCTGCAGAGTAGAGAACAAAACGAGCATGATAGCGTTAGTGGAGCCAGTGCAGAGGCGAGCTCGTCCCCTCCCCCACGTGTGCCAGAGCCGCGTCTTATTACACGTATACGTAAGCCTCCGATTAGGTACTGATTAATTGTTTTTGTAAATAGTTTTGTAAATGTATTAGTCTAAGTGTTAGTTAAGTTTATTAGTTCTAATTTAGTTGGGAGGTGTAATGTAGGTACTTAGAAATAGTTAGCTGATTAATCTTGTATGTAGGTAGGTTACTTTAGTCCGCAATAAATAGTGTGCTTGGATAGACGTGTGTCTCATTTAACCATCATATAAATATTCTACACATAGTTTCTTACTTACCTATTATGAAAAAATTGTGTACAAATAAACCAAGATAAGATGAAAACGCAGACACAAAAGCAAGTATTGAAAATAATTACAGAACAGCTGTTTGTAAAGCTGGCAGTATCGGACAGCGATTCACATACCGATAATTTTGTATGCATGACCGATACATCCCGAAAGACCGGACGCATTTCAGAGATATCAGTACGTTCGTGGAATGTAAAGGAAGTAAGGATAAACAACAGCTAATATTTAGATAAGGGTCCTCATTCACGAACCCCCATATGGCTAACAAAGTTGTGGGCCCAAAGATAAGAGCTGCTCGTAAAACAAACGTGTGCCTTCTTTGTGCTTTAACGTCGTAACGATTTTCGTTTACGTTGGGGGATTTATTCTGGTCTACTTAATCTACATACGGCCATTGGACAGGCCTTCCAGAATTTGTAATAACTAACGTTAAAAATATTTATGACATGGCTATCACAGAAGGCGACTAAGGAATTTTCGAAGATGGACAGGAGCGTCCAACTTTTGCAACTGACGACAAAGAGACAATCGGTCACTCTATTGGTATTAATTTAATTTTTTAAATTAAAATATATTGACCTACATCGCTTAATATCAATCTCACCTGACATTAGGTTCTTGATGACGATTTGGTTTTGAATAATTCATTTATTTAAACCAAGTATTCCTGTATTGCAATGTATTTATAACCTTTATTCGCTCTAACACTTCTGTATTCGTTTACAGAGTAGCTTGTGTTTTGTGTTTCTCCTTTTCCTAAAACAACCGAATGCTAATAAACGCCGAAGCGGGAAGCTTGTAATTTGCTCAGCGTCCAACTCGTTATAAAACTGAAAACGTCGAAATCTTCCGGCACGTAACGTTTTCATGGCGCTGCGGAATTCCGTACGAGACAACTTCGCTTGCATTGTTAAAATTTTGAAGCGATTTGCATCTATAATATCTCTTTGTCCAGTTAGTCCGATTGCTCAGTTTCGCATACATAAAGTGCAGCAAGCAAATTCGTTTCGGATATATTTTATGTTCGCCGCAACCGCTGCACAAAAATATGCTTCTCGTACCAACCAATCCAATTTTTCCTATTATCCAAACAATAGTATTAGAAAGGCGAAAGTAAGATTGTTTGTTTGTCCTTATTTACGGCGTAACTGAGACTAGATTTTTTGTTTAGGGATGGTTGATGAGTCGGAAAAGGACATAGGCTTTTTTATGCCGATCGAACAAGTAGTTAGTAGTAATTTCTTAAGTTGCGGTCAAAAGATAGTATATAATAAATATGCCTTATTTTCTTGCCCGCAAGGATAGTACGAGTGCTTATGACTATTATTTTCTGTGACTTTGTCGTAGTAGACATCCGAAATTACGTGAACTACTAGGTAGTTTGAACTAGATAATAAGGTATCCTACATCCTTCCACCCTTTATCTATCTTCAACATATTCCTATACAAATAATTTAGTCATTCTTACTCTCTGTTACGTCGTGAAGGACAAATAAGCAAACTCACTTTAGTATTTATAATTCTTGGACATAGATCGTCTGATGGGATGGTTGCGGCTCTTTCAAGACATCTGCATCTCCCTTTATTTGTGGCACTCACTGCGTGTACAAAATTACCCACTTTTGTCATGTTCACCTTTAATTGACCGAGAGAGCTAAGCGAACAAAGGTCTTCCTTTGGACTACTAGGGCAAAAAGCTACTGACTGTGTGTTTGTATGTTTTCCTCTACAGGTCGCATTTCTCATCCGATCCAGACGAAACTTGGTGTATAGGTTAAACGAATTTTTAAAATTTTTTTGTCGTATGTTTTTTTTTATTAAGGTACTTCCTCCAAAAAGTGGAAAAAGGGGTACTGGATATCTCCGACATATGATATCCGTTTTCCGATGATGATGGAAGGTTTCTGTATGAATATTAATAACTTGATAAGTATACATGAGGAGTATATAAATATTGTCTAGGTTTTAAGGACAAATTTCGTCACAGAAAGCTAGCTGGTCAATCGTAGATGTAGGCCGATGATCAATAGAGGATCGTCTTGCGGTGGAGAATTTCATATGATATACAACTTTTATACACGTACGATTTTGCTATCGGATTGTTATAATAATACAGAACAATGACACCATCTATGAAAATTTAAAATAACATATATAAATTGCCCTTACACAAAAACATTCACATATTTTTGGAAAAATCAAGTTTTTTTAACAGCTGCAAATATTAAAAAACTATAAAATGAATTTTCCAAACATACTCAAAGGAAATTTAAGACGAAAATAACTTTCCGATTTTCGCGGTACGAATTTGAAACGATTTGTCTTGTCCCCGACGAGGGCCAGGCACTCGCCACTTCACGGAACGTGTCCCGACTTCCGATACCGGCCGCTGATTCATCTAATCTGATAGTGTCACTTCGTACAGCTCTACACTCAAGTACGGACGCGCATCTACAAACACCTCCTTCTCACTTATATCTAGTGACTTTTTCCTGTCATTTGGTATTTCAGATTTGGAATATAGTAATCCAAAAGTACGATGAAGCTTACGAAATCATATAAATGTCGAAGCCATCCAGCTCCTCGACAAAAGAGCAAAACCTTTTGAGCTAGGTGTAGTGAATTATCTTTAAAAAAGTGATCGTGCTTTAGTGAAA
Organism: Carcina quercana; assembly: GCA_910589575.2. NCBI lineage: Eukaryota > Metazoa > Arthropoda > Insecta > Lepidoptera > Depressariidae > Carcina > Carcina quercana. The sequence goes on from OU342439.1 coordinate 6,325,025, forward strand.
AAACACATAAACAAAGTGTCTTTTCTTAATTTGAAGTTAAATTTAATTTGCTTATTAGCTATTTAGGACAGATTGTATTAAATAAAATATTATTAAATTATAGATTATGAAATGGTATTTTAGATTTTATTCTTTTGACAATTACTAGTAAGAACTTAGGTTTTCCTGTCCATCCTCTCATTTGATGTCAAGTGACGATCTCTTATTGCACCCTGCAGCAGAAGTTACCCTAAATTCTCTTAACACAACAGTGCTTTTTACACTGTTGTTTTGCTACTGACTTAGATAATATGATGGTAGCCACGTCTGCAGGGGGACATAGACATGTGCTGCACCACCAACAAAACTTAGTTCCAAATAGAAACCCCAATGGGAATCGAAACGGCAACCCTCAGGATTGTGATTCCAAGGAGCTGCTAGGTTACGGATGCTATTAATTTACTTTGTAAGGATGTAAGGAACCAATTCAAGGATCGAATTCATTGCTTCAACAAACAGGTAACAATGGAAGTTCCCAAACAATACCGACATAAAGGAGCCGCAATCATTAGGTGGGAGCCATAAAGCGTTGTAATAGTTGCCAGGAACAGACGGTTTCAAGCCCCTTAATGAAGAACAGATCGGAAACAGAAGTCCGGATTGAACGGAGCCATTGTTTAGGAGAGCACTGTCAAATGTCCAAAACCTGATTTGATTGATTGCGATGTCGGTACAAAGAATAAAGTTGGTATCACCATGAATACATTTTTTTCTTATTGGATTACAACAAGATTTAGTTTTAAAACGCTCAGCGTACTTTAAACTACGTCGAGTCGTGTATGCAATAATTTTATATAATACATACATGTATAACGGGTTTGAACTTGACCTTCATGTCGCCTGATGGTAAGTAACGTGGTGTTGGATGCTAAGCTTGCGCACCTGTGCATCTCAATGAGTCGCTGGACTTACCTATCATACTGAAACAGAAAGGTGCTATTAACACTGCTGTTTGGCGGCAGACTTAACTAGCATGATGGTTATATAGAAAATAATCCTATCACCAACCAAGTACCGATACCCATAGGTAACTGGGAATTGAACCTGAGCCCTTCGGATTGTTAGCCCAAGCGTGTAGCCACTAGGTCATCGTATCGGCTATTACAAAGGCGGTAAAGTGGACTAGATTAAACTTGCCTCAACTTATTGTGCTCTGCTGCTAGCTGTGATATTTTTCATTACCGGAACAGAACAGGTAACATGGTGGTAACATGGTAAGTCTGGCTAGACGAACACGTTAAACATACTTACCAACAACTAGATAGACTTGTCCCGTATTATGTACAGCTATGTAGCATCTTGGCTAAGGTTTTACAGCAAGACTGTATTTTGCCTGCGTCTTCCTCTGAGGACTTCAAGTTTACCTCTCGGGAAGACTGTTATGTTGTGAAAGGGCAACAAGCAGAACGTAACTTTCGCATTCATAATAATATTAATGTCATCTTAGTTATTTACGAGTAGCAGAATTCGAGCCAAATGTAATTCACAACTATTGCATGTTTTAAAAAAAACATTTACGAACATTTTATTTATAAACTACAACTACGTCCGTGTATTGTAAAATATATTAATTTTAGTGTGTTAGTTACAATCATTATGTAAAAAATATACTAAAAACAAAATTATAGGTTTAAATCATTAAATGGTTATCCAAAGGACGCCCACAATTAACGTTTCTAGAAGAGCAATTATTCGGAGCCGTTTTGCGACCTCTCTGCTCTTTTATGCTCCCTCCAACAAGCGAAGACATAGTTTTTAATTGGAGTCATTTCAAAGAACGCAAATAGTCTTTTAATTAAAAATTTTATCTTTTGATATTTCAAAAAGAGATGATGGTTGCGGATCTGCCGCTGTCTTTGTAACTTGCTGTATGATTTTGGCTTCTTGTGCTTTTTTAAATTAATTTATGCAATAAACTTTAAGATTGTAATTAAAATCTCTTATCATCTCCTCAGCTCCACTATCCACTACTGGATTTACTTATTTCCATACCTGTTGGCTGGACAGGTCAAATTCTACGACAGTGATGGGGTTGGCATGGGATGGTTCGCCATTACTTTCAAGAACAGACTTCATGCTCCCATATATCGGTGGTACACAAATGGACGCATTTGCCTATGTCTCATCTCGACACTTAATCGTATTTTGGACACGCATGGAAAAGACATAAGGTAGTTCCATTCATACTTATCAAACGGTAAATCGACACAAAGATAACGGCATGAATATTTTAGTTGACAATTCCTGAGATAGACCGGAAGTACTAGAAGACACAGTACGTACGTCGTATATAAGACAATCTACCCAATACTTCATACTTTTTTTTCTAGACCGACGCGTAACATCATCGACCTCATCGTCCCTTTACATCAGGTGCGATTGAGGTCAAGCGTTGATCTATTTTCTATTTTAAAAATCTTCACAAGGCATCAAACGCAATACTTATTCCGCCGCATTGCATTTCACCAGATTTCGGGGCAGTACCAATTGCTAGGTAGCGTGGTAATATTCACATAGTTCTCAAATGAGGCAGTGTATTTTGGTTTGGTTACACGTTCTCTGAATGAATTCCAAACTAAATACTTACATATACGATTCATCCAGGATCCATGTTGTCCGAAATTAATACATATTTGATTTTGAATCGAATGTATCCACATACAAACTAATCTCACCCGTCAAGGAACTACTTATGCAACATTTTTACCATCTTCAATATTCCGTACAGACCGCGAGCAACTCCAAGTTCGTGATTTATTGTTGTAGTAAAACTATCTTAGTATTTAGTGTGGCAGTCTCAACGTCAGTCTTATCAGTAAAGTTCGCTACTTTGCCAACTTTCGACTACTTACCAGCTACTTGGTTAGCAATTACTAACTCGCGTGAAACTTAGCAGTTAGAATGCTGTTGTGAAATTATTGAGAATTGTATTCGAGGCGGAATAATTATTAGTAATAAAACGAATATTTTTGCTTTGTTATTTGTGTAGGTATAATTACATTTACTGTTTTTTATTTTATTTTATTAAGATTTTATTGCTAGTATTAAACATAATAATAACAATTATGAAACACATCTTGTATTCGAATCGTACTTCCCGGTTTAGTGGTTAGCGTATTATCTGACACAGATGTCTCTTTCAGCTGCTTCCATTCATTTCTGTTATTCGCTTGTCTTGATCTAAATGTTCCACCAATATTTTTGATATAGTGTATCCATCTTTTAAAATATCTTCCTCTTATTTTCCATTTAGTGGTAGTCGCTTTGTTTTGATTTGCGTTAGTTTTGTTTTGCCTTCCCTTGTCATTTTGATGAAATATAATTTTTACTTTTTGATCAGTAATATAGTTTTGCATGCATAGTTGGAATGGAGATCAAGAGGTCGTGGATTTAAAGTCCGTGGATTAAAAATCTCTATCATTCTCTCCTTATCATCATCAGTACCAGCTGAAAATCTGCGATGAAATCAGACAACAGCTAATGCTTCGCTGGGGGGCCATTCTGGCAACATTTCGTGGTGTGTTATATTATTTGTGTGTGTGTGTGTGTGTGTGTGCTGGATAAGTTTTTTTTTCGTTCTCCTATATAAGTACGCATAATTTTTAACTACCGCCATGTTATCTACATTTCAATCAAAAACAGTGCTGACAGCTAATAAAGTAACTTTATGTTAACTTAAAAGTATATATTTGAGTATCTCTGTGAGCTCTGTAAATTTTGTTCCGAACTTTAAATTTAATGTACTTTTTATGTCTCTTAAATACTATCTGATTAGGAGTCAACGAGTTTGAAACAGACATAAATTTAAAAGCAAACCTTTGTTTAATACACAATGATAATAAATTAAATTATCCTTAGGGTGAACATTTCAATGAAACGGGCTTGTGTTTAAATAAGTATGCCGTATAAATATGTTTTGAACCGATGTGAACCTTAAAGCCTGTTTTATAATGCAGTGACAAAGTGAGGCTTGCTTTGCCGCTGTGAAATGAAGCTCGTTGGGTGTCCAGGGTTATCACAAGGAAGCTTTGAAGAGCTCATGAAATTTATCTTCGACTTGAGGTTGACGGACAATGAATAAATCTTATCAAGGTCCACATTAATAAGTTGTACTAAAGATTGAGGCGATATCATGATGCCAAATGACAGTAGATACGTATATTAATACAGTTTTGCAAAATTAAGACATTTTTGGGCCTCATGGCCTTATGGACTCAATCTTTCATAGAATGTCAATGATTTTTCGTATTTGATTTTCCGATCAACTAATCAAATAACACTGAAATTTCTTTTACGGTTTAGTACTTACTCCTAGTATTTTAGTACTTACGGCTCAGAATTAATATACTTTGGTTTAAAATCTGGAAGCGGCTACACCTAGTTGTAGTTAGCTACCACTTAAGTTTACCCTAACTATTACTGTTTAGTTTATTTATTCACGGTTACAACTAGGTGTAACCTATTAAATTTTGCTAAAACTCGGTCTAGCCTTTATATTTACTATAATTTTCACTTACTACCCACCTGGAGACCGGTGAAGTCGAAAGTTGAACTGTGTGACATCCCGTCTTTTCAAATGTAATACAAACGTAAGGCCGACAACCCTTAGCCCGACGTTTTTCAAGGAGTGAAATGTAAATGTTTAGCCAAAGTCACCAGTGGCAGGTATAATTTAATTTCATTCGAGGGAGGCGGGTTGATTATAAATTTAATTTATGTGAGGGCTGACGTCAGGATGCGACCCTACTTGTTATTCGCAGAGCGTGCGATTTATCGACTACTGCTGATGAGTCCGCCTACATGTACCTACATGTTGAGTTCGTGTACAGTCCCAGTTGAATGTGGGACAATGTACACAGGGAGCTATTTAAAGAAATCAACTGCTCTGTCTCGCTCAATGTTTGCTAACGTCCTTATAACAGTGAATGGGACAAACACTGAGCTATGTAATCTGTGAGCTGTGAGAAACTTAACTAGAAATATATTATGAATGAATCATCTCGCTTGGAAGGCGGATTGATGTTTGTTGATACACCGGTGTGATGATGGTTGTACACAGTGGAATAATTATATACTGGTTCTCTCAGAAGTAGAAGAAATAGTTTATTCGTCATAATAAATACAGTAAAATTCTTACAGACAATTTTCAGACAGGATATTTTTATAGCTGTAATATTCCAATAGGACGAATAGCGTGCATAACAACACTTAAAAACATTTTAGACTGGTAACATAGCCATTAGTTAATTAATTTTTAGGTCACAGACTACGTGTTGGCAAGGATTTCGATTCACGTTTATAAAGACACCCTAGGGATATTTTGTCTACATGTGATGTTCCTACTTAATGGAGTTTTAATACTCCCCTTGTTAATACAGCGGAGTTTAAAATAAGTATAGCTTTTATGTTTCATTTTGTGTGTCTTTTGGGGGTTCCGTATCTCAGAAGGAAAAAATAAACACTTATAGAATCACTTTGTTGTCCGTTCGTCTGTCAAGACGATTTTGTCTCCTGAACGCGTGGAGGTCATCATCATCAGTCGGGATACGTCCTCTGCTGGGCATAGGCCTCCTCATGGTACGAGTATGTTACATTGACCGGTCCCGAGCCACTTGCATCCAGCGACTCCCTGCAACCTTAACCAGGTCGTCGGTCCAACTAGTAGATTAGTAGCGGGACGGTCTTCTCATTAACCTAGAATCCTAAAATTTGGCAATAAGCAAGGTCTTACCATGAGAATGAGAATAAATCTTAAAAAAATAGAGTGTATGATGATGATGATTGACGATATTTGATAAAACATCATTGTTTGCCTTGTTAAATAACATATATTTAAAATATATAAATATAACATCGGTCTGTATTGATGTCACAGTTGCAATTCACTAAAGACAACATTCTTACAATCGCACGGGTCATCGACGTCTTTGCTGATGTCATTAGTGAGCCGCGAGGTTGTAACGATGTTGTCCTTGGTGCATTGCATCCCTAATTATGGTAAATGATGATGTGGCCGTCCTTCTTAGTCGGAGTTTTCATTTTAAATAGACAAACTAAAAATATTTTACTATTCGGTCAGTAACTCTAATAGGTTTTGTTTGTAGCATTTCAAGCATTTCGCATCGAGTTAAAAGTTTCAACATACAGATCGCAGAATGAAAGGGTTGATAGAACTCTTACCAAAGATTTTATGTTTTACAACACAATTTCTCAGAACATCAGAAACTAATTACAAACTCTGAATGCCTTCGATATTTTTCAGTGAAATAGTTAAAGTTTGTAGTAGGAGTCTAGACGGGTGAAAGGAACGTTGGAGATTTTAATCATAAAATCGAACTTTGTTTTAGTTTCAAACAATAAACTTAATATACGATGTAATAATTAAATGATGATTTCTAAAGTCAACACCGTTACATTAAAAAGTAAATGTGATGTTATTAATTTTGAAACTAAATAGCTATTGGAAGATTTATTCCTCGATATAATTTAGTTGTGAGAAAAAGCACGGTCCGCGAATGTTTGGAGCTCCGGCCTGTGTACTTTGTGCAGTATTAATTTTAAAATGACATTATCAAATAAAAAAGTATCTTTTTGAATATATATGTCTAATTTTATTTTGTACAAAAATATTAATTACTAACATAATAGGCAACAATGAACCAAAAAATAAAGATGGCGTCAACTAAACCAACTAAATGACTGTTGACGTTTTCCGCTTAGTACAAAAATATGGATGGCCAAAGAGCAGTATTCTCAACGCACTCCCAACCTTTATTTATCATATTTTATAATATTACTGTGCAGTTGACCTTAACCTAAACATTACGGTTAATCACAAATGATAGATGCTACAAACAAAGTAAATGAAATCGTAGTAGAAAATAGACTAAGTTAATTTATTAAAATTAAACATGATTATTTGTTATTGAAACAAAAGTGTCATTTGGTATTCATTAAATTGAAGGGTATTCCTAAATTAAATTAGCCCTTTACGCAATTATTGTTCCAAACAGCTTTCAGGTATTTCATTTATGAAACATCAAACAGACTGATTTCATTAATTAAATTATTGCGAATTAGATTACGTCTGTCTCGCGTTTAGGGCTCAAAGTTAAAAGAACTTGGAGACAGACGTTTACTTTGATTTGTCCCTTTGTTCTATAAATGAAAAGCCATTGTAGACGACTATCGCGGTACTCTGTTAGAATGACGCCTGTTTCGTAGATACCGTTAAATTTGTATTACAACAGTATTTAATACAGTTATTCTTATTATATGTACTTATATACAATGTCGTTGTATACTCCGACAAATTTAAATGAATTTGTTGGCTGTTAAAAATTATTTACAACGAAATATACTCCACGAAACGGACCTATTTCTGGATGATTTTGCATAATCACCACGTTTGGAAGGTGATGTTGAAACACGTGAAATATTGTTCACTAATCGAAGCATAGATGTGAGTGACTTCGCATTTAACGTTATCCTTCTCCTAATGCTTCCATACTACATTTCTGTTGCCATAATCTTTTAAAATAGAATAGCTGGCTTTGATAAGTAATTACATTAAAATATGAGACGAAATTATAATGTCGCGAAATAAATATCATTAATTTACAACTTAATAGTTAGCTACAGTAGCAGTTGCGCAGCTAATGGTTCATAGATGGCGCTTTCAACAATAATCGGAAAAAAGTGTTTAAAATGAAAATTGTGATTCACTGTGAAGTTGTATTTTAATATTAACATCACGGTCTGATGTCCTATTTTTAGATAGTTACTACACAAATCCAGCTATTATATGTTAAAAGATTATGGCAACAGAAATTTAATATGAAACTTTGATGGAGGTGGATCGTCTTAAAGACAACCACGAGAAAAGGTAAAGCGATCCTAATCTAAAACCAGCTATCAAAACACTAAAGATGACAAATCTAATTCATCCGTTCTCATGTCTATACTAAAGAATGAGAAGCTACTAGCAGAAATTGCCAAAAGAGCAGAACCGTTCCCCGAAGCATCGACGATTTGTAAGCACCGCCCTCAGTCTGTTTGATAACACTGCTACGCCTCACTCTATATTGACTCCAATATTTCTCCTCCGCCCCGCCATTATTTATTAGATACTCGTGGAGATTCATTTTCTTAATTAATTTCCCAATATCTCTTCTTTTTCCTTGTTGCTGTTTATCCGTCTCGCAGGTTGATTGAGTCGCGACGCAAAGCAAAAACTAATTATATACGCCACATGGTATTAGCACATGAGTAAAGAGCCGTAGATATGCCTTTAAAATACCTATGCTTCAACATCATTCGATGATATTATACTTCAATAAATTCAATTATTAGTAACTTCTAAAGTATTAAATAGTGTAAAATTAACTAATAATACTATGCTGCTACAAATCCCTACTATCTGCAGTTCGCTTCACTGGTTTTGTAAACAGCAGTTTTTTTAAATAGTCTTATACTATCACCCTATAATATCATCATCGAACGCAGATCCATTTCAAAAATTTAAAACTTACACATAGAGCACTCACTTTCCATAACATTAATAGTTATGCCGAAAGATTGATAATTATAATTTTAGACTCTTATGAGGTTTTGTACAAGAATTATCAACAAACGAGGTAATCTCTGATAACGTGGCAGCAGTGACTTATCCGACAATGTGCCCATTCCCCGCCGAAAATCCTTTGAAACTCAATGTGGGCAATCCAGTGAGTGCCGCGAGCTTACCATAAATAACGTTTAGTGCCTGGCGGAGAGGTGTTCAAATTGCTTCCACGTGATATATCCCGCAGTCCAAGTACGTTTAGCCATATTGAATTTTTAAGCAAAGATACCCCGTTACACATGACCCGCGGTCCCTTTTTGTGTGGCTCGTAAAGCAACCCGCTTTTAAATTGAGATAGGTCGTCCGGCAGGTGTTTTATGAAAATTTGGACACATTACATTCAGGAAGTGATATTTTAGGGTGTGACCGTCACCCCTTTTTGTTTGTCATTGTTATATCCGAGTCCACGAGGAAAATGTTGGTTTATTTACGACGGTAAAATACTTTGAACGACAACTTTATTTTTACCGCTTTACGTTAGAAAACTGTGACCTACATATTTCGTGCTTCCTTTACGCGGAAAATTCTCAATGAATAAGTGAAAAGAAGTCACAGCGGGGTCACCAACAAAAGCGGGAATAACAAGCGACTTTCCCAACCCTTGAGACAAAAGAAACTCTTCGGCTAACGATGTGCCTGCTTGCACTTGACGACTCGACACAGACACAAAGGTGCGGTGTAGCCATTTTAAAATATTTTATTATAAAATCAATTGGCTCGCAGGGATTTGATATCAGTATAACTATTCATTACAAATATTCTTTAAATTTCAGATCTTATTCAGATAGCTGGAGTAACCACAAATCAACATAATATACCATTATATGCGCAAGACAAAGACAGCATAAAAAAGACACGTGTATGTTTCCAATTGCATTATCATTTTAATTCAATGAGCGCTCGTGCTCAAAGCTTCAGAAGTAAAATTTTCCGGCTAAAAAGGAAAGGACGTTCATTAAAGTAGCAAAAGTTTATACTGTACGTATTATATTTAAAAATTATAGGACCGTCCTTTGAATGTACCCATACATGAGATTGCATAAAACGTTGTATTCAAGGCTCCGTCATAAACATGTTCCGTGACTGGGTCAGTTGATATTGGCGAAAACTGATGGTGAAAACTTGGTCACTCGCCTTTCACACATTCTGGCTAACATCCAACGCAGTGTTTTTGCAAACAGACTTATTGGAATACCCTAACGTTGGTCTCGTCGTAAAATGTTGGAACCAATCTTGTGAAACTACAAATCTGAACCGCAGATAAGTGTGAAGTTTTTGATGGTTGTACTGCTAAGTGGGTGAATTGTAACAGTGTTTGATATACTTAAAAACGACATTCTTTTAGTTTTTTAAAAGATTCGGTTTCAGAAAAGAATTCCTCAATTTATTTCAGTAGATAATATAACTGCGTTCACCACTGTGTAACAGCTGTGCCATCATTGTCGTGATCCATAATCTCCATGTTCAAATAAGTTAACACTTTTTCGTTTGTAACTTAATTATGTAACTTAGATTAAGATACATTGTACCTACCTACTGTGTTTTACGCCGAATAAACTATTTCTACTTAGTTAAATTGTAATGTAATGCTTACCGTAGTATTTTGTCGAGTAAAATGAAGATACTCGTAGATTGAATACACTCTGATGTAATTAAAAAGTACTCTTCTCGAATTATGTACCAACGAGTAACATAGTATTTATATATTTATTTATATATTCAGTATTCCTTTTTTCGGTACCAACTGTACGGAAAATGAAAAATTAATATGAATCTGATTCAGGTGCTGTTATAAACACTGTCTGTCTCTCTGACTGGTTCATCTACTAAAAATTTCTGTAGCAATGTTTTATTCTCCATAATACGATGTTTCGAATATTTCAAGTCCATGTCTTAGTCAAATTGTATACAGCTAACTATAATAAATAATTTCATGTGAAATTGCGACTGCGAAAACGTAATGTCCGATAGTCACGATTCAATTACTTGGGTGGGCAATTATTTACATCATAGACTCGCTAAAATACCAAACCGAAGTAGAAGAAAATGAACCGAAGTAGAACTAAATGAAATAAAATCAGACAGAAATAAACAGAAACAAAATAAACATATTATAAATACTAAGTTCAAAAATGTCGTGGGAGGGTTCTATTTATTAGTAGGTTCTATATGGACACTGTTGTAAGTCGAATATATTACAGTATTATTTGCGCGAATTCTTCCTCATGTCATTGTACAAGTATTTCTTACATATGATACGACAAGGAGTCATTCTCTATATAATGACGTGCTATCAAAATCTGAATACAATTTATTTCACTAGAGCATTGTACTGACAAAATCTCTACAAGCAGTCAGTTAGTCACACTTAACTAGCTTTCCATTAGGCTGACTCGTTACGTCGAAGGATGGTCGAAGGTAGGACAATGGATGGCGATTTAGGGCCTTGATGAACCTTTGCCCTTGATGGGCTAAAGGCTCTGCGTTCGAAGCCCACGATATCAGAGTAAGTACGTGCTATATTTTCTCGAAAGATTAACCCTTTGTAAGTCCCGGGGTGTCGATTAAATGTCGACGGGGCGTGATTGAGACAGGAATAGTGAATCCGCTGGAATAGACTATGATACGGGACTCTACCTTAAGAAAATCTCGTGCAATTTTCTAAAATCTGAAAGTAACTGCTCAAATCTGTAAGTGAGCTGCAATGGCAATGGGCAAGCCACATCGCTCGAAGAACCGATAACCGATAGGTTGTAAGAGTTTTCGAATGGCGACCACGTACTGGCGAATGGCGAAACGCCTACCAGGCCCACTACTATGTGGACTGCCGATCTGGTTAAGATCGCGGGGAGTCGATGGATGCAGGTGGCTCGGAACCGGTCGATGTGGCGTACTATGATGAAGGCCTATGTCCAGCAGTGGACGTATCCTGGCTGATGATGAAAGATGAAATATTTGGGTTACCCTAACACCTCTAAACCATGTAAATAAAACATTTACTGATAATGAAATCTTTTTCCAATAAAACTCCCCTAAAAAGACAAGTTTCGAAGTTTTTACAAATGTTGACTTCATTTTAGAAGTAGTCAAATGATCGTTTTAGGCGTAATAAAGAATGCGGGCTAAAGATTGTATAGCTTTTTGTAAGAATTAAGAAACCAGGCGATGCAGGAAAACGTAGAACATTAACAGCATGTCTGCGATGAACCTCTGTAAATACTATAAAACAATGCTTGTACGAAGCTACTCGTTTGCAAACAATGGCGCACCTACGCTCGTAACTATCATTGTAGATGTAGCGATGTTGGGCCTCCTATTCACGAGACTTGATCTCATATTCATCTAGTGTTCGGAGTGTTTATATCCATCCGTCGTTTAGTTTAGTACTATTTTACGTTTTGATCACCATTGGGGTGTAATTGCTAAAAATCAATTTATTTGTGGTTTATTGCAATGGGATTAGATTTCCAAATGCTAAAGTTTCAAGTGCTTTTAGGTGGTCAATCAGTGAGTTAGAAGCATTTTATATAGATATATGTACACATGGTGAATAACATGAATATATATGTACATTTTAACCACCTTCGTAGCTTAGTCGCTTCGCAATTGTAATGACCCAGAGGTCTCAGGTTTGATACCTAGCGAGTTTGATTACCCATGTACCATGTATCTGAAAGGGCATTTGTTCAGTCCACTTAAAGATTTCCAATCAATGATACTCCACATGCCGAAGCAAATAACTTCTTTTCAAAGGGGTGGTCAATAAAAAATCATATCTAGAATTGCCGAACCCTTTAGCTCTCAGTTACATTCACTCACTAATTTATAACACAGTTTTTGATATAGCACTACGGATTTATAGATATATGTGTATATCTCATTACTGTCTCTTGCCATACAGAAGGTTATCCAAGACAGGTGGTCAGAGTTACTGTAACAAAAGGGCCAAATTCGATACCCTAATAAAATCGATTTTTTTGGCAGGAAATTCTATCCGTCTGAAATGCCTCAACAAGAAAAAATACTTGGACCTCCTGTATTCAGAACTCTGAGAGAGACATAAAAAACTGTAATATCAGATGTAGTATTCGTGTACAGGCAGCCTTAGGAAGCTGGCTCTCATTACTGCAACAATTTGTCACGGGCGCCACGAGCCAGAGTCGCACCGTGTCGTGCTGCGTGCACCCGCGACGTTGTGGTCGCTTCACGTGTTGTCTAGTCTACACTCTCCCTACTTTACCATGGTAAACACGGGAAAATGTCCTCCACTTTTACCACATTTGGTTAGTGCATAAAGCATTAGTAGTATTTAGATCAGAAAAATGTTTGTTTATCGAGTTCAAAAAGGTAAAAAAACTTATTCGATGTTTCATCACACGATCAGATTTTTGTTGGTTAATATTATTCCAATTTTCTTTTTAATTTCCGTGAACAAAAATCTCCAAGATTAGCAGAAGGATTGGCAATTAGAATATGACAAAGTCAATGGCGAGATGATGAAATCAAAACAATGAGGCAACTGTTTTACTTTTTTTGTTTGGTCATGGGAAACATCATCATTGTTTGTAAACTCTTGCATCTTGGAACTGATCAACTAACTCATCCTGATAATTATGCACGTTTGCACTATGCAAAGAGACTGCACTTAATTATTGAAGCTATAATAATTTAACATTATGTAAAAATATAAGGTCGTGCAGTAATCCCATTAAATAAGTCTGTAAAATTCTGCATGAATGTAATTGTTGTAATGTAAATACAACATAACAATAATTATTTATTTAATTTGATTTTGTCAACAAAGTCTGCATTATAACAAGTAATGTGATACAGGATGTATACTAGAGTACAAAAAGATGTATCCACTTTTGAATCATGTCACAATCACCTTTAATTGGCATTTCCCTCAAAACACATGTGTATGCATGTATGCGAATGTGACAGAGTGCAACAAAAGTGGAAACATCTTTTTGTACTCGAGTGTACAAGAAACGTACTCTAAATTTTATCTCACTGACAGACAGACAGCATTCGTTAATAAAGTGCCATAAAATATATATACCAGCTGTGATCTGTGCTAAGTTACATATAGAATACATTATAATTTCGAAATAATAATGAAATGGAAACATATTTATACGTATTATTTACGCATTACAAAGGCGGGATTCGAACCTGCATGCGTCTCTTGGCAGTTTGGAGTTAATTGCCCTACTAATTAGGCGTTCGAACGATCAACCACATTTAAAAATTTTCCAACACTATGAACCTCTTACTGGGTGTCTAAGCGCTGAAACAAAAAAAAACTTCAATCAAAATGCGTTAAATATTGCCTGACTGAAAATTATAGGAAACCCTCATCATTTAAATATTAAACGGTATTTTTATAAACAATCAAATTTGATTTTATAGCTTAATAAAAACAACCATTGAAATTTGCATATTTACACTAAAATCATAATTGAAATCTGTGAAGGGTTAACCAACAAGTGTTAAGTTAAAAAATATGGAAATCAGTTGAAATTAAACCGAAGCCACCTTTGTGTAGGAGCCGGGCCATCGAACGAACAGCCCTGGAAATGGGCAATCGCCCGAAAATGTACGGTATTTAACATTGATTGCAATCTCGATTTATAGTAATTTCTTGTTTTAACGCTAATCGGGGACAAGTTTACAACTCTTTTTAATTATCGCGATACTGTCTCTGTTCTTTGGTTAGATGTAAAGGTCCACTGCTGAGCTTTAGACTTTATTAGATATTTATTTTTATTTTAGAGAGTATGAGACTTTCCAATATTCCGTCACAAAGATATGTTATATAGAAATGTAGTATGTCTACCTTAGTTGCCGTACACTTTTTTAAAGTTGTTACACTAGTCGCCAGACAGTTGAAGATTGTTGCATCAGTTCATGTGGTGTTACAAGCAATGTGGACTCAGCTTTAGAATAGGATCACCGCTTGTCATCCTTTGAGTGTCGCAAAAGGAGATTTGCAGAAGGAAACAAGTAGGTAATTTAAAATATAAAAAACCTACGCAAAAATCATACTCGTACGAAAATAAATTTATGCCAAAAATGCTTAACATCAGCTGATTCTCTACAAACCGCTGAATCGATTTTTATCAAGTATAGCTATGAACCACCGCATGAAAACTTGATTTCACGTAAAAAACCCGCACCAAAATTGATACATCCTTTCGAGAGCATCGATACCACATGTAGACACACAGACATTGGCGTCAAACTTACAAAACCCCGATTTTTGCGTCGGGGGTTAAAAAGGATGTGGACGCATCTTATAACGATCAGCAATATGACTGCAAAGCTTGGTGAATACAGAAAATCTACTCATGGATAGTCCGACGTGGCGATCTATATGAGAGGCTGGTATCCATTAGTGAACCTCTTTACTTGTGGAGCTCATACGTGCATAGTCGCATTAATTAAACGCACGTTAAAACATATTCATTTTGTCTTAGCCGGTAGTTGCGTAGAAAACTTGGATAATATTGCACCCTCTATCAAACCCGCATTGTTTTTCACGAAAGTTTTCACATTCCCGTTAGAAAAGTGGGGCAGTTTGAAAAGTTAGAGTAATTTGCATCTCCCTCAACGGAACTGAATCACAATGAGCGAAAAAGCAATTAATACTTCAAGTAGCCTGATTCCGGTTTTAAACTAAGTGCTCCTTTGAGTTTTCATTCCAATTCCCATCAATGGAAAGTAGGTGCTTACCTTATAATTATGTTCTTAGTAGTCGATGGTTTTGTCTTCGTGAAATTGGGTCACAATCACAATGTTTACGGGGGCTCAGACGAATCACAACAAAAGCGGAGAAACCCTGTATACGAGAACATTGGGGACTCCCTCAACTTAGTTTGTTTACAGGCTTAAAAAGACTGGCACATCCTAGAAAGGTCCTCTGGTTCATTACAATGTTTGCATTAAGATTCTTCAGATCATTAAAAACATTCTTCTGAAGAGAATTTTATGAATAATGTTTCAAGGGATGCTTATTAGCACTAAACCGTCATTCAAAATCCGCCTCAGCGACTAAAATTCTAATACTAGTTGCTTTAGCTTCTTCTTTATACATGAATTCTTGTAATAGCTAGTGTATGAATAGTAAGTGACGATTTGGTAATTGGATGGAAGGGTGCTAATCTAATCTCAAATTTCTTCACTTCAGGCAAATTTATAAACATAAAATTAAAACCTAATTGTATATATCTAAATATGTATAGGTGCTTCAAACGTTGAACGAAACTAAAATGACAATATCGTGATCATAATGTACTTTGTCGTAAATTAAGCATTCATTCCACGTCAGCTGCGCACTAGGTTAATTAGTGAAATGCAACATATTTCGCGATGAAATGGGTTTGTGGATGTCAACACATTTCAGTGCGGAAATGACGGAAAAACCTAACGCATCTCACTAAATAGCAATTTCTGATTTACATGCTGCGGACGCAAGCTATTATAAATAACTTTTGGTTTTTATTTCGTTATGCTTTATGTTTACGTTTTGAATAGGCTTCAGGACATGCAATATCTCTGCGACTTTATCTCTTTAACATAAATTTTTCCAGATGAAGTGTTCTGGACATGAATATGATAAACGTAATACAAAGAACTTTGCCCTGTAAAATATGTTACTACCAGTGTTTGATTTAAGTTGTTGTTGACCTCATTCGTGACTCATTTTATCGCAATCCATTCAACATTTTTGATAGGACACGTTTGTTCTTCAGCTTCAATTGAGTAATCAAGTCCGTTCCGTCACCGTTTTCAAATACTCGTCATAAGTACCCACAAGGCCACAAAGCCCGAAACCCCAGCCTCCTGTGTTTGGAGAAAACCACTTTTCCCCCGACGTTTTATCGTATTATTAAAATAAATATTTTAAATAACGAGCTGTGAGATTGAGGTTTGTTATAGCAGCCATTTGTGGGGAGAATTCGTTTGTCGCTTGGGCCCGAATTGTGTTTGTGTCATAAGGGGAATTAAATAGGTATGACGCGTCTCTCAGAACCCTCAACCTCAACCAGAATTTTTTGTATCCCTCATATAATATGATGAGTCAGACAAATTAATTAATGTAAGTTTGTAATTATTGTCGCTTTAAAACAAAGATTTAATTAAACTACATAATGCTGTGTGGGGAAACACTTTGTGAAATATCAAACAAACGTGCTCCGTGATTAAAATTACAATTTAATTTACTGTAAAACAGCGCCTGTGGTGGCATGACCGTCAGAGCCAAATTTCACAGGAGATTATTTTGATTCCTACGACGAGCAGGCGTTTTGTACATATTTGTTCCCCTGTTTTCTGTTTCCCCTACAATTTAAGGGATATTCTAAGACAGTGGCTCCTTCTGCTTATTATGCCTAATAAACAATAACGACGTCACGCTCGTCACGCACATAAAGTGATATTTTAGTAGGTGTTCTACGACGGAACGGCTCGTTTTCACAATACGACGACGGCAATGCCTTAATATGAATATATTTTACGGGGAAAGTAGATATGGAGAATGAAAGAATCATAGAATTGTCTAGGTGTCTCAAGAGTTTATTCGAGACGCAACTTATAAGAAAGCGCACAAAGTTTCTTTCAAATAAATCGGACCAAAATACTCGTATTGGTAACGTAATTTTGAAGAACAGCTAACGAATCATACAAACGCAACAATACTCGTACTATGGAAAATGTTTGACATTTGAGTATTGAAAAATCATAATTCCGAAGCCAACAATAAGTTATACTTCCCTGTAGCCCGCTTTTAAATGTGCAAGTGGAAAGCCTGATCCGGGTTACAGGAATCTCGCTTCAATATATTTCAACTTCATTTTGAATAAGTTGAATATAAATCGGACGATACCAAATATGTACTAGTTTCCTATATAAACTCTTGGAATTCAGGGGCTTAATCAATTAAAACAGACATTTTAATCAAAAGTTTTCCAGCAGTATCTATAGTTCAGATCGAATAATCTCGTAAATAAAACCTAGATATCGTTCTATAAGAAAATATTCAGATAATTATGTATTGAATAATAAAAACAACACATAATTCTTTCAGGTTAAAAAAGTTCTATGAAATCTTTATTATAATATGAGTTCGCCTATGTTGTATTCGAATATTAATTACACATTTTTGGAAAAGAAACGTAACAGAAAAGTATTTTATTACTTCGCTTTACTTTAACGTGTTTTGTATTCAAAGAATCTCCATCATACTTTTATTTAAGACGGTAGCAAATAACAAAAGGCTCCTGGCAAGCGTCCCTTTTCCTTTAGGTTCTCAGAGATAATGAAACAACCTGAAACTGCTGTATATTTCAGCCTATACCCATCTACATAAGATTGCTTGTAAGGAACTTCAGTTCCAATGAGTCTGGCTATTTTCTGTACCTGTACGAAAATTTTATGGTGCTCCTGTTTTTAATATCACTTGCTCTCGACTCAACTTTTATGAATATAAAATTTGTATGTATTGTTACAATGTTATTATCATTATTATTATTCGTTTATTATCAGGTAAGAAAACACATTAGTTATATATAAAATACAGTAAAATAAATTAAAATAAAACTCTGGCAAAATTAGATAAAAACATTATATATTCTACTTCGCATTCAACTGCAGTGTTTATTTTCTTACACACTTATAAACACGTTTCTGTCTATATATTTTTATATTTTAAAAATGGTATTATGTGACGACTTTTTTGCAGATTGAAGAAAAAATCTTGGTAAATTCAGCCGTGCCCATTGCTACAAGCCTGATACGTGATAAAGTAGCGAAATAATTAATGGTCATGCTCTGAGCTTGATTGTCATATAACATTATAATTACCGTTCATATCGGAACACAACAGTGCTAAAAACACTGATCTTGGCGGCAGACTGAATTGCCCTTCTACCAACCAAAGTACCAATAGGTACCCCCACTGGGAATCGAATCCGGGACCTCCTGGTTGTTAGCCCAAGCGAGTAGCCACTAGTAACCGTTAAAATCTATTGAGTTGATGTCAATACTTACAAATAGGATTGGTCCTGTCTGCCGCTACTTTGTATTAAAGTTATTTACTTGACTTCTCTTTGTTGTAGAACAATTGTAAGTAAATTATGTGTGCTTTGTATTAATTTCATTGCATTCAATCTTGGAGTCATGTGTAGCGGTAGATAATTTAAGCATTGATCGCATTGGGGGGCGTAGCTCAGATGGTAGAGCGCTCGCTTAGCATGTGAGAGGTACCGGGATCGATACCCGGCGCCTCCAATGATTTTTTTTATAATTTATTTATATGGTTCACGAAATCTGATAGACTAATAATAAAATAACAGTAACAAACTAATATATAACTATAAATTCTTATATCACCTTGATTTTATCGTATCTAATTTACTCATCAACTTAAAATTAGTTATTATTTAATTACTCTAAAACAAAACAGTGTTAGTTATTAGCTGAGACAGGTCCATTTCGGCGTTACAGGTACAGCAGAGCTAATCGAAAATATATGTATGAACGGCATTTATGCTCAATAAACTACATTATTCTATTCTAATACTATAAGCTTCGACCCATCCCATTTTACTCATTAGTCTGAACTGAAAGCTATCGTTTTAAAATGTTATGACAGGACCTCAGGAATTTTGGACCTGTAAATTTTTAAATGTTATTAATTTATTATATTTAATAAACCCTGTGTTTGCCACGTCCTTTATTTAATGTGAAAATATTAGATCTGGTTCACGAAATAGTTATATTTTATTATTATTATATATCTAAAAAAGATAAACAAATAAACCTAAAGTAAAATAATATTTAACTGCACAAGGGATACAGAACTTAATCTATACAAATATACTCAAATATGTAGCAAATATAACATTTCAAGTATTTAATTAAATTTTTTGTCGAAGATGCCTAACATCTTTTCTCTTTAAACTGCTGAATAGATTTTTACGAAATATATCTAAGAACCACACTGCAAGGAAACTTGCTTTCACATAAAAAAACGCATCGAAATCGATTTTGATTTAAAACTACAGAAAAGTTGTTACCGCAAAGCGCACTTAAACAATTACAAAATTATAATTAATAGTACTTTAAACTCCCTTAACTTGTAGACATCTTGAACTCAGTAACTATCTACGAGTATATACATTTAGAAGGAGGTGTCGTTTTCCCATATCAATTTTTTACTATAATGTTTCGTTATGTAAACTTGCAGTTTTGTACGGTAATAACCCTTTTCTTACGCCCATTACAGGACAAGATTATATTTTGGTGGTGTATGGCAAATACCCAATATTACCCAACCTACCACTTGAATATACACGATCTTTTCAAGTCGGGTTAAACTTATTAACCTAAGGGATACAGAAAAAACTCAGTCAACTCAAACAGTTTTTTATTAACATGTTGTAAAAAATACAAAGTTCAAAAGTAGCTACTAAGAGTCAAACTTGAAGTCAAAATGCAGCGAGACCTGTTATGGCTTTTCCCAATATTAATGCATGAATATCGTGTGTGCCTTCATATGTGTTGACTGCCTCCAGATTCATAACGTGTCTTATGATATGGTACTCATCCGATACGCCATTACCACCTAACATGTCACGGGCCACTCTGGATATTTCCAAAGCTTTTCCACAGTTATTCCTCT
The DNA here is from genome assembly GCA_910589575.2 of Carcina quercana. Taxonomy (NCBI): domain Eukaryota; kingdom Metazoa; phylum Arthropoda; class Insecta; order Lepidoptera; family Depressariidae; genus Carcina; species Carcina quercana. Next base: position 6,345,370 of record OU342439.1, read on the forward strand.
TAATCAAAGAAATCATTTCAGGCGCAACCAGATCCTGATCCTTTAGACGTCCTACTTGTAGAGCTGCCTGGTATCCAATACTTATCTCAGTCAACATGTCAGCCAGTTTCTTCTGAATCAGTTGGTTAGAGGCGAGCGGTCGTCCAAATTGGTTCCTATCTAATGTGTACTGTCGAGCGATCCGCAAACATGTTTCAGCGGCTCCGAGAGAGCCCCAAGCGATCCCGTATCGCGCGTTATTGAGACATCCGAACGGCCCCTTCATACCCACTACGTTCGGCAATAAATTCTCCTCCGGTATAGCCACATCGTCGAGCAATATCATGCCCGTTGCCGACGCTCGCAAAGAAAACTTACCATTGATTTTAGGCGTGTCTAAACCTTTTTTGACTTGAGCCCGATCTATTATAAAACCTCGGACTTTACCTTCTTCGTTCTTCGCCCATACGACTAGGACATCTGCTATGGGTGAATTTGTGATCCATGTTTTGGATCCTGACAGTACGTAAGTTTTGGATTTGGAATCGTATTTTGCGTTTGTTACCATCCCACCAGCGTCGCTGCCAAAATTTGGCTCTGTTAGTCCGAAGCACCCTACTAACTCTCCTTTAGCCATTCTCGGCAAGTACTTTTGTTTCTGTTCCTCGCTTCCATACATGTAAATAGCGCCCATAGCCAAACTGCTCTGCACACTCATCGCTGACCTGTAAGACGAGTCTACTGCATCTAGTTCCCTCGTGAGCAGACCGTAAGTGACGTAATTCACCCCGGCGCATCCATAACCCTTGATCGTACATCCGAGCGCACCCAACTCACCGAATTCTTTGTAGATTTCTCTGTCGAAGACTTCATTTCTATTCGCCTCGATTATTCTCGGCAATAGTTTCTCATTGCAATAGGTTTTGAACGTGTCCCGAACCGCCTTTTCGTCCTCATGTAATTGACTATCTAAATTCAATGGGTCCTCCCAATTGAAATTTACTTTTGCGTTCTTTGTACATGTGGTTGACAAAGCCCTCAGATTTGTGCTATTTTTACTCAGGGCTGAGAACAAATTCCAAAATTTTGACACTGACACAACCATTGTGTATTATTCCGCCAGTTTCTTTGATAAATTATCACACTCACTGTGCACTGTTTTTGCTGCTATCAGTTGTTGACTTGTTATTCTTGATAGGTTCACACTACCTACTAGCTTCACTTGTATCTATCTAAGCTTAGTTTTAGACTGCTCACTTCACAACAAATTATTAGATTACAGATTCACATGGGTCAACATTTTGAGTAAAATTGCCATAAAACTTTATTTTTCGTGCGCTTAACCTCGTTAGTGACCCAGTGACAGTGAATTTGTTTTGTAATCGAATCGACAGCGCTACTCGTAGCTATATTCACATCACTCTAGTGGCTGACGGCGCAGCTGACGGTCTGTTGCGTATTCACACTCGTAATATCCCACACATAAACATGTTTATCGTTGTAAAACTTGCGCAAGAGTGCGTAGATCATGTGGGGTTTGCGTCAATGCAGAGGAAAATATATTTTATTACATTCATTTTGAGGTGACTTTGTTTTCTACACTTTCAACAAGTTCTTAAGCAGTGATTGTTTTATCGGTCCCAAACAGAAGAATTAAACGATAAGTGTTGTTTAGTGATGATAACTTCAAGATAAATGAAGCGGTTTGACAAATAAAAGATTACTGTACACATAAAGGTTTTGAATGAAACGCAAATAACGTGATAACTTTAAATCACGCTTCTGCCACGTCAATTATAGAGTAAAAGTAACACAAAATTACAAAGTAATTTAAAATCACAATGTTACACTAATCTAACAGTATAAATTCGAAAGCAGCCATGTCTCTCTGTCTATTGCATTTTTACGGATAAACTGGCACACCCGATCTTGATAAAATTCGGTACGCTCATAGCATATAGTATGGAGAAAGTCATAGGCTTATTTTTAATCCGATAAAGTGTTACTGTTTCAAGCCATTTATATTATCAAAATACTTGTATTATATATAAAAAAAACCAGCTGTGTTTTGTAAAAACTTACTAACTAGGCAACACATTGAAGTACTAATTTTAAGTTAGGTACGTTCCAGCGACAAAGTCGGTTAAACTTTTATAGGTCGGGCCTTACTGGTGTTGAGTGCAGTTATTACATACTCGTACTTACGCTTTCACAGTGAAGCGCTAAAACTTGATGTATGAACCAGAAAACGCTTTTAATTGTTCAGTATCTCAAGTCAAAGTGGTCGTAGTATTCCGTAAGAATGCACTATTTTACAGCTACTTTACAGTCGTACACAGTATAGGTGAAATAGTTTTTTCCCGAGAGCCAGCAAACAGTTTAAAAACCTACTGAAATAAAATATATGGTTCGATCGGTTCTGCAGTAGTGTCTCGTTGACTAATAACAAGATGTCCATTGTCCAAACGCTCCTTTGTGTGATCTGTATTACATAATATTTTCTCCTTGCTTATTTATTTTTTGTGCTGTACTTCTAAATTTAATTTAACTATAGTATTTTCGTATAAATTTACATAGTAAATTATTCTAATAGCTCCCCACATATAATATAATAAAATATATTTCATGACTTTGAACTTCTCACTTTATTTTCTTCTATTAAGCTATTAAAATAAATATGTCAAGCTATACAGCTATTCTTGCACTATTTCCAATGGTCATGAAAAGCATATTTATAAACATCTTAGCACCCATAAAACAAGAGCAAATTATGCGCTGATTTTTTATACTACAAAGTACGGGTAAAGAAAAACGTACAAAAACAGGTCAACGTACGAGGCGCTTGTAAGCGGGCAGTGTGTCCACTTATTTATGTCCCGAGGCAAAAACCACAGCGCGTTATGAATGCCAGCAATGCTGTAACCCGCTTCCTAGAATGTGGTTTATTCAGGCTAGAAGCTAGAACTTTAACGAAAATTTTATTTGCAGTACACCATTTCTATAGCGTGTGTAAAAGAGGGCACTAAGTTCACAGCGCTAGGAAAGAAAGTAGTGCTAAAGCAAACGGCAAATATTAATTTAAAGAGCTAGTCATTTCAGGCTAAATCTGCTCGGATGTAGCTGCAGCACTTGATTATTTATTTTTTTCAATAAAAATCCAAAAAATGAATTGGTATAATGCGTCACATTATACCGATTCACTTAACAAAAAATGGTTTGGCGTTTAATCTCATTCATACACTGGCTGAATTTTATCCAATCAGGTTATTTTCATTACAACGGTAAATGTTGAAATGAGCTTCATTTTCAATTTCCAATAAATTTAAATTCGCTTCGGTACAGTATACTCTCAGAATTCAAAACGTAAACACTCGCAATATGCTGCCAATTTACGAAATTTTAATACTGACGTTAAATAACGGACAACATTAAATCAGATCACCCCCTATAATTACAATAATACCGCATTTGTTTGCTTTGTTAAAGCAGTCACGCAGACCGGAGGCTTTTTGGTTGCCCCTTATCATGCGATTTCGCCGACAATGCGGATCCCCGTTATACTGAGGGGATGAATCTTCTATAAATTATTCACTCTCTATTTGCATGACAAACGACGGCCGAGCGAAGGTCTAAGACCTTTAATGGCACCTCTTCGGTCCCTAACTGTCCTTTACCCTCTCCAATCCTTTCACACTTCTATGGCACGACACTCTTTAATGGACCAGTGATTTTTCCCAGTCATATGCAAATGCCAGATTAGCATACATTTTATTCTGAGCTTCCCACTTCAACCGACAAAACGTTGATGACATTAACAATGTGGATTTATATTTTGATAGAGTTTTTAAAAGGGTCTTTGTGGTTGGTTCTCCTAATTAGGAAGACAAAAGGATCTCTGTCGGAAGTGCATAATTATGTAAAACTAAATGAGCTACTTTCAGAGTATTTAGTAAGCGAGGCTGTAACACTTTATTCAAACATTACGGACTAAGGCATGGTACACAACACGCACACTTCACGCAATACAATCATCATATCTTTTTCATGCAGCTATAATGGGTTTTCACTTGGGCTTCACCTCATCTGATGATAAGTGACAATAAGGCCGTTTGATTGAAAGCTAGTTTATACGAAAAGACTAGGTATGTTACTATTTATTACTGAAACACATTATTGCTATTATTGGCGTCAGATTTAGGTAACGTGGTCAGGTCAGTCAGGTAGAACACCATCAAAACGATCTTCAGAGATATCCCGCACTGGAAATCCACTAGGCTACGGATGATGAGTCCACTAGGCCACGGAAGCGGTTCCATAGTATACACATTGATATTAGTACAGCTGAAATGTTGTAAGTGTAAAATAAAATTATTTTTACAAACGTTATCAATTGTATGTCGGTTATCGATTAACGTGTTTTTTTGTAATTTAATAATATGTCCTTTTTTGTATAAAGAAAAGTATAGTCAATATATAAGCTTATGAGTTTACCATTTCTTTCCACAGTCGTCTACCAATCCTTGCATAAATGACGTGAGTATTTCAGTTTCCGAAACACGGCAGCATCTTTACTTGGCGGGATGGAGCTTCTAAGTGCACGTTACAAAATCACACAGGCTCGGAATGGTGACGTTCCCAAATTAGAACATCACAGGGAATTCCTGCGCAAACATAAATGGAATAGTCGTGTAGTTCGAGAGCTCAGGAATACGAGATAATCTAAGTAGGCACGAGCATTGACTATCGACACTTTCGATCTGCTACTGTGATAAACCTTCTGGTGATAAATAGTGCCTGCGAGGAGGTTCCATAATAATATAGATATCAGGAGCGGCGACTGCCAAAACCGTGACAGACAGAAATCCTATCCTGTAAGAGATAAGGTGGTTTCTAATTAAATAATTTCCGAAAGAAAAAACGGTCTGTGAGACTTACTTTGTCTCTTCACTTTGTATCTTTCGCACAACTGCCAAGTCAAAATTTCTAGAAAGAGACGGTCAACGGTTTTGAGCATCTCCCTTGTGTCGCGATATTGATAAGAGTTCGCTTTCTAGTTGTACTTAAGTTCTGAAGATTTCTATGAGGGCATGTCAGCAAACAAAAACGACAAATTGTTAGTACCGCACCACTTATTTGCAACTTATCACTTAAAAATAGTGGTGACAATGATTTTCAAAGTGTCGTATCCCATATTTAATGGTGGATTGAAGTTGCATTAATTCTTACCACGATATTATTTTATTTCGTTAACTTTAGACTAAAAATAGTCAATGCACTGCTATCATAGACACAATTAAATCAGAAAGCTTAAGTGTAATTAAAAATGAATGTAAGCTACATACATTTTTAATAATTAAAAAAAGTGTGTACAAGCATGGTTAAATGTAATATGTTTTCATTATTTTAAAGCAAAAGTAACTAGTTTATGTATTATATTAATATTACCCGACGAACACTACGAATAATATTAAATCGACTGCAACGTGAGAATGTAAACAATAATTAAATTACTATTTATTATGTCTACTAGTAACAATAATTGTTAGTGTGTGTAGAGTGTAGTTAACTCAAGTCTCCCTGTCTAATGATTATGTAGGTCAATATGTACGGGAAAGTTGGTTTATTTGGCAGATCGCTGCTCTAGGATTGGCGGGAGCGCAGTAAATTACTAATGGAAATGCATTCAATGAATATTGGCTAATAAGAATAAATTGACTTCTTTTGGCGTTTTGATACATCAAAGCCAAACATATTTAGCCCACGTTAGTTGTAACAAAAGAAAATCATGTAAAAATTACATTAAAGTCAATCTATGTTACTACCATAGATACAAATTGTGTACATTTGTTTTTTATTATTAACGCCTGCGACTTCGTCTTTTGGACCTTTGGACTTGGTGGTTGGTGGTGGTTGGTGTTCTTTTGGGCCTCATAATGTATCCCACTGGTATACTTTACCAATACCTGTATTATGTCATTTTACCAAAGACATTAACATCACTATTGTCTATGGATTTAATCTGAAAAAAAATGATGTTTATGCCAAATTTCATAAAAATCCGATTAGTTGTTTGTGGTTTATTGAGTAACGAGCATAAATGATCATAATATACAAATATCCAAACTTTCAGGATTACAATATACGATCATTTATACAAATAGGATAAGTTCAACGCGATACAAGCGTTGATCTATTCAATGTGTATTATGAGTGAAAGATAATATTTTTTGAACATAAAAATATCCTGTGTTAAAATTTTGCAACGATTCCTTAAAACAATCCAAGTATAAAAGGTCCTTGCAGACTTTAAACTTAAGTGCATCCAAACTTGCTATTGTAAAGTAATCTACTTCAGCAAAATATGTCGGTAAATAGTGTTATTTGTTTATATAAATAAAGCCATTGGAGTTCCAGCAACCGACAGTAACACAGTATCTCAACAAATTGAGGCTTCTGGGTGCCAAATTGTCATCATTTCCCTGAATATTTACAGATTAGGTTAATATTATAAAGCGAAAAAGATTTTACGTTTGGACGTAGATGGATATGTTTGAAAATGATTATACGATTTCAATTATCAATTATTTGAGAGGGAGTTTAGATAACCATAGGCTAAATACTCTTTACTTTCTGAAAGGATGACATAACGATCATCAGTCATCACTATGTTAGATCCCTTTTGTTTTCTTTCTTTTTTCGAATTTACCCGCCGCTTGTAGAGCCGCACCTCACCGGAGGGTCTCTCTTATCGACGGAGAATAATGTAATCTGTTATAATTAGTCCGTACTCGGAGATTGCCTGCCCGCGCCTCAAATTGATTAATCAATACCCAAAGATCAGAACCACTTAGCGAGTGAAGTAATCAAATTATCCACTTACAATATTAATATTCTACACTGATTAATATTTTCTCGGAATACGTGTAGCGTTCTTGGCTGTTCGTTAGTAAAACACGGCCGACATTACATAATTAATTTAACTTTCTGGTTTCTTAATTTATGTATTTCTATGGAGCTTAAATAGATAGATTAGATACCGTCGAGTCTACAGTCTGAATATACTATGTGCTCTAAACAAACGTATTTAGGTCGTATTTGGAATATTAACTAACCAAACTCAATAAAATAATGGGAATGTGTTATTAGAAGTTGATATTTAGGTACGTATTAAAGAAACCAAATTTAACTTTAGTGACCGTATTTAATCAAAGTATTTTTCAATGAGTTAAAGGGTTTTTTTCGGTTGGTGGTAGAACTTTTTTTAATCTGCTGGCTACCAAGTCTGTTTTATAATCTGCCGCCAAGCATTTTCATGTTCTTGCGCAACAGGTCAAGTAAATAATGGTAGATGCGATTATTGGCCAGCTGCAGTATGAAATAAAATGTTCCAAAATATAAGGAAAAATGCAAAATTTTAAGTTCTATCAAACACTTACATTAAGATTGCTACAGTAGATAAGTTATTTTCAACCGACTTCAAAAAAGGAGGTGGTTTTCAATTCGACTGTATGTTTTTTGTATGTATGTTACGCGATTTTGATGATTCTTTTTTGTTTGATAGAACATACTCTAGAAGTCCAATCCCATATAAATTTTATCAAAAATGATTCAGCGCTTTCTAACAAAACCCAAATCTCTCAGGGTGAACATTTTAGGATATGAATGTTATAGACTTTTAAGGCAGTTGAAGTCGGTTTATATTTTGAACGCGTTAATTATCTAAACACAACTTTACAAATTAGCTACAAAGCGATGTCACGTAATCATTTTAAAACTATTTTCAGTTTGAATAAACAAGTATAAATTTAAAATTAAGATCAGCATTGTAATTGTATGCAGTACAAATTAGAATACAGTAACTTGACGTAATAAAAACTAGCGCTATTTCTGCACTCTTCACCGATACACTTACTTGTACGTTAATCCAAAACTAAAGTGTTGAACACCTAACAACAAATTTCATTGAACCCATTACTTCAGAACTCTGTAATTTAATGTCAAATTTGTTAGGGTCCAACTTGAACAATAGCCGGTTCTGACGAAGTTGCAGAACAACCGTATCGTTTTGTGATGTTTAATTATAAAAGTTTGGTAACGATCTTTATGTACGAGGTTGTTGGTTGATAAGTGAATGTAACTAAATAAGTAATTTCAATGTAAAATGGTATACCTACGATACCTACATAGATAAATAACGCGTTTTAACCGCCTAAACGTGCCCTAATCGCTACACGCTTATCCCGGGTTCGATTCCGGTTCAGTGGGGTTCTCTATTGGTGCTCGGTTGGTTGGTGGTATTTTCTATGTCCACCTGGCTAGCTACCTTGTTACCTAAGTCTAATGCCGTACAGCAGTGTTGATAGCACTGTTCAGACAGACAGCAGAGACAGTGCCTAATTAGTCTTCTGGGTATGCATGCTTACCATCCAACGGTCTGATCGTCACTTACCATCAGGTGAGACGAAAGCCAAGTGCGAACCCATCACACACACAAAAAACGTGACATATATTTAGAAGAAGAAAAAAAAAAACAAATATATTTTAAAATATTGATGACTTTAAAATAAAATCATCTAGGGATCCCTGTTTGCGTGCGCGGCTTTAACGTACCCACGAAGCTGGCAACATTGCCACGCTGACTAGCCATCAGCACAGAGTGCTATAATACTTACTAAAAATATCGATACCAGTTTTATACATTAGAAATGTGACGTCACAAATTAATATAGAGTGTTTTTACACCGTGTGACTTGAATGACTTTTCGTCGGGTTGTGCTAAGAAAAGTAGATTCGAAATATATTTGATATATATATTTTTGCATGGTGGTTAAATAGGAAAAAAATATTTTTTAGTCATACACCAAATTCACGATGTAATAAATAGTTATCGTTTCGAGAGTACCTACATTCATAAATCGATTTACAAGTACATAGCAACACTTTTCCTTTTTCGAACAATAACATCCCATCCAAATACATTCATTAGGGCGCTTTGTAACTTCTTCCTACCTTTGCGTAAGGGTTCTAAATGCCATTCAGCAGTTCTCTTCCTTTTCCAAGACTCAGCTATTTGCACCCTCAGGGTAGATAGAAACTCAACGATAACTTTAGTAACAGAAGAGCTTTTCGGTCTTTTTTTCTTCGGATTTCAATGTTAAGACTAAGAATACAACTGTTAAGGCTTAACGTTAAAGAAATTCTATGAAATAAAGTAATTCGGTAAAATTTTAATGTTGATTTATTTATTAGATTGGTCATTTGGATTTAAATCAATCGATTGTGATATTTTAATTGTGTTTTATAAAAAATAACTAAACTGCTTAAAAAGACTTCCTTGACTGATTTATTGACAAGACAAACTCAGAGTCCAAATCGCTTGATCGGTTGCGCATGATGCAAGTTATTCTTCTACTTCGAAATCCTATTCCAAAAGGGAATTTTTGTTATATATACATATATATATATATATATATATATATATATACCTTGATTCAAAACATCAGATACACTTGGTGATTTAGCATAATCATTCAGGCCGATCCATGAACCAGACACCGCCGAATCACCATAGTACAAAGAGAAACTCTGAGATTTGTAGACGTGGAAAAAATACATAACACATGAATGTTGACGAAATTTTCTTTGATTAGACAGCTACCGATACACGATACATAAATTGATAGAAGAAGGGTTAAATCCCAAAGCGTTTTTAAAAAATATTAATGACACTAATTTCAAAAAGATTGAAAAATTCTTGAATTATAAATGGTGTAACTAAGCCGACTCTGTTTTATTTATATAGATTTAAACATTATGAACCCAAACCCAATTTAATAACAAATAACAAACTTCTTATTGCACACAGCACTAGGTCGTTACGTTAAATTTAAACAAAATCATTTTTGTACAAAATCCGTTTCTAGTTATGCCACGTTTCAACAATGAGCGCATTTACGAAAACGGAGCGGAATTGCTCTGAAGTTGTTTCTACTGATTTTCATTTGCCGAGTGTTTCGCATTGGCGTTAATTCCGAGCTGAATGCCGGCCCGATTCCCAAGTTTTAATTGCAAACTCTTAATGAGGTAGCACACTACCTCAAAATAGTACAACGTAGATATGAAGTATGCACCTGCGATAATACATTATGTATCAGTACCTACATCATCTGACATTGTTGTGCAAATATTTTAAAGTAGCTAGCGGCCTCGGAAACGCGAATAAAAAGAACCATTAGAGTCCTCTGGCCTCCCAATTATCCCTGCACATAGTCCTTCATGGAACCTAGCCACATGCATCCACCTCCATCTAGTAGGGGGACGGCCTGGTAGACGTTTCCCGGTACGTGGTCGCCACTCGAGAACCTTTACTCCCCACCGGTTATCGGTTCTTCGAGTGATGTGGCCTATCCATTGCCACTTCAGCTCACTGACTCGTCTAGCTATGTCAAATAATATTATAGATGAATAAATGTTATAATAATATTATAAGTGCTGAAAGAAAGACGAGTATGCAGCGAAAACCATTGCGGCGGATAACAGTACCGTACACAAAGCCGTCCCCCTGCTAGATGGACCGACGACCTAGAGAGTCGCTGGGTGCAAGGGACTAACTAGGGACTAGTGGACGTTTCCTGGCTGATGATGATGTAAAGCCATTTTGGAGGTATCAAGGAATAAAGAAACATTAATCAATAAAAACATGTATCTCCTGTTGCAACATTCATTTCCTTTTTCCACAACCATATATTAACGATAAATTTGGTTGTTGGTAGGCTAGATGTCCTATGTATCCAGTACCTCATTCGTTTAACGCTTCTGGATTACCATTCTTTAATCTAACAATGTAATCGTAAGTTATCTATTCAATATATATTTAAAAAAAAACGGATTCCTACTTTGTAAAGATACGCTGTATATTTTAAACACTTCCAAAACAAGTTCAAGGGGAGATCAAAGTATTTTATCAAATTTCCCCAATAACCAAAACCCAAAAGCCGGAAATGAGAAGCGTAAGTAGCAAGTTCACATCTTAATTAATATTCACCTTGCGGATTATATTTACATACGTTCTCTGAACATTTTATCAGTATTAATTAATTTAGATTCTAAAAACGAAAGCTTAAGTTCGAAATTATTAATGAGAGCCGTGTTCAAACTTATTCTGTTCAAGACACGTGTGTGTGCTTATGTAAACAAAAGGTTTGCGTTAACTGCTTTCTTCAAAAACAACACGGCATTTTCGAATGTAAACGAGCAAGAAACATTTCCATTAGCATGAGGGTGAAAAGCAAAAGAAAAGAGTGACGATGTCACGGCCTGTACATTTGGAATTCATAAGTCTGAATGCACCAAGCCCAATGCAACCCTTCGAGCGCTTGTAGACAAAAGCACGCCCCCGCCCGTCTGGGCTCCCGAGCAAACACCAATGTTTTGTTCAAATATTTGCCTAATTACACGTGGTCCACGTAGCTATTTCCATCCAGACTAGGCTGGGATGATGTTAGAATACTCCTTCAGTCAAAGCAACGCAAATAAGTAACTAACACCAAGAAAGTAGGTGGTTCTTGATTCGTTTTAATTATTTATGTGTATAACGATTGTGAACCGATTCGAAAGATTTATAAAGACGTTTCCATGACGCTCAAAACTAACTAATAAGGCTAAAACCAATTTATACGTTCTAGGTGGAGCAACTACATCTTAGCCATAAATCTATACTGAATGTTATTTATGAATCAATTTTGTTGATATTTAAAAAGAACTGACTGACTCTGTGGGGTATGTACTCACTAGTAAATATTCTACTATTGTTGTGTTCAGATATTAAAGGTGGCAGAGACGCCTCGGCTTGAAGCTTCTGGGCGATCACGCTTTCCATCTCACGGCTTTATCGTTACTTAGCATCACGTGAGATGTGAAAGTACAAGCCTAATATATATTTTAAAAGTTCATGTTTGTTGGTTGTATGATACGAGTGTAACGTTATAAATAAGATATTCGTGAGAGGTTGTTGTGTATGAGAATAATTAGTAAAATATAAAAAGGGAAATATAATTGCAAATTTTTATTCCGCTTCATGTTTAAGAAATCATCATGATGAAAATCAAATTTTTTTTGCACTGATGTCTTATGTTAAATTTTTGATAACTTTGTTTAATAAGTTTGAAAAATCAAATCATATGCAGAGCCCGAATCAAAACTAAAAGTGTTTCTGTAGTTAACAGAAAACACACTTTATTCTTTGTTGTTCCTGTCATAAACAAGATTTGATTGAACCTATAAATGGTTACAATTTATCTAGCTAAAATCGTTTCAAACAATTAATTACCACATATGGTTTATATTTACTTAGGATGCATTCTTGTCACACAACATTTATACAATGAATTTTTCTACTAAAATCATTTGTCACAATTAACTATGAACACAATTTATTCCAAGCTAACGAAAAGATGGTCTCGCATTTCTTCGAGGCTTATTGTCTTTTCTTTTTACTTTCTATAGGTTTTTCTGTCTTTGTTAGTATCCTATTAAAGAAATTGAACATTGATTGTATTATCTTTAGAGCGATATAAAGAACTACTAAAACAAAAATTGTAATAAATGTATATATGTCTAACATATTCGAGTCAATCCAACTTAAGTCCAAAGCAGGATTTTTTATGAAATTAGCACCCTTGTGTCTTATGACATATTCAATCCAAAACATTGCTGTATCAAGAGCCGACATTGGTCTGTCTTTAAATCTAATTGATACTTCTTTTGCCTTGTTTCTATATGAATCGTCTTTAAGAACATCGTTTAGGATAATTCCTAGGTTCCCTTCATTAATGTCTTTGTATTCTAGTATTCTGCCAAATCCTTTCTCTTGTACTTGTAGCAAGTTGTTATATTGGTCGGAGTATATTGGAATGCCGATGATTGGAACTCCGTGGAAGATTGCCTCTTGCGTTCCAAGCAATCCGCCATGAGCTATGAACACTTTGATGTTGGGGTGTGCTGGAAAAAATGGTTATAGATGTTAGGGCAAGTCTTTCAATTTTATAATGTAACTAAAGTAAAATGTTGTCGAGCTCGTCTGTGACACGTTTTGTTTTAACCAAATGAATTTAATGTCGACCTATTGCAGACTTATAGTAATAACAAAAATAGACTTTACTTTATATTATAAAAGCGACTGAAAGTAAGTCATTTTATTCAACAATAATTCGGTAGTTTTGATAAGATAACTAAGTCCGTTATATTTGTACTATTCTGTACTAAATGTGAAACATTTATATTGTTTAAAATTAAAAGTCATCATCACAGTTTAAAATTAAATAACAAATAACCTGAACTGCTCTACTATTGAATTTAAGAGCCTTCAGAATACGTAAAAAGTCTGACATGCATGGTGAATACATATGGTTGAGTTTACCCGCGCGACTACATCAGTTTTGATTTCGAAAGTTACCACGGGAATATATTATAGGGATTAAAAGTACCCTATGCGCTAATCCCGAATATCTTTCATTTGTATGCTGATGCATTGTAACACAATAAAACATCAAAATATACAAACATTCGAATTTTATAAGCTGGTGCTTCCGCTCCATCACTGTCACGTCCTTATACACCCTTTACGGCACCCGTGGAAATACAAGAACTATTATCCACAGGTCCACTACTGAATATAGGTCTTCTCCAAGTTATACACGCAATAAAGACATCGGGCCACTTATATCCAGCGGTTCCCGCTACCATTTACTTGCAAATAATAGTGGTAAACTCAAAACAAACATACAACTATCCAAAATATACTGTCGAGTTTCCCTCTGGACTAGAAGTTCGTCTGGCAGTCGCTTCCGTAAAAACTTGTACCTACGCTAAACATTGGGTTTCGGTAGCCTACCCTGATTGAGAACAAGTATACGACTGTGTGAATTATGAATACTGGTAAAATCAGATATAAAATAATATTATTCTGCTTACATAATATCTCTGTCTGAGGTAACCATTTACGAATCACCAAATTGTCGGGCTTATTTGGCAAATTGTCGTCTTCCCATTTCCAAATGACTGTGTGTTTGAGTTTCCTGAACACGTTCAAGAATGCATCCCGCTTCTCGTCCGGCAACTCCGCGCTGCGTACGTTCGAACCGAAATTAACGTACACCACGCCGTGCTTGGAGTTGTCCAGTATTGTTCGAAGATCCTGAAATTGATACAATAACAATGTTAAATAATCTTCTTATAAATTTCCACATATTCAGTCAGTAAAGTCTATGTTTAAATGAAGATAGACCTCCCTAAATACCACTACAATGAAGGGAGCATCGATATCAGATTTGCGTAGTCACAGTAGCGATAGGTATTTGTTAATAGATAAACCCATTTCACAATTGTTTTCATTTTAATTGATTTCACGAAAAGACATAGTGGCATGGGTGACTCACCATAAATTTAAATCACAATAATATATGCTTACATTATTGTTTTCTTAGAACTATCAATTTTATAACAGCTTACCTCTGGAAGTTTATTTTCACTGTTTGTTAAATGAATCCCACCTATTTCCACGATATTAGGCAAGTAGGCAGTGGGAGGATCAAAACTAAAATGACTGTTGATCAACATCAATGAAGCATTTCTCTGGAGATCGTACAAACTTGGTACTGGCTTTGGCAAATTTGAGAAGTACTGCTCCACTAATTTCTCTTGTTTTTCAAGGTACCGTGTATTCCACCCGTATAATTCATATACGATAAAATATAAATTTTTTAATCTTCCCAGGAAACTTGTAGGGCTTTTTATAGTTATAAACTCAGAAGTAACAGTTGCCAACTGTAACGGGTTCCGTGTTATGATATTGTGTCTCATGCAGTTGCCAAACGTCGTTACTAGGACCAAAGGTGCTTGGTACTTATGGGCCAACATGTATGTAGCTTCGAGGTAGAACTGTTCACAAATTACTACGTCAAACTTATTGTCTTTGGACAGGAATTCTTGGACTTTACTCGAGTTCAGTGCGATTTCTGTAAATGCAGCCATTCCTCTCCACAGAAGATTTTCGTGTAATTGTTCAGCTGATATATCGACCATAGAAAAAACATTTGGTCTGGTTCCTCCTGGAATCACAGACAAAATCCATTATAATATTTTTATTATAGAAGATAGATCAATGCTTGACCTCAATCACACCTGACGTTAAGTTATGATGAGGTCGACGGTGTTACGGTTAATCTAGAAAGTGCATATTTAATCTTCCTTTGAAGATTCCCAAGTTGCAGTTTTCGGGGAACACGGAAACCAGTAGCCCATTCCATCTTTTAGCTGAACGCATGATAAATGGAGAAGCGCAACGCTTTGTGCGAGCTGTGGGAATATCCACAGTATACGGGTGAAGGTCTGCCATTCTCCTATTTCACCGGTACTTGAATGGCGAACACGGAATCAACCAAAATAGCTACTGCGCACACTCTCCAAAATGTATCCCATAAAATACCGAAAGGCAGGCAACCTGACGCCTATGTTCGAGGCTTTGGTACTTTGCCTTAAGTAGCGTATCGTTGCCTTCAGTCTCATAGCTCGACGCTCCACCGAGTCCAAAGCAGCTAGTTGATAGCGAGCTGAACCATCCCAAAGATGGCAGATGTACTCCATGCATGATCGCACTTGAGCGCGATAATGGCTCAAGAGCTGTGATGGCTCGAAGTACCGTCGGACCTTCGATAGGATGCTTAGTTTTTGGCCCCAGTTTTAGCTATAGACTCGATATAGCTCCCAAAACTGAGATCGAATGAAATTTACAATCCCAAGAGTTGAAGACGATTTGTTATTATAATATTGAATTATAGGTATCGATACATTTTGGAAAGATGGAGAAAGATGAAATGGACTCCGTTTCGCTGTGAAAAGACACGCCCGTGTCTTTGACGCGTTGTACTTGATGGAATTGGCATCGTACCAATCAGACACGGCCTTCAGCGTTAGCTCAAAACGTTCCACCATTTTCTTTCTGAGAGAACAAGTGTCTAGACTACTGGCCTGTGTGGTGGACACAAAGCTCTCTGTGACTGCGCTGTAGTCTGCGTCGTCTGCGTATACCCAAATATACCGTGCATTATAAGCAGGTCGTTGATGTGCAGCAGATAAGTCTGAATCGTAAGAAAAGTAGCCTATGGCATGATCTCAAAAGGCTAAGCGTAAACCAATTTTGGCAAGATCTGTTGGGGAGGGTGTTTTATAATCGGCTGCATATGTCCATTGTTGGACATGAGCCTCCCTTACACATTGCCACGGAATTAGCCAAAATTACTACGCTTGACTGACGGATCGCCTTAAGATGCTGTTATGAAATGAAATGAAATGAAATGAAATATTTATTTGCCAGGATGCATGTTGATACATTGGTGTTACATATAGTTGTAGTCCATATTACATCCTACCTATCTCAGGTGTGCAAATGTTTAACATACATAATAATAATATTAACTAGTTATTTACACGATATAAAATTACTTAAAACTAATTATTTTATATTGTTACCAAAAATGTCAGTATTGATATATACATAATTTTAGTCATTTAAAAATTCATTAACCTTATAATAGCATTTCTGTAGCAGGTAGTCAAACAATTGTTTTTTAAATGTGTAAATGTCATGAGATTTAAATTTGTCAGGAACTTTATTATATATTCGGACTGCCATACAGTAAGAATTATTTCTATGAACTGCAAGTTTTTGTCTCGGTACTTGCAATTTATGAATGTATCCAGCCCTATACGCCCTGCCGGTGTTGTCTTTTAATTTTTTAAATAAATTTGAGTGTGTATGTACAAAAGTGCTGATCTCATAAATATACATACTAGGCAATGGTAAAATTATTACATATATAGATGTTTTTCTGTTGACTGCTGCTAATCAGTTTCCGCGCAGACAAACAAATAGACAAACAAATAGATAAGCAGAATGACAGTCACATTTATCGCATAAGTGTAATTAACTAAAAGATACAATAAGAGTGATGCTTACCTAGGACATCCCAGATCTCCCTATCATCAACTAAGACCTCGTGGTAAGTCGGTGGTGGATTTTTCTCCAAGATCGGTGTTATGACGGTCACATTGTGTCCCCTGCGAGCCAGCTCGAGACCAATGGGTCTCAACAGAAAATAGTGAGACTTTGCTGTGAATGGTATCGCATATAAGATGTTCGCACATTCTGTACAACTTGCTATGTAAACTAATGTTAACATTAACTTGATATAGATCTGAAACGATAATAATATTTGGATCAGAAAAAGAATGTAGATAATATACCAAAATTTATTTGTAGTTTTATAATGTATAACGGCACTTGTCCTTCGGCTCGCCTAACGGTAAAATATGATAAGGTTCACCGAGAAGGTCCCTAGTTATGAGTTAGATGATGCTGGCTCTGCTACCTTTCACACTTAAACACAACCGTGCTATTAATACTGCAGTTTTGTTGGCAGAGTTAGGTAACATATAGCGGTAGCTAGCCAGGCAAAAATGCCCTGCAACCTGACCATCGAATCCATAGCCGATACTGATTTGCTCAAATAAATCTTTCACTTACCCTTGAAAAATCCTTGACACTGGTAACGGTACATTTTAATTACTGGAAAAACAGTGTTATTTGATAACTATTATGTTATCTATGCTATTAGCCCTATTGTTTGCCAGGAGACTTAAATAAAATAAATATTAACGAAACCTAAATACGGTGTTATCGTCGGTAACCATTAGGTAAGTAGATGTACAGACCAAGTCATACTTTGAAATTATCATCACACTGGTGATGATTTTCACACAAACATCCAAATATATTCTATTACTGATATAAGTTAATAAAGAAATGTCGAATGTCGATAGATAGCTTAGTTAGAAAGGTAACACCAGAAATTGTTGAATTTCGCTGCATACTTTTTTAATATTATAAATACCCGACAGCGACTGCTCTTACCAAATAATCAAGCACGTAAAATAAAGGTCAATGTTCTTATACTGGTATCTGTAATAATGACAGCTATTAGAGAACGGCAAATAAAAAATGGTAATCATTGTTGTTTTGATCAACATTTTGTGCTTACCTTACGTGGTCGTTTTTCTTGGACGAGCGATGCCAAAATTTAAATATTACGAGTATCTAGTTATTTACAAGAACAGTGACATTTGTTTTATCATATTCGAATTTTGATTGATTTTAATACCACCAAGTTTAGATACTTAAACCATACAGACACCACATAAACCATAAAGATTGAATTTTAAAATTTGAAACATTTCAAAAACTGCAAATCACAAATATTTAGCAAAGGTTCATTTCTTATTCCGAAAAAATCCTCATTTCCTTTCTTCATAGTTTCATATCTTCGTCCTTCACAGTGATGTTCGAAAATTTCCCAATTAAAGGTATATCTAATAAATTAAATAGATCAATAATGGTCATACTTATCATTACCATTTTAAGTCACAGTATTTTCTGATCACTTCAGCTCGTTTTCTCATACAAATAATGATTTTTTAAAGCACACAATGTTTTACACTGGACACAATCCGAGTAACATCTGTCCGTGATGAACTGACACCAACTAATGACCGCTGATTCGTACTCTTCTATAAATTGACATGTATCTAAGGTACAGTCGCGTGCATTTTTTGTGCTGCATTTCTACATTTGTGAGTACATCACGATATTATACTAAAAGTTTTATTTGGGATATTACAATGTTACCGTGATCACCCCACACAAAGCTTGGTGCTAAATATCATTTAAATTTTTGTATGATATTATGTTATTATTACTTATGCCATGGAATATATACCTAGAATAACTGAAAAATATCCCTTGATTTCTCATATTTTGCATTACTCAAAAATATATTTTATAAGACTGTCATCCATATTATAATTCAAACCGAATGTTAAATACTTCATTCCAAAATATATTGCATTTGTTAGAAACGCTATCATGTGTCGATGATCGATTTTTCTTCACCAGTATACTACGGCTGATGATAAAATTCATTGATAATAAGGAAACATTTGTGCTGGACATTAACGTGGTGTGACATTCATATTAAGAATCAAAAAGTGTAGTATATAATAATATGAGGTTGGTATGAGATCATAATCGACAAAAAGAGGTCGCTCGATCACTCTGAATTGAGTGCAAATCATCTCTAAATATAGATTGGTAAAGTACTTTTTCACTACACTAACGTATTATCAACAAAGATCAAAGTTTACATTGATATTTTATTTATTAATTAAACCGACTTCAAAAAGGAGAAGTTTCTCAATTTGACGCGTAGTAGTAGACAGTGTTTTTATGTGTGTTACGCGATAACTCCGCAAAGAGTGAACCAATTTTGATAATTCTTTTGTTTGTTTGGTAGATAATTGTTTGGTCCCATATAAATTTTATCGAAATTGATTGATCGCTCTTTGAGAAAATCAACAAAAACCACAATTTTTAAGGCAATTGAAGTCAGTTATTAGTTCTTTTTGAACGCGTTAATTATTTCAAAAAAAGACATGGAATATTTATAAATCTTGTATTTATTTCTAATATGTACACTCGAGTACAATAACATGAATCCAGTTTTGAACTACGTCACATTAATTCTGGCTTGTTTCTAACTAATGTGTCAAAAAAATGACAATTAAGCATGAATGGGACATGGTTCAAAAGTGGATACATATTTTTGTACTCGAGTATACATTAATCTTTTCACACACCGTTTTAAACAACTAACTTTTTATGAAGTCTTAAACTTATCTCTCTTGCTTCTACCCGTATCTTTTTCCGTTAAAAGAACTTTAGATAATTTCTGTATTAGTTTTACAATCACAAACAGAATTGAAATAAGTACCACTAAAATAAAACCATACACATCCAACATATTCGAAGCAAACCAATTTAAATCTAACGCTGGATTTCTCATAAAACTAGCACCTTTGTGTCTAATGACGTATTCAATCCAAAACATTGCTGTATCAAGGGCTGTCATTGGTCTGTCTTTAAATCTGACAGACACTTCTTTGGCATTGTTTCTGTACGTATCGTCTTTCAGCACTTCGTTCAGAATATTCTCTAGGTTCTTCTCGTTAATGTCTTGGTATTGGATAATTCTGCCGAAACCTTTTTCTTGTACTTGTAGCAAGTTGTTGTATTGATCAGCATATATTGGAATACCGACGATTGGCACTCCGTAGAAAATTGCCTCTTGCGTCCCAATCAGTCCGCCGTGAGCTATGAATACTTTGATGTTGGGGTGCTCTGAAATATATAGTAAACAAGTAATTATAAATAGTCTTTTCACAGTTTTTGTAGCTTTTTAAGCTTAAAATTATTTAATAGGCTACTGTGCTAGGCGAGCATTTACTATTGTCGACCATATCGTCACGTAACTTCAAAATTGAACCTTTTTTTTTTCTTTAATGAGAACAAAACATAATGCGTCATATTTAATGTAGTGGCGCATCATCATCGAAACTGTAACGTTATGGTAAAAACTTTATTTACATTAGAAATTGCAAATCAATGAGTGTCTGACACTTACCTAAGATTTCTTTCTGAGGGAGCCAATTCCGAATAATTAAATTGTCAGGTGTATCTCTTATATTGTCGTCTTCCCATTTCCAAATGACTGTCTGTTTGAGTTTTCTGAATACATTCAAAAATGCATTTCGCTTTTCTTCCGGCAATTCCGAGCTCCGTACATTTGACCCAAAGTTCATATAAACTACTCCATGTTTTGAATTGTCAAGAATATGTTTAATATCCTGAAATCAAAAAATAAAACATAAACATCCTTCATCCAATATTTAACAGGTAGAACCAAATCCCATATGTAAAGCTAAGTACCAATTTCCATTGAGTTATCTTTAAAAATGACGTTCTAACTAAACGAACGAGTATCCCTTATTTTAGCCCTTTTAATGGTAGAAATTCGAGAAACTTTTCTAAGTGGTTTGAGAAAAGGATCCTACTATACACATTTTCAATATACTAGATTAGGTGGTCTCGGCTCTGCATTGATAGATTAGTCATTCAGTTACCCAGTCAGTCATTTCTGACGCTGAGTATTTCAACAACTATTCTATGAGCACCTTTTGTCTTTTCTACGACCTATACTAAGCTTAGCAGACTTTTGAAACTTGTAAGGATAAGAAGATTTTACATGTTTTATTAAATACTTATTAGATGAAGATTTTTTCACCTCCGTGGCCTAGTTATTGGCTACATCCAGAACTTCGATTACCAGTGGGGTTTTCATATGACACTCAGTTTGATCAATATACAAAAGTGCCTGAGGTAGTACTAATAGCACTACAGTGGTCCATTAAAACGAATATAACATAAACAGCTAATCAATAAATACAAATATCAGCTTCCATTTTATGTCCACATCGTCATCACGTTGTATCGGAGATGAATTCTAAATTCAAACTATATTATTTACAAAAATTGGTTGTTCATTTTCATTCTATTTAATCCTTTACGCTAACTAATCTAAGTCTAATAAAATATGAGCAAAGCTCTTACCTCTGGCATGCCATTGTAACTTTTCGATAGTTGAATCCCTCCTATTTCCACTATGTTAGGAAGATAGGCAGTAGGTGGATCAAAACTGAAGTGACTATTAACCAGCATTAGCGACGCATTCCTCTGAAGATCGAACAGACTCGGCACGGGCGCTGGTAACCTCGATAAGTACTTCCTCACCAGCCCTTCATGCTTATCTAAGAACCAATATTTCCACCAAACATATTCATATACGGTGAAGTAAAAGTTCCTGAACCGTCCCCAGAAACTCTGCAATTCTTTGACGTCCAAGAATTCAGAAGTAACCGTCGCTAATTGCAAAGGGTTTCTTGTTACGATATTGTGTCTCATGCAGTTACCATACGTCGTGACTAGTATTAAAGGTGCTTGATACTTGTGCGCTAGCATGTAAGTAGATTCTTGGAAAAACTGCTCACATATAACCAGATCGAATCGGTTGTCTTTGGCCAGGAATTCTTTAACTTGGGAGGAGTTGAATGCTACTTCAGTAAAGGCGAATCCTCCGCCCCAAAGGATTTTGTCGTGGAATTCTTCTGCTGATATTTCTACCATTGTGAAGACGTTAGGCCTTTTTCCTCCTGCAATCAAAGATTCAAATAAAATAAAGATTCAAATTTTGGGGGTGAAAACTATTAAAATTATGACAATGTGGTAATAAGAACATTGTATCGCCCAATTCCGGAATAAACGATTATTATTCTAGTATATTGCCTTACGCATATTTTTTGGTTATTGACTTGACTTACCAAGCACTTCCCAAATTTCCTTGTCATCGACCAGAACCTCGTGGTAATTGGGAGGAGGATTCTTCTCCTTGTGTGGGGTGATCACGGTAACATTGTGCCCCCTCCGCGCTAGCTCCAGGCCTATGGGCCTCAGCATTATGTAGTGCGACTTTGATGTGAAAGGCACCACATACAATATGTTGGCGCATTCTGCACAACTTGCTATGTACGCCACAAGTAATATTAGTCTGAAAACCTGAAAATTATTCAAAATTATTTGGTTCATCGTCATCTGCGCAAGTATACCTGTTCGACAGAGGATTCCTTCATATACCTTATAACTGTCGAAAGGGACTTTACATGCAGTAATTTGCCATAATCACCACGCTTAGCAGGGGAATTACCGACTATAGTACTCGTACGATGTTGTAAAACTCTTATTTGCTTTTTTGACAGCATGATGAACCGAATCTTATTCTAAACACCAAGGGGTGTCAAGGCCAGCCGTAACCTAAACCGGTGCCGGCCATTACTTGGTTACTTATAAATTGTTGGTTTAATGTTTAATACAGCAATTTTCAATGCTTCAAATTTTATATCTAGTCTCTAGATGTGATTTATGTGTGTGCTGAACTATGGCTGGTCTAAGTAGCTTACACTAACCAAAGGCTACATCTCTAATTATTCTACGTAACACATAATTTAGAAAACCAATAATTGCATTAATGAATCCATACCGAGTAAAATTTTGAATACCTTTTCGTCACTTTCCGTCAGGTGAGATGAGGGCCAAGCATGCAAACCAAGCATTAAAGAAAGTTCTGTGGTATTGTTTACTTCTCTAACTACTTCACATGGTGCGATTGAAATAAACTTTTAAAAAATTACCTACTTAGTTTCACTAAGAAGAAACAAATAAACATGAGTCCTATATTTAAATCTTTATCTATCTAAAATAAATATTAGATCGGTCACTAATTTGTCAAACCAGTCAAACACAAAAAATTACATACCATTTTTATGTATAAAGCGTTTATGCAAACAGTTTGATTAAAATCAGATTATCAAAACATTACGTTAATTTTGTTAAATAATAATAAATGTTAGATAAGAAAATACGAATAAAAATCACAACACAAACAACATACTTCCAAGAAGCACCCGCACGGACTAATCTCGTAACCTTTAATGTTAAACGGCACGTCCTTGTATTTATAGTACAGTCGTTTTCAATAGTTATCGGTCGGTATCTTATTCCTTATCAATCTCCTTTATTAAGGAAACAACCAGTAATTAGATAATCATAAGAACCAGTTATGTCTAGTTTACAATGGTTAGTTTTTTACTGGTGCTAATTTCAGAACATGTCCTGGCCGATATAAATGTATTTGGCATCATGGCATTGAAAAGGGTGACTTAACCTTTATAAAAGTTAAGTTTAGGTTCAACACAATATTTTCTCAAACGAACTTTAAAGGTTTGTTTTCTAGCTTTGTCCATTCCGTCGCATTTCGACATGGGCAAAATTTGTCTGTTGCAATCTTTTTTCCTAAATAATGGTAGACCCTCATAAAGTGTGTCCATTTCATGTTTTGCAATGCCTCCTGCTTTCTCTGTTTGATTTCGATCAAAATTTGATTTAAAGAGTTCTAAATAAATTTCATACCACATGAGGAATGAGGAAATCCATAGACTAGCTCAGGTCACCGACATAGCTCGACGAGTCAGTGATAAGTGACAATGGACATGCCACATCACTCGAAGAATGGATAACTGATGGGAAGTAAGAGAGAAAGTGGCTCGGGACCAGTCATTCAGTTCAGGCACATATATTACTTGAAAACGTGCAGTGTGAATTTTAAATACACATATTAATATTACTTATATACATAAGTATTTAAACCAAAGGATCTATGTTTTCGTCTGCAATGTACGTAATTTATAAAAGCTGTAATTTGTTTCCTGACATCAGCTCAGGGTCGTCGTAACGTCAGATTACAAGAACACAAAGTAATCTAATAACTGTTATGTTTCATAATCGCAGTTATGTTATGATGGCGTATTGTCTCGTAATGTATACTTAACTAGATGACAGTATAGCTTCGCACATTTTATAAAATCCTACTATAAAAATATTTAAACGCTTTTTTATGCAATTCACCAAAGAGAAACACCCTTACAACCTCTCTCAGGCTCATGGATTTCTTTGCCGACGTCATTCTATTTTCATCCTTGTTGAACCTCAAGCTAGAGATTATATCGTCTGCAAAGACCGTCAACCGTGACATTGTATGTTTGTGCTTATTGAATTGCACCCTAGACTGGTGTTAATGATATTTCATCGTACTTTCATTACTGACCAAATGTCACATTTTAACATTTAGCCCATAAAGGGTGAACTTGATGTGGGTGGGTGGGTGAAAGGGTGAAAAGATGGCGCTTCAGTAGTTTTTAAAAACATTTCTGATTTTTGAGCAGCTTCCTGTTAATGTGATAGTGCTACATACTATATCATAACCATATTTTAAGGCAACTTCACAACATGTCCTCTTTTGTATGCATGGACTAGCGACCTTTTTTTCTGTAGGCGAACAATGTCTCGTCAAAACAAATAATGTCGTGTGAATATGACCTCAATCGATTGGGACGTTTACAAGACACGATCTCTAACAGACCGACCAACTAATACAACATTAAAATCTTATTTTGAGAAGAAATTGTTAGAATTTTTTTGGTAATTTAAAGCTAAGCCAGGCATTAAAAGGGTTGCCCAATATTGCTCAATATTTAATACGAAAAAAGATTAGCTACGCATCTTCTATGTTTATTAATACAAATCATTGTTTGATTGCCCAGGTTTCGTGCATGACAAATAAAATGTGAAATCGACAGTCAGCACAAAGCGAAATTATGAGTGACTCGTAATTGTTCTTATCACCGTGATGTTTGCATGTTTATGTCAACAATCTCTTATGTTGACACTGTCGTCGATAAGCCAGTATCACCCAGTATCATGAACAAGCTCTTAGTACATCATGAGCAAGCTGTTAGTAGATCATGAGTTAGCAGTAAAAAACTGTTTATTTTTGACGTAACAAAATGTCAATTGACTACATACCATTCATTATGAGTAAGTTTTACTGGTGTTATGTCGTTATCAGCTTTTGCCAGCGACTTCGTCCGGGTAGAGGGAAAGTATCCCACTCCTCTACATGCTCGATTGGCATGAAAGTAGCCTATGTTCTGTTCCGGACCTTCAAATAGCCGTATGCAATCAAGTTATTCTGATTGTCTGTTACGAAGGGAAGGAAGGCCAAATAAACAAACTCATTTTCGCATTTTAAAGTTTTTTTTTATAAACATTGAATGGTTTGTTGATTCGAAAAAGACTAAATTTACCAGGACATACCCAAACTGCCCATGGTCCATAACTTCTCCTGACTCAGCTGGACTTCGATAGGAATACATGTGTTGGGAACGACGATGTTTTTTGTCATATGAGTATACTCGTATATGACAAAAAAAATTGGCCTGCTTTGTTTAAAACAAATCTGAGACCATGTCTGTACCGCTAAAATACTGTTATGCTTTATAATAGTGGTTTTTCTAACAAATGACCTCGAACCATACTAGTCAAAAAAATGTACAATTGGCCGTATTTTATTATCAGAGCCATCTTGCGGTCAAGTGAAGGACCTTTTCGCTCGCGTATTACGGCAAAATATAGAAGCTTTACGTCCACAATTTTTACACAGCCTTGGCTTTATTGTAACTGATTTCGGCAGGTGTCACTATAGAATAGGTAAAATTCAAACATTTTCTTTTTTAAATGCGCTCATATATTTTCCAGCGATTAGCGCTTTTTTATTTTTTTGCTGACCTTTTTCTTATTACTTTCTGTGTTAAGCGTCAAAATGCTAGCAACGTAACTAACAAGTTTCAGGATAATAAACATAGTAACAAATAAAATAGCCAATATAAATGCATAAACATCAAACATATTGTAGGCTAACCAACTTAAATCTAAAGCAGGGTTCTTCATATAGGTAGCTCCATTATTCCTGATTACGTATTCGATCCAAAACATAGCAGTATCCAGGGCATTCAGAGGTCTGTCTCTAAATCTAATCGAGACTTCCTTGGCCTTGTTTTTGTAAGAGTCTTCGTTGAGTACTTCCTGTAAAATTCTCTCGAGGTTTTTCTCAATATCGTGGTATCGAAGCACTCTCCCGAAGCCTAGCTCTTGTGCTCGAAGTAAGTTGTTGTATTGGTCAGCGAATATTGGTATGCCGATAATTGGTACTCCGTTATAGGTAGCTTCCTGTGTGCCGATTAATCCACCGTGAGATATGAAGAGTTTCACATTCGGGTGACCTAAAAAAATTCGGTATTGTAATTTAAAAAATTTTTGGTGCCTGAAAAAATACATTTATAAATGGAGCAAGTCTATAAAATTTTTCATCGTGCTGTCCGTCCTTTAATACCATACGGCTATCACACACACAATATTTATGACGACGACGATTATGTAGAAGAATACATTACAAGTATTTTAAAAATGATTATGTCTAAAAATATGAAAAGTCAACTAAATTGCAGTGTATATAGGTAAAATATGGACATGTATTCATTCATGAGTACGAGGAAAGGATGTGGAGGTGTTTCTAAATGACTTATCTAGAAATATGAAAGAGAAAATCTAAGTAATTGTAATACATCTAATAAAACGATTCCTTAGTCAAAATAAGTCCTAAGTCGCAAGATTGGAGAGCAAGGTTTTTGAGTGAGCCACCCTACTAGGCCTGATAAATTATGAAAATTTTAAAAGTTTAAATGCTGGTATTTATTTTGATTTTAAATTAAATAACTCATGTTTGAAATACTTTTAAATATTTTAAAAAACATTGTAACATCCAAATTGTATGGTATTGGTATTTGTGATAAAGATATATACTCGTATATATACCTACTGCTCGTATTTAGGAGGAGGATAATTACTTTTGATATACCTAAAATTTCTTTTTGAGGAAACCATTTCCTCGTGATAATCTTCTCAGTCGCTGCCCCTAAAGTATCGTCTTCCCATTTCCACAGAACAGTCTGTTTAAGTTTCCCAAAGACTTCCAGGAATGCATTTTTCTTTTCTGATGGCAACTCGGAACTCCGTACATTTGATCCCAGGCTGACATATATTACTCCATGTTTTGCATTATCCAAAATCTCTTTCAAATCCTTCAATGTAAATAAGAAAATTGTTGAAAAGGTTTGCTCCTAACGTAAAATCAAAGGTATGCGCATGTAGGAAATGTGCAATTTTTGAGTCGGTATAGAGAAAACGGAAAAATAGTATATTTAGGTAGTAAATGCTGTTTTAGCCCTAATTTAGTATTATTATTTATAGCCCGCTACTGCCTAATGTTGAGCTGTTGGAGTTATTCGAAGTGAAATGTATAGTATAAATGTCGTGCGAGTTTCTGTAACCATTTCTTCTTTTCAGAAAGCTGTTCCAAAAGCAAAGTGGATTCATAGTATATTTTGTGACTTAAAAAAAGATTTGAAACAAGACCTTGAACAGAAATACCAACCGTGTGACCCTGGAATGTAAAAAGTATGTCCCATGTCATTCGAAGGTGGATGGAAGCGTCTATGTAACACATCTTGCTGCAATTACAAAACCGCCTGCCAAGCAATGTCAAAGCTATCATCGAAAGAAGAAAGTCCGATTGTGTTATCAACGAGTGAGCTTCATGTCTAAAAAGAGGACTTCCGCAACTGATAATTTAAAAATCTTTTTGACTTTGAGTAAAAAGTAATAATACACTTACATGAGGAAGTTCCGCACTCTTTTCGTCATAATCTAGATGAGCCCCACCAATTTCTACTATGTTCGGCAAATAAGCAGTAGGCGGATCAAAACTGAAGTGACTGCTTACTAAGGTCAAAACAGCATTTCTTTGCAGATCAACTAAACTCGGAACAGGCTCTGGTAAATCTTTTATATACTTCATTACTAAGCGATATTGTTCTTTTAAATACCAAAACCTCCACCAGATATACTCGTATAAAGACATATACAGATTTTTCAATCTTCCCCAAAAGCTAGTTGGTTTTTCTATATCTGCCCAATCAAATACGACAGTAGCTAACTGCAACGGATTTCTTGTCAACATATTTTGCTTCATTACATTTCCAAACGTGGATACCAGTACTAAAGGAGCATTATATTTGTGAGCTAGCGTGTGCAGAGCTTCTTGAGCAAATTGCTCACTAATGACAAGGTCGAATTCATGTTCTTCTGCTAAGAACTTATTGAAGTTGCTTGAGCTCAAATACTTGTCTGTGAGAGACCAACCGCCGATCCAAAGAAACTTGTGAAGAAGATCCGCTGTTGTCATATCAACAGTTGTGAACAAGTTTGGTCGCTGGCCATCTGAAATTGATAAAAATATAGTTACTTATTTTCTGAAACACTACACAAGATTTTCTTACCAGAGCCTGTTTTATACATTGTCGTGATATAAGCAACTAGTCTTAAAGAATAGGTATTCATGATGATAAAATTCAGGGTCACGTTGTTAAAATTCAAGGTTTTTTATTTATAATTTTTCCCATATTAAATGTTGCAATTTTTTAAGGAATAGACGTTCACGTTGTTAAAATTCAGGTTCTTTAACATAATAATTATTTTACTAATATTTAGATGTTGCAAATTTTAGTTAAGTGAACTAAAGCTTTGTTATAACAAATGTTGTTTTGCTATTTTCAGTTTATTATGAATATTGCATGTCTTTATTGCAGATAAGAACTGATGTATATTTGTCCCAGCAACTTTGAACATTAATTCATATGGTTGGATTACTCAGTTACACGGATACGATCTCAAGACAATCCGCCTATAACTTGATTTCGATATTAAACCAAAAACAATAAGAAATAGGGATACTTTAACCTTACCAGTCTCCCCAAACACAGTTTTCTCCTCAGCCGCTGCTTGGTAAACCATAACCTGATGGTAATTTGCAGGGTGATCAACTTCCTTGAAGGTGGTTACCACAGTTACATTGTGTCCTCTCCGAGCCAACTCCAATCCAATAGGCCTTAGTGATATGTAGTGGGATTTCTCCGCATAAGGTATGAGATAGAGAATATTAGCCGCTTCACAAAGTCCAAATAATAGTAATAAATACAAATACTTAATTATTCTAATCATAATTCTTTGAGTGTGTTTGGACAAACTTAAAACGTTCCGATCGCGGCTTTTGCCAAATGATGACTAATGTAATCAGTGATCATTATAAATGATTATGTAAGCGTCAGATTACGTATCGAACGTTTTTGACATCAGTAATAAATTGTAGATGAGATATTTGTGCACTGAATGTAATTAAAAAGTTGTTTCTTTTGTATTTGTCTTTCACCTCTCAAAGTCCATTAGCTGTGACCTTTGATATTGTGACATATTGATATCATATTACAATTACGTATTGGTAGCCGAGTAGTGCCGCACCTACAAACTAAACTAATTTAATGTGATCTAATGTTTTTCAAAATTGTTGACTAGCATTCCAATATATTGCAAATATTAATTATTAAGAAAGAGTTCCAGTTTCGAATCCAGCCGTGTACCTATGAGTTGTTTTTCAATTCAAGTACATTATCCGATTGTTTAACGGTGAAGGAAAACATCGTGAGGAAACCTGCATGTGTTGAACAGGCATGTGAAGTCCGCCGTTCCGCACTGAGCCTTGGACTACGGCCCATACAGTCTCTGTAGGAGAGTAGGCCTGAGCCCCTGTAGTGGGGACGTGTATAGGCTGTTGATGATTAATTATTAAAATCCATGCTGATATTATAAATGCGAAATTGAGTAAAAACTAGTACATGGTTCGTCTACAAGCTTATATGGGGTGAGGTTTTTATTATGCTTCATTTCTGACGATCTTTGGCTGCTGGTCTGAACAAATCTTGAGTTATGGGGCACCAAGTTTTTTTATTATGGCTAACAAGGAGGTATAGGTAATGAATCCACCTCCCTATTCCTATAGACATTTTATCATTGCTTTGTCTTCATTTATCTTCATTAATGTTGTTTGGTAGATAGTTTTTAAAATGCAATCGGTCTACTAAACGAACTATACAAAAATTATAAAGTCCTTAATGCACTCAAGACCCCTTAGTGTGCTCAAATTGTTTACGCAAATTGATCGATGTTCCTTATTTTATGAACGTAATGCTTCCATACTAAATTTTGTCGCCATAATCTTTTAAAACAGAATTGCCGGCTTTGGTAAGGAATTACCTAAAAATAGGAGACGCAATCAATAGTGTCGCAAAAAAATCATAAATTTTTAACTTTTTAGTTAGCTACAATAGCAGTTACGCAGCTAATGGTTCATAGATAGCGCTTTGAACAAAAATCGAAAAAAGTGTTTGAAATGAAAATTGTGATTCGCTGTGAAGTTGTTTGTTAATGATACTCATTTCACATCATCACAATCTGAAGTCCTATTTTTAGATAGTTGCTACAAATACAGCTATTATATTTTAAAAGATTATGGCAATAGAAATTTAGAATGAAACTTTGATGGAGGTGGATCGACTTAAGCTCGAGCAGTAATTCTTATCCGAAAAAGGAAGCTAATTTCTATTTCAAAATTACATTATTTACAAAAATCACATTCAACCAATATTTTGT
The DNA here is from genome assembly GCA_910589575.2 of Carcina quercana. Classification (NCBI taxonomy): domain Eukaryota; kingdom Metazoa; phylum Arthropoda; class Insecta; order Lepidoptera; family Depressariidae; genus Carcina; species Carcina quercana. Next base: position 6,376,346 of record OU342439.1, read on the forward strand.
ACCGACCTGTGATTCAGATTCAGAAAGTTTAATTTTCGAAACTAATTTAGAGTATGTTATTGAACTTTTATTATAGAGGGTATTGATTGCTGTCGATAAGTTAGTCCGATCAGTAAACTTACATTGCCTATTCTTCCAGTACGACCATTTATATAAGATGTGCAAAATAAACTGTGAGATACATTCCTTACATTACAGAGTTCAGTTTTCCTCCTAACAACTAATACAAGAATGTTGTTTGTTCACTGAAACCAGTTTATAAGAATCTCTAAGCACGGCAAAAAGACTAATTTATGCTGGGATTATTGGCTTTGCTTTGGACGTCTGTTTTCCTTAATTCGACGACAAATCTATTTCTAGCTACATCGACAAGCTTTTAATTTAAAGCAAAATTAACGTGCTCTACACTGAATCTTTAGGACAAACCAAGGAGTAATTTAATTTCAATATCTTCACGTTTATTAACAGAACATCTGGGTGTCAGCGGGTTCGATTCACAGATCTATCGGTGCTCAGTGTGGGTATCTGAAATTAGTTTCAACGAAATCCCTAAACATAGCGTCACGTTATACATTCCTCAGGCTTCACCATGCTATATTTGATACATTTTACTTATTTCAGCCTTTTCTCCTTCTGAACATGTCAGCTCCGTAACGACAAAACTTATAAACTACGCTACGCTATTGTGTGTGTGCGAGCATTCATGAATACCACGGCAATGTTATCTAAGTCTGTCGCCAAACAGCACTGTTGAGGCGAACTCACACACGTAGGGTACCGTTACACCTAATTGGTTTAAATTAAGGACCAGCAAAATCGCCAAATAAAAAATGTTTTAACATGGGGACCACTTTTAATCTTCAGCATTATTATTTATTGTTATAGCGGCCATATTAGTAATACACACCTGTGAAAACTTCAAGTGTTTACCTAAGTAAGTAATATGACAAAGGACGGACAGAGGAAGCTTAGCTCTTTGAAACCCATTGGGTACGGAAACATGAAATGAAATGAAAAATCGCCATATAACTCTGTAATATGTAATGAGGGGAATACGTCAGAGGAACATAATAAGTAATGCCCGTAAAGAGTAGAATGATTTTTTTGGAAAAATATAAACTACCATAAAACACCTCCGCAGTCAATTTAATTCAGCGCTCAAAAACAATTTTTAATTCAATTAATGGGATTTAAATTTTTTGGATCCATTTCTCTGATCACTTTTCTTCTGCTCCGGAGGTGAAACAAAACGAATCACAAATGATGTCACTTTTGCAACAATATACAAACAAACAAATATAACAGCCAATATAAATGCATAAACATCAAACATATTGTAAGCCACCCAACTCAGATCAAGAGCAGGGTTCCTCATATATTCAGCGCCCTTGTTTCTGAGTACAAACTCGACCCAGTACATAATTGTTTCCAGGGCATTCACGGGTCTGTCTTTAAATCTTGCTGACATTACTTTAGCTTTCTTTGAGTAGGATTCATCATTCAGGACTTCAAGTAATGTTTTTCCTAGTTCTTGTTCTATGTCGTAGTAACGAACGACTCTGCCATAGCCTAGTTTTTCAACTTGGAGTATGTTGTTGTATTGGTCACCGTAGATTGGGATACCAACCATCGGCACTCCGTGGAAGGTAGCTTCTTGAGTGCCTATTAGCCCGCCGTGAGATATGAAAACCTTTACATTTGGATGAGCTGTAAAAAACGTGAATATTTCACATAATTACACGATTTTATGTTTTCATTATGTTGACGTGACAACGTCTTATAAATTGGTTTGCCGGGTGACACTTCAAGAAACTGCGTTACGCTCCGCTCACGTTATGCGCTCACAATGAGAGCGAGTGAGAGGCACGCGTCCCTTCCACTCGGGCATGGTTAGCCCGCCTAAGAGCGAGAGAGACAGACATAAAAAGTGAAAGGCACGCGTCCCTGAATGAATATTCACATTAAAATTATTTTACCACTCAAAGTCGTTGTCAACTCTCAAAACTTTCGCCCGTATACCGACTTTACAGGCAACCAATTTTTTTTAAAAAAAGTTAAATTTGTAACAATTCCAAATATTGCATAATAGCCTTGAAATGCTATTACTTAGTTTAGGAGATTTAAATGCATTTGTAAGCAAAAAACTAACCGAAAGTTGGTATGTAACCGCAAACTTTACATAAAAAGCAGCTAAGTGCGTGTTGGGCCACGCGAAGTGTAGGGTTCCGAAGTTGAACTGGTTTTATAAAATGTACTTTTAAATGAAATTTTTATTTTGATTACTTCAACCACATTTTATAATGTGGCTCGTTAACCTGTAAAACCACCTCAGTCGTGATAGTTTTCCTTTTAAGTTTAGTTATATATACTACTACTGTGAATTTTTTCAGATTTTTAAAAGCAATAGTTTAGAAGACAGAGGGCCGGGAGACGTACCATTCATCATTAATCCCCAAGTTTTCTGCGGACGGACAGAGCGAAACTATAAGGGTTCCTTGATTAGCTACGGAACCCTAATATATGTTACAAAAATAAATCATACCTAGAACTTCCTTTTGTGGAAACCATTTCCTTGTGAAAACGTTATCCGTCGTTGCTCCTAAGGTATCGTCTTCCCATTTCCAGAGAACAGTCTGTTTTAGTTTCGAGAATACTTCCAGGAAAGTTTTCTTCTTTTCCGGTGGCAATTCCGAACTCCTAACATTTGATCCCAGACTTACGTAAATTACACCATGTTTTGCGTTATCTAATATTTCCTTCAAATCCTGGAATATATATAAGTATGAGTACCGTACAGATTGTTTAATTGTTTTGAAATCATTCTGAGGAATTTAACGCTTAAAATGTTAGCATATTTTACTTACGCCTGGAAGTTTTGCTCTAGGTTCATCATAACTGAGATGGGCTCCACCAATCTCAATCATGTTTGGCAAATAAGCAGTCGGAGGATCATAGCTGAAGTGTGTGTTCATCAAAGTCAGTGCGGCGTTTCTTTGTAGTTCCAGCAGACTAGGTACCGGTTGCGGCAAATCTTTAATATACTTATCCACCAATTTCTTTTGCTCATCCAAATACCAAACTCTCCACCATCCGTATTCGTACAATGAGAAGTACAAATTCTTCAATCTTCCGAAAAATGAGGTCGGTTCTTGTATAACTGCCCAATCGAATACAACAGTGGCTAACTGTAAAGGATTTCTCGTCAAGAAGTTTTGCTTCATGACATTTCCAAAAGTAGAAACCAATATCAACGGAGCATTGTATTTGTGGGCTAATGTATGCAAGGCTTCATGAGCAAATTGTTCACTTATGACCAAGTCAAACTGGTTATCTTTCGCAATAAAATCTTGAAATTTGCTTTCATTTAAACATTTTTCTATGACGGTCAAGCCGCTCATCCATACGGATTTGTAAAGAAGATCTGTAGTGGTCATGTCCACAGTTTTAAACAAGTTCGGTCTCAGGTCATCTGTAATGAACAAAGCAATTTAAATTACAATAAATTAATATAGTCTGCTTCGTGCGACTTTCCAGTTTTGAAAAAATATGCATACATATTATAAAACTTAATGTTTTACCTATTTCCATTAAAAACTCGTTAGTAACAACAGGTTATTTTCATTACTTAGAACATCCGTCTTATCAGATTTGGTCTATTATCGCATCAATTCGAAAAGAATTTGAGTATCGCTTTTAGGAATCTAAAGAAACAGCAAAATACCAAATAGTATTATAAGAAAAGCCAAAGCGGCTATAATGGCAAATAATAAAAGTTACAAATAAAAGGGGGATCACATACAGAAAATATCTTTGCGTGTTTTTTTTGCCGTTGATATTGTGTGGGCGAGTGTGACTTGGCTAGTTTCTAAATTTCATCATTTTACCTAACAAAAAAATTAATAATAACATTTGTATATTTTTCAGTCTATATTGAAACATTTGTAAAACACTTACCGATGTCCTCGTGAAACTTCCTGTCATCGACCATCACCTGCGTGTAGTTGGGCGGTGGATCAATTTCCTCGAAAGTAGTGACCACTGTCACATTGTGTCCTCTCCGTGCCAACTCCAATCCAATAGGCCTCAGCATAATGTAATGGGATTTTTCCGTATAAGGAATCGTGAAAAACAAAATATTCGCCGATTCACAAAATCCTACTACAAGAAATAGACACAAATACAATATTCGTGTCATTTTTATGTTTTCTTATTTTACTTATTAGTATATAGAATGCACCGCTTGCGTCTTCAGCGGAATTGTGACTGAGACCTGATGGTAGAGGGTAAATACCTATCTAATTTTAATGTACTAACCGGTTGGAGTCGATCGAAGCAGGATAAAAACAAGTCAACAACTTTGTGCACATATTCGTTCACCTTGACCTTGAAGGAGGGCAAGAGCGGAGCTACATCGCCGGCAGTTCCATATTCAAACAGTTTAGTCGTTGTTTTAAAAAGCCAAGATATATACTGGGATGAAAGGACACACACACATACAGTTGAGTAGGTGCCGTTTCGATCGCTTTCATAATATCAAGCAAATATCAAGTAAATTTTTGCCAAACGACAAGAGCTAACCCTTACTAGCTTACTAGAGTCAAGACTTTAGTTGGCCAGCAGGGATAACATGAAGGCTATGAGATAATTTTGACACGCTATTTTGTTGTGCTGAATGTCGATATCTCGAGCCCTGGCTCATGTTAGCCCTGTAGGTGTGTCTTACAACGACACTACACACTCCCATACATTTTATAGAAAAGCCATCATTACGAGCAAAAGCAATCATACGAGTATCTAACAAACCGCCTATTCAGTCATGTGTGTAGATATATGTAGTGTGATAGCCATTTTGTAAAACAAAATCTTTCATAATTAACTACAGATTCAGTAGAGATTATAAAAAAAATGTGAAATTTTAAATCAAGTTTTGTGAAAGCTAATAGTTATCGCATAGAAAATTGAAGGTGCTGGTCAAAGAATGGGATGACTTAACTTATCTTAAACATTGTTTCAAATTCTATCTTCCGAACGCCTTTTGCATAAGTGCCAGCAAATAAGTACGATGACATAAAATCATTATCTCTCCGTTTGGAATTTTTCGTGGGACTTGGGGTTGGCTTAGTTACTCGTATGTAAGCGTTGCCAGGAGAATCGGTCCTGGATCATGTCTCTGTTTATAAGCAACACCCACGTGAGTTGGGGAACCACGTCCTCTAAGTGCACTCACCTCAAACACTTCTTCTTCACTTCACCATCACAGCCGACTTCCCGGTCATAGCTAGCTAGATTCATAAAGCTAATAAGTCACCTTAATGTCTATAGCGCAGCGGTGTGTTTCGATTGCGTTTCTTTTACTACATAGCACTGTAGAGAGCTTTGTAGATTTCCCATCAGTTTTATTTGGTGTGCCTAATGCGTGGAAGGACTACGATCAATCATGCGATCATAAATCCAATCGCAACGTCAAGCACAGTAACATCACAGGTAATATTGACAAATCTCCTCATAGAAAGTCTTATGCGGCTGGCGATCTATGCGGTAGCCTCATGTCCAACAATGGTGTAATGCAGACGATTTATTGAATGCTTTTTAGGGTTCCGTACCCAAGGGTAAAAAACGGGAACCTATCACTAATTTCACTGTCCGTCCATCTGTCCGTCTGTCACCAGGCTGACGAACCAAGAAAGTTAAAATTTTCACAAATGATGTATTTTTGTTGTCGCTATAACAACAAACTAAACTAACAAACTAAAAACAGAATAAAATACAACAAACGTGATTTCTTTGCTCCATATTGATAACAGCAACAGGTAGACGCTTTAAATATTCACAGAATATTTAGTTATATATTCACTTTAAAGATAAATATTTAAATTAAAATAAAACAAATGTTTAAGGGGGGCTCCGATACAATAAACGTGTTTTTTTGCCGTTTTTATAGATAATGGTACGACTCACACTTGGAGTTTTTTCTTCTTCTTCAGATATGTTTATGTTCAAGTATAGCGAGTGAGTGAGCTGAAGTGGAAATAGGCAGGCCACATCTCTCAAAGAACCTATAACCGATGGAGTGGTAAACGTTCTCGAGTAGAGTGGCGACCACGTATACATACACCCTGCTAGATAGACCGACGACTTGGGTAAGGTCAAGGGGAGTCGCTAAATGCAAGTGGCTCGGGACCGGTCAATGTGGCATACCATGAAGGAGGCCTATGTCCAGTAGTGGACGTTTCCCGGCTGATGATGGTGATGAAGAACTATTTCGCACTATTATTTCAGCCCCTTTTTCAACTTTATCGTTTTTACTGGCAACAAATGCGGGCAAGTTCCTTTTAATCTTTGAACCATGGATTTGAAAATAAAATAATCATATTAGTGCTTATTAACACAGTATATTTATTTATTATTTTTTCATTAAAAATCCTATTCAGTATTATTATTCCTTAACCCTACAATATCAATAAGATTACTGTTATTGAAATGTAAGTCTGTCCATAATTTCGAGACTCTGTAACATTATGACGTTTATTTAAGAATTTACTTTTATTACATGGGACGGGTTTAGATCACATTATTAATTTAATTTAGTAAAGCTATATGTATGACTTTACATGACAACACGAAGTAGCTTACACAAAACACAATTCAATATTAATTTATATGTGATTAAAGTTAGATCACTTAAAAACTAAAGCGTTTAATAAAAGTTCAGTCTGCATTTGACTCTGTTCGATTCATTCGATTATACACGCGAATATGGCATACATGTTATAAGATTTTTTACAAGTAGTGCGTAGTAATTAATAATCTCTAATTTTCTCCATCACTCTGAAGTTACTACTTCTCCTTTCTGTATAACCATTCCTAGATTCGTATCCGAGAGGAGAAGACCGAATTCCGTTCTCGATATATTTGGGATTCGTCAGTGGTTCCTTATATCCCCGGCTCTTTGTCACCGAATTGACTTCTCTCGATTCGATTATCTCTTTCCCGCGTCCGTCCCTAGTGGGCAATACTTTCTTGCTGACGGTCTCAACGGTGTCAGTGACGCTGGGTCGCTCGGGGTCCCCGGATCGTGTCTGGTACCTGAACGTTTCTGAATAGTTATCGCTGCTGTTGCTCTCCCGCCGGCCAGCAGGTGTCTTTAATCTCGTCTCTAAACGTGAAACGAAAGGACTTGTCTCTCTGTTTACTGAATCAGTTTTGTATAATGGTATTTTCCTCTCTTCGGACACCCGATCTTTATAATGTGGCGATGGAGTCCCGTATCTAGAAGACAGTCTACTTCCATCAGACTCATCATCAGCGTGTAGAGTTTGGTACAGTTCCGGTGCACGTTCACGTAATCCTTTAAGGAAAATTTTCTTTTTGTCTGCGTCGTCGTGTTTGCTGTAACCATTAGAATGTCCGTTCAATGGTGATGGCTTGCCGTATCTGGCACCAAATAGACCATCCCGTCTGCGTTCAGTCTCTCTGGACACAGCGTCCGCTAGGTCACGTTGACTGCGGTTTATGATCGACACTATGCCGGGGCTTTTGAGCTGTTCTGGGGTTTCATCGAGCCGGCTCAAGTGGGGGTTCGATTTGTACATTGTTGAGTAGTTGCGGTTCATTCCTGAAATGTATCGTGGATGAGTCTCCGGTTCAGGTGCGCCCATAGCAAAACTCTTACTCCTGTTGAGAGCTTTGTAAGTACGTGCCGGCTTCGCTGGGCCGGGCGGGTAGCCGTTAGCCTTTCCGTCGGGTGCTGTCGACACGTGGTTGGATATGTTGATGGCGCTGGTGGAACGTTTGCTGGGAGTCAGCCGGTGCCAGTATTTGTTGGAGCTAGGCTTTTCGGTGGTCTTCTCCTTACGGTCGTGCAGTTTCCTCGGCAGTGTTTGTGCGCTCCGTGAGTAATCCTCCTCTGGCTCGCTGTTCGGATTCAAGCGGCTCGTCGAGTGGCTGAGGCGTCCGAGCGTGCTCGAGAGTTGACCCCTGTAACGTTAATGACAATAATATAAGTTTTTATCTTTATTGTTGTTTCGTGATCGCAAGATGGGCAAGCCCACGTGCGTACATTGTTATCTGTATCATAAAAACTGGTAATCTTGTATACTAGTAATTGGATTGAATGGGGGATCGCCTCCCACGCGCCTAACGACCGCGCTTTGTTTACGTGTGTTAGAAGATCGACATCGGCTCATTAAGACAGCTACGAGTCTTTGTCTGTTCGAGGATTTAACATACTTAACAATGCGAGCGTACGTACTTGAAGTGACAAGTAAATAAGTTAAACGGATAATTTAAGACATTAAACTTATTTTTTCTGACGTCCGACGAAATAATGGACATCATTATGGAGATTACTTTGTTACATATCGTTGTTGTTTTACGTGGAAAAAACTAAAAATTAAGATTATTACATTCAAATTAAAAAAAAATGGTCAAGTAGCTGCCTTCACAATATTAAATAATTAATAACTGGATAAATAAAATGTATAAAAACATCACGTTATACATTGTTAACCCGAAAGTAAATAACGCCTTAACTCGACTAACCGACAGAACCGATCTTAATGAAATTTGACATGAACATAGCCTATGGTATGTGTTACAGATGTGTTCCGCCTTCTTGCTCGCTGGCCACTTTTCATATAATAAATTTATTTTTTTAGAATAGGTTTTTGAGTTGCTTTTGTTTTATTTTTCACTTCTTCTTTTAAATTCATCTGTCATTATTGCTATGTAAATATTCTAAAAATTAAACGTTTTCCTTTAAATTACTACGTAAAACCGTTTGCTCATTTACACTTCAATTCCCTGCCCCTGGTCCCGGCTCCACCGTCAACACTATGTAAAAGGAAACAAGATACTTTTTATTCCGATAAAAGGTTCTACTAGGAGGATTTCCAAAATAAACGCAGGGCAAATCACGGACAAAAGCTTGTTGGAGACAGATAATAGAGAGCGATCAATACTGGAAAGAAAAAACTAAACGTTAACAAGGCAATGTCAATAAATATACATCAAATATTAAATGGTGTCTATGAGACATGTACGAGTATCATTGTATTATCATAATCAATATGTGTGTTTTTATGATCGACGATGATGTAAGTCGCAAATGTAATTGTATCAAGCGTAATTTGCATCACAACCAACACCTAAGCATACTCGTACACCTGTCGTCAAACATTTCCTAGCAATGAGTCACTTATTTGCCACATGTCACTTCATTACTTATATATAATTCTTAATAAAACTACTGTTTCACTATCTGTGACTCAGAGCTCTAAATAAGGGTTTCTTTGCAAGTAAAATCCTTATTTACCCTTAATAGGTAAAGACCATGGACGGAGGCGAATGAAAAAGGCAAGACATGGCAAAGGCAGACCGGAACGTGCGCGTGAGTTGATTGAAGGGTTTGTTTTTGTGGACAAGGGAATGGTTGAGATTTATGTTGCTTGGCTATCAATTTGTAGCAATACACGGAAGTCCTTCAAAAGAATAGGTTGCATTTACAGTTTTTGAGAGAACTGTGCAAATTATTGCGTTGGTTTGTTATGGGAATCGACTTTTGAATTATTATCGACCATTGAATTTGCAATACAGTTTTGGAAATGAATTATAGAAAATGTATTTTGTTGAATTAATCTACCAATTTTTTTACAGAGAACTTTAATACTGTCGTTTTTTCTGAAACTTTTGTTACGTAAAACGTTCACATGCAGTTCTTGATTGAGTTACAATTATGGCAATGAAATTATACATTTTCCTGTTCACAATGTATTCCAATATTTGATTAAAGCTTGTGTTAGAAATCATGGAATTGAAATTGAACCTTTTAATCAGCTGCTGTATTTGACAGCCTTGAGGAAATAAACCTTAGGGAAGAAGCTTTAGCCAAATTAATTTGAAGATGAAAGCATTAATCAAAATAGACAAATGTGGCGTGACAATTGAATACAGTTATATTTACTTAAATAATTAACTTTATATATTTTTTAAATTGTTGACCAATCATTGTAAGTATTCAGAGAAAGGAAACATTTTGATTTATATGTTAGTTGGCCACAGACACACGAGTCATCCTTTGAAAGCTTTCATATTCCCTATTTTGGTATTTTGTGTCACTTGACTACATTTACATAATATGCCAATCTTCGTAGCACAACATTCACAAATTGCTGTGATGAATTTTGTTAACTGGCTTGAAATAAGGAGAAGAATGCAATAAACTTATGTTTTTACTGTTGTTATTTTTATAACAATGTTAAGTCGTAACCTGCCAATGTTACATAATGATGTCACAAAAAACTAACTGACCGTTTATTTTCTAAAAGTAGTAAATAATATTTTCTCGGATCAAGTGAACGAGTCAAACAATTTCAATATTTGTAGTCTACTTGAAAAACAAATAATGTCTCTAAGGGTTACTTTCATACATGAGTTTTTATTTCTCTACAATACAACTAAAGTATACGTTTGGTGAATGTATTTATAGTTCCATTTATTTTTACGCATAATGTAATTTCAGTTTGCCTATGTTTCAGCTGACGGTAAATCGCTCCACTCAGAACACTACATATAATATATTTATCAACACCAAGGTTTTTCTGGACTTCTGTAGCACATTATAGCACTCAATCTTGTGAGAGTACATAGATACTAGCAACGATACTTTTTATATATAATAGTATTATAAAACATTCACATAAAATGGCGTTTTCCAATCATGTTGATTCGATTTAATAATTTTTATTTTTTAAATGGCACGTTCGTGTTTCGCGGTTGATTTATTATAACCTAAGATCCTAAGAATTTATTTGCTTTAAGTAGTTTTTTTTTTAATCCAAATCACCATTACTTTTACATAGGTACTTTTATGGCATGTTGATCCTTTTCAAATGTGACTCTGTCAAACTAGCTAGAATATATTTTTACACCCTCCGAATGGTGCTAGACTCTATTAAACTTCCGTAAACTTATGTTAATGTTGAAACAAGAAACATTAATTAAAGTTTATGCTCTACGTTCAGCGTAGGCGATGGATATGAACTGTTGTAGGACAACATTCTATAAAAGGTACATTATAGTTATTAAAGAATATACGTGTTATTAAGTAAGTTTTAATAATTGTGATTGTTTGTTTGGTAGGTGGTTATTAGTTAATAAAGATCTAAACAAAGGATAAATAGGATGTTGTCGATGATACTCGTAGTTTGGAAACATTATCTACAAATGTACCTATTCATTATGTGGTCTTTATTAAAAACCAAAGTAACCATAAGATCAAACCTCAACCTCAATATTTGGCAGTTGTTGTTTTATTCGTAGATTGTAATATGTCATCGAGTATCAAAACATGTCACCGCGTATAGTGTGTGTGGGTGGGGGTGTAGTAGTGTGTTGACAATGTGAACAACTCACCGTTGGCGATGGTCGCGGGCGTCTGCGCCGGCGGCACGTCTCGAACTGCCCTCGTACTTGTGCTCGCGGCCGTAGATGCTGGGCGCGAAGGGGTCCTCGCCGAGATAGTAGCGGTGCGGGGGCGCGTTGGGGGGCGCTATCTCGCCGTTGTACTGCTTGTAGGTGCGGGAGGAGTGCTCGGGGGACGGCGTCCGTGAGTTGCGCCACCGCGCGCGGCGCTCCGCAGACGCTGATCTGATCTTCCCTACTAACTTCCTTATAGAGTTCCCAATCGCTGACCCAACAGACTTCCGAGCGGGCGAGGGACGGCGATTGTTATCAGCGAACCGTGTTTTCTGATTTTGCTTGCGCTCATCACGCTCGCGCCTCCGCGGAGGGGTTCGGTCCATGTCTGAACTCCCACGGCGCTCCCTCGGAGGCGAATAATCTGGCGGAGGCTCGGCGGCACCTTCCTCGCGACTGTCACGAGACCGTCCTGAATTTTCGTTCCGCGACGAACTCCTGTAACCACTGTCGTAGCGATGCTCCTCTGATAATCTCTGCTTCAAATGACGTTTTCGTTCAGGAGCAACGGGTCGATAATCGTCTTCGACCGACGGCTCGCGGAACGAGCGGTCAGTTTCTAGAGGCCGAAACGGAGACCCGCGCGGCGGACTGTGCATCGTCGACGAGGAGACGTAGGCGGAGTCGTCGCGCGAGGGCGGGTTCCGGCGTCCGATCGGCGACGACCTTCCCTGCGGCGAGTCGCGCTTCCCGTACACGTGTCTGGGGGAGGACCCATTCAATCTGTCATTACTTGCGTACGGGGACCGCACTGCCGGTGGAGAGGGAGATGAGCTACGCGGCTCCGGCATCCTCGGCTTGCTGGCACGTCGCTGCGACCAGTCCGCCACACCCTTGAAATATCCCCCTGTCCTGTTCACAGCAGCTCGCTCGTCTGAGGGTGTCGATGATTTCGTCTTTCGAAGTGCTCTATCCGCGTACACCGGTGGAGGTGGGATGGAGGATGAAGTCTTTCCGTAATACCCTTCGTCTTCTGCTGTTTTGTTTTTCCCATAGAACGCCGGTTCTGGTCGTCTGCCTATCTCTTCGGCGATAGAGTCATGTGAGGAGCGAGAGTCACTTCCGAAGTGGCTCTCGAGCCACTTGGATGTTTCCTTCTTCCGTGTTTCTTCTTCGATGTCGAAGTCGAGGGGACGTTTCGCGTAATCCTTATCGTGTTCTGTAAACAAAACGATGTCGTTAGTGCGGGGGACGCTGACACGAGCGCGCGCGCGGCTTGTTCCGACGGAGTGGCCGGCACGACACGAATCCTCGCGCGCACACATGCTATGGCGTAACCGTTCAGTCAATAAGTTTGCCAAACTATCGAAGGTCATGAATGCAAGCGAGCACTCGGGACATCTTTTACTTAACCGCCGCAAGACTATAGTGAGGCAAATTATTCACTGAATAATAATTACTAGGTCACTATTTCTCTTTGTTTACAGAGGAGTATCGTTATGTAACGCAACCTGGTGGATATTTTCTACCTTGATTTCCCAGAGTTCTCAACCTTGTTCGCTATGAAAGCAGCAAAGTTCGGATTCTTGAGCACATAATATTATGATCGACATTTACATACATTACAAATAAGTGTATGGATAAATATAATTTAAGTCAAGTAAATTTCGATTATCGGATATCGTAAGAAAATAATACAGCGGGAAGATGGCCGGTATAGCATCTGCATATATATCAACAACATCACAGAGATTGTGACCACTCATTCATTGTAACTTTATACACTTCATGTAAAGTCCGACTATGAGGGAGGTTCATGACCAGCAGTGGACTTATGTATCTGCTTACGATGATAATAATATTCGGAGTATGAGATTTTGACAAACAGGCAGCAAAGTCATAAATAAACTTATATAAAATCTTAAATAACATTTCCGATCGCCCTACTCTTTTTGAAGATAGTTTGTGTAATTATGTTGCTACTGTTTGTATTTAAAAACAAATAAATTACTGAATACATTTTTTGTTATTCAAAAGTACGAGTAACTAATAACTTATTATTTATTTCAATAAATAAAACATTAAACAAATCGAATGTTTCTCTACGATACAACTTCTCGGGTGGGGCCATTATTTTGTTTTGAGGTTAACTATTACATTCGCTTCAGCGAAGAGCACATAAAGAGCATAATACCAAAATCAGAAAACATGAGGTAAGTACCTCTACAGTGGAAAAGGAGAGTCATTTCGGTATACCTAATTGACATATGTGCCAACAGATTGCACCTTATCCGAGTGACAAACAAGATGGACGAGTCCAGTGCGGCAGCGAGCGTTGCAACAGGTCCGGAACCTTCGCAATACATCGTAAAAGACACACTGCGCCTCCCGTACATTACGAAAACCTCAATTAAATCGTCAAAACTCGTTTCCGAATCTTAAAAGGTAACGTATGAATAAATTATATATCTGATCGTGGACTATAAACAGTTTGGTAACATGACATAGGAGATCGGTTGTAAATTTAAAATATTACTGTTTCACGTCTATTTAAACGCAGGAAAGTCAGTCGATTATTGTAAAATAGATAATAATAAAAAATTAGTTTGGCAATTTATCATTGCAACACTCACGAAAATAATCGTTGTGTAACACAAAACGCATCAATTAACTTTTTAATATCATTTTTTATGTTTATACCGCATTAGCTTGTAGAGTTTCTTTCGCCCTTTCTTATCTGCACTACGAGTTTCCCAAAGAAGCGATAGATCGTAAATAAATCTACTTAATCTAATTTGTAAATAAAATAACAATTTTAACAAACTTATGGAAACTTCCTGATTGACATCGCCTGCGTATACGTCCTAATCATCACTTACCGTCACGTTAGATGAAGTTGAAATCTTTTTTGGACCTTCTGTAAGTGTAGTTTTACTCAAAAAATTTCATTAAAAGCTATGGGAACTTCTGGTTTACCTCTCGCTCTTGCATTAAAACTAACTTCTTTTATTCATTCATAACACAGTACTAATTTTCATGTTATATAAAATGTAAATATAAAAGTGTACAATGATAAAATACAAACTGAATGATATGCAATACTACGAGTATTTACCTCAGTAGCTATTAATGTGACTTTCTGAAATAACCTGACTTTTTTGTGTAATGCTATAGGACCCTGAAAGATCCTGAGAATCTCAAAGTGAGGCATATAGTTCTACATATGTTTATCTTGTCTCGTCAAGAATCAGAAACGTTATTCGATTTTGCCTCGATAAAATTTAATTTCGAAATGACTCCTTAAAAATTATAAATGTCAATATTAAATAAACTATAAATAGGTAAGCAAGTCGAAATTACTTTAATAAAGAGATAACTACAATATTCACAATCGTAAAGAAGCGTGTTGCTGTTTTTCTAATTGTCAAGCGGAAATAGTAACATTCCAGACCCTAGGGCTCCAAATTTAGAGTTCCAGATTTTAACATAAGCCACGCCCATTAGGATTTCAATACAGGCAGTTCCTTAAATACAGGAAACCATAGCGGCTCGATTCCACACTATAAAGTGGCTGAGACTGATTATGATGAACACAATTAGTAAATAGAACTCTGTAGTGTGTAAAGAACTCCTGCAAAAAATAAACATTACTCCACGATCCAGACGTTTTAGGTAACAGCAAACTCATGTGTCATTATGCTTTCGTCGAAATTCATTTACACTGAGGAGTTGTAGAATCTTTAGTGAGCTAGTTTATAAACATGATCAAATTGATCTATTTAACACCACGAATAACTAAGTTAACTAACTGTTCTTTTTTCTTATTTTTTTTCTTTCTTTTGATATAAATAACTAAGATTATTAAGACCCATAGGGGAAAACTACAAAGTGGCTTTTAAAATATAATTAGTTTTAATATAGATGTAAATAGCTGTTAAGTTCTCCGAATAAAATGAAAAGATAAAATGGAATAAGACTAAAAAAACGTTTACTTTATTATTATTATATATATAGGGGAAAACTACAAAGTGGCTTTTAAAATATAATAAGTTTTAATATAGATGTAAATAGCTGTTAAGTTCTCCGAATAAAATGAAAAGATAAAATGGAATAAGACTAAAAAAACGTTTACTTTATTATTACAACATTTTCATTTATGTTCTAGTGATAGGCAACAGGGAAAAGCTTGCTAAAGCCAAACCAACTAGGCCCACAATCTATATAATAAAACTTGAGCTAATCCGGTCTCAAATAAGAATAATCAAATGTCAGAATTGTTATCACGTTTTTGTAGTCATACGATGTAGTCCGCGGACCGCGTCGCACCTGACCTCAAGCCTGCGTAGGCGCAATGGTTCTCCATAAGAGGACAGATGGAG
The DNA here is from genome assembly GCA_910589575.2 of Carcina quercana. Lineage (NCBI taxonomy): Eukaryota > Metazoa > Arthropoda > Insecta > Lepidoptera > Depressariidae > Carcina > Carcina quercana. Next base: position 6,392,140 of record OU342439.1, read on the forward strand.
ACACGCTATATTACCTACTTGTACAAGGTGTACCTTAACTTACAGTTTATGTCAAACTGGAGGAGTATTGTTGGCTGGCTCCAACATCTCCATAGCACATAGCATTTGCTCATGCCTGTGGTATGAGTAGGGATATTTTCCTGGCGAATGATGTCCAGTAATCATTATTGAAATTGAGAAATAAAAATCCAGCTGAAAACACCAGAGCTCCTCTCGCGCTTTGCTTTTCAAAAACTTCATACAATTCCGTCTAGCCATTCACTCATACACACGCACACACTCACAAAGTTACGCATTAATACAATTATAATCTAGCATTTTCTATTGTATCTGAAAATCACAAAACCAGCCATTAATAATATTGATAATGTAGATTATTTCAACTTAGATAGAAGCGTTTACTCTAGATTTACTTCCTTAAAAAGGCCAGCTCTTGGCAGTTGTGTAAAAACCATTTAACTTCCACATTTGTGGGGAAAGTGAAATCTTAAATCGTAGCGAGGTTGTAGCGGAGGTCAATGTGTGCATTGACGGTGTCATGTCAATAGTACACTGAACTAAACCTATATAAATGATCATTAACAAAATCTCTTTCAAGTCCTTTCTTTTGAATTCAGTGTCACGATTTTAAGATGGAAGATATGTTTACATAAGTACTACATACATAATAGTCTTGCACTTGACCTTTAACTCATCTATAGGTAGGGTGTAAAGTCGAAAAACTATAAGGCGGAAGGTAAAAGAGCCCTACAACTCTCTTTTTTAAATCAAATAAAAATCTTGTCTTGTTCTTGTTTAGCCGTCTTGTGAACGAATATTGAGGAAATGCCTGGCATGCGTGTAGCCTATATCATACGTAAGCTAATAGTATAAGATCCCGCTACAAGATTACTGCACTCATCGAGTACATAGTTAAAACCAATTTTTACGTATATTTATGATTAGGAGAATATATATATCTACTAGGGTGCCTATCGAAATGTGACCCCTAGTATTTTTAATTAAATTATTCTTAATAGATTTTTGGGATAACATTTCGTTCATTTGTTTTTTTAAATAAAATGACATCCACTTAATGGAAATATGTGTGAAGACTCTGAAAAATGTAGTCTGCCATTGCGCACTTGGCCGCACCTCTTCGCAGCCAGGTTTAAACAGGTATGATTAAAATTATATTTATTAACTATAATTTAATATAATTTATTAATATTAACTAGTCATACGAATTGAATGTAAATGTATTAATATAATTTAATAAAGTCATGAAAATGTATTTAAAGTAACTAGGAAGAGCAGGGCCTCCTAACACAAGTCATCAGTACTTAAGAGGAGGTCCTGACAGTGTTGTATAGATTCTTGTCCTTTTATGAAAAATAAACTATTTTATTTATTTATTTATTATTATTATTTATGATTTTGATGCGAGTCGACGTTCATAACGTACATTTATCATTTACATATAAAATTAAGGCTTTTTTTTTTCTGTTTGCAATGATATAAAGGTGCCTAATTAAATCTGGCCGCAAATACGGGTTGCGGGCTCCTGAAAGAGAGCTAGCGCGCAACATCACTTGTCAGACGTTATGTTCGTATTCGTCTTCCTTTGTGTTTGTGAACAGTATGGGAAAAGATAAATTTCAAAAATGGAATATCTATTCGCACACATTACTCCCAGATACGACAGGTCATTTACTTAAGTTTTCACCTGTACTATGATCCTACAACATTTATTAAACAAGACACCGTCTTTTAAAGAAAGTTAAATGTATAATGGAAATAAAAGAACAGACATTGTACAAAACTTGCATCCTAAGTACGTAACTTGGGAACATCTGTGGCCTTCAATTTATAAACAGAACAGTATTGTCTGAATCCTCGATGGGGGTCGGGTCATTGTTTAAAAGTTTTTGTTCAAATTCACAGAGTTTTGATGCAATTTTACTGTTATATTATTTACAATTTTAGCCTTAGAGAACTATACAGTTCAAGCAAATCTGTCAATCAGATCCTAGCTAACATATATAGTGCTTCTATTTTCTTAATGGCTCCCTGCAAACTTCGTGTATTCAGATTTTCTATCGCCGGCCAATCAAAACAAAGCAACGATAAAGTACTGAGTTCTGAATTCTAATTAACATAAATGATTAATTTCATTTTATTTATTTATAGTCCTAAATATGTACACTCGAGTACAAAAATATGTATCCACTTGTGTATCATATAACATTCACCCTTGCTTGTCCCTATGTAGTGTGTTGAGGGAAACGTCAATTAAATATGAGTGCGACATGGTTCAAAAGTGTATACGTATGTTTGTATTCGAATATTAAGAAATATAGTCTACTCTTTTAATTTGATTTTTTCATTTTATCACATACTCAGTAGTGAGATATTAAAAACAACTTACAAGAAAAGATAAATGTAAATTATTTACAATTAAAATTTAAAAACTAATCTAATCAATTGATGGATGCATTCGTTCGCATTCGGAAATGCGATGATTGCCGAGGTACATTAAGAAAATAAAAGCACTGTACATAGTTAGCATTACCTAATTCCAGACCATAATAGGGAACAGATGAACATATCTGTACATACATCGGTCGCTAAATTCAGAACTCTCCTTTTTTCCCTCAGTAGTAGGATAATAACAAAAATAACGTCATCATGTTGAAATAAAAAGCGAAATCATGTGAACTAGCAGGTGCCCTCAAGATTACACACGTAGATAATTGCCGCGCTCATCGTTTCTGTTACTTATAGGTAATTGGAAAATAAATTATTTCGTTTAATTGGTTTGCGATGATGCTATAATGAAAGGTAATAAACGCGAGCACGCTATTTAACACTACTATTAATTTTATTAGCTACAACCAACCAACCAGGGATGAATAAAAACTGATCGTTATATTTATACATGCTACTCGTACTTTGTTACGGACTGGGGTATATTCTGCATCATGATCGATCGCCCAAGAAAAGTCAATTCAAATTGAAATAGAACTTCACTTATTGTTTTATGTTTGTTTTGCACTTGGCCTACATCTCGTCCAATGGTTAGTGATAATGACATAGACTTATAGGCTTATTCTGAAGCATGGAGGTGCTGGCGCTGCTACCTTTAATGCCGGAACAAAATAATAATACTAACACTGCTGTTTGTCAGCACCCGGAGGGATACGTTGGTGGGGACTAGTGCACTGGGTCAAAATCTTTTCATAAATAGATTGTCCTCGTATTTAATTTCTAGTAAAGTTCATGGAGAAACGCTGGATTCAAGCGGCTTGGGACCGGTCATTGTGGTGTACCATGTAGGAGGCCTATGTCCAGCAGTTGACGTTTCCCGGCTGATGATGATTATTGAATCTGTTTTGTTCAGCATTGAAATCATATTCTACCATTTCTGGTCTATAATGTTTTGAGTTACCTTAGAAAATATATATTTTTTAAATGTTGCAACGGAAGTAGTTTAAACTAAAGGTGTTTGTTTGGAGCATAGACAATGCAATTCAATAAATTATGAGAAAAATAAATACTCATTTGAGGATCTCACTATTCGGCACATGTTCCATTAAGATCATACAAATATTTAGTTACTATAATTGCAAAAGACATGTGGGACGCACAGTAAGCGCATGCTTGCACGTCTTATTAGCAAATTCGTGTTATTTACGAATGTTGACCTCTGTAATCTGATTGTTGCAAGATTGTAGAAGACACTCTCAACAGCAGCGATAAATTCGTATACTTGAAGCAGGTTTCCGATTGTCATTGAACTCTTTATGTAGGTGGGATAGGATTAAAAATAAATTGTTGTGGGCTTCTTTTTTCTTGCATTCTTATGAGAAGTTGTCATCAATGTAACAAGAATCTGGTCTTATTTAATTTATTATGAGGTTTTTTTACTACACTTGTGTCTTGAATCCTGGCCTGTTGAAGAGAGGGTAAAGCAACTTTTCTATGTTATCAATTAAACTTAAAAGTTTGTGTATTGAAAAATATGAAGACATTTACTTACATAAAACCATAAAGTTAACCATTAAGTTTTAGCACGAAATGTTAATAAATAATACTTTATAGCCTCACGTCGAGGACACTGCAATTTTTAATTTAATCCCACTAACAGATTACTTATTCAAGTAACAATATTAATTCATACCAATATTTGTGTTTCCCAGGCGCCATAACTTGGGTATTTATAATGAATTTCATGCCGAGTACAAAGTAGCTAGGATGCTTCGTTTCCACTCAACCACAATAAAATTGTGGTCAAATGCAAGCCTATATCAAACTGTTTTATATTCGCAATGCAAACAGATAATATACTTAAGTTTTTCACCTATATACAATATTATACATACTGGGAAACAAACCTGTAACCTACGGTTTAGAGTCTGTTTGTGTAGCCACTAGGCCACTGTTCGGCTGTAAACTTTGACAATAGTAAGGACTTCATAGTATGAGAGCTTATGCTGAATACTGAATTGAATATGGCGTTCACCTTACGCGAGCTAATGTAAGACCGATATTAGAAATAATTGTCTCTTTGTTCACTAGAATTGGTTCTCGTTTAATAAATAGTCAGGAAGTATGTCTGACGCATGTCTTCTGTATTTTGAATAATGTTCTGTTTTCAAAAACAAAACTACGTTTCACTCACGTCGCGTTGCGTCGTTAGTTTGAAGGAAGTAGGAAAATGCTTTTCGGACAAACTGAGATTAATACTAACATTTCCGGTTTTTAAATAAATGAAAGTCAAATGTGCCATGTTTATCTTACATCTCAAAGTGTATCAAAACTCAGGTATGTACCTACAACTAACTAAACCTTATTTCACTGGTTAGCTTTTAATTATATTTTTGCTTCAAGAACGATGAAAATTGATAAAGTGATCTCTATAACGTTGCTATAGATTAGGATTTTGGTATAGTAAATAAGAGTGATTTTATGTAAGTTAAAACACAAATTATATTTCAACATCTACAGCCTTTATATGTCCCCACTACAGGGGCTCTCAGGCCTGCTGTCCTACAGAGAGTGTATGGGCCATAGTCCACCACGCGGGCTCAATGCGGATTGGTAGACTTCACACACACCTTTGAACTTCTTCTCAGGAGTTTGAAGGTTTCCTCACGATGTTTTCCTTCACCGAAAAGCCAATGGTAATGTTTTTTATCATTCGTACATAAATTACAAATAGCAAATTGGAACTCATTGGTACGAGCCAGGATCGAACCCACACCTCGATTGTTCAAGGACTAATGCTCAACCCAACGAAGCTACCACGGCTTGGTACTGAGCCATCGCGTATGAATTCTATTATAAGCATAGATCTTATTTTATCCCGTGATTTTATTCGGTAGCATCAGCTGTTGCTATTCAGTCAGCGATAAAAAATCCAGATCTATTTTACACCATGTCACGGTCCATTTAATGATACAGCTCGTCTCAATCCCTGTAATGGAGACTCAATTCAATCTGTCACGTCTGCGTCTGAGTTACAGATCAAGTTCACTCCATTAATAAAGTTACAGTTGTTGTAAATGCGCAATTACTCGTGCCTCGGAGCATAGCTCAAAGTCGCGCGCTCGCATAAATTACAAAGCGATCGTTTATGCCAATTAATTATTTGCTATAACTAGTTGCCATAAAAGTGCATGTGGTTGGCGCCGTGGGTCGATGTAGTCCCTACCTATATTATATTACGTATGGTTGTAATTGTAGCCAACATGCGATAGAAAAAAACAGCTCATGCGGGACTGAATTGAATTAGTTCTTAATGTATGTAATGGATTAAAAAAGGTGTGTACATATTTAAAACAGAAAACTAGACCCGCCGCGTCTTTGTCCACTTTACAAATATTTTCCGGTCGTTTCCGGCGCACGCTTGACTATGCTCCGAAAAAACAAAATCTTTTTGACTACTTAATACAAAACACATACTACTCGATCGATGACTTTCTCAACATAGCGAACGATGTTTCGTACAAGACCTGTGTGTAGCACCTATGTTGCACAAACAAATTGATTTGTTTTAATTTAAATAAACTTATCTTTAGTTTATAGCAGATTTTTAAATACGACAAACGTACGTACGTCCACTCTTTTAATATTCATTTAATATTCACACTTGTTTTAATATGTCGTAATACGTATGTTATCTAGATGTGTTAAGTTGAAAACAAGAAGAAAACAATGGTTTGTTAATTGATTTAATGGTATTAGGCATTACAAAAGCAACCAGTAAATATTTAACAAATATGCAACCAAGCCAGTAGAGAATGCACTTGAAATTCCATTAACGCATAAAATCCATTGATAACAACGCACTTGTAGTGATCTACTCGTCGTAATAACTCAACCGTAGTTGGACGCGTCCGACGCCGACGCGGAAAGATCCGACACCGTCTGTACTGATGAAGGCCGACCACTTGACACGAAATGGACAAAGTCTCGACGCATTAACATAACGATCAGTAGAGGATATGCAGACACGGCCTTATTGGAATTAACTAATTTGGTGGCTCTTTGTAATTGTGCTATGCGGACAATAATCAGTCCTCATTCTACAAGGATTTTAGTATTAGGAATGCTGGTTACGAAATTGACTTAGGGCTAAAAAACGTGAAAATGATGGATTTGTGTTACAAGGACGACAATGTTTCCTCTGCCCTGTTCAACATGGGTCCTACTTCTTGCTAATCATGTAATGAAATTGTACAAAGTTCAACCTGCATATGTATTCAATATATACCTTACCCCCGTTGATTGGGGGGTCGGTAGGCAGCGACTGTCGATCGCCAAGTTTTACTGATCCAGGCTTGGCTATTATTTATTATTCTCAAAGCTTTAGGAGTGAAATATTATGGATTTGAGCGATGACTTTGTGGTACAAGGATTTTACTAAGAAATTACGAAACTACGAGTATCCAAGTGTTGCAATTTTCGTGCTTTCAATTTTCACAGACGAGGTTCAGAGGAAAATTGGGTGTTGCCCAAAATCGTATCTCGTTAGCTTGCTATGCTTGACTTATATTACATTTCAAGAAATTTTTTTAGCTCACATCAAAACAGTTTTTAATTCTTAAAATTATTATTTCTGGCATTATTTTTTAACATCATTTTTAACATAGAATCTTTTCTAGATTTCTCAAAAATTTCGCAAATGAGGATGCCACTGTCGCTCTATGGTCTCTTAAAGATGGTAGAAAATATTGTATATATATTACACTTGAAGTTCATTATCAAGGTAAATTATAAATAATTACAACAGAGCCCTCTATGGCTACTGTGTTATATACTAAGTGCTAATAAACCTCACTACTTGTGTGTTGCAGTGCCATCTGCTATCGAGAAGTAGTACTTATAAAGAACAGTGACATCTAGCGTCAAGTAGCGTAAACTGTAAATTCGTGTTCTTACCGGCAGCATGTCGTAGGCAGCGTTGTCGTCGCATTCGCACCGATAAACTGTCCCAATCGTCTTCCATGTTTGGTTGGCCTTCTCTTTCAACTACGACAAAAATGATGTTCAGAAAGTTGTTTTAAGAAAGAAAATTTAGAGAGAAATGTCTGTTACCTTCTTCTGTCCTGGAACGTGAATTTACGTGCGTTGCGACGCGTATGCCACCCGCCATGTGGTCCGTGCTATTTTCTATGTCAACCCTCTTACGTCTTTCCTTGCCACCAGTTTCTTTCACCAAACTCTTATCGCTCGCTAGGGACCGCACCTGGATAAATTTTGACAGTATTATTCTGAGATTTAAAATACAACTTGCATAGTATAAATGCAAATACATGGCAATTACGTTTTTTTAAGATGTCATTCACATGTTATTTTACTCTGGCCTTTATCTGATCTGATCATAAATAGATTTCAGATAAATTTTTAGATCACATTAACAAAGGTTTGAGCATTATCTTTACGATCTAAAATGTCGTTAAAGCCACGTAATAGCCGCAACAGCCGATAGATGATGGAAATTTATATATTGTATATTAAGAAAAAAAAGTAATTTTTTTGAAATATTGTACAAGATTTTCTACGGAAATATAGCATGGCAATACGTACTAATATTTTGACCGCGACTTCACCATCAAGCACGCAGAAATTAATCCACGGGATCTACAAGTTGGACTATATATAGTCCATGTCCTACGCTACCCCGTGTGCCAAATTTCATCACCGCCAACTAACAAATAAACCCGCTTTCGCATACATATATTAGTATCGTAACAGCACTTTCCTCGTCTAAAACATTAACCCTCAATTGATTCCAGATCGAAAATGAGTCGTTATCGATATTTGCATCCTCACCTCGTCTTTGTCGAGTTCCTCGTCCCTGAATCCTTCTTGTTCCTTGGTATGTCTAGTCTCCGTCACTATCGTTCCATCAGGACGCAGCGCCCGCAGCTCTTGCTGCAACATACACAGAAACACATTACGTATATAAATTCCTTGGACATAGAACAGACATCGCAAGTTGACCTTTATTTTTCTTTTGTTTAACGAAGGGAAATCTTCTGAAGATACGTTACCCGACTCTTTCAGGGCAGTCTCGTGTTATGTGGAATGGTTGGTTGGATGGATGCGGAAAGCAGAGTACCGAATCGAGTGGTGCACTCTGGGAGAGACCTATGTCCAGCAGTGGACTGCCGCAGGCTGCACATGATGATGGACTCCTAAATACACATGCTAGTACAAGACCAATACGTACAGTGTCGTCGATGTTGACGGTGGTGTTGTATGCGACGGTGTCCCTCAGGAGGTTGGGCTCGCGCGGCACCAGCGCCAGGTGGTGCTCGGTGCGGGACTTCAGCGCATCGCGGATGTCTTCCTCAGGGGTCTCGTTCACCGCTGTTATCAAGGCCTGCAACAATTGGAAACGACCTTTAAGGTATTCGTACACCAAAGTCTCAGGAATTTAAACGCTAGCTAATTGTTACGGCACTTAATAGTCTTCAGTTATAATTAACAATAATAAACAAGTATGGAAATATACAATCAAAACGACGGCAAAAAATGCATAAATAACAGCGCTACACAATTTAGAGCCTGATCATTGAAACCATTCCTATGATATACATATAATAAGTTTTGTTCATACATTCATACATTTTGTTCGTGCATCGATACCATGGGTTACATGATTGAGCATAACATAACATAACCAACCTTCATGTAAAAAGACAATATTCGAGTATTAAAAGTATTTCGTACTGAAACATGTCAAGCAATGTCAAAGTTTTTGGTTATGTCATTACACTTGTTCGTCTAACAACTTCAAATTTTAAATTTTCGTGAGCGGCATACAAAAATAGCACCAATGACTGACAATACGTTTTATAAAAACGCTGCACAATATTGGGCCAAGATTCCAGCCACCTTAAACGGAGTACTCGGCGGTTTTGCCCATATCTCAGATGAAGACATTGAAGGATCCAAGGAGTTTTTACAAAAACTGTTTTTATTGAAAGAACCACCTGGACGGACTTTGGCTCTCGACTGTGGAGCTGGTATCGGCAGAGTTAGTATCAATGTTTTAATTCCAATCTTTGATCAAGTCGATATAGTGGAACAAGACACAAAGTTTGTAGAAGCCGCAAAGTCAGCCATTGGAGAAGAAAATTTAGGGACAGTGTACAATATCGGTCTTCAGGACTTCATACCCGGGAAGAAATATGATATAATCTGGTGCCAATGGGTACTTGGCCATCTCAATGATTATGATATGGTAGCATTCCTAAAAAGATGCAGCAAGTCGCTAGCAGCTAACGGTTTAATAGTAATAAAAGATAATGTGACTGGAACAGATGAAATAGAATACGACGAAGAAGATTCTTCGGTGGCACGTCCTATGAAATTGTTTAATAAAATTTTCGATGAATCCAATTTTATTATTGTAAAATCAGATGTTCAAAGAAATTTTCCGGACGATATTTACGCTGTACATATGTTTGCCATTGCTCCGACTAATAGAACTTTATGTTCACTTACAAAGCATTTGTAAAGAAAATTACACATGTGTTAGATACCGATTTTGTGACACGCGCCCTTTCAAACTGCATACTGTAATATTCCTTGGTTTTCCAAATAACAAGACAATCAACAAGCGATGCTGTCTTTTATTCTTGCATTAAAGATGAATAAGAGTTAAAACACTTCGAGGAAACCATGAAATAACCGTAACGTAACTTTATCTTTGACAAAGTGGCGAATCGTGGTCTGAATTCGTGATTTCGTCGTTAATAAAGTAGAATCTTGGACGTGCCAGCGCGACGACATTCTCAAGAGCGTTCACCGCTGAATCTTATGAAATTCTTGCAGCAGAACCGAAGTTTTAATATACACATACTTGTTAGTATTTGGTGTGCCTTAAGAAATTCCATTAATGCTTATTTTGTGACTATTTTTAAGCTTATACAGTACATACATAAAGTAAATACCTAACATGTTCCTAATACAATTATAAACCCACCACTGTTTGAAAATCTAGCAAGAATTCATTAGTCAAAATCTGAACTGTTGCGAATTACAATCGAATCAGAGGCGACTCTCCGATATCTTTCATATAGTTAGCGATCGAATGTTGGTTGATGCTCAATCAAAGAACAGTTAGCGATAGATATCTCACGGCGCTCTATTATTAGGGCCTCGATGGCGCGATGGGTCACCGTCAATCCAGCACTCTCTACGCCCACCGATCTCAATACAGTTACATTCTAAAATTGATGTTTTCTGTCTCCGTTCAAGAATGAATTGCATTTTAGATTGCTTTCGCGTTATTGTCTGAGATCGGAATTTACACTCATTACCAAGCAAGGTAATCCAGGTTTATGTCTCTTTTGAAAGTACGCCAAGATAATAGACCTTAAAAGCATAAATCGAATGAATGACTTTTACATATTTCGTTGTACCAGTTTTACGCTATCTTTTTATGGCATCAATGAAAATAGAGTAAACATTAATGATGTATTACATATATCATAATAAATAAAGCAACGAACTTAAATTAAGTATGCATTTAACTTTTTCTGTGAATTCCGCGTGTTTCGAATTCAGAGTTGTTGACCAACTGGCCACTTTTATATGTATAATGTAATCCCACCAACTTATTCCTGCAATTATCAAGCTACTTTCCATTCATGGTAGTTATGCCAAATCCCGTCAAACATTTTTATGGGGACCTATGGTAGCGACGCATGTTCAGCAGAGACTACTATGGGTAATAAAAATTAGCGACCAAAACATGAGACTTAAAAAAGCCACAACGATTGACCTCAAATCAAAAATTAAATGTGAGCAGAATCCAAAATGTCAGGGGCTCACTGGTTACAAAGTACTTTATTAGCTACGATGACCAAATACGAGAAACGATCGCCAGCTGCGTGCACGCAGCGACAGGAAATATCGTAATAGGCCGCACTAATGTTTACCATTTCTTTTCACATGACTCGGTTAAACAAGTCAACGTTTGTTTTACTCGCGCATGACAAACCAGAAATTCCTATTGCCTATTCGCATTTAATCTAATAGGTGTTTTAAATGCATTATAGGTTATAATTGCCAGACTACTTACTGTATATCATTTGATATTAATACGTATCAATAAATGCAAGCAATTTTTAACACGCTTTTTTAATACTTATGTACCTATGTAATAATAATCTTACATCTTAGCGAGATGGAAGACACCTGGACACTGACAACACTGTCTGACAAATTCAGGTTATATAAAGTTTAAGCAATAATATATGTTAAACGTACACTCATTGTTGTTGTTGTTTTAATTCTGTATTTAAGGAGGTCTAGCTGGGAGTGGCTCACGAAGTTGCTAGCGTAATCTATTCAGCTAAATTTATGAGTATAATACAGATATTGTGTTGCTTGGTTTAGTACATTCCCATTTAACAAACTTGTTCCAAAAGTTCACCTTTTACACGCAAGCTGATCTGGCGTGAAAACGCACATTGTCGAGCTCCAACCAAACGCTTGATTCACATCCATCAAGTCCATTTTATCTCCGACAAAGCCAAATAAACAGCAATTCCTTCCATGCACTACATAACACATACATTCAGTAAAAATATACGAGTTGCAGCCCAAGTATGCAGATAATTTGTTCACCGTGTACTTGGAATTGATACACACAATTATGCAATTATAAAGTGCGTCTGTCGGCTTGCATAATTTGTGTTTAAGCCGGTATTAAGTAATAAAAATTCCGTGTGTCAGGCCGTTGCCCCGAGATGAAGTCGCTGGCGCCATTACGCCTTAATCTCGGTCGAGATGTTTGTTCTGCTAACAATGTAGTTTTTTTTTATAATTATAATAATTTTAGAAACATACAATCACTGGCTGGCAGTGGGACAGTCGTGCGTCTCTAAACACGTCCATGAAGGGGTTGCTACCGTTTACGCTGCTCATTAACTGAGCCAACGGCCACTTGCATATAATCGCTGAAGCCCGTTAGAATTTAATGGCTGTAATAGTTTATGGCTAAATTGCAAGTGATTTGACATGTTGGCACTATATGTTATGGGTGGACATAAACCATTGAATCTTTCATAGCGTCCTGGTCAGTTAAATAAAGTTGTGTCTATGTCTATGTCAGTCTTAGAGTTTTAGAAACAGTATTCATTTCATTCAGTGTATAGAACGCAGTCAGATTTGCATGAAATTCCAAATAAAACGGACTATGTGGCCTTGTCCATTGCCCGAGACTGGAGCTAAACAAAACAAAAAATTGTACTTGCGCTGCCTATAATGTCACTTATTAAATTCTGTGTTACTTTTCTATGGCTTTGCGAGGAGATATTGTCTATTATAATTTTAAAATCATTCTAATTTTAAAAAGTTTGTATTACAGGTATTGACATAATCATTAATTGCAAATTTATTAAAAGGGCAATTTTTAATGGTTTGCTTCTATTCTTCATCTTAACGATCAACGATAAGGCTGTTGGATGGAAAACGTACTCATCCAGAAGCCTAAAGCTAAGGAGGCTCTGGCGCTAGTCACCAAGAAGTTCTAATTTATAATAAACGTGGCTAAACTAGAGATCACCTTTGAAACAATTTATGCAGTGCACTTACTCTCAGTCGCTACTGTTTCAAATTATGTAGAAAGCATGTTCAGTTGAAGCTGAGGCGCGGAGGTCACGAGAAATTTTATATGGTTGAAATTGTTTCTAGTCCAAGAGACTGACAAGAAATTATACTTGTTGTTTATTATTTTAAACTGAAACGTATTCTATAATGATTATTGCGAGCATACCTGAAACAAAGGCAGTAGCGTCAGGCATTAAAACTGCACTTTTTCCAAAAATGTAGGGCTTCTAATGTTAATCCAGTTAAACTAGAGTTAAAAAATGCCAAATAACTGAAAATATCATATTGTGTAATTAAACTTTTGCAAATCATTCTTGCAGGGCAACTTGCTAGCTTCAAGTACGAGTACTAAAATAGATTTGTGTCTGGTAACATAGAACTCTAGCAACATTAAATGCTTAGGCTGTTTCAAAGGTCGTTTACTAAATAGTCATCAATAATCTCAATACATTTCGAAATTGACATTGAGGAGTTATATCGCCATCGTTACCTCATCGTCATCATCATTTTTAAAATGCACACACAAGTGCTTTAAACCTCCAGTAGAATGAAGCAGTGCGTACATAAACGACGCCTATTACATATTAAATAACTGCTTTACAAAAGCAAGCATTTATAATAGCTATTAGTTTTTATGGTATTCATCTCCGGGACTACTCGTACTAGCTCTAGCGGCTGCGGTTAAACACTACTTGACATGTTGACTTTCGTGATTGTTGCTCACACATCCTGTAGTCGCAATAACCAGGTAATTTCCTTTGTGCCTCGTCTGTTTCATTTCCATTTGCCGTCTGCTGGTTATAGCGGCAGAAACGTGTTTATGGGTTGAAACGAGCTTTTCCCTCAAGTGAAGCTACTCGTAGACTTATTTGAATGTGGAGTGCTGAGTAAGTAGCTCAGATATAATGTTTTCTCTTTATTTGATTAGCATACTGGGATGATTTGCGTACAACTATTTTGTGGTACGAAAAATTTATGTCAGTCGCGTAGTTTGGCGAGTCAGCTGAAGTGGCAAAGAGAAGGTGACCGCTCGATGAACTGTTAACCTATCGAGAAACGATCTCGATCGGAAAACTTCCCCGGAAAGTATACGACGTGAAGTATCGACTACCTGGGAAAGATCTGGAGTTGCTAGTAGGACGCGCCCCGTGACCGTTCATCGTGGTATCATGTTATAGTGCCATGGAACATTGTTCAGAGTGTGATGTCCATGATTCATAGAGATAAACTATGGTTAGTAAAATTATAATGCCGGAACCACAGGGACAGGGGTAAAAAGAAAAACCAATGTCCTATGGCCTAAAGTTGCCTGCATGATAATTTATTTCATCACGATTTGTCGTGCGGTTGAGAAGACAAATGACAACTAAACATACTCTCTTTTGAATTATTATTAAAATAATTGAACATATACTTTAATTAAATGTGGATGCGGCTAGTGACTTGTCTTGAATTTGTGACATTTGTTGATGAGCTTTAATAACTGTCCACTGAAGTTAGGCCATGGTATGCCACAGTGACCGGTCCCGAGCTGCATCCAGTGACACCCCGCGACCGTCGTCGGTCCACCTATTAGGAGCACGTCCCAGTACACGTTTTCCGGTACATGGTTGCCATTGGAGAACTCAGTTATCCGTTCTTCGAGTGATGTGGTCTCCCATTGCGACTTGCTCAGTGACTCGTCGAGATATGTCGGTGACCTTGGTTCGTCTACGGATTTCCTCATTTAGAAATTCTGAGCATAGCTCGTTACATAGCTCGTCTGCGGCTATAGTAAACTATGAATACTGAAATAAAAACATCGTTAAAAAGTCCCGATCGAATCAAGTCCGTCGTCCTTCGCCCTTTATATAAGTAAAAGTAAGCCTTGCAAGTATTCGGGCGGGGCCGGTCGGGGTCGACTAACGTCCGCACATATTTGGATGAATTCCTTTAGCGATGCAGAAATTCCACATTCAGTTGGTGTATATCTCATTTTTAAATGCTCTGATGCTTCGCCGAGCAATTTCAATGTGCGAGCTTTAGTGAAAGGCTTGTTTGAAACCGAAAGTCACATGCGATATTTAATTTAGTTACTAAGCTATGGTTGGAATGATTGAGCACATGATCGTATTAGGCGTTGTACAAAAACCTGTAACTGTGTAATGCTAATCAATTTAATATATAATTAAAATTCGTTGAACTGGCTAACTTTAGTTCTTTTGCCACCTCACTTTCGTCATTATGTTTTTCAGCTACGCTTTGCTTTATTTTTCTAAGGTTGTTGACCTTGATACTTTTATTATATGGATATGATATAAATAATAAAATTTCAAATGTTAGGTCATGTCGTGTCTGTACCGTTTGTTGAACGTATGTAAACTGTCACAACTGATCTAGACCGTTTACAAGCTGAGTAAACACAGATTAAAAACGGAAGACGAAAGAATCCGCGAATCACTTACAGTTATTTAGCAGTAAAACGTCATTAACATGAACTAGAATTTCACAGCCCACATTTCGTCACTTACGACCTCTTTGCACAGTTGTGCACTTTCGTGCAGGCTATCAAGGTCAATGAGCTCTCGGAAACTGCAGAAAGCTTCTAGTACTATAATATCATCGTAATTATTGCCTGTGAACAAGGACATTCCTCACAAATAGTCACAACGGGGTTCCTACCAGGGGATTTGGAATAGTTAAATATATGTAGTAATTAAAAAGTAAGTAGTGGTAAAGTTATTTACTGGGGAACAACTTCAGCTAGAAAACTGGCAATATGTACTATCGATCCCTTTATTATCGTCAACACTAAAATAATCTACTATTGGACAATTCTCATAGATCGTAACGTTAGACTTGACCTTTCCATAATCACCACGCTTGTCCGGTAAATTGTTGATCGCAGTAAGATGTTAATACATAGTTGAACGCTGCTGCCCATATTCCCTTTTTCTCCCTCGAATGCTTTACTACACCCATGGGAATGGGTTGATCCTATTCTAAAGCCACACGGCTAATCACGTGCATTTCCAAATACCCCGTTGAATTTGTCAAGTTACAGGTCTGTTGGGAATTTTTCTCCCATTAATCCTGTTTCTTATACAACAGCACCCCGATCCCTTCTAATGAGAAACAGGCCAACTGGGACATAAATTCTCAACAGACCCGTAACGGGAATACATGGCTAATAGTAGCAGACGTATTGTTATACTTTGTAGTAAACAAATGCTAGTGAATAATGAGGTATATCTATAGCACGTGCAAACTTTTTGCACGTTTGTTTGTCTACTCGAGTTATCGAAAGTTAACGTCGTGTCGAGGCGACAGAGCAAGCTCTCTCTTGTCATAGTCGACCACTTGTTACGTTACATGATTTATTCTCAATTGAATACGCGGTGGGATTTATCTAACCTAACATGTAACGGTGTCGTGACTTTGATTTAATTGAATATTGTACAGTGTCTCATTACAAAATAACAGCAACAGTTGGGTTATAAAGTGCGCTGTGGGAGACGACACGATAAACCACTTAGTTCCCGGCTTCTTGTGCTGATGAGACAAGATAAAATTAAACTCTAAATAAGAATACAACTGTTTAACTTAACTTTTTTACGTCTTTGAATCTTCTTCTACTTTTGAAGAAATGTAGAATTAAGTATCTGATATGATTTGGTATGTAAACAATAAGCATATATAGACAAGAATACAATAAAAATATAAGCAAGCCCCTTATCGTAATAATATGTTTACTTATGTTTATTTGGGTGACTGGATAGTATGTTAACATTTTTTTGGCATTAATTTTCATACACGCCAGTTAAAGTTGAAAATCCATGAAATTACTTAATTTTTAAATGTTTGAAAGTATACATAGTTCCTTTTTACGAATTTTACAGTTTGAGAACTAATGGCATCGATGTATAGTCAAGATTTCTTTTTAAATAGTCTTTAATTCCTCTAGAACCTTTCTTAAGTCTTTACAAGCGCATCAGTTAGTTGTATTGTAAGCCATATTTCAACTTTGTATCTGTCCTAAAAAGCGAGAAACATTTAGTAAAGTGTAACTCAGTGTGGAAGTGAGGCGACTTAGTAAATAGAATAAACTTTTTACTACATTAGTTTGCGGACTTTGCGGCTGCTTGAAAAACGTAGTCTGCAAATCTTTATTATTGGAGGCACTGAAAATTACATCCGAACAACATTATTTCATTTTCTTACCATTGTTACTATTATATTGTAAATAAGATAATGACAGACGATATAAATACACCATCCAAAAATCAATTTTTTAAATTCAAGAATATAAATTCGTAGAAGCAATTTATTCACTGCAATCTCAAATGTGCTACTCCTGCAGCGTGAAGATTATCTAATGAGAAGAAATGCAAAAAGATAAGGCCGCATGTTCCCGTATCTCAACATCCATGTTTCTTATTTACTCGAAATCTCGGTTATAAATCTGTTGGCGATTAAAAGAGCCAGTGCTATCTGTCTATCTATGTATCTAGGAAAGAGTCCTCTCGCCACGCAATGTCACTGCACCTCGTTATTTATAGCGTTAAGTTTTTCATTTAATTGCCGCGGGCAGATAAACTGTAGGGACAAATGCATCGGGACGCCTCACATCCGCTGTAATTATTTGTAACTGTGTCGGGGAATGTGTTTTGTTCAAGTGTTTATCGGGGCGCTGATCTTCGCTGCTAAATAAGTTGCGAACGGGAATGCGAAAACCCTTTACAGTAAAAATAGAGGAGCGGCATCTACGCATCGATTAGTTTATTTACTGTAGTACAAGCTGAGACATTGTTTTCAAACATAACTTCTCTAACAATTAGTAGGAACATTGTTCCATCATGTTATTACTTTATAAAAACACAATGTAAAAAGTTATTAAAATCCGATACCTAGTTTTATGTTTTGATATTATACTTTACGCATAATTTTAGAAAAATGTATACATCTTTTTAAACCAGAACAGAACTTCACGTTGAGACGTAAAATGAATTTTGCTTTGTTTTGTTTTGAATCAGGACAGGCACTGGCAGGACACTTCGATGTTTTAATTGTTCTTGCGACATTTCCTGTGCCTGCTATTTTTGTAATATAAATAAATAATAAGTCAGTAAGTTTACAATACGATAAGAACTTTCTTCTATATATTAAATTCTTCACCTGTTACTGTTTTCCTTCGAGGTCTTTAATAATATTATTAATAATGAACCTGTTGTCTGATTGCAACAACAAAAACATGGGATTAGGTATATCTATTTAGGAATGCTATTTCCATTTTTATGGATCGGTTTAAGCAAGCAGACAATGAACAGCCAAACAAAAATTGAGAAATAATTTTAATGAACTGTATGAGCTTCGTTGCTTATTTGGACTACCCTGACGAACATCATTGACATTATATTCAATGTATAGACACTACAGTTTAACGATTTCATTACATGGACAGATAAAATTTTAATGCACCGCTATATTCAAACTGTATCTAAAATGACTAGATCCGAGGTAACCCACACAACCCGCACTTTATCACGCCTTAGCAGGTTGCATTTATCAAATATCGGTCATTAAATTAATACCATAGACACGTAGGAGTACATTGCGAAATTGCTTCCCATAGACCAGGAGACCATTAAGAAAATAGAAGGAGATATTAATGAGCCCCGTCAGTAGTAACGAGTCTCATCCCACGCAGATGAAGGCTGAGGTCTGGCACACTAGATAAAGACCAGGCTCTTTGCACACTTACTCAAATTTTATTGATGCACAATAGTTTCGTACTTTCTTTATTTTCTGTGCTTATTAGGCAGTAAGATATAAGTAAAGTCATAGAGGAAAAGAAATAAGGATCTCAAGTTATTGAGGTGGGTGTGCTCTCACGCGGCTGAAAGATTACCACGCCATATTATGACGCGGGTATAACAAAAGGTGACTAAATGAAATTTTAAATATATTTTTGTTGTTTATAGGTATGTATCTTGTCTAAGCATACCAACTGGTCCCCTAGGCTTGCTGGCGATTATTCTATGGTAAGAAACCCCAAGAAGATGTATCAGTAGGAAGAATTAAGAAGTTTGACGATCTCAATTAAGTCACATTTCTACCTTCTAAGACAATTACAGAACGACACGTTGTGATACTAAAGTCCTGTTTATATTCTAAAGTCAAAGCTACATGTTAATTTAATTACATAATTTTCAAGAAATTAATCAAAAGCTGTAAAAAAAACGCTACTTATCCGCCTGACTTTCGCCACTCAGCCGTAATAGTACGAGACAGCTAAAGTCTTATCGGCGACATCGCGTATCGCTAACTTTCTAGCGACATCTCTCGTGCTAGATCAAATGCGCGATAAACGGCAAAGTGCTTCGCTATAATTTCACAGTCACTCAATGATTCTTTTTCTTGCCCATGCATTAATGATTCTTATCTAATTATGTAAGAAAAGAGGTGTCTATTTGTTAATTGTAAGTTTGAACATCACTCACGTGCTTGCAATGAGAAAGTAAGATTCGCTACTTTGAAATATTATTTTATAAAGAGTTATTTTTCTTCGAATGAGACGACACACAAACCTATTGTGCACTGGGAAAATCCAACTAAATATACTGATAACCTGGTAAAGGTCGTCCGGCACCGGTCATTGCGGCTTAACATGCCAGTTAATGATGACTATGAGGTAAAATCCATCCAATATTGATACGATTTACATAAATCGATTACATTTTATGTTGTGAATTGTCACAAAGCCATTTTATTGAGACCAGATATCTATATCGTAATGGACACTGTAGCAAATAAATAAAGACAAAAATATCGAGTTGCTAAAATGATTGGAGTAATATTAGCTCAACTCCAATGGTAAGCTGTAATATAAAAATATTGTTACGATAGAATTTCCCGCTATTCGTCCTTTTGACTGATTTTAAGTGACGATAAGGACTTAGTATGAAAATGAATCAGGAAATCTCAGTTTCATTAGGTGTGTATATTTTATTTCTGACTAGTTTGTGCTTTTCAGAAATCATCGCACGAGATCACCTTGATAAAAAGTACCCTATTTCAGACTCCATGAAACACTTTAATGGGAAAAAACTTCGTCGTCCCTTTCCTCAGTTCCTGCATGAAAGAAGAATAAAACAACAAATATACGTTCGCGTTTATTATATTAAGTTACTAGTAAATACTTGCTTGCTATTACTGGTTTTAGCCCTTAACTAAAGATTATAAAAAAGCAACAATAAACATCATGCGCTGTCAATAAAAACAAATAAAAAAGCTTTACTTTCGATTCAGCAACCGCTAAACTTATATGTCAGTCGTTGTTATAAAAATATCATATTAGCAATTAGAACTTTCACTTCATAGACAAATCCGGTACGCATATACCTAGCTAACAACAAGTGTCTAGATAATTATCTCAGTACTTTAGAAAGTTTAATAAAATGCCAATCGAGTGCCACAAAACATGCATTTTAATTATTCTCGCCTGGTCTCGAGAGTGATAATTTTTATTTTTATTTACGTGAAGCTAAAAGCTATCGAGCGTGTCGCCGGGTGACATGAGTCTGTCCACGCCCGCGCTCGTAATGAAAGTAAAGTACTTATAGCCTTAATTATATCAATGTGCACGTATGTATATATAGAGAAGGACAAACAAACTGACTGACAGATGTCAACGTCTCAAACTGAACTTGAATTTGATATTTAAAGCATTGATTTATTTAAATAATACGCCAATACACAGATGTATTGTATATGTAAATTTCTGTATTGAAAAAAGCCTCCTTTAAAATTTGATATTTTAAATTTGAACTACGAGTAGATGTCAAAGTAAAACAAAAGCTATATTTTTCCACATTCAAAAAGCTACATTGTGTTCTTACCTTAATCTTAAATATAATACAATTATTAATTGTGACCTAAACCCATATTAATTGCTAGTTAAGGGAGTGTAAAAATGGACTGAAATCTAAGCTCGCTAGAAAACAAAATCGTTATTGAAAGCCATAGAAAGCAAGTAGAATTTAAAAGGGAATACTACCACGGTACAATCTGTAATCATCAGTATTGCAACAATGCATCAGTAATGACAGCCAACAAGCAAGTTTCCACGAACGCTACATTTTCCGCACGGTCCACAGGTGGGGTCGAACACGGCACGATTCTCAAGATATCTAACCTGCGCATCGGCCTTGAGAAAGCCGCGGTTGCCGCTCGCTGCGCGCGCTGACCTTTACGCTCCTCGCAGCTAGAGCTTTTATTTATGGCCACCAACCGGGTGATAAATCTCCGGTATCTGTACCGTGTGCATCCGTGTTGCTTCAACACCGCGGAACGGGTAACGCAGCTTTGTGAAATTCAGGCTTTGATTTCTGGCAAAAAAACGTTAAGACTCTATATTCAAACTCTGATTAAAGCACGCGTGTTTTTGTATATATGTATGATGGGTTTTCACATGGTTTAGCAGTATCACTGATATAGGAAGGACTTAAATGTAGTTAGTACTTTAGTGTAGTTATAACTATATATAAACTATATATATATAAATATATATGTCCTGCCACCATCATAAAATAAATAAAATAGTTTCAATATGTAGTTAAATAAGTAGGAGGCTCCTGTATGGTTATATTGCATTTCTTTCGTTCAATGAGCACAAAAAATGGTTTTATTTTAAAATTCAGAGCAAATATCACAAACACAAGCAAATAACCAGTTGACAACAGCATCCATTATATTCCAGCTTATTCCGCCATATTGCTGCAACATTGTAACAGCTTTGTCCTGCCGCGCTGGGTGGTGCCTTGTCTTCTACTCCAGATATTCATCAACTTTCAACTTTGCCTGCTATTGACTGTAGACTTACTTTATCAGCAACTAAACGTGGTTTATGGAGAGCCACAATGGCAGGCACATGATTCAGTAAATCAGGGTTCGGATCAAGGATGACATCCTGGCTAGTTTTAGGTGGGGCTTGTATTTCCAAGCTCTAGTATAGCGATATGAATTTAATACTTTAAATGTTAACTACAATACTCAAGGAAATTTTGACGTTGCATCAGTTTGCGATTAAAATAAGGAAATGCAAGTGAATAATGTACGCGCGTTTCATATTCAACTTGTTATGAAGGATCGCAACATATTTTTGCTATATGTATAACTCAATTTTAAGCCTATAAGATTTCAATGAAAACAAATAATTTTATCAAAACTCCCTGACAACACGCAAAACCCGCAAATCCAAAAGTGAAATCTACTCAAAACATTTTTTGAACCGCTTTTCGAATCTGCAAGGCTTGATCCTGTTTTGTCAGGGCCAAGGTTACCATATTTTAATACCATATGTTACCCGATTGTATTACGAACGAGCAATGTGAGAATGTGATTTTATCATAATTCAAAATAAATCACGTTAGCTAGCACGTTTAGCTACTCCAACGGACGTTGCCTAAGCTGCACACAATGTGTTTCCTTTCGAAGTAAAGCAGTTGCAATGCAATGCGAATAATTTATCTGAAACCAGTTTCTGAGCCGAAATGTCTTTGCTCTAATTTAAAAGTATAAACATTGTAAACTCGCCAATTTTGTAAAGCTTGAAACTAACAGGTTCTCAAGAACTGCCTCGGACGGCTATAAGTCACTCGCTCCCGTTCCCAACATGCAATTTTATCAGAGTCAAGTTGTTGAGTGAAATCTGTCATTACAGGTAACCCACTTGTAGTTGCAAAGAAAAGAAAATGCATTGGGATCTCGTCACCCAATGAGTTGGAGAAATTACTGGCGCACAGTGATGGATTGAGAGGGGAAATGGTCGGGCCACATGCAGTGCCTTCTCTAGGAGAGGACGCGTATTACAGGTTATACTATAAAACGATAGATAGAGAAGAGAACTAAGAATGGTATTTTGAATAGTGCTAACCTAGGTATACTCCAACACCTGTATGGTCCGCAATAATATTAAATGAAATTGCTTATTGTAATACCAAAATTATAAATAGTATTTTAAAACAATACTTCATATAAATAACATAATAAATAATTTGTTTCAATTTAATCAAACATACAATCATTTTTGTTTACATTCATTTCTTCATATTAACCGAGCAATGTCTAAAACCATTTATGACGAAGTCCGACACTGCCTGAGTGGGCAAGGTGAGCTGCTCGGCCATCGACACAGCCCGTGAAAGTTATTATTTATACGCCAAGTCTCGGACAAAACCAGCAGCGTCAATAAACATCGTCAATATTTGTGTTACGACGAGTTCTGTAACGTTACACTGCGTATAATGCATAATAGTTGCGTTTCTATTCGCCATTGTGGCTATGGTAATGAGACTGCGTGTGCCATCGAACTCAATTTAAAGGCAGTCGTAAGTTTACAGTTAGACAGTTAACAGTTTATAAATGGTGAGATGAGAATTGTATTCGGCGGAAGCAGTGAGCGTAAACAGGACTGCATTAGAATGTTAATGTATCCAGTAGCAGCTCCTCGAATGATCCTATCGCATTTTTAAATTCATATTCCTCGAATAGATATCGTAAAGACCACATAGGGTTTGAAAAACTTATAAAAATACCTGTACTTGCACTGACAAAGGACCATTCCAAATCTTACATAGCTATTTAATTTACACAGTTTTACACATTTGCAATAAATAGCTGCTAGAAAACCCTGCGTTTTTAATACTTTACGAGTATAAACTACTCACTGTGACGCTTAAAAACATAACTTTTAGATGTCATGAAGACGCAGTCGTAGTCCAATATGTATGTATGTTTTATGTTAGGCAGCATTTAAACAAGAATATTCATTTTCGGTTATAATAGTGAAAAGAATTTAGTCTCGATTACACGGTACTTCGAAGAGATAAACAATATAAAGTTTACGTACAAATCTATGTCTGTTCAGCACACCCGTAAAAATTACTTCGCAAAATGTTCTCTAACAGTAAGTATATTCTTGCTTGATTGCTAAGTTCAAAGGCTCGTCACCAAACACAAAGCTACGCACTCATACATCGCATCTTGGTTATTACCGTTTACTTGTGACTTTCCCACGTCGCGCGTCGTAGGTACGCCGTCCCCATGCCACATGCCGCTGGCTTGCACAAAAACCGTTGAAGCGCAATCTAGTCCTTGACAGTCACATTGATTGTGCTTGACGGTAACACTTGACTTGATTGTGTTTTTTACCCATTCACAGTCGCTCCCGTCGCGTCGTGAATGGACTGCGATTTATTTAGCTCGTAAAAATGAAGTACATAATTCGATGAGTACAAAAACTTGGCACAATGGCGATGAGAGAAATTGATTCGTCTGGTAAGCATCAAGAATTGTGGTGGTGAAAGAAGGTGTTGCAATTTCAAGCCGATGTTCAGTAACACTGGCGGAGGCTAGTTTAAATAAAAAATGAAAGGGTGAGCCTTTATCACCCTCTTATTGAATACAGAAATGTCATGTTGGGTTCAAATTAATGAACATATGTATTCCTAACGTAATATACCTATAATTATGTACTCGTATGACCCACATGAATTGAACGTATGATTTATAAATCCCCTAATCCTACCAATAAACGTTCCGTGCAGCGGGGGCTAATCCTTTGAGTAAAATAAAGTTCTTATTTTCTATTTGCAAGTGTCAATATATCAAGTACACCATAAACTGTTGAAATTTAAAAACGAATATTTATTACATTTACAGTTAACACGTCAAAGCAGCGTAAAACTGCTACCACACAAACCATTAACCCACAATAAATTCCAGGAGTGTTCAAAAAGTTTGATTAAGGTATCCGATTCTGAAAATCGATCGCAATACAAATTCAAGTCACAACCGTAACTCGACATCGGCGGCGAGCCGCGTTACTTCCACGAACAACGATCGCCCTGTGTGTGTTTTGTATGACATTTGTATTCGATAGATACGATTGTATTATTGCACGGGACGTGGTGTGTGTAATGATTGTTATAGACTAACATTCGCAGGTATGCCGAAAAATGGTGTACATTGAAAATAAATGTAATAAAAATATTACATATTCAGGTGGTTGCACCACCATATAAATAGATATTAGTTACGCTTAGTCGTTTCCAATTACAATACAGCACGTTAGTTAAATACAGTTCGATACAATGCATTAATCGATTCTGTGGAGATGTTTGTGTGTTGTTAATGTGTGGTGCAAACGTGTCTGAGTGATCAAATTTTAGATATAGTGAGAATCCACAGTACCCAAAGTAACAATAAAAATGCGAAAGTTTGTTTTCTTCGCTACTAGTGACTACTGGCGCCTCAACGATGCGACGAATCACATTGAAACTTGGTACGCATGTTGTACACGCACTCAGTATTTCACAGTTTCTCAGTATTTTGAGTTAATTTTAGAGGCCAAAGAGATACATCTTAATGAATGTCAAATTAGAAGATCAGCTTAAACCTTGAGGCGACTGACCCTCATATAAAGTGTGAGTATTTTCTGAAGAACACACAGAGTAAAACTCTAATTTAAACTAAATTTCGCATGCAAAAAATTACATATGTATTATTTGTAAAGTTGTGAGTTTCTGTAGTTTCCAATTTCCACGAGTCTTTACGTTTCTCACACAGCTGCGCCTGAATGTTGATAAAAACTAGAATGCTATTCTATCCGTTCCATTTTCGAACTTAGAACTGTTATTTTCAAATAACTCCACGTTCATTCAAAGGTTTTAACAAGGTGCCACGGTAATTATATTAATTGATTCAGTTGAAGTTGGCGCATGCAGCTCAATGAGAATGGATACATCAAGTGGTATGAAGCACTTTTGCAAAACTTTTGCTTTTCATGTGTAGTATTGTAGCTACTCGCATCTAATTTAGAACAACTTTTCATTGATTTTTTCGTTTCACTTACGAAGACAACCTATAAGTCTGGATGATTAAATTTTATATTTTATGAAAGCTATGTATCTTATCTAAGCTAAGCTACACAATGTCTCTTAAAACTGAAAATAAGGGGTTGAAAGACGACATTCACGAATAAGCTTAGAATCTTTAATGATATTCATTTCGCTATCCGTTATCGTATTTTAAGATAATTAATGACTTATCAATGCCAATTGATCACAGCAGAATAAGTTTTGTATGGAAGCATTTTGAGCGGAATTCCGTTTTTTGCCCACTTTTATACCATGCCATATTCACTTTTTCTTGACATTTCCCTCAACACACTGCATAGAAACAAGAAAGGGTGAATATGACATGGTACAAAAGTGAATACATATTTTTGTACTCGAGTGTACTAGTAGTTTTTGGACCGTGTATATGTATAACACCTGGCCATGTTTGGATATATGCTGCTGATATTATAAAACCTAGTCTAACAGGACAGGATACTTCGTTACGTGCACTTTTTACAAATGGTTCGCTACACGAAGCTGATTTTATGTTTAAAAAACCAGACGAGTTGCATTTGACTTCCAAGAATTCTATAACGAGGACTTGTTAGTATTTTGCGTAATAGCACGCCAATTATGACGGGAGGCGTGTCTGCAGGATCAAGGCCGGCTAGGTGAGCTTTGCCATTTTCGGTGGTAAGATGAAACGTTTTGTAATGCGACCGATTAAAATACAGTATAATTGTGATTGAGATGTATTGTAATGATTTATAAATATTTTATTTTGAGGATTGCGAACAACCGCTGAAAAACAGAACCCTGGTGTATGTTTGTCTATCTCAGCAACTATAACTTTCTTTCCTTCTACTACTACAGGTCTAACGCATAACTGAGTCTGTTCCTGAGGTATGGAAGCGGTACGGGAGCGTGTGTTTACGGCACGTCAAACGACCGACTAAAGTTAAGCGTTATATGACGTTTGGTAAACACATCCTCCCGTACCGCTCCCATACCTCAGGAAAAGACTCAGCTATGCGTTAGACCTGTAACTTCCAACTTTTATGCTATCGACTTTGCTTGCGTTCATTTGTATTCGATTATTTGTTGTTTAAAAAAGTGATCTAAGTCGTTCTCTCGGGCAAGTGGGGTATCATTATTAAAGATATTTGTTTGTCTTTTTAACTTATAAAAAATGCCTGTAAAATACAACTCCTCTATCTCAGAAGTCTACCCAAGTGAACAATCTAAAACAATTATATTAAAAAGAAATGTGCATATTTTACATAAAACGTGAAGTCTCTTTCAAGTTACTATAGTATAAGTAAGCAAAACATTCTTAGCACACAAAACTTAGTTATGCGGTAGGGAAAATGAACTTTATCGCAACCCTGGGCCGTTAAAAATAATCCATTTTCATGTTTTGCATAGCAAATCAAACAAATACGATATATAGCCTTTGTAACTTCTTGTAGCTTCGATTTCATCAATATACTTATTTACGTTTACTTAACCACTACTTACCAAACCCTAAAAATTGACTAAAACTCAAGTGAAATGGCGCTTGACTGATGTGTTTCACAGACGGCGTAAAGGGCTACTCCACTGCACCGCTAAGAGCCTTATTTAAGTTGTACAAAAATATTTGATAATAAGTCTTATTACGTTGTGTACGTAACAAACGCAACACAAGTATCAAACAGTTGTAGGCCACGTTCACACGAATATCGTTCCGTTCCGTTCCATTCTAACATCTCATTAATAAACAATGCTTAAGTGGGAATTGCTGGCGAGCGGTGAGCAGCGAGCGCTCATCGTAACAGTTACTCTAGAGGAAGTACACAATTATGCTGTAACCGTTACTTGGGCCGACTGTATTTAGAACATTGTGCATAGGAATGCTAATAGTAATCAATAAAACAGCTTAATCAAGTTGAAGGAAATTAAACCTTTGAAAAAGATCACCCATGTCTTAAAGACAGGACCTAGTGATAATTATAGGGAATGGAATGGTAAATAAAAATGGTAATCCCATGTTAAACTCAATCATCATGGTCTATGATAACTGATCTGTATCTTGTTCGTCAGTTGATTTTTAGTTGACAGTTTTAGGTACAAAATTATCAAAAAATCTATCGAAATTAAAAATAAAAGCGTTGCAAATCCGATATGGAAAAACAAATTAATAAATATATTCTAATAAAGAAAATAAATACAGCACAACAATCTATAATATGACGAATGACTTATGAGTTATCGCCTAAAAATTATACATATAAGAACCCATAAATGCACAAATATTTTTATGCGCAAATTGATTCGCACGATTACTTCATCATGTAAATTTATCTGAAAACACTATTTGCTTTCCATCATTAAATCAAGTACACCAATAAATCGAAAAGAACAATTAAAAACGAATAAAATAACAGGAAGACGTAGTAAGGAAATATATAATAACGTATCATAGAAATTATATGTGTGAACGAGAAATATAATGAATAATGGCTTGTTAGGCGAAAACAGACGCTGTACCAAACTTGAAACATATTATTACAAAGCCATTAAACACAAACGATGGCGCCATTGTCTCAAACTGTTATTCAATACTCAACGTAACATAATTGTTACAGAAACTACGAGTACATAAATCAACACACTGTTACGGCCTATGACCGAAATCTTTACGATGAGTTTACTAGATTGTCCATTTAGGTAAGCGGGTCAGTCTGTGTTTATACATATTATGACATAAATAACAGCGCTAAGTACATTCAAATCATATTTTATCTACTGTTTCATTTATTTTGGATTATACCTTGAATTTTCTTACAGGCCAGTGCTTCAGACCTCTCCAATGCAAGGGATCGCCCAACATCGGGATGGTTTTCAGTCGAGTTTATAAATATTATACCAAATAATTCAATCCATAACTACCGCTAATTATAACATGTATGTGGTCTTCTCACTATAATTAATGCAGATCTAGCCATCAAGAGCCATCAACAACAATGTCCATTGACAACATAACCCGAGTATCAATCACGAATTGAATGGCCCTTTGATTGATATGCATCATGATAATGATAGAATGTTTATATAAAGACGCTTGAGTACTACGAGATAGATCGTAAGCACGATGCATGTTAGACAATCAGGTCATAGATAGCGGAAGCGTTTGGTGTAAGATTTTAAACGTTAACCTCCAAATATGTGGGATATGTAGGTTACTGTACAGATACCATAATCATCATTAGTCAGGAAACGTTCACTGAGAAATTAAACAACTATTCAATATTAATGTTTCAGTTCTTTTCGTTTAGTAAACAATTGACTAGTGGCGCTATACTAAACAAGCGAACGTAAACATTCTAAACGATGTTTTGTCTGAAAACACTTTGAATAAAAAAGCAAATTCATAAGAAGACAAACCCTATGATATTTCTTTTGTTAAAATAATCCAGACGAAGGTTTACATACTACTACATAGGGTATTAAATTCCTTACCTTTGGAAAAAATACCCAACCAGCGGTTCACTATTTTTGAAACAATACTGCCGCCATAAACTGAGCATTGACTATAATTATTTAACTAGCCGACTTTCCAGTTTAGAATGTAATTGCGATTTCCATTAAGTAGAAACAATAAGCTCCCAATAAGGCAGGAAACACACCGCGGAAGCAGAACTATAGCCGCAAAAAGCAAAGTTTTACAAGTAACTAAAAAATCGTGAGCAGTAACTCGTCTAGTATGTTCGCCGCTTTACATTCCCACATGTCAACGCTGACAATGGGATGCGCGGAGGTTGCTCACCTCTATTGTGTTGAGCCTGCGTGCGCTTGCGCCGGGGCGAGGGTGGCCACCTTCTCTACATCTGTTAGGAATTGTGCTCATAGATATTTTAAAGACCAGTTTTACTAGGCTATGGTTTATTTAGGAGGTACACGTTTAGAGCCATAACAGCAAAACAAAATAGCTATTTTTTCATTGATGGTGGCGTGCGTTTTTTGGCAATTATTTCCTCAATTACCTAATTTTAAAAAGCGTATTTATTTAGTTTACATATATGTATATGCAGCTAATGGTTACTGGTTGTATTAATTTTTGAATATTTACTGGTAACTTTTTGGATATGGATCTTGATGAGACTGGATTTGAAAGGAAAAAGGGAATTTTGTTTCGTATCGTTGCGCGTTGGTTATATCGTTATTCATTTTTGGTTCCTCGATGAATTCTATAATATCGATAGCTAAATATGATTGTCTGATTCCTAACTTTGCGACCACTTGATAAACCTGCAAATGTTCTTACAAAATCTAGGGAATATGTGAGGTGAACTGAATAAAACTACGTGAGTTAATCTAACTACAGTAAAAAATAAGTGAAATATACAAACTAAAATCCAAACACATTTGAAAAACTTGTACCAAACGAATGTCCTGCCTTTTTTAAAAAAAAAACATGTTGTTTTCTTACAGTTTCAACATATTTGCAGGCATGGATGGCCACCGTACTATCTACTGTCTGAACTATCTAAAACTGTGACGTAGCATAATTAGAGGGGCCTATCGCACGCGTCGACACGACGACTCAACGCGTCAACTCTTCACTCACTTCCACGTTACTGTTGACACTTTGTAAGTATACACCTCCCACGATGTAATTTAATGACTCTTCCTGCCCTAATTAAACACATACATAACATAACGTAGAACCTATATAATGCTATTAGACCATCCATATTTTGGAATAATATCACCCTTCATCCTAATTTCGCGCCCATATTAGACGATGTGGCAACAACTATGCTTTGAATATCACTATATCGGCATTTTTTTTCTTCAAATAAAGAGTTAAGCAAACATGAAATAAAGTAGTACGTTTTGTTTTAGTTCTAGCATAGTGTAGTCATATATTTTAATTATTTCATTCCTAAACTGGTTGAAGTACTTGAACCATGGTGACATTAGAAAGAGTTCTATAGTTTTTAAGAGAATATATTTACACTTTTCTACAGTTAAATTACGCTGGACAATCTCACCACGTGCTCGCCTCGGTGGCTAAACCACGTAAACACGTATATACCTGCTGATCAGCCGTCACGCATCGCAACAGGCACCACGTGGCCACGTGCTAGCGATTTTCCAAAGAGTGATTACCCACTCACTGTCGTACTTACACACCGTAACGTGTAAATACCTACATGCTAGAGTAGCTTGTAGTGGCGGCTCATGAATGGCGTTACAAAAATTGAAACTAAATTGTGGTCTTTCAAGATTTAACGAATCCGAGGGTAAGGCAGGCTTGAAAAAAGGGTCGCCCCGTGTAGGTGTCGTAAAATTTGGCAGCTGCATCTATCTATTAATGATATCTTACTGCGATCGCCAATCCGCCTGCCAAGCGCGGTTTATAGCCCTACATGGAAAGCCCGACTATGAGGGATGCTCATGCCCAACAGTGAACTTAAGCAGCTGTTGAGGAACGAATCCCAAATAATATGTCACAGGTCTTTATATGAAAACATTTTACGTAAGATATAGCACGGAAGATCATCTCAAAGCATTTAACGTAATTTTAACCACACGTTTATTATTTCCTATTTGTCAATGTTCAGTTTTTTATCGATCGCTCCATCCGTACTATCCATACTATCGATTCTTCCTTCTCGTCGTAACTGGCGGTCATAATGACTTGGTTTTTGTATAGGGTTAGCTGAAGTTCCTATGCTATCATATGCTAATTTATCAATAGTTCCCATGCTACCCAAAGCTAGTATTTCCATATACACTGATTAGATGTTTTTTAAGATACGAAAAGTTGATCACAATTTTGATTAATGAAAAACGATACCTTTTATCAATTCACCTTCAGTTCGGATCAAAGAACAATCGAAATCAGACGTTCGTAAGAATCGGAAGCTATCTAAACAAGATCAGACAAACACTCAATGCGTAAAGAGATTTAAGACGACCTTATTATGTAAATAGTACCCATTCACATGGGATAATGGTACTTAAATAAGACTAACCAAATACAAACCGTAAGTAGAGGAGTTGTTTCGCAAATATTGCCTTGAAACGGTAAACTTAGCCATTTGTAGACGGTTACATTTCTTTTTGTTGGTTACTAAGCCTCTCTTACCACATGAAGCTCGTTAGACGATTGCTTTAAGTCTGAGAAAGTAGTGTCATGTATATAAAGTAGATTGTGAAAATAAATTAGAAACTCTTTGAAATATATTTAAACTTTCGAGTGATTATGGTTTCAATTTCTACTAAAAAACGGCCAAAAGCGAGTCGTGCGCGAAGCACAAAGGGTTTGAACCCATATAAAGAAGCGTACAGATATTATTACCTTACCTTGAAATAAAGTTTATTTTCCCGCATTAAGTTTATATGTCAAGGATTTTTGACTACTTTTCAAAATCTTAGGTTAGGTTTTTCTGTAAAATCTATACAAAACTATGTCTACCTACTGTAAGTATTCCAGCTTTTTCACTTAAGAAACTTCGTAGATAGAGGGGGGGATGTTATTTTTACACACATTTTTCATAATAAGTTAAAAACTGTGCTGCAAATAAAATAGTAAAAATCTGTTTTAGAGTGTACAAACAAAGCACTTGCATACGATACCATATTGACCGGGTAACTCCACTTTGAAAATTTGTTTCAGTTCAGTTTTCATCTGACGATAAAAACAGTGATTATACTTTTAATATTATTTCAAGTTACATAAAATAATGTATAATTTTATACACCTTTTAAATACAGTTAAGGAATTGAGGGGAAAGTCATATGTTAGACCAACGCGTAGCATCATGACAACACAAGCTTACTACTAGGTGAGATCGTGGTCAAGTGTTGTTCTGATTACAATTCAAAAATATTTGCTGATCCTCATACATGTATTTATTAACTTATTATAAATGTTATCCGTACTATTATAAATTCAGAAACATGAATTCAGTGTGGGGAAACCTGGGAAAACACAGGCCTCGAGATTAGCTTGGGAACTAGCTCTTCTACAACTACTATATTACTTGTTTTTCATTTTTATTATTATAAAAAATAATTGAAATCAATCCCAGTGTTAAACTAAATAATTACAATTTAGAAATGACGTGTTCGCGTTCCTGTGAAACTTACTACGATGTTCTTTAAACACGTGAATATTTACTTGACGAACGGGAAACTTCCAGTTTGTCATTTGAGAATCTTGTTTTGCAATACTACATGTATTGCAAAACAAGATTGAAATATCTTGAAAGATGTTCAAAACAACTTTATTGTTTAGTACAGCGGCATTCTTCACCGTAAAAGTAGTGTCTTGTCATAAACTATGTCGGTTCACATAAGAGAACCATGACAAGGGGCCTACTACGAACTTGAACGTTATCGTTAACGTGAATATGGTAATTTAGGCAAGCTTTTTAAAAACCTTTTATTTATAAATGAGACTTAAACAAATGATATTTCTTATGAGTCTGAGTTTACCTATTAACTTGTACGACCAATTAAAACATAGTTTCCTGGAAAATTATGTAACAGTAAATACGTAATACTCAAAAGTTTTCACAAAGGTGTTATGTCTATCAAATCAGTTTTACATTAAGTTTTAGGTCAACGATGTCAACATAAACATGTTGGTGACTTAATTTAGATTTAACTTTTAAATAGCATTTAGCGTCATATGTGTATACTTAATTACACAGGTTCATGTCGAGCACTAGACCATGCTGATAAATAGGTATTACAACTACCACTAGATAAGTATTTAGTACGTAAAAGAATTACGGACGAAAGAAACGATAAAGCGCTTATAAAAAAGTAACGTATTTAGTAAAAAAACACTTTCACTCTTTTGTCCATTTTTAGCTCAGTAAATGTGACAACTACAATCTGACTTTGAATCATCGCCAGCACTTCATATTGGGCACGTCGAGAAGGTGAAGCGATAACGTTCATAATAGAACCTCTTTCAAGTGGCGAGCAGACGATTGTTCGGAAACAATGCCCATGTCAGAAGCTAACGTGCAAGTGAAAATTATCGTCTCATAGAATTACTTTCGCACAGCGAAGTTACGACTGGCTACTTATTTTGTGAGTAAAATATATTTTCCAAAAAAAATTATATTTTTTTATATTGAAGATAGACCAACACTTGACCTCAATCAAATAAAATATATCACAGGCACAATATCTGGTTAACAATAAAAATTTGTTATTTTGGGAATTTTTAATGTAGTCAAAATATAAGTAATTTGATTAATTTAGATAATAATAATACAAGGCCAGCATTTAAAAAAGCACTGAATTGACTTTAAGAAATGGAGGCCACTCGTATCTTTCGTCAATATTCGTCATCTTCAAAACTTTAATTGTATATTTGGTGGTGTAATCAGACAGAACTTATTTATATGTACCTGGTTTACAGTGATAACCAGTACTTTACCTATATCATGAAAACACAATCTCCAGTATCATGGCAGTATCGCATATCGATGCATTCATCCGAATATACAAATAATATCCAATCTTAGTCTGTGTGTATTGTATTGAGCGCGTTTTTGAATAGTTTTTATTGAATTTGTGTACGTAAGAATGTGGATGTCACATAAACACAGACACTTGTATTCCAATCACAACTTTCATTCCTGCACGAACTCTGTTCAAAGAAAACGTTACTTTATTCGAAAAAACAAAGAATATTCACGGTATTGTTTGAGAAAATTGAATGTCAATCTGTCACCTCCTGTCACCTTGAGTCGACTGTGTATGGGTTGAGAGCATTAGATTTCACTACCTCTCTCTGTGGCAGTGATTCTATTACAGTTTTAATTATTATTTATTTATTTATGAATGAGTGATAAAATGATATATGAGTCGTGCCATTGAAATAAAACTTTCATTTCAGTGACATTATAGGTGTCGAATAACAGTATACATTTTACTTGCTAGCTCGGAACAACTTGTTTATTACGTGTACGCATTACCCGGATAAAAGTAGGGTATGTATGTCTAATCTCCATGTCACAGGCACAATTAGTACCTATAATTCAATTGGAAAAAATCTAAATTACGTTTTGTATTAAAATATGTAGCAATGTTTGTGAATTTCCGCATGTATCGTAACTCAAAAACGACTAGACAGACTCGGCCGACCGAAACATCAAAATTTAAAGAAAAATTTGGATATAAAAATCTATTTTTAATATGAAATGCGTAATCAAATATAATAGTAAGATATCAGAAAATATGCTACTATTTGGATGGTTGGAAATCTGAATAAAATATAATACCACACATGAAGAGTTTGACAAAGTCGTTATCAATCTTATGGATCCTCATGAATCTATCGTCCATATCCATCCAGGTCGAATATGCACAATATAGATGGTGGATCAGAAGGGATTAACGAGGGATCGCATTACAAATTATGCCTCGGTGGGCTTGTGATTACCTTCCGACGATGGTAGTAGAGGGGGAGGCCAACGCTGGTCAATTAAAATGATAACTTACAGAATGATATAGATAGAATTAAATAGGAACTCTTAAACAGATGTAGAAGACTTAACAGTTGATATCGCCCCCTTAAAACTTGTACTAAAAGATCCAATAACCAGTCCACTTTATATGTACTTAACTTTGTACAATCGTAACCACATCAACTAATCTAACAATTTTCTGTAATTGCAAAATAAAACTTTATGCCCTAGGCATTTAAGGTTATGGTGCATTTCCGTAATTCGAAAAATTGTGTTAGACTAATATCATTTTCGCTTTTAATGGCAGTATCATGAACGCTTGCGTAAATAGCTGACTGTACATAATTTGATCTGAATTAAAACCTAAATCTTCCTGAAGATTAAAGTTTCAGGGCATCAAGCTTTTTACTAAACTTTTACCAAAAATACTAGATTAAGCTCCCAGTGACGTTTGTGTAGATTTCAAAAATGAACCAACGGGAAACACTTAACCGGGATATACCGTAATAGCCTGTGTCCGTCTATATGCCATATCTAACGTGTGTGTCAAATTTCTACGCAATTGGATAAATCGTTGAAGCGATAGGTAACAAAAAACTTGCATTTGCATTAATAATATACAAAACGTGTATTAACAATTATTATTTACACTATGTTTAGGTAATAGAACTAGACTGAACAGATGAAGCTTTAGTGGTATATTAGACAGATGTATTATGTAGATTCCTTTTGTCTGTTCAGTCTATCAACGTTATCGTAGGCTAGGTCGAGTTGCGTCTGTAGACCGCAGGCGCGACAACTCGCCGCTTCCTCATTGCTCGGCCGGCGGTTATTGCGCCCGCGCACCCGCCCAGCTGTCAAGACCATCTCTCAGGGTTGCCAACCTATCGAGACGCCTTATCGCCACGCAATTACTTTTATCAGCACCATTGTACATCTGAATCACCGGACGCTAACATGTAGTTCAATTTAAAAAGTTCCATAAAAACGTTTCTATTGAATAGATGCCAAATAAATATGGAAACGGTATTTTACCGATTAAATATTTTATTTGTAAAATAAATAGGGGTTACGTCAATATATATGATTTATGCTAGAAATATACAATGCTTCCTTGCACTTACACACAATAAACCCTAAAACATTAATCCCAGTAGACCAGACATACTATCGTGCTTAGCCCTTTAAATTTAAAAAATAGAACGGCTAATCTTAAAGTAACTGTTATCGTAGCTAAAATTAACTGTCAATTTCACGACTTAGCTATAGTTTATTTATGCACCGGATAGACGGTACGTCAATTATATTCATTTAAAAAGACGTACAAATGAAAAATGTTTTATAACAGTTATCTCTACAGTTGAGTTGATTAAGGGTCAACAACACCTAACGGCGCTGAGGAACGTGCATTACACTCCTCCTCTAGGCCCATTTCACTAAAATGCAATAAAAACTCCATGGCTGATTCTGTTGCAGGTTTTGCGAATTCGATGCAGAGTTTTTGCATAGATTAAGTGTTTGCAGCACAGGTGGTATTCTAATGACAAAAGCGAGTAATGTTAACATAATGCTGTTAGGTTATTTACATGCCTAAAATAATGTTAGCCTTAAGTACTACAACCTCAAAAAAGCATAAAATTTGTATGCAATCTATAATAGTTATTTATGACATACTTTTCAAACCGTAAAGTTAATAATACTTCAACTTTAAAAGTTTAGCTTATTATAGTTGTGTCTATGATGCAACAAGGTCTATTTGTCCATTGTTTTACTTTCGAATAACAAACGAATTTGCTAAAAGGGATATTATATCGAACACGCAACTAGATTTTATCGAATCGACCTTTTCCGAATGGTTATGACATAGTGTTATTGTATACAAATAACGTTTTAAACGCTACGTTTAAAATTAATAGCTCACTTTAAAATATGCTTGAATTTTATATATTTATTAATTATAACCGTTAATTTATGTTAAGAAATGTAGAATTGTTTGTTGATTTTATTTCTTTGTCCCATTTAATTTACACCATACTCTTTTTTGAACAATAACTGTACTCTTTAAATAAAATTGAGCTTATGATGATCCTAAGCAGAAAGAAATAAGCCATGAACGAACAGTGCCTCGAAAATACTATTATCAAAACCTGTTTACACTTAAAAAATACTTAAAATTATACATCGGAGTACACGAAAGCATTGTTGTAGGTAACCGCAGAACACAAACGAAATGGTTCCAGACTAATAAAAAATAAATCATCTTGCTATTGTTATTTGATTATTGCTATTGTTATTGCTATTGTTATTTATATAGACTTGATTTAAATATTTAGATTACAATTTTTAAATAGAAAATGACATCAATTAATAATTTGTTACAAGAAACGTTGTTCTTAAACGGATTCTATACACTATAACATAATTATTTAATGTGAGCTTAATTTCGTTTGACTTTCCAAAGTTTTTTCTTAAATCCGTGAACTGCCAAGTGAAAGCTTTCCCTTATTGAGAATCTAAGTTTGAATATAATACTATCCCTTTTAACGGCCATACGTATTTGTCAAAATAATACGTGACAAGGTAACAATGAATATATTTCCGAGCTTCAAACAGTGTCTAGTGCATTGGTCATAGTGTCCAACGAATACAAGGAGAGTCATTGTTACGAAACGTGACCGAGTTTTAGAAATAGCGAAATGTATGTAATTTTTGTTAGTGCCAAACGTTTCCGATGCTAATTGAAAATGTGAGCAAACGTATGAATGAAGTTTGCGCCTGCGCCGGCGACGGGTGAAAGTTGATTGCGCAATGTATAATTTGAACGTGTTTTGTCTAATCACTTTAAACAAGTAATTGGGTTGCTTTTATATTGTAAGCTAATATTTTAAAGTGTTTCATATTCAACTTTTAAGATTTATAGCCAATTAAATCTCACTAAAAGGTGTCGTAAATGTGAAAATAGTTTCGGTCACCTTAACCAACTTCCGATGATATGAAAAGAAAGCAAGTACGTATTACATAGTTTTACTTAAGTCGGTTTGTTGTTCTTGACTTTGTTTGTTAGTTATATTTTTTGCGTGAAAATTGAACTAGTAATTACCTATTTTGTACAATTAATCCACCTTATAGCTTTTTAGCACTTTAACATGCTAATAATTTATTGCTATTTATCCTTTCCTGCGTCACATACCTAATATTATTGTAGAAAGAATTGATCAAGCGTATAACCGCCGAACGTGTAATATAAATCGAGGACGTATGTACTATGTAAGGAGTGAGGATATAACTACTACGATACTTTAGTAACTTTCCAGTTCAATATCGGAAACTATTCCGAATGTTACAACGAAATGAAGAAATTTAACAGAGTTTGCTTTTGTTTTGTAATTAGAATTTGATAAGTGAAACTATTCGGGATATATGTATGTATGTGGTATTTTTTATTTAAACAGGTTATCAGCCATGTTGGGCAAAGTAATTGGTAGCAAGCGTTCGATAAAAGTAATTTTCATAATGACAACGTGCTGTGTGTTGTTTTTGTAACACATTCAGTAACGAATTAATAAGTACCTTCCAAACTCCGCTTTTCATCCCTGCTTGTGGTAATAGCCAGTAATATATCAAAGGCAATAAATAGGGACCTCCTGGTGTAACCGTGAAACCATCATTTCGCTAGCTTCGGGGGCTAATCAGCCGTGCGGCCACTTCACGGTACCTTGGCGCCATATTTTTTGCGGCCATCTTTTATTTTTACCGCCTCCACAATATGATATCATCGAGCTCGGAATTTTCACGGGAATACTATTAAATCAATTACGTGATTTGTCTCATTTTGTGCCTTACGTAATATTACTGGAAGTGCATGTTGTGAAATAAATACTTGTCGAAAGAACAAAATGGGTAGAGTTGATAGACATGTCAAGGTAAAATGTTTGGAGGTTAACGCCCAGCAGACATGTCAGACATTTTGAGCCTGATTGTTTAGTCCATGATGATAATGGGTGTATAACTATGTTGTACTGAAAATGGAACAAGTTTTCTATTTTTAATTTTGTCGAAAATGGACACTTTGAAGTGAAGCAAGCAAACATATGGAGTAATGAATAGTTAAACAATTCAGTTACTCATTTATTTTTATATTCTCTCTAAAAATACGTCAAATTTTGTTGTTGATATTTTTACAGTTTTGAAATGTTTACGCATTTTAATAAAAACATTCTATAATCGCAAATCTGAGATCAATTATAAACACAAAATTCATACTTTCACATTCTTTTATCATTCAAAAACTTAATCGAACATGATTAGTTTAAATCGCATCGAAATTCATAGTTTTCTATAAATTTCTTTTAAAATTCATAATCGCAAGCAAGCTGTTAGCTGTCAAAAATGAACATTATGTAAAACGTCGTAGGAGTTAATATATCTGTCTGTACGATTATAATGTTTAAAGAATGGATGTTTATAGTTGTGTAACATGATCGATGCTGGTGGTAACAAATGGACGCAGCGGATCGAACAATAATATCTTACTTGAGCACCCATGACACCCACCGAGATATCAATCTGCAAGTTCACTTTCACACACGCCCACAATGGATTAAACAATGGTTCACTTGGCTTATAATAAAAGTTTTAGATGCTTGCTAAATACACAGCTTAGGTTTTCGCAACTTTCCATAGGCAACTGAAAAGGAATTATGAAATGCGTGTTGTGATTGCACGAGCATCATTCCGCACTAAACACAATATCTTAACCCGTGACTTTGTTATGAGGTTTTCAATGTAATTCAATAATCTTTGAGTGCGTGCGCTCAGTAATTTACCAATATTATTTAATCTCTGCCAAAGCTTAATCGCAACCGGATGAATGGTATAGACACGTATATACGGGATAAACAAATAATCATTCATGTTCATGCTTCGTCAGAATTTACCCAACAGTACCTTGGATTAAAATTTGATTCTCCGACTCATCCACGATAACTATAAAAAAACAAGTCATTTTGACTCTCCATTACGATGCGAAGAACGAACAAACAAACACCCAGTTCCGCATTTATAATATTTGTATGAATTGCCAATGTTGTTCCTATTCTACAATAGAATCACTCCATAACATCCAACACATATCGTAAAATGAGCAAAATTTCAAATCAAATTTTATCTTGGTTTTAGACAATTCAACCGACGTAGCAGAGACCATATTTTGTTAATGTTAAGCTGTATTTACCAAACATAAATATACTATTTCCTCCAATCCCAGCAACAAATAGTTCGCATCCACAATCGATTCCTCTCAAGCTATACCCGCACGTAACGAGCGACAGCATTATGAATATCGATAATGCGTTATCCCGCGCTGTCGAGGGTAGTCCCTGCTAAGTCGGAGGCAGAGGCCATCAATAACTTATGGCCTGGAGGCACCTAGGGCCGATACATCAGACAGATACCATCTAACCTGGTGTCGCCCGCAACGAAACTGAGCAATTACGCGGTAAAATACGCACGCGGTACCGTCGTGGGTGAACTAAGCGTGATATACTGCTCCACATATAGTAACTGGAACGATTACGTTGAGGAACATAATCCCTTAGGGTCCAAGCTCACACTGTTAATAGGTTTCAGAGCGTTATTTTATCTAAGTACATACTAGCTTTTTCTAATATGACAAAAGCGCTTAGGCAAGTGAGCTATCTTCTATCCGCCAACAACGGCATTATTGTCAGTTACTATGAGGTTAGAGGAAGGCCAAGGGCAGACGTAAAAACACTGATATATTCCTGAATTAAACAAATTCACAAAAATTGAGTTATAGGCGGGTGGGTGTTTTAAGGGAAAAAGAAGATAAATATTCTTTGAGAAATGACTACCACTTATTAAGATTCGTAGGATGTTTTTGAAGTCACATAATTGGTAATTATATCGTTTAATGACAAAATGCTACATCATATGTCGTTTTCAAACCATCTATATATAATTTCCGAAACAAAATACCATAAAACTTCGAGTATACGGAACTCAGGCAGTGTGTAAGCGTGCCTCCTAAAAACTTCAACTTTATGTGCTACACTTTAAGTTCATTGCATCCGTTATGGATTCAGGTACATTTTCGG
Organism: Carcina quercana; assembly: GCA_910589575.2. NCBI lineage: Eukaryota > Metazoa > Arthropoda > Insecta > Lepidoptera > Depressariidae > Carcina > Carcina quercana. The sequence continues at coordinate 6,433,723 of OU342439.1, forward strand.
CAGTTTGATACATATTTTCAAACGTATTGATATTTGCTTGAGTTTTTGAGATCGTTTATGAAAGTACAATATTGCTCTCAACCCTTTTCACCTGCAAGTAAAAAACCATCCAGTCTCAGCTCCGATCTAATGATTCGCATTGTAATACGTGGGTTATTGTACCACAAATTGTGTTCCTTTATTAGACACGTACTCACGAAATGATCGAGCATTGTGTACGAATGAGATAGATTGAAATTATTTTTTATTGAACATGAAATATCACGAACCGTTCGGTATTCGCTTTAGCAATTTCGGATAGGATATCCTGTTTGTGTTCAACAAAGGCATGAGTATTTTATACTCGTAGTAGTTTAGATGATTGTAAGATCATAAAAGTGGTTTTGTATCTTACAACCATTCAAAGTAGACGCAAAATAAATAACTCATGAGATAATTGGGTAGTTCTGAACACCGCAAATGTGTTGTTCTATGTTGGATTAAAATTATGTATTATTCTTATTGCATTGAAGTTTCTTTGTGAGCTAACTTCCATCCGATGGCCTTGCTCAGCCTACAGTCAAAATTCAATGAGCTACGGCTATGTCTGATTTGTGCAACACAATAGTTCTATTGGCACTCTTGTTAGATAGCACAAGTTACCTGTGGGGACATAGATAAAGGTTCTACCAGCAACCAAACCAAGTAGCAGATTACTCGATCAGTTCGACAGAGTAGCTACTATAGACTGCGGTTGATCTAGTCTAGAATATTAGCTAGCTAACTAACAGCTAGCTAGCTAACTAACCAACATAACGAATCATAAAGTTCAGTGGCACGGCGATAAACAAGCATTATCTAATAGTCAAGTTTAAGTTTACATAATCACTTGGGTTGTGCCTTTCTCCGGCTGTTGACCGCCGCTTCAAGGCCAGCTGGCGACCAATTAAACTCAGATTAACTGAACGACGATTATTTTGTAATTTATAGAATTTTATCTCTTTTTTTGTTCCACCGATTAATTCTGTATGCGTCGTAAAATTTCGTTGCGTGCACAACTGTAATTTTTAGTAGTAAGTAGTTTTATAAGTTTTATTTTTATTTGAATTATGCAAATCTTACTACTAGGGAGGTATTTTCGGGGTGATGATGATGTCGATGAATATATATTGAATTTTACACATAATACGTATTTGTTTATTAGCTACATATGTATATGCCATCAGCGTGAGCGCAATTCTATCAAGATCGTTATGAGAAGGCAACAAACAGACAGAGAAGTAGATACAGCTGTCAGCTACTAACGAATTGATAATATCACTGTGATTTAGTTACTGCAGAATAATCACATGTTCCTATTAATTTCACAGTACTAACAAACTGGAAACTATTTAGAAATAATAACAATCATAGCATAATTACATATTTTAAGTAAGTTATAAAGCAGCTGCATTTGACATCAACAGAAAACATTCGAAATTCATGTACATCACTATTCGAACTTCCACTAAAGTTGACATTACGTAATATAGTGCAATAAACATGTATTTAGCTATTAAATAAATGTCATACTCGTATTTCAACTGCCAGCATCGAAATAAATGGCTTTCCCATAAAATGATACGTTAGTGGTCCAATAATAACATCCCTTCAAAAGATATAGAAATGCTATTAAAACTTTCATCGATTAATGTATTTTAGTGTAAATGAAAAATCGAGTTTACTGATATGAAACAAGTTGTCCCACTGTACTTGAAATTCTACAACAAAATTAAATTTTGAGGTATCTATTAGGTATTTCCGCAATCAATAGAAACTTCTGGCTTTCCAATAATCACGTATAGTGTACAGTTAGACTAAAAATTCCATGTCCAATTTCAATATACGAAAAAAAACTATTTTCTTATTCAAATAAATATGTAGTCAGTAGTAGTAAAATAATAAGTCAAAAAAATAACTATCTCAGTCGTAAAATATAAAATACTTTACCTATCTTGTAAACATTTAACAGAGTGGAGTACAAAAATAAGTATACATATAACCATTCATTTCTTTTTTTGAATCACGCATTAATATTCCCAACGACATCAACTTCACTTGGACGTGGACCAAAGCTACTAATCTTTTTACGGTTTCAATATTTAAGTTCAAAAATACACACCACAGCACTGTATGTGCCCACTGGTTCTATGACCACCAACTGACACTGTTTCTATCCATTGGTACCATACATCCCAATCGTTACTATAATGTCTAATGGGTACTATATGTACAAACTGGCAGTGTATCAGTGTGGCATTGTAGCTCTTAAACAGATGGATCTATAAGAAAAACATCAGAGCTAATTAAACTTTACACGTTAACGAGTTATAGCCAAGGCCGATTTATTTACACTTATTTCTCTCACAGTGGCCTGCTAAGCTTTCGTTTACGTCATTGTAGTACAAATTATACTTTTTCATCATCATCAACAGCATATATATATGTCCCGACTACACGGGCGCAGGCCTACTCTCCTACAGACATTGTATAGGCCATAGTCCACCACGCGGAACCTATAGACCATATTCTTCACACACGCATGGTGTGATTCAGGATTGAACCCACACCTGGATTGTTCAAGGACTGATGTACCCAACTAAGTTACCATGGGCACTCATATTTATTATTTGGTAACTACATTCCACTCAGTTTTTGTTGACGGTACCGCGTGTCTCGTACCACAGGTACCACAATTTTATGGGCGGCGGAGTCAACAGTCGATCAGCTAGATCGAACCACGACCGCGTCTATTTACGGTTGGCAGACCAGACCCTTTTTGCTGTTAGAAATGAGATGTTCACCAACCGAACTAGTTCTTTTGAGTTGATTCAGTGAAGGTGATACATTTTAATATTTGTGCTAAATTCATTCAAATACAATAAAATTAGAGATAATATCCTAGAGCCTGTAAACACATTCAATAGATTTATTTATGTTATTATGTTAGGATGGCTTACAGGTTATTAATAATATAAAGTAAAAATTTAAAAGGCTACTAGCCATTAACAAGCCTCAACATATGAAATTTTGATTTAAAACGGAAATTACATTTGATTAATACTTCACTATACCGGACCCTTAATCAATTATGGCCAAAAATGACAACTGTGAAAAGAGGCAGCTATTAAGAGACAAGAACAAATATTTTCAGTACTTTAAAGTCAAACTGTAGCATAACGTTGTTTAGCTGTGTTTTCAGAATCCAGAAAAATCATCGTACGGATGTGAGATACGGATTCGATAAGAGTGAAACTAATTCAAATCCGTAGAACGTTATCAGTTTGAATCACTGAATAAGTTCTAAATCATTTTTAGCCCAACTCCATCAGTTCAATCTTACGTAATGATGGTCATGGCGCATCACCGGTCATTATCACCCGTAGTTAATTACTCGTTACAGAGGTGAGGTTCGAATTCCAATTATTTTCAACAATGAAGACAATCTATACACGCGTCAGTTTTTTTATGTGCGTTTCATCAGCGGAAGCTTGTTTTGGTTTCCGAGTAAGATATTTTGGTCTGTCTTAAAAGTAGTTTTTTTTTATTTAACCATGATCTAAAACAATATAAAGAATTGCTAGATTTCTGATCTGTAAATGAAGTACGGAATCATCTAGAAGAAGACCTCAGAAGTAAGCGCTTTTACAGACTACAGAATCGTGCCGTTCGTGTGACTGCACGGGCAGCAGTAGACGACCCGGCGAAAAACGCTCAATATATCGCATAAAATAATGACTCTGCCAACTATGATAATTTTTCAGGTGGCTGTATATGTCAAGGAGAGAATATTGACAGATACCAGATACATCCGGCGGCATGATGGTCAGGGCAAAAACCACGAACATTGTTACGTTTTTGTTTCGGATTGCTTTCGTACTTGATGCTATGTGAATGTATCTGAAATTCAAATTTTAAACGGATTTCGATCGGTCGTTTTTCATGGTACTAACCCAGAGTTGCAGACTGCATCGGTTGTTACAGAATGCAGACTCGCTGAACACAGTGCCTCACACGCTCGAAAAAGCATCGAGAACTATCTACGCTATAATGGGTCCTATGAATACAACAGAAACCCTATTCAAATCAAGGAGTATTAAAAGCGAACCAGTTTTTCAAACTAGCAGGAATTAATTTCTATCCATAATTTTTTACTTAATACATAAATAAACTTATGATATTTTAATATTGACATATAATAAATACTCAATGTATTTATTATCAATCAAATAATGTGATAAATTTATTTCATGAACATTACCTGACAGAAAATTATTTCCTTAAAAACCTGTTCATTAGTTAAAAAAATAAGTGTTTACTTTTATTATCAAGCTTTAGAACGACTTTTAAAACGTATTTTATTTACACAGAAACAATTAAAATCGTAAAACAAACAAATCTCAAACTAAACATTTATTTACATAAACTTATATTTATAACGGTGACTAATCCTTGCATAACTTTTAAAAATAAAACGTGTTGACATTTAACATTTGATATTACAATTAAAACTTGACGTTTATAAATGCAGTCACATTTTTTGCAATAGCCAGTAAGTTTATTCAAAATAGAATTCAATAAGTATGACATTTGATATTGCAACGGTAAAGTTTCCTCCTCTTCAAGTTTACAAAAGAAGCTACCAACAGCCAGTAGTGGCTTGTTAAAAAAGGACAACTTTTTCAGACTTTGAACATAATAAACAAGCTGATCCAATTTAAATAGATCTCTTGGCGTGAATAGCAAGCAGTAGTGAGAGGTTCTTTTAAAATTGGTGGATTTGGCATCCCTCCCGCTCCCCTCAGCTCCTGCAACCTGGCCGGTCGAACGGGCTCAGAGGTTCAAGAATGCAGCGCCGTGTAGTGGTTCGCTTTCGAAACCACGTCCAACACTTGCAAGGATTTCGTTAAGTTGGTAATTAATAAATAAAACAGTTAAGCCGTCAGTTGCGTATCATTGATATCATACTACAACCACCCAACTAACTTGTTTTATCAAAATCGGCTTGAGAAGTTACTTTCATGAATAATTTAGTAGTCAATTTAAGCAGTTGCGTTGTATGCATAAAAATTAGCGTTTTAATTACAATTTTGTAATGTGTTACGATATAATGTTATCGGTCGGTGTGATAATAGCAACTTATCACAAGGAGATGGATTGCAGAATACAGCATTTTATACGCTTCGAAGTTTAAGTAGGTGAATTAATAGTACGTTATATTGAAACTTATTGAAGTTACTTGAAATGAAGTAAATAAATCTATAAACATATTACTATTGTATTACTAATATCTTACTACGACCACGCCATCTGCCAAGCGTGATTATTATGGCAAATCACCTCAAGGAAAGCAATACTATTGGAATTGATTCTGTTAACAATAATGAACCAGCTAATCAAATAAATTGCAGACCCAATCCAAAAGGACAAGTTTAGTACAAAATAGAGTCATTTCCATTTTAATTGGTTGCCGTTCTTAGAAGCGGGTTGATAATTGAGTAAATACGGGGAGAGCTATTCGCTCAGCATCCGCCGTCTCTACCTTTTTCTTGCCGCGCCGATTTCAGCAAATTACATTCATTTATGTTGACGATGTTCAGACATGCAGCGTCAATCATTAAACTTGTAGGAACGGAAGGTAAGGTCCCTCATTTCCCTTTTTTATGTCCCTCCTACATAAATAAAGCTTCAAGAAACCACGATATTAGCGGCATAGAGAATATATACATATAGAGAGAGAGCTGCATATGATATAAATAAATATATAATTGGCTTGAACTTAGATATCCTCTCACCTAATGGTAAGGGAATAAGTACTAAAGAAGCGTGCTCACCAAAGGTTTCGTTAATGAAACGTTTCACAACAGTGCTATTACCTTATTATGGTGGTAATTATGCGGGCATAGAAAAATAAATATTTTCCCCCCAAAATTAAAACTCACTTGTAATGACTATGAGAACAAGAGAACAGTTAAATTGCAGCTTGAAAGATAGCAAAACTTTCATAACTGCTTGAACACTTTGCTCGTCTAAATTAGCTCGCGAAATCCGAAACATTTTCCAAGACGCATGCAATAAACTTTATTGTTGAACTCACCCATTCAATTAAAATCACTTTCAAAACTCTAATGTCACACGAAAATCCAAGTTACATCACTTATCACTGCACTAAAATCGACACCGTAGATAGTTTTTAATTAATAATAGATAAAATCCACTTTCAAATGAAAGATTCAAATATCGAACGTTCCGTACGAAAGAGTTAAACGCGCAGTCGCGCTCTCACTTCGCTGGCTCGATTGGTACTGGCCACTAGCTTGCGAGGCTGTACTATCTCCCCCAATAAACTCTGGTTCCTGATAATGTTATGGCATCGCTTTAATACTTGAAAGCAAAGCTTTTAAGGATCAAAATTAAGCTTCAAACATTTACGGTATTATTTGTAACATTAATTACCAGTATATAGAGTATTATTAGTCTTTCTTTTTTTTAAATTACAAACTAATGTATAACTTAAAAAATATAAAACACTATAAAACATATTACTAAAAAATTACGCCCTTTATAAAACCTTTTATAAAGAGAAGAAGAAAATGAACATTGAACGAAAGGAATTCAGCCAGCTATTTATAATATGATTGATGGTGAAGCCATGAATTTTATTCATAATTTTATTTTTAATGTATTCTTGTGTGTGCAGCCAGAGCGCTGGGCACGCGGTCGATTGATACAATCATGGCGAAAAGTAAATGGTTCTTAATAAACGAAGCACCGCAAAAGCACTAAGTTAACTTTTTATCGGAGTTTCCAGCTCGGCGGTGAGTTAAATAAAGTGGTTTCTAAATATAAACGTTGTATCTCGACACGCCATTGGCAGGTGCGAGCCTTGTCTTGCCTTCTCGAACCACTATTTTTACATTTTCATATTTCTTTTTTAAACGACAATTTTATAATTAAAGCTGCTTGTAGGCAGTGAGAGACTGCGGTTGCTCTATCTTTCTCAAACTATCTTCTGCGGCAGTTGATTTAAAAGAATACTCATGTAAACATTGTACATAACAGATTTTTATCACAGTATGTATTAATTTGTGCTTAAACATATTAATTGAACTACCCAATGTTATTAAATGTTCTTCCGAAATTCGTAGTGAACACTAGGGAGATTCGACAAGTATGTAGACATAAACATAATAATCATGTATGTTCATTTGGTTTGATTTAACGACCACTTGGTGACGAGAGCATGATGATGAAGCCAAAGGGTAGTTCCCATTTGTTCTATAGAACATGACTTCATCGAACAAAATGACACATTTTTTCTTTTTTTTTCCATAGATAGATAGATAGATAGACTGATACTAGCTTTTCAGCAGAATTTCATGCTATATATAACAAAAAGGGAATCATACTGTCCCAAAATCTTCCACGATATCAGAAACTCATGAAAAACGAGCCGTGGTAAGATCCCGATAATGTGTATCAATATAACAAATGTTAAATATCCATATTCTGTACGGAACCGTACGTGCGCGAGTCCGACTAGCACTTGGCCAATTTTTTCAACTTCAAAGTTAATTTTGTTTTTCAATCGACCTTACATTTTCTTTAGTGCATTGATCGGTGTTTATTATATTGCCTATTATTTATGATTTTAAATACGTTCAGTATTCATATTCCTATAGAACCCTCGGTTCGCGAGTGTGTCTCGCGCTTGGCCGGTTTTTAATACTAAAGTAATATTTACTTCCATTGATATTTGTCGGCAATTCTCAAAAATAAATTAAAACCAGTTCTTTGTCACTATCGCCTAATAAATATGAAAGTCAATTATATTTATCTTAGAATTCCACCCATAAAAGCTCCTTCCTGTACCTAATTCAGTGGCAATACACCTACGATGCTTATCTAATCTAAACTACCGTTGTGACAGCAGGCTATGCTCGCTTTGATGCCGGTCGCAATTTTTCACTTTACGCAATTACTTTACAAATGTTGAAAAGTTTTATTCAACGCTGCCTTTTTCTTTATAACCACACCCCTACCCCTACCCCACTCCCTTTTTCATTAAAGGCCGCTCCCTTGAAATTAAAAGTTTTACAAAATGACAAATTTTGTTGTTTAGGTTTGGAAATATGAATGTTATGCTTAGAAAGCCTCCGTTTTGTGATTAAAGCTATTTTGAGATCTACTAGTTACAAAATACGTCTTTAATCAGCTACTTTGACTGATGACTTGATTTTTTAAACACGTAGTAGTTTAAGTGCAATTCAACTAATGCTCCACAAGACTATAATTTTTTCCTTCATTTGAACGCACATCTATTAAAATTTCCCTCAAGTATTCTAATTAAATATAATTTTTGACGTTGAGTCACTACTATGTATATCAAATCACGAGTAAATATAAAATTTGTATCTATTTCTTTTAAGAGATATAGGCCTATGATAGTGTTGCCTCAACAATAGGGCGCCGACTGGATCCTTCGTATTCAGAAACCAAAAAATGTGAAAGTCCTTCCTCCATCTAATGAACCTTAGTCCACCTTTGATACTTATCTTAAAACAATCAGTGTCATGAAATTGTATCATAAACTGTCATTAAGCCATTGCCTTATCTCAAGTCCCGTTATATCAACAAATTAGGTCCCGTTAAACTGTTAGCACGTAGCCAGATACTTTTTTAAAAGATTTCACAGAAGCGCGTTAATTACATTAGTAACTTGTGACATTAATGAGTACATGATGTTTTCGAATGTTAATGTCACTCCATTACGTATGTTCAGGTTTAAATAATGCATTCCAGATAGAATTTAGAATATTTTTTGGTCGTAGTCGTTCTTGTGTGACGTGAGATTAGGATGAGATTTTTTAATTTACTAGAAATTTAGATATTATCTCACTGGAACCTCCTAATGAACTGGAAGGAAAATAAACTTTTCCCATGCCGTAAGCTACAACGTGCTAAATTTAATCACGATTGGTTGTCCTTTGGAGAGAGACGTCAAGAGTTAACAAGCTCAGGTTCACATTTTTCATATAACGGAAAAAGTAAATCAAAATACGAGATAGATTAAGATATTTAAAAAACGCAGGGGTACAGCGACACTAATTGTGTTTGATATATTTATATTAGTGACATTATTAGTAACACAAGAAGATGTTTATTACATAATATACAAGCATTAACAATGAATAACAATAAATATAAATAATGCTTCAGACGAAAAGGTAACTATTAAACATAACTCTTTTCTATTCTATTTGTTTAAAAACCGCTTGATGATTTGTAAACATATAAAAAGCACATGCTACACACAAACCTGCTCACCCTCACAAACACGATTTCCATCTTAACTGACGTCCAATTGCTTAAAAATAATTATCCTTACATAACATTAGCAATAAAATCTGCAAGATGTCATTTGTCTAATATGAATTCATAATACGCAGACAAATAATTAATTCAATTAATCAAATAATCTCGGAACAAGAGAGAGAAATTACGGTGACCAAGAAACGACAGACATATCCTGTAACAAACCGATCATTATTCTTTCAACCATACATAATATGAACTCACAGAGACAGACAAATAAAAGCAAATCAAGAATAATCCAAGCGCTAATACTAAATTTTACGGCACGATTTGTTGACATTACATGAAAACGGAACGAATATATATATAAAACATAGCCGAGCGTGTAACACCATTTAAAACTCAAGAACGTCTGAACCCATTTTTACGATATTAGATTTTTTGAATTTGTCTCTGCGCTGAATAGCAAGATAAGTATTAAAACATGCGATAACTTACAAAAAATCTCATACATTTTGCATAGAACGGCGCAGATGAACTCGCAGGCGAAAAGCTTGTTACAAATATTGTAACGTATATCAATGTATGTAACTTATTTTACCCCAGAGGGTGAATGAAAGCGCAATACACACATCGTAATTTTCAGACCATTGTAACATTTGATCCGAGTACGCTTTAACAGCGACTTGATTAGCGATACATAAAACAATATGAATGTGAGTCCAGAGCTAAGAACCGATAGTACGTAAGAAGCATAAGTCAAAGAAAAAGTAGGGTATTTATATCACAGAAAACACAAAGTAGGCAACAAGTAGCCAGTAAAAGCCGTAACAATTTCGACAATACATAACGCACAATGGTTCATACCCAGCGGCGTAGAAAAGAAAGGCATTAAACACAACGATATCAGTGGAAAGCAGCACCGTGACAGTTTCCACGACACATCGGGGTCGCCCATTGTGAGCTACTTCATTGTTTACGTTTAATTGCTCAGATTAAATGAGGAGTGAACCCGAACTCAAGTTATGGGTCGGAAGATGATTGCAGAGGTCGTTAAAGTATTGTAATTGTTTATATCTTTCTACTCGGATATGTGTGTTCTTAATCGTGCTCTAAAGATAAAGATCTCGTTTCCTTCGTTTGTTTTAAACTTGTCCAAGACATGTGACCGCAATGTGATATGATAACTGTTCCCAGAACTATAAAGATCAAACTGCTTTGGAAACCACGGTACTCTGATACCTGATTGTCATTATGGCAGGCATATTAAAGGCAGTTAGAATAAGCTATTAAATTTCATATTGCACTAAATAACAAATATGCATAATAGATCTAGCTACACTTAAACCTGTAGCTAAACCCAGGGTCCAAAGTCCTGAGCTAAGATATGATCGGACCACGAAGCCAAAAACGTGTTTATCCTGTCCACTATCCACTTTAACCATCAGCTGATAGGTGTGCCAGAGTGCCCGTAGCTCTCACACCCGGGCTACAAGTTTACGGATAAATGATATGTTATTTTACTGGTATTTAAAGTAAACAGAAACAATTTAAAACCGACAGATAAATAAACTTTCATATTGATCGGCTTATATGATGTTTATGTGGCGTCTGAGAAATTATAAAATCTTGTCAATGAATAAATACTTGAAAGTAAGTTTGTTTGTTACCACTTAGTGCCTCAACTAAATTACTAATCTTCTTGAAATTAGGTAGGTATTAGGTAGCCTATGAAAAGATAAATGGCGCAGGCTTTCCCGGTCTATTAATTTACCATGGGATAATTCACGCACACTAAGTCGCAGATAAAATAACTGCAATATATCAAAATCGCAAAGATGTGGTATAATATGTGCACTGATTGTTGAGAGATTGTTATCAGGCGATATAAGATTTATGCTCTACACATCATCATAAATTATCTTGCTACCAGACAGGTGTGGGTGTCAGTACTACAATCCTGGCATCGAGTTACAATGTTTTTCTGTCACTATACTCCATTGATTAATTTTAGGGTGGCGTTCCTCAAAAGGACGAATGGGATCCTGATAGGATCACTTTGTTGTCCGTCTGTCTGTCAGTATCCTTTCTAGGGTTCCGTACCTCAACAGAAAAAAATAACCCTTATTGGATCACCATGCAGTCCGTCCGTCTAGGCTGTCTTTGTCTCAGGAACGTGTAGAGTTATCAATTGAAATTAATATCGAATACAAATCTGCAATCCTTCGAAAACTAAGCTTCTAAGTCAATGCAATAAAATGAGACAGGCGAAGAAGAAGAAATCAAAACCTATGGAGTACTTAGAATAAATATAAAATATGAAAGATATAAAGAATTCATATTTAACAACCCTATTTATGAAGGCTAAAGAAATATATTTATGGTTCATCTCATACAAATTGAGAGCAAGAGAATTTTATGGTATACAATAAAAAATCGAACACTATAAAAAGGAACACTAGTTGATCATGAACACCGCAAGAATACACGTTTGGCCGTCGGTAAATAGTAAATAAGCTTTTAAAATTTCAGTAAAATATATAGGCAACTATCGCCATAGCTATAAGAATCATTAATTTTCATGAGTGGAAATGTGGTTAAGCTTTCATGTGGCTACGATATCCCATTAAGTTGCCTGGAAAATGTCACACTTGTGTGAAAGGTGTACCAAGGCTTGGTAGGTACGCAAGGTAGTTGGTCTTTGCTCAGCAGTGGATTTAGCGATGAGACACGCATGTTGCAAAACGTGCCTCATAGATCACTACGTTGAAAGACGTTGAATGACGTCGCCCACAACCATGTCGTCATATTAGGGTGATTATATAATAAAGACTAGATCATACGACCACCATTATAATGAGTATCATGACAGCGGCTATACCTTATTGTCACATAAGATTACCTTTGCCGCTCCTGCCTAACGACATGAGAGTTTTAAAAAAAACTTTAAATTGTTTGAAATACGCTTACGACATATCAGTCGTAAACGAAACAAATAGACAACGGACTGTACAGACGTTGATATATAATTTAAAGGCTTTTACTTTATCTAAATACGTAACACAGCATTACGTACAAATATCTCTAGCGACCTAACGACACTTACGTTTAATGTTTTAATTCGACCCCAAATGATAGTACATTACAAGTTACGTAAACAGACGAAACTGTATCACGAGTTCGTTTTAACGTGTTATCATCATTCATTACATTACAAGCCGAATCTAATTTGTTTATGCCAAGCAATGGTTTTGCAATTGTTGTTGTACTGATTTGACCAACATTGATTATGAGATAAATGTCGCCCGCAAACTGCCTATTTAAGTACATTATTTTGGCGTGTAGAGACTAGGTACAGTCTATTGGGTCTGTCACGCTACATGGCAAAATCGGATTGCAGATTGGTGCGAGATCAGCCAATCAAATTTCCTTATACAACATCTCTCTACTATCACCAAGCCCTTAGATAAGCTTGGAGATTACAACGAATCAACTCATGATCGGTCAGTACCTCTAGTGTGAGTTTTTAACCGATACTATAGCGTTTGCGTTTACGTCAGATTTGTATGAAGAATCACAGTTTCGTAAACGTCAAAAGTAAAAACTCACACTAGAGATAATGTTCGACGTGGCATCCAATGTGGAAGCACCAGCAAGTGATTATATTGTATTTTCTAACCAATAATTGTATTGCAGTGACATGAGGAACAATGAAAGAAAGAAATTATCAGTCAATTTACACAATCCACGAGTATGTTACGGTTGAATGCTCTAGTCTATACTCAGCAGGTCTGAACCGGAATGAAACCGCAGGGCGTCCTCTGGAGCCCAACACTCGGCCCACGTTACTTTCAACGATCCCTCAGTGAATGGGATAGTTACTAGAAACGCGAAGAAGGCCGCGAGCGCAACTAGTTTTCTAAATTGCCGATTTGCCCCTTTGTACCTCGGAAATGGCCAGCGGTGCGTACTCGCACCGCACAAAGGAACGGCTTAGGCTTTGTGCAGACTTGTGACTTAGGTTTTAATTGCATTGTTATTGTCTTCAAAAATAACCGAGACTTTCTTGACACATGAATTATTAATACAACAAATAATGACCAAAATTCGTAAAAGAAAGCTAAAATTTTAAAACCACAATAGCACTACAATAAAGTTGATGGCATATATATAGATAAATAAGCCGCACAGCCCCAGTAGCTATCATGGAAGTCGAACAGGAAATTTTTAATTTTATAACATCAACATCGCACTGCGATCACCAGTTCACCTCCCAAGCGTGTAGTGGTGATTATGAAAAATTGAGATTGTAAAATACCCGTTCGACGTTACACTATACAAAGAAGGTTAAGGTACTGTAGCAACTTAAATACATATTTAGAACAATATAAAAATATATAATATCTAAAAACCAATTTACATTTCACTAATACATAAAAATCTTTTAAATGTATGTTGGTCAAAACATGTTAATTATTTTCAAACGACTTCAAAAAAAGGAGGAGGTTCTCAATTCGACTGTATTTTTTGTATGTATGTTACGTCATAACTCCACCAATTATGAATCGATTTTGATGATTCTTTTTGTTTAATAGAAGCTTCAGAGGCGGTCCCATATAAATTTTATCGAAATTCATTCAGCGCTTTTTGAAACAATCAACAAAATCTAAATTATGTACCCAGATAATTCTACCTCTAAGGGTGAACATTTTTGAGGATGAATGCTGTATACTTTTATGGCAGCAGAACTCGGTTTCTAGTTCGATTTGAACACGTTAACTATCTGTCAAAGAAAATCTAAGTGCACAGGCAGATTACGAGTCTTATTTAATCACAATTTGCTAATGTGTATGAAGGCAAACACTCTATGTCTCTCCGCTCTCTGCTTCCTAAACAAAATTTTAATCAAAACTATTATCCTACACATATAAAACTATAACTTCAAGTCTCGATCTCTTCTAACCCTTACCTAAAGCAGATTCACATGTATTACTAGGGTTACAGGTGGGCGTGGAGATAGTGCCAGGTGTGCAAGAGGGAATTAAGACTAACAAATAGAAAACTCGATAGATGAAACTCTCCGCCAACAAGAAACCTTGGTCACTGAGGCAAGCACAGAGCAAGGTTTCTACTGAACTTGAATGAAAGTCCATTGCATGTCGAGTTTTCCAATTGCTTTTCTATTCCCGAGCAAATCGGTAACTTGGTCTAAATCGCTTCGAGCTGTTTTGTAAATTCTTTTTCGGTTCCAAGTGATGTTTGTAAGTGCAAGTTTAATCAAACTTCAATTTACTGTTTCTCCAGTTTCATTCCAATTTATAACATCATTATTTCAGTCGATACATTTACATTTGTTTTAGAAGCTTTTATCAAGCTATTGTTATTTTTTTTAAAAACTAAGCGTATTCCTATTCTAAAGTATTCTTTTATTCACAAAAGAAAAATAATTCAAAGAGAGTGACCCAATAATACTTATATAATAAACATATAATTTGATAATCCCGCTCACCTCAGCACAAAAATACCAACTTTGCATAATTATTTAAAAGGCTGCATGCAAATGTACTAAAGTACAATAAAATAATATTAAAACAAATTAACATAGAATTAGCTTAGTCTAATCCGTTGCTGCGCCCGCATCGGTGCCTGTGTTATTAAGTAGACCATATCTTGCAATCTGTCGGCTCTGAATGGATAATAACGCAGGGTTCAGACTTGGTCTGTTGCAAATAGGAGCTTCACTCCCGCCCCCTGCCGCACCGAACAACAAGGAATTGAGCCGAGTGCTTTGCTTTACTAGTGATGGGAAAACTTAGACCGAGACCAAGCAGTATTTTTACATTACCAATAGAGTATATTTTGTACCAACTGACCCACTTTGACAAACTGAACCTTGACACTAGAAATTAAAATTAAATTTATTTACCAGCTAAATTTATCTTAATTTTCTTTAAGTGACCAGCATTCCTTCAATGCGAAAAGCTTGCGAAATGCGTTAAAAATTGAATAATTATAATCTCTGTATAAACATCAAACTCTCGTATCATAGTATCATTGCACCCCAAAAAGCAACTAGTCTTTCGCGACTATGTGTATATAAACTCTAAAAATTATGCGACGTGAACTTTTTACCGGGGCAATAGGAACAAGATGTCACTTTCCACACTGTCACTATATTTTAGCAAAAATCTTGTAACCCGTTGCGGTATGAAAGAAGGACCAAACAATAAATACACTTTTGTATTCATAGTATTAGTAACTATGACAAAAACACTAATATTTTAAAATGCCAAGTACATCTAACTTCCCTACTTAATTAATCTCATTCCAAACGTCGATTCGGTTTATTATCTTACCTTGACTTACGAGTACCAATTGCGCAGACGCAACTTCAGCAACCTACGTGTAATCATGCTAGCCAATCAATACAATTAATACGATTCAATTAGTCACCAGGTACTTACTAATTGGTCACGGTACTCGTGCCTACTATTTGTAAGCCTAAACTGTTCTCGTTCATCGTCTCTTATGCTCGCACAAAACTGGTTTCGGTCTGCATTGTGTTCATATAACTGCAATGAGCACATCACTAAGCTCAAGTTTAATTGCCAACGTGTTTTTGCAATCCCTTGAATTTGCCCTTTAATAGGCCTGTTAAGCTTTTCTTATACCAGTCCATTCGAGTTCGATTACGAGATCTGTATTGAATAAAAATTGATTCCTATTGATCTGTTTAAAATTTATTTTTAGTTGACTGGTTTTGATTCGATCAGACGCGATTAAAGCCAGTAAGTAAACCATAACAAATTCGCTCTTGGGAGACCATAAAATGCAAACTATAAATGAATCGGAATAATCCTCTCCAGTTAATATTATGGAAAGTTTATATTTGCTATAATCGCATAAACGGTCGAAAGAACTTCGATTAAATTTGCCACACAGAATTGGTTCTGGAATAACATATAAAAGTATTTGTACCCCTGTAAAGTGTTCCCATAATAAAACTTATGAAATCTAAACTAGGTTGGAGGTATACACTAGTTTGTTATGAATTATTGTCCATTAACGATTAGCAGTTTATTAAAACATTTGTTTCATACCTCAATCATTGCATTTACCCACTGTATTTAAGTAAACACGTGTATAGCAAATCTTTTGTTATTATTATTTTATTAGCTAAGTCTCACTCACCCTCACCCTACATAGTAACGCCAACATGTTCTAAAAATCTATTGGTTACGTTACCTAATACAATATTGTAAAAAACAAAACAAAATGTCATCCGTAGAGAAAGAGAGCCTACACCTGTCGCACAGGGCTCCCTCTATGACAGACTGTATTGCTACACCATATTAATTCAATTGTTTTACTCAATAAATATTTTTTGTATTTTTTTTGTATTAGGAAAACTCAGCAGCTTACTTATATATTTTTAATTAAACTAGAAGT
This sequence comes from Carcina quercana, assembly GCA_910589575.2. Classification (NCBI taxonomy): domain Eukaryota; kingdom Metazoa; phylum Arthropoda; class Insecta; order Lepidoptera; family Depressariidae; genus Carcina; species Carcina quercana. The sequence goes on from OU342439.1 coordinate 6,450,505, forward strand.
GGCCAATAATAATCTAATTTTTTTATAGATTTTAGCGATGTTATGGGAATAGTGTAGGAGTATAGCGGATTAACGAGTGCATTAATAATCACACGTAAACACTTGGATACATACAAAAACTGCAAACTCATTACCCTCTTTCATGTTTGGCAACTGTTAGACACACAACATTTAACACGCTGCAACTGTTTCATAATTCACTATAACCAGCAAATATGTAAGACTTGCGCCTTTCAAGCCAGGTACCGTTCAATTGTACGCAGCAAGAACATAAATACTGGCAAAGTTATTTATTTAAATCAGTTCCTATGATAATTAACTGTCGAATCAATTACATTTTAAACATATAGAGACAATTTCATAACAATCGCCAGCACGTTAAGCGTAGATTTTAAAGCCAATAGAGCATTTCTATTGGCCGATATAAAATGTATACGACTCGTAAGTACCTAAGCGTTATATAACCGACAACAACAACTTGTTCGAGCTTGTTGAGTAATGTTTATAGATTTTAAATTGCTTGGAATCAATTAATTGATACTCATTTGCATATGCAGGTCGTTCAAATAATCATTACATCTTTGTGAATTAGATAGTATCAGTTTAGGGCAGTTGTACATTAGTCAGACATAGTGTCATGTGTTTCGAAATTGAGTTCATGTTGATGAGAAAATTTAAATACCAAAAAAAAGCAGCCAAGGGCGTGTCAGGCCCGCGCAGTGAAGGGTTCCGTAATTGCCCAGAACAATAAGTTCATGGTTTAACGATAATAACATCTAAAAACACAGGACGATGGGAAGTAATTTTGAATGGAATTTGTACGAAATTTTCATTCTGACTTCTCCAAGTATATTTTAAAATTTGGTCGACTGTTACTCGTTACTGTAAAGCTAACATAGTCGTGATAGTTTTCCTTTATAAAGTTTAGCATATGTACTAATACTGTGAATTTTTTTCAGATTTTTAAAAGCAATAATTGTACTTAAATTTTTTTTCAACTCTCTCTATTAATTATTACAGTGAAAAGATCGCAAAATTATCAACCGCTCTTAGTCCACGTCTCAAAACGTCCAAGCCACGAAATGAGTATTTTTGCGATAATTTTAACCACGAGTTGGCGCCACTGTAGCAAGGTCACCCGACTCAGAAATGTGTTTACTTTTCTTTTTGTTATATATAAGCTTTTATTTTATTATAATGAGCGCTGTGAAAACAAACTACTACTCTCTACTTCATTATCGGGATGTGACAAAGAGTACCTTTTGCTCCCATACAATGCAAATACAAAATGCACACATATTGTGTAGTTCTCAACGTGAATACCATCGATTCTGTTCAATAGATCCATCATCAGACGTAAGAACGCCGTCTAAATTGGTTGACTCACGCAAATGTACGATTTATCTCTACTTTACCTTTTTTACATGCGATACGGTTGATGGGAACCGATTTTACACTGTGGGCTCAATTGTTGTTTTTTAGATATTTTTTGTAAAGAGTTCGTTATGCAGCGTTATGTCTAGTCTTAATCAATTTTATGTTTTTGGCGTGATAATAAGCTGATATAATTATGATGTTTTGTATAATTTAATAACGCTGACACTGGTATTTATGATTATCTTCACTGATTTATTATGACAACGTTTTCGCTCAGTTCACGTGTGTTAACAAGTTTAAAAAAGTCGTTAACTTTCAAATGAATAATTAATTATCATGAGCGATTGATTATCGCATCGAATTTGGTTACACGTTTTATGTGTTAACAATGTATAATCCCTATATATATGCTTATATCATCATCATCAGCCGGGAAACATCCACTGCTGTACATAGGCCTCCTCCATGGCACGCCATATCGACCGGTCCCGAGCCACCTGCATACAGCGACTCCCCGCGACCTTATCCAGGTCGTCGGTCCATCTAGTTTGCTTATATATACATCGGGATCTTAAAAATGGCTCTTACGATTTTGATGAAATAGGTTTTAGTGTCCAGGACAAGCTGGGTCAAGGTTTTATCTTCCTATAACTTCAATTACTAACATAAAAAGTTATAAATCCTGTAAAGTTAAAAACCTGTACGAGTTTCTTATGGAATTTTTTTTTAAAAAAATAGAACAACCGTCTGTCACACGATTACGCGTAAGTCTAACAGGTGCTATATGTCACCTTCAAATAAAACAACCCAAATCAAGTGCGAGTTAGACTCACACACTGAGGGTTCCGTACAAATATGAATAAATAACATCATACATAACCTATCACCGAACCCCTTTACTATGGTAAGAAGTCAAAGGTCAATGTATATCTACTTAATATGGGTCGTAATTTGTGTTATTTTAATATAATAAATCACGTCCAATCGCAAAAACAATACTCGATCTCTCTAAAACAATAGTTCAAGGCTTTAGAATTAATCATTATTTTTGTTTTATCGTTATGAGAAACTGATCAAAATAAAACAGTCAGTAACAAACAAGTTCACCTCATTCGTACAACAACAGCAACAATTCAACAAATGTGTACGAGTAACACTGGATCATAATACTACAAACTCAGATTAAATAAAAATGTAGAGACGTTACACCGCATTAGAACATCTTTGACAAAAGTAGGTCCCCTCGCGCATTGATTAAAAATAACATTAACAAATTACGACTGAAAATAGCTGTTCGGGAAAAAAAGCTGCATAAGAAGATCACATGGGTTTAGTAATAAATATAGCGAATCTACTCTATACTTCATTCCAGATAAGTTATCACAAGTAACATCGCAAAATTAAGTTTAACTTATTTTCAATACATAGAGGTACAATCGGGATATTTTTCATTGATGCACACTATCGGAGCAAATCCGGTAACCAAGTGACGAATCACGAAATATTTTAAATCTACAACATTTACAATGAACACAAAGCGGTCCAGCTGTGCCGGCACTCGTAATTAAGTATTAACGATTCATTGTAAATCTCCACTATTTTGATTTATCTGTAAGATGAGAGGCAGCAGGCGTTCTCTTTTGTTCGGTAAGGTCAAGGTGGATCTCGATCTAGTCATCCGGGCGGAATAGTTGCAGTAATTTATTCAAGGCGTGCCAAATATTGATGGGGTTACATTAACAAGTGTATTTAGAACAAGCCTTTGTCCGCTATTTCTGGTCCAGGGAGGCATCCCTGGACCAGAAATTACTCGGGATAAAAGTAGTCTAGGCTATACAGACTAAACAAGCAAGCTAAGTATCCCATGCTCCCAAGCTCTTCATGACACGTATATCCCAAATTTTTAAGAGATTGGATAATCAAGCAAGTACATATAAAAGAGTAATATAATAATTTGGAGCGTGAATGTGAATGATTCTTTGACATATCTCAATTCCATGTTCATGCCATTCCAAATATGTTTGAACCGGTAGTTTCTGAAGGTACGATTACTATAGTGCCGATACAGTTTAAGGATCACATCAACACAACCTATATAGTACGTCCCCACTGCAGGGGCTCAGGCTTATTCTCCTACAGAAAGTGTATGGGCCATAGTCTGCGCGCCCAGTGCGGATCGGCGGACTTCACATGCCTGTTCAAGACATGCAGGTTTCCTCACGATGTTTTCCTTCGCCGTTAAGCAATCGGTAATGTACTTGAATTGAAAAACAACTCATAGGTACACGGCAGGATTCGAACCCGGAACCCTCAGATTGAGAGTCCGCGCCTTATCCACTGCGCCACGAAAGCTTTTTCTGTTTTTGTTGACGAGTTTAAGAATCACTTTGGCTAATACGTGAGTTGCAGATAAAACTAGTTTTGCGCATAAATAGGACAACATACATTATAAAACAACTATATATCACTTCTTCTACTACATAAATTTTTCAAATGTATAATGGGTACGCATAGCCTTCATATCACCTGATATGGCAAATGACGATAAGGTCGTTAGATAGTAAACATGCTCACCCAGAAGGATCAACCTAAGGAAGCGCTAGCGCTGCTACCTTTCATAACGGAACACAACAGTGCTATTAACAATGCTGTTTGGTTGCACAATTCGGTAACATGGTAGTAGCTATACACTGGGAATCGAACCCGGAACTCTTGATAGCAATTCCAAGCTTGGAGGCGGTACATAATAAACGTACAAAAGGTTCCGCCTTACTTGGATTGCTACTATCATTAAATATGTAACCATCAAACAACCTTGTTTGTAACAAAAGCAAATAACCATTGAAGATCTAAATAAAGCACCTCTCCCATCGCCATAGATTATAACTGCAAATAGATACAGGCATAGCAGAATTCATAATCTTTGACAAGCTACACGGGCCTCGTAGGAGATAATTTTTCGTAACATCACCTCGTAGAGGCTAATCGCAGATTGGATCTAAAGGTGATCACATGAATTCTTGGGCACACCGCGCAGGCCTTGTAGATGCTATCTAAACATCTTAAATTATTGTCCCGAGAGCTACCTTGCTCCCATCTAGAGTTATAATCGCGCAGTGAAATGACCTAGCTCAGACTGGATGAGGTACCTGCCTGCCTGCCTGCCTGCCTATGGAAATAATATGCGACTTCCGATCGTAAGGGTTATCAATTAATGAATCTTGAGTACACATACATTAATATATACTTGTATTTGCAAAAAGCCTTATTGTGGGATATAAATGCGTCTAAAAATAAAATAAAAAGTGCAACATAATATTAGGGTCAAAGATTTTTGTAAGTTAAGCAAATGATTGCATTAAAATATTTATATCTTGTTATGATTACAATCATAAAATATTTATTTCATTATTTTTTTTCAAAACATTTAAAGTGCTTTTGAATTTGACCCATGCGAAAATTAATATAATACAATAATAATATAATTTATATATATAATAATTAATAAATATGCTCACTAATATGTAAGCTTTTAAATTCACGTACAATATTTGTATTTGAACAAATTAATTGAAATTGAATTGAGCGTTGAACATAAGCTTTCATGCCACCCATAGAACGTCGCAACGAATGAGTTTTCTATGGTTAATTACCATAATCACCGTACACACAGGGGGTTGGGTGGATGATGTCCGTCTGTTGGAACGTCTCAGTTTGGTAGTTAGCTGTCACGACACGGTACTACCACGTCCACAAATGCATTAGCATCCAAGATACCCAACTTGCGGCTATATTGCTAGTATACCTACGTCATCTAGCACTAAAACTACATCCAATTTTCCAAGATAATCTGCAGAATTTCTTGTACGCAAGATCACAACATAACGTTCATTGACATTATCTTTTTACAAACAAAAAGTAACATCCGAGCTCTTTCTCATACGTTTTGTTAATGTGAAACACATTCTGTGGTTTTATTGGTAACCGTGTTGAAAGCACGCCCGGCACTTCTGCTAATGCCCGACGTAGGGTCAAATTACTAGCTGAAGCCGAGTGCTTAGATAGCCGGCGCTCAAATTGCGTTGAGTAAAAAAATAGGTTTAATGCTATTGCCAGTGATTCCAATTGGCTTGAGGATGAGCGGTTGCAGAGGTGCGGAAACGACGCGTTTTTGCAGGCTTTGATTATAGGTTGCGGTATTGAAAGATTTCATTAAATTTAATCTATCAAACGTTGTTTTCTTAATTATTTCTCTTATTGTGATCAGTGCTCATGGCAAACTTAAGCCAATAATATTTTGTTACTATTGGGAAAACTTAGCTTTCCATCTATGTTGCCGCGAGACTCAAAGTCGAATCCCGGTCGTGTCAAAAATTGTTGTAGCATAGGACTTGTAAAAAGGACATAGGCTATATTTTGTACTGGCTCATTTAGTGGCTCCTGAGGAATAATTTAACACAATCACGGATAAAAGGCTGAAGTAATCTAATAATAATTGAGAAGTTTATTGAACCATATATATTTTTATGACATATTTTTGCGTCTCCACATATTCTTAGCCCCTAATCTTTACCGCAGCTATTTCCAACCAACGCTAGGTGGACTCTGTAGAGGTGGTTTTTATGTTTTTTCTCTGTCTAGCTGGCCATTTGCTTTGTAATATGTGATTTGAAGTAATGAGCTTTAATACTCGTCCCGTACTGCGGTCAGTTGGAAAACTAAACGTTGTTTTTGTTTAAATTGAAAATGCCAGATTTTATTTTCGGAAACTTACTATTTAGAACTATGGGATTTTATGTAGTGGTTTCAGGTGATTATTCAAATTTGTCTAACGGTTTCATTTGTTGTTGTTTTTTGGACTTTATTATTACTATTGTATTTTATAGGCTATCCGCGGCGTGGCCCGCGTGGAAATTCAATACTAAATGTAGTTCCTGGGTTATAGCTGAAGTGATTTGCTTATAAAATACATATCAATCTTTTTCATCCTCTTAGTACGCTGGATTTAAAAAAAAAATGTATTTGCCTTGTAACATTACATTAGGCAAGTCAATGAAGTACAATTATTTGCGATTCTAATACTATTTACATAAATGCTTATTCTTATATACATACATACATATACTAGGTATGAACATTTCATAAATATATAGATGAAATAAAAAGGCATTAATTTCGAAAAAGGATTTTAGTTTCTGTTTAAATTCGCAGATACACTGTCTGTATACGTAAAATTTATCGACGTTCCAAATTTTAGTTTCAAGCTCAAGCTGATTGGGCTGAGCATTGATATATCATAGATCAATTAGTCAGGAATGCCTTTCACACATATTATTACTCAGTGTTATATACAAGTACGAAGTCTGTTTTCGCGGCAAAACTAAAATGAGTTTCATTCGATCGTCTAGCAGCCGTCGCGTCGTCGTAGAGATACCCTAGCTAACGCAATACCAAATATTGAATAGTTTCAATACATCCAACATCGTCGTAAATAACAAAATAGCCCTGCGGGCGATAATCTGTTGCATTACAGTGCATTATAGGTGGCCACTTTCATTATACACGACGATAAAGTCAGTTGATCTGGGTCACATAAAAAACTAAATAACGTTTATTGCAGACTGATCTGTCTAGCTGTCTATTATTCTATTATGCAACGAACATAGACACTTACTAAAGAACTAATTTAAAAACTGATGCATGGTATTAGACCGCCATATAAACCCATTAAGCGTCGGTGGCGCAGTGGATAAGGCGCGGACTCTCAATCTGAGGGTACCGGGTTCGAATCCAGCCGTGTACCTATGAGTTGTTTTTCAATTCAAGAACATTATCCGATTGCTTAACGGTGAAGGAAAACATCGTGAGGAAACCTGCATGTCTTGAACAGGCATGTGAAGTCCGCCGATCCGCACTGGGCCCGCGTGGTGGACTATGGCCCATACACTCTCTGTAGAGAGTAGGCCTGAGCCCCTCCAGTGGGGACATATATAGGCTGTTGATGATGATGATAAACCCATCACTAGGCTACGACTGACAGTTCTTACACATACTCTATAGACACTTAAAAAGAGATTATGAAGAACACTTCTTCTGACTGATATCAACTTTGAACTAGATGTTAATAAGGTCCTAATGATACTAATTTTATAAATTTATCTATGATTCCGTTTGTTTGTTATACTTTCATGCTTTATCTAGCCTTTCATCAATGTCCAGGAAATGTGGCATCTGCAATGTTCACCTGAAGCTAGTTTATTTTATGTGTAGTGTATTATGTGGCAGACGATCTTATGCATTGTCATAGAAGGTGCACTTTATCCCGATTAAAGCAGAAGTACTCATGGGAGTCGACTTAACTTTTCGACGCTGCAAGACATTTTAATAAAGACGATAACTAGCCTGTCACATCGCAGTGAGTCAGAATTAGATAATAACTTCGGATACACGACGTCGAGCCGAGCGATTACAAAGTCTTGGTCACTTTAGTATTAGGGTTAACCGGATCATCATCACAGCAGCCAATCCTCACTTAGACAGTGAGAATATTGTCGGAAAGTTAGGATTCAGGGTAGCAAATAAAGCATTTTAGTCTTCTTTTACTGTATGCTGTCTCATTAAATGTGCGCTGTATGTTCATGTCCAATACCAAAATAATTAATGAGATAGAAATTGACGCTCGCTTTCATAGGACACAGAGTAACAACTAAGCGTATCCCCAGTTATATAATTTGAGTGTCAATTTAACAAATTCCTTACCATCCTTCGACCTTCTTATCGTCACTTTCCATCGAGTGACATTAAATCCAAGAGCGAACCCAGTATACTTTTTAACAGCAGTTTAAATTTATCAAACTTGAACACTTCCTTAATTGGAATGCAATATGATTGTATGGTCATACTCGTGTTCTAATGACAATAAATATGAGTAACTTGTTACATCTAAATGAGTCAGAAATGTATGACAGCTTTCGTGGTACATCGGTGACCGTGTCGCGAGAGCAGCCATGTGCCTCCGGTGAGGTAATCTGGGTCGCATCAGTAATGGGGTTAACCGAATTGTAATACCAGTGATACATCGTTATCTCTTGCTTAAACTAAACAGGATATTATTTAACACATAGGTAACGAAATATATGAACGAGATACATAAATTTAAACAGTGTGATTGACAGTAGATAATGATTTTTTAAATGTTTATTTTAAGTACACTTCGTTCTGCTTTATTAGGTGGCTAACTCCACAGCTGATCATATGTCTCTTTCTTTGTCTGTTAAGACATTCGACGGGAAGAAGAGTATTTTTACATACCTATTCTAAAGCCGAAAGCACACAGTGCGACGCGACGGTAAAAACGTAATGTATTTGTTTAGCAGATTCACGAGACCTCCATTTTCACGGGTTATAAATAACTTACATTTCCGAGATCATGCGACTGATGAAGAATTGTACTTATCATTTCATAACCCGGCAAAATTAAAAAGACTTGAATCTACTAAACAAATAAATTCCGGGATCGCACTAGTGACTGATCCTTCAGAAGAACACACCGCAAAATATACTGCGTCTGCTGCTGCACAGAGGTCAAATGCTATACGTAGTCAACGTAACTAAATAAAGTGTGTCTCAACTGAAATGTCAAGATAAGATCACCTCACCTTTCAAGAATGTTTATATCAAAGTCCAGCTGGGATGAGCAATGACTTCGAGTAGACTACTTTGAAGTAAAATAAATAAATCATATCAAAAATAAGTAAAATTATTTAAACTGAAATACTAATGAAATATATGAAATCCACGTCGTTGCGTAATTCGAAGAGAAAATACGTTTAAATTTAAGAAATATTTACTACTCGTAGTCAGTCCGCATTCGAAATGCAAACAAATGGTAAAGGACACAGTTCATCGCATTATTTGTCTACTTTAGTGAGCAAGGTGCAGCTTGCGCAAACGCTGCATTACCGGCCGATCACGTCACCCAGCGCAACACCGCTGCTTTGCCCACTGCAGAATATATTCTTTTATAGCTTTTAAATACAATTAATCTTTGGAGCCCTTTTTCTAGAAAACCAATCACGTTTTATGTGTTCTTCACCACCAGACGTGAAGAAAATACTGCGTTACAACATACATATTTATAATACTGAGCTCATGATGTGAATTGAGACAGTGTCTCTATCTCGCTATAAACAATAACACCGATGCATTAGCCACGAAGCTTGCCACTTTTATTTCACAAATAAACCCCTGTACGTATTTATTGTTTCTTGCTGTATGCCGTAGTAAAGGATACAAGAGGTGCGTGGGCGCAGCGCGGCGCCCGCGGCGACCTATCTCCGTGAACAAATTATAATTTCAAAATCCCCATCGATTTATGTGAACGCTCATCTGAATAAAGCGCTGCTCTATTTTGCCGTGAGACCTATACTAGGGTTTTAAGATAGTGATTTGTTATGAAAAGCGTTACTCAAGTTCTCGAAAGTTTCTTATGTTTGTTTTATTTTCATCCGTTTTCCCATGGCCGTATTAGAGGTCCTGTCCAGGACAGGATCTCACCTTTTCGTCCCATGGTTGTAACAAAAGGTAACAAAGGAACAATTTCAAGAGATAAGCATCATATTTTTTATGTATGATAGGTTTTCACTATTTGTATGATAGGACCAAAAGGCAGTTGGAACCTCCAGATTGTAAGAACTACGTACGTCATCAACATCTTACTGTGATTACCAATCAACCTGCTAAGTGTGACGATCATGACAAAAAACAGAAGATATGTAGGTATGGAAGATATTTAGTAGTGGACTAATCCATATACTAATGATAGTAACAATTCAAAAGTTGTGTTTTATCATACTAATTACACTAATGCAATGGAATCTGTATATTTACAGGTTGCATAAAATGTCAAGCTGGAAATCAAAGCGCCATAGCAATAACCTGTTCTGAGCATATAGTTCTAGGAATGGTAGATTCCACAAAGAAAAGCGTTCTGAGGGAAAGTTGTATTTTAATCATTAATATGTTTGGGCACGTAAAACTTATATGGTTTTAAAGATTCGTTTTTACGTCGTAAATAAATTAGCAATAAATATTTAATTTAAAATCGTTAAGCTCGCATTTGAATGTTGTAATATTTAGTTTTAGTACTGTTACGTGTGAAAACGATTGATGTTTATGTATGTACGATTATGTCCTAATATGAATATTGATTGATTTTTTTATATTAATCATTCAGTTTCACGTGTATCTTGATTGCTGTAGGATTATATGTGCTTCGCCATTATGCAATATGAAGCGTGAATAAGTAGTAGGGGTCAAAAGCACTTAACATTAGAAAAAATCAAGACCACGGGCGCCGTTTATATTTTAAACACCCCGTCGATTTAGAAGAATTTTTCGCATGATAAAGTGGCAACACTTTAACCTTGCAATTTTTTATGAGCTTTCCTTTTGCTTGATTAGCTACTAACATATTTTGACGTTGCTAAATTGTATTGCTTTCATATTTTAAGCAATAGGTTTTGCTTGGTAAGTAGTTGTTTATCGATAAATTTAATTATCCTGTGTCTCCGATTACCAAATACGTCTAATATCTTACCGCAGATATTTTAATTGGCAACAAAATGGTCGTTTTGTATAATTTCAGTATATTTAGTGAGATCATCGTCCCGTCTAACTTAGCTACTTAGCTATAAAAAGACCAATTCTTTTATATTTGAACATTGGATTGAAAGTCACTTATTTACAATTACAAACTTGTACAATAATAAATAAAAAAGTATATTTACAAAGTGAACACTTCGTCTAGGGCTAGTCCGTGCGGCATGGTGCCCAGTACAAAATAATAAATTAATCAACCACCCAATAAAAATTACACAAAGGCGTAAAACGCCGTCAGTTGTGAGAGCACGAATGGGCGACTGAGATTTCCAAAGAAGCGTTAATTTCCTTTCTAGTGCCTACTACTACTATTTGTGTTTCTCTGGTTGAACTCCACTAGCTCTAAGTTGTAATGGCAACCAGTTCACCTTCAGCGTGACCTCTGATACCAGCATCAGCAGGAACTCACGTAACAAACCGAGAGTGTGGTTCACGCAGCCCAACGACCCAGATAAACTTAATAATCGAACATAAGTTAATCTAACTTATATCATTAACTTAGCTCTAATGTAAGTTACTAACTAGCTTATTCATAATTATGAATGCGAAAGTACCGGAACGTTATTTAATCGAGTTTTCGAATGGATTCTGTTTTAATTATTTTTTAATTGACAGTAACTTTAGAAACTTGCACCTGCAAGTTCGGTGTTTTTGTTCTGAACTGTACTGGGAACATTGGCTCATTAAATTTATCCTCATCAGCACGCTTCCTTTGCATGATTTAAGTTTAAATATATACTTAACTTCAAGATAGGCTATATACAATACACAAATGTCTACTACTCATACTACATTATACGGTAAGTAATGCATTATGTTGCAAAAATATAAAAATGACACAAAAATACATAAACAAATATATAAATATTTGTAAAAATCATAATCATATTTTAATATCTACTGCACGATATATTTGATGGCAATTTTACATCGATATCTCAAATCGTGTGACATACATATTATGTAAATTTACTAAGAATAAGTTTTTTACATACTTTTTTAAATACATCAGTGTTAAGCGGGAACATCTTATACTACTTTTCCTGTACTAACTTTGCTGTAATATCAGCTGCTCTGATCAGATCAAGTCAGGTCTGATCAGTGACACATTCTAACTACAGATAAGTGTCATTTTATTTAGCGCAGTACATACATTTTAAAATTAGTATTTAATGCATTAAATTTATCAGGAAATATATAATATTTTCTAATTTTATTTTCCAGTACGTACAAAAGTATATTTTTTCAACCGACTTTAAAAAAGGAGGGGTTCTCAATTCGACTGTATGGTTTTTAGATGTGATATGCGATAGCTCTCCCAATTATGAATCGATTTTAATTATTCTTTTTTTGTTTGGTAGAAAATACTTCAGAGGTGGTCCCATGTAAATTTTATCGAAATTTATTTAGCGTGTTTGGAGAAAATCAACAAAAACCAAATATGATAATTCTACCTATAAGGGTAAATAAACATTTTATCGGATGAATGCTATTAGACTTTTAGGGCAGTTGAAGTCAGTTTATAATAATTTTTGAACGCGTTAATTATTACTAGTTGCACAATATACAATCCCAGGGCAAAATGACCTAACACGACCTACCGTTATTCAATCCACACACAATCTCACGTCATTACCGGCGCAATGAAATGATCTTACAAAATTAAGTACTTAGTAATGATTACATGTACCGGTGAAGATTTATGTGCAATGCGATTTGTCATTTTATAACACATTGCAATCACTAACCCCGCTTATGGACATTTAATTTGACTCCTCAGTGGCTTATTCAGACCTCATCTTCCTGGCCTTGTACTCGTGCTACCCAGTGTGGTTGTGTTGTTGTTGTTGTGTGTTGTGTTGACATGTGTCTTTTCCTATTCGTCCCTATCAGCTGTGATGTCAAAACTCACACCTATGAAACACATTCGTTATCATAGGTCTTCCTGTATCCCTCTTCTCATCAACATCGTTTGTTTTATCCCTTTTCTAGGTATACGTCTGTCATCCTCATAATAAATCCATATCAAGCTAATGTTTAGTTTCTTGAACGCATAAACAGACCACCTACCCGAACAGTTTCAGACAATACACTTATCCATAAAACCGAGAACTCGTCTACTACAAAACGTATTAGTCGTTGTATAAAAATACGTGTTTTTTTATTTGATATTAAAAATGATATTTTTATTATTTATGGCACTTTAGGTCAGCCGCCGCATAAGCCGCCATGTTCAATTTGAAGGTTAAATTACGCCTAGCAGTTTAGAAGATATTAAGCAAAATATGAACTTAGATACAAATCTATACATACAAAGGGTGCTAAAAGCATAACCCTCCTAATGACTTAGTCGTGGTCGGGCAAAAATTTACATTGTTTGTAATGTGCATAAGTGTACCGTGGCGTAGATGCACATGGTGATATGACGTTGGCAGTACTCGGGGTCTAAGAATATACAGGTCCAAAAATAAGTTAGTTTATAGTATCAATGTATTCTGTAGGTCCATTAGTGTGTATCAGCGGTATCGAGTGGCACGGGATCGAGCCCCGACGGTTTGACGGGTGCGCACATCTTATAGTGCCGCGGGAGATAAGTTCCGTCATCATAGTGCTAAAAGCGTTCGTAAATTGCTAGAGGTCGAGAGCTTGAGATGTGGAGGTGGGGATGAAAGAGATGGGAGATTGAAAATCATACCATCACGTTAGTACCTTTTTTAAATCTATTTTGAAGAGCTTTATACTAGTCACATGACAACCCTATCGTACCCAATTATTGTTTTACTCGTACTATCATAACTTAAGCTAAGTATTATCTAAAGGGCTGACGAGACGCGTCCATCAATTTAAAAATAGTGTCTACGCCAATGTTAACTTCCTACTTACATGACCTACCTTTTTATTTACCCGCGTAGTTTGAACGAGCTGTCAGTTTGAGACGATATCGCCGCAACACAGGCACAAATCGTGTGAAATCAAAAAATATTTAATACTAACTCGAACTTAAAGAGAAACATATTACCAACTACCGCTACCATACCTCAGTAAAAGACTCAGTTAAGCGCTAGACCTGTATATACGTGCTGTGCAAACCAGTGCATCTCCTGGACAGAAGAAAACAGCTAATTTCTCCGTGCTCTCAAGTAAAACGTACTTATCCCATTTCCATTCACATTCCCGCGTTTTCAGATTCAATAATCACCATGGCATAAGTTAATTCTGAATTTCAACAAATAAAATAACTGAATTCAGTAAGCATTGATAAAATGTATATAACTTAAAAAACTCACACCTGCACAAGCACATGGTTGATTGGAATATATTTCTATTTAGGAATAAGTCCACCAATATTCCCATGTCCAGCAAAATTATTATTTTTATGTTTGTTTTTATTATTTATTTATAAAGGGTATACAAAAAGCAAAGAGAATATAAATCAACTCCAAACAACTCCGCTACGATTTGCGCTCCTAGCACCAAGTCTCCTACGATGCACATCTTGCCTTCACTTTAGTATGTGTACATTTGTGAGTAAAGTAAGCTATCAAACAAGCTATTGCAGCTGAACTCACCTCATGTGTAGTGTCGCCTCGATGGAAGCGCTCCTCGGTCTCCTTGACGCGCTCGGTGACGTTGCGCGTGAGCACGCGACGGTCGTGGGACTCGCGCACCTTGCCGTCAGGGTTGGCCACGACGGCAGACGACACCAGCACCTTGGCTCCGGCCGGCGCAACCTCACCGCCCAGCGGGCGCGGACCGTCCACTTCTGTAGGACACATTTTCTGTAGGAACTCAATTTTTTCGGAGACCCAGTCTTCGCAAGAAGCTGGTGCGACATACGATCCAGGCTGGAGTGTCGTAGCGCAGTATTAGTCTAATATTAGAGCCACTCTTGGGTCACAAGTCACCGGATTAAGTATTTTAAAACATAGAATTGTGCACTAAAGCTGAGCTGACTTGGATACAAAGGTGTTGGATCCTAGTTTTTTTTTTTAATTAACCAGCCATTGTTTTGACATCAATTGTGCTTCCGGTTGAAATTAATTTTTAATTCATTTCCGGTAATGTATACATGGGTATATATGGGCAATGCCTTTAATAAATATTTTTATAAGTGTTATTATTTTAAGCTTATAGAATTTTTTTGACATTGGCCACGAAATTTTAGTAGTTCTAAATTATTGTCAGTATGGCCAATTTTCCCTCTTTCTGTTATCAATAATTATAGTCAACTGTCCTCTACTTCACCGTCACTGAAGCCTTCACCATTCGTAAAAAAAAGTTACATTTTGGCTCCGTCCAAAAACCATTGCAAGAATATTTACCGTCATGAGGCGCTCCAATAGCATCTTTACTTTGATCAGTGAGGGCGGCACCTTCCTCTTCTACCTTCTCACCTTCAGGTACGCGGTGCTAGAAAAACAACAAAGGTAAAATTATCTGGGTATATATTATGTTTTTGTTGATTTTCTCAAAAACCGATGAATCAATTAAATCGATATAATGTATATGGGACCACGCGGAGTGCACCACCTTTCAAATTAAAAAATAATCATCAAAATCAGTTCACCCCGTCGAAAGTTCTGAGGTAACAAACATTTTTTTAAACATAAAGTCGCATTGAGGACCTCATACTTTTTTGAAGTCGGTAGAAAATTTGAAGCACAGTTATTATGTTTTGGAATACAAAAGAACAAGTATAGTATAGTTTTATACCGTAAAAGTCGATGGCAGTAACTAATTATCAATTAAAATTTTAAAAACTAATGCTAAAGAGTTTGGCTTAATCTTGAGTACGAACGGAGACTTTTTGTAATTATTTTTTTCCGTATAGCTGTAGGATCATTTTCAGTGATCAGAGGAAAGAATACCGGCGTAAATTTTAGTACCTCAGTTTGCTGATAGTTTGTAGTATGCGTGTCTTCGTTTACAGAGGTGGATATCTTTGGTCCCGAGTCCTTCAATATCCTGCCATCCTCTAGAAGGATCTCCCTCTTCACCCGGGTGGCTATCTGCCGCGTCGTGGTCACCTCACTCTTCTTCTTTGTCACCCATTCCTCTGAAAAAATAAACGAATTATATTAGTGAAATACGGAAATGGAAGAAAAAATCCGCTCAACCTTTTATTAATGATATAGTTGTAAATATACTGATGATTGAAAAGAAAAAAGAACATGAATTTTGGATTGCGTATTTTTAATTTCATTTTTGGTAGGCAATATATTTTAGAATAGGACACTTATATCCTAATAATCATAACATAATTTAAGTTATTGACACCAAATTAGACTGGGGTTATGTTGAATTTTATACCGTAAATTTTATTATATAATATATGTATGTATATTTTATTCTTTAAAAAACCTCTAATACTCTTTAGTAATACTACTTTTTACTTGGGTTTTAATGGAATCAAAGGTCTGAAAAATGCGAAAATCAAGTTGCTTGAATGGTAAAAATCTGTTCGATTTGGCTTGTTTATTATATAAGATAGGGTTTTAATAAGAATTTGGAGTCACAAAAAACATTTAACAAGGTGTTTACAAAATAATTTAAATATTTAGACGCTTTCAAAATTTTTACTTTTACCTACCCAATACTGATTTATCGATTTATTTAAATCTATGAATAGATAAATAGCGGGCAAAAGACAGTTTTTAATAAGTTGATTTAAAATATTTTTTTCTTTGAATGTAAGCCATATTTTTAAAGGTTCAACTGAAATGGGTAACGAAGCCATGTTATAGAAATACATGTTATGTTACAAAAAAATTAAATAATTAAAACCAAATTAAAACACTAACCTTCTTTGGTTGTTGCTATGGTATCCCCCGGCTCTGCCTGAAAATAAAGAAAAAATATTTGAAAAATACGAATTGAGATCTATCAGTTTTTAATCACAGCGCCATCTCTTACCGAGTAGCTAAAACTATGATCAGAGTCAACGTCCTCTGTGGACTGTGCCATAAACTGTAGTAGTACACGCGGCCGTCGCTTGATGGCGCCATGGTCGCTTAATGTAAAAACTGTCACCATGGAAATTCATGCAAAAACTTGAGACGAGAAATTATTATTAATGCACTTCACTATTCAGTCACAATTTTATAATAATTTTCATTATATCACTTTGTTGGTAATGTAGTCATTTTAAAAAATACACTGTTCACTATTAAGTACTGATAAGTAGATTTTACTGAAATAAAATCGCAAAACACGCAGTTGGTTTAAAGTTAACTAGAGAACAACGTGAAATCGTGCATCCTACCTATTAGCCGATAATTAACTGAAGGAAAAACCAAGGCTTAGCTGTATTTTAATTACCAATGAGGCGGATTACCATTTTCTTTTGGAACACAATACTTTATGTAACTGAATGAGTGTTAAGTATTCAGCGTGTATGTCGATGCTTCCGCTAGGGAAAGCGTGATTCAATGGAAGCGAGCTACTGTTACTATTTGACTATTGACTATCACAGTTATAATAATTACGAGTACTCTCAGCAATGGTACATTGAAATGTATTCCTACTGACTGCTGCCTCAGGTAGGTGTGACCCTGGGCATGGTGAAGAAGGGTAACTGAAAACTCGTCTTGCAATAAGAAGTACGTAACCGTCAATGAAAGGACATGACAAAAACATCGTAATAAAAATATATTCAACAACAATCTGACTAATAAATACGCAATATCTCCATATTGAGCGAGTACTCGTTGAGGTATTCCACCAGGAAATATTCCGATAAAACGTTAGAGAAAGTTTTTCCATTTCGACTGACTCCCGCGGGAAAAGAGAAAATATTGCCCGTGACTCGCAAACCGAATAGGTAAAGATACTATTATACACACAATTTTTATTTCTCTTTATTTATGTCTATCTCTTTTATGTCTACCTTGATTCTTGCATTGTTTTGTTACCAAAATTGCTTCGTTTAATTCAATTTTTACCCATTTGTTGAGAAATCAAATGAATCCGAAAGGTGAGACATTTTCATCATTTTTTAATCACTCTCCCTCCAACCCAAAGGGGAAACTAGAGGGAAAACTTTTCAGACGAACATTTGATTCAGACTGCAATGTCCTACCCAGAATGATATTTGATGTTGATCGGAAATTAACCCCAGACCTGCCGCGTGTGTTGCGCTCAGACAACTACGCCACGGAGGCCGAGGCATACATTGAACCCAATATGTATTTAAAAATATTTATTATTGAAGAAAATAATTAAAATCCCGTCAAATAAAACTTACAACAGGTGTACGTACAGTAAGGCGAATGACCTATTCGCGTCCCATCTCAAAGTACGACAAACTCAAATGACAGTCCGTCAAACAAGTGTCTCCGACAGAAGACAGGTGACAAATTATCGAGTTACGAGATTTACGATACCGATCTCGTGTGTTGACGTTATCGGTTCACGGTTTATGAATATCGCCACATAAAATCGTAAGTTCGTATCGTAACAGACAAGGTTCATTTTGATTGTTGTTATGTTGTACAAGTTCACACCGGGGATTCGCTCCCTCTTTTATCGTGCGTTGTTTTATTTTGGGGCTTTCAAATCAAGAGTGAAACATATCTCATTATCATTTAACAAGTTGCGACCAGCAACAATCTTTTGTAGGCTGAAGTGTGTTTTTAAATTATCTGTTGAACAAACATGTGTAGTCTAAACTTCAAGATGAAAGTGAACAAATATAAATTTGTAATAAATTATTTTGTTACTTCTATAGAGTTACAGTATCGATCGATAAAATGAATAGTGGGTTTCGACTTGGCCTTTCGTTTCTTTTTAAATTCCTTCTGTTCATAACATAATATATCAATTTATGAAAATAAGCTTATTTTGAAGTAAGCTTTAGTAATATGAATCTTATTTGTTTGATAAAACCTACTTGATAGTCCAGACTTTTTACGACTAAATAAAAGTTGCCTAGATTTGAAAATTCACGGAAAAAGTAACAAAAATTGTTTTAGTGTGCCCTGTATGGATCCAGACAAAGGATGTGTCAGAGTGCGCCCTGAAGCGCCCTGACCTAATAACTCGTGGCACAATGGTCCACGTTCAACGAGACAGGTGCCCGGTGTCAGCCAGTCAGCTAGCCAGTCAGCTAGCCAGTCAGCTAGCCAGTCAGCTAGCCAGTCAGCTAGCCAGTCAGCTAGCCAGTCAGCTAGCCAGTCGGCCAGCAGTGCATCGACGCAACAATGCGCTGCTGACCTCGTCCGGTGTCGCGCTGCACTACACACGGGCAAGGGCGTCGCTTGACACGTGCTACGGCACGACAAGCCTCACTGTCAGTACACTCATCAGCTGCGTAAGTCCACTGCTGGTCATAGCTACCTTCTATTTACACGCATTACTTTCTATGGAGGAATCTCCCATAATCACCACGCCTGAGAGGCCGGTTGGTAATCGCAGGAAGATTTTGTAAGTCTACGCTTTGACTAATTAACTGTCAGCCCGCGCTTTCATACTCAAATTGTACTTCGCGATGAATACGAACGATGCACTTCAAGTCTCTATCGTGTATTGAATACATTACATCAATTTACATGATTATTTTAATATTTAATATTAACACATTAATTTAATTATGTACCATGTAGAGGTAAACTACCTGTAGTAATAAGATTATTATTAAATATTAACTCCGTCAATGATTGTATTTCAAGAGCGTCCGGAGACAAAATAGTTTGAGAACAGCTGGTCCGCGGCATCATTTTATACTTTTTTATTTCCAAATGACATAAATTGTTTACAAATATTTTCAATACTACTTTCAACTATTTTTATCGAGTACAACCGCCGTGAAAATTACGTGTTCAGTTGAAGTGTTAATGGAGAGAGTCGCTAGTTTGTGTCATATACCTGTATTAGTTACTGTCAACGCCTACGAAGCGAAGCGGCGTGCTTCCATGCTTGTACATGTCGTCTTCTAAGTCCGCATCACATAAATTTATCTAGTCGGCCATTCATCAACTTCTAGACTTTAAATAAGTGCATCTTATCTATTAGATACTTTTGGTCAGGGCAGATAAATTCTAAATTCAAGCCTTAATCCGAATATTTTCTCTAAATGTCTTATACATGCTGATTCGATTCTAATTCTGAATCCAACAACATTCGTTTTAAAATGATTAATACGTTATAAGTATAAAAATTACAGAAAAGCTCTAAAACCAGATAGAAGTGAACTGCAAAAAAATACCAAAAGGTATGTGTACTTAATAATTATCGCAAGTAAGTCTGCGCTATCTCTCAAATGATTCTTAATATAGTTCTCAAGATGGAGTTGATCTCATGATTATATTGAAACAATCTGGGGGCACGGCGGTGTCTCCGCCAAGTCGAGCAAAAAAGCGGCATTTTTCTTTTTCGTGAGTGATCTCGGAGTTTATTTCATCTTCACTATAGTTAGTTAGTACGGACCTTAGTCATCTCCTAATTTATTTATTTTTGGATCGTATTTTTTTAGATAACAGCAATGTAAAATCAACTGTTTACTTTCGCCAATACCATTAATTCACAACGAGTTCATACTTACATAGATTTAGGAACCCATTTTAAAAACGTCCGGGCATTCAATTATTAGCCCGAAACAATAACAAGCTTTCAGACCTTGCGTTGGTGCATAAATACCTTGCTTGCGGCTATCAGCCTATCGTTCTAGCCATCAATACGCCACACGCCCCGCTTGGAACAATGAGGTGTTAGGACGAGCAGTATGGTCTACCGCACGGTCGATGCTGGTATTGGACGGAGTGCCTAGTTATAGACGTAGTGCATACATATCCGACTGCTGCTCGGGGAAAGTAGGGAAAGAAAGAATGCACACTCGTTGCTGGCATATTAATTTTTTAAGACAATAACGAAATCCGTATGTTATACCTATTCAACCTAACCTTAGATATTAGAGGTTAAAACATCTCTTGAAAGTGTATTTATTAATCGTCCATCAGTCTTCTCTCCTCTGATGTAGCCCTTTGCAAGATTTTACATCCCAATAAAAAGCTCAATGTAACCTTTTTGTCTATTTTTCCTTTGATTATATTTTCGAGAAACTCAAACAAAATTGAAGAAACTTCAAGCGTTCTCCTTCTTTTCTTTACAGTTTTAAATAGACTAGAGCTGCCTCTAATTTATGTTTACACTTCCCCCTTTGTTTAATAATTTCTTTGAAATGTTTCACATTACATTGAATCAACAGATAACTATTTACACGTAGCCACTACGGAATCCTTACACAGATCAATACACATGGTGGCCTTTGCCCTACTTTGAAACAAAATTGAACACGCCACACAAATAAATAAAATGGAAGGCCACTAATGTGCGCTGGCGCAGCGCCTTGCGCGGACACAATGGGTGCTATCGTACAAACATCTTGGCGTGTACAGTACAGTATAGTCAACATAATGGAACGCTCAGTAGATTATGGGGCTGACAGCAAACGTCACCTGACAAGGTTCGGAACTTTGTGACATGGATCAATGACTGTTCTGACAGGCGTTATAGTCAGGACGTGTGTTTGGTATACCAAGGCTTTCCGACGGAAGACCGGGTTAAGATTAAAATTAGAATGTAGTTCGAATGTTTACCGGCAAAGTTTAAGCGATATAAGATAAACAAAAATACATATGGTTTTCAAGGGTAGTAGTATATTCATTGGTGGCAAAAAAGGTTTGTTACACGTTCTACGAATGTATGTAGACCCCGGCGGACTTGTATGCGTCTAATTTTAAAGTTTCGTCATCAAATCAAAGTGATTTAATTCCAATTTTTGATGATTTTGGTGATTCAGTTGTACAAAAACATTAAAAACGCACAAAACTGGCAATACTTAACCTAAAAACAAATATAGCGTCAATGAAATTTTCACGTCATTTGACGTTTTTACTTAGTACAAAAAGAATGTTTTTGTACAAACTTGATATACAAACAAAAATGTGATTCTATTATTTTTGTATATATATTTCAATAGTTACTTGATTTTTTAAATAGTGTACAAGTGCAGGCTGGATTTGAAACGTATCTTTAACTTTTTTCTTCATTGTTTTTTTAGGGCAATCCACCTCCATCAAAGTTTCATCCTAAATTTCTGTTGCTATAATCTTTTAAAATTTAAAAGTTGGATTTGTGTAGTAACCGTCTAAATATAGGACATCAGATGTGGACAGGTGATGTCGCGAAATGAGTATTATTAACATAAAACTTTACAGTGAATCACAATTTCCATTTTAAACATATTATTTTCGATTATTGTTCAAAGCGCCATCTATGAACCATTAGCTGCGTAACAGCTACTGTAGCTAACTATAAAGTTGTAAATTAATGATATTTATTTCGCGACACTATAATTTTCTCTCCTATTTTTAAGTAAATTACTTATCAAAGTCAGGTATTCTATTTTAAAAGACTATGGTAACAGAAATTTAGTATGGAAGCATTAGGGGAGGGATAAAGTTAATGATAGATCAACACTTGACCACAATCTAACGAGTCTACGATGATGCGATGTTACGCTTTGGTCTAGAAGGTGCCTATTTATTTTTCGTTAGAAGATTCCCAAATCATTTTGAATAGACAATTATGAAATTCAATATTTAAGTATTTCAACAGATAATATATCACTGGATTCATCAATTACTTCACGGTCAAACACCCAGGAAATTAAAACAATAATAAACGGTATTGTAAGAAAACCGTATCGTTTACGAAACATGACCTAAAGGTTGCACCAAATATGGCCAGATGATTGCCAGCGTGATAGAGGCAACGAACGAAATTAAAACTCCGCCTTGACTTCAACCAAATGTCGACGTTCGAACTTAAAAGAAAAACGTCGCAGCCCGGTCCTACAACAATGTTCCGTAGTAACCAACGATTAATCAATTTAAGTACTTTTTCATAACCTTACGTAAGGCAGGAAGGAAGTAGAATTAAAGATTTTGTGATTAATTAAAGGTTTCAAACAATAGGGCTAAAAGTTCTCACAGCATGAATGTTGTACGACAACTCAAGAGTTTTTTTTTTTACGAAAACAATAGCGATATTGACCTACAGAATAGTTTTAAAACGGCTCGTCTAGTGTTATGATTTACTATTAGATTTTCGTTCCAAATTCAAGTAAAGAAAAAATTGAATCCATTTTCTAATCATAACCCGTCTCTCTCAAACTGATGTTTTTTATCTACAATATGTTTTCATTGTGGCTTCGTATCGTCTGATGAGTGACAGGACAGCAGAAGGAAGGATGATATAGTAAACCGATGATGATGGATGATGTCGGTGGCGGCCGACTGTGATGTGTGCTTCAAGAAGATATATATCTTCATTGCTGAGGTGACTCTTTAATTATATTTTGTTACCATAAGCACTCAGCAAAACTTTGTTTAGAGGTAGGTAAATACTTACATTATGTAGGAGTAAATATTAAATAGTCGACATCCCTATAGCTCGAACTAAGTGTTTTGATTCTAACTTTATCATGCTCATAGACAGGGAGTGGAACGCACTGCCGGCGTATATATTCCCACAAAGCTACAACTTAGGTGTCTTTAGTCGAGAATGAACAGGCACCTTCTAGACCAACGCGCACCATCGTAGGCCACGCCGTCGCTTACCATCAAGTGAGGAGATCGTGTCCAAGCGTTGATCTATCTTCAGTATATTCAAGGGTTTGATAAAAAAAATTACGTTTATAAAAGTTTTTATCACCAATATTTCTACAGAGTAGAATGGAAAAACGTAAATACATAAATGTATTCATTAAATATTGTAACAGTAAAATCCAGCTCAAACTCATCTGAAACTTTTCTCATTTATCGGGCGCATTCGAAACCGAGAGTGGCGCCGGCGCCGGTTCATAGTAGAGTGAACTAGCCCACTGACCAGTGAGCTGACCCTTCAGCCGAGCAAGGCCGCTCGCCTGATTGACTGACATCTACACAATACACGCACTCTATGTACGTACATATTCTGTACACAATAGCTATACATATTCAAGAAACGAGTCTTATGTTACTAAACAATAGTAATAACATGGTGTATAATTCAAAATGTATTTTTAAAACCCTAAAGCTTAGGACTATAACCCAAAGAATTCCTTGATTCAATCTCCACTTTTTCCCATAAGATTTCAGGTCCAACATGTTCCTGACGAATTGGGCCCTATATTTAAGTAAACAATAGCCGTATGATTCCCGATTTAATAAATAGGAACTATGTATTCAGCAACACCTTTGTCGCAACAACATTACAGCGATCACCAGCTTCCAAATCGGAGGCAAATCCCCACTTAGAAAGCATTTCGAGGCGGCGGTGATGAGATATATGAGTCCAACTTTTTTTAAATTTATTGTTTGTCTGATAACGGAAATTGATAATGATTTTGTATGTTGATTTAGTACTTAAAGATAGCTCAAGGTCTACTTAGCAAGTCAGCACACAATGTTTATTTTTGATTTGTTGTTGATTGATTAATTGAAATAGCGTGACCATTTGTGCAGCTACGCTTTGTTTCAAGACTGTGATTCAGTTTGCGTGCATTGTTTTGTTTCAGATCTTCCTTTGTTTCCCATGATTGCAGGCCGCAGGACCTTCAGTCCGGCCTCAAACACTATTTAATATTCTTTACACATTGTTTCTGAATTCAGAACGAGTAACTTTTAAAAAGATAACTATGTCTGAGTCTAATAGTGACTGTCTGTTTGTTTACAATAAAGTAAGTAATAAACATGCTACGCACATGTCAATATATCACGACCCCAACCCTAGCTAATTATATAAAATAGCGTATTAGGGTGAGGCCAAACGAGCGTAATTTTGTGAGTCGTGAGTCGCAGAATTTCGATCGCAGAAAATCTGCCTTCCAGAAATTCTGTTGGACTGCCAGACGAGCGCATTTTATTCAGTCACTATCCAACTTTTAAAGCAGATGTTTGTGTCGTGCGATGGAACCGTTGAAAATTTTGTGTATTTACGAAACATATTTAGAAGACAAAGAAGAAGATAATGGCAGAAAAAGATGCTGGGTAAACGTTTTGCTCGGCCCGTGTCGCCCCCCTCGCCCCGCGGACTCAATTCGGTCGGAATAATGCGCGTGAGTCGGCAGACAACTTATTTTGCGTTACCGTGTGAATCAAATAGGACTTTTGTATGAAACCGAATGTAACAGATTTTCTGCGACCGAAATTCTGCGACTCACGACTCACAAAATTACGCTCGTTTGGCCTCACCCTTAATAAGATAATTGATCTAGATACATTAAAAAGTTCTACTGAGAAATGAACGTTCGGAATTCGACCCCTATTCTATACCTACATTTGACAATTTAAAAAACAACTGAGGAAGTAATTTTTATGCAGGCAAAGCCGCAAGCGGCCCAATATTACATAATGAAACGAATATCCCGGCAAGCACTTGGGCAATTTTTTTTCTTCATCTATTACAAAATGACACACAATCCGTCAAAGTTTATCGTTATCCTTGTCATGTAACAGATCCGCGCGGCCGAGTGCGCACGCGTCGCATTACCGCGCCTGAGTCACGGCAAGGCGATCCCTGCTGCAAGGTGACTGTACTGCACAGCTCCGTATACGTATATGTAACACGTCAATCACTGCGGTAATGATCTACTCATGATCAACGCGGGTCACTATAATTCCAGTCAAATTAGACTTTTTCATATCATGACACCATAGATACAGTCACACACCTGTCAACCAAATTAGTGTGTATTCATACATTGGAATTACATCTCATAGACAATTTTTACAGAATGAATTAAGGGGGCATAGAGTTTTTGACCGGGACGAAAGTTTGGTACATATTGTCACCTACACATCGGTCGCTCGCTCGGACAGCCGTCTGAGACAACATAACTTGCAGAATTTAGAAAAAGTTGCAAAGTTTGAGCAAAATTATAAAGAACCGACGTCAACACAAAAAGTATGAAAATAATGGAAGTAATTATATACAATCTGAATTTTAGACAGGTTACCATAGGTTTTGATGAGATCTCCATTTCGGATGAGATATTTATAACAGTCATATCTCGGAAACTATCGACCGCAAACTAGTGGTCTATATATCAAAGTCAAAGAAGAATACTTCATTTTCGATGACAGCTGTCAAACTTGAAACAGTCATATCTCGGAAACTACTGATCGTAGCACAGTGGTGTCTTTAGCAAAGTCAAAGGTCTCGATGAGAACTTCTTTTTAATGACAGCTGTCAAACTAAAAACAGTCATCTTTCGGAAACTACTGACCGTAGACCAGACTTTTTTAACTGTCCAAAATATAAAACCACGAAAAATTAAAAAGACATGCCTCAACATTATAAAGATTACTTCTGTCTAGCTTTTCCGACTATAAGCACTATTGAAATTCGACTTTTACTTGGTCTTAAATCATACTGAGAGAAGTTACAGCAAAGCTTATCATAAGTATACGGCATCTTGTTCAAACCGTTCCATACTACATCCTTGACTTTTCTCATAATTCTGCTAGATTTTAATGCCATATGCACCCAAGTAGCTCTAGAAATATAGCTCAACATTTTCATCTTACCGTTAGGTAAATATCTAAGCAAGATCCATAACAGCTCTGCAAGTTTGTACGTGTAACCGTCGTTGGGTTCGGTGCTGTATCCGCGGTTTACCGCATTCGTAGACAACTTGGTCACGATTAGACTCAACACTCAACTATAAGTATACATTTGTACCTTTAGGCAGGTTCAACGTGATGAACGGTTTGATAGATTTGTTTTAAAAAGTGGAAACTGGTTACTGCTTCCACGCCCATGTATGAAATTACTTGTTAAAGGAGCAAAACAAGCAGCAAAATTTTACTATTCTTTAATATGAAAGACATTCTAAGATGGCGTTGTTCTTTTTTTACTAGCTTCTGAAGGTTTATGTTAGGTTTAGGACTGCAGCGTTTATTTCATGAGAACTACTACTACGTGTTCGACCTTTCCGGCCCTTCTATTCCTATGCGAAAAAACTCAATGTCTACATAACTGGAACAAATAAACGAATTAATGAAATCAGCCGATCCGTTCTTGAGATATCATCAAAATAATCGTTCCATGCAAAATGTATGAAAAAAAAATATGACAATTTTTCCATTCCAATTATCCCATGTTTTAATAATTATTCTGCTATCCACGGCGAGTTAATTCAAAAATCTAAGTAATAAATAGTAAGAATACGAAATCTCGTTTCTGTTTATATTTCTATTCATTTAATTTTTTCCTGACATTATATGCCTTGCTAATAAATAACAAGGAACTAAAAATAAACTCAGCATTTCAAACATTACAATTAGCACCAAAATCCGTGTAATGGTATCGCCGCGGTGACGCCGACCTATGTGTGCCTATGTTGTAGAAACGCGGCAGTTGTCCTATGTTGGTATTTACATAAAGTGTGGCTCCCACGGCCGACAAGGTGAGCCGGCTATTCTTAAACTGTCGTTGTACTCGTTGCGGCTCGTGAATGGTGTTGCGTAAGCGCAGGTTCGTTCTCGACTTGACGGGGTTTCAGAACGATGTTATTGGGTTACAAGTAGGATAATAATGGGGCCTATTCCACGTACTTATTTGGATCTACTATTTGAGAAATATAATTAAATTCAAAATATGTACTGTACAACTTTTTACTTTAATCTAAGGAACATAGCAATTATTTACTTAAGATTCGATATTAATTACAGCACTAGTTAAGTTACAATCACATATTCAATATTTGTAATGTCTCGATGTCTAGATTTGTTACCGTCTCCCAAACTAGGGAAACCTGTATATTGGGAGACAGTGTTCCTCATGCATGATTTAATAATTGGTTACGTAATATATATTAATAATATGTACAGGTAGATTAATAAAAAACGCAAACAACAAAAACAACAAAATTTTAAAATAATTGTTTAAATATACAATGCTAAGATAATTTTCAACGTTCCGTTTAATATTTAGAACAAATTTAGCGGCCAGCAATAACAAAATGAACACAAATACACGAAACTATTACGTAATATCCATAATGCTATCAAATAAGTCAGGTGTCGTGACAAACATTATGCAGTAATGAATGATAAATACAGTAGTATGTACTGCATAGGTACTTGTGGCAATGCAGTTAACAAATGTGGAGTTCTTCGTATGGACTGATATTTATTGCCATACAATGAGGAAAATATTTTTCCATGCATCTTCCCCAAAATATTTTTGTCTAAATCGATAGTCCATGTAAAAAGGTTTATAAACCTTTATAATTTTTTTCGATACGACTAATACTTTTTTTAGCACAATCCGCCAAAAAGTAATTCTAGTGACGCGGTCCTAAAACGCTCCATATAAATCGGGTGACATTTGTAACGTCACACCTGTTTTAGTGTTTAAAATTAAAATGTATGGAGCTTGTTCGATATTTTGAGTTATCTCGTAAAATAATGTTTTTATATGTTATATATCCCTATAGTAAAATGTTCAAAATGCAATGAGAAAACTAAATCTAATAAGCATTTTACTATTCGAGGAACTAAATTTTTGAGACAGTTATTCCTTGCAAAATCCAAATTAAAAATAAAAATTACTACTTATTTTTATTTTGGTGGGATTTCTTTCAATGTCCGTTATGCTATACAATTCTTACAAATACAAAACGCAATCTTATTTGGTTGCATCTTCCCTATTTAACTTTGGTTCCATTATAATTATTTTTTTCAGCGTATTCTTTGGTGTACGCTGTGCCCGCCAAGACATAAGATTGTAGGGCTTCTAAAAATACGTATAATAATGCAAATAGTTCATTTGCTCACTATAATTATTATAATTTTTTAAATTTATGATACCTCCATAGTATTTTCAAGATAAAAACCTAAAGTATGAATAAGTTGCCAATTATAATGGGACTATAAAAGTTCAGACGTTAAATTCACTAATGACACACATCCTTACAAACAAAAGGCTTGCAGATATATTTGGTAACGATATATAGAATGACGTCAGCAAAGAATGTACGGTGTAAGGTTGTAATTATGTTTGTCCTTAGTGGATGCACCCCAGATTACTAAAATACATCGAAACGGTGAAAACTTGACTTTCTTTTACACGTTATCAAAAGTCGAGGGTCTTTTGTATACAAAACATAGCTTATTCATCGCTTAATCTTTTATTTATATAATAATCACAATTGATGCTTATTGTAGAATTTAGACATTAACTTACTACGCAAGTCGTTTGAATAGTTGATTAGACGATAAAATGCACGTGGTATAAGTGAAAATAACATCGTGACAAAATGTACTCGAGAATTCCCTTTCATCGCGTGTCGTGAGAATTCCTAACAAAAGATCGAACACCTTGTCAACAGGTTCACTAGATAGATACACAGAAATCTAAATAAACAGACAATAGATATACCGTCACCATGACGTTGGCGCTCGTAACACTGACAACGTTGTCTCACACTATGCTTTCCTAGAATTTCCGAGTTCTGACTTTAAATATTTAAAAAAATGAATAACAGGCTCTAAACGGTTGTTTAATTGTACCGGAGTCTTACGTATAGACAGCAACGGACGATATAAAATGATCTGATGATGACGATGATGTTATGTATAATAATCATCACCAGCCTTATTCGTCGTTCACCTCATTTCTGTGATGTTTACTTTATTTTAAATCATTGTCATTAAAGTCCGTTGCTGAACAAAAACATCATTCATAGATCGCCATATTCATCCATACTACAGTACTCGCACGCTATGTTTGCCACTTTGAAGTTAGCTCTCCGCAATTTCAAACATGTGCAGACAGAATATGAAATATTTTCTATAATAACTATCCCTAGATGACATAAATCACTAGAACATTTCTTTCCATCCGCTAACTTGCCTTGCCTCACATTTATACGTTTATAATTGATACTTCACGGTCTTTTGTAGCTAACTTTCAAAGGGGCAAACTTAGATTGCGATCCATTTTATACCGAAAAATGCTAACATCAGCAGATACTCTTCAAACTGCTCAATCGATTTTTACCAACAAACCAACAGCTAAGGAAACAAGCTTCCACGTAAAAAAAAAAACTAATTCGGTCTATTCTTTCGAGGGCTACGATACCCCAGACATACAGACATTGGCGTCAAACAAAACGCCGATCCTTTTACGTCGGGGGTTAAAAGGGTCGTCAAAATCAAATCATATCGGTACATATTTCAGTGTTTATAAAACGACATCACAACAGTTAAACTAAAAATATTTTATTGCTTATGTAAATAGGTATAATTTATAACAATTAATGCAAAACAGTCAACACATATTTACTTATGTCATAATGCAACTGATTTCCTGATTTTTCCTGTTGAGCCCTATTATCTGATAATTGTGTACAAATTGTTAAACTGCATCTATTGACATTATAATTTTATTTTTTATAATTCTGTGATTGGCTCGTTACAATTAACTATAATGGCCGGGCCTTGATTTACTGTTGCACTGTTCTACATGCGAATGATTCACGCGACATGAGATTGTATAACATGATATTTTTAATTTCTCAATTAAGATCAAAATCCTTTCATGCGAGTGTTATACAACATCAATAAATTTTTAGCAAGCTCGCGTGTTATTGTTTTTTAAATGTATGATGAGTTGAGAATTCTTGGCCTTCGTCTCACCTGATGGTGACGATTGTGAAGTGAGAGTGCTATTAACACTGTTGTTTAGCGGTAGACTTAGTTAGCAAGGTGGTGGTCGCTTCCAACCAGTGGTTCACCTCATTTGTCCACCTGGGTAGACCACGGGAATTTTTCTTTTCTCGTGGTTCACCATTATCATAGGCCAATTTATTTACCCATGGACCTTGTTACTAGATCGCCACAGTTTTACAGTTGCTAATGCCATTAAAACTATTGAGTCTTTTGCAATGCCTAATTAACATGCAAAACGATAAAATTTATATGTAGAAAACAGCTAAGTCATTTTATTTGTCCAAGCGTATAAGCCTTTAGACCACAAAGACGGGTAAAATCATGAATAAATATTTATACAGTAATTCACGATTTCAAAATAAATTAATAAACTACTACAGTGGCCCAGTGGCTACACACTTGGACTTTGGACAGCTGTTTAGGCGCAGCGCAGCGGATCGACGTGATTTTACCATATAAGTATAGAGATAATTTTAGCCCGGTAAACTTTGTTACCGCAGGATAAATTTTGACATGAATTCAGACGAAGTCGCAGGCAAAAGTTAGTTTTAATAATTTCATATTCATTTTACTATTTAGGCTAAAAACATTCCCAAATTATTATAAAGAATGTTATAAATATCGTTCCCCCAAAGGCAAAACCAGAGACTAAAGTCATTTTTCATAGATTGGTAATCGCAATAATATGCCATTAGAGTAAACAGTTTCTAGTAGATTTGATGACAAAAGAGAATACATGGCATAATCCTGTGACTATGTGATTCTAGATCCTAGTTCTAGAACCGGAATACCTCGGAATATGACGACGTAATGAGAGACGAGAAGATAAATAAATTTTCCCAAAATCTGCATTAAACACTCGTAATCTAGAAATAATTTATTTTCAAGGTTCGTAAAATAAGTAAGGCGATTAAATTACGTAATACGTCTAGTTATTAAATACCTAATTACTAATTTAAAACATATTACCCACTGCGTAATTGCATGAGGTTCATTTTTAATATCATATGAAACAAAAACAATTCAAGATGAACTAACTCTCTCAAAGGTTTTCTTGCTTAATATATTGTTTTCTGTTGTTTCTAACAAATACTTTAACCAACTGCGCAAAAGGATGTCAAAAATCTTTTTCAGCTTTAAATCTCATTGCATACCGCTTCACCAGCCACCGTCTAAAATCCAACAGAACTCTTTGAACTTTAACACTCTACCACTAAATTCCATTAAAACTCATATAACACTAGCACTGGCCACTCAGAATTTACACTCGCGCCATTTGCATCTAATATTTATTATCTGTAACGGAGTTGATATTTTATTTTTGAATTTCGAACGCGTTAATTCGTAACACTCGTTTTCGCGAGGCCGCTCGTCGGATGCTGGGAACTGCACTAAACTACTAAGCTATTGTATGCAGGTGGATTGTAGTATCATTAGAGTGACCAGGCGTTTTGATTAGAATTGGTCAAGGATAGACGAAAGCTTATTTGAACAATTTTGTTTATTTTTTACAACACCAAGAAATAAGACTATATTTTAAATTTCATAGTTCATTTTGCCATTCGATATGATAATGGTGATGTCATTTTTGACAAAGAAAATGGCGACATAATCTTCAAGTTTTCCAACAAAATCATATAAATTATGTACCCAAAGCAGTATTCCACATTTTGTTATTTTAAAAACCGGCCAAGTGCGAGTTGGACCCGCGCACGATGATTTATTGTTTGATCGGAGCAAAAATTTTTACTTTAGCGACTTATTTATTGACTGAGTGAACGAAACGATCGAAAGGTATCCGTTTCAGCTAAGCTGCTTTCTGTGTGTTAGTATGTTTTCCTCTACAGGTCGCATTTCTGAACCGATTGGGAAGAAACTTGGTACGAATTTTTGTATTTTTAGACGTCCGGGGTTTTTGATTGTATTTCTCCAAAAAGTGATAAATAAAGGGGAGGGAGGTACTGGATATCTCCACCATATGATATCCAATGATATCAAAGCTATTTTACGAACTGACTGGCTCCGTGGGGAAAAGTAAGTGCTCGCGAACAGAGCTACTAGTTGTTTTATGTATTCATAAAATAGTACAAGGTTTCATAGGAACACATAGAAACACACATAAACTAAATGAGAATTAAAACTAAATAAAAACAGTACAAACTAGGAATGCGAATAGGGATTTACAATTTAAAATTTGTATTATGTTATTTAATAGTTCAATAATTTTATCATAAAAACGATGCGTCCTCACAAGCACCGCCGACATAGTCACCCTACCTATTCAGTTCGTCCGTTTGCCGCATTATGGACATTTTCCATTCACACAGTGTGGCAATCCACTCGCTAACTGGTTGCCGATACGTGACGTAAAGTGGTATTCGTACTACCTCGACATGATACTGGGGTCCATCATGCGATTGTTTATCCTATT
Organism: Carcina quercana; assembly: GCA_910589575.2. Lineage (NCBI taxonomy): Eukaryota > Metazoa > Arthropoda > Insecta > Lepidoptera > Depressariidae > Carcina > Carcina quercana. The sequence goes on from OU342439.1 coordinate 6,483,688, forward strand.
ACTTTAGTTAGGTACATACTAGAACTGTATTCCTTGGATTTCTCAGAGCTCTTACAGAAAAAGGAATGCTGATTAATGCTCCTCTAAAATGCACATAGGGTAATTGTTCCTTCACCTTCTAGATCAACACGTAACATCGTCGACCACTCAACATCAGGTGAGATTGCGGTGAACCGATGTATATCTTATTTAAAAAATGAATCAATAGATTTGCAATTAGTACTAAAGTCAAAACTTAAAGGGACACTTTTGCAGATTTTCTTTTTTGAGGAAATAATTGAATTTCGCATCTTACATAACATTTAAATCCTTGTACACCACTGTTTGCTGGGAAATCGTTTACAAAGATGTGGGACAAGAATTACTTGCAAAAAACTAGACACGTACCGACGCAACGTATTTCAAATGTAGAAACAGTTAAAGTACGAGTGTTTGTTTAGTAATTGTATTGATAACGCGAATCTTCCTCCAAGGCAGCGGAGAATTAGCGTGTCGGATCAATGTTCTCTGGTGTTTGCTGCGAGAAGTTAACAATTAATGTGTTTAAATTGTTATAGAGTTTTTCGAAATTACAATATATGTCTTCTAGGGTTTCATTTTCATTTAAAAACTAACCAAATCTGAATAGCAAATACGTACATTGATGTCACAAAACTTGATTTAAAAACAACAACGTTTAAATCCAAAAAAAGACATGATGTGATGCCATTATAAAGCCCAAACTATATGGCTCAAGGAGAGTGTTGAAAAATTCTTGTATGCTTAATACACAGGCATATCATTCTCTAATAAATACGGCAACAAATAATAATTCTTCGATATGATTGGCTGTCTAAATATGGACTTCACGACTTCTCACTTGACCCAGGACTGTTGTCAGAAACATATAGATAAAAGCTGTTTGTTTTGGTCGTGTTTCTTAGATGTTATTTCTCTTTGCTTGTGTTTCGTTGTGGGTGATCATTCTGTGTGTACAAATAAGCTGTACAAATAAAATAACATTCTGCCTTTAACAAAATAACAAAAGGGTTTATGATAGTTAGCGGAGTTTGGATAGACTATTTTCTTTTAATGAAGCCACAGGTCATAGTAGCGACGCTAGACATGAGGGTTCATTTGTAAATGATTAGTTAGTTGGTTGTTTACTTGGTTAACATACATAAAAGACAGTACATACATTGGCCAGTGCTTCCTCATAGGTGGCGGGATGGAGGGAGGGCGACGCGGGCGGCGTCTCGCGAGATATGGCGGCTGTCGGCATGTCAGCGCATCACTGGTACCTGGAAATATACATATTCGGTATTAATATACTTCTCATCAGAAAAATCGAAATACCTAGCAAGTTTATGCTTTGTAAGGATTATCAGAAAAACCTATGAAAATTTAATTTGAACTTTAATTTGAACACTAACATTAGGAATTGAAAACCTCATGTTATTCAATATTAAACGACATTTGACATATATTCCTAAATATACACATTTTTCTGATAATCTCTCCTTCTCTGTGTAGCTACATGCGCTTCAAATTTAATCAAGATTAAGTTTACTGGATAAGTCGTGAAAAGGCAACAAACGTACATAGGAACAGGCAGACTGAGACTTAAAAGGCCTGCCCGAAAAGCCATTGATTTCATTTGTTTTTATAACATGGTACGCTTAAAAATCCCTAATTTTAACAGGTAGTAGTATACATAAGCAGCCATGGCGTGTATAGTCCTTGATGCTTTTTCCAGTGTGTTGGGCACTGTGTTTAGCGATACTGCGCTCCGTACGCTGTGACAGTAGTTTAGTTGAACAAACTACAGAAACTTTGAGATAGCTAATTCGGTTGGTACAGAACTATCTATTCTATAACCTTTATTGGCGGAGTAATTAGGATAACAATTGTTGCTAGGTATCATGGATTTTTCACTTGGCCTTTATCTCGTCTGATGGTGAGTGACGATAGGACCGATTAAAGGAGAGACCTAAAAGATATAAATTCAAAAGCTATAGTGCAGCTTTTGAATTTATATCTTTTAGGTCTGGGAAGATAGCATTCCAGTCCCGGTCAGTTTTACCTCCATTTCAATTCGTAATGTTATTCAAGATAAATCTAATTACCATTTATTTATTTCAGTTTTTCGGAAAACTCACAGCTACAAAATTGTTATTAAATTATCTAAAACTAAAACTACGAACCAGGAATGATTGGAATGCTTCTACAATATTAATATGTAGTCTTCCACAGTGCCTTTGTGAAAACATAGGATTGACTTATGTTCCAAATAAACAGATTTAAATATAATCATAAGTTAGTCATATCGTCTATCGTAATAGTAGCGTCTAATATAATGTTACATGTGAATGGTTCAAAGACACCGTGTTCTCAAAATCCTGTTTCTATCAAAACGGCACCTAGCACTTAGACATGTTCCTATAATAAAACATACAAATAGTTCAACGACTTTTCGACGAACTTTTAATCTTTTTATCTTTATTTGCTCGGAACAAAGTTGCGCTAGAACCGTATTCCTAGTAAACGCATTATCGTGTTCCAATCACAGTTACCAACATGCAAACAACATCAGCAAATACGATCCGCCCGAAACATGGTAACGACGATTTTCTTCCAATTTAAGTGAACCATGTATATATTATTAATGCAAAATTAACTAACTATAGAGAGAAATATACGATACCTTTGATCTCGATGAATTGTTTCCATGTGATAATTGTAACATATGTCCACGCAAACAAATCCGCGGGAAAAGCTTGTACAGAATATTTATAAAAAAATTTCTCTTGCATAGTTTTCTACAATCTACGAGACTAATTTTACCGTTATCATTTCTTTTAATTGATTTACCTATATATACCGCTAAGCTGAAATGGTTCTCTGAAAGTGTTTCCGTGGGATATATTAAAATTGAAAACGAAGACAAAAACAAAATTTACACCAATAAAATTAAGATTTTTATTGAATTCCACAATTGAATTCAGTGTTAATCAATTGAAGCTTACTACGATGCTTTCGTATCTGAGTAATATAGCAAAACCTCTTAAAATAATCTTTTTGGAATCAGGATTTTAAGAGCTAGTTTTAAATAATAATGGCCAACGTTCAACCTCTATCTCGTTCAATACATGGTAAGTGACGGTTAGGTCAAAAGTGACAATATAAGTTTTACAAAATAGAACGATGGCAACATAGGAAATTGTTCAACCTTAAAGCAATAGAGACGTCGTTAATAGAATTTTAATTACGGAATGGGGCTTAAAACGAGTATACGTAAATAAATAGTTTCAACAGCATTCCAAGTGTAATGAATCGTATCGAGGATCGACAAAACTACGGAATGTTGTGTACCGACCTCAGTGCAAACATAACCATAACATCGCTACGGCCACGGTAGATCGCCACTCACAACAACAAACCTTCACGGACAAAAGGAACAAGAAAAGCAATGAACGCGTTGCAAATGAAGAAAATCATATAGAAAATAGGTTTTCGTACTACAAATGTGGCTTGACCTTGGCTCAGTGTGGCGTCTAAGCGACGACTGTATAAATAGAAATTACCATATTCATCGACTTGTAAAAGCGGAAGGTGCCACTGCTGCAAAACTAGGTGGAGCCCGTACTACAGCTAACCAAGACTAATCCATTTAAAGTTACTCTTTTTATCTTAAAGTAATAGATAAAAGGTAAATAGAAAAAGAAAAAATTTGGTGAAGAAATCGATCTTCTCTGTGATATAAGTGACAGGGTGTGTTGTGTAGTGTGTAGATGGAGATGAGTACGTAATACTACTACTGGAATAGTGTCCTAATTACGTGACCAAGTCAGACAACAATACTCTCATGTATATCAGTAACACCTTGGTGGATAATATAATTACATGTTTGCTAAAAAAGTCGAAAAGTGACAAATGTGTCCTGGTCTAAGCTTTTGGCGCCAAATAGATACTTTCTTGGCGATGAACGGTTTGACACATTCCTAGTAGTATATTATTCGTGGCTACAATGGTTGATCTCCCGGTTTGAGGTCTCAGGTTTGATTTCCAACGGGGGATTGAATTGGTGGTAAGCCCTTTTCTTCTAGTCTAGCTGCTACGATGCTACCTAAGTTTGACGCTTGGGTGAGTACGCTTTCCACTCAACGGGCTTATCGTCACTTGCCATCAGGACGGATGGACAGATGAAAGCCAACCCATTAATTTTTTAAAAGCGCGTCAGTATAGCGAGTTAGAATTTAGTATAATATTTACACCAAAAATAGTTAAACGCTAAACCCACAGTCTCTGTTCCTATAAATTCGCACATACGAGTTATAATTCTAATGACCAATGATCCGAGCACCTTCTTCTAGCATATTATGGTATGTCTATGATTTTCTAATGTCAATGACCACATTCGATAACGCGACTATCTTTCCGTTGCTAAGATTCATTTTACTATGACACAGACTTATGGGAATGTTAATGGCACTATTTTATGCGAACATGTCCCGATAGAGCTAAAGTGTTTGCTAATTAGTAATAATAAGGAGCTACCTTCGATCAAAGTAGTTTATGAACGGACGCTGCCAATCATAGTGCCATTTTTAAAAACACTTGATTGGAACAAAAACACTCGATGCTACTCCTGATGATTCATTAATTGATCAATATATAAATGGATATGGATAACAGAGGTAGTAATAACTAGTTACTGGCACCAGTGAGATCACAGGTGAGGTGACAAGTAAGTTGTCGTGTAAACAATTAGACACGCGCCAAATCTATGATGTCATGTCGTACGAGTAACTGGCACAATGTAAACAGACAATAATGTGTACTAATGTTGGATGACCCCCGTGTTCTATTTTGAAATTCCTTGAAATTTTTGAGTCAGTTCCATCATCGACAGGACCCTTGGGACTGTCTTCTGTTTTATAATTAATTTCTTACTGAATTTGTTAAGGTGTTATGAATTCTTGCTTAAAATTACTTAAATTTTGCATAGAAATTGGGGGCATCAATGGTAACTATCCAACATTTAAAATCAAACCAGTTTTTATCTACCTGCCTGAATGCGTGTTTACTTATTTCAAAATTTTACAAAATCAATGCACTTCTTTGTTTGTTGCTGTTGTTTTAGGGTTCCATACCTCAAAAGGAAAACCTTTATAGGATCACTCGGTGATCTTTCTGTCTGTCAATACCTTTTTTCTCAGAATCGCGTGGAGGTATCAAAGTAGTTAATAAATGAACAAGCGCAATTGAGGACATCACTAATCGTTTACATAAAAACCAATTAATTCAAAAATTCAAATTCAAACCTAATTAAAATGCTATTAAAATTGCAGCTTCTTTTACGTGATTCGAGTGTACCGTCCGTCCCACCCAAGACGCATCTGTCCGACGGCAACAAACGACTTACGAACGGTAAACGGCGACAAGCTGACGGTCATGTGGTCATGATCACCGTGACCTCGGGACTCGGGAAATACGCGATACGCATGCTCAGTAAATAAATTAATGTCATCGTGTGAATTGCAGATGTTATTGGAAGAATCCCTGATTTATGTGACGGAACTATGATTACATCTGCAGGTGGAGTTTGATTTAAAGCTTGAATGGCTACGAATCTGATTTCTTTACAGTTGTATGGTAAAATCTAAAGTTCTAAAGTGTAAACCTTAGAATAGTTTATGAGAATAGTCTCATACCAACAGATTTTGTCAGAATTTACGCTATGTACGTACGAGTATTGGTCAGGTTTTTCATTGCAGTTTAAACCGACTTCATAAAATACGGACGTTCTCATTTCGATTGTATTTTTTTAATGTATGTTACGCGATAACTCTGCCAATTATATTAAATCGGTTTTGATGATTTTTTTGTTTGGTACATCACACTTCTGAGGTAGTCCCATATAAATTTTATCGATATTAATTATTTTTTTATAAAACTACAAAAACAAAATATATACTCAGATAATTAATTCTACCTCTGGGTGAATATTTTGGGGGTGAATGCTATGTAGTAGAGTTTTTACCCTGTTGAAGTCAGATTCTGAGTTCATTTTGAAGGAGTTAATTATGACAATCATTTGTTGCAGAGACCGTCCTATAAAATAAAAATCTAAAAGAACTTAGACTCGACCTAGACCACTGACGGGATGACGCCATATTAGCTTAGTGTTACATGTCATTTGTCCTACGCCGAGTCAACTTCTAGGCGTTATTATTTTAGGATCTAAACCAGGTTTGAGAAATGTCGTTTTGCATGGGCATTGCCGAGCCAGTGATCTGATAGACATCATCGTAGGACCAACTCCTACATTGGCGACGAGATGATCAGAGTTGAACTTAATTATGACATTGATATGTTGAAATATATTAGTAATATGTTAGCCAGATAGATCTGTGCAAAATCAATTATGTAAAATCACATGCTTAGAACAAAGCATCAGCCACCTATTTTAAATTCATTCTAAACATTTTTATGTCAAACATTCACAGATAATAAAACCGACATCAAAGCACAGTAATCAACCGCAAGTGTCGATCTCGTCGACCTGAGTTCACCACTTTGTCGGGCTGTCAACACTCCCAACACTTGCCCACATAAGGAGACCTATCTCATCTCAGGCTCACCTCTAGCACCTACGTTGTCGTTTCCTCATTACTACTAAGCTAGTACTCGTAGTTGCTATTGTATAATGAGTCTGAATACTTAAAGATGTGCATCTTCCTCGTAGGGTTAAATAAAGATCTGACGTACGCGCTTTTAGAAATCCAATGAATACAACATATTAAGACCTTGATGGGTAATGATGAATGCATCGAATGATCACTTTTCAATTAGATGTGGAGGAAGAAATAAATCAGTTGTACTTTTGTAAATAATAATAATTACATGGTCTTAAATTTGCTTCATTAAATTTATAATGGGTTTGCAGTTTGCCTTCATTGTACCTGACGGTGAATGACGATGACGCCGATGGATGGTAAGAGGGCGCATCTCTGCGTGGCTCATGCCAGAACACAACAGTGCTATTAACACTTCTGTTTGGCGGCATACTTCCATAATATGACTAGCCAGGCGGATATAGAAAATGCCTACCAACCAAGCTGTCTGCGGAAAGGTAACACCACTGGGAATCGAACCAAGGACCTCCAGATTGTTAGTAAAATCGTGTATGCAGGTCACGGAGGCGGTAAAACATGCAACTCGCAACCACTAAACATTCAAGCATTTGAAAACAGTCAATATAATATGAATTATTTGGATACTCTATAAACAGGCAGGGGTGAAATTCACTAAATTACGGATATCTTTGCTGGCGACATTCTATAATGATACTTGTTGCATAGGAGACTAGAGATATCGTAGCCAAAGACATCCGTGACACGTAAGATGGTAATGTGGTTTGTCCTTAACGAATTGCACCACAGGTCTTGTTTAGTTATTATGTTTACTTAAGAATTTCACAGTATCAAAACATTGTTTACCAACTAAAAACCGATTTAAATGACTCGTCCTTCAACACTATTTCCTCAGAATGAAATTGGACTAATTTAATAATTCACGAATTTTTTTTTTATTATTATTGTAGCTTAAAATAAATTCTCTTTCGGCAAACCTAAACTATTAGAGTTCAGCAACTTGATAAAAACACGGAACACCTAAATCAGATATGATTCGTAGCATACGTCACTATGTGTACGTTACAATTGCCGCTCATTACTCAACTGTATAAAATCGATAAATAACCGAACAAAACGCACTTCCGCTACATTTAATCCGATCCGGCGTTAGAAAACGATAACTGCATACAAATACTCAGTCAAATCGGTACCAACACGCCAAGGCTCCGAGGGAATTATATCATTAACGTTAGCAGGAAGTTATTTTATAGCCAAAGGTACTTTTATGTGCATATAACGAGAATGTAATTATAAAATATTCATAATTTTTAATCTTGAAAAGAATTATATTATTCGTTATTTAAGAGTTTGATTACAATCCATCCAGGATCTAATTGGAGAGAGTATGGTGATCTGAAACTCAAGGAAATCATATCTCGGGCACCAGATCCTCACACAGCTGTTTTGTATCTATACATTCTCAAATGTCATGCTTTATGTACATGCTATGTGAGTTGAAGTAATGAGCATCTTGATTTAATTTGCATTTTGTAAAATTACCAATATAACAAAATTACTAATCATCGTCACCTGCAATGGCGGTGTTGGACATGAGCTTCCCTCACAGATACTATTGACAGGCGGATTGGAGATGGTAGGTTTTTGTTTACAAATACAGTAGGTGTTTCTGACCATATTCGTTACGATTTTCCCTTTTACGTAAGCCACGAGAAAACAGGGAATAATCCTAGTCTAAAACGACACGACCTACATCACACAGCTTTATCCCAACTAACTAGATTTAAACATGGGGGACCCCCTCTTTGGTAACCTGATAAAAGACACGGCCGGGGAGCTGGTGGATGCAAGCGGTTCGTTATGGGGGGGGATATTGTTCGAATTTACGAATCTTCAATTTACATGTATCGACGACTTTACAATTTGCGTACTGCTTCAGTAGTCTCAATTGATAGTAAATGAAGACAAGGTTATACATGAAAACATGCTCGCTCACTTAGAGTTATTAAAATGAGGAACTAGCAGTCTTGTCCTCATCAAACTTCTGAATACTTCCGGTTATTTTTTAAATGATAAAATGTGCCACTGAACCTACACCGAATCTTTCTCTCACGCCATATTAGAACTCAAACGATTATCAGTCAAACATTCTTAGATTTTTACAAGCGGCCCTTTTTCTCTTCAAAGAATTGATACTAATACTAAACGCAGATAATATGAAGAGATTGCACTATAAATGCACTCACTTTACTCGATTTTAGTACCGAATCAATGTTTATAATCAGTGTGTAATCATGTGAGTTGCTCTATAGCCTTCCTGCCCATACAAGATCTCAAGACCGATGAGTCAGTCGGTCGGTCGGCCTCACTGCCAGAAAAGGAAACACGTCTGTTACTGGACTTTCTTCACTTTATTGAACAGCCTTAAAGGAATGACATTAAAACCTATGGTAATACGACTTTGTAACAATTATAAGTGAATAAATAATATGAATAATATATTTTATACGGTAAATCTTTTGTAGCTTTTTAACTAGTCAAAAGCTCGCTAGGTTATTTAGAAAATAAAACGGCATAAAAATGTTTACATGGCTTGTTACTTAGCTGTTTTAATTTTTAATGGCAATAATTTGCTACTATTATATTCAACCTTTGCGATACGTATGTCCAAAAAGAAAAATGTCCAACAGATAACACCCGAAATAAATTCTACAAGTTTTATTTAAACTTAATTCCTATTTATATCGATCGTATTTTTTTAATAAAAACTCGTATCGTTTACCACCAAGTTTATTTCTACAGTTATCTATTTATTTAAAATAACTTGAAACTTCACTTACGTATCATCCAATAAAATTGTCATACAATGCCACAAAAGAAGCTTACAGGTTTCGGCTATAATAATAAAACACGATACATCAACTGCAAATTAAAATAAATACCTCTACAAATGGAATCCAAGCTCGCATCGATATACCGAATACAACACTAGCTTCTTACAAATTTCCAAAAATATCGAAACACAAGTGCTATCACAAGTTACTCAACAAGAATGTTCAGGTGCATCGATTGCACAGAAAATCGTCCGTTCAGCCGTGTCCCTAGTTCACACCGATCGATACCGCGTAGGAGCTCTATGCGCTTACGCAACCCTACTCCTATACCAAGAGCTAACTACGTTTTTACCCGACTGCGTCAGAAGGAGGGTAATGTTTTTACTTGACTGTTTCACAAGGATGGTAATGTGTGTTCGGTCCAACTAGTCATTACGAGTATCATCGTATCTCAGCATAATATATATATTAATTATGAAATAAATGGTATTTCCTAAACCAAAATTGTACAATTAACTGCCTCTTAAAACCCAAGAAGCTGAATAGATTTCAATTAATGTGGCGGATCATACTTAAGCAGCAGAAGAAGACGGGAAACTTCTACTCCTTCATGTTATGCCACATTGACCCGCCCCTAGCCACTTGCATCCAGCGACTCCCGGCGACGTTTATAGGTCGTCAGTCCATCTAGTAGGGGGACGGCCCGGTACACATTTCCCAGTACGTAGACGCCACTCGAGGGGTCTTACCCCATCGTCTATTCATTCATCGAGCGATGTGGCACAGGCTAATATATGTACCTACGATGTGGTCTGCCCATTGATACTTCAGCTCACTTTGTAGCGTCACTGTGTAGATAATGTCACTTTCACAATCTACGCTGTTTTTGACCGACTACGGTGAAGCCAAAGGGAGGGTTATAATTTTAGCTATTTTAACTCACCTGTCATGTTTTTTTTTGTTGCTATTGCAAATAGGAGTATTAAAAATCCACAGATTGTACTTATCAATTTCAGCTCCGGTAGCAAAAAATTGAGTTGCTATTCTCCAAGAAATATTCCGTTTATGCATTGAGTCTCGATTGTTTACAACAGTAGGTTTTCAAAAGTGGATACATATTTTTGTGCTCGAGTGTACTTCCCACATTTCGACATGCAGTAAGAGTAGGATATACATAAAAATGTGTATAAAGACAGGCATCATTAGGACATGACATGGTTGGATACAAGCTATTTGTATACAGTAAAACTGTAGCAAATAAAACTTACACTATTATAAATATAATTTTAGTTTTGTATTTAAAAAATATTAAACAGTTCACTTCACTTCAATCTTATCTGAAATGCTATCAAAGAATTTTTTAAATTTCACAATTTAGTGGCTCTCTTTTTTTTGATGGCCATAATGAATTGCAGAAAAAAAACCTTCTCTCGGTCTATATTCGAACAGTATCCTCTCGTGAAATATGAACAACGTTAATTGTATGATTCAACAAACTAATTATCCGTGAAGGCTGAACGATTGTTTGCATCGTAACGATTTCATAGTAAGCTTTGATAATTATTATAGAATGCTTGATTGGGGTAAACAACTTCAAGATTTTAGATTATGGGATCGTCTATCAGATGATGATTTATATACATAAGTTATTTGTCACACTTACCTACTTAGTTGTTTATATACTTCTCATAAGAAAAAGCGAAACACCGTGCAAGTTTATGTTTTGTAATAATTATCAGAAAAATATGTATGTTTAGGAATATATGTCAAATGTCGTTTAATAGTGGTAATATGAGGTTTTCAAATCCTAATGTTAATGTTCTAACTTCAAATTAAATTTTCATAGGTTTTTCTGATAATCCTTACAAAACATAAACTTGCAAGGTGTTTCGATTTTTCTGAGGAGATGTATAATAATATCATAATCGTCAACTTCGTTTGTCCACCGTCGGACAGAAACTACCGCATAAATTGCTACGTTGGACTTTTCATGCGAGGTGATTGCAGATATTCATCTCCTGTTTGTTCCTTGGTCGCTTTGTACAACAACATGATATTATTATATCAACTAAACGCCATATTATATTTTGAACAGTATATATTATGTTAGTACAATCACATAGTTATCGGGTAAACATTACGTTATATTACACCTCTTTAAATATTATTCTTGTACACAACTCATACTCCACAGGCATTCACGATGACTCAACACACTTTTTGCTTCATTAATTTCTCACAGCAAGTGTTACTACCAAATCGATGTCTGATAATAAATCGACCACGTCCACGCCTCTAATTATGTGTGCCGGCCAACCATTTGTTAGTGTTGAATCTCCTTTATCGATTTACGAAATCTCGCCGAACTCGGCATCGATTCAGATCGAGATTCGATAAATAATTCATGAGGTTTCGATAGCACAGTAGGGATGGCGGAATCAATTTTTATGGACGTCAGTACGCGAAAAAATTACGAAATGCATACAGGTTATGGCGTGTGTCCGAAATAAGAAACAGGAATTGAGACTTGTTGAAGGTTCGAAGAACGATATAGTTTTCAAAGTTCAATGACCGTGTAGCATCGGCCTTAAAACAATATGCCCCATACCTTCTCGTGGGTGTCATAAAAGGTGACTGTGAAAAATTCTAGTTAACGTGCTACCGTCCGCCTGCGTCTACCTATGTATTATCAATTCAGCAATAGCTTATTGTGATACTTTTAACTGACAAGCATTGTGAATAAAATCTGAATTTCCGAAGAATGTTCACTAATCGCGGCGTTATACGGAGATATTGACTCATGTTCAGCATTGTGTTTAAATAACAAAGAAAATAAAGATTTCAAGTCCAGATTAAATTCAATAGACTGATACTGTACATATCTAAAAACCTTACACTGAGTATGTGCTTCTATTTTGACCATAGCGTGATTCAGGTCACGTGCAGTGTCAATGGCACTGGCACCTGCAAGCATTCCTATAAATATTTTAATGTATAAAAACTCATAAAGATGAGGTAAATGTTATCCTCAAAAATAAATTTTAGACATTTTATTGGTCTTATATATTGACCGCTCCTCAAAGTTTAAATATTGTGATTTGGAAAGGCAATTAGCGAGTAACGTCTAAAGTGCCTAAATGATAAACAATCAAAGAGCGGTATTTGGTGACACAGAACTGGAGACACAAGCAAACATTGAACTTAGCGAACATAACCTCCATATAACACCGAAACTACACGTGCCGCGTAGCTTTTTTTCTGACTTCGTGTAGACAAAGAATCCTTTAGTATTTTAGAAACTTTACAATTCTTTTTTTAGGGCAATCAGGCACTTAGTTTAAAATTTCAATGCGTTTATCTAGTATCAACGAAATAGATGTATAAATTTAGGGGATTTTTGTATTTAAACTTAATTAATTTAGAAGAAATATATTCATTTTAGGATAACCTTTACTTATGCGGAACATTTTTTTGCGGTTGCATTTGCCTTCATATCAACTGATATGAAAGGAAGTTAGACCGGACACAAGATCTCATGTAGAGAATTTAAATTTGTTATTTACGATGGAAGCGTGTAATACCAGTAATTAGTTATAGTTTTGTATTAAAAACAAGTATATTTCTTAGAAATTTAAATACAGGAATCCTGTAAATTTTCTTTTTCCTATTTATACTGATCTAGTCCACAAGCAACATGTCTAAAACCCATTTGCAGCAGACCAAAAACTGGTAACGCCCTTCTCTTGCCAGCATTCAATCATCAGGTTACTTGCTGGCACCGTCCGTCCTCACGAGCCCATTGTATGCGAAACGGTTTCACCTGCTTACTGCGTGTGGTCTTTACAAATGAGCGTACGCACTGTGTGGTTTCGGCTTTAGAATATTACCACCCAATTTCCATCGATTTTTCATTGAACTTACACCAATAATGTTGAAATTAAACAGAAGAACGTTTCTTTGCTAACGATTATTTTAAGGAACATAGTCATAGAGCTTAAAGACTTCATTTAGTGCTGTAGAGCCGTCAATAATTGCCTAAATACGAATGTAAATCTTGTACTTGTCATTTCGCCTGCTGATAAGTGACGATAAGACCTCAAATTATTGAGGCACTTTCTAATGTTATCTTTCATTACCGAAACATAGCTATTTAAAGTACAAATGTATTCGTAGGCGTCATGATAATTGCTGCAAGGATGGGCATACTAATGTGGCTTATCAATTCCCAAACGGAATACTGAGAGGCAGCGCTGGCTCTAGCTTCATAAGGGTAGAGTGAAATTGTCTTTCGGCGCTCTTTGGTTGACGCTGTAACGTCGCATAAATTGTATTTCAATTTATGTTTTGAATTTAATGTTTCACCTTAAATCGTTTTTCGTAATTGGAATTTCGGTGCCCTTTGCCACCTGGCGTCTAGAGCTAACTTTACTCTTGCTCTACCCGTAGGGCCCGCGCTGCTGAGAACCTCGAACCCACTCAGAATATCAGTCAAAGTATAATGTATTACATATACATTTCATATACATTTCAGAAGTGTACAGAAAGTACAGATTTATGTGTACTCCACTGCATTGGAGTCAAATCGGATGTCACAGGGTTGGGGAGTGGAAACAGGAATGGAGTGAGCGATTGCGATCCCGGACGAGTGACGTGTCAGATACTGCTAGACTAATCAAAAACCAAATCACGATAATATAAACACTACCTACGCTATCGTGAATCACAGTAACATGGCATCGTAACAGTAACACAACAAAGCCTTCTAATTTCCCGTAACCTCGTGCACCGGAGCACTGCCAGAGCTGCCTGTGCGCCCGCGCTGCGCCCGCGCCGCCGTCCGCTGGGCGGTGAAGGGTCGCCTGACATTTGCACCCGCGGTTACATAAGTGGGCGTGCTCGTGACTAGCTCATCAAGTCATCACCGTTGTTATCCTGGCTATAAATAACCATGTTTGATTGAAGGTTGTGACGAAATCATCGGAACTGAGAGAAGGAATCAAGTCGGCGGTGTCCGAAGTATGTGCCACCACACGAGGTCACCTGTCACACTGTCACGTGTCAAACGGACAATTAGAACATGCGTTTGAATTCCTTCTTCTAACTAATTTATGAGCTTATGCTGAGCTGAGCTGGTTGTCCATTCAGCTACCATCTTATCTTATGCCCTATTATATCTTTCTTACTTTTTGAATTTGTATGTTTGTTTGTCCTTCTTTCACGACGTTACAATGTTAATGTAACGTAACGGAGCCACGATATTTTAAATAATGAAAAACATGACCAGTGTAGCCGCCTACTTCATAACCTAACTTATACTACACAAAGCGGTAAAACTACCAAATCCTTCTTCTTTTGTCACACACTGTATGCGTAAATGGGGTTCTTAACACCGCCAATTTTGTGCGATGACCTCACCCGTAAAAGGATACCGCAAAAGACAAAATATATTGGTTTGTTTTGTAATCGGAGAGTGTAGGTAGGCAGGAAGGCATCGGTACGGTTGTTTTATCTTTTATTTAATGGTTACAATGAATTGATTTCACTGGGATGTAATTACTGTGGCCAAAAATGGTAAAAAGTGGTTTAAGAGTAAGTGACCTTGAGAATGATTATGACATTTTATGTACATTTAAAGGACCGCTGCGTTAAAATCAGATTAATATACTTAGTAAAAACGTCATTATTAACTTCACATTTTTATTCTGTACAATAAGAAATACTTAAATTATGTTATATTTACATTTTCAAAAATATTTAATACTGTAGTGTATGCGATACAGTATACACACACTGTCTCGTGTGTCTATGGGTTGGTATGCAAAACGTCAGGACATTGAGAGTACCGAACCCGTGGGCATTGCCGAGCCAGTGATAAGTGATAGACAACGTAATACGGACCAAATCCTACAGTTTCGATAAACAAAATGATGATATATGATATGAAATAGCATAAACTTGGCTGCTGATTACATCATCATCATCATCATCAGCCGGGAAACGTCCACTGCTGGACATAGGCCTCCCTCATGGTACGCCACATCGACCGGTCCCGAGCCACCTGCATCCAGCGACTCCCCGCGACTCTAACCAGGTCGTCGGTCCATCTAGTAAGGGGACGGCCTGGTAGACGTTTCCCGGTACGTGGTCGCCACTCGAGAACCTTTACTCCCCACCGGTTATCGGTTCTTCGAGCGATGTGGCCTGCCCATTGCCACTTCAGCTCACTGACTCGTCGAGCTATGTCGGTGACCTTCGTTCGTCTACGGATTTCCTCATTCCGGACCTTATCACGTAGAGAAATTCCGAGCATAGCTCGTTCCATTGCTCGCTGAGTGACTTTGAGCTTGTTTATTCGGCCCACAGTAAAAGACCACGTTTCGGTTCCGTATGTCATCACTGGCAACACGCACTGATCAAAGACTTTTGTCTTTAGACGCTGAGGTATTTTGGACGAGAAGATATGCCGTAATTTCCCGAACGCTGCCCAGCCGAGTTGGATTCTTCGGTTGACCTCTTTGTCGAAGTTGGACCTACCTAGTTGAACGATCTGTCCCAGGTATACATACTCGTCTACAACTTCGATTGTAGTGTTCCCAACCACTACCGGCATAGGTGCAACATGGACATTTGACATGAGCAGCCATGTTGCACCTATGCTGATTACATGCCATTGCGCAATAACTGCCACGGATAATTTTAAAAATAAACACAATATCAAACAATTATCAAAATCCAATTTGCATGTAAGTATGTAAATTCACAACAACAAACAAAACATTCCATCCTAACGTTCCTTATTAATTGTAATAAAATTACATAAAGTCTCTTTCTTTGTATTACGCAATAATCAAAGTTATTCGAGTGTGCGGTAGAACAAATTGATTTATTTCAACAACCTAAACACTACACAAATAAATATGCTAAACGTCAATCATAAATTCTAGTTACAAAAGAACCGGGTTAAACAAATCTGCAAGTAGGCGATTATGTCAATTTTATTAATCTTACATTGACATTGCTAACCTAACCTTCTGACCTTACGTAACTGTTAGCACAGAATTACTAAAT
The DNA here is from genome assembly GCA_910589575.2 of Carcina quercana. NCBI lineage: Eukaryota > Metazoa > Arthropoda > Insecta > Lepidoptera > Depressariidae > Carcina > Carcina quercana. The sequence continues at coordinate 6,500,225 of OU342439.1, forward strand.
GGTTTTATTAGTTTATTCAATTTGACTGGCGTTATCCAAGCTGGTGTATCAAATGTTACTTATAATTGATTTTTGATACGTTACTTACTATCAATTGAACTCGCTTTATAAAAAGTAACTTTGAATGAAATTTGTACAAAGTTTTCATTTTGACTACTCCAAGTATATTTTATAATTTGGTCAAAGATTACTTGTCATTTGTAAGGCCAACATAGTCGTCAGAGCTTCCTTCTAAGTTAAGTATATACCTAAGCTACTACTGTAATTTTTTTTCCAGATATTTAAAAGCATAGTTTAGCAGATAGAGGGAGGAGGGGGGTGCCCTACTCGGACAAAAATATTACTTTAAACCTTCATATTTTACAAACGGATCTTTGCATCGGAAAATGATTCTACCACTTTGTCGACATGATCAAGATGTATGTATAGTTGTATACCCGTACCAAGTTACAGCTCTCTAGTAGTAAGAGTCTCTGAGCTGTTTGACTACGGAACCCTAAAAAATTGAGTTGAGTTAAGAAAACCTTGAGTTCATCATGACGTAAGTCATATGTATCCTTTTATATCAAATTTGACATTTTGACATCCTAATGTATACTAAATCTTGAGTACGGTTTATTAATACGAGTCTTAGATTGGGATATACATATATAAATACATAATTATTTATAGATATTCCGAAAACATTCTACCAAATGCTTGAGTTTTTTCTACAGATAGATATCTAGACAAAAATAGTAGTCAATTTTAAGGAAATTAGTTCTTTCAAATATGACACCAGTAACTTATTAAAATACCTAATTTATGAGTACATGCAAAGAAAATTTAATACATGCAGAGTGTCATGTGCATAAAATTGCTATAAAAGGTGTATTAACCTTATATATATTCCAAGCTTACGTTTATAGAATGTAGACATCTCAATCTGTGTTAGTTTATATGTTACGCCACTACATTATGTAAACATTTTGACAGGCCGTTTTGTCATATCTTTTCACGTGTGGCTCATCTTACCGACCTACCTACGTGGACCCTTGGAAGCACTCCCGATGTCTTAAGGTGAAGGTCACAGTAAATTGGTAGTAAATGTTTGAATGCGTGGGAAAGACCGTCAGTTTTGTAGTAACCTAGTTCGGCATACATGTGTCTTGTCATGAGTCGTAACTAGCAAGTGCAACAGAACTAGGCCAAAGTTTAGAAGGGCTTTGTGTTAGTGACATTTTGTTGTAAGGTTTTTAAATCGTTTTTGTTCTGACGAGTCCAGCAAACTTTATTTGTTAAACCCATAGAGATTTAAATATTAAACCTGTGTTCTCTTGACTTTACCATAACATCAAATAAAGTCGTCTTGTGTATTTCGTACAATTCGACTAAGGAAAAACTCCAGATGACAGACAAAAGTATAAAACGTACTATGTCAATCGTCAATCAATCTCTTAATCCACATCTCAAAATGTCAAAGTAGCAAAATACCCACATCGGTCTTGGTCCAAGGTAATTTCATTCAAAAAAAGTACACCCGAAATCTCGCCATTAAAACAGCTCACAATATTTGCTTTTGACACAAAAGCAAACAACTACCTCTTCTGCATTTTTGAAATTCTCTTAGTCTAAAGCAAACGTAGCTATTTTCATCTCGATGGTTCAAAGTAATCAATAAATACATGAACGTTCCCAAATAAATAAAGTCATTGTCTCCGTAAAACAATAGGACATCAGTCTGAAGACAAAGTTTATTCAATTAACAAACAATTGTGATCTTGAAGACATTTAAGTGTGAAAATTAATTAAAGGTATAAACTTTATTCATTACAAAATTCATCATGCCCATAGCTTATTTGTAGCTAGTGATAAGGGCTGTTTCCTTTGTTGAAATATAAATATCCTGTCCTTTTATGAAAAATAAACTATTTAATTATTATTATTATTAAATACTATAAAACTGTCACATACAATCAACTGATATTCAAGACAAATGCCTTATTATTTGCCTTAATACATTATTATTTGACACCAGGTGATGATATCTATCTGAACTTGGGTTTACAATCCAGAGGTCCCGGGTTCGATGGCCGGTGGAGCTACTTTTCAGTACTTGGTTTGTTTGGTGGTAGTACCTAGTTAAGTTTGCCACGAAATAGCAATGTTAATAGCACTGGTAACAAAGCCATCGTCTTCTTAGGCTTCTGTGCTATGGCCTTGTCGTCACTTACCATCAAATGAGATAAAGGCCTGAAAACCCATGATACAATAATAATAATAAATCCTCACCCAGAAGTGTAATCTTGATATCAGGGCTGTTGTTTTGGTAGTAAACTTCAAATAATATAAAAGTACCTACTATCAACCAAACCGAAGTCCTAGAGTATCGCAGAGATAGCTGGTGGTTGAACCCCGCTACCTTCCAATTACTATTCCAACGTTGTAGACTAAACATTATAACAATTGTGACCAGAATATCATCAGATGTTAAGTGACGATGTGGTCGACGATTTTCTGCGTCGATCTTGCTAGAAGCTCCCTTTTCATGGCTCCTCAATTGTTTTATCCAGTGAACACGGAAACTGGTATAAGCAACTCAACGCTAACAAGCGTGGGCGAGCATTCATAAGAAGAAGCCAACCTGTACAACTAGGGCTACATAAATATTTGCACAACTTCGTACCATGTCATATTCACTTTGATTAACAATTCCCTCAGTACACTGAATAGAAACATCGAAGGGTGAATGTTACAAAGGTGCTTACATATTTATGAAGCTGACCGTACATGGCCACAACTGTATCAGAAATTGTTTTAATTTACGTTATTATTTTCGTCCTTTGTGACGTAGACAAGAAGTAGTAGACTTTCAAGATTCCATAGAGCGCTATTAGTTGTTGTTTTTTAATTTCTAAGCAATTAGACAAAAGTTCCAAGAATCAAGGCAGACTTTCTGTCAGTTATTGCTGGTGTTCAGTTTATCGAGTCATCATTCATATTTAGATTATGTGTCCCCATCATCATCAGCTGGGAAACTTTGACTCCTGGACATATTACAACTAGCGACTCCCCGTGAACTTAACTAGGCCTTCGGTCCATCTATTAGGGGGATGGCCCGGTAAATGTTTCCCAAAAGTCCGCCTTAGTTTTTGAAAGTGTTGTATAATTGCAGAGAAATGTAGAAAAGAGCTAATGAGGGCGCCACTGTACTCTAGGTAGTCAGACTATTCAGTATTCCATGTCAAAGGTACGTGACATTGTCAATGTTAACAATTCGCAAAAGCGTGGGTATTCAGTTACCCAGGGTCACGAATCGCCAGCCTCGACGAAGGTTGTGGGCTACGTGTCGGGAAACCCATAACAGTCACACACACATGTGTCATGTAACACACGGGCAGAATACGTGATTCACAGACTACGGCTTTGTTCATTTGTAGGGTCCCAAAGTGTACCCAAATGGTACCCTACACTAAGCCACCACTATCCGGCTGTCACATGCCTAATTGTTTCAATCAATAGGTAGATCACAGAATATACAGGTATATTACTCGGACTACGGCTGCTATAAAAAAAAAAGTTAATAATACGAGAAATGTGTTATTTTCGGTGTTGTTGCTCAATCGTATCCTAAATATATTATACGATGATACGGAACGTTCCGTGTACGAGTCCAACTCGCACTTGGTTGCTTTTTTTATTTCTGTGTTAAAGTACCCTTCTCCACAGTGCTCCTATAAACAACATGTCCAAAAGTAACGAGCTTGGCAGGTCTTGGTAAATGCAGTGAGATCGACAATGCAAGCACTTTAACTTGTATTATGGTTATTCTCCACTCCAGCACCCGCAGGATGTAAGTTTAGTTCAGTACAATTCTATATCAACGGAGCTGTATGTTATCAATATCTTGCAAAGATAATCGGCCTCCCTGGTGTCCCTGGTGTAGTTGATATCCAAATCGTTTTATGTATAAAGTATGTATTTGTAATACGACATAATTTAATTTATTAATAAGGTTTTTAAAAGCAAGACAAGTTGAAATATTAGAAAAATCAACTGAAATAATTAACTGTATATATTTTTTAAATAACGGCTGACGACTTCTGCTATGTATATTTTGTGTAATTTCCAATAAACGAACAAACGAAGACTTTGTGTAAAATTAATGTAATTAGCTAATATGACAATGTTACAGGCTGACCTAAGATTCTTAAATTACGTATAATAATAAATTAATAACATATTATTACACTGGCTCAGCCGCGCTTGAGTAGCGGAACTGGTCAAGTGGCAAAAACAGCAAGGCTGCAGCCGCGCGGCCGGCTGACGCGTTGACAAGTGGCCATCCTCCGAAGGTCCTAGCACATGACAAAAACAAATTATATGCAAATCCAACAGTAATTAAGTATCAACTAAATCACTGCAGTTGGGATACCGATCTTGACCAGACCAGACCAGAAAAAAGTGAGACAGTGTCTGGTCGACATGGAGTTTATACGACATCGTCTTCATCACATCTGAAAGAAATATGAGAATCGTAAAGTTCAGCATGTTTCAGCATAAAGATAACGATTGACAATGTATTCGAACGGATCATGACGCTTATACGCTGTAATTGAGGAACTGCAAAAAAAATGACGCAAAGACTCATCACTTTGACAATAATTGCAAACATTTACGTTGAGAATTCTGCGCTGAGAATAACAATTATCCAAACATCATGCTCGCATTACAGACCATAAAGTAAATGTGTACAACGCGTATTGAGACGGAATTGTAATCTTGTTACAAAAAAATTAATTGGGCGGTCGACCGCACTCAAGTTTGAACTTGGCTGTGGTCAAATGTATAGTACCGGTTATTATAAGAGTCTAGTGTCAAAATTGCAATGGTGAAGTAATGGTCAATAACGCATCTAAGAAGACTGCTTACTGGCATTTTACGATGGATGATAGTGAAACAGTAAAACCGCAAGAAATCAAAATTTAACGGAGGGGTAGAATTTTCTTCACTAAGTGCTAATTCTAACATGTATCAAAGGAAAGAACTAAAGAAAGCGTGTAATAAATGAGCCCTAACATTACCGAAATGGAAGCTCAATAGCTCAGTAATCGAAATAAACCGATCATTTTCTCAATAACGGTGCGGGCTGCCCTTTGGTAGCGTTCCCCGCCGTTAACAAACGCTAGGGCACTGCTACTAATAATCACCTTGGTTGGCCGAGAGCGGAATGTTGCCAGCGACTAACTGGCTCCATTACAGGCACAAATCACAATATGAGCCTTAGGGCAAACGTCCACTGAGTTACATTTGAATATAACTTTGAGATGGGATTGTTTAATGAGCCAAGTAAATTACTGAGACCCGCACAGATTTTCAATAACACCACGCAAAGTATAGTTTTCAAATTGTATTTTTTTGAAGAACAAAATAAGAATATTTGACACCGCATCGAAAATTTTAAACTGTACTGAACTTGTAACCGCTTTCGTGGCCTAATGTCTAGGCTTGGGCAAACAATCCGGAGGGCCCGGATTTGATTCCTAGTGGGTACTATTTACTCGTACTATACTATCGGTACTTGGTTTGGTTGATATTAGAGTAGTTCCGTCTGACTAGCTTCCACCGTTTTACCTAAGTCTGACACCAAAAATCAGTGTTAATAGCACTGTTGTGTTCCGATATGGAAGGTAGCAGAGTCAGATCCTAGCCATCCAACGACCCTATTCTAACTCAGACTTAGGCCAAGTGCAAATCTATAACACATATATTTTTAAACGCATCGTATTTTTGAACTTAAAATAATATATTTAACATTTATGCGCGAAAAATCGATCAACTAGCCTTTAGCTTAGTTTATGAAATTTTTTACAGAATTGTTTATAATTACGTAAACCTGCTTGTATTGTTCAACCTACCGATATAGTACTGACTGAAGTAATAACAACATAATCAACAACATTTACAGCTCTAAAGAATGTTTGTCCGTAAACAACAAGATCCCACGCTCACTTGATAGAGTTTTGACTATTCAGGCGTATTACTTCTACTATTTATTAGACTTATTAGGGATAATGGATTTACCGGAAGACAAACATATCTTAGCAAACACAAGTACGGTATCTGTCCGGTCAATCTATGCGTCATTCGTCATGTTGGCAAAGTAGGTAAGCGGAAAACTTATACATAACTTTACTGCGACGGACGGCATGACAAAGTTTCTAAGAAAATCCTAACTTAGCTTATCGTAGGATGTATACAGACGGTTATGCGACACCAATAGGTGATAACCCTGTTATTTTAAACCGTAGTACGAGTATAAGCTCTGAGTTATTTATATTAGCCCCATCATTCGTCCTTTTTTAACCGACTTCAAAAAAGGAGGTTATCAATTCGACCTGTATATATGTAATATATCCAGAACTGCCCAGTTTTCGTACATGTTAGTCTATATCAGCTTCTAAACAAGTGTGCCAAATTTTAAAAGTGTTTGTATGTATGTTGTTTGTCCTCGCATATCTCCGGAACTACAAGTTCGATTCAAATAATCCTTTTTTGTTGAACTACGTATTGTTTAACTTAGAGAAGACTGTAAGTTTTATCAAAATCGGTGTAGTAATTTTTGAGATAGGGAATGTTAAGTGTGTATTAGACAGCTGACTTACAAGCATTGCCTTAATAAAAGTCGTCTTGTAGAGCAGTTGAAGTCGCTTTCTAGTATGTACTATGTAATATTTTAGATGAAGCAATGAACGCTTTTCATTCAATAACGATAAAAGTGAGCAAAAATGAAAATTGTGATTCACTATGAAGTTTCATGTTACTGATTGATACTCATTTCCTGACATTACAAGAAAATGTCATATTTTGAGATAATTACTGAATAAAGCCAGATATCATAATTGAACTGAAATTTAGTTTGAAACTTTTATCGGGTAAAATCAGGTAAGATGAAGCCCAAGTGCTAAACGATTGTACAGAAAAAGAAGATACTAAACCTATTGTATGAGTATTGTTCACAATTGTCCCTCGCTCAATCTTAGCATATCAAATGAATTCGCATATACCTACATAGCTGTCAAAGTTTTTACTTTTCAAAATTAATCAAAGTGGACATACAAAAAACCCCGTGTACACTATACATACTCGCTCCTACGAGAACTTGATTACTAATTTGATAATGTACGGCGAGATTAATAAAACGTCAAGTTCAATTTGAGCAAGGACGCGAGACCTAACTAAATGACATTGTATAGTGTGTTTATTTATGTAAGTCATTTGTTCATGTAGATGTCCTATTGATAAATAGACTTTATAAAAAGTCGATTTACATAACAATGTGGCGTATTGTTTGTAAATATATACATTGACTTACTTTATTTGTTAGGTTTATATAATACATTCTTTGCTGTATCTCCCTAATGGCCCCTTTGACTATCATTCATGTGTTTCATACGGTTCTCATGTTCAGAAAATCACACTTATATCTTTGTTTACAAAGTTACAAGCAATTGTTATCACTTGGAATCCCAATATCACAATCGATCTCTATGAATGCATTTATTAATTGATTTCCCTTGGGACAATTTACTGAAATCTACGGCCAAACTGTAGTACGAAACTAATTCTGTCTTTAAAGTACACATACAATCATTGATCATGGTTGCTTTATGCTCCTCCTCATCCGTACATTCTCGCTACGCTCGTAGGTCTTCACCTAGCGTATGTTGCTCTTCCGGGAAAAATTACAAGCCCACTACCACTTTAGACATTAAGTAGGTACCCTGAATAGGTAGGGTACATACTACATGACTTTAGATTTCTAAGCAAATGAAAAGCCGTTTTTTTTGCACTGACGGCTCAGTTCGTTTCGAATGCTTTAAAGAGCCATCCATTCCGTAGCCCTCAAAATTTAGCAGTAGGTCTATATTTTTCAATTAACAATAAAGTTTTTTTTATTTCATCTCGCCAATCCCTCAATCATCCCTGGCAATGTAGACGCATCAATCGTTTTAACGGCATCACAGTCTATTAGATCGACGGCATTATTACTGCAACTCACCGGACAGCGTAATTACTGTTCACAAGTACGCTGACAAAAAAACAGGCGCAAAACATTCGCGGAGGCGTTATTATATTAGATCGAGAATAATGACAGATGTTGTTCGTCAAAGGTGCGCCTACGCACTGCCTTTTGTTTATCATTATACAGTTTAACGTATTGTTGTGATTCAAATAGCTCCATTTTCAGATCGTCGGTCTGATTCTTTTCAAATAAAGTTTAAAGTGTAATGTTACAGTTAGGTGACATTTACTAAATCGTATGATAGCAACAGCGATGCTTACCTATTGAGCGTATGAAGTACTTTATTCGGAACATACGTTATTTTACAAGTTAAGTATTGTGATATTAATTTTGGACAGTGAAAAATAACAAAAATGACATCGATCACAAGTAGTATATACTAATGCTTGTTTTTAATCATCGACGTCACCAACGCCACTAAGGATAAACATCCTTACAACCTCATCGCTCACTGAGCTCTTTGCTGATGCCATTAGATATGTATCCTTGTTACCTAGGATACTAGACATCTCGGCAGCGTCCTTGGTGTATTGCACCCCTACAGCTATGGACATCGAACAAAATTTCCACTATTATAAAATAAATAACAATACACAATTAATTTCCCATAACAGTCACCCCAATCACCACACTTGCCACGCGAATTGATGTTGATAAATAGGTGAAAGATTTTCTCATAGCTGCCTGCCTTATGGTCGGGATTACGCCCACGGGATGAAAAGTGGTAATATTGTTCTAAAGTCAGGACATCACCACCCCACGATCATTTTTAACGTTATTCCTCTCCTAATGCTTCCATACTACATTTCTGTTGCCATAATCTTTTAAAATAGAATAGCTGGCTTTGATTAGAAATTACCTAAACATAGGAGATGAAATGATAGTGTCGCGAGATAAATATCATTAATTTACAACTTTATTGTTAGCTAAAATAGCAGCGAATGTTTCATAGATGGCGCTTTGAACAATAATCGAAAAAAGTGTTTAAAATGAAAATCTTGAATAACTGTGAAGTTGTATGTTAATGATTTTCATTACGCGACATCACAATCTGATGTCCTATTTTTAGATAGTTACTCCACAAATCTATATATTATATTTGAAAAGATTATGGCAACATAAATTTAGTATGAAACTTTGATGGAGGTGGATCGCCTTAAATAATAATACAAAGTAACAATTTGTCGCATAACAACCCTTTTTAAGTACCTTTTCATGTCAACACTAAAACTACTTGTTCCAGTCCCTACGAAGGTTGGTTTTACAGGTACTGACGTACACTTAGTAAAATATTGAATCCGTTTGTTAGTTGCAGACAATACTCTGACACACAATGACGCATCAGTGCAGCTGATCGGAGAGTGTGCTGCTTCCTTTGACAGTAGGACACACAAAACTTCTGCTGCGTGTGAAGAATAAGAAAAGCAAACATTTTGTCACGATTCTCACAAAATCGTCTTGGTCGCGACGTGAAATTACATTTCTGAGGGGTTTAATCGTAATATATTCTTAAGCTAAAGTCGAAATTCCGTGATCACGACAGAGGGCAGAGTCTTCTTAGTTTCACGAGTAATGTGCGAGGGTCACACGGATGATATTAAGGTATCCACCCCTAGAGATATTGTCCGATATATGATCGGAGTGGGTCTCGGGGAAGTATTTAAACCACATAGGGGTAACAATAGGCCCGGCAAAACACCCCCCTTGTCACAAGTAATAATAATAAAATATTCAGTAGTATTGACTGACTAGAGCTCTATACATTATATATGTAAGCAAGACGCATATAGACTAATGACGAAAGTTCACTAGAGGTGAAAATAATCACTACACTGACGAAAAAAAAAGTGATTTGAACAAGATCATGTTAACATAACGCCGCAATCTCAGTTCTATATGAGCTCAACATCTTATTTCCTTGCACGACCTCAACTTGGTTAATGGATCATAGTTACGTTAACGAAACGGTGTGATTAAATAGAAAAACGGAGCCCAGTTAACTTAAACAAGCTTTATCTGTTCCAATAAACAAGTGCCTTCTTCGGTTGTACAAAGTTGCTAGGTTATCCCTAATATATATCATGGATTGTTTCAGCACTGGTACTGGTGCTTTTATTTATAGAGTTTTTAAAATTATTGTGGATAGTGTTATACTTATGTATATTGATACTTTACATCGGGATCTTACGACGGTTTGTTTTTAAGGAGTTTCCGATATTTCAGCGCTGTTACAAGCGCCATGACCATTGCACGGAATGTATCCAAATAAGTAAGACTATTATTATTAGTTTCTGTTGCATAAGACATTTGTGTCTAGTATTACGAGTATGTTACATTTATATTCAATCTCGTTACCACTCTATACATACGTACAGCTAGAGTGGAGTGTCAAAATTTCAGCCCTCATTAAAACAATGGAGGTGTTATGTTAATGCGATCACAAGCCACAATCAATAGGAGCCTACATGCGTCAATGATTTATTTGCATATCCCATCCACTTGTTATGTCATTGCTAACCTTAGCACGCTGTTGTACATACTTACCGGCTAAAGGATCAATATTTTTGGACTTACGTCATTTTTACAAATAAGATAATCCTCATTTGAGTAAGTAAAAAAATATTAAAGTTTTGGACCCAAAAATATAATTTAATATATACATTTTCTTCAGACTTTTTTTTGACAAATTTACATCGATTTTTAAATTTAACTGACAGATTATTTATCAATAACGTAATATTTTTTTTATTTATGTCAAACTTCACACTGTTTATTGCGAAAAACATATCATTTTAGGTAATTACTCTGCCTTTTGAGTATTATCTTTAATCTCTTAACTTAATCTTAAATACGAGTTAATAAATCCATTGTAATGTTATAAGTGTAAAAGTGAGTGTGTCCTTCATTCACATCGTAACAAAATGACTTGATTTTTATATGGGGTTAGTTGAAGGGATAAAAACATAGGCTACTGTTTATCCCGATCACAAAAGTCGTTCTCGTGTCTGAAGTCCCCGCGGACGAAGTCGTGGGCAAAAATTAGTAGCTAAAGAATACCTGTAGATCTCTGTTCTCTAAGAACATCTTTCTTTCAACAGCAATCCAAATTAGCAACAAGCTCTGGCAATGCCTCTACATGAATAAACTGGTGCTATCTCACGTGTTTGTTTTGACAAATAAACATAAACTGTAACTAAAAATACGACATCACGTAATGGTTATCAACAATGATCTAACAAACCTGTCATGTACTACGTCACAAGTGGGAAATAACACTAAAAGTACATATTCAAGGAGTTTTCAAACGTGTTAAGAGATATAAATAATATACAAACCTCTATTGATAAAACAATGAAGCCGGCAAAGGCCGACAACCAATAAAACAATGCTACTTCACACTTGTTTACTGAAACTTTCTGTCACTGTAACACTGAAATATTTCAGACACGGACTAGGCAATAGCAAAACTCTATTTAAGATCCAGTAACTCGGTCCTATGGCACAACACTACTCAACTGTTAATACTAAGTTTTCATTAGTTTTACTTTGACTTTTCATTCAGAAAAGTATGTAAAATGTTATCGATTTACTTCGGAGATTCGTAGTCGCGGTCGATTGCGCGCGCGTGGTCGCGAGCGAGACGGACAAACTATACAACATCGGCGCGAAAACCTCGCCTCGTGCGCGGGAGTGGGGCGAGGATCTACATGGAAAACTGCGTGGACACAGCCGCAGACAGCTGTTCTCACAATGCACGTCATCTATCAAAAATATATTAAATATGACTCACTTTACAATAGTAATTCAATTCTAAATGTTTGTGACAAAAACAGAGCAAACAACAAACATTATACATTTTAATAGCCGAGTGGCTATGCAACATGCTTGTCAAAACTGATATTTCGGAGATTGCTAGTCTGATCACTAGCAGAGTAACTATCGGTACTCAGTCCTTGGTTCGGCATTTTTACATACCTGTATTTTATGAGTGTGTTCCCTTCTTGAAAGTTAACTTAGTTGGTGTAGATTTAACTTGCTGTTTCTGGGCGTATATGCTTCTGTCTTACACTTATTTACTCGCTTATGTAATATGAAGGCCAAGTAGAAGCCCATTGAGCATTTTAATAAAAGCTTTTTGACGGGACGGAGCGGAATAAAAATCAGCTTTTCTTAGCCATACGGCTAAGTGCGTGGTAAACTTCATCAAGATCGGTTTGGCCATTTTGCCGTAAAAAGGTAACGAACTGACAGAAACAGATGGGAGATAATAACTATCTTGATAATGAATTGGTGTGATCTCTGTTAATATTGCAATCCAAACAAACTTTCGACGAAGGATGCGTCACCTAGTTCAGAAATTGTTTTTCTCGACGAAATGTTCATAATCATTTTGTTTAGTCTGTTCCACATTCCTTACTTACTTACCAAGTGTGCAAATTACTAAGTAACTATATCTCTAGCTACCGAGGCAAAAGGTTCAATATCGAATGATTTCAGCGAATACATCCGTGAGTTTATATTATATAGTCCGTTTATGTTTAGTGAATTGCACTTTAGTATTGTATTTTAATCCTAACCATAGTGGCCCGTGGTCCCAATCTCACCAAACATGTTTTGATAAAACACAGTTTCAGCTAAAAGCTAAAGTTTGTTAATTCAATTTAATTTTATGAAGTGCTATAGGAGCTCACAAAATACAAAATAGACGAACAATAGATGTGCAATATAAACATGTAGTAAGAGTATTTTTTGGTACAAAAATTTCTAATATAAAGAAAACTTCAAACGTCATTTTATTGACGCCATCTTTTTTTGGTTACCTGTTTCGGGCGCACTTAACGAGAATTCGCGCACAATGTTTCTATACACAATTACTTTTCCCATAATCTTTTAAAATAGAATAGCTGGCTTTGATAAGCAAGTACCTAAAATAGGTATGTCACCAGCAAAATATTATCGGGAAATCACTAATAGCCGTTACGTAGCTAATGTAGAGACCATTGCATGGCATTTTGAACAATAATCAAAAATGGGTGTAAAAATTAAAGTTCACTATGAATTTGTATGCTAATGAAACACAATTCCTGACATTACAATGCGATGCCCTATTTTTAGATAATTACTGCAAAAAGCCAGATATATCCTATTTAAAAGGTTATGATAAAATAAATTTTGTGTGAAACTTTTATCGGCGAAATTATCTTAACGTTTTTGTACAAAAAAACTACGACAAAATACTAATTTTTTTAATTAAAACACTGTTACTGCTTGTTGTTGTTCGAGTCCGGAGCTCCATACATTCACGGAACGTGGCTTTTACTTAATTAGCCGCGAAACTTGATAATATAAAGAATGGGCCTGCAACAGCCAAAACAACTGCCAGAAAGCTCAGTAAGAGGCAAAGTGATGCCAAACATAATTTGTATACTAATCGACGTTTGAAGCACTTCTATTACAATGCAGATTTGATTTCTGTAATGGCCCAATCTAGTTCGTACTCAGGACCAAAACAAGTTTCTGCTTAAAACGTTGATAAAGGAATAAATTAAAGTTTATGTTTATCCAGACTGTTTAATTACTTAGATTTTTTATTTACACGTGTCAAAAGGTTGTGATTCATGTCTATAAATACACACTGAATGTTTTCTTAAACTGTGTGCTACATGTTTCAAATATATTATATTACGTCGAATAATTGTTGAAAGGATTTTCTCCTTTTTTTGTAATATTTTTTCAAAACATGTATGCCTATATATTCAAACTAAACCTAGTTTTTTTTTAACTTTAACCATTTCTATTACCACACATTGTCTTAAACCAAAGCAAAAACAAGTGTCAGCCGCGAGCCTCCTACTAGGATTTACGAGTACAAAACAATAGAACATTGTCAACGCCAAAAATGCTGCCAGGTATGCAGCTCGTCCTTTGCCAGCAATCTGCATGCAGCCAGTAGGAGGACAACCAACAACAATAAGCAGATACACCCATTAAACAATCAAAGCTGCATGATTTGCAAAGCGGGCTCCGTGGAAGCAGCGAGTGCGCGCGCGCAGTGGGAGGACCGGCCAGGGATCTCATTCGCCGGGCCCCAGATGCATGCCAATGAGGCGTGGGTGTCAGTTTAGCATAAACATTACTATTCGTGTCATAATCCCAGTCGCCAGCAGGAACGGCCCTTCGCCGCAAAAATTATTAAAGTGGCCACCAGAATTTATTAACTATATAAATTTTATGAGCGTGCAATGCATGTGTGGTTTAAGAGGTCTCTTAGAAGGTAAAGAGTTTTCTTGTTTGTTAAAATAATGAATTATTTCGCGTAGATTCACAAAGTCTCAAAAGGCTTACCAGAAAAGAAGAAAGAAATTGTTGTCAGCATAGCTTTAAAATATATTCCATTTATGATGTTGTCGCCTGCAACAAACTCAACATAATATTACTCTGAGTATTACACAGAACATCAAGATATACTTACATCTGATGTCCATTTGCAACGACTGTCATTCTCATAAAAGGACCATAACGGATGAAATAATCTCACCGAGTCTCTGATCGTCGCTGGATGCATTTGTATGCAGTTATCATGTGTTTTACTAGCGCACAAGTCCCTGACCTCAGGCTGCGATGTCCTTTGAAAAAATGCTAGATTGTACACGTGAGATCGTAGCGGGAAAAAGCGCGGAAAGTGTATTTTAAATTCTTGTTCCAAAATAATATCAGCGACCCGTCCTTGCTTCGCACGGTTGCAATATAGTGATGTGGCATAACTCTGTGATGAAGCATGCACCAGACTTTAAGTTAGACCCCTAGCAATACTACGGTCCAAATCGCATCCGATTCCACGCAGTAGTTTTCGCGTGATACGTGTACAAACATACATACAAAAACAGACAGACAAAAAATTTTAATTAAGCTTCTGCTGCTCTAATAAAGTCTTCCTATGTTAGTTTTTCTTCAATATCTACTTATAATGTATAGACATCGCCCTATAACAATTTTTTAGATAGACCATCAGTTTTTCACGATCTCACCCGATGGTAAGCGACGACGTGACAATAAATCTTTACCAATGATCCCGTCTATGTGATGTATTCCACCGAGTCCAGAGCAGCCAGCTGGTATATATCAGAGCTATTCCATAGGGAAAGATCTTGAAAATCCTGTACTATTGATTTGGTATTATTGATAATGGTAATCAAAAATCTGTAACAGAAAACCACTTATTATTACACTGTCCGATTCTGCAAAAGGTTTTCAGTGTAATAACATCATGAAATCCTTGTTTCACGGGCGGCGATCGATGGGCTCGTCTAAAGTATACGAAGTGCGAAAATAATTAAAAGCTTTGATGATTGATTTGACGTAAATAAAGTGTCCAATCGATATTTTAAAAGATATATCTAACGTATTTGCTTCATTAATCAAATATGCGTAAGTCGCATCCTACAGTATATAAATAACCAATAAAGAACCAAACCTATAAAAAATATGGAATGTCAATGACACTAAATGTTCGAAACAAGTAATAACATCTATTCATATTAAATTGGCAGTGGGCGTAGGTAAGGACTGTTAAAGTTTGCAAAAGATATACGATCAGCCATTAGTCACACTCGGTTACCTGTATCTGAGTTAATTTAATTACACAGTAACAAGCGTGAGGTCCTCAATAAAAAAGCAATGTAAAAGGTAAACTACACGAGAGGCTATATCACACTCTGCTTTTTCTTTCCAAATTATCACTCGAAGATCATTTCCCTGATGCTCGCATATTTTATACATTTTAATGTCTTAGTCTTTTGTGTCTAAAAATGTAAAATTATTACTTTTAACAGTGCATAGCTTAAAACTAAAGCTTGAAGTTACGTATTAAGAATAATAATGTGTCAGATGATCGCGTAATTCCATAACATACTCATAAAATCTGCCTCGTGAACATTGAGGTAGAAGTAATTCTTAATATTCAAATTAGTATTATATTTTTTGTACTGAACATGAAAATTGTTCACTAAAATAACTATTGAACTAGCGGTAGTTCTGGAATTGAAGATTTTTCAGCTGATGTTAGTCCGCCTTGAACTGAAAAAAATCACTTTTCCGCTATCGTGATGAGGTTGGTCGCGTCAGTGTAATACAACCCTGAAGACTGCATTACTGAATAAACCCCTCACTATTAATAAAATTGAAGAAAAGTACATTATAAATAAAATAAAAGTCATTGTTCTCAGGTTACCAAATAGTCGTGATTACTCAACCATGTAGTTCCACACAATGTTTGTCAAGTAAATATATTATGTGGGTTCATATTTTTTATCGTCCCGACTTGCAATCGGATACTCTTGCAAAAAAAAAACCGTTTGAATAGTCCACCAACACACTTCACTTATTATCAGATGTCTAGGAAATAAATACAAAAGACATCTATAAATGAAACATGAAGAAGCTTTTATCACAGTAATATCTGTTACATACTGAGTTCATATTGCTATCATGTGACTAATACATTTTTTGGACCTATCTGTGTATGTTTTTTTTAAAGAAGCTTACACGAAATACTCACGATTGTAATGAATTTCCTATTTTTACTGTATACAGTGGAAAGAACAAATTTCTAGTCAGTACGCGAATGAGTAAAAATAATCACATTTAAATTTAATTTGAAGAAGCTTTGCTGTGGACAGAAATTCTTTAACCTTGTAATGTTACAACTTTATCATTGTCGTGTGAATGTATGGTTTTAAAATCTACTAAATATAAACAGGAATATAAATTTAAAAATATCTACAAAAAAAACAGATACTCGTAATGTCAACTTTTTTAATGAACTGGTCAATACAGAAGTCAATTGGCCCTAGAAATCAAGAAACAACGACATCTAAGACTAAATAAATTTCAGATTAAGCAGTGGGCCATTTATCAGATGGTACAACCGTTTAATTGCACCAATAAATACAATAGTTAAGTAACGAGCACAATTAACTGGCCGCAGCGATTGCCACACGGTAGATGCTCACTAGATATGATCCGCCTGCAGGCAAATACTTTTGTAACTGAGGTTTGTCTTTACTACTTCGTAATGAATAAAAAGGCTGGGTTCTCTTATAGAGCTATACTATACAGCTTCCTATCTTCATGATTCATGATATGGTGTAGGTTGTAAGATAATATAAATAATATAACCGACTTTACTAACCCTATTTGTCAGACTGTCAGAGTTGTTGAGCCGCCACAGGCATCTGACATGGCTCATGTAGCCACTACCTGGCATAGATAGATAGTAGGTGGGACCAACGGCTTAACGTACCTTCCGAAGCACGGAATCATCTTACTTTTTCAGACAATCAGGTGATTCGGCCTACAATGTCCTACCCAATTTGGGGAAAGTCTCACAAAGTGATTTTAAACAATGATCCCACCTGGAATCAAACCCTGGTACTAAGCGTGTGTGTGTACATGCGTGTCTGAATCGAACGCTCAGACAACTGTGCCACAGAGGGCAACAGCTTTCTAGACCTACGCTATTGTTTGAACTTCAATTTTATTGAATGTAACATTTCGTCATCGTCAACGGCTGCTTAAGTCCACTGCTAGACACGAGCTGCCATCGTGTATCACTTTTTGAGGATTCGCCACTGTCACTGACGTATTGTTAATCGCTGAACTTTTTGACTCCTTAGTGACCTATTACGTTGCCCACGGAATAGTTTTTTTTTGTCATATTGTAACCATATTAATGATTTGAAAAGTTTAAAAATGCGTTTACAAAATTTATGTAGACATATATTTTCGGCAGTGTGAAAACCAAGATAGAAATGGATAGAATTACAATATTATTTCAATATGAGTTTTAAATTTTGTTATCAAAAGCTAATAAATAGCATTTGTAGGACGACAACATTTATATAAGAGATGCTTACATTACGATAATTCTATTGCTCCATTGTACAGGTGTTTGGTCAGCTGTTGAAAGCGAGAGGTGTGACAGCATGCGTATACGCACATTTGACGTTTGAACATGGCGCATGATGCAACAAGAGAAACACTGCGCTTGCTGAAATACTTGAACAAGTGTATGAAGTCTTGCTGTAAAGTAGGTGACACTGAAGTGTTGTTTTACTCGGTCACTTGATTGTAAATTTCTTGCGGGGCTGCTAAGTAACGATTACATAGTCCCTGATAAAAATCCAACTAACGTAGAAATCTAGATATATAAAACAAACTGGGGTTAGTTACACCTGATTACACCATTTATAAATCAATAATGGCTGGACAGATTTTTTATGATAATTTTCGTCTAGTTTTCGAGTCACAGAAAAACGGTAGTCAATTGTTTTGTTCTTCTTTTTCTAAAATTATCACATTAGTTGCTACGCTGCTCGTACTCCACGGATATTACGTCCGTGGGGGACACGAAGGACTCAGCGACCCGCGACATAGACCTCATCGTCACTTAACATCAGGTGGAATTGAAGTCAAGCGTTGATCTATCTTTTTTTTAAATGCTCAGAGTTACTAGAATTTTCTGGCATTGCCATTCCACCATATAAAAGACATAAACGCGATTAGTATGTGGTATGTAAGATATCTTTAAACCTTTAACTCGCATTTACAATGTATTCGCACATAATTTTAATGAGTATATAACGATGTTGAATGTAGATTCAGTCAAATTAAGTACATGCTTAACTTGAAGAAGACTATTCCCGCTAGACTTTTGTTTACACTTTAGAATTGTGGTTCGGAACTTCGGAACTTTTTTTTTTCAGGAGTTCCTCTTCATACTAAAGCCAATAATAAATGAAGAAGTTAACTGTTTTGTGCATACAGATGAAATGTCAACGTATAGACACAAATTGTAGGAGTAGAAAGAAGAATTATCATCAGTAGCATCAGTAGAATCAAGCAGATAGTTCATGTAATTCGAGCGCACACTACCTAAAGAACAGCCTAAAAAGCTGGTTATTTTTCGCTGTATCTCATCTAACGTGTAAATATAAGACTGAGCAAAGTTCTGAATCACACCCGTGTGTATGAGTGCCTTCCTACATCCCAAATGAGCCGGAACAATCATTACAAGCACAAACTGGATATAATGTTACGTAATCACAGTCTTCCTGCTTGTTACTCCAAGAATTTGATTGTAAGATTACTTTGATCGGTTCGGTACTTAGTCGCACGTCATTACACACCGGCCGGCAATTATAAAGTGCGTGTAACAAACACGGATAAAAAGTTAATTTCTGACAGTAATAAAAAATGATTCGTAGAAACTGTGCCGTGTGGTTTAAAAATAACACCACCAGTTGCCGTATATGGCTACTAAGGGAGAATACCAGGGTGTAAGCAGCTGCGTTTATGTATTACCACCATGTCATCTGTCTGTAAACAACAGTGTTAATAGCACTGTTGTGTTAAAGTTACGAAGGATAACATAGCAATAACATGAGACTGGTGGGTGAAGACGCTTTCCATTTAACGCAACGGACTTGTCGTCATTTACCATCAGATGAGATGAAAATCAAATGTAAACCCATTATAAAATATCCGGTGTAGTCTTTTTGGAGCAAAAGTAACTAATTTTATACTGATTATGTACAAGCTTAGCTTAAAAAAGCGTGCCTTACTATCATCATATTCTAAGTATATACCTTCATACACAATGCTTATAATGACCGATATTTTAAGGGTCCATCAAAACTTCCGTCTTCAATTAAAAGCAAAAAAAGAAAACTAAACATCTTCCCATCGCAAATCTACTCCCACAGGCAGTGAAAGTAAAGCTACCAACAAACAATGCTAAATACAAAATCACATAAAAAGCTATCGAAAAGGTGCATATAAAGGCATAACGCCATAACCCGCACCTCGCTAAACTGGCGGCTCACCAAAATGCCAGTCGGCCTACTTGGACTCGACAAGGTGTACTGCCGCCCACTGCACGAATATTAATCAAAAACATAGTCAGTTATAAATACCTGGTATTTGTAATGTAATCTAGATTTGTAGGCAAGTGTTTATTCCCAGGCTTCACTTGCTAGAAAATCTAGTTTTAAGGCAATTGCGATTCTGTTTAACGATTAAGAAGCAGATGTTCTTTTAGAACACAATCTTCTTTATTATTAGCTGAGTCTTGACCTTGACAAACAGGGGTTTGTCAAGGTAGGCAGATTGGGGTTGGTATAGTCCATCTTCTTTAATTTTAACTTAGTTATACTTAGTTGCTTTAATGATCTCCACGAGATGACATGGGATTCAATATATTGTAGACCGCATTTTTTTCTACGAGTATATCTATTCCTTAACTAAGAAAACTCATACACGTATTTTTATTCTAGAATTACGTTCTATTTTGTGATAAGAGAAGAGCTTCATTTGGCACATTTCCGTCGTTACAATTTTCCATATAGAATATCTGCTTTAATTTATTGTCCTTTCATATTACTATGTTTTCTGCTTTCGCTTCTTTTAGTTTTGATTTATATTTATTTGCGCAAAGTTTTAGTAAAACCCTATAAAGCTTAATTCCTAATATAGCAAACTGGCTATAAACATGTACTATTATATTAACTAGAGCAAATTTAATTGATTGTTTATGTGTAAACATAAACCAGTTTGTGCTAACTATAGGTAACTTATTATAATTAAAATGATAATATTTGGAATACCTTTGCATGTTTCTGCATGTGTATATAAACTAGAACTTTTGTTGATCAGTTTACAATACAATTAGCAGTAGCGCCTGTTAGTACAAAAATGTGCGTTGTTTTATTGTAAAGGCCGAGTTGTTTATACATTGCTAAGCAGGGTAGTTTTATTACAAGTAAATCCTTCCAAATTGAAACCGAACAATTTACGTGTAAGCATAAGCAACACCTATTTACGCTTGTATGTTCCAATAATAATCATAAGGTTTCTGTTGGAGGCATTGCTCATATTAAATTACATTAATATTTGTTTTGTTTTTCCGGTGTATTGTGAACTGACGGGTTTGTAGGCACACTAAGCTTTATTTGCTTCGTTTTACGTGCGCGGACTCATTTTCTGGAGATTTATTATTCTAATGTTAACCCCTACACACATACCATCGAAATTAATTCCATAAGCAAGCAAGTTCGAACATCACACTGCTGTTCTTTTCTGGGACACATTTTTGCGACAGCGTCATAACAATAACTAAGAATAATTTGGTACTAGGTTAGACAGACAGGATAGACTACGTTTAGTTCAGTATTTAAATTTAAGAAATTACTAGCAGCGATACTCGTTGTTGCTCGGGTTAAAATACCATGTTTTGTGGTATAACATATTCGACTCGTCTGTAAACAAGGGTCAAAATGACGAATAGTCATATGACACCAAATCTCGAAATTTCTAGTACCAGAACACCCTAGAATATCTAGATGTACATCGCTTTGGAACTTTATAAAATATTTTGATTTGATGAGAGTAGATCGTTCTAGAGTATTACGGCAAACTCCAGATTATTATATAACTATTCAGACATTTTTTGAACATTCCAGATTGATTTTAACAGTTGCAAACATTTTGGGAGTGAAATTTTTAGAAAGCTATAGAACGTTTCGAATCAATTTTAAAAGTTGTAAACATTTTGGAACTCTCTAAATCATTCCAGAAATTTTTCGAGCGTTCTCGAACATTTCAGATATATTTTAACAGTTGCACACATTTTGGAACTTTCTAGATCATTCCATTTTCTGAACTTTCCAGAACTTATGTAAGTTAGAAAAGGACCGATATATATTTTTCACATTTTCCAAACTCTCTTACTTTCACCAGGAAACCAAGGAGCTGTTACCACCCCAACGGGAAGTTGATTGGAGTTGGTGGTTATAGAGAAAACCCTGTCTTCACGTACCAACTACTAACATTAGAATTATAAATATATTGGTAATTGTTAATTAATTATTTTGTGACATTTTTAATTTTCGTATTGACAAATAAAACTTAAATTTGGTACTTGTATAGTTGTTTGATTATAAATTCAAAGTAAAATCTTTCCTTTTCGGTCGCGACAGTGAGCCAGGAGGTGGCGTTTGTGCATCACCACTTCGATCACGTATCCGCCTTCCGAGTGTGCTCAAAACAGAAAATTATCGTTTTATATTGATTATTTGTTGCCTGGGAATCTAAAGATTAGTCAAAGTTGAAGCTGTTATAATGTTTGCCCTTAGCGAACTGCATTCATGTTTCGAACAAAGAGTCAAACATAAAATTACTGTATTCTTTAGTTTGTCGAAAGACCAAACAGACAAGAGGGTCCCATTTAAGCGCTGGCCAAGTTTAAGAATATTAAAAATAATGCATATTACCTCGCTCCGCTCCCATTCCATTCGTGACTTCCTGACATTGAAATATCAAGATTGAGTTATTCTACGCCCGGGCCCAGGGTCCGTATTAGGCTCTGTTGTTTTGCACACCGACACGGCAGCCGTGGCGGCTAAGGTCAATGGCGCGTGCCTCCTAAAATGGACCATCAGCGTAGGCAAGGCACGTCGTAGATAATACGTGTTGAAGAGGCTGCTCACTAGGCGAATTTAATATAACATTTGAATGTTCAGTTCAGTAATGCACTTTTGAACATCAGCCTTGGCGGACGATACCTGTATTTTCCTAGACATAAATAAAAACACTCTAGAGCATTTTTGATGTAAAGATGTTCGTCCGTAATGAATAGACCCCATTCGACCCGAATTTCAGAATTCATGTAAAGGTGTAGAAAATTGGTGACATGTCCATACAGTGCCGACGTTAGAAAGAAGCACGATTTGGCCGCTGCGCTGGATGTCGGCGGCGCGGCGGCTCGAAGCCCGTCATTGTGGCGTACCGTGGCAAGCAATGTTCAGCTGTTGACGTTTCCCGGCTGATAATGATTATAATTTTATCTTGCGTGAGTAAAAGACGACTGATAAAGTCCATAAATAAGATATATTCATAAGTAGCTCGTGTTTAGGGATGAAGGAATATAACGGAGGATAACATTTGGAAACCAGTGTCGTAAATAATATAATGTACAATAATATTTTGCAATAGCCTAGTGTGTTTCATTTTATGAAGCCTTGAGTGTGCCTCGAGGATAATTCGAAGAAAACCAAAAAATTACATACAGTGTAAAATCGCCCCAAGAAGTTGACAGTCTGCGTGGGCAATCATTGTGAGCATATTCGGAACTGTGCCAAAAATCTAAGGAAAATATTTAAGTAGTGAATCAGTTTAATGAGGCTAAAATGTGAATTTATTTTTGGTCTTACAACTTTTAAAATGTGATTCGCACGAAAGTCATTTAAACAGTCAAAAATGTTAAAAAGCCAACGGCACGTGGTGTTCCCAGGCGGTCCAAGTACTGACCACGCCCGACGTGTGATCGGACGAGAACCGGTGTTTTCAACGTGGTATGGACGTTGGCAATTGCAGACATGAATTTAAGACACTTATTACAAGTTCATTTTTAAATGAATTGTCCCGCTGACTATATAAAAATAAAGACCACTAAGTACTATATAATTCTAATACAGACAAGACTGAAATTAGACTAGATTAGATTGAAGTTAGACTAGATTGACTAGATTTGATAATTCTAAAAAATACAGCAAAATTTCCGATCTACAGTATCTACTAGGTATACGTCTGTCTGTCGAATTTCCTTGGAAAGTGTAGGATAAGTTGATCATTATATTGTGTTCCCACTTTCGGCCGTAAACTTGGCAGTGTCGCTCGAGCGGCGTGAGAGTCTAAAACAATGCCTTGTTACTGCTCTCATGCTAGACGT
The DNA here is from genome assembly GCA_910589575.2 of Carcina quercana. Classification (NCBI taxonomy): domain Eukaryota; kingdom Metazoa; phylum Arthropoda; class Insecta; order Lepidoptera; family Depressariidae; genus Carcina; species Carcina quercana. The sequence goes on from OU342439.1 coordinate 6,524,074, forward strand.
CTGCGCACGTCACTTATGTAACCTCTGTGTGACAATTATGTCATTATTTACATGATGGATTTATTGCTACTATCTCAGTTCCAGTCTCGATAAAAATGAAGAAAGCAGGAGAGGATATTGAAGGAAACTTACTAAATCAACTGTCAATAATAAAAGCAAATAATGACACCGATCGACATCACTATAATCTGAATACGTTTCCCTTGCAGGCACAACTTGCAATTGATATATACTTCTCAGCAGAAAAATCGAAACACCTCACAAGTTTATGTTTTGTAAGGATTATCAGAAAAACCTATGAAAATTTAATTTGAATTTAGAACATTAACATTAGGATCTGAAAACTTCATATTATTTACTATTAAACGATATTTGACATATATTCCTAAATACACACATTTTTCTGAAATTTTCGGAAACTAGAGGTAAGTAGCTTCACAAAAGAAAGCGAAAGAGGCCCCGCCAATTTTTTACCAACTTTTATTCAAAGCCTTCAACTAGACACAATATATTACATAGTTCTGTGATGTGTCATTATATCACTGCACCAAAACACTGCACTGATTCTTTTCTCATTGAGTTTAAAGTTGCAAATTTTTGGATAATATTCACGATAACAGCAATAAATACAATTATTTTTATCTTCAATTCAACTGTGTAATAAGGTGGTTAAATTTAATGAAGCAATCGCCAACGTCCATACCACGTTGAAAACACCGGTTCTCGTCTGATCACCGAAGTTAAGCAACGTCGGGCGTGGTCAGTACTTGGATGGGTGACCGCCTGGGAACACCACGTGCCGTTGGCTTTTTTTATTACTGTTGGGAATATGGCATAAGTTTCACAGATACAATGGAACCACAAACTGTGTTTGTCAAGTTTCTGCGGGCTCCACAGTACTACTCTCGAATAATAATAAAAAATCCACTTTTGAACCATGTCACATTTGCTTGTTCCTATGCAGCGTGTTGAGGGAAATGTCAAGTGAATGTGACATGGTTCAAAAGTGGATACATATTTTTGTAATCGAGTGTACATCCACAAGATGACAGGGTGTATTTACTAATGGAACAGTCTACGGCAGCGTCCATCGCTGGACCACTCAACTAGCCTGTTTCTGCGATTACCAATCTGGCATGGTGATTATGCCCAAACTGCTCATTCATCGGGTCATATGTATGAATAAATAAGGCTTTTTATGGAGTGGACTTGACCGGCTACCAAACTACGAAATATGGCTAAGTAAAAGTTGTGTCTTAACTCAACGGACGGAGGATGATCGGAGTTGGTTGTGACACAGCTAAAATATGTTCCAGATAATGCCAAAGATAAATTTTATCCCAATAGAGCGTTCTCGCGAGGAATTTCTGAAATAACATCAGACGAAGCCGCTGGAAAGAACTAGTAGCTAATAAAAACGTTTATGTTTTCAAAATAATGACTGTGCATATTTAAACGTATGGCGCGCAATTATGAGTGATGTTTGGTGGACAGTGTACAGACTTCGGTTCGGAGTAATCGATGGCTTTTAATCGTTTGTCCGCACGACGATGTGACAGCCGCATCTGATACTCCGCAGCGTACCTATGTCGTTGAATGGGTGGTTGTGAGGTTGCTAACACGCGTTCACAGTGTATGATCGTGATATGAAAGATTTTTGACTTGTACATTGTGACACAGAGTAGAGAACAGTATGTTAATCAGAGACACAACTGCCTTGGTAATTTAACTCCGACAAAAAAAGATATTATAACGTTTGTCGTTTGATAAAATATTTTATTTTATTTTTGAGCCAAATATATCTTCAAAAACAATGGCAATACTTTTGATAGTTTTGCGAATAAATTGCGAAATGTGTGAGCCTGGATCCGTGGCTGTGCCAGGCAATAACATTGACAATGAAAATATGCTCGGAAAAAATGGGAACTGAAGGAAGTTTTGGAAATATTTTTTTCGCGATGACCAAGATATTCTGCTCTAGCCGTAGTGGTCTCGCTTTAGTATACACATGTTAGTTCACCCCATTTTACCCAGCGAGTGTCGTGCAATGGGTGACTAAGGGATAACATAATCAGGAGTTTGGAAATAGGATCTACTAGTATGTATGTAACGATGACATCATTATGCGATCACCCACCCGCCTGCCAAGAGTGGTGACTATGGTCATGGGTAAATGATATGGTAAATCTCCTCATAGAAAGTGCCTACGTACGTGGCGATCTATGATCCAAAAAAAAATCAAAATGTTTTATTTATTTTACAAAAATCAAAATGTTGAAGGCCCATATCCAACACTGGACTTTTGCAACTGTTGATGATGATGACTCGGTCGGTGGTGATTCCAGACAGAGGCTAGCTGATACAGTCAATAAAAACTTAAAAAAAAATAAACTAGAAGAAGCGTATTTAACTCCAGTTTAGAAGATTGTATTCATAGATAACTAAAAACTTATAAATCGGATTGGATTTCTATAACTGTCCTTTTATTTTTCTAAATATACATCTAAAATTATATTTTCGTTTCTTAGATTATAATATACTAGGTACAGAAAACAGCTACAAATAGCCAAAGATAAAATGAATTTTCCTTCCTCAAGCTTTGACTATTCTTCAGATACCTACCACAGTGGGAATCTTATGTTTTATCTCAAGTTAATATCAATAAGTAGCTTAGAGTGACATGAGATGGCACGATTAACCTGAAATCGCAACAGTATGATCTGGCAGACCGTCACACACGTGCAATCGAACAAAGGATCGACAGCGGACGGTTTGCGTGCGTCGGCGTATGCACAGGTATGGTATGACTTCAGTATCATATACGACAACGAAACTGACAAGGAAAACACAAGCGACAAAACAGTCAACGGTGTATGTAATCAAATCAATCTATTTATATATTACATGTACTGTTTATCAACTGGAAAATTATGTGCAGTACACACAAGGACTGCTAACAATTTTGGAATTGTCTTTCCAGAAGTTCCATTAATCAATTCGTACTTCCCAGCAGTCCAATCTAGGGACTACTTCAGCGGGACTATTAGGAGTATCGATACAATCATATTCTCATAATCATTTTACAATTTTATCACAGTTTACATTTACAATTTTCAGAAGCGCCACCTAGGTGCAGTTTTTATTACTAGTAGTTGTAGGCTACTCAACGATAGAGAGAGCTACATTTTTATTTATTGCGCACTCTATTAATATTGTGACGAACTACGTAAATCCTCATTTGCCTCAGTAGTTCCTTTAAGTGATGATAGATGGTGTTTAAATCTAATGTTGTAATTTATTATTACAAGTGATTTCCAAACTCAATAAAAATTGCAAGTCACAACAGCAATAATATTTATTTAAAAATACAAATTACAACGAAGGTATAGAAAGCAGTTGAAACATTAGCTAGTTAATCATTGACCCATTACGTATGTTTGGTACATGTGTGCATTGTTTTCAATTGTTTCATATTCTACCCGTATATTTCCAAATTAAAGCGTCATGAAATCAAGTTCATTTGTTCTTAGCAGCTAATAAATTTAACTTTTTATAGATCAACGCAGCCAGAGTGGCGTTAATAACGTACGTAGATACACAGACTACACAGAAGTCGTGTAGCACGAAGGCAAGCAGGTAAGCCAAGTAGAAGCAAGTAGCTACTGAAGTCAGAGAGAACAGCATTTGAAGTCGCACCAAGGTGACATTTTCGAATGTCGCTGAAAATAAACAAAAAAGATTAGCGAATTTATTCATGTTGTAGAATAAGATCGCTGCGTATCTCATTATTCTAAGTCTACGAGACAAATAACAAGTGGAGAACGTGTGCACACTTCTTTGTTATAAACACATCCTCGTCGATTTACAGCGAGGCAAGAGGTAAGGAAAAACAATATATTACATTTTTATATACCTATATGACCTTACCTGCCTACATATATATACCTACATGATTCGTGTATCAGAAAGAGACAATCACAATTCAGGGGCCATAACAAATGCACTGTATCTAAACATGTTAAGTTTTATACTGTTAATGTTAATATTATATATTTTTTCAAATAAAATAAAAATAAAACAATATGAAAGACATCAACGCGCTCGAATTAAAAATTAAAAAATATATATTTGGGTTGAATATATTAGCTGGTTATCCCATATTTTGACTGCTAGAGGTTGTAGTAGACATTCAGCAGTAATATTGTGATTTTAATAATAGTACATAATAGCTTCTGACGACAATATCCGTTGCGTTAGCTTGAAGTAGCGTATGTTAAATAATTACGTTCGTCCCGTGCGTTCTCCATATAAAACGTGTAGTTTTAAGTCGTACCCACTATTCCGAATTTCCCGTCAACAGCAATTAACACGGCCCGTTTCAAAACCTAATGAACCAAATAATATTAGCAATGAGGCAAACCGAACCTCAGAGAATTCAACGCACAGATATTGAAAGGTTAATCACGAATTAAATTATTAGCCGGACATTGATGACCGGCTGGCATTGTATTGATAAATGAATGGACTCATGCCGCGGAAATCAAATAATCGCGATTAGACTGAAGCTTTCACTTTACAATTTCTCTAGAATCTTTTGTAATCCAACAACTTGCCTTTCATTTTATTTTGCCACGATAAAGCGTATACTTACTTATAAGAGACACTGCATCATGTTTTGTTTTAAACATTAAAACAATACTACAATACTTTGTGTCCGTGAAATATCAGATCTACCAAAAATGTTACAGATGCACTCCACAATGATGGTGCACGAGGAGCTAGCGAGTTAGTCTGATATTGTTGCCTATTCCCAATCTTATTTGTTTTAAACATGAGAACACAAAGAACAAATAACTACAGCTTCTAGAATATGATTTCATTGTGGTAATCAACTATAGTTCCACCAATGTCACCGCGTGGCATCTTTCTATGTAAATTTTATCGCCAAATACAATACGTTTTACGACCTTCAGTGCCAATAATATATATTAATAAAGTAAGTTTTTGTTACTGTAATCTATTTTCGCTATGCACTAAAATAAAACATGCTATGGATGTTACAGAATAAAGTGTAAGAGAGTTATGGGCTGAAATGCGAAACAACAGTTTTGGGAAAAATCGATGATGATCAGTCATTTCATCTGATGGTACGAGTAAGTACTTACAACTTAGGTATAATGTTCAACATACATCACATCTGCATACTGTGTCTGCATGAGTCCACTGTTCGACATTAGTAATAAATATCAATCTTTCATAGATCGCTGTATATAATTATTGTTGATTGCAATAAGATGTTTTTGTGCAATTTTCTAGGCATCTTTTACACCACCACGCGATAATTATGACTCATACAGTGGGCTTTAATCAATACAACACATCAGTATTTACTTTATAACCTTGTCTAATTTCAGTTAGTGTCAAAGCAGCCCGCCCAGGCTAATCATTTTACAATATTATCACGATGGAGTGCTAGCTAGCTCCTGCCCTGTAATTTATTTATCGGACTCTGAACACAGAAATACAAAAGGCCCTGCCGCAATCCCTGGCATTTACGACCGCGTTCCATGGAATTAACATTTACAAAGTAATAAATGCTCACGCAAACCCGTTTGAAGTATTAAAATTAGAAAACAATTCGTAGCCATTAAACGTTAAGTTTTATTGGGGAATTAATGACCCGTCGGCTGACTAGATGCTATATTTTACCTTGACACACAATTTATACGCTAATAATTTTATTATTAAAGCACTTAAAGCTTTTACTGTTTTAGGAAGCTCGTGTAGAGAAACAAATTTTATAACTCCGAGATGTGGAAAGATAAACGTATTCATATTTGATAGAATCGTGTAACCCTCTTTCTGCAGAAAGATTGTAGTAGTTTAGTTCCCTGTCAGAAGAGCAGTTTTACGGCAGCCCTTTGGGAAATATCTGAGAAGCACGCCCAAAGTTCCGTAACTATAAAATAAATACACATCTATTGGTATCTTTTATTTTTGTTGAACATTTTGAACAACGTTTCAGTGTGTATCGAATAATTATTACATGAAAAAATTGTTTATTGACAATGATGGTGCAATTGTCCTATGCTATGATGGTTCATGTCATGCCACATTAAACTAATTATTTTTATATATATAATTATGTATCGCTCACACTGTAAATTAAATAAATTAGATATATACAGATATCTCAATTTATATAATTCCGGATCCTATGGGAAAGAGCCTGGTGATGTGAAACTCAGGGAAATCCTATCTCGGACACCAGACTCTCACATAGCTATTATATACCTATACATCCTCAATTGTTAGACTTATGTACGCTATGTGAGTTAAATAAAGAATATTAGATTTTATTTGAATGCTCTGTGCAGGTGAGATCGTAGGAGCGAAGCGTGCTTATCTATAAGTCTCAACATTATTAGTTGCTGGCCATGTTTTTTTTCTTCATTATTACTAACACTGTGGTATGAATATGAAATTATATTTCATTTCATTCAAAAACATATTTAGATTAGTAGAGATATCCGCAATCAAAAAGCTTGGATTGTTTAAGAAATAGTTTCCTCTCCAGAATGAAAAAGTCTACGAAACAATAACAGTTGAGGGTAAGAGAAATAAGCCAGTTTCCCACTAGAGCAGTGTCGGCATGGCGTGTCTACAGCTGCCTACAAATGTAAGCCTATTACGATAACAGTTATTCGCAGCTCGTGAGCTACCAAATAAGCGCGAAGGGAGCTTCGACTTGAAGCCTCGCAATATTTTTCTCGTCAACACAGATACGAACTGGATTTCGATACTTTCAACGTGTTCTTGTATAGACAGGATTGCTTCGGACCACAATCTTAACTGACGTCTCGTGTGTTGTCGAGGAAAGTGCACGCTTGTATGAAAGTTGTATTAATTCTGACCTTGAATAAATCCAGATTGTAGCATTAAGCATATGCAAAATTTATTAATACAGAAATAATAATTAGTACTTTAAACACGGCTCACGGATACGTTAGATAATTCAACTTAGTATTCAGTGTGGTCGGGCACCCCAGAGTATTTTTATTGGAATGATTAGCATCGAAACGTTCATTAAAGCTTGCTATTGTTTCGACAGAAATAGTCTGACAATTTCTTTATTTCAGCGTATTACTCGCGTATACTCATGAAAATCTCGTTTAGTGGCGAGGTTCATAATTTTATATTCAGCTTTGTACATAAGCAGCTAATGATTATAACTACCTATCTAAAATTGGCTGCAAAAATGTTTACAAGTAAGTATACAAAGTAACTTTCAGTCTCACAGCTAATATCTGATCTGGCACCTAGCCCTGCGTCTGGTCCTGTAGCTCCCACTTATATTCTAGCTCAGTCACGACACGGACGACCACGAAACTGCGATAATGTGCGAATTGCCCCGCGCCGCCCGCCGCGCCGCCGCAGCGATGTCTCGTCGTTACACCGCTGCCGATTGGCATTGCGCCGTAATTGCGTACGATGCGCCCGCGCCGGTTGACGATCGCAACGTCGCCAATTACATTTCTTGGATTGTGAGAGTATTTGAGCTAAGATGACGGCTTTATTTGTTTTCTGAAATGGCTGTTATGATTAACGCTCGTCAAGTTTTATTGCTGTCGTCATTACGTGTTTTTGTAGAATCGGAAGAATATTTGTAAAACAGCTCGTGTAAAGAAACTACAAGTATCTTGTTTGAACTCGGACTGGTTAGTCATTGAGTTAATAATGGTTAAAAAGTTTAAATAGGTCTAGGTTTATCACTACTATGAAAGATTTAACTTGAATAAAACTGGATTTATACATATAAGATTATACGTACACAGAGTCTGGTTCCCAAAGACCATGAGCTCATGGTGTGCTCTTCATTTTTGAGCGGTATCTGGTCTACGATGTAATATTCGATTGCTCAGGGGTATTGATATTTTCGGTGAGTATTGTTCAATGTTCGTTATTATGGCATTAATATTTTAAGGCATGGATAGCGATCGATATCTAGTCCTATTCACCATTAATGCCAAACAGTAAATATTTTCGTACGTCGTTGATGTCTTTACTATGGTGATTTGCCACGCGTTGAATTATTTTTCTTGGCATTGCTCTCGTTGATGTCTTTTATATTACAAATTGTGTTACTATCACCATAAATGTCACTATCTATATAAGTTTCCATAAAAACATACTCGTGCATAAATTTTATAATATATCCAAGTAAAACCAAACTTGTCACCATCCTGAATTTGTTGATTTACTAAATAAACAATAAAGAATTAATTTTAACCGCCTCTGTGGCCTAATAATGGCTAAATGTTGGATTCACCATCCGGAGGTCCCGGGTTCTATTCACATTAGGCATACTAGTTTTAGTTGGTGGTGGTATTTTCTATGTCTGCCTGGCTAACTACCACCATGTTGCATAAGTCTTCCGCCAAACAGCAGTGTTAATAACACTTTTGTGTTCCGGTATATAGCCAGCACTTCAGTAGAAAGTTTTTTCTAGTTTTTCTTCAAAGTCTTCAATACATACCTAAATAAATAATAATGCAGTAGAAAATTATTCCGTAAACGCAATTCGGTACGATCAGAAGGGAATCCTTGTCAATGAGACCGAGACCCTTTGCATATCTGAAACAAAACCAAATATAACAATTAATGTCTCTGAACCAAAACCAAAGGTTAATAGGTGCACAATAAGAAACATTTCCCTAAAGGTATCACGTAATTATGCATAGTTTGATTGAACTAAACTACGAAATTAAAGCAATATTTACTTAAACTGCCAGAATTATACTTTTTTTTAAGTTAAAGGCAAAGTAGATATCAAATTACTGAGAATTAATTAATTTAAGCTAAGTCTCCATTTAAAATTATACACTATCTCTGTTTTGAACCAACAATTTTTAAAGTAAATTTTTTAATAATAAAACTATGTTATACACTAACAATAAAAGTCGAGTCCCACTTGGCAGTGAGCAAGGGGGTACGTAACGGGCTATATTTGAAAGTAAAAAGCCCGTACGACAATAACGCACCTAGATTTTAAAATATGGACGTTGCCAACTCGAATCTAAACCCAAACACAAAAACATAGACACTAATATTATAAACGCGATGTTTTATACCTAAAACTATGCAAGCGATCATCGTATTAGAAATGTGGAAGTTAATTTGATTGTTCGTTGCCAAAAAACTTCGCAATCAGTCAACGTATCACTGCAAATTTTTGTGTACATGTAGGTACGTAATACACGTATAGTTTGCGAGACAGACACGTATCACACGGTATTGACAGTTTTTATTCCGGGCACGCAATTAAAGTATTCCGCGTGGTTGAAACTGCGGCCAACTAGAAATGTTCAAATTTTATAACGCACATCTAAATTTCATTTCATTTTGTCTCTTATAATTGATAAGCAATTCCATTTGAGGATATTTTCAATTCTAAAGTCATAATCTTCAATCACTTCTTTACTTACCATCATATGAGATCAAGGCCAAGTGGTGACTAGTGACTCTAAAAAAAGTTTATGCTGATTGATTCATCGATGGTTTAGACACGGAATCAGACTGCAATTTCAAAATTAGACAATAACAATCCAGTAGAAAATATTCCCAGTGGTACAAACAAGAAAATAATGTTTGAGGGTGACCACAACATTCGTAGAAGCCGCTTATTAAATTATACAATATTTATATGTTCACCATATCGTATTCGGCTGTATGAAACCACTGTTGTAAATGAGTCCTACAAAAAATAATATTGGTTATTCGTAACTGGTAAAAGTGACCAGAGATTAAATAGGAAACTTAGAACCTACTTGGAAGTTAGCACCTTGGAGCAGCTAGCGTGTTCTGAGATGTCGCATAGAGCTCGGTACCCCGGACGCGCCTCGGCGGACATCTCTACGTAGAGGGCGTACGTGGAGACCAGGATGCCGAGGATACTCACCAGAGTGATGGACCGGTCTAACGACTTCGTTGACATGGTCACTAAAAATAACAATAACAGTATTATTTGAAGCTTGAGGTATATCAAAGTAGATGCCTAGCTGCTTGGCAGGCAGGCAGGCATCGCAGTTAGGTATTGCCTTTAGTCCGTTTTCATAATTGCGGTTGTGCAGAAGCTCATTTACAATTTACGACACCTACCTTGATATGTTTTTCTAAAGCCGGGACCACACGGACAATTTTATTAGTATCACCACAGCTTGTACTATTTAAAGTTCGGCTGCTAACACGATTACTGTAAAGGGGTTGCACGTTAGGTTTAAGGGTTTACGCTAATAAAATGTTAGGACCGCCGGCGGACGCTCTTGTTTGTTTTATTTTCATTTTTTACCGTTTACGTCCGGGGAGGTAGTACACACTAGAGGTACGTAGTTAAAATTAAAACCTGGCATGATACTGTATGTTATATTTTTCTCTCTCATCCCTTTTTTTCGAAACCGCTGTGAACGGAGAATGAGTAGGGGTAACAATAATAATTTTGAACTCTCATCGAGACATGTGTATGGGGGCAGATGAACCTTGAAGGTATATTGTTTTATATGCTTATTGTGCCAGATTTCCTAACATCCGTGTCCTAAACGTCTGGACGTGTGTGCTTAGATACTCTAGTCTAAGCAGCATATTTTTATGTGTCACTGGCTAGATATAGCGTCAATGTAAGAGCAAAGGCCAACTTGATAACCCGTTACGTTATGTCAGTGTATTTTAGTAAGAGTTTTGTTTGTAAACAATCTTTGATTTATTTCTCATTATGGAGATGAACGCGTGCTTTCCTAAAATCGCTAAGACAATACTGTAGACCACACGGCATACAAAGGAAGCTTATTGCGTTTTGGAAGAAACTGAATTCAATTCAAATGTATTTCGCTAAACACGGTCTACAAAACAATGACAAGGCATGTCGTTTGTAAAATTGCATAATTTAAAAATGGCCACAAAAGCACTACGATTCTTCTGTTTTATGTAATTGCCGAACCACAACTATGGTGCAGACATTTAGTAGTAAACAAAGATGGCATTATATGTTCTATCTATCTAATCTACCTGAACCTGTCAGAATTCAACAGTATGGCATGCAAATGCTTAATGTACAAGTACCTTATTTATTACATCACATTATAACTAATACAGTCAAATTACAATATAATTATAAATATAAGTAACCAATAAGAATAACAACAAAGTCGTTTTCTCATTTATAACATTAACATGGCCCCTCTAGTTTTTACTTCGTGCAACGTTCGTTGGTACCGAGTGTAGGTAAGGTAATGCCGCTGGTACACGAAGGGGTGGCGAAACGAACCACTCTTGTAAACGGCGGCTTTTATATTTCACTTTTTTACTCTTTGTGCCGACTACACGACTACATTGCTACACAACTACCGCGACTACACAGCTCCCCTGCACTATAAAACTGATTTATTCGTGGAGACTGAATTCGTTAACAGTTAAGACTGTGTGAAGAACTTCTATGTGAAAATTTCTCGAGCTCGTCTCTTATTTTTAATAATAATTACATTTACATAACAGCACATCATAACTATGGCATATTAAAGAATTTAATTGCTTAAGATGTACTGTAGAGCAGTTGGCCTAAATGGATGCGTTTGGACATTTTAAAAAAATACACACTGATGTAAATCGGTTTACTGTTTCTAATGTATGTCGAACGCAAGTAAGTTCTTTTGTAACAGCGAGTAGACATAGTTGTAGTTTTCTCCCACTTTTCAGTAAAATAATCTAATTATGTTTACGATTAATACATTTTTCTTACGCAGATCCGTGTGGATTAAGCTTTATAATAAAACCGCCCAAATTTCTTGCCGTAGAGAAATTCCAGGGGACAGACATACATAAATAGAGTCCTGTTGTTTTTACCTGTCCCCCGCTATATATCTTTCGATCACAACCCTGTTTTCCAAGCGTGATGATAATAACAAAACCTCACATGAACAGTATAGTCTTTGTGGTTGTCTAGTAATATGAAACTATTTTCAGCTGCCACTTTTCCGACCGACAAATAAAAAGGTTCTGTTAAAAATGCTGTGAGGCGTGCACACTCCCGTAATTCGGTGGTTTTTGATTAACGAATAAACCGCCGCAGTGGCCTAGTGGCTACATAGTTGGACTAAAAATCCTGAGTTCCCAGGTTTTCTTCCCAATGTAGAGCATTTTATGTATTCGCCTGTTACCTAAGTCTGCCGCCAAACAGCAGTCTTAATAACACTATTGTATTCCGGTATGACAGGATGTGAAGCCAGCGCCTCAGTAGCTCAAGTCTTCTGGGAAAGCACGCATTCGCGGCCTCATCGTCCTTACCATCAGGTGAGATGAATCCCGAAGGCCAAGTGCAAACCCCATGATACATTTTTAAAAGCATTCACTAGTTGTTTGGTAAACTATCGTAATTGCAGCTTTAGTCTAATCAAAGCCACACGCCCTTAAATCGATATAACAATTTGTAAAACGTATCGTTGTTTAATTTACCGCGACGTAAATTTATAGTAGATCTCGCAGTTCAATTAAATTGAATAAATTAGAGTCAACATTTGTGTGTTTAGCTTAATTGGTGTTTTGTGTAGGTATCAACCAATAATTGATTGATCGTCTAATTCACATAATTATTTTAATGAACGTAGAATGAATGAATAATTTAAATAATCGACATAGTAAAAAGTTATGTCTAACCTTGTTGTTGAAATTTAAATTTATTTAGAGTTGTCGAATTGGTAACATAACATCATTTGATCCTATGGCCTTCTTATCATCTAGTGGAAGTGACTATAAGGTGACTATGACGTAGGACGTAAGCGTGCTCACTGCTCACTTAGAGGCATCAAATTAAAAAAGGCTATAGCTATGTCATCTTTGATTAGCAGAACACAGCATGATATTGACACGGCTTTTTAGTGCCAGAATGCGATAATGCGATAATACAGAAACTATTGCGATAGCCAGGCGGACATCAAAGAATGTCCTACTATACCAGATATCCCCCATACTGGGAATCAAACCCACGGCCTCTGGATTGTGAGTTCATTTGTACAGCCAATAGATCACGGAATCAAGATAAAGGTGCGGGTGTTGTAAAATTAGACTAAGGAAAAATTCATGAGACATGTAATGCAATACAGCAGCTACCACATACTGCGCTCACCAATCATCCAGCCAAGCGTGATGTTCATGGGCAAAGGCAAAGCAAAATGTCGCTTAACCGCCTCCCTGGCACAATATCTACACGCTTGGACTTACAATCCTCAGGACTAGCTACAACCATGTTACCTAAGTTTGCCGCCAAACAGCTATTTTAATACCACTTTTGTGTTCCGGTGGTAGCAGAACCAGCGCCTCATTCATCAACAGCCTATATACGTCCCCACTGGAGGGGCTCAGGCCTACTCTCCTACAGAGAGTTTATGGGCCATAGTCCACCACGCGGGCCCAGTGCGGATCGGCGGACTTCACATGCCTGTTCAAGACATGCAGGTTTCCTCGCGATGTTTTCCTTCACCGTTAAGCACTCGGATAATGTACTTTAATTGAATATACAACTCATAGGTACACGGCTGGATTCGAACTCGGTACCCTCAGATTGAGATTCCGCGCCTTATCCACTGCGCCACCGACGCTTCGGTTGTGTCGGTTTATGAGGGAGGCTCGTCCAGTTGTGGATCACAAATGCCTTTTGACGCATTATTTGTTTACGAATTATTTCCGAAATATTGTTATAGACGTCATCAATAGCAAAACTTTGGAAACATCCCGAAATAAAAAACAAATCATTACAATTTGTATAAAATTGACAAATTAAAGCAATGTAACTAACTTAATTAAATTTAAATAAAGGCTAAAAAATAGTCTTAATAAATGAAGACATAAATCCTTGGATTTCATTTTAATAATTCTCATTTACGGGCGGGCAGCTATTGTTCTGTTAATTTAATGAATAAATTCCGAGGGAATTAGTTTTCATGCTAATTTTATTGTTTGCGAATTAGCTATACACTTTGTAGCAGGAAAGGTTTGACGTTTTTCTTCATAACAGTTTTATTAAGCTTAGCTAAGTCATTCAGGTGATATTACTTCTCAAGTGTATATATTGTTATCTTAATATACATAAAACAAAGTAGGACCGTTTCATTGCTTTGTGTTTGTTGTATTTATCTCCTGAAGTGCTATTCAGTAATTTTTTTTTTTTATTCAGTAAAAAAATTCAATAACTATTATAACATGGGATAAATTTTTAAAAATCATTTTTCCATGACCTAACAGTAAGTTTTAAATCACTCGATTTTTTTGAAGAAGGAAAGTTGAAAGTGTATAGGCTGACAAAGGCTTCTAGCTCATAAACAATCAAACATATCAAATTTAAAGTTGCAAATTACGTGTGCGAAAGCATAATGGGTGGATTTATTAAAACAAAACACAATGTCCTTAAAAAATAAATTAACTAATCAAACTAGAGAATGTATTCTAACTTATTAGAGATAGAAATTAGAATACATTCTCCTCCCCTGAATATATTATATGTATGAATTGTTAATTTTGTTTTGTTTTAGATTGAAAACTAAATAAATGTCCGAATATATAAGTAGAACAAATCTATTTAAGAAATTATAAAATAATAGTACATGCTAGTTTGTATAAATTGAAAACGTTCTCTAATTAAATGAAAATTTCTGAAGCTCCGACACTGCGCGGGTATTTATTATTAGGACGACTAAACACGAATAGAAGGTCATTTATACAGGTATAAAGTACAATAACAAATATAGTACCGGAAGAGAGCTTGTTGCTCTAATGAAAACAATACTCAGGCTAGAATTAGCCTTCAACTTCGCTCAGTATTATCTCACAGCATAACAACTTTCTAATTTTTTTTGTTAAATATAAACAGTACGAATGAAGGTTAATCTCTCAGCAATTATTAAATGCTTTTTGTTTGTGTTCTCTGGAGTGAGAGCTACTTCAATCCTATGTTAGGCTTTCTGATGAGATTTTCCATATCCATATCTCGTCACTTGTCCCTTTATTATATATGCTAGACCATGGATGTTGATTTTGCCCGTTTGAGATTTGGTAGGTTTATTTTAGCTGTATGCAGAGTCTCTTATTACGCGCGATTTCATCTGCATAGAAAACCCGTTCTTTTAAAACTAAAAATCCCATATCATCCGATTCAAGTATATTGTTATCATTTTTTAATCGTTTAAGCATGGTGCAGACAAATAATAATTTTGAAACTAACATATTCAGTTAGTCATTTTAAATCGCCCTTATTGGCTTTTTTTTTCTCGAGATATATTATATTTTCTTCGACATTTTATTATATTTTATAGATAGACACTTCAACTTTTTTACTGACAAAGAGTGATCCTATTCTAAAGACGAACTAAAATAAAATCATAAACGTCATAGATGGATTTTTATATTTTTTTTATATTTTTTAATTTTTATATTTAAACTCCCAACATATTTTTATGCGTTCATTATCTTCATAATCTGTAGTTGAAATGTCAAAACAATGAACCGGCCTACTTATGTATTCGTTGGCTATATCTAATGTATGTTTAACAGTATACAGACTTTGTGTACATAACTGTAATGGTAATCTTGAATTCTGTAATCAATGAACAAATAGATATATTTACAAATAATAGTTTCCTAGACAACAAGGATCAATATCGAATGACGTCAGCAAAGCCATCCGTGAGCCGTGAGGTTGTTGTGATATTTATCCAAAGTTAATTGCACCCCTGAACGATACAAATAGCTCCTCGATTGCCAAACCCACGCTTATGCGTGGCCAACGCACCAAAACAACATAAAGAAGATTCATCACACTTAATATCATAAATGTCCTTGTGTATCTCTGTTTGTTACCTTTTCCACACTAACATCAGAACAGATCTTGTAGAAATTTAGCACAATATGAAGAACAACAAGGCCACTTTTCGTCGCTATAAAGGGGGAAGTCTTTACCAGTGGGGGATGATATAAGTTAACGCAGACGAAGTAGCGGGCAAAAATCATGTCCATCTCCAAAATATCTTTAATTCTTGATTTTGATCTTTACGTGCTGATTCACATAACAATACAATAACTCGATAACCGTACACGTCATATAACATCACGCAGTACGCGGCGTACAGTACTCCAGTCCGTCAACGTAAAAACAAGGAACGATCTCGCGTAAAACACAGAATTAAATCTCAAGTCACGTCACAGCAATAACTCAATTGAATCAGAACAATTTATTACCTTTTAAAGTTGTGAAACAATCAGAATAGATTAAAAAGCAAGTGGTATCCTTTGATTACAATATAAGAAGAAAGAAACTATAACTTAGAACTGTCACGATTAATACTCAAACATTTTAATTTACTAAAAGATTAATGTTTTACGAGGGCACATGTGGCTCGAGTGATAACGTGTGCTTCACTGATTTGAAAACGTTTTCAACGCGCTTGGTTGAATCTTCACGTTATTAATTATTCAGTAGACTTAAGCTAAAAATATTGTGGACACGGTAAAAAGCTTTCCAGCTAATTAAACCAAGATGCGAGTGTGTTGGTTTATCCTTCTACTAGTGGAACTAATTTTGCATATACGAGTGTGTAGTTTATGAGCCGGAGACGACATAGTCTTCCTTTTTACTCCGGTAAAGTTTTCCCATAGGATAACTTCTGAACTCACGCAGTAGAAGTCACGAGAAAAACTCAGTTGTAATTAATATTTTCAAGATTTTATATATTAGCTTTTTCGGAAGTTTTTTTAGTACTTTTCGCAGTAAATAGTACTTATTCAATATAAAATAATTTACATTTAATTACATTTCGTATATCTGGTAATAAGTATTATACTAGTAATAGTATACTACTTCCTTGAAGTAGGGTAAAATGGATGTGATTTTCACGTAGTATCAAAACACTAAAGAAGGAAACACGGTCCGTTAAAAGACAATCTAGGAATTTATTAATGCGAACATTATTCGCTTATTTATACGATGCGTAACAATGACGCCTTCTGTGTTATTTCCGAGTCACTGAACACGGATGAAATCGCGAGGTTTGGGGGACAGGAACACTGTAAAGTGTTGACTCCAGGCAGACTCTTCCTATTGTCACTTTATGTGAATTTGTAGATTATTGCACAATTAAGTTTCTCTTTCTTCTAAAGTTTTAAAACACCTGCCATTGCCAAGTACGAGTCACCTCGGGCAACGAGGTTCCCGTACATAATATAAATAATTAATTAACATACTTGTTCTGTAATTAAAGACTTGCTTCTTAACAAATTTCAGGATTCTACGACAATGGGTCAATCAATTTTTGCACACCTTTTTCATGATTTTTTTAACCTAAAGCACACCTGATTTTAAGTGATGATACGAGTAAGGTCGACGATGTTACTCGTTGATCTAGAAAGTGCCCATTTACTCTGCCTGTAAAGATTCTCAAGTTTGAGTTTTAGGGAAACACGGAAACCGGTAGTGTGTTCCATACTTTAGATGTACGTATGATAACTGTAATAAAGCTAAACGCTTGGTGTGAGCTGTAAAAATATCAACAGTATACGGGTGGAGATCTGCCGTTCTTCTTTTTTACCGGTACTTGAATGGCGAAGGCGGAATCAACAAAAATAGCTCAAGCGAACACTCCCCAAAATGTATCTTGTAAAATACCGAAAGGTAGGCAACCTGACGCCTATGTTCGAGGCCTATCAGTCTCATTGCTCGACGCTCCACCGAGTCCAAAGCAGCTAGTTGAACCATCCCAAAGAAGGCAGAGGTACTCCATGCATGATCTTACTTGAAGGCGATATAGACTCAAGATATGTGATGGCTGGAAGTACCGTACCTTCGATAGGGAGCCTAGTTTTTCGGCCGCAGTTTTTGTATCCCCAGTCTCCCAAAATTCAGATAAGTAAAAAAAAACATAGCGGTATGGAAGCGTGCTTACCGCGTTTAAGACTTATTTAAACGATATATTCATAAATTACATGTCTACAAATTCTACAGTCATTATGCAAACATGTTGAAATGTTCCAAAAATTAGATAACCCCAATGCTTGGTAACTGCTAATATTATTCGCTAACACGGATACAAACTACAGAAACTAGTGGGCTTATTTTTACTGACCGGGACTAAACTTTTATGAGATAAGTACTACTTATTTCCTTTCCAGTTTTCAAGAACATATTGTTTAAAGAATAGTTTGTTCAATTGTCACATACGAAAAGTGCACAAGTATGTTGATCGTGAAATTGGCTTCTTTGCAGAGTTTATCACAGAAAGAGATATACGGATGAGAGAAAAACGAGAGCTACAGTATGCCAATAGATAGACGCGCTACGATATCGCAACTACACGTTTTGTTTGGTTGGTAGCATTGTCGTGTGTAGTTTTCTATAGCGGCCACATCGTGGCGCTCAGTACGCCGTTCAGTGTGACCACTACATAAAAAAAATTGGATTTTGTAGTTTTACATCAATGTAGCTAGTTTCAGATGATTTTTGTTATTTTTATAATTATTAGTATTTATAGTATAATTATTTATTAGTATGATTTGGTATAAAATTACACATTTAAAAACAAAATATAATGAGAGTAAATAATTCTCTTACGCAACTCATTTCCTTTATTCATTTTGTTCTATAAATATTTATCAGTTACTGTGAGAAGTGACAGCTCAGACTTCAAATAAATAAGTTTACGCATGTATTTATGTATCGTTTTTATTTTAGCAGATTTTAAGACAGCAGGTTCACAAATTTAGCAGATTTAATAAAATTAAATGGTCACACTGAAACGTGCAACACCTTTCATTGTATTGACTATTGACTGATTCTGAACACAGAGAATAATGTATAAACTTAATTTAACGTGTTATTGTCTTAGTTCTTAATAAAATATAGTGTATTATATCTTAGTTTAAGTGGAATAATGCCTCCGTTTACGTGAAAGTGAAAGAAGACAGCCCGTCGAGTGCTACGCGGCCATTTTACTTGCAATGCGGCAACGGTGTACGATCCGCCATTGGAAACGGCCAGTGTCTTTTTCTGAGCACAAGATTTGTATTGAGGAATAGCACGGGTATAGGATCGACGGATAACCATGTGTGATAAAAGTGTAGTGCGGACTTTAGTGTAGTGAAGCACGGTGGTCGGGTGATTCGAATAATGTGCGAACGATGGAAAACGAAGTGAAGCAGCGCAATCAGAGAAACAGGCGAAGGGAGCGGGCACAGCGCATGCAAGCACAGCGAGAGAGCAAAGTGAAGGATGGGGACAGCGGCGAGGACGAGTCGCCGGCTCGGGAGAAGCCGCCTCGTCCTCCTACCAGGAGAAAAAAGTCCAAGGAGCCGCTCTGTGAGGAGGACATCATCGATGGGTTCGCCATAATGGCATTTCGCACCTATGAGGACCTCGAGGTGAGTTCATAGCATCTGAAAGCAATCACATGAGCTCAGCATTTCTGTGAGAGTATAACTACACAAGCAGTTTGATAATCATGTCAACAATAGATAGATGGATACGTATTCCTTGATCGAATCGAAGGAATGCGGTAATGAGTATTTTTGTGTTTATCTTGACATTAGGCAAGTATTGTTATTATCATGGAATATTACGACACGAGCACTTTTGATTACTGTATTTATGACCGAAAAGTAGGTCCATTCAAGTCGACATTTGTTTGGTTCGTAACAGGTTTAAGTAAAACCTATTTACAAATCATACATAATTTATTGAATAAAATATCATTGTTTTCGTTCGTTGTCTGAATGGCGGAGCATATTTTCTTCATTATTTTTTGTTCCCAATACAAAAACAGCGCTCCATAATCGCTTTGGACGTCACCTCGGAAGTGCAATGACCTATTGAATGAACCCTACGTGTCGTGAGATCAGTGAAACTGATGATTAGCGAAAGTTATTATCAGGCTGTTTGTAATGGTATTTCCTATTCTGAATATGTTTAATACCACATCACAATATATTTATTGTGCACAGTGTTACGTGGTAAGCAGCTGTCAGAGCGCGCGGAGAGTGTACCGCTGTAGGCGCGCGCGTTAGAAGTGTTAGAACCGTGGTCTCCCACAAAGTGTAAATTTGGTCTAAGTGGCTTTCGCTCGTTTGTGCTCATTTATCGCGCAGTCCTCGAATGGTCGTATATTCTGTATGTTGAAGTATCGTATGTGCACAATAAAACTACATTCCGCGCTATCATTTTAAATTATGGCGACAGGCTTGCCGTTTGTGGCTCGTTGGTTGCGGCGCGCGTGTTATAAGGTCTTGAACAGGTTCCTCTGCTCCTATTTAATTCACCACATGTGTTGCGGTGAACGACGCCTTATGCAATTTCTGCACAATGGCCTTAAAGTCAATTTTCTACGCACAACGGAAATTGCGACGTCGAATCAGTCGACATATGGTAAACAGAGGCAAATTGTTTGAAAGGTATTCATATGCCATGGCAAAGAACATTTATATACTACTAGCTACCGCCCGCGACTTTGTCCGCGTGTACTTCAGGATGTATTCTACTTGTTCGATAGGCACAGGTGACGTTTATGACAAATTATAAGTATGCAGCATAAGGTACAAAATAGTGTTTATTCTATTACGTAGTCTAATAATTTAAAGAAACAAAATAAATTTCAATATCTGACATAGTACAATCAAATAGTCTTCACACCAATATTATAAACGCGAAAGTTTGTATATACGAATTTACATATTCTATGGTCGGTTTCTAGGCAACGCGTTTTTGCTATGCTAAAATTGCCCATGTAATCCCATTAATATTATATGTGTGATTTTGGACAATTTACACAATATGTCTTTATAAATTATAGCCTATATGTTATTCTGATGTATAAGCTATATTATTATATAGTTTCATTCAAATCCATTCGGTAGTTTTTCCGTGAAAGCGTCACAAACATCCAAACATCTAAACATCCAAACTTTCACATTTATAATATTAGTAGGATAACAGACATGACAGACAGACTTCCAAAATGGAGTCAACATGTAGCTGGTCTGAGATTATTGAGATTATTGTATGTAAACTGCATTCAAACTGTTTGTTTTGTTGTAGTTAGAATTGAGACTATAATATATCATACCCTCCAGTGACCAACATTTTCATAGTTTTTCAACTAGTTTATGGTGTCACGTCATCAATCATTTTAATGAACCTAGTGCTAACATCCATGCCTATGGCATAACGGGAATTCTTTCCAAATGCTTCCATAAAAATTTCCTTTTTTAAACAAAATAGCCGGCTTTGAGAAGTCATTAACAAGAAATAATTACTTAAAATACAACTTAAATATAAGCCAAAATAGCTGTTATCCAGCTAATAGTCCCTATATGTCATTTTGAACAATAAATAATAATAAAAAGTGTAAAAAATGAATATGTGATTCACTGTGAAGTTGTATGTTAATGATGCACACAGGCAGCTATCCTATTTTAAAAGATTATGGTCTTTTACCATTACCATTTTTGGTGTAAAACTCTTATTATTAGAATTGCCTGTGTTGTGTAAAGTGTTGATGAATAGAACATCATCCAATGTGTACTTTAAACCCTGGTCTGCAAAATTATGTTCCTCAACATCATTCCATTAAGACAATGCTAGAAATGCTTATAACTATTACATTACAATGATTGATTTGAATATTCAGACAGTGTGTTTTGAAAAGCAATTGTATTTGACAAATTGAGTTCAGTGAAGACAATAAATGTGATGAACTTACTGTAATGCCACCTGAAATTCAAGAATAAGAGCCATAATAGAAAACATGTTGCGATCAAAATCGAAAGAAATAAAAAAATTTAAATAAAAAGTTTTGACTAGGTATTTGAGAATAGTACTATACAAGCATTGGCCACAACTAGGCAATGATGAACTTACGTATATGTATACACATTCGTCCATCAATGCATCTTTTGCTGGCCGCTGCTGTAATCTCTATGTCCATGTAAATTTTCTATACGGTCTCCAGCCAGCTTAGAATATAACTGCTCAATATCATCTCGCAGATGTTGTGGTTGGCCACTAAGGGAAAACTTTGATTACCAATCTGCCTGCCTTCCTGTGTCGAATTAAAAAAAGTTACATTAAAGCAATGAAACCTTGCAAGAGAAAAAACTTGTCTTGTCTAATAGTTTTGATATCCTGTGCAAGTAAATACATCAAAATCTTTCAGCATAAAACCCTCGATGAAATTCTATTATAGACAAAGTCCTGTAACTTTTCTGATGCTTAAAAGATTTATATGTTGATTTATATGATGATATGTATATTACAATTCTCCTTCAAATTACATGATAACTAATTTGCACTACACCAAAGACTTCACTTAAAATTTTTATGCAAGTATCCTTCTTTTACATCTACACTCTCAATGTATGAGTATTATTAACTAGCCAGAGAATCATGTACACTTATGAAAAGATCTTTATTCAGTCATCGATAATGTCATTGTCACTCAGGAGAGTAACTTATTCGATTTATTTTAAAACTGCATTATAGGCAAATTTTGTTTGTTGTTGGCTAGTAATAATATAAATTCAGCTGTTTTAGCCAACATTTTAACTTGTAAATACCAGTGAGCATGTAGCAGTGTAAATAAAAGTTATTAAACCAATGCTTTAAGCACTTAAACATATTGTTAATCATCATTTGTTACAACCTCAAATATCTCCATTTCAATATCCATGATGACTTAAGGCATGATAAAGTGCAATGTTATATTTGACCTCAATCGTAAATATCAAATATTTTTACATATTCTGCTTTATAATTCATCAGAAATCAAGCATTATAAATAATATTTTTATCAGCGGGGCAATCTGTTTTTTATAAAATGAAATCAATTAATCTAATATTAGATTTATTGACTATATTAGACAAAATATATAATATTTTATTTATTTCCAGATAATATGATTCTTTGTTTCTGAATCTGTAAAATTAACCTATCTACAATTATATTAATATAAGATTAAATGTTCAATTTCAATTCAATATCAAAACTTTATTGTATACCAAAAATAGAATTGGCAGAATACATAATAATATAAAAGAAAGGTACAGGAAGGTGGCCTTATCACTAAGAGTGATTACTTTTAGGAACCTTGAAGCAGAAGAATCCTTTATATAATAAGAGGCAAATGGTGCTACATAAATATGATATAATATCATTATTATAATTCTAATAAATATATATAAAACATATTATACATATAATGGATAAACAATAGTCAATTTAAAAGTGGATCAAGCTATAATAATCTGTTTAAGGAAATGTGTTTTTAGGTTAGTTTTGAAGGATTGTAAGAACGGGGCTCATTTGATGGGTTCAGGGATAGAGGTCTATAGTAGAAATCAAATATTATTTGATTAATTGTTCGAAGGATTAATACTTCCTAAATATTATTGAATCAATTTCGGAAAACTGATGTTTAAATTAATGCAATATATTGTGTTTTCTTTACTTTTGAGTTACTTAAAAGTAAGAAAATTTCCAGAGCATAATTTTACAACATGTAACATTAAAGTTGAAATGTTAATAAAAATTGTATTTTATATTTTGAAATATTAGTTAGTAAGTTATGTTTTTAAATTATTATCCGATAATCATGGAAAGTTACCTGATTCTATGCCATAAAATAATTATTGAGATTTAACTGGTGTAATTTATAATAAAGTAAATGTAATGTAATTTCATATTTGCTTAACATCATAACTTGACCACTTGTGTTAATATCATTAATGATATTGCTATTAGAGAATGTCTGTTGTTGCCTAGTAGTTTATTATTTTCATTAATTGCATTATTATCACTATTTGTTTTACACAGACTTGATACAAAATAATATGTTATTCTATAGTTTAAATGAACTTTATTTGTACATATTGTAAGCTTTTTATTTATTAATTGGACTTGACTTCTCATAGAAAACTAAGGCAGATAGAATAAATCATTTTTGTTACACTTTATTAGATTTCCGAACATCATATTAATAATGGAACCCTCATAAAATCGACCTGACGTCTGACTGTCCTGCTCTGCTATTATAGCTAGCAACTTGAAATTTGTAATAGTTATGGAAAATTGTAACCCACAGGCGCCACAAAAATAATAATTCATTCAATAACAAAAGGGACAAAATTCTTACCCAGCCTTTTCTTTTTGTTGCATAGTTTATGACTGATAATGAAAAATCTTAAATAATGCGAAGAAAGGAATTTATGGAAATATTACAGGAAAACCTAAATGATAACGCTATCTACTTTAGTTTTCGAGAAATCATTAAATAATGTTGATAATTTCTATAGTTCAGAACCCTTAGTGCCCGAATCCATCTCACACTTGACCGGTTTTTCATATAGATGTTTATAATTTTAAATACGGTTCTGACTTCATGGTTTGTAGAGTTTGTTAGAAATTATCCTGAACATATTAATTCTTGCCTCCATTGGTCCATTACACATCACACTGAAAAAATCACATCAGTCACGGTTAATTGAACAAATACAAAGCAATTCCTTGCAAAACTAAAATCTATTTCTTGTTAAAATTACACTGCGACTGTCATAGAATGATATTGGTGAATAAAAAATGTGTCTCAGTTAATTAGTTGGAGTAACGAAACTAGATAAAAAGAGTGAATGAATGCAGTGACGCGTGACCATGTCATCTGACGCCCGCGCCGGGCGGCCGAGCCATGCGGCGCGGGCGGCGGCGGCGATACCATATTACGGGCTTAAGATTTTCCCACGGCGTAGTTACTGTACAGAACAGCCTTCGTGTCAAGGAGTTTATCCCGTGAACAATTTCCAATCCCATTATATATCCCTTACTTTCGCCGCTCTTGAAAAACTGCAGGAGCGAATCCAAGGACACTATTCGATTTGAAATTTAACTGTCTATGTTCTTGTTTAAAGGCCTATGAGAACTGATTTTTAGGGCTACCAACATCCATCATTCTGTTCATAGACTTGAAATTTGGCATAGAATTATGAATTTCTAGAAGTTTTAAAGAAAAAAGGGTTTTTTTGTCTTGAGGAAGTCGCTGCAGAAAATATACGTTCAGATGAAGGTGTTGAACACAGAAGTTCAGTTGTAAATGAACTTGATTTTTACATGGCATCTGTTCGCCAAGATCGGACAGCAGACCCAAAGTGGTGGTCAGCAAACGCAAAACAATATCCAATCCTTTCCCAAACCAATTTGCTAAGATTTATTTAACATCTATAGGTTGTAGTGTATTTATATTAGGAAACGACTGTTATCGGAAGCAGGTATAATTTGTTAGGAAAAACGCAATCGTCGTGCTATTGACAAATACTGAAAAAAATGTTTTCATCCATCATAACTTACCACTGGTAGATTTTAAATATTAATATGTTAATGTTGGTTCAATAACGTCTCTGTGAGTAATATTTTGAATTCATGATTTTCTATTCGGTATTCCGCCGAATATCGAATGGTAAAAATATGGCCGAATACCGAATATTGCATCTCTATTTTAAAGAGTCAGCTAGAGTAGTAGACAAATAATCTATGGCGTTGAGGAATTATGGGTCTACATTCTGATATCTATTGTTCATATCATATTTGTAGTCCAACAGATTTACTTACTATCTCCTAAGAAAAACAATTTTGTTGATAAAAAATGGAGCATGTTCAAAAGTAATTTGAAAAGTTTGACAAGGCCCGTCTACCTGATAAGCGGTCGAAGATTGGATGTGGCATGAAGTTGTCGGCCTGGCGGGCGCATGAAATATTGTAGACGTCGGATTTTTGCAGGCCGCGATCTATCGTATCTTTTTTACGAGACTGTCTTTTTGTTACGGCTATTTTTTATGTTAAATTACTGCCGATACAATACTAACATTGTACGAAAATGTACATTATTTAATTAATCTTCTAGAATCCATGTTAGTACTGAAGCGTACAGGAAAAGAGAATCTTAAATTAATACCTAATCAATAAGCATTGAAAAGTTGTACAACAGTTTAATAGGAAGTTATATTAGAATGATATTACGTCATATTAAAAAATCTATAGGGAAATGATCACAATATCCAGTGCATTCTGTATGTGTTTAAACAGAGAAATCAATATTACCTCTCGATAAGACAAGGCGAGACGGCTGAGGGAACCTACGAGAATGTTTCAGCGTTTCCAGACGCCCCGCAGTCCCCTCTATCCCCCAGAGCTCGATGTTAGCACACCGTGACATAATACTTACCTGAGTAAACTTTAAACCTCTCCGCTCCACTTTTATTACAGTCGTAGAGCTTGGCTTTTTGAATCTCGCTGCTCCACTCTATTGTCAACAAGTAACCAGTAAGTTATAGTTCGCCAGTATAAAGTTGTGAAGTCTTACAACTTTGCAATCTGTTATTGGAATGAAACGAATGGGCTCTCACGAAGAGGTTTTGTCAATCAAGGCGATAATGGAATAGGAAAAGAAAAAACAGCTTAATAGATCATTGATGCTGATAAGAACATTAAAAATCAAAAAAGCGAAAAGAAAGAAAAAGAGCCGAGTACGTTTGTAAAATTGAGTGTTATTTATTTTGATACTAAAAATTACAGGTGTGTCTTATTTCATTACAAATTTTGTAGATTGTCAGATAAGTTAAAATGTTTGATTGTTTTATTATTTATTTAAACGGGATTTTACATTATGGATTAACAACAAATACCTAGGCTTAACAGTTATCTGGGCTGCCGGGTTTTGGCATTAACGTTTTTATTAAATTCAGTATGATTAATTTAAATCGCGCTAATTATCTACGAGCTCACTGTGTTTTCCATCAAGGTAATCTTATATATGACGGTGAATTTATTATTCTCTCCTTCGACAGTATTATCGATGAATGTTTTACTGACCAACGGAAAACATTCTAGTAATGCCTGTCATACTTTTTGTGCGTCTATCTTACAACAAAGGACCATACGATATCTAATTTTATCGTTATTAACGTTTCATTGGGTCTGTTCTGTAGGTCATTATTCTTGTTTGTCTGGACCGTAGGTGGGTAGCAATTTGCACAAATTGCCGGGTCACCTCGCCAGACATGGCTACGACGTCCTTGAACAGAGATGGATCAGACGAAGTAGGTATATACTTTGTGAGATGAGTTAGCACATTGCAAATACTACCAATCACCTATTCAACTTTTGAGTGAGAGCTAGTTAAGTGTTGTTCAATCGAAGCACACTCGGAGTGATAGAAACTCTTAATAATTCTGAAGTATACTCAGACAGCTAGAACGTGCGGTTAACTTCTCCGCTCTGCTGGAATAGGGGAGCGCAGACATGCAAATGCACAAAATTCAGAAAATCTTCCACACTCCCGGCGCAAGTTGCACTAGACTTGCTCACGACAGCGGCATTAACTCAAAGTATATTGTTGAAAAATTGCTTTTGTCTTTATACTTGCGCTAGTAAGAAAGTTTTGTTTGCCTCCTTTTGTAACTGCTACCGTTTCTCATGAGAAAATTATTCAGCGTACCGTGTAACATGTTGAAAGAAAATCATACTTTACAAACCGGGCTAAACAAAGCGCTTTTGTTTATTAATTTGTCGTTTTCTCTTCCTTAATGGAAGATTACTTTGAAAACCTATTCTAGATTCTAAATTAAATATCAACGAAAGTCACAAATTATTTTGACTTGTAAAGAAACATTTCGCTCGTAAAGCGAAGTCAGTTCACTTGACTAATAAAAGGGCTTCGAGATTTCAAAGAAATTCCAAACGAATACATTTACCTTCATAAAATTGAAATGAATGCAAATGATCTTATTTACATTCATGAAGCTAATGCGCCGTCGCTAGTAGTTAACGCGGATTTCGAGCTCTATAAACAAATTTAGTTTTGTACGAAATGTGGGTTCATCAGAGCATCATTACTTTGCGGGATAATATTAAAATATAACGCTTGCTGATTAATGCGCGCGCTTCTGCATTCGTGTGATAAATAAAAAGCTACTAACATTTTAGTATGGGGACTTTTACTGTTTAAAACCCGCGCAACCAACACTACATCTCCCCTCGAGAATAGTTCCACTGCGCCTCACAGACGGTCATATTTACTTGCCGCAAATCCACCTCCCTTTGATAAGGCCGTACAAATGTAAACTTGTTTGGCTTGTTGTTCAGACGCGCTTACGTAATTTAATACTTGGCACTTTATTTAACACCGCTTTTGCAAACGAACATTCAATTTTGTGTGCAGTTTACATTTAGCCCCATGTTTGGACAACTTTATCTTAATTAGTTCTTTAGTCCGCAAAATTGATGCAATGATTGAAAGCATTTGTTTAATTAATCGAGTCCTATGAAAAAAGTATCTGTATTGCTATATGTTGGACTGTATTAACGTGTTCATTATATCAGAATATTGGTGTAGTATAAAAATACTATTAGGAGCAAAACCATAACCCGAGCCGACGGGGTCGGGAGTTATCTGTGAATTTACCGCGCGATGCTAAGTATTCGCTTCAGATTCTCAGATGGGGTGAAAATGATAAAACCCCTCCCGCCAACCGGCAGTCTTTATTGTTATCGCTTTTAAATCATTCCGTTTTAAAAGGGTCTCTCTCCGCAGTAAAACCAACTCTTGATTTCATAAACAGAATATTTTGTAACATGTTCTGTTCACCTATTGTATTCGAAATGCTAACGTAAATATTTTTAGAGTTGTTGATATTTTAGCAGATTACACAAGCGTGCGTTAAAAGGTTCCGTCATCGGATCGAACATGTATTTGTTAATAATGGGAAGAAGGATTTATAATAGGCTGGTAGCTTTATGTTTTTTGATGAAATATTTTATTAATGACATTGTGGCTCATAATTTTAATTAAGAACCTGTACAAAATACAATGTCTCGTTGGTTTTCTGGTTCATTTTCAATCGCTTTATTTTTTTGTTGAATTGCTCAAAAATTTTGAGTTGAATATACTGATGTTATATTTGTTTGGTGTGCTATGTATTTGTTGTAGTTACAACAATAACAAACAAGTTTACTTAAGTGGAATATCAACTCGAAATTGAAGGCCCTCGTTTTAAAATGTGGCAAGTGTCGAGAGACGAGCAAGATGTCGGTGTGGTGTCGAGTCGAGAGGGTTATTTAGGGTACTGTAGTGTCCTCACCTCGCGGGGCGGTCGCGGACTATCTCTGCGATCGACAAGATATCGGCAGTGTGATCTACCAGATATCGGCAGTGTGATCTACCAGATATCGGCAGTGCAGGCCACTACAGTATCGTGATGTAATAAGCCCGACCCCCTGGATGTAGCACGCACTCTCAGCAGTAAGGCCGCCGCATTCTTATCGCACTTAACGTTTTATGTGGAACTAATGCGCTGTGGTAATTGTACGGTGTGGCTTACAACTCTTATCGATTTGTGTTACTTTTAACGTTCATTTCTAATTAACCGCGACATTCAGTTTACTTTGACGTCTAGGAGCAGATGGTTTTGTTAGATTTAGCTAATGCTTGCTGGTGGTAGTGGTACGTTTAATTGTTTCTCTTAGACATGACACTGTCGCCCATTCCCACGTTTTCCAGTCGGGATCTTAAAATAAAACAGCTAAAAACCAAACAACTAAAGGAATATTCTTGGGGAATGATGTAGAGTATCGCCATCGCAGCGAGATTACAAACCAGTCAGCCAAGCGTAGTGATAATTTGTATAATATAGCAAATCTTACATGGAAGATTTTTATGTCTGTTGGTCTGTGACGGAGACACTTTGGACTTTTCCAGTTGATTTTTAAATATGACGTTGTAGTTAAATATGAAGAACTACTTAGACTAGACCATATAGTACATCTTTATACCTTTTTTGTCTGTCACAATAATATTATGAATGCGAAGCATATAGTACTTTATATCCCGGTAAAGTGTGACTGTTGGAGACATTCTGAAGTCGACGCAGAGGTAACAGCCGACAAAAGCTATTTTTCATTCACAATCAGCTGCACTGTAATGTTGGACTTGAGCCTCCCTTTTAGATTGTCCGCCACGTGGTACTCTCATTGAGGACTAGTGCCTTAATCACCAAGCTTAGCAGACGGTTTGTTAATCTCAGTTAGATGTTGTTAAATATGTGGGTGCTACTGCCCAACTCCTGAATATTTTTCCCTTAGTCGCCTTTAACGACACGCGATGACATGAGGTGGTACACCACACCAAGAAAGCTATTTTATAATCCTATCCAATGTAAGTAGTATTTACAACTGTTTAATTTCTGCTCCACATGTTTCGGAGGCAGGCGTTTGTATTTAAAATTTAGTTTTGTTTAACGTCTCAATCACAACGTGTTGACAAATCTGACTCGAGTTGAGACGTTGACATCTCACGCGAGGTGGCTCGAATATCTCGCGTGCACGGTCGCCAACGGCTACATAAACGATATATCATGGTCCTCTTTATTGTACCTTACTTACACAATTTATTTTCATGTTAGTTTTAAATGAAATTAATAGTGGAGAAATATTTATTATACCACATGTTGCACGAGTTCACCTGTATTTGTGTCAAACGCTGTCAACAAAAGAGTGAAAAATCTCAAATGTACACAGGAATTTGTGTAAATATTACATGAAAACCTAATCTAGTATAGTTTTGAGAATTAATCAAAAAACTTTGACAAACTTAGTTATGCAGTCGGTGAAATGTACTTTATTATTTGCAAATATACTCCAGGAACACCTTTGTTGTAGTTTTACGACAATATAGTAAAATAAAGCCTCCGCGGAGAAGTTGTAATCTATTATTTCTCGAAAGTAATAAATGGAGCCTATATTCCTCCGAAAAGGAGGACTTAAAAGGAAAACTATCACGAATAACTTGGCTTCACAGGTTAACGAGTAATAGTCGACCAAATTATAAAATATACTAGGATATGTCATAAGGAAAGTTTAGTACAAATTACATTCAAAACTACTTTACATCGTCCTGTGTGGGCCGGGCCCGTTTTAGATGTTGTCAGCGTTAAACCGTGAACTTATTATTCCGGGCAACTACATAACCCTACACGGCGCGTGGCTCGACACGCACTTGGCTGTTCTTTTTAAACTTGGTCGTTCATCACTAGATTGGGCCAAATTAGTCATCCAACAAATAGTATCACTAACTGTTTTAGTAGCTTTTAACCGACACTGAAAAGCGTTGTGCACTGAAACTATACATACACCGGCGGCGGGCGCCGCGGGCTGGTGTAATGCATTGCCCGCCCCGCACAGTTACGGTTTGCTTTCATTATTGTTTGGGAAGTGGCATTGTAAACGCTTGGCTAACCTATATTCATTACCTTCCATAAATAACTTATCGTGCCTGTGTGATTTCGGTACGGCTGTCGTTCTTTCGATCCTCATGACGTGATTATCGTTTGAATTGTCACATGAGTTGAAATTGATGGACAGCGTAAACAGTTTGTTACGTTGATACGATCCTAACTTATAGCAGAAGGTTGACCTTGTAAACGACAACGTTGATATTGACATGTAATGAGCCGTTTGCTTCCAGCGGAGCTTTGGAAAGAGATGAGTAAATTAACATAAGTATAAATTGTTGATAGTAGACGTAAAACTATTTTGGGCGGTGCCCGGAATGGGTCCATTTGGGATTGGCATTGCATTGGTACAAGATTTGACGAGTGTCTAAGAAATCCCGTGCCACGGTATAATGTCAAACAATAATAATAAGTGCGTTCTAAAGAAATAAGTAGAATCAAGGACCTCCTTCTTTTTGAAGATACTTGGTTGCCTTAAAACCGTCTGCAAATACAAAATAAACACTTGCTCGCGACTTCTTCTGCGTATATTTCAGACATGATCTACGAGAACTACTCGTTCGATCGAGATAAAAACTGGCCAATTGCGAGTCGGACTCGCGCACGAATGGTTCCGTACCATTCTTTATAAAAACGGCCCAAAAATCACGTTGGGAGCCACCTTAAATATTTATTTTATTCTGCTTTTTAGTATTTGTTGTTATAGCGGCAACAGAAATACATCATCTGTGAAAATTTCAACTGTCTATCACGGTTCATGAGATACAGCCTGTTGACAGACGAACGGACAGCGGAGTCAATAGGGTTACGATTTTACCCTTTAGGTTTTTAAACCCTAAAAAGTAGCCTCCTTTTCCTACACTTCAACTATTACTATACAAAAATCAAGTCATTTTGGCTCTCGGTTACAACATAAAGGAAGGATGAACACTTACATTTTATTAAGTTAGTACGAATAATCAAAAGCTCAATTATAACACATATTATAAGTATTGGCATTTAGTTTAATTTTATTACAATTGTGCTGCATGACATTAGCTAAAATGTTTAAACAGGTATTAATCATCCTGCACTGCGTACACAAGTACGTAATTAATTTATCAAGTCGCTTGATCTGCCTAATCTGGGCGTGTCATAAAAGATTTACTTTCCTCCTTCCGCAACCTCTCCGAGTTTATCCTATTTTCCGTAATCCATAAATCCTTATTTGATACAATCAGTTCCGCAGTATTCCTCGCCCTCCGTTATTAAACCGATGTGAACTTGTGTAGACATAATCCAATGTTTATCGATTAAATTGTCAGCCGTGAAGCGTGTATTAGCGCGTATTAGCGCTTTGCGCGACACAACATAAACATTTGTAACACATAATACTCGATTATCGTTAAACACACGTCAAACCAGTGTAAATGTTTGCTTAGAAGTTAGTCTAGGAGCCAATGTGGCCCGAGCTCCTACTCGACCCGTTTGATTTCTGACGACAACGCAAATAGAACGGAAACTGTGTTGATTGATGAACGCTCCGAGCCGAGCTTGAATACCTGAGAAAACGTTGACATATTGCTTGTTGAATGTTTTAAATATTTGTGTTTTGCTCGCCGCTGGATAAGAATTTTAAAAGGCGAAGGAATTAAACTATGATTTAAGTAGACATGGAACCGTAAAACACATTAACGACTGTAATAAAGTAAACGAATGGAATGTAAGCCAAGAATTACCGTCAATTTGTAATAGTCACAAGTTAATTCAATTAATATTCCCCGCGCGAAATCTTGCCCCGGGAGAATATTAAATGATGGCCTCATTTTAGTATAGCTGGCAGCTAACTCATTCACAATTAGAATTATTCCGAGCTGCGTTTATTGGTCACGATTTATTCAAAATATTCAGCACGATAGAGGTGTAATAGTCATAAATTATCGCAACATGGTCGCGATCAGAATTACAAGTTGGCAAAGTTTTATTCGTGAAAAAATGATACTGAGTTCAATAAGCTATTTCTAGCTAAGCTGAAATAAGCTATTGCATTTTCGACAACATTGTTGGTTTTTGTTGAGAATTATGTATCAGTGTTGAGTAAAGTCTGGTACCTGTAATAAAATGTATGAAGTTTATTATGTCTGTAAACTTGGGTCAAGTTTGAATGGCGTGAGGTTTTTTATTCGAATGTGCCATGGCAGATTGAAGGGCGTACGATCCATAAAAGCTATGTCGTCTTATGCTCCGTTTGAGTGGCGTCGCGTGGGGTGAGGTGGCGATATAGGTAATCGTCCGGTGGCACGCGACTATCGCGACCGACAGCCGTTTACAAACATTTCGATTACGTCCCTCGTGTTTGTCTACGCGCGACACTACTTTCCTGCTCGATTACCCCGGCCCCGGTGCCCCGCGACCGTGCTCCCTGTCACGGAACATGATTAATTGTTTCATTTGCTAATTTTCTGATTTACGCGTTTCAGTTACTTTGTTTCTTTTTCTCTCGAATATTAGGTAAACAGCCTTGTAGTATGATTGAATTATCTTTTGCAACATATCTTTGGACTAGTTATGAAATTTATATTTATATTTGTTAATAAAAAAATTTATAAACTCGATATTATAATTAATTACTTTACTTTAAAATATACAAATGAATCCCAGCTTTGTTTTTTAAACGTTTTGTATTTTAATCTCGCATTTGTTTAAATAATATAATGTAATTTACCTAGTAAACTGCAGGATAGGAAAATAGTTCGTTCGAGTGGTAAGCGAATAAAAGAATACGTACTAATATTAAAATGGACAGCGTCGGTGGCGCAATGGATAAGGCGCGGACTCTCAATCTGAGGGTACCGGGTTCGAATCCAGCCGTGTACCTATGAGTTGTTTTTCAATTCAAGTACATTATCCGATTGCTTAACGGTGAAGGAAAAACATCGTGAGGAAACCTGCATGTCTTGAACAGGCATGTGAAGTCCGCCGATCCGCACTGGGCCCGCGTGGTGGACTATGGCCCATACACTCTCTGTAGGAGAGTAGGCCTGTGCCCCTCCAGTGGGGACATATATAGGCTGTTGATGATGATGATGATGATTAAAATGGATAGGAGTTCTGTTCGTTTGATGGTTTCCTTTTCACTACTAGAATTTACTGAACTGATATTGATGTAATGTAGCATAAACGCAGCCCATGGTATAGAGTACGTAAAATGGCTAAGTTAATTCCGACGAAGTCACAGGCTTAATATTTTTCTTACTGAATGGAAGAGGGGGTCAAATACGTGTCCAAAACGTCTTTCGTAATAAATGAACAGACCCGAAGCCACTATTGTAAGTGGATTTGATTTACCTGCGTGTTACAGCAAAACTACCCAACGAAAAACATTCTTTTGTGAGGCACTTTTTGTGGAACTTTTTTTATCACGTCTCGTCGCTCCCCGATCAAAAACTAAACAGACCTTTTTTCTTTACCTTTTTTGCTTCTCACTTTTTGCTTCTGTGAGTATAATACTCATAATAATTGTTTTTAAATAACATGTATACAACTGTACATCCGGAAAGTAATGCGGTTTCCTTTATTACGTAAATAATTGAAATAACGTATGGAGCGAGACATCTGTGTAATTTAAGCTGTAGTATTCACGTATTTAAAGTGCAATGATTGACGGTAATCTAATTGCCGGCACCCACACATACATATAACACACATAATAATCGTTGCCACCCAGTTTAGCGTGTAATGCGCTCCTCGCTAACCCACAGGCTGGTCTGATGACTTAATTAATGACCCGCCCGTGTCGCTGTTAATTAAACAGCTAAGGTAAATTGAAGTTCACGCCTGCACCAGCGAGCGGCATCCGACAGATTAAAAACAAAATGCAATTTGGTGCGGACCGACACCATCCGACCGACGGTGTCTAAACGATTATACACAAGGCCTATCCTGAAGATCCTCCATGAATACTATACAATGTTTCATCATTATAAGTCAACAGCAAGTAATTTTACCAACGAAATTTGACATATTTTTTCCCAGGCAACATATTTTTTAAGAATTTATACGGTTCTCGGGTATTACACGAAATTGAATTGGCGGTAAACCGAACACGCAATGCCAGCGTCACTTATCGTTGGACACATTATTTAAATACGTGTATTGTTCGGAATTGTTTGTCATGATTCGGATTTATTGTAGTTCAATAATATTTCGATATCCAGTAGATAGATAGCTGCATTTGTATCGGTTTATTGGAGCGCAACTATTTTCCCGTGATTGCATAATGGCTAACTATGGGCGTTTTAATCTATGATATACTCGCAGTGATTGTAGAGAAACGACGACGGCGAGACATTAGCCAGCACTGGCTGTTTAGCGAGGTAATTGAGCATGCTCGCAGTAACGGCTATATTTAATAATAATTGCGTATGTGGTCTGACCGTTTGGAATTGTTAATTTACTTGTACGTACTGTTCAATCTAAACGTTAAAATCAATTTAGTTCCAAATTCAAAGCAGCCAACAATTGTTTCAAGTTTATTTATAAAAAAAATTATATAACACTGTTGTTACGTACAAACTTTTTACGACGAAATATATTGTAATTGACTTTGTAGAGAGGATGTATACGGATTTGAATACATAATAAGCTCAGTTGGATCTTTTTATTTCCATTTCTGCCAAGTAAAAAGTTTCAGAAATTAAATGATCCCGGATTGTTTGAATGGGGCAACCTTACAAATACTAAATGTGGATAGTATTTCATGTCGATTGAAAAGCCACCGCACCGGTTAGTGTGTTATGTTTGTTGATTGCGCGGCATCAGTCCGGTCTGTCACATTAGTGATTAATTCGTTGTTAGAGCAATTACAGCAAACGACCGAGTTGCCGGGCGGTCCAGGCCCTTACTACTCACTGACTTTCACTGCTACATAGTAATGGCACATATTAGTTATTTGACGTGTCGTGCGTGTCGTAGATTTGTAGTGAGCAAAAATCATACTTTACGTAAATGTTAATAATAATAGTTAAGAAAGCAAAGCTACATTTATAGTACTTATATTAATCTAGGTGATTAGTCAATTAATCTGTATTAGCAAATTAAAATAAAGTGACTCATGATCCTATATAAAACAGAAGTAAGACATAGGACATTTGATGAAGACCAAGTCCTAATCCATTGAACATTAAAATAGTTACTACTTAATTTAACCTAAGTTACTTAAGTTAATCCAAAACTTAACCGCAACCTTACCTGATACGCGTGATAAAACTAAAAGCAGAACTCGAGATATGAGCTGGCCATATTTAACCCTTAGTGTCCCTAGGAATCACAATGCCCCTGTTGTTCCGTCTACTTTTTTACGAGAACGATAGGGGGAGGGACATATTAGTTACACTTGAATTCCTACCCTTGGAATAGAATACTGAAGTATTAATGTAGTATGTAAAACGGATTAAACTTAACCTATGATCTAAATTTGAATGTTTAAAATATTTTATCATAATGTATTAATAATAAAAATGATGAGGTACATTTTCTTCACCTAACAAGTGTTCGATACGTATCATACCGCGTTAACGTCGCGCAGTAGTCAATTACCCAGCGGCCCACTGAATATCGACTAGCGATCGAGCGATGCTAATTATTTGACAGCGTCTTGTAAACACCACTTCTGACGTTTATAGACCTCACGATAATTAGTTCGTTTGTTGAACGTATTACCACCGCTTTAAAGTCATTTCAGCTCACCATTAAACATTCCTTCAGCGCTTTTCAACTGTTGTAATAAAATGAACAATACAGAGCTGGAATCATCACATTATACGAGACAAAATAATGTTACGGTTGGAAACATTTGGAATTAAGCTGCCTTTCCCACGGGGAGTACCGCCGCTGGCAGAAAAATAGCTCGCCCGATTTCTGCGAATCCGTGATAACTTTTTTTATGAGACTGAAATGAATTGTATAAAATCTTTTGTGGAAGTCACATAAAGTTCTCGTGGAGATTTGCTTTCATCGCAGTGGCAGTCTGGAGAGATTTATTCCTGTAAAATGAACTCAACTGTTGGGGTACGTTTCCTCTCTATTTTCTGTATAGTCAAGTGCATATAAATAAATATTTTTATTGCAATTTCTCTCAATAAATTAATTTATACTGATATAATAAACATATATAAACAATGGAAAGAGCTGTCTGAATTTCTCTACGTGATAAGGTCCGGAATGAGGAAATCCGTAGACGAACGAAGGTCACCGACATAGCTTGACGAGTCAGTGAGCTGAAGAGGCAATGGACAGGCCACATCGCTCGAAGAACCGATAACCGGTGGGGAGTAAAAGTTTTCGAGTTGAGTCCACGTACCGGGAAACGTCTACCAGGCCGTCTCCCTACTAGATGGACCGACGACCTGGTTAGAGTCGCGGGGAGTGGATGGATGCAGGTGGCTCGGGAACGGTCAATGTGGCGTACCATGAAGGAGGAATGTCCAGCAGTGGACGTTTCCCGGCAGATGATAGTATAAGACATGCGAAAGCGAGTATATTTGTTTGTTTCTGCTTAGCGTGCTTTACCGGCACAATCAATCGTAACGAAGGCATGCAGGGAACCTAGCCTAGAGCATGCAAAGGTCCGCTTTATAAATAATGGATCGTGCCTGTGAAATATGGATTAATTTATTTTTATCACTGATGAAGTCTCTTTTGTTACGTGTAACAATATGTAACAGAGACTGCCAAAAACGTGAATCATTAATAGGTATACTGTATTGTACATAAAACAATATCAAATAGCACTGTATTTATTATGATAATACGTAACACCAACATGTAATTTAGATAACGACACGCTCTCACAAGTCGTATATTAATAAGTCATTAATGTTTACAAAGCGTGTGAATTATCACCTGTGTCGGCGTAGCGAGTTGATTGTTATTATTTATTCACGTCGAGCTAACACGTGTCGCGCGCGGCACGGGCCACTTTGCATGAGATGATGCCACGAGATAGTTGGCCCGTGTCTTTCGGCTCCCTCGGCCCGAAAACTCCTCTCGACACATAATTATAAAACACCCTCGTATTGTATAACAAAGGGTGTCCTGTACAATGAGTGTTCGTTTTGTTAATCCCTTTCAAAATGAACGACTTAAAAAATATAAGACGCTCTGTTTAATTTTAATAACTGCAAGTGGCCAGAATCTGTATCCATACGAGCCTCCTTAGCCCAAGGGCTATCAAAATAACCCACAATCTACTGTTCAATAGTTAGTAACATAAACAACTCCCCTTATAGGCTTCTGTCGGCTTAATCGTTAACTTACCGTCAGATGGATGTAGGCTATTTGCGAACTTATTGAGATTTATTTTACATTGATCGAACCTCAAAATAGTATACGGAACAATTCTTTTTATCTTTATTAAATTACAACAATCTCTGAACCAACTGGCGTTCAGTTAAGTAATTGTACGAACCCATTGTTTATTATAAAAGCTTTCTTACAGATAAGCTTTTCAAGGGTACAATTAGCTATTTAATGTGACAATTTCTCGGAGACGTTGGAATCAGTTTTTACGGCACAATATTACAGGAGGCAGCATCTGTCGTTTAGTTGAGATGTCGTGTCGGTGGCAGGGAGATATCATTTAATGGTTATGGTAATGGCCCCTCGCTCGTCCCTCTGGCGCGACGAGCGCTTAGGCCCGCCGGCCGTTGGAGTCCTCCCCCGATGACCATCCAACGACTTTTTGTGTTCATTCAAAAATGTGTCACTAGGGACCCTTGTTTGCTTGTTGCCCCTCGTCTCCGGTGCTTCACACACTCTCACACCCTACTAATTTTAATAAGCGTGACCGAGTGTGCTTATCGATCGTTCAAGACCAACGTCCGTCTAAAATGAAATTTTATTCAATTAATTCCAGCAGTAGCGTTAACGCGATAGTCGGTATTAGTAAATTATTCATAACACGTAATCTCACAACCCTCTGTTGAACTTCGTAATTGCGGTACAAAATTACAGCCTTCTATTGTTTCCCGACTAGGAGTATAATAAAAATTAATAAC
Organism: Carcina quercana; assembly: GCA_910589575.2. Classification (NCBI taxonomy): domain Eukaryota; kingdom Metazoa; phylum Arthropoda; class Insecta; order Lepidoptera; family Depressariidae; genus Carcina; species Carcina quercana. The sequence continues at coordinate 6,563,461 of OU342439.1, forward strand.
CGGATATTTATTTTATGAGTACAAAACGTTAAATTATGTTTGAAACAAAATTGCTTTCCTTTTTATACCGATCCGTTTTCATTGTACATTTAATATTATCTTCGATTGTGTATCGTAAACCGATTTTTTGCTCTTCGCTTTTTGTTCGGTAGCTTATCAAGTTTTTCTTTTGTGCTCGCCTCTGAAGTCGTACTGTTTGTTTTATCTCGTCTCTGTATTACGTCATTAAAGTAAAGAAGATGTTATTGTCCCCAAGACTCTTTACCGTTAGCGAACGCTTCACGCCACTCGGGCCATTCAATTCCAAGTCGATTGTCGATTGCCGTCGTTATATTGTGATGTGCCACCTTTATTGTTCTGTCGACCGTACACGTTCGACTTGTTTGCTAGAGATCGGTGTTTTATTGGCAATATATCGCCAATAGCTCTTTTCCACTAATGTCATAATTTATTGTAAGTTCTCTCTTGTGGTAGTGAGTAGTAATTAGGCGTAGTTTTTCACGCGTAACGTAAAGGTTAAATATGTAATATCAAGAGAAGGATGTAGGCTTACGTAAGTGCCTCGTATTGAACTTTGTATTACGAGAGTGAAAGAGCCTTAACATTTAAGAAGATTAAAAAGTTATTACACGGGTGTTTGTATGGATTCGCGGCGCGTGTTTTTACATGAGATTGGCATGTTTACCGATCTTTGTACACGCCGCTAAACATCGGTTTAATAGGGTAAAGGCCACGTTCTCTCATGATTACGCAGTGTCGTTGTCACGTAAAATCCCTCGTTATTATGTGTCGCACGAGTCGGCGGCGGGCCGTTTAAATGAAACTCGAGAGCGGAAGAATTAATTACATTACGGTACAAGTGGCGTGCGTGTCACTCCGGACGGTGGATTCAAGCAGCCCCCCAACTCAAAAATAAGCGGAAATACAAATGTTTTACAACTGATTTGTTATCTATCGAATACGTTTTGTTTACTACATTCCCCCTTTTCAAGTCACAATGTCAAGCTAACGTTGATCTCTATGAACAATAAATAGCGCTAGTCACGAATCGCGAGATAGCTAACACAGAACTACATGAACATTGTAATTTACCTAAAAGCCTATTTTAGAATTTCCATAGAGGCATTTGGGACATAATATATTTTTTGTTACAACAGTAGGTACTAGAGCCAATCTCTCAAAACTAATCTACTACGACAAAAAGTTGAACAAAGCCTTTCGTGAAACTAGCTGTAATTCATTAAAAAGCAGTTAAATCAGTCAAGCCTTTTAGAAGGATAATTGTAAACTGTGTCGTTGTTTATAAATGTTTTATATAAAACTCTTCAACTGGAACAATAAAAAATTGTTCGCCTTTCAATTGTTATCTATGTACGCCTAATATAACTCAAACCTATTGAAAATACATTTTAAACATATTAGTATACATTTAAGTGAAAAATCAGTAGGCTCACAAAACAATTATAAGCTAGCCTTTGCCCGCGACGTTGTCTGCGTAGATTACAGAAGAAACTTGATTTTAGATTTCCAAATCGTAATATTATTATAAATATATTTTTTAGTTTTATAATAAGCTTTGACGGTTGTTACGTCCACCATTTTTAAAATCCATCCAATGGTTTAGTTTATATGACCCTCGAAACAAACATTCTAAAAAAATCCTAAAAATCGGTTATTTAGTGTCAAGGGGGCAAATCGCGCTAAAAATCACAGTGGAACTACACCTGAACCGCAACTGTTTAACAAACATTAGAAATACTAGTTTACTTCAAAAATACTAGGAAAACATTATTATGTTGATAAAAAGGTAGTAGTGACAGCGCTTCGGTTCACACACAAATTACGGCGATACCGATTTCTCGCACAGCTGAACCATAATCATCCGGTGACTGGACTGTAGCCATCGTTAGTTTATGAACGCATCGCAAACTTTCGAAATAGATCTATTAGTCCACAGGTACGCTAAACAACACACACGCACATCCACCCCTTAACGCTTAAGTCTTTTGATTTGTATTAAAAGATCTCGCATAAAATGATTGACAAAAACGCAAGAGTTACTTTACACTTCTTAACTACTTGAAACGAAAAGCTCAAGAACAGAGTAAGTTTCTCAACGTGCCCCGCTCGTGTCTGGCATCCAGCGTACTCAGCCAAACGGAGCGAGGCGGACGAAACTAAGTATGATTAAGTGGGACCATATCACAAACTTAGACTGCACTGCTCGACAACCTAGGAATGTAATGCTCCGAAGTTTATAGCTCTAGCATAAATGAGTTGGCGGGTCTTTCAGCTCATTACGATGAATTATTATGTTCGCGAAGATTCAGAGCACTTCAGTCGCTTCGAGCTAAGGCTTTCCTCGTTTACAAATATGTGCATAACTAAATTTGTCGAAAGAGTTGAGAGACACATTTATCACAAAACAGCGATTATAACGATTTGTTTTTTGACAGGCTGCTGTGAAAGCTGCATCATCACCTCGCACCAATGCTCTGTCGACCAAACCACGCTTGGTTTCGTTGCCCGGAGAAGCCACAAAGAATCACCCGACACACACGGTCACCCATGTAAGTAAATTCAAGTTATGGTTTATTCAATCCAATTTCAATTCTATTGTAAACCGTAAACAGTTTTCAAATTCTTTAACATAATCAAAGCATTACTGTAGTACTATATTAATTCTGTGGTATGGCGTTCCTGCAGTCTTGTCGCATTTTTGTTTAGTATTATTTCTATTGGATTGAAATGAACTTTACACGTAATATTATTTTGTCTAGAGATCAATGTTACGTTTGGTGCGTTTATTGTGCTTTGCCATGTTTAGAGATTAAAGCTTTTGTCTCAATAGTAGCCTGTGTGTAGAACTAGTAAAATATATATAAGGCAACTTCACATAACATAAGCATCGAACACAACACAAAACAAGCGTTTCTCCTCGCTTTTAGCCGTTGCCTTAATGCGTTGGATGATCTCACACGTCTAAATGCAGCGCCGGTCTAAATCTGTAGTCATCGCGCTGCTCTTCCGGGCCTTGCTTTCTCGCCAAACGCATAAAACGTACGCAAACTGCCACTCGGCTTGTCAACGCGCCCCGGCTCATCTCTGAGCTCGATGCTAAACCAACACGCGTGAAATGCGCACTCTGTTTGCTTACCACCGACAGTTTACCAAACCATTAACCGCAATTGAACAACGACGAAAATAAACCCTTTATTTAAACAAGCAAAGCAACTCCTTCTGTTTCGCTTAACTCGCTAATATAAGCTCGGAGAACGTTTAAAGTTCTTCTTTTCACTTAATTCAGTTTGAAAACATCTGCTTAAGATGGAACTCTTAGCGAAGTGGTTACACTTTCATTAGCTCCGGCGGCGGTACTGAAATTGTAGCCTTTGTTTTTGTGCGACTTCTTGATTGCGGCGAAAGTAGTGAGACGGTGGAGAATCACAATGCTCTCGAGCCCCGGCGAGGATAAAAGCTGCACGGGCGAATGCGGATAGTCGGAACGTGCTCTCGACACGATATTAAAATAAAATGCAGAGGAGCTCCGCATAGCAGCAGCTGATATTACTTATCCAGGGCTCTCCACACTGCTCGATAGCGCTCTATTACATTGATCGATTATCGAGTGGAGTAATCTGCTAAGTGGTATAGTTTCAAGAGAATGCCCATTATTTTGAAAGCTTATTGTTATACCAATCTGTTAGTTTAACCAGGATGCCAGGAACCAGGTGAATTGAAAAAATGAAATACAAGTGCAAACTATTTCTACAATTTTTTTTGGTAGTGTTTGATATAACTGAGTGACAACGAATGTCCGTCGCCAAACACAATCGCGACTATTGGCTGGCATTGGTCGTCATTCATGAAAGCTTTATTTGTTTACCGCTTCGGCTACCGCTACAAAATAGCCGTTTGTGACTTTAAAAATACGTTCCAGAGAAAACGAATTATTGTTGCGGCTTGTTGTATAAAATAGTATTATCTATTCCATTGTAGTCTTACTTTTAAATTGATAACAATGAACTCTTTTGAACAGTCATGACAGGTGTTCAAAACTACTACTACTGTTCTGTTTCTATTTCACGATACATTTAAAGGATTGCATTTGAAAATAGTTTCACGTTGCTCTCGATCCCAAAGATGCATACATAATGCTCTATTGAAGCTGTTTTCCCCTCTCGCTCCCCTACGCGTTTCGACAGTTCGCCACCAACCAGCAGATCTGTCGCAATCCCATCCAATTTGCCTCCCGCCCGCTTCGTGCTGTTGCTCGAATAAAGCGGAAAAATCTTACTCCGCAGAAGGAAGAATATATTACGCCGACTTCAATATGAAACGTTGGAAAAGGACACACATGTTCTTTGTTTTTCGGATTAGTAAACGTTGTTTTCTTCATTCACTATTATTCCTTTTTAGGATTCCGTATCACAATTGAAACAAAGAACCCTTATAGGATCCCTTTGTCGTCAGTCTGTCTGTCGGTATCCAGTTGAAATTGCTATAAAATACTCAAATCTACAATCCTTTGGCGCTGTGAAAAAAATTAAACTTCTAGGTCAACGTCGATAAAAAGATGCTCAATGTTAAATGTTTTGATGAATATGAAGTAGATGCCGCATTTTTAGACGATTTCCTTTGTAATGCAAGGGAAAACTCATAGGGTACTTCCCGGAAGCCTAGAATGGGTATAAATCCCAAAACCAGGATTTGTAAATTATATCGCATTGAAGTCGCTTTTTAGGGTTCCGTACCCAAAGGGTAAAAAATGAAACTCGAGTAGAATGTGTTTTACCTAGAAACGTATTGTGCTAAACTTCTCAACATAACGCGGTGTAAGGCGATGTCGTTTACTTTTATTTTCAGCTCGCTCGCTTGCAGTTTACCGAGTGTATCACAGCTTAAACAATATCAAGTCGAGCTGAACAAGGAATGAGCACGATCGTTTGGCACGCGCTGGGATCGCGCCCGCCGCCGCGACGTACCACTACTGTGGTGTCGGCTAATAGCTCTTCGCAAATTCAATTTGCCGTCGAATAGAATAGAGTCTCCCGTTGCGCCTTATGCGATCATTAAGTTACACCCTCGTCTACTTTGTCACTCTATAACCATATACAACAAGAATAAACTGTCACTTTTCAGTATTTTTTATGCTAGCCTTCGTCCGCAAATGTAATATTCCATGTGTTAACTAATTCCTAATCGAAAGAAGACATTCCCTAAAATGTTATCAGAAAGTCTCTAGAATTCATGACAAAAAAGTCATAAGATTTTCCTCTTTTTCAGGTATAAAATAAATAATATTTTATTATACTTGTGGCTCTGTCAGCTGTAGACCTCGCGAGCAAATACTTTGCCCCAGAGAGCCAGTCAGTTATTTTTAAATATCGATGAAATTGTTGTAAACTCATACAGATTTATCGGTAAGATGTAGTTGCGCCACCTATATATTAATACCACACCACATATTGATTGGTTATAGCCCTATTAGTTAGTTTTAGACTTTTTCGATTTTTTACTTTATCCCTACTCTATAATTCAACTAAACTTTCAAATAATAAGAAACCGCATCGAAATCGGATATCATATGGCGGAGATCTCCAGTACCCCCTTTTTACCACTTTTTGGAGGAAGTACCTCATCAAATCCAATCAAAATCCTTCCACTCTAATCAAAAATCCCCGATGACTAAAAAATTCTGAACGAATTTTTAAACGACAACTTATATCTAAACCATGTTTCGTCAAGATCGGTTGAGAAATGCTAACTGTAGAGGAAAACATACAAACACAGAGACAGTAGCCGAAGGGGAGACGTTTGTTCGCTTCGCTCAGTCGGTCAATTAGGGTGGATTTAAAGGCCATTAACAAGCCTCCACATAAATTTCATTTTGATTTTAAAACAGAAATTACAATTAATGATTTACTTATTGATACCTAATATAAATATTTAAACTCTGAATGAATACAAGTATGTATTTTTTATGATGAAAGCAGGAAGAGCATATTTGTTTAGTTTTATTTGCCATGTTATCCATACGATATGTGTTATGATTTCATCGTAACTTGTATTATTTTCACTAAAATTTAACGTTATGAGACCGCACCGTAGTTGATCCTACATTTGTAGCTGGAACAGAATTGTTCGCAACGAGGAACAAATTGATTGGTTTGGATAGCAGCAGGGCAGTGTCGTTATTGTGTTGTCTCTGGCGACTGGCCACAGCGCAGCGGCCACTCCACGCCCCGCTGCCAAATGTTTTTATTCCTTCGATATTGCAGTTTGCTTATGTCGCGCTCGAGCTCCCTCCCTTATCTAGAAGACCGTCTCGTCGCCGGCGGACCGGCCGGTCGTCTGACTTGCCCGCGCCCGTCTCGATTTACTTATCTGATATCTGAAATATTGTTATTGAAAATTCTGCCCACGCTCTCCGGCTGCCTAGTAAATTTGTTAACATCTGTTTTGATTTGTGCTGGCTACTGCGCTGTATTATTCATTTTCAATTTAAAACGGAACTTTATCTTCAATAGAATGTAATTCATAGCTTCAATATACTTAGATACTATATTGTTTATATTAATTCGTTAAATAAATACCGATGGTCGCTGCGCTTGTTTGGTAATAAATTTTAATCAAACACAATCCGAAATTGGAATGCTTATTTTATTTGCATTGCACACTGGAAATCGTAATTGATTTATTGGCAAATGATGTCTTCATTGAGCTTTAATTGAAATTCGACAACGATTCACAATTTAACAATTATTTGCATTGTTCACTGAACCTGAGTCAGCAGGAAATTCAATAATGTTGATACAGTGCTACGTGTACAAATTATGTACTATCAGGTTATACAATTTTATTGCCAGTATCATCCCTGCAAACTGAAATCATTGTCAATTCATTTATATGTCCGATAAAAACGGACATCCACGGTTATATCATGTCATAAAAGCCAAATAAATAAGGGCTTTGAATAACGCTCAGGGATTTTCTTAAGTCGAGGGATGCGCGGCGCGATCCGCGGAATTTCTTTTCCTACTATCACTTGTTACATTTCTCGATAAACCTGTATACGAGGGGCATACCGAAATGATCGGGAATATAAAACAATACATACAGGAAATAACTAAATTTATTTTTATTGCTTTTCGAAGTATTCTCCGTTGCAGTTAATGCACTTTTGCATTCGTTCGAACCAATTATTATAGCAGCAATTCCAGTCCGAAGTTGACATGGTCAAAATCGTCGATTTGTATGCTTCCACTGCTTCTTCTGGACCTTGAAACCGCTGACCACGCAATAAATCTTTGATTCTAGGGAATGTAAAGTAATCATTGGGACTCAGATCAGGGCTGTATGGAGGATGATCCATTAATTCAACGTTTTCCTGCTTCAAAAACTCGCTTGTTTTCTGAGCGGTGTGAGAGCTCGCATTATCGTGATGGAGGATTATGCGTCGTTTCGGGTTACCTCTACGGAGTTCGGATATCATCTGTGGCAAACAAACCGTTGTATACCAATCAGCGGTAACCGTTCTCCGTTCCTCTAAGGGAACTGTGACTACATGTCCTGTTTTCGCGACAAACGAAGCGACCATTTTCTTCGATACGCTGCGAGAGCGGACAACTTTTGTTGGCTTGATCTCACCTGCGAAGACCCAGACAGCCGACTGATGCTTTCTTTCTGGCTCATATGAATAGATCCATGATTCATCACCAGAGACAATGTTATAAACTGCTTTTGACTTTCCTCCGTTGAAGCGTTGCAGAGTAGACCGGCACCAATTGACACGAGCCGCCTTTTGCTCTTCGGACAAATTATGGGGCACCCAGCGGGAAACTAGCTTTCTCACTCCCAGTTCACCATGTAAAACAGTTTGTATCGCAGTCATACCTATCCCTAAAGTAGCCCGAATCTGCTCATATGTAATATGTCGGTCATCCTGTATCATTCGGCGCACAACAGCGACATTTTCTGGTGTAACCGCTGTTTTTGGCCGGCCTGTGGAAGGTACGGTGCCAAGAGAAGCACGTCCACGCCGGAATTCAGAATACCAGCGATATATTGTCGTCTGGCTAGGCGCTTCACTCTTGAATATAGATATAAGCTCAGCGAGACATTGTCCCTGAGATAATCCTCGTCGAAAGTTGTAAAAAATTATGGCACGGAAACTTTCTCTTGTAAGCTCCATTTTTTTATCGACCTATCAATTTCAAACTGATATTGTTCTTTAAAAAAAAATTTTTTTTTAATTCTGTCAATTGTATTCGATTTTCAACTAACCAGTGTTTATTCATCAAAAAGAGTTTTTAATCTAATTAAATCGAAAGTACTCGATTACCGATCTTTTCGGTATGCCCCTCGTATGTACCTCTCTCAGTAGCAGTGACAACTCGAGACCCCATATAAAATGACAAACAAGTTTATTTGATGCACGGTGCTGGCAAATTGCGCTACGTTTTGATGGCGCGTAAATCGTCTTACTCGTTTTAAAGGGGCCCTTGCCCAGCAATGGGTCATTAAAATTTAATGTTAATGCTTACTTAATAGGCATCTCAAGGAGTAATTTCCTAATAAATTATTAAGCATTAAATTAACAAATGAATGAATAATGAACACCTTATTAAGTTTGCAAAGTTTTGTAGGGAATTTTAAATGGAATATGCGGAGACTAAAAAGGAAAAATCTGTGAAATGGTAACTTTTAACATAATCAATATGTTTATATCGTCTACTTGTTGCTATTTCCCTTTTCTACGGTTCCGAACCAAAATTGTCGGGCTTTGTCTAAACCATTTGCTACGGAACCCTACACTGCGCGTAGCCCGATACGCACTTGCCTGCTTTTTTATTTTGTATTCAGGCAACAAAATGACATTACCATTAAAGTTAATAACAAATTATATTGCATGGAAAATCGTGACGACAATAGTACAGATCATTTGTCGCGCTTCGTGGTGCACTAGCAAGACTGTTGAGATCATTATTCAGTAACAGTGGACACATTAGCCCGTCTATATCTAAATCACCGCGTCCAGACAGGAGGCAATGCACTGTTCAAACAATAAAACACAAAGGACGCTCAATGCGACAGACCGGTAGAATACTAATTTATAACGAGTTGTGATCGCATCGAAACGTTTTTCAATCGCGACACATACGCTCGCTCGTTAATATATTAATCCGGGAGCGGTCTGCCGGTTGTGAATTCCATTTGGTGGCTAAGCTGACGCCCGCCGCGCCCGCCAGCCACTGCTGTCGACGCCATGTCAGATTGATGGAGCTGATGTGACGATCGAACCGGGCCGCGACGCGACTAGTCTGGAGTGCTTCATCTAGTATTTATAATGTTACGATTACCGCAGAGTCTGTTTCGTGTCGTGTGAATTCAATATCTTTGTACGAACATTATACAAGACCAAGACAAGACATTAAACCAGACATAAGGCAACAAACAATTTTAAAGCTATAATGATAGCGAAAATTCGCTTGCATGATAACCTACTAAACTTACATTGTCAATCAATACTCATAGTATGGGTATGCGTTAGACAGATAGGAGCCAAATATAAAAACACGAAGGGATTAATTTCAAAAACCAATAAATTTGCGGAGAAGTATATTAATCTCGCACAACTCTTGTTAACGCTGGGGTTGAATTTCAACGTGCACTAGGTGAAATTATATGCAGTAATTAGAGGGAAGGCTCAGGCAGGCGTCGTCGACAACTTCCAACATGCGAGCAGCGTGCCACGACATAAATAAATTATGCGACGCGCCACTTAGCGACACCGCACTCTGCTATGCTAGCATGCCCCTCACTCAGCTCGCTCGACTCCACACCGCGCGCGACACTTCATCCGCCCTCATCAACGACACAATTCACCACAACGTTAACTCAAAAACTGGCAAATAGATGGCTGCGTTTATCTCGAACCGCATGCAATAAATAGGCAATAAACAACCGCAAACCAATAACTGCATGATTGGACTAACAGGCGATAGATACAACAATGATTGGAGTGTTATAGTCGTGCGAACTAGGGTCCGTTGGGCGTACGTTACACTCAGTGCGCCAGGTCGGCTTCGAGGACGTAGCTGTTCATGAAAAATGTAATTGAATGATTTATCTGGTTGGTCACGTTTCGCCGCCATATGGACTCCTCATGAATAAGTAATGTTGGCCGCGGTCGTTGTTTCAATTAGCGGTTGTGTCGCCGGTCAGGCACGACTGCCTCCCGTCGTCAGGACGCGCCCGCCGCACAGAAACCTACCCAATACACTTGTCATAGAGATTGTATTATGTAAGCCAAGACAACCACCGGTTCTATCGCGCACTTCGCCCGAGAAAATTTAATACTTCAAGACGATATTTTGCCTACATAATTGTTTTCAAACTATAACCTTATTTTCATCACCTTCTCAACGGGTAGTTAACAAATTAGAGTTGAATACACTCGGTGTAAATTGATTACGTTAAAATAACTTATTAATGGAAAAATAAATATGTTAAAAAATTTCTTTTCATATCTTTGTTTATTGTACATTGATTTTCTAAATATAAAAATTGATGATGAAACCTCGCCGCATCTGCTGGATATAGCTCATAAAATTATTCATTGCGCACTGAACTTCCATCCATATTGATGCCATAAAATCATTTACACGCAACGCATTTTTATGTGCACGTGAATATCTTTTGGTTTTATCGCGTCATTTGGGTGTCGACGTTGACTGTTTAAATGCTTATTTTCTTTGTTGGTGTCAATCACGAAGTTGTGTTTTTCAAACAAAAGCCATTACCAAAACTCCTTTACTTAGTTGCTAAAGTCGCTGAAAGTCAATTATAATTGGGGCGTACTGTAATGAGCGAAAGTAATTATGTGGTAACATCCGGTGCTACAACCCGAGCGACACGACCCGGATAGGATTAGGGGATCTCCGCGCCTACGAACGCGGATTAAATTGATATGTGCTTGTAGGGTTGTCGGTTCGCCGCTACATGTAACATAACCGATCAAATTAAAACCACTTACTATTCTCAAAGCCTAAAAGTACATATTTTTAGTTTTCACCAAGAAAAGTTTTAGAAATCTTCTAAGGTTCATATTTTTTAAAGAAACTCAGATCTTTTGTTACATGAACCGTGTTAAAAAGAAGAATTCAAAAACTGCGATCTATCGGCAACCCTGTTTGACTGCTTCACTTCGTTTATCTATGTAAAGGGTCGGAAAGCAATCCCTTTTATTAGAATTGGGGACATAATCGTGTGCGTATGTCTTATTGTCGTGTCGTATACAGGCGCGGAAGTGTTCAGCTTTTATTGTGTCTCAAATATACCACTTATGGTGCCAATAAAGAAAAATCATCATCATCATCAACAGCCTATATATAAAGAAAAATACTTTAGTTAATAAAGCATCATGAAGGTTCTGATCTGCTTCCTTTTGTAGTCTTTTTCGATGCATTAATTCGCAATGCGATACCAGACTCCAGCGGTCTTTCTACTTTTTGTCTCGACTGAGCAGCAATTCCCGAACTGCCACCATTTATTTAGACCCGAACTGGCCACGAGTAATGCCTTCTGCGCTCTCCTAGATTTAGCTCGAATTTCAAACCAATCGTAAATCCATGTCATTTTTATTGTAGGGGGTTGACTTCTAAACATTTTAAGCACAAATAGAACAAAAATATTCTCATTATAAAATAAAATATATACAAATAAAATATTTTATTAAATTATACGCATTGTCTTCGTTCATCGTGATCCGATTTGATTTTCCATAAAAATGAATGCCAAATCAAATTGGACGCGAAGTTCTCGCAAAGTAATAATAACACGAAAGTTCATTGAGCGAGGGCGGTCGGGGAGTTATCCATTTACAGAGAAGTTACTACTCGTTTTATTTTCTTTTACTCGTCCCGGAGAGCGCTCGTCGTTGAGCATCACAGTCGCTCCCCCGCTCGAGCGCGCGCCTTTCGAACCCTACCGTAAAATAGACGCGAAATGTGATAAATGGAAAACTCTTTTTATTGTCGGGCCCCGGGCACGTTACGTTATGGGTCGACTCCTCTCGTCCCGCCTGCGTGCCCTCGCCCCTGCCTGTCTTATCAAGTTTTCTTATATCCTAGTTACCGCTCAATTTTGTGAGCCTGCGTGTAAAAAGCTTTCCCTTTTCTGTTCCCCTCTTCTCAATAGAATTGGACTCTTAAAGTATCACTACACGAGTTCCCAACACTTTAATACAACGGTCGAGGCCTATTGGGAAATTCTGCTTTTCCAATTTCTCTTCTCTCGTCGTGCATAAATCGTCGCTCGACAGTGGCTTTCCTGTTTTGTATGTGGGAACGGAGTCGTGTTTAGTTTCGTCTTAAAACTATTATATGCTCACCTGCCGTTGTTTTACTGGCGTGTATTGATTTTGCAGACTATTACGCTGCTCCAAGACGCTGGTACGTCGGATGACAGTGGGCGAGCTTCGGAGCGGCTCACGGGCAGCTCGGTGGCACCTCGCGATCCCGATTCTTCCCGTGACCGCCTTAGTGACGTAAGTGTCGCTTACGTATTCCCCGTCAACTGCTCAAAATTGTAAAGCCAGCGTGAATATTCAGCGGATACGACACGCCCGTAAATTCCGCCTCGGAAACTTTTCATGTCTTCTTAGCTGTAAAGAGTCACTTATGAGAAAACTTGTTATCGCATGCGAGCTCGCATCGCATTCCCAAAGATGAAGTTGGTAGCCTCGTTCGCGAGTATACGTTCGCGGGTTTGATGTCGCTCATTTGTGTATGACATCATTGACATAGCGGAAACTACACTCAATGCATGTACAAACTACCACTTTTTGTTGTGACTGTTCTTATTGTTAGATTGTGAAATGGACACGTTTATTGTTGCATTCTGTTTCGTTGCCATATATCCCATCTCTCCCGGTGCACTAAAGTCAGCGACCAAAAATTTAAAAACAAATTGATTGATATCACAATGTGCACATCTGGTATTTAAATTCAACAACGCCAGATTTGCGATTCAAATTAAAAAGTTAAGAGGGGTGGAAATCCCACCGTGCACAATCTCACATTCGTCGACAACAAATAGCGTCGTTGAATCGAGGGAGAGAAGGGACTTCACCTCCCCTAGTCACTGCAGTCCACTCATATGTTCGCTTTCTCTCTCCTGCCTACAGGCCAGTAGCCGCTGTAGTTCCGGAAAAGGCTATATCGTGAGTATAATCGTCGTTGTCCTTGTCAACTGTACGATTCCTTTATAGCATGCTTTGCACATCCACTTGTCAACGCTTCTTTGTCGTTTACTTGTTAACATCGCATCGCATGGTACTTATGTTGGTTTATTGTCCCCATTATTAGTCATAAGTTTAAGTATATCTGATAAGAAAATCTTATTTGCTCACAAAAATAATGTACCATGTAATGGCCATAATTCTCTATTACCGTGTGCAAATTTACCCTGATCACGAAACACACATAGCCCTCGCCTCGCTCCTGCTCGATATTCGGCGCGTATCGCAGCTAAATCACGAGATTTGTCGAGGCGGTGCGCTGCCGTACTACATAACATTACCTGCGCCCGCCCGCCCTCAATACTTCATGCTCTGTATTTATTTGAAATTGTAATATCTCACCCTGATCCCTTGTTGTTTCTCAGCAGTCCCCCGGCGCAGCGTGGAGGCGCGATTCTACCTCGTAAATATCGCAATACGAATTCCGTTATTTTATCATCTGATAACAATACAGACTCATAAGAAATGATTTCTGTTTAGATTGATGTACCTACCTACGAGTGAAAAGATTTACGATGCCATTTTACTTGCATATTTCACAGAGATAATGACGTGCTGCGAGTTTGTTCAAGCTAAGCTGTTTATAAAGATTGTTATTTCAACATTGAACTATTAAAATTACCAGATGTCAGTTTTTCTTATACATTAGTCGAGCATTCCTCTATGTCAGGTGTTGGTATATTCCATAATTGGATCGAACATTAATTAATAATAAAGTGCTCGGGATCATGACTATATTATGCATGCGAGTCAGCTTATAAATTACTCGAATGTTTACATGGAACGCGCTATTGCAATGCTGTAAAATTAACATGCATGGAATTGTATTTCAGTAAATTGATTCTAGATGATGTGCTAACTTTAACTTTTCTCCTTTTCCAGTGTGATAGTGAAGGCGACGATGACAAGGCAAGTGCATTTATTATTTACTGTCTAGCATCTGCACAGTTGGCTCTCTTGATATTCACGAATCGCGTAAATTAATTAGAGCAGTCTGAGAAACTCGTCGGAAGTTGGAAAAGTTGAAACAGAGCGTAGGAAATAAATGTCCGTGTAATGTAAGTGGCGAAGTTGCTCGTAGTCGGTTTATATCCGGTTTATTGCGCGCTCGAGTCGAGGATTAATCTATAGTGGGGCCAGGCGTGTGTCCACAGGCCACGACACGACGCCACACAACTATGATTACATTTCCTCTCCATGTTTACGTAAATACCAACCAATTAGTTATATTGCCATAGTTGTGATTTGGTCCTTTATGTGTGTGTGTTTTTTAATAAGTTTGTGCATATTTGTTTAACCTTACTTATTCAAACTTCAGGTTTAAATTAAAATTCAGTAAAACTGGTTCCTGAAACTGTGAGCTTGTCTCAAAGATTATAATAGTACTGTGTAATTAAATTGTGTCCGGCTCGTATGCTATTAAGTCAGAAATGTCAGACAGCCGGCTGTGAACGCGCGACGTGCATCTAGTTACTTTGTAGTGCAGCAGCGAGTTTCGCTTTGTGCTCGGACATGTATACGCTTTAGGGTCCCAACTAAACTCGTCAACAGGTTGAGAAATGCGAGTGAAAAGCGGCTAAATCCGGACTTAAAGCTCTGAAGCGCTCTTGGGCGCGTGGCGGCGCAAAGGGCGCTGATTACGCCGACTCTGTTCCTTAATTGCTAGATTGGCGCACACTCCGAGTGCCCGTAATTAAATACATTACAGTCTCTAGTGTTGGTAACTGCAGCTTAAATGCCCGTCAACCATAAATCTCTGTCTCTCTCTCTCGAGTATCGTCAAGACATGGTTAACTCGACTTGACTAGGTTATTCCATGAATACTTAGCCGTAATTACGATAAGAAACATCAATCTTCCCAGCCGGCTTTCCCATTTCACTTTTATGTGGCTCGACCAACCTACTGTAATTAAAAGACTTATTTTAATAAAGTTCACAGGTTAATTAACACGCCAGGCTGAAATCTAAGGAAAAAGTGTAAAAAGATTTTAATAAAGAGCAAACTTAAGTACAATCAGAGGCAGGGGCGGCCGGCAGCCGTGCAAATCCAAAGCTTTAAAGAGTGATAGCATTGTTCGTGACCGGCCGCAGAGCCTTCCCGAGCCCGGCCACGTTCCCCTTAATCTAATTATCTGGCCGCTTCGCTGCCGACTCTGTCCGAAACACCCCCACCCCCTATCTCTCTCAATTTTCCCCACCGACGGAACGTTTAAGTATGAAAGTATTTTAAGCAATCTATCCCGCAACATTGAATGGAATCACAGATTTTAAATGAGTTTGCGACGATCAAACTTTGCCAAAATAAATGCCTTTGTAAATTATTATTCTCAATATTCGATAAGGAAATCGGCTTCGCATCTTATTAAAGTTTTATCGTCAGTAAATTTTACTTTATTTGCCTTTGTTTATCTTTCCATATTGTTGTTTCAATATAAATACCGTACAATTTTCTCATTAATATATAGTTAGTTTCATAATATACACGATGTTAATCTGTCTAATTAAGAACGTGTAATTAGTAATCGAAAACGCTGTTACAGTTGTTTAATTTAATCAGATTAATTAACGAAATGTTTGATCATTCGTCTTAATGTTAAACATAATCGAATTGGAAGTTGAGTGGCACAATAATACCGGTAAATGGATATCTGAGGAGGAAATCAGTCTCGGCTCCGCTGTTGCCGTAGTCGATTAATTAAATTATCCCGGGAGAGGCTGACGGCGGAGTGGTATTTGTGAGGAGCGCACCGTTAGCGGGCCGGATGGGGAGAAACAGCAACGTTACACCCGCGAAAGTACCTAACTTAAGCAAGTCTATACACCCTGAACATGATACTGTTCAGCTTACTACAAGCTAGATAGTGCCACTAACTCGATCCAATTCCGCTCCGGCTATTTGCACTCGGGGTTCAATTATACATTCGCTTTGATATGCAAATCTGGTCGCTTTCGAATAATTACGTAGTCGCTTCTGTAATACCGCTGCAGCCGTCAACCTGCACTGCTTGATTTTTACATTACTCGTCTTGCATAGATAAGCCTTATCGTACAATAATTTTATCAACAAACAGAACAGGAGCAATATTATGTTTTAACATCTTACCTAGATTATTTTACAAATTGAAAACAACAGACTGCGGAACTAGGTGGTATTCAAATTTTGAATGTTGCAAATTGAGACTGTTCCTGGAAAATAGGAAGGAGGTTATGACTAGCAGAGGCATGAATCTCGACAAACTTCCCGCGCTGGGTACCGTGTTATTAGCTTAGCAGTTCAGCAATTGGCAACGCAAGCATCGGACCGGACCTGCCACGGACTCTGTTAGTGCTACGGGTAATTTGCACAAGTTCCTCCTTAGGAACCATACTGTGTAATTTTGTTTTGCAAAACTTATAAATATTGTATTTTTTACGGTTTCCTTATCACGCCTCCCGCTTACTTGGATAAATTTAACAGACAGACATAAATCTAACCTAAACTCCTTTCCGAATGTAACAGCAGATTTAGTGACTTAAAAAAAGATATGGTTTAGAATGTGTTTTAAAAACCGACGTAAAAGTTATATGTTTTTTATTTATATAGATTGTTAAATCATACCTTTTTTCGTTCAATTTATCCTAAACCTCCTCTCTTGTGATAGTTTTTGTTGTTGTTCCTTTTGTTATTTATAAATAAATCTCGAAGTTCCGTGTACCTCCTGGCAAATACCTCCTCTCTAGTGATTTCCATTGATTACTGTATTTTGCGACTCTTCTCTAGTTTGAACCTGCTATATGTTTATGTTTCCAACATACTACATTCGTCGTCCCATCTTTTTCGCTGTCTACCTCTCTTTCGTTTGCCATCTATAGGGTTATTATACTGTAAAATTTTCGCTCAATTTTACCTGGAAAATCAAACAAAGAAAACGCTATTGGCCCAAAATAAATACCGAAACCAAACGTACCTAATTTTCTGGCAAGAGGTAGATCTATAACATCATCATAAATTTCAAAAAACTGTCAGTATTAAAACGATCATATTAAAACAAGAACCGCGAAAACAACAACTTTATAAAAAAAATGTTCTGAAAAAAACTTTTAATCGATATGTTTGTCTAATAACTGTAATATTTCCTTCAATATCCCGCGACTGTTTCAATTTGACTCCCAAAAGCCTTATTCTTCTAGAATACTGCATAGTAAATGTGTTACGTAAATAAGTTAAACCGCACTCCATTGGAATTCCTCTGGTTTAACCGCAGCCCGGTGGGACGCACTCTCGTAACTTGCCGCTTACGGGCAATGCAACTAGCACGCTTGCATTATTTATTGATCTCTCTTGCGTTGCATACACGGCCGGCCGGCTACACGTGTCGCAATAATAACTCGTACATATATGTAGGTAATATTAGTAATTTACACGTCAAAACGCAAGTACTATACTCAAACTTTACGTTACTCGCAAACAAGGTACATTATATATTAACCGGACTATATTATTGCTTCAGCCGTATTATTTATTCATTGTCGGTCGTGCAATTTTCAATATTCATCGTTCAATTTCTCGATTTATTGAAGCCCAGGGTATTGATTCAATAATTAAAACGCAACTACTGGCAACGCTCATCGTATACACGATCTAGTTTAATATATGACAAATGTCTCTATTCATTTGTAGAGGTTCGTGTTTACATCATTTTTGTGTTAGGAAATTCCTAAACGCGTTGAGTTATTGGTATAATGGTCTGTGATCGAGAATTTTTTGGTTCGTCTTCCGAGCATGTAGGCTGCTTTTACCTAAAAGGTCATCATCATTCATCAGGTGGCATATCACTTCTGGTCGATTAGGCGCCGGGGGGCGTGCGCTCAATCTGTGCGCGCACCAACCTCTAAGGGGAGGTCGGCACGCATTAATAAGCTTATGAATACTGATCGGGTGCCAGACAACCTCTGGCGGCGGTGGCGGCGGCCACTTTGCTATGAGCTTCTTTTAACATTTCACTACGTATTATCTTATCTACTTATACAAAATACACTACACGTCTCTTAAATTGAATTATATTTGTAGTAATTATGTTTTAATTTCCACAGAGTTATTATTGCGGGTCCGTCGCATGATTGAGTTTGATTTATAACCTTTTGGCTGTTAATTAGTGCAATGAGTTATCGTTTAAAGATTAGATGACGATAGCCTTTTCGTGTGATTAAATACATTATGATATCGCTTTCAGAACAATTTGAATAGGTAAACGGATTGCACCACAATCTGTGCAATTTATCTGGACCATTGTAAATGGACTCGCTTTGAATTAATGTCTACCGCCGCCGACCCTGGGCCGGGCGCCTCTTGTCAGGATTTACCTTACGCAAACCTGCCTCAGTTAATTGAAAGAGCTTCTTTCGCTCGGTGTAATATTTTATGGCATGAAGTCTTGGCGGCACCCGGTGTGCCTGCGGTCTCGTTCCGTCTCGCGACGATCCCACTTAGCGCCCTCTCAGCTCCCCGGCTCTTCACAATTCGTTTTCAGAAGCAACAAGAAAATAATTTAATCTACTCCACGGAATCGGAATATAAATTTGTTTTCAACATTATCTTAATCGCTACTTTTATTTTATCATTTTAAGGCGTGGACTTATTTCAAAGAAAATTCTTTTACTTTCGTTTTCTTTGAACGAGAAAATTGCTTCCAGAAAAATAATTTTGGTCAGCAATTACTTATTTGTTAGATTTTATCTCGTTTCGCATTTTTATTTCTTGTACGCTTTCTAGGCTTGTTTGTTGTAGCATTAGTGGGATTGAGCCGCTTACTTTGGTCCGTATAATTACGAGTAATGTATGCGGTAAATGCATGTAATAATAATTAGCGTTAAGTCGGAGGGTCGACTGTGGCGTACCTACATGAATAGCAATAAATCGCCGGCACCCGCGACGCTGCGGCACGCGAGATAAGGGTCACCGCAACACCATTAAGCGCTACATTGTCACAGTAACTCCGATCAACTATATAAACCCCACGCTTTACGCCGCCCACGACACGCTTTATGACTCTTCGCACCTACTAAGTAGCGCCTTTATACACTCAGCTGTACCGCCTCGCCTACCCTTCCGTATTTCGCACACGAGATCGAATTTCTTATAGACTGCTAGCATAATTATAATAAACTACATAACTACGTGATTAACATAATGTTTCCAGAATGTTCCACTTTTGTCTTGTAAACGAGCATAAAGTGAAAGAACAAATTGCGAGTTTCCCCAGTATTTTCCTCGCTCGGAAAAATATATGTTTTATTAAAGCTCGGCATTTCCGAGAGCTCGGCAACCCTCGGGGCGAGAGAGGGGGTTCCCCCGTCATCTCGCAGGCGCTTGGCACGGGGATGGGGCACGGCGCGCCAGTGTATAACAGACAGTAGAGGGATATAAAACATATTTACGCGCCTATAAAGTACTCTCGTACGCTCGCTCTCCACCATTTTCTTTTGTTCCTCGCTCGCAGCCAATGATAATGCTTTCTCTCGTTCGGTTAAACTTATTTCTCTTCCGTCTTATCTGGCTTTTCTTCGGCACTTTTATTTATAACCGAAGTGGTGAAACGTAACAACGTGAAATAAACGATCCTCGGTCGCTGACAACGCTGTGCTTTTCAATTTGTATCATGCCCGTTATTTATTACTGGATTTGTCAAGTATATTGTTAAGAATATGTTCCTAAATGTAGGGAACTCTTCAGTCACCTAAAGCAGGTTTTCCCGAAACCAATATATCAGATTTACTTACAACTGATATGTCAATTCAAATAAATCATTGCAACACTTCGTCACAATGATAATATTGTTTAAAAAACAACTACCCGCATCTCATCATTATTCATCCATCCATGACCTACAGCTACAACAGAGCTAATCTAGCACAGATAAGTGAGAGGTGCATTAGAAATGATCGAGTCCTATTAAAGTCAGCGAACAGAAAGTGTAGTACGTACTTGAAGCTATTCAGAGCGAGTAGAACGGAAGCCAGAGCGTTAACAGCAAAGCGAAGAGCGTCTTAATCTTGCGCGACAGTACGGCTCAGAGGAGAAACCCCTTGCGTAGGTGAGAGGGTGTAATAACAAGAGGCGCCCCTCCCCGTCCCGTCCCGCCCGTCGTCGTCGCCCGCGGGCTTACCCGCTCGCAAACTTCTACAGAGATTCGTATTACTCTGTCGTGCTCTACTCTAACCGGCTTGACTTGGATAACTCCCAAACGACGCGACGGCGCGGCGGGCGACCTAAACCGAACCTTAAACACAGCCGCTTACAACTCTCGCGTCTCGCGTTCAAGTACCCACCTTTGTTTTTGATATCAAACATTTTGCTGTTTGTACGGGTTAGGGAAAATGTTTACTAACTCGACAGTTTGTACGGTACACGATACGGAAACATGTTTTACTGGAATTATTATCATGAGAGGCATTACATTTATTGAATAAATGTATGAGGACAGCATTCGTTTATTGTTACTGAAGTGTGCAACCCCGCAATGAAAACATTGCAGGCATTTTCTCTTGTATAGACCATGACAAAGAGTCGTCGTCAAAGGGCCGTAATTATCCGTAGGCGGGCGAGTGTTAGCACTCGACGCTGCGCCGGGGTCGAGATATCTCTCAGCGGATCAGCAGCTCACTCGGGATGCACACTCTACGATTCCGTTTGTCTCTGCGCAGAGCACAGTGCACATTGCATTGCTACGTCTGCCGCCGCCGCCGCCGCCGTGCCGCCGTGGTCTCGGCGAGCTCTCGCTCTGATAAACGCACGTCAACGTGCTTTGAATACGAAGCCCGTTTAGACTCTGCGCTGCGGTAGGCAGAAGCTTATAGTGTTCAAGTATTATCACGATTCCCAGCTACGTGACACGCTGATTTGTAAATGCAGAATAAAAGCGGTCATCATTTAATGGATGTTCATGTAGCTTAGGGACACAATTATCGGTAACGTCCCGATGGTTAAATTCATAGCGTGCTTCCATCCAGAATGAATAGCTGAATATTTCTGTTGAATATTTTTGACACTGCTTCTGTTTACAGATTTAGATACCTGAAATTATTTCTTTTTACATACACATTATTTTTATCTTCAATGTATTGTTGTTTTAATGTATACTGTAGTTAAGTTTAGAACGAAAAGTACTTCACCGTAACAATTCAGAAGTGATTAATGGGTCAGGAAATGCTTCTTTATAGTTTTACGGCCATATAGTAGTAGCTTTTATAACAAACCCTAGATTTATCCTGTTCTGAATCGATAAGATGGTAACTGTTTAAGAAGAACCACGACCCAAGTCAATACAGAAAACTAATTAAAATATATATTTTTTTACCTTATATCCTTTTTTCTGTCCACCTTTTATCTCACAAGAGCGAGACGATAGAGATGGAATGGTGCACTTGCACGGCGCATCTGAATTTAACGAGGCACAGGCTGTTTATTAATTCAAGAAATATAAAATAAACAATACATGATGTCTATTGAAAGTCCCTTTATTCAACTGGGTGTTGTGCGGTGGCACAGCACACACGGCACGACACGTAGATAAGCCGGGCGGCTGTTTGCACGTCGTCGTGCCCGATCGTAATTAGTCCGCAAAGTTCGATGCCGACACACCCGCAAACCCGCCGATACACCGTGAATAATTTATACTAGCCTAACAATTAGTTAGCTTTGTTCCTCATCCACTCCGGTACATAACAGTTGTTCTGAACAGGTGTAAGTGCAAAGTTGTTTAAGAGCGTGCCGGCCCTCGCTGATTACTTCTCGGTTTCCGATTGCCACTTTCTTACTTTCGATTGACTTTTGTTAAGGGTTTCCTGTTAGCTGAGAGGGTCAGTTGGTGGTGTTATTTTTCTTATGTATTTGGTGTTTGTAAAGTAGTACTTAACGTAGATTAGTTATTTTGTTTGTTAATAAGTGGAGCCACTTTTTAGGTATCTTTATCTCTAGAAACACATAATAAAATAGCTACAAATAATATAGCTTCTGAGTTGCGATTTAAAAACCATAAAGCATAGCAAGTATCAAACAGCAGGAGCAAGCGAGCATCCGTCCTTCGGAGAATGATAACACTTTTAACGGTTCAAGTTTCAACGTCGTTATTTATGTTGTAAATAGCTCTACATCGTTAGCGGTAAGCGAAAACAGGGACAGAGAGCAAAGTGATAAAGAGGTTGTGCTCGCAGCTTCATGGCTTGAAACGTCTACAAGCATTAATAATTCGCGAACTTCGCGGCGACAGCCAATTTATACATTCCGTCTGGAGCAAATTTTCAGGGAATTATTATAAAGTAATCTAAGTTAGACGTGCCGTAGAGAGTTGAGGGAGTTGACAGGTGTTTAAATGTAAGCCTTGTCGCTTCCCCTCGACAAGATCTATCTCGTATAATCGTGCTAACATCTGACTTCGGTGGGACACGGTAAATTTGGATAGTTCCTATTTAAATTACGAATATATTACAAAGTTAAAATGTATCCAATTCAAATCATAATCATCATCTGCCGCCCGAAGAACAACAGAAAGAAGAACAGAAAACGCCCGTAGCTAATGTATTGCTAAACATTAAATGGTGTCGCTCAACAATATTATAAAAATTCTATTTAAAGAAAAGAAAATTGAGCTAAAGATACAAATGGTAGTAGCTTATTGTGAATGATTTTGTTATACCTATTAAAAGATTTAATTGACACTGAGGAGTCATACGGAACTCATCGAAACTGTTAAAACACTAATCAAAAAGGTTAATATTCATTAGAGATTGTTTGTAAATACAGGTAAAAACATACAGCTCAATCCACTCAATCTGTAATCTGTGGTACAAGCACGTGATTATTAATAAGTCATCAACTGTTGAATAGTTTCATTTATTTTCCGCCGAGGTTTTTAAAGAACGGCTTTTTCGTAGGCTGCACTGTCCGATGAAGTAGATTCATTCGACGGCGATGAGGCTTGCTTTTCGTGACTGATGATGTTGGCCGAGGCGTCTCCGTTACGTCATGAGTCGTGGGTTCCATCGTAGATTCAGTCGTGTACTCTGTCCTGTATTCAGTTCTGTATTGAGTCATGTATTCCATCGCCACTTTTGGTAATGGACTAAAGTCGAAGCTTAACTTCTCCCTTTCTATCAATTCTCTTAATAGATTATTATAAGGATTGTACTTCTTCCTCTGGTTTTCAATCTTCATGGCCAGGCCTTCCATGTCGTCCTCATCTGCTATGTCTTGCTCGTCTTCGATGTATGCTCGGACGAGTGGGGGTTCTGTTTCTGGATTTGGTGGAAAATTTATATACCTCACTTGTTCAAACACCAAAGCGGATATTCCCAGGAATAGTAGAACAGAAATGCTGTAAAAAATAGTTATACGGTTTTATATTTTATAAATCGGCAGTCATATTAAAAACAGAATATATATTAAAAACACTTCTTTTCTCGACCAACAGCATGTTATGGGTTTCAGGAGAAATGTCACCAATCTCAGCCGAGGCTTGTTTAAGGCGATTCAGCCGATAAAAGTTTCATTCTAATTTTCTTATACCATAATCTTTTATAATAGGATAGAGGTGGCACAATTTTCATTTTTACTTTACACAATTTTAATTACTATTGTTTAAAACACCAGTTAGGTTAGTATAACCATAATACTGTTTTACGTTAGTGAAATTCATTTCCCTACATTATTATTCGACGTCTTATTTTTAGGTAATTACTTATCCAAGCCAGTTATTCTAATTAATAAAATTATGGTAAAATAAATTTTGTATGGGAGCATTTTAAGAGAATTCCCACAAATTGTTGTTCAATATTTTACGTTTTCTGTTTAATTACAAGTGTGTCGATTTGTACCGATTTTATATATTTCTATTTTATAAAAGACTTTTCTTTCTTTCTACACTGAACAGGTAAAAATTTACAAATTCTTCGAGTAAACTTCCTTATAACGATAGATTGTAAATTTATATGACATACTGTTGTGTCAGAACTATTATAAAATTTTATTTGACGCATTTAAAAGCATTTTCACACTATTATGCGAATAATTACTACTAGCTTACTCCCCTCCTTCTCCGAAGTTTCTAAAGTGATTTTTTTTAAATAATCTCAGTAGACAGGACTTAAAGTGGTGTAAATACTACAGGAAACCCTTGAGGATTGCCTTTTGTATTGTATCATCATCATAACCCGGGAAACGTCCACTGCTGGACCTGGTCCTGTATTGTATAGTATTTCAGAAATCGTCAAAACACCTTGACAATATACGACTCATAATAGTATTTCATACTCGTATAAATTTAACAAAGGAACGAGCAAAAAAGCCGTAGAAACACTGTACTTGTATGGGGACCTCCTTGTTGTTTATCTTTATTGTTAAAGCTTCTGTAATTTCAAGTGTTGGCCTATGACTATACGAAAGATCCAACCCTGTGCCCGACGGAAGGATGGTCAGCGGAGCCATAGTAATAGGATGGGTCCTTTCTCTTTGGATACGGAACCCTAAAAATGACAACAAGTCATATGACTTATGATTTACTACATACATTTAAAAAACTATGTTTTTAAAAGTGCACAAAGTCATTACCAATGACAGCTAGTTAATAATACTACACTGTTACGATTTACTTACTTCAACATTTTGTTTCTCCGCGAATTACAAGGTCTGCACTTCACCGATATAGACTAGCACTAGATGATGATTTAATAATCATTCAGTTTATATAGGACGAAAGCTATTGTTGTCTTTCTACAGTTGATAAACAGATATCTTGGGCGATACGAATGGTTAACATAGATCACGTCCTAAGATTTATATTCGTTTAGATTTAAACTGTTTTAATTGCTTCATTTTCATGAATGTGTGGTTTTGTATAAAGACGGAATTCTTTCTTTGGGGTGTTTGAGTTAAAAGGCTGTGATGGACATAATAGTAACTACATAGACATATTAGATAACTGCAATGAAAGTCAGTACACTGTGTGTGTCAACTTTTGAAGAAGTCATATTCAAGAAGTGAACTTACAGAGCTGACAAAGATCTCGGTTGCTGTTGTTTTTCAATCAAATAACCGTCCCTCTTAGTAATTTTTTGAGATAAATCAAGAATATATTTGTTTCACAAGTTTTGTATTTGTACAATGTAGATGCATAATTCACAATAATATGCATGTCCATATTAACGTACACATTTGACATGACATCGCCCTTATTCTGACCACACTGCTTATGGAGCATGACCTCACGACAAACATCATTGTTTATTAGAACTTTGTTTGTTGTTGTTTGTGTTGCTAAACACTACAATCTAAAACAATGACTTATTTTCCCTTCACAAAATTATAATGTGACGAAACCTTGACAATGAAATGTTACCTAATTGTATGTATAAAAATTATAATATAATACGTTAAATAATCGTAATTTTATATAAAACTGCCGCGCGAGCTCACTAATATTGCCTTTGATAATATATGCTTCTTTTTGAATTAACTTAGTATTCAATCCAAATTACTGCCATGAACGACGAATATGAACGCATAGACGAAGCCAAAATGAGTACAATATATCCGTAAGGACAGCCTTGCCTGCCTGAGTGGCGACACGGCAAGCTGCTCTAATTGTCTATCATCGCTCGTCCCTCCCCGCGGCACCCAAGACGTCAGTCGCCCTTTGTCATACTAACAAATAAGTAATTTGTCTTGGGACGGACGGGCGGACGCCCGGCCGGTCGGAGTCGGCTCGGATCTCCAGGCGTGTTGTCTCTAATATCTGCTCTCGTCTTGTCGTACGACAGACGATTAATAATAGTTGACTGTATAAGCACCCGTATTTCTGCTAATATTATCAGGTATGAATGTGTCACTAAAGAAATTCAAGAAATGTTTTGAATTTACTCTTAACTAGTAGGTACCCCGCGGCTTTTGCCAAAATTATTTTATGGTACTCTCATCAATGGATCAATGTTCAAACTTTCAGTTTTGTAACTGCGGTGGTTCTTGATATTTTTATATACAGATTTACCTAGTGGAGTTTTAAAATAAAAGTAAAACAATAATAGACTATAGTTGTATATCCACATTATGTAAATAAAAATTACAAACAATTTACTACGATCTTGTGAAACGAAATGTAACGTTCTCGTGCCATATTAACCCAAAAGAGGTAATTAAGCATAGTGCCGTTTCGCTTCGAAGCTTTCGTTGGACGAACATAACTAGTGCGATTATTCTAATTGAATTAGTATTCAAAACGTATAAAGAGATTAAGATGTGCTTTTAATGTGTATCAGAGCAATGGAAACCGGTTAGTTCGACGCGAGCTGTCGGTAATACAGCCGGAGCACATTGTGTCGCAAGCTCAATGTTTTTTGTCCTCGCTATATTACCTTGTTATTGAGCCGAGCTTTATCGTAAGATCACTTACACAGCCGACACTTCTTATATTTTATCCATTATTATGCATTATATTATTATTCTATGCAACATCTGGAATCAGAATTTATCGACAATCAATTGTAATAAATGCTATTATTTTGGAATGTTAGCTTTCTAACAAAATATCGACTGGCGATTGTTCTACCCATAAAAAAGAATCAAACCAACCTGACTCAAGTTTCAAAAGATTAGACGGTACCATACGCCAAGTTCGCTTTTTTGTCGACCAAATACATAAGTTAATTCTAGTTGTCTGAAAATACTATAAAATATCTAAACTGAAGGAACTCGTTTCAGTTTGAATTCTCATGGTATAATATAAAAGTCGTCGTAATATTTTTGCCACACTTTAAGTGAAAGTAGCAAATTGGAAACGAATTTTTATCGTCAATTGACTTTACGCCACCTCTGTCAGAATCCGTATTTATAAAAAAGAGTCTTCAAAATGAAAGGGGAATTTTCATCGAGAACAAGCGATAAATAAGTTTGCTTATCGATGTTGGCGCACCGCTATCGCGCTCCCATCTTACCGTCATCCACGCCTCCTGAACACGGGTTGTTTTGACCACGATTACCGTTTAAAATAATTTGTCGTGGGAACAAATGTTTATCATTCGCATTATATCCCAATTGTGATTAATAGAGCCATTAACAGGTATACATCAGTTTCGAAACGTAATCTTGGTTTATACTCATATCGTAAACCGTTCGCGAATAATGCGCGAGAAGACATCTCATTATTTTATTATGGACCCTAAAGTACTATTCTACGGCACTTGAGCGTTCGTCGTGTCAGATTATTCCCCTCTTTATGCCTTTGAGAGAGATGCGTCGACCACTTTGTTGTTTTATACTTCGTCTCGGAGCGACTTTATGCACCGCCTCATTGCTCTTCGCCCGCGACGCGACGTCTCGCTTAAGATCCCCTCTATTTTCGACTTGCGTTACTATGTAAATTTATTTTGAAACTAATAGCACTACACTAACTATCTCTCGTCTACATGTCCCCGTTAGACATGTCGCTATAATAACTTTTATATCGGTCCATTAGGTTTTTAAATTGTGCAGAATGCATAAATGTTTATTGATGTCTTTATTGTTATTGATGAACGAAAGCATATAACTCGCTTGTGTTACAAGATCGTATCGTATCTTGGCGTTTTGTGCGCGTAATTAAAGCCAATGTATTCACATGGTGTGATAGCGGTGAAATGAATTTGAACGTAAAAGAAAGAAGGGAAAATATTAAACTCAATTATGAGCAGTGTAATCTGGTGATAAGCCCATAAACAGAGCGATTCGTTTGAGTATTCGACCCAAACCGTAGTCATTACGGGAAACGGTGTAATAACCCGAACCGCGGTCCGCGCCCATTCGACCCTCGCCCGACAAACGCCCAGAAACAAACTACATTTTTATACTGAGAGCAAACAAAATGAGTAAGCGGTGCCGTTGTGTCGCTATCCCTTGTATTACTAGCAAGCGAGCTTGAAAATTCACTTTAATGCCTTTGTTCTACGACTACAACAGCGCTCCACAGCCCATGTTTCCTGGAAATATTTTCAGAGTACATTTTGTATCTTCACAGACTAGTGAGCCGCGAACCTATGAAATTACTATAGTTATTATAGCTTGAAGTTTAATTAATTTATATTCATGGGCTGTGTTATTGACTGTTCAAATTAAATAAACACGTCGCTGTACGATCCGTACGGCTTAGATTGGTAAAGTTCCTTGTAAACGTTCTGATTAAATCGCATTGTGTCAAGCTGTCAGTAGTATCTCCGGGAAGGGGTTGGGAACGGTCACTAAACGACTCTTCAGTGGCGAGAAGCAGTGACGGAGGAAGTGCCGCGCCGCCCGGCCCCGGCCATAAGTCAGCTGATAAATTTGAAGCGCTAACAGACGGTGTTTTCCGCCTCTATTATTCCCTTAGCTTTATGCGGTAAGGGATTAGCTTTATCTTTTGTGATTGTCGTTTATATTTTACATCTTTTGACCTTACGCCGGGATTACCGCGTTTAACTGTGTTGAAATGATAATTATTTCGTCGAAGGCAAAATAAATCAACGTCCCGAGTGTTTAAGCACAGTATGATCGTTCTCATTGTGAAATTAAATAAAATTGGTAGTCTCTCGGTTGAGTTTATTCATTACATCCAGCCGCGGGCGAGTGGAGGCGGCGAGTGGGCGGCCACCCCACCCCACCCCTCTCAGTTTATGGATATAACCTCGACAAAATACCCCTAAAATTGCACTGTTTTTATTACGTTCTCTCTTTATCTCTTTCGGTTTGTTGCTCGTTTTTTACGACGTTATTATTTTATTTGCGAACTCTGGATACATAATAACGGCACGATTTGGAAATTGACCGCTGTGAAAATTAATCGAACTTTTATTTTTTCAATTGCACGTTTTTAACACTACAATTTAAATGTTGTGTAAAAATCTTCAATGCTATTTCGTAGCCAAGAAGATGTATTTATGTTGTGGTATAAAAGTAATTCACGCGGATAAGTGTATAAAATATATTACACAAAATATTTTAATGTGTTGTCAGTTGGGCTGACATAATAAATTAATTCTATTATATATTTTTAATACGAGTACATAAATTATTATCATGTGGTTCATTAATGGGAAAGAAGGAGCTTGGATAAACATGACAGTTAACAAGCTCAAGGGCCGGTCCCGACGCGTCAGGGGGAAATAACACAAATAATGCGCTGCCCGCGCGCATGGAGGCGTTACATTCGTAATGAATCAGCAACTATGACTTATTTATGTCCAATGGAACATTTTATTTTGTTACAGTATCAAATACAACTTTATACATCTTTATTTTAAATCTGTATCGGCTAAATATGTTCACGTTTAATCTTACTTACAATGAACTTAATAATTCTCACTAACATATTCAAATGATGTGTATAATTTTGTGTTACACAATTACTCATCACCAACAATATACGTAAATTACTCTGCAACGACACATTGAAATATCTAGTGTAATTTTTCTGTACCATTAAATGAATACATTGTTTAGATACCAAATAGTTTGCGAGAGCGATAAAACAAAGCGTCTGGCAAACGACCAAGTCGCGTAGCGCGACACGAATGGATGGGCAAGCGATTTGCTATATGAGCACTGGATACAAGACTTGCGAGAGCGCGATGGCACAGCTTTCGTTCTATCAGGGCATCGGCATCGCCACTGTCACCGTCACATACTCAGTGCAAATTCGCACGGACACATTAAATGGAGCCGCCAGATAGCAATTACACTCCCTTTGAACGTCCGGGAACGCGCTACGTATGACATACAATTCAATTTTGCTCACAAAGCTCGCGTCGGAATTCTCTTTCTCTTTGACCATGCCCCCTTACGCAATAACGCTTTGTTGTCGAGCTGTTACGAACTAAGCTACTATGAAACCATTCGCAATGTAGCAATGCAGTGTAGATTTGATTTGTTAGCGCACCTTTAACAAATTGTTGTTTCGAGTAAGTAATTACGTTGTTTTTTACACTGAACATATTTACTCAACATTTATAACAGGTAAAACACTCATCTATACAGTCAGATCTACAGGTATAATTTCGATAAAGTCAATATGGCATCCACGCGACGCTTGGCATTGGCTGGCTGTCTCGCGTGTGAGTCAGTGTCGAGACATGTGCCAGATAGCTCGCGTGTCAACGAGTAGTTTGATCCGAGCCTGTCGCTCGGGTACAGAAGCTACATTAGCGTTGGCACTTGGACAGTGGGCGGACACATTCCCAGCAATTTTCGGAAGTGTCCACCTGGCCGTTAACGCGCGCATCCCTTTGATGTATGTCATGTACCGTCAACTGCACTGTGTGAATGATTAAAACATACAGAAATAAACGCAATTAAGGCCGAATCTCTTAGTGAGGAATCCTGTCATACATATCTATAAATAATGTTTGAAATATGTGCACATTATAAATTGTAAACTGTTTAAATAGTGTAGATATGTTAAGTAAAAATAATTCGTGCTATATACACGTGTAAACATTTGACTTTCTGACTTATTTGCATGTATTATATAGTAAGGTTAAGTTGAGTTAATTAATTTACCCGGAGCGAGGTGAGGCTCGATTAGCGGAATAAATTGGGCTTGCGGCGTCGGCGGGCGCAATCCCCGGCGCAGTAAACAGCCCGACAACAAAGGCAGCCAGCAATCGCCCCCTGCGCGAAAAGCGAGCTTAATGCTAACTCATTATTTATTCACATCTATAACGAGATTGTCAGCCCCCGCTTCTCCATAGTCGCTTATTTGTCTCGGTGCTCCCGTCCTCGTTCGACGCCATATTTACTCTCACTCGCTCTTTTTGCTCCCTTAATTCTCTTTTTGTGTTGAAGTTATAAAGCTATTACGAGTTTCCTTTTAAGTTTTCGCCCTCTTGAATAAGTAGGATCCCGTTACGTTTGGCGACGATGTTGTTCAATACGTGTTGTTTTCTATTCAACACAAGATAGACTATATCAATTCCAATTTGTTTAAGATTTGTCTGCACACATCTCACTTTTAGAAAATTTGGCATTTGCTCTACCAAAACACACAATATCGCTAGTATTGTTCAGATATTCTTATTTACATTTTAATAGATTTGTGAATGTTTTTGTGGACATTAGAACATTAGTATTTCGTTCTTGTCGTCACATATCTTCGCCTCGTCTTCGTCGTGTCGCAACATTTTATGTAACGTGTCCGCTTTATTGATGTCTCGAAAGTGTTATTTATTCAAGAAATTTTTGCATTCCTTTTGTGTGCGCGCCGCAAAATCTGGCACAAGGAAACTAATACACACAAATTTACACTTAAGAAACATAGAACAAATTCGCTGTACGCTTGCAAACCCCCGCGGAAGCAACGTTACATTTGAGAATTTTTATTCAAAAGATATGAAAAGCGGTGGAGCACTTGCAAACGGCTAGATAATGCCGGCAGATACTCGGCGCAGTCGTTGAAAATTTTATGTCGCCTCTCGCTGCATCGTCGACTGCATCTCCCCGCGTCCGTAATTCTGCACCCTCTTAGCGCTGTCACTATCGGTGCGCATTTTGCGGCATTCACATACCGACTGCATCGCATTTTAAATACAGAGGATTTAACTGTGGCCTGCAACTGCTTTTACACAACTATCTCATCTTTTACTTGTATATTTTCATATATAAATAGTAAGACAGTAGTATTCAAAATTGAGACATCGAGATCCTTATAATAGTGTGTACAACTGTGCGAGATTACTCCAGCTTTAGAGAGATCCCAAGCAGCGAGCGTTCCTTTGTGATGTTGACGCTTCTCCGTTTTTCCGCCTTCCCTCGCTCGTCGTCGTTCCTTTGCCACAAATCCCTATTGCGGCTCACTCTATGACCGACAATACGTCTAGGCAACTTTGTATTACGGAAATTTGCTATTTAAACTCGTAAGACAATGTTATCATTATTTGATACTTCTAAATGTAAATTGTTATATACTAAAGCGCAGCAACTAATTCTAAGCAAAGCAAACGCACAAGTCATTGTTATGCCTCATACCAACTTTATGTATGACACGACTTCGGCTGTCCTCATTACAATTCAAACGGCGCACACGCGAGTCATTCATGCATTTGTATGTCTTGTGCATTACTTGTTGTCGCCTTTTGTTACATCCTCGTCCATTCTCATGTATCACTTTCAAATTTTTTACGCCCGCTTTCTCTTTTAAGACGTTTAACATTTGCATACTTTCAAGCTAGCATATAAAATGCGTTGTTCATAACAATCACCGCAAATAAAATTCTGAACCGCTGTAGATTCGTAAAAGATATATTTTTTGCGCAAAAATCACATTTACACAGAGTGAACGACACAAAAACACAATACAACAATACGTTCACCACAAATTGAATGAGGCTCGAAATAAATCCTGCGGTCGTTGCCTGACTCCCAATATCTCCCTTTCGATTCTCCCCTGTTTGTCGTTGTTCGCAACTCATTCGGAAAAAATATTCACACATAAACCTTACTTCCTGCACTCGAATTTCCCAACTGTTACAAAAAATATGTTTGGGAAATTGTGAAAGACTTTTAATGGCGAAATCGCGATTGAAATTATGATATCGCGACGAATAAGAGTACGCAAAGAGGCAGGAAATTTTAATCGGCGCTAAAATAACGGTGATCGTTATCGAGGGTCCGTTTTCCCTCCGTCATTAGAGATCGGGGCCCGGAGGGTCGAGCCGTAAAACCAGCACTCTAGTGTATCGTAAGTGTTAATTACTTTTGTCACTCGGCAGGCGGGCGGTTAACAAATCTAGTCGTTACATAATACCACCACACCGAGTACTATAATTTACATCGACTGACGCAACATTGTTTGTATAATAAATTATGATGCCTTGGAGCGTTCTTAACGGGCGGCTAAATCGATAAGCGTCGTTTTTATTGCATCATTAACGAGCTGTGCGAGGGGCGATTTCAATCTGCGTAATCAACGCCAGGAGCTCTAGCTGCCACTGCTGATGCTAGGAATATGAAGGCTCTGCGACGACCGACGCGACGTTACCAATAACACGTTCGATCGCTTTGAGACGTTACTGTCGATTACAATCGTTAGTAAAATATTTTTGTTGAATCGAATTCCGCTTCCTTGTAATTTCATTACAAACTTCATTCGTATCGTGTAGAGTAAAATAAAAATCATTTGAGTTTTAAAAAATTTAACTCGTTTTTATTGCTACCAAAAGTGGAGAGACGAGAGTAAAAAATAAACAGCAGGCCGTCGCTCGCTAGCGAATTTCCGGCTCACTGCCGTTTGGGACGTTTCAATTTTACAAAATATAAACTTTAGCCCCCGGCTCGTGACAATCTGTTCACTACAATTTATTTACTTTGTGATCGGAGTGTTCTCTTGTTAAAACTTTTATTATTTAACGCTTCGTTACTGCGTAATGACTAGTTGATTAAAGATATCAATTACATACGTTTCTTCGCACTTTTAAGTTTAAAGGTTTAACTAAGTTGTATAATAAACGCAAAACTCTTCACAGATGTACGTGTGTCTTAAACACATTATACCAGTTAGCTATCGCAAACAGCTAATAAAGCTCGGTTGGTCAAATTCAGTTCCGCCATTAGAACCTCGATTGAATTATGCAAATTGTTTTAGTGTAACCGAGCGGGAGACTGTTAAAATTTCTAGCTCAGACAATTAAGGATTCCATTGTTGCCGTCTAATGCTTGGAATAATTGACGAAATAAACACTTCATCAGCTCAACTACTGTTGTAAAATATACAAAAACCTACGCAAGATGGTTCTTAAACTTTCACTGCAACTTTTATGAAATGGAATTCTCAGCTCATAATTTTTAAATCGTACATAAATGTAAGTGACATCGTCGTTGGAATATATCTCCTTTGATCCGTCGTCTTTTTTGTCACTGTTTATACAATGAGATTCATATTCTCCTTAATTTCCCCTCGGTATTGCACGTTAATATTTTACGTGAGATCGGTCTCTCACAAAAATAATCTGCTCTCTTTAGGGAAACTCTTACAAATTGCTCTTTACATTTATAGATTCTTTCTATAGAGCCGGTCGTCGAAGACAAGTCGAGATTTATCTCGCTTATCCCTGCCGCTTCAGTGTTTCCCTCTAAAATAAGGGGTCGTCTTTTATCCGTTTTTTGCCTTACAGAATAAATGATTCCAAATTAATATTTTCCATGGGGGAGCGCTTTTATTGCGTCTTTTTGCGATTCTTCATTTTATTGTGTAGATGATTTATTTACGGTAACGTCGCAGTTTCTTAGTTCACTCTAGGAATATATTGTACGATACTTTTGTTATCTTTGAACTTAATTTTGTATCTCTCTGTACTGTAGAGAGGTTTATTCAGGGGTTGTGTTATTTGCTGATAGTTCGAAGAATCGGGTGTCAGTAAATATGTAAATAAGTTTTGAGTGTGGATGCATCGCCTGGTAGATCTTCAAACGATTGTTACATAAAGCTATGAGTTTCGCCGTTTAGCAGTTGTATAGCTCATGGTTACCCTACAACGACCGCTTTAATCGTACGATCGTAAAGCAATAAGTTATAAAACGAATATAAATAAATCGGCTTATGGCGGTTTTACTGCTTTTCGCGAATGTGTTATTGCTGCGAGCGGAATGCGCCTGTGATACATTCAGACCGTCGTTTAAATACATAATGAAGTTACTGTTTAAAAAGACACCTTATATAATATTATAAACAGTAATTTAAACTTCCGTAATACTCGTATTTTACTCGGTCGGTACTCAAAGAAACAAGTGAAACAAATATGTTGGAACTTTACGCGCCCAACGTATATTAATGTGTGCTACAGTAGGCAAGGAAGAGGGGAAAACAAAAAGAAATAAAAAATAGGATCATAATGGAATGTCGGAATCAGTTTTGAACGTTCATTTTCCTCGGAGGCTATAGGTAATTTTTGTCGACGTGTATTAGCTTCAGAAAGCCGTTTACTTGTGTAGCGATAGCGAGAAATGCTCAACGAGGCGATTTTTGTTGGGCGGGCGGGCGGCGCGTGCGCGGGGTGCGGTGGAGTGGCGGGGGGCAGGCCGACGACCGCGCGCCGCTCACTCCCGCCCCGGTCGTCGGGCCGCCTGCACGACGATACGTACTTCGACTGTTCTCCTTTGTCTGCCGCGATACGACGTTATTTTTGTTCACCACATACATTCACATCGGATTCCTGTCTGGATTACAGTGCCCATGGATTGCAGTGACATACTACCTGGATATTGTTCATTTTGTTATTGAACTGTGCATCAGGACCAGTGAACAACAAAGTGGTATCATATGTGAAGTTTGATAAACATTTACCAAAGAATTACTGGTGATAGTGCAGTGGGTGTGAAGAGTTTAATAGTGAATGATTAATCTATAAGGGGTGTGTCAATACGAGTGTATATAGTTGAACTTAACAAGTTGTGAATAACAGTTACCATAGTGAGGATCAAGGATTCGCCTAAAAGCAATGCTGAAGGCGGCGGCAAGAAAGAAAGCAAGAAAAAAACCAGTAAACAAAAGGCTGAAACCAAGAGGACGGTGACAAGCAGCAAGAGTGACAGGGCGGCGGTCGCGAGGACGGAGAAGGAGGCACAGAAACGTTCACCGCACAAAGATGATACCGAGAATCAGGTAAACTAACACAATAAAAGATAACGCAAAACGAACGAAAAGCCGTGACCCAGAAAAATATTTGTAGCACCTGTTCGCCTGTCAAGGTATTATGTAAATCTATAAGCAGCTACAGTGCCCTATACACATATGCCACATTGTTTACAATACACAAATAAAATGAAATAGTTGTTTGTAAAATGTCGCGTCGATCTTCCAAACTAGCTCGCCACTATGATGTTATTTGAACGACAATAGAAATAGATTGCAATAGCATTCCTGCTTAATTTACACAAGTTCACATTGAAAAACTAATAGACACGTTATTGCGGGCGGTCACGACACATCCGAAACGCAAACACGTTGCTTCCACTGCTATTACGCTACAAGTCGCGGCGTATGTTTATAGCGGCACTACATACAGGCCGCGTAATTATAGTTTCCACCACTCAGCTGTTGACTTTACTCTTTAATTCTTTATTGCCCGCAAGTAGGTTAATAAGCGCCTACGGGAATGGTAATCCAACAACATTGGAGTTTATTCATGTTAAATGAGACAAGGCAGTAATCAATGATAATGTCAGTGCTCTGTAGTTAGTTGGTTTTTGCTCTTAAATCTTCTCTAGAATTAAAGGAAAGTTTTGTTATACGCTCGTAACGAAAGCTTTTAAACTTAATTTATGTATTCAGAATGCCAAGCATAGCATATCTATTGTTGTTTATGGTAATTCTGTAGTATTCGGAGTATCAAACATCAAAAACACAAAAAAGCGGAAGTAAAACTAATTTATAAGGAATAAATCTGCATACATAAAGCTATAATATTGCTTAAATTTATATATATTTTAGAGTTATTTACTATGTAAGTTGTGATCTTAAGCACCGGTAGCCTAACTCAATTAAATTATTTTTATACTATTTTACATTTAAATTATTAAGTTATATCAAAAATAATGAATAATGAAGTATTTGGTGGACGTCTTATTCTCATCGCATTTACTACAGATTCTCACAAAGTATAACCGTCTTGATTTAAATATGTAAATTTTATTGGTTATTATGATGGATAAGCGTTATTATAATATACACGAAAACCGGTTGTACTATGTAATTATGCATATTAAACAATTAATCTGATAAGAGTGGCCGAGTCGTTAATTTAATAATTTATAGACCAATTACGTAGTTGAAGACAACGGTGAAATACTAATTCTGTAAGTGTATGCATACCTGAAATAACTCAATTACTCGAGAATCGTAAATAAATCTAGACTAGAATTTCAGAACAGCATATTTTAAACACGTTGTATTTAATATAGTAAGATGCTCGTAGGAATATCCACATAAAAACTATAAAACAACTGACACCGCCAAAAAGAATGGCTTTAAAAAGTGAAACAATGAATGACTTTAGAAAATCTCAACGAGCGTAAAAATAGCTGAATTTACGGCATAATTGAGCCGCCGAACCGCCTTAAAATTGTTCGCATTTACGACGGCAAAGAAGTCAAACACGTGTAATTTGTGTGTCGTTATGATGTTATAGTTGTATATTATGTTAATAACGAATAACAATACACGAGTAATGTTGACACTTGACAGTAAATTATGCTAAGCGCCCCTTTTGTTTTTATTAGTTACCAAACTATTAAGCGTCGTTGGTTGAATTGTACTGCGTAATGGAAACGTTGTAACGACACATGTACCTGATTTATACTAGAAAGTAATTACAAGGACCAATTAGCATCTAATCGACATGAAATACTGTTTATGAATCGATTATTTAAAAAGGATTTAGGTAACTTTATCATATACGACAAATAATATGTTGGTTTAAGTAATGCTATTTTATTTATTTTGATTGCTTGATTTTATCAGTTCGTGGTGATCTTACCTGACGTGACGTTTGCCACACTGAAGTTACGTAACAAAAGGCTGCGAAAATTTATTATTACGAGGGGCATACCGAAAAGATCGGTAATCGAGTACTTTCGATTTAATTAGATTAAAAACTCTTTTTGATGAATAAACACTGGTTAGTTGAAAATCGAATACAATTGACAGAATTAAAAAAAAAATTTTTTTTAAAGAACAATATCAGTTTGAAATTGATAGGTCGATAAAAAAATGGAGCTTACAAGAGAAAGTTTCCGTGCCATAATTTTTTACAACTTTCGACGAGGATTATCTCAGGGACAATGTCTCGCTGAGCTTATATCTATATTCAAGAGTGAAGCGCCTAGCCAGACGACAATATATCGCTGGTATTCTGAATTCCGGCGTGGACGTGCTTCTCTTGGCACCGTACCTTCCACAGGCCGGCCAAAAACAGCGGTTACACCAGAAAATGTCGCTGTTGTGCGCCGAATGATACAGGATGACCGACATATTACATATGAGCAGATTCGGGCTACTTTAGGGATAGGTATGACTGCGATACAAACTGTTTTACATGGTGAACTGGGAGTGAGAAAGCTAGTTTCCCGCTGGGTGCCCCATAATTTGTCCGAAGAGCAAAAGGCGGCTCGTGTCAATTGGTGCCGGTCTACTCTGCAACGCTTCAACGGAGGAAAGTCAAAAGCAGTTTATAACATTGTCTCTGGTGATGAATCATGGATCTATTCATATGAGCCAGAAAGAAAGCATCAGTCGGCTGTCTGGGTCTTCGCAGGTGAGATCAAGCCAACAAAAGTTGTCCGCTCTCGCAGCGTATCGAAGAAAATGGTCGCTTCGTTTGTCGCGAAAACAGGACATGTAGTCACAGTTCCCTTAGAGGAACGGAGAACGGTTACCGCTGATTGGTATACAACGGTTTGTTTGGCACAGATGATATCCGAACTCCGTAGAGGTAACCCGAAACGACGCATAATCCTCCATCACGATAATGCGAGCTCTCACACCGCTCAGAAAACAAGCGAGTTTTTGAAGCAGGAAAACGTTGAATTAATGGATCATCCTCCATACAGCCCTGATCTGAGTCCCAATGATTACTTTACATTCCCTAGAATCAAAGATTTATTGCGTGGTCAGCGGTTTCAAGGTCCAGAAGAAGCAGTGGAAGCATACAAATCGACGATTTTGACCATGTCAACTTCGGACTGGAATTGCTGCTATAATAATTGGTTCGAACGAATGCAAAAGTGCATTAACTGCAACGGAGAATACTTCGAAAAGCAATAAAAATAAATTTAGTTATTTCCTGTATGTATTGTTTTATATTCCCGATCATTTCGGTATGCCCCTCGTAACGTATAAATGGGAGGCAAGGCAAGTTAGCGGGTGAAAAGAAATGTCCTAGTGTTGTATGTCATTTAGGGATAGTTATTATCGTAAATAATACACACATATTCCGACTGTACATATGCGAAATTCCGGAGGGTTG
Organism: Carcina quercana; assembly: GCA_910589575.2. Taxonomy (NCBI): domain Eukaryota; kingdom Metazoa; phylum Arthropoda; class Insecta; order Lepidoptera; family Depressariidae; genus Carcina; species Carcina quercana. The sequence goes on from OU342439.1 coordinate 6,602,753, forward strand.
ACTTGAGAGGGGCAAACTTAGCGTGAGAGTAATATATAGTTGTTAAATATATGGATATAGATCGGCTAAGTGTATTTATTAATGACTAGATTTTGCCTGCGACTTCGTCCGTAACTTCGTAATGGGATACAGGAACTACATGCTTGATCGGGATAATAAGTAGCATATGTCCTTCAACAATTCCTGTACAAAAAATGGTCAAGTGCGAGTCGGACTCGCGCACCTAGGGTTTCGTACAGAATATGAATAATTAAAGGTACGGTAATATGCACCCAAAAAATACTCTGACGAAAATGTAATTCTGATTGAAAAACCAACTTTACTTTGCAGCTGAATTGCATACCGGATGTATTGTATGGCTTTCAACTATAAAGCTAATTTTGTAAACATACAAGTTAACACGTTCAAAAAGAACTATAAACCGACTTCAACTGCACTAAAAGTCTACTTATATTGAGGCAAATTTAAGATTTATATGGATGCCATTGTCAGAACTGGACCAAATTGAAATGGGACCACAAAGAAAGCACCAGCTTTCAAATAAAAAATCGTCATCATCAAAGTCGAAAGTTCTGAGGTAACAAACATAAAAAACATACCCGTCGAATTGAGAACCTCCTCCTTTTTTAAAGTCGGTTGAAAAAGCTATTTTTACTATGTTTAAATTCAAAAATCCTGGTTTTCAGGTGTATTCGTATGGTTGTGCTGTAAGACCTTGCTTCTTGCCAAATTTCAGGGTTCTAGGTCAACAGGAAGTAAGTACCCTTCAGGTTTGGGTTCCATTGCATTTTGTACGGAAATTTGCTAAAATACAGCTATATCTTTTTATTGCGTTGACCTCTAAGGTTAATTTTTTTCACAGGTCTAATGGACGGCAAACTTGAGTATTCAATATTAATTTCAACTTGATATCTCCACGCGTTTCTGAGAAAATGGGTCTAGACAGACGGACGGACGGACAACAAAGTGATCCTATAAGGTTTTTTTTTTCTTTTGAGGGACGGAACCCTAAAAATCATGTCATTCTGTTCCGTTACGACGGTAAGGAAGGACCAACCAACAAACTCACTTCCGCATTTATAATATTAATATTTTAATGTAAACTTCAAAAATTGATATTTAAAAAGAAATTAGCTTAGACATAGATAAATGAACACTATCAAATCATCCCATGGGTGATCAGTTTTAGGCGATCAACAATGTCTCACTCCGATCATAAGTCTGCCTGCCAAGCGTAGTTAGTAATTTTGGCAAATCCCCGCAATATATGACGGAGGCTCCTGCCTAGAAGTGAACTTTGTAACTGATGTAGAAATTAAGTTGAAAGAAAACAAATTGTCGGTATATCTGGCCACAGCCCTGTGGTACACATTATGGGAGAGCGGGTGGAACGAGTATCGGAAGCTCGAAATTTAGGAGTGCTGATGGATGAGCAACTTCGGTTTGAAAATCACGTCCTCGAACTCGTGCGGAACTCTTTTTATCGTTTGAAAATCTTGTACCGAGTGCGTGATTTTCTTAACGTTGAGCTTAGAGTACGATTGTGCGACACCCTGGTGCTCTCCCGGCTCGGATACGCGGACGTCGTGTACGGTCACCGTCTGCTCGCGCGCACGGAGCGGCTCGTGCAGCGCGTGCAGAACGCGTGCGTGCGATACTGCTTCAACGTGCCGCCGCGAGCGCACGTCACACCATATTTAAACAGCGGGGGGCTCCTCAGGAGAGTATTGAGCAGAGAACTCCAACTGTCGGTCCTTTTATTTGGCCTCGCTAAGAGTAGACTACCAGAGTATCTATACGACAAGCTCGAGTGGAGAGACAGAGCTAGAACCACAACCTGGCCACTTCGCATCCCGCGTTGTCACACGAAGGCGTTCCGAGGCAGTTTTTCGTATGCGGCCACCAAGTGTTGGAACAATCTGCCACCACCCCTAAAATCCCTTGTCTCAATAAAAACATTTAAAATTAAACTAAAAAAATATCTTTTATATTACCAAAGTCAGTTTCCTCCCGGTGTGCGGATTGTTCCAACATACCTACAAGACTCAATACGAGTAAACTTCACACATTTGTTTTAGAGCCATCGTCAAATTATAAATTATTACACAATTTCTTATCACACACACTTCTATATCCCTACCTCTAACATAAATACCAACCTTTAACACATTTACAAACATAACATTAATCTTTTACTTACATTATATTTACTTACATTACATTTACTTACATTAATATTCATAAATATATACAATTTATCTAACTACATCCCATTCATCATCACTCATGCATCAACTAAAAATTAGTTTTATTTTATTTTATTTAATTAGTATAACAGTGTTACTAAATATCTCTGGGCCTGTCTGAAAATCAGCGCTGCAGCTACTGTTGCCGCATATGCTGAGACAGGTCCATTTCGGCGTTGCAGTGCAGCAGAGCAAATTTAAAATTAATGTATTAACTGTACTGTAATCTGTATGCCGAATAAATTATTTCTTTCTTTCTTTCTTTCTTTCTAAATCGGCTGCTTAAATCCATAGTTGGATATGAGCCTCGTCGGAACTTTCTATGAGGGGATTGGTGTTTGTAGTGAGATGTTGTTCTTTCATTAGTAGATGTTGTCCATCTCCTGAATATATTTTCCCATGTTCACCTTTAATTATATTTACAGGGTGGCATTGGTTGGGCCCTATTAATTCTAAAGCCAACACAAAGACCAGACAGCTTGTCTTGATTTGAACAAGTTTACATTTATTAATTAACAAAGTTATTTCACCCATGATCTAGGTGTCACGTCACATTTTGAAGTTTCGTATGCGCTGCTGCCGCTCTGAATCCAGGTCATGAACGGACAGTTTCTCGTTGTAAATATTCAGGCCGAGATATTTAGTGTCTTGTCTCTGCGTGAGATAAATCTGTTTTGTTCTTTCTCTAACAATTCCCGCTATTTGTCATTGTTAACTGACATATTATTTGTATAGTTATTACGTATTTATGAATAATCGTTTCTAGTTTTTGTTCGATTTTTGTACGTGATTCCTGACCTTAACTATAGCTACGGAAATATCTAACACATTGATTGATATATTAATTTTATACATCACAAAACTTTACATTATAATTCGGGTAAAGGAAAGCCATTTGCTTATGTTTTCCCTCATCTGCAAATTCGGATTCCTTCTTATAGACATGTAAGTTTTTACTAGTTACATATTATAATAAAACGGGATCTATTGAAAAGATCACATGATCCCTCGTCAAACAATGTGCGGATCACCAAACGGAGGTCGACCACAAATGCTAATAATGGAATCGCACAATAAATTACTGAAGCGCCATGAATTATTCATGGAGCGAGCGAACTCAATGTACACACGCGAGGTCCTGCAGCGGCCCCCATGTCATTCGTTTCTTTTGTAACATTACACACGAGCTTTGTGACTAATATCCCTGGATATCAAAGAACACACAATCTTAACAAGACATAAAGTAAACACACTACAAGTCAAGTTGTTTGACGTCTTTGATCCTTTGAATGATAAATTTATCAGTATTTAGGCATGGATTGGCCGCCCGCTTAATAGCGCCTCGGTTCCTTTTCTCTCTGAATTAGTACAGTTTAGAGACTGTATAAATCTGTAACTAGTCTTCCAACATTTTAATCAACTGTTAAATTAAGTAGAAGTCCGTCGTCGGCGCTGTTACAAAGTCACCGCGGGCCATGATCGCGGGCGCTCTGTTTGAACTTTGCTTCAGACGAAATTCTCCTTGAATTTTAAGTCCTATCCTATTAAAAGTTTGTGGAAGTATTAGAATTTCGAATGAGGGGCGAAAAGCTATCACGCCGTTTTTTTCCGTCTCTCCCCGCCCCGAAACAACGGGTAGGAGGAGGCGGGCCGAACGACCCCGAGTCTGGGATCGCGAGATTATGCTTCGCTATCTGTTTTGAATTCGTAATTTGTACATAATTATTTCAGCAAAATTGATATTTTAAAAGTTAATTACATTTCTATAAACTCGTGAAATGGACGCAACAGCTGTGTTCTAGAAACATGTTTTAATATACACTATAAAGTGGTTTAACGATTGTACAAATGAACATTTAAACGAATAGATAATTTTCAGAACATGAAACACCTCTGCACAACAAAAGAGAATCTTCAATATTACGATCGTGTTAATATTCTTGTTTTATTTTGACAGCGTTGACTAATGCGCTCGTTTATTTTTATTGCGGTGTATTTGTGTCGCGCGTGTTCTTGCCGGGAGGTGGGCCGATGGGCGATGGGCCGCCCGGTGCCGCCGGTGAGCCCCGACGACTCGACTAGTGCCGACCGACTATTATTACTTGCCGACACGACATCACTCATCACGCTAATATCTCACTGATTATCTATTTTAATAATGCTACGTAGTTTTGACATGCGGCCAACTATGTCCGTCGACGTTGACTGATGGACGGCACCGATTTTCCAACAGCTCTATTTACGCTGTTACACTTCGGAAAACAACTTGGTCACTATTTCAAATAAAATATTACCTCTTATTTATGTTTCCGTTCCGTGTCTATTATTGTTGTAGCATTTTTCTAAAACTGTTTAACATTTTTGAGGAATAAAATTAGCTTTTATGTTTTTGTTTGCGAACTAAGCGTTTAGAATCTGCGGTCTTTAAAAGAGTCGTGAAGCTTGTTTTTAGAGGAGCGATCGTTGTTGTGCGCTTAGTTTCAAACAGTCGCTTGGTATCGGACTCACAAAATGCTTTAAGGAAAGTGTCGTTTGAAGCCACCGTCCGGCGTCATCTTTGAATATGTTATTGCTGAGACCGGACGCTGAGTCGTCGGTCGGTGTGGGTTTGACGTCGTCGGTGCCGCGACTGCCCGCAGCCCGCCCGCTGCCCGGTGACACGGCACGCGCGCCCCATACTTGATTTATCACTCCATTGTTGCGGAGCGACGACCCACCCTCGCTCCCCGGATAAGGCTAAACATTCAATTGCCGGAACGCTCCCGAAACGATTTGTTCCTTCCATTCGATCGATTGAGTTTTCCTACGAAGCTCTTCGCTGTAAGAGCTTTTCTTGGTCAGTTAGAATGTTGTCGGCGATGAGAGATTTTGTTTGGAATTTGGTATTTACTTTCACCAAGTCGTAGTTTTCAAAGCAGACATATTTTAGAATGCATGTAATGTAATGTTTATATTATTTCGTCAATTGCTTAACATAAACCCGCGCCTTGGATCACCACAACTAACGAGCTTTCCATAACGGGACATATGGGCTGGACCCAATTTAACTTTTCGATTTATCGAAGCACCTGTTTCACTTATTGTTCTACGTCCAGTATTGTACCCTTAATCCTTTTTAGTGCCCTCACGATGAACAATAATAAATCACCACTATTATTTACAATCCTCTGCGAAAAACGATTTGATTTAGATCGAGTAGGTTAGTTTACATATCAAAACATGTATGTCCTCTATCTAAGAGGAGTAAGAAGGACACGATGCAGGTCAGATTAAAGAGACAATGGCACATAGATTGCGTCGGACCGTCGTAAACGGTGCGGTTACCCAGCTAGTTTTATTGAGCCATTCTCTCGCTCGCTCGTAAATATCCCCAAGTAATTACTTTCCATTCCCCTCTAAACACTCCGGGTCCGCTGCAGTAAATAAATAAAACTCTTCGGGTAAAGTTACTTTACCTACTTTGCCTTGCGACGGCTAAAATATTGAATATTCTCGCCGTTGAGTTTTTCTATTGTTAAGACTTCGTAAGTTTTCTTTTTTTAAATATTCATTTAGGTGAATTGTTTTCTTTTTCCCCCAGATCTTTTGGTATAATAACCCTTACATTTGTTGTTTTTGTTTTTATTTCTCCTAATTGTATATTATTTTGCAATTTTCGTAATGAGCGAAATTTTAGATTACAATATGCTTTTGGGCTTTTGCCCACGACCTTGTCTGCGTGGACTTTGGAAAGAATCCCACGGGGATTACTTGCTCGATCCAGATAAAAAGTAGCCTTTGGCCTTTTCCAGTCCTTCAACTATCCCTATACAAAAATCAAGTCCTTTTGACCCAACTTTAAGACGGGAAGAAATGACAAACAGACTCATTTCTATTTATATTAGTATGGATTTCAATTTGCCTATGATGGGAGCTAAGAGCCATGAAATCACAGTAAATATTAGTTCTTACGACAAATTATCATGCACTTGTATTTTAAACTAAACATAAATAAAACTGGAAACACACTTCTAGTCGGAGCAGTAAAACGCTTGCACTGTCCACCGTGTCCGCGTTTATAGTGAATGAGATTATCTACGGTTTAGTTGCTAGCTTTCTATATGACCAACCTGGCAAGCATCTAATTTGAATTTACACTAGTTTGGCCGACATCAAGTGCCTACTTTACGAGTGTAACGGCCGCAAACGCTCGCGTATTTTACTCTCGTTTAGATTATAATGATAAAATATATAGATAAGTGCCTCATGAATGCTTTGAAGTGAATTTGCGCAAATATCCCTATGTATTTGTTAGATTACTATGTTTTTATTGCTTCCTTATCCAAATACACGATTATCGTATACGACCGATATTAAGAGCCGTTTGATTTGTTATTTTGTGATAATAAAATGCCACTGTAAAAGTAAAATGCTAGTTTTGTGTATGGTGTGTAGAGAACGGGATGAATGTACGAAACCGATCCAAGTGCAGAAAGGTGTAAGACAGGGTGACGATATATCACTGGAAGATGTTTTCAAGCTTCTGAGCGGGAAAGGACTGGACATCAACATTATCGGCGACTACATCACTCACCTTCGACTTGCCGATGACATAGTCATAACAGCAGAATCCTTGGAGGATCTGAACGCAATGCTCAATGACCTCAACAGAGTTTCCCAACAGATAGGTTTAAAAATGAACATGGACGGAACGAAAATCATGTCAAATGTGTATGTTGCACCTATGCCGGTAGTGGTTGGGAACACTACAATATAAGTTGTGGACGAAACCTGAGACAGATCGTTCAACTGGGTAGGTCCAACTTCGACAAAGAGGTCAACCGAAGAATCCAACTCGGCTGGGCAGCGTTCGGGAAGTTACGGCATATCTTCTCGTCCAAAATACCATAGCATCTTTAAGCAGTGCGTATTGCCAGTGATGACAAATGGAACCGAAACGTGGTCCTTTACTGTGGGCCCAATTAATAAGCGCAAAGTCACTCTCACTCAGCGAGCAATGGAACGAGATATGCTAGGAATTTCTCTACGTGATAAAATCCGGAATGAGGAAATCCATAGACGAACTAAGGTCACCGACATAGCCCGACGAGTCAGTGAGCTGAAATAGCAATGGGCAAGCCACATCGCTCGAAAAACTTATAACCGGTGGGGAGTAAAGGTTCTCGAGTGGCGACCACGTACTGGGAAACATCTACCGGGCCGTCTCCCTACTAGGTAGACCGACGTCCTGCTAAAGGTCGCGGAGAGTCGCTGGATGCAGGTGCCCCGGGGCCGGTCGATGTGGCGTACCATAAAGGAGGCCTATGTCCAACAGTGGACGTTTCCCGGCTGATGATGATGGTGTTTTTATTGAAGTACTTGTTATCATCGGTTTGTGTGTCAGTCGTGATTTCATCTTCAATCGGACGAATACAAAAAGGACGTGGGCGGGTATTGTGTGAGGTTAGAACAATAGTCGCACATATCTAGAATGCTAATATGTACATTATACGTGTCGGAAGACACAATGCTAGGACGGGCACGAAACTTTGCTGTGAAACTCTCTAAACTATTGTACTCCGCCGTGGCGTGTTACCTACTCCGACCGACGTAATGTCTACGGATTGCTCGACCCCCCGTGTAAATCATTCCGACCTTTAGTCCCGATTTCATCGTATCTCCGCGACCCTTCTCTCGCTTGTTTGCGACAGGTGGACTCTTCAAAGAGAATATAAAGTTAAGATGAATTAAATTAATGGACTTAATAAATTAACCAGAAAATTTGCACCAATTATTTTCCGGGAAATGTTTAACCTTAACTTTTCCTTTGTTACAGGCGAGTCCAGAAAATAGTAGGAATGCCTCACCGAAATACCAGGATGTATCCATGGAAGATGTGCGTACATATTCCATTCATGTTATTTAAATATAAGTAAATAATGATATTTATAAAGAAAGAAAAAAAACTTTATTTTGACAAAATAATCTTAAACTAACTTATACTCTAATAAAAATACTTTTGTTAAGTTCCTAAAAGTTACCTGCCTCGGTTTACCTACAATAATATATTAAATTTCAGGCATCCGACGCTGGCTCTCTGTTCCGGGTGACGGGTGCGGGTGCGGGCGGTGCGGTCGTCGCGGGCAAGAACGAGCTGGTGGCGCGGGGCGGGAGCGGCGGTGCGCTGGCTCTGTCGCGGGCGCCGGTGGGTGGCAGCGCTAGCCCGGCGCCTGCGCCGCTGCCGCAGCCCGCACCCTCGCCCGCGCCCGCTGCGCTACCGCCTCCTGCCCTGCCCCCACCACCCTTCCGCGCAGACACACCGCACCGACCAAACGGCGCGCACATACCTGCCATAGATGGACACGCCGCCACCCAGATACCGGCGCGGCCTATCGGTGCCGCCGGGCCTGACACACCAGAACGGCCCGCCAGCAATAACAAGTTGCAGCCCGGCGCACGGGCGGCTGCTGATAGTCCCACACCCGCGCCGCCAGCCCCACCGGCCCCGTCGCCGCTATTCCCCTCACACACCGCGTACCAGTCGCACGCGGCCGCCGCTATGCCTGACTACAGACACACGAACCACGAAACGCGGACGGAGCCCGCCGAGCCGCCGCCCGCCCCCCTCGACCTGCACGCGGCTCGTCCACCGCACCTGCCGCCGACGGCAGCCAACGCGCCTCCGCCACATGCTCCCCTGCAAAGCCGTGTGCCGCACACGCAGCCTCATGCGCCGATGACGGGTCACGACGCACGCACCGCGCCACCCCTTACCGCACATCCTGCTGCTCCCACGTCCTACCCGAGCCGCATCAGCGGAGCCCCGCCAAGCATCGCGTCACTCGCCTCGCCTGCCACCAACACTAGCTGTCTTCCCTCGCAAGCACCGCCCGGCCGGCCCATGTCGCCGGCGGCGCGGCCCTACCCTGCCCCGACTATCGGGTCTAGTCATCATGTAAACTCGAGCATGAGTTCCAATATTCACAATCACGCGATGTCACCATATCAAAGTCAATCGAGTTTACAGAAACATTCCGTTCAATCAGTGTACGCGAACCGACCTTCACATCTCGCACCTTTCAACGTCGCAACCGGCGTTCCATCAAACCACGTCCCGTCTTCCTCGGCTAACCAACCCACTGCCACACATCTAAGTCATCCGATAAACAGCCATTCTTCGTTGAATCACTCGAACCACATGCCTGTGAACAGTTCGAATCCCTCGGCGGCGTCTCTGCCGAATCACATCGCTCCACCACCTCCCCTGTCATCGACGGCCACCAGCACAATTCCAAGCTACACACCTCCCAGTATAAAGCATCCGGGGCTCAGTTTGCCGCCTCATTCAAGTCCATTTGTACCTCCAGTATCCCTTCACGCATCAGTGAACCACGTGGATCCATGTCCAACATCCAGTGCAGCCGCTATCATTACTTCCGCGACGATAAGCAGCAACCATCCGAGCAACCATCCGTTGTCAACTCAAGTGGTGGATTCAAGGCAAACGTCGATGGCGATCGATTCTAGGCTACCGCCTGTAGTGGACTCAAGACAACCGGTTGCGATGGACACACGGCAGCCGCCAGTTATAGATTCTCGACAACCACCTGTTATAGACTCAAGACAAACGCCACTAATAGACTCGAGGCAACCGCCCGTTTTAGACTCTCGACAACCCCCTGTGCTTGAACCGCGACCGCCACCGTTACTGGACTCTAGGCAGCCCCCAACATCGAGCGACCTGCCAGCGAGGACAGAGAGCCCGGTGGTGTCATCGCTGTCCTCTAACGGCTACCCGCCGCCGGCTGTGTACTCGGGCGGCAATTATCCGCCGCTGTACGCGCCCTACGCTACCACGCTGCAGCACAGTCCTTACCTGCCACCTGCAGCCGCCTCGCCTAGGAATACTGCCGATGCGGTAAGCTTTATACTGCGCTAGTACTTTTGCCGTGACTTTGTCTTATTTGGCTTCATAAACTATCTCACAGAAACAAATACACGTCAAAACACATAACACATCAACAGACTATATGTGTCCCCACTGCAGGGATCGCTGTCTCTCCTACAGATAGTGTATAGGCCATAGTCCAACACGCGGACCCAGTGCGAATTGGTAGACTCCACACACACCTTTGAATTTCTATTCAGGAGTGTGCAGGTTTCCTCACGATGTTCTCCTTCACCGAAAAGCCAATGGTAATGATTTTTATTATTCGTACATAAATAACAAATTGGAACTCGTTGGTACGAGCCAGGATCGAACCCAGACCTCGATTGTTCAAGGACTGACCCTGTACCCAACTGAGCTACCACGGCTTCGAAACAAATACACACACAGTAATAAAAAGCCTAAGCCCCGATCCGTGCAATGATATGCATATGACTTTCAAAACGAACTCAGTTCATTGATCAGTATCATATATTTTGATGTATTGCTGAGTTTCCTTTGTCCATTGACGTGACCGAACTGGCACAAACTTTAGTTAATATTGTTTTGTTGGTACAGCGGACGAGCCTGTCATCGTCGCCACTGGTTGCGCCAAAGACGCCAAAAGGCGTGCGACCACATACTCCGGGCTCGACGGGGGCGGCGGGCGCGCCCCATGGCTCACTATCATACTCGCCAAGACACAGCCCCAGCAGAGAGAGGGAAAGCTTTAGGTTTGTGTTAGTACCCTCATAACACAATTTTAAACCCATATTTTAAGAATGAAAGAGTTCATGACAGTGGTAGTTTTCACTGAAAACTTCATAATTAAAATGATTCAATCCTGGCCTGTCAAATAAAAAATAAACTCAAAACTGGAAAAAAACTTCCCCCGTGTGTCTCTGAGGACATAATTCAACATATTCCAGAAAAAAAATACGAAACGTATGCATTACTTTTATCTCTCTCTCAACTTCCGTTCGCCTCGCCCGATCACACTTTTCGTAACGCACGCGTCGATTCACCAACTTACTCCCCAGGTCAGGTGTGCGTAAAGAAGTTTCATTTCAAAAACTTAACATTGAAAAATATTATTATATATATGATAGTATGCAAATACTTCATTGATACGAGTATTAATCCAATCGTTACGAATATTTCATTAACCAAATACTATTTTGTTGCTGTATAACAGTGTAGCATTCGTTCCAGCAGCAACATCAGCAGTCTCTCACGAAGCACGTCCGCGTCGGGCGCGAGCGTCCCCGTGTCGGCATCCCCGCTCGCCGCGCCGCTCGGTGCGCCGCTTGCGGTAAGTTATGTTCGTTTCACGTCTCATGTATTTATGGTTATCTACGGTTTCTATGAAACAGCGTAATCAAGTGACGACAATGCGAGACGGTCTAAACCGTCAAACATATGCTTTTAATAAATCTCAATTGAAAATTAATTTTTTTTAACTACGAGAATAATATGTGTGGTGCGAGAAAATTATCTGTACGTTATTAACCTCTTGCCCCGTATTGTTTCTGTAGCGTCCTTAGGCGTACCACGCCTTAGACACAGCCTTAGGTTAAATACAAGCCTTCTTCGTTACTTATAAATTATACTGCCATTACCATGTCTCCGTTTTAACTAAGACATATAATTTGCAGGCTCCCCTGTCGGCGGGGCTAGGAGCACCACTAGCACCACCTCTGGTTCCTCCTCTGTCCGCGGGTCTCACGGCGCCCCTGGCGGCCCCCACGCCGACCCCCGCGGCCCCTGGGGCGCCGCACTTGTCTCACTCACTGGCGCCAGTGCCTACTGTCCCCAGCATCAGTTCCAGTGCCAAGCCTCCAGCTCATTGGGGTGTCACGTAAGTATATTTCCAGAGTCTGTTTTGGACACATTGTAATTATTCTTTTCTAATGGTTGCAGTCGTGTTATGATTATAATCAGTGGACTTTTCCCGGCTGATGATAATGATGAAGATTATCCAAGAATTTTTCTAGAACGATTGAAATATACTTCTCATCAGAAAAATCGAGACACCTTGCAAGTTTATGTTTTGTAAGGATTATCAGGAAAAAAACTATGAAAATTTAATTTGAATTTAGAACATTAGGATTTGAAAACCTCATATTATTCACTATTAAACGACATTTGACATACATTCCTAAACATATACATTTTTTCTGATAATCCTTACAAAACATATGGTGTTTTGATTTTTCTGATGAGAAATATATAAATATTTGTATTGCCTGATTAAAAGTTGGAATTAATACAGTACATTGTATGAGGTGTCTGAAGCTACCGTCTATCCGTCGCTAAATAAAAATGATTATCTACTCCGCACTATAAATCAATACAATTACTCTTTGTAGCCTCTCAGCCAAGTGCGTGTCAGAACACGCGCAGTGTAGGGTAGGGAACTGGTTTTATAAAAAGTCATTTTGAATGAATTGACCTCTCCAAGTATATTTTATAATTTGGTCGATAATTACTCGTTAACCTGTAAAGCCACCTTTGTCGTAATGTCCTTTTAAGTTCAGTATATTTACAGCAGTTTTTCTGATTTTTAAAAGCAATAGTTTAGCAAATAGAAATTGAAGAGGGGGACGCTCGACTCTGACAAAAATTATCACTTTAAAGCTTAATATTTTGCAAACGGATCCCTGAATCGAAAAGTTCCTAGTGTGTGTGTGTTCCTAAACCCTCAATATTTTTGAAAGACCTATTCAACGTGTGTTATACACCCAAACATTGTGTATACACAATGAGGTGGACACGAAAAAATCATCTCCAATCAAAAATTTCATCCCCAAGTTACGTGTATGGCATAGACGGACAGAGCGAAACTATACGGGTTTCTTGTTTGACTACGGAACCTTAAAACCTGCCAAGTGCGAGTCAAACTTGCGCTCCGATGGTTCCGTACAGAATATGAATAAGCTTGATTTTTTTCACGCTTCCGTATTCTATATTAATTTCACCTTGATAATCTACGCGTTCCTGAGAAAAATGGTATTAACAGATAGACACAGGATTTTTACTGTATACTTGTCCAAATTTCTCGCCCTTAACCTATTACTTATTTATTCACGAGTTTTACATGTTATTTAATCGCCATCGTCTCGTAGCGTACTAACACTCGTGTTTTAATAACTCTTATTTTTGCACTGCATAGAATACTATTATAGAAAACAATGATAAAAGTAACATTTATATGCCAGCACACTTCTGTCCAATGTACATAATATGTATTTTGATGTAATTGGACTGTTATTTGACGTACCACTGTTCCTTTCAGCAGGGCGACTGCGTCGGATCGGCCCGCGGGGTTCGCGCCCGCTCCGCCTCTGTTCGGCGCTCCGCTCGCACCGCCGAACCCAAATCCCTTTTCTGCAGAGTCGCTCTTCCAAACAAGTGAGTTGTTGTACTAATCAGAATTATTACCAACGGAAAATCCTCTTCGGGTCTGACTAACGCCTGAAAATTCGGGGCACAATAACAGTTCCCAACTCCCGCAGTCGCCAACCGTATGCGCTTTTGATCTTAAGCGAGTAACTTTATACTCAATGACAAATTATTAGTTATTATTCAAAGCAAAATATAAAATTAAATTGGTTGGAATGTGTACTACAATTTTAAGTTACACAAAAAGTGGGATAATTTTTTACAGTTATAGAATTTAATAAAACAAAATGTCCTAATTTTTAATTTCTCAGACATGCGTTGATGGCTTTCCATGTTATCCCTGTCTGATACACAGATATGAACATTAGTGTTTTGTCGGAGCTTACCTCGCCTCCCACCGTAACTCGGAGAATTTTGTTCAGAACAAAAACGCGTTCACACTTTCTCCAGACATACTCCTTGCCTGAAGAGCACCGCTGCAACAAACGCCGAGTTTGGATCGCATTCGACAAATGAACTGTAACACAATGAACTTAAACACTGTTTGGTTTTTATCTTTTCTGTATTATAACCAAATTCAAAAATGTAGAGTTCTTAATTTGACTGTATGTTTGTATGTTTATATTGCTCGATATCTTCTACAGTTGTTAATTCATTTTATAGATGTGTTGTTTCATGGCACTTGCTATAACTTTCTTGAAGAAAATAATCCACCATTCACGGTTAAAAATTAAGGGACTTCGTGGAGAAATGAAGTCGATAACTTAGTTATTTTCGAACGCTTTGATTTATAATGAATAAAATAAATAAAATTTGATCGTGTTTATAAACGTCTTGTGCGTGGGTTCGTTTGTGATTTCAGGCCCTGGCGCGGACCTGCTGCGCCGCGAGCTGGACAGTCGGTTTCTGGCTGCGGCCGGTGCGGCGGGCGCGGGGGGCGGCACCACGGTGGGCGTGCGCACAGAGCTGCACCACCACCAACACCAGCACACACACGTGCACCAGCATCCCCCCGCGCCACACCACCCACACCCGCCGCATCCGCCGCCACATCATCACCAGCTCATCATGCCTCACGCCCCGCCACTGGTACGTCCAACATACGTTATATAATATTAAACGAGCAAGTCTTGTGTATGTATATACGATATGACGATCTCGCAAACATATTAGGGTTTTAGGCACACCCTGGACACTGCATATAAATGACGAGATATCGGTACCTATATATCATACGGATGATGTTTGTATACACGCGCGTGTGTGAGTGAAGACTTCAAGTATAATCACGGGCGCCGGATACCTGAACCGACCCCTTTCTTGGGGTTGGAGGTGAGGTACTACTCTATTAATTCTGTGATTTAGGAGTAAAAGATTCGATTGGTCAAGGTCTCATCTTCGCGAAAAACTATACTTTTTATTTTATTCACTACGAGTTAAGCTCAGAAACCTAGGTTGATTTGCTTTATTAAAGCTGAATTTTTTCGAAACAAAAATATATAAATCACCAGCCGTGGAAACGTTCCACCGTTGCATATAGTCCTCCCACGTGGTACGCCCATTGACCAGCCCTGAAGCACTTGCAACCCGCAGCTCCCCACGATCTTTACCAGGTTGTCGGTTCATCCGTTAGACAGTAGGCCCGGTACGTGGTCGTCACTCAAGAATTTGTGTGACCTATTATTTATACAAACATTATGCATAATATAGATCGCACAGCTGGGTAGCCTTGTCGCTGAAAGCTATCACTTTCGTGCACAATTAGAGAAACAATACTCATTTGAGTGTGCGCTCTACTTACATTACGTAATGTCACATTAAACTTTCCATCCGAAGAAAGACGTACATCACACAACCTACTCCTTGTTATAATGAATATTCCGTTCGCTTAGATAGTGTCTGTACACCAGAACGAAATATGTGGTTATTCTAAAACAAAACATGAATTAAAAAATTGAATTTAGGGAGCAAAAATAACTTAGCCGACCAAAAAATGGGTACACATGACGGAGCATAAAACTAAACAAACCTTATACAAGCAGCAGTCATCACAAAGTAACAAACACAACCTTACTTGATGTCTCGATACAAAATGCCAAATTCACCAGCGGGGTGTACGCCTTAGAGAGCATCGTTTGAGTCCTTTCAACAGAGGCGTATGCAACAAACGGAATTAATGAATAATCAAAATAAACAGCATCCCGTATCTTCTTTACAGTTCAAAGACGTCGGCAAGATGTCATTGTATCGGTCGGGGATAGGGCTCGGCTATCCCTACTCCTCCAGCTTGCTGCACCCGACTGCGCCCTACGTGCCGCCTGCGCCTATTACCAGCTATGCGCCAAAGGTAAGCCTGTAATCATTATGTATATACTCTATACCTCTAGTCACTATTTGTCTTCAAGACAATTATGAATTAGACTTAGCTTCCAACTTGTGCTAAACTCCCATCATCATTGTAGATACAAATATCATCATGGAATTAAAGCTTTTTTCTCTTTTAACTCTTAACAACATTATTTCACTCTAGATTCTCTTTTCTCCAAATATAACTAGATATCAAGGGTCCTCTGCGTACGGTTTGGCAACATCGCATTATTAAATCTAAATAAATGACACGTTCCGCGAATGTATGGCGCCAAGGCCTGGTCTTGAACACTTATAATTTTTAAAAGGAGATTATCAAATAAAAGTGATTTAGTTACCATTTTTGTATATTTTGGCAAATAAACTATTATTTGTACAAAAATATATAAAACGCACGAAACAGGTAGGACTTAACGTTGAAAACAAAGATGGCGTCAATAAAACGACATGTGTCGCTGTCACTTAGAACAAAAAGAATGATTTTGTACAAGTAAAATAAATGCAAAAATGTAATTCTAGTATTCTTCGATACATGTTTAGATATTTACTTGATTTTTAAATAGTGTAAAAGTGCAGACCAACTGTTCTGCACTATCAGCTACAAGATTCCCATACACACAGCGATTACTTAATTGCCAAACCGAACGTGAAACCCAGCCTTAACTTGAATTTCTTTTCTTTAAATCCGAAATACTTTCTTTTTCTTTGCTTAGCTTTTGTTTTATGTTGCTCTGTGATCATTAACCCTTCATCGCGTCATGTTAACAGCCCGTAGTGTCGGCCGCAAGTGATCCTGCAACTAAACCGCCACAGCGCACCGCTATCGGGGTAGGTCTACTCTTCACCACTACTTTATACTGCTACTCTATAACACCGCTCTTTCTCGATGTGAAGGTAGTCACAAACGGTAGTTCAAATATGCACAGACTTCGTTGCCACATCCAATAAAATGATAAGAAATTAAAAATGCACATTTCTTAACGAAATATCCCGTTGTCTACGTAAAATGACATTGTCATTGTCGTAATGGTTACTGTTATAGTTAACTCATATACATGTGCATGTCGTAATGGATATGGTTTAGCTGTAGATTTTATATGTTGTGAAACAGAATGTTGCTTATTAACTATATATAGTCATTAAAACATTTTTTTCTTCTTCATTATTTAAGAAAGCTGTGACGGAGCTAAGTAACAGCCTAAGTAAAAGATGTTTATCTGCTGGAATATTTAATTAGTAGTAACAATGCAATAACGTGTATTTTAGTAATATTTTTTAGTGTACATTAATGTGGCCCGAAATGAAAATTCTCTTTTATAACTCAATTCTGACGCCGACGCCGCGACGATTAGATATTGCTTGCATACTTTAGCAGCAATCTTGAGGATTAATATTTTTTTTCACGACATGTTTTCGAAATCTAACTTACCTGTGCAACTCGGTTGAGCTTCAAATAAATGATCCCACGATTCGATTCCACTTATTTGTCTGGTATAAAGGTATCTCCATACACCTTTCACATGAGCACCATACTAATGTTGGACATAAGTTAATACTATTTTGTGTTAGGTTCTTTATCGGTGCTCAAGTCCACTGGTGAACATATCGTCATGTGGGACTTTTCATGAGAGGATGACGTGGCTTGGCAAGGGGATCGGTCATCGCAGTATGAAGTTGTTGATACATAGGTTAATTCTGCTGGACATCTTGTAATTTATGTTCTACTAGTCGTCTTTTACCATACCACAATGACTGCGTTGGGTATTGGCGGTGTAGTTGGCTAATCTGATTTGTCATCTTAAAAAGTATACTATAATTAGCCCTCCTACTAGTTTTCCAAAGTGTTGCAGCTAAAATTTAAAAATAGAACTGGCGATATCTCAGACTTGTCTAATTATAGGCCGATTTCGTTGGCAGCAGTAATGTCCAAATTATTAGAACGACTCCTTTTGCCGTATTTATCCAAAAATCTTGTAATCGACAGTAGACAATTCGGTTTTCAACCCGGTCTATCAACAGACATGGCTATTTTAGCGTTGAAGCGTTGTGTCAAACGGTATACCGAAAGGGACACATCAATTTATGCTTGTTTCCTAGATCTTAGTAAAGCGTTTGACAGAGTTGTCTATAGCAAACTATGGTCTAAAATGCTGAAAACAAACACTCCTGTCCAGGCGATAAAGATCTTAAAATTTTGGTACGAAAATCAAGAAAATGTAGTAAAATGGGGGAGCGCGAGCTCGGAGCCCTATAAATTGCAATGCGGAGTGAGACAGGGTGGACTAACATCCCCTTTACTATTTAACTTTTACGTAAATGCCTTGATTGAGGAGTTAACTGAAACTAAACTTGGATGCCATATAGGTGGTCTCTGCGTCAACAATATAAATTACGCAGATGATATGGTTCTGCTCTGCCCGACTATCAAAGGCTTGAGACAATTAGTTGAGATATGTAGTAGCTATGCAAAACAGCATGGTTTGCTTTACAACGCAAAGAAAAGTGAAGTACTTGTGTTTAGGGCTGGGAAGGGTCCAGATAGCGTGCCTCCAGTTTACATGAATGGTGTACCGCTTAGAGTAGTGGATAGTTTTAAGTACCTTGGACATCACGTTACAAGTAGACTTACTGACGATGAAGATATCGAGAGAGAGAGACGATCACTCTCGATAAAGAGTAATATGCTATCTCGTAGGTTTGGTAGATGCAGTCAAGATGTAAAGAAGGTCCTCTTCCGGGCCTACTGCCAGTCATTTTACACATGCAATCTTTGGTTTAAATTCCGCAAAAGAACTTTTAATACCATCAGAGTACAGTACAACAATGCCTACAGAATCCTAATGGGTTTACCCAGATTCTGTAGCGCATCAACAATGTTTGCAGAGGCCCGGTTAGATGACTTTTTTAGTATAATAAGAAAGCGAATATACTCCATAAGAGATAGAATGATAAAAAGTCAAAATGAAGTAATAATTAAATTGTCAGAATATATATTCAACAGCATTGACACATGCTGGTCATCGAAATCAACATGTGTCAATGCTGTTATGTAGGTGTATTAGTTATTAGTTTACTAATTAAGTTTATTAATTTATA
This sequence comes from Carcina quercana, assembly GCA_910589575.2. Lineage (NCBI taxonomy): Eukaryota > Metazoa > Arthropoda > Insecta > Lepidoptera > Depressariidae > Carcina > Carcina quercana. The sequence goes on from OU342439.1 coordinate 6,621,770, forward strand.
TGTACTATTTGTAAAATTTGTATTTGTATGGGTCTAGTGCCTGAGATATAGTGATAAATAAATAAAAAAAAATAAAAGGTGAGACTTTCTTACCTTTCTAAGTATAGAAAAATGTGACTTTTGATGTTAGACCTTCACGTTTTTTAAAACGTAATAATAGTATGCCAAACTGGCTCAACCAACAGATTGTTTTTAATTTAGAAACCAATGTTCATTACTTTTATGGTTCCTTATGATGATCAGATCGTAATATTCGGGAATATTCCGTGTGTTATGGAAAAAATGTATATCAAAAGTGACACTGTCATAATTGTACAGGGCGCCTCGACGCCCTTATTGGCAAATGTCGCACGATTATGTGATGCAATAAATAAAGCGCACATTAATTAAAGCGATTTAAATCGTGTCATTAAAAGCTCCTAACTTTATAGTAGAGCACTCGTAAAATATATATGTTTGATCGTTGTGCTTTCTTACGATTTGCGTTACGATGCTTGTGATTGCTTGCCAACCTGTTATTAGCTTAAGTAGGCACAAGAATGTATCATAAGCTGTAAATATATAGTATTAATTATAATGACACATACAGAGCCAATATGACAGAAGTGAATTTTTTAAAATATCATATCTTACTTTGAAACAGTGTCGGCTCGTAAAGTGTCGGTACGAATGCATAGCCAATTAAGATATTAGGTCGCACCAATGAAAAATGAATATGAGGGGGTTTTATATTAACAACGTAACCCAAAATAATTCTGCGAAGGAATTTTTTTCTGTCTGTGAATCACGAAAAATACTACATTACGAAATTGGGTGCTGTTTTCAAAAGCTGGAGGTTGACCTCCTCCTTTAAATATAGTGCATGTTCCATCTTCATATGGCGCCTAGAAGCCGACTTATTTAACATTAGAACATTGCACTCGTCGGGTCGCTAGTTTAAAATAAGAACATCTGGTTTTTAACAAATACTCAATTCAAATGAAAAATCAATATTTTCAGAAGACGGGCAAGTGGAACGCGATGCACGTTCGTATCGCGTGGGAGATCTACAACCACCAGCAGAAGGAGAAGACTGGTGGCGCAGGCGGCGCGGGCGGCGTGGTCTCGGCGGGAGACAACAAAATGTCGACAGACAAGCTGCGCGCCTTCCCTGCGCCCGCGCCGCCCCCACCGTACCGCTCGCCCTACGACCTGCCGCCCGCGCCATATTTACCGCACCATCCACACTTAGGTACAAACTACAATCTTTATTATTTACTAGTATTCCTGTGCGTGGCCTTCAGAAACTATCTTAGGGGAACGTCTTTTCTTTTTTCCATTCCAAATTTAATCACGGTGGATTGAGTCGTTCAAGCGCGATGTGGTACTAAAATAAATTCTGGCATTCGTATCATAGACACAAACGTAAATGGGATACACTATTCCTAATAAACCGTTACCCCTATCTTAGACACGAACATTAATTTTTTCGAGTAGTTTTTCTAAATGTGTACTTGGTTTTTAATCTCAGGAGTATCACCATTCGCTCGATACGGCGCGGGGCCATTCCCCGGCGGTCCGACTGCATTCGGTCTGTCTGCATACGGTCGTGAGCTAGCGCTGTCGTCGTCGCTCCACGGAGTGCACCACGGCCCGCCGCTGGGTCTGCACGACGCGTGGCGCGTCCGACCGCCCGCCCCGCCCGTGTCGGTAGCTGCGGCCGCGCGCGACCACGAGGAGCGGGAGCGGGCGCGGCGCGAGCGCGACGAGCGAGAGCGGCGCGACCGGGACGAGCGAGAGCGACGCAAGCAGCGAGAGCGCGCTGAGATGGAGCGAGCTAGAACACGCTCGCCGCTCAGAAACGGAGTCCCAGAGACAATTAAGGTGAACTTACTACCCGTATACTATAAGTCGGGACCTGGCGTCAATGGAGTCACTGCGACGCTTGGGGACGGTGTGCGAACCGTAATGACGCGACAGGACGATCGCGGGGAAGCAAGAGAGGCGTCACATTCCAGCGAAGACCAATCTTTTAGTAAACGTTATAATTAATGTTACAGAAGAATCAGACGCACGCACAGTTTCGTATATAATAAAAATATGCCTAAACATTTTTAAAGATTCATAACAGAATATTTTTTTCTTACAAAACTAATAATATTTATATGCTAAACTAATTTTTGACATTTCATTCAACACACTACAAAGGAACGAGTAAAAGTGTAAATGTGACATGGTACAAAAGTGGGTCTTTTGTACTTGATTGTATATATCAATCCTGAAATAATATAGAAAACATCGCCTATTAGGGCAACAGTAGCAAAGCTAACTACAATAGCTTTTTTAATGTTTTTCAAAGTTAAGCGATCGGCTTGAGGGTATCAGATACTATCAATTAATTTCATATATGTAAACTATAATTGCAATGCCGTCAATGGAAATCTAGTTTCGGTAGTTTACAGACTTTTACGTTATGAAATGTCGTAAATTAATGAATGGCTTCACACACACAGAAATGAAAAATAGCTATGCAATATGTATTACAATAAAATTTCATTTCATTAAAATCTTGAATGTAATCCTGAAATAAAAGAGATACCAAAACGACTATTTACGAACAAATTAACCATATGGCTCAGAGAAAACGATGTGTATTGTAAGCTATTTTTTTAATAAATTGTAAAAGCGTGTACTTTAATATCTTATTATGTCGTTCATATTATTTTTTAGGCCATTAATATGATTCCACATCTTTGCCCGCGAGCAAACCACCACATTTACCATAATAAAAGGATTGTATTGTATTCAGGATGAGCGCAAGGAGGCGCCTCGCCCGCCGCCCCCACCTACGCTGGGCGCGTACCCGCCACCACCGTGGGACCCGTACCGCGCGTTCGACCCGCTACAACACATGAGGTTCGCGCCCCTAGTGGAGGCGGCCATCCGCGCCGAGGAGGACCGAGCAAAGATGCTGAGTGCGTACGCGCATCACCAGCAGCTCAAGTCGAGCCCGTTGCTGCACCGCGGCCTCCCGCCGCATGCGCCCCTGCCCCCACTCGCGCCGCATGCGCCCCTACCTCCGTTAGCGCCCCCGCTCGCGCCCCTCGCGCCACTAGACCTGCTCAAGAAGGAGGAGCCGCGATGATAGCGCCGCGCCGACGACGCCGACACATGTACATAGTCTAGTGTATGTAAACGACGGCGCAAGTGAGAGTACGACTAATTTAAATGTATATCGTTTCGTATTATCGGTTTAGAGAATTATTTATTGTATTGTCGGGCGCGGGTCGCGAGCGCTGGCTGCGGGCCGCCGCCGTGTGCAATAGATGGTGCGCTGGGGCCTGTACACTACCGCTTGTTTATTTACATAAAATATCTATCGAGTTGTTATCGTGACCATTATTAGTTAATTATACAATCGATTCGCTGATTATGTGAATGATAGGATTTATCGGAATCGCTATCGACATAAACTATACATATTTATATATAATTATAAATAAAATTGTAAATATTAGCGTGTAAATTAGAATTATGATAGAATCGGTTTATTTAATGTCATAAAAAAAGAAAAATCCCATAAATTATTATTATACCGGGAGTTTAATTTACGCTTCCGTTAAAAATCTCAGATGGTTTCTTGATTGTACCAGTGGAGTTAATTTATTTATTTATATGCTCCTTTCATTAACGATGTATAAAACAAGAAGGATTTTTTTGTTAAATAGCAGGTTGGTATTTCTCATTTAAGATGCATTTAAAAGTATGTGATATTATTGTATTGTGGAATACATTTGTCTGACTTCGAGAAGTAGTGTCTATTATCAGGTAATATAAGATATAATAATTACCGCTGTAATGTTCAAAAGTTGTATAAAATATTTCATAAATGGTAATACATTATTTTTAAATTCTTGTAAATTATGGGCAATATCAAACTATTATTTAGCAGTTTGGAATGTAGTAGAACTCGTTACGTGCCATTGAAATCCATAGATAGCGTGCGTTGTTGAGTCAGACAAATTAAATTCTGTCATAATAGAGGCACATGTTGTGATGTGTTGTTATAATCTCATGAATGCGACTCTGAAATGTATTATAGGTTATACAAAATCATCCTGTATACTAAAAAGTAAATGAAAGCTTGGTGCGATTCAGAAAATACCATTAAAACTTTTGATTTTTATACCAATAACGTTTTTCATATCCTATCCTACATCCCGCATACAACAGTTAAGAGAGATCCTAAACAATTGTCATTTTTTAAAGTTTCAAGATTAAAAACAATCTTTTCGTCAAACAGTTTACACCTATTTGGAAGCAGTTAAACAGTAGGAGCTTGCTACCGCATGTTCTCCTTATACAAACAAAAAGCTCTCATACAAATATATATTTTAAACGACTTCAAAAAGGAGGATATTAATTCGACGATGTAATATTTCAAACTGCCCAGTTTTCGTATATGTTAGTCTATATCAGCTTCTAAACAAAAGTGCATGTATCTATGTATGTCCTCGCCTATCTCTGGAACTACAAGTTTGATTTAAGTAATCCTTTTTGTTGAACTAGGTATGGTTCAACTTAGGGAAGCCTGCAAGTTTCATCAAAATCGGTTCAGTAGTTTTTGAGATAAGAAATGTTAAATGTGTATTAGTTAAGTGTTTGTTACCTCATATAACGAGAACTCCTCACCAATACACTGACCTCCTTTGTATTAGCGAGCCTGCGAGCCTCGTACATATTAGAACGGCCAGCTGCTTTATTCGTATGAAAACTGCGACAAACTAATTGGAGAACTCCATTTATACAAGCCACGTATAATGGATTCAATCTAGGTATGACGAATTAGGACAAGCGTTCGCATTCAAACAGGCAGAGCGAAAAAATTGCTTAAAAATTGTAAGCAGTAGTCTCCTCTACCTGTTTGCGATTGATGTGTATATGCTTGCTGGTTACGCAGCAGTAATATCCTTTCGCTTATGCTCTCCTATTAGTTATAACTGGCCAGTATCATTCTGCCTACTACGGAACCGCGAAATATTTTCGAGTGGAGAGGACAAACTCACCTGTCAGATAACTTGACTGAATACCTACAAAGTGAAATTTCATGTTTCGTACTGACCTGTGAGTCATTTCGCACCTGGGTGCAAAAAGTTATATTTTCGAAATTCATTTGTTATATACACTCCAGTACAAAAATATATGTATCCACTTTTGAACCATGTCACATTCACCTTTAGTTAGTACAATTCCTTCAACACACTACATAGGATCAAGTAAGAGTGAATGTGACATGGTTCAAAAATGGATACATATTTTTGTATTCGAGTGTACCTATGTAATGGAACTTTTAGATTAAGGTAGTAGAAAATGGATTCTTAAAATACCATCATTGAATCCCTGTAGCAAGGTCTAATAAAACAACAGAATGCTTCTTACTATGAGTTGTATTTCTTTGCATAGATCTGATTAATTACAAAATAAATTATTAACAAGTCGCCTAAAAGATCGCTAGTTGATCTTCACTTCCTGTACCATATTTGAGTTGTCTTCATTCTCTTCACTTTCTTTTGCAATTGTAGAACACCATACAGGAGAGCTTCAGCAGTGGGCGGGCACCCAGGTACGTAGATGTCAACAGGCACGATGCGGTCACATCCTCTGAAAATATTTCAATAAATGTATTGATTGAAAGGTAAACCATGTATGTATATTTGCAGTGTTAATGTTATGTTCCAGTAGGTACGTAAGCAGAGAGAGTAGGAAGCAGCGCCTCGTTAACGAGGCTTCTTCATGAACACGCTTTCCATCTAATGACCATCACCATTTTAGGTGATATTCAGGCCAAGCGCAAACTGATCTAATTTTTTAATAGGCGAGCGCCTATGCGAGAATTCCCTAGTGGTCCTTTAAATCATCAAATGGATTGATATTTAAATCTTAAAGATTCTAACTCAATTGATAAGCCCATATTAACTTTTCAAACGTGCACATTGCATCGGCGTAAGAGCTCATATTTTGCTGGATGATATGAACAGTAATACTTTCTAATGTTGAGGTATTATAACCTTCCCTATCCATAAGCTGTGTATTCTCTCATTGATGTCACAGCTTTAGAAAAGGGCCACCCTGTGTCTGTCGTATCTCGCGTAAGTGTCACAGAAGGTGAATATCAAAATTATTGAAGAGATGGAAAGCTGTATCTACCTTTTTAGGAACTACATCTTAATCATAATCAATTATTGCGTATCAAACAGAGGGATTACACATTATAAAGTAACATCAAAATTTCTTAAAAAATAACATTACTACATATGTTTACAAGTCACATATCATAACTAAGAAGATCAAAACACAAGCGAAAGACAAAGTTTAAATGTAAAATTAAAAATAAGATGGTTGGTTTTTTTTGTGTGATTTTAAATGTTGAAATTAAATGTCCTCAAAAAATAATGAAGATTGTAGTAGCATTTTTTTATTAACGTTAATCTAAACCCCTAAATCTTATGGACCTTGTTTTCAGCATGGCATTTATGTGACAGGAAAAAGTCATTTGTTGCATGGAGTCAATCAAATAATCCTTCCGATTTTCTTACCAAGGTACCAAGGAGTAACACTATGTTTCTCACCAAATAAGCTATGAAATCTATTTTTTGCATTTGATGACACATGTGTGACTCCCAGCACTGATTGTGTCCCTCCAAATACCACACTGATAATTGACTCTACTACTACTAATAAGAACAAACAAATAATTTTCTCACTCTAAATTATGAAAAATTCATACCTGACCACTGAATATGAGTAGTGATAATAACCACCGCCGTTTGCACAGCTACCCATAGAAATGACCCACCTAGGGTCAGGCATCTGGTCGTACACTTTCCTCAGAGCTGGGGCCATCTTGTTGGTCAATGTACCAGCCACAATCATAACGTCTGACTGACGGGGAGATGCACGGAATACAACACCATATCTGTAGAATTAGTCAAAAATAAATATTAGTTACCACTAAGTTGCAACAATATTTACACATTAAAAACGCAGCTGGAGTCACGCCACGATACGCCATTCAAGTCGTTCGTGGTGCGAGTCCCGACCTGCAAGCTGGAGACCTTCATGAGTGAGGACTTCTGGCCGAAGGGTGTGGTGTACCGTCGCTTCAGAGGAAAGATAGCTACCAACCACCAGAGCGACACCAACGTGCCATAGTAAATAGTATTATGTAGTGTCTAGTAGTTTATTTTAATGTATTTTACGAGGGGCATACCGAAATGATCGGGAATATAAAACAATACATACAGGAAATAACTAAATTTATTTTTATTGCTTTTCGAAGTATTCTCCGTTGCAGTTAATGCACTTTTGCATTCGTTCGAACCAATTATTATAGCAGCAATTCCAGTCCGAAGTTGACATGGTCAAAATCGTCGATTTGTATGCTTCCACTGCTTCTTCTGGACCTTGAAACCGCTGACCACGCAATAAATCTTTGATTCTAGGGAATGTAAAGTAATCATTGGGACTCAGATCAGGGCTGTATGGAGGATGATCCATTAATTCAACGTTTTCCTGCTTCAAAAACTCGCTTGTTTTCTGAGCGGTGTGAGAGCTCGCATTATCGTGATGGAGGATTATGCGTCGTTTCGGGTTACCTCTACGGAGTTCGGATATCATCTGTGGCAAACAAACCGTTGTATACCAATCAGCGGTAACCGTTCTCCGTTCCTCTAAGGGAACTGTGACTACATGTCCTGTTTTCGCGACAAACGAAGCGACCATTTTCTTCGATACGCTGCGAGAGCGGACAACTTTTGTTGGCTTGATCTCACCTGCGAAGACCCAGACAGCCGACTGATGCTTTCTTTCTGGCTCATATGAATAGATCCATGATTCATCACCAGAGACAATGTTATAAACTGCTTTTGACTTTCCTCCGTTGAAGCGTTGCAGAGTAGACCGGCACCAATTGACACGAGCCGCCTTTTGCTCTTCGGACAAATTATGGGGCACCCAGCGGGAAACTAGCTTTCTCACTCCCAGTTCACCATGTAAAACAGTTTGTATCGCAGTCATACCTATCCCTAAAGTAGCCCGAATCTGCTCATATGTAATATGTCGGTCATCCTGTATCATTCGGCGCACAACAGCGACATTTTCTGGTGTAACCGCTGTTTTTGGCCGGCCTGTGGAAGGTACGGTGCCAAGAGAAGCACGTCCACGCCGGAATTCAGAATACCAGCGATATATTGTCGTCTGGCTAGGCGCTTCACTCTTGTATATAGATATAAGCTCAGCGAGACATTGTCCCTGAGATAATCCTCGTCGAAAGTTGTAAAAAATTATGGCACGGAAACTTTCTCTTGTAAGCTCCATTTTTTTATCGACCTATCAATTTCAAACTGATATTGTTCTTTAAAAAAATTTTTTTTTTAATTCTGTCAATTGTATTCGATTTTCAACTAACCAGTGTTTATTCATCAAAAAGAGTTTTTAATCTAATTAAATCGAAAGTACTCGATTACCGATCTTTTCGGTATGCCCCTCGTATTGTATTGTATTACTTATGGGTCATTATTACCTGAAATAAATGAATAATAATAATAAAAAGTAAGAATCACAATAAAATAATAAATGTGAAATGGAGGCTGTTTATTTATTTACTCAATGACATTTTTAGCTTGATGAAATTTGGCATACAAAATACTTCAAAACAAGGCACATGCTACTTGAGACTTTTTAAATAACATTAATTATACCAACTTTAAATGAATTTTAATTCATTAATATGATATACATATAATATACACAGATTTATTGTTAATTATCCTGGGAATCTAATTCAAAAACATGCATTATTCTTACAATGGAAATCAAAACGGCCAACCATTACATATATCTTTTGTGGGATAGCACAATGTGTTAAAGGACAAGGAAAGACATTTAACAGCAAGCAAAAAATTCAGTAATGGAGTCAGAATGGCCTAATTTTTTTTTGGACCAGAAATAGTCAAAATCAATAGTTTTCATGGGTTACATTATGAAGTCCACACCAATGAAGTTGTGGGAATATGCTAATAGTAAATAACTCACTTTGTAAAATCATAACCACTCTTTTTTCTGATATTTCCACTAGATTTCTCTAAATAGGCTATAAAATAAAGGAAAGATGGTGCAGAAAAGAAATGGTGGCGCTTCTCTGGTCCCTGCCTATTAAACTTACTTTAATGAAAAATCATCTCTAAATCTTTTGTGTCTTTCCACAACTTACTCTTTTGGAAGTTATTATATAAACTTTAAATAAAGATCACCACCATGATATGTTTACATTTTTTCTTCACACATAGAGTCACCATACGCAATTATGTTTTCGTTTTAATCATAATTCAATCCACAGCCAATTATGTTCATACACAAACATACCTGTCCATGTCGTAGCGGGGAGCAGCAATATGCATCATCTCCACAGCACAGCAAGCCAAACCAAACGTCATAGGCCACATTGAGCCCTTTCTTCCCCAGTTCAACAAGTCATCCAGCCTAGCTACAGCGAACTCTGCCATATTCGATGCATCTTGAAACGGTGAGAGAGTGCGTTTTTCGGTCGGGCTTGGAGCAGGCAAATGAGTTTTACGAATTTGCTCTACAACTGGCGCAAAAGCTCCTTTTTTGACCACGGAAAGAACCGTGGTCGGAGCTGCAGCTCCCAAAGCTTTGATAGCCTGCATCGTGACTGAAAATTTGGTAATGTTATGATAAAAATACACAACAGCGCAGTTCACTTCAAAACATATTAAATTGTATATTTAACACACTAAGACAATTTTCTTTATAATAAATACAGTTTTCAGACTTACAGACACAATTTATAAACTAGTTAGGTATAAATCACTTGATCTTATTGTAATATTCACTTAAAATTCTATGTAAAAAAATTTACGTAATGGTTTTATTGACTTGACTTTGACACTTTCTTTTGACAAGTAAGGACTCGTTTACAGCGAATACTTATTGCTTGTGCGATGTTTTTTTATCCTTACTGATTATTGTTATAGCTTTGCATAGTCTTCGTCTCATGACTTGCTCATGACTCTCACCCTCTCACCTAATGGTAAGCTGTGGAAGCTAGGAGCATATAATCACTAACGGTAAATGACGATAAGGCAAGGTGCTTTATGGATACGGCCATTTGATGGAAAACGTGCACACCCATAATATTTTGCCCTGTATCCTTTTTTATTTGTGCTTTGTTTTCTGGATAAAGAAATGGCTGTAACCGAAAATGGAAAAATCGCGATCGAAAGGGTTTACCATGTCGAGTACATTCGGCATACATATGGATTCTTTCGAATTATGTTGAAACCCAGGCTGACATTTGAAATTCTCGTCAGGAATCGTCAAAACAATCGATAGAATGTACACATTATACATTTTATTGAGAAAACTGAAGAAATGGCTTCGGCCTAATTTTTATAATCTTATATCTAAGAGAGAATATCATTATTAAAGACATGGCTGTATGGTGTTTTGCCTTTGCCTGGTTTTTGGAAAAGGAATTGCTTTTGTTTGTGTTACTTTGACATTGACAAGCAACTTTTATTACTGTCAAAAGTGTCGAATAAAATCAAAATACTCTTTGCCGGTAGTATTGTACAAAAAACAAGTATTTAATATAAGTATAAGTATTATCGGAATACAGAAATACAAATCAAAGAAAATACACACAAAAAAAACTATTTGAATAAATATAGTGTAGGCGTAGTGTATGGTTGGTGAAAGTCGGGATGTCGAATATTCAAAAGGTACAGTGTAATTAGTGTAGGTAATGTAGCATACTGTAGTAGGGTATATTTCCCTACCACCAGTCCTCTAGGTCTTTTGACCAGAAAATGATAGGACAGAGATTTCCCCCGAACATAAATGAGATCCTGAGTTGTCATATAAGTTACTATCACAGAATATGTGAATGCGAGAAATAGGTAAGGGCTTTCGTATTAGGCTTTTCTATGTGCAATCTGAATGTATGATCCTATGTGAAATTTCCAAAAACAAAACAATGATTTGATTATGATAAAAATTGCTGTGCCTTGTATCAGCAACAAAGTTGCTAACCATACTGACACTCATCTGACTGACCAGAGCATTAGTGGGATGCAGGAGGTAAATTGTACATATTCCAGAGAACTGCTAGTGTGTCTGGATTGTAAAGTGCTTTAATGTAGGCATGCCTATTTGATAATTAAAAAATATTTTATAATTTTTGTAGGAAAAGAAGTGGTTCAAGCCATTATTTGACTTTGATGAGCAAGAATTACCAAAGAAGCGGAATAGTAATACAATACAAAAACCCACCAAAAACATTCAGGTAAAAATAATATATACTATCCTACTAGTACTGCACTAACATGACAGGATCCTTATATTCAACTATTGGGATAATTTCTAAAATCCATGCAGGTGAAGTTGGCAAATGTAGGCAAAAGAATGTAGGAAGTTTAGTGAAAAATCACCTTGCTGGACAGGTGGATTGGTATGCTGGTTCCTGAAGATGTTAGTGATATTTGTAGAAGCTGCTGGCTATCATATAAAATTTCATCTCAATCACCTTTTACACTATCCATGGAAAGTATTTTGAAACACACTCTTACTACTTCCAGATGAATTCTCCAGTGGAAGAGACTTCTAAATTACCAATTAATTTCAACCACAAGAATTGGATGAAGAACTTTGACCCTGTGTCTATAGAGGATCTAGTTGTCAACACCAAAAAAGTTCAAGAAATAGAAGAGTGGGTAAAATCTATGCATGATGCAAACCACAGTGACATGCTATTGCTGACGGGTCCTGTTGGATGTGGGAAAACTGCCACTATTAATACTGTTGCTGCTAAATATAAGTTCAAAGTTACAGAATGGATTACACCAGTTGATATAGATATTCCTAATGAATATGGTTGGTCTTCTTTATTTTGTACTTGTCTAAGAAATGGTAGAAACACAGTCTGTAGTCACAGTATTCTTTATCAGATATGAAAGTGTGGCTCTATATAAATAATGTCTCTCCATCTTACTCTCTTTACCAATTATGACTTGCTGTAGTTCGTATTCACCTTTCCAATATATTTCAGGCAATTATGAGTTCAGAGAGAAACAGTCGACAAAGTTTTTAGACTTCATAATAAATGCAGCCAATTTTACGTCACTAATAGATAATAATAGAAATAAACTGGTGTTAGTAGAAGACTTCCCAAATACCTTCCTAAGGACCCCATCAGAATTCACACAAGTGTTACAGTAAGTATACACACTTGTTTCTGGCATTACTAACTCAGCGAAAAGTTGTATTTAGTGAATAGCTGTAGAAATAAAATCAAGTTTGTTCTTACTTTTATATTTTTTATACTTTAAATAATACTACACTTGTTTCAGTCAATACAGACAGAGAGCCAAGTCTCCTGTTGTGTTCATATGCTCAGAATCTCACACTGACAGTAAAGATACGTCTGCAAATTTATTTACGCCTAGTTTGAAGGAACAGTTTCAGATACACCATGTTTCGTAAGTTTTCAATTTATCTTACCTAAGCTTAACATACAATCTCATGTAGGCATAACACAAGTTGAATATGGGCCATGGTAAATATAAGTACTTTGACACATTAGTCATTACTTTTTTCTTTGATTCTAATCTTTAGTAGTTAACTGATCAATCTATTTCTTCATTATACATAGATAACATCATACATAAATATATTTGATAGGAACATTGAGTATATATTAATATATTTTCGAATTAAATTGATCTTATTGACACATATCTTATGCACAAATTGTTAGCTCATTGATGGGACACATTTGGTGGGAATATTTAATTTGTTTTAGTAAAGTATATTCCTCATAAATTCCTTCCTAAATCAATATAAAATATAAATAAGTAACGGTAACCTATCACAAGTCAGAGAATTCTTTATCCGAATTTCATTCGACCGAAAACGTTCATCATTTTTTTGTTTGGCCGAAGCCATAAATGACATTGTGTCATTTGACCGATTTACGATTAGACTTTTCTCGTTACAGCGATGTTTCATTTGGTCCATAAATAGCAACAGGACAATAAGTAACATTTATAGTCAGCGAACACACATGACACAAAATTTTAAAATTATTGTGTTTTTATAATATTTTTAATGTACATCAGCATCTCTTGTGTTAGTATCTAACTGATGGCAAATGACTAAAGGCCACATAGTAGAAATATAGAAATGCACCCACACAGAGGCTTCAATTTCACATTCATTTACAGTTGTAACTATGTGAAAATTAAATTAAAAATATTATTCAATACAAGTTTTTTAGAAGATTATCAAAATAGGGTTATAATTAACATACGTAGCAAGTTTAAAAAAATACATTAACTTGTTATTCCAGATTGAATGCTGTATCTGCCACCGGTTTAAGATCAGCACTGAAAAGGGTTTCCGATATAATCAGTAAGAAATACACATCCATGTACAATGTGCCAACAACAGACATGATCGAATGTGTGGTTAATTCGTCAACAGGCGATGTCAGATCTGCAGTGCTTAACTTACATTTTGCATGTTTAAAAGGTTTGTAAGAAACTTAAATTATTGGGCCAACTACACACTAGTTGACTGACGACCTGATAAAAGTTCGCTAAGAGCATCTGGAAGCTAGCAATTCAGGCCTAGTCTATGGAATCAAGGCAGTTTGCCAGCTTAGCATAGCATACAGCTACTGTCATATCCCTTTGCTGGATAAAGGCCTCATCTTCTCTTAAATACATTGGACTATGGCAGTATTAGAAAGTATGGCACCTATAGTTTAGTAGAAAAATTTAGGTATTATATGTATCTGTCGGAGATAATGTGGGCTTATAATTACAGAGGGTGATATCTATTAAACGTAGTGTTCTATTGCTTTATGACTAACTTTAGTAGTCTTATGTAGTAGTAGGTCTATTTCGTAATGCAAATACGGCCATCTCCTGCTTGTCCTTTAAAACGTATTTAATGATAAAACGTATAGCAAAGTTATTTTTGTAGTATGCTTTTTACAGGATCAACTCAAAACTTGGAAACTAGTTTAATAGCTGAAAAGGAAAATAAAAATAAGACCACAAAAACAACAAGAAAGAAAAAAGCCTCAAGTAAATTCCTGTCCATAGGGAAAGATCAATCTGTTAGCATTTTACATGGCGTCGGTAGAGTTTTGAACCCCAAAGGTGAGTTTGCATTAAAAGGCCTGTTTCACCAATTGCTGGTAAAGTATTGAATAGTAAGCCGGCAGATCAAATATCTTATCTGCCAGATAGATCAACTAGTGAAGCAATGTCGATTATGAAACGAAAAACTGTACAAAATAATATTTAACTGCCTTAGATTATTTTTCTGTTACCATGAAAAACTGTCTGTCTTTTAGATTTCCCGTAATCACTGCATGGAAAGGATGCCCATGATAGTTTTCCTGGCTAATTATCACTTTGTTATCTAAGTATAACGCCAAACAGCAGTGACGATAGCACTGTTGTAGGACAGAGCCAGGCCGGCCTCATTATTTTGAGACTTGTGGATGAACACGCCTCCATCCAACGGCTTTGTCGTACACTTACCATCAGTTGAGATGAAGGCAAACTCATTGTATGCTATGCTCACTTTCCTATGCTTCTATCCTTTTCTGTTACTTAGAACCGTAATTTACTAGAGCGAACAACAGAGCGGGAGTACGACCGCAAGGCTATTCGGTGCTGCTAGATGTAGTTCAACCCTTAATAAGCGGGATTGGTGATTGCAGTAAGATGTCCTTGTCAATATAAAGTTTAGATGTTAAAAAAATACAACTGGGTGTACAGCTTTGGATGCTATTTTTCCCGAAATCTCCCTTTTCCTATAACGCCCACAGATAAACTATTCTTGAGCTGAAACTACACCAGTGCATCTACCATGAGTTTACGCAGTTAACAACGTGTATCGTTAACTATCGCTCTGTCCTTGTCACCCGCATCTCAACTGAGCAGCATTTCCGATAGTATTCGATATCGACTACGTAAACTCATGGTAGACGCACAGTTGTATGTTTATATCAGGTTAACTGGAGTTATTTATTTCAGTAATTGAGGGTGACAAGTTCACTCATCCACCAGCGGAAATCATCGAACAATTTATTAGTCAACCAAGTTCATTTCTGAATTTCATAGAGGAGAACTACCTATCTCACTTCTCATGCCCCGACCACGTCAATAGAGCTGCGTCGGCCCTCAGCGACGCTGACTTCATGCTGGGAGAATGGAGGGTGAGACTTGATGTTTTCTTCAAAAAACTTAATTACTACAATTAGAAACTATGTTAATATTGAAATTGTATAACCATCCTGATTTTATGTAACTTTTATTTTAGCGTCACCGTCAGTTGGAAAGTTCATTGCTATAGACTAGTTTCTGTCAGATCACCGAATCAGCTGTCAGTGAGGGTATTTTCTACAATCACCACAGTTGTCAGTCAACAGTATGGTGATCACAGTAAGATAACAGTCGTAAACTGGTGGACGCTCAGTCTCTTGGAAGTTTACCTTAGTTACCATCTGTGACATACCCAATCTGAAGTGGGTTGGTTTTATTATGACGTTGATACCAAGCGAATCATTTGACACACACTTTATGTAAAAACTATATATAACAGAAATTGATTTGGGATTGTCCAATTTTTTAAATTCTATTTTGACTAGTGTTTATACATCAGGTTCTGTGCGAGTGTCTTGTAATTTATTTTACTCGTATATAGAAGTCGCAATTTAAATGGCACAGAACTGATAATTCCGCTGAGATGTTATTTAATTTTTAAACCGTAAAATATCAGCGCGTCAATGAAATTACAGCTTGAAGAAAAATCTAGATAGGTTTAAGTAATCATAAATAAAAATGTGAATAATATTCTGCAGGAAAAGATGTGTCAAGAATATGGTTTGTACACTGCAGTAGCTGGTGTAATGCTTGCTAACAAGGCACCAGTGTCAGCATGGAATCCAGTAAGAGGACCAAAAAGTATGAAGATTCAGTATCCGTAAGTTTGTTTTCTACCTTATAAATCTTAATATATATATAAAATGCTAATGTGCGTAAGTAAAGACAGGGTTTTCTCTATCACCACCAATTCCAATCAACTTCCTGTTGGGGTGGTAAATACCCCTTGGTCTCCCGGTGGGAATAAGGGAGTTTGGTCGCGGTGGGTGGAAGTGGGTGGTTGTGGGTGGCGAAAATGTGAAAAAATATATATCTGTCCTTTTCCAACTCATGGGAACTTTTAGAATGTTCTAAAAATTTCTGGAATTTCGGGAATAATCTAGAAAACTCCAGAATGTGTACAACTGTAACAATCGATCTGGAATGTTCGAGAAGGTTCTAAAAATTTCTGGTATGATCTAGAAAGTTCCAAAATTGTGTGTGACTGCTAAAATCGGTATGGAATGTTTCAGTAAGTTCTAAAAATTTCTGGAATGATCTAGAAAGTTCCAAAATTGTGTGTGACTGCTAAAATCGGTATGGAATGTTCCAGAAAGTTCTAAAAATTTCTGTAATGATCTAGAAAGTTCCAAAATTGTTTGTGACTGCTAAAATCGGTATGAAATGTTCCAGAAAGTTCTAAAAATTTCTAGAATGATCCGGAAAGTTCCAAAATTGTGTGTGACTGCTAAAATCTGTATGGAATGTTCCAGAAAGTTCTAAAAATTTCTGGAATGATCTAGAAAGTTCCAAAATTGTGTGTGACTGCTAAAATCGGTATGGAATGTTCCAGAAAGTTCTAAAAATTTCTAGAATGATCTAGAAAGTTCTAAAATTGTGTGTGACTGCTAAAATCGGTATGGAATGTTCCAGAAAGTTCTAAAAATTTCTAGAATGATCTAGAAAGTTCCAAAATTGTGTGTGACTGCTAAAATCGGTATGGAATGTTCCAGAAAGTTCTAAAAATTTCTGGAATGATCTAGAAAATTCCAAAATTATGTGCAAGTGTAAAAATCGATATGGAATGCTCTAGATAGTTCTATAAATGACTAGAATAATCTAGAAGCTTCTAGAAAGTTCCGAAATGTGTGCAACTATTGAAATTAATCCGGACGATCCATATCGTAATTAAGTACATCGGAATGTTCTCAATTTTTCTGATACTAGAAATTTCGATTTCCAAAGGTATATAAACCGAAAATCAGTGACTTTTTGTCAGTTGAACCGTGTTTACAGTCGCGAAAAGATCAATTGAAGCCAAGAGTGAACAGTGATTACATAAGTTCAAGTGATTTGAACAAATGAAAAAGTAAAAACTATTCTAGAGTGTTCTGATACTAGAAATTTCGATTTCCAACGGTATATAAACCGAAAATCAGTGACTTTTTGTCAAAACATAAATTTTCCATTTACTAAGGTGTTTTTTATTCTAACTTATAAATTTTTCAATTAGTTAATTAGTTATTAATTAAATATACTTTCTATACACCGCATATTTAATGGTCGACTAAGTCTTTCCATATCTAAGATAGAAATCTATATTATCTACGTTAAAAAATGCATCCTCAAATATTTTTTATACCATTAAACA
Organism: Carcina quercana; assembly: GCA_910589575.2. NCBI lineage: Eukaryota > Metazoa > Arthropoda > Insecta > Lepidoptera > Depressariidae > Carcina > Carcina quercana. The sequence goes on from OU342439.1 coordinate 6,639,356, forward strand.
TGCGATGTATTTTAACCCGAGCAACGCCGGGTTTTGCAGCTAGTTATATATAAACTCACCAGCTTATACTTACCTGATGGTGATGATAACACCAAATGAAAGAAGCATTATAATTCAGAAGCCTCAAATTAATGAACTAATGAGTCACAACAGTGATAGTAATATTGCTAGGCGGTAGACTCAGATAACTAATGTGACAGGAAATGAAAAATATCCTACCATAAACCAAACTGAACACCAACAGATGACTCCCCTGGGATTCGAACCTTAACAGTTGTGGAATTAATCCATTTTTTATTCCAGGTCAACTGGTGAAATGCCACAGTTAGAGCAGAATTATTTGTATAAAGGGAAAGTGCTAGTTACAGACTATCAGACCTACTGCAAAATAATTGGCTTCAGTAGCAGTGAAGATTTTAAACATTCTGTGATAAGTTTTTAAATGACTGTTTATGTTTCTGATATGCAATGATTATTATGAATGCCATGTTTATGTTTATTAGCTTTGGTACGAGGGGCATACCGAAATGATCGGGAATATAAAACAATACATACAGGAAATAACTAAATTTATTTTTATTGCTTTTCGAAGTATTCTCCGTTGCAGTTAATGCACTTTTGCATTCGTTCGAACCAATTATTATAGCAGCAATTCCAGTCCGAAGTTGACATGGTCAAAATCGTCGATTTGTATGCTTCCACTGCTTCTTCTGGACCTTGAAACCGCTGACCACGCAATAAATCTTTGATTCTAGGGAATGTAAAGTAATCATTGGGACTCAGATCAGGGCTGTATGGAGGATGATCCATTAATTCAACGTTTTCCTGCTTCAAAAACTCGCTTGTTTTCTGAGCGGTGTGAGAGCTCGCATTATCGTGATGGAGGATTATGCGTCGTTTCGGGTTACCTCTACGGAGTTCGGATATCATCTGTGGCAAACAAACCGTTGTATACCAATCAGCGGTAACCGTTCTCCGTTCCTCTAAGGGAACTGTGACTACATGTCCTGTTTTCGCGACAAACGAAGCGACCATTTTCTTCGATACGCTGCGAGAGCGGACAACTTTTGTTGGCTTGATCTCACCTGCGAAGACCCAGACAGCCGACTGATGCTTTCTTTCTGGCTCATATGAATAGATCCATGATTCATCACCAGAGACAATGTTATAAACTGCTTTTGACTTTCCTCCGTTGAAGCGTTGCAGAGTAGACCGGCACCAATTGACACGAGCCGCCTTTTGCTCTTCGGACAAATTATGGGGCACCCAGCGGGAAACTAGCTTTCTCACTCCCAGTTCACCATGTAAAACAGTTTGTATCGCAGTCATACCTATCCCTAAAGTAGCCCGAATCTGCTCATATGTAATATGTCGGTCATCCTGTATCATTCGGCGCACAACAGCGACATTTTCTGGTGTAACCGCTGTTTTTGGCCGGCCTGTGGAAGGTACGGTGCCAAGAGAAGCACGTCCACGCCGGAATTCAGAATACCAGCGATATATTGTCGTCTGGCTAGGCGCTTCACTCTTGAATATAGATATAAGCTCAGCGAGACATTGTCCCTGAGATAATCCTCGTCGAAAGTTGTAAAAAATTATGGCACGGAAACTTTCTCTTGTAAGCTCCATTTTTTTATCGACCTATCAATTTCAAACTGATATTGTTCTTTAAAAAAAAATTTTTTTTAATTCTGTCAATTGTATTCGATTTTCAACTAACCAGTGTTTATTCATCAAAAAGAGTTTTTAATCTAATTAAATCGAAAGTACTCGATTACCGATCTTTTCGGTATGCCCCTCGTACAACGCTGGTCGCATTTTTACACAAACAAATCAACTATTGTGCAACTATTGGTGATAATTGTTCAAAATATTTTTTGTTGTTGTCAGCCAGTGTTTCTTAACCGGTGGTCCGCGGACCACTGGTGATCCCTGGAAGCACCCCAAGTGGTCCGCGAAGGAACCAAGATTAAGATGTTAGTAGAGAGTATGCAAGAATAATAGACCTACTTATATGGATATGTAGTAACGAATTTTTTCGAAAGAACATAAAATGCTGTTGACTTTGAACGATCCATGCGTTTTATTCAAAATTAATAGTTCGAACAACCACTTATTCATTTAGATTTACTGTTTATTACCTCCAAACAGTGGGCAATGGCAAGACAGAGTCAAATGGTCCCTCATCACATAAAGTTTAAGAACCACAGCTGTCTTAAGCCGAAATGAATCTAAAGATTTTAGTCTCAATACAGTGGACATTGATTTGATTTGTTAAAAATAAAAGCTTTTAAAATCATAATGAATAAATACATTTTCAACTACCCTATCCACTAAGTGAGATACCCTTATGGCTTAGGCTAGACAATGAATTAAACGATTATATGGGTTTGTTTGTGATACAGTTAATGAAATGAAAATAAAACCAATGTCTATTATTTCTCTATATTACTCATCGCGCTGTACCGCTACGCCTACCTATCTCTTCAAAATTTCTTTTACTGATAAATAAAACAATTAATAGTTAAAATTAGTTTTAATAATATGAGTAGCTACCGTATTTGTATATTACTTATTGGTACGACAGTTCTATCACTTGGTATTTGTGACGGGAGCATTGGATCTGGGAACCAAATAGAAACAATAGTTATAGTTACAATTTATTTACGAAATCTTGAGTCCAATTACATAAATTTATTCGGTTCGTTATAATTGCAAGAACACTCTGCTGCATTATAGTCCTTGGATCACTGTATTCCACTCGGTCAGTTCCCGTTTTGCAAGCTTTTATAATAAGAAATGTCTCGTTAATAATGGTTCAATTACACAAGCGTTAAATTACTTCTCAAATGTTTGCGTTCACTATACTTACTTGAACACCGAGCGACATCGCCATCATAGCACAACATTACAATCAGGGAAAAGGATTCATACTTACCTCGAGTAGTATCTGGAATGTGTATGAATGAATGAGTAGTTTCCACTATTTAGTAGTAAATATATTTCAAACATTGCTGATACTCAAAGGGACATTTACAAATTATTCTCCATTTCTGTATTCTAGTGGAAACCACCAGGCCAGGGTGTAGATTTTAACTTTCAAAATAGTTTCTTAATTTGCATTAAAAACAATTATGCATGCAATTCGATGATAATAATAACTTTGAAACTATGCGGAAACAATGTCGTAGCATTTGTAGTTTACCCAAGGTTATGAAGGGAAACAAATATGTTAGCGTACATATCTGGAAAGTTATAAACTACGCTGCACATCTGTTGTAATGAGTGGATGTCGTGTGTGTTGTGTGGGGGTGCGGGTGTGTAGTTATCGGGAGGAGGAGGAGGAGGACCTGGATCGTCGGCGGCGAGGCGCGGGGCGCGGGGAGCGAGAGCGCGTGCGACGGCGACGGGGCGGGGGGGAGCGGCGACGCGGGGGCGGGCTGCGGCGACGGTACCTGGCAAACACGGCCCAATTAAATACACAAGTTGCTTGCATTTTATCATATCCTCCAATTAATAAAGGATGGGAATGTATGGCTAAATATTTTTTAACACATAAATCAAATTTAAAAAATAATGTTTATTTTCCACAATAAGAACACATTAGCTCCCGCACAAGGTGACCTGTGTTACGGGCAGCCAATTTTGGATAACAGATCCGTCGCACCATCCAGGTCACCATTTTAAGAAGTAATTCATAGAAGCAGTTATGTGGCAGAGTCCCAACTGATTTTGGGCAACCCACTCCATACATAAATGTTATGAAAGTATTTTTTATGTGTAACTGATCGAAAACATGATAAGGGAATGAGGATATCTAGCACAGGGCTTTATTTATGAAGAGCGAAAAGTTCAATTACAATCTTTTATAGGGATTAGGGACCTACGACCTAGTAAAGATCGCATACCATGGAGGCCTATGTCCAGCAGTGCTCATTTCCTGTCTAATGATAGGTATTATCATGATTCTTAATGTTCAGCAGTGAACTTATATATTATGTGACAAATGCATGAAGTAACTACCTCGGCGGCGAGTGTCGTCGTGGCGGCACGTGTCGCGGTGGCGGGGGTCGCGGGGAGGGACGCCGCGGACGCGACGGTATCAGCACCGGCGCCGCCGTGATCTCCTGACCGTCGATCTGACCTGACGATCCACGAAAACACAGCTCTCAGATAATGTTGCCACTATACTCACAACTCTCAAATTGACTCGCACCTCGCTCAGCTTGGCAACACTATATTTGTTTTATAATTTTGGAATACAGCACATGGCCACAATCTATACTCGGGCGAAGATAAAGTTTATTTGAATCGAAAATGGTACATATGATTAGAAGTCAGAATTTTTTATGTATTATTTAAAATTGTTAAATATTTTAACAACATGGTTTGAGTTTATGTGATACACTTGTTAGGTTTATACCAAAGATGATACAATTGTGGTTTTATGCAATGGTAACGTCTGCTTTTTCAGCAACATAAATTTTTTGTTTGACAAATAGAAATAACAACATAGTGCTCAAAATACACCTGATATGAATATTTAGAAAGTCATTGTGATAGTGCAAGGGCGTTTAGCCTAAAAAATTTAGCACTTATGCTTAAAAACTGTCACACTAGTTTCGAAAATGGAAACATGTTCACAAATCTACAGTGTAAGTAATTGGAAATGAGAAACATCTCTGCAAGAATCATAATTTGGTATTCTACTTTAGGACAATGATTACCTCCGTCCATATGCTTCATAGCATTCTCAGCCTCATCTGGGTTGGTGTACTCCACGTAACAGTACCCTCGGCCATTGTGAGGATGCAGACGGTCCATGGGGAACTCCACCGCCTTCACCACGCCATACGTGGAGAAGATCTCGTGGATGTGGTCTTTGCCCACGTTCAGGGTCAAGCGACCAATGTGGATGCGCGTCGGCCGGGGCGGGGGGGAACGCTCACGCTTTTTCCTACCAGGAGACCTGTAAGTATAATCATCAATTAGATGCATAAGTCCACTATTGGACTTGAATCTCCCATAACTCGTCACATCGGACTCTCTATGAGGAGATTCCAGTTGGATGTTATTGATACTTAGATAGGTACTGCTTACATTTTCCTGAAAATATTTCCTTTGTCGCCCATTACACGACAACTTTAACGATTTTGTTTAAAGCCAAAGGCCACGCGCGTAAGGAGTAGTTTCCTATTTGCCGTAACTGTTAAGTCTTGATATCTTGAATTTTCGGATGATGATGTAATCATTTATATAATATTACATGCGTGAACGGTCTCAACATTCAATGTGTTACCTACAATAAAATCTGTACAGAAGAATAAGACAGAAGAAATGTATGAGCCGAATAAGCCTAAAAGATCCCACTGCCCAAAGAAACTGAGCTAAAACAGAATCACTCTTTGTATACCTAAGCTATCATTCTGACTCTGGGTTTCACAATAAGCATATTAAGCTTGCTGTATATACTTGAGAGATATATTACTCACCTTTCATGTTTATCTTTGCTCTTAGCTTTCTCATTAGAAGAAGGCAACACTGGCTTCTTCTTGTCTCCAGACCTGTCCTGTGATCTGTCTCTGACCTTTTCTCTATCTTGATCACGCCTGTCCTTTACTGGACTCTTGTGAGGTGAAGACCTGCCAATAACAAAAAGTTAATATTGTCATGTAGTGAAGCAGAGTTATGATAATCTATAAACTAAGTTTGCCCCTCTGAAGTTAGCCACAAAAGACCACGAAGTATAAATTATTAACATATAAATGTGAGACAAGGCAAGTTAGCGGATGGAAATAAATGTCCTAGTGTTTTATGTCATCTAGCGATAGTTATTATCGAAAATAATACGCAGACATTCCGATGGTACATGTTTGAAATTGCGGAGAGCTAACAACATAGCATGTGAGTACTATAACCACTCAATTTTAATAGATTGTATTCATAATACCAATTCATTGTATTCTTAATACCACAGCTGTTATTTTAATACCCAAAGGCTGAGTTAATGATGGAATGGCTTAAATAAAGAGAATACATACATATAGGATGATGGTAGCTAGCCAGATGGGCATAGAAAGAGTACTCTTCCATCGACTAAACAAAGTACTAATTGGTACCCAGCAGTTTTTTAAAAGTATATTTTTTGTAAATTGGCGACCTGCTTATTCCACAATAAGCCATTTTTTGTATATTATGTTAATTTTAGTTTACAAATAGTATTTATAGTAAAATTTGAACAAGAAAGGCAAGTTATATATAACACGTTGTGAACTTACTTCTTTTTGGCACGATTGCGGTCGTTACTGCTGGTGCTGGATGAGGAGCTGCTGGAAGAAGACGAGCGTGACGAGCTTCCCGAGCTGCTCGACGACGAGCGAGAAGACGAGCGCGATGAACTGCTTTCCGATGAACTAATATTCATAGACACAATCAATCTCACATTTTTTATTATTATATAATATTAACCCCTCGAACACCAGCCATAAAATTTAAGAAAAATGTTCACACAGCAAATTAGAAGGTTTGTAATTATTTTATTCAAAACTGGTATTTTTTTGATGCGTTAATGTAGTGTGGAAATGCAACAATAGGGTAGTTAGAACACAAAGTTTATTATTATTTACAATTTAAGCAAGAAGCTGATATTGCCTGTAACCAGCTATTGCCCACTTAATTAATCTTTCTTTGTTGTATAGATTGGAGTCTAACTGTATTTAATAGCATAAAAGGTCATTAAAAACTCACAACAGAATTAATGCCTTCAAAATACTAAGGAACTAACTTTTCTTAAATCATGGGTGCAATGGCATTCATCCCATATTTTCTTCATAATTAAAAGGGCCCTTTAAGATGAAGCCTATACAATAAAACATAATTATCAATACACAATTGGCAAAGACGTCGAGTAACATACCCAAAAAAACACCACACACACCCATATTCTAAGACGTTTCCTTCAGATTTACTCACCATGAAATGACGTCACTCCCTTCAAAATGGTATGATAAGTCGAATTAAATCTCCTCGAATTTAAAAAATTTGTCAGGTGAGGTAACTGACTGTCAATGTCAAGGTACCTGCCGACCTACCTTGAAGATTCCTCAATGTAAATATCGCGTTGTTTCGATCAACTTTTAACAGGATTTAAGCATGTCTTTCGAAGAGTTTATTGATAATGTTTACGATAGTCCATACAATTACCCTTCAAGGCATTATTTGCATGATGTAACAAATCCAACAACTAACAAAAGTTTACTAGTATCATTGTTCTGTTAAAAGAATTAATATCTGGGCGACCGAGCTTTGCTCGTAGTTCTTTAAAAACAAACAAAAACTTTATTTCTGCCCTTGGTTAGCCATAAAGAGTGGAACAATTTGCCACTAAAAAAATAATAATTACAAACTTGAATAAATAAATAAAAACACACAAAAAATAAAAATAAAAGCAATTTGCGTCGAATAATGCGAAGGAAAAAGCGCATGAAAACTCGAAAACGCGCGTTTTCCCAGACATTAGACTAATCTAGATCGATTTTTTCGCCTCCAAAACCCCCTAAATACCAAAATTTCAGCGAAATCGTTGGAACCGTTTCAGAGATCCGAATTATATATATTTTATATACATTGCTCGTTTAAAGGTATAAGGTAAGTACAAAGGTGTAATAATCTCACAAGGTTTGCAATAATAATGAGTACACGTTCGTTTCAGATCGTTAGTGGGGACCTGCAACACTTGAGCCAGCCAGTAGTGTCCAAAATTGTGGCTAGAGTATCAAAGGAATTAATTTTAATTAATTTCAATAATTCACTAAAAGTGTCTATTTACGATTATATTTGAATTGAAAACGAATTTTATGCCAGTTGACCTGTTAACTAGTTGCAGTTCGTTTCACGTCAGTTACTAAGCTTTTGACTATCAAAAATATTTAGAAAATCATCTTTTTCATGTTTTTACTAATGACAACAAGTTTACTTTTTAAAGTTGTTTATTTTTCATATGTATTTTAATTTCTGACTGTTATTTGCCACATGTTTTGAGCTAGAAAACGTAAAGTTATTGCGTATAACGAATACTACATGATAGTATTGAAAAGGCTACCAACAAAACAAATACGAAATCCTCGAAACAATGACGCGATCACTCGAATCCATGAAGTCATCCACCTCGCGGGAGGAACGTCAAATCGCACTCAGGTTTTGACTTAGAATACCGATTCTGATAAAGTTTTGACGTTTTCCTTTCGGTGTCCTTGAGTAAAGTTGAGTAAAGTAAATCTGAAGGAAACGACTTAGAATATGGGTGACATACTGGTTTGCCTAAGTATGTGTTAGATATTTTAAATTTTTGGATATGAGTTTTATAATGCCCTTTATGGTTCAAAATATTTAACCCCAATCTGATTTAGCGTCACCGAGCCTATTTTCCCATGGGAACTACTAGTTCGCTCTGGATTTTAGCCTTGTCCTTTTCTGGACCTTCAACTATACCTATAAAAAATTAAGGAATTCTGACTCTCCATTACAACGTAATGGGAGAACATACAAACTCACTTCATATAAATGAAAATCCTGACAAGGGATGTAGAGAGGTAATAATGAAAATAGCAGGGCATTTTGCCTAGAATGGAGAAAAACTATGAAATGATGTGTGAACCTTCTTCACATTTGAATACTAATGAAAACTGAGGCCCAGTATCTATGTCATCATCAGTTTAATCTAATAATCATCGAGCAGACGTACTAGCCAGAATGGCCTCAAGCATGAAGATAGCTGAGCCTGAACCAATTCATAGCTGCAGACAACATCTCAATGATGATGTATGACGATATTCTTGTACAGTAATACACCCGTACGTATTCCTACGCATTGTGTTCAGAGAAATGACAAAGGTGGATATGAAATGCTAAACAAGTGGGTACATATTTTTGCACATCAATTGAAAATCAAATCAATATCTAACCTCAAAACATAACAAGTAATTTTAATTGTTACAAAATTACTCTAAGTGGCAAATTACCGACCTGCTACTTCCTTCACTGCTGCTGGACCCTGACTCGTCTTTCTTCTTTTTATCTTTCGGTTTCTTTTTCTCTTTTTCCGAAGGCGACGGCGACTTGTTCCGTGCCCTAAAATATGATTATATTTAGATGTATTGTACATTATAAGTAAAGTGAAAACTATGAAAATTGAAAATAAATGCTTACATTTTAGGAATCCTTCAGAAAATTTTCAGAAATTCACTTAAAACAAAAACAGAAAACGCTTCCCCTTGAACGAATCCCGCTTCAATTTTCATTCAACAACGGCTCGTCGTTCGGTCGATCGTTCATTTACAATTTTCATTCATTCATGTAGTAGTTTAATTCTCCCGAATGGGAAGGCAAAGGAACAAAGCCATACAGCCTACTCTGAATATATATTTTCTTCAGTTTTCTCAATAAAATGTGTAATGTGTACATTCTATCGCTTGTTTTGACGATTCTTGACGAGAACTTCAAAGGTCAGCCTTGGTTTCAACATAATTCGAAAGAATCCATATGCTGAATGTACTCGACATGGTAAACCCTTTCGATCGCGTCGAAACCTTTACAATTTTGCGTAATTGATACTATAACACCGTCCATGACACTTTTTGCACTATATCACACCATTATAACACAAAAACACACATAACAGTATTATTAACGAATTACGAAAAATTGCAATCAACCACCATTATTCAAGTTCGCGCCAAGAATCCTTACTCGACCATAGCCTCGGAGACCATATCAATTTTATGTGAAGTTGTTAGGCAAACGTATAAAACCATACAGCCCAAACATACAAACACAGTAAGGAGTCATGTAATCAGAATCAATCACATAATAGTCCTCTACACTGTAAATATTAATCAGATAAAAAGTAGCCTATGCCCTTTTCCTGCTCTTCAACTATTCCGACTCATCCTCCGATCAGACAGGAAAGAAAGACAAACAAACAAACTCACTTTCACATTTATAAATATTATTAATATGTCTTTTCGGGAACAAAAAGAAATCCCAAAGTGTGAGTTTTGAGCTGTATAGTGGATTCGTTATCAGTTCTACCTGTGATTTCAATACGCATTATCATATCGATGGGAATGACATTGCTTCGAGTACGGTTTTCGCGAACTTTTTCCAAGGCTCTGGGCAAGCAAATGTAAACATACCAATCAACGTTAAAGTTACTGTTCTTTGGTATTCGTGTGACACTTTTGTGTAATGTCCTCATTTGCTGAAAAAACAAGCTACCAGTTACTTGCCAACACTTTTATTTTCTCTAACTTTTGTTTGCAAATCTTTAAAAGGGAAGACTCAATCTTCTGATTGGAATAATCTTTCCGTTTCCTTCCAATACACCCATGTTTCGTTACCAGTAACAATATTATAGATGGCAATGATTGCCTTCCATCAAACGTTGCTATCATTCTGCGACACCACTCTACTCGCAGTTGTTTCGGATCATGAAGGTAAAAAAAATTATCGCCTCGTCCAGGCGCAGCTCGCACAGTAGCATATTTTTAATTTCACGTTTCCGTCAAATCATGCGGTACCCATCCAGTAGCCATCCAGTTCAAAGCTTCCGTACATTCAGATTCACATGAAATTTTGATTACTCTTGACTTATTCCTATGCCTAACACAGTACTAATTTCCAGTCAAGTAAATTTATCAATATTAGACTCGGTACCCGCAATTGCTGGTCGACATTTACGTGCATCGTTTGCAGCACAAACAGACATGTATGTAGCCTTTAGCGCAGAAGTAATAATATTATTATTCCTTTATTTCAGGTAACAAGTTCCATAGTTATATTTACAAAAAAATAAATTATAATTAACTATTACACATTAAAATAATAAATCTATATGCTAAACACTCATATTTAATCATGCACGTTGGTGGTGCTGGTCGCTATCCTCCCTCGGAAGCAACGGTACACCACTCCCTTCGGCCAAAGGTCCTCCCTCATCTCCCAAGTCTCCAGCTTGCAGGTCGGGACTCGCACCACGAACGACTTGAAGGATGTGTCGTGGCGGTTCACCCTCACGAGGTAGTTGGACTTCTGCTTTATATATTCTATGACATCCTGCATGTTGGTAGCAGTGGTGGTGATATGCAGGCATGACAGGTACATGGCCGCGGTTGATACTTCAGCTCATATTGGGCATCATTGGGCATATCCAACCCAAGGTGCGATAGTACTGCATGCAGGATACGACTTAGTACAGGGCTAGAATCCAATCCGTCCGATTTTAGACACAAAAAGTTTTCATTTCGCGTTTCACATCATTTAATGGCATTGACCCAAAAATTGTGCTGTTGTTTCTGTAACAGTTCTTTGAGTACTAGTATTGGTTGAGTGCCCGAAATGATTAGCTATAGCCCCCTCGCTGAGTGACACGGCCCTCCCATTACCGCTGCTGGGACGGACGTGTTGCATTTATGACTTTTATGAGACTTCGTTTGCCGTCGCCCCTGGTGACCTCTCCTTGCTTTCATATTATAATCCTAATATACTATAGGAGTGGGATTTATTACCAATCCCTGTTATGGATTATGCTTTGGCGATTTGGCAAAACACATTATTTATTACCTTGAGTAAGTTTCTTTTCTGGAGAGAAGTGAAACAAAGAAACGGATATTATTCCTTACAAGCTTTTTGCCAGCGACTTTGTCTGCGTTATTATTATTTACAGAAATAGCAGAGTTTAACACTGATGACTCAGAAAATGTAATAGCTCGTTGCTCCAGATTCAACGAATGCCTCTTATTCATGTGGGAAGTGTAACCGTATAGTATTTTAGATTTTTGTTCCCTCCTTACCGATCGAGTGGATGATGACGACGATGTCATTTTCGTCTATAGTGCCTAGGAGCATTTAATCACTATAGTGCCTGTTGATTGATCAAAAAGTCGAAAATACAGTAAGTGACATTTGACAGTTTTTACGAACTGTACTTTTATGAAACAGACCCCATACCTCGACGCACTGCGTGTTAAAATTTTTTACTGGTCACGGTAATTTTCCATGGTGTCATCGGTCTATGATTTTGATGCGTCTGAACAATCAACACACCACGTTCTATGGGATCGTCCGGGCAAATGTAACAGACACACACACAGACACACAAAAGCAGAATAGAACAGGTATAATAAAGACGGCCTTGTCGCTAAGAGCGACCTCGACCTTCGGGCAGAAGAAGCATATAATTAACAAGGGGTAAGTGGTGCTACATAAATAAATATATAATATATACATACGAGAACTAGCGGCCTGCCCCGGCTGCGCAAGGACAGATATTTATTTTTTAAACATTTTGGAATAAACTTAGTAATGTATCCTTATCTAAACCATTCTCGAATTTACATGAACACGCACACACAAAATTTCATCAAAATCGGTTCAGCCGTTTAGGAGGAGTTCAGTGACATACACACGTACAGTAGAATGATATATATTCATCAACAGCCTATATATGTTCCCACTGCAAGGGCTCAGGCCTACTCTCCTACAGAGAGTGTATGGGCCATAGTCCACCACGCGGGTCCAGTGCGGATTGGCGGACTTCACATGCCTGTTCAAGACATGCAGGTTTCCTCACGATGTTTTCCTTCACCGTTAAGCACTCGGATAATGTACTTGAATTGAAAATACAACTCATAGGTACACGGCTGGATTCGAACCCAGAACCTTCAGATTTAGAGTCCCGCGCCTTATCAATTGCGCCACCGACCACCGAATTATATATATATATATATAGATGATAGATAGATTATACATACATATAATGGATAAACAATATACAATATACAAAGTAAAATGGATCAGGAAGAAAAGGAAATCGGAGGAGATCAGGAAGAAAAGGCTACTACCTGTTCAAGGAAATACGTTTTTGGGTTAGTTTTGAAGTTTATTGTTATAAAAAGTAGCCCATGTCCTTCTCCATGCCATAGGCAACGTACATGCACGTGCGTGCATACCGATTTTCTTCAAATTGATTAAGCTAGACCTAGAAATTAGATGAGCTAAGATTAACTTAGAGACACAGTTACCTTCGAATTTAAAGTGTGGGAGTATATTTTTATGTGGAGTGTGATGTGATTATTACTATAACAGTGATCGTGCAACTAAATGAAGCGATAAACTTTATCTAGTCCAAACCGAGAGGTTAGCACAGATGGCCCAGAAAAAAGAGATTTACGAGTTTCACTTCCCTCTGAAAAATCATGTTGTACCTGCTTACACATGTACACTAGAGTACAAAAATACCTAAATAATAATAATTTTTTTACCATGTCACATTCACACTTACTTGTTCCTTGTAGTGAATTGAGAATGAGACCAATTTAATCAGAGTATTTTATGAACCTGCGTATTTAGAGACATGTACTTTATTTATCAAGTACACTTGACCATCGAGTAGAAAGCTTTATGAAACTACCACACCATAAATGAATTTCATGAGAAAAAATAATATTGTATGATCTCTCACGTAAGCATGCTTGCTATTCATAATTTATTGGTACATTCTACGTACTACAAGTAAACACATATTTTCATTTCAGGAAAGTGGAGCAACAGAAAAGCCTGTATTTTCGCACCTGTGTAGTATTAACCGAGCTTAAGGTTGGGTTTCATTGAGATAGCGGCCTTTTGGGCTTACTGACTTTAATGACTATTTAGATAATAATCAATATTAGTGTACTGGCGATATACGCCCACCTTTACAACAGATAATTATGGTTCTGGTAATCCTGGGATTTAGGATAGGAAATACCTTGTTTTTTTAGCACACGTACAAATTATACGTCTATCACAAGCTAATGTCAGAAACAATTTTTTTCGTTTCAAACGTTAATTTTTCATAGCAGCAGCACAGCAAATAAGTTCAGTTTTGTCGATAAAAACAGCAACTGACCCAATTTCGTTTCAGTTTTTGCGACGCTTTTCTTAATTTAATTATAAATGATGAAATAGCCAGTTGCACGTTGTACCGAGCTGGCTTTCCATCATCTCCCACGTGCCCGAAATATGAAGATGGAATAAGGAAGCGAAATCATTTGACGTACTTATATTCTATGTGTAACAAAGTGTACAAACAACAAGAAACGTATAAACGTATAATAAGACACAATGTCCTTGTAAATGTTTGAATTGGTTAAGCTATAGCTTATACTATTATTGGGTATGCACTTGTAATGGATATTACAAAATTCTACTGAATTAATTATAACGTGATTATTTTAATTGTATCTAACTGTATTTTTATCTCTATTACAATAAACCGTTTGCTCATTTAGTACCTTGAGCTACGAGTATTCGTATGTACGCGATAAAGATAATAAATATATTATAAATATGGCAACTATACTGTATGTATACAGTTTTATTTATTTTGAAGAGTATTTTTCACCGCGATTTCAAGCCTGTAGGCCATATTGCGGAACCGGCAACAGACTAATTTCAGACACTGAAACCTTTGGCAAAAACTTTTTTTTTTTTCTAAGTAGCTCCCACTTTAGAGAACTCATAAATAATATACATAATTATTTAAAAAATTTAGTGTAAGTCCCACGTGTCTCACGTATCTTACCAAATCTCACCATAGGGGTGCGGTGGAGACCATAATAAAAAACCTCACGTAATTAATGGACACCCGCTGACATGAAGGAGTTTGTGCGTTTGTTATGGTCCTATCTTATAATAGTTGTCCCTAGAATCCCTATCAAGTGAATGAAGGCGGCTGGACCATTGTGTGGGAGTAAATGTATTTATAATCACCTGTCGATCGCCGTCGACACATGTCGCGGGTCAACCAACTTTACAAAATGCGTTTGGAGAGGAATTTACAATCGGTTTGCTAAAGAAAACGGCTCGTGGGTGTTTGCTCATGATATTTCTTTGATTGTGTAGTCATTCATAAATCGATACCTCTATATGTTAATATCATTTTCAGGGTTTGGTACCTAACCAACGGGACCCTATTACTAAGACTGCGCTGTCCGTCCGTCCGTTGGTTACCAGGCTGTATCTCATGAACCGTGATAGACAGTTGAAATTTTCACAGATTATGTATTTTTGTAGCCGCTATAACAACAAATACCAAAAATCACAATAAAATAAATATTTAAGGGGGTTACCATACAACAAACATGATTTTTTGCTCGTTTTTGCTCGGTATTTCTAAACGGCAACAGGTAGCCGCTTGAAATTTTCACATAATATTTAGTTATATATTCACTTTAAAAATAAATAATTAAATTAAAACAAATATTTAAGGGGGGCTCCCATACAACAGACATGATAATTTTGCCGTTTTTATAAATGATAGTACGGAATCATTTGCGCGCGAGTCCGACTCGCACTTGGCCGGTTTTTCATATTCAATGTAAATATATAAATTTTCAGAAGGTCTTCATGAAACTTGATCGTGAGTGACGATAATTCAGCTGGATAAAAGCGTGCTCACTGAGGCACCTCTGTGTTCTCCCTGTATTGGCCTTGTATTCTAATACATAGTTCAGATGCATATTAGGGTAGCACTGTAGAAGCTTGCCAAGCTGATATAAATGGCTAAGTGTGTTGAACTATGACGCTGTATTTTCTATGGTAGTGTGTAAAAAATTAGGACGATTGTAAATGGTGGAGATAAATTCAGGAGATGGGCAGCAACACATCTATTTATTTTACTGACGTACTGCCTGTCAAGCGTGGTGATTATGGCAAATCCCCTCAAGTCCAAGTATGTACTATCTGGTAATATTATTGATTTAGTATACATAGATATAGTGGCGAAGCTGTATTAGATCAAACTTTCGCTTTTAAAGAAATATAGTGACGGAATGTTTACGGATATCGACGTCAAGTGAATTGTGTCACATATATTCCAGTCATATATTTTCTTCATAAAGAGTTATTGGATAAGATGTGCTGCAAAGTTGCAAATGATAAAATATGCATTACTCAACCTTCACTGGATTCCGGAGGACTTGATGCTCTCCTTACGTGCTTAGAAGTGTGCCGGATAGGTTTCATTGTAGTTCGAGAACAAAGTGTAAGATGCACTTCTCTGGTATTATATCGAACAGCGATTTTCAAAATTAATTTCGCTTAAATCTATTTTTCTTACAAATACTAAGTAATATCATCATTGTTCACCTAAAACACAAGCAGTAACGGTCACATTAATGGTGTTATAAAACAGTGTAGTAATGTTGTATGAAAATCCATTACTACACTATTTTCAACAAACTTCAAAATAGTAGGAGGTTCTCAATTCAACTGTGTGTTTTTTGTATGTATGTCACGCGATAATGCCGCCAATAGGGAAGATGCAACCAAATTAGATTGGGTTGAATTGTATTTTATAGCTTAACGGACATTAAAATAAATCCCACTAAAATAAACACACGTAAAAATTTTGCTTTTTTATTTGGATTTCGCAAGGACTAAATGTCTCAAAAATTTAGTTCCTCGAATAGTAAAATGCTTATTAGATTTAGTTTTCTCATTGCATTTTGAAAACTTTATTATAGGGGTATATAACACATAAACGAGACATTTTACGAGATAACTCAAAATATCAAACAAGCTCCATACATTTTAACGCTCTAAAACACGTGTGACGTCACAAATGTCACCAGATTTATATGGAGCGTTTTAGCACCGCGCGACTAGAATTACTTTTCGACGGGTTGTAGTAAAAAAAGTATTAGTGGTATCGGGAAAAAAATGGTTGAGGTATTTACCTTTTTACATGGACTATCGATTTAGACAAAAATATTCTTCCATGCATCTTCCCCATTATGAATCGATTTTGATGTTTTTGTTTGTTTGGTAGATCATACTTCAGAGGTGGTCAGATATACATTTTGTCGAAATTAATTTAGTACTTTTTTAGAAAATCAACAAAATCTAAATATATACCCAGATTCTACATCTAAGGGAGAACAGAGGCGGTGGACTTTCGGGCAGTTAAGTCGGTTTCTTAGTTCTAAGGTAACTGAAAGGAAACTGCCCGGAAATAAAAAGAGGACGATGACGCAAAAAGAGTGGTGTTATAAGTTTGACACCAATGACTATGTGTGTGAGTTTGTCTGTCTGTGACATCGTAGCTCTTGAACGGATGGACCGATTTTGATACGGTTTTTACGTTAAAGTAAGTTTTCTTGCGGTGGTTCTTGGCTATATTTGGTAAAAATAGATTCAGCAATTTGAAGAGTATCAGCTGACGCTAGGCATTTTCGGAATACATTGGAATATTTTTTTAAATTTTCGTATGATTGTTGCGTAGTTCTTTTATATATATAAAATATTAATACTTGTTGACTATCAACCCGGAGGTTCGGGAACCTATGCATCTATAACATCTGATTACATTCACCAATCCACATAACAAACGTGGTGATTATGGCATATGCTTTTAAAGAAAGTCCACATATGAAGCTCATGTCGAACAATGGAGTTATATATCTGTTGTTGATGATGATGGCACCAACATCCAAGGGCAACCCCATTATATGTGTAAAAAGGGAACATGAAGACTTTATATATGATAATAAGGAGGGTGAGAGTACATCCCACACATATTTCAACATAAAAAAGCATAAAGGCAATATCGTTAAACACAAGCAATATCATTAAAGTAACAAAACAGCTAATATAAGCAAGCAAGACGGAGTCGTCTAAAATATGACCACATTATTTCATTTTTAATACAAGCTTTTTTGGCTTCTTTGTAGGAGAGGAGGCGTGGGCCCCTGCAGTGGGGACATTTATAGGCTGATGATGATGATGATGAAGTTGTTACACATTGCAACTCTAGAAACGTTTCTTAATAAATACTTATTTGACTGAATTACGATACCAGTGATGATTTGTTCAAATAGGAACGGTTCGAGTGGTTTAAGCGTGATGCGCGTTCAGATAAATAACTTTAAAAACAGTTTAAACATTTTCAGCTACTCATTATAAATTGTCCTGATTTTTTCCACATATCTTCAATTTCCACAGATTTTTACCCCACGATTTTAGTATTTAGGTGTGTATATTTTAGATTGATTTAGATTTTAGTTCAGAAATTCATGTAAATCCCTGCTATATCTTTGTGAGGGTGGAGATTACATTATTAATGGTAATAAGTTTTCTATGGAAGGCATTTCCCATAATTATTAATGAATCAACTAGTTTTTATTATATGTTGAAAGTAAAACGATTTATTAAAAATACTCATTCCAGGCATCCTTTGGGCAGAGGACTTATCGTTAAATGAGGAGAAATAATCACAACAGATAATACAGAAGTAACAGGAAAAAATAGACATCATATAGTTGTAAGGTTGTTATGCAATAGAGGTGCAAAGTAGAGCGCACTAGAGTGAACCTTTCGCAGGGCGCATCTGTTATTGGGCGGGCGTTATAAAAAGGCCCAGCCGGCGACGACGAGGCCCTACAAACCCTTCCGACCTCACGCGCTACGCTACTGTCAACGCTTCCAAGTCATATTATTTATAATAATAAATAGTTATTTATATTTTAATAATCATAAAGGCATAGTAACTGTGCATTGTGTGACTATTCACGGTATTCAAGGATTATTTTTAAACTGCGCGGGAACTACTTTGCTGTCTGTGAGTAAACACTTTAAACTTCTAGATAGTAACAGGTTAAACTGATTAGCATTTTCTTTATTTTTTGTGGAATTTGTATTTTTACTACCGCCTATTTTATTATTAGTCGTAATTAATTCTGATTTTTACTAAAATTATATAAAAGAAAAGATCGTGTGTAAAGTTTCTACGAGTATAACAGTGTTTTCAAACGAACTCATACACTTATGTAACGTAATACGAGTATAATAGTTATAACTAGTTTATTTTTAGAGCCAACCAACCAACATCCGATGATAAAATGAAACTTTTATAATCTCACTCTGGTGTCTATCTGTCTGTGCGTCCGTCCATTTGTCTCCGCTGATTATCTCAGGAACTACTAGTGAAAAATCTTTAATTGTCACAGTTTTGTGTATATATTGTAGGAAAACTTAAACAGACAAAACAAACTTAGTTACGCGGTCGGGAAAATGAACCTTATTTCAAGGTAATAATATCTGTACGCTTCTCTCTGTGAGTCGGAAACCTTGGTGAGTCCAACTGTCATGATACTTCAAAGATATGTTTTTAATTATTTATTTTTATAAAACGGAAATGCCTTTCCATTTTTTAGAATTTTCCGGGAGAAGGTATTTCTCATCTAGAGAACGTAATTAAGATATATTTAAGTAAAATAATAATGGATGTATTTAAAAAGAAATAAAAACTGACTTCAATTTATAAATATACTAATTAGAAGTTTTATAATCGATTAACGGCATTAAAAGTACAATTAACGATAAGTGATTGAAACCTCATCTCCTTATTTTTCATCCTTAGGGGTCAACGATTTTTTAAAAACGACATACTCGTATCGGTTGAATTGAGATAATTGATTTTTAGAAATTGGTTAAAAATACCATATTTTTTACATCTGCATCTAGTTGAGTAAGGTTCAGGAGTGCTTGTAACTAAAAACTCAAACATCCTACAAACTCAACCTTGACTGACGATATCTCTAGTTTTCTAGGCAACAAGGATCAATGTATAATGACGTTATCAAAGTCCTCTACTAACTTATGTCTGGACACATATTTTGAACCTTAAATTAAAATGGACAGGATACACTTAATATGCGGTACGTTAATAACAATAACATAGACTAAAATAATTTGCGATCAGTGTTTCTTAAAAAAAATTACAAGTAATTCAAAATAAATTTACTGTGAGTGCTAGCTCTGTTCAGAGCAAGTAACAGTTTTATTGACTGTTTGTATGACACCGTTACTGAAATGATTTGTTAACTAACAATCATTCAAACTTCTATATAGCATCTGCCATCTGTTTAAATATCAACGGTGTCTCCGTTACCCACAAATATTGCAACCATGGTCCGACTGCTTAGTCGGACCACGCGGTCTCAGGGGAACAACATGGTATACTGTACACGTTCTGTCCAGTAGCTAATCTGTTCAGTTGTTAGTTATTAAAGGTATGTTTTAATATGGTCACTCTTTTTTTTTCTTATTTATTGAAGCTTAGTCAACTAGTCACATATGACTCATTTGTGTTGGTAAAAACATTGAAGTCTTTAAATATATAAAGGATTAAAAATAATTTTTCCCGTTCCCAATTAAATAGTTTTCTATCATCAAACCAACCTTTCACAACCAAAAAATACTAATTTACATTTTCGCTAAAGTAGCTTACAAAATATACAACACACCAAGCAAGTACGTAAAAATCTCCCCAAAGCGTAAAACCTCCGATATGATAAATCACCGAAAACATCTGGGTGAACAAGGTCTTATTACGTGTCACACTTCTTTCAACAGCCCACTAGAACAGTGTTATCATGCGAGTAAAATAACTACCCTGTCACCCGCCATCAATAAGGACTAAACTACAGATACAGGGATCAATTTCGCCATATTTCCAACACGGGCATGGTATTATGTCGAGCTACTTCTGTTAGCTCAGTATCATCTCGGTTTGACGAAGAAAATCGAGTAGGACGGACACTTATCATGGTCAAAGGTCGTCCTACAAAACGTCACATTCGAATACTGAGCGTAATTTATTTGTTCTTATGCGCATTTATATGATGGGGTTTGTGTTATTACAGTTCGATTATCAAAACATCGTAATCTTTATACGTAATACGTCATCCATCCATGCTGCGATAATAAGGTTATTTGTTTGTCTTTCCTTCACGTCAGAACGGAGTCAGAATGACTTTTTTTTTGTATATACAGTTCAAGAATCGGAGTACTTTTGTTTCGACCGAACAGGGGGTAATTTCTGAAGTCCATATACGTGAAATCGCGGGAGAAAGAATTATTTTGCTAATATATGTAAATATCTACTTGCGCAACTATCTTTCAAGTCAATACCGTCGTTTAATATTCATACATTGTTTGAAATTTTAACTAACCTGCATTTACTTTGTAAATGTATCTATTTCTTCGGGTTATCTATACCTCAACTTATTATTGGTCACGTACCCAGAGGACAAACTGAATATCTTAGAATAGAATAAATACTCTTTATTATTTCTATTTGGAACTAGGTTAAAATTAAATCAAATTTAGTTTTAGTCTCCTACTCGTAGCTTTTTGTCTGGATAGTTAAAAAACTACCAATTGTGTGTTCTATGAATAGTATTCGGATAAAATAAAATTAGACGGAGACGACTTTGGTGTAACCTTTGATGGCGACAAAACATTTTATAATTTTTTTATGAAACTTAATATTTACATTTTAAAAAAACTATTTATCATTATTGTCACTGTAAAACACAGATATTGTCCATTCCTTGTTATCATTTTGAGGCTTTTGTTTGTATACACTTTCATCCTACAGCCACATCATTTACCATACAATTACCATCAGCATGAAGGCTCAGTCCAAACATATTGTAATTAAAACACTTCAAAACGTCGTGTCTGTTCGCGACAAATCCTCACACACATTCTGGACGATTATTATGACAATGTCTCATTTATACTGAAAGTGACGAGTGTCTTTTGACCAGGTGCCGATTGTCATGAGCTCGGGATGATGACGAGTCAGTGGCCGATACTCCTGTTGACTATCTCCACCGTGTTGGCGGCGCCTTCGTCCTTCTACGACGACGATCGGGTAAGAATAAATTACCTATTATATCTAGTTCCGCTGTTTTATATCCAAAGGAAATCTAGTTTTCCAATTAAACGTAAGTATAATTTGTTCGGTGGAACTGCTGGGCCAAATTTAGTTTCATTTGTCCAACCATAGAACAACTAGAAGAAGAAAGTTGTAACAGATCTATAGCGTCACAGTTCCACGGAACAAATGGGAATTGCCGCACGGATTGCCAGGTGGAACAACACAAGATAGTTTGCTATTGGTTTGCTATAATCACTTTTAGCTGATGGATTGGTGGTTGCACTAAGATGTTATTGATGCATAGGTAGATGTCACTGGTTATATTCTGGTTTTCCTCGGAGCCATTTACAGCACCTACGTGATGACATGGGGTGATACTATTCTAAAGCCAAGCATACATGGCACTAGTTTATAAACTCAAAGTTTACCATAGTTTGTAAAAAAAATTGGATAGTTATTCTTTGCTAGCTTATGCCCGACTTTGTCCGCGTCAGCTTTAGAAATTGTACCACTTGAACATCTTGTTTGACGAGGATTACCCTACATTTGGGCATAATTAAATACGATGTAGTTCCGGGAGAGCGTGGACCGTACACTGTAGGCTCACGCTAATTGAAGCTTGTGCTCAGTGTTTTGTTACCAAACAAATCTTAGAAAAGGGGCGATAGGTAGAGAATAAATGCCCTTTCCTATACTTTTGCGAGAAAACATTTCTACTATTTATCCATCCCTAATATCATTCTAGTAATTGTATGATTGACGGTGGCGATTTTTTTAAAAATCAATACAATTAATAGATAGTGTATTTATTTTAGAAACATAGTCAATATTTATCGGCTAATCATAAGAGATTTAAAAACAGTATACACGTTTTACGTACATTAAAATTACAAACAAATGCATTAAAAACATATAATAGTATTTCTTACTACCACCAACCAGACTGATTAGAGATATCCCGTACTGGAAATCTAACACATAAACTCCGCATTGTGAGTCGAAATGTGTAGCCACTGCTACGAGCGTAGCCACTGCTACGCGTGTAGCAACTGCTACGCACATAGCAACTACTGCGTATGTAATAACTATGAATGTAGCCACAGCTAGGTACGTAGCAACTGCTACGCACATAGCAACTACTGTGTATGTAATAACTATGAATGTAGCCACAGCTAGGTACGTAGCAACTGCTACGCACATAGCAACTACTGCGTATGTAATAACTATGAATGTAGCCACAGCTAGGTACGTAGCAACTGCTACGCACATAGCAACTACTGTGTATGTAATAACTATGAATGTAGCCACAGCTAGGTACGTAGCAACTGCTACGCACATAGCAACTACTGCGTATGTAATAACTATGAATGTAGCCACAGCTAGGTACGTTGCAACTGCTACGCATGTAGCAACTACTACTTATGTATTAACAACGTAAGAAGCCACAGCTACGTATGTCTAGCTGCAGCAAGTGACCGTACGTTCTCTGCTCAGGTGTCGGCACCGACGAAGCGCGCAGCTTTAGTCCTTGACCGACTGTTGGTTGCTCTGCAAAAGGCACTCCGCGACGACGACGCGCGCCGCCGGTACGACCGCCCCGACAGGGACGGACCGAAGACAGCGCCGCTGCGCAGGAACATGGACGAGGTTGACATAATCAAGACGGCAAGTCTTGTTCAACTATCATAGGGCTTGTTTCATCATACACCATTATCAACCTTATCTCCTATATAGTCAACCATGGTCATTCAAACTATAACTTTATCGTATAATCAGTGCCAAAGGAATAAACCAATAACAGCATTGACGTAAGCAAATTTAAAATGAACACGGCGCAACCTCATTGAGACCTAAAACATAAAATTAGTTATTATATTGATTCATTATTTCCTTTAATCTGGCACATACTCTGCAAGAAATAAAAAGTAGAAATTTCCACATCTCATAACATTTTTAGTTCTGTAGTTATACCTCGAATTAAAAAGACATCCATATAGAGGTATTTCTTACTTCGTGCCCCCGAAGGTGTTTTGTTTTCGTTTTACGCTTTCTTTACCCAACAATTATTATTATTTATGTATTATGACTTTATTAATACCTTGTTTTCCCATATACGAACAAAATAAAACAAATTATTACTCTTTTCCGAATTCCAATCAGGATTAAGTTGTATAATTTGCTGCCAGACATCGGATAAGTAATTCGATGAAACAAATAGCAAGTTGGCACATAATTTGATATCCCTTCTTTGTGGCCAGAATATCATTCTTTAGCTGTCTTCCACAACGCTCGTGAAAAATAATAACATCCGATTATCGATATTTCCGAAAACGCAACCTGTAAAGCCTGTATTTGTGTCCCAATGTCCCAGCTAAGTGCCGCTCATTCAACGTAACCGTACATTGTATTACATACAGAGAAATCAGAAGGCTTTTGATAAGGATTTTACGCATTTTTGTGTTTGGTTTGCAATTATGTTATCAATTATATGTTTAACATAAGTAGTATAACAGTCTGAATGTATAACTCAGACCTCTCAGAAGGCTTCTGGTCCTCAGCAGATGCTAAGCGGCGGGGAAGGTGATCAGCTGGGCCGGTCTCTGGAGCTGGAGCCTCGATCAGCTCCGGTCCACTTCGCCAGCTTCGGAGATGAAACGGTTCAGACAGCCACTCTTCGTAGCTTATTGTTGTTGGCTTTATTTGCTAATCCCAAATTCCTAATACAGCTTTTTAGTGAGAAACTACGCCCAGAGTTACAGTGACGAAAACGGTCTTACCTCACACTAGGAGAAAATGGAATGCTGGTGATGGATGACCATGCTCTAGTGTTGATTTGATTACGTGTACACTTCAAATCATGGACTAAATTGAATCCAATCCGCATGAAGACGGATTTTCCCATGCATATCTGCATGTTTACCCCTGGTTATACATTGTATATTTATAATATATAAATATTAGGGAAAGAACACCTAAATGAGTTTATTTGCGAGTTTCATAGTGTCTCTTTACTATGATATATTGCCAAATATAATGTCTTGTTTACCTGGTACGAGAAGATCAAAATATGGGGTGGAGTATCTTATGAATTTATATACATACATTTATCTCCCACAAAAATATTACACTTGCCCACTCATGTTTGTAGCTAGGAAAAGCTCTACCACTAACTAAACTAACGAAACTATAGCTTATAAAACATGTCAATTTGCCAGCTAGGTTCATGTACGACTAGATACTATTTGATTCAACGAAATTCAACCGCTATAGGAAAGAGAGTCGGAGGAAGACGTTGGCACAATTACCGTCAATGTTATAAACAATATTATTAAATTGTTAAGCAGGTGTTTTGTTAAACATCGTTTAGATTATTCTTTCAATGTCAATCAAGAAACGTTTTTGTTCACTATAAAAGCGTATGATGAATGACGATGGCTGTAATCAAACACATGCGATGATAGTTTAAAGGGGTGTGACCGTGCTGTCATGTAAAGGTCTACCACATAACTGAGTCTGTTCCTGAGGTATGGCAGTGGTACGGGAGGGTGTGTTTGTGGTGTGTGCATAACTGCATATAATTCTGTAACAATGATTGATAACTGAATATAATTTCATCTAATTCGGGTGTCGTTTGACGTTCCATAAACCCCCCTCTCCTCAGGAACATACTCAGTTATGCGTTAGGCCTGTACTTTTTAATCAATACAATCTCGAAGGTGGTCGAAAATACAGTCTCAAGAAATAGAGCACAATCATATTGATTTGGCGTAGCATTTAGCTACATAGCTGCTACGAAAAGTCTACGACAGTATTCTAATTGAAATTGTAGTTGCTGTTTTGTTATCCCAGCTTATCGTGGTAAATAGTATTATTTGTTGACTAGATAAAGCTGTTGTATGTCTTTAGTTCATGTTACCATGTAATTTGTCCGCAGAGCTCGTGGCAACCGCGGCGACAGGGGGAGGGGGCGGTACGCGGACGCGCGCGCAAATGCTACTTCAACGCCGTCACGTGCTTCTAACATTTGTTGCTAGACTAATAAAACAGAACACGTTTTAAGGCCATAGTATAAAGCCCTAAGCTAGTCCGAAATGTAATTCAAAAATGATTTGTAGCATGGAATTAAGGCAATTCAATTTTTTCCACAAATTGACTACAACTGTACTCAGAGACTACACGTTCTTAATATGGGGTCAAGTTATAAAAATTTCCCATTTCAGTATGCCAAAAAATTACAAAAATAATTCCATTAAGTATTATTAGTATATATTACGATAGTATTATACAGACCTCTGTTGTCTATATTATTGTTTATATACGCACAGAGGACTGTAATAAATGCGGAAACCTTTAATTAGTATATCTGTAATCAATGTAAAATCTGATGGTTTTCCTAAAAATGTGAAATAAAATAAAGTAAAACAGAAACATCAAAGTTTGCCATTTTAAATGGTTAATAATTGAAGAAATTATACCATAATGTAAACAGTACAGTCTAAAATATATGTTTCCGTATTCCCGAACTTAAAAAAATACACATCGTGTTTATTGGTATGATGTGTCGTGTTTCATTTGACATTTTTGTGAAATAAATGGTTTTCCTGTGAGACACGAAATATATTGACATCTGTAATCCTATTACTATTAAATATGTCGCGGTCATTACGTCGATGGGTAGCCTTACACGTCTATTCTTTAACTTCCTCGTGTCAACCTCAAAATGATTGTGGAAATACTTTTTAGAAGACAGATTAATATTTAAAGTGGTACCGTCCGGGTATGGATGATACTTATGTATATTCCACCCTTAGGCATACAAAAGAGAAGGAAGATACAGCTTTCACCGTATAATTATCATAATTATACATAACACAACACTACAAGCCCGTAGTTGGATATGAGCCCCCATCAGCGGATTTTCCACACCTCTTGCAGGCGGGTTGGTCATCACAGGTTATCACAGAAGTGCCCGTGTCTTAATTTTGTTCCCTAGTAACGTACTGACACAATAATGCCTAAACAAATATTTTTAACATAAGCTCTGAATTAGGGATGTTGAATTTAAGCTTTGCTCATGTTTATTCTTAACCTTGTTTGTTATTATTACCTTCAATGTTTTGTTTACACAGCTTCTTGGTTATAAGCTACATTGACGTTCTATCCTCTTCTACTTTTAAATTACTACCGCTTGATTACCAGTATATATGTAAAATAAAGCCCGATTTATATAATGTGAATTATAAATGATCTAGACTTACTGTTAAAAATAAAGATCCAGATTGTACATGTTGTTATTTATCTTGCATTGCATACACTTTAACACAAATGATGATATTTTTTATTTATTTTTTAAAGTAATTATTTGTAATATGTAAACATTAAATTTCATTCTTGATCTCTTTTAGATTTAGCAATTTCATAACAAAATAATAGCAATTAAATAGCATAACAGCATCTAAATATCAATATATTGTAATATTATAATCCTTTCAAATGTGATGTGTTTAATCATCACAGCTATTCAGCATCGTGCAAAACTAAATTTTATGTAGAATCTGCGTACTCGTATATGACTTTACATTTTGTAAATCAAATTTTAGTGTGGCTTCCAACAAATCGGTTTCATATAACTATATCACTATGATCTATTGAATAACTTATAGCTAGACTCTGAAAAGCCATTATTAATTATTTTTTTAATGTCATAATCATAATAATACACCGAGCAATGAATAATTAAATATCAATTTTGTTTTAAAGTCTTTTAAATAATAACAGCAACCGCACAGGTAACCATTATTCAGGCAGACGGTGCTAGATGGCGCTTTTTACTATAAACATCCTACATTAGATCAATATTTCACATATCAAGAAAACCAGCTAAAGGAAAAATCATAATAATAAAATTATTTTATTATCAGATGACAAAGATCCATATAATTGTTAGTACTGCTGTAAATATGCGCTTTTCAGAAAACTTATTTGAGAGATTATTGAAGAAAATATTGCATCAAAGCACCATCTATTTCCTTAATAAACTTACTAGAAGCCTTATATATCACATATCAGTGCTACTAGAGTGGCAGCTAGCTCTTGAGTTCGAACTAGTTCCTGAAATTTCCTCGCCATAGAAACACGAGACGATACAAGATGGCGCTAATCATTGTGGTACAAATATATATCTTTATGCCATCAATAAATAATATAAATGTACATCAATATATAATAGTCGTAATTATTCAAAAAGTAAAACTAAGCCAAGTGCTAGTTGAACTCACATATGATGGGTTCTTAACCACCGTAAATATTTAACAAAAAATAGAGCAAACATCCCCGAAGAAAACATTTCTTTTATTATACGCCTTTTAATATTTTGGAATTTACCAAAGCATACATAGTAAAACACACTGTACATGATGTTAGTCGTTCTTCAGTGTCTTGACCATATAT
The DNA here is from genome assembly GCA_910589575.2 of Carcina quercana. Lineage (NCBI taxonomy): Eukaryota > Metazoa > Arthropoda > Insecta > Lepidoptera > Depressariidae > Carcina > Carcina quercana. Next base: position 6,667,569 of record OU342439.1, read on the forward strand.
TTATATGAAGAAGGTACATGTCAGTCACTGAGCTTTTCCTGGAGACAGAGCAGGGTGTAAACTATACCAAAGGAGAAAACTATTAGGTATATCAGTGAAAATAGAGAGTATTTTCAAAATAATGATCAGATTGTTCATACCTAGTAAAACCCGTTCAATTTAATAGGATCTAACGTTTCAAAGACGTTAAATATTTCTCCATTAATTAATGGAGTAGCTCAAAGGCGTTTAATTACTGCCGTGAATACCAGGTGCGACTCTAATAATGATTATGAGTCATCATTATTATCAAAAGTTTATCGCTGTCTTATTAATATATAAGGAACCTCTTCCTGACCAGAACTGCAATTGGTATAGTTCATAACTAAACCATCGCCTTGATCATCGATCGCCACGACGAACGCGTCTTCAGTGAGAGGGGTGTTGTTGTCCGGGCGGATCCCGCTTTTTCTAATATTTTGGCCATTGTGCGTAAGTGGAAGTAGAACCAGCTAGTCTAGCCAGCCGATCTCATCCCAGTAGCATAGTACATACACACAAGTGCTCCAGAAGTGCACAAGGCACTTCATATCCCTACACGCCTCCGCGACGCTGGGTTGTCGATGGACTGTGTATAGGAAAAAATGGTCTAAACTCAGCAATAACCGAGCCTAAAACGTCTAATTACACTAACCACAGATAAAAGTTTTTAAATTGGATATAGAAAAAATTATTGACTTGGCTGAAAATTCAAAATAAGATAAAGCTACGATTGTATAAAGCGCGAGAGGGGGTAACACCTATTAATCCCCAAATTAATGTGTAATTATAAACTTTGAATCATAGTACGTAACCCACGTCCAAATAATAACGAACTTTTGCCCATCGCAATGAGAAAGTTATATGATTACTGCTTTCACGTGTAGTTCACCACGTTGTATTAATTAGGGATTAGGTTCAATTGAGTGGACGTGAGGAAAGTCCCTTGCGAGGCCAGACGTCCACGCCACGGGCGTAGTTCACGTGGAAGGACAGGGTCCGGACGGCAGACATCTTTGTACATGTGCTGTGTTATCTTGAATCTCTTACACAGTTGTTAGATGCTCCTGCCCATCTCCTCAATATTTTAGTTGCCTTTTCGTTACCCGCATGTGGCATGTGTGGCCCTATTCTAAAACAGAAACCACACGACACGCTTTATTTACAATTAATTAACGACGACAGTCTTGAAATATATACTAATCAACCCGGTTCATTAATATAGCTAGCTAATTGAAGCACGCATGCATTTTCGCCACGTGCCATAGGTTGGGCTGCAATAGCCCTGGGCTGCACTAATTGTATGCACGGGCGACACAAAGCATTCAACTTCAGTATAATTAGGTGACAGACTACACGATAGCACCAGGCAATCTAATTTTGTTGATGTGTCGGCTCGGCCTCCTACACTGCGGTCCTTTGCCCGTGAATGGACATAATGCGTCCATGGAAAGTCTGATGTGGAACTATATGTATTAGGGAGGATCATGTCCATGCATGTTTCTTTTGTTGCATCGATATATCCAAGAATTTAAAAAATTGCTATATTATGTCAAGTAAAGATTAAATAGTTTGCGATAGTAAACGTAAAGTTATAATTAATCATTAAAGTTATCATGTGACTGGAATCTTGTAAATTGATTCTGTCTAGGTTTCCATTTTTACACCAATGAAGTTCTTACTTTACCCACTTTACTTAACCCACTTTTTAGGGCTCCGTACCTTAATTCCTTATGTTTCAAGAATGCGTGGAGATATCAAGTTGAAATCAATATAGAATATTTAAATCTGCAGTCTCTTGGGTCTCTGAAAAATCAAACTTAAGATCAACGCAATAACATACAACGAAATCAAAATCTATAGAGTACTTCCTGTGGCCCTAGAATCCTGAAACTTGGCAAGAAGCAAGGTCTTACAGCAGAACCATAGAAATAAATTTGAAAAACCAGGATTTTTACGTATAACACATTTTCATGATTACAAACCTAATTTGTGCATATTACCGTACTTATTATCTATAATTTTCAGTACATATGTTAATTATTCACATTTGCCCGATTTTTAAAATATATTAATATGTTTGCAGTTGGCCTTCATGTTATTCATATATTCCTGATAGTAAGGGACGATTAGGCTGATGGATGGTAACCATGCTCACCCAGAAGCCTGCGTTTCATATCGAAACACAACAGGTAATAAGGCGGTATCACACACGGTAGCACAGCCACCAAACTTCAGCAGGAAATCTGTCCCCGTGCTCGTTGGAAGACAAAAACCGTCAGGTGCTTAATTACATTTAATTTTGTTGGAAAAGTATAAATAAATAATTCAATGTGTACCTTAGAAAAGTCAGTGGCTATTATTTAGAAAAGAGATTCATTTTATTGGACCGTGAATATGTTTGTAGTTGTATTATGGTATCATTCCTTTGTACATTGACCAAAATAAAAAAAATCTGTACAAAGAAACATCCTTCATTCCTTTCATTTGCTTTAGTTGAACATAGACTTCCTCCTTATCTAAATGTGATTACACTATATCATATAAGGTGCCATTTAGATTTACCTTAATCTTCGTCATTGTAACAATTACTGGATAGGTGAAGTCACCAAAAATTCATCATATTGAATCCAATAGGGCCCATTGTGTAACTTTTTTGAACAGTAATTACCGCATGATACTGGTATTTTTATACTGTAGTTATAAGCAATTGATACGATATCAATTACCTTATTATGAAGGGTGCAGGGGTGCAGTCATTCGATGCCTGCGCTTTGATTGAGAGAGCGATACCTGTAGAGAGCGAGCGACGGTGTGGTAGGGGGCGGTGGAGATTTACAGGCGTCCCGACACGCGCACCGATAGTATTAGTAGTAGTAGACAATTATAGAGTTACTTGGGCATAATATATATTGAGGCCATGGTTGCTCAGTTGGGTAGAGCGTCAGTCCTTGAACAATCAAGGTCTAGGTTAGATCTTGGCTCAAACCAATGAGTTCCAATTCGTTATTTGGAATTTATGTATGAATGATAAAAATCATAACCATTGGCTCTTCGGTGAAGGAAAACATCGTGAGGTAACCTGCATACTCCTGAGAAGAAATGCAAAGGTGTGTGTGAAGTCTACCAATCCGCACTGGGCCCGCGCGGTGGACTATGGCCCATACACTCATTTATAGGCTGTTGATGATGAATATATATCTAGATTGAATAATCAAGTGAAATAAACAATAGCATTTTTCAATTTTTCCTGATTATTTGATTTTCAAATCTTCTAAACATAAATCTAGACTTCAACAAAGTGCATATAATGTTTGATTTGTTTCCCGAAGTAATTTTTATGACCTAGGTTATCCTAAGTCGGGATCCTTTAATCCATTAATTTCACAAAAATTATAAGAGCCGTTTCCAAAGAATATAACGAGTATGGTCGTTTTAGGTAAATATATAGGAGGGACAGACAATACATCTCTATAGTTCTAGTGAAAACGTATTTTAGAAACATGTCACTTCGTGAAGGACTTAAAACAAACAGAACATTCAACCAGCCCTTCAGTAGTACGTTACTGCAGCGGCCAGCAAAATAGGCATTGATGAACGAACGTGTAACACGTGTCGTAAGTCCATCAATGCCAAGGCTTGTACAGTGATTTTCTCAAATAGTGCGCGAAAATTAAAACTAAGTAGTACCTAGGCATTACTTTTTATTTAAAAAAATATTTTTCTTTTGATTTTGACGGCAACAGGCTTTCCATTACGGCTATATCCTACGGACTCGTAAAGTCATCACATTTATTGTCTTCATTTGAACTCATTTACAGTCAACAACATCATCAACAACAAATACAGTTAATCTTTAAAATCAGTGACTAACAACAATAATTTTTCATGCGCCAGTGTTCATTTGTTTTTTTGTTTTTTCTTCAACAATTGACAGCTTTCTATTTGCAAGCCAGATTGAAATTTAAATAAAAATAAGCATACTCCGTGCAAGACGATTCATTAAGACAGATCAAAAAGCCTGTTGTCCCATAATTGGCTAATTAATTGCTTATGAAACCAATATCAACTGATGAAAACAACGAGCGAAATAACCTTACTGTGAAAGCTGCGTTTATTGCAAATTTACAAATCCGGACTTCGGAAACCAAATTTCAAGTTCCCTAAAACACTAACAAAGCGCTACGCTTCCATTAACACCCACTGATGTGATTATGAAGCAAAATCTGGATAAAATGTTTGCGGAGCGTGGTCAGGTCAGCACAGCGCAGAGTACACAATAGACAGCTCGTTAGCTTACGCAAGTGAAATCCATTCTACCTCCTTTACAAATACTTTACAGTGCTCTGCTCTTACTTAACGGTATTCTGATATCACGTCGAATATACTCGGAACTACCTTGATACCTATTTATAGTAGAGACTTCACACATATATTTTTTATGGACAGCGCCTCATTTGCTTAAGACTTCTAGGTGATCTGATTACGCTTGCCATCCATCGGCCTTATCATCACTTATGTGCGATGCGGCCTAGTGAGAATCGATTAAAAATATAGCTTTATTTTATTCTTTTTACATCGATTTTTGTACTAGGTTCACATGAATACCATATACTGTTTGTAATCATAGATTGATGTAAACAGTTTTATGTCAATAAAATCATTTTTTTACTTATTACTTCATCTCACCTGCAGATAAGTGACAATAGGGCGTATGGATGAAGGGTGCACTTCTAGAAGCCTAGACCTAATTAGGCACCGACTATGGTATCTTTTTTACTATTACACAATAATGATATGCAAACTGATGGTTGACGACAGACTTTAGTAACATGGTGGTAGTTAACCAGGTGTAGATACCTTATAGAACAGTGTTCTTCTGTCAAAAACCTGGTACCTCTGCGATTTTCAGTCAAACTATGCAGCCACATTTTATTGTTACCTGAATAGACAAATCCAAAAGGAAGGCTATGATTTTAGTATCCTTCTTGTGTATGTATGTTCATCTATTCATATTTACAAACCAGTGATTCTATTTTGATTAATGAGGTATAATTGGAAGCGTCGTGATTGGTCGCGGATTGTAAGTTGTATAATGTCACAAAAAATTCAAAACGGCGGCTTACAGTGGATATAAATTTACGTTACATAGAAGTACATTTATATGAACCCCAGAAAAGTATATTCTAATTTATACCACGGCTACCATAATGATTCCTTGAGTTAAAAGCTAATAGTATTTTTTTTAATAAATAATAATATAAAGACTACAAAGTGTATAAATGTAACTCTCTATTACGAGTGATAATTGCGTGGATCTATCTATCCATTGGATGGACCCGAAGTCTGCCCACTAGTGCGTACTACATGCGTAGTCTCTAAACCAACCGTTGAACACTATCAGCACGTAATGCCCGTCACTGATTAGTTTATGCGTGTGACCAATTACAGTTTATATCATTTTACGATAATTGCCGGACACCTCGGGGAGCTAATCACAGTAAGTTATATTACTTCACACTAATTTAGAATTGGGCTACGTTCGCATTTATTGGTTGACCTTCATCATATAATTTCTTTCGATCCCCTAGTGTCTGGAATAATTAGTAAATTATGATTCTGTATGCAATTAATACGACTATACCTAAACTATTCTTTGAAATAATGAAATCTACTATTGTGAGCGTATATCAAAATTGTTTATGTTTCACTACGACAATTATCCTTTCAACCTCACGGCTCACTGCTATTTTTGCTAACGTAATTCGATATTGATCCTTGTTATCTAGGGAACTAGAGATATTGTCAATAAAGACATCCGTGACCCGTGATGGTTATGGATGTTTGTCCTTAGTAGATTGCACCCCAGAACACACTCTTGTTACTTAGAATGATGATGATCCTTGAAACTTTAATAAGCGCGACTTCGCGAATTGTTTCAAAAGTAACCTAGATAAACATAATTAAAGACGATAAATGTTTAAACATGTTTACAAAGCTTTACAAAGATAAAAATAACGCCATGTTGTTATTTATTTCGTCCACAGAGTATAATTTACATATATATTGAACTGATGTGTGTATACGTAGGTATGTAAGTGTGACGGCGGTAACATGCGTTTAGTTTTTATCGGCCATAATTCGCGACGACCGCCCGTTAAAGGCATTTCGAATAAAGCTGAAACATATTTGGTTCCACTTGGTACTGATAGATTGTACCTCTAATCAATCAAGTAATGGCTTTGAAGCAAGGCGAGTGCATGTAATACAGACTTTAATTTTGACAATTTTAGATTGTCTATGCATTCTGTCGTATGGGGGTAATAGAAGATAGGGTTCGCAAGAGACAAGTATTTTCTGGACTTATCCATGCTGATATCCGACTACAGCAAAAATGCAGACCACATCCTACGTTTAAAGAGAAAATTTCCCTTATACAGCTACTTTAAAATAACTGAGCTGTTTTGTAAAAAAAAGCTACCGGTTATGTTAAACAGCTTATTAAGCAATCCAACTAGATATAAACAGACAAAATGACAAATTAATACACAAACAGCAGATTGAAATCATGGTGTACAGAAGACAGTAACGACTTTTGTTTTTCAAATATTGTTGTGAGCAGGAGGGTTCGGGATCGAAGGAAACACGTGTCCAAAGCTTCGGAGTTTATTGGTAACTTGTTTCCCCATTGGGTGATACACCCAGGACAATATATATTTCGTACGAATGAATATAAAATAAGAGTTTGTAGACTAAGGGCAGACCTTAGTGGAGCCTAACATTTGGTACCCCGCTGGAAAGCAGCAGCGTTAGCGGTGTGCGGACCGTTTTCACAAGCCGTAAACAGTGGAGTGCTCGTAATGGACTCAATCATACAACCCTGATGCCTATAACAATACATATACATTGCATTATATGAGGAGCTCTGACAAACGAGTAAGGTATTTATTTTATTTTCACCGCAAAATTATATTGCTAAACATGATCCACCCTCCCTCCGTCGCGGATCCCGTTGACGAATGTTCTTCGATTTTATTTGATCACATCACCACTCCTGGCAGGCTCCGAAATCAACTTATAAGTACGTATATTCATTCTAAAATTCAGAAAGTACAAAAAATAAAACAAAAATGTTTATTTTCTGAGTAATAAGAACATATAAACAATTTACATTAGCTCCCGCACTAGGAGACCTGTGTTGCGGGAAGCCAATTTTGGAGAACATATTGGAATATTTTACATGAGGAAAATTAATTAACTAATTGAATACATTGAAAATAGATGGTAAGGAATTCATGACATATTAGTGTGTATGTGTGTGTTTTAAAATATTTAAACAAGTAAATGTTGACTGTTGATATGGGAACTCATTATGAACTAAGCTCACTTTAAAATCCAAAGGTCGTCGTACGCCCTTCCAGTCTCTAGAAAATGAGGATTACATTCGTATTAATTTAACTTGACAATGTCGGTGATACGACGTCAATAGGATTTAAGCGTCCCTTGATAATCTTCGAATCTATAAATATTTTAAATTTTATTTGCTGTATGTAATGGAATGTTACGACAAAATAAATAAAAATGTATAAATGTAAGCTTATTGTTATAGAAAAGCTATTAAAATAATGGAATGGTGAAATGAACAACTGACAACAATTTTGTTACATATTGAATTATCTGACCCCTGACGTAACATACAATCAAATAAATCAACCTTAAAAAGCCCTTCGCATCCACAATGTAAGTGAAGCAGAAATGAACCCTCCCAACTGCGTGGTAAGAGAACGGACCACGAGACGAGTAAAAACCGATACGGTAAAGGTCATTTTATTTTTACACTGTTTACCCTTTCAAACGATGATTTCGTATCTACCAAATTTAAAAAAAACGCTTCTCAAGGCTACTAAGGGAATAATTTGTGACTAGACCAGTGAAAACTGAACTTTTAAAATAGTGACAATAATCATTTGATGCTTTAAAAGTAAATATGATTTTTCCAGCAATTTCCATAGCGTTTGTCGCATAGAAAATACTTATACAACAAAGATTATATCCAACGGGATATAATTAATTATTTATCTATATATACTTTATATATACAAAAAACCGTATGTAAATCGGTCAATCCGTTCTGGAGATAAGTGACAACATTGGTTTGTATGTACACACAAACAAACAAACAACCTCTCACCCTAAACGCATATACAGTCTCCGTTCCGTTGTGGGTAAAAATAAATAAAATGTCTTCAATAGCGAGTAAGAGCTATACAGACGTCGCCAGTCTCATTGGAACTATGCAATCAACGGTTTTCAAGTTATGCGTTAGACCTGTAATTTATTATTTACACAATATTTTTATAGAGGTAACATAAAAAAAAAGTAATTTCAAAAAAGGTAAACTTAGAAGAACCGTATTGCAATTAAGAGGGTATGCTGGTGTCAAAGCGCCCATACAAACGTAGTCCAGTCATATTTTGAGTATTAAGCTATGAAAATCTATGAAATTTTCAAGACACAATCTAGAAACAAATATCTGTGTCGGTGGTGATTCAGATTTTCGTTTAAATATATACTTCCAGAGTTACAGGGCGTCAAAGAGTTGTATTTTACGGTAGTAAACCCCAACTTTGAACCTGATTTACAAGAGTATGAATCAATTTAGAACAATTTGGAAAAACCACCGACATCTGAAATTTCATTAGTATACTGTATTAAAAAAATGGTCACATAATATACTGTATCCTTCAAATGATCCCTGGACTACGAAACATCCAAATAACGGGTGGATAACTTCGCGTAGTGCATGCTGTCTCACCGTACGCGCTCGGGTAGGATAGGGCTCGGATAGGGACAGCTACAAAACAATCCAAATTTGATCGCGGCCACGTGGTCTAACCATAAAAGTCTCTTAACATTTTGATTAATTGAACACCGCCTTCATCATCATCATCAACAGCCTATATACGTCCCCACTGCAGGGGCTCAGGCCTACCCTCATACAGAGAGTGTATGGGCCGTAGTCCACCACGCGGGCCCAGTGTGGATTGGTAGATTTCATATGCCTGTTCAAGACATGTAGGTTTCCTCACGATGTTTTCCTTCACCGTTAAGCAATCGGATAATGTACTTGAATTGGAAAACAACTCATAGGTACACGGCTGGATTCGAACCCGGAACCCTCAGATTGAGAGTCCGCGCCTTATCCAATGCGCCACCGAAGCTTAACGCCAACACCGCCTACAATGAATAAACTCATTTAATTTATTAAATAGTATATTTTCACGTTACATTGTTTTATTTTTATTATTTATTCCATTATGTTAGATTCTTAATAAAATGTAAATTCTGTCGTTTGATCGTGAGTCCACTTCTGTACCAACACCAGTAAAAAATAGATTAGAGCGCCTTTATGGACACCAAAACGATTTCATATCGTGAATTGGTAATTCAAATTGCGGAACATCTCTTAATTTCGATTGGCTTCACCCCTCACGCTGATCAAAGGATCTCCCAAACAATTTATTCATCGACTTTCAGGTGGGATTTCCTTTTTTATAGCCTTTATATAATGCGGTCCCTTAGCGTTTTCCATTTGGGCTCATATCAGATCTCGTACAGAGGTATTTTCTGGGAGTATCATTTGAAATGAATCTTCAGAGTGCTGTTGGCTCTGTAAAGAACATAACATCAAAGACAATTTAATGGCAAAGTATATTTGATGTTTTAATCATACGATCTTATAAAGTACATAAATAGATAAACTACTAATTTTATCCGCCTCCGTGGCCTAGTGGCCACTCACAATCTGGAGATCCAGGATCGATCCCCAGCGGGGATACCTATCGGTATTTTATATGATATACAACAACGTACGTAACTGACGTCTCACCAAACAGTTATTACAACTACGCAGGTGTCAACTTCGCCTGATTGTAGGAGCAATCACAGGTCATGGACTCTACAACAAGCACCTGTTCGCTGTAGCTATCACTGAAAGCCCTCTGTGCAGAGCATGCATGGAGGCTGAGGAGACAGCTGCTCACGCCTTGCTGGAGTGCGGAGGAGTAGCAACACTACGGGTACCAAATACCTCGGAACACTGAGGTTACTCCCACAAGCCTCTAACAACAGGAGTAAGTTGTTGGTTTTTCTACTGGAGTTGGAGGTCATGAGCAAGTCATCCCCGTCACGCTAAACAGGCACCTGACGCCGAGTTGCGCTAACCTGCCTGATAACGAATACGAACCAACAAACAAATACGTAGGTATAATTTCATAAGTTTACTAGCTCCAGATGCTCAAATATATTGGAGAATTAATAAAATTATAATAAAGCTATTGCTAGGGGCGCGTCCTGTTTCATATAGTTTTTTTTTTCAGTTAAGCTTACGGAAGTCCCGAAAAAATCCCGGATGGACTTATTTCAAGAGGAGATTATACTTAGCTCGCGACTCCAGTTCTGACTCGACCAATCAGGAGTTTTTAAGCGGATTTTTTTTCCACACATTTTGTAAAAATAATTGGATCGTAACTCGAATATCATACGGATTATCGTGATACATAACGTCAGCAAAAGTCTAACTCACTCGATTCATTTTTTGTAGGAAACAGATAAGTCCTTTATCTGCTTGACAGTCGATTTAGTCACGACGCCAATTTTATCATGTGTGACTATTGCAATGTAGGTATTTGATACTAGCATAGTTCCATGGTGTCGCGTGAGTGTGTTATGGAAAATAAGTATAAATAGTGCACTACAAACGGAATTAATAAAATTCACCATTATTTTCTAAATAGTTTTTAATGCCAATACTGTAATACACGTGTTTTTATTATATTTAAACCTTAGTTCTTTATAAACATTGTTATGTTCATGATATGGCAATGTTGAACATCCCATACTATCAAAATTTAAGTATTGATAGGTACCCCCACTTAGAATTGAATCCAGGACAGTCGTATTGTGAGTCCAAGCGTTTGTGCAAAAAATGTTTGCATCGTATGACTTTGTTATTTATGTACAACAATTATAGGAAATGAATAACTAGACTAGGAAAACACCTCCCTCCGGAACATATGCTAGCTAGATCGCAATAACATATCGCACCTTAGATACTCCTAACACTTTATATTAATTTGTCTCCACATCAATTTGATAATGGTAACAACGACAAAATGCTTCCATTATTATAAACTGTGACTAGACAGTATTTGAGGCAGCAGACATCGTGCGTTCATTCCTCCCGTACTAACTAATAGAGTAATTCGACGAATCATCATTATACCGCGAAAATAATCTTTGTAGGCGGTAGTCTTATATTTTTTATAACAGAACAACAACCTTTAAACTGAGCACAAAGCATAATTACACTTACATTATTGGAAAAAAAATTATTATCATCAGGAAAAATTCAAACCAAGATTTTGTACAGTTAAAATCATTTGATAAACTACAAATGGCGAGCCCACAAAGAAGGATGTGCCGCCCTTTGGCGGATGTTACAGAAGAAGCCTAAGTTACATACTCGTAGCCATTGTAATAGTGCCGTGCCATTTGCCGTGTGGTTCCGGCTTAGAATGTAACCACCCCATCTCTTCCCGTGGGTGTCGTAAGAGGCGACTAAGGGAAAACCTACACCGGGAGGAGGGGCAGCAGCCTCCTCCTGAAGAACTAAATCGAGTACTGCGATCACCAACCCGTCTAGCAAGCGTGGTGATTACGTTAAAAACCCCTTATGGCAGTACGCCCATTACTACGGCCCCCAGTCCCCGGCGGCCCCGCTATTCCTGACTACGGTAGCGGTCACGGTTACGGCGGGGCAGGGGGTGCGAAGAATCTCCGGAAGAGATTCGGCTACCACCAACGACGACTCGACCTGGCGACATATAACGCGCGGACGCTGAGGACCGACGAGAAGATCGTGGAGCTGGAGGAAGAAGTAGACAAGTTGCGATGGGACGTTATTGGATTATCAGAAGTCCGAAGAGAGGGAGAGGACACGATAATCCTCAAGTCGGGCAACTTGTTCTACTACCGGGAAGGCGACAAAACGTACAGGGCGGTGTCGGGTTTATCGTCCGGAAGTCCCTGGTCAACAATGGAGTGAAGGTGGAGAGTGTCTCGACAAGGGTAGCGTACCTTATACTCAGAATAACCAAACGGTATTCGCTAAAGGTTATACAGGTTTACGCACCCACCTCGTCACATCCAGATGATGAGGTAGAGGCCATGTATGAGGACATATCTAGAGCCATACACTCCTCAAAGACACATTACACTGTGGTCATGGGGGACTTTAACGCGAAACTAGGCAGAAGGAACGGCGATGAGCTGAGAGTGGGGAAATTTGGGATTGGGCAACGGAACCCTAGGGGGCAGAAGCTGGCTGACTTTATGGAGAAGGAGGGACTCTTTGCGATGAACTCCTTCTTTGAAAAGCGGCCGCACAGGAAGTGGACCTGGATTAGCCCCGATGGTTCCACGAGAAACGAGATAGACTTCATCTTGAGTACCAAGCGGCAGACCTTCAGTGATGTCTCAGTGATCAACAGGGTGAAAACCGGTAGTGATCACCGCATGGTTCGAGGCACACTGAAGCTTAATACCAAACTGGAAAGAGCTCGTCTGATGAAGTCTACGCTCCGGCCTCAAAATGCTTACATCTCAAACCCCGAAAGCTTTCAGCTCGAACTACACAATCGCTTCCAATGCTTAGACGCTATAGAAACCGTTGACGAAATTAACGATCGGCTCGTGGAAACTGTCCATGCGGTAGGGTCTAAATTCTTTAAGGCCCGTCCCGCAAATAGAACCCAGAAACTCTCTGATCATACTGTCAAACTCATGCGGGATAGACGCGACATATGCTTGCAGTCTCCAACTGATTCGTCAGAGTATAGGCAGCTTAATAGACAGATCTCTAAATCGATGCGACACGATATTCGCCACTTTAATACATCACGTATTAAAGACGCGATAGAGCGGAACAAAGGCTCCAAGGTGTTTGCAAAAGATCTGTCTATAGGGCAGAGCCAACTGACGAGGCTGAAGACCGATACGGTCGGCATTGTTTCGTCAAAACCGGAAGTTTTGAGAGAGATCGAGAAGTTCTATGGACAGCTGTACACATCGTCACAGAGACCAGGCGCAAGCCCGGTGAGTGACCGAAGAGCCAAACTGACCCGACACTATACCGAAGATATCCCGGACGTCAGCCTGTATGAGATTCGAATGGCTCTCAAACAACTCAAAAATAACAAGGCGGCAGGTGAAGACGGAATCACATCAGAGCTTCTGAAAGCGGGTGGAAAACCGATACTTGTAGTCCTTCAGAAGCTCTTTCAGTCCGTCATACACGAAGGCTGCACGCCAGAAGCGTGGAGCAGAAGCGTGGTGGTGCTCTTCTTTAAGAAAGGCGATAATGACTTACTGAAGAACTACCGACCGATATCCCTTCTGAGCCACGTTTATAAGTTGTTTTCGAGAGTCATTACGAACCTACTAGCACGCAGGTTTGACGACTTCCAACCTCCCGAACAAGCCGGTTTCCGAAAAGGCTTCAGCACCGTAGACCACATACATACGCTCCGACTCTACAACAAGCACCTGTTCGCTGTAGGTATCACTGACAGCCCTCTGTGTAGAGCATGCATGGAGGCTGAGGAGACAGCTGCTCACGCCTTGCTGGAGTGCGGAGGAGTAGCAACACTACGGAACTATGTACAGCCTCTGCACCACAACACAATGAACAAATGAGGTTTTACTCCTCAAGCTTCGGCCTATGTTCTCCAGCAAGCCTTTAGCTTCATTGCCCTAACAACCCATTGTTTCGAACGCAAACCAATAGTCATGCTTCAAGACTCCGTATTTGGAGTACTTGAGGGATGCTGCGTGTTCAGCGGCATACTTCAAAAAATTCTGTAATAAGGAGTAACAGATTTTCCGACATTGATTTTGCATACATTTTTTGTTCCAGAGTATAGGAAACACAATTATATTAAATTTCGGAAATAAATTGATTTTTAAATATTTTTTGTGTGAAAACAAATCATGTTTGCATTAAAACAGTATTCTAAACAGTTTTTAAATCGCAACGACTTACAAAATGTGGAAAAAAATTGACATGGGTAATCAAAATTCGATTTGCCAGTTATGTAGCGTTTAATACATGTCCAACGCCGCATAATTTTCTGTTATTATTTGCATACATATTATTCACATTTATATTATTTTCACCTGCGATCGATCAACCTTTTGTCTACACATAATGAGATCAGTGCTACCGCATGTGACGTCACTGTATGTATGTAACCAACATAAATTATTACTAATGTTTGCTAACTATACTTATACGGGGATGCGTTGACACAAGGGTAAAGTAGTATCTCCACTTACACTTTCAAAGGTAATAAACACAGTGAGAGCTGTAAAACCGTTTTTACGGGTACATTTTCGACCGAAAACGTGTTGCGTAGAGTATCAGAAAAGCAGTGCCAAACTGTCATTTAACCAGTTTCTGTAAATAAAACGATGTCAATAATTTTTTACTACAAAAGTTTAGTAAATAAATGCTTTTAAAAAGAACTGAGAAGCCGCCTTTACTTGCCCACGAAATTTTATAAATGAACTATGTACCTACACTTTTGTTCAAATCGCTCAACGGGAAATGGTGGGAACAATATAAGGGATTCACCCCTAACTTTTCCAAAATAAGAGGCGGAATGCTTTCTTACAATGGGCCCACCCTTGCCCAATTAAATCGGTTCACTATAGGTCAAGATATCGAGTCTCCTTATGAGCGTCGCGCGACGATGATGGAGTCTATGACATTATTCCAATGTATATACGTAGCAATCTAATTCGAATTGTTGTTATCTTAGTTCTATTCATATTTGAACTAATAATTATAGTGACCTTGTTACAAATTTCAGTTTATACAATTCATGAAATCATGAACAAAGATTCGACTCAACGAATCATACTCTCTGGATAGATTCCAAGTGATCGTTCAATCCATCAAACTTCGCCTCTATCGTAATGCAGTATGTAATTAGCAGTGACGTCACGACTCAGAAACGACCCTTATGTAATGTATCGACATGGAATGACGTGCACTTCTACTTACTTTGATCTTGCTCTGGGTTTCTACGGAGTCTGGATCGATCACATTTTGAACATTAATTGAATAATTGACTGTACTGATAAGTTGCAGCTCCACAGAGTTATTGACAAGAAAATTGTTCGTTTAAATATTTAATAGCATTCATTTTATTTTACATCAATTTTTTATTATAAATATAACTTATACGATGTTAATATATATATTTAGTTATTTAAAAAAATTCCTGATGACTGACCACTTCAATCAATATCATGAACGTAGAGAGTGATAAGATGAATTTTCAAAGGACCCCACAGAAATTGTATCTTAGTTAAAAGATGTAACATGAAAATCATTTCTGTTTTTTCAACATTTTAGAATAACGACATTGCCAAAATTTATCATTATTTAACGTTGCAACTTTAACACAATCAACTGTATCACAGACTATATTTTCCCAAAATTTCAGCCAAATCTAGTGAACTGGTTTTACCATATACTTCGTGCAGGGTTCTTGGGTTGGCTCTGTTCCCAGTCCAGGTACGAGTAGGTGACTTTTAAAACTTTTACCACGAATAGAGTTTCATGGTAGACAAAGAAAAAGAAAGAAGACGAATAAACATACATAGTATACATATGTGTTTATTCAAGTATTTAATTATAATCTATCAATATCTGTCACACCTCCACATAAATATTGTTACTTATTTCCTCTACCCAAAGGTTGTCTGGTAGAGATCGCTGTAAGCGATAAGACCGCCGGTTGTACATTTTTATTTATTTTTTTAACTTAAGCTTGTATTGGTGTACAATAAAGTAATATTGAATTGAAACATTTTTCTTATTAGCACAAACGAGTTCAAAATACAAACATTAAAAGAGATCGTTGTACTGTAGGCTTTAATAAAGAGGAAGCTCTGACAGTTTTCTCACCTTTAAACTCGTCAAGACATCGAACTTAGTTACTAACGAGAACATTTCACGTTCCAAAGCACCTAAATTATAAGCAAACGTTTGCGAGTGTGCCTTCACGGCTCTAGTTTCCTGATATTTGTACTCGTACCAATTACGTAGATATTGAAAGCAGAACGAGTACATTCAACTTCTTTCCGACGCATTAGCGAGTACATTTGTAATGATAAAAATGCTGGCCACATTTTTGACGAAAATTACATGGCATCCTCTAATACCTGTAAAAGTATCTTATTACCAGGGTTAGATAAGTTGCTGGTGTATTTAAATTAATGAATTAGAATCCTGTATGAATTTGAAATTTTAAAAAGTTGGAGTTATTCATACTAATTTTCAATTCGGCACTTGCGTACGCCATAGACCTACAACGTCAAAAATCATCCTCTTTAATTCCTAACACTGTAGACGAAAATGTCAAACTATCTATGATTGTACGAAAAACTAAACAAAAACGCCTCTGTATTCTCATGTTCCGTACATATTTTTAAATTCTATCCGAAAATATTTGGATTAACTATTTTCAGTTGAAAGTGTTTTTTTTAACCTGTAACGAAACCTGAATCCAACTAAACTTGGTATGTAAATAGGTCAGCGTATATTTATAACTCTCATTAAAAGAGACTTACATAGCCATAGTATGAATCATGAATATAGTTTAAAAGGATATTCTAGTAGCTGTTAGAATATTCTGTTAGATTGCATTAAGATAAGGTAATTTGTGAATAAAAATTATGCAGTTATTTTATTTATCGGTTGCATATTCATGGTTTTAGAGTTTAGACTAACAATAGTCACAATAATATGACATTTGATGTGTAACTTATACTAATAATGTATAAACCAGGAAGTATGAGCCAAATAGTTAAAAAAATACACTGTTGTATTTGAACCACTATTAAATAACGCTACGATCGATGAGTGGAAGTTCCTACATAAATTATAAAAGTAAGTTTTTATACTTTCCTTTAAAATTTCGTATGAAATGTTAACTGCCTATTTATTTTTTGATTGGGTTTATATACAGCACAACCTAATTTATTATAGATCGCAGCCTTGCTGCTTTAGTCTAACGCCAATTTCCCGCTGTTTTCTCCTTCTTCAGGCTTCTGGGTTAGCACGATTTCTATCCAATGGCCTCATCGTCACTTACCATCAGGTGAGATGAAGGGCAAGTGCAAACCCCATTATAGGTTTAAAAAGAAATTTTAATTATTTGTGTTTTCTTGGGAAGTTCCAGGTCCGTTACGCAAAAGATATTCGCGATACTGTGTACTATTGATAATTATTTCCGCCACCAAATTATGACCAATACAGGCGACCGTGATTCCCAGAAATCGATGAAGCTTATCCAAGTCGCCTCAATAAACGGTTATTTGTCATTTTTATCGGCTACTGTTTACCGACACATACGAGTAATCGGTGCTCGCCATTCATATCCTAAATAGTTATTAAGTCATATCTTGACGTATAGCTGCGATAAGTTTCAACGCAGCCCAAAGAGTTGTTGACTGACCGGCTAATGGAGAGATATACGTCGTAGATAATAATAAACAGATCGATTAACTAAAAGAAAAAAAAATTTTGGAACACACCGGACCGTGCGCCTACCCCACCCCATAAATTGTCACTTGCTTTAGTAATACGAGTAAATTAATTAAGATGATATAAACTTAGTCATGTTAAGATTAAGTACTCGTATGCCACAACTGTGGATGAAGCTGCATCTGAAATAAAGTGTAATATATTGTTATTGAGGCCTGCTGCTAATAAATGCAATTAAAAAATGTTGGGTTTGCCAGAATAACCATGGTTTCACCACCATCAATGGAATGGTGACTGCAGTAAGATCTGGTTGCTACTCGGACATTGGGTATGCCCACGAAATTTTTAGACTTACCAGATTCAAGTCTATTTAATTTTGACAGGTAATGAAATGACAACTGTCATTCGTCACAACCACAGATAACTAGTAACACCAGTCACTGTCATCACTCACATGATCTTGGAAATGTAGGTACTTGGTACTTAGAATTTGGTATCATGAATCTGGTAAACAAATAAATTCAATGAGTATACCAACAGTATTACAGTGATCACAGTTTATGTAAGGACCTTATGAATATCATCATCAACAGCCTACATACATATGTCCCCATTGTAAGGGCTCAGACCTACTCTCATAGACAGAGTCTATTGGCCATAATCAGCCACTCAGCCCAGTGCGGATTGATAGACTTTACACCCACCTTTTTATTTCTTCTTAGGAGTGTGCATGTTTTCCTTCAAGGAAATATGTTTTGTGAAATATGAATATGTTTTAAACAAATTGTAAAGCAGCGATACAGGACTAACAATACAGCGCGGAAATGCTGTAAGTCTCATACATTTGCACCAGGAATTTCAGACAGTGGGTTATTTTAATGAACAGTGATTTTATGAGTACGATTTCTGTATTTTATACAATAAACATTAAAGCATAGCTATAGGTAATTTTAAAAGGCACCTTTTCTCCCAGAAAACCATTGTGGTAATACTCTTAAGAACGCATTACCACCTCCGCCTTGGCTGACGATATCTCTAGTTTCCTAGTCAAAAAGGATCAATATTCAATGTCGTCAGCAAAGACATCCTTAAGATATGTATACGAGTATGTAATGATGTTTGTCGTTAGTGAATGCACCCCTTCACCTGGAAACTATGAGAACTAAAAATGAATGTTTCGCGCTCTACAAATTTTACAATAACAATGAGGCATTTTTAGTGTCAGAAATACATGAAATGAAAATTTTAAATTTGCGCTACTTTATTCGAGGGCCTGAGATAACAAGTAAGACAAAACGACGGTTGTTCTAAAAAAAGATCAAAATTAACATTTAAATTTAACCACGGAAATTCAAAGTAATTTTTAAGAATGGCTTACTATTAGTTACCTATTAATATCATCATCAACAGCATGAGCTCAGGCCTACTCTTCTACAGAGAATGTATGGATCATAGTCCGCGTCACGCGGGGCCTAGTGCGGATTGGTAAACTTCACGCACACCTTTGAATTTCTTCTCAGGAGTGTGCAGGTTTCCTCACGATGTTTTCCTTCACCGAAATACCAACTTTTATCATTCACACATATATAAACACATATAATACCTTTAAATGACTATTTTAGTCCACTGCTGCACAAAAGTTCCTTCTTAGACCTACTTAACAAACTGTTTATTAAGTATTGTTTATTTTTAAACTATCACTCGCGGTTTTCCCCGCTTCAGTATTCCCCTCATTTGCTATCGATGTTTATTTTTAAAACTAGTTTAAAAAGTATGTACGTGCATACGCTAAAATGCCCTAAAATAAGTTTACATTTGTATTTAAACATATTATAATATAAAATGCATGACCAATTAATACATTTAATGTTTTCTCTTATATAAGTGAAATTCCCTCTACTGCCTTTTCCAGTGGAACAACTGCACGCGGATGAAGTCGCATCCTAAAGTCTAACGAGTCTTAAATAAAACTTTAAAAATATATTTACAAAAAAAACCTGATACATGTAGCGATCCCTACAGCGACAGTGGCGCCCTTTGCTCTTTTCTACATTTTTCCAGAAGTGTTAATGCAACTTGTACTTGCTACTTGTAATATGACTATTTCTTTGAATATGCATTTTCAAAATTGGATGCGAGTCGCTTTCTATTGTTTTAACTGCATTTTCAGTTTGTTAAATGAACTACTTAAAATGTCGTCTATATGGTGAAATATGATATCTCTCTATAAATTTTAATACCTTTTGTACCATATTTCAAGCGACTAATAGATTCATACATATAGTTTTGAGCTCGACCCTCCTTAGCGTCGACAGACGGTCAGAGAGTTGAATTACCGAGATGTCAGCGGGGGCGGGGGCGGGGGCGGGTGGTGTAGCGGTGTAGGGAAACGCGTGGAACTACGATCATCTACGATGCATTTACTCCTGTACCTACAAGTATATAAGTGGTTAACTAAAGGTTAGGTGATAGAAAAAACACTTGTCAGACTTTATAATTTGATATTTGATGTATGCCTATTTTCCTCGTCGGTGTGTGTATCAATCGGGAGAAAGTAACCGGTAACCGGTTATTTCCCTAGCTTGGTGAAAATGTACTACTGAGGTTTCATTGTATCTTGTAAGGCACGGGAAATTCCCATCAACTAGAACTTCAAAATAATATTAGAAAAAGCAGAGCGATGTGGTTATATTTAGTAAAATAAATTCATCTACACTAATATTATAAAGAGGAAAGTTTTGATTATTTGTTTGTTTTATTTAATAAAAACGTGACTCAACCCCAAGAAACCATTACCTTAATGTATATCACATAAAAGATGTCATAAACTTATCCCTTTTTTTAAAGCGTAAACCGTCAGAAAGTAGTCACGCACGCAGGTTGTAGGCGCGTAGCACCCCGTAGCGTCCGCAGTAGAGCCGCTACGATCATTTTACCTACGCAGGCCAGTTGCGGCGCCGCTATATAACCGCGGAGGGCTGGCTTCAACGCTCATTTGACTTCAAAAACCTGAAGAACACGGAACTGACTTCAATTGTAAAGTATATTTTTCAAAGTGAACATAGTATACTCATTCCGACTGTAACGGTTCGCGTATTTTCCAGCATCTGAAAATTTGATAAGGTAAGTTGTGTGTTAGGTTCACAAAGTGGTTTTTGAAACTGTCCATGTTTGTTTGTTTACCACTTTATTTACTTACATATTACGATAAAATTGTTTCAACGAAATACTATGACAAAAACCTCAGTTTAAGTTTAAGTTAACAACTTATTTCTTGATATCAAGTTATGTTTCATAAAATTTATGTGTGGAGCTGCACGGTCACGCGTGTGAGTGTGAGTGTAAAACCAAATTAGTAATCCATACGTTTTTATCGACAACAAGTTATTTCATTAAATTAATCTTCCAGCTATGAACAACTAAATAACACAAGCCAGATGCTACAGTTATATTATTTTTGTCTTATTTAATCTTACAACATTTTTATTAACGGAACTGTACTTAAGCCGGCAGTAAACGTTTTACAGCATCAATCGGAAGTGTTAAAAAACTGGATTGAAAACGATTCTTTTGATGGTCCATTAACTGACAGCAGCTGTGTTAAGTATAATAAAATAAACTTGATCACTCTAAAGCTTTCGAAGCGGTCAACTTATTTAGATTCAAATAAACATAAATATTTAACGTATTTTTTTATAAAAATTAACTTTGTTTTTTGCTATAGTACATTTTATAATTCAATTCGGTAAGATGAATGTATTTATTTTATTAATGGCATTATTGACAAGATGACAGCATGAAAATTATGTGTTAATTAATTAGGTCACGTTGACCCAACGAATTTGTGAAAGCTGCCTTCTGAATGACATATTTATGAGAATCTAAATTTTGGCATTCTCTTTAAATACGAGTATACGTTTTAAATTTTGTGTAATCTTAGGAAATTATTCACTCTGCTCTGGCTTTTTCCTGGATTTCGTGTGCGTGGGCCAGAATTATAAAAAACCGGCTACTAGCCAGTCAGTCGTGCACGTGCTTACAATTATAAACAATGGGTAAGGTCACCGAACAATGAATTAACGAAAATATAAGTTAGCAATCGTAAAAAAGCTTTATTATTGTGATATAATTAAAAATATGGATTTCAGATTTATTCGCATATTTTTGCGGTAAGGTCTAGATTTTTGACAAAATTAAGGATTCTAGTTCAATGGGAAGTACCCTTTAGGTTTTGATTCTTGCACTCGCAAAGGAAATCGCTAAATATGCAATGTAAACGGCCGTATCTTTTTATTGCTATGTACTTATATACATGCTATATACTATGTCATATTAATTTTAACTTGATATATTTACGAATTCTTGAGAAAAAGGGGTTTATAGACGGTTAACAAAGTGATCCTATAATTCCTTTTGAGGTACGGAACCCTAAAATAAAGAACGTATATATAGGATCTTCACCCATGATAATATTATAAACGTGACAGTGTGTTTGTTTGTTTGTCCTTCCTTTACGTCGTAACTAAACTACTAAAAACTAAAAGAGTCACAATGACTTGATTTTTGTATAGGGATAGTTATGAGTCTGGAAAAAGGCATAGGCTACATTTTATCTTGATCACACACGTAGTTCTTGAGGGATAATTTGGGCTGAAGTCCACGTGGAATGTCCATAAACTAGTGATATATAAATTATGAAATAAAAAAATGAAACATGTTTCAGGTGGACATGTATGAGTATATTGTATGATTGTATCATTAATAATTACTTAATATTTGTAGTATAATATATAGTTTAAAAAGTAATAATACAAATATTACATTTATAAAATAGAAACTTTCATAATGATAAAATCTTTACGCTCCATTTTAACCAAAATTAATTAAATTTTTTACGAATGTCATATCCAATCACCTTTAATTCATTTCACCATCACGAGATTCTATCACGTAAATCTCAGCTGACGAGAATGAAACCAACGACAACGTGGTACCTTATAATAATGCTATTATAAGCTGATGGATAATTCCAAGCGAAAAATTGCTTGTGACACTCCGCAAATATTATACGCAGAACTAAAATATAGAACACCTTCTTTAAAGTATCATTTTGAGAAAGCTACTTATTTTGCTTTCATTTTTTAGGGTTCCGTAACTCAAAATTAAAAAAGGTACCCCTTATAGGATCACTTTGTTATCCGTCTTTCTGTCAAGACCCTTTTTCTTAGGAACGAGAGGAGGTATTAAGTTACAATTAAAATTAAATGCTACTAGTCGTACGTTATTTAAGGAAAAAATTACTAACGTTTATAAAAAAAAATCTTGAAATTTGAAACAAATTTTTGGTTCACGGTTCATATTGCCCAGCAGTTAACTGGCTTTTACAGCTAATATTTTTTAAATGTATTATTGTGAGCTTAATTACAGCAGCTTTAGTACAATTAACATACTTTTAGGCTTAAACTTTCTTCTATTTTCGAGTATGATGACATCGAAATATATTATTTTACTAATAAATGAAAAGCTTTGTTGTTTTGAATCTTTCAAAATGGCTATGAAGTTAGTAAAAATCTACATTAGAGCAGCTACAGCTTAGCGCTTAAATAATACTTTGTAAGTCGACTAAAACATAATATTACCTATATATATTATGACTAAATAAAGCTAAATATTCTCCTTCTAGTGTGTATAGTGTTCTTTATGGCAGTAGCAGTTGTATAAAAGTTTGCTCATCTTTGCATGAAAATAATGCCACAAATTCAGTTCTTTGGCGGCTGATTTAAATAACATGTTGACAGCTATACATAACAATACCCTACCATTACTCCTTTTTACATTAATAGGAATATTCGGATGACAGTCCCTATGAGGATTTTTTCTGAAAAATTTGATATCTATGGATTTAAATGAAGTCAGTTAAAAATTTCAAGGTCGGCAAATCAGACTCGCACTTGACTATACCAAGCATTGATTCGCTACACCATTAGTGTAATTAATTACTGCTCTTCGGTCTCGTAAACATAAACGCGCACTTATTAACTTTCCTTTTATTGACGTTCATAGCAAACGAAAATAGTATATATGATAGGCAAGACAGACCTTTATCTAAATGACTATTCCGAAATGAATAGAAACTATCTTATTCTTGAGTGCCATTAGTTAACGAGAAAAAATACGACAAACTAAGTTTTATTAATTTATTAATGAATCCTACATCTGCCTACCTACATCTCTATATTTAGGGTTCCGTACCTCAAAAGAAAATAGGGAACACTCATAGGCTGTTGGCTGTTCGTATTCGTATGTCTGTCCGTCAAGACAATTTTTCTCAGAAAAGCGTAGAGACACCAAATCAAAATTAATATAACATACTTAAATCTACAATTCTTTTGATCTGTGAAAATTTTAAACTTCTAAGTCAATGCAATAAAAAGATGCGGCCGTTTATGGTGCTTACTTTGACCATTCCTCATGAAAGCATATCAAAGCCTTAGCTTATATATATGCCTTCTTCCTATTATCCTAGAATCCTGAAATTTGGCAAGAAGTTAGGTCTTGCAGCATAAGAATATAACTGAAAAGTATAATTTTGAATTATATCTCATTAAAATCTATTTTACGATTACAAGCAGTTCCAACTCCTGTAGTAATTTGTATTTCACTGTGTAAACTAATTACGTTTTTGACATGCATAACTTATCCTTATAAAATATGATTTTCAGTATGTTTAATTATTCATATTCTGTACGGACCCCTCGGTTTGCGAGTCTGACTCGCACTTGGCCGGTTTTTGTATTCGTGTTAGAATGCAGAATAGATTTACAGACGCAGGTTTATTCTAAATTAGATCTTATGTGTAGCATATCTGAGCGTTGTTTTATAATCTAGCTTGAAACTTTGTCTGTAAATGAGATGTCAAGCCTTCAACTGAAACAGCACGACGCGGTACCGGCACTGCGACGACGCGGGGCGGCACGTTTCTTGGGTGCATCGTATCAGCTTGATTGCCTTTGCATATTAATAGGATAGTGTCAGTATCTATCATATGAAATGAAATGTAATCAAAGGCACAGTTGTGACACTTGTCTCAACAGATTTTAATTAATTGTTATATTATACCAATCAATAATTTAATTTCATATTAGCCATAGTCTAGACAAGTTTGCCTGCCTCTGTAAATATTTGCAGAGTTACAAAAATATCGGTTATCTTTAGTCTAAGACTTTGACTCTGTGATTAAATGTTACTTTTCATGGAAATAAATTCTTTGAAACCAATCTAATATCTTATTTTAAAATAAATATTAACAAAGTTGCTGCTGAAGCCCACGTTTCTTTTATTTTTAAATTCTAAATTATGAAATATACCTTTTATATATTACTTTATTAATATATGCCCCCATTATGTATACAATTGCATATTGTAACACATCAGGCACACTACATTAAACATATTTTATTCAGTAAACTGACGGTTGGATATCCAGTCAAGTTAAATATTGTTTTTAATACTTCCCCGCTCTAAAAATCCCGCTAAATCTAGCATTAACAGCCAGCGCAGCTAAATCTGGTGCCTGGCTCGTTAAATACTATTTCCAACGAACATATTTTTTATAGATTTGGATTAAAATTATTGATAATAAAAGTTTACTTTTTGAAGAAAAAAACCATCGAGAAGTTTTTATTTCATATCCAATCTGTAGTGACCCGATCACGCTGATGACGAGCCTGACAGGAAATAAGGCATTGGAAATGCAAACATTATTGTCTCCCACAACAAAACACGACGACTCTTTGTCAACTGATTGAAAACCAACAAAGTAACGAAATTGAATAAATCCAGGACAAGGAAACTTTCACGTAAATTCTTCAAAGAGATTTCACTCGTACCAGTACCAAACTAATATTTGGGACAATCGAATTAAATGCCACATAACTTTCTAAACCCCTGAATGTGCCACTTACTTGTTGGAGGCTATAAGTTATTTTGAAAGTTATGTGGAACATCACACTTCATCACACATACGTAGTCTGAGGTGGTTTTCTCGGTGATTCAATAACGTGGCAATTTCCGGAGCAATTCACTTGTTCGATATGGAGATTGAAGTGTGATACACCACCACCTACACCAGCAATGCTGTGGGAAAATTACTATCGTCTTTGCTGTTGCTACAAAGAGAGTACATATTCGTATGTTTTTTGTTTGTGTTGCTGTTTTGTTTCTTAAACTGAAACAACAAGAAACTGGTTAGTTTAACACCGGAAAGCGGTGGTGTGGAAGTCATTAGTCTTTCAGTCTTGTTATTTATTTATTAACGATGAAAGCAGAAACCCTCGTAAGGGCCGTCATTGTTTATTTATTTATTTATTTAAACAGTTTATTGTACACGGAAACATTACATAACACAAGAAACAGAAAAAATATATACAAAAGGAACAGCTTATTTCTAAAAGAAATTTCTTCCAGCAGTCCTAGGTCAAGGAGAAATATTAAAGAAAGGAGGGCAGTTAGGCGTGTACGATATAATAAATATAATAGACGATTACATAAATACGATATACAAAAACAAACTAATATATATCAATAATAATACATACATACTTTACATACTATAATTATATATTAACTTATAGTGATAGAAAATGTTCCTTGACGTTTTTCTTAAAGGCGGAAACAGTTTTGCTGTCGCGTACAGTGTGAGGCAACGAGTTCCACAATCTGGCTGCATGAACCGTGAATGAGTAGGAATAGAAATCGGAGTGATGGGAAGGGATGGACAGGATTGTCCTAATGTGAGCTCGACAAGGTTGGTCAGTAGGATGCGAGTATGTAAATCGCTCACTTAGGTAGCTAGGATAAGAAGAGCATAGCAAGAGAAGAGCTAGGATAAGAAGCATTGAATGGACTCAAGCGGATAACGTCAATATGATTTATTTGGCATACTTTTGTCAAGCCAAAAATGAGTCACTGAATTGTATTATAATGAGTGACGGACCTTATCACATAAGGCATTGGAAACCATATAACATAGGCTTATAGTTTCGTACCTAAAGTTAATTGGAAAATTATATTATATGACCCTACTAATATATTCCTACTAATTTTATAATATATTAAAGTACATTTGTTGATTTGTCTTTTGACATGATATTTTGTATATGGATTGTTTATGGGGAGGACGCAGCGCCCGCCCGCCTTTGCCTTACTATCCGCGTGAAGTATCTATTTAGGGTAATTTCTGAACCATCGCTGGCAAAAGCAAGGGAATATATGAATAACTACTTTAGTGTTTAATTGTTTTACCTGAAAAAGGCAAATACATAAGGAGACGAAAGACCCACATATCACAAAGAAATCTCGGCAGCAAAAAAATTTAACAGGTAATTTTAGCAACGAAGAAAATAACAGCGTACTATAACCTAAATTTCGTAGCTACCCTTACCTTTTGAGTAATACGTTTAAAGTATATAGTTTTATAATTTGACCTCTTTGATCATACCTTATAAAGTCGTGGACCCTAAAATGTTAAATTAAATATGATTAGTGTAATTTTGTTTCCGCAATCTTCACAAAAGAGACCTTATTACCATTTAGTATCAGGTGGCTAACAATACACAATTGTATTTATTTTGAGTTGGATAAATTGTCTATTTACAATAATTTTTTGATCCCATTGTTTACCATATCCCTTTGATTAATTTGTTTATCCCAAGCCGTTCAAGCCCTGATGGGGGTCGTTCGTTGATAAATAGCGTCTCATATATCCAATTATCTGTCAAGGCGACCAAATGCTGGGCTGCCGTTGCCCCTTTGTGATAGGGACTCCCGCTGGGACCGAGGAACGAACTCCAGATGTATGAGGACGAAAAGGTTCCCCATTTGCCCTTTCACTTCTTTATCAACGCGTCTTGATTGTTAGAGCAGTTCATTTCAATGCATCAAAATGTCATTAGGGTCCTGAGAGATATTATTGAATACATTTATGAATAAAACTTCGTTCATGGATACAATTATTCAATGGTTTAACGACAGGTGACTTTGCGAGTCAACAGTAATTTATTTAAATTGACTTAGTTGATACTAAAAATATCTTTATTTTTTCTGCATTATTTGGTTTAGTTATAAAATGGAGACAGTCAGTCCGTATTTATAATTAGTCTGTAATTTTTACTAAAGTGGAGTGCTGTAAGTATACATTCCAGTTCAGTACTAAAAAGTAGCTTAAATGTGTGGTCTAAATCTTTATTCAACTACCTTATACCGTGACAAGGGAAATTTGCTGTGACTAGAGTTTGGTGTTTACCTGAATCGCTATATAGAATCCGCTGGCGTCAGTTTTCTAAGGACTATGTTTCCAAACCCTTTTTTGTCTCTTTCAATTCAATTATACTTTATTGCACACACACACACAAAAACAGAACATAAAAGGTACAGTGAAGGCGGCCTTACCGCTACGAGCGATCTCTTCTAGGTAACCTTGGAGCAGAAGAATCATATAATTAACAAAGGGTAAATATGAAATGATAAATATTTTTTTACATACATATAATGGATAAACAATAGACAAAATATAGTAATATTTGCTATCTAAAATTGCATGAAACTATTTTATTTTGAAAATTTGACATGTAATTTGTATATTCGACATGTAATTTGTAATTTCGTGAATAGTAATTTCAATATATACTTGTATGTCTGAGAATAAATATTGAAACTAGTTCTGGAAAAAATACAACATAATTTGTTGGCACATAATGGGTTGGATCATAATGGGTTTAGTTATATTGGAAAAGTAAGAATTGTAGTGAAACACAAAAGAAAATAAATAGCAATGGACCGTTTAGATATAAATAGACGCAGAAAAAGGTTAATTAGACGAGATGATAGTTTATTAGTACTCTCCTTCAGTATATATCAGAAAACGATATAACCTTAATTCGTCCCAGAAAAGCAAGTTGATATTTTTAATTTCCCAGAATGTAGTTTTTTTGCGCTGATCCAATTTCGATAAAATTTATACATAAACCTCTGTACCAAACAAAAAAATATCATCAAAATCTAGTCATAATTGGCGGGGTTAATCGCGTAACATTCATACATAAAAAAACATACAGTCGAACTGATAATCTCCTCCTTTTTTGAAGTCAGTTGAAAACCACTGAGTAGCTGACATTAAGCATAATTTTATAGTTTTAAATACAACCCGTGTTGTCAAATGAAGTTAAATGTATTACCTGGTAGCAAATAACGTAACCGAGCTAAATAAAAACAAATTAACACGTTTACGTTTCGCTCTGTAATTGACAGTGACGCGGGAGGGAGACTCAATAAAAAATAAAACCAGCCACGACTCTGGGATCCTGTCCCTCGCAGCTGGCAGTCTCATTCTCACTACATCATCCTTCTGGGGCTCAGACTTGCCTAGAGACTGACAATTTATAACATCATTTGTTTTCAATTAATTTTAAAGAGACTTTGATCGTGCTGAAAAATGAAAACTGAGATAACTTACAAATATAAGAGAACAATCGATCTTGAAAACCATTATGGGACTAAAACAGTAAAAAAGTAAGTAAAACAGTCTCATAGTCTCACCATTTTTTCACCATCTACTTCAATCTGCTAGCAACTGTGTTCTTTTCTACCTCCATGTTTTACCGCCTCCGTGGCCGAATGGCTACATAGTTGAACTACCTATCGGTACTCGGTTTTGATAGGGGTACGCCTAGCCTAGCCGAGTATGTATACCTGGGACAGATCGTTCAACTAGGTAGGTCCAACTTCGACAAAGAGGTCAACCGAAGAATCCAACTCGGCTGGGCAGCGTTCGGGAAATTACGGCATATCTTCTCGTCCAAAATACCTCAGCGTCTAAAGATAAAAGTCTTTGATCAGTGCGTGTTGCCAGTGATGACATACGGAACCGAAACGTGGTCTTTTACTGTGGGCCGAATAAACAAGCTCAAAGTCACTCAGCGAGCAATGGAACGAGCTATGCTCGGAATTTCTCTACGTGATAAGGTCCGGAATGAGGAAATCCGTAGACGAACGAAGGTCACCGACATAGCTCGACGAGTCAGTGAGCTGAAGTGGCAATGGGCAGGCCACATCGCTCGAAGAACCGATAACCGGTGGGGAGTAAAGTTCTCGAGTGGCGACCACGTACCGGGAAACGTCTACCAGGCCGTCCCCTTACTAGATGGACCGACGACCTGGTTAGAGCCGCGGGGAGTCGCTGGATGCAGGTGGCTCGGGACCGGTCGATGTGGCGTACCATGAGGGAGGCCTATGTCCAGCAGTGGACGTTTCCCGGCTGATGATGATGATGATAGCCTACTGTTGTGTTCCGGTATGAAAGGTATCAGAGCCAGCACCTCATTAGCTTGAGACTTCTGGATGTGCACCGCACGCTTCCCATCATCACGACACTTACTATCAGATGATACTCGTAGTAAGGCCAAGTGCAAGTCGGGTTTGTTCGAACTCGAGAACGTATGGACTAATTTCCATTGCTTTTGATTTGTTTTGTCTTCGTCCCTAATGGCAGAATAACAATTAAAACATGTGATAAATTTGATAAATACACCCCAAAAAATTATTTTTTCATACATTCACAACCTAACAGAAAGTTTTAAATCACTTTATTTTTTTGTAGAGGGATAATTGAAAGGCTAAGGAAGGAAATAGACTACATTTTATAAAATCATGTTAATGATTGGAAGATTCTCGCCACATCGTTGGTGTTTCATACTTACAATGGTGTCTTTTCTTATTCGCCCATAGTCTCAAAGACTCCACACATGCTTTACATACCATATGAGGGACCCAATACTGGTCACGGGAGGCCAAAGGGAATACAATGGTATTTTACACCTGTGTTATGAACTCCGACGCACTTAGTCTACAAGTGAATGTATATTCACCATTGATGTTACAAAAATAGTTGGGATCGTTTTTACAGATATTTCTCGACGTGGAAATTGTTAAACAAAAAACTTGTTGTTTTCTTTAAAAGAACTCGTTTGATTTGAAGTTTAAATGTGACTAGTACAAAAATATGTCTGACAGCTGCATCTCAAAAACTAGAGTTGCTAAATAAAAAATGAAAGTCGATTTGCAATCAACAACAGGCCTAAAATTCAATGCTATACAAAAGTTTAATTTTGTTCTCTCGTGTAGCCTGTTCGAATCGAAACTGTTTTGTCAAATAGATTTGCTAAACTTTGTTCACCAGGCGCACTTACTTCAATTTTAATTACTCAACTACCTCCAACAAAATGAGTATATCCACAACGACCCTAGAAGCGTAATGACCGCCAGAGCTATCCCTCTCGTCGTTACACTAATCCTTGATGGCAATAAGGGAAATTTTACTTATTGTTAGTACAACGAATAACTATGTAACGTAATTTGCCAGAAACTAATATTCAACATGTTACAATTTTACCTAACTTTTGGGATAGTGTTGTTACTAAGTTGTGAACCGATAAAGTCGAATAAATGGAGCTTCAAATGAAGGCTTCAGAAATATCCATATACGAGTGTGATGTTTTGTTAGACAATATTTATAAAAACGAACTTTTGCTTTTGTAATATCATTGATGTTCTAACTTACAAAAACAAATGAATGTTCAAATAATATGAATTTAAGGCAACTTTACCGGAGGCCAAGGTAGAATTAGCAATGAGCGAAATAGGTGTAGAGTAACAGATATGGAATAGTTAAACAGACAAGCCCAGCTTGGTGTTATCTTGTATTTATTAACCACCGAAGTTTTATTTGTAGGGGACAACAAGGAAAATTATATTTGTATATATAAAAACATTTAGGTTGTGATATTTTTGAGGTCGACTCTGAAGGGCGTCAAACTAAAAGAACATACATATTTATATGTGTTTCCCCGAATATATCACATCTAATAAAAAATATTCCATACTTTTTAGTGCAGAAGTAGTTTTTTTTTAAATCTATTTGTAAGCCTTTTCTTTTATACGTCCACGTCTGTCCCCGAAATGCTCATTAGTTTATGCCAAAACATTGTAGTACTATCCAACTCCTGACAGCTAAGGAGTGCTGTGGGTTCCATCATCAGCTCAGCAGAAATAACTCTTAGACTTCAACGCGTGATTCATTAATAGATTTTATTTTATCTGGCAGAGTTCAAGAAACACGCTGTACATACCTATATTTGAAGATTTCCATGTGATCATCTCATCAGCATCTGACTTGGGGACAATGGACCCAACTTCAAAGTATACCCTTTCAGACGAAATTTTAAAAATTGGTCCACAACTGACGGAACCATCGGTGAACATATTTCTACATAAAAACATATAAACGCGCCGAGCATAGACCCTCCTACTTTCTGAAGCCTTTCTCCATGGCCAGTCATACTTGTCCTTTATTAATACATATCTTGGTGAAGGTATAAATTAAACAAGTGTTTTGTTTCAGTTCCGAACAATCATAATGAAAGCAGCAGCCACATACAGCATGGCGGTAGTGCTGGGCACCTTCGCGTTCCTATTGATGACAGTGGTCGCCGCACCCGTGGTAAGATACATGTGCTTGTATCCTCGATAGATCACTATTAAAGCAGCAGCCACGTATAGCATGGTGGTAGTGTTAGGCACTTTCGCGTTCCTACAGATACAGTTGATTGCCGCGCCCACGTTAAGTTATGTACATGTGCTTGTATCCTTGATAGATCACAATTAAAACAGAAGCCGCGTATAGCATGGTGGTAGTGTTAGGCACTTTCACGTACCTACTGATGACAGTGGTTGCAGCGCTCACGGTAAGTTATGTACATGTGCTTGTATCCTTGATAGATCACAATTAAAGCAGAAGCCGCGTATAGCATGGTGGTAGTGTTCGGCACTTTCACGTTCCTACTGATGACAGTGGTTGCCGCGCCCACGGTAAGTTATGTACATGTGCTTGTATCCTTGATAGATCACAATTAAAGCAGAAGCCGCGTATAGCATGGTGGTAGTGTTCGGCACTTTCACGTTCCTACTGATGACAGTGGTTGCCGCGCCCACGGTAAGTTATGTACATGTGCTTGTATCCTTGATAGATCACAATTAAAACAGAAGCCGCGTATAGCATGGTGGTAGTGTTAGGCACTTTCACGTACCTACTGATGACAGTGGTTGCAGCGCTCACGGTAAGTTATGTACATGTGCTTGTATCCTTGATAGATCACAATTAAAGCAGAAGCCGCGTATAGCATGGTGGTAGTGTTCGGCACTTTCACGTTCCTACTGATGACAGTGGTTGCCGCGCCCACGGTAAGTTATGTACATGTGCTTGTATCCTTGATAGATCACAATTAAAGCAGAAGCCGCGTATAGCATGGTGGTAGTGTTCGGCACTTTCACGTTCCTACTGATGACAGTGGTTGCCGCGCCCACGGTAAGTTATGTACATGTGCTTGTATCCTTGATAGATCACAATTAAAACAGAAGCCGCGTATAGCATGGTGGTAGTGTTAGGCACTTTCACGTACCTACTGATGACAGTGGTTGCAGCGCTCACGGTAAGTTATGTACATGTGCTTGTATCCTTGATAGATCACAATTAAAGCAGAAGCCGCGTATAGCATGGTGGTAGTGTTCGGCACTTTCACGTTCCTACTGATGACAGTGGTTGCCGCGCCCACGGTAAGTTATGTACATGTGCTTGTATCCTTGATAGATCACAATTAAAGCAGAAGCCGCGTATAGCATGGTGGTAGTGTTCGGCACTTTCACGTTCCTACTGATGACAGTGGTTGCCGCGCCCACGGTAAGTTATGTACATGTGCTTGTATCCTTGATAGATCACAATTAAAACAGAAGCCGCGTATAGCATGGTGGTAGTGTTAGGCACTTTCACGTACCTACTGATGACAGTGGTTGCAGCGCTCACGGTAAGTTATGTACATGTGCTTGTATCCTTGATAGATCACAATTAAAGCAGAAGCCGCGTATAGCATGGTGGTAGTGTTCGGCACTTTCACGTTCCTACTGATGACAGTGGTTGCCGCGCCCACGGTAAGTTATGTACATGTGCTTGTATCCTTGATAGATCACAATTAAAGCAGAAGCCGCGTATAGCATGGTGGTAGTGTTCGGCACTTTCACGTTCCTACTGATGACAGTGGTTGCCGCGCCCACGGTAAGTTATGTACATGTGCTTGTATCCTCGATAGATGTCGTGGATATATAGGCACAGAATTATATATTAATAATAAAAAAACCAGGACCGAGGCAGGGAGGTAGGTTAGTTGCACTAAAAAACGGCCAAGTGCGAGTTGGACACGCGCACCGAGGGTTCCGTACCGAATATGGATAATAATTAAAATACGGAATATCATAAATAATATGCACCGAACAATCCTCTAACGAATGCGCCTGAATAACATTTTTGATTAGTTTTGATACTCGTCACTAGATGGCGTTAATACCATTTTAAAACGCACGTCTTAAAAAATCACGTTTTTTAAGTATAAAAACCCGCTTAAATAGTTATTTTATTCTGTTTTTAGTATTTTTTTGTTATTGTATATTGTTACGGGAACAGAAATACATCATCTGTGAAAATTTCAACTGACTAAATAGCACAGTTCTTGAGATAGACTGTATATAGGTGACAGACGGACGGACAGCGGAGTCTTAGTAATAAGGTCCTGTTGGTTACCCTTTGGATACGGAACCCTAAAAATCGTAACGACAGTGATAACATTTGACCGAGCGAAGAATGAAAAAGAAGTAAGCATTCTAAAATTAAATATAGTTTGAAATTAATAATGAAGATTGTTCTCATAAAAATTACAAATGAAATATTTTCACTACCTCGAGTGTATATTCTTCTAATATATTGTCTAATCATGGTTCAATCAAATTACTTCGAATGACATCAATTTTCGCGGTCTATTAAGTTTGTCTCAGTACTTTTTTCACTCGTTGACTTCGTACATTTGTATTGAATTGATTGATTCAGATCACTGAGCAAATTGTATCCATATTCGGTAAACCTGTGAGAATTCAGGAACATCACAAACACCCGGTGTGGAAGTGAGTTCCGTTGTAAAGCCCGACAAACTGCTTCAGACTTTCTCGAACGTAGCCAATGTTAATTAAATTATGCAGTTAGTTAAATAACACTTCATGAAGATGTAATTAGTCCCTTAATAATTTCAGTGCTTTCGTTACTGATTTATGTGATATGATGTAAGATTAAAATGTGTGGTAGCTCAGTTGGGTAGAGCGTCAGTCCTTGAACAATCGAGGTCTGGGTTCGATCCTGGCTCGTACCAATGAAATCCAATTTGTTATTTTGAATTTATGTACGAATGATAAAAATCATTACCATTGGCTTTTCGGTGAAGGAAAACATCGTGAAGTATCCTGTACATTCCTGAGAAGAAATTCAAAGGTGTTTGTGAAGTCTATCAATTGCATTGGGCCCGCGTGGTAGACTATGACACCATACACTCTCTGTAGGAGAGTAGGCCTGAGCCCCTGCAGTGGAGACGTATATAGGCTGTTGGTGAATATAGTTAATTGCATAACATCGTCGACCACATCGTCACAATCAAATGAGATAGGGGTCAAGCGTTGATATCTCTTCTACAAATACAATTATTTTCAGTTGGACAATGAGCCAATAAATATCGCCATGTCAGTCTGTCTTTCCATGAATCTATTTACCAAATAGATAAGAAGTAAGATAGGAAAACAAAAAATAGATAGGTGTAAAATAGGAGGCTATAAACTGACCGCATACGCTTCGCTTAAACTAAACAAAAATGACTTTGGAAAAGTAAAGTTTACCCTTGATCAATTGATTCCTATACCACGACCCTACAACCACGACCATGAGATGAACAAATTTACTTACATAACTGAATAATAATTAACCTTCTAAAAAGTTCTTGTTAGCTTATATAAGCACACTTTATAAAGGTTGGTAATGTAGATTTTTGCTTAAAAGGGCTAAAAGCAGAATAAAGAATGCTATTAATTTTGGTTTGGCCTAATCTCGGCCCAGAAGACTGGAGTGCTATAAGTTTTACGATAATGTGTTGTGCTTAAAATATTAACGGAAATGCGGGATGAAAATACTTGGTAAGGCCATGTTTCCCTAATAAAAGAGATTTATTCAAGTAAGGAGATAAACTAGTTAATACTTATACAAGTGACCCACCCTTTCTTCGCATAGGTTCAATATAAAGATGTGATATATCTAGGCGGAAAACCATATGTTTCTTAATAATATTTATATTAAATAGATTTGAAGTCATTGATCGTGATACAGACGGATATTGGGATGTTTGCAACTGCAAAGTTAAGATTGTTCTTCATTTGGGTTTGGATTTTCGTTAGAGCACGGCTTCCCAAACTTATTTGTACTGTGACGCCCTTGAGAATTTGCCATTTTTGACGACGTCCCTCAACCTAGAACCAGCGCCAAAAATATAGTGAATGGTAGCCTGATAACCGGTTATCAGAAAAACCCTGTATTTAGATATTTATAATTATTATTTGAAAATGAGAACAAAAGCATAAAATGGATAGAGATATTTATTTTACTATTGGCTGGATGCAAACGACGTGCTTGCTTTTCTGAGCATAGCTCCTCAAAACTTCTTGTCGACACACGACGCCCCTGGGACATTGCTGCGATGACCCGAGAGTCGCGACGCACAGTTTGGGAAGCCCTGCGTTAGAGCATTGTTCGGTCCTTATAACCTTACCTGTTATTTACAATTTTCAGTACGGAACTCTCGGTGCACGATTCTGATTCGCACTTGGCCGGCTTTGTACGTATCATTTGGGCCGGAGAATGTATGACATTGGTACGTGGACATGGATACCTTTATCCCGCGGGATAATTTATCAACTCCACGGAAACCAATTCATGAGCAAAGCTTTGACATAAGATATATGTATTATAGATGTCGTATACATTTTCTAAGCTAAATTATTTTTTGCGCTACAAATCTGTGACTATAGTGACAATTTAAAGCACTTTTAGCATTGACAATCCGTTCTACGTGGAGATCCCTAAGTAGTTCAGATGTCCAACAGTGAGCTGGTGCAGGCCATGATGATGATGAATAAATCTCTGTCAATGTAATCCTTCTCCAGTTACAGAGGGCTGTTGGTTGGATGCTGTTGCCTATTGAATTTTCACTGGAGTTGTATTTAAAGCTAATAAGCAGTTTATTTAGTTAGGCTGACCACATACTGACAAGGATCCCAAACGGGGTAGTGTGTCGGTAGGGAAGGGTCACTTGCCCTTATGACAAGCTATTTGTACGAATACACAATTTATATTGTCTCGCTAATTCAGGGTTACGTCAGGCACAGGATAATTTATGGAGAGGGCTTAGGGCTAGGAGGGAGTGGTAATCTCAAGAGTATTATACCTGTTCCTTCAATTTATTTCCATGTGTTCCATAGACCACTATAGATACTAGACTTCTATTATCTAGAACTAGAATTCTATTCTCAACCAGAGAACCGGTCGATACTTCATGGGGATATTTGAAGTGGAAAGAGACATGATTTTAAAAGTTGTATATGCAAAAGACTTAAACATCGACAGAGCTAAAATATCGTTCTTAAACTTATATGAATTAAAATACCAATTTTGAAAATGGTAAAAAAATAGCGTCATACATTTCGTCAATTGTGACTTCTGTCTATGTCTCTCTAAATGATCAGTAAATTGTTATCCTGCTATAGGCAAACATTATACTTTGACCACGCTGGATTTGTTCTGACTTGACTTTGTTGAATCTTTTGTTCGATCCCCATTGTGCACAGTCCTAAATCCTAGTTTGAGGATAGACATTTTCTGTGTTTAACTCTGCTGATGATTCACAGGAACCTGACGATGAGCAGTCGGAGAACTCACTGGTGGCTCACTCCGACAACGACGTGGACTACACCGGACCCTGGGATGCCGTCAACACCGCCGCCCTGCGGAAACTGCTGCTGCAGATGGACGCTGAGGAAAGGTGATACGAACTTCAATCACCATCAAAACTATCGACACACAAACTGCATCTAACCTGTACCATATGTTTTTCTTTTACTGATGATTAATTCGGATAGGTACTAAACAAACATATATTTTTTCTCATTAGAATCGAGCAACTTCAATTCTATATTCCAGACAAGATTAGAAAAATTGACAAGTGGTTTCTATATCAAGTAACTATGCCCAAAGTTATTACAGGAACTAAAAGTACATGTGTTAACAGTGTAGTTTCTTTTGTAAGTATGTACGCTAACACGTCCTGTCGACTCAAATAGGTGGTGGTGGATATTGATGTGGATGTGGAGAGGTGGATTAATTAAAAAATTTATACTGAAATATGCAAAAGGGACCGAATAAAGCTATGTCTTTTTGAAGTGAAACTCCCATTTATTTGTGTAAGATGTTAATTGATTAACTATTCGCAGGCTTGGCGGCCGTGTGAGCCGCGCTTGGCCCCAAGCCGAGCCGCGCGGTTGGAGTCTCCGAGGCATCGACAACCGGCTAGCGCGCCAGTGGCGAGCTGACAAGAGGCAGGTCCGGTTCCGCCAGTGCTACTTCAACCCCATCTCGTGCTTCCGCAAATAAACGGCCCTCATCATCACCCACGACGAACAACACGACCCGCATCGCTATATACACTCCGCTGGCTGTTAGGAGGATACTTCGGTGATTTCTAACAATGAAAGAGCGGCAAGGTTTATATATCACTGTATACTGCATCTAGTAATATACAAATACGTACAAATACAGTTATATACATACCTGATCTAATCTTCGCGAATACAGGATATCAGAGGGAAACATAAAGAAAGATGAAATTACATTACCAATCAAAAAGTGGCAAAATGTATGCACAGTTTTTAATAAATATTAACGCATATCTTTTTAGAAAGTTTATTTTGCAATGTATTTAGGTTTTAAGTTTTTTTCTCCATATCCAACCGAAATAGTTAAGAGAGACAAATCTTTATTTTACAAAATAGTCTTATATTAAACGAATATCCAAATATCTACATGTAACCTATGTTTTAGTACGATACGAGTATATTTAATTAAACTAAAACGAGGTATCCTCTTAACAGAGATACTAATACGTTGCATCATGATAAAACTGAAATGAACCTAATCGCTGGGAACTTTAGGTCTGTATTTTACTTCTCTTTTATCGTCGTTCAACGTTAGATAACTTTATTTTACGGATTCCTTTAGAAAATTGAACAATGTAAATATAAGTATTACTTAAATAATTATGTATTCGTACATCTGGGAAGGCAAAATATTTCCGTCAGAAGACAAACAGATCTCAACATATATTTCAAATGTAAACATGCGATGGTTGAGTTTGATATTCTATTTGTATTATTTTTATGTCTTAAGAGTATATTCCCCCAAAGTATGCTCAACGTCAGGTCTATTCAACACGCGCGCTATGATTCGCTTTGAGTAATCTCAAACATTGAATATGAGTAAAGCTATATTTTTTTACTTTAACTTAAATCTGACAAACCAAAGATATATTTGTTCCTAGATATTATCTAGAAAAATTGACTAACTTTGATTGCTAAATATTCAGAATAATGTCAATTAAACTACGTGTAGTGAGCTAGGGTCGCGGGGCTTACTTTTGGTGAAACTCCGCTTAAGCAAATTTTATATTATATATAATTTTTATATTGTTATTATATCAGTTAGAATTCCAAGTCTAAGTATATGTATTAAAAATACGTAAATCAGTTTTTGTGGTTGAAAAAAAAACTTTTATATTTAATTTAGTTTTTCTCGCTTATATGTATAAATACAACTTTAGTCTATTAAAGTGTCAAACAAAAGCTGTGTCTATCCTAGTCAATATGAATACTTTTACGATGTCTATTATACGATAGTGTTACATGTAAGTTTAAAAATCTTTTATATTATTATTGTGCGATTTGAAACTAGAATAAATGTCTAGTTATTCTATATGCTTATATTATTAAAACTTCGAGGACCGAACAGAATTATCGATTTTAATCAAATATTGTAAATTGTTGTTTTAGCGGAAGTCATTATTCTTGTTTGGGATTGGATTCCTGAACTGGACTAGATCTGCTAATTCTGCAACTTCTCTGTTCAAAAAATCTCTTAATAGGACGATATGAATTCTCCAACTGAATTAGATGGAAAAATCGTTTCTCATACGTATTTGGTGTTTGCTAACATAATTTATTCCCAATTAATTTATAATGCCGGAATAATGCTGTTACTGGGTTGGACTTAACTAACAGTATAAAATCATATGCGAACTAAATATATATATTTTTAATACATAACATATATGTGTAAAGATAATTAAGTGTTGATGCGATAATTAACATAGCTAGTCAATGAATAAACCTAAAATGTTTGTCTAAAGGCCTTCTTTTCTTTCATTGAAATACCTAGTATTCTGTAAAAGGTTGTGGGGAGCCGATGGATCATGGATGCAAGCGCTTCAGAACTGGTCATAATGACGAACTATTCGAGAGACATATTCAGCTTTGGACGAGGTCTGAAAACAAAGGTGTATTGGACATATAAAAAGATTTTATCATGGGTTTGCACTTGGCCTTTATCTGACTTTGTGGTAAGTAACAATAAAAAGGATGGAAACGTGTCACCCAGAAATCTTGAGCTAATTAGCTAATAATAATTAATTTAACTTAATATTAATTAGCAGTTAGCCAGACGGCATAGAATATGGCTTACCACCAACACAAATGATATGAGAAAAGCAAGTGAAACTAATTGTAAGCTATTTTGACCATTAACTCCAATATTCAAAGTCAAATATTAGAGCTTATACCTTTAAAAATGACGGTTTTTGCAATAAGTGAGTTTGACTAGAATGAATCATGTTCCTAATATAAATGTAAAACCCAATACCTCATCTATACAACAAGATCTACATTATCTATAACCCATGAATTTTATTTTTATGTGTTAAATTATATACATGCTTGATATCGGAAACGGCTCTTGCGATTTTGATGAATAAATCGATGTTTAAAGTCTTATCTTCGAGCAAATTTAAGATATAATTATTTTTTTAGTCTGTAGTCAAAGGACCTGCAAGAGAAGCGCATTCACAGGATTTACGACAGCGACAAGAAAATATTAGCCATGTCATTTGATACCAAATATAAAATATTTCAATTTTCAAAAAAAACTTTGACTTCAAAACAGGAGGAGTTTCTCAATGAGACTTTTTTTAAAAAAAGTAGTATAATTTAGACTACAATATTTTTTTAATTGCTGTTGGCAATTATTGGTTGGCAATTGGCGGCACACTTAGGTAGCATGGTGATAGCTAGCCAGACGGACATGAAAAATGCCTACCACCAACCAAACCGAGTACCGATAGGGATCGAACCTCAACCTCCGGATTGGTAAGACCACGTGGTCGGTTTCAAGGTTAAATTGTTTTGTAGCTGTCCCTCTCCGAGCCCTATCCTACCCGTGCGCGTACGGTGATACAGCATACATTATGCGATGTTATCCACCCGTTATTTGGATGTTTCGTAGTCCAGGGATCATTTGAAGGATACAGTATATTATGTAACCATTTTTGTAATACAGTATACGAATGAAATTTCAGATGTCGGTGGTTTTTCCAAATTGTTCTAAATTGATTCATACTCTTGTAAATCAGGTTCAAAGTTGGGGCTTTTTATTACCGAAAAATACAATACTTTGACGCCCTGTAACTCTGGAAGTATATATTTAAACGAAAATCTGACTCACCACCGACACAGATATTTGTTTCTAGATTGTGTCTTGAAAATTTCATAGATTTCATAGCACTCAAAATATGACTGGACTACGTTTGTATGGGCGCTTTGACAACAGCATAGCCTCTTAACATTTAGCCATTAGGCCACGGAGGCGGTTGACTCCTCATGCTACCCATCTCCTGATGTCTTTCCTTAGTCACAAAATCGGATTTTACGACACCTACGGGATGGCAAGAGGACTTCGCCGTAAGTGGAATATTTATTCCCAAATAACATTGAAAAATTTTTGACGTCAATAAATAATGCCGCCTACTTCCATCTATTACCTCGTCGTGCGTGTTTGATGTGTAAGTTGTTTTCGCGTTGCTATTTGCCAACCAGACTAGGAGGCTGTTGTTATTAGTAAGTGGTAACAAAACAATAAACAACTGCTTACCTAACGTTGCTTTGTTATCAAACCTTGAACTTCCACTACTTGTAAATACAAACCGGTTTAATCTTTGGGTTTAATCCAGACGCAGTTGTTTAAAGTATAAACATTAAACTGTACTGTAATTTACCAATACCATTACAGAAAAAGCATACTTAACGTTATTTTGCGGAGGCAAGAACTAAGTCAGTACTCAAAAACTTAAATTTTTAGTACAGTAGCGCCCCGCCCGTCATTTGAGGTTTCTATGTGAGCACGCTTCTATCATAATAGTCTTATCGTCACTCAACATCAAGTATGAGACCATTCATAATAAGATTCATTTTACCTTACAAGACCAAGTGCAAATCCATCTGTAAATGTATATATAGAGCTGGCGCCTATTTTGCACAGCGGCTTAGCCTCGCCATACAGCGACGCAACAGCGCCAGTGTACGGGCACCATGCCGCACGGACTGGCCCTAGATGAAGTGTTCACTTTGTAATTATATGTTTTTTGTTTTTATTATTATTTGTATTTTTTGTTGTTGTAATTAAGTATTGTAAATAAGTGATTTTACTGTGATATCCTTATAAACTATATTTAATAAATAAATTCAAGTAATTTAAAAAGCTTCCTCGACCGAATGACGTAGGTACATACACCGATATCCACATCGCTCAGGTCTCGACTTGTTATTATTTATGCTTAGTTTTAAGTTTGAAGGAAGCAAAAATAATATCATATCTTTATACTCGTAGTTATCATTGAACTTTATGCAATACTGTTTTACCTAGAATTTCCCGGATATGTGCATACAAGGACTGGTGACCTGAAAAAAGTCCACGGTATTCACTGGATACAGGCGGTTCTCATATTTTTGGAACGTTCCTACTTTTGTTAGAGCTGTTGTCGTGTCTTGTGGTGGTCAGAACGATGTACGTCTTGAGGACTCACCTGTTAGGTACTGTACTAGTCTGTGGGACTCACTTTAACATTTAGTCTGCTGGTATTTTTTTTTATCAAGTAAAGTGCTACATGAATTCCAAAGGGAGTAAAGAAGACGTGTGCGAGGTATTTATTACCCTTCCCGACAAAACATTGGGCCTGAGGGGTCAGTGCGTCCGTGAAACATGATCTAGACATAAAAGCTACGTGTCTATTCCAAAATGTATTGACTACAAAATGTCGTCTACACGGGTATCTAGTCTATCCAGGTAAAAGATGGATCTGAATAACATTATGTATGTTGTTTGAATCTTCGACGTTGGAGACGGCTAAATAAAGAGATTCTGCGAATGTCTGTTTTTAAAACTATGTGATATACGTTCATGAACAAGGTTCAAGCCTGCTAGCCGCAAAGCAGAATGCATGTAAAAATTATGTAAGAAAACGCCTTTACTACCTTCAAAGTCATTTTTTGTCTCAATTATTCACGGATAGCTTATTTTGATTCACTTAAAAAATAATTTCACAATAAAAACGAAGTAAACATTCCAGAGTGACATGAAAATCCTTTAACGCGGAACCAATCCAATCGCATCGTAACGAGAAGCTAACGGGAGTAGCGGAGGAGGAAACATTAGCAATACAAATGTGAGACGCCGATGATCCCGCAACACGCCAAATTAAAATGTCGGAACGACGAGAAATGTTTCCAGACAGGGGCGGGCTTAGGGTAACGCGTGATAACAATAACAACGGCACCTACGTTTTTTCTACCGCCTCCGGTTTTTAGCTTATTGTTTAGTTATATTATTCGCTTCCTTCGTCAACATTTGTTGGATGTTTCTTCGATTCATATCATAAAACGTAACTCAAGAAAAAAATCATCCTTAGGGATAAAATATTACCGTGTATGTGTATATGTATGTACACGTGTTGGCTTTATATTGCATGAGCATTTGACTATGAGAAAGCTATGTTCAAAGTGGGTGCCGCGTTTGCTCACTGTTG
Organism: Carcina quercana; assembly: GCA_910589575.2. Taxonomy (NCBI): domain Eukaryota; kingdom Metazoa; phylum Arthropoda; class Insecta; order Lepidoptera; family Depressariidae; genus Carcina; species Carcina quercana. Next base: position 6,711,351 of record OU342439.1, read on the forward strand.
ACCAAAAACAAGAACGTGTTGATGATTTTGAGCAGTCTACAAAAGTGGTATTGAAATGTTAGAGCCGCGCTGGAATGATTGTGTAGCTCTTGATGGAGATTATGTTGCTGAACAAATCTAATTTTGAACACACAAAAACACGTTTTATTTGTTAGGCCCGGGACTTTCCTGCCCATGTGCAATAGTATATAGCATATACCTTATCATTCAGTATTCAAGACTGTTTCAATACCTGTATATAGCTTTGGAATTATTGATATCGTACATTCCATTCAAAAGACATAACGAATTTAAAAAAAAATACACATAGAAAAATAAAGGCCGCCCGCGCCGCGTTACCTGACCGACACCGAACCGAAGCATTCAAATAACGTAGTACTGACCGAAGTGCGAGAGAGAGGCTTAGGGATGCAATTTAGCTATGTATGGAATTATAAAAATATCATAAGATAAAAATTAAGCCCCTTAAAAAGAAAATACATAAAACAAAAGTGTCAAGTGCGTGCGAGACAGACTCACGCACCGAGGGTTCCGTAAAGAATATAATAATAAACATACTGAAAATCATAAATAATAGGAAGGTAATATGCACCCAATAAGTCTCTATCGAAAATGTTAGTCTAATTGTAGAACCAACTTTACTTTGCAGTTAAATTACATACCCGATGTACGGCTTTCAACTGCAAAGTTAAGTTTGTAAATATCAAAAAGCTATTTTGACTGTATTAGAATTAAAAAGTACTCTTTTCATATTTATTCCTATTGTTTTTTTTTATTGAAGATGATGGTGATGATGATAAGTGACGATGAGGTCGACGATGTTACGTGTTGGTTGTTCTGTGAGACCTTGCTTTTTGCCAAATTTCATGATTCATAGATAGGTCTAGGTAAGGTCGTACCGGGAAACGTCTACCAGGCCGTCCCCCTACTAGATGGACCGACGACCTGGTTAGAGTCGCGGGGAGTCGCTGGTTGCAGGTGGCTCGGGACCGGTCAATGTGGCGTACCATGAGGGAGGCCTATGTCCAGCAGTGGACGTTTCCCGGCTGATGATGATGATGATGAGATAGGTCAGAATAGCTTTTATAGGTTTTGATTCTCTTGCATTCTCTAAGGAAATGGTCTAAACGTATGCCTTAAACAGACATATATTTTTAGTACCTTACCTATAAGTTTGACTTTTTTTACAGATCCAAAGGACTGCAGACTCAAGTATTTGATATTAACTTCAACTTGATACCTTTACACCATCCTTATAAAAAGGGTCTTGACGACACACAGACGGACAACAAAGTGATCCTATAAATAAGGGTCCCTTTTTTCCTTTGAGGTACGTAACGCTAAAATGTACAAAAATGTAAATATAGAAATGTAAAACTTCAGACTAAGTAAAATAATTGAAACCCCCTAAATAAAATACTTAAGTACATTTAAAGTTTGAGAATACAAATAGGTTTATGGATAAAATATAACATTTTATGAGAAAAATATGAATAGTAATTTGATCAGAAAAAACTAATGTCTTGCTGCTATGCTATGCATAAAGATACATTTACGTATAATATCCCAAAAGGTGCGGACACTTGGCGGACACAGCAAGTGACAGAGACAGAAAAAAATATGACAGTGGTCTATATACTCGCAGTTTGTGGACAGCACGATTTCACAGACAGACAGACTCATGTGCCGCCCGGGCGATAATATAGTTTTACCTGACTGCGCCAGAAGAAGGGTTATGTTTTTCGAGAGTATGTATGTATGTACCTATATGAACAATTGTTTGGCACGCTCTGTGGCCTGAACGACTGGATGGATTTTAGCTTGAGAGGAGTTGTTAGATTCGTATTTACTATGATAGTGACACTGGGTATATCAAAATCATAAAAAGCTAAACAAAATTACTTCTACTATTACATTCACTTGTTAATATAATGAAAATAAACCAAACATACCTTAGTGCGGGGTTTGGTTAGAAGAATTAAACGCCCGCATTATTACTCAAGACGAATCGAGTATCTCTCGAATAACAACCATTGAGCCTGAATGATCGATGATGCGATTACAATCAATGAAATATACACGTAGACTTGAAGTGTTCACTTTGTAAATATACGTGTTTTTTTTAAATTATTACTATTGTATTTTTTATTATTATTGTAATAGTAAAAAGTAGATTGAATTTCTATAGCTTGTTAATAAGTGTCCTATTTCAAAAACTTATTGATCAAACTAATTCATTAAGTCTTTCAAATTATTTAAATACTCGTAGACTTATATAATTACTATCTGCAACAATTACTACTTCCTCGGCCACAGATGAGCGGTTCCTTGTTTATTGTTTATTGCACATATAAAAATAACAGAGACAAACATAACATTATATTAAATTGCATAAATTGAGATCTATCCATAACGAGAGATTTCTCCCGGCACTCACACTGGAGCTTTCAAAATAAACTTAAAGTACACCTACATCAAATAAATTACAAATATTACACATTACAGATAATCTGTGAGGATTCTTGTTCATATGACAACAGTGTTATTTGATGAGTCAATCAAAAATATGTAAAGGTACTTACAGATAATTGTAAGATATGTAGATGTAAGATAAGAATGTAAGATAATGTATAAAAAAGAATAACAATAAAAAACACGACTTACAAAATATGAAGGTACATAAAATAAATATAAATAACCTGTCTACTATTTGAATGAGGGATAAATGAGTATGAGTAGTTTTTTAAGTGTTCCGATAGTTCGACAGTCTCGTATGTCATTTGGAAGTTCTACAGTAATGGATGGATGGACAACAAATGTCAAAAATTTGGAGATTTCGGCATCAATTTTACAAACCAAGCGTATTGTTGACATCGATACTTTATATCGAGAGAAACAGTAATTGTCATCGCGTAGAACTTTTTGCAATCAAGTTATTATGTCATCAATCAAGTTATAAGAATGGAGAAGATAATGAATTAATTTTGTGTTTAAATTACACAAATTATAGAGGTATACAAACACCTTAGCTGTCGTTTGAAATAGATATCCAAACTCTTAATCCAGTCCTGAAAGAGCAGTATCAATGTAATTTCCTACACGGCAGGATTGAATAAAATTAGACGAGACGTAATGGCCTTTTCCTTATATGTATACCAATGTAGAAACCTTTACAAAAATACAGATTTTATTTAACCTGTACTTATCCTTCAAATCAGATCTATATGTGAAATTGTTTGGCAGCAATCGAAAATTTTGATAACGTTTGGACTAGTACGTGAATTAGACCTTTATAAGGGTTTTAAAAATTGACTGAGAGATCATTTAAAGATGACTTGCAGTTGGTAAGATAGTTAATTCTGTCTCCGTTTATATTTAAGTGTACCTACAGCTAACAATATTTTAGAAAGATTCCCTGTTTATAAAGCTACATTTATTTAGTTTTTATTGGTTTTATAGGTTTATGAAGATTCAAATTTACTTCAAGGCAAGGCTCCACACACGAACCGTGAAGTGGTTAATAACGCCCGCTGCCATCGCAATGGCCGCAGGACCTCGCATCCTTTGAAGGATTAATCTAATTCATTAGGACAAGGTTGGCTGTCCCTGTCCTCAGCAAAGCGTCCGGATAACGTTACACTGATAATTATGTAAACTTCAGGAAGGGACTGCACTACACTATGTTATAAGTTCGTTACTCAACTACTAACTATAGTTTAGGTTGGTTTTTATTTTCCCAAAAAATATAAAGTGGCAGAGGGTGAAATAATTGACGGTTACATACATTTACAAGACGTCGGCCACATCGTCACTTGCCACCCGATGAGATCGTGGCCAAGCGTCTGTTTTATTTTGAATTTCAGTCATAAAATCTTTCACCCTCTCCGCACCTTCCTTTGGTCAGTCGTTCGGGAAATTCATCTTTCTTTTGTGGTTTTTGGATGAGGGAAAATATTTTGGTTTTTAGATTTATTCCTATAATTGTGCCGTAACTTTCTTGACCAATTGCATTATTTTAGGTCAACGGGTTTGATTCTCTTGAGTCGCAAAGGAAATTATCTAAAAATGCAGCTTTTTATTGTGTTGACCTAGAAGTTAGATTTTTCACAGCTCATAGGGATTGAAGATTTGAGTATTTGATTTTAATTTGATACCTTCACGTGAAGGATCTTGACAGACGGACTACAAAGTGATCCTATAAGGATTCCTTTTTCTTTTTGAGGTACGGAAACTTAAAATACTAACTAAGCTAATGACTGCGCTCATACATTCTATCAATTATTTTACATTTTGAATTTTAAACAAGCAGCTGATTTTACGTCTTCTATAAAGTACTAAGCTAAACACTACCCTTGGCTAAGCTCAAGTTACTCTCCGAAATAATTAACTTTTACTCGCCGAGGATCTATAAATATAAAGGTCTTGGTAATACCTACTTACTCGTATTTAGGTCATGGAAAAACTAAAAGAAAAACCTGTAGGAATTTTTTAAAGTAAAATTTGATGCAGTTGTCTGAAATGAGAAAAAAAGAAGGCAACATATAATGATATAACTACTTGGTTATATGTTTGCTAGTAAAAGCATGTACGAACCAGTACATATATACTAATAAATACAGATTTAAGTAATAAATTCATAATACGACACATTAATCAGTGATAAATCAGAAGTCTTAAACAACACGCCATATAAACCACAATAATGGCACTGCCAGCTACCTGGAGCTCCAGAAGTGGGCAGCATGGTACACTTCTGATGGATCTAATAAACCTGAAGGAAGATAACTTGCTGCTCCTTTTCCATCCTGGAAAACAACAACTTATCCGTGATTTCTTAATAATTGTTGTATAAAGACCGAAGGCATCTCATGCCTCATTTTTGTTCCCCCTCTTTACGTAAATCCTTCCTTCCTAACATGACCCCTTTCGTTCCCGGAGGAGTATACCATGACTTGAAAAATCTCTAGTCCAAGGTGGCTGAGGGACTTCTCCGATTCTCAGAGGAACAAATTGAATACTTGAAAAAGGTAATTTAACTTAGCCACTTCGAGGAGGTGGAGATCGCTGATCATGTTGCATCCCAAGAGGACGTAGAGATGGCCCCCCTTCAAGTGCACACCGACTATATGAAGGGAGAGCCACCCCACACTCCAAATCCAACGTGCTTTTCAGAGAGACAGATGGTCCCAGATATCACCGTTCGCTTAGAACATCTACTTAACCGGGCATAGTAATGTCATGTATCAGACGAAGCATTCATGCTGGACCACAGACACATTAGGTTTGTCGGGCTGAGCACGAGCAGTAGAACAAATCAGAATCTACCGAATCCACAAGGCGTACGACTGGGAAGGCTACAAACAAGACCTGGAGTCATTACCGATAGCTTATTAAGTCCCTGTTTCTTTAACCTCAGCTTGTAGCTTGTTTATATTATCTCCCTTACACGTGCTGTTTATTTAAAACATAGTAACTTTTGAAATGTTTCTCTACACGTGCCTTCCCAGTCAAGGAGTTATAATACGAAGGAACATAATAAAGAAATAATGTCCCAGAAAATCACCATGAAATTTTCTCAGCGGGAACCGCGTCGTGGCGCGCGACGGTATAATCACCATTTATTACCTCGTTATGGTTTCCAGTCCTAGCCCGTCCTTTTGAAAATTAAATCTACGTACATTGACGTAAATGTCGTAAATAACACATGCTCCGAATCGGATAATCGGTTTGTTTTCCAAATGACGTCACGCATTGAGTGGCATCTGAAATGTTTTGAGGTTTGAAATGAAATATATTTGATTGAAACATGTGGCCTCGTTAGGAAGTCACTGTAATGATCAATTCATAAATTCAGGAACTAGTGGGGTCAACCATTGAATAAATAATTTTATCGTTTAAAAAACTAAAACACGCTTTACGAGTGTCGCACTAAAAAGCTAATTCTAAAACAACTTTTATACGAGTACGTATTTATTACTCACACAGACTTTATTGTAGCGATGGAGGACGGACCTGCAGGCGTCAACTAGAAACTGTTTTCATTTATTAATTTCTTTCTCCTGCGGTTATTTACCATAATTCCGCATATTGATCACGGGAATGTGTCAACAAAACTGTTAACTTGAGTAAGTTATCATTGTCTCCTTATTAGTGTGTGCCTTCTTTTCTCTGAAACTCTCCTGTTTTTCACCTGTTTTTAGCTAATTACTTATCAAAGCCAACTATTCTATTACAAAAGATTATGGTAACAGAAATTTAGTATGGAAGCATTTGGTGAGGGATCCCGTTAATGTTACTGTTTGTAATAAATAACTATAGCTCCTATATTATCTACATATAATATAGCATTACTTTTGTAACTTAAATGTTCGCTGAGTCTCAGAGGTTAATTAGTTCTTGAGCTGTAGCAGCAGCAATGTATTCTGATAGCGCAGTTGATAGCGCAACACACGACTGTTTCTTCGAAAACCAAGCTATGGGGTTCAGGTTACAGAGCGTGCCAAAGAAACATACATATGCTTTGAACATATGTATATACACTCCCAAAACATAGCCCTCTTTCTGACGCAGTCGTGTAAAAAAGCAAAGCATTGATGCAGATTAAATAAGGTAAGTACAGTAGGTAAATATTTATACGAGGGGCATACCGAAATGATCGGGAATATAAAACAATACATACAGGAAATAACTAAATTTATTTTTATTGCTTTTCGAAGTATTCTCCGTTGCAGTTAATGCACTTTTGCATTCGTTCGAACCAATTATTATAGCAGCAATTCCAGTCCGAAGTTGACATGGTCAAAATCGTCGATTTGTATGCTTCCACTGCTTCTTCTGGACCTTGAAACCGCTGACCACGCAATAAATCTTTGATTCTAGGGAATGTAAAGTAATCATTGGGACTCAGATCAGGGCTGTATGGAGGATGATCCATTAATTCAACGTTTTCCTGCTTCAAAAACTCGCTTGTTTTCTGAGCGGTGTGAGAGCTCGCATTATCGTGATGGAGGATTATGCGTCGTTTCGGGTTACCTCTACGGAGTTCGGATATCATCTGTGGCAAACAAACCGTTGTATACCAATCAGCGGTAACCGTTCTCCGTTCCTCTAAGGGAACTGTGACTACATGTCCTGTTTTCGCGACAAACGAAGCGACCATTTTCTTCGATACGCTGCGAGAGCGGACAACTTTTGTTGGCTTGATCTCACCTGCGAAGACCCAGACAGCCGACTGATGCTTTCTTTCTGGCTCATATGAATAGATCCATGATTCATCACCAGAGACAATGTTATAAACTGCTTTTGACTTTCCTCCGTTGAAGCGTTGCAGAGTAGACCGGCACCAATTGACACGAGCCGCCTTTTGCTCTTCGGACAAATTATGGGGCACCCAGCGGGAAACTAGCTTTCTCACTCCCAGTTCACCATGTAAAACAGTTTGTATCGCAGTCATACCTATCCCTAAAGTAGCCCGAATCTGCTCATATGTAATATGTCGGTCATCCTGTATCATTCGGCGCACAACAGCGACATTTTCTGGTGTAACCGCTGTTTTTTGCCGGCCTGTGGAAGGTACGGTGCCAAGAGAAGCACGTCCACGCCGGAATTCAGAATACCAGCGATATATTGTCGTCTGGCTAGGCGCTTCACTCTTGAATATAGATATAAGCTCAGCGAGACATTGTCCCTGAGATAATCCTCGTCGAAAGTTGTAAAAAATTATGGCACGGAAACTTTCTCTTGTAAGCTCCATTTTTTTATCGACCTATCAATTTCAAACTGATATTGTTCTTTAAAAAAATTTTTTTTTTTAATTCTGTCAATTGTATTCGATTTTCAACTAACCAGTGTTTATTCATCAAAAAGAGTTTTTAATCTAATTAAATCGAAAGTACTCGATTACCGATCTTTTCGGTATGCCCCTCGTACTAATGTATAAATTCACATGTTCTAATGTGTTCTAATGTATTATATTATACTTATAATTCAATCTTAAATACAATTTACCTCATTTGGTTATTACTTTTTTAATCTACAGATTTTTGTACTGATTACTTCAGGTTCTATCTGGCAACACTGTGCCAGAGTACCCAAAGTTGAAACTAGTTGAAAGTTGAAATACGTTTTCGTTGTAAGTTAAAAGTTACAAAAATACTTTGTGATCGTAGTTTTGTGAATCTTTTGTGGGTGTTTTCTGTGTACTTTGATGGTACTGTGTAAAATTGTGAGTTTTACGTTATGGTTTTACTGATGTTCTGTTTGTTGTAATTGTTCTTACCCCCACATAAATAAAGTTGCTTGCACTGCAACATTATCATGTTTCATTGTTTTTAGCCACCTCCAGGACTTCTTGAGTCCAAAGCACTACTGTTACCAGAATTGAATAGCATAAAGGACGATGGCGGAAGATTATATACTCGACGACAGTGATAATACTCAAACACAGACTCAAACTCAAAAATCCCAGGTTGATTGGAGTCAAAACAACACCCCAGCTATACCCACAATTTGGGGTAGACTTTATTCAACTAAAGTTTCTTTGAATGGCACTGGCTGCTGGCGAAATAGTGATGATTCTAAATATTATGGTAAGATAAGTTGACTTAATTTATTTGTACTTATCTATCTCACAATTATGTTGAATTTAGTGCGAACATATTATTTTGAAAAAATAACATCATAATTGTCTAGTATAATTGGTCCAGTTGAGATGCACAAAAGGTGCTAAGCAAGTACTTTTTTAGGTCTTCCCCTTTTTGTACACACTAACCGATTCATTTTAAGGATAACCCAGACTGTAACATTAGAATTTAAGTTGTCTTGCATGGATACAGATAGTATTTTTTAAATGAAATAAATATATGTATTGTAGACCAGCTTTTTGCCTATGACTTCAAAAGTCACCCAATGGGAATCGTTAGTCAGGATTAATAAGTAGCATATGCCCCTATCCATGCTACCTGCAAATGTATGATGGTAAACGGTGTTACTATCAAATTTATAACATTACAGGGATATGATTCTGTAATTGAATTGATTATTGTACATTTACTTCTGCCTTGTATATGTACCTATTTTTATTTATTTTGGGGTTGCTATTTCAAACACACAGGAATTGAAAAATGTCATGAGCGGTGCAGTATAGATATAAATATATATATATTTAGAAACATTAAAACAAGCGCAGTGATATACACACATCAGCTCGAAGAGCTGCTAGTGTATCAAGCAAATAATAATAATAGTATGTACATCATGTTTGTCACTGCAACCTTTGTTATAGTGACATGGAACTAATCACTTCCCCCAATCATAAACCAGTGTTTTTTTAAGACTATGATATTTCTTTTTTTATGTATGATGGGTTTTGCACTTAGCCTTTCTCCTTTTTGTTTTAGTCCTGTCAAAGTTAATCATGTGTCTAGCAAAACAATTTCTTTTACATGTTGACTCTTTGGACACCAGATTTCGGCAGAATAACCATGGTGTTGGTAGTTGCCTTTAATATTAACAATTCATCTCATCTGATGGTAAGTGATGATAAGGCCATTAGACGGTAAACATGCACACCCAGAATCCTGATAATGAAGAGCTGGCCCTGCTGTTTCCCTTGGAGTTGTTCCCTGAAGTTTGTTTTAATATTGTTTTCAAGAAAGGTATTACTTTATATCATCACTAATTTATTATTCCCAGATTTGATCCAACCAGAATTCAGTCTAGGAAGAGCCCTAAGCTGCACACTCATTATGAAAAAAGACATCATTAAAGAAGATGTAATCAAGAATTTTAGTAAACTGCACTTTACTGTAAAGAGAGACCTTACGTAAGTACCTTCATCATCATCAACAGCCTATATATGTCCCCACTGTGGGGGCTCAGGACAACTCTCCCAAGACTCTGGATTATGTAAAGATTTTTTCCACATTTGAACTGATTAAAACTTTACACACACATGTTTTACAACTGGCTGGGAAATGAAAAGGCAGTAAAATTTGTGTTTCTTTTTAAATATAGTATATTTTACTGTACTGTTTAAAGTTTAGTCTTTTTTAAATCACTATTTAAATGTTAATATGGTCAATCTAGGTTCGGGATTCCAGTTCCAGAGGTTATTGGTCACACAGGTCCACAAACCAATCTCAAAAATCCGCACTGAGTCTGTACCTGGATTCGACCTACAGAGTCTTTTGACACCACTGACGCTGGTCTGTCACTAATGACACCACTAGTACACTAACACTTTTTACCTTGACTGTACTTTCGCTTTCGCTAGAACAAGTATCTTCTTCCAGTTTCCGTTTCTACGCTTTATATAGCTGTTTACATAGAACTGAACTGCCGTCGAAGCCCGGTGACCGACATTTAATTGTTTACTTCGGGAATTTTCTACATATGCCGCGGGTTTCTAGTAACCTCGCTTCGTGTCTCTTTTCACACTCGTCAGTCCTTATGTGATATTCGAGATCTTTCTACAATAGTCAATTCTTGCTACTCGCCACGAAGGAGATAGGAGATCCACCTCTCTCTTTTTATCCTCTCTAGACTGTTCAAGAAGGTCCATGGCGATATTAAATAAATATTTTATTATTATTTTATGTGTTTTGTTATACTGTTATGTTTAGCATTAATAGGCTTCAAACTGTTTGATTGATTTGAAATGACTTTATTTGTAGTTTGCTATTGGTCTTTATTCTAGTCTGCATACTTTAAAAATTATCTGTTTGGGATTTCTTATAGAAACTTGCTGGAATAAAAAGTAGCCTATGCGACTCTGCTAAACATAAACAATCTCATGAAAAAATTCAGATCAGTCTAATTTATGTCTAAATGAAGGGGAAACCAACAAACTCACTTTAATATTTATAATTTTAAGTGTAATTCATTAAAAATAAACAATTTTTTATTATTATTTCAGAGAACCACTATGTCCGGCCATCATAACCGACCTGTCGTATAATGGCACATTTGTTAATGGACAGAAGCTAGGCAAAGGGAACAGTAGAGTGCTTGATGTCAATGATGAGATTGCAGTAACACATCCTGCCATGAAGAGTATTGTTTTGGTTTATTTTATATTATTTTTAATTTTCTTTACTATTCAAAAGTAAGCAACAGTTAATACTAAGCTGTATAAATGCACAGAATACATTCATGCATCTTGTGTATTTGTATTTCTCATCAGACGTTAATTGATTTCAGTGTTTGTCTTCAAAGATTTACTGAAAAATGAACAAGATCAAGTACCGAAAGAAGTTTCACAAAAATACTACATTTCAAGGACACTTGGTCAAGGAGCATGTGGGATTGTAAAGCTTGTATTTGACAAAGTATGTACCTTTAAAACATCTAATGAATCTATGTAGGTACCTTATGATTTTCAAGTAATCTTTATCATCACGTTCAAAGGTCTGCAATGTGATAGATTAAAAAAATATCATGACTACTTAATTGATTAATTAAATATGCATTTTGAGTAGTGCAGTCTGCCACAGGCTCTGTATGATGAAATATATTTATCAAATATACTTAATTGCTACACATCAAGTGCTTAACTTATAAATTATTGCTTAAGCGATATCCTCCAGCCAACCAATAATACTGTATATAATAAATATTTAATCTATATGAAATATTTTTATTAAATTCAGACTAGGTGCACAAAGCACGCCATGAAAATAATAAAGAAGAGCAGACTGACTAATGGCAAGATTCATCATCTGAATGATCCAGAAAAAATTATGAATGAAGTGTATATTTCAAAAGCTCTAAGACATGTAAGTATATGCCATGAACAATCGTTATTAGGGTCCGTACCCAAAGGCACCCTATTACTAAGACTCATGAACCATGATAGACAGTTGAAATTTTCACAGGTGATGTATTTCTGTTGCCTCTATTACAACAAATACTAAAAAACAGAATAACATTAATACTTAAGGGGGGCTCCCATACAGCAAACATTATTTTTTTGCCACTTTTATGGATAATGGTACGGAACCCTTCGTGCGCGAGTCCGACTCGCACTTGGCCGGTTTTTTCTTGAACTCGTCTGTAATTTAATTTAATTATTTTCTTATTTATAGTCAAACGAGCCACCATTTCCTCTTTCATTAGAAAGATTTCAAAACCCAACTAACATTTTGGTAATAAGAATAAGTGTTACATGAGCTGTTTAATAGAATTTTTAAACCCTGGTTGCTATAATGGCGCTAACAATCGGCGGTATAGTGTGCTATAAACCCACTTATAACCCTGATTTGGCCACATGATTTTAGCGCTTAGAGTGATTTAAGGGTTACCGATAGTGATATATGTGATAATACAGATTTATTTATAATAGTGCTATTAGCATCTAATAACACTTTAAGTCTTATGAGCTGTTGTAGGTTAACCTTCTAGATCTAGACCCATGTTATTTTGTGAGTCAAAATGGTTAGTGTATTTGTTTCAGCCATGCATCATATCAACTGAGGAGGTGTTTGACTCGCGAGAGGGAGTCTACATAATTCTGGAGTTGATGGAGGGCGGCGAGTTGTTCGACCGCATCTCCAAACAAGGCAACCTATCTGAACGGCTCACGCGATTCTTGTTCAGGCAGATAGTGCTAGCCGTCAAGTACCTACACTCTCAAGGCATCACTCACAGAGACCTAAAAGTAAAAGACATGTTTACATTTTTCAAGAGTGCTTCTTTTAAATTAAGCATTTTTCCTTTTGGATTGCACCTGGCTTCATCTCACCTGATGGTAAGTGACGATAAGGCCGTTGGGTGGTAAGCGTGCTCACCCAGAAGCCTCAAGCTAAAGAGGCGCTGGCTCTGCTACCTTTCATACCGGAACACAACAGTGCTATTAACACTGCTGTTTGGTGGCAGAATTAGGTTAGGTAACATGGTGGTTACCTAACTACCTAGCTAGTCAGGCGGACATAGAAAATACCCACCAAACAAACCGAGTACCAATAGTTATCCCTTACTGGGAATCGAACCATTGTGAGTTCAATGTTTAGCTATTAGGGCACGGTGAATTTGAACAATGTTTAAATAAAAGTATCTAACATTTTCAATTTCCACAAACTTTTGAAAGCCTGAGAACGTGCTACTGGAGGGTAAGGAGGAAGAGACACTGGTAAAGATAACAGACTTTGGCCTGAGCAAGTTTGTGGGTGAGCACACATTCATGAAGACAATGTGTGGAACGCCTCTGTACCTCGCGCCCGAGGTGCTGCGAGCCAACGGTATGAGGAGTTATGGACCCGAGGTGGATGTATGGAGTTTGGGAGTCATTTTCTTTGTGTGGTAAGTTTTCTGTAATTTGTGTTTTGGCTGGCTAAAATACTATCATCATCAGCCGGGAAACGTCCACTGCTGGACATAGGCCTCCTTCATGGTATGACGCATTAACCGGTCCCGAACCACTTGCATCCAGCGACATCCATATCCATACTAATCATTTGAGCTTGTCCTAACTTGATGAAATAAGAAGCTGGCATACTATTGTTTGGCATGTTTTAAGAATCCGACTCGTATAGCTATAATCTATTAACACTTTAATTATATATTGTTTAATGAAATGATTACAAAAAAATCCTATTTTCTGGACTCAGACTTTCATATCAAGAGTACCGAGATGTTGTGTCGCTCCCTCCCAGGGCATTGTAGATACTCGTACAAACCACTGATACAAACCCGCCTCCTTTGTGGCATATATAGTTTAGGGTGAGAACAAATCCATCCGCCTGTCTCCCCTCTTCCAACTCTTGTTAAATCAAGGAAAATTATAGAAGTCACTTGTAGCTTACCTACAATATTTCCTACTTCTCATATTTTTTCCAGCCTCGTTGGCTACTTGCCTTTCTCGTCGGACTACAAGGAGCTGTCCTTGAGAGACCAGATCATGAGCGGGAGGTACCGGTTCTCTCACGCGCACTGGCGAGGAGTCAGCGTCCAGGCCAAAATGCTCATGAAGAGAATGCTCACCGTCAACGTGGCCAGGAGGATCACTCTTGATCAGATACTCAACGATCCTTGGATGCAGGTAATTTCTGCGATTGTTTGTCGTATAACATATCTGACAATGTAGCAGTGAATCGGAATAAATTTGTAACAGTAGTTTCACTAAGGATTTATTGACAACCGGTTTCGTAAACTTTATGCTATCATATCTTTTGTGTAAACTTGGTTTGCACTTGTCCTTCGTGAGGTTATCTCACCTGGTGGCAATGGTGACGATCAGGCTGTTGGAATGGAATGCGTGCTCACCCAGCAGCCTCAAGCTATTCATCATAATTAGCGACATATGTCCACTGTTAGAAATGAGCCTTCCTTATAGACCGCCACGTCGAACTTTCTATAAGGGGACTTGCCAAAATCACCACGCTTGGAGGTTCGGCTGGTGATCGTAGTAAGACATTATTACTTAGATAGATGCTGCTGCCCGTCTCATGAATATGTTTACCGTCGCTTTTTACGATACTTGATATAATTCTCCTTTGTAAATATACGTATTCCTTAACCAAACTGATCCCTCTATCAGCACTGTTCACATGCAACTGAAATTATTATTTATTCAAAGGACATGGACGTGATCGTGAAAGTTGATGAACTGATGATGCAAGCGTCGCACGCGGCTCAAATCAAGACCCTCAGCCAACTGACCGTGTCATCCACATCTGACCAAGAGAACAACTGTTTGGACCAAAACGTGAATGTCGTCAGGTTGACAGCGAAGGGAAAACGCGCTCTCAGTAACAGCTTCAGCTCATGTCAGCCGATCCCTAAAAGGCTCCGCATTGCCAACTACCCCGACAAAGAAGACACCACGAGCTCAGCAACTAGCTGCTCTGATATTTAATCGTTTTTAATGTGACATTATTTGATATTTTTACTAATCGGAATCCTTGTTGACTCAAGTTTCAATACGAAAGTATTTTAATGTGATTTTTAAATCTTTATTTTAATTTTATCGTGATTTTGACATGCTAGCTATGTATGCAAGTGATAGTTACCAGTTATTGATTATTATTATTTGTTGAGTGTTGCTATAAATTGTTGTTTTTAGCATAAGGCAGGTTTGGTAGCGCGAGAGGTTATTATTAGACAACATAATCTGGAACATCTTGTTTTATATTGAATTTGCTTTATGTTAAATATTCATGACTTAATATTGTATGGTTATTATGTAAGACGAATATATTACGACGTTTTTGACATCGTCTTCCTTAGTACGGATAGTACTGTATAGTAATGGCTAGTTCTACTTAAGACTTGTGATTTTAATAGTACAATGAAAACTAGTCTCATATGTTTTAAGTTGTTGTTTTTGTGAGTCGCTAAAATTTCCGTGATCGACCACCTCTATGACTTGAATATCAGTTCCAGTATGTATCGTTTCGTAAATACGTAATTAAAATTTGTGGCCAGATTTTGCCATTAATTAAAGTCTGATTATATGTCTAGATTAGATTGGAACGACGGAAGGTTATTATTATCCATATTATGGATATAGTCCAGTGACATTCATAGTGTCTTAAGATGTGTAAAGAGTAATTTCGAATGGGATACAATTGTGTGGGTTGCGAGTACTTGCGAATCAACTGCCATACAATGACATGCCCTGAACCACTGACCTATAAAACCCTATGGACAAGAAATGCCCTGCCTACAACTTTTAAATATGTTAAAATAGCGTTTTTTTTAAAGAAATCTCATAATGTTTGACACGTTTGTACAATTAATGTACTACAAAATTGTGGCACTAAAAGTCGGATAGGTAACGCCGCCGGGAAACTTCGCTGACGCCGATTGACCGGTCTCGAACCACTTGTATCCAGCGCCTCACCGCGACGTTAACTAGGTCGTCAGTCCGTCTAGTATGGGGACGGACTGGTACACGTTTCCCGGTACGTGAAATAATTAGATAACAGACAATAATATTTTTGAAATTCCTAAATTGATAAACATATCTAGGTATAGTAGAATATGGTTTTCCATTGATAGGAAATACCTGTCCCTTATTCATTGCCCAGAACTGCTGCTGTCTTGCTCTTATGACTCATTTAGGGCAACTATGGCATTTAACGCATTTTGTTTAGGATTAGATGATTGCCACCGATAATGGCTTGAAAAATGTGTGGGACGTTGCAAGTGTTATTTCGAAATAAACCTGATTGTTGGTGAGCCTAATTTGTAATACACTTGACTTTTTTTCCGCCTTTCAATCAACCCACCGACTATCATGTTAAATGATATTAGATTTTAAGTGAAATTTTAACTTGTGTTATTTCTTAGATTGGTACAATGTATGTTTTTTTATAATTCAATAAAGCAAAATATTTCGAAAATAAATTACTATATTTTCATTCAATTCCATTGACGTTTACAATATTTACATAAAACAATTATTTAGTGTTAATTAGGAAATAATTCTAAACGAACATTAATTTAATTCAGTCTTTATTTGAATGCTAGTTCTTAATATTTGTACGTCATGTGTACAATATCGCAGATAATGTACAATGTCGACATATTACAACCAGTGACACTGCATTCTCAGAATAACGGAGTGCTTGGACAATTGATTCCAAGTTGAATTATCAAAATCAATAAATACTACATATTAAAATATCTGCATTATAAAACATAGTGAAATAAATAAACATAAAAAAATCAACAAAAGGTAAGCAATTAATACATTTAACAACAGAAACGTATGCGGAGGCAATGTATAGTTATAATTTATTTCTAAATTTCGACGAAGCTTTAATATGCTATAATAGGAATGCCGGCCGGGTCTTTCCTCGTAGCTTTGACGATAAACAGTTACTGAAAAGATTATTTTAACACAGATATTGTCTGATATTGCTGTCATGTTTTCCACAATGATTTTTAACAGGCACATGATTTCTTAACTAAGTAGGTAACAATAGGGACTGTGATGCCTAGTTCCTAAAGCATTATTAGAAAATTTTAATTATATATCCAGGGCCGTATCTAAGACGGAGTTGCCTTTACTTTTTGTAGATAATTTTATTTCGCGGATGATTAAAATTACAATTTTATTCATAATTGAGTAATAATAGCTAAAGATACTTAAATTTCTCTCACCTAATCCTAATTTGTAAATTGACCTAGCTACGACCCTGTATATCAAACACGCATACATCCCTTAATCCATCCATCCCTACGACTTATCAGTCTTTAATAGGCGACAGCTCGTAAGCCTACCTCTCGTTGCTATGTTAGTCCCTTGCAACAATACACATTGCCAGTGACAACATTTGAATACGACTCAGCTGAAACTAATGCGTCGCTTTATCGCTGCGTTTTGTTAGACGCAGCCGCTGTCTCAGTCGAATGATTTTTACATATAAATTATCTACAATATAATAGGTATTTGACTGAGTCAGCATGTTCACAGCTCTCACAGATCTTGAGGTAAGACCGACGATACTATGAACTATTCACCGCTCACGTTGTCTTCCTGAGCACTGCTGTGAGACGGCTCCCTGCTTTGGGCAGCCGCTTCTGAAACAAGAATACATACATCGTTTATATATTTTCTCCCATTATATTTGTTACATGCAGAACATTTTTGTCAAAGCATTTGCATTAGTGAACAAAATTTAAATGTAATTATAACATTTAAATATTTTATATTGTTTTAGTTATTTTTATTATTTAAATATAAAATATTTTACAAGGGAAGCAGGCAAACTTATGACGAACCTATAATTATAATCAACAATATCTTTTTTAATGACATCTTTAGGTTATTGTGATGATAACAGTACCTATACATTTAGTATCGTTTTTATCTATCTTTACGTAAAACATAAATACGACTAATCGATAATTACGACTCATACCTACATATAACTTGTAAATATATGTGTTTCGGTATAAGTATAACGTTTATAAGTGCTCCAAAAAATATGAAAATCAAATCAAATGCTATGACTTTTACAAACTCAGTTTGTCGGAAACTGCAGTCCGCCATATTGTTTTGGAATCTGAATTTTTCATTTTTAAATTGTTAATTGTTCCTGGAGGTAGTTAGCTCAACGTGCACATTAATCCCAAATTATTCCCATGAATCATTCGTGCGAAATTAGAAACGATTAGCAGTGTCCGTGCACAATAAGCGATTAAATTAACGACTCACCTAAACACAAAACTAATACGATTTTGAAGCAACTGAAACAATGTGAAGAAACGTGTGCAATGACAAAACTAAGCGATACTACTGCTTAGGTTCGTATTAATGCCGTACTCAAAATTGAGTCGAATCTCAAGTTAAATATCTAATTGAATGTGGAAATGTGAGTTATCGACTCGAATCTTCGACTCAATCTGGAGTATAGGGTCGTAAGTCAACATTCGTGTTGTTAGGGAAATGTCGTTTTTAAAATAATTGTAGAACAAAGTCATTGCATTCTTCATTAAAATTACCTACACAATATATTTGATTGTAATTTTTAAAAAAACGCCATTACTTGTATATTGTTAGTAACAGGTACTAGAAAGTAAAAATATACGAAATAAAACAAACTAAGTATGACAGTATTAACTATAGCATACATTCATGTTAATTTATGAACAATAGAAAAGCTCTAAAATTCATATTTTTACAGTTTAAATCTAGAGAATGCGTTGTGTTTGTAATCGATGCTTGCTGGTATTATTTTAGCGATTTCTTTTAAATAGATAATTTTGATAAATGTTCTTCCGACAGATAGCGTCATTTTTAGGAACTCGCTTATAAAATAAGGGAAGATCAAAATAGGACAGTTTCACTCACCAGTAATAGCTCTGTCAACTTTGAGCTTGTCTCTGACGATGTAAATGGCCGTCAGTA
Organism: Carcina quercana; assembly: GCA_910589575.2. Taxonomy (NCBI): domain Eukaryota; kingdom Metazoa; phylum Arthropoda; class Insecta; order Lepidoptera; family Depressariidae; genus Carcina; species Carcina quercana. Next base: position 6,730,204 of record OU342439.1, read on the forward strand.
AGAAGAAAATACCGCCAAGGACCTCGACGAAGCAAGTTACAAACAGCGCGTACTGGAGAGACCGGAACTGCACAGTTTGACTCGGAGCTTCCAGCGGATCCGTCGATAGCGACTTCTTTAGGTTTTCAGATATCTGTAATATTATAGAGGAAAATTAATAAAATGGTAACTTGTTATATGTTACAGAATTACATAAATCGTAGGCCGTATTTGTTAAATTATAAGGTATAAGTTTGACTTTTTGTATTTGCTAACACAATTTAGACTTTGTTTGGTTATAAAACAGTATAAAATAAAAACAGTGACCTCAGTCGTCTGGACACGAACTAGAAGCCTTTAGAAATACTTTTTGCTGGTTGCGAGTTATGTAATTACCCTGACTGTGGTGTGGCAGTCTGAGCTAAAAGTCATATGTCTCCTTAATTAAATAACATAAAAATGCACTTTACAAAAACCTACAATGAAACTATTTGTAGTAGGTATTTCTTAACTCCAAAACAAACTATTATATTACTTTATGATATGATTTAGGTAGTTAAAACTACCGTCTATGTAATTCATTTGAGAGTTGTCAATAGAACAATATAAACATTCAATGGCTTGTACAAACAATCTGTTCAAATGTAGCAATACTTTTATTTGAAACATATTTCATTGCATTTTTTTTCATAAACTAAAATTAACACCACTTAGATGTCTTAAATGAACTTACCACTCCAACTAAGTACGGACTTCCAGCATCTCCCAACATGTGAGAAATCAAAATCTGGAACGCTTCTGCAGTCGATCGTCGAGGAGGTACTACTACGTACTGAAATATAAGAAGACTTAATTAATATCGTACTCAGTTTTCTATAACAATAAAATGTATGTAATCAATCACAAATTTCGCGCGCATTGAATTTAGGAATTGCAAAAACAGCGCCATCTGTTAGACGTGCATTATACTATTATAAATTGCAAAACATTGAAAGACAATCGTGACACATACTTATCGCAATACCCAACAGATGTCGCTGTTCAGAATAAATTATTGAAATCAGCCCACTCAACTCGAATGAATCTATAGATGTAATATTCCAATGAAAATGTGAACAGTACGGGACCTAATATTACCCTTTCACAACCAGGCAATAGTGATCCTTTATGATGACGCTAATGAGTGACTGAGTTCAATTTTAAGCATGCTGAAAGCAAAATTGATGCGAAAAAATGCTAATAAAAACAGTTCATGCACCGATACCGATTAAAAATGATGTAACCTCGCAACCGAATTCAAACAAAATTCATAATAAAAAACACTAACTACAAAACAAGTAAAAACTTCCACAATAGACTGCCTCTGAATGCATTTAGCTATGACCCCGTTTAGGATAAACATATATTTTACTTTATCCTGAATCTGCTTCCGGACATTAAAAGGTGAGACTGATTCCGTAACTATATAAAACATTATCCTTTTAATTTCCCGAGCATTGATTCACAACAAAGAATCGCATTTCCGTGCAACACTAAACGCAACCCAGAAGCGATCGAGGGAAGGCGTCTCTTACCAGCGACATATCGGCCACTATTGCCCAGTTGAGATTGAGTGCGAGCTCGCCAATGAACATGAGGGCGAAGGGCGCGTAGAAGTTGTATTCGACGAGAAGCATGCCGAGGCTCATGGCGGGCACGGATACTAGCAGGCCCATGCCGCATATGATGGGGTGCGCGCGCGGGAACCGCTTGATGAGGGCAGCACCGAGCCACGCGCCCAGCGGCACGCCCAGCAGGCCGGACACCATCGTGATCCCGCCGAAGATTAGCGACACCCTTCGTGCAACATCACAGCTCGTAAACATGGGCAGGTACATGCAGTGCAGCGACCGACGGTTCGGACACATTCATATTGATACTTGTAACACGCAGAGTTTACGTTCAGGTATTTATAAATGGCAAATATAGATCGTTATACATATGGTCAATAAAGTTCAATCAACCTAGACCCCGCATTTAGAGATGATGCTCAGTACTGCGTAAATAAATAAAAAATCGATTTGCTCAAGAAATTGAAATTATCAAGTTATCTCGGTGTCGACTATAAATGTGTAACTCGGTCTAAGACACATCACAGTCCAGATCAGAATATTATTAAGACTTTTAAGAATTAATAAAATATACTCAAAATTCAAATTTTCTGGAAATAACTCAGGGTCGACTCAATTTAGGATAGGAACGATTGAAGCTATTGAATAGACCACAGCAAAACATATTGTTATGTATAAGTATTATACGAATTGAAATAATTTGCCCTTCGCGCAATTTACAATAATAAATTAATACTGATAAACGTTAAGGAGTACATAAGAAAACGTTTTCGGCGTCAATGCCATTGAATCTCACGATTGTTTGTTTGAAAAACTCATCCATTGTTCTAGAAGGAAAAATACCTAAACGTAAACTCTGTGGCGTAACGATTTCATCATAATACATCGTACATGCTTCCATTAATGCTAAGAAAATAAATATTAAATTAATATTAGTGCTCGACGGGACAGAAGCAAGATAAATATCGATAATAATCGAATAAATAAATAAAATATATCGAGAGTATAATGTACGAGTAAGCGGCATTCTATGCATGAGATGAGTTGAAGCCCCGTAGTTGTCACATCTCATTGGAATATTGTAATACATTCGAGTCGATGGACGATTTCTGCTTTAGTGCTTGTTTTGAGAGCGTGTGTTGAGTACACGGGATCAGTTTCAAAGAGGCTAGACGGATTAGAAAAATGACACAATTCATTGTAAACACTTCGCTTCAAATATGATTAGAAATATGTACACCGTATCTTTGGTGAGTTGTATTAGGAACTGACAAAAAATCACAATACTCAGCAAAGCCTTTTACTTTATATACAGCGTCCATTTTCTGATGAATATTATAGTTTTTACACACATACCAGCAGTCCGGTACGCTACTATAATTATAAAAAATTAGTGCAAGGCTTTGAGTACTGTCATTTTTCAGATTCCAAAACAACCGTCGTCCGCAAAGATATGGCACCTTTTTCTAAAACTATATGATTTTCAAGGAAACATTCATGCCAATCGATATAACTGGACCCTTCGTGTAATCATGTCACACGCCCCAAGACAAGTTGTAAAGTCAGAAAGCGCTCACCAGTACAATATCGGCCACTATGGACCACGTCAGGTTGAGCGTCACCATCCCGAGGAACATGAGGAAGTATGTGAGGACCTCGTGCGAGTCCACCGATATCAACGCCAAGTAGACGAGGGGCGTTGAAGTCAGGAGCGCGAACCCGCAAATAAGGGGGTCGCAGTCAGGTACTGTGGTTCGGAGGCGCTGAGCCAGGGCGCTGCCGAGCGGCACGCCGAGCGCACCAGCGAACATTCCCACCAGACCGAACTTGTACGACACACTGTTGTACAATCATATTTTAATGATAGCACTGCCATACAAATACATTTTCACGATAGCACTGTCGTACAATATCATATTTTAACAATACAAATTATTTTTATGCTATATTCTAGTTTTTCTTAGAAAAAAAAAAACTTTTGCTCGCGACTCCATTTGCGTGGAAATCATTCAACAAGAATCATTTTTCGGGATAAAATATAGCCTTAAAAGAACCTTTGTCTCCCGCATGTCATAGGCCATCCGAATTTCATCAAGATATAATCTTGAAATAATAACAAAGAAACAGATGTTACTTTCGCTTTTATAATATTAGTGTTAAATAATAGTCTGTTAATACATTTATTATAAGAAATGAAAATTCAGGAGTATTATAACAATTTGCTACCTCACCTGATGGTAAATTTACTGGGACCCTGGCTACGTTATCTTTGCTGCCGGAACACAACAGTGCTATTAACACTTTTACTTTCGTTTCGGGATACTCCATTTTGTAGTTTAAAAATTGTTGCCTAAGTAAGTCCATGTTAAATTGACTGTACTTAAATATACCCTCTGTTCGAACGTGACATCTGATAATTTATTTTATTCATGAGCGAGCACCTGTTCAAACAACATCAGACCAGCTCAATGTTTTTAGGATTGCATAATTCAAGTTAGTAGAATGTTTTCAATAGCAAGAAACATTATTTACATCGCAAATCTTTGCGATAATTTTCGAGTACCGATTTATCACTAGATTCCTCGTGTGATTTGTGTAATTTTTGATAAATTTTCTAGATATAAACAGTTTAAATAACAAGAATTTCATTATGAGTATGAGTAAAGAGAAATTTCGGTATTAGAATATGCAAAGAACTATTGCGCTCTAAAATCGTCCGATCAAAAACCAGACACTTTATATCTACTTCTTGTACAGACCGCTATACAGAACGAAGCCAGATTTTTATAAATCCAGTTTAACATACTCGTACGAGAAACGTTTTCTCATCATTAGGCATCGCTGTGAATGTACATGACTCAAAAGCTGAATTTAGTACACCCGACTAACAAGAGGGGAATCAACAGATTTTATTTTTGGTTGATTCACTCAGCTTTGATTTCAGATTCAATTATGATTTCACCCCATATTATCTCCTAGTGAGGCTTTCAGAGACATGGCATTGTATTAAGTCTCACTGCTTACTTATATATTCACGGATAATTGTTTTTCACATTCTATTGCAATCTTTTATTTCTGTTACTCTTCCAAATAAAACAATCACGCTTTACTACTGTTTCCTAATATAAGAACGGACCAAGAATTATTCCCTATCCAGGTATCTCGTGGTCATTTTCTACGACACTCGTACAAGGGCTTTGTAACGTATTAAAGACACATGTCTGTCAGTCTGCCTAGATTATGACAAACGTAACTCACTCTTCCAACGTAATGTTTACATCAGGCTGCAGCGTCAGTCCGAGGAATATGAACTGAGGTCCCCACCACGCCAGCGCACCCGCCACGAAAGCGACGCACGTAAATGCCATGGTTGACAGCATGAACGACGGGCTGGAAAACCACAAGAAACCGGTTAAGAAAGCCAGTTAAAACATACATTTATTGTAGAACTCGTAGAACAATGCATAGTTTTGATTCGCATCCAAATCCAGTCGACATGAGTGAATGCGTTGGTGCGATTTTATTGTGCATTCAATTCCTTCTCGCCGTCTTACCACTGGATCAATACAGTAGTTCTAATAAATAATTTATTAGTATCGTATCATAATTATTTTTTATTATCATTTCCGTTGTTATGTATTGTTAATACTTATTAATTACTAGTTATAAACTACTAATAAAATTGTGATGATAACAAATTTTTATTGTTAGTTAAACGTTAATTTCTATCTGACAAATGACAACGTTTCATATGATCGATGTCATGACCCAAAAGTTGATAGCTACGGTCACTGCTCCAAGGTAATACTTGGTATGACGTCATTTGGAGACCCCTCAGGTTATTCTACTGTGTTATTGAACCGCATCATTTAACTCAAAACAATTTCAATACTGAACAAGAGCCCATACACCGCCATGATTTTTATACTATAACTATATATAACTGTGTGGCATGAGAATTGAAAGACGATGAGACATAAGTGGTAGATTTTTTTTTCAATCAACTCATTAAAAGGTACGATGTACATGACAACCCTTTTTTTAAATAAGTGGTAGTTAGTTATCAGGACGCAACTGATATAGGCTTTAAGAGGTCGCCGAAGTACTCGTAAGGACTCATGTTATAAGTCAGAAATGTAAGCCCTTGCAAAAAGAGGTTGTTTCAGTGAACCTGGTCTACTCGTAGAAATATTTTATTTTAAATTTTGTCTTTACGTCATATCGTCATTCTGCGTAGGTATTTTCAAATCAAATCTAAAAGTGTTGTATCTGTATGTTATTTATCTTTATGTAGCGCTTCGTGCAAGTGTCAATATGAAATTGTTAGAATAGGGTCTGGCTGAAAATCAGTGTTTTGCAGGACATAATTCATTTACATGTTTAATTTTTATAATGTTTATTGTATTAATACTATTACTTATTGATATATTTGTGAATGTATTAATTAGTTTTATATAAATGTATGTGTGTGTCTGTGGCAAATAAATGTATTAAATCAAACGGCGATTTGTAATCTGCCGGCCGACTGGTAACTAAACTCACTTTTTAACAAGTGTCCTTATGTCGTCCTTGTAGGATGTGGCCTTCATATGGCTGTCCTCAGCCTGTCCTCGCTCCGGGTCCTCCATGACCCACAAGATGAGAGCCACGGCCACTGCGCCAAGGAAGGGGGTCACTCGGAGACCCCATCTCCAGTTATTCGCTGCGGCACCAGCTGTTGACCCTACTATGTAACCCATACCACTGGAATGGAGAAAATACAAAGTCAAGACCAATCCACCTCACTATTAAAAATATTTTATGACGGTAAAGTCATTCCTTTGTTTACTACGGCGAGTCCAATATAAGGGTAATGTGTTAAACACGAGTGTAAGTATGGGCAAATCAGATGTTCAGTACATAGTTTGTATGTAGTGAAAGCCTATTCAATTTTCCCTTAAAGGCTCAGGTCATTGCACTAAATACTTTTGGGGAGAAGATCTAAAAGGGTAAATATAAATAGTTACAGCAATCGTATGTTGCACTTCCCACATCATTGCATCACGCAAGTAAGCGTGTATATATATTTCAAAATATCAGAATTGATATAGCATTTGATTGCATTTGAGATTGGAGAGAATTTACATTGAAAGTGACATGTTAAATGTCACCTATCCTAGACTAAAGTAAGATTGTGGTCAAACGAAAAACGGACTGGTATTTTTAAATAGCAAAATAAAATAATAAATATTTTTTTAGTTACAATGCTCGATTATTTTGGAGACTATTTAGAAACTGCAACGATAGGGTAAAACAGAACATTTCACCACGATACATGGTAATCAAATTATCACGGAATGATTACTAAACGCCAAGCGCGAAGTGCCAATAGCAAGTGAGTTGTACGTTCCGTTTATAACCATCAATTACTGTCCATGCAGACAATTAACGTGCAATATTCATCACTCAATCACCTCAAGTCATGACTAACTCGTTGTATAATACTCGTAGCTTCTCTTTTAAAATCAACTACCTTTATTACAGGAAATATAACTTCATCCTCTGAAGCGTATACACCTTCAAATTTCATTAATACTGAGATAATTTTCCACAGATTTAGTTCAGAATTGTTGCGCTACACTTTAACTCTCCATAATATATCTTTGTCTATTATTTCACCTGATTGTAAATAATAATAAGATAATGTGGAAGCACACTCATCCAGCAGCCTCAAATCACTGGCAGTGGCTATTTAATACAATATGTTTAACACACTCAGCAACAAATCGTTTTTAATACATATGAAGATGGACATAACAGAATTAGACACAGTACCTGCCGACTGGAATGGCGAAGTAGAAGAAGGCAAGCATCTTGGAGCGCACGTTTCCAACGAAGAGATCACTGATGATGGTAGGGGCAATGGTAGAATAGGACGCCTCACCTATACCCACCAGGCCTCGGAAGAACGCGAACAGACCAAAATTCTGCCGATACAAAAAAACTAATGCTATAACTTATCAAAGAAATAAGCAGTACATTGTTAATAGTTTTAAGATTCAATTGCTAAACTTTGCACAGTTTTGTACTTTGGGATTTTAACGTACACCGCATCACCTCTTATAGAGCAGACGGATCGATCGCCAGTTATAAGTACCACAAAGTATTATTCTAAAATAAGAGGAAATATTCCAAAATTCAAGATTAGATCAGATTCGGCAAAAACAAATTTAATTTGAAAATTGTTTATTTGTCTGCTGTATTCAATCGTTAGGTGACAAATTCTCTTTTGGAGTATTGGTTAAGTACACAACAAGCCAAACATTGTGAAATGCGCAAACATTTAATGAATCGTAAGGTATTACAGAATTTGTCATATTAATAATGAACCTATTCGGATTTTTACTATTTTGGAATCTAAAAGGTAATCTCTTCTCTCCCAACCCAAGACCTTTTCTGGTCAAAAGTATTGTTTCCTAAAGCACTCACAGTCATATAGGAACCGGCGAAAGTGGTCAAGCTCCAGAGCGCTACACCGAAGGTCATGATGTACCGCCGAGAGTACCTGTCTCCAAGGTACCCGAACAATGGCGCAAATACCATGTATGCTGCCACGAATACTGTCTGCAGTAACCCAGCACTGTCGTCGCCGATACCGAACGCATCTTTGACGTCACCTAATACACCTGTAAGAGAAAGAGAATTTCGTCAACATTTATTCTAAGAACTAGAACATTTAAAAAGGTTTGCTAGGTACCGAATTCTATACACATATAGCAATAATTCGAATATTATACTACCTCTAGGTCAGTAGGGTAGTAACGCACGAGATCATGTGTTCATGGGAGTAAGACTTAGTTGCTTTTCGTAATTTTATTCTAAATCGTTAGGTGACAAATTCTCTATTGGAGTATTGCTTAAGTACACAACAAGCCAAACACTGTTTAAGAATTCTTACAGAATTTATTAGTTACAATCATGTGTACATAATTTCAATAAGAATAGTGTCCGGTCATGATTAAATACATTTCTATTTGCCATGAAGTATACTAAAATCTAGCTTTGGGCGAAACAAGATCGATGATTTTGTTGGCTCCGTCAGTAATTAAATCCATCGACATAATAAATCAATATGTCAATTGCCAAATATGTGTTTTGCACATCGCATCATATAACAGTACCCGCCTACAAAGCTTTGGTGCATGACATCAGATATTGACGCCACCCGCCCATCTTTTTAGGCTGCCTAAATTGGATAGATATCGAGGTGATGTAATTAGAACACGGCGTGACGTCACGTCAATTTGGATGAATTAGATTAAACCCCAGATTAAGCTCCAGTTGTCGGCCCATATCCACCTATCACTGCACAACAAGCTTCCTTTCAAAACATCGGTATGAATGAAAGCCGCAATTCTTGAAACAATTGAAGGATTTTGGGCGTACTTTGGCTGTGCCTTAGGCAAGACGGATGTAGAGCAGTATAAGTTTTCCAACTAATAATGAAGTTTATGATTTGTTGAAAAGTCCGAATACTTTTTGAGATGTAGAAGTAAAATATAAAACAATCGTTGTTGATTGCTACTTACTGACGATTACGGCTTCTGTAACTATGCTATGGCCCTTATGTTCTTATGTACCGTGGCCAATGAAACCAGGGCTAGCTTACACGTGCATGCATAAAGTTAACCTATTTACATATGACTGTGACTAGGACAAATCACACGAAACATACAACTTACAAAGGAGTGAACGCGTTAAACATTACCAGTATCGAAAATACAAAAGTTGATCTTGACTCAGATGCATAAGAAAACTAACGTTGTAATTCACAAGAAACTTGTGCTCATAATCCTGAGGAATCTAAAAGTAACCTTGAAGAGGTGAGTAGCCTTACACATTCGACAATCAGCGAAAGAACCAGTTTTGCTTGACTTTTATATAACAAAATGGTGCGAATATTTAATCCTGTCTCGGATATTAGCTATGTATTCGTGACTGCATACTAACCAGGTGAATTATTAAGCGGAAAAGCATAGCTGAATCAAATCACTAGTGGAAAAGAATAATGAAATACCCAAAAAATAATCGATTTGGGATGGGGCGATTACATAAGATTAGAATGATAAATTTGCTATCAAATACTCAATTATAATTATAGTTCACCGTATCTTGTATGAATATAGTGTATTTATCAATTTTTCACATGTTATTCGCGATTATTGACCAAACTTAAACGGATAGGCGGGGTTTGCAAACACCGACCACACTTGATGGCCGATAGTGCTAAGTAAACACAACTGACGTGATTTTACACGATAGGTAAACCAATCCTTTCTGGAATATTCCACTGTTGACACAAGGAAGAATGAGGGCGGAATGGAAGCCACCCCACCCAGGTGAAAAATCCTAAAGAAACAAAGTCAAGTCATTAACAAGTCAAATCCGAAAATTTATAAGCTTATCACAGTAGTATGAGTGTGGTATGAAAAACTTAAGCTTTAATTTGATAACAATGACGATGACAAAATACTCCACATTAGTGATATCATGTTTTGCAACAAAAAACTAATTTCAATAGAAAATTTTACTGTCAAATGGACAGACGTTATAGAAATCTATAATAACCACTAAAGGCGTAATTGATGAAGTACTTTAGTTAACCAATGTATGTATTAGTTAACAAGCCGTAACTAGGCTTCCACCGGAACGGCGGGCGAGCGTGGTCGGACGGAGATTAGTTAGTGGATGTCGGAGTAGAAAGTCATGTTATCGGGTTAATTCAGTTTAAATAACTGTCGTCCTGATGACTGCTTGTTGAACCTCTTGGTTTAGCTTCACTGGGGTTTGTAAATCATTGGGAAATAATGAATAAAAACTACTATTCGTAAATTAGTTTTAATGTACTTTGTATCAGACTGGGATTCGAACCCGGACACCGGTGATTATTAATCTTGCGCCTAGGCCGCTTGACCACGATGCTTATGCCCGAGCGTGTGAAATTAGCGACCATATTTGGGGGCGAAAAATCCGTCTGAAAACTCGAAAACACGAGTTTTCCAGTCATAAGACTATGTAGATCGATTTTAGCCCCCGAAAACCAAATTTCAGCGAAATCGTTAGAGCCGTTTCCGAGATCGCCGGGATAAATAAATATACAAGAATTGCTCGTAAGGTATTAAATAGATGTATTAAATAAAACGACAACAGAATTAGCTATCTACTATCGACTAAAAATACAATATCGATAACCCAAACGAATTTCTACATTTAATCGAACTGGATCAAGATATTGTATTCTCCGATTTCACGCATAGGATGCGATCACCACTTTCAAGGTTCACATTACTAGTGCAATGACCGACTCAAACCAGGACGTACTTTAAATTTTAAATAGAACTTCAAGTGCCTATGAGATGTTCAAATGCAATTCTATATAATTTTTGACACTTTGTAGCTGTATATGAACCCTATGACAACTTCGACCTTATCATGCTCGTAAAACCGTTTCATATTGTCACATTATGTAACAAAAAGTAATATTCTATCAAACTCATTGGTTCCGTATATCGTTCCGAGTCCCATCGTATCACGATGACACTACAATAAATCATCTCTTTTATTACTGGGCCCTATTGTTTGCCTCGCCTGTTGTTTGCTGAAGCCCCAGCTTGCTTGCTCGACGATCGCTTGAGTGCTTTTATGTGTATTATATTAAACGCCCTGGGAGTTTTTTGTGGGAATGAATGAATCTCTGATGTCTATAATTTTTAATTTTCATGGAAGTTTTTAACATATCTTATGCCTTTACGACTGCAACAATGTTTTTTGCAAAAATTAATACATGAATAAATAATATTCAGAACATTGGGCTATTAATAAATAAGCCCGTTAAAATATTTTGCATACAATAAAAAGAGTACACGACACGTGATAAAATGCATAAATGTAAGTCCGTACAATTTTAATTATTAAATTTTATTAATTAAACACATTTGTAATATCACCACCCCTTTCTTCTTTCAAGGGCCGGGCAGCAGTGTCTAGTTGCTGTCACACTTCTACCAAATCAATAATTAACTAAGATAGTCGTTATTGCCGTTATGGGGATATTTATTATGAAGTATAAACTATAAGCCATTGTGTTTTCTCGCTTATAATTACAATTTAATGCACGTCAGCGCAAGTGGCGCGATGTTGATGACGCAGGCGTACAACCGTTCACGGTCGGTCGGTTCACGGTCGGGCTACGACAGACGTTTCAATTTGAACTCAACTAGCCACGTAACGAAACCGTCCAAATGCATTAACTACATTACAGGAGGTGAAATGGAATGTATCCTAACTAGACAGAAATACGCGACGTACTAATAATTTCAGAAAAACACGAGGATCTACAATAGCGTTAAAAACAGTGTAGAATAAAGCTCATTGTGGGGCTATGTGAACTTGGCACCCGACCTTGAAAAAATTTAATTTTTTTTGCGCTATTCGATAGATTTACGTTTGTAGTTGTTTGTAGTGAAACTATTTTCGTTTGTAGTTAAACCAAAAAAAAGTTATGACGAGTCAAAAAAAAGCTGGCACCCGACTTTGAAAAAATTAACTTTTTTTTGTGGTTATCGGTAGATATAGGTTTGTAGAGGTTTGTAGTGAAACTATTTTCGTTTGTAGTTAAACCAAAAAAAAGTTATGACGAGTTAAAAAAAATTCTCTCAAACTTTAAAAAATTAACTTTTTTTCGTGATTTTCGATAGATATAGGGCAGTAGAGGTTTGTAGTGAAACTATTTTCGTTTGTAGTTAAACCAAAAAAAAGTTATGACGAGTTAAAAAAATTCTCTCAAACTTTAAAAAATTAACTTTTTTTGTGATTTTCGATAGATATAGGGCAGTAGAGGTTTGTAGTGAAACTATTTTCGTTTGTAGTTAAACCAAAAAAAAGTTATGACGAGTTAAAAAAATTCTCTCAAACTTTAAAAAATTAACTTTTTTTGTGATTTTCGATAGATATAGGGTAGTAGAGGTTGGTAGTGAAACTTTTGCGCTACTACAAACGAATACGAGTAACTACAAACGAAATCCAATCTACTACAAACGATTTTGAGATACTACAAACGAATACGAGTTACTACAAACGAAATCCAATCTACTACAAACGATTTTTAGCTACTACAAACGAATACGAGTTACTACAAACGAAATCCAATCTACTACAAACGATTTTAACCTACTACAAACGAATTCGAGTAACTACAAACGAAATCCCATCTACTACAAACGATTTTGACCTACTACAAACGAAATCCAATCTACTACAAACGATTTTGACCTATTACAAACGAATTGGAGTAACTACAAACGAAATCCAATCTACTACAAACGATTTTTAGCTACTACAAACGAATACGAGATACTACAAACGAAATCCAATGTACTACAAACGATTTTTAGCTACTACAAACGAATACGAGTTACTACAAACGAAATCCAATATACTACAAACGATTTTTAGCTACTACAAACGAATTCGAGTTACTACAAACGTAATCCAATCTACTAAAAACGATTTTTAGCTACTACAAACGAATACGAGTTACTACAAACGAAATCCAATCTACTACAAACGATTTTTAGCTACTACAAACGAATTCGAGTAACTACAAACGAAATCCAACCTACTACAAACGATTTTTAGCTACTACAAACGAATCTAGTAGAGAGTTTTAGTAGAGAGAATTTTTTTTAACTCGTCATAACTTTTTTTTTGTTTAACTACAAACGAAAATAGTTTCACTACAAACCTCTACAAACCTATATCTACCGATAACCACAAAAAAAAGTTAATTTTTTCAGAAAAAAAATAATTAAAACGAAAAAATTAATTATTTTTTTTCTGAAAAAATTAACTTTTTTTGTGGTTATCGGTAGATATAGGTTTGTAGAGGTTTGTAGTGAAACTATTTTCGTTTGTAGTTAAACCAAAAAAAAGTTATGACGAGTTAAAAAAAATTCTCTCAAACTTTAAAAAATTCACTTTTTTCGTGATTTTCGATAGATATAGGGCAGTAGAGGTTGGTAGTGAAACTTTTGCGTTACTACAAACGAATACGAGTTACTACAAACGAAATCCAATCTACTACAAACGATTTTTAGCTACTACAAACGAATTCGAGTAACTACAAACGAAATCCAATCTACTACAAACGATTTTGACCGACTACAAACGAATTCGAGTTACTACAAACGAAATCCAATCTACTACAAACGATTTTTAGCTACTACATACGAATACGAGTTACTACAAACGAAATCCAATCTACTACAAACGTTTTTTAGCTACTACAAACGAATTCGAGTAACTACAAACGAAATCCAATCTACTACAAACGATTTTTAGGTACTACAAACGAATTCGAGTAACTACAAACGAAATCCAATCTACTACAAACGATTTTTAGGTACTACAAACGAATTCGAGTTACTAAAAACGAAATCCAATCTACTACAAACGATTTTTAGCTACTACAAACGAATTCGAGTTACTACAAACGAAATCCAATCTACTACAAACAATTTTGACCTACTACAAACGAATTCGAGTAACTACAAACGAAATCCAATCTACTACAAACGATTGTTAGCTACTACAAACGAATTCGAGTTACTACAAACGAAATCCAATCTACTACAAACGATTTTTAGCTACTACAAACGAATTCGAGTTACTACAAACGAAATCCAATCTACTACAAACAATTTTGACCTACTACAAACGAATTCGAGTAACTACAAACGAAATCCAATCTACTACAAACGATTTTTAGCTACTACAAACGAATTCGAGTAACTACAAACGAAATCCAATCTACTACAAACGATTTTTAGGTACTACAAACGAATTCGAGTAACTACAAACGAAATCCAATCTACTACAAACGATTTTTAGGTACTACAAACGAATTCGAGTTACTACAAACGAAATCCAATCTACTACAAACGATTTTTAGCTACTAAAAACGAATTCGAGTTACTACAAACGAAATCCAATCTACTACAAACAATTTTGACCTACTACAAACGAATTCGAGTAACTACAAACGAAATCCCATCTACTACAAACGATTTTGACCTACTACAAACGAATTCGAGTAACTACAAACGAAATCCAATCTACTACAAACGATTTTGACCTATTACAAACGAATTGGAGTAACTACAAACGAAATCCAATCTACTACAAACGATTTTTAGCTACTACAAACGAATACGAGATACTACAAACGAAATCCAATGTACTACAAACGATTTTTAGCTACTACAAACGAATACGAGTTACTACAAACGAAATCCAATCTACTACAAACGATTTTTAGCTACTACAAACGAATTCGAGTTACTACAAACGAAATCCAATCTACTACAAACGATTTTTAGCTACTACAAACTAATACGAGTTACTACAAACGAAATCCAATCTACTACAAACGATTTTTAGCTACTACAAACGAATTCGAGTAACTACAAACGAAATCCAACCTACTACAAACGATTTTTAGCTACTACAAACGAATCTAGTAGAGAGTTTTAGTAGAGAGAACTTTTTAACTCGTCATAACTTTTTTTTGGTTTAACTACAAACGAAAATAGTTTCACTACAAACCTCTACAAACCTATATCTACCGATAACCACAAAAAAAAGTTAATTTTTTCAGAAAAAAAATAATTAAAACGAAAAAATTAATTATTTTTTTTTTGAAAAAATTAACTTTTTTTGTGGTTATCGGTAGATATAGGTTTGTAGAGGTTTGTAGTGAAACTATTTTCGTTTGTAGTTAAACCAAAAAAAAGTTATGACGAGTTAAAAAAAATTCTCTCAAACTTTAAAAAATTAACTTTTTTCGTGATTTTCGATAGATATAGGGCAGTAGAGGTTGGTAGTGAAACTTTTGCGTTACTACAAACGAATACGAGTTACTACAAACGAAATCCAATCTACTACAAACGATTTTTAGCTACTACAAACGAATTCGAGTAACTACAAACGAAAAACAATCTACTACAAACGATTTTGACCTAC
The DNA here is from genome assembly GCA_910589575.2 of Carcina quercana. Classification (NCBI taxonomy): domain Eukaryota; kingdom Metazoa; phylum Arthropoda; class Insecta; order Lepidoptera; family Depressariidae; genus Carcina; species Carcina quercana. Next base: position 6,745,851 of record OU342439.1, read on the forward strand.
TACAAACGAATTCGAGTTACTACAAACGAAATCCAATCTACTACAAACGATTTTTAGCTACTACAAACGAATTGGAGTTACTACAAACGAAATCCAATCTACTACAAATGATTTTTAGCTACTACAAACGAATACGAGTTACTACAAACGAAATCCAATCTACTACAAACGATTTTGACCTACTACAAACGAATTCGAGTAACTACAAACGAAATCCAATCTACTACAAACGATTTTGAGATACTACAAACGAATTCGAGTTACTACAAACGAAATCCAATCTACTACAAACGATTTTAACCTACTACAAACGAATTCGAGTTACTACAAACGAAATCCAATCTACTACAAACGATTTTAACCTACTACAAACGAATTCGAGTAACTACAAACGAAATCCCATCTACTACAAACGATTTTGACCTACTACAAACGAATTCGAGTAACTACAAACGAAATCCAATCTACTACAAACGATTTTGACCTATTACAAACGAATTGGAGTAACTACAAACGAAATCCAATCTACTACAAACGATTTTTAGCTACTACAAACGAATACGAGATACTACAAACGAAATCCAATGTACTACAAACGATTTTTAGCTACTACAAACGAATACGAGTTACTACAAACGAAATCCAATCTACTACAAACGATTTTTAGCTACTACAAACGAATTCGAGTTACTACAAACGAAATCCAATCTACTACAAACGATTTTTAGCTACTACAAACTAATACGAGTTACTACAAACGAAATCCAATCTACTACAAACGATTTTTAGCTACTACAAACGAATTCGAGTAACTACAAACGAAATCCAACCTACTACAAACGATTTTGACCTATTACAAACGAATTGGAGTAACTACAAACGAAATCCAATCTACTACAAACGATTTTTAGCTACTGCAAACGAATTCGAGTAACTACAAACGAAATCCAATCTACTACAAACGATTTTTAGCTACTACAAACGAATTGGAGTAACTACAAACGAAATCCAATCTACTACAAACGATTTTGACCGACTACAAACGAATTCGAGTTACTACAAACGAAATCCAATCTACTACAAACGATTTTTAGCTACTACATACGAATACGAGTTACTACAAACGAAATCCAATCTACTACAAACGATTTTTAGCTACTACAAACGAATTCGAGTTACTACAAACGAAATCCAATCTACTACAAACGATTTTTAGCTACTACAAACGAATACGAGATACTACAAACAAAATCCAATGTACTACAAACGATTTTTAGCTACTACAAACGAATACGAGTTACTACAAACGAAATCCAATCTACTACAAACGATTTTTAGCTACTACAAACGAATTCGAGTTACTACAAACGAAATCCAATCTACTACAAACTATTTTTAGCTACTACAAACGAATACGAGTTACTACAAACGAAATCCAATCTACTACAAACGATTTTTAGCTACTACAAACGAATTGGAGTAACTACAAACGAAATCCAATCTACTACAAACGATTTTGACCGACTACAAACGAATTCGAGTTACTACAAACGAAATCCAATCTACTACAAACGATTTTTAGCTACTACATACGAATACGAGTTACTACAAACGAAATCCAATCTACTACAAACGATTTTAACCTACTACAAACGAATTCGAGTAACTACAAACGAAATCCCATCTACTACAAACGATTTTGACCTACTACAAACGAATTCGAGTAACTATAAATACTCGTATTCGTTTGTAGTAACGCAAAAGTTTCACTACCAACCTCTACTGCCCTATATCTATCGAAAATCACGAAAAAAGTTAATTTTTTAAAGTTTGAGAGAATTTTTTTAACTCGTCATAACTTTTTTTTGGTTTAACTACAAACGAAAATAGTTTCACTAAAAACCTCTACTGCCCTATATCTATCGAAAATCACGAAAAAAAGTTAATTTTTTAAAGTTTGAGAGAATTTTTTTTTAACTCTTCATAACTTTTTTTTGGTTTAACTACAAACGAAAATAGTTTCACTACAAACCTCTACAAACCTATATCTACCGATAACCTCAAAAAAAAGTTAATTTTTTCAGAAAAAAAATAATTAATTTTTTCGTTTTAATTTTTTTTTTTTTTGAAAAAATTAACTTTTTTTTGTGGTTATCGGTAGATATAGGTTTGTAGAGGTTTGTAGTGAAACTATTTTCGTTTGTAGTTAAACCAAAAAAAAGTTATGACGAGTTAAAAAAAATTCTCTCTACTAAAACTCTCTACTAGATTCGTTTGTAGTAGGTTGGATTTCGTTTGTAGTTACTCGAATTCGTTTGTAGTAGCTAAAAATCGTTTGTAGTAGATTGGATTTCGTTTGTAGTAACTCGTATTCGTTTGTAGTAGCTAAAAATAGTTTGTAGTAGATTGGATTTCGTTTGTAGTAACTCGAATTCGTTTGTAGTAGCTAAAAATCGTTTGTAGTAGATTGGATTTCGTTTGTAGTAACTCGTATTCGTTTGTAGTAGCTAAAAATCGTTTGTAGTACATTGGATTTCGTTTGTAGTAACTCGAATTCGTTTGTAGTCGGTCAAAATCGTTTGTAGTAGATTGGATTTCGTTTGTAGTTACTCCAATTCGTTTGTAGTAGCTAAAAATCGTTTGTAGTAGATTGGATTTCGTTTGTAGTAACTCGTATTCGTATGTAGTAGCTAAAAATCGTTTGTAGTAGATTGGATTTCGTTTGTAGTAACTCGAATTCGTTTGTAGTCGGTCAAAATCGTTTGTAGTAGATTGGATTTCGTTTGTAGTTACTCCAATTCGTTTGTAGTAGCTAAAAATCGTTTGTAGTAGATTGGATTTCGTTTGTAGTCACTCGAATTCGTTTGCAGTAGCTAAAAATCGTTTGTATTACATTGGATTTCGTTTGTAGTATCTCGTATTCGTTTGTAGTAGCTAAAAATCGTTTGTAGTAGATTGGATTTCGTTTGTAGTAACTCGAATTCGTTTGTAGTAGGTCAAAATCGTTTGTAGTAGATTGGATTTCGTTTGTAGTAACTCGTATTCGTTTGTAGTATCTCAAAATCGTTTGTAGTAGATTGGATTTCGTTTGTAGTAACTCGAATTCGTTTGTAGTACCTAAAAATCGTTTGTAGTAGATTGGATTTCGTTTGTAGTTACTCGAATTCGTTTGCAGTAGCTAAAAATCGTTTGTAGTACATTGGATTTCGTTTGTAGTATCTCGTATTCGTTTGTAGTAGCTAAAAATCGTTTGTAGTAGATTGGATTTCGTTTGTAGTTACTCGTATTCGTTTGTAGTAGCGCAAAAGTTTCTCTACCAACCTCCACTACCCTATATCTATCGAAAATCACAAAAAAAAATTAATTTTTTAAAGTTTGAGAGAATTTTTTTTAACTCGTCATAACTTTTTTTTGGTTTAACTACAAACGAAAATAGTTTCACTACAAACCTCTACAAACCTATATCTACCGATAACCACAAAAAAAGTTAATTTTATCAGAAAAAAAATAATTAAAACGAAAAAATTAATTATTTTTTTCTGAAAAAATTAACTTTTTTTTGTGGTTATCGGTAGATATAGGTTTGTAGAGGTTTGTAGTGAAACTATTTTCGTTTGTAGTTAAACCAAAAAAAAGTTATGACGAGTTAAAAAAAATTCTCTCAAACTTTAAAAAATTAATTTTTTTTTGTGATTTTCGATAGATATAGGGTAGTGGAGGTTGGTAGAGAAACTTTTGCGCTACTACAAACGAATACGAGTATTTATAGTTACTCGAATTCGTTTGTAGTAGGTCAAAATCGTTTGTAGTAGATGGGATTTCGTTTGTAGTTACTCGAATTCGTTTGTAGTAGGTTAAAATCGTTTGTAGTAGATTGGATTTCGTTTGTAGTAACTCGTATTCGTTTGTAGTAGCTAAAAATCGTTTGTAGTAGATTGGATTTCGTTTGTAGTAACTCGTATTCGTTTGTAGTATCTCAAAATCGTTTGTAGTAGATTGGATTTCGTTTGTAGTTACTCGAATTCGTTTGCAGTAGCTAAAAATCGTTTGTAGTAGATTGGATTTCGTTTGTAGTTACTCGAATTCGTTTGTAGTAGCTAAAAATCGTTTGTAGTAGATTGGATTTCGTTTGTAGTTACTCGAATTCGTTTGTAGTAGGTCAAAATTGTTTGTAGTAGATTGGATTTCGTTTGTAGTAACTCGAATTCGTTTGTAGTAGCTAAAAATCGTTTGTAGTAGATTGGATTTCGTTTGTAGTAACTCGAATTCGTTTGTAGTACCTAAAAATCGTTTGTAGTAGATTGGATTTCGTTTGTAGTTACTCGAATTCGTTTGTAGTACCTAAAAATCGTTTGTAGTAGATTGGATTTCGTTTGTAGTTACTCGAATTCGTTTGTAGTAGCTAAAAAACGTTTGTAGTAGATTAGATTTCGTTTGTAGTAACTCGTATTCGTATGTAGTAGCTAAAAATCGTTTGTAGTAGATTGGATTTCGTTTGTAGTAACTCGAATTCGTTTGTAGTCGGTCAAAATCGTTTGTAGTAGATTGGATTTCGTTTGTAGTTACTCCAATTCGTTTGTAGTAGCTAAAAATCGTTTGTAGTAGATTGGATTTCGTTTGTAGTAACTCGAATTCGTTTGTAGTAGCTAAAAATCGTTTGTATTAGATTGGATTTCGTTTGTAGTAACTCGTATTCGTTTGTAGTAGCTAAAAATCATTTGTAGTAGATTGGATTTCGTTTGTAGTAACTCCAATTCGTTTGTAGTAGCTAAAAATCGTTTGTAGTAGATTGGATTTCGTTTGTAGTAACTCGAATTCGTTTGTAGTAGGTCAAAATCGTTTGTAGTAGATTGGATTTCGTTTGTAGTTACTCGAATTCGTTTGCAGTAGCTAAAAATCGTTTGTAGTAGATTGGATTTCGTTTGTAGTAACTCGTATTCGTTTGTAGTAACGCAAAAGTTTCACTACCAACCTCTACTGCCCTATATCTATCGAAAATCACGAAGTTAATTTTTTAAAGTTTGAGAGAATTTTTTTTAACTCGTCATAACTTTTTTTTGGTTTAACTACAAACGAAAATAGTTTCACTACAAACCTCTACAAACCTATATCTACCGATAACCACAAAAAAAGTTAATTTTTTCAGAAAAAAAATAATTAATTTTTTCGTTTTAATTATTTTTTTTCTGAAAAAATTAACTTTTTTTGTGGTTATCGGTAGATATAGGTTTGTAGAGGTTTGTAGTGAAACTATTTTCGTTTGTAGTTAAACCAAAAAAAAGTTATGACGAGTTAAAAAATTCTCTCTACTAAAACTATCTACTAGATTCGTTTGTAGTAGCTAAAAATCGTTTGTAGTAGGTTGGATTTCGTTTGTAGTTACTCGAATTCGTTTGTAGTAGCTAAAAATCGTTTGTAGTAGATTGGATTTCGTTTGTAGTAACTCGTATTAGTTTGTAGTAGCTAAAAATCGTTTGTAGTAGATTGGATTTCGTTTGTAGTAACTCGAATTCGTTTGTAGTAGCTAAAAATCGTTTGTAGTAGATTGGATTTCGTTTGTAGTAACTCGTATTCGTTTGTAGTAGCTAAAAATCGTTTGTAGTACATTGGATTTCGTTTGTAGTATCTCGTATTCGTTTGTAGTAGCTAAAAATCGTTTGTAGTAGATTGGATTTCGTTTGTAGTTACTCCAATTCGTTTGTAATAGGTCAAAATCGTTTGTAGTAGATTGGATTTCGTTTGTAGTTACTCGAATTCGTTTGTAGTAGGTCAAAATCGTTTGTAGTAGATGGGATTTCGTTTGTAGTTACTCGAATTCGTTTGTAGTAGGTTAAAATCGTTTGTAGTAGATTGGATTTCGTTTGTAGTAACTCGTATTCGTTTGTAGTAGCTAAAAATCGTTTGTAGTAGATTGGATTTCGTTTGTAGTAACTCGTATTCGTTTGTAGTATCTCAAAATCGTTTGTAGTAGATTGGATTTCGTTTGTAGTTACTCGTATTCGTTTGTAGTAGCGCAAAAGTTTCACTACCAACCTCTACTACCCTATATCTATCGAAAATCACAAAAAAAGTTAATTTTTTAAAGTTTGAGAGAATTTTTTTAACTCGTCATAACTTTTTTTTGGTTTAACTACAAACGAAAATAGTTTCACTACAAACCTCTACTGCCCTATATCTATCGAAAATCACGAAAAAAAGTTAATTTTTTAAAGTTTGAGAGAATTTTTTTTAACTCGTCATAACTTTTTTTTGGTTTAACTACAAACGAAAATAGTTTCACTACAAACCTCTACAAACCTATATCTACCGATAACCACAAAAAAAAGTTAATTTTTTCAAAGTCGGGTGCCAGCTTTTTTTTGACTCATCATAACTTTTTTTTGGTTTAACTACAAACGAAAATAGTTTCACTACAAACAACTACAAACGTAAATCTATCGAATAGCGCAAAAAAAATTAAATTTTTTTAAGGTCGGGTGCCAAGTTCACATAGCCTCATTGTGGAATAGGAACTGTGGGAATATGAACTTCAAAACGACCACAAATATACTAATAATAATACATATACATATATAAATCCTAAAAAATGGAAAGATTAATGAACATTTCAGTTTTACCCAGTTACAATATGCAAATTCGTTCATTGACTTTGTAAAGTTAGATATTTAAAGCTTATGATGTCAATACATTCATCATGCTCCAATCTATTTAGTATTCAAATTGAAGTTCGTAAGACGCTCATACCGGTGAAAGTAAAATATTTAAATAAATACTACTGGAACGTCTACTTAATAATAAACGTATACATTCACCCAATGTAGATAGAGGTAAACATTCAATTCAATGCAAGCGAAGCTTGACGGATGGAAAAGTATTTATAGTCCACTGTACACATAATTTTCTTGTGAACTTGCGATACTCGTTATAGGTAGGTAAATTCCTTAGGCGTTCCCTACACTTCATTCATCAACTGATGTGTGACAGTTACTAAAATACGAGCTCTGTCGACGATGTCGCCTTTGAAATTTAAGAAGCTCTAATTTTAAACATTGCTGCCCCACATCAAGGACTAGGTACATCTGCAGTCGTTAATACAGTAGAACCACTTCCACGTTCTAACATTTCTAACCGTTTGAATTGAATAGATAAAACTGACTGTCATTAACCATACAGGCATCACCTTCTTTCCTATGAGATGGGAATAACGATTCACCCATTGATGCTAACATTATTCATCAATCAACATGTTTACAATTATTATCAAGATTAGCAGACCCGTGCGCTTCATCATACGATATGATATGACGACCTTCGCAGTGGGCGTTGCGTCTCGTGGCGCGACTTGTGGCTACGTCACCATCGGTGGCAACGTGCCGGGCGCCGCAGCGTGGCGTGGCGGCAGCACCGGCGCCCGCGCAGCTGATATCAATGCGCACGCCGCGCCGGGTCTGAGCCATCACGCCACATTTTTGGGCCAATCAGCGATGAGAACGCAACGCCGCGCGAACGAACGAAACATTGCACAGGGGCTCGTGACGATGATGGCATGACGATGGTTTTGGGCCATGATGACGAAATTCTGATACCTTTACAACCAGCATTAAATATATGCAACGACCTACGTTAATCACAACAATCGTATATATTTTGTTGGAATTTTACATTTAAATCAGGAACGATCAAGTCATAAAATACAGTCGCGCTTTCGACCCGTATCATCCTGACAAATTAATGTATAACATAATAACGCAAAAGTAATTAATTTTAGGGAACGGGGGATGTAATATTAAGCTGACAAAGACAGGCACATGCGGAGGGTTCTGCGACATGTCAATCATATACCATGTAATGAGATTTTCACGATTGGAATGAATTGTCGGTGGAAAATACGATATAAAGCGCTTGCGTTTCATTTCCGGGAAATGGGGTTCCGTTTGCTGAAGGTTCACCCTGGGGGTCTAATATCCACGAACATCCGACTACGTGTGATGATTGAAACGAAATTGGGGGAAATAGAATTCCAATTGTTCCTTCGATACTATTAGTACATAAAGTTCGTTTCAATCCAACATAAATAACCGTATACAAATACAAAAACAAGACTAATAAACTATAGAACCCTGATGATGTCAAAGTAAGTATTTCTAAACTAATTGCATTAGAATTTGAAGAGAATAAGTGAGAAAGTGTTGAGGCATAGTAATGATGATGTATCTATGTTTGTTTGTATTACTGAGACTTTTTTTTCTGTTCATTTACTGTTATTTATATTGGAATAAGAAGCCGACACCTCAAATTGAAAGTATTCAATGAAATGAAGGTGATTTTTTTCTCACAGCGTTACTTTCATTATGCATTGCGTAATATTGAAAGAGGTGAACAAAAGTATACGATTTGCTCATTATGGGAAAAAGTCGAGCTGAAATTCAATTGACACCTGCCGTGACGAACACGAATACTATCTTAAAATCCATGAAATTTACTAAAACGGATGCGGTCGAAGACATTCAGAAATTAACTAAGACTTTTGAGTAGCACGCTTTTTATCTAACGGCCTTATCATGGATGAATAAAATTGAACAAATGACAATAATCTGTGAGCGATTGTTAAACTATTATATATTGAACAACAGCAAAGTATTTATAGAAGGCATCTTACCAACCAGTTTTTTGTGCCAGAACAGTTGCCAATTGTATAAGTGGAGGAGTGTACTGTGTCGAAATGAAATTGTCAACAAAATGTCGTAACGATACTTCCATTCCAGCTGGGTTTAGACTTGACGGCATGTAGGTGGGGCCTGTGATTACTTTTTCAAATGTAAAACAAAAAATAATAAACATAAGTGAAGGGAAACCTGACCGAAACATTATACCTCTCAACTTACGTGGTAAGGTATTTTGCACAAGTACGTATTTAAAACACAATGTAAACCCCATAGAGGTTTCACAAAAAGTGGCACAGAACAAGTGTTCAGAGAAAAGCAATTATTTGAAGAAACTAACGAAAGGTATTGTCTGCCTTGAACGTTATTTCCAGTGAGATTTCTATGGCATACTGGAATACGTTGATGCACGGTTACTAAACCAATAGATATTTCCTTCACTGATATAGAGGTATTTTACCTTAGAGTATATATAAACTTTTCTTGTATATGTCCACTCAAAGATTAGTAATGGAAATATTTTTTGGGAACTTACATAGAGATAATGAATGAGAAATTCTCAACATTTTAAAACCAAATTCTCCTGATACGAACATGAGTCATTCGGAGGACTAATTGCAAGTATGCCGCTCCTATTGTTTATTTCATAAACACTAGACTGTTAACATATCGTAGTTGTGTTAGGACTGGTTATTATGAAGTTATTGTGCAAGCCGATGCAAGTAGCCGATACCGGGAATCCTTGGTAACCTTAGACGCGATACGGATATACTTTCACGAATCGATGTCAGCATTATTAGTAGTCGGTGAACCAAATGTGCACTTATCAATACTATTACGAAAGAAACAAATATATTTAGTATCATGCACATGTATTTCTTCAAAACCAAAGCCAGGCGCTGTCTTGCCAAGAAATCTAATATTCATATTCACAATAGGTGTGAATTCGATTGTAAACACATTGATTATGCAAGCCAAAATGACTTTGGTCCGACAAGATACATTATTTTTAACCTTATTTAAACGCAGTAACTTATTAAAGGCGTGTGGGAATGATGCAGATTAGAAATTCGAAGACATATACGTAACATATAGGCACATAAAATCACGTGCTAACTCACTTTTACTATAGATTGTAAGGCACATAATCAAAATGATATTTTTATTAATTATACTAACAAATGTATTGATACCCATGAATGAAAATACGTCAATGTAAATAAATATTACAAATTTTGTAGCATATGCAACTTTACAAATCTTGCAACAGGTGAAGCAAATGAACTTGGGCTGCAATGTAGGCGTTTATGAAAGTTACTATAATTTACATATCTTCACGATACATTCCAATCTACACATGCGTGAATGTTTACACGTAGTTCAATTTAGCAAAAAATCAACTTAAGATTTACGTTACTTTATTATCACCCGACGAATGTTCAATGAAAATGTAAATAGTAAAAACTATAGTGTTGTTCCATTATTACAAAGCAATTTAAAATTTTGCACAAGGTTCGACACAATACCAGCTTAAAGCTAGCAGGAAATAATACTTATTTATTTATTATTGGATATTGGTGACATTATTTTTATTTCCAATTTTTATGTACGTAGTGTTGAATGATAGCATAAGTGTGATGTAGGGTAGTTTATAATAGTGTATATTTATATGATGTAGGTGGTTGGACAATTGTTGGCCATACGTCAGTTCGGATTATACGCTCAGTGAACACACACGGTGTTTTATTACTATCATCCCGAAAACACTACAGTGGCTGACGAGGCTGAATTTGTGTAAATACGCGTGCTATTTATTACATAAACCAGTATGTCGATCGGTAAAGTGGACAGTTTTGACACGGAGTGCGGAGCATGGAACTCATACATCGAGAGGTTGGAGATGTATTTTACCGCTAACAAAGTGACGGAGGACTTGAAATTACCAACGTTGATAGCGGTAATGGGTGACGGAGCTTACGAGCTGTTAGCTAATTTAGCAAGTCCGAAGAAACCTAAGGAGCTAACATACGACGCAGCGGTGACGCTGCTGCAGGATCATTTACAGCCGGCGCCGTCGGCACTCGCCGAGAGGTACCGCTTTAGACAACGCAGACAAGCTAGCAGTGAAAATATTGCATCGTATGTGGCGGAACTAAAGAAACTCGCACGTTATTGCCAGTTCGGAGCTACGTTGGACGATAATCTTCGAGATCAGTTTGTGTGCGGGTTACGTAGTGACGTCATCCGTCAACGGTTGTTCGCGGAGGATGACACATTAACATATGTGAATGCGGTTAAACTAGCGAGTTCTCTCGAAGCGGCGGAGCGGAATGCGGCAGCCGTGGAGGCCGGGGCGTTGTCGGAGGGCAGCGGGGTCGAGGCGTTATCCGTCGGGGCGCAGGCGGTGCATGCGCTGGGACACGGAGGTGCGGGTGTCGCACGGGCACGAGCGCGGGCGCGGGGGAGCGCGGGAAGACGCGGGAGGGAGCCGGTGCGGGGCGGCGCGGGAGGTGAGCGACGCGGGAGCCGGAGCGGCGGGCACGGGAGCGGCGGGAAGCCCTACAGCTGTGCGGGGTGCGGTGACACCGAGCACAGTTACACGGTGTGCCGGTATCGAGATTTCGTGTGCAGCCGGTGCAGGCGCACGGGGCACCTGCGTCGCGCGTGCCCGGAGCGCGGCGCGGACGCGCATGGCAGTCGCGGCGGCGGCGGCGGGACCACATACCACCATGATGTGCTGGAGGACGAGACACCGTACGAACCAACGCCGGAGGAAGACTTCCACCACCTGTGTTTGAACGACTATCGAGCGGTGAGGCTACCTATTGCTATAGACAAACATATTATAGATATGGAGGTTGATACGGGTTCGGCGGTCTCGTGTATAAGCAGTCAGACTTATGATAAATACTTTAACACATATACACTCGAGAACAGCAACATCGTGTTAAACTTTTATGATGGTTCCAAGATAAAACCATTAGGGTTTATCAAACCGGTAGTTAGCTATGGCGGGCAAAGGAAACGATTAGAGCTATTAGTCATTCGAGGTGGCACTACATCGTTGCTAGGTAGACAGTGGTTAGCTGAGCTAGGTATCAAAATACCTATAATTAGCAATTGTAACAACGTAGGCAGTGATCGTAAGCAGTTTATTAAAGATATTGATGTTTTAATCGACAGCTATAAGGAGCTATTTAGCGGCGGGCTGGGCCGGTACACGGGCGGGCAGGCGACGCTGCGCGTGCGCCCGGGCGCGGCGCCCGTGTTCCACCGAGCGCGGCCGCTGCCGTACGCGCTGCGCGAGCGCGTCGACAGCGAGCTGGACGCGATGCTGCGCGACGGCATCATCGAGCCCGTCGACGGCTCCGACTGGGCGTCACCGCTGGTGCCGGTAAACAAAGCGGACGGTTCCTTGAGAATTTGTGCTGACTATAAGGCTACTCTGAACCCAGTTCTACTGATCGATAGGTACCCCTTGCCTAGAATCGATGACCTCATGGTGAGCCTGAGTGGGGCTCGTTATTATTCAAAAATAGATTTGTCACAAGCTTACAATCAAATCGAGTTAGATGAATCTAAGAAATACACCGTAATAAACACCCATAGGGGCCTTTATAGGTACAACAGGTTAGTGTACGGTCTAGCTTCGAGCCCGGGCATCTTTCAGAGGATTATGTGTAATTTGCTAAAGAATATTTCGAACGTCGAGGTCTTCCTCGATGACGTCATCATTGGGGGGAGAAATAAAGTCGAACATCTCAAAGCTTTAGAAGCCGTGTTTAGTAGATTACATCGTTACGGGCTAAAATTGAAGACGAGTAAATGCGTATTTTTAGTAAAGGAGGTACAGTACTTGGGCTACGTGATATGTGAAGATGGTATAAAGACGGACCCCGCTAAAATAGAGGCGATCGTAAATATGTCCAGGCCATCGAATGTCACGGAATTACGTTCCTTTTTGGGCTTAATTAATTTCTATGGGAAATTTGTTAGAAACATGAGTAGCAAACTAGTGCCGCTGTACGATTTACTTAAAAAAAGTAAGGAGTGGTCATGGTCTGAAGAATGTGAAGGATCATTCATGGAGATCAAGAAATTATTATCTGGCGCGGAAGTATTAGCGCATTACGATCCCAAGAAACCGGTGTGGGTGACGTGTGACGCTAGCAGTCGCGGGGTCGGGGGGGTGCTCTCGCAGCGGAGCGCGGACGGACGGGAGCGGCCCGTAGCATATGTGTCGCGCACACTCAATGACGCGGAGAAAAATTACTCGCAAATACATCGAGAGGCGTTGGGTATTATATTCAGTGTGAATAAATTTCACCAATATCTATATGGTCGTCATTTCACCTTGCGCACGGACCACAAGCCGCTAGTGTCGATATTTGGTCCGAATACCGGTATACCGGTGATGGTAGCGAGCCGTATGCAGAGGTGGGCGATCATATTGTCCGCGTACTCGTTCGATATCGAGTACGTGCGCACCGAACACAATGGGGCGGACGGGTTGTCGCGCCTGCCGCTCGCGACGGCAGGCGCGGGGAGCAGGTCGGCGCCGGAGCAGACATATTTACACTGGGTGCAACAATCGTTACTTTTAGATTATAACGAGGTGAAACGGGAAACGTCCCGGGATATAGTGTTGTCTAAAGTACTAAGTTATGTGCGAGACGGTTGGCCTATGGAATGCGAGGTGCATAATTTACAACCATTTTTCAATAGAAAAAACGAATTGTACGAGGAATTAGATTGCTTAATGTGGGGTCACAGGTTGGTCGTGCCGGATAAATGCCGGGATAAAATTTTAACTTTGTTACACGAGTCGCATATGGGGATTGTGAAGACTAAGTCGTTAGCGAGGAGTTACGTGTGGTGGCCGGGGGTGGACGAGGCGGTGGAGCGTCTGTGTCGCGAGTGCGCGGTGTGCGCGGCGCAGGCAGACGCGCCCCCGCGCGCCCCGCCGCGCCTGTGGACGTGGCCGCAACGACCGTGGACCAGGATACACCTCGACTACATGGGGCCCATAGCGGGGGTCACATATTTGGTGGTAGTCGACGCCATGTCTAAGTGGATCGAAGTGTTTCGGGTATCAAGTACATCGGCCAACGTACTTATAGATAAATTAAGTGAGCTGTTTAGTAGATTCGGTTTACCGAAACAAATAGTGAGCGACAATGGATCACAGTTCGCTTCCGAGGAATTCGGTAGTTTCACCAAGTCGAACGGTATTGATCATGTGTTCACGGCTCCCTATCATCCGGCTTCCAACGGTTTAGCGGAAAATGCTGTACGGACTCTAAAGCGAGTTATAAAGAAAGCAATTCATGAAAAACGTAATATTGATCGAGCTTTATGGGGGTTCTTAATTTATTATAGGAACGTAGAGCATTCGACAACCGGTCAAAGTCCAGCCATGTTGCTGTTGGGGAGACGGATTCGTACTCGTTTAGATTTAATAAAACCGGACCGGGAGCATCCAGTGCGTAGGGCGCAGGAACGTCAGCAGCAGGGGGCGGCGGGAGTACCACGGAAAATCGAGAACCATGAGGACGTCTGGTACAGGCGCTACTTGAAAGGGGAAAAATGGGTACAAGGTCGAGTAGTAGAGCAGCTGGGTCCGAGTAGCTTTAAAGTGATAGGTAGTAATGGGGAGACAGTGCACAGACACATCGACCAGTTGCGGAAGAGGTCGAGGGGGAGCAGACTGTCGTTGTCGTCTACTGGTCCCAGTCTGAATTCAAACATTCCGGAGTCACGCACAGATTCTCAAGGCAATACCGAGCCCGGGCCGCGGCCGGTCGGCAGTCCAGTCGGCGCAGGGTCGAGGGGAGAGGTGATGTCGCCGCGCGGTGACGCACCAGAGCCGGTGGAACAACCTCGGGGGACACTAGTGTCGTCTCCGGCCTCACCGGAGCGACAGGTTGCCTGGCCACCCGCAACACCGCCCCCAGGTCGACCGATTAGACAGTGCAGGCTTAATGAACCTAAATATAAGTTAGTGTAATTATAATTTATATTGTTAGCTTAGTTATAATAGTTTAGTTAAATTGTATTATATTAGGTTAGTTAGTGTAGTCTTAGTTATGTATAGAGGAGTGTGATGTAGGGTAGTTTATAATAGTGTATATTTATATGATGTAGGTGGTTGGACAATTGTTGGCCATACGTCAGTTCGGATTATACGCTCAGTGAACACACACGGTGTTTTATTACTATCATCCCGAAAACACTACAATAAGCCATAAATAATAGCATAAACTATGATAGTAGCAGTACAGAATAAATAACACCTATTAAACCACCAAGCAATTCAGATGAGACGGACAAATGACACTTTTGTAATTATGATACGATAGGAAAGACCAGCGTCAGGCATAAGAAAATCACACCCGCATTCCATTGAACCTATTTTTCAGACGTTTAACTTAAACGATAATGCAATCAATATAATTTTGGATGTCACTAAAAACCAAATGGACGCGGAGAAGACGCAGGTATTTGAAAAGCAAACGTTTGAGGAATTCATTAATAAATTTAATGAGTGCAATGTGGTAGAACCGGCAGGTGTGTTATGTTATAAGTGGGCAAGTGGCGCGTGCTCATTATGCTTGCAGTTCCCGATAATTTAATCAGTATGTAAAAATTAACGGGCGAAGCTGTTGGTGTGAAAGTAATTATGCAAAAGATAAATTAATTTAATGTAGCTAGTAAAAATAATAATTGAAAAAGTTACTGACTTCAACAAAAATTATACAATTAAAAGTTATTTATGAAAGTTCGGGTACACAAGTCACTAAATCACTATCCCCAAAAAATATAAAATAACTTTTATGAATGCTTCTGAATAAGTTATTTTTAGCACCAACTCACAACATAGTTTCATTTTATAACCCCCTTAATAAACAGCTTCCGGGGTTCGATATTTTAGATGCCATAAAACATTGTAAAGCTCGGAATTTTCATTTAGCTTTCGAGCATTTGAGAAGTCATTCAGTAAATTGAAATATATGTTGTCGTTTTATTAAAAATGTAGCCGAAAGAGATAGTAACAAAAAGAAAGGCGACTGGCGTCGTCTAGTCGTGGCCCTTTATCAGTACTAAGGCGCCACAGTTTCGTCTGGCAAAAACACACTTTGCATGGAGGGTAACAATCATGCGCCCTTACATTGCCAAACGGAATGTCTGGATATTATATTCCCACATTGCAGCTAAATTGCACTTTGCTTCCGCTTTGTTATTTATAGTTGAGTTTCCAATTTGCTATTGTTATTTACAGAGTATACGATACTCGTTCGTTACCACTCCAAAACTAGTATAAATTCTTCTTTTCATATGCCTACAATTGTAACAATATCACGACTTACTGGAAGATTATGGCATACTTAACATGATAAAGTAACATATCTTACTATGAACATTATTTTTACTTATACAGTTTTCGCCTAGAAAATTGGCATCGCAACCATTTAAGCATCGTAAATCCCCAGAGATAACAAAAGTCTTAGAATAAGTAATATTAGACGTAGACGTAATCTTCAGACTTTATACGATTCCAAAATACAACCTTTAACGACAATGGTGTTTAATTCATATTAGTTTATTTGTGTTCCCTGACACCCCACACATTTGTTGTCAGCAAAGAATAGACAGTAACAGCCCCCACAGTATACTTTATCTCCCGTATGGTATTGACTCAGGTCCCAGACTCAGATATATCTTTCATTTACTCAAGTGATCGTAAACAAGAAGGAAAGTATAGTCATTCATATTAAGGCGGCTATTTACTTATACGAGCTGTCAGTGGTTTACCAGAGAGCTTTATGTACTGTTTTCCATTTCGTCTCACATATTACGATGTTTGTAATGTCTGGTCAAGATTTGCGAGATTTAGTTTCACGCATACTACGAATGCTTCATTGTCTATGCTTGTTGTGTTCAATCTGTTTAAGTCAACTAGCGTAAAAATAGTTCTTAAAATAATCTTAACTTTATCCTACTCTTTGAATTACAAAGATTCAAAGGTCACTGAACTGTAACAGTAGGGGCTATTTTAATCTCATCCCACTTCTTACAGCAATTTCCACGCCACACTGAAGTGGTTTAGTCATTATTGTCTTGTCCGATGTTATTTACTACAAAGCCGACCTTCTAGAAATAAGCACACACATTCTATTAATCAGAGGCTCAAAGAAAACAGGCGTCTCTTTATTCACAAGAGCAACCGTGGCGTACATCCAGCTGCGGATAGAGATTGTATCATAAAGCTGAACCAACATGTCGGTAACTATCTCCGTTTGATGCAGTTAGTTTTGTTTTGATAGTCATCATACGAAATGAGGTCCTGTTGTTTGGAAGCCCGTGTTAAACATCCTTATTTGAGCAACGGCTTTTCTTCTGTGACAAGAGTCTGTTGTCTTTTGACATTCGGTATTTGAGCCATGTTTGCTTGCGCTCTGTCTAAGAATAAAATTATAGAATACAGAATGTTTATCACTGGCAGCTATTAAATCCCTATAGTTGTACATGTCGATAAGGTCACTTACAATCAGGTGAGCGAGATAGAGGCTAAAATAAAACCATTGTCTACATAAGAAAAGTATCAACTCGTAACGAGAATATCAATAAAACGCACAGCTATGCTTGAACAGAGCTAGTTAATAAAACTACGGTCTACGTAATAATTGTATTGTCATACTACCTTTACAGTTCACCGCACTCTAATTAAGAAAATGGCTGGGAAAACATTCGTAGCAGTAAATTGGTTCATACTGGGTCACCGGCGTGCATCAGCCTCGTTCTTTTGAGCATGCCACAGCCGCCGTAGACTCGCCATTAGCAGGTATATTGCCACTCAAATTGATACAAGTGTTTATCGCTGCGCCCATATTCATATCTAACGTTCTTCCACTCGACAAGACGATACGGCCCTTGGAAGGTGTTGCAACGTACTTTTTGACGAGATATTCCTATCTTGGTATTAAGTTTTGCGTTCAGTTTCTAGTTTACATTACACTTGAAGTTGCAACAATCAAGCAAGATAAATTCAGCCAGTCGATCGATGAACTTTGCAAAAAGTCAGCGATATACATATGTATTGATTTGTGAGATAGTAAATACACAATATCACACGGTTAATGCAATAAATAATTCCCTCTGCGATATGGTTAACGAGCTATAAAGACAAGCGTCGAAAGTAGAACAGAATGAGTATGATAAAATAAACCGTAAAATGTAGTTATTTTAAGTTAGTAACAAGTATTTAGGTACAGGACAAAAGACACCATTGAATGATGCTTGAATTTATTTTACTTAAAAAACGATATTACGAAATTTGTTATCTAGCTATCATGAGCAAAGTATCATTGTTTGTTAAATCATGAAAAACTGAGTCATTTATCCTAGGCAATGTATGTTGTTAGGCTTATCAAACTATATTTCGCCCACATTACGATTGTCCAATTGCGCGTATAGAACTGTAACAAAAATTAGAAAGATTATGAGATTACTGTCTTTACAAGAATCGTTATTTAACTGAGTTAACAGTTTCTCTTTTAATTCAAATTTATAACATATTAATTTGCATTATTTCAGCGGATTACTATCGTGGACGATAAAATATCTCCGATGCGGAACTAATTAGATCCAAGTGGAGTCTCGATGGGCACTTATACTGAAGCAGGCCAGACAGACTACCAGAATCGGTACTGTACTTTAAAAGCGGCCAGTTGCATTGATTCATAAATAACGATATTGTTATCAAGAACACTGAAATCTATCATTAATATATCTTGGCATTATCAGAGTTATCAGAAGAATTATCAGAGTATATTTCAATATCAAGCAGTTGTGTTATCTCTTGGTTAAATCTTACATCTTATAAGACAGTTTTGGTGGACTATAAACAACACACAACATGACTTCGTTGTTGTAGCGTGTCTTAGCAATCGAAATGACAATAGTGACCGGCAATGTATTCTAGAAGAAACTTACAACATCACAGAAGAAATGAAATCAACACTACCGTATTTTGAGTTTAATTGTTTGTTTGTTTTCATTGTTAAGTCATGTTATTGTCACTCGATGAAAAACATTAAGAATCCCGGTGGAGTTTATTGATAGTCGAATAGGCATAAGCAGCAATTTTTTTAACTCCCCGTGTAGTTTGAACAACTAATATATATTATATTCATTTTCCCCCAAAACTAGCTTTATTGAATTACCGACAGAAAAACTACACTATCGTTTTGTTCGCGAGAAGTCTTGAGAGTTCGGAAAAATAGTAGCTTATGTCCTTTTTTGGTCCTTTTACTATTCCTATACAAAATCAAATCTTTCTGACTCACCGTTACGACAACAACAACAACAAACTCACGTACGCATTTATAATATTAGAGAAATAGGTTCGTTCCTTTGTCGAGATTGGCTCCTGAATTAAGTTCCCCTGTGCTACAGGACAGTATAACATTCTGTCTAACCTTTATTTTCTATAATCATTAGGCATTGATCATAATAAGAGCAAGACATTCTAAATAACAACTATATTCGGACATAGATAAATAATACAAAATTAGAAAAGGAAGCTGAGATAGTACAGTATGTAAATGAGCTAATGTAGACCACCCGCTGTCATAATGCAATGTGTTCACCGTTCAAGACACAATCAGTAATGGTTTTTACTTATGAAGGTATGGCGATAAAAAGATATTCTTTTATCTAAATGTTTTACCTCCTGACGCCGATAAAGTGGGAGATTGGAAGGTAAAAGTTATACGTCAATACTCTTATTTGTTTATTTTCGTGCATCAACACCCAGGTTTTAATGGTGTGCTTATGCATCTTGTACATATTTACCAAATAGACATCTACACACGTATGAAATCTAAAAAACTTATTTCACAATATGATTAAATACACATATACGGGGATTGGGGGCTCTAAAAATCGGTCTGATACGAAAATAAGAAATTGTTTAGAAGATTGGTCTTCATGTTTGCAAGGGTGCAATCCAGACTTTACAATTTTTTCAAGTCCTGTCTATTGCATGATTTTGAGTGGATCCCTGACGCCTAGATATTTATTGTTTAAAATATTACATTTTCAAAGTTATCCGTCAACTTTTATTGAAATCTCTCCCGTAGTTTCACAGCAATGAGGATTTGTAATGTCACATAGTAAATAGGCTTGCATACACCTGGGACAAAGAGGATTATTTCCTATGGCAATGTAAAAGCTTACAATAAATCCTGAGCCCCGAGCGGGCTTTGTAAGCTCATAAATTTATCAGTGATCCTTTTTGATCCCCGCGCCACATGATGCACGGGCCAGAGAGCTTCCACGATTAATAATTGAGGTTAAAGCGACATTAAAAGGATCAGTTTTAACCAATATTTAATCTCGAACACTGATTCTTCCATAATCAGCCTATAAACAGGGCTTTATGTCGAAAAGAAAGCACACAAAAAACTAAGAAGGCGTTTTTTTCACGATTAGTATAATAGTTTAACATAAAAAATCAGTATATGTTATACAAGTTTAGTTAATAATTTTAGGGAGTTTAGTACTTACAACTTAATATGTGGGGTGGACAGTATGACTGCATGGTGTGTAAAATGTTAAAGTTTTATTAAAATTAATCCATTCTAAACGTAGAGGAAGAAAACCAGCTTTGCATTCACCTTCAAAATATTTCTAGAGCATACATTCACTATTATCATCACGTGGAACGTTATATGTTAGAAAGCTAAGTTTAAGAATTTACGTCGCAATTTACGATTTATCTTTAAATGCAGCTGAGATCCAGCATCTCCGAGGTAATGGTTCGGCACTGCAAGTACAGCGTTTACGATGACCATTTGGCAGCGTCACATAAAATCGTCAATAAAGGGAAGGATACATTCCGAACTCAGTGTTGAGTGCCGAAAGATGTCTTAGTGTGAGGCATTCAAGTTAATATGAAATAGCATGAAACGTTTTGATGGCTATGAATTCAATGGATAAGGTATTATGAGGAACGCTGCTTTGTAATCAATGTATATAAAAAATATACTCTTCGAATAAAATGAATTGCAATTGCGATTTTTCATCGCACGACAATTGTTTCACAGTAATGGAGAGGAGGTCGAATGCGAGTCAGACGCGATTTTTCGGTCGCCAATAGTCATGGGGTTCCCTCTAAATCACAATCACGTGTCATTTCTCTGTCAAAATTATGACGCGATAAAAATTTCAAAGCGCGCTAAGCTTCAGACATGGACATTTAGAACATTATCGTTGTGAATTCATTACTTTGTATACGTATTATATATTGGTCACAGATGCAGCCCTCTATATCCTAACCCCACCCCCGCTGGGCGCGGCACGCTTAGCGACATAAGCCTACACATATTTTATTCATTAAACGATGTGCACACACACCCGGGACTCCCAATAACTTGCTCGACAAAATGGGGGACACACGCATCACGCAACCCTTTTTTATTACAATGAGTTACAATTTCTCAAACGTGACATGTTCGTAACATTTTGTTGTACACGTCTACACATCAAGCTATACATTTCCAGTATACGCTGACCTCGCATTGAATGTACTCCTGCACGACGCTGGTTGAGCTTATACTGGAAATGTATAGCTTGATCTGTAGCCGTGCGTACGTATTCTCCTGCATGAATTCGTCATGCAGTAGAATAAGGAACTGCATCAGTCCCAAGGGAATTAACCGAAATGAAAAGCCTATGGAATATCAGTGATGAAACATTCCAAATTTGAATTGAGGTACTGAATTATTTTTATAAATGTATATCATGAGTATATTTAATTATAACGACGGCTTAAACGTGGACTGCTCAAAATATTTCAGCTAATTTAATCTAAGTCAAGCTGCTTTTATAACATTTATGTATAAACAAAACAGCCTGACATTCGTCTTTGAAACACGCGTTTAAAATATGCTGAAATCATTACAAACAAAAAGAGTAGCCTAAGTCGTAATTTACAATACTTTTAATTTACATTATTCTTTAAGCAAGCGTTCGGCATCGGAGTGACAAAAGTCGAACGGTGTCGCAATAACCACCTTGAACCGAGTGTTATTGTTCACAATGACTTATTGCAGCCTATTTACATAATTACCATCCTAATGATTACGCCTATTCAACTTTGGTGAGACCAATTATTTCCTATCACGTCATATCATCATCATACTACTGACAAGTTTTCATAATTATGCAGGTCCATTAAATACGAGCTGCTCAAAAATAAGCCGCATTGTCATACCGTGACAGGGCGTTTTAGTGCTGTCTATTTAAATTAGATGAGCATTCATCAACATTTTTTATTCAGACAATATAGCACTATCCCGACCACAATAACTTTTCGATAGCCTTTTAAAAAGTATGCTCACATTCATATTTATTTCTAGAACTTAGCTAGATATTCATTTAGATCGGACTATAGTGGGGTATACATAATCGTACATGGCATTGGCAGCAAATGGAGTTACTAGAATGAGTCAAATTACAGTAATACAATTTGAACTTAATTCTCAGTGCATAAAGAACTAGACGAATTGTAAAAAATTATCAGATTGCCTTTTTGCTAGTTAGCTAGAGTGTGTATCCGCTTATTATGTATCATTCAAGCCAGATGGCCGATCGTGTGAAATGCCTTGTTTGTACTTTGATTTATTGAGTCGTCAATTCTGTGAAATCATAATGAAAACAAAGACTGAACAAAGTCCAATACAAGCAAACTGTCTAGTAGACAAATTCGTCTAGCTAGCTAAAGGTGTTAAAGAATGAATCAGCGCACGTATAATCTTGTGATTTACAAACAAACGAGCTATATTGACATGTTTGTTCGTGAAAGTGTATAACTGTGCATATCACAGAAAACTTTAAAAGAAATATTACAATTTTCCGAACATCTAAATTCGGTTTTAATTTGACCATAGCAAAAACACTTTCGATTATTGTGTGACGTCATGTAAATACCCGACTTAAGTGACATACAGTCAACTATCGTCACATGATCATTATCGTGGGAAGTTTGATGCTTAATATACAAAGGATTGCAATGGCCACTTTTAACTCTAAAAATTACGCGCCTCTCAACACACGAAATTACGCTCGTCTGACCCCGCCCTAAGACCCGTCAGACCTATATGCTACCTATATGATATATCTAGATCACGAGGGAATTGTAACCGGAAAGCTGTAATGAAAGGCAATACAAAACGTACCGATCCTCGCACACCTACCGACCCGAACCGGCAAGATATCAGAAAGACAGATAGTTATGTGATAGGGCTAAACATTTTTTTTAAAATCGCACTAGGTATTGAAAAGTGATAGATGTAAAAAAGTTTTTTTATATATACTCCGCTCGCTTTAAAAGAGATATTACGAATTATCTTGATAAAGAAGTCATGTATAAAATAATTAGCAGGCATTCGTTAAGACATCACTTGCTTTTAAATTACAATTGAATAATATGTAAAAAATTACACTGTGTAGTTAAAATGTACGTAATTAATGTCAAGGCTGTATTCTCTGAAGTAACAAGCAAACGTGACGGTCATACGATCTCAGTTCACACATAATGCGAGAAGATAATATTGTAGCAATATCTATTGGGATACAGGTTTCAACGGTTTCAAAGTATTTGCTATTTCAAAGAAATGAAAACTTTAAAAATATATATACCAAGGTTCAATACGATAAAATTAGTACAGTAGAAGAGATAATCCACTGTAGCAGTCAGACATCAGAGTATTATAGAAGGGTTCCGTTTTTTCTAAACGGAGGGAACACTAAAAAGCTGAAAAATGTATAAATAAAAAGTAATATATCGGGTATATACATGCAGCTTAGTCTCATTGCACTTATTGACCACATTTGGGTGAAAATATATCGACCACGAGCATTTCCTCGCGCCTTTTTCTAAGTGGACATTAGAAATTATACAACACACATTTAACGATTTACTGGGATAGTGTCCTCCTTCCCATAGGGTAGGTGCGCGGTACACCCCGATTGGTTTTACCGGCAATGCACGAAGAGACAAAACCAGCTTTTTTAGTTAGATTGAAAGCTACTGAAGAATAGCCGCTCATAATCGGGGTGCGGTTTCTAGAAAATATTACAGGCAATATTGCGCCTGTATTGCCAGGCACCTGCGTTCAAATTGTATATTTTGTCTTGTCGCAGCTGTATAAATCCGCTGATTACTTTCAGATTTTAATCAAGATAAGGATGTTTGGGGGTTTGTTCGGCGGCGGCAACTTGTTGATCGACCCCTTGGGAAATTAACCCTCAGTGCGCATCCCGCAAAACATTCACGCTTGATTGGATACATCCCCACTTATAACGTCATAAAATACTCCTACAGTTTATTATCTTCTAACATCACTTGAAATGCACACCAAAAGGTTGTCATGCATAAGGTACGACAGACACGAATTAAGATTTCCCGAAATGAAAATGACCGCAGATAGTACGTTTCCGAGACTCGTTTTCGCATCAGAGTACGTCAAACTCGAAGGTACATAATATACCGAAGCAATGGGAACTTTCTCTCCGTTCTCTAATAACGAAAGTGTCAGAAACTACCAGTTATGAATCAACGCGAACGTTACAACTTGAATGAACTTGGACTAAAAGAACTTGGAGAATAGACGCCGTTAAATAATGACCATCCCACTCCTGATTCTACGAACTGAACAGTGCACCGAATACCTCTTCCATATTTAAAGGGCGACATTGTATTCAGTGAAGGATGCGGGAACTACGCACGTGAGTAGAACATTGGAGATTAGTCCTCCGATTACGTGACGTCGACCCTTCCTGGGTGTTCAATTTTACTGACAAACACATTCAATACATTACAATGTTGAGTTGTAAAACTATTCGATTACACGTTCACTTTATTGAAAGTCAGCTTCGGTCGAATTACATGTTACGACGGACGCCCGGCTCGACTGATAATGGTGCCCATTAACGCAATGCTTGGGAACTATGGGCCCATGTCCACACTACACTCAGACACGTAGACAAACAATGTTTAGAAGACACGAACTGACCACAAAACATTCCACTCTTTATGTATTTAGAGGTCCTGAGCGTACGGAGCTGTGTCAACGACACCCACACTCGACGCAAGCACATCTCGAAACTTAAACAGCGGATCCTGTAAATATTATGTAACAGGCTTCCTCGGCTATTATCAACAGATTACGTGCTAAGAGATGATATTTTAAGACAGATAATCCAGTAAAATCATAAACAGGCAATGACGAGGTTGCGAAAGGAGATTAGACGTCAGACGTGCGTTGACTAAAATTAAACACAGGCTGTCTTCAAAACAAGCAGAATACATAAACAATGACAACCTTTGACTCAACCAGTGCATGCCATATATATAACTCTCTGTTAACGAAAGCAATTAAAAACAACGTTATCATGATGAAAGGGTGAACATCAATATGGTATAGCCAAGCACTTGTCCATTAATAAATCTCTGGCATGCTCATGGCTCTACTATTCCACCGGCGGGCGGCGCATCGTGATAAGATATATGAAGCTTTTCGGCGGGTACATTAATACCCGATGACGTAACGTAACCCTCCACATTTAGACAAAACTAATAACATGCGCGGTGGGGCATAAGGGGACATAAAGAAGAGTGACATTGAGGTTAACCGAAATATGACAAGATACTGTTGAGCTGGAGATATTCTCACATAATCTATATAAAAAAAACTAATATCATGTCTCATCTATAATATGAGAAAATAAACCTAGGAAAATAACTTCATGGTCACGAATCTTTATCATCAGAAGCAGAAGAGTTTGTTTTTAGAAGTAACATAGCGTTCAATGACGCCGACCAGTTTTTTTTTATAAAACTAAATTGCCGCGCTTGGTTTTCAAATACTATTTGTAGCTTGACAGTGGACTTGGTATGTTATGTTCACTGTTTTATTATATTTATTCAACAGACATCGTAGTACATATATTTGGTTTCGAACGCAGCAGGGCGTCGAGACGCGTGCGCAAGTCTAAAGAGGAAATCGATTCTTACGGGAGCTACATAGAATTTTTTAATATTGTGTAATCTTCATTTACCTATAATTTCATTTTGACCACATCAATTTATAAACAATAACATTCGGTTATTATTTGATGGTAAATCTTATAACCATCTTTCATAATCCACTATCACAGCCGACCTAAACTTTGGGAGTTACATCGAGTTCGCAGTAAAGAGGCGGATTGATCGCGTAACACATATACAAAAATACATACAGTCGAATTGAGAACCTCCTCCTTTTTTGAAGTCGGTTAAAAAGTATGAATTATATCCAAGTAATACGGTACTTTACACCTGAATAGCACCTGAGCCTTTATAGAACTCAAGTTCAATCGTGTATGGAGTACCTCTGTCAACTTCGGTATGTCTCTGATAAATACAAGTAGTTTTTTTTTACAGAAGATAGACCAACGCTTGACTTCAATTTCACCTGATGTTAAGTTACTCTATATTCGGTAGAATGTCGCGGAAAAAAATCTCATTGGCAAAAATTCTCTCTTCTCTCTGCGAAGCCTTAAACATGGACGAAAAGTGGCTTGCGTTTCTATATTCGACAGCATACATTGGGAACTTTGCGCAAACTATTCATGTTTATTCCACCATCTCCATTTAATTAAGATCCGACCTAACAGACAAACAGCAGGGCTCTACCATTACATAATTGACATGACATGGCTCGCACTCATAAAAAGTGTCGGAGACCGAAATGCAAGTGAGGTGGATACACGCACCACCCCCGGTCATTTTAAAGTATGGCACGAAGAAGCAAGCTTCAGTTTCACAGAAAGTCAACATCTAAGCATTCTTAAGATAAATTATGTCCCCAACCACCACACTTAGCCCAACCAAGATCTATTGAAATAATAATGTAAATGCGTAATTGATCATATTGCTGCTGACTACGCTTGTCACGTGTGCACAACTTATAAAGAGGTCTGCTAAGGTCACCGCTTGTAAAATTTCATACGACGCACAGTTTCACATTTAGGCCTATCATTAAGATGACTCGATGCCCACTGCCTACATCCACTGAGGCCAACCCGAGATCTGATACTACTACGTACATGGCGAGCGTTACAAAAAAATCGGCCGGTACAGTTCGAAAACATAGCATAACTGAGTCTGGTCCTGAGTTTACAGAACGTCAAATGGCGCTGGACTGAAGTTGTGCGTCGTTTGACGTTCCGTACCTTTATCGTACCGCTCCCATACCTCAGGAACAGACTTAGTTATGTGCTGAAGCCGGTGAATGTATACTATGAAGTACTATAGTATAAATAAATATTTATTATATGTCTATATGATGGACTGGAAAAAGTTAACTTTGCTACGCTGCTTGCACATCACATAGCTACTGTACCTCAGCGGTACTGTCAGCGGTATGACAGACGACGTGGACGAAGATATACTCATCTGTCTAGCTATATAGGTAGATTCTAGAATGACCCTTGATTCTAAATTAGAAGAGTATAAACGACATTAATTGGCTCACGATCGGTAGCTAAAATGGTCATTTCAATATGTACAAGTATCTGGTCGGCTTACAGGCTGATTGCTAGGTAGCCCACCGATTGGCCCTATCTTTCATGAGCCAATTTTTGTCGTTCATAGATACTTTTACTCTTCTTTTGTTTTTGAACCGCCTACGTGGACTAATGACTACCTACATGCTTCGTCTTACGATCTGAAGGATTTGCTTCAAAGGGGGTACCTCAGTACTCGATTTGGTTTGGTGGTAAAGCATCTGCCATTGAACAGCAGTGCATACTGATATTCTGTTCCTAAGTGTGTGTGTTGATAAGTAGCAGAGTTAACATCTCATTGATTTGGGGCTTGTCGGTGAACACACAAATTTACCAAAGGTAAGTCCAACAATTAGAGAATATTGGCACTTACAATACATTCGTAATAAGAAAATGATCAAAATTATTTGTACACATTTCCGAAAAATATAGACACTTCTCAACTGAAACGTCTCTTATGATCAGAGGCAAGATTGTAATAACGAATGTGGCATGGTACACACAAAGTTACAATACCCAACTATTCAACCCAAATTTTTTAAACATACTCGTACATACAAATGTTAAACAATTCAAATTATTTCTAAAATCTCAATATTAGCCCTCTTAGTCCTTAGTTGTTATTTTAATTATTTATATGGATAAGAAAATGACTTTGCAGCTGGAATACATCTTTTAGCATGTCTGTAGCATCTGACACACACTTTAAGTTTTTTGTATTTGTTAGTGTTTTTTAGTATTTTGGTTATACAGTTCAGAAACCACTGCCTGATTGAATGAAAAGGTTATCGTTTATCAATGTAAATACAATGTCTGTAAACAGTTATAC
Source organism: Carcina quercana (assembly GCA_910589575.2). NCBI lineage: Eukaryota > Metazoa > Arthropoda > Insecta > Lepidoptera > Depressariidae > Carcina > Carcina quercana. The sequence continues at coordinate 6,773,955 of OU342439.1, forward strand.
AGTAGTGAGTAATTTCATTATCATGTTGAAGAATTTATTCTTTTGTGTCAAAGAGTTCAAATGTTATCAATTCTGTTTATTTATTATGTCTATATGAAATATTCATAGTTATGTTGATCCAGAAACACAAACTTACAAACAAGCAAATCTGTTAAAATTAATTGCCTTCCTTTAAATAACGCCCATTATAAACTTAATAAGAGTAAGTTACACCTTCAAAAAGAACTAAGAAGCTGACTTCAACTGTCCAAAAAATCTTCAGCATTAACCCCCGAAATGTTTACCCTTAGAGGTAGAATCACCTGGGAATATATTGTTTTTGTTGATTTTCACAAAAGCGCTAAATCAATTTCTATGAAATTTATATGGGACCACCTATGAAGTATGATCTACCAAACAAAAAAGAATCATCAAAATCTATTTATAATTTATGGAGTTATCACATACAAAACAACAAACTTAAAAAACATACAGTCGAATTGAGAACTTCCTTTTTTGAAGTCGGTTGAAAATATGCATGCTAAGACCATATTCATTTTTCATTGCTTCACTTTAAGAATAAGAAACCTTTAGGATTCAACATTGACAGCAGCATAAATCTATTGTAGGGCAAGATCCTCTCTCATAGATTGACACCTTAGATTTCTCATGCGGTGATTTGGCATAATTACCATAGTTGGCATGTGGATCAGTCATCAACAGCAAGATCTAGTTTTAATACATAGGTTGTTGCTGCTGTATCCTGATTTATGTTTTTGTATTAGTTTTAATCAGAAGGTAATTTTTAAGTATGTTTAATGAACACCTGTAAAGCTATTTTAAAAGACAAGTAAACGGGTTCTAAAAGAACTAGAAACCAATTTCAACTGCACTAAAAGTCTACTTATATTGAGGCGAATTTAAGATTTATATAGTTTTCTCACGGGTGCCATTGTCAGAACTGGACCAAATTGAAATGGGACCACACAGGAAGCAGCAGTTTTTAAATAAAAAAGAATCATCCAAATCGGTTCACCCAGTCAAAAGTTCTGAGGTAACAAACATAAAAAACATACCTGTCGAATTGAGAACCTTCTACTTTTTTAAAGGAATGTCATGCTCAGTGGAAATTTATTTAACATACATGTTACAAAGTTATCTTTTCACTTGTTCCCTCTTAAGACAGAGGCAGCATTTTTTTAAATGACAAAGCATGATTAAATGTATGCTTGTTTGATTGGTATTTTGGCATTTGTGATTTTTTATGTGCTATATTATATAAACTTATAATTAGGTGTCAAGTACCCAATTCTTCTTGAAATCTAACAAGCTGTTCACTGTTGTTAGTTTTGTGCCAGTCAACCACCGGAGATTGTTTGCATTTCTAAATAAGAATGGATCTGAATTTCAGGTACACGACTTCGGCTTTGTCAAAGTTTAAGTATTCTATTTATGATAACAAAAGTTAGATATTTTTATTAATTATGTATCTAGTACACCACCACACCACCTGGCAATAAAATATTAATCAAAGTAATTCTATAAATAAATATTTTCTGTGAGGAAAGGTGTACACTTGACCTGGTTTGTAATGTCATGCAAGGTGTCAGTTGGCCTGCCCAATATTTAAAGAAAACACTTACCCGCTACTGTGAATCTATCCATGTAGTTGATCAGGTTTACAAAGCACAGGATTCCAACAGTCATATACTCTTTCATAGTAACATCTCTCAAGGTATCCCTTCTTCGTGTTTGCTTGTCATGAAGCAAAGCAGTCGCCGAATCATTGTCGCCGTTTATCACCAATTGTTGGTTCGAAGTGTTCGGAGTTATCCCACTTTGGTCCATTTTACCGGCACAGACTCTGACTTTATTTAAAATGTTCACTACAACACAACTTCAAGCTATGGCAATTGGCAAGTAGCGTTGAAATTATTCAAAAAGTTACACAGACTGTTGACAAGTTGTACTTTGATGTTAAATTATTTATAAATTTATCAAATTGTTCATAAGAATTATTAAATTACTTTTAGCCTAAATTGCCGCTTTAGAAGATATTTTATAAAAACGATAAGATTTTTCATAATATTTCTTATAATGCACAACTAATCCCAACTTCAACGCACGGCACGTTACAACCGGTCGAGCGAAGTGACGTGAATGATTTTTGTGGAAATGACAATGACATAATGCTTCAATACCGGCAACGTCAACCTGTGCCGTCAACAACTGACATTGTTTTATATTTTAATTCTCCCGAATGGGAAGGCAAAGGAACAAAGCCATACAGCCTTCTCTGAATATATCTTTCTCAATGAAACCTAACCTAACCTAGTTTTCTCAATAAAATGTATAATGTGTACATTTTATCGCTTGTTTTGACGATTCTTGACGAGAATTTCAAAGACTGGCTTGGTTTCAACATAATTCGAAAGAGTCCATATGCCAAATGTACTCGACATGGTAAACCCTTTCGATCGCGTCGAAACCCTCGCAATTTTGAGTAATTGATACTATAACACCATTCATGACACTTTTGCACTATATCACACCATTATAACACAAAAAACACACATAACAGTATTATTAACGAATTACGAAAAATTGCAATGAACCACCATTATTCAAGTTCGCGCCAAGAATCTCATTTACTGTTAATTATAATCACAGATCACTCACTTCACTATCAATCAAACGCTGATGTGCAAAACCGCTATTTTTCGATATCATGTTATAGGCGTTATGATAAAATAAAATAACGAGTTATTTTTAACGTTACGATATAACGAACAACGAACGACTTTTCGAAAAAAGTTCCATATCGGTACATAACTACCTTTGCGGCGGCTTAGTATGGCTTTGTTCCTTTGCCTTCCCATTCGGGAGAATGAAAAAAAAAAAGTAAATGAAATACGTGGGTGGTTGTTTATTTGGTTAAATTCAAAGGGAATATTTTGCGAATATTATCACGTCAGTCATCACGTCGGTTATTATTAACAAAGATATACAATATAGTTACACAAGTATCTTGGTTATATTCAGATTTGATTGTATATTCTCCAAATTCCAATATAACATACGCAAGGTATTCTCAAAGGTAAAACATGAATAATTTCTTATACATTGTGCTCTTAGTGTGCATTTGTAATGGATTTGCAAAGAAATTTAAAGAGGAAGAGAAACCGGCGTGGGCTAAAAAGGATATACGTGATTTTACTGAAGCTGACATGGAGAGGTACATATTTTTACAAACTTTATGCTTAGTGATTTTAACAGAATCTTAATCTTCTAACCATTGCTATTATTTCTAGGCTTTTAGATCAATGGGAAGAAGATGAAGAGCCTCTACCGGAAGATGAACTACCAGAGTACTTGCGGAAGCCGCCAGCAATAGATCTGACTAAAATGGATATGTCAAATCCTGAGGAAGTGCTAAAGGCGACAAAAAAGGGACAAACGTTGATGATGTTTGTAACTGTGGCCAACAAACCATCGCGTGCGAGAGCAGAGGAATTAACTAAAATATGGCAGTCAAGTCTGTGGAGCAATCACATACAGGCTGAAAGGTAAATTATAATAATTTTTGAAGAAATCAACTAATGTTTGGCTGCAACCTTATTTGTTAGACTTTTGAATTTCTCCTTGGGTAATCTAGGTAGACTTGTATGATCTGGATAAAAATAGCCTTTATCTTTTTCCGATTCTTCAACTATCTCTTCAAAAATGTAAGTCATTATTCTCTGATTCAAAGTCATTAACTGTAGACATTATTTAAATTATTATTGAGATATTTAAATATCTGTTTTCCGTTAGCTAGAGGGATATGAAGGAGACCTTTGCACAGCAGTGGGACATAAATGGCTGATTCAATTTTTAACTTTTTGTTTTTAGAGCAGCTATACTAAAACACACTGTAAGAAATGTTATGTGATCATATAAGGGTTTCTTATGAGGTACGGAACCCTTAAAAATCATCAAGAATATGAACAATTAATATACAGAAAATCTTTAATCATAGGCACAGTAACAACCATAGAACAAAGCTCTTACGAAAATTTAATCGTAAATCTGATTGAAGAATAAACTTGCAACTCTGACTTAACTTTGCAGTTGAAAAAATGAGATCCAATATCATGCTCAATTCTGAACTGCAAATGTAAGTTGGTTATCTTAAAAAAAACTATTTTTGCTGACTTAATATTATAGTTTTCAGATTTATTACTATAATTGTGCTGTATCACCATGCTTCATGCTAAATTTCAGTATTCTAGGTGAACAGGAAGTACCCTATAGGTTTTGATTCATTGTATTTCAAAGGAAATGGTCTAAAAATGTGACTTAAACAGTCATCTTTTTACCTAGTATTTTAATTTTTTTGCAGCTCCAAGGGACTGCAGACTTAAAAGTATTCAATATTGATTTCAACTTGACATCTCCACACATTCCAGAGGAAAAGGGTCTCAGACCACAAAGTGATCCCATAGGTTCTTTTGTACACTTAATGTAAATAAAACTATATAACTGGCCAATATTCTCGACCTTCTGCATGAAGTCCCCTATTCAACATGAGCCTCCCTCATAGATAGCTATATTGGCCTTCCAATGAGGGAATTTGCCATAATCTCCATGCTTGGCAGGCAGATTTAGATCACAGTAAAATGTTGTTGTTAAATAGTTTCCCTTAGTCAGCTTTTGTGACACTCACATAATATACATTTATTTTTCAGATACCTTGTGGATGATGATAGAGCAATATTCATGTTCAAAGATGGCTCCCAAGCATGGACTGCTAAGGAGTTCCTTTTAGAACAAGATGAGCTAAAAGATGTGCAACTTGAGAGTCAAACATACCAAGGCAAGAACCCTGATGTTAGAAACAAGGCTGTGAGGGATGAATTATAATTTTGAAACTTCTTATAAATTTGTATACATTTCGAGTTCAAGTAATGTTTTGTATCAAAAATGTCAAAACTTTCTATAAATAATTGAACAACTTGTACAAGCAATATTTTGTTGTAATGATTATACTATAATTTATTAAATCACAAGATCTGCTTGTAATTAATCTCTTTATAGCATTTATTCTACAATGTAGTTTTCTAATCCATAAAAAGGTTTAGTCAACCTTTATTTTAAATTGATACATTTTTATTTAAACAGGTATATAGTAGTGAAATTAGTCTGTATATAGAATTTAACTATAGATTTTTTTAAATGATGTTGTCCAGTGTAAAAAATGCTCAATAAAAATAAAAAAATAGTTGTATTTTAAAAGTATTTTTATTCGACATTAAATTGTAATTTTGTTAAAAAATAGTTTGATTAGGTAGAAGAATGTAAAAACCTTGGGTCTTCAGAAGGCATCTGTGGCTCGGAAATGTTCTTCATCAATCGTTGAATATATGTGACCTTCACCACACATCCATTCCAAAATTTTTCTGAAAAGTTAAAATACATTTCATAAAAATCTGCTTTATCACACATAAAGATATCAAAAATGCATATCAAACTCAACTTTAGAATTGTCATGGTCATTTGTGATTAAATGGGTATTATGAATGTTCATTTAATGTAAATATATGTGGTTAAAGATATTTATTCTCAAAAGAAATAAAATTACATTTCACTTAATGAGAAAACTTAGAACTAGAGCAAATAGATAGCAAATAAATTAACCAACTCAATAAACTTACTCAAACTCCACTTGTGACATTTTATCCTTCAGTGTTGCATACATGTCCTGCTTGCTAATACCTTGCTCCAGTGTTGACGCCCGGATCAAGTTGAACACCAACATCTGACGTGGATTCAGTCCATTCACTGATCCCGAGTCAGATACACCAACCATGGAGTTAGCTGGTAGCCCATTGTTGAACTGAGGATTGTTGTTGTTGGCAGGTCTTTCCTGTAACATTTCACTTCATATTTAAAATTATCAGAACAACATAGGCATAGTCCATATGTGCAATAAATATCATTAGGGGCCGTCCATATATTACGTCATTCTAAATTAGGGGGGGGGGGGGTTTGGGCTGCGGATGACGGTAAATGATAGATTGGGGGGGGGGGGGGGTGTGTTTCGAAATTGACGTCATTCTTATTTAGTTATTTATAGTTTATTTTTCACGTACAAAAAGATTATTTCTAACAAGAAATTTCTTCCAGCACACCTAGTAAAATACTAGCTGCCCGCCCCGGCTTCGCCCATGGTACTTACATGTATTATACATATAAACCTTCTTTAAGAATCAGTCTATCTATTTAAAAAAAACGCATCAAAATCCGTTGCGTAGTTTTAAAGATCTAAGCATACATAGGGACAGACAGCGAAAGCGACTTTGTTTTATACTGTGTATTGATAATAAACACAATACTTAAATAATAACTACAACATTACATAATTAATGAATTTAAAAGAATGGGTGAAAACTCCGTGGGAGTTATCCAAAGAAAAGTAAAAAATAAGTAGTTATATTATATCAATGATTATTGCCAAAGTAAAAATAATAAAAGGTGATTCTATAACCAAGTGTTTTAATCACATAACACCCTATTTTTCTCAAATCTGCAATGTTTTATTTTGTCAAACTAGGAATGACGTCAATTTTGGGAGAAGGGGGGGGGGGGGTCATTAAGAAATGACGATAGGATGATTATAGGGGGGGGGGGGGGGGGGGGTCTAAAATCTGAAAAAATCGATGACGTAATTTATGGACGGCCCCTTATATATACATTGCCTGCTCACTCTTAAGTTGATGTCAGTTTTTCGATAACACAAGATAGTATGTAATTCCAACTTGGTTCTACAAACGAAAATCTTAAGGTGTGTATCAACCTCGCGCGGCAAACCATCGAACATTGGTGCGCTCTACGCGCTCGAATGTGCCGCGCCACGAACCAGTTCGGATTTCGACATCGCGGCAAAGCAGCGTCAGTGCGTTCTGCGCGCGTAGTTTGGACAGATCTTCGCGTCATTTAGTTGATGCGCGCGGCAAAAACAGAAAACGGTAAGTGTCGTACTTTAATTAGATTATGGAAATAAACAATTTATATGGAACAGTATATGTGATGAACAGTGATTATATCACAACAAATCATTAAGAAGCCTGGAATAATTATTATAAATTTAGAACAATTACAAATTTTATGTCCATGGTTACCGAACACAAATTAACATTTGTTGACGGATTGGCTGCCGCACGCAGCAACCGCTACAAAATAATTAAAAATGGCTCGCGAGCCAAATCCAAGGTTAGTCGTAGTATGTGTAGTTGATACACACCTTTACAACTGCAAGTCAGGCTCACACATGAAGGTTTCCGTACCATCATACAATATTTAACACAAAATCAAGTAAAAACACATTTCTTAGTTCTTCTTGCTAGGCCATAGTTATAAACGTTTTAAATAAATTCCTGTGACAGTTTAGTAATAGGGTCCCATTGTGTTGGGACCCCATCGGTATGAAATTCTAAAAAAGTTAAATGGGCAGTATAAATTTATGTGTGAGTACAGATGTCATCATACAACTGGTGTCCAGGCAATGGTCATGTGTATAAAACAAATGGCATGCTAATAAACAAGTTACCTTCTTAGAATCAGCTTCCATCTTGACTTTGTTATTTATGCATTGCAAATAATGGAATGTGATAGCATTTATATCTGTAATTGGCATTATCTTGAATGCCATGAGTACTTTCTTGCCTTTGTTTGTTTTTACATTTCCGTATATTTGAATGTAGTCATTCACTTGTACTTTTGGTGTAGATTTATCCTGAAAAATATAATGTCTTGTTTTGTTTATTCATTCATATTCTCTAGGAGAGTAACCCCTGCAATGGGGACGTATATAGGCTGTTGATGTTGCAACACTTACATGTCATAGGTGATTTAAATGTATGTACATGTAGTCAAAATAACTGAATGCTACAAATACACAGTAGAGTTGTCTTTCTCTACACAAACAATAATTAATTTACTTATTTATGATACTTATTTGTATTGCCTAGAAAATACATAGTGGTTAAAAAGAGACCCAAAGTTTAAGCATTTATATCCAGGAAATGAATTAACGATACTCATAACAGTCTTACATCTTCGTCCATCGCCTCTTGATCGATCCATAGAACCGCTCGCATCCTACCAGTCATATCTTGAATGGTGTATGTAATTTTGGTGCTTTGCATCCTAATGTTCCTCACTCGAGCCACTACACTGACTATCTGTACTTCTGTGCCCCATATTTTGACGCCGTCGTCGCCGCTATGTAACGCTTGCCGAATCACGATGGGGGCGGTGCGCGATGCTCTTCTACCCTAAAATACATTACAATCAGATGCTTGAACAGGTTACAATAATGTTAGAATAATAGCTACGTTTTTTAACAATACTTACGGTTTTCTGAGCTTGATTTGGTGTATTTACATTCCCAAACTGATTTGTATTACCGAAGAACCCTCCGCCGACAACAGATTGATCTAAAAACACGCGATAAAGTTAGAACTGTAGGCAAATATTATTGTGCGTCATGAGAAACACTGTCCCTTACCGTTCCACATTTTTATTGCAACGTTAGCTTATTTATAAATATCAGTATTTCTTTAGGTGGTCACGTTTTAAACGGACTTAAATCAAAATTGAATTGTTTGATTATATTCTAATGTTCTCTGCGTTTCAATTTCAAGGTTTGATTTGACATTTCTCAATTATTATTTTGACGTTTCATTTTTTGGCGCGAAGTTTTTATCGTTGTTTTTTTCACTAGGAAAAGACAAAGGTACAATACCATATAGCCAAGACTTAAATATTCTTATAAAGATATCGAACATATTAGACTTCAGCCTTTCATTTCTTCGATTTTCTCAATAAAATGTTTTGCGTACATTTTATAACTGGTTTAGAATTTTCGACAAGATTTTCAAAGGTTTGGTTCCAAATCCGACTATTACTCGACATGGTACACTTTCGATCACGTGTGATCAATTTGTGACAAATTGTGTTTGCGTTTCATTGGCATATTTTTAATTTCCACAATATCATATTAAAATTAATTAAATAGTAGTAATAGCCTAGTTATAGAACTATTTTCTTAAAAATATTAATTTTCTACAAAATTTTATATCTTTATTTACTTTTTTAAAATAAAGGTTTTTCACTTATCCGTACGATATTTCAAACATTTTCTTTCATAACAACCTTCTACTGATAATAATAAACACAAGAAAAAAATATTCTTAGGTTTATGCGAGCTCTATACATTTATTAAAAGACAGTTTTAAAAAAGCCCAACGTTTCGAAACCTTTAAAGGAACCAAAAACCGTGTAAAGGTTTCGAAACATCGGGCTTAAAAGAAGATAATATAATCCAATTTCTAAAATTAAAGGGAGTCTTAATCCGTGTAAAAATGTATTTTAATAAATATTAGCGAAATTGTTTCATCCGTTCGCGCGTGATGCGGTGACCAAGGAAGATAGGAATATAGATGACGAAGTTTTGGCACTTTAAGCTACCTCAGCTCAAAGATTGGTTACATTAGGCTACTCAAGTTGTAAAAAATGGCGATATCAGGTTCCGAGTTGTTGGCAACACTGCTGCTCCTAGAGGAGCTCGGTGGAGCACTAGAGGAGCACAGAGTAGCACCAGTGATTAAATGCTCCTAGAGTAGCACAGAAGAGCATCAAGCAAGCATGTAATTGGTTTAGGGGTGTGACATTGTACCTAAAAAATCGATTTTTCTTAAGAAAATAATCGATTTTGTTATATTAATTGATTATTTGCTAATTTGTCAATCAAGTTCAAAATAAACGCCATAAATATTATATCAATAGATTTATTAATTAAAAATACACAACAGGAATAGCAAGCTTATATAATCATCACAAATTAAAGTTATAACAATCAAATTATAAAAGGTTTAAATTAAAATGGCGATTGAACCACTACATCAGCCGAATGGTTACGTAATTTAGGCTTTAGTAGAATACCAAATACGTTATTTAGTGCGGTTTCGAAAGCGTTTTCATTTACGTTTCCTTAAAATAGCTTAGAATCGGGCTCCAGTTCGTTAACTCCATCTAGTGAATGTTTGATTAAATAAATCTAAACTATTTCAAAAACACAGAACGAATGCCATCATAGATGCACAGATGGCGTTAATGTAATATTATGGAGATAGTATTCTTTAGCAGTTCACATTCCGGGCTCCGGGCCAGAAGACCAAACTTAATGTCGGAGGGGGTTGCAGGTGAAAAATCGGTAATGATTGAATGATTGATTTGAAAAAATCGATTATTAATCGGTTATTCATAATAATAAAATCGATTTTTACTTTTAAAAAAATCGATATTTAATCGATTTTTTTTCACATCCCTAAATTGGTTCAAACTAGGTTCAATCAAACAAACGTTTGTTTTGGAAAGTTTGGTGTATCCTAAAGAATCTAGAAAGCGAATCTCAACCGCTGAACTTGTCGGCAGCGCTAAGAAGACTGTGGTAAACAGAGAGTTGGCTGTTGCCTCAGTGCAGTCTGTCTACCAGCACCATAGTTTGTCCCAGCCAAATTCCTACCAGCCAGACGCTTCTGGTCCTTTTCTTGTCCATGTGTCCCGATCAGATCCTGATCCCTCATCAGGAACTACAATTCGGCCAATTAAATTTGGCCAATTTCTTTTCAAAAATGACATAAAAAATATAACTCGTGATGGGGTTAAACGGATTGGCCGCAATAAAATATCTGTCGAGTTTTCTTCCCCCCTTGCTGCGAACTCATTTATTGTCCACCCTGAGTTACAAAAAAATAAATTCGTAGCGGTGATTCCCTCTTTTCAGGTAATGCGAATGGGTCTCATTAGGGATATTCCTGTTGAATGGTCGATGGATGAATTAGTTGACTCTCTCCAGATTCCTCAGGGATGTGGTCTGGTATTAAAGGCAAGGAGACTGAACAGGAAAATCTTAGTTGAGGGGTCCGCTCAATGGATTCCAACTCAGTCCGTGGTCCTCACATTTCAAGGACAAGTTTTACCCGATAGAGTGTACTGCTTTCACAATTCCCTTCCAGTCAGCCTATATCAACTCCCCACAATCCAATGCCTAAACTGTTGCAAATTTGGTCATATCCAATCGCAATGTAGATCAAAGTGCCGCTGTTTTAAGTGTGGTGACTCCCATACCGGTTCTTCGTGTAATGTTTCCCCTTCAGTGGCTCAATGTATTCTCTGTTCCGGTAACCATTTTGCTAATGACAAGGCGTGCCCTGAGCTTGGCCGCCAAAAGTCCATCAAAATAAGGATGGCCCAGGACAACATTTCTTTCGCCGAAGCCTCCTTATTATGTCCTAGTATTATCCGTCCCTATGCTGATGTAGCGAAAGCCTTATTCTCTCCCTCCCCCTTCGCTTCTTCTGATTCATTTCCCCCTCTTTCTACTAAGTCTCCTCCCTCTCCTTCATCCTCCTCCTACAAAAAAACTGTTTTCAAATCTCCTCGTGCCCCTCCCTCTTTGTCTAAGGGCTATGATGTCCAGGCCCATAATGCCCTAATTAGAGACCCTGTCCCTCCTTCTCCTTCTAACGGTGTGGCTTTTCCCCTCCAATCCTCTTCTTCTCAAAATGACACCCTTCTCGACTTATTGCTGTCCCTCCTTATTAGCATGCTCCCTAAATCCCTCAATTCTCAGTTACCGTCCAACGTTGCCAATAAAGTTTCCTCTCTGATTCAAATCTTCTCCAATCATGGCCACAGTCCTTCAGTGGAACTGTAAAAGTGCCAATCATAAAAAACACGAAATCATCCGACTGATCTCTCAATTCTCTCCTACTGTTTTTGCCATCTCGGAGACATGGCTCAGACCGGGCTCCCGTTTTCGGATTCCGGGCTATGCTTGTCTTCGGGATGACAGAAATGATGGCTACGCTGGCTGTGCACTTTTAATCAACTCTGTATTTACATTTTCTCGCCTCCCTCTCCCAGTTCACAGTGATCAGCTCAATGTTGTTGCTGTTAGATCCCTTAATACTTCCTTTATCTCCATCTATATTCCTCATCCTCACGTTTCTCTCATTCCAGATTTAAAGACAATCTTTTCTTCTGTTCCTAGCCCAATTGTGATCCTTGGTGACTTTAATTGTCATCACCAAGTTTGGGGCTGCCATAGATCTGACTCTTTTGCAACTGAACTTCTAGAGATTTTGGATGATCTGAACATTTGTATAATGAATGATGGATCCCCTACCCGCCGCTCTTTTCCTCTCCAGTTCCCTAGTGCTATCGACTTATCATTTTGCTCCCCTAACTTGTCTTCCTTGCTGTCATGGGAAGTTCTTGCTAACTCACATGGTAGTGATCACTTCCCTATTCTTATTTCTTTTCCTAATTCCCCTGCCCCTTCTGTTAATTTCAAACCCCTTCTGAAGTATAAATTACGGAAAGCTGACTGGGATTCATATGCCGAGCTCACTAATAGATTATCTTTGGATATTCCCCCTACAACTATGGACAATTATTTACAAATCCATGATGAATTTGTAAAGGCTATAATTTCTTCGGCTGATCAATCTATTCCCTCCAAAAAATTCAACGGTTTTAGGATTCTGCCTCCTCCTTGGTGGGATGATGAATGTACTGATGCTGTCTGTAAAAGAGACGTAGCTGAACAGGAATATTGTCTGTGTATGACATCTCAAAATTTTATTTTATTTCAAGGATTGTCAGCTAAAGCTAAAAGAATATTGTTAAAGAAGAAAAGAGCTGGTTGGTTCAATTATTGTGAAAGCCTGGCCCCATCCACTCCCCCTTCAATTGTCTGGAGAAATATTAGAAGATTTCGGAACGCTTGTAGGGACTATCAAGAGATTTCCTCCAATGATTCTTCTGTTTGGTTACCCCAGTTTATCGATAGCTTAGCTCCTCCTTTTGTCCCAATCTTCTCCTATTCCCCTTCCGTCCCTCCGTCCTCAAATGATCGCTTTGATCGTCCATTTTCCTTTGAGGAACTATCTCTGGTGTTGAGTTCTGTTAAGGATTCCTCCCCGGGAGAGGATGGTTTTCCGTACTCCTTTATTTCCCGCGCGGGGGACTACTTGAAAAGACTCTATTTGCAAATAGCTAATATGGTTTTTGATAGCGGCATTCCCCCTGATTCATGGAAAACGCAAATTGTCATACCTGTTCTTAAACCGGGTAAGCCCGCTTCTCTCTCTTCTTCCTACCGTCCTATTGCCTTATCATCTATTTTGGCTAAATTATTAGAACACCTTATCAAAAACAGACTAGAATGGATTGTTGAGAGTAGAGGCCTTCTGTCCCCATCACAATTTGGTTTTAGGCGTGGTTTCGGCACAATTGACAGTCTATGTGTCTTAGTTTCTGACATACGCCTGGCTTTTTCTAAGAATCAGGTTTTGTTGGGAGCCTTTTTGGACATCAAAGCCGCCTATGACAACGTGCAACTTGATACTCTAAGACGTAAATTATTAAACCTTAGTATTCCCCCTAAGATGGTGCATCTCATATTTAACCTCTTCTTGGCAAGATCTATAAGAGTTAAACATAGTTCTTCTGAATCTGAGCTAAGGCTAATCTGGAAAGGCCTTCCTCAAGGCTCGGTGCTGAGCCCCTTGTTATACAACTTATACACTCATGATCTAGAACCAGTTGTTTCCTCCTTCGCTAAAATTTTACAGTATGCCGACGATTGTGCTGTTTACGTAGCGGCTGCTTCCGTTGACGTGGCAGCTTCGAGGTTAAATTCAGCCATTTATTATTTAAATGTCTGGCTTGAAGATCATGGTCTCTCTCTTTCCCCTGCCAAGAGCTGCATTGTCGCTTTTTCCAGGAGTAGATCCATGCCTATTGCCAATGTATTTAGTAATGGCGAACTGATCCCCCAATTAAATTTTGTAAAATTTTTAGGCGTAATTCTAGATTCAAAATTATCTGGCACGCATCATTTAGATTACGTCATTAAAAAATGTGAGAAAAATATTAATATCCTGCGTTCTTTGTCAGGTGTTTGGTGGGGTTCCCACCCATACTCTCAAAAGCTTTTATACAATGCAATTATCCGGAGCGTCATAGATTATGGCTCCTTTATCTTGGAACCATGTAGTAAATCTTGCCTGAAAAAATTAAACCAAATCCAATCAAAATGCCTTCGCATTATTATTGGGGGTATGAAATCTTCCCCGGTCAATGCCCTTCAGGTAGAATGTGCTGACCCCCCTCTTCACCTTCGTCGCCAATACCTCTCTGATCGATTCATCTTTAATGCCCTTCAAAATTCGTCTCATCCCATTTTGTCTAGATTAAAAGCTCTAGCTGAGGCGATTCCCTCCCTCCTGTACTGGCGTCATAAATCTCCCCCTCGTTTTGTTTCTAGTTTCCTTCGTCTTTCAGATTACCAAAATCCTTTATATGATGTTTCTAATCACTCTTTGTTTCTTCTTGACTTTGATGCTCTTATATTTACTCCTAATATTAATTTAGCGTTTGGCATTGAGAAGGGTTCCCCTTCTGCTAGCTCCATGTTGTCAAATATTTTGTCAAATAATTTCCGCAGTTGGCTGACTATTTTCACGGATGCCTCGAAGTCTTCCTTGGAGGGAGCTGTGGGTGCATCAGTGTGGATTCCGCGCTATAAAATCATTTTGTCTTATAAACTTCCTCCTTTCTCATCCGTTTTCACTGGTGAAGCGGTTGCAATTTTAGAAGCTGTTCTTTACATTGAATCTCACAACCTCTCTCAGTCTATTATATTATCTGATTCTTTAAGCACTCTTCAGGCAGTAAAAAGCAATCCCTTTAAAAATAAATTAAAGTTCGATATTATCTTTCTTATTAGAAACGCCCTCTTTAGATGCCATAGAAAAAATATCCAGGTTGCTTTGGCTTGGATCCCAAGTCATAGTGGTATCCTGGGTAATGAAACTGTGGACAACTGTGCTAAACTTGCTGTTTCTTCTGGCTGTTCAACATACAACTCTCTGTTTGCTCATGACCTTTGCGCTGCCGCTAAATCTAGATTCGAGAAGGATTGGTGTGCAGAGTGGGAAGTTTCAAAAAGATTTAAAGGTAAACATTACAGTGACATTCAACCTTCAGTCCCCCACAAACCTTGGTTTTTTAAATTCAAAAAAGTTGATAAGCGATCTTGCTCCGTTATATGCCGACTTAGGTTGGGTCATGTCTGCACTCCTGTCTTTCTCCATAAAATAAGGATAAGGGACTCTTCTATTTGCGAATGTGGCTTAGACGAGGGTACACCGGATCATATTTTTTTCAGTTGCCCTAATAATAAATCGTCACTTTACAATTTTCTTCCCGATAATATCCCCCGTCCTTCTAATCTCAAGTTTCTTCTTTCTTATGTCTTCTCTCGTTTTGTTTATACTCTTTCTAATTTTATTCATTCCAACAATATAAAGTTGTAATCCCTCCAGTAACTGATCTATGTTTCGTGTCGTGTGTTTTCTCCTTTTTGTTTTAGTCCTCTCAAAGTGTATCGCGTGTCTGGCTAACCGATTATTTCCTATTACACGTTGCTTCTTTGGACACCAGATTTTGGCAGAATTACCATGAAGTTGGTAGTTGCCATAAATATCAAGAATTGAATTGAATTGAATTGGTGTATCCCAAATATCCAAACGTATCATTTAAAAACTTTGTTGAAAACAACGATGGCTAGCAAAGCATTCCACAAAGGGAAATACTATGTAACTTTTAAACGTGGTTTCGAAGATTGCAAGAGAGATATTACCGTGACCATTGACAAAGTTTTCGAAAGTGATTGCTTGGTAAGTTAAGTTGTACTGTGTTGTTAAAGTTTTTTGTATCAACAGTGGCTTATCTATCTAATGTATTGCGTTACAGAGGATATCATTGTCAGATGACGACGACCCTACATTTCTTTGTGTGTTAAGTGTAACTCGTTTGGACTATGAAGACTTGAAGAAACAACAAGGTTTACTCATAGACTTTGATAATTTCCCTTCACAACTGGTACGGCTACTACAACAATGTGCATCTAATAATATGTAAGTTTTATGGATATCTTATACATATAATAAATTCGTAAGATTCGTAAGGGTAAAAATGTCTGTACATTAAACATATTTGGAAAACAGAAAAAAAAAAGATTAAAAATACTACCTGAATATGTTTAAAGAGTAAAGTTCTTGTTTGTCTGCACATCACGCTTAAACGACTGAATACAGTATACATAGATAGATTTACCTCAATATCAATGCAATGGTTTCACTGCAGTCGGCATTTCCAATCAGATGATGTGGGATTTTTTAGTTTTCAAATCATGAAAAGTTGATCTATGAAAAAGGCAGGAAATGCAGTCTAAGAATTGTGACTGGTCAACTAAATATAATAAAACGGAAAGAACATGAGTTCTTCAATTTCTAAGCAGATGAAATAGCAGGTGTCGGGTAGTATTTTATAAAATTATAAATATATTTCTTATCAGGGTTCTTGATTCTGATGCCAACCAATTTTATGTAAAATTAATGATTTTTTAGGATATTTGTGCAGGTGAAAACATAAATGCCAAATTTTGTATTGTCTTGTCTATAATTTATACATTAAATATTTTCAGGTTTTTGATAATGCAACAAACCAATCCACTTCAGTTTTACTTTGAAATAGTTGAACACAATGAGTTTAGGAGACTTGTACATTTGTCACTGAAGACAGGGCCGGCGACAGATGCTGACATCAAACAACATATGGCTGACACCATCTTGTATTTAAAAGTAATAACATTTTATTATTTCAAGCATTTAACAATTTTGAATAGAACAATACATACATATATGTATTGGTAATGTAGCCAATGTATGATTGTGTGCATCAGCCTAATAGTATGACTATTCACCCTCAATTCTATTGAAGTAACATCAACAATAATAATAATAAGTTGATTTTTTTTATGTTTGAAGGGATTTTACCTACCCTTTATTTAACCAGATGGAAAGTGATGGTAAGGCAAATGCATGGAAAGTGTCAAGCAAATGAGCTGCCTCTACATGCATTTACAGTGCTATTAACACTGCTGTTTTGTGTCAGCCTCAGGTAGCATGATGGTAGCTAGACCGGCAGACATAGAAAATGCCAAACCAATAACCAAACTGAGGACTGATAGGTACAATGCTGGGAAGGGAACCCGGGAGCTCAGAGGTGGACATAGGAAATGAAAGTTCATAATCACTAAAGTTTTTAGATATATATAAGAAAGGAATAGTTTTTGTTTCTGATTCTTGATATTTTTGCTCATCCATGTTTGATATTGCAAGATTTAGTGATAAATTAAAATAATTAACTGTCAAAAGCTGGTCATGTGTGTGTAGTGTATGGTATTTCAATTAAAGTCACAGCACACAGTAAATACTTTTACAAAAATAAACATTGTGAGGAAGGGCTCACTGTTGGGGGGCACAAGGGGCTGTTTCACACCAAATATTTGGGAACCTCAGCTCTACATCATGGTAACTGACTTAGCTTCATACAACTGTAAGCAAGATATATATTTTATTTTATGTGTATTTACCATAATTTACAGAAAACTCTATCAGCTCTGAAGACTACTTCATCGAGTAGTGAAGCCATACTAAATGACAAGTGCATTAATTTGGAGCGTAAGGTCAATGACCTATCACATGCATTGTCCAAAATGGAAGAGGACAAGCTGAGGCGTGAAATTGAATATCAGGAAGGATTGAGACAAGAAAAAGACAAATTATCACAAGTACAAATTTATTTATTTGATAATCAATGCATTTAAAATTTTACTGGCTTTATCTATGTAAAAGTTTAATTAAAATTTGATAGTGCAAAGTGGGTGGGTGGCGAATCCGGGACTTCTGGATTGTGAAGCATTCAGACAGCAGAGGCTTAGTAATAGGGTGTCACAGGGTCGTTTTAGGTATAGAACTCTAAAAAAGAATCCTTACAATTGTAAAAGATATTGAGTAACACACAAACAAAAACATATAGACAAATTGAGGGCCTACTTCGTTTTTGAAGTCGGTTAAAGACTATATAAACTAGCTTTTGCCTGTGACTTTGTCCGCATGGAAATTATGTCCGAGAACTGTCGATCGGGATAAATAGTTCCTTTGCTGACCATTACAGCTAACTCTTAATAATGTTCAAGTCATTCTTGACTCTCCATTGCGGCGTAAAGGCAGGATGAATAAACTAACTCTCTTTTGCACTGACAATATGGATGTATGTAGTGGAAGATCTAAGAAGGTATGGATGTATTGTGTGAATATGTGTGTGAAAGAGGTGAGTACCACGATGACAGGTGATAGAAACAAGTGGAAGAAGAAAAAATGTTGTGCCGACCCCGCTCCGAGTGGGAAAAGGTTAGGAAGAGGACATATGTCCAGGATGTATCAGTAAATATTTGTTGAAAGATTTTTTTCTGCATTTTGATTTGCTTTTTTTACAAGAATAACATATTTTAAACTCTAATTCAGGTTTTTTTAATTACAGGAAAGAATACAATGGCAAAGGAATGCTGACATTAATGCCAAAACTCAACTTGCAGCCCAACACGAAACATTGACTCAAAAGAACATACAGATTGATGAACTGAACATTGTTTGTAAGCAGTTAAGAGATAACATTGTGCAATTAGAAAATCAAATGAGGTATTTATTTATTTCATTATTTGACTTCGATGATCTGTAATGACTCTATACTCTGACCATTTAATCTAAAGTTGTCTGTCAATCTATCTCTAAAATCTACACAATGTTACTGCATTATATTGGTGTTACAAATTAAGTTACCATGTGCTTATAAACCGATCCTGAGTATCTCAAAAATGATGAGAGCTTGGTGCAATCTTTTACTTTAAAATTTTAAAACATTTTTAATTTGAACTAATGCAACACAACTCAATTGTC
Organism: Carcina quercana; assembly: GCA_910589575.2. NCBI lineage: Eukaryota > Metazoa > Arthropoda > Insecta > Lepidoptera > Depressariidae > Carcina > Carcina quercana. Next base: position 6,792,851 of record OU342439.1, read on the forward strand.
AATTTGATGCTGTGGTTCCAGATAAGAACACTGCATGTTATTTCATGCAGTGACTATTGTAAAGTTTCAGGAGATGCATAGCAGCATCTCTCTTACTTCAGACACCAATTCACATACCAAGTGTGGTGTTTTTGGCAAATCCCTTCCTGGAGAGCCCAGGCAAAATTGCAATCCATGTATATGATGGTCAGTTAGGTGTATGGATCGGTGTCGATAAAGTCCTGGGGTAATGTTACCGTTAACATAACATTATGTAATCCATTTAGACATTAATTAAAACATGTACTTTCAAACAATGTCTTATATACGTAAATGCAATACTATCGAATCCTGAAATTAGATAACTATTTAACTGTATCTTTGTAATAAATTATTAGGAGGTATGTACATATGCTTGTATTGTATAATGTTTTTTATTAAAAATTTATCATTAACAATTGATATTACAAATGAATTCTATATAAATGTATATAAAAAATTGAATACTAATATGTAAGTCTACTTTTGTCTTGTCTCTTCAGCTTACACAAGAAGAAATCACTTTTTAGAGAAAAGTGTCAACTATATTGTAAAATTATGTACGAATGATAAAAATAATTACCATTGGCTTTTTGGTGAAGGAAATCGCGAGGAAACCTGCACACTCCTGAGAAGAAATTCAAAGTTGTGTGTAAAGTCTACCAATCCGCACTGGGCCCGCGTGGTGGACTATGGCCCATACACTCTCTGTAGGAGAGTAGGCTTCAGCCCCTGCAGTGGGGACATGATATATAGGCTGTTGATGATGATCATATTGTACATTTTCATTACATAAAGTTAGATTATTCTATTTTTTTAGTTTTTTTGGGTTTTAAGTGTACAATAAACAATATTTCAGATAATGAATTGATAACCATGAAGGAGGCCTATGTCCAGCAGTGGACGTTTCCTGGCTGATGACGATGATGTTGATTGATAATTACTTATATAGAGACCATAGCTTTTAACTAAATATTTGTCAAAATACAAAGTCAGTTTGTTTGTTCTTCCTTTGCATCGCATGGAGCGTCAGAATGACTTGATTTTGGTATAATCTTCAACTATAAAGGGCCGGAAAATGTCATAGGGTACTTTTAAACCCTATCGAGCATGTAGTTCTCGCGGACGTAGTCGCGGGCAAAACGCTAGTAAGTAAAGGTTAAATTAAAGATTAATCAATAATATGTTTCAGTGAGAAAATTCAAAGATCAAACATGCTGGAGGCAGAAGTCCAAAAGACACATATCGAGGTGGCAACTTTAAAAGCCAAGAACCAAACATTAGAAAGAGAGATCATGGAAAAAGACAAGCAGCACAATCAATTGCATTCCAAATGTGTGCATTTAGAACAGGTTTGTAATGGTGGCAGCTACGTGCATTGCCTTATAACATTATTAAAAATAGATATATTTTAAATTTAATAATGAATTATTTACTTTAAAAAATAAATTACAGCTGTTTTGTCAATATTAGTATTAATTTTATGTGTTTATGAGCTGTACTGGTATATTGATGAATGTTATTGAGTATGTATTTCTTGTCTTCTTTGTAGACGGTGAAAGACAATTCCGAAAAAATAAAGGAGCTCACTAACTGCCTACATACAGCTAAGAAAGAAAAGGTGAGTATACAGCACAGATAGCTGCGGAGAGTGTAACACGATTTAAATCGTTTTACGTATGAGTTTGCTCAGGACCTGATGTTACTAGTCGATCAGAGCGTACAGAGCAGGCGGATTATTTTGCTATATCATTTGTCATAAAGCTGTGTTTACAATAATCGCATCGGCAAATCCGTGACGGAAGAAATTTTAAATAAAATCTGAAGATGACGTCAATTGCAGTTCGAATTGCCAAACATGAAATAATCCTAGATCTACGATATTTTTGTGTGCATCGCATATAGCGATACCATAGTGAAGACCTATGTTCAGCAGTGGAACATAAGCGATAAAAAATGATTTGAGGCTGGTATCGGATTTAGCGAAGTTCACCAGTAGTCGTCGGCTATCTTTTCTAGCGCTGGCTTTACCAGACTTAGGTGACATGGTGGTAGATAGCATGGCGGACATAGAAAATGCTTTGCCAACCACACCGAGTACGCCCCACTGGGAATCGAACCCAGGTCCTTCGGATTGTGAGTTCAACGCTATCCACGTATTCGGTTCAAAAACAAAGAGTTAAAAAGTGTATTTCAAATACACAAGTTCTCTCTGAAAAATTAGGGCCTTCTTTCTGACTCTGACTTATATTATTTCATCCTGTTTGCAGGCATGTTTAGAGGAACGACTTGCATTTAGCGAATCCCAAGCGAAGAGGAACAATGATGCAGTCCATTCGACTTCTGACCAGCTTATGAAAGCTAATCAAATAATTTCCAAACAAAATTCGGATCTCATTGAGATGAAGGAAAAGGTATTCACATTAATTTAATACCATGCAGTTACAGTTGATGCACTTTAAACACTAAACTAGAAAGTACAATTCTCTCTCTTCTCTGTGTAAATCTACAATACTGGTATAATGCAGGTCCTAGGTTATTACAGAGTGGAAGCCTTTATTATTCAGTTGTAAATCGTATACCGTATGTTCTCGGCATTAGAATAAAACCACCCCATGTCATCTCGTGGGTGTCGTGAAAGGTAACTAAAGGAAAACAGGAGATGTGTAGCATCGTCTACCTATGTGACAACATCTTACTGCGATTACCAATCCTCCTGCCAAGCGTGGTGATTATGGCAAATCTCATGGAAAGACCAACGTGATGTTATATGAGGAAGGCTCATGTCCAACAGTGGACTTCATCACCAACAGCCTATATACGTCCCCACTGCAGAGGCTCAGGCCTACTCCCCTACAGAGAGGTTATGGGCCATAGTCCACCACGCGGGCCCAGTGCTGATTGACTTTGAATTTCTTGTCAGGAGTATGCAGGTTTCCTCACGATGTTTTCTTTCAACGAAAAGCCAATGGTAATTATTTTTTATAATTCGCACATAAATTCTAAATAACAAATTGGAACTCATTGGTACAGTGGACTTATGCAGCCAATTATAAAATCGTATACCTTTAATGTACCTGTACTCGATGTAAATTTCAGCTTCTGTGTCGCACAGCAATAGCGTTAGAACAAGAGAAGGTAATAGAACGGAACGTGAAGGAAATAGAAGAGCTCAAAACAGAGGTAACTACCGCAAAACAGAATATGGATAAACTGAGAAGTGAATTAAACAGCCTCGTTGAGAAGATCGATGTTAATGAAAAAGCGCTCAAAGATAAAGAAGACACTATTAAAAATAATAATATGGGTACGTAAATTGAATAATTTTATAAATATGTGAGTTATTACCCTTTGGGCAAAAAGTCCAGCCGAATGGAACCCAGAACCAAGAAATCGGATTCAAAGTAAACAACGAAAGAAATAGTGGGATAAAATAATTAAATGAGGGAGGCCTTTGCCCAGCAGTGGGATAGAAAAGTCTGACGAAAATCTATTACTGGTCATGGTTAACTTGCAATAATGCATTCAACAATATAAATTAAAAAGCATTAAAAATATCTGAGAAATAATTTTGTGCAAAGGTTGATTGTTGACCCTTCAACATGTTACGTTTTCAAATAATCTCCTAAAATGGTCCGGCACCGAATATATTTCACAAAGAGAGCATTAATTGTTGGCCACTTTTGATCCACCTCTCCTTATACCAATCTGTGCTATTTGCCAAGATCTTCCCCCGCCCCTCTTCACGTTTTCATATTTTATGCAGCAACATTTTATCCTAATTACAGTGCTCTTTTTACAGTCATCCAATGGCTTCATAAGAAAATGGAAGAAACTTGCGGCCCGTCTGATGTTCTCCATACCCACAATAGGTGTAGTAATATGGCAGCTAAGAGTTCGACACCTTATTTCCTACCGCGGAAAACCCAGAGGAACTCGACAGACAATGTTTCTGATGACTCGATAAACTTTTATGCAACATCCAAAATGTGAGTCTCACTAGATATAGATAGCCCAGTCAGAAACTTCTCAAGCAGTGCTGTTATATTCTGCCATGTCGTGTTTTGATTTAGTTTAAATAATTTGTTGATTTCATTTATTCAGTATCATTACTTGAAAATTTAAATATGTAACATAAAAAAATGATAACTATAAATAAAACAGCTAAATTCAGCTATTGTTTACCGGCTTTTTTGAAATCGTGTCGGAATCGTGTAGAGGCGGAGTGTGGCGGTCGGTATTTTACAAAGGCGACACAGATAGTGTAGCGGACTTAAATAAATTTCCCTGACCGTAAGTACTACTAGAATTTACATAAAAATGATTATTTATTACAGATCGAGTGAAGAGAGCCCACATCCGGAGCTACAAGATAAAAATCGAAAAATCGGTATTGATCCGAAATATTTGAAGCCAACGGCTGCCACTGAAGAACACCAATCTAAAATGAAAGGTATGTTAGTAGTAAACTCTAAAATACAATTTGTTGCATGACTCATCATCGCATATTAGATAATTGAGACAGGTGTTCTTACAGATAGTGGAAAAGCTATATCCGCGGAGTCCAGCCAAAAAGGAAAAGAGAATAAAAATACCGAACTGCCTAAAGTAGACTACAGAGAAAAGAAATCTGGTCGTTCGACCTACAGGGCAACACCGGTTTCTGCTTACTTTTATAAATGAATTATTATGTGCAATGGTATCATATAGTTTGTACGCAGAGTTTATATTATATTTAATGCATTATAAATAAATTACTTTTATTTCACACATGTGCCAATGAATGTTTGATCCAGTGAAATCTTGCAAGTCGAATTATAATTACTATTTAATTTCAATTACAATGCCTTTTTATGAGCAGGTCTGATGCTGGAGACGGATGGTGTACATAGGAACTCCTAAACTACACATGATAAAATCACTGATCATCAATATATTAGAAAATTCTGTCAAATTATTGTAGAAAACAAGCAGGTTCACGAGTTACAGCTCACCGTGTCTGACACGAAAATAGTAATTTTATTTTTAGTAAACAACTTCTAAAATATATTGACGGGGCCTACGGGACCCTACGGTTTAACGTGCCTTCTCAAGCACGAAATTAATTTCATTTCGAAATGTTTTTGAAGTGTAATCTAATTTTAAAATAGTGTAAAATAATAAGAAAGTTTTAACAAATTCGATTTTTTTATTTGCGGATTCAAGCCAAACAGGTCAAACTAAATTAAGTTTGTTTATGTTATAGCGCAGAGCACTGTAATCTGTAATACTGTCGTAACCAGTGTCAAGTGCCATATTACACTTTGATTGAACCCCGCTAACTATTAGCAGCACCAGTACCTGTGGCCAGCACTAACAGAGGGAACCACGTGGGAACTAATTGAACCAACCATATAGTAGGTATCTTGTTTTGATATAGTGCTCTGCACGAGAAAAATGTAGATGGCGTATTCATTAGCGTCGAATGTACAAAGATGTTCATAGATGGCGTGCATGGCGCTCTGTGTTGTATGACGTAGCCGCGTTCAGTGGGATTTGGATATTATGCCTTTCGGCTCGCGCGTGCAGTACAGATGGTACAAACACAGGTTTAGGGTTTATACTAAATTAGGTATTGGAAGCCGCAAGAAGTAACTAGAATCTAGAGCCAAAAAATAAAATGGTTTTTGACAGCAAACGTCATATTGATGACGGATTTGTAAGTTTGGGAGGGGAAGGAAGGTCAATCACAAAATTCCTCTGATTCACTTAGGAGTTTAGTAAAATTTTACTATTGTTTGGTACTTTAGTTTCAATTTGGAGTGTTATCATGTTGTATATGAAATACATAATTAATGGGAGTTAATAATAATTCATGTGTAGTGGTTATCGTGAGTGTACAGCGACGATGCGTCAGTTCTACTAAAAGAGTCGTCTAATTTTTTGTGTGCGGCTGGAAGTGCCTTTTAAAAAAATGCCTTTCGACTTCTTGTGTTGCGTGAGGCCCGGTGTGGAGGATGTCGTGGAGTTAGACTACTCGCATCAATCACTAAGTGATGTCCCCAATGAAGTGTTTGTATACGAGAGAACACTTGAGACCCTGCTCTGTCAGAGCAATCGGATCTCCGAATTGCCGCGCCAGCTGTTCATGTGCCATGGTCTAAAGTACTTGGACCTCAGCGACAATGAGATACAAGCAATACCTGCGGCCATATCTTCCCTAGTAAACCTGCAGTACTTGAATATCAGTAGAAACACATTGGCTTCCATACCAGACACTATGAAGCCGTTGAAGTACCTAGCATTTTTGGATCTCAGTGTGAATCCCATGGAAAAATTACCTGATGCCATTACAAACCTCATAGCGTTACAAGAACTGTATCTGAATGACACTTATCTTGAGTACCTACCTGGTAACTTTGGTAGACTTGCAAGCTTACGAATACTGGAACTCAGAGACAATTATCTGATGATTTTACCTAAATCTTTGTCACGATCTTCAGAACTGGAAAGATTAGATATTGGACAGAATGAGTTTCAACAATTCCCTGAAGTCATAGGAAGATTTTTAAACCTGAAGGAACTATGGATAGATAGCAATAGCTTCACATGCATACCATCAGTAATAAAACCACTAGAAAATTTGGTACATTTGGAAGCAAGCAATAACATGATTGAAGAACTGGCACCTGAAATTGGTTACTGCACTCGATTAGTAGACATAAGCTTGTCTGTGAACAGTTTGACACAACTCCCAGATACTATTGGCCAGCTGTGCAGTTTGACAACTTTGAAACTAGATAACAACAGATTATATTCTCTTCCAGACAGCATAGGCCAGCTTTCAAATCTCGAAGAGCTTATGCTTATGTCTAACTACTTGGAGAAGTTACCCTCTTCTGTTGGGTTGTTAAGAAAACTACAATATTTAAATGTTGATGACAATATGTTAAGATCAATCCCTCCTGAGATAGGTAGTTGTATAAAGCTGTCAGTTTTATCATTACGATCTAATAAGCTAACAAAAATCCCTCCAGAAATAGGTCATTTAAATGCTCTAAGAGTTTTAAATCTTGTTAGAAATTCACTTATTAGTCTTCCCCAGTCCTTGTTGAATTGTGATAATTTGGTGGCCCTCTGGCTATCTGAGAATCAAAGCAAGCCTTTAGTGCCTATGCATTCTGAAGTAGATCCTCGTACCTATGAACAAGTTCTTACTTGTTTCTTATTCCCCCAAGTGCCTTTGACCCCAATCGAAATGAAAATGGACAACGAAAAACCTGAAAACACAGAGACTCAGCCTTCTGCACGCCATATTAGTTTTGTAGACATGAAAGCTATTCCTAAAGTGCCTGAGAAACCTGGTCAACTACGAAGAGCTCCTACTCCTTATCCGAAAGAATTAAGAGCATTAGCCAAACATGCCAGGAATATACACAAAGATGGTGCAAAGGATGTAACACCCCCCATGCAGAATGCTGTTCATATTAAAGCAGCCAAAATAACTCCTACTTTTCAACAGAGGTTTGCATCTGACAACAAGCAAGATTTAGATAATACTGAGACAGACAATCCTGATGGAACACAGCAAGACCCTATGAAGATGTCTGTTTATGACAATCTGCCTTCTGAAAACAACTATGATAGGCCATTAGACTTAACATATGAAGAAAACAAGACTTACAAAAGTGTCGATCATGCTTTGTATCCAGAAAATAATGCAGACACAAGTAATGGATTCAAAACTGAAAGTACAGACATCTATGGTGGCTCACAAAGACATTATAGCACAAGCCAAAATGATAATTATCCTACTAGACCTGAAACAGACAGATTAAGTGTGCCTGTGGCACAAAACTTATACAGTAGTCACCAAGATAATAAAACCTTCTCGCAATCAAATGATGGTTGTAGAAATAGTTTGGATGGATCTCGCATCAGATTACAAAGGTTGAATTTGAGTTCTCAGGATAGACATTCAAATAATGAAACTGTATTAAAACCTCATTTTGATGGCACGGCATATTGTTCCAGGAGTATGATTGAAGGTGTTCCTCCTTTTGAACCCATTTATTCTAGGAGAGAAAAAGCTGTGTGCCATAAAATACCTGATGGAAATTATCATGAAAATGTATATGATAGAGAAACTTATGCCAGAGCAAAAGAGAAAATATATGCACAAAGGAACTATGATGCTTATGTCTACAATCCCCCAGTTAATCGTGATATACCTAGTCCTAGTGTGCACACAGTGAGTCAAATAGTCAGCTCTACAACTATGCCCAACTTGACCAGCTATAACACTATTTATCCTGGACCTAGTGTAAACGGTCAAAATTATCCGACTGTCATACACCAAACATCTACTCCTAATGCTAACCTCTATGGAATAACTCCTACAAGCCCCACCTATATATCTACACAATCACCAGAACTATATTCTCCAACAGGGCACACAAATGCAACAAACCCTTACAGGATGACAAATACTCCTCTAATATCAGATGATGGGAGCTATGTGCATTCTCCTACTAGTCAGAACTTGTATGATTTATATGATGCCTTACCAGCATCATCAAATCAAAGTGTGATAAGCCATAGACACAGCCCTAGTGGCAGTGGTGTTTCTGAACCTGTGTACGTCAGACAACCTCCACCGTACCACATTGCAGCTCCATACACAAAACATGCTCAATACTTCAATGGTACTGGGGGATAGTGGAAACTTTTATAGCGAAAACATAAAAGTTTTCCAATGTGTTTATGTGAACACTATGACTTGTAATGCCTTCATTCATGTTAGTTGTGTTTCCTGGATGAGTAAATTATTGTGATAATGTGGAAGTTGGATTGAATGTAATGTAAGGTGCTAAGTGATGGATCATGTCGTTGGAATGTAATAGGCAGTTATTAGATAGTCAAATTGTAAAATATTTTTGTGAAATCAACTACTTATCCATTGTGTAATGCTAGTAATTTAATTTGTCAATTATACCATGATTGATGTAAGTACATAGAAGTAACATCAATGATTACTAATGTCACTATGTAATTTAATAGCTGTATAATGCGGAACCAATCTTAGCTTGATGATACTTTATTAGTATGAGGTTTTAAATTGATGAAATACCAAATTGACTATGTAATGGCTACCATGAAAAAATTATTGAAACAAAATTTTGTATATCTGAGAATTGTTAGCATGTTTCAAATTAAAGTTAATGTTAACACATACGTACTCTATAGGTGGTAAATAGGTACTTGATAAGTACGTCTTGTAACAACTATGTTGTTTCACATGAATTTACAAGGTTGTTTAAGGTTTACCTTAAACCTTCAACTTGTATGATTAATGTTCAATATTATATTGTCATCCAACTGTGTGTGTCTTTACTTACTTTATTAAAATGTAAATTATGATATACTAACTTTGTAAGTAGTGTTCATTGGATATTGATCATACATTTAAGTTCCTGTGGAATCTTTTAAAATATAAGATTAGGTTGTAGTTGACTAGTACAAGTTATAATGTTAATAACAAATCTTCACTGTAACATCATTATTTACATATTTTACTTTAGCTCATATTTTTATACAATGTATACTAGGTAAATTAGACTATTTGTTTATATAATTTTTAACTCTGATTTTTATTATTTTAGCTATATTTAAATTACTGCAAAATTATTGCTTTGCACTGCACATAGTTCTACCATATTTACTTGTTTGTTTATTATTTTATTTTTATTATTATATTATTATTGTTTTACTATCATATCCCTTTTATAGAATTTGCACTATTTTTAATCTGATGTTTATAAAATAGTATACATATATGTAGAGTAATATTATTTTTAATTTCTATATCTTCTGTAAGGAGATCAGCTCAAATTATGTACAGAACATTTGCAACATACAAAAATACTTAACTCTGTTTATTATTTTTAAAAAACCTTAACACACAATTTTCAATTTATTTCAAATTGTGCAGAATCAAACATTGATTCCCTAATGTTCTCTGTCTGATCAGAGCTGCGCCTTGAGTGTTTACACGAAATCTACATTGCAATATACATAATACAAAAAGCTTATCTATTTTTTTACTATGTTTACATTATTAGTTTATTTTACTGTACATTCTTGGTTTTGATTTAATTTAATTGTAAAGAATATTTTAAAGTTATGGTAAAAGCTTTCTGTAAATACACAAATATTGATCTTGTAATCTATAATGAGATTTATGGCAGCTATACAGGGTATACTAAGTTGCATTTTAATATCTATTTTTAATATGATGTCTCGCATTTGCATAAAATAATGATAATTTATCTTATAAATCTCTGATCGTCCGTTCACAAGAGTATACATTCAAAATAACGCTCAAAGTTGTATAAACTCTTATATTATATTTCACTGAAGAAATTTTTTATATTTTTAAACTAAAGTTATGAACTGTGATGGCGAAAAAGATCACATACGTAAATAAATTAATTAACAGTAAAACTTTTAAAAACGCAATAGTATTAAAATAAAACTAGTCAAATTGCCTATGATTGTATCTATATTGTGAAAATATTTTGGGACCATTTGAAGCGTCGAAATTATACTTGTTTTATATATTTCCTACGGAATCTGAATGAAAATATCTAAAGTTTCATTAAGTTCCTATTAAAGTACATGTGCTTGTTTATACTCAAGAAAATAATGTTATCTACTTGTATCTTGTTTAATGATAAGCAAGATGAAACTTGATAAAATTAATGTTTATAAATTGGGAAACTTATTGATAACTTAGCACAAAACGTACTGTCAAAATTGGTTGTAGGACAACCACTTTATATTTTTATTCAAATGTTCTGTTGTGTGCACTGAGCGCTATCACCAGTATCGCAGTTGTAATGCCAAACAATAACAAGTTTAAAAAATATAGATACTGCTAGGTTTGGTACCACTGTGCTTGTTTCGTTGTTTGTGCCAACTTTTTGCTTATCGGATCAACTAACAATAATCAAGTGACTTCGGGAATCTAAACAAAATGCTTTCAATGAAAGCATTCATTTACCATAATCTTTTAAAATAGCTAGCTTTGATCATTAAAGAATGATGTCGGAAAATAAATTTAACGTATAACTTAATATAACGTCATCTACAATAGTCGTGTGAAAAAATATAAAATGTTGTGAAAATATACGTTGATGATATTCATTTCCTTCCATTCAATTAGAATTATTTTTCGATAATTACTGCCGAAAGCCAGCTATAATATTGAAAAAATTGTGCTAATAGAAATTTAGATTTAAAAAATGGGCGAATGAATTATATTTCTCGTTGTTCTCCCGAATCAAATGATACAAATAAATTTTTGTACAGGAATGGGAACTATGGTGTCCTACAAGGACAATACAAATTATTTGAGCCACCCATGAGACCACCAGGGGCCCACGCACGAATAAGCAATCAATGGTGTGTACACAATCGCAAATGTTCCATAAAGATATTCAGTACAATGGGTACGCTAATTTTACTACGAGTCACTTGGCTTCATACCTTGCTAAACGAATACATAGTACACGATTAGTTTTTTCTCTTTAACTATTCGATCACAAAGTCACCATTAAAGTTCAAAGTCGAAAGCAATTATCCAGTTATGATTGTAGCTATAATCGTATTAATTAGTTTTTAATATTAAACTACTGCAACCGTAAGAATATAGTGTTTCTAAATAAGATAATAATCGCAATAGCTTTTGTATCCTTGCTGGGATCATTATATCGGTTCTTGCTATTTTATTTTGCAATTGGGCTTTAATTTTACCAGTTACGATATGTTTAATTTAGTAAACTTTATTTTTTTTATAGATTCGACATTTATTTCAAATACAAAATAACAAATATTTTAGTAAGGATACGGGTGCTAAGCTAATGCAATAAAATATATTGTCTATTAAATTATGTAAATCTCAACCTTTGTATTACAAATGAAGTAATCTACACTTATAATATTTTACAGAATTGATAGTGAATTGTTATGATAGAGGGGCATCGTCATCTTTAGATACTAGATTACGGTATGTTTAACCGATTTTTTCGAATTTTCTGAAACGGACCTTACAATTACTCAAGCAGCAAGCAAGTTATGTCTGACAATGAGTTGAACTTACATAGTCCGCATTCACACAACTGGGTTGGATTTAATAAAATTTGTATTCTACCTATCGCTATGTATGTTCATATTAAGTTTAAATGTAAAGTAAAAATAATAATAAGTTTCTTGTAGCTACCCCGCGCACGCGATAAACGCGCTGTGCTGGTATATTCGCGCCCTTATGGTGAATGCGAAATGGTGAAAAAGTCGGTGTCCCTTCATTGTAACTTCTTCTCACTGACAAAACGCTACATTTTCACAAGACTGAAACCTAAAACATATCATTTAACTGTTGACATCTTAATTAATTATTCTTCGTACTTATTTATATTTTTGTAAATTATTATAAACATATTTCAATGCCAAATGTATTTTTTGTACGATTGTAAATATATGTGTTCTTTTTACTTGCGCATCACAAGTGTCTAGTACAAAATCTGTGGGCAATCCTCTATCTGTGGTGGATACATAAATCCATAATAAAGGCGTTAGCAAAACTACATAGATTTTAACAGTTATTTAAAATCTAACAAAAATATGATTTATTTTGTACGTGTATTGTAATTAATATCGAATAATACAGAAACTTTAGTTTCGGATTGGATAGATTTAAATAGATACAGCTATTCATTGGTCATAAATTCATGTTCAAATATTGTTGAAATTATAATAATGAAATATTTAAATACTGTTTGTTAGAAATTGTACTCGTATTTATTCAAAAGTTTTGTGTTCCCAAAATCTCCCCCAGGGTGCCAATAACTTTTATAGTAATTTTGGGGAAAAGTCACTTGTTCTGATATTGAGGTATTTTCATTAAAATCATATTTATATTATGTACATCTTTATACAGAAAATTTTAAAATTTAAGTATTTGGCACCTTATTTACAATTTCGTGATGTTTTCCACTTTTATATCAATTACAAAATATGTACAAACATGTTACATATTCACAAAGCACACTGAACTAAAGCGATGAACACTATTATATATATTAAAGAGGATATTTAAATTAAACTAAGTAGGGAGGAAAATATATTTTATTTATTGTGCCATAGAATATGTAACGAGAGTAATAAAAATAAATTAGTAGTGGAATCACGTAGCTAAGAGCAATACTATGTTTTATTTTAGTTGTGGTATAGAGCAAAATATTATATTCACAAACGATTACAAATAAAAAAAGCGCGATGGCATGGATGATACTTCGACCCTGTTCATGACTTTAAATAACGTAATATAACCAAAATTACTGTTACAATTAGCATTTTGCTAAACTTAACACATTTTTCCAGAAATATCAAATATACAGTAGCATGAGAATAATTTTTACATAAATATTTAAAAAAATCAAAAAGTCATGATAAAAAACAAGGTCAGGTACACACTCACCTGAATATTGTGCAAAAAAATGTTAGATCGTACGCAAGTACTAGAACTAATAATTTATACATTTAGTAACATTTTGTATTTGCACATAATCAAAAGTAGTATATTGGTGTTTAGAATAATTTCGAGGGAAAAAATGATGAGTTTCAAAACATCAAGTATGATTTGCGAAAGCTTTGTTTACCTTTCCAAGTACTTTTAAATGGAATTGTTTTAATGTAAAAAACACTTGATTGAATACCACAGGGAATGTAACATACAATTATTTATGACGCTTTGTAAAACTTTATTGATTTTAAATAAGCCGTGATTAGAGTAGGATTTAATAAAATGTTTGAAACTGGATAAAGTTTTATTTTTGAGGCTGCCTGGTGGTTAATGGATGAGACGATGGTAAATTATAATTATTATTATTATTCTAAGATAGCTTTTGCCCGCAGATCGTCTCGTGGATTCCCGTAATCCACATCTCTACATACCGTAGGCCACGTCCTTGTCAAATTTCATCAAGATCAGTTTGTTCGTGAAAAGGCTACAAAGAAATTAGTTGATTTAACACACGAGCAACAGGTGAATTCATATGGCTTCTATTCAGATCGGCTTAAAGCTTTAAGCTTAGATCGATACATTTAAAAGCTATAGAATTTGTGTATCATATTTCATTGATTTGCTTTGCCGTGTACTTAACTAAAACAACATTTCGTATTTTTACGACATTTATGGGGATTTGCATTAGATTTGGTTTTAGGTACCTTGGAAATATACTACTTATTTTAGCTTTTCTTATATCGTTTCTTGTTCAAAGTCTATATGTGTATAGTATGTGTCTAATAGACTTATTAAGTCATTGGGAAACTATTCGCTTTATATTTCTTCCTGGTGTGCATCACCCACATACATAGAATGTAAATAAGGTTGTATACAGAGCCAAAATCGATTTGATGCGCGCGCCACTGGGTCCTTCAGTTTTACAGAGATCGTGCCTCATCGAGGACACAAATACCCCGATTACATCAGCTGAAACGACTCAGGTATGTATTTATCCTATATTATATCATAACTCTACCAACTTGTCGAAAAACATAAGTTAAAGTATGTTTCAACAAGAAATCGACCCAAAAAAGAATTTGACGAAAATCCCCTCTTGTTTCCTTACTTTATTTCCTGCATATCGACTAAATCTTTTTGAATAAGCGTTTCAAGTGATTTTCATTTTGCGTCAATACTAATAAGTATATATATCAATTTCTACAGAAAAGCTACTGAGTTAAGCTGTTAGTGGTGTGACATAGATACGAGTATATATCTACGAACAAAACTTTGTACTTGTAGATATCCTTGCGGCCATATCTAACTGGATCCAATAATCCATTGGTCCATCGCAAATCGTGTCACAGCGCGGCGCAGTGGCTTCAATATAATCGCCTGAAATGAGTTTCTAATCCAAAATAGATTTATACTTAACATCAGATATGCATATTAACGAGTTGTTTTTTAATTGATATCGTTCGTGAACAGGATGCCGGGCGCCAGGCACAAGATTTTGGGGCACGTGCTCTCCGGGTTCTGCCACAAGATGAATCGTCGGAAACCAATTTACGGCGACTCCTTAGAGACTCCACTCAATCGATGTCTTACTACTCTCGACATCACTTTGTTGGGTTCGTACATTTTTATAACTACATCAAGTTTTTGCCTGCCATTTTTGCTTACGATGACTAAAAAAATACCGGCCAAGAGCGAGTCAGACTTGCACAGGAAAGGTTCCGTTTCACGGTACAATCGAGTGCAAAAATATGTATCCACTTTTTAATCATGTCACATTTACCTTTAACTGACATTTCCTTCAACACACTATAAAGAAGGATCAAGCAAGGGTGATTGTGACATGGTACAAAATTGGATACATATTTTTGTACTCGACTGTACACAAGATCGAGTAAAAACACTATGAAAAAGAGTTGTTTCAAATTCGGCCTGCACTTGTACATTATTTGAAAAATCAAGTATTAATATAAATATGTATAGAAAAATACTCGAATTACATTTTTTAATTTATTTTAAATGTACAAAATCATTATTTTTGTACTAAGTAACAGCGTCAAATGTCATTTATTGACGCCATCTTTGTTTTCAACGTCAAGTCTTACCTGTTTCGTGCGTTTTATATGTCTTTGTACAAATAAACTAAACCAAAATATATAAAAACTTTTAAATGATAACGGGCTTTTAAAGTTATAAGATGTGAAGAAAGTGTACAAGATCAGGCCTTGTCGCCATACTTTCGCGGAACGTGTCATTTATAGCTTCTTCAACGGTTCAAAAAATCCCACTGACAGACGTAAGGACAGTCAGCGGAGCCTTAGTTGTAGGGTCCCGTTGGCATCCTTTGGGTACGAAACTAAACAAATTTCCGAATCGAACCCTTTAGCTGAATATTTAATTTCATTTATGTATTCAAATTTTTTAGAACATTGTGTTTGTAGCCTATGTATTTTTCTATGGCATTCTATTTATACAGAGCTTTATTAAGATCGATTTAGCCGTTTACTCGTGAAAAAGCAACAAACATACAGGGGTAGATTTAATTTCGAATTTATAATATAAGTGTGTGATTGCCTTCTTCCTACGAGTAAAATGTTACAGGAGTGGGGCACATGGTGGGTGCCGGTATCTACGTGCTGACGGGGGCAGTGGCACGCAACATGGCCGGGCCAGCCACAGCCCTGAGCTTCCTCCTTGCTGGCGTCACATCTACCCTCGCTGCATTGTGCTACGCTGAGTTTGGCACTAGGATACCAAGAGCTGGCAGCGCGTACGCTTATACTTACGTCAGTATCGGTGAATTTTGGGCTTTTATCATCGGGTGGAATATTGTGCTGGAATACATGATTGGTAAGTGCAATGCATGTGTATTTGTAATAATAATTTATTGTAACATATAGAGTTATTGTGAGCCGTTAGCAATGCCGCAGTATCTAGCGGTCATTCTGATGACAATTTTCTTAGATTTTTATTTCGTTTAATAGCAGAAAGATCACAATGTAATCATCACAGTATGACCTATTCATGTAAGAATATTCGTACAAAGTAGTTTGCTTTTTACCCGACTGCGCCAGAAGGAGGGTTATATGTTTAGAGAGTATGTATATTTGTTGGGCACGCTCTGCGGCCTTAACGGCTCTAAGGATTTTAGCTTGAGAGATGTCGTTAGATTCGTATTTACTGTGAGAGTGGCACTGTGTATAAAATTTACGAAATCGGGGTTTTGAAAATTTACTTTTCATTCACCTGTTGAAAAGAATATTGTGCTTCAATTGAAAAAAATATGTACGAGTATATGCAACACAATAATACATTAAATGAGCTTTGGCCCGCGACTTCGTCTGCGTGGACTTAAGAATTAATCCCAACTATTTGTTGGATCGGGAGAGTAGCCATATCGTTTTCCGACTTTTCAATTATCCCTATACAAAAAATCATGTTATTCTGAATCTGTTACGACTGTAAAGAAGGCCAAACAAACAATCTCACTTTCACAGTTATACGTCCACGTGAGGATAATGTAGTCAGGAACAGAATAAGTAATACTTTATTGTTTTACTTTCAGGTGCAGCGTCAGTGGCTAGGGCTTGGTCTGGGTACTTAGACGCGATGTTAGATGGGGCAATAACCAACGCAACTATTTCCATCACAGGAGAAATGCATGATTCCCTCCTGAGCAGATATCCTGACGTTCTAGCATTCCTTATTTGCCTTGTTGCCTCCCTTATATTAGCCGTAGGTGTCAAAACTTCGGCCTACATCAACAACGGCCTAACTATTCTTAACCTTCTTGTGATATCCCTCGTTATATTCCTCGGCTTCTACTACGCAGACATCAGCAATTGGTCAGCTAAGAACGGAGGATTTATGCCGTTCGGGTTTAGCGGAGTCTTAGCTGGAGCTGCGACATGTTTCTACGCATTTGTCGGCTTCGACAGCATCTCTGCTTCTAGCGAAGAAGCTAAAGATCCTTCCCGATCCATTCCTATTGCCACTATTTTGTCAATGGCCATGGTTGCCTTTGGGTACATTCTTGTTGCTATTGCACTCACTTTGATGGTTCCGTATCAGACCATTAACCCTGACGCAGCTTTACCAGCTGCATTAGGCGCAGTTCACGCAGACTGGGCCAAGTACGCAGTCGCAGTTGGGGCTGTCTGCGGAATGACGACCACTTTACTCGGATCGCTGTTTTCTCTTCCTCGTTGCTTATACGCGATGTCTACAGACGGCTTGCTGTTTGGATTCCTCAGTGACATCAGTAATAAATCACAGATACCTATTAGCAACCTCATCATATCGGGTGTTTGTTCAGCTTTCATAGCCTTGTTATTTGATCTTGAGAAGCTGGTGGAGTTTATGTCAATCGGAACGTTGTTAGCATACACGATAGTCAGTGCTGCCGTCATAATACTGAGGTACAGGCCTGCGCCGATGCCGGAGGAAAAGGGCTTTGGAGCGCCGCCATTAGACTCGCCGTGTGATCGTGAAGACAGTTCCGCTACTGGGACACCCGGTACTGACGGAGGATCGTCATCGTCTGAGGTGAGCTTAGAAGGAAATCTTAAACTTAATTTGAGTTACACAATATTTGTCTCGAAAAGCCAAGAAAGAAATGTGACGATGACCATGCAGTTCACATTACTCACCTCAGTGGTAATCAAAAAGTGAACTTCTAAGCACCATGTGATGCCTTGGTAAAAACATTTGAAGCTCTAGGATCAATATATCGAATTTTAGATGTTCGAAGCGCTGACAGTGGGTCGTCTCCGCGCCCAGTACGCGTGGTTGGAGCCCCTGGCCGGAGGCAGAGCGCCTGGGACTGCGGTTACTGGCTGCGTGTACACCTTCACACTCGCCGCGGCCGCACTCTGCGCACACAACCACTTCCTGTTGGAGCATACGGGGCTATGGGCGCTACTGCCTGATATTGTCCTTACGCTGATTATAATATCATGTAAGTTTTATTCTAGTATTTTTAGGGTTTCGTATCACAAAAAGAAAAATGGAACCCTTATAGGATCATTTTGTCAAGATCCTTTATCTCAGGAACGCGTGAAGCTATAAAGTTGAAATTAATATGAAATACTCAAGTCTGCTGTCTCTTAGATCTGTGAAGAAATCAAACTGATAGATCAACGCAATAAAAATAACCTTCTAAAAAATAGGGTACTTCCCGTTGACGTAGAATCCTGAAATTTGCCAAGAATCGAGGTCTTACAGCACAACCATAGGAATGAATCTGAAAAATAGTATTTTTAAATTATTACACAGTAAAAATAGCTTTTTATGTTTACAAACTAAACTTTGCGGTTAGTAGGCGGATCAAAAATCATGGCGTAGCGTGGCATGATATGGGATAATCATATTCTAAATCTGACACCACACGGCCAGGACAAACCTATAATTGCACACATAAATTAGAATAGAAGACAAGATAAGCCATGGCAAACTCATGTATTTACTACTTGTTATCTAGGCCTCGTCGTGATATGGGCGCACCAACAGAGTCCAGCCCGGCTGCCGTTCCGCGTTCCATGGGTGCCGCTGCTGCCGGCTGCTAGTGTCATGTTGAACGTAGAGCTCATGGTCAATTTGAACGCTTTGACTTGGGCGCGCTTCGGTATTTGGATGACGTTCGGTGAGTTTGTCAACAAGTTTACAGAGAGTGTTGATTTCGATCACATCGACTTTACTGTTGTAATTATTATTATCAATCAATCAATTTCATGTTTAATAACATTGGATCGGCGGATTCTGAGGTTTATTATTGGTTAAACGTTAATTCAGTATTAATATCTAATCTATGGTTAAGTGTAAGCACTTAGCAATCATAATACAGTTTTCATATAATTAATTGCTTCCAAATTCAAAACGCATAAAACCGATATTTGTCAATAAAATTGTACGTCACTAACAAAGTGAGGGAAAAATAAACAATTACCTACTGGAGTGAATATATGTATAACTATAACAGCCGCCCATCACACCGGACGACTCATTTATTGCACAAAATATGTTTTTATTTTTTATGTCTGCTTTGCGGGGAGTCGCTGGATGCAAGTGGCTCGGGAACGGTCGATGTGGCGCACCATGAAGGAGGCCTACGTCTAGCAGTGGACGTTTCCCGGCTGATGGTGTTTTCATTGAATGTTTATGCCTTTTGTTCCTAAATGAATTTGTTAATCTGTGTAAATGTAATATTGATCCATGTGAATTATTCAACCAGGCCTACTCCTCTACTTCCTCTACGGGATTCACCACAGTAAACTCGGCGAGGGCGTCACCGGTCTACTGTCACGTTCTGCTAGTGGGGGCGGTCACAGCGGCGGGTGGGGCGCTGTCGAGAAGACGAGCGCATTGGCGAGACGCGTTGCTCGCATCGGACGAGGCAGCAAAGGAGATGACCGCAAGCCGATCATATGTGACGATGAACTAAACAGGCGAGACCCGTGATTCTAATTATATGGAACATCTTCACAGTGGTATGTTTAAAACGGAGTACGGAGAAGGCACTGTTGATAACTGCGAGTTCAATAGGTTTACTAGTGCTTGTTAAAGTATCACGAGAGTTTATTTTATGTGATGTAGTCAACATTTGAGTTATTCACAAAAGTCTGTGTTCAGCTTTTTTATCTGAAAATAATAATAATAGTGGTTGGTACATTGACTTATGCAAAGATTATATTTTAAGTGAAAGACTCCGGTCTCGAGTACTGGAGCACATGTATCCTACAGTTGTTTATTTTTCAGTTTACTTTCGCTTACAATACTTTAAATTCACTAAAGTCAAAAGTGGCTTCTTATAAATGACTCAATGCTGAGAGAATTATCTACGATTATGATATTACTGATTAAATAACTGCCGTCATCTCTAAGAAATTTTATGGGAATTAATAATAATGTAAAGATCTTACAATGACTGGATAATCTTTAAAGTTTTACTTTACTTTATTTCCATCGGTCTTGACGAGTCCAATATAATGATAAAATGTCTTATGATAAAATGTACTTCGATGGCGTATAAATTGGTAGGAAACTTTATTCCAACATTAAAGTTAGCACATTATTATGACTGAAATAAAATACGAACATAAAATTCAAATGTTTATTTAATGTCCAGTACTAACACAGGGTCAATTAAGTTAGAAATAAAAACATTCTAAATGAAAGGAAAATCCAAAAGTTGCACATGGACACTCTGAGGGCATCATAACACGGTCGTTTTGGATCAAACTAATTATCAATCCTTTATATCGTCAAATTACTACATAAGCCAATGTCAATGTTGTTAGATTGATTTGACGCCAAATAGATCGTGTAATGGTGGGTTGGATCTCGAATTCATGATGCGAATGCAAATTATAGACGATAATCTTAGTCAAATACTAACTATAGATTCCTAAAACATACTAATCTACAAATAAATTAAACGATAATTTAAAACAAACTCAACAATACTGTTATACAGTACTCAATGTAAAACATGAATGTCTTATAAAACACCAAACAAATATTATTAGCATATTATTTTAGATCTTAAATTGTATTGGATATAAGTATGAAGAGTGGTATAAAAGTAAAGCTTATATTTTGTGTGACGCTTTGGCAAACTGCAATTCACAAAAATATTTATTTGATTTGTATCACGTCACGTCACTTGGATCACATTTAGTAATGCCGATTTCCAATAAAGATAGAAGGCCACCACATTAGTGTAGATTCTAGGATGCGTTTTAAAATCTTATGACCGTTTTAAAAGTATGTTAAAATGGGTGTTTTAATTTTGAAATAGAAAATTGTAACATTCAATATATGCGCTTTTAAAAAGCATATTTCGTTTTAAAGAAAGCTTCCTAGAATCAACACTACTGTCAAATCATTATCGCATACAGTACACCCAAGTGTAGTCTACGCCAATAAATCCCATCAATCGATCACTTCATCAAAGAATCGTCCCATTGATCTACCACTGACTGTGTACTGATAGCTGTACGATTTCAATATATTCTGATGCACAAACCATTGATTGTGATTTTAAACTGTTTCCCTGATACGTATATTTTATTGATCGTTGATCTTCCAACAGTGCAAAGTTTATTGCAAGTATGATCGAGCGATTGGTTGAAACGAACACATGTAAGAGTGTAACACATTTATAAGAAAAGCTGCTTAAAAATTTGATGTTATAAAGAGAAACCTTTAAACGGTGTCAATATTATTACAGATATTGTTTATAAAAATCAAATATATGTATAGCATTGTTATTTATTAGACAAATGTACATTTTAATAAGTGTTGATGTGTACATAATGAAAATATAATGAAATCATTAACTTTTGTTTTTATTTCCCTGTATTCGTAATTAGAAATACTTCTAAGATTCAAAATTTTTATACAAATAACAAAACTATATAAATTTTTCATAAGACTTAGGTTGAGTGCTATTATACAATCAAATTGATTAAAATAATAATTTTGCATGAATAAATAAAAATGTCAGTCTAATTTTCACTCAAACTGATTGATGCAAGGATGACGCCAATATTAATTCTAAAGTAATGGTACCATTAAAAAAAATTAAACATCATTTAACTAACTAAATGGGGCTGCTATTATATTCACAAATAGTTCCTTAGGATCCTTTTTATGAAAGTGAAACCATGAAATGAATGAAACATTTCGCAAACTCTAAATAACATCACACATCTATTACAATACTTCATACTGCTAATTAGTAAAGATTTACAAATTATCACAATAATTATCTTAATTATAAATCTATGAAAAACACTAGTGTTTATAATTTATGCGATAGACAACAAAAAGGACTCGCTACCTCTCGCGCAGAACAAAGTAAAAAATATGGTCTAAGAAAATCATTTTCTTCATACTGAGCACACTTTCAAACATAGCACGGGCTGGACGTAGTCGTAGAAGATTGCTCCCTATTCCCGTTAAATAACGCGCTACACGGGGCAATTTGATCGCCCAATTTCGTGCCAATCTCCAATCAGAGCGTGCCGTGTTTTTGGTTATGAGTTTTGACAGTATCATAGACAAAGTACCAGTAGTTCATAAGTAGGCGATCTTACGGAATGATATCTAAAGTGTTTTGTAATATGTCTTCCCAACTCTTCTAATATTCTAACCGTAAAACGAAAAAATCTAAAAATAACGTGGTTCCGGCAAAGCACGGGTTAAGCTGTCGAGGTCGCCAGACCCACAGCATCAAGTATTCATCAATAATCATGACTGGCGACTCAAATATATACTATAAATATCCATACCAAACACAAAGGTAATAAAAACGTAGACATGAGAATGTTAGTATCGACGTAACGTGAATAAAAAGCGTAAACTAGTCACACGCCGCGGAACAGCCTTTTACAGTCAAAGTAGACATTAGACAATTCAGACATAAAATGACCAGAAAATAGAATAAAATGGCATCCACCCACATCATAATGAATATACTTCAAAGATACTTTGATACTTATGTAGAATGGGATAAGTTTTCTGAGCAATTACGACCATAAGTCGATTTTAATAAAAATATGTTTTTGAAACATATTTTATGAGTAGGACGGTAGGTAGCCGTTTGGAATGATGATTAAAGGATGAGTGGGACGTCAGCTTCCTCATAGAGCTGGGAGAATTCTACGCATGCCAAATTCTAAGGCATTTTTTTAGCAAATTTAGCAGCAACCATAACTCAGTTACAGCGAGTTGTTTTTAGTGTGTCAGTTGAAGACATGGGTCTCCAGCGGACACATGCCAGGACGGCAAACCAGTGAGGTTAGGGCTTTAGACTAAAGTCAGGCATTTAAAGGACAATTACAGCAATGAGAGCCAAAAAAATGAACGATCACATTGATAAACTGTTGGATCTACGAACGAAATACCGTGTGTAAGCTGGCGACCCGTGTCACCAGCTTACATATCTGTATCTTTGTAATTATAATTACAAAGTGCGAGCTGCGAGCGTGACTATAGTCTAAAGCCCTAACCTCACTGGTTTGCCTTCTTGGCATGTGTCCGCTGGAGACCCATGTCTCCAGCTGACACACTACAAACAACTCGCTGTAACTGAGTTATGGTTGCTGCTAAATTATGAATGCTAAAGTTTAATTGCTCCTAAAATTTGGCATGCGTATAATTTTCATAGCTCTATGAGGAAGCTGACGACCCACTCATGATTAAAGGTACATGCTGTATATATGCGATTGTAAGTTTTGAAACAAATTAATTCCGTTTGCATAATGTTTGTAATCATTGTCTAATTTTTAAATACAGCGTGTAAATTTCATACGGGCGTATATTTTAATGGCAATTAGTGTTGGTACTAAACGGTACATTTACATACATTTCGTTAATTGTGTATATTTTTCCCGTGCAAAATAATTGAGCACGTTATGTATTAATTAATTACATCTAAAGTTATCGACTGATTGACGGTGATTTTTACACGTCACATCATGACAGTTCAATAAACCGTGTATCCTTTGTCAAGTCAATTTGGACGCAATACATCGCTGCTCGGTTGTACTTTTAAATAATTTAAAAAAAATTGCTTTCGCATATGATTTAAACTATATTTGGATAAATTATACGTCCGCATTAAATATACACGAAGTTTATAAATGCGTCAACAGGTTATTTCATATCAGAAATTATGCATATATTATTGCGCCTTCTTTTTTTAAAGATAAAGTATTACAATGTGATGTGAAATCAAATACCGTCAGGAATTTCGATGCACTTATTGTCATACATTACTGGTCAAGTGAAAAAAACTATTAGTAACTATAGGATAACATAATATATAACAGAGTTGTCTCCAAAATAAAAAATATCATTCCCAAATGGAGAATAATTTATCTCAAAACTTATGAACACATGACATTACTATTTCGAGTAAATTCACTAACTCTTTCGCATTGCACATGGCAGAACTATCAAGATAGTTCACTTTGGACTATTCGGGCTATCCATAGTATATAAAATTGAACTAAACGAAATACATATCAGTCTTATCTGTCACCGGGGCTGATCTTCCAGAAGGAAGCCGGTAGCCGTTGGAGCCTGTTCATCGTGGGCCGGCCCCACTGCAGCCAGACGAAACCAGCTATTAAACAAATTATACATTCTATGTAATAGCCATCAATCCGTGTCTCGCATGTGCCGCCACTACTCTTGCAGAGCTGGAAAGAGAAACAAAAGATTAAATTACAGTGAATTAATGAAGTAAATACCCTATACAAAATATTATGGTCGTCAAGTCTCAGGTATAGAATAGCACCAACTCATATCATTACAGCGGTGTCGTAAAATGCGAAGGGAATACTACTGAAATCACCAATTCGTCTGCCAAGCGGGCTTCATCTCATCTGATGGTAAGTAATGATAAGGCCGTTGGATGAAAAGCGTGCTCACCCAGAAACATTTACATTGGAACACAACAGCTCTATTTTGACGTTTGACTTAGGTAACATATCCTCTTTGGTACCATGGTGGTAGCTAGCCAGGCGGACATAGAAAATATCCCAATACCAACAAGTATTTAGGACAACTGTGCATATTGTTGTGTAGAAATTGTTTCAGTGTTTGTTAAGAAACTCGCAGACACATGCAGCACAATAATATTATAAAAGTTTTAAAATTGGCCTTAATGGAAATGCTCGCCCAGAAGCCTCAAGTTAATAAGGTACTGGCTTTCAAACTGGAACACGACAGTGCTATTAACGCTGTTGTTTAACGGCAGAAAACAATTTTCAACACTATTAAAAAAAATTTGATTGAAATCAGTTTCGTATAGATTCACTGTGATAAATGTTGTCTGTCGTTATTGGTAACGAATATTTCAAAGCAAATTTTTGTCTCTAACTTCTGTCTTTTAAAAATTATAATATTGACCATGAGATAAATTTGAACGCTTTCCGTTATTACAATGATTAGTAGAAAGACCACACCACAATATATTTTTGAATACTGTTTATGTTCTTACGTCAACTTCCGCTTGCGACGAGCATGTGTTATCACTGAGTTCTGGCAGTGAGCATTGTTTGAAGGTGAGATGGTCTATGGCCCAGAGAGCCAGCGTGTTGGGCCAGTTGGTCCCAAGGTTGGAGACTGTGTTCAACAGCGTCATATAAGTGCCCCCGACGAGTGGGTCCGACACTTTAGCGAAGAATGCCATCACAGCTACGAACATGCTGTATAGGCAAACCTGAAAATAAATTATGGTTTATTTTAGAAAAATATTAATTTTGTACGACACTTATCTGACTCTGAATACTAGCTAAATGGTAGCTATATAAGTCTGCCCCCAAACCTCTTTGTAAATAGCACTGTCTTTCCTGTTTTGTTAAATGTAAAGATCAATCGATACTATAACTATGCAATATTATCGGTTCTATTGCTGTTACACACATACACACATACACACTACAGCTTCAAAGTCTCTTACCATAAGGTGAATGTCCAGTTGGTGTCCATCACTTTTTGGATCAGTTTTTAGTTAATTATAATCAGAGCAGACACTAAAATTGAAAGTATTCCATTGAAGGCACTACTGATCAGTCCAACCCTTTCAAACTCACGTTGTTATTTTTTTATAAGTTTTATTGTGTAATTTTAGCTTTGTATTACAAATTCTCGTATTCTCTATCAGACTAATGACAGACAACATGTTATTATGTTTACTTATAAGTATGGGTGTACGTATCGATAATTCAAGAGAAGCTACCTCTAAAAATATATCAAAAGGCGACTAATGAATCTATGATACCTACCTACAATCACCCATCTGCCAGTTGATTTGGCTAATTTAATTTAAAATTTTAAATAAAACATATAAAACATTAAAATTATTTTAGTCGTATAAATTGCAGTCAGGTCCCGCATTTTGTGATGAAGTCCCGCATATTACTTTCTGGTTTCCCGTATATCCATGAAAAGAGTTGGCAAGCCTACCTATGTCCCACAATGTGATAATGATGTGTATAATAAGATACTTTACCTGATGGAATATATAGAGGCACAACAATATAAAGAGATAAGAGTATGAAGGGCCAGAGTTGCCGATGAGGCTCGGCGTCAACGCAACCAGTCCGGCGATCAGTGGGCCGACCAGTAAACGTAGTGGATACGCTCGCAGCCACAGTGACAACGGCTCAGGGCCCGTCGTGTGCTTAGCTAGTATCTGAAAACATTCAGTTTAATGTAGGCTGATTGACAATTAAGTATAAGGATTGCAGTGTATGCACGAAATAGATAAGTACTAACGTAGACAAGTTAATTTGTTAAAATGCATCTTAAAAATGAAGTACTTAAGACATAATTTATGTAGACATAAAATAAAAGTCTTCAGTAAAAGAAACAAATTCCATTATGAGGCCAACTGCATATTAGTATTAGAAATTTGTCAAGATAATTAATTTTTTTATTGTGAGCCTTTACTTACTATTGGCATAAGGATCTGTACTGGAACTAAGGGTACAGCTAGTAGTGCCAAATCTTCGCGTGGCACACCCGCTTCAACTAACTTCAACCCAGACACTGCATCGCTTGCAGAGAAACCCAGCTGGAAATAGTAAGTTTATTACATGGTTGTTTTGTATCGAAAATTATATAATTTAATTCTAAGACTTAAATAATTAATTTATAAGTAATTTAGGATTGGATTGACCCCTACCACATGGACTGATTACCTAGTAAAGATTGTGAGGAGCTGCTGGTTGCAAGAGGCTTGGGATCAATTACATTGGAACATGTTGCTATCAAACAGAGCTTTTAATCCTAAGTCATAGAAAGACCAAAGACCTTCACGACATGAATCTACCTGAAACATGTACCTGTTTTTTTCCTGATCCCTGAAATTTTTGACCGGAGCTTTTTTTAGATTGTGCAGTAATGAGGTAGAAAACGACGTAATGATAAGACTGTTTTATTAAATGGCAGATTATGTGTGCAAAAGCAGGTGTATTCCAAATTAGATTTTATCTTTCGTGTAGTTTATTCACCTAAGGTCTTTATGTTATTGTCATTAGAATATCAATAAAATGTTTTCATTACATTAAAAAATAAACTATCTATTATTATATCTGTAAATAATAAATGGATCAAACTGTATAATATTGATGTAATTTATTACCTTGGCAGTAAACAATACAAGAGCCAGAGTCTTCACAGATGGCAATTTCACAATAGTGTATAGTTGTTTGTAGGCATTGACAATGTCACTCATTCCATTCGTTGGGCCCTCTCTAGAGGCAGACATATTTGCTTCGTGTTTGAATATAGCAATAAGAGTAGTCGTTATAATAAATATCCAGCCCCAGAATAACAGAAAGCTTGCTAAAGTTACAATTCCAGTTTCTTGAGGTACGGATCTCAAGAATTTATTGCAGAAGAATGGCGATTCGAGAGCAAGGAACAATACATAGCCAAGAAAGAATCCAGCTGTTTGACCAACTGAATTACATGTAGACGCATGACCTACGTTGCACCTGTAAAATTAAAACAATTATCTGTAGGTATAATTTAATTTCAATAGTATTTTTGTATAAATAGTACTTATTAATGCATCGTTTTAAATGTATTGAAACGCTTACTGTAAATAAATTAGTTTTTATTTATTAAGTTTGAAAAGAAGTTTTTTACTGCTGATAGAACAATGCTTGGCAATGTTTTTAATTATAATGTAATTTTTTTTACTTTAATGTTAACATGGTAGGATTTACTACAGTAAGAGGTAGGATTTATTTTACACACATATATTTGTTGACCTCATTATTACTATTTAAAAATAAAATTAATAAATTGTAATGATTTTTTATACCTTTTTAGCATAGTAAGAGCCCAACCATCAACAGCAATATCTTGAGTAGCAGCCAGGAAGTTCAAAAATAGGAATGTTACTGTCAGTATAGTCATTGAAGGCGGTGTATCATCAGAGCCCAGCCAGTCGGTGACGCTGTTTGACATGATTATCATCACAACACCAATCAGATACTGAATTGGTACCAGCCAAGTCTTACGCCTGCCAAATTCTGGCCAAAATATGGCATCAACTATTGGTGCCCATAGTAACTTGACACTGAAGGGCCAGTTCACAAAACTGAATTCAGCCTGTAAATTAATGTTTTAAGTTAAAACCTTTGAACAGAAATTTTTTAAGGTAGTGAGTCTATATTATTTTAACATTGACTTAAAATTAACAAAGTATGATTATGACTTTAATAGATAGCTATCTTGTGTTAGTAAAGTATTAAAGAGAAAAATAATGCATATATAGTTCAGAATGAATTAATCAAGATTTTTTAAAATACCAGATTATGCCTGGAAGTTTGCTCTAGTTCATGATGGCGCACTGCTAAAAAGTTGTGTTTATAAGCCGAACTCAATTATCTTGGCTCATCAGTTGTTAGTATTAGCAGTATTTTTGTGTTTATTGCAATATATTGAATTACCTGCTGAGTGTATGTGATGCCTCTGTTTTGTAGCAGCATGGGAACTGCACCTGCTAGCCCTAGAGGAATGCCTTGAAGGGTATAGAGGAACAACAAAACCGCAATGTTGAACTCATCTCCTTTGATGTTACTTTGCACACTATCATTAGTCTCTCCATTTTCTATCAGCTCCTGTTTCTCCTGTAAACCTTTCCGCTTCGTAACAGGCATGATAAAATTTATTATACGCTGAAAATATATTTTATATTCAAATGCCAACCAAACCACTACACGTCAGTGAAAATAAAACTCGTTATTAGAAAAATAACATTAACCAACCTTAATTTTTAGGACTTCTTATAGTTAAAAGTCAACTGTTTTCATACGTTTTACGTACCCTGGACTTAAATGTGTGTTTATTAATTATAATAATGTTATTTTACTCTGCAAAACAGCACCACGTCTATCCTCCACGAATCAGAATTTTTTTTTTTTTTTTTTTTTTTTTTTATGGCTTTTGTCCTTAGACATTTTGCCAGTGTCATGTTGTATAGTTACAGAAAAAGAAACGAAAGTAAAACAATTTAGAAACTTAAAAAGGTATTCATAATTTCAACTTATTAATAAAACAAAACATAGAGAGAAAACTATAACAAATATCAGAAGATAAGAGAGAAGACATATGAGATGGGAGAGGAACATTATGAAGAATTAGATTATGAAAGAGATAGGAATGATCAAGTAGGGGACAAGCAAAGAAGATGTGGTTTAGATCACCGACATCTAACCCACATTCGCAGATTGAAGAATCACGAACGTGGATTTTATGTAAGTGGGATGGGATAGAACAGTGACCAAGGCGCATTCGAATGATAGATGAAGTATAGATTTTGGGAAGAAACATTTTAGAAAACCAAGGTCTAACGGGAATTTCTGATTGAATATTATAAAAAAAACGGCCCTTAAATCTTGAGCTGGCGCGCCAACGAGCCTTCCAAAACTTGCGCAAAAATAATTTGGGAATGGCAATAATGTCATGACAGTAATTTACAAATGGAAATTTATCACCTCGGACGACCGCATCTTTCGCAAGCTGGTCAGCACGTTCGTTACCGACAATACCAGAATGACCAGGGATCCATGCAAAAACAATATCCAACCCTTTTTCACTGCATTGGGCAAGGGTATTTTTAATTTGAAATATGAGAGGATTATGGATTTTTGATTTGAAAGGATTTGATAAGAGAGATTGGAGAGAGCTGAGTGAGTCAGAAAAAATAATAGCACGATAGAGTTTCGCCAGGAGAACATATTCAAGGCTTTTCAAAATACCCAAACATTCACCTGTGAATACAGAGCATTCTGGGGGGCATTTAATCATCTGGAAAATCTTCCATTGCGAATGATAAACGCCCACACCTACACAACCCTCTGAAGATAATTTAGAAGCATCAGAATAAATTGTGTGCCAGCCAGACCAATTACAGTTCAAAACTGAGCGGGATAAATCATTAGCATGGAGGTCACCTTTGCGTATATTACCAAAATTTTCGATAATTCTAGGCTGAAGAATAACAGTTTCATAAGGGAATTCATATACCGGTAAATTGGGGTTGTTCGAGATTGGGTCTTTAATACTTTTAAGTCTAAGAAAACTATTAACAAGGCACGGCGGGTCTTTACATTTCCAAAAAGGGGATTTATTACAATATTCTTCTAATAATTTAAGTTTCGGAAATAAGGGATGGGATGAAAATTGAGTTAAACGGAATAAAAATCTGTCTGACAGAAATTGCCGACGAAGGTCTAAAGGAGGCTCAACGCATTCTACTTGCATGGCGTTAATTGGGCTAGACTTCATTGCCCCCATGATAATGCGTAAAGCTTTTGACTGAATCAAATCGAGCTTCTTTAAGCTGCCTTTATTAGCTGGAATAATCAAAAATGAGCCATAGTCCATGACACTTCGAATCACTGCATTGTAAAGCAATTTAAGAGAGAATGGATGAGCACCCCACCAAACGCCAGCTAAACATCTAATTAGGTTGATGTTCCGTTCACATTTTCTATAAACATAATCACAGTGCGCAGCACCTGTCAGTTTTGAATCGAGCACAACTCCTAAAAATTTAATCTCGGATTTCATCGGTATTGATTGCCCATTGATGGCTATGGATAAATCTGGAATGAAGCGTTTTTTCGAGAACACAACAATATTACTTTTAGTTGGAGATAAATCTAATCCATGGTTATGCAGCCATACGGATAACAACCCCAGAGAGCAAGATATGGAAGATGCTCCTCGATCAATTTTACTATTGACGGAGTATAAAAGGAGGTCATCCGCATATTGTAAAAGACGACAGTCACCTTTGGAAGAGTCTAGGTCATGAGTATATAAATTAAATAAGATAGGGCTGAGGACAGACCCTTGCGGCAAGCCCTTCCAGATAGTTCTTGTAGGAGAGGAGGATAAATCGTCACCACGAAAGACTATAAGTCGTTCTTTAAGAAGGTTGAGAACCAGCCGACACAGTTTTTCAGGGAATTTTAATGTTATAAGTTTTGAATATAGTATAGGGAGTAACACATTATCATAGGCCGCAGTAATATCCAAAAAAGCAGCAACAACAGATTCATTTCGCGAAAAGGCCAACCGAAGGTCTGTTGTAAAAATACCTAAGCTGTCCATAGTACTTCTACCTTTCCTGAAGCCAAACTGCGATTTTGATAACAAGTTATTACTTTCAGTAAACCATTCAATTCTGTTTTTGATCAAGTGTTCCAAAACTTTGCAAAGGACCGATGAAAGGGCAATTGGACGATAGGAGTGAGGGTCAGAAGAATCTTTACCAGGTTTCAGGATAGGAATTATTATTTGAGTTTTCCAAGACGTTGGAGGCGCACTGGATTCTAGTATAGCGTTAACTAGCTTTAAGTAATAACAGAGAGCAGAGTCACCACTATTCACAAGAAAGGAGTATGGAATGCCATCAATTCCTGGGGCGGAGTCTTTTAAAGATTTTAGCACATTTTGTAACTCCAGCATGGAAAATGGCTTGTCAAGGGGGTGCGAGGAATGAACGGAGGGAAATGGCAGTTCATAATGAGAGGGAGCATAAAGAGGAGCAAGACAGTCCATGAAGGCATCTGCTTTAGAATCATCAATAAAGGAAGAAGAATAGGATGGGGCATTGGAGGAACACCTGAACCTACGTATATTATGCCAGACTATTTTGGAAGGGGTAGAAGGGTTTAAAGAAGAACAGAATGATATCCAACCCTCCAATTTCTTGGAACGAAAAAGAAGTTTGGTGACAGCGATGATATGATTTAGGTCAGAAAAATTTGATAAAGTCATTTCAGAACAGTACCTGGACTCGGCGTCTTTGCGGGATTTTACAGCATCAGAGCATTGTTTATCCCACCAAGGGGGAGAAGAAATTTTTCCGGAGGCCACGTTCTTTATTTGGAAAACAGATTCAGCACTAAATAATAAGGCATCAGCAAAGGACTTAGCGCAATGTTCAAGGGCTGTATTAGAAATGGAAGGGAGACTTGAGAGTTTCGAGTCAAGGACGACTCTAAAACGATCAAAGTCAGCTTCTCGGATAATAAACTTCAAGAGAGGAGGTTTGGGAAGAGGTCTATTGATTGGGGAAGATGGAAGGTTTAATAAGATGGGAAAGTGGTCACTACCATAGGTAGAACTGAGGGTTTCCCAGCATAACTGAGAAGCTAGATCAGGGGAGCATAAAGAAAGGTCGACAGCGCTACGAAACTCATTGGGACGAGTGCGTCTGGTAGGCTGGCCGGAATTTAGAATACAGAGATTACAGTGATCGATTATCTCCAACAATTGGGACCCGTACGAATCAGTCTTGCCACAGCCCCAAACAGGGTGGTGACAATTGAGATCACCCATTATCAGAACAGGAGGGGGAACCGATTCAATGACTGCGGATAAATGTTTTAGTATTGAGCGGGATGGTTGAGGGATGTAAACAGATAACAGAGAAAAGTGTTTGATTTTTACTGCAACAGCATGCATATCAGAAAACGAGGGGAGAGTTAGTTCATTGTAAGAAACATTATTTCTAATGAGAAGAGCACAACCAGCATAACCATCCGATCTAGAGTCTCGGAGACTCTGAAAACCTGAAATCCTGAAGTTGGATTCAGGGCGTAGCCAAGTCTCAGATATTGCCAAGGCGAAAGGATTATGCCGGTTAATAAGGTAGGTTAATTCAGGTTTCTTATTATTAATACTACGACTATTCCATTGTATTATGGATTGACCCATTGTTAAGAGAGGAAAGGATTGAGTTAAGAAGAGGGGCAACGTGGGACATCAGATCATAGTTTGGGGAGGAAAACACTTTAGAAAAAACGTTCAAAAATTTCATGAGAAGGTTTATAGTGTTGTCTTCAGGAGGCTTATGAACAGCAGTACCATTCTCGGAAGAAGGAACGAAGTCACCAACAAGGTTCATATGGGCGACCTTGTTATAGCCTTGACGAGGGAGAGGAGCAGGGCGGGGCTTCATAAAAACGGTTTTTTTGTATGAGGACGGGGAAGAGGAAGATGTAGAAACCACAACATTAGCATAAGATTTTTTTGCTGAGCTGTGTAGTTTACTGGCTTCCGCGAAAGATATGTTATCCTCAGTCATAGAATTCTTAATTCTCAGTTGCCTAGAATATTCAGGACAAGATTTACTCGTAGCAGTGTGCGCTGTATCACCACAGTTGACGCAATTGACCTCCTCAATCCTACATGAGGCACCTAAGTGTTCATTACCACAGCGAAAACAGCGCGGTTTGGATCGGCATTTGTCTTTGGTGTGACCATAGCGACAACAATTATAACATTGAATGGTGGGGTAAGAGTATTTCTCAACCGGAAGTGAGTTATAACAAGCGAAAACTCGCTGTGGTAACGTTTGACCATCAAATGTAAGTAGGACAGTCTCTGAAGGCATCCACTGGTGAGAACCATCAGGATTCATCTTTTTATAATTCAGGCGCCGACATTTAACCACTTTAACAGACGCATGACATGAAGGAATTGTCAGGATCTCCAAAATCATCTCCGGGGACCAATCCGATGGGATCCCTTTCACTATACCCATACGCGTTACGTTAAACGAGGGGATGAGAGCTTTATACTTATTATTCGATATAGTTGGCGAGTCCAAGAAGTCGTTAGCGTCTGCGGCCGTATGGAAACTAAGAGAGACTTTATTTCGTCCGATAGCTTTGACGCTACCATCAATAATATTTGTGAACTCTCTACAATTACTCTGAAGAAACTTACCAAAGGTAACAGGGTGAAGAGTGATCCCTGAATTTGGAAATGACTCTTCCCGCTGCACATGAACTAGAAATGGACCCGGGTCATTACCTGAGTATCGGGACCTCTCAGCCATAGATACAACTGGGGACTCTTGGCTAGTCTGACAAGACTGTGGCGGGGAAGTCTGTAAATGAGCAGGAGGGGTTAGTGTAGAGTTAGGTGACGAAAATAATTTTTGCCCTGCAGGAATAAATTGAGATGAGTCGGATCCCGTAACCTGACCAGCTTGCGGGGAGAGGACTGAAAAAGAATTTTTTGTAGGGCAGTTCATAAGGTCGGAACACTCAACTTCTGACGAGTGAGACATGGACGATGACCGGGACCGGCAGCTATCCTTATGGGGACGATCTTTCCTATTTCTTTTCCTCTCAGACTTCTTCCTCTTTCTCTCATTGCTGAGAGTAAGGAAGGCCCCTGGAGAAGGAGGAGCAATGAAATCTGACACGGAACCCCCCGGATCACCGGGGGAGTTATCACCCATATCGGGCACACAATCTGAAAACTATAATAAAAAGCTAGAAAACCCTTTTAAGTAGAATTTCAAGCACAAATAATAATAAAAATATTTTTTTGTCCGAAAAGTTGGAAAAAAACGACTATCGCGAACAACGTTCAACTGACAACCAAATCAGAATTTACTAATTGGAGATGATATAACCACTTGAACTAAACTATGGTCAGTAAACGTAGCGATTTACTTGCTCAGTGGTCAGAATCAGAAATCCAATCAAAGAGAATATAATAAACTGTGCCGGTTAGCGATGGGCATAATCGAAACATTGACATAATCGCATAGATAATCGATGTATCTACTAATTTCGAATATCTGATAATCGACTATGAAATTAGTTTATAACTGATTTCCATACTCGAATGATTAATCATTACCAACTGGTACCACTAATCTGTCAAACAATCATATACTGTCGACGATTGCTGAGCTGAGCATGCCTGCCTTATTGTCGGAGCAATAAAGTCGATATACAAAGCTTTTGTGCCTTTCCTTTAAAAAGGATAAATGTGATTATAGTGCCTGTCTCGTGTGAAATTGACTTACTAAATTGATAGTACTAATATTACTAGTAGCCATATTTATAGTCGAGATAATTCGAATGATTTGGATTATTATCCAATTTCATTAATATATCTCATAATCGTCTAATCAAGCAATTCAATGATTATAATTACTCTTGACAGTTTGTCAAGCAAATTTGACGTTGACATATTGCTTGATTATCATAAGCATAACCAACTTCATATATTAGTGTATTAGTCTGTGACCAACTTTGAAGTATTATTTACATTTGGATATTTTGAATTTTTGACTTAAATGATTGTTTCATTTTCAACTTAAAAGAAAGAATTGATCATCGCTAAATTTTGTATGTTAACCTTATGAGTTTTATTGTTGAATAAAATATTTTGCTGTCATTTCAATTATGAGTAGAATTTGTTTCCTGAGGTGTTTGTCGGATTCCAATGGGTCTATAAGACTGCCGCATGGTGAAGTGGTCATTGTCGGAAGAAGTAAAACCACTAAGATCAAAGACCCTTCTTGTTCTCGAGAGCAAAGTAAGCTGTCAGATATTCTCAGACACTTTTTCTTCCCAAGCTGAAACATTCCTTCCTTTACTTTACCTTTTATTTTATGACTTTAAATTACCTTTTGGTTCACTCCACACATCTGGTCATTTTAACTAAATGGTAAAGAAATACAATCATAATAGGTTTCATTTTCTTGTATTAAATATTGTACGTTGGTACAGAGCCCTTCGTGTTCGTGTCCGACTATTACTTGGTCGGTTTGTACAAAATTTCAGCAAGTTTTGCAAAATATGTGGATGTGGTGAAAAATTATGTTTCAGCCTGTCTGCAATTTTGCTTAGGGTGCACAAAAGGGCGCTCCCTTACCTAACAGAACCTAATTATACAGTCGTACTATGGCCCTGTATAAAAAAAACTAGTTATTCAGCCTCAGCATCAATAAACATACTATCTAGAACTCAATAAATAAAATAATTTCAGTGATAGATTACATAGATAGTTTACATAGATCTATGAAGGTTGCAGTGACATGCAGGACTTACAGACTATGCCCCTTAAAGAAATAGTTTACATATTACTTTAAATGATTATTCTATGTTTACAGTTTATTTGAAAGCTGACTGTAAAAGATGTGCAGTTGAAGTTAAACAGCTGGGTCTCAACCCATCAGGGTTGGATGGTTTTGCTCTTTCAAAGTCAGCCTCATACTTAGTGCATCATGGAAGCAAACTGGAACTCTTGTTAAACCAATACTTTTATGTAATTGAGTTTGATCCACCACCAAATGATGTCCTAGACCAAAAGGAGTATGGTAAAAGAAAATTCGATGAAAAATTTGAGGATGACAATATTGCCTCTAAGAAAAAAAAACTATTGGATCTTGATCCAGTGCCAATAAATAAAGGGGAAGCTTCAACAAGTACAAAAGAAAAATCTCAAGACATGTGGGAATGTGTTGATGGGGGTGAACTGTACATATACAACTCAAAAGATCTCAAGTCCAGTCCAAAGATAGCTGCATTTGATATGGATGGCACATTAATAAAAACAAAATCTGGCAAGGTGCACCCTGTAGACTTGAATGATTGGCAAATTGCCTTTTCTTGTGCGAGACAAAAATTGAAAGAACTCTTAGATCAGGGGTTTAAACTTGTTATATTCAGTAATCAAGCTCCAATAGGAAATGGCAGAGTTAAAATAGAAGATTTTAAAAAGAAAATTGAAGGTATTGTTCAGTGTTTGGATGTACCTTTTCAAGTATACATAGCAACGGGTAAAGGAATGTACAGGAAGCCTATGACAGGAATGTGGAAGACTCTAGTTGACAAGGTAAGAGGATATGTGTCTCTTATTTGTAATATGACACATCATATTCAAATTTCAAAAATAGTTATTGACCAAAACAATTGGATTAATATGGTGTAGCCATACAGTCTGCCATAGAGGGAGTCCTGTGCGACAGGTGTAGGCTCTTTTTATCCGGATGACATTTTGTTTTGTACAATATTATATTAGGTAATGTAACTAATAGATTTTTATAACATGTAGGCATTACTAAGTAGGGTGAGAGTGAGTGCGAGTTAGAGGGTGAGTTTGTGTGAGTGGTGTGTGTGGTGAAATACATCATCTGTGAAAAGTTTCAAATCTCTAACTATCACGGGTCACAACATACAGCCTGGTGACAGATGGACAGACAGCGAAGTCTCAGTAATACAGTCCCGTTTTTTCCCTTTGGCTACGGAAACCTAAAAAAAGTATCTCTGAATATGCAACGTTGAATTTTAACTCGGCGCATTTATAGCATGTTTTTGTGGAATGTATTAATGGATTCTTTATTTAGACTAAAGGGTTAATTTTCAATAAGCAACCTTTTGAGCTACGACATAGCATTCGGTCCCTTTTGTTTTCTATTGAGTTTTTCTTAATCAATGTGGATTTGAATTATTAGTTATGTGACAATTGAATTAAGCTTAATAGTCTCAAATAATTTTCATATTTATTTTGTTTACAGAAAAACGATGGTCTCTTACTCGACATTGACAAGAGTTTCTACTGCGGTGATGCTGCAGGAAGACTTGCGGGGTGGGCACCTGGTAAAAAGAAAGATCACTCCATGGCTGACAAACTCTTTGCTGAAAATCTTGGCCTTAAGTTTTGTACACCGGAGGAATTCTTCCTTGGTCATTCTACAAAGAACGTACCTATGGCGAGACCAGAATTCAATCCTAAAGACCTTGAAATTGTTCCTTTCAATGATAGATTGATAAGTAAAGAGAAAGAGGTGAGCTATCCATATTTGGTAGTCACAGCTGGAATTAGGCCTCTTGTCGGGCTGCATGTTTATTCCTGTAAGATGCCATCTCCACGGACGAAAGAATCGCGTCGATAAACTCATTAAGCCGCCAAATTCGATACAACCTCTGTGAAACTAACTCTACAGGTTGATATAATCGCAGCGATACGACGAGCGTAACGTCACGGACTCGTCGCATTCCGCAGCGATATCTGCGAGTCTCGCGTGAAGATCACTGCGAGTCCGTCGAATAACGCATATCTGTACCGTCGCGAGTCACAAAAATACGCTGAGGAGTTATCGTTGTACCGCGGAGATTACCCAACGATTGTGGGACGGACTCCTTGCGATACTCTTGTCTATGGAGATAGAGCTAATCCCTTTATTTTTAAACTTTTAGGTAAAGTTGTGCATTATTAAATTGACAATGAATGGAAAGTATATGCATTTGCAACCTATTTTTTAGGGTTTCGTAGTCAAATAAGGAACCCTTATAGTTTCGCTCTGTCCGTCTGTCTGAGCGCTGAGACCTTTACTACTAGTAAGATAGCTGTAATTTGGTACGGATATACACATTAATCACGTCGACAAAGTTGTAGATGATTTTTTTTGTTGCGTTTTCCCCTACACTGTAGGGTGTCGTAGAATAGGTCTTTTAAAAACATTGAGGGTCTGGGATCACCACTTTTTCCCTTTGCGAAATATTAAGTTAAGTTGTAAAGTGATAATTTTTGACACAACGTTACGTCGTCGTTCAACGTCGAGGTTTACACAAAATCGAAGATTGGCATAATCATAAGCACAGGTATATATTGAACATTAAACAATGCACTCGAAATCGGCGTGACATACACTATGTCGACTTATTTAAGAATGAAAATTTACATAAAGTGGTCCATGTGGAGAACACATGTTACAAGATTACATATTTCCTTCTGTTTAACGCTGTGATGATGCTATTCGAGTTTTTCCTATTTTCAGATTCTGGTTCTTGTCGGGTATCCAGGCAGCGGGAAATCATTTTTGTCTAAACAAATAGAACAAAAGTCCTTCCATCGGTACGTAGCCGTTTGTCGGGATGTGCTCGGCGCGTGGCAAAAATGTACTGCTAAAGCTACGGAGTTCTTACGTGTGAGTCTTTTACAGTTGTCATTTATTTTTTATGATTATGATTATAATAGCATATGGATTTGCGACACATTAATCTGTGTTATAATTCCCGGCAAACAACTTGAAAAATGACCTTGGCTGCGCAGTAAACGATTGTCGGGTCTCTTTGGCGTAGCGCGGGAGGGAATGTCATTTCGAACGCATTGAGGGACGTTATTGGTTGAACTGTCTGAACTGAAATCTTCTCCAATATGCCCATTTTTGACCATAATAAATTCAATTATATAATTCAAAATCACCTTAGGTTCCGCAAAACATACTTTAGTAATTTGACTATAGCACAGACTGGACACTTAAACAAATGTCGTGATATCAGTTCACATCGCTCGACATCGCATGACATTTGTATACACGCGCATGTGTAAGTTCGCGCGCGCTTGTCTACGTATCTGGGCCACTTTCTTGCGGGAAGAGTTGAGGTATCGCGGATCGGTGGGAGGCGGTGAACGTCCGTTCTATACGTAGTGCTATATTTATTCTGTGACTCTAGGGTACTCAAGGATTATTTCCTCCTTTCAAATCTCTAGATGAAGTCTCTTGTCTGTCAGAGTACGACAGATAATTGCAGTCATTTATTTTCTGATTTGACATTTTCCAGCACGGCAAAAGCGTGATAGTGGACAGCACGAACCCCGACTTGGAGTCTCGCGCTCGATGGACCTCGCTCGCCCGAGACATGGACGTGCAGTGTCGCTGCGTGCTCATGAAGACCAGCAAGGCGCACGCGCAGCACAACAACAAGTTCCGGGAGATCATGAAAATCAACCACGTGCCAGTCAATGATATCGTCTTTAACACTTACAAGTAAGATATGAATTTTCTATTATGTATGACACAAAATACATTAAAAAATTTTTATCAATTTTTTTATGATGTCAATGAATCTACTAACCTTTCGGAGAAGCGTTCTATAGAGAAGAAAGGGATAAAGAAACTCTACAGCTATCATAATCATCCGGGAAACGACCACTGCTGGACACATGCCTCCTACATGGTATTCCACATTGATCGGTCTCGAGTCACTGGCATCCAGTGACTCCCCGCGACCTATTCCAGATCGTCGGTCCATCAAGTAGGCGGACGGCCCGGTACACGCTACCCTGTACTTGGTCGCCACTCGGGAACTTTACTCCCCATAGGTTATCCGTCCTTCGAGTAATGTGTCCTGCCAATTACCACTTAAGCTCACTGACTCGTCGAGCTATGTCGGTGACCAGGTTTCTACGAATTTCTTTATTCCGGATTTTATCATTTCGAGAAATTCCGAGCATTTATATAATAATTTCAAATAAGAAAGAGCGAAAAAAACTCTACAGCTATAAGTATCTTGATTTAATTTAAAATTAACGTGTAATAACGAGATTTGTGTGTACCTGTAAGTAACATAATAGATACATAAGAATAACATAATAGATACATAAGAATTTTGCCCTGTACAATATATGTACCAGTGTTAGATTATTAAGTTGTTGGTGTATCTAAATAAAAAAATATATGAGGGGACTTCTACCGTCTGATGATGAAAGGTGTACACATTTTTTTCCATACAATCAAATAAAGAACATAGGCAACATAAAATTATAATAATTTGAGTAAACATGTTGATAAATTGAAAACTTAGTTATGGAATAGTGCATGGCGAAAAAACAACAACACAGCACTTCTACAAACCTAAATTTATATTTATAAAAGACATTCAAAATGTTGAGTAGTCTAATTCTGATTCTGTTTAAAACTAATGTTTAACTTTGTTTCAGGAACAAATTCGCCGAGCCAGCGGTTTGCGAAGGCTTCAAAGAAATCATAGAAGTGAAATTCAGTCCTACTTTCGGAAATGATGACGA
The DNA here is from genome assembly GCA_910589575.2 of Carcina quercana. Lineage (NCBI taxonomy): Eukaryota > Metazoa > Arthropoda > Insecta > Lepidoptera > Depressariidae > Carcina > Carcina quercana. Next base: position 6,834,087 of record OU342439.1, read on the forward strand.
AGCTGCAAAGCTCTACAACATGTATTTATTAGAAAAATAGAGGTAATTTATTATAAATTTAATATAACTGGAAACAAATAAAACGACTGGCGAGAAATCCAGCTGAATTTTATTATAAAATGAAGATGCATTCTCCTAATACAATTTTAACGAATTTACAAATATTTAGGCCGTGTTCACCTACCTAAGCATCTAGTTTTAATGACTTGTAAATAGGCTAAATACATAAGCTGTTATCTTTGTGTACATCACAAGTCAAGCCTTTATTTAACATTGTGTATTCAATAAATTTAGCATTAGGTCAAGCGTGCCCCTAACACTACAAACACGGCAATCGCTTAATGGACGGATGAAATGTATGTATTAATTTATCCTAATAAATCCACTAAAACATATTTCATAACACATGAAGTGACATCAAGCTAGCAGAAATATTAAATTTTCAATTCGACCCATTTTCTACATTATATGAAAATATATGTTATTTACATGAATAATGAATTATTGAAATAGTTTTAGCGATGTTTGTCCCGCCTACCTATACTTTTTATTTAGGCTAACTAACATCAACAGGCATCAAATCAGACTTGAATTAATTGATGTTTTAATGTTTTGTCGCTACTTCCAAATAACGCCACCAATCACCATTTGTTTTACCGTGGCAAGTTAATTTAAATCTATTTACTTACATATTTTATCACGAATCATTGACATATATCTACCCAAAGATCTGACGGTAACATGCCCCGAAAAATGCAAATTTAATAGAACGTTTTTGCGCACATTCCCATTAATTAAAGGAACTGAGTATATGGAAGAAGTCCAGAGTGACACTTCAACACTTTGCTTCAACATATGTGGATTTTGCGTTAATTTTTATTAGTTTCGCGGTTTCGCTTATAAACAACTCGGCTGTGTTTTATTAATAAGGTAATTTACGCAGTGTCTTACTAACTTGAGGATTCTAGGTGACACTGTTGGGTACGATGAAGCTCAAAAGTGAAAGCCCAATGGATACCTATATAAAACTATGGTTTTCGTTCTGGACCTTTCTGTGTTTATTTGGCAGGCGGCCTAAAAACTTGGCGATGTTTTTGACTAACATTCTGCCCGCTGCATTTATTTATTAGGTGGTTATAGGTATATTTCGGCCAACTTGGGGCTTTACTCAATTCCGAATATTTAGTTTTCTGGGTAAGATAGGAAGTAAAGTTAATTCAACATCGACGAAACGAATCGATCTTTCTGGACTCCAATCGAAAGGCCGACGATGATCATTGTGAATGATTAGAAGTGATGATGACAATGGTGTCCATCTCATGTCATTCGTCCGGGTCCGGCTCTTCGTCCTCCGCGTCTAATAGATTATCCAGACTCGAATCCGAGTCGATTTCTTGTCATCTGCAAACAAATGTGGAATGAAAGATGGCGGCAAGTTAAAGCATCAAGTTAAAAGTATCAGCAAATATCTAAAAAAAAAAGAATTGCTGTTTTTAGTTGTTGTCAACAAATATATTTGAGTATTTTACCTAGTGATATACACGGTATCAATGTGTGATAGTCGGGGTCCAGCGAGCGGGACAGCGGCGGACACCGGTCTCAACTTGCGTCGTTCTATAGCGCTGCGGGCTTGTTGCACGGCCAAGTCCCCGCACCAGCGCTCGCAGCGAGCGTATATCACAACACCTGGGTAACAGTTGAACGCACATCTTCAAATCTACTGTAGCATCCACCAGTTTAACTTAACTTTACGGACCGGCTGTTTCAAGTATCGAAAGTCGAATTGGCGCATAAAAAATATAAGCAAAACGAAATGAATTCATTTATGATTTGTTTTACCATAAATATTTCATGTAATTAGATACATTAGTTTGATTTGTGGAGTTAAAGTTATCATATTGGACAATCATTACGTTCACTTACCGGCTCCAGCGAACAGTATGATAGCTGGCCACGAGTCGAGGAGGAGAGGCGTGAGGAACAATATCGCCATCAGAATTGTTATTGGACCTTCGATATTTTGCACCTTTCGCATCCCCAACTTGTGTGCGGGCTGACACGCGCTCAGCGTTGTACCGCAAAGCCACACTAACAAGAAATAAAGTATTAGTAAGTTCAGCCCTGAAGATTTGCTCGAGTAATAATATAAAGACTGCAGTACCTATAGCCTAGATGGTTGTGTTTTACTCGAGGTTTATACATAATACTTTGCGAACACAAACAACCGTATTTTAAAACACAATACTGTCCCTAATAGGGACCCTATCCCTTACCTCAAAAGAAAAAAGTATGTCTGTCTGTCAATACCCTTGTTCTTAGAAACGCGTGGAGGTTTAAAATTGAAATTAATATCAAATACTTGAGTCTGCAATCAATTTGTTCTGGAAAAAAAATACTCGAATCAATGTCGTAATAAAAAGATACGGCCGTTTATGCCGCTTATTTTAACGCTTTCCTTTGATCTGGATATTTCAATTGTTCGTTCGCGTTATTCGCATTTTAGCTGTCATCCAATAACATTTTGGTTTCATGACTAAATATGATGTAACTTACGTGGTATCCCGGTAGCGAAGAGAGGCACTCTAATAGATTCACTGCAGAATGCTGCAGCGATCAAGGCGTTGGATACCACTTGTATGATGGCCCCTACGGCTGACCAGCGCGACCCTCGCACGCAGGGCGGTACAGGAGAGCTAGCTTCAGGTAATGACGTCACCACCTAAACATGCAAACTCTTGATTAGTCAATTAAATACAGGCGCTTTACCTGTTGTAAATGATAATTTCGTACGTAGGTAACACAATAATTTTAAATTGTACACAATGTCAGAAAATCACAAGCGGTCGAGTAACCGTCGGATTACTGCGTCCGCAATTTTGCTCAAATCAGAATTATGTTTTGGTTAATTGCGTTAAGGCCTTCATTTCCTAATGCTAAGTGACAATAAGGCCGTTAGATCGTAAGCGTGCGCACCCAGAAGCCTCCAGCTAATGAGTCGCTGGCTCTGCTACCTTTCAGACCGGAACACAATAGTGCTATTAACACTGTTGTTTGGCGGCAGACTTAAGTAACATAGTGGTAGCTAGTCAGGCAGACATAGAATCGAGCACCGACAAGTACCCCCACTGGGAATTGAACCTCCGGATTGTAAATCCAAGTGAGCAGCCATTGGGCCACGGAGGCGGTGAAATTAATGTGTACATAACCAAGCGATTCGTTTCTCATATTTTAGAATTTATCTTTATTTATTTGCTTATCGTTATTGCGTTAATTGTTCACGAATCATTTCTCAGATCACGCACACCGAACAATAAAATGTTGAAGTTAAAAAAACGTGAAATTGAGACGTAAAACATTACATAGAAAAAAACACCGCAAAGCATAGCTTGAACAAATTGAAGTGTGAGAATAATGTGGTTTCTATCAGCCAACAATGAAATATGTTGTTGTTAATAAATCAAAAATTGCCAGTGTAATAATTTGGTCTGACCTGTATTGTATCTCTGTATTCCTTCACTACTGCGTCAATGTCGGTGGAATCGTCTCCCGAGGACAGTTCTCCGTCGCTGGCCTCGATGTCCGAGCCCACGTCCTCAGCCTCAGCTATCGCTATCCCCCTCGCACTATTGCTACAACTGGTCATCTGCTCCAACTCCTCGGTGGGACAACCTCCGTATTCGTCCAACAAGAGACATTCGCGTTCTTCCGTCTCTGCAATGTTTGAAACATTACATATGTACAAGTTTGGTGAGTCTATGTACTACTTCTATTCGCGACTTTTTGTAGTTTCCATAGAACAATTCAGCTGTTAGCCGTGAAAATGGAACAAATAGGAAGAGAGACAAGAGTTACTATTGAACATTAGTGTCCATAGGACAGACCATAGACAGACGGACGGACAGCGGAGTCTTAGTAATAGGCTCCCGTTGGTTACCCTTTGGGTATCGCTCCAGCAGTTTCGAAGTTTACCTCGAACACAGAGAAATGTACATAGCTGCAACGCTATTTTTTTCGAGCATTGTGCTAGAATTATATAACTGAAACTTAGTTGTGTGATTTCGGATTTTTACACACGGCACAACCAAACTGAATTTATAATACTGAATAGATGAAGTAATATCTCGTTCGCTTGGTGATTTGTGACGTAGGCTTAATTTCAGCGACTTATGCAACCATCTTTTGACTCTTTACCTTTAGGAATGACTTTCGATTTGATACTCTCGAGAGTTTTAGTATGTCGAAGGGCTGAAGGTATAAACCACAGTCCTTTTTTGGATTTGCCACCAGTTCCTTTTGTCCCTCGGGACGTTCCTTCGACGCCCAAACGTTTGTATTCAATGTCTGAAACATAAAAGTATATTTACATAAAAGATTTCCAAGATGCAGTTCCAATATTGATAACAAATGAGTAATGTACCTCCGGCTTCCTTCTGCTCAGGCGTGGGGACACAACGCATGATTATTAAATGGAAAGCCTGAATTGAAATGCCAATAAGATGGCTTGCATTCATCAACGTTATCATGTGTGATAACGGGCAAGCAAACGCTAATATCGCGGCGAGGCTTCCTGTAAGAAAAATAACTAATCATCAGCTTATTAAAACTAGTACAAATCTTCTCCATTTTAACCTCTCATATTCAAAGAATCTTTTTCATTAAAATTTACTGTCGATTGCCTCCTTATTTGTTGAATGAAATAGTAGCCAGACTCGAACTATGCATCATGTCGTATTGTCCTGCCTTTAGAACCGATTCTGTTCTGTTCTACATAGAATTGAAATCGGAAGGAATGCAATACAAAATGTACAGATCGTCAGACACCTACCGATCTGAACAAGCAAGAATCGTGTCGGACCGTTCTAGGACATTTTAGGATATGAGTAGAATTTACGTAACATCATACTGTGATCACAGATGTGATTATAGCTCTTAAAAACCGGTCAAGTGCGTGTCAGGCCACGCGCAGTGTAGGGTTCCGTAGTTGTACTGGTTTAATAAAAAGTAATTTTGAGTGAAATTGTACGATATTTTCATTGTAACCATTCCAAGTATATTATTTTTTTTTTTATCCCTAAGTTACGTGTATACCAATGCCACCCCTAAAAATATTTTTCAAAATATTCTTCCATTTTGTCGGCGTGACTAATATGTATACCCGCACCAAATTACAGCTTTTCGTAGTAACGATCTCGCTGCTAAGACGCGGACGGACAGTCAGACAGACAGATAGAGCGAAACTATAAGGGTTCCTTGTATGACTACGGAACCCTAAAAAGGGGTTCCCTTTACTTTTATTTACCTTATACAAATGGTCATAATCTCTACTGATGATAAAATGTGGGGATTTTTAATTGTCGAAAATGCACTTCCTTTGACAAAGTCAAAATGGTGACACAAACCTGCAGTGAATACAGCTAATACAGGACTCCCCGTGGTCGCGCTCTCGTACGTCATAGATCTCGTTAGAACCTTCCATTCTGGAGAGGCGAGAGCTACCAGCACAGTGAACAATAACGGACACAGTTCTGTTAAAGCAAGCGAGACGCCTGCGACCGTTACTGCAGCTAGCACCGGACAGATCCATCCCGCAGCTCGCGCTTCCAACAAAGTTGTTACCGGAAGTGCAGCGTCGATACTGCTCCTGTGATAAAATTATAGTTACTGAGGTGGCAGTGTTCTCATGCGAAAGTTCCTGTACATTTCCAGGCTAATGTCAAAGTATTTCATCCAAATTTTAATAAATGTTCATTAGGGGATTTATTATTCACGCCAAATTAATAAAATAAGTATTTAATTTACTGTAAATAGTATAGGTTTGTGTAAATATGGACTGTGTGTAACCCGTCACACACGGTATTTCATGAAGCTAAAATTTATTAACGTTCATGGGCAATGCGCACCAATTTTTGTATGGGAACGCAATCTTGCGTTCATTTAATAATTTTAAAAATATTATATCTAAAAGTACCATCGACATAAAAATAAGTTCGATCGACATCAATTTCTATAAACATCAAGAAGTAGGAAGTATACACAAATATATTACTGACACTTGAATCTTTTGTAAATTGAATCTTAATCTTACTTACCCTTTCAACATATTCGTGTAGAGAAAACACAAGCCGGACAGGATTATCATTGGCAATCCGACCATGAGAAACAAATTCTTCTTGAGTGATGTATCACTGTTCTCTTTTGATGGCAAAGCTACGCTGAACGCGTATGAAATCGGTGCTCCGGCTGCAAATAGCTGAAAGATGATATTCGCAATGAAAATCAATCATATTTTCGTTTAGAGATATAATAGAATCAAGCTATTTCTTACCTCATAAATGGTAATAGGTATAGGCATATTTATATTAGCGATATCTAAGTTGATTAAACCAACTATTGCGAAGAATTGACTGAAGATGTAGAGAAGTATTAGAAGCATGAAGGTAAACATCATACTTTCCTGAAATAAAGGTTATTTAAGAGAAGATACTTGTTATGAGTTCTATTAAAGTTTCGTAGGTGTAGAACAGACTTCGGTAGCCATAAAAACGCCAGCAGAAGGTAAATAGGCAAAGATTTAGTTCTTAAATGACTACCGTTTTCTGATCTCGAATGTTAGAGTCACCTCTAATCCACACATGAACATAGCGCAGACAACCATTACGACGGTGACACCCAGCACATCAGGCCAGGGTTCTCCTAAAGACCTGGTCTCGTAGCCAAACAGCCACCTCCTCGTGCGTCCCCCCGTCACGTGGTCTGCAGTCGCACTCAGTATCCTAGCGCATATAGCCACAGCTACTAGGTGAGAAAGGAACGACATCCACATCGCCATGAAGTCTGCGAAGGACCGCAAGTTTCTTTCGCGTCGTCCTCTTGAGGTTTTGGGCGGGGGAAGTATTTCAGCCAGTTTTTTCAGGTCCTTGCATGTAAATGCTGGAAATAAAATAACTAATATATAGGTTTGTTGAAAACAGCACAAAATCGTCACATATATTATTATTAAACTTTTAGTTTATAACTTTATTAGTATAGTTCAGTACGAGTATCAGCAAAGTTTAATTTTCAAATGTTTTCGATACGTAGTAGTAACTGCGATGATTGATAAGATTGAGTAAAAAGTGGGTATTCTGTATCAATGTCTATTTTGGGCATTATTTCGATTATTTTAAGAAAACATATCTTCCATTTATATTATTATTTCTTCTTGTCGTGTATTTTGTTAAAGCGACTTCACAAACCATAGTTGTTGAGCCGCCACGGCTACAGGTCAAGCTATACACTTCCAGTATACGATAAACAGGTATCGTGTCGCGAGTTCATTAAATGCGAGGTCAGCTTATACTGGAGATGATGTGTAGCCGTGTATACTCGTAGCTACTACCTATCTAAAATGAAAACCGGTTTCCAATAATGGAAGCATCTTACTTTTCATTCAGTCACGTGATTCAGTTTGCAATGTTCTAACCAAACTGGGGTACGTCTCACAAAGTGATTTTGACAATGTCCCCACCGGGAATGGAACCCGGGACCTTACGAGTGTTTATGCGTCTGAGTCTAACAGTATTAATATCTAATCTATGGTCTAACGCTAAGACTACTGATGCGACACGGAGGCCGTTCCAGGTCGATTTCATATATAATAACAGTAAAAGCTGTTCGATGGAATTCTTTTTATCACATTATCTTATTTTGTCTCAGATTACGTATATAAGTCAATCAAGTGAAGGTACGAAAAATACTTACTGGCGACTGTAATAAACAGAGCAAGGAGTATGATGGCTGGTACGACACAATAGCTGGAGTTTGCGGCGGCTAGAGGCGCCAACAGTAGCGCCCCCAGGGTCCACCGGGCGCCGCAAGCCTCGCCCCCACCCAGGGCACTGAGCGTGCCACTCATCTTGACGCGTTCACTTGCCATTTTTAAATACTTCCAGGACCTGAAAAACAACAGAGCATTACATACGCTAAGGTGTTATACGTGCTCAAAATTGAGTAAATTTAAAGAAAATATGTTTATGGCGTTCCATTGGTCTACAGTTATACAAGAAACAATATATTATTGACCTTGTCTAGATCGAAACCTATCAATATCTCTATAGAAACTGAAATTTGTAACTTGGAGGCCGATCATTCTTGAGCATTGTATATTCCAACAATAATTTGGTTGCTTGGAACTTAAAAACTAATTCCACAAGAACTCTTATCGGAAGAAAGACTCAAGTCCTCCATGCAAAGGCAACGTGCGAGATTAATTCCATCAATACCGGTTCAGTCAGTATAGCCGTTGTATAGTCGTGAAAATGCAACATACAGACAGAGGTGCAGTTAGTTTCAAATTTAGAATATTAACGGGAATATTGTTGTTTTGGTTTGTTCATTGCTAAACATAGTATCATAAACGTGTCTGTCTATAAGAGATCCCTTAATATTATAGAGTGATTTGATTACTGATTACAGAGCGCACATAAAATTACTATCATACCGAATAACAGCTGTGTGATCAGCTCACTGATTACTGACATCGTAATGGATCTGTAAACTTATCTCTAAGGATATCTTATTATCAATCTTATTATTGGAGTTAAGCAAGAGTGAAACAGTTATCTACTTTACGTTTATAATCAGAACTTCAGACCAAATTTCTACACCGCGTACATTATAAAAACATATCGATTTTGTGCTGTTATTTATTTCATTAAAAAGTCCGACAAAGCAGACAAAGCGGAGTTATTTTCGGATCTCTGAAAATACTGTACTAAACTCTGAAAACAGAATATTATTTAATGAAAGTTAGACCACTTACCATATTAATAGAAATCCTATTATATAAAGAGCACTTCAATCAAATATTAATAGATTTTCCATTGTGTTCCTTACATCTTAGCACCATTCAATTGAACAAGCTTTAATTTTCTCAGATAACAAAAAATTTTCTGTGAATATGTTGAATTTTCTGCCAACTTCAGTAAAAAAGGTCGTGTTTCCATGTTTATGCGACAAACATGAAGAGTGTAGAGCTATATCTGTGTCTTTCTTGTTCGAAGCCCAATCGATAGCAGCCCCAGTCTACCGGCTGGTGTGACCATTATTTATTAAAAATGCGTACATTTAGAAGTAAACAAATGATAAATATGAACGCAATAAAGGTTTGCTATAGAATAGATAATAATAATACTACATACTCGTATTAAACTCCGAAGTCAGGAAAGCAGAAGTTCAAGCAGCATAGTGTGAAGAACCAATTAAAATAAAGAACATATGTAAAAAAGTCTGTCTTGAGTTTTGCAAGACCTATGTTTAAGTTTGCGATATTGGTGTCACATGTGTATTCAATGTGCAGTTCTAAGGCTTCTTCATAAACGGTTTTTCCTTACGTTTTGCGTATTCAGCAGAATTATTTGAGTACCTTAATCCTACTTTAGAAGCAGACCTTGGATCGATTTAATAACATTTCATATTACGTAGTATCACTTTGTTATGGTATTTGGTACATTTTCAATTATACATCAAATAGTATTTCAATATTATCCCATTAGTATTTCAGTGGTTCTCTTTATGTATAGTTTCTTGTCTAAGGTTTTTGATTTGGGCGTTGATACCAATATACCAGTCAGTGACTTTTTGAAAAATATTTGATTTTTTTAACTTGACCCTTATTTCACTTGATGGTAAGTGACGATAAGGCCATTGGATGGTAAGCGTGCGCATCTATAAGCCTCAAGCTAACGAGGCGCTGCAGTTCATGAAAACAAATTCGCTACGGTGATTTATGAGAAAAGATCATTTCCAAAACTAGAGTTTACCGACGGATAAAGAGTTAAATATTGTAAACATTGCGATTCTAGATAGACAACATCCTAATACATAGTATTTCAACGTACTATTTAATATACTTATTGAGTCAAGGTATTCAAAAAACTTTAGCATAAAGTTGAGCTAGAAACTTTTAAAAAAATTCATAAACTTACTCCTAATTTTTTTGTAGAGTTTACGATAGTAGTACATTATAGTAAAGGTTCGAAGGTGCGAGGTTCGAAGATTTTTGTTCGAACCCTGGCCTTAGTGACCTTCAGCCTGCTGAATTCTGCTGATGTTTATCGAAATAGGAATATTGTATGAACCAAAAATATAATGAAACAATATTTTGAAGTAAACATGGACAGAATAAGTACTACAAACATGATTAAGAATCTCATAGTTCAACTTTTTCAGTGTCGTCTTACGGATGACTAATACTGGTAGATTCTAGAAGATTCTTTATCAAATTACTGCGGAAGATGAGTGTACATTACAGCTGCTTGTTATTAAATACATGAACACTTAATCCAATTATATTCTGACTCAATTTGACTCAATGCAGTTCGCGGAAGAATTCGAAAGGACCAAGGTTTAGTCATTGCTGTATTGGAATGCAGACAAACAAAACAATTGAGAGCTCTCTAGATTAATCTGTTTCTTAAATTACCCGCTCCAATTAATGTTAGACGATAATTTAGACAGGATGCCTTTCGTTTAAGGACTTCTTATTTAGAAGATACTATAATTTTTCGTTCAGTGTGAGTTTCTCTTGCATGGTGTTTCATCCATTACCACTGTCAGCGGGGAACATCTACTGCACTGCAGATCAAAGGCCTCGCCCTCCCATGGGACGCCACCATGACCGGTTCCGAGCCGCTTGCATCCACCGACTCCCCGCGACCGTTACCAGTTTGTCGGTTGATTTTCGTCATTTCCATGTTCATTGTCATCATCAACAGCCTATATATGTCCGCACTGAGGGGCTCAAGCCTACTCTCCTTACATGTTCATTGTAAGACCTACCTAACATTGCGTTCAGAACCTCCAATGATTATGCTGCTATGCCTATTAAGTCCTGTTTTGGGTACTCGGGCACGAAAGATCCTGCTGATATTTTTTTTATATGTTGAAGAAAGTCCAACGTCTAGACAGTCTAATACAATAGGCGTACAGTACCTTTATATCCATACTAATATTACAAATGTGAAGGTGAGTTTTTTCCCTTTACATTGTCAAAGTAAGAATGACTTTATTTTTTGTATAACAATATTTGGGCCAGAACATAAATCCGGACATAAGCTACTTTTATCCCGATCGAAGTAGTAGTTCTCGTATGATAATGTGATAAAATAGCGATCAATAGCAAATCAAAACCAATAAGGATCAATCACGATCGCTCTATAAAGTACAATTCTATTCTCGCCATAATTTTGCAATCAAGCGCAATAGTTAATAGGAGCATACATACGGCTTTATCATAACCAAGACCGACGTAAATATCAGCTGGGCAATCACGGTACCTTAACCCACATTCAGAATAATTCTCTTAGATTGATCACCAAGTTAGCAGTGCCCATTAATAAATACAACGGATTGATAAAGCGATCCCACCGAAATATCCTAATTGTTACCTTGCATGACAGCCCATTGTAATACCTCTGAGTGTAACCACAAAGCCTGCGCGTATCTCCTACGAGATATTCTATTGTCCATTCATGTATTAAATGTGCGGTCTGTTGGTACCGTAATAAGGTGCTTAGTTAAAACGTTAAAATGTAAGGGAGGTTGTATAATGTTGGATTTTACGTAATGATAGCGTTCTTCGTCGCAGAGGTTACTGTGTTATGAAATGTCATTAAATATGTATGAAACTCCCGACGTTCCCGAGGTGAAAAATAGAAAATTAAAAACAGCTGAATAAAATTTTATTAACCACTATCGCCCCGCCCTTGCTTCGCACGGTGTGACAATATACTGATGTGACATAACTCGGCTTCTAGGTGGCGTATCAAGATGAAACATACACCAGTATAACTGTTAAAACCGCATCCAAGGTTTCATACATCCGCATCCAATTTGAACGATTGTTTCTGCGTGATGCGTGTACATACGAACATACAGACAGAAAGTCAGAGAAAAATTCTAAAGATCATTGTTTGGTCTTCTACTATAATGGCTTATGAAGGCCCCGCATATTATTTTTTATCCAATATCTTCTATGTATGTACAGACGCCGTCCAGTTCAATTCTATTATACATTCTATTTATACATATATTGAACTGAAATCGAGCCATGTGTTAGGGAGCTACAGACATAGGTGTTAAATCACGTCAACATTTCAATTTCAATATTTCAATCTCTGTTCAATATTTTCAATGCTTTGGTTTTTGTGCCACACAAATGAACAAAATCTTAAAAAAGTTAAACGAACTAACAATGTATGGTAAAGAACTAGAACCACTCTGTGTAATTGAAAAATCTACGATTCTATGCCCTCATTGTTTTAGTGCGATTGTGCGCGGGACACCACCGCAAGCCGGGAAGAAAGTGTGGGCGCTGGTCCCTAGAATTAGGAAATGTAACGGACATGCCATTTATACAAAAATAATTACGTGAAAAGTAGGTCCCTTATGTACTTATGCTCACTAGTAGATACTCACTTTATTAAACTTTCATATGAGGTGCGTAGATACTGCTTAATTTAAATCATCAAAAAATTTGATTTTAATTATGTGTAGTTCACTTTTAATTAGCGTCAGTGTGGTCTTGGCTTCAGATTATGCTCATCTCGTGGCATTCCGTGGGTGACGTAAAGTCACTTTTTACTTTAGGGAAAATATAAGGGCAGTAGTACGTATCACTATGTATGAATAACTACTGCCATCACCAATCAGCCTGCCAAGCGTGGCGGTAATGGCAAAGCCATGGAAGATTCGACGCAACGTGACGAGAAATAAGGGAGTGTCATTTTAGCAGTGGACTTATGCAGTTAGCAATTCCAATAATGAATTAGTACAAAAATAATGAACTCGTCAACGTCACTGTCAGATGGAAAATACCTATAGGTAACTTAACTATCGTTAGGTTTAGGCACATAATTAATATAGGACTACGTACAGATCGGACGTTCTCCGCCTCCCGCAGATCCACGATACTTCACTTCCCCCGCAAGAGACTGAATCAGAAAATGAGACTTTCCATAGTCAATAATCATAAATTGGTGCTTTATTGTGATGATTTTCATAATCACTTCTTTAAGATTTGGTGGCAATTAGACACTTATGAGTCACCTGCTTGCTAAATTTTGGTTGTTTTAAATCGTGGTTTTCAACCTATATTTTGTAGGTGCGCAAAGGCTTGTTGTAGCATAGTAGGTTAGTTATGAAAATATAATTTGTACCAAATATTTAGTTTCATGTTATATGGGATATTTCCATGTTCAAGAGTTGACGTTTTTTGTTTGGTATTGTTGATTTGTGTTTATTGGTGCAATTAATACTCGTATTTCCTCATCTGTAGCGTGTCCATAATTTTGTGATTCGACATCTGGTCCCATATAAACGTCGGGAAGGGCTGCCCATCCCGACTTATTTCATAACAACGTTGCACTGTCGACGTCTCTTGTGAAAATAATTTAAAAATAACGCACTGTGACAATGAGGTTCAATAAAGTGTGCTTGTTGCTCGCGGTCGCTCTGTGCTTCATACTTTTGTCTGAAGCGTCTCCTTTCCGAGGAAGGAATATTGATTATGTAAGTTATGTTAAGTTTTTGTTACGTTTAGATTAACTTAGTTTACTAAAGAGTGGCAAGTTTTTTTTGAAGAATAAAAATTCCTGCAAAGACGTCTGTGAGCCGTGCCGTTGTAAAGTTGTTTGTCCTTAGTGAATTGCATCTCTGAAACGGAATATGAAATAACTTCAATTGGAAAGTACTTGCCAATTCCCAAAAATAAAACATGGCGGCTAAGCGGGTAACGAGGATTCATTATTTATGTTGTTCATACAATTGTTATTATAACGTACATCTCAGTTCGGCTTCGACTACGAGTACGATCAATCAACCAACAACGTTGCAGAGTGTTTGGCCGTCGACACAGAAATGATCTTGGAATTGCAAATTTCCGTAACTCGTCAGTAAAATTCTGTAGTTATATGTATTTAATTAAATTATATGTGCACATTATTTTATTATAATGTCACGGAGCTCGAAAAGTCTAGAGATAAAGGAAAGAGAGAGGTGTATCCATCTATCCATGTGATACCAATAAATTCCGGAACTTTGGACTTTCTTTCTCTTCAATCTACGAACCCTGCAAGCTCGTAACAATAAGTAGTTATTATTATTATTATTATTATAGTTTTTGAAATTTATGAAACTTTGATTGTAAGATAGGCAGTGTTACGCCACGCGTTCTTATAATCAGCTTTTTGATTTTCTTGGAATAGGATTGCTGTCGAAAATACGGAGTATTACTGTTAGTATTTTTATAAAGTCAACAAAATGTTTACATAGAGTATTTACATACTCTACGTAAATAAACGTAGTTAATGAAGTCTACATTTTGTTGACTTCATTAACTACCTATACATAGTACATATATGTAGGTATAATTGGATAAAGGACATAGGCTACTTTTTAACTTCTGAAGTGTATTTGTGTATTTACGGTTCGAAAACGCGACTAAGTATTAAAATATAATTAGAAATGTACTAACAACTGTAACATAACAAATACGAATAGAAAAATACAAAAAAAACGAGAAACGCAGATATCCGCATGAAAACTACGAGTAAATTACCAGATGATCTACGTGGGCAGAGTTCTTGTCAAGGTTCAAAGTTAAGATATGGACTTACCAAACAACTAAATGGCAAAAGAATCGTGGGAATACAGAAGAAAAGATGGTCCGATGACATAATACATACGACCAAAGACAGGGAAATGTTTAAAAGAATGGAGGAGACTTTTACCATCGGGGACCACATAACAAAATAAAAATAATTTTAACTCGATGTATATTTTTAAAAACTGTTAACTGAAAAATAAAGCTGTAAATAATAAAATAATAACTGTAAATTAAAAAGTATTGGGACTACGAACTAAGGGAAGTTAAGCAGTATGACAAACGTAAGACCCTTCTAAATTTCATAGTCAGCTTTATTAGTCTACTGATGAACACCTGCCTCCTTCACATAGATTGCGATTATATAATGACAAAGCCTGGTTAGCGGTCGCAGTAAGATGTCAACGGAATACGGCAGACGTTGCTGATCGCCCCCTAAAATTCGTTCTTAGTCCTGAAACCATACGAACAAATCAATGAATTATTTAATATTTCAGATGTTTATACTTTCCTTTCGCTTGTTCTAGCTGGAAGCAATACGCCGCATGCAGCAGATTCCTCAATGGCACTGCATGAGGTACCGACGGTTCCACCTCCATGGCCACTGCAGCCGGTGGTGGCTCATGAGGAGGACCTGATACACCCGCTGACACTTCAGAATCCCCTGGTCAAAGTAATCCACGCAAACATCCTCGAGAAACCCCTCTGTTCCGAAAGAGAGATCAGACGATTGGCATTTAATGAAACTTAATATCTTTAACAAACATCTTTGAGAATTTTATTTAGGATAAGTGACTGAAATTCTATAGGGTATTTTAGGTAGCTATTTATTCTAGAACTAGAGTCAAATAACCAATGTATATGTAAGGTACTTATTGTAAACGCTATTTGAAAAATGTATTGTTGTATTTTGTCTACTGTGACTCTTGGTAATAAAACTAAAATGAACGCGCAAAGATGTTTTATTGAAGTAGAAGCGTCATTGAACTCGAAGTGAATTGCCCAATAGGTACAGACAGATAGGTCGGCGGCGGCGCTTGCATCAGCCCTAACTGATGTCTTCCTGTAACCAGAAACTGGGCCGCTTCCAGAGTTTACTGGACTACGGGCATGGACTGTGGCCGATTTCGTAATACATACTTGTTTTTATGAGTCATGTCCTTTTCAAATTGACTTAGTTTTCTGCGTAAGGCGAGACTGCGCAACGAATAATTGTGACAATAGCATTATATTGTATTTTAAATCAAAAAGAAAAAGTTTCATACAAATCTTTTTGCTAAAATAGTAGTAGTAGTGTGTAGTGTAGTGCTAAAATACTAGTACTTTGGCTCGTGACATCGTCTGCGCGGACTTGATAAATTATCCTATGGGAACAACCAAATGGACAGAGATAAAAAGTAGCCCTTGTCCTTTTTAGGGTTCCGTACCCAAAGGGTAAAAAACGGGACCCTATTACTAAGACTTCCCTGTCCGTTCGTCCGTCTGTTTGTCCGTCTGTCACCAGGCTATATCTCATGAACCGTGATAGTTAGACAGTTGAAATGTTCACAGATGATGTATTTCTGTTGCGGCTATAACAACAAATACTAAAAGAATAAAATAAATAATTAAGGGGGCTCCCATACAACAAACGTGATTTTATTGCTCGTTTTATTAATAATGGTACGGAACCCTTCCTGCGAGTCTTTTATGCTATAGGCAATGTACATGTCAAGTTTCATTACGATTGGTTGCGGTGTTGAGGCGAGGAGGTAAAAAAACAACAACTAATTTTTGCATATTTAATATTTGTGTGATTTTAAAATAGGAAAGGTGATGAAAGGTTTATTTTTGGATAATTAAAATTATGACCACACACAATAAGCGAAATAGAATATATCTGTTTAAGAAAAGATGTAACTATAAGCCTTCCCTTTTCTCCGCTAAAACCTAAATTTTGATATACCTACACTTATGTGATGTGTGTTATCCTGTTCTAATTTTAAATTTCTTTCAACTAAAGCTTTAGTGATTTACACAATTGAGTCACGCTCATAAAATAAACTTGTAAGTAACAACGCCATTGGAATGTTGCGGCAATGGATGCGGCCCATCTTGATTGTAGCGAGTGTTGTTCAATCGACCAACTCGAGCGGGTTCCATTTCCGGCGCATCTACTCGATATTCTGTGACGTTTTGTTTATGCTGGCGACGACGACGTCGGGACATCCAAACATTGCTGGCGAAGCGAACAGTGAAATAGAATATTATTTCAACAAAGCTGAGCAGACTAGCGCCCGCAAAGAGTCCCGTCGTGCCTCCGACAGACACTGAAACACGGACAAAAGGCGCAGAGTTAATTAGAAATGTTAAGAAGAACAATTTATTTAGATTGGAACTTGATTAGAAGGTACTAAACAAGAAGTAGTTCGATGGAGAAGAGAGAGAGAGAAGTGGTTCGAAAATATGTTGTATCGGGCTGTATTGACTGGTGTCTTCGAAAAAAATTTGTAGTGACTTTCCCAGTGTTACCCATTTATATGTATATCATCGAGTACTCAGACTATAACAAAAACTCTTTAAGGTAAGTTGTGATGCGGCTACTCTTCTATTGTAAGCATAGGCTGCAACTATGCCCATTTGACCGGATCTGATTTATAATATTAGTGTGATAGGAAATTTAATACAAGCTATCGATAATATAAAACTGCTGAATAAACTAAAGTTCTCGCTTACCTGGTTTGAAGTACCAACAAAACTATATGCCTATATCTGTGGTCCTAAGTGTGTTTGTCTGTCTTTCAACATAGCTCTTTATTTATTTAGGTAAGTTATGAAAATGATATTGTATGCGAGGTGTTCATAAATAAATAATAGTAGTAATTTGAGTTGTACCGACTTACCAACCAAGTCGAGGCGGCTGCGAACAACGCTCCTTTTGAATCGTTCGGTCGGTATGAATGACAGTTCCATCATCACTCGCGTCATTTTACGGTTCTTGCGATTACTGAGAGAAGTAAAATTATTAATCGGTTATTTGAAGACGACGTTTGTTTTTCAGTTAATGGTTGATCAATGAATTCAAGACCGATATTCTGAGATCTTGGTGTATTGGTGAAAGACTCACGGAGTGAGAACATCCCTGATGAGTACGATGTCTGTCTCGTCGCACGAGGGTATGCAGTCGCACGCCATGCCGGCGCGCGATGCCCAGCGCGGCTTCAGCGTGGTGAGGGTGCTTGCGTGAGCGTGCAAGCATGCCATCCCTGATATATTGCAGCGGTCGGCTTCTGCTGAAAATACATCATCAACAGCCTGAAAACGTACATCGCTGAGCGTAGGTCTGCCACATGTCGCGCGGTAAATTGACTGCTTCTGAACCGCTTGCATCCAGCGGCTCCAAGCGACGGATACGTAGATCTATCTAGAGTCGGTCAAGTATCGTAATCAGCAGTCTGCTGTTGTTTATGAGCCACCACGATGGATTGCCACGCCAGACTATGTGGGGATTTGTCATAATAACTTTGCTTTTGCTTGCTTTTTTGCTGATGCCGATTATTTACTCTTTACTGCTGCCCGTCTCCCGAATATTTTCCATCTCTTTAGTCGCCTCTTACGACATGGGGGATCATATTCTAAAGACGAGACCACACGACGAATTGTTAATCTATTAATAAACAAATACACAATGAACTAGCACTTGACCTTCCTCACCCAGAAGTTCTGAGTGAATTAGGCACTGACCAGTGACCACTTCATCCTTCGTTACGTATCAAAACAGTGCCATTAGTACTAATTTAAGACTTCTGGGTGGATGACTTCGTGGCGATCTACTAGGGACCGTCATGTATGATGTCTGTCTGATGATGATGCCGACTTACAAGCACCAAGCATGAAGTGGTCGTTACACCCGCACAGCTCCACCTGCGCCTGCTTGCGGCACAGCACGGTGCAGGCGCTGTATGAGTGGTGAGGGTAAAGACCTCCTTCGTTCTCGGAGTGGAAGCGACAGGCGCGCTGCGCAGGCGTCGTCTGCACCACCAGCGGGTCGTTCTCGATGTTACGAACTTTCAGTTGACGACTGCAAGAAGACAGTTTTCTCTTTCTATTTATTTTTCATCACATTGGGGTATGTCACGAGTCTCGTCAGTTCTAGTGAACTTTGTAATTATTATTGTTATCCAAACAATTTATTTTACGCTTATAATTTATGTAAGTATTTTTATGTGACGTAATATATAATTTTAACTGTTTAATATGTAATGGGTTTGCACTTGCCCTTCATATCACCTGATTGTAAGTGACGATAAGGCCATTGGAAGGAAATGGTTTCACTGCCTAGCCCATGGAGCGCTGGCTCTGCTACCACTACCGGAACACAACAGTGCTATTCAAGCGTTTTCAGAAACAAAGAATTACGTGAGATGATGATAGGTCGTTTAGAGCTAACACGGTATACTAGTCTTCGTAATGGAATTACCTCAATGACCCATGCCCTTACTACCCATACGTATTTTTAAAATTGGTGAAGGAATATAGTACGCTTGGAAATATTATTCTTAAAATTAGTGAACTTGGCAATAGCTTTTCTAATGTTATTATTATTATATTCGTATGACGATTTTCTTTTGTTTGTTAAGGCTACTATCTAACCGGTGGTTGTAGCCAATCAGTATTTTCATTGTTGAAGACTGTAATGTAGTAACAGTAGGAACTTCGTCCTCGCCCAAGGTGTACATCTGCAAATAGGAAAAAATGAATGCTTATGTCTCCAGAAGAATAAAATAATTGAACAACTTGTCTTACCGTGGACGCTATCAACACTTGGAACTTAATAATGCCGTGTTGTTGCGTTATGTTGATCATCATTGGATACGGGTTTTGCTCTCTGTAATGAGGAGCAAATTCTTAACTTATTTTTAATTTTCAGTATAAAACAATGAACTCTAGTTGTTAGTGGATTGTTCATCGTGTCTAGTTCAGTCTATTGTATGGTAATTCGATCAATTTTTGAAACAAGCGAAGAAAATGTGTTCTGTAAACTATACCAGTAAATTCTGACTTCTATATTCTTATATTCTTCTATAAAACGATCTTTTACCCGTGAATCATCACGGTTGACCACACATGTGTATCAGGAAGCTACAAATATAAGACTGTTTACAAAAATTGATTACTTTTAATGTTGATTGGCTAGAATTATTTGTTGCACAGCTTTGACAAGGGTTTCCAAATATTCTAAAATAATCGATCAAGATGACGGTTAAATAAGTAAAAAACAAAACAAATTTTTGATTTTTGTATGAAAATCTACAAAATTTGACCCTCGACGTTAACATATTCTATCCACAATCATGCCTTTACCTGCTTTGAACAGAGTTGATTATGTAGCATGTACCCATGTCAGTATCGATCGGCAGGAAGTATTCGCAGCACTTGAAAGGTCGGTCGTTGTAGGAGCAATTGTTCAGTATATGAGAACAGTCACTGCGCACCAAGTTTGCGTAATAACTATAATTGGCTACGGGACATAATGGATCAGGGTTCTTATTGAAGTAGCACAGGTCGATGAGACTGAAGCTGACCCCACGGTAGTACGATATGTCTTTCAGAGCGTCTTCTAAATCCAGAAGGTGATTGGGAGTCCAGATTCTGTAAATTAGATAGTTTACGAAGAATTTAAAAGACCTATTCAACGATACCTTACACAATGGAGTAGATGCGAAAAAAGTATTTTATCCCCAAGTCACGTGCATGGGAGCCACCTTTAAAAAATATTTTGCAAGATTTTATTCCACCACTTTGTCGGCGTGATTAATATGTATGCTCGTACCAAATAACAGCTCTCTAGTAGTAAGGGTCTCTGCGATAAGCCGCGGACGGACAGACGAACAGAATGACGTACCGAGAGAAACTATAAGGGAACTTGTTGTTTGAATACGGAACCCAAAAAAGGTAAGGTTTTTCCTTGTTATCCCAGCATGTTCTGAGAGATATTGAAATTCACACACAGGTAGTGTCTAATGTTTTTGAGGTTTTTGAAAGAAAACGTTCTAAGATAATTCTCATGTTAGTTTGTGTGCGAGGGTGTGTATGTGTTTTACTTCTTACAATAAAACTGCCGGACGGATTTGATGCAACTTGGTAGGTAGGTAGATAGAGCACTGCATTAATGCATAGACTTCTTTTTATCCATTTTGTGATAGCCGTGTTATAAATTCTAAAGTTCACGCAGACAAAGTCGCGGGAAAAATGGGTCAAACAAATCCTTTATTCATTGATTCTTCAAGTCATTGCTCGTAAAGTTATATTTTGATCAAAAGTACGAGTATAAAAATAGCTTTCCCTTACGTATCAGAAACATTGTAGAGTTTGTCGTCGTTTGAGGTTTCGCATATGGCCACAGACGGCATTCTCGTGTTCCATTCGGTGTAAGTGGTTTCTACTCCGAAGCTGATGGGGCTGAGGACGAAAGCGTCCCACGCAGCAATGATGAGCAGGGCTGATCCGTACCAGGAGAGAGCTACTAACACGAGCCAAAGCCACCTGTTCAAAATGTGTCAGTTCGTGGATGGCCAATCAAACTTTTTGTAAGACCTACTTCAATATTGAATATTTTTTGTTGTCGATAGAAAAACCAAACAGATTCCCGTGTTTTCTGAAGGTTTTATGAGAGACTTATTAACATAGCGTAACATCGTCACTTAACATCAAGTGAGATTTTGTTAAGGCTTTGATTTGTGTATTGTGAATAATAAAAGCATTCTTTCAATTAAATTTAAACTAACAATTTAAACCAAGTCTAACCTTTCAATCCAGTGTTTTGTATCATCGGCAATGTAGTGGACTCCCGCGAACGAGCTGTGCGAGCAGTAATCTTTCAAAAGAGCTTTTAATGTTGTTGGAAACATATTTATGTTTTGTACATTATTTAAAATAAATGGTTAATTTAATTAAACAATCATATTTCTTCGCTTCTCTGCTGTCGAACAGACCACATCTACAAGAATTACTATCTTTCTTTCATTTCGATTCAGTACATCTACGAGAAACTGCCATCGGTTGTTGAACAGACCTATTTATTATTCGAAGTTCGCTAATAAATGATATAGCAATTAAATCAGCTATGCTTATGTGCTTCGCGTTGACAATGAAACGGTGGTTATAGAAGGTGTACATTGTTAATATTTGATGTGTTAATTGTGCAATTCCGTGACTTCACACGGCGAATGCCACGCGTTCAATGTTAAACAATAATCACTCAAGGAGACTATGTAATGGAATTTTGATTATAATGATTTTCAATATGCCAAGGTCTATTTTTTGGAAGATAACAAACTCAGGTTAAGATTATTGTATTTTCATCCAAATTACATATGTTTGCAAAGTTTGAAGTCGCTACGACGGTTAGAAGTAGCTTTAAATTGACTTGCTAGATTTGTTTACATACTTAGTTAGATGGTTAGTTAGTTACAAGTAAAGCATGTAAAAACCGAATGGAAAATTATTGTAAGTAGCTTTAGGCTTTCTGGTGAGCACTCTTCTGTCATATGGCTACTCGTTACTTATCATCAGGTGGGACGAAGGTCATGTGCAATCACGTCGTGTATAAAATTATTAAGCAGCTTTAAATACATAAAAAAAGAAAAAGAATAAAGTATATTCTTCAGTGGAATATTACAGATATAAAAGAAGGCAGATCCATTAATTACTCATTGTCCAAAGAGTTTGGTTACTTCTAACCGTAGTTACCTCGGTGACTACCTGGAGACTTTGATGTCATCGTATTTTATGCAGAGAGAATTTTTATACGACGACCTTGCCTACAAGACGTTTTTTAAAGCAGAAATACCTTTTTATAACTGGAGAGTCTAATATTAACTATCCAAGTGTTCAGAATATTATAAAGACTTTTTAAATTGGACATGGACACACATATTGGATTCCAATGATTATTTCGGCTATGTAGTTATAAAAGATTCGAATGGTCCGGTTAATGGACCAAAAAGAGATATATGCAGTGGATGACTCGCAAAAAGGAACCAGTAAGTGACAAAGTGATGGAAATCATCAAAAATAAATCGAAACCAATGGCGTGGTTTGTATCAAACTACGAGGCAAAGAATGATCGCGTAGAGTTTTATAAAAATTTGTATGAAGAACTAGTAGAATTTAATATGTCCATTGTTGATATATATGGTTCGTGTGGGAAAAAGCGTTGCAACAGTATAAAAAAGTGTGATGAAATGGTGGAGAGAGATTATTATTTTTACTTAGCATTCGAGAATACTGTAACCGAAGACGACAAAATGAATTTTTCCCACAGGTTTTTGCCAAACAAAAGCTTTTTAAACGCAAGGGCATTGGGTCCCATAGACCTAGCAGCTACAATAAATCGTGTAATTAAAGACCTTGCGCAATATCTCTGGTGGAAACTCGTTCCATAGCCTGAGTAGAAGTGTATATCATTTCTGTCCTTTGGTCAATAATAAAGAAAGGATGGAACAAATAACGGTACATACTTCAGTAAATGGTGGAGTCCTGCGTCCTTGTGCACTGAAAAGTTGAGATGAGATCTGTTTTAATTGTTGAATGTATTGTTGTTGTATTGTTCTTTTCCTACAGCCTTCTCAAATGTGATGATAAGGCATCAAAACATCCTTCGAATAGTGAACCTAACTGATGTTTAATGTAAATGGGATTTGATTATACAAT
This sequence comes from Carcina quercana, assembly GCA_910589575.2. Lineage (NCBI taxonomy): Eukaryota > Metazoa > Arthropoda > Insecta > Lepidoptera > Depressariidae > Carcina > Carcina quercana. The sequence goes on from OU342439.1 coordinate 6,857,422, forward strand.
TTACATATTTACGGTCATATACGATAATTAAAAGTCATCATACTTTTAAATACATATTTGTAGTTAAAAAATGAATTTCCTTTATTTGGTTGCGAATGATATCCAAATATTTATCGCGGATTTGCCTAGATTGACTTCAAAATTATTGCACTGAACCACTAGGAATGGTATGAAATGTGATATGTCCTTCTCCATGCTATAAGTGATGTCATGAAAGTTGCCGAGGCTGCTTCGTTTTAAACTAATATACTCGTAAGTATGATCGGATGGTTGGGTTGTTGGTTGTGGTCACAACACTATCATAGAAAGGGACTACAAATGGTGAACCTCACTTTATTTCACAACAGTTTTCATCTCAGGTGTTCAGGTACAAAGTAAATTCAACAGTTACACAACAAGTAAAAACAAACAGTAAGTTTAACATAGAAATTTATTTTAAAAACAAATTATGTGTATTATTTATTACATATTCGGCACGTCATACGCAAAAAAACATTCAAGAATTAAAATTTTTGGAATTATAGCACGTCAAATAAAGTTTCCAGAAAATATGGTGGTGGACACGGAAGGAACTCCTAAAGCAGACATGATAAACCCATCGTGTTTTGGCTCGTTTGATTTGTCCCGACGGGCACTCCGCACATCAAACGACAATCCAACAATCCAGCAACAAAGTAAAGTCAGCAAAAAAAGCTTGTTAAAACTGTTTTTAAATTTTTTTTAACTTAAATTTATTTTATTCAATTCAGATTCTATTCTATTCTTTTACTGATTAGTCAACGTCAAAAGTAATTTGAATGTTTCGTCATACACCTTTAGTAATTAAATCAAGACTATAAATGCAAACCTATTACTCTTTAAAAAAACTTTTGGAAATCGAGCGTCTATTAGTGCCGCGAAGGTACAAACGATAGGAAAAGAGCGCTACGACAGATAGCAGTCTGTCCTTTTAGTGTGTTTAACGTCTTTTCGAGACTACTTATTGATATTGGTATAAATATGTTTTCTCTTGACGAAATTAAAGCTATGTTTTTTTAAATCTATTTATGGTAAAGTTTATGTGACTCATTAATATTTCTTCTGAAAGAACATTCTCTAATCTTTTTTACTAAGAAGGTACTGCACGAAACTTTGAAAATTAAAGTCTTGATTGAATACATAAATAATTAATAAACAATACATACCGTATGACATCTATAAAAATTTGATGTTTATTGAGGACTTCACATGCCTGTTTAAGACGTGCAGGTTTCCTCACGATGTTTTCCTTCACGTTAAAACGTTCCTGAAAAGTTATGTATTGTTGATAAATTTTTTATGTATATATTAAATTTCAACAAGATCGTGTCCTTGTTTAAAAATCGGGTTAAACTAAATAAGTCGTTTCAATGTATCTGATTCCGTGCAGTACCTTCTTAAGAGCTCGAAAAACTTATCACAATAAATGATTCGGTTCCAATCGTACATTGGTTATCTATAAATGGATTGAGCCGATGCGCTAGGCATTCTTATTAACCTGGACCCTGGATTATACAGACCAGTGCATTGCATTATCATCAACACTCAAATGCGACTTTGTACAATGCAATTTTAATCCGCTTTTACGGATAGGCAGGAAGATGCCCTCAAAAAATTATGACTAGTCTGAAAGAAGTCTGCTAAAAGAACTGCAATGAATTTGGACTGGGGAAGAATGGCTGACGAAAGAAGTTTGGTCCGTTTTGTCGGTGTCCTGCGGGACGCTTACGATTGTAGTTGGGTTCAGGCTGTTGATGAGGATGTCTTCTTGGAACGAAGCCAGCATGAGTGAGGACGTTGTAGATCTCTTGACGAGAAATGTTGTCAGACTCTCTTTCAAACACCTAGAAAAGAATAATTTATGGAAAATTTTAGTGTATATAAACAAATCTTAATTTTAGTAAGGAAATTTTATTAAACGGTGATAGTAGGGAAAGTTTTAGCATCATGCGTGGAATACATCCGCAAGGAAAGTGCTCAGCGTGCTGATATACATGGAGACTCATGTCCGCTATGTATGTATCTGATGATGAATGTTTATATCGGAATACGCCAGTTACATCATTCCCAACCTATGATGAAACTACAAAATTAACTTTTTAACGCCAGTTTTGATGAAACAGAGGCAAAATGTACAACGGGTTTGCATGCCTTCATTTCACCTGACAGTAAGTGACAGTGGCCGTTTTTATGAGAAGTGTGGTGTGCTGTGCATGAGGCGCTTAAATTTTAAACGTCACTTATAGATTTTATTTTCAATAATAATATCAAAGTAAGGTACATATTATTTTACATTATTTAAAATTTCGCCAAACTGATAAAACAGTTTGTTTGCGAGTAAAGGTCTGTTTCTTGTATATGCACCTATACTATATTATTCTATCTGTAAACAACTGTTTTAGCTTATTTTTCAACTTATTTTTATTAGTTTTGTTAGTTTTTCTTAGCCAAGCGAGCTCATTGAATATTATTAGCACTACATGTTTATTTAGCCTTTGGCCATAGTAGTTAATGGCTGTTGGCTGAGAGAACTTCCCCTCTCTAATGCTCCTGGTGTTGTGGCTACTAACAGTAGGTGTCTTATAGTCGTCACTATAGTAGTGATCAATTTATATTTTATATTTAATTTTTAAATCTACGGGCAATATTACCACATATTTCACACATTATCATATAGCGAGTAAAACTTTCTATATTCTTTATTATAATTTCTCTTAGTTTTTAGGGTTTCGTACCCAAAAGGAACGGGACCCTATTACTGAGACTTTGCTGTCCGTCCGTCACCAGGCTGTATCTCATGAACCGTAATAGTTAGACAGTTGAAATTTTCACAGATTATGTATTTCTGTTGCCGCTATAACAGCAAACACAAAAACCAGAATAAAATAAATATTCAAACATACAACAAACGCGTTTTTTAGACGTTCGATGTAACATATTTTGGCGCAATCTAGTGTCGTACTCGTTTACTACTGCTACTGCAAAACTAAATTGATAACGAAAATCGAAGCGCATTCATTAGCGAATTGTTCAGTGCATATTATTATTTATGGTTTACCGTATTTTAATATTCCATATGCTGTACAGAACCCTTCGTGAGCGAGCCCGACTCGCACTTGGCCAATTTTTTTATTTACCAAACATTTGACTATCCTACTCTGTAATTTTTGCACTTCATTTATTTATCTACAAAACGTTCAACCATAGATATTAACACCATAGTTGATCATAGAATCTGATAAAGCAGAATAAACAGTTAATAGAGTTCTCTTGTCCACTACATATAGCACCATTTGTCCATACATTAACATTACATTTCCACCATTACTTGTACACTATATAAAATCAATTTTTTAAAAGAATTGCATCTTTACACTAGCCAAATACTAAACTTTGCACAAATTCATAATGTTTTATACTGTGGACTATTACGTGGCTCATTTCTTTGTCAGCATGTTTTATTTTGGTTAAGAGTCACATATTTCAATGTTATTGTAAAAACTAGTTATGGTCAAGACCAAAATATTCAAAAATGGTATTGAAAACACTTCCATTCGATAATGACGTTTTAAGATTAGAAATGTACAAAACTACATGTTCGATACATTCGGGGATCCTCTCTGTTACTGTTTACGTTCGATTTACACACAGTTCAAAGAATTAAAATAATATTTTTCTCACCGGCTTTTCTCCCTGGTGTAACAGACTGGTCAAAGGTAGCACTTCCCGTAGGTGCGGGTTGTACAGCGCTGGACTCCGCAGATGTGGAGGAAGCTGTTCTTCTTGTTGCCTCACCGCCACCACGGCGGGGTGTGGCGGGGGCTGGCAGTTCACCAGGAATGTGCTCGTGAGTACCAGGATCACAGACCGCATCTTGATACCAGCTGCGGGAGATTACAAGGAAAACACTTAATATTTACTTACATATTTACATTTGGCTGGTTCAACGATCCAAAGGGGATCTCGGAACGAATACGAGAAGACACCTATTACTATCCTGACTAGTAATATTCCTATTACTTTGTAATGTCATATTTAAAACCTCATGTCCTAGCGCCTAATGTCTAAATCTTGAACAAACAATCGGGAGGTATTGATACTAGGTTTGGTTGGTGGTAGGGCATTTTCTATGCCCACCTACCTAGCTACCACCATTTTACCTAAGTCTTTCACAGCAGTGTTAATAGCACTGTTGTGTTTCGTTATGAAAGGTAGCAAAGCCAGAGCCTTGTTAGCCTGAGGCTTCCGGGTGCGCACGCCATCCAACGGCCTTATAGGTGAGATGAAGGCCAAGTCCCATCATAAAAAATTTAGTTATTCTTGGAATCAAAATATTCCATTAAATGGTGTGTTTTATTATTTCAGCTTATACGACAGATGCTACTACATTTTACTGAGATAATTAAAAAGCATCAACAGAATATTGTAATTATCAAGGGCGCGCGCGTTGATGTCTTTTATATATACTATTGTCTCTATCTGATCACTCCCCACCGTTAATAGGTGAGTTACTAAATATGATCTACATACGCAGTTTATTTTCAGCACTTGTGTTAACACGTGTACACAGGGATACATTCCGGGCACAACTCATAATCATATCCGACAACGGCCGATAGTATATGGCGAGTACATGCCTTGAACTTTACCAATCCCTAGCACGCTAGCACAGAACACATCAATTTACGTCATTAAGCACCTGAACCACTACGATTGTCTCTAGCAATCATCTTTTGCCAATGACCTACATAGAGGGCCATCAAACTCGTCTATTGTGGCTCTGAGATACACGTCCGTCGAGATGTTTACGATAGAGCAATGTTGGATGACACCATCCTCATTTATTTGAGAGATTCTTGTCGTAACTACATAGCATTATTGTGTTTAGTTTGAACTAATGGTCAGACTGAAGGATTCATAAAATTTGTTATACTTGTTTGAGAATATTCTTGAAGTGTCAAGATCTTTTGTTTCGGGTCTCTAGTCGATATATGCGAATTTCTACAATATATTAATAACATAACACAAAGCTGATTGTATGTGAATATTTGTTTCACGTTTCGCTATCACATTTCGAGAAGTCTGTAATTCCGAGCAATAGATATAACGGTTGTATACTGCTTATATGTGTAGCGTTGGAACACGGAACGGAACTTGGAACGACCTGTTACCGTCGCCCTTTTAACATCGATTATTTATCTAGCCGTCCTATTGCACCTTTCATTTATACTAATATAAATGAGAAAGTAAGTGTGTTTGTCCAACCTTCATGACGTAGTATAATTTAAGACGTTTTTTTAATTAACAGTTTTATCATGGAATTACTGGGATAAACAAGGTTCAACAGTTCTTTGACGTCACAGTCCCATAGACTAATGGGAAATACCGGTAACGGAGTCAGAATGATTTGATTTTTGTATATGGATGGCTGAAGGGCCGGAAAAGGTCATTGACTATATTGTATCCCTATCAATTAAGTATGTATTCTGAAGTTAACGCAGATGAAGTTGCGGGCAAAAGTTAGTTAGATATCCCGCCTACTTGCTGGAAGGTATTTAAAGCGACGGTGATTGTAGTGTATGTGCCATAGCATTCTAACACTGTCTCGTGTGTCTATGGGTTGGTTGGTTTGCTAAACGTCAGAGCGCACCACAACTTGGACTTGGCTAATTGAGGGAGTCGCCGTCGCCGGAGACGGCGAGGAGGACAATATATATATTTAAACGTAAGTGGCAAAACGTCGATGACTGACAGTTCACGAGGGTCATAGGCAAGCGTGGAAGTTGTAACGAACACGTGGTAATTGCCGAGATAGTGAAGTAACGTGTTGCCAAGCCAGTTACAACGTCATAGGGACCAACTCATCTAGTAACGTTACTCATTTGAAGAGTTGGCTAATGGGGATAGAGGATATTTTTCTAGGTCAACCCAAAACACTTAACTCTTAAAACCTGTTAAGATTACTCTTTCAACTACTAATGTATTCTCAGTTTCATCATACCATGCCAAATAGCAAATATATCATCGCAACAACAGCTTACAAACCAGTTCGGAGAAATTTGGAGAGACTTTTGATTTTTGATCAACATTATCGGAGTAAAATGTCATAGATGTTCAAAGAACAAACAATGGTTACGAAGCCTTGACCGTTGATCAAATAGTTGCTTTGACCCATAATTATAGTATTAGAGTCAATGGGATGATGTAAATAAGGATTGAAATAAGGCTAACAATAAGTAACGGTCAGTTAGTAAACTATAAAGTTGCGTCGAGTCATTCTATTTGTTTTGTTTTGTGATGATATCGGTCACACGGCACGAGGCGCTAGCGCATGTGCGGGCGTTCACTGACATAACCATTGACCGGGGCTCACATGGTGGAGCACGCGCTCGCGCGGCCCGCCTGCTCTCAGACAAAGCTTTCAAGGTCGACTCATCCAAACTAAAATCACTTTCAAAATACGCACGCTGCTGTGTTGTTTATGTGTGCTGCGTTGGTCAATGTTCGAGACGATTCCTTATTAGTATCCGAGGCCTTCTACCGAAAAAGTGCGTTTTTGCGAAACGCTGAATCGTTATGTTGTAAAATTTAAACCTAAGTAATGCTGTTGCCAAATACGTTTTTCAATATACAGTAATTGTCAAAACAAGCGTCTGCGCATGTTCTCTCCTCTTCTCATGTAAAGTATTCATTTTCCACAAGTTTTAATAAAGAGGCAGTTTTAAATGTTGTTGTTGTAACCGTAATTTCGACCCTGATGTGCGATTGTTTGTACGCTAATATATTTATATTCGAAACTTTACGATAAATGTAAAAGTAACATAAAGTATATAATTATGTTTTAATAGACAGACTCAGATTGAGAATGACTGCGACCATTTTAATCTCTTTTACAGTAATTTTTACAACTATAGTTTTAATTTACAGTTCATTTGTAACAGTTGAATACGTCAACTGTTAGCATGAGGCTTCACGTATTTAGACTACTATTGGCATACCGAGTATTTAGTTGCAAAAATACGTTGTTGGTACGTAGGTAGTTAGATAGATACTGCTGCCCATCTCCTTCATGTATTCCCTTAGCAGACCTCACGACATCCACGGGATGACATATAATGATCTTGTATAAAAAAGCCGAGTGAAACCATTTACGCTAGCTTTAAATATACCAATATACTCGTAATAATTAGAATATCAGTGTAATCTTGCAAGCATTAGCGACTCTTATATGACACAAACTCTATGGCGTTTCAATGTATAGATTTATTAATATTTAAAGAATATTCTAAAATATGCCTTCGCCTATGTTCAGGAGTGGACGTTTCGCGGCATTTCATTATTTTTGTCCCTTTTTAAATCAGCGTATATCGTTTAAAGTAATGCTAATTACTACCAAAAATACATGGCTTTTATTTAAAGTATAGACCTGCTTGATTTGTAAACATAGCGATATTTGCTTTCGAATTATAGGTGTTACAAAATTGACTCAACAGACGCGTCGTGTTTGCAAACAATTCATTTCGCAATAATTTTGATTGTGTTTCATATCTCTACACAATAATTATGTAATCTAACTTTTACGAAATAAATTCTTTTACGAATTCGAATACGAATTTACGAATCTTCTGTATTGAAATAAAATACGTTCCAATATTCGTATTTATAAAAAAAACTTACAAATAAAATTGAGTTGCCTTGCTGATGGTCTGATTAATCCTTCAAGCTACCGTTGTTTTCTTCAAAAAAAAATATGTCAACAATCACTTCAGTCACAAAAGTCACATAGCACTTCACTTCGAATCAATTTATTTCAAATTATCACGTCTAAAGATCAGGCTGCGGCTGTTATCAAGGCATGAATCAAAACATTTTTTACGGCATTTATTGACTGACTGATGGGTCTTAAGGGTTAAGGAATAAGGAAGGTTGTGATACAAAACTAAAGTGATTTAAAATAAACGTTTTACAAAAGCGAAAAATGTTTCAGTTTAGTTACGTCAAATAGGATGCGTATTTTTAAAATAAAACATTTGGAATGATTCATCGCATCATAACACCGTAAAAATTTGTTATGATTCACTTTTTCTATGGTATTGTTGAAACAGGTAGTGTCCAGCGCGCTTGAGTGGTGTTTGGTGTTCAAAGTAAAGCGTGTCCAAGAGAGCGGTGCCTGCGCCCACCACCGGCGCTGGACCGTTGCCGTAATCTTCCATTAGAGGCTCACTTCCTCACGCATAAAATCAGCCATGTTTTTCTAAATGTATCTTAAGCTGACATTTTAAAGCTTAGTTTAAGTGACTAAAACATATAAACAAACCGAATCTCTCTTAGAGGTAGTATCTTAAAACTAAGCCCCACCCACCCTTTGCACACACACAAGCACACATCACTTCAACACACACACACACTCATTCCGCTTGGCACACAGGCTAAATATCAATTTTGTATAACTTTAAATTTAAATTTAACATAAATTCATAGATATATTATCTGCACAAGAATAAGTAGTATACATTATAGAAGAGCGAGGTCTCTTAATACAAGTCATCTTTAGCTTAAAAGAAGTACCCCAAAACCTGTATATTAATTTTAGTAGATGATGCAATAAACATCTTTTTCATTCATTTTTCAAGTATCATATCTGGAAAAAATATACTTTTTCGTTTCAAAGCACAGACATCAACGAACATTAGCCATACAAAATATTTCAACGGGCGTCAACTTTCTTCATCCATATTTTTCAAAAATTTTTCAATGCATATGACTCCAAAACGTGGAAACATTATCGAGAAGATGTATATAATTTTCTGCATATCCGATTAATTTGAAAAGGATATTGCCCCAAAAAAGTATTTTCAGCAGTGGAAATTTCCCGGCTTACGATGATAACAATAAAAGTTTTTTTTCGGCAGCTTTATTGCTCGATACTCAGACTTGATTTGTTTTTAAACAAAAGTAACAGTAATTTTACTCGCAGCCCACCCGCATTTTTTTATTCAAAGCTTTCTTGCACTTGACTTTTGTCTGATGTGACGTTAAATGAAGATAACATTTTTAGAAACGATTGAGTTGTACCCAATTATTATTACTAATTTTTAACCTTATATTACTACGTAACTATAATAAGACAAAGGTCAAGATTGACTCATGGTTTAAGAATTTAGGGTCAAAAGGTTGGTAACAGAATTTCAATTTATCCATAATAATTTTTATAACGCGACAAGAAGTTGAGCTTCCGAAGAGATATGATTAAATAAACTGGTTCAAGGCGTTCCATGACAGTATCTTTAAAAGTAACATCGACTATGTTCAATGCCCACTGTTGAACGTAATGTTGCCCGTTTCCTAAAATATTTTTTTAATTATATTTGCTGACACAGACGGTGCAAAATGGGGTGATCCTATTCTAAGGTCCGAAACAATCAAAAAACGATATTTTATTTGTGAAAGATTTGGTCCTCAATAAAACACATTTTTACTTTGACTCAGGCGTATGAGTGTGTAACTTGTAGAACATGTGTTCACCTACTAACACGGATTCCATCTAGGTATGCCCCCGAGTTTAAAAATTAATTACAACATCTTGAAGCATGTGGAGAGAATGGTAAGCAAGCAGTCATGTAATAAGAGCAAGTACTTGTCTTTTAGCCGTGTCAGGTACATTAAATACACGTAATACAAAAAATGCTTTAAATGTTCGCACTAGTGTTGAATTTTCGAAAATGTGTTCATAATTAACATCATACTCTAACATCATGTACAGCCTGATGAAGTCCAATGCTGGACTAAGACCTCTCCCAAAATGTACAACTGCTTTCTGTCTGCTCTGCTCATTCCTTTCGTCGTTCTACCTGGCCGATGTTTTCCTAACCTGGTTTCCATTAGAGGTCCCGTTTTCTCCAGCGATTGTAGATCCTTCGGCAGATGTGGCCTGCCTATTGCCACTTCAATTTACTACTCCGATGAGCTATGTCGTGTCGGACACTTTAGTTCTCTGACGGATCGCTCTAACATGGTTAACATTTTTAGTCGGATAAACTCATGGGTCAAGGGTCTTCTCCATAAATCATGACAACGAATAAACTATTCGTAAAACTCATAACTCATACACTTGGCAGTTACATCCGACCGTGGATATCGAAGTCATGAATTAATGAAGGTGCATACCTTGCTGGGAAAGATATGGAGTTTTGATATTCTAAAGCCGAAACCATGGGTCATTTTATCATGCTTACAGTTTCCGCGTTCCCGAAACTTAATCTTGGGAGTCTTCAAACTAAACTGGTATTTTTTAGGTTAAGGTGTCATCATTAAACACATTGTCATTCAACATGAGATGAGCTTGCAGTCAGGCGTTGATCTATTTTAAGTTAAAAATATTTTTTGAAAGTGAGTTTCTTTGTTCTTTTATAATTAGTAGCGGAAAGTCGGATTGACTTGATTTTTGTTAGGGATAGTTTATAGGCATGTCCATTTGACATGAACAGCAGTGAGAGAAACAAAACAACTTGCAAAATAAACGGAATGTTTTATCGATTCTTCGTAAAAATGATATACGTATCTGTGACCTCACGAAGCCACAATCGTGGAACTAATTGGTTGTCTGAGTCATATCTCATTTCCCAACGACATTGGCTCCGGATTAAAATTCCACAATTTTATATCGTTATTTTTGAATATTTTCGTGAATGTGAAATATGATTTTTCTTCTATGCGAGAATTGAAACGAAAACTGCCAAAAAAGGTGCTAGTGTTAAAAAAGAGTCCGGGATCATCTTGACTAGTATTGGTGTTCGTGGTTTGTGTGTTATTATAATCAAAAGTTTTTGTATAATCGGAAACTACGAGTATATTTGCATTTTTGTGTAAGGAGCACATCATCCTAGCTAAAGGCCATATAACGACCTCTCATTTTTTTTGTTTTAATTTTATGATCAAATGTTTACATCCATAATTAAATTATCATAAGACATTAGTTGGCTGAGAAACACGGTCACAGCTATTTTTATTGTGTCATTAATGACAGAAGCTGCGCAAGAGCATCGGGCGCTATGACGTTGCGTCGAAAGGCGAAAGGATCAAATGACCGCGTGACAGCCGATGAAAGTGCACCATATTTGGGGCATACGTAACGATTATGCATTTTGTTATCGTCTTGCACAATTTGGTATAGATTCGGTAGGGTACAGGTTTTAGATAATCGCGACTGGCCTAGTGACGTTATAAGATGCTCTCAAGCTAAAGGTTGCTTCATTCGTGGAAATACACTCAAATCTGTTTTGAGAATTTGAACTTTGAATTCACTAAGATTAGAAAATTCGCGGCAATAAACAAAATCATTGGAAAGCAGAAATACAATTTCTGAAGAAAAAAAACTCCACGCTGACGTCACTGAATACAGCTCAATACACAATACAATACCAATTCTTTTATTTTATTTCATCATCATCAACAGCCTATATACGTCCCCATTGCAGGAGCTCAGGCCTACTCTCCTACAGAGAGTGTATGGGCTAAAGTCCACGCAAGCCCAGTGCGGATTGGCGGACTTCACATGCCTGTTCAAGACATGCAAGTTTCCTCACGATGTTTTCCTTCACCGTTAAGCAATCGGATAATGTACTTGAATTGAAAAACAACTCATAGGTACACCGCTGGATTCGAATCCGGAACCCTCAGATCAAGGGTCCACGCCTTATCCACTGCGCCGCCGCCGTTTTTTGTTAGTGTTTTATTTTATTTGTAATGTAAATGATTAGGAGAAAGCACGCTTACATCCTTGGACCTTATTATCCGCTGAAACCAAGAAAATACAAAGTCTGCTTTAAAAAAAGTTTGTCCGAAGAAGATCGCTGAATAACCTTTTCTTTCATTTAATTGGTGTCCTAAGAAGTGTATAATATTTATTTCCGAACGAACCAAATCTTTGAAATTCAATTTTGTCTCGACGATTCAAAATTAATTTACAACCATTGGATTAGTCGGTGCTTGTTATTCAACAATCATTCAATCCGATGAATATCATCCTACGCTCACCGCAATAATACAATTATGCAATTATAGCCAACATTAACTCTTAAAACAATCAATTGTAGTTTATTGGGCAGCGAGCGTGCGAGGGCGTCGACGTACACGAGTCAAGAGGTTTGCTAACAAAGTTTTGCAACGGACGAGTCGGTAACACCGGTCATGTGATTCGGAGATAACACAGACATACACAGAATTAGAAGGAGCAGACATCCAGAGATAAACGTATTGTACAGTGATAATTATATATCTTTTAGCTGCGTAGTCTCAGCAGAATAACCACGCCACGAGGGACCACGCCACCCAATGACGGAGGGAAATTTTTTAGGAGATAGACAGTAGCATCTACCGATTTAATATTTTCGATTAGTCCATCTATTGCTCCTGAATTATTTACGTTCTATCGCTCGTACGTTTTAAAAATAGGAGCAATAAATGTATATGAAATACCGCTGGGGGAAATGTTGCAGGAACAATGGATGGACTAACATGGATTTTTGCGACCACTAAACCAAGCGTGATATTGTGGTAAAATGTGTGATAGTCTCATGTTCAGACGAGGGTTTATGTCTCTAATAATTGTTTAAATTTTATCTTTGTAGCTCAAGTTTTAACTTGTTCAGGCTTAATATTAAATACAAAAGAATTTTGAAATTATATCCAAGTCGGTATCATGACACGAAACGATCAATGATGCCACACCAAACTTTTTGTTCATAAGATTTTCTTGCTGAAGGAAGAAGCATGTTGATCGGGAGTTGTTACGTCATCGTCATTGAATTTCTAAGGACAGGGTCGAGAGCGACCTGTGTTTAGTCAAAGTTGGAGCTTTGCTCTAACTTTGGGACGCGCGAAATAAGTCAACATACATAGTCTATTTTATGTCTTTGGGCGCACCTCAATGCTACATTCCTACATTCCACGCAGTGAGATGTCTCGTTCCATCACAACATTACAAGTAACTCGTAATAACTTGTAACAAGTTTGCTTATTGCGTTACTTTATTGCTGTTTTGGACTATGTCGAGATTTCACAGTTATTTTGAACCTACAACACTTGAGACTGACTGAAAGTGCAATGTTTGTAATACTGCTGCAATATGTATTAAAAGGTATTGCCTCTGAATCAGTCGAAATAAGATAGTTCATACAGCAACGGATCACCCGAAATCGTCACGTAAAAGAAGACTAGAAAAAAAATATGGGTATACATATAGCTCATGGAAAGTTCGTTGACGATGAAACGAGCTCCATGATTTTTGTTCACCCCAAAAGTGCTCAACGCGCTTAAATAAGTTTTACTTCAAAATCAGCAGTGACTTCTAACTACACAGTTGTACCCGCAATGGGGAGGTCCAAGATTCCTTTTTCCACTGGAGTATTTCATATTTTATTTTACAGGTTGCCAACACAGTAAGCATATTACACACACACACAAATTTTAATTCTAAATGCTACCGCAATTACAGGCAACTACAAGCCGTAACTCACAAAAAGTATCTTCTTAAAAGTGGCTCAAATTATTATAAAGTGTAGGTACGTTTAACAGTGTCTCTAAACTTATCGATGCTATCATCCAAAATGTCAATATCGACCTTCTGTTTTTTTCTTCAATTGTGTTGTATTGTATCAGGAAATCCAAGATGGTGGCCTGTAGGGGACAGAGAGCATCAAAAAATATAATTCAATATCGTGTTTGGTAACAAATGAAACATATTGTTAAGTACATTCCGAAAATATATAGTTTACATAGGGTCAGATAGCTTCCGTAAAACTAGAACGAAAATGGTGAACTGCCTTAAAAAAGCTAGTAATAACTACTATGTTTGTTATTATTATAAAAGTAACGATATATCAGTCTACCTGGAACATTGTTACTAGTCACGTAAACTAAACTCACGCGTTTATCGTTGAATCTGTTTAATAATGCACATTGTAGAGCATGTTACGCTACCGAACCACAATTATTATAATTCCTGACGTAATTGCCAGTCATGTGCCGTAATTTCTTTGTCATAATAAGTGAAGAGTAGGTAGGGTTGGATTACGTAATCAATTATTAAGTTAAAAAGTGACGGTGCCTGCATGTACAATGGAATTTTGGAAAGAAAAATAAGTCCATGAATCTTAAAATTTGCTTTTAATTCTAATTAGACCTATTTAATTCTTTTAGAGTTTTCCGAAGACTGGAGCTGGCTACATAGTCAACGTCCCTATAGCTCTCACTAAGCGGTTTGCTTCTAACTTTATCATGCGTATAGCCAGGGAGTGGAACGCACTGCCGACGACTATATTCCCACAAAGCTACAATTTGGGTGTCGAAAGTGAAAGTCATAGTCCACATCATCGCTTACTATCAGGTGAGATCGTGGCCAAGCATTAGTGTGTCCACTGTTTAGAAAAACTTAAATAAAATTTTGCTTAGGCTATATTTTCAAAACACAGTGGTTTTTCTTAAGAACGTCGTGCTCATATACGAGTATAATAAAGTCGAAAGCTAAGTACATGTCAAGTATAGCTCCGTCGTTAATCATCTGCACTAGAAGGCAAAGGGGCTTGGGTTTCTATACTTATATATATATTATAATAACTATACGTCCACGACTTCATAAACAATCCTTGTCGGGATAAGTAGTGTTCGTTAAACCAGAACGTATGTTCTGTCTATAATCTCCGAGCAACTGTTTGTGTGTGATTGAGTCACCAACATACCAATCTAAACATCTACTCTAAATAAACAAAATTTATATGCAATACTAGTAGGTTAAACATGTTACATTGATCTTTTCCTTAACAAATAAAAATCATTTTATTTCTATACAACGTGTACAAAAAAGGAGTGATAAAACTTAAGTGCGGTGTATGTTAGGTAAGGTTTTACCTTTGGAGCGGTAGTAGACATCTGTAAACCGTACGAATCTGGAGAAAAACGAATTTAAAATATTGACTAAAATTTTTGAATTTCATCCCTATCCTAGTTCTACATGTGTCAATAACCCCTAAAACCAAAGATAAGGTCTGCGATCATTGACCCCAGTGCTCGCGTTGGTAAACAAACATTTAGGGTTGTCATAAATTACGACGTTACACCTATGAAATAAAAATGTATGGAAATTTAAACTAACCCTTACAACGCTGCTACTTTCACAGTGTATTCTATACAAGGGATATATACCCACCTTTAAGTATTATCACTCCTTTTTTGTACACGTTGTATATGATTATCATATCGCAAGTAATAGTATTTAAAACAAAATTACTGAATCCCATACAAAATATATCAACAATGCTTTGTAGAAAAGCTTCATAAAGAATCACAAAGTAATGAGCTCAAACCAAGGCAGTTGTACGATGGCTGCCTCCTTTGTTTGGCCAGTCAATACTATTGATAAGATCTACTAGTGTCCGCGATCGTAGTAACAAATCTCAAATGGAGGTCATATCGATTGTATCAATAAACTAATGACTGCTATTTGGTATCGGAATGCGTGAGAAATTTTATGTTGCTGTTGTTGCAGTTAGGATTTCATTGTTGCCCTTAGGGAACCTTTAACATGATCAGGTGTTTAAGGTCGCGGGGAATCGCTAGATGTGGTTCGGGAACTGTCAATGTGGCTTACAATGAAGGAGGCCCATGTCCAGCAGTTGATGATGATACAATAGTACATAGGACACACATATCTGATGTTGTATTAATATATCCTCGTATTTAGGAATCGCTAGGACTATCAGGATGTCCATTAGAGGCTCCGAGGATCTGCCATAATCGCCATGCTTGACAGGTGGAATTAATAAAACTAACATAGAATAACAACGCCTAGATAGATATTATTTAATGCAATAAAGAAGCCAAGAGCAACAACATATAGGCCGGCACTAGACCAAAGCGGAGATATTGCTGTTTTTCTTCCAACAACTACGTATAAACATATGAACAGTGGTCATCCACGTGTCCAGGATAGTCCCTGACGAAGCTCATTTCACAATGCTGTATTTTTACCGGTATTTTGAGTTCTTTAGTTCATATTAATTTTTCCCTGTGTAGCAGAAAGAAAAGCAGACTATAAACCTCGCTTGCAGTTACTCCTTGTTGCACTCGTGTTATTAACAACAAAAATCAGTGCAACAAGAGGTAACTTTCCGCTCGGTGCAACAATCTATTATTTTTGTGTGTGGGGCAAGAGAGCATCATTTAATGGCTCTCAAAACTGAATGCAGCTTTTAAAATGATTTGAATGTTATTTAGGTATCAAGCGGAATATTATATAATAAGGATTGTGGTTTACGCAAAGGTGTTTGAGGTGCAGGTTCGCGCGAAAGGTACCAGCGATACCAGTACTACGAGTTATGAACTTGTTTAGGTCACATAATGCCCTAGCGATCGCAGAATGCACAAATAGTAGTGTATTTTACACGCAGAAGTGACACTCTTCAGCATGAATCATATTTTTAAAAAAAGCTGGAATCAATGAAATGACATTTGACGTTTTTGACTAGGTATAAAATAAAATAATTTTGTTTTAACTATTCATTATGTTTTTACTACTTGATTTTCGTGGTACAGGTTGATTTGAAACGTCACTTTTCTAATATTTTTTAAATTAATCTTTTGCATCTATTGTATGTATTTGTAATAACACATCCAACTTCAGTAGGTACCTATATTTATTTTGAAAATAAGAATCAAATCTGATCATAAATAAAACGATATCCATAATAACATAGATAAAATTTTTAGTTAACTTTGAATAATTCTCCCTTGTGTGAAGTGAGCTCCTTTATTTATAGTAATCTATTAATCATTGCGTCTTGTCAGTAATGACATGGTCCTCTCAAAGTCACTCAGCGAGCTTTGAAACGAGCTATGCTCGGATTTTATCTTCGTGATAAAATCCGAAATGAGGAAATTCGTAGACGGACTAGGGTCACCGATATAGCTTGACGAGTCAGTGAGCTGAAGTGGCGACGGGCAGGTCACATCGCTCGAAGAACGGATAACCGATGGGAAGTTAAAGTTCTCGTGGCGACCACGTACCGGGAAGCATGTAACAGTCCGTCCCTTACTAGATGAACCGATGAACTATGTCGCGCGGAGTCACTGGATGCAAGTGGCTCGGGACCGCTCAATGTGGCATACTATGGAGGACGCCTATGTCCAGCAGTGGACGTTTCCCGGCTGATGATGATGAATCTACTGATAAAAACGAAATATAGGTCGGTCAAAACTATTTTTACCCACGACGGAACGGAGACAGTGTATGCGTTTAGGGTAAGAGGATGTTTGTTTGTGTGTTTGTTTGTTTACACCAACATTAGGTAGATTAGTCATTTTAGTGTCACTTCTATCTAACTTGTCTCTTATTTTAAACTAAAATTAACTGTTCACACGCTTCGTAAGCTCATTGGTCATAATTTACTGCCGTTCAAACCAGTCGGTTATATAACTGAAGGCGAGTTATGTCAGACAGGATAGGTTTAAAAGCAGTTTTGATTCAATGAAAGGTTTAAAAGCAGTTTTGATTCAATGAAACTATCTAGACTGGACCACTTTGTCGAGATGATGGAAGATCAGATAGGTTAGAAAGTGCGCGCAGGTGTGGAGCTTATAAAGTATTTCAAGTTCACGAGCGTGATCAATGGTTATAATTGTGTGTTTCGGTTTTATTAGAAATCATCCTCTTTTTAGGGTTCCGAACATCATTTGATGGAAAAATAGAACCCTAACTGTGGTGTCTGTATGTCCGTTCGCCTGTCTGTCATATCTCAGGAACAGTAACTCAGGAACAATGTAGTACTTAACCACAAGTGCCACATATGAGAGATTTACAGCTGTGGACTTAATCTTTTAAACTATCATTTAGCCTACAAGAACATATATGAAAGATTAGAAAACCTTATCGTATCATTTGAATATTTTATTTGTCTATTATGTAGGACACAAGAAACGTTGAACAGCATACAGGAATTGAAGAAAATTATCGACGTATTTCGAAATTCTTATAGGCGTAATCATTTATGAGTTTCTCGTTTCGAAAAACAGCTTTTTCAATTTTGGACTTCGGGCTGCCGGTCTTTTGCAGCCAGATCTTCATATTTTCTACAGCATCAGTTGGGCCTTGCACCTGTCCAATCACTGTTCCTTTAGCAGTGTTCATCACCCAACCCTTTAGGCCAAGCTCCACAGCTTTTTTCTGGGTGTATTTTCGGAAAAATACGCCTTGCACTTTCCCGAAGACTTCATAATCGGTAGTTGTCAGTTCTGTCTTATCGCCGGTCGTCAGCACGGACATTTCCAGGGCACCGATATACAATGAATCAATTGCGCGAAAAATATTTTATTTTGCCGTTGGTGGCATACGATTGTTTTCCTTGATTGATTTTGAGTCAAAGATATCATTAACACATGATTACGTTTTTTTTTATCTTCGTGTTTGATGTATCCCTGTATCACATCACTATCCCATAATTTACTTGTCATTACTTGTCATTCAAGAAATGAAACGAAATGTCAGATCAAATGCCTGCGTTTGTTTCTAAGATATATAATATCTGTGGTACAAGTAGCTTGTTTGTTTCATACCGAGCATGGATATTGTCACTTAACCTTCTCTATAGTGGTAAGCACTGGTGGTAAGTATATAGTGAAATCATGAAAGTAAAAAGATTATCACCTGGGGGCGGGCGGCACAGTAACATCTTTTTAGCTTCATGCAAAGGCTTCATGAGTGAAATACTTCTTACTGTGTTTCATATTTATTCGTAGACTTTATTTGGACTTTATGCTCTACGTGTGCTCTACTTCGATGGAGTCACGATGGAGTCTTGTTCTATAATTTGAATGGAAATATTTATAGGATATCCTACTATCGGTCGAAGGGACATCCCTTTGATAATATAAGCATTTTAGTAAAAACAGTTGGTGGACATTGATAACTTGGACCTGTCTCTCGGCCTGACCATATTTAGTTGGATAGATTATCAAATTATTTGCTAACAAGCGGGCGACTTTATGAACTACTAACATTCGAAACCAAAAATTTGGGTCAAGTTAAAGGGTCAGATTTCAGTCGCTTCCTTAAAAAGTAAACTAGTAAAAATACATTGAAGTTTATGTAGCCGAACCCGATTGAGAAACAGGATAAGAATACAGGAATTTCCAATCGAGAATTTGGCATAATCACGACGCTTGACATGCGGTTGGTGATTCCAATCATACTCTGCTGCACATCTACTGAATATATTTTCCCACTACTTTTTCGACACCCGCAGAATGACATGAAGTGCACCTATTCTAAAATCGAGACATGCCAATACCACACGGCAACAGTATTTCATATTAGTTATAAAATAATTCTAAGCTCGTAATGAATGGATTCGAATTCCAACAGTTGCGATGTGTGGGCTGCGATGGTTGAAAAGGGGAATACTTCGGTGGAAGTCCAGAGCACACAAAGTTCAATTCAACTCGTATCAACAATGTGAAACTGTGAATGTCGTGAACAATGCAAAGTTATTTGTTTGTTGTTCGTTAGCAGTCCTCTGTGGACGGGGGCGTGCGATGAGTCGACAACGACAAGCGTATGTGTATGTTCGTACACAAATACAAAAGTTAATTTTCATCTTCGTTGCTTACATATCCATTTTATTTGCAGTATATTGTATTTAGTAAGGATGTTCGGATACAGTTACTAACTTAGTATTTCTATGATTTTTCTGAAATAGAATGGAACTGTTTATTTTTGTTGTATATGACATTTTGATGGTTCTTCTTATTATAGGTTCTTGATATAGCCTTGTTGTGTTCTGCCAAGGAAATATAACATTTCTTGGGGCTGATTGAATACGCCCCTACGCTCTAATCTTCAAAGGCCGATGACAGAGCAGGCAATGGATAATTTATCTATCTATTTAAACGTCTATCCGTATACCGATGTATACCCCCGCTGGTAATCGAACTCCGGATTGTAAGTCAAATAATGGTGCTCTTTTCTGGAGGAAGCGGCTAATTCAGAAATTTCAATTCTGGAAACGTACAGACACCTCCAAACTAACATCCTGTTGACGTAACTTTAGCCTAGATAAATTAATTTTGCGTAACTCATTCCTAATGCCAAAGCCATATTAT
This sequence comes from Carcina quercana, assembly GCA_910589575.2. NCBI lineage: Eukaryota > Metazoa > Arthropoda > Insecta > Lepidoptera > Depressariidae > Carcina > Carcina quercana. Next base: position 6,877,591 of record OU342439.1, read on the forward strand.
TATTTAAATGTAGTCTACGAAAACAACAAATAAAATCAGATTATATAAGCACGCTGCTACAAATATGTAAATTTAAACACAATTTTGAGATGCTTGTTGCTGCATAAACGTTTGTTAGATTTTCCTCGTCACCACGCCTTAAATGAAATTTTAAGAAGAGCCCTGGTCTTAGCCATGTTCCTTGTGTTTTGCAGCCCCCAGGACTTCCTCGCTCCGACGGTAAAAGGCCGGATGGTCTTACGCTGGTTCATTAGCAAAGATGTTGCAGCCTTGTTGGGGACTTGTCAGCACTTTTGCTCCGTCCCACTTGAGTCTGACCGTTCTCTCGGCTGGCGCAGCGATGGAGAGTGCAATTATACTCAAGCACAGTAAATACTCTTGTCTGGAACCATCGTATGACTTTGTGCCTTTTGCGGTGGAGACAGCTAGTCCTTGGTGCTCCGAAGCGAATGTTTTTTTTAAAGTCCTCTGCTGCCGTGTAAGGTAAAAGGGTTGCTCGCCCCGTTCCGGGTCGTACCTGGCTCAACGTATCTCCCTGGCCATTCAGCGGGGCAACGCTGCCAGCGTCATGGGTACGTTTGATCCGGGTAGTCGATCCCGATTGGCATTTAAATTTTTACTGTAAATAATTTCCATTCATCTTTTCTTTTAAGTTGTTTTTAATAATCAAATTTGTTAGATTATGGAGATGATGTGTTTTACCTATTATTGGGTATATTTGTTTCAAACGACCGACTACGAATTATTCCATCCCCCTTCGTGTAGCATGTAACAAAGGAAATAAATATTTTTTTAAACTACAGGGACCACACGTAAGAGACAGTAAGTAGATATTTGTTTTAATGTAAGCTCACATGGTCCTTTCTCCGCAACCCGAAAGTCTCTGCTTACAGTGCGTTTGAACAACAAATGATGAAAATCGAAAATGAAATGAAATGCAAAATACCCCAATAACATTCTATAACTATAAAAAGCACAGATTACAGTAATTCCAAGGTCGGCGTAGCCCCATTATAGTGCTTTGGAAACAACAATAATTATAAACTGATCAATCATTGGGTTTAACCCTACACTGACATTTGATCTTATCGTACAACAGAACGATCAACACTGCAGTAGAAAAGCGAATTACTGTCACTTCAACCATTCGAGGTATAGCGAACGTTACACTTAAAATTTGTAAAAGCACCTGGTATAGTAATGGATTTGAAGCGTCAATCTTTGTATAATAACATAATATTTTCTCGTTATCGCGACCAAAACAAGGGTAAACTAACGAAAGCTGCAATATTTAAAGAGAGCATAAAGACAGTTAGTAAAGAATATTGTGAGGAATCCTCTATATGCGGACTCAAACATCTGGTCAGCGACAAAACACCACACGTGGAAAGGTAATTAGAGAGAATATTATTTACGTAAAATTAGTCCAGAAAATGATGATTAAACATTAATATCCGTATTATTTTAAAATACACCGAAAAGTCACTTTAGATACTGATTTAACACGATTCATTATGTTCCCGAAATGATAACATTGTATTTTTTGGACTATAAGGGTTCCGTACCGGAACGAAAACCAACGGGACCTTATTACTAAGACTCCGTTGTCCGTCCGTAGTCTGTCTGTAGACAGATGTCCGTCAGTTCAGACGATGTATTTCTGCTGCCGTTATTACAACAAATACTAAAAAATAGAATAAAATAAATATTTAAGAGGGCTCCCATACAACAAACGTGATTTTTTGCTCGTTTTTGCTTGATATTGATAACGGCAACAGGTAAACGCTTGAAATATTCACAGAACATTGAACTATATTACTAAGATAATGGTACGGAACCCTTCATGTGCGAGTCCGACTCGCACTTGGCCGGTTTTTATTTTATATTGCAACTTAGAGTTTTTGACGACTGCACTATAAATACCCTTAGCCAGAACTACGACGCATCTACCACGTAAACGTGATCAGTAAGCGTCCGGAAAAGAAACTGTGCGAGTGATTAGGTGTGATTACAAGTTATCAAAACATGTGCCCCAGTTATTATGTAAGATCACGAGTAGTCTATGACAGACGACGAAAAATAAATCCATGAGATTTTTAATTAGCTTGCAAGTGGTGCTATATATCATTAATTCCAGGATAATTTGGATAGTAGTGCTAATCGGTGCGATATTTTGCTCAATATCTCTTGTTTGGATGATGTTCATCGGCTACTACCGAGCGCCGTTGGTGACCACACAGTTGCCCGAAGGAATCTCCGTGAGCAAAATAATTTTCCCAGCTGTGGGCATCTGCCCCAACAATAGAATCAGTAAACGAGCTGTCACTGAGTTGGCGAGGAGATTGTAAGTTTAAGGACTTGCCATTTCAACACTGGTGTAGCTAGGGAGTGTTAGACTCAGCTAGGTTACAATTGGTGTAATATGAATAGAGATCGCTTAGTAATTTACTTCAACCAGTGCGTCCTACCCATGATGACTTACGGAGCCAAAACATGGACACTCACGGCACGACTGATCCACAAATTTAAAGTCGCTCAGCGGGCTATGGAAGGGGCTATCCTCGGAGTCTTTTTGATGGTACGCATTCTAAACGAAGTGATTCGTCAGAGAGCTAAAGTGACCAACATAGCTCATTTTATTAGCAAGCTGAAGCAGTGGGCTTGTCAAATTTGCTGAAAGACTGACAGTCGCTGGAGCAGACGAATTCTGGAGTAGAGACCACGCCTAAGCAAACCTAATGTAGGACGTTATCTGGCTAAGTGGAAAAACGACTTACCTAGGGTAGCCGGATGTGAATCGATGCGAAGAGCAGGGGACCGAATTGAGTGACGCACTCTGGGAAAGGCCAGTGCCAGGCAAATGTCCAGTAGTCGACTGCTGCAGGCTGTACATGATTTATAGAAGGCTATTAGTTCTTTAAAATAAGCAAGACTATATGTCACTGGCAAATAAAGATTATTATGAGAGCTTATTAGCTGTGAACATGGAACATTCAGAAAAAATCTGAGCTACATTTATGTTGTAACACAGGTTAAAGGAATCGCGTAACGCGGAGTACGACGAAGTGACCATGCTTGAGATGTTGTATGGGTTACGTCAACTGTACATGATGCAGCCGATGGATGAGCGCATTATTTCACCTATTAAACTGCATAAAATACTGGGCGAGTACGAAGTAGACGAACTTATTAAAAGTGTACGTGTATCTAAAATTATATTTCGTGAAATCATGGAGATGAATGGTTAGACGATAAAATTTAAGGCAAAGGAAACCTCTACTGCATTTGTCTAGACGTGGACTCCAATCGAGGACTCGTCCTCCACGTCTAGACACACGTAATGTATCACGTGGAAGGTGGAAAGACCATTTACGTAGAGTAGCTGGACGTGAATGGATGCGGAGTGGCGCACTCTGGGAGAGGCCTATATGTCCAGCAGTGGCCTGCCGCAGGCTGTACATGATGATGATGAAACCTCTACTACAAAGTGCTGTAAAATCGCCGAAAACTTTGTGTTATTGTGTTGGTGGTTGGAGTGTTCCTGTGTTCCTTATTAACTTTAGGTTTCTGGTGAAAGCAGATTACATTTTATTATATTCGTTTACTATCAAATGAGAGACAGGTTAAGTGCAGGCACTATGCATATTACATCAAGGCAAGGTCATATGAGAAAATATACCCTTATTGAAATGCAATAAAAAAATTTAAATTGCTTTTGTATATCTTTATTTGCAGTTAACACCTAAATGTGAAGATATTTTGATAATGTGTGCTTGGAATGAAGTTCCCAAAAAGTGTATGGAGTTGTTTGACTTCCGTCTCACTCAGACCGGCTACTGTTGCACGTTCAACTATCTCCGACAGTCAGACACGTTTGAAGAGTAAGGTTCATTTTATCGTTAGTACAAATTATGGTAGACATGGCGGACACGTTTTGCTGCCGTCCTGCTGTTTTCCACCCGAACAATATTGTTAATATCACAGTTGTGTTTCGGTGTTACTAGATGACATGCTTCTTTAACTAAAGGCTTCTGGACTAGCAGCTTCCATCATATAGCAATGCTGCTGCATATCGTGAGCACATGGGCGAGAGTTTTCTTACCGGCCATGCATCCTCGACACAGGGGGCTGTCTGAGATGTTCATATGAAACATGTTTTTGTTAAGTGTTAGGGTGTTCCTATTCAGACTGAGAAGAATGCGTGGGCTATACGCAAACAGTGAATAAAATTATGGCACCGTAATTTTTTAAATCATTATGACTTTTATAAGTCTAACCACGAATTTCAGCAGAAACAGTAGCTTACGGAACGTTGATCAGTACCAGTATGGCAATAAGTCGACATTCGACTATGATCAAGGATTAAAGGTTCTGTTGAGGCTGAACGACAGTGACGACTTCTTTTACGCCATGCCGATAGAAGGGTTTCAAGTATGTAATGCCAAAGTTATTTACTTACAGGTATTCTTTTTTAAGTTATTGATATTAAGATACATTTCTTTTTAGTTACAGTTTTCCGACGCATACGACTTCCCAGATGCACCGAGCGGCAGTTTTTCTGTGCAAATCATCAGCCCAGATGTGCAAGTAAGCATCATCAATGAACACACGCCTACAATCATGATGGCTTCATACACTTGATAAATGATTTCGCCACAATTTTAAGGCAAATAACAATTAACGTGTCAATGATATGCAGTTAATATTAATAAAAATGTAATGCTGTTGGTAAGCACATCACTTCAGATTGAAACACTTTTTTCGAATGGATTTGATGCTGTTGGTCAAGTGACAGCTTTACTCGGACAATGGTGAGCGCGGAAGGCGCTCAGCAAGTTAAATTATTACTAGCAACAGGCCTAAGGGGCCGCTTGGGCTCGTCCTCGACTTAGGGCGTGATGTATCACTCTGTGATGAAGAAACTAGAGAAAATCGGCCCGGAACAGTCGATTGTTGCGATAAGTGATAGAATTATGCTCGCCGAGGGGAAGGTGTTTCTTTGCCGTCTGCGTAGGCGGAGACAGTATCGTTTTGGTGACGGATCGGTAGAAGATAAGTCGCTTCGTTCATTTAACTCGACACAACCAGAACGACACCCCCGCTGGTGTCTTTTAAAATAACTATTCCGTTCAATACTATCTAACAAGTACCTAGTCAGTGTGATACTGCCAAAAACAAAGAAGACAATTTGATGTTATTATTTAGGCTACTATTGGCCTAACAAGTATATATTTGTAGTTACGGACTTAAAATATTCTTTTATGAATTCTTCTTCTTCGATTGATTCCGAGTAAATAATGTTTGGCCAACAAATTCGCTTTATCCATGATAATAGTGGTACTCCAATGCTTGGTTTGTATAGAGATGTTCATCACATGTCGTTAAGTTTGCGTTCCCACGGATATGAAATGTGGAGCTGTAATTACAGATGACAGTATCAGTGACTGCTAGCTTCACGGAAGCCTCACGCGACATTCAGCACGTTCCTGTTAAAATAAGGGGGTGCCTCTTCTACGATGAATCTCCCTACCTTCCCTTCTATACGTCAAGTGACTGCTATCTCAAGTGCAGGATGTTGTTCCTATTAGAAAAATGCAACTGCACCCCTTTTAATATGCCGAGGATGTCAAATGCGAGGACATGCGATTTAAGAGATGTCTTTTGCCTTAGACTGTACTATAGTAAGTAATATCATACATAGTTTTGTAATTTCTTAATAGATGCTAACCCAGAGGGATATATGTTTGGAACATTGTCATCATAGTTATTAGACCCGTTTACAAAATCCATAAATTACTATGAGTGTAATTAACCGCCTCCGTGGCCTAATGTTTAAATGTTGGACTAACAAATACGGATATCTCGGGTTCGATTCCCAGTGGGGATTCCCATCGGTGCTCGATTTGGTTGGCGGTAGGGCATTTTCTATATCCGCCTGGATAGCTACCACCATGTTACCTAAGCAGCAGTGTTACGTAAGAGCTGTGCTGTGTTCCGGTATGGAAGGTAGCAGAGAAAGCGCCTGATGAGATTGAGGATTCTGGGTGCGCATGCTTGCCACCCAACGGTTCATCACTTACCATCGAGTGAAATGAAGGCCAAATGCAAAACTCATTGTTCATAAAAAATATACCACAATATAGTAGCCTCGTCAACTTTTACCACCATATGTGTGTTCTGTTTACCGTCTAAATAAATAAACCATCTATATAAAGCTTCTAATTCCCCGTGGTGTATAGAATAACGCACAAGTTGTCAATCGATAACATACTCGAATGAACAGTTAAAAGTTGGTGTTATGTTAACAGGTCAGTCGATCAGTGTAAGGCCTCTAGACATAAATCCAATACCGCGGGAGCTGGAACTGGAGATGGTTGGTGGCGGGATATCGTGCCCGATGTGCTACCCCACCTGCTCCAAGACCGTGTACAGCTACGACTTCTATAACGTTGACATATATCCGGATCAGCTCAACGCTGTGCACGATGAGGACAGAATTGATTGGTTGTGAGTTAAACATGAATTATTTCTTTACTACCATCGACAGCGCGCATATCGTTTTCCATCACCTACAACTAATCAATATTAAGGGATTGTCTTTACAAAATTCCGATTACGATGAACTTACATCACAAAATACCATATCCCATTACACTGACACAGATGATGGCAAATCTCACTGTACCTAATTTCTTGAAATCGGTTCAGTCCATTTTTAGCTGAGCTTAACACACATTTGTTTTTACTTGTACGTGAATAGGGTTTGCTTTGATGTTGTTGGGTATATTCTACTTACGCGTAAAAAATTCACTTTCGTTCAAATTTTTCGTAATAGAAGGATTTATTAAAAGAAACACTTTAGGCACATTTTTTAACATGTTTCATCGCCGTATTGCAAAGTGCTTGAACGCCTCTTTCTGTATTGTCCTTTCATTTCTAAAGGCAGCCTTCTCGATTCTCGACTTGGGACTTCCGACCATTTGAAGCCAAATCTTCATATCTTCGACAGCTTCTTTGGGACCTTGCAATTGTCCGATCACCGTTCCTTGAGCAGTGTTCAGCACCCATCCTTTTAATCCTAATTCAGTGGCTCTTCTTTGGGTGTTCTTTCTAAAGTTTACACCCTGTACTCTGCCAAAAATCTCAAAATCTGTTGTGACTATACTAAAATCCATGTTTTTATTGACTTAAGGGCTTACTTCAACAAATGTAGTCAAAAGAAACGCACTTGTCTGTTGATAGCGATAACGTTGTTTGGGTAACGATACGGTATTTGATCGATTGTTGTTATGGAGCTCAAAATAAGGGTAAATAAGTAGATACAGCCAATCCAAAATTAGTGATATTGAAATGTAACGTGTTTGTTTCAGGCAGGGCGTCAATTTTACCGGCACTTCCATTGTCCACGTGAAGTACGCTCGAGAAGTTGCAGATTGTTACGGGCAGAATGTCATCATGAAGTGGTTTGATTTAATTAGTAAGACTGTTTAAAAAATTACTATTGGTTCGCTTGGCCTTCATCTCATCTGATGTTACGTGATGATAAGGCCGTTGCTTGAAAATTGTGCTTACCAAAAAGCCACAAATGAGTGAGGCACTGACTATCATTTAATTTGGCGGCAGAATTAGCTGGTTGCAGCGGTCAGGTGGTCACAGATACCACCAACCGAATATCGGAGCTACTCTACACTGGGAATCGAACCTGCGTCCTAAGGATTGTGAATCCAACTCTGTAGTCACTAAGCTATACAAAGGCGTTAAAACTCGTCAGTAAAAGCCCACGACATTAGATAGGTACTTAAAAATAAATTTTTTCAGGCAACATTGGATCAACTTGCGGTTTCGTCACTGGCCTCAGCTTTGTCTCAGTTTTAGAGTTTATATACTTCTTCTCTGTGAAACTAGTGAGAGAGATTCGGACTCGCCACCAGCAGCAAATTCACGCAGTGCACCCTGTCGGGGAACCAACTCCTGCGCATCATGACTCGATTCATGTATCGAGATATCGTCCGATTTACTGGAACGAACTTACCGGCTCTACTCGAGTAACTCATAGTACTGGTTTCGAATAAAAAACAAATCGATTTGTATTATCGGTAATTCGACTAGACACGAAAAGTATGATACATGCGTGGTAGTGTATATAATGAAACACCTGTGATTTTCCCAACGATTAGGATCTCAAATTTTATGGATAGTTCATAATAAATGTTCATGTTTTTTGTTAGTTGTTGTTACGCATATAAAAAACTATAAAATAAGCATCAAACCAAATCTGCGTTTCATTCCTTTTTTATTCGAACAAAGAATGGACACTAATGCAACCAAAAGATATTTGGAAATATGGTGGAAAGGTATCAAAAGTTTGCCACAGATCACGTCTATTCACGGATTTCGATTTGTTGCCGACTCAGAAAGGCACTGGACTGAAAGGTAAGTTAGTTATGACAATCACGAGAATATATTCTAATTTCAATTTTGGGCCAGTCAGACACGTCAAGACGTACATTACATCATCATTATAGTTGGCTACATGAGTCCACTCTACATGAGAGGATTTTCCATATTGGTGATCTCATGTTACATTATGCAGATGAAGATGTCCATCTCTTGCTTTTTTGTCGTCTTTTACGACACTCAAGGTATGGCATATTCTAAAGCCAAGACCTCATTGGACTATCAGAGGTGGAGATTTAAAAAAAGGCATACCCACTGTGATACAGTGTTTTTTTAAAGGTAATATTAGTCGATAGTAAACATGGTGTCTTGTTCCAGAATATTTTGGTTAATTTTGGTAATCCTCTCGTGGTACGGTTCAGCTCTCCTTATTCTCGCTCAGTACGATGCATTCCAGAACAATCCAATATCATTCGTCGTGGAGACCACGTACAAAGATTGGAATACTAATTTCCCGTCCGTTGCGATCTGCGAGAATGATAATACTAGACGAATTGAAGAAATATCTGACGGGTACGTTTCTGAAGCAGATCTGATTGGTAAATGTATCCCAATGTTTATCAATTGGGAGACATTCTTCGTTGTGATCATATTTTAGGTTGTGGGGAGAAGACCACGATTTTAACATGGAAGAAGTATTAAAGGAGATGGCGTTCTTTAAAGGAATAACGTACTATACTTCCGAGTTCTGTGGTTTGGTGGACCCTTTGCCAGATTGTATCAAGGACAATATCAGTAGTTACGCAAGTTTAGTAAGTAGCCGATGCATATGTATCTAGCATATACCCTTTACTGTTGATGTTGTTTTTCCAGTAAATGCTCTCTTTTACAGGTACGTAGTACATGTCGAGAAACACTTGAAAACTGCTCTTGGAACGGGGTACAGTTTGATTGTTGCACTTATTTCGGAATCATGGATACCGAACTTGGCCCCTGCTTCGCCATCAACACTCTTCAAGGAAGGTTGTTGCCTTTTAGTGTATATTTTCAGAACTTTATTTGAGAGGTAGTGAAGCGTCTCCGTTTCAGCTTGGGCAAAAACGCTTTCGAATATCCGGACAGTGGATGTCTGGATTTTTTCTCTACAGTTCGCATTTTTAAGCCGATAATCGTGAAATTTAGTGAGAAGGTTCAAATTTTTTTTCGATTAAGTTTTTCGAAAATTTACGATATGGCGAAGAGTCTATCTCGAATTGAAAACGTAAAAATAATATTTCAGCAATTTGGGAAAATGTTCAAAAATGGCATCAAGCATTTTGTTATCCTTATTAAGACGCACAAATTTCAATGCGATGGGGTGTGATGGTCAGTCAAAAAAAATATTTCAAGGTGCGCGGTAAACTTTTATTCAGTTGTAACCTATGCAAAGACAGGCTAGCTAGGTCTACATCTCACAGAGCCACTAATATATTAGTATGATTGACTTTATATTTATTTAAAAACCGGTACGTGTCGTACAATTATGAATTGCAGGAATCCAAAAGGGCCAAAGTATCCAATGATCAGCAACAGAACTACGGGTCCTGGCAGACTTAGTTTCCATGTGATGGTAACAGCGAATGTATACGTGCTCAACGAAGAAGACGTGCCGACTGTGACAACTATAGGTTCTGACGTATTGACAGTTGGCCCGGAAGTATTTCATAGGCAAGTTCAGAGATTACTCCGACACCTTTGTAAGATGTAGGGTTTATAGATATATGTATTTGATTACATCTATTGTAAGTATACGGGGAGTCGCTGGATACAAGTGGCTCGGGACCGGTCAATGCGGCATACCATGAAGGAGCCCTATCTCCAGCAGTAGACGTCTCCCGGCTGATGATGATGATGACATATATTGTATGACTAGCTTTTGCCAGTGATTTCGTCCACGCGGACTTCAGAAATGATCCCACGGGAGCGAATAGTTAAATCGGGTAAAAAGTAGCTTAACCTTAAAATTTACATCTACGCTGATATAGGAAATTCGATTTAAATAACATTTCTTACTCGTATTTGATTTGAGGTTAGTTCACAATTCCAGGTGTGCAATTCACTAAGGACAAACATCCTTACAACCTCACGGCTCGAGGATGTATTTGATGACGATATCACAGAGTACTACCAGATGATATATAGGCATATATCATATTTTTGTTATCTCTAGTTTCCTAGGAAATAAGTATCAATATCGAATGACGTCCAGCAAAGACATCCCTGAAGCGGGAGGTTGTGAATTTCACCCTATAATTATTTTGGAATTTTACAGTTTAAGCCATTTAAATTCCACTCAACAGCTCTAAAGCCGAGTTTATACTTCCAGGCGTTACATAGCAATACGGAATGTCGAAAACGATTACGGTGCTCGTCTTATCGATCCAAAGAAGAGAAAATGTCGTTACTCCGACGAGAATTTACTATGGGCTTACAATCACTACTCGTACACAGCTTGCACAGTCCAATGTAGAATGAAGGCACAGCTAAGACTATGTAATTGCTCCAATTATTTTGTACCAAACGTCCCGGAACATGAGAAGTGTGACGTCAAAGGAATGATCTGCCTTAACGATCATCTGAACCAATTGTCTGTAAGTATACACGTCATATTGTCTACAAGAACATATTTCATTTAAGAGGGTATGCTGTTGTCAAATCGCCCATACAAACGTAGTCCAGTCATATTTTGAGTATTAAGCTATGAAAATCTATGAAATTTTCAAGACACAATCTAGAAACAAATATCTGTGTCGGTGGTGAGTCAGATTTTCGTTTAAATTCCAGAGTTACAGAGTTACAGGGCGTCAAAGTATTGTATTTTTCGGTAATAAAAAGCCCCAATTTTGAACCTGTTTTACAAGAGTATGAATCAATTTAGAACAATTTGGAAAAACCACCGGCATCTGAAATTTTATTAATATACGGTATTGAAAATATGGCTACATAATATACTGTATAATATAATGATCACTGGACTACGAAACATCCAAATAACGGGTGGATAACTTCGCGTAGTGTATGCTGTCTCACCGTACGCGCTCGGGTAGGATAGGGCTCGGAGAGGGACAGCTACAAAACAATGCAACCTTGAACGCGGCCACGTGGTCTTACCAACATAGCCTCTTAAAGATGTAAAAATAGAGGGTTTCTTTAAAAATATCAGAATTTTATTATAGTCTAATTAGAGCGACAATAAGAGATCAGATTTTGCCAAAAATGATTTTAATTACAGTAAAATGCGATGCGAGTGTTTTGAATATACCGTGGAATTAATACCTACTCTTTGCCGATGAAATTGAGTTCTGGATATTTTATTACGATCGTCAGTCGATATAGAAATATGTGTGAACATAAACAGCAGTGCTAATAGCACTGTTCTAGGTATGTACGCTTACTATCCAACGGCCTAATCGTCAATTAACATCAGGCGAGATGAAGGCCAAGTGAAAACTTATCATACAAAAAATACTAAATAGATATAGTTACTTTCGCATGTAGAACGTTCATGTGAGTGATGGATTTTCAATATTTTAGTGTAAACTATTACATAATTAATAATTCTAGGCCTGATCATTGCTTTTCGTTTGGGGTCAATATATCTCTTTCTTTGAGCTGTTGAACTTCGAGAGACGTATGTCTCCAAATAACTTATATCACTCTGTAGGTCCTTAAAGCGCGCTGGTCTTCCCGCCCGGGGCTCAACTGCAACTGCTTGCCTTCTTGCACTGAAGCAGAGATAACAATAGTAAAGGACTTCAAGGTCACTACCACGGCGAGCTTTGCCGTGGTTCAGATCGAACTGGCCATGCTACCTACCGAAAAGTACAGAAGAAATGTCGTGCGGGGCGTTCTGGATTTAGTAGGTAAGATATTTGGTATTCATAACATGTATATCTGAACTTTCTCCAGTGGTCAACCCATACGAGGAGTAAGAACGATCAGTCGGGAAAAGTGTACTGCTGAATGTTCCCCCATGGCTTGCCAGCAATGACATGCGGAACTGACACGTGGCCAACGATTACTGTGGGCTAAATAAACGACCTCAAAATCCAAAGAAAATATTGTAACATAGGGGAGCGCCATGTTCAGCGGTGCACTTTTCCCGGCTGATGACTAGGAGCATTTAATCACTACGTTGCTGATGATGACAATGTGACCGTAAGCGTTGTACGATGCACTTAGTGTCACTTGTGAAGTGGGAGAAGAAAAGTGTTGGAATGCCATAGTGTCTGACCCTACTACTACAGCGCATAGACACAATAAGACATACATATATTTAAAACATCATTCACTTTTATTACCTGGAAAGCAAATAAAATACTACAAAGGACGTAATACAAAATCCAATTACCATCAGAAGCTTTTTATCTATTATAATTTTAAAACTATTAAAATGGCAGTGACCTTGACTCCACCAGTCGATGAACTTGTGCACAGTAGATACTTCCTTCATTTTAGTTTTGTTGTTAATCAGTGTGCACAGTTGACAAAAACTTTCCGATCTCACACTATAGAAGTAGTACGGCTTCCACCAGAAATATTCCGAATACGCCACTAAATCATTCATAAGTTCATTTATTTTGAATGCCATAGCTTTTGGAGTCATCATTCTCGCATTGATGTAACTCTTCTCTGGCGCAAACCTGTCAAAATATATGGAATTATAGATAGGACAAAACAAAGTTTTTAATTAAACCACTACAGCAACGCATATTAAAAGATATTAATGAAGATGTATGCACGTACCTAGAATAATTTGCCCCTCCGTACACTATCGGTACAGTATTGTGCTGGAAACCTCGTACTAATTTCTCAGTGACATAATCGTCACATTCAGAATTCTCAAACGCTAAATAAAAGAAATAATCGGTATCCAACATTTCATCACATTTGTATCCACAAGAAAAAGATCCACATCCACCATATATGTCTATAGTCAGACTATACTTTTTTAATTCGTCTGATAGATCCTTAGCCCACCGGTCGCGGCCACCGTACGCGCCACAGTGTGACACGAACCACGCCACCGGCTTGTTTCTTACGGAAGAGCCTCATCATTACATCGCTGACTGGCTCTTTTCTTGGAGACATCCAATGCATATCAGCTTTTGGCCCAATAATTTCTCCTTTAGCATTTCTTATATCCACATAGCCGTAGTAAAGGGTAGAATCGAGCTTGTAGGTAAGCGTCCAATTGAAATATTCATTGTACACGTAATAGCACACCGGAAAGTAAGTGGCAGGCTCTAAGTTTGCATAAACATATCTCTGATGTGGCGCACGCCTTTTAGGCAAGTCTACCATTTGCCTTACACGCGTGCCGAAAAAAAAGACAATGTCAAAGGCTGTGTAATCATTAAATATGTCTCGGTTGGAAGTAATGTAAGTGTTACATTCGCGACAAAACTGAAAATAAGGTTTCCTTTCTTCCACAACATTCCAATTCCAGTAGACAACATAAGTTGGCCTCTGTTCGGGTTGAACACTGAAGTTTGACAGTATTTTACGTGGAGCTTTTGGTACTAGCAAAATTGCATCTGGCACCATCAGGAACACAACAATTACGATCGAGTACTTTGGTTTCATTTTGTACGGTAAATTGTACACGTGTGCTTTAGTTTCATGGTATTTAAAACTATCTACGAAATATAGAAAAGCTTTTTAATTTTACTGCAGTCCTAATAACCATGTTTTATGAAACTACAATAGTATTAGCATAATTCTATTGAAATTATAAAATAACTACAAAGTGATTTTTAAACTACTGACACCAACTGACACAATGCATTATTACCACAGATCACTATATTGGCATTACCTATTCTCTATCATTGACACAAAACAATATTGGTGTGTCTATGCACAAATGGTCCAATCCTAGGTCCAATCCAACGCTTGATCACACCCAAAAAATTACCACAATCTCATATGATGAAATCTTCAGGGCATTCCCGTTTATCTGATACCTAATTAAAAAACGCACAGTTTAAAACATTTGTTAGCATTTTTAAGAGAAAACATTAGAAGTTTTACTTCAAAAACATATATATTCATACACCCTTGCACAAAATGAACAAGACCACAATTAATAGATAGAACTGGTGTCTCTATTAGAAAATGGTTGATATTGGAAAAAGCCGTCTTAGATAATTTGAGATTGCATTGCGAACCCAGTGTGTACTATAATACAACAAACAAAAAGTAACACAACTCTGTAACTGTTGTACTCGTACTTATTTATTAATTGTAAGGTTTACTGATGTAGAATCACGAAAATCAATCGCATAAAGATTTCATTTTATTTACTAGAAAATGTCTTCATCGATCCGATAAATCCGATGTGATTACCGTATTCGCGAAGTTTGTACGTGTACGTGTTAGTACAATTATGAGTTTTTGAGTGGTTGAATTCAATTTTTATATAACAAAAACTATGGCACCTAAGAATATTCTGATTAGATTAAAACAAAGTTTAAACACCACAACATCAAAATTAATTAAAAACAAAACGGTGCCAATTCCTTCAGGTCCCTTTTTGTTAAACCATTTACATAATAAATAAATAAATAAATAAATATTGTATTACCATCAATGAAGTCAGACTTTAATGATAAGGGAACGTAGCGGGTGATTGACAACGAATGCATCAGTATTGTAAATATTTTTTGTTAATTACAGTGTCTACAGGTGGAACTTGTGGGCTATTCCTCGGAGTGAGTATCCTGAACGTGGTAGAGCTACTGTACATACTGCTCATCCGCCCGTTCTGCGACATCTATAGCCAGCAAGGGGACGACCCCTGGTACAGAAAGTTCGGGACCAGGCGTCTTGAAGACAACAAATTCGCACCTAAGCTAGACTGGAGATACCAGACGCCCAAGAAAGATGGAATAATTAGGAACCGTGATTTCTTCAATACATAATCATCAGTTTATTAAAATATCTCTGATTAGCTACAGCGCGGATCACTCTGTGTACTGGCCACGGCTGAAATCGATTGTACCAATATGCTAAAATATATGCCTGTAAACATATCGATGAAATTACAAGACTTTTACACGAGCCCATCCGTAAAGAAATGCATGCCCATCATTTTAAAAACAAAGCTATAGCAATCTCCAGCTGTCATCTCATTTCAGTGTGATACAAACCACGTCAATATGACTATATTCGATACAGCGATATCGCAATTGTATTGTGAGTGAAATCGAATTATATTAAATTGGATAAAAGGCAGTCGGGTACCGGTTCATAAACGTATCTTTGTTGGAGTCAGGCTAAAACGTGTTCTCCGTGGCTCCAACTGTATTCACCTCCCAAAAACTGACCGATATGTAAATTGACATAGTCACTACCGGTAAGTCTATAAGCCTAGGTTGGTAGTACGTGAAATAAAACTCAATGTGATTCGATCACTGATTACCTTTTTATGTGGACAGCAAATACAACACGACAAAGGACATAGTGATAAATCCAACGACGACCATTAGCGCTGTATCAATAGTAATTTTAAAACTATTGAAATGGCAGTGCCCTTCACTCCACCAGTCGATGAACCTGTGAATCGTGGATTCTTCCCTCATTTTGGTTTTATTGTTAATCAGTGTACACAGTTGACAGTAACTGTCTGATCTCAAACTATAGGAGTAGTACGGCTTCCACCAGAAATATTCTGAATATGCTTGCAAATCATTCATCAGTTCATATATCTTGCGTGCCACAGCTCTCGGGGTCATCGTCCTCGCGTTGATGTAACTCTTATCTGGCGCGAACCTGTCAAGTAGTAAATTTGACATGGATGAAAATGCGGTATTTGGCTATATTTTTGGAAGAAAAAGATTTCTCACTGTCACTTAACATCCAAGTAGATTCAGGTCAAGCTTTGATCTATCTTTTATTTCAAAAATGCTAGGACAAGGAAAAATTATCGTGACTCACCATTGTTTTGGATTAAGTGTGTTGTTGCTGGATTTAAAAGCGCATCCGGATTTCTCTAAGCCCGATGCTTTTCCAAATATAATGACAACGATTGTTGGAAGAGTAATGCAAGTGTATGTGTGTGTGTGAACGAACCACAGCCATATATCGAACAAACACAAGTGCACTTACCTAGAATAATTTGCCCCTCCGTACACTATCGGTACAGTATTGTGCTGGAAACCTCGAACTAATTTCTCAGTGACATAATCATTACATTCAGAATTTTCAAACGCTAAATAGAAAAAGTAATTGGTTTCCAGCATTTCGTCACATTTGTACCCACAAGAATAGGTTCCACAAGTACCATATATGTCTATAGTTAGACCATACTTTTGTAAGGCGTGTGATAGATCATTGGCCCAGCGTTCGCGACCACCAAACGGACCGCAGTGTGACACGAACCACGCCACCGGCTTATGTTTCTTACGGAAGAGCCTCATCATTACATCGCTGACTGGTTCTTTTTTTGGAGACATCCAATGCATATTTGTTTTGGGGCCGATAATTTCTCCTTTAGCGTTTTTAATATCCACATAGCCGTAATAATGGGTAGAGTCGAGTTTGTAGGTAAGCGTCCAATTAAAATATTCATCATACACGTGGTAACATAGCGGATAGTAGGTAGCGGGCTCATAATTTGCATAAACATATTTCTGATGTGGCGCACGCTTTTTAGGCAAATCTACCATTTGTCTTATTCGCGTTCCGAAAAAAAAGAGGATGTCGAATTCTGTATAATCATTGAGGATGCCCCGGTCAGATGTTATATAAGTGTTACATTTACGACACCATTGAAAAAAAGGTTTTCTCTCTACCCAACTAACATTCCAGTTCCAGAAGAGCACATACGTTGGCCTTAGTTCTGGTTTCACACTGAAGTTTGACGGTATTCTCCGTGGCTTTTCTGGTATCAGGGAAACTTTTTGTGGAATCATTATGACCACAACAACAATTATTATGGAGTACCTTGATTTCATTATGAATTATAACTGCAGATTACTTTTGTTTCATGTAACTGAAAATTCTGTGTGTAGCTTCTATCTCTCTTCTTTCAGCAGTTATAAATTGAAGCTTATCGACACGTATTATTTCACACTCCCTTTGTTAAACATAGGCAATTGTTTCCTAAACTTTTGGATTCATTTGAAACGAAATATTGTTTTTTATGTTTTTACGTAGGCCGAACGGCTGGAGTTTTGTACGCATCTAAAAAAAATTTAAGTTGCATTTTTGTAAATAAAGTGGTTCGTTACCTTTACTTGACATTCAAAGTTGACACCAAGTTGACACTGATCACCAAAGAATCAGATCACTGATTAAGGATACTTTGTGTCAGTGGTTCGTGTATTGTCTGTGATTGATATGTTGTGACGTTGCTGATACACGGAAGTTGTATCACAGATGGAATACAGTTAAGTTATGCTGTTCTCTTGTATTATAACTAGTATATTATATCCTCTTTGATTATAGCGAATGCCACTTGCCACTTACCATATTTCCATGATCATACATTTGAGGTCGTTGCTTTTACACCGTTTCTCCAGGCACGTAAATAAATCATTCTAAATAATTTCACTTTTTCGATCTGGCAAAGGCACCGACTGTCTGTCTGTCCGCTTAGAATTCTACTGGACACATTTTGAAGTTTAAGTAATTAAATTTTTTCTTAATTTTTCAATAATCTCGTATTCTGCAGTGCGGTTTTTATCTATCGATGATGAAGGAAAACTAAATTGCTATATTTAAAATATAGTTTAATCACAATCACATGAAAAATGTACAACATTTTGACGATTCATATTAAAGCTTATACAATAAACTTTTTAAAATCTAAACAAAGCATTAAAGCGGCAAATCACACCGTGTGATGTTTTATCTATCACTAGAGATAATTGTCACTTGAAGAAAGGAGGGTTAACGCGCATCTAGGGTTTCTTTAGTTCATCTTCAGTGCGAGAAACTTTTTTAAATTTAAAATAATATCACAGATGTTTTATAATCTTTTATATACAAACTTGCACCCATTAAATATAGCTTCCTAACGTTACGGTACAAAATATAAATGTTTCAACAGTAACCGAAATTACTTTACAAAGTTTATTAGATTTTTTAAATCAAAAGCATAAAAATTCTTTAAATACATGTGTAATAAATAACAAACACGGCTAAAAAGACATTGTATCCAATCTGAGTTTTATACAGAGTGACCCATGGCTAAGCCACACGAAAGAAAATAACTTTAAATATTATGTATAGCAATTTTAGCTGAAAGAAGACTTCATTTTAATTTTAAAAATAATATGTACTGCGTTCAAAGATTTTTAATGGTCGGCCGATCGGGAATGTAATGCTTGATTTAAAAAGTTATTCCTAATGATTGACCATTTTCATCGTTTTGTTATATTTTGGTGGGTTTGTCAAAATCTTGAATGCAGTTCAAATTTATTTTTAATCAGAAATAATGTCTTCAGTCAGCAAATTCTATTTACAAAGTTTAAAGTACTTTTCCTGCGTGTGACATGGTCATGAGACACCATGTATATCAGTGCGAACATTATTTCTTCATAGTTGTAGTCCGATCTCCGGTAAGAACTCAAGGAGTTTTTCAATGTCATTGCCAATCAAAGTAGTAGACAAGTAGTTGTAGACAATTAAGATTAATAAACACAAGATCGTCAACTTACAACCTACAAATAGTTATAACCTGCATTTGACCTGCATAGTATTGCAATAGTATTCTCTCTCGACTCTCAAATACAATATAAAATAAGTTATTATGTTTAGCATTTTATCACACTGTGCACAAAACTATATATAAAAATCTCTTAGCTAAGATGCCGTTGAATTTCGTAAGAAACATCAGACAGCGTAGTGATTAAATGCTCCTAGTCAGACAGTATGAAAGCGGTTCAGTCAAATCATAGTTTTTGAATTTCAAAAAAATATTAGTAGACTCAGAGTAAATTAGCGATAATAATATAATCAATCTGTGTATTTACTTTAATTACCTACCAGAAAGCGAATAAAATACGACAAAGGACATAACAATAAATCCAAGGACGACCAGTAGTTGACTGTCGATTGTAATTTTAATACTATTAAAGTGGCAGTGCCCTTCACTCCACCAGTCGATGAACCTGTGAATGGTGGATACTTCCTTCATCTTAGTTTTGTTGTTAATCAGTGTACACAGATGACAAAAACTGTGTGATCTCAGGCTGTAGGAGTAGTACGGCTTCCACCAGAAATATTCCGAATATGCTTGCAAATCATTCATCAGTTCATATATCTTGCGCGCCACAGCTCTCGGAGTCATCATCCTCGCGTTGATGTAACTCTTATCTGGTGCGAACCTGTCAAATAAATACTAATATTCAGAGATATATTATTGTTGTTTTTAGGGTTCCAAACATCCGATGGTAAAACGGAACCCTTATGTGTCTGTCTGTCCGTCGGTATCTCTGGAACGACTAATGTTTTCAACTTGTAATTTGGTTTTGATTGGCAACTGAAATAATTGATAAAATGTTTATTTAAAAAAGGGCCAAAATATGGAGGGCGAAATTTCAAAGTGGATTCACTAGGTAAAGTGATGGTAAATCATAAGAAAATCATCAGTTTGTACATTCTAAAATATATGTTTATTCTCTTCTATGCAGCATAGTATTTTTTACTTATCATGAAAAAATATCATTCCACTCTATTTCCGAAGATTACAAAGTAAAGAAATCTGAAATATATAGTGCTCGTGGCTACCTCAACTTCAGACGGGATATACTCATACGTGGGTCAAGTCCAATCAAATTGTGAATTATGATGAACCCTTTAAAATGCTGAGGGCATATTTATTCATTTATTTCAGTAATACACATCAACAACAAATTACTGTCGTAGCCTCTGACACTAGTTTTGTTCATTCAAGAAAATAAAGTATTCAATAAACTCAAACGTTACGAGCAGTTTTAGAAATTCTCACCTGGAATAATTTGCGCCTCCGTACACTATCGGTATAGTATTGTGCTGGAAACTTCTTACTAATTTCTCAGTGACATAATCATTACATTCAGAATTCTCAAAAGCTAAATAGAAGAAGTAATCAGTATCCAACATTTCATCACATTTGTACCCACAAGAAAGAGTTCCACAACCGCCATATATGTCTATAGTCAGATCATACTCTTTCAAGGCGTGTGATAGATCATTGGCCCAGCGTTCGCGACCACCAAACGGACCGCAGTGTGTCACGAACCACGCCACCGGCTTATGTTTCTTACGGAAGAGCTGCATCATTACCTCGCTGACGGGATCTTGTTTTGGTGACAGCCAATGCATATTAGGTTTTGGGCCAATAATTTCACCTTTAGCATTTTTTAGATCGAAGTAGCCGTAATACAGAGTAGAATCAACTTTAAAGCTGAGCGTCCAGTTGAAGTAATCTTCGTACACGTGATGGCAGATCGGGAAGTAAGTAGGAGGTTCTAAATTTGCAAAAACATACCTTTGATGTGGCGCACGCCTTTTAGGCAGGTCCACCATTTGCCTTATTCGCGTTCCGTAAAAGACGAGAATGTCGAATTCTAGGTAATCACCGAGAACGTCCCGGTCAGAAGTTATGTAAGTATTACATTTAGGGCAAAATTGGAAATATGGTTTTCTTTCTATATGAGAAACCCAATTCCAATAGAGGACGTAAGTCGGCCTTTGTTCTGGCTTAAAACTGTAATTTGAAGGTACTCTTTGTGTCACTTCTGTTATTACCATAATTTCACGTGGAATCGTAATAAATATAATAATCATCATAAAGTAATTAGTCTTCATTTTGAATTGTAAATATAACGTGTTGTCTAACAGTTTCATGTTATTAAAATTCATCTGCAGGGAAATGGCAGTGAACGTTTCCCAGCTGTTTTGTAAAACATTTGTTCTTTTATAGTTTTCAGAAGTTGTACTGTCACGCTAAATAGAAATTTTAAAATGCATCTTACTTCAGAAGGTAAGAGAAGTAGCATAAAAGAAGAAAAGAAGAACACTTCTTAAAACGGGTATAATCCTTGTGAGTATTATATTCTTTGGGTATAATAGTGGAAAATTGGAGTCATGCAGCATTTACTTTTTAATTTGTTCCAACCAAAAATTTACCATTATTGTTTACTACGATTTTAGCTTAATTTTGTCATCATGATCAAAATATGACCATGTTTATATATAATTTTATTATTAAGGTTATTACGTAGTATATTATATACTCTTTGATTTAGGTTACAAACAGTGGATCGTTAGCTATTGACATTGACACACGATTGACACATTAACATGATAGTAACCAAAGAGGATATAAAGCCACGCTTTTATAGTAACCAAGTCTACGAGTATCTGTCCGTCTGTCACCAGGCTGTATCTCTTAAACCGTGACAGTTAGACAGTCGAAATTTTCACAGATGATGTATTTCTGTTGCTGCTATAATAACAAGTATTAAAACAGAATAAAATAAATATTTAAGAGGGCTCCCATACAACAAACGTACCTACGTTATTTTTTGCTTGTTTTTGCTCGATATTCATAACGGCCACAGGTAGACGCTTGAAATATTCACAGACTATTTATATATATAAAGTGACTTTTTAACAATATTTATACAATATAACTTTTAAAATAATAATTAAATTAAAATAAAACAAATATGAAGGGACCCATACAAAGGCATGATTGTTTGCAGTTTTATAGATACTGATACGGAACTCGCACGTGTCTGTTTTTTGTCATTCTGTTGTATGGGATTTCGCAGAAGCTTGTGAAATATCCAATTCGGAAACGCTTCAATGCGTGATTGGCTTTTGCCTTCATCCGTAAGTTCGTCAACGATCACATCAGAAATTAATTCCACGGGAAAACTGTACTCCTATTTGAGTCAGTCCTATAGCACATTCTAAATCGAAACGAATAAAAACAAATATTTTGTTTATTAACTGTCACAAGTAAACAATTTTGATGACGCAAACATAAATACATTTCAGAAAATCTCAACAAAGTGGTTTTAGCGGTAAAACAAACAGTAGTGTAAAAATGTATCTCGTAGTAATTCTCACACACAGTGACATACAGACCGACTGAAGAGCATCTATCTTTAAATGACCTTTTTACAAATTAATAACGGACCTTATCGTTAAATTAAACGTAACATATACATAAAAATTTTCAGCTAAAATGTTTTGTAATAATTTTCTGTGACATAAACTTGTGTACAATTTAGGAACCGAACATTATCAAAATAACATAATCATCTTACAAGAATGTCGCGTTGATTTCTCTTAACCCAAAAACATAAAATACAGGAATAAAACTATGAACGATGCAGCAGCGTATTCAAGATGCGTTGTATCAATGCTGATGGTTATTTTATCAAACTTGCAGTCGGGGCTCCACCAGTCAACGAAGTCGTAAATTATCGAGTGTCTTTCCAGATTAGGATCTTTGTTAATGAGCGTACAGATTTCGCAGAGACTTTGAGATCTGGGACTGAAAGAGTAGTATGGCTTCCACCAGAAATATTGCGAATACGCTTGTATGTCATTCGTCAAATTGTAGATGGTTTCTGCAAGAGCACCAGATGTGACATCTCTTGCATTAATGTAACTTCTTTCTGGCGCAAACCTGTTAGATATGTAAATTTGAATTAGTAATAGAGTACAAGGACACATTATTTTCTCCATGGCTAAAGAGAGAGGTGTAGACGGATTCTTCTTTTTTATTGATCTGAATTCTGAAGTCCATGCGGACGAAGTCGCGGGCAAAGCTATACTCACAAATTTAATAAAATTTAATTACTTAATACAACCCTGAAACCTTGTTTATTTTTATTTTAAGTTTTGGAGAAATAACAGTGAACAGATTCTTTAAATTTAAATAAATTAAATTATACAATAATAAATCAATCTGCCGCCATAAACATTCTCGCTAAGGTTTATTGTGAATACATACCTAGAATAATTCGCACCTCCATATACTATTGGAATTGTATTGTGCTGCAGAGGTCGCAAAAATTTCTCAGTGACATAGTCTTCACAGCTTGCACTCTCAAATGATAAATAGAAGAAGTAATCTCTCTCCAACATCTCATCACAATTGTGTTTACAAACTAATTTTCCACATTCGCCATAAATGTCTACAGACATGTTGTATTTTGTAAGAGCGACCGATAGTTCCTTGATCCACACGTCTCGACCGCTCATGGCATTGCAGTTTGATACAAACCACGCCACTGGTTTCGTCTTATTACGGAATATTTCCATCAGTTCGTTTTTAATCGATTCATTTCTTGGGGCCATCCATTCCATATCTATTTTAGGGCCAATAACTTCACCTTTATCGTTTTTAACGTCTATGTAACCGATACTGTGGGACGAATCTAGCTTGTATGTGAGCGTCCAATTATAATATTTGTCGTAAGATCTATAGCAAACTGGGTGATAGGATGCCGGTTCAACCGATATGTAAACATATCTTTGGTGCCTGGAACGCTTTTGTGGCAAATACAACTGTCCAATCATATTGACTCCAAAGAGTAGGACGATTTCGAAATTTGTATAGTCTCCACCGAGAATGGTTCGATTAGTAGTTATAACACTATTACATTTGGGACATTCCATGTCTGGCATAGCATAATTCCAATAGAGTATGTACGTTTTATTTTCTGATTCAGCACTGGAGTTTGATTCAAAACTGTCTCGATCTTCGAGTGCCTGCATAACGACACGAGGAGTCATTAAAAATATAAAAAGTGCTATTATTAACGATACGTACGTTGTTTTCATGATTATTTATCAATGTAATTATTTTCACAACAATTTAATTCACTCGAATTATTGGTTTTGAATATTTTGTAGAATTAAAATTAGTTTTCTATTGATTATCGACTAACAATTTTTTGTTGACACGGTGCTGTCTTGGTCACAAATCACTATTTACGAGCAAAGAATATAGTACGGTCTTGGTGCTGTCCAAGTGCTGTCATTCCTGTTATCAAACGTGTATCAAACCCGTAATTTGACCTGTAAAGCGTAGCGTATTTGAGAATTTGTAGCATTGAAATAAAATTCATAAATAATGTTTTTTATGGCCTGGACTAAACTTAGTGATTATTTGCTTAGTGGTCCCATCCCAAAAAAGAGCCCATATGGGGAGCCTATGTCTATCCACAGACTAATATATGTATACCTCGTCTATCTGCCTATCACAGCTGCTTCTTACAGTTGTTTTTAAATATCGTGATAACGTTTTGGAACAGTTTGAAGACGTTTTCTTACTTTTATTGTATACTAGTAGATGCCCAGACTCAATAGCTATACAACAACAAAAAGTTTCATTCAAATTCGTTTCATTCGTTCAATAGTTCCGGAGATTAGCGTGTACAAACAGACAGACAAAAAATTTAAAAATCGTAGATTCCTTTTCTGTTACTATTTTTACATCGCCCTCATTTAGTTTTAGGTAAATATACTCAATGTACAGACACACTGGTTTTACTGTTTTATTATATGTATTGATAAATAAATGTTTTATTTTAATTCCAAAAAGGACTGAACAGTGCAACGTCGTATAAAAGTGTTTTTTTTTTAAATGTAAGTACTTGTCCATTGGGGCCTGCCAATGGTTCATGTCCAACATTGGACTCAATGCGGCCGATCATATTCGTCTGTGCGGCCGATTATGATCTTTTTTCATTGTGAACATTCTAAAATTAAAATTGGAATTATAGCTCTATTTATACCTGATTTATACCCTTTTGAATTTTCAGTCCGTAACACTTTTTTTTATAGAGACGGGTATTTTTTTTAGAGAGACACAAATAGTATCTCATATAATATCTCTAACCATCTATATTTTACGTAGTTTACAAAATATTTCAAAAGCGATATGTGAAAGGTAAATCTGAATCTGTAAACTGAATCATCTGAAAAGTAAACTGACATTCCCGTGTGGTCCCGAATAGGACCATCCCTTGTCATTCAGTGGGTATCGTAAAAGGCGACTATGGTAAACAACATTCATGAGATGGGCAGCTGCAACTAACCATAACAATATCTTATATACGAGTATATCAGCTTATATCATATACTGCGACCACCAATCCGCCTGACTAGCATGGTGATTATGGCAAACTCACTCCGATGTGGCATTCTATGACTGACTTAAACAATGGATGATATGAAATAATTATAATTTGTAGTAATTTCCTCACCTTTTATTGTCTTAGTGCTAAATAAAGTTATTGAAGGCAATATCTATCAACAATTTCATCTAAAATTTCCATAACCTTATCTTTGTAATCAGTATTAGTACTCATCACTTTTTTAATAAAAGTAGCTTTATCCTTCGTAAGTATTTCATAGAATTGATCCGAATCGCTAAAGTTGTTAACCGTCGCATCGTCATCTAGCCAGAACAACGGCATGAGGCAGGCACAAAAGATGAGACCGCATTTTCTTTGTTCTTCTGCTGATTTCAGAAACATTTCCTCCGTGAGGATATCACCAACATCGATCACATGACTCTTGAGTATTGTCCTTAGTTCCTGATAGTAGCAACTTAGAAACAGTTTCATATTTTTCTCTCGAAATGTAGGATCCAAATTGCAGCAAAGTAGCAACATAACATCTCCTGCCGGAGGTTGATATCTTGTTGCTTGGAAGTCCACTAAAACGCAATTATCTGGCTCGTTGTTTTCTTCATTGTAGTGAAACAGAATGTTGTTGTTCCATAAATCACAATGGCAAATAACATTGCGATATTCTGCAGACGGATCGCTAAGGTCTAATGCGGATGACCAAACGTCCACCCAACGAGTTTCGATTACATTCATTAGTTGGTGGTCGTTGCTATACTTGGAATATGATTTAACGGCCTCCAAACCACCATTAATGCATTGTATGTACCATGGATCAGACATTCTATAGCCACCTTTATGTAACATCTTTTCGTACTTGTCAAGGATGGAATATGACAGCTCCAACTCTTTTCTCTGTCTTTCCTCGTGTATGATAGACGAAGCATGGAATCTAGCCAGCATTTGTAAAGCTTGTAATGTATGCGCCACGTCAAATCTGTCGAACTTTGATCGTAACTTATATTGCAAATCATTTAGATCTTCAAATACCATCGCGTCGTTCAAAGCTGTCACTATCTTGGCACACCACGGCTTCAGTCCTGAAATTAAATGAATGAATTGTATCAATTGTGAAATGACAGTTTTTACTATCCTGACTAGCTAATGGATGCATAACTTAATATCGTTTAATAAAATTTTAAGTGGAATCTGTTACTGATAGGGATGAAGGATAAACACGTGCGTCTGGCATGTTTGTTGAGAACAGAGTAAATGATTATTATGCCGTA
Organism: Carcina quercana; assembly: GCA_910589575.2. Lineage (NCBI taxonomy): Eukaryota > Metazoa > Arthropoda > Insecta > Lepidoptera > Depressariidae > Carcina > Carcina quercana. The sequence continues at coordinate 6,904,400 of OU342439.1, forward strand.
ATGAGGCGACACAAAGTGTCTTTCTACAATAGACTTACAAGCAGTAAAACAAACTTGCGGCCACTGTATTCGAAACTGTAATCCTCTCCATGCATATGTACGTTAAAATTGTTCGGTCTTGGACTGATTAATTAATAAATTTAGTTCATTTCCTGTCATGTAATATGGGCAATGCCTTTAATAAATACCTTTATTATTAAATTTAAATCAGATGAAGAAAAAAGTCATACTTTACCAGGCAAATCCAAATCTTGCATGTAATCACTGTAGAATATTAACTCCTTATCGTATAAATCCATCTCTTTGACCATATTGGCTTTAGCTTCATTAATTCTAGACACAGCTTTAACAAAAAAGCTCAGAGTCTTCCTTTGACTTCTTTCTATGACCACCACTTTGAGTCTCCAATGATCGCAAAGGAACCCCAACATTTGGTTACTTGCATTTGTGACAGTGTAACTTTCTATGGCAAGATTGCTGTATCGGGAATGGTTTAAAATTAAATCAACGTCTTTTTTAGTTAAATAATCCACTTGCTTCAAATAAGTATCTTTGACGGTATACATATTGATTCGTTGATTATGATTTTTTTATTGTTTATTGTCTGCTTCTTTTAGGGAGCTGAATAAGAATGATGTACAAACTTTAGTTTAACAAACTAAAGTTGTAAAATATGTAAATTGTTGCATAACTGTCTTATGATTTCAACAGTTTCTACCTACAGTTACTTAGCAAACAGGTTATTATCTTTAGAATCATGCTGTTTCGTTATCAATTATAATATTATGAGCTTAGACAAATAAAGGAAACTGGTACATAATATGTAGTCAGTAACAGCGATTTCCTATTATTTCAAAGGATACGTTGTTATTAAAAAGTATGATTGGGTGATCTCAATTTTTCCTAAGGTTCCACATTGACCATCGTTGTAGGTAACGAAGTGTTTGGAAAGTCACTAAACACGAAATTGTTAAAGGCCTCTAGATAAGCAAATGTATTATATGTATTCAGTCATAAAATATGTATGTGTTCCAAGTAAATTAATAAATATATATCTGAGTACAGTTGAATGTACGAAATCATTCAAAGTGCAGAAAGGTGCTATACAGTATGAGGTTACTGCATCTATCTGTAAGAGATATTCCTACATTTTAATTGAAAATGGCTCCAGATTAGGCAATGGCAGCACCCGACGGATTTTTTCGGGCTTATTATTATAATAATATGTGAGTTTCGTTTTATCTAGTTACTTACTTCCATTTTATCGAGAGTTGAGGGTTTCTCAAAAAATTATTTAACTCTTTTCCGATTACAACTTTTACATTTGTCGTGGATTTTTTCCAAAATTTTTAATCTTGTTTTTTATTGTACAAATTAACTAAGCCAATATATACACAAACGGTAACTAAATTAATATTATTTGATAATGTCCTTTTAAAATTATAAAAGAACAAGACCAGGCCTTGGTCCTGGACCTTGGTGCCATACATTCGCGGAACGTGTCATTTTCGATGTCATTGCGGCAGAGTATCGTTATCTGTTTAACTATCTGTGGCATCGTAGCTCCTCAGTGCGTGTCTTTTATATTATACTAGCAGCCCGTCCCGGCTTCGCACGGGGTAGACAATTATTTATTTTTGGAAATTTGGATATAAAACACTTTTTTTCACAAATATTTTTATATATTAAAAAATTATTATTTATTAATAATATATTAAAAAAAATTATTTCAGTGCCCCCTACACCCCGCCCGCCGCGATGCCCGGCGCGTTTTTCAGACTGCATCGCAAACAACGGCCACGGCGCTATGGCGGTTTTGTTTACTGTTTGAATTTTTTAATTCGTAATATCTTTTGAATGGAAAGTCCAATTTAAATAATTTAAAAACTATTTTATAGGTAGTTAAATGGTCTTGACCATAAAATAATTTATTTGGATAAGGATTAATATAAACACATAAATAGCATGGTTTGAATTTGGTTAGCATTTTCATTAATGTTTAAAATGAAAAAAGTTGTTGTAGTGACATAACTACAATAGTTGGACATATGCTACCGCGGAGTTTTTTGTAGACATTATGATGTTCTTCAATATTGTTGTACATTATTTTGTTCTATCGCTAATAGTTTCGGCAGCGCATTCGACGAAAGACATTTTAAGACTCATTTTTCTACACCTTCGGTTACATTGTTCAAATTTTACCAAGGATCCCTATTTTTTTTCAAAATGAAATGTAGCCTATGTCAAATTGGAAGAATGTAGCATTCTATTGGTGAAAGAATTTTTTAAATCGGCCCAGTACTTTTTGAGCCTATTCATTACAAACATACAAAAATAGTTACAAATCTTTCCTCTTTATAATATTAGTGTAGATTAAAGGGCTGGTTTAATCGGGATGATTCTTACCTATGTTTGGTGCAAAACCTGTTCAGCCATTTTGGAGATAATCAGCTATTCTCCTGTGTAGTTTGGGATTGCGTCATTACATGGTCGAGTGTTACTTTCCATATTCAAGAGTGCACTATTAGTCATGAGCCACAATTATAGATCGCGACATTGGACTTTCTACCAGGGGATTTGCCACAATCACCACACACACTTGTTGTGTCAGTGTTTGGAAATGAATACACAAATGCCGGTGATATTAATATTGTTTACTGTATCCCTTTATCACGTTTAGAAAAATGAAAAATTTCTATTTCTTCCATAGTATTTCTCTTACAAATGAAGGATTTATGTATCAAACACCTAAGTCAGACGACCCTGATCCGAATTACTGAGACTCTTAAATATATTTTCAAAAAAAATTGTTATTTGATAAATATCTTCGCAAAGTAACATGTCATATTAACTTTCACCGGACATTTCTCTTGTTACGATGATGATGTCATAATTATGAATGAATATGACATGGTTCTAAGTAACGTGGACATTTATAGTCCCTAGTCCTAACTGTATCTCTAAAAAGATATTTCTTCCTCAGAGAAGTAAAGTACCTACTTAAGGATTTTTACAATGCTATCCTTGGTTTGTTCTGATACATACTATACGGAAGTCGTTCTAATTTTAGGTATTAACTTAGTCGGGCCGTAATTTTGCCTAATTAATTAAAACTCATATTAACTTACTAGACTTGCTCAATGGACGGTTGGTTGTGCCGTTAAAGCGTCAAGAAGTAAGAAACAAGTAAACAGACAAACAAACGTACTTTCGCAATTTGATAATTATAATGTGATATTTAGCGACGATTACATTAACAAACACAATACGATCGCCTTACTAATAATAATGATTTATTAATAAATAAAACTTTTTAAAACATCATACTGTATTTATATTAAAGTTTTTATCAGTTCACGATTGCTTTCAGACAGTAAAGCAATGTTGACAATTCCAAATTCAAATAAAATCATTATGTATTTGCTTGATTGAAAATATACCTGTCCACAATCTCATCGAATAATTTAGTTACACGGAGACGATATCTCTCATCTTCTCTCGCAATTTGAATGAACTCTTCACTCCGAGAGACGACGTTCATTTTCATACCATTTTCAGGATTAGAAAACAGTTCCTTCCTTCTTTCAGAGCTCATGAATATTATAGGCACTATTATAGCTGCTTGCGTTATACCAAACATTATACTTTCTTCATACGCTTTTTTTAAATCACTTTTCGAAAAAAATGATTCAATAGTAAGGTTATTTAATTTCAATTCATCTGATAAGACATTGTAATAAAGATCAAGTAAGTCGTTAATGATCAGGTTCCTAAAATCTTGGGTGGTGTTAAAAAATATAAAAGAAGATAAGTCTAACATCGGCGAACTGTACAGAACGGTTTGAAAGTCTACTATTAACGCATGCAACTGTCCATTGTCAAGCTTTTTAAGAAATATGTTATTAGTCCAAAGATCACGATGAATAACCACGTTTCTGTAGACAGGACTAGGCTTCATAAGTGTCAAAGCACCTTCAAATAGCATCGGTATCACTACTTCTAGGCTCTTCTCGAAATTAGGTTTGTTTTTATGTGTTGAATAAACTTTAAGGAAAGCAATGACAGCGTTTTGCCCAGTGTTACGCCAACTCTGACCTTTATCAGGCTCTTGAAGATAATCGCTGTACTCTTCCCAAATTCTATAAGGTCTGTTCAATTCAACGCTCTTCCTTTCTTCGTAGATGTAAGAGGCGGCGTGAAATTTAGCAATAGTTTGGACTGTTGCCATGATTTCCTTATAAGCCATCATGGTAAGGTGAGACGGCATCGCATATCCCACTTGAGCAACGTCTTCAAAGACGAACAGTTCTTCTTTGACAAGCAGCAATTTTGGACGCCATTGTGAATCTAAAATATTAACCATTCAATTAGTTTGTTTGGTACTAAAATAATAAGCTGACAGTCTAGGTGTGCAGAGCACTAAGGACGTTAGTGAATTTTACCCCAGGTCACAAGAGGACTGACACCTTTTAAAATAAGGTTATTTCGTGAAGATTACGTACATCTACCAAAAAGTCTGTGGTAATATATCATCGTCAAATGGCACTAATATTTTGAAAGTTTGTTAAGCTTGATTGAACAAAGTTGCTCTTACCTTCTCGCTCGGCAAATTGTTTGAAAAGTTGACTCAACATGATATATTCCTTTTTGAAGAACAATAACTCCCTCAGATAATCGGCTTTCAAAGTATCGAACCTTGGCATGCATTTCACAAAGAAATTCAGCTTTGAAGTCACTCCTTTCTTTTGCACGTTGATAGTTAATCTTAAATGATCACCTAAATATCCAATTAGGTTTTTTGAATAGTTTTCTACTGACCAATCAATTACTTTCGAATAACCATATGGTTCTACTATAGATTTTATTTCATCGAGTTTTAAGAGCTCCATGATTTCATTGCTCAAGTCTTGCAGACACTACGAGTATTCTACAGGTATCACATAAATATAAAATGATGTTCTCGGTGTTAAAACCTCTTAGATTGTACGGATGTGATAACATGAAAGTGAACGACATCGTGTATGAGTATATGTTTTATTTTTATTGCATTATGTGATATCTATATTATCTACTACGTATAAATAAGGGAAGTTTTTAAGATAACCGTCGTCGGGTAGAACTGCAGTGTTTATTGATTGATCTTGGTCTTTTGGAGATCATTGAATGATTTCAAACAAGAATTGTTATTTAAATACGGCCTTATGTCAATAACCATCAGGTGAGACGAAGGCCAAATGTGAGTTCATAGTTTAAAAATGTAATTGTCAGCCATAACTATAATATGTTAGGTTGTCGTCTAATCTAATCGTAATAGTGTGGTTAATAACGAGTATTTAGTTAAGATAGCAAGGTTTACCTCTACGCCACTCTACTCCTAGATAATAAATTAAATAACATTTTGTTAACTTTCCGTCCGACGACGCAGAATTGTAATTGAAACGACCTTCTTTTATATGTTTAATTGATGTACGAGTAACGTATTTTCTATACAATGTAGTTAAAATATATCCCGAGTGGGTTGACTAGAAATATCCAGCCAAGGATATGATTATTGAAATATTGAAAAATGACTTTTTATTTAAAATTGTACTCATGAGGTAACGAATACATTTTGGTAAATATTTTTTGATAAATACAGAGAGTAATAGAAGGTTGGGTAAAGTTGGTTTTATAGTTTGGCTTAAAAATTATGAAATAATAAGACAAATATATTATTTTTAGTTAAGTTTTTAATTTGCAAACTCAAACTCCAAAAATAGATTCCGTCGCATGTAAATCTAAAAGGGGTTCTTGTGCAATCTTTATCAATCTTTTTTCCTTCACTTTCTCATAATTTGGAGTCCACAGTTGTGCTGTTTTGGGTGCGTAAGGACCGTCTAGTTTCCGTTCATTGTCTTCATCGTCGCTAGAAGATTGATCTAAATCCATGATTACTTCTTCTTGTTCTTCGTCAGCTTCTGAGAGCTGTTGTCCGGAGAGATGGTGGAGGAATGATGTGCATAGCAGGCTGACCGGCGGCATCATGTGAGGCGCCGCTGACAGGAACTGTAACAAAATCAAAAAAAGCTGTAATCTTGAAGAAAAATGTAATAGATAAAAGCTTATATATATTTCGATACATTGCTTTGTTTATTGAAAGAAGGTCATACATGTGGTAGAGGGTTATTATTATTATTTGTACATGAGGGATGCAGTCCGTGTGTCCTGCATGTCATTGCGACCTTTGCAGATCTATTGTGACTGTGGTTCAAATCAAGTGGTAGAGGGTATATAAATAATCCTTTTTTTGTCAATTGCAATAGAAGCGAAATAAATGGGGATTATAAAAAATAAACTATGCTGGCACATCACATCAGTATTCGAGTGTTTGTTTGTCTTATTTGACCAAGTACGACGATGTGAGGACTTATCTATATTCGCTTTAAATATAAGAAGAATACGCTGACAGGCTTGTCGGTTTTGGGTCAGACATCAAAGTAATATCGTTCATTCAAAATGTCATCATATTGGATATTCGCGTGGTAATGGTGGAAGGTGTGTTCGTTATATCAGTATGTGATATTTAGACAACACACGAATATTTGTTCAAACAAGGGGAATATGCTCTGTCAACTAGAACAGCGTTTGAATTATAATTTTACCCCACGTAGGAACGGAGGCGGTATAGCCCTGTCCATTAAAGAGAGTCCACGATTATCACACATTATATCAATAAACCGTAAACGATATTTCGAGCAACGCTTCCTCAGGATTATCTTTATTTCAGACAGAATGATATCAAGTTCAATATAATCTCATCCTTTTACCTGAGCTATAGCAGTGTTTCCCAGAGCGTTGGTGTCGAGTTGTACGGTGTCGCCGAACCGCGCGGGCTTCACTTCAGACAAGTGCTGCTCAGCTAGGAGCGCGCTGAAGTTAGACGCGGGCAGCTTGCGGTGAGATATCACTTCCAAACTACCCACATCGGATTTCTCCGGCTCGAGACAGTAAACTTCCTGGTAGAAAGGATTGCATCATCAGTAGGACATCCAAATTAATAGATCGCCTAAAGGGCTTTTCATGTGATTATTTGCCATAATCACCACGCTTGGAAGACGTAAATAAGTACCATTCATAAGTAAATGTTACTATGCTACCCATCTCTTTGTTCGAATGGTCTTGCGACCTCTACAGCTTCACCCGGACAATGGCGAGCGCGGAAGGGAATCAGTCGGTCTACCCATCTCCTAAAATTTCCCCCTTTTCTATATGTTATCCATATTCATGGGTTTACACATGGCCATCACATCATGGTGAGTCTAACGCCGTTGAATTATAAGCATGCTCATCCAGAAGCCATGTGGTAATGAGGCATTGTCTCTGTTACCTTTCATACCGGAACACGACCGTGCTATTTGGCTGCAGACTTCGGTATCATGGTAGTATCTAGCGCGGCGGACATAGAAAATGCCCTATCACCAAGTACCGACAGGTACCCATTCCCATTTACAACTTCTTTTATCCCACGGTATGATATTGGGTGCTCTTATTCTATTTATAAAGTATTTATAATTAAAACTTTTCCCCCCTATTTATTGTGGATATAATATAATTTTCGAGAAGAAAAAAAACTGTTTGGGACGATATAAAATTTATATGTTTCTGAGTTAATACAGTTTTCGAGAGATTAGATAGAACTCTTCTTATCGTGTAGTCGATGACCGACCTCACAACCCTAGTGTCAGAGTTGTTGAGCCGCCACAGGCCGTTGACATGGCTCACGTAGCTACCACCTGTCGTAGATAGTAACCGGTAACAACGGTTTATTGTACCTTCCGAAGCACGGAATCATCTTACTTATCAAACAATCAGGTGATTCAGTCTGCAATGTCCTAAAATAACTGAGTAAATCTCACAAAGTGTTGTTATTGTCATGTCAGGTAGAAATGAAAACATGAATTAGACATTTATGTATACTCACAGAGTCATTTCTCATAATGTATAGTTTGACATCATCCTGTGAGTAACCAAAACAGCACTGCTTGAACACTCCAGTGTTGGGGTCTAGGAGACGTTTCTTGATCAACGTCGGAGTCGAACTGTGTGGCGTAAATATATACACTGAAAGAAATTTTTTAATTAGATTTCAATGACCGATTAAGGACGTAATCACACGTTGTATGTTTGCTTTTTTGGTCAGAGCCTAACATCAGAGGGGCAAACATAGCGTGCGAGTACTGTAGTCTATGCCATGGAGAAGATATTCTACAATTGGACGACGAAGCTACGATGGTGAAAATGTGATATGTGATATATTCATAAAATCAGCGTCCCTATTAGATCGCCAAACTGGAATTTCCATGGAGGATTAGTGATAATACTAAGCACGTAAGCAGATGCTGCAGGACTATTTAATTTTTTCCCTTTCTCCGGCGTGAGGCATATAAAAATAATCGCTCAGGCCTTATCGTTCCTTACCATGACTGAACGCCATGTGTAAATCCTTTGTACAATAAACATATCCCCCGTCTCATATTCCCATTTTAGAAAAGTTACCGCCATTCGATTACGGCATTCAGCGATCTGAACGGTAAAAATAATTTGCGGCGACCAAATAATTTGCCTGTGGTGTCGAAAGGCTTACTAAAGCTCTTGACTGCTTTTTATTAATCATTCCTGAACTGAAGAAGTTAGTAGCCGAGTTTTCTTACCATCATTATCAGTGGTGGTCAAGGCCATCTTATTTGAGAACGGGTCAGCGGCTAGACACGTGGAGTGTATGTGCACCAGCCACTTAACCGTCAGCGACAGTAGGCTCCACACAGCCACGCAGGTTTCAGTGGAACACACCAGCTGTGGAAGAACACAGGTGTGAAACAATCATATTTTTATTCAATAGAAATTAAGACGGGGTTGTCTGTGCTTTTAATTAATTGTAATTTGGTTATAAAATGGAACGTCGGGATATCATCATCAGCCGGGAAACGTCCATTGCTGGACGTAGGCCTCCCCCATGGTTTGCCACAATGCGCGACCTTTGCTCGATCGTTGGCCCATCTAGTAGGGGGACGGCCCGGCACACGTTTCCCGGTATGTGGTCGCCACTCGAGAGGGGAGTAAGAGTTATCGGTTATCTGTTCTTCGAGTGATATGGCCTGCCCATTGCCATTTTAGTCTCTGAATGTTTTGTATAGAAAATATTGATTAAAGTTTGATACAATTTTTTCTATATACACAGTACAGCTATTTAAAAAATCACAAATAACTGTGTAACAAATATATGTTAATTTAGAAATATGTCTCCTAATTGACAATGATTATATTATTGAATCTAAACCTATTTGACAAATTTAATGGCGTAGGAAAGGAACACATGTTTAAACATTTTGTTTGCGTTATCTTTTTACATTACTGGCTTAAGTTTATACGTAATATATAATAAAACGTATACTACGTAATAGTTTAAGGTTCAATGTTTAAAACTAAACGATCTAACTTACATAATGTGAAGCGTCATAATTTCCAAATTTGACGTGTATGCCTTTGGGCCGCAAAGCTGGATGGGACAGCGATGTCCTCAGATTGCACAGGTATGAGTCCCACAATGTGAGTTTGCAACCAAACCACGCCGCAATCAGCGACCCGTCCGTAGATATAGCCACCCCATTCATTTCGTTCTCATCAACCTTGCTTATCTCACCAGGTCGTATCTCAGTCATATAATGTTCCTTGTGAATGTTCAACAGCCTCTGTATGACGTCATTCTCTGTAATTTCTGAAAAGTATGGGTATTTCGTGTCTTTCCCTGGTGGAGTGCAGCCAGTCTTGCATTGGTTGAGAATGTCTTGAGACAAAAACTGAGCGATTCCTGATGAGTAATAGCATGCAGTCAGGCATACCCAAGAGTATTCTCTCCGTCCAGATGGTGGTTTCATTTTGCGCCAAATCCTGAATTTCTGGTCGGTTCCCACTGACACACAGATATCTCCATTTCTGTTGAAAGCTAAGGAAATGACCATACAGCCCCCGTGAGACAAATTGACGCACGTATTTAACTTGAAAGGGATGGCGTCTTTTATTTGCAAATGCCAGAATTTCAGCCGTTCCTCTGGGTAGGAAATGCTATCGTTTCTGTATTCTGATGTGGCTAGCCAGTTGCTGTCACCACTGACAGCAGCACAGGTCACTTCTGTCTCTGCTGGTATCAAGTTGTATCTCTCTGGAGGCGTGGGGTTCATACCAGTTATGTCTATCTGTAAAACAAGTTCATATTTTGATTGTAGATTTTTATTAAGCTCCATTAGTATTTAGAACAAATGAATGTAAGAAGGAGTTCCATTTAAACGTAAACTATTGCTAAACAATAACTTATTAAAGACATCACTCTGTAAGTATAGAACTTTGTGCCTTATTGGCACCTATAACACTTACATTGTACAGGACTTTGTCAGTAGCAACGGAGTATAACTGCAGATGTCCAGTTCGTCCGCCCATCAGCAGGCCACCGAGGCGCTGGTGGTAGAGCAGCGGTGTGGTGAGACAGCGGGCCACGGGGGACAGACCGCCGCATTCCAGGATCGTTGAGAATACACGCATCTGAGCGTTTGCTATGACTACCGCTGCGAAAGAAACCATATCCTTATGTAATATATAATATAAGGAAGTTTTTGTTGGTAATTACATAGTTATGTCAAAAACATGATTAGAAATATTAGACTCTACTAAACTGTTAACAAGAATGCTTTCATTATTTTTCCATTAAAATACACTGTGACTACACCGTGACTATATATGATTATTAAAAAGATGACTTGGTTCAAAAGTATCAAAGCAAAATTGAGTTCCAAACATATCCTTGGAACTTTCATCAGTCTAAGCTATAAATTGTCTACAAAATGGCAACATGACAAAGAGAATATTAAAAGTAATTATACAGTAGACAGTAAAAAATAGTAACTTACAGTTGTTGGATAGAGTAATAGCAATGTGTGAATTATTTGTTGTTATAAATCTGATCATTCCAGGTAAACGTGGTATGAACTCTCTCTCATTGGCTTTGTTAGCTAATGTTCCCAGGGTCCATTTAACCAACACCCTCTCAATACCTCCAGTGTACAGGTAACTACCTGAAATGAGGTACACGAGACATCAATCCAAAAATTGAAAAAATTCCTATGCTTCAATATTGATTAACAAATTTGGATGACAAAGGAAAGTATAAAATGATTATTGAGAAAGGGAATGTAATATTTGGAACAAGAAAATGTATACCTTGAGTAGAGAAGCAGGCAGTCATAGCAGGCAAGATATGCCAATGTAGTACTTCTTTGCCCACTTGAGGGAAATTATATAAATTTCCTCTATATATGGTGGCCCGACCTAATGCATCTGTTATCACTAATGTACTTTCCATGGGGTGAGTGCTTACTGATATTATACGGATTCTGTTTGCATTCGTAAAACTGAAATGTGAAGAAATGATGCTATTAATGACAATACAATTAATTTGCACAAGTTTTAGCAATCCCTAGTAAAATAGCTACAACCATCTGTCAGAAGTTGTATTCCGTTACTGATAACGTTCATCAAGATTCAATTTTTTAATAACACTGTTCTGTAATTCAATTTCTTGTCATGATACATTAGGCAGACTGGTGAACATGGGTTTAAAAACATTTATTTACTCAAAGAAATTTAATTTACATTTCGCTTAACTGAGTAAAGTAAAACTAAAACACTAGTAAGTTTTTTAAAGACGCACATGTTACATTTGCTTTTTCAATACAGTATCCAAGGAATGAAACCAGCTATAGATAGCTTACACATATAAGTAAAACTTACAAAGCACTTATGTGAGGCTGGTTCAAATTTTGTATGTACAGCACTGGAGTACCATTAGTTATAGCTGCAAACCTGTCACCACTGCACCAGCCAATGTCAACTCTGATCATATGCTCATGGTAAGGTATTTGATGCCCTCTAAACTCATAGATTAAATCACCAGTCTTCACTGAGTAGAGGGCTTGATACAGGCTCCCCGTAAATGGGCCAGATGCTGTGATAAAGCATTCATTGTCATTTACTAAGTTGAAAGTTACAACTTTGAAGTCATCTGGGATAGGGAGATTCTGAAAATAATAAAACAAAAACTATTATAATAGGGATGTTGACAAAAAAATTTTTATTCCCTCATTCGAGAGACCGTGTGAAGAGATAAATGGCCTTGTCAAAGATTTTTCGATACGACTGATAGTTTTCCTAATATTACCCGTCGAAAAGTGATTTTAGTCACGTGGTGGCGTGATGTCACGGTTGAGTATTGAAGTATAGATAATGTATGAAACTTTTAACAATATTTGAGTTATCTCGTAAAATAATGTTTTTATGTGACCATTTCCTTACTAAAAAATATTCACAATGTAATTACAAAACGTAAAATAAAAATTTTTGTACGAGCAAGTTGGTTTTTTGGAATTTTTGCGGGCTTTATAATATGTAAAAGTCCAGAAAAAATTAAATAATATTAGATATTTTAAATTTTATAGGAGCTTTATAATGTAACCTTTATGGTTTAAAATACAATTTAGCCCCAATCTGATTTGATGTCATCTAGCCTATTGTGATTTTGAAGAAATTATTTCTCTAATGATGATACAATTATCTGTACTGTTAACATATTGTAAATTTTTTAGAATTCCGAACAAATGATGAAAAAACTGAACTCTTATAAAATCACTGTAGTGTCTATCTGTCACCAAATTGAAATACTTATGGTAAATGGTGACATCACAGGTTCGACAAGTGAAATAATTGATAAAATATTTTCATTATTATTTGAAAAGTGGCAATCACTGTTAGTCTGATATTTCAAAGTATAGAAACAACCTAGTGTCTATACTTTGTGAATAGGATTTGTTTGTACATTGTAAAACTGATTTTCATTATTCTTTGAGTATTTGATTAATAATGAAAACCTCAAGTTCCAGTAGTTTGGTTGTTTTTTCTGGACCCGGACTTCTGGGTCCTTTCACTGTAGTTAAGTTATGACGTCATCCCAAACATCATTTCACTGTTATTAGTTAGTTTTACAGTCAATAGATATTTTAAAAGTTTCTGTCACGTACAGTTTCTCTGAGCACAGCTCCATTCTCCCACGTCCATGTAGTGAGGTAGCCAGCAACGGAGCATCCATACAGATAGTAGTTCTCTTTGTCGGGGAACTGTATGGCTACAATGTCGTCTACCGAGGTCTCTTGTTCTAACGTCCGCGCACAGTCCCCAGTTTGTATATTGTACACTCTAACTATATTTTCGACTGCTATGAGCACTGAACTAAAATAATAATACGAGTAATTAGGTTCATTAAGGTATTTAAAAAGATTACAGGTTGCGGTTGCTCTGTACACTGTTTACTTACTCGCCATCCGGTGAAAATACAGGGCGACGATCTATAATACTTCTTCCCGCTTTCCTCAAGAAAGTGTAATTGGTTTTGCTATTGTTGCTATGCGATTTCACGACCATTTTGATAGATTATTTTACTTCCGTAGCCCTAAATTTGAAATACAACACATTATTAACCTCAACGAAAACACGTGAAAATGACATCTGTCATATTTATATAAAAAAAATACTTTATTGGTCTTTTTTTTTCATTTATCTTTTTCAGGGAAGGCAATAGTTATGCATCTTAAAATAAGTGATTTTCGTGCCAACCTTCAACGAAGTGCTGCCGTATTATATTTTTACGATCAATCTTTTTTTTTGGCTACCATATATTGATCGTCAATATAAAGTGGTGAAAACTTAACAATTTAGTTTGTCATATTATATGTTATATGTCAATGTCATGCCTGTCTTTGACATTGACCATTTGACAGAAAACGCACGTTGTTGATGAGGTTTCATTCATATATATTTAAATTAAAAGTAGTTACTTTGTATTTAAGACAAGAATTCGGTGTAAATATGACTGATTCAGGTGAAGCTCAGCTTCAAGTTCGTTTCGTTACAAAACAGGAGCAGTAAGTAGCTATATACTAGATCAATTCGCCTGCCGGCGAAATCGGTCTGGATTGCAATACGCATTTTTTGAAACTTTCAGGTATGCCGTTCCTGACAGCCCTTACGCTATCCACAGCAATGTTCAGGCTCAAGATCTGAACACTTTAATCAAAGCACTTCTAAAAGAAACAAATTCGTCGATAGGGAAGGCAGTAGAGTTTGATTTTTTAGTATGTGGGGAGTTGTTGGTAGCCTCCCTTGCGGAGCACTTGCAAGAAAAGGGTATATCTACGGAGGAGACACTAGAAATAGAGTATTTGGAGAGATTTCCTGCTCCAACACCACAGGATTGTCTCATGCATGATGACTGGGTATCCGCTGTACAAGCACATGGTAACTGGTAAGGACATTTTTTTAGATAGACAGAAGTTAGAAGCTTGACCACAATAACACTAATATTATAAATTTTAAAACAAATATTATCAGTCTTTCACTCTTTTCTTTTCATGACTAAATTGCTGAACTGATTTTGATAAAATTTGGCATGCTCATCATGGAGAAGGACACATATGCTACTTTTTATCCTGATGGGTTCCCCTAGGATAATTTTCAAAGGCAATGTGTTAAATATAGATTATTAAGACATCCTGTAAGATATCTTGAAATGTGAATAAAATTTAATTTTGTGTCAATAACTTCCCTGAGGATTTATGAGGGTGACTCTTATCCAACTGTGATCTTTTGCAGCTAATGATGACTTGATAATTAAATATTTGCATGTGTTTTTTGGAATGTGGGAAGACATAGAAACATTGCTACTAACAGACAGAAATGGAAAGAGATGGTAGAGGCTTTCATTCTTAGGGGATAACACATGTAGTAAACAACAACAACACTGAGCTTGTAAATTTCGAATGTAATGAGTGAGAAATAAAGCTTTAAAATAATAATGTGATTTTTAAGGATTCTATCTGGGAGCTATGACAATAGTGTACACATTTGGAGCACAAAAGGACAACATAAGTTGGCCATCCCAGGACACACTTCCCCAGTAAAAGCTGTGTCATGGATCAGCTTCAATGGGGATCAGGCTGTTTTTGCCAGGTAATAAAACAACATTTACAAACATTACACCATGCAAAATGTGTCATTTTGACTATCCGTTACATTGTAAAGGAAGGACAAGCTCACTTTCATATAATAATATTACTATGGATAATATAAGTTAAATAGTTAGGAATTCAGGTCGATTTCCAGCACAGGTGCTAAGCTAAGCAATGCTAAGGACCAGTCATTGTGTTGTAATATGCCAGAGGCCTATGTTAAGCCATGAATATTTTCTAGATGATGAACTGAAATGATGCTAAAAATGTTGGTAGCTAACATCTATCGCACTTTCTCTCACACTACAACATATAGTGTATTTATGTTTGTGCCTATCATTTTATATTCAATGCTATATCTTGTATGATTAATCATTCTAAAATTATTAAATCAAATAGAAATTTTCCAAGAAGATAATAAGGAACATGCAAATATACCTAATAGCTGGTCATTATTGTTATAATAACAACAGCCTCCCTTTTGGACATAATGTTAAATAACTAATAAATGAATGCTTGCAGTGGCTCTCATGATCAATCAGCTATGATATGGGTATGGAATGTGTCTCGTAACTCCGTCGACTGTGTGGTCACATGCCGAGGCCATGAAAAGGGTGTGGAGTGTTTGGCAGTGTCTGCAGATGGCAATAGCTTTGCTACTGGCAGTTTGGATAACAATATCTGTTTATGGAGTGCAAGTAAGAATTTTGTAGCTGAGCTTCTGTCCAGTTCATTATAAAATATTAGGATTTTTTAAAAAAATACTGCAATAAACTATATTTTAATGAAATGTACACAATTAAATATTAATTTTAAGTAAATAGTCAGGCTTTTTTTGTTTAGTGATTTACAAAAAGAGAAAAAAAGGCTAATAACAAAACCAAACTCAACAAACGAACTTTTCAACATGATTGCGCTTTTTTCCAGAGATATTGTATTTGAAAACCCTCAAAGGAACCTTTAGTTGGACATCGTACTAACCACAATGTCAATAATTTGAAGTCTATGTCATTCTCCATGCAATAGGCTACATGTAAGCTAAATAACTTCATGATTGTTGAAGTGGTAACAAACACAAATTTTTACTTTTGTGTTTTAGAGTTCAGAAATTATCCCCCGAGAACTACTTTCTACTTGCTTGATAGGAATAAAAAGTACAACTATCTATACAAAATATCTAGTCATTCTGAGTCTCCGTTACATTGTAAAGAAAGGACAAACTCACTTCCGTATTTACTATAATATTCGTGTGGATGTTGATTGATTTCGTTATTTCTAGGTCCATCTGATGAAGACAGTGCACCAGTCAAGAAGAGAAGTAAACCAGACCACGGTAATACAAGGGTATGTTCACTTTTGGCTGCATAAATCCTCTGTAGGACATATTATCCAATTACTGATAAACAGTCTTTTTACACGAAGATTTGCAAAAATTGCCATGCTTGGCAGCAGGAAAGTTGACCACAATAAGAGGTTAATCTACAGGCAGATGTTGACGATATCCTGTTTTACCCTTAGTCGCGTTTAATAGGGTGGTTATATTCTAATGCCGAGACCACACGGCCATTTTATAATTAATAGAATAATTTGTATCCAAATCTGCAAACTTTGTTCGAATATTACTATGTCTATGTTACAGTTTGAGTTTATTCAATTAAAATGGTCTTATAGTCAAAGGTCCTCCTTGACTTCTCCAACAATTTTGTAACAGACAAACCCTTGTGAAAAAGTGTGCGACTGATTACTCCCTATAAATTACCAATTTTTCATGGAATGAGGCTTTCTAAACTGCCCATTACCATTTCAGCTTATATACTCATCAGGCTATGTCATGTGACTCTAGTTGGTTTTCCGACTTTTGTAAATCTTATATGTAGGCACTCCGGGGTAACCCTATATCTATCTGCATGGCGAACCCGAGCGCTAGTTCAATTTTGCCATTGACTGAAAAATCAACAAATCCAATACAACTTTTGGACAAAGACTTATCTAAATAGGTTGTACTGTTGTTACTCCAGGAGCCAACGTCAACATTGAAGGGGCACAGGGAGTCAGTGTCGGGAGTACAGTGGATGGACTACAACACAGTGTTGTCGAGTGGGTGGGACCATTTACTCAAGATATGGGACTGTGAGCTTGGTGGTATCAAACAGGATATTGCTGGTAAGTGTGTTTTGGGGTAACAAAAGTTATTTTCAACCGACTTCAAAAAAGGAGGAGATTCGTAATTCGACGGGTATTTAAAAAAAATTTATGTTTGTTACCTCAGAACTTTCAACTGGGTGAACCGATTTTGATGATACTTTTTTTATTTGAAAGCTGGTGCTTCCCGTGTGGTAGATCTGACAATGGCATCCATGAGAAAACAATATAAGTCTTAAATTTGCATTAAGTATTAATTTGTTTTAGGGGGTGAATGATGTAGACTTTTAGGGCATTTGAAGTCGGTTTTTAGTTCTTTTTGAATGCTTTAACTTGTTGTTTGACAGAACAGTTTTCTAACGATGTTGTAAATCGTTATAACAAACAATCAATGAGGTGATTAGCTGTAATCATCACGGATTAATAATCGCAGGAAGGGATAAAATTGAAGTAGTTAAAACTGTCGATTTGGAAATGAACCTTACTCATTGATCGACGCATTAGATTTTCCTTGGGTGAAAAAAATCATCACACTTGATGACATTGGGACTGGTAATTAATCGAAGTAAGATGGTGATACATAGTTATTAGCTGCCGCTGCCGCTAATCTCTTGTAATTTTATCTGTTGGTTGGGGTGATATTCTAAAGCCGAGACCACACGGTAAAAAGGTTTATTGTAACTTTGATTTAGTATGGTATTTATTGACGTTAATGTCCCGTGTGAAGCAATACAAGCAGCTGCCGCTGCCGCTAATCTCTTGTAATTTTATATGTTGGTTGGGGTGATATTCTAAAGCCGAGACCACACGGTAAAAAGGTTTATTGTAACTTTGATTTAGTATGGTATTTATTGACGTTAATGTCCCGTGTGAAGCAATACAAGCAGCTGCCGCTGCCGCTAATCTCTTGTAATTTTATATGTTGGTTGGGGTGATATTCTAAAGCCGAGACCACACGGTAAAAAGGTTTATTGTAACTTTGATTTAGTATGGTATTTATTGACGTTAATGTCCCGTGTGAAGCAATACAAGCCAACAGATCGCTAACGCGAAGCCAATGAATTGACAGTGGTGTAATCTTCAGGTAACAAGGCATTCTTCGATGCGGACTGGTCTCCTCTGAACACAAGCATCGTGGCAGCGTCTGCAGACAGACACGTTCGCTTGTACGATCCCAGGTCCACTGGTATGTTAATGAAATAATTTTTTTCTCTCAATGGACACTAATTTATTAGAATAACCTATATAAAAGCTGAAGACGAAAATCGAAATTATATATTATAAACATACGAGCATTGTCTTAAATTAAACTGACTTTTTCCTTAGACGATAAAATTATTTGTATTTGTAAAAAATTTATTGTATGGGACTGGCTGTGAAAAAAGACTGGAGTTTTAACCATTTAGTCATTTTAACCGGCTAATAGCGGACGGTGACTGATGCTATTGACGCAAAATAATGCGTAATTAATCAATGTTTGAGTTATCTCGTAAACCCGTGCTTTTTGTATTATCAGAGAACTTTCAAAATGAACCATTTGAGTATTTCTATTTTTGCATTTTCTGTGACTTGCATGCAACAGAACATGAGAACAACAGAAGTTAAGATCTAACAAAAATTGGGGTTATCTATATCGTATTCAATATACTAGTAGGTAGTTCACGGCTTCACTCGCATATGAATTTATTCCTTAGTGGTCTTCTTAATTAGTAAATGGACCGATCTACAATCTACATCATCAAATATATCGATCTTCCATATTTCAAGTTTCTGTGCTGTGTTACGATATGTCAGTCAAAGAGGTTTTGGTATACCTATACACCTATAGAACAGTAAGGTATCTGACGCTACGTATTTAAAGGTGACTGCAAAAATAAAAATGAATTTAAGAAAAAATTAAATGCATGGTTTTTGGATACCTTTAATGATAAACTAATAGATATGAATAAAAAATACGAAGTAGTGTAAAAGTATAATAGTAAAATAATAAGTAGGATATAGAGTGACTATCGCCAACAAACTGTTCCACAGTTTGGCGATTAATATGTTAAACAAAATACGTATCTTTATATTGAAATAAAAGTAATAAAAAAAATTAACCCCTATCTAATTCAGAAACAATTAACCTTTTTCAGAGAGCATAGTGAAGACTACATTTACGTCACACACTGGCTGGGTGCAGTCTGTGCGCTGGAGCAAGACGCGCGACACTCTGTTCCTGTCGGCCGGGTACGACGGACAGGTCAAGCTGTGGGAGACGAGGAGGTAGGCTTACGATTATTTATTGCTCTAGATATGAGTGTTTGTCTTGTTGACTACATTAAAGAGAATTCGCTTAGAATGCTTTCATACAAAATTTATTTTGCCATGTTTTAAAATAGAATAGCTGGGATAAGTAATAACTTAAAAATAGGAGGTCGCATTATAGTGTCGCGAAATGAATATCAGTATCGTTAAACTTTATTGTCATCTACAATAGCCGTTACGAAGCTAATGGTCGCTAGATTACGCTTTGAACAATAATAATAGTTTTAAAAAATTAAAATTGTGATTCACTGTGATGTTATATGGTACTCATTTCGCGACATTACAACCCGATGTCCTGTTTTTAGATAATTACTTCACACATCCAGCTATCCCATTTTAAAATATTACGGCAAAAGAAGTTTAGTATGAAACTCGGTAGTAAAATCACACGCCAATTAAAAATACCTATTTGCTCGTGTTCTCGAGTGGCGACCACGTACCGGGAAACGTCTACCAGGCCGTCACCCTACTAGATGGACCGACGACCTGGTTAGAGTCGCGGGGAGTCGCTGGATGCAGGTGGCTCGGGACCGGTCGATGTGGCGTACCATGAGGGAGGCCTATGTCCAGCAGTGGACGTTTCCCGGCTGATGATGATGATATGCTCGTGTTTCCTTTCCAGTCCAAGAACACCCCTATACGACCTGAGCGGGCATGAAGACAAGGTGCTGTGCTGTGACTGGTCCAACCCTGGTCTACTCATCAGCGGCTCCTGCGACAACACACTCAGAATATTCAAGTCCAAGCATGCCGTTGGGAACGCGTAAAGGTGGCATTACTTTTTAGTTTGATACCTTTGATAGCCAAACACAACCTCAGACCCCTTGAGCGACGTCTATTTGTCATTGGACTAGTACAAAGTACAAATATTGACAAATAAACTTTATTGCCGTCTTGTGCATTGTAAATAAATTCTTATACATATAATATTACGTTTTTGCTGTGTTAAATTAGTCATAGATATGTGGCTGACCCAAAAGAAAGACAAGTATAGGTCGTTTGATAGAAAACGCAATCGATTTAGATCGCTTTCCTTCTATTTCCCTCACTCAGATTTTGTGTGACCGAAACAGTATGCAACTTTTTTTATACTGCAATATGGACCTTAATTCTAATTAGTACGAGTCAAAATTTGCAATTTTATATCAATACAGAATATACAGCTTTAATAAGAGATCAATCTCCATAATTAATTTACAATTTATCGCTTATTCTCCGCCATTTTTTATATTGAAAATGGTACGTTATTCTTTATTTTTGGAATTTGGGTTCTGACTCTCCGTTACGACGCAAAAGAAAAACTGACGAAACTCACTTTCGCATAAATAGTATTAGTATTGACGAGCTTTTGCCCGCGATTTCCTCAAAAGAAAATTTTAATTTTATTTGTTTGATGGATATTTTGTATGGATATTTTTATTCTTATATCAGTCAGAAGAGAGAATCTTAGAGAAGTCAGTTTCTAGTTCTTTTTAACGCGTTAATTATGTAATAGTTGTTACACCAATTACACAATATCTTTTAGTCTACGATGGATTAGCTTCACCTTTATGGTGATTGACTGCAATGCGTTTGGATGAAAGCGTGCTCACGGTGAAGTCTGAATTTATAGAGATTATTTCTATGTCATCTTTGCTCGTGGCCTATTGGTTTTTTGTGTTAACACTTTCGCCACGACATGATGTAGCCACAGTGACAGCTAGGAGACAAATTATGATGAATAGTTCAAGCCGCAACTCAATGATGAACATTTTCGTGTATTCCCAGTAGTTCCGACTGGACTGCTAGGAATTTTATTCCCAAAAGTTCCATTACTTATACTACTGCCGTCCGACCCGTTATGAGTAACGGAACTTCTGGGAAGAACATTCCTTATGACTGGGAATACACGGAAATGTTCTTTAAACCTTAATGCAATAGGCAAAAGGCAATGTTTTAAGTGATCAGCATCATAATCTGCTGCACGAGTCCACTGTTGGAGATGAGTCTCCCTGATAGATGGACACATTGGCGTTTCTATAAGGGGATTATATAATAATCACCACACTTGGCAAGCGAATTGTATGATCGCAGTAAGATGTCGTTGTTACATAGTTGGATGCTGCTGCCTATTTCCTGAATAGTTTTGCCTTAGTCGTCTTCTACGACACCCGCGGTATAACCTAAAGACGAGACTACACGACAAATAGTAAATATTTTCAAGCAATACCTCTATTAAATATCTAAAAAGAAAAGAAAAAAAGTAGGTTTGGTTTCGCTTGTTTTATTTCAATCATTTGCTCTTACAAAATATGTTCAATGCAAAGGAACATGACTCGTCACAATAAAACATGCTTCTTAGTACCATTTTTTTATATTTTATATATTATTTTAGTTTCCATTCAGCATAACTATAAATAATGCGGGTCACATAAAATGCTCATAGCACAATATAGAAACTTGCAAACACTTTGTAACAAAATAGATACAGTAACTTTCCTATACGTCTTCTCTGCGAGAAATGCTTTAACACTATTATCATAGTTATGCCAAACCTCACCTCATATCATAACACAACGAAGCAACATGTCCCTTAAAAATATTCTTTCTTACCAACAATTTCATTCTTTTTTTTTTACATTTTATGAAGTTTTTTTTTATTTTTGCATTTCGTAATTCTATACTACCTAACTAAATTTTATCTAAGCTAATAACTACTCTCTAGACTAGTCCGCTGGGTATATATTACACCACACTATTTAATACAAGTTGGACAAATACATTCGTAACGACACATCCCATTTTTTTCATTTATTTCTTTCTTTACACTTAGTCAACTACATAACAAAAGAGGTGAAAGCAAACTTGTTCAACTGAAACTTATCGAGAATGTGTTTTCACTAAGTTATCTGCTTACGCTAGTTGGGCCCGCCGCGTGCTGTGCGGCCCAGTGCCGGCTTCAGTCCATTCAAAATTAAATTATTTATTAAACAAGGAACACTACCCTAGAGCCGGCACGAAGCGCCCACGCGCCGCGCCCACATTGGAAATATATTAATCTAGGGCTCTAAACTATCTATCTTATCGTCGAAACATATTTTTTACTAAACTATCCTATCTATAATTAAGCCTAGGTCCTAGAACTAGCCATCTTTTGTCGCCGTTCCTATAGCTTCACTATTCACGTTTCGAGTCGACCGTTCTCTTAAATATTAAACGACTTATCTTATAAAACATTTACTTAACACTTCAAATTCTATTCATCGACATGATTTTGATTTGAAACATTGTTTTGGTTTCAGTGAATTGGTTCCCCAATGCATCGTTTGTGCTCTCTTTAGTTCTCGAATAGTATATTACTTTTATATTTATGTATATCAACATGTCATAGTCCGTAATCTCAAAAGTAGTCTTATGAACGTAAACCGAGATTCTCAAGGAAGTTTCAGTAAGGCCTCATAGGTAGTTCAGCGTACTATGGAGCCTCTTGCAAGCGCCTCGCAACTTTTCTTCGTAAGAGAAGATATAAATGTCATTTTGAAATATCAATGCCACGTTTTCAAGGACAAATTCGCATTTCAAGATTAAAGTGCGTATTACACTTACGCAATAATTGCCTTTATTTTGAGCAATGTACAAAACAAGTCAATTTCTAGGGCGGTCTGTTGCAATGGCTCTGAAAATTCCTCACGAATTGCGATCTACAAGTATCACACATTACAAGAATGTTGAAGTGGTTTTACTAGGAACATCTACTATCTTCAATGTTGTTTTAACATCATTTGTGAAAAATGCAACGATTAGACAGCCACATTATCTCTTTTCAATTGTCAATACAAAATATTTTTTAAACTTATTTCTTCTCGTTACCACTACTTTTTTTATATTTTATGAAATACGGTAAGTTCACTATTACCTGTACAAAATATTGTGTAAAGCACACGCAACTGTTAATATTGTATCTGAATATTATTAAAAGTATGTATATATGGAAGCTGAAGGCACTACCGACAAATTAATGTTATTGCTTCAAATGGAAGGTAAGCATTAGAAAAATAATTTAGTGCTAAAATACGATTGCTTTGACGGTATACTACAACAGGGTCGTGCCACACTTATAAGTCACATTTATTGGTGTATTTTTTATATTACTTATTGCGTTATCGGTTTAAGGGGACGAACATCTTGCATTGTGGAATGGAGCAGAAATCTGAGACCATCGGACTCGAATTGGTTGCACACAAATCAATAAAAAATGGTGCACGTTTATAGTAAAACGAATTGTTGACATCAATTTTAAATGCAAAGTTCATGCGGAAACATCTATCGGAAGACTGCTTTAACAGGAAGCCACAGTGTACGTCGAACACTAAACAATCATTAGAGATTCAGTACACTTATCTGCAGCTGATATATATGGAAAACACTTTGTGAGAATGAATCCAGACATGTGCCGTAATGAGTTGTACGAATCGCGACATTTCATGACAGGTCTTTTTACAATAATAGTCGAGCTGGAAACTGACAGTTAAATGTAGTGAATCCCTTACTTAACTAAGTACCAAGCGAATTGGTACTACATTGCACTTCATGGTTATATTTTTTCACAAGAATTAAAGGCGGTTTCTTAGTCAGTTCGTTAAATTTGGCTTGATCAGCAATCAGGGTAGATATAATACTGATCTACGGAGTATTATGGTTCGCACGTTACAATCGTAACCCTAATTAAAATCTCACTTTCTAGTTAGCCTTTGTGACGTGAGTTTGTTTGTTGTATAGATTTATAGAAGTGACGTGGTGTGGTGTAGTCAGGCAGTCAGATACACAAATTATTATATATATTTGTATTCATTCGAGTTAAATGCTCTTAAAAGGCAACCGTAACACTCCTCTTCGTCAAATTTCGAGGTGTTTATGTAGACGCTCTTTAAGAAACCAACAAATTTAAAAGTCCAATAATCATAGTGAAGTTCATTCTTGTTCAATTTTTAAAAACATTTATTTAGAACGTTTTCGATATATGTATGTATACCTGAAGTTACGTTATTTCAACTATTCCCTCTTTAAGTACTGCATAATTGTGCCTCTACGAGTACGCGCAAGTACAGCGAATGTTAGTGATTAGTCGAACGAGCTAACCTTTATGTACATATCAAAATTAATTTTCAGCCTTTTCCTGAAACAAACGTAACAAAACAAATACAGATCTACACAGTTCGTTTTCCAAAAACTACGTTTTTATTCATTCAAAACCTGTCGTCAGCTAATCCTTGCACCAGTGGTTTCGAGTCGGTACACAGGTTTTGAACAAAAGTGGTTATCGCTTATTCGTCAGTTAAAATACAGTTAATATATCAAACATTTAACTAGTCTTCAGTCCCTGAGTTGTATAAATATTTTCCTACTTCTTACTCGAGTTTTAATGATTTGTATACTTTGGTTCTGATGTAACTCTTGACGTGCCAAAATATAATTAAACAGTTGCGATATAGTAAGTAGCCATTCCTCGTACCCTCCTTCCTACCCATCAACAATGTATATACATAGCCATGTATACATAGACATGTATAATTTTATATATATTCAATATAAAAATATCAAATTTCATTATAAAGTCATAAAGTGTACCCAAAACCTACGTGATGGTACAAAAAGTGCGCTCGTACACCAAAACGGTGTTACACTTGGGATTTGAAATCCTCTCAATTTTTTCTCATAATGTGGAAATCAATCGTGGAATTTTTGTTTGAAGTTCTCTAGTGGAATGTGCCGACCGCCTACAAAATAACAACTACACTTGACTCAGTACATGATTCTCAAAAAAGGATCAATGTTCACCTCATAGATCGTTTTCAACGTACAAAAATTTGTATAGACTCGTAAATTGTATAAATAGACTTTACATACTGCTTATTGCTAAATGTTGCCTCTGTCTCAGCACTATTGTGCTTTATACAAGCGAAGACTTTACCGTTGGAAGTCAACTACTGCAAGTTCGGGGACAATAGAAGACGGCAGAACTCACCTTCACCTATCTGTAATATAAGCCCATCTACCCATTTAACATTAATAAACTGTACTGACGCACAAGTTGACTACTTTTTAATAAGTAAAAGAGTATGAACGAATTGATTGGTTGGAAACCATTGATGAGACGTAGATGAGGTTCCACCGCCCACCATGCCCTCCGATGATGTAGGTATTGCTTACAAGGATTCTCTACAAGAGCTACTCGCGGAATACTACATGTGTATTTGTGGGATCGAAAAGGAAACTAGCCCGGTTAATACTTTGGAAGTTAACAGTAGGTATACACGTATTCAGTCTGTTATGGGGTTTGGCAACGACGTTATATTGCATTTAGAAATATGTACAGGAAGGAAATCAATATTACAACTAATTGTGATGAATTGTACCGTGATCAACATATATTATGTTATATGTAGGTATGAAACACGATATACATATATATTATCATTGGATGTAGATATTGCTTCTCAAGTAGGTACATACATATAAAAGCGGCCGAGATGTTGGGGCACATGAAATTTGAATATATTTTATATTTTCGACGAGTTTAACGCTATAATGATTGTCGAAATGTCGTGTTAATATTATAATGCGTTAATGAACTTGCGATCAGTGGAAGACTGCACTAGCTTGCCTGGCCAGGGTACTGTCACGCGTTGTCACAGTCCCGTTTCAAATTAAAACATTGAAGCACCATGCCAAATACATTACGAACCGTACGTACAATGAACGTTACACTATGTCACTGTTACATTACCAAGGTGCGAATGTCACAGTTTACTCTCTTGTAAACTTGCCCGCTGATCTACTTACTACCACTTGACTTAAACATTTACAGATTCTATTGTATTTTATAAATACTTAGTTCGCGGAAGATTCTAAATCTCCCATTTAACCGTACATGAACTAATCGGTGTCTCCACCATCTATCTTTTACACATACCTATGCCTTTCTCTTTCTTACTTTCTTTAAAGAAATACTTTACATCGTCGTTTGTATAAACTTTTGATTCCACATGATATGACCATTTCCTTTATCTTTTAACCAACCACTTCACCGTAGATATTGCTTTCATCCTACACCGACGTTGCAGGAAATAAAATTTTGTAGGTTTTGAAATAAATTTGTCTAAACGTAAAACATTTATAAGAATATCTATATATAATATATATACTGATTCACATGGATTGCACGATTTTTGTTCGATATCAATGTTTCGCTTACCGATCTTAAATTGTTTCAATTTTATATTCTCGTATCTTTTAAATATGACACTGAAAATAAAAATAAATCAAATTCCGTAGGACGAGTAAAATTTCAAAGTTCATCGAAGAAATTATACTATGCTAAAATAAATACCTAACTATCTTAAATAATCTTGTCAACATGTTTCAAACCTGCGCCTAAAATCTTAAATTTCAAATTTCAATAAAACAATAATAAAATTATAATGTAAAAACACATTTAAAATTGCATCTATATCTATACATCAAATCCTCTCGTTGAACCGTCAAAAGACCTCATCAAAACATCACAGCGAATCGAACGTCCAGCGCAAAGCCAAGAGGATCCGAGACAAAGCCCGTACAGAAAATAAATAGTAGAGGCGTAAAGTATGATTAGACTTAATAACTAGAAGGCGCCACGGGCCGGCGGCGAGGCGGCGTGGGGACGCTACCGCGCAGGCGGGCTTTCGATGAAGTCTATAACGGCCGCAAATTAAAACTAAAACAAATTAACATTGTAAAAGTCACAGTTGCTTTGATTTTTGGCTCGTGTACAGCACGGATTGTAGCGTGGCTTAGTCTACTTGGGAGGCGGGTACGGCTGGTAGGCCTCGTCCGGCGACGCAGCTGTGGATGCGTGCTCACTCTCCATCGACATCTGAATGATGGGTGGCGTCGGCCCCGCGAAGTACGGGTACGGGTGCGGGTGCGACGCGAAGTACTGAAACACAGAGCACACGTCACTCACTGCAGGGTAACTTATTTTAGCAGGAGGAATAGCAAGCGAGGGGATTATTTTGTAACATTAGGCATTAGCAGGAAAAATTTTTGAACTCACGTATAATTCATTTTCCGGCCTTAAGCTGTCCCAGTTTACCTGGAAAACAGAGGATACAATATCAGTCGCTTTGGATTGTTTCAACTGATTAATTGATTTTAAATTGGCCGTTTATGTTTTATTGTGTAAACTTAAAATATTTCTGATAAATTTTTCTGCAATTTGACAGCTGTTTCAATAATTTCTTTTCGGTAGTTACTTCTGGCCTCTGATGGGTAGTTGCACAAAAATTTTCGAACCTTGGAAATTTATCAATTTATTTTTCAGAAAAATAAAATAAAAACATATTGGAGTAAGAAAACTACAGTGAAACATTTTTATATTATTTTCCGAGCGAAATTTTTCCAATACCCATCAGGTGCATCCCGCAAGTGTAGCCTATCAATATTTTTCACCATTTTCAAAAATTATTTACAGATTTTTGTGTACGTATGAGTGTGTGTTTTGTACTTACGTATTGACTAGGCACGGAGTCGATGGGTATGTGTGCGGGGTGTGCTGGGTGGGCGGCGTGGTGCGTGGGATGCGCCGGTGGGATGAGGGTTGCGTAGGGGGCGAGCCAGGCGGCGGCGGGGTGCGCCGCGTGGTGGTGGTGGTGCAGCTGGTGGTGGAAGGCCGCCACGCCGTACACGCCCGCGCCCCCGCGGTACACGCCCGCGCACTCTGCCCCCGCCCCACCGCCGCCCACGCTGCTGGCGTACACGCCGCTCACACTCATAGCCTGCAACATTGCAAGAGATTTCAATTTAACAAGACACATCGTCAGCCGTCAAAAGTCCACCTCTGGCCATAGGCCTCCTTCATGGCAGTTCCTGCTCACTGCTTGTCAGTTCCATAAAATAGTATGGGAATAAGCCACGTTTATTGAGGTAGTCTGCAGATCGTTTATTAATACGAGTATTACAATACATACCTGCGTAATAGATTCATTATTATCCCGCCACGCTCGACCGTTGTTGTCGTTCTGTTTGTTGTATAAAGCTTTCTTCTTATTGCCACCGTCGGCGAATTTCACTAGCAGAGGCTCCTTAGCCCCCGGTATCGGGTTCCCGTTGAACATCTGGAAATTGAACGACTGGAATTTGATTGAATTCTGTATGCGAATTTGAATGTGGCTTATTGGCAAGCTATTGGCAGATGTAAATACTAGTAAATTTAATCGTTCGTACCGTTTTTAAATATGTATGATGGGTTTGCTTGGCCTTCATCTCAAATGATGGTAAGTGACGATAATGCCGTTTAATGGTAAGCGTGTGCACCCAGAAGCCTCAAGCAAATGAGGCGCTGGCTCTGCTACCTTTCATACCGAAACACAATTAATAGTGCTATCAACTGTTTGGCGGTAGACTTAGGTAACTTGGTGATAGCTAGCCAGGCGGACATAGAAAATGCCTTACCACCAACCAAACCGAATACCCGGGAATCGAACCCTAGACCTTCGGATTGTTGGTCCAACATTTAGCCATTAGGCCACGGAGGTGGTTAAATAATAAATGAATCAGAATAAAAATATATATTGTGGAGGGATTGTCCATAATCACTTTGCTTTAGGCGAATTGGTGTCAGACGTGGTTTTCGCACTTTGCGAGCCAGAAATATTTGCTAATTTTGTGATGTTGTTTTGTCTGTTCACTACTGAACAGGGCGGGAGTCTTAGGTAGTGGCTGGTATACCTGGATGATCTGCTCGCATTTCTCTCTGGACTCCATCCGCGCGAAGCCGACACCTTTGCTATGTCCGTGTGTGTCGCGGAGGATCCTCGTGGAGACCACTTGTCCGAATTTGGCGAGCAGCTGGTCTACATCGTTCTCTTTGAAGTGGGGCGGCAGGTTCGCCATGTACAGGTTGGTTGGATCCTGCTCCTGTTGCTGTAAACGCCCCGACAACAAAAGGTGAAGACACTGCTCTGTTAGACAATTGTCATATTTCATTAATTCATTCGTAATAAAATGTTAATTCTGTTCAATACTCATGAGAATCAAGATTGACTTTGACAGTCCACTTCCACGTCGACCGTCTCAGTCATATGAGGCGGTTAATGACTTATATCATTTTAACTGGACTCTAATTTTGTGTTTCAACTGTACAATTGTTAATTATATTATCAAAGAAATATTTCACCCATATAAACGTTATTTATAAGCGTTTTGCATGTATATCTGAGAGAATACGGAAGGTTCAGAGTAGGTATATTAGCTTGAAGCCCGCATAGATTATCTAGACACTGAAGCCAGCTCTGACGTAATTCAGCAGAATTATCTAACGAACTATATGTGTAACGTAGGTAGGTGTTATCAATGATGGGAATATACATCAGCATAGAGTTTATGAAGCTATATTAAAGTCGGCATACACACTAATTTAGTTATAATATTGAAAGCATAGGAATACCCAGAGCCCAGTAGCGAAATAGATACGATTAATGCATTGTTATAACGCTGAAGCATACGAGTAGGTACGACAATATTATAAATAGTCGATAGATTAAACAATGTTTGAAGTAGGTATATAGGTAAGTATAGAATTAGTAAAGCGTTATATTTGCGTAGGTATATCTTTGCAGGGAATGAATGTATACTTACAACACATTAGTGTTACAGGCTCTAGTGTCAGATGGCATTAGGAAGACGTCCCCAGACGTACCGGTCGGTCGGGCAATGAATCACTATAGGTATTGGGTCGGTAGGTGACACCACCGCTACATGCCACATACCTAATAACTGTCCAATGGTACAACGATAATCTAAATACAGGACCTAAGTTCATCTAGAGTTTCAAACAACTATTGAATTAAACAAACATAGTCATTACTGTAGAAGACCGATTTATGCTAAATTCAACTCACACAATATGGGACACGGGTTACAGAATTCTACGATAATTATAGTAACAAATCTAACAATTTTACAATTCGGAAACACGGCCTTTACTTTCGCTCAATTACATTTTACAGCAGTAATTCAGTAGATAATAGAATAAATACTAAAGCTATAAGAAAGGTGGGTGGGACGGACAGAGGGGGACAGATCAATGAGGAAGGCAAGCATTGTTTAAGTTTTGCTGAATTTGTTTTTTCCATAAAAAACATCGATGAGAAAGAGATTAATTTCTGCCGAGTAATAGCGTCGTGAATGGATATTTTCCTTTGAAGAAATGAGACCATGTAATAAAGGGATTCGTATTTATCTATGATAGAACATAATAGAACCTAAAGTTCTTTTGTTCGCGAATATCGCAACGGATTTAACGAAAAACTTCCCAAACTGTAAACTAAGTGTAATTTATCTGCGGTGGGACGGGATAAGGGTACGCTAACGCAACACCCTGAACTTTATGTTTGCATTTGCCATCCCCATAGTGTTGACGGGATGTATGGACATTAATTATACAAGTAGGAACAGTAGCGGGACCCGAGGGGACGGGTTTCATCTTCTGATATGAAAAGAGTTGATGGATCTGCAAGTTAGGATGAGAGCGGGTTAGGAGCAGGCGGTTAGTCATAAATAGTATTACTTGCATGCACAACGTACACGGTTCAGCCTACGCAGGAACCAGATACCCACTTTAGCCATCTGGGCCTGAACACCTTTGGCTTGTAATCCTTTAACAGCTGCCTCCGCCGACGCGATCGTCTCAAAATCTACAAAACCGTAACCTGTACAAACAAAAGTGAAAAACGTATTTTAATTGCGGCTCTATGGCACTACAACTGTTTGGTTATAAGTTGGATGATTCATGCTATATAGGTTATCTATAAGTACAATCTCAAGTTAAATGTAATACACCTGTGTGACAAGTGACACGCTACTAATGATCACGGAACTACTCTGGAGCGTGATGAGGATGTGACGTCGATAAACATCGTGACAGACAAACAGTACTGTGCATATTTCAATTAGATAAGTAAAACTTATTATTCGTCTGTGCTTTGGTGCAATAATGTGAAAATGATACAACTACATTCAATAAAACACTTACTTTGTGAAATAAACAGTAAGGTATGGGAATGTTATAAAATATAGGTAAGTATATAGATGAACCAAATTCAATGTAAGTAACTAGTTTTCGTGCATATATTGGAAAAAATCTCACCATAGATGGATTAGTTTAATGAAGATATATGGTATTCTAGAAAATATTAATACTCTATTAAATAATTCAGTTACGGTCAATTCTTTCGATGCAAATCTAATTAAAGTACGTATATAAATCGATATAGAATATTGTATATGAATATAAGGTACATACGTGAATACTATGCACAGATCATTACTAGTTAGTTAGGTCTCTATGATAGTGTAAAGGGACGTACGTTTATGAATGTTGTTTACCTTTACATTTATTCGTATTTTTGTCCAATATTGCTTTTGTTGAAATTATGTTGCCGTACCTGGGGACAAAGTATACAATTTAAAATACAAATACACATAACCTGACTCTTATCATATTCCTTTTATTGGTTTCATATTTTTGATGATTGTATTGCTAACCTCCTGGATTGGCTGACGTCTTTTGTTATTCAGTGGTCATATCAGTCATTAAAATGACTTTAAGTACTGATATATTGGTACATATTTTTATTCAATAGCTAAATCATTTAATATGAAATATACTTCAGACACTAGCTAGACTATTATGTGTTAATTCGGTACAAACGTGATCAACATATTGAAAATGGAATAGTCCCAATCGGGACGTATGTTGTATTGTAAAATAATATGTTTTTGTGTTTGTTCGGGATGGAAACGGGACAGTCCCGTAAAAACTGGCTATCGTATATTATAGAGCGTTCTATTGTTAATAGGAGTACGTACATCTGGCACATTTGGACGAGGTCCTTGTCGGTGGTGTTCTGGCTGAGCCCGCGTATGTATAGGTTGGTGCGGCTGAGCTGTTCGCCGCTCGCGCCGGTCGTGGAGGCGGACGACGCCGGCGGCGGGGGCGCGGTGCTGAGGCTGGTGGAGCGCGTGCCTCCAGCGGAGCCGGTGTTGGAGGATGACGATGACGCCGTGTTGGCTGGCGAGGCTGCCGTGGGCACCCGCCCACCGGTCACGTTGCACCCGCCCCCCATCGTCGCACCACTAGTGTACTGAAACAATACAAACATATGTGTTCAACGCATTGTCAGAATTTTCATGAGAGGTTTTCTCATAAATGATTACATAAGTCTACCGCCCTGTGTTCCGTAAAAGTAGCAGAGTCAGCGCCCATTATCTTGAGGCCTCGGAGCGATTCCTTCCATCCAACAGCTTTATTATCACTTTTCATCACGTGAGATGAAGGCCAAGTGCAAAACTATTATATTATAAAAATACTGCAAGATTTTTGGGTGATCATAGAGTATCGTCAATATCTCGTCGGTATCATTAAGGATGATTGATGCCTAATGTTAGGTCAAGGCCCTATTCAAAGACGCTTATCTACTTCTATAATTTCAAAAGATATCGCGAAAGGGTAGATGTTGGCCGGAGCATTGAACGTATGTAAAATACAAGTAATTAAGGAAATTTTAATGCTTTTGTCCCGGGTTTACGTATTTAGACTGTTTTGACACATAATATATCATAATATATATTTATTTGATAAATTTTGCTAATTTTATTAAACACATGAATATCTAATCATATTTACTCTAATGGCTTCCCCGACTGATTGACATACCACACGAAGATCAATCCTGGGTAGACAGGTAGAGTACCACAAAGGAAGGTACCTATTCGTATTTGGTTTCATTGGTGTACTATTCTCGACAGGCCAGCAGAGCTACCTCCATCTTATCTATATTTGATGCATATACCGCCTTAACTTTTAAGTGAGGATGCTTCCATTTTATGGCACTATTGCCATTGCCACATAGACTTAGATGAGGTGAAGATGAGGTGAGGTGAGGTTTGGATGGGGGATGTCATATCTGATACTTACTACTCATCCGATTTCAAACAGTATTTTACCTATATTTAGGGTCGAACTGCAGGATGGACTTAGGCTATAAATAATGTTCACTTTCTATACGCGGATAAAATCGAGGGCAGCGGCCAGTTGTGAATATTTATTACCACAATCTTACAGTGAGTTGAAATTTCTGACATTGCCGATCTAATGTTGAGATTATTGCGAGAGTAATAGGTTAAGAGATCTTAATTACAACCAAACTGCAAGAAATTAAACTGTAAGGTAACTTAGAGGTCATAAACACACCTGAGCGTGTCACGGGGCGTGTCATAGACATTCCGCTAAGTGTTTTACACGCTCCACACCCGCGTCGAGCGCACCAACACCGTACATAGAAACAAGGCGCACTTCACTAGAAATGGCAATTGAAAATATTGAATTACTAAAGCATTTAAATTAAACAAGAATGTTAAAAATGGCGGACAGTGTCGGCCATATTGAATTTATGGCCACGGACGTAAGATAGAAGTGACATAACCACTGACTTAATAAGCGTCAATTTTAGAAGCTAAATATTTGTTTCCATTTAAAAGTGAAGCTAATAATAAACGTATATAACAAGTTTTAGTTAGTAAAAACATTTTTGTTACATTTTCTTC
Source organism: Carcina quercana (assembly GCA_910589575.2). NCBI lineage: Eukaryota > Metazoa > Arthropoda > Insecta > Lepidoptera > Depressariidae > Carcina > Carcina quercana. The sequence continues at coordinate 6,938,560 of OU342439.1, forward strand.
ATTTAACTTTATTGTAGTCTCAATGTTTTTGAATTACTAAAAAAGATAATAAAACATTTGCAACAAATCAATGACTAGTCATCTACAGAATGACGCGACTAAGAGTTTTGAGAGAGAGAAACACTTAACAGAATTTTCCGCATCGGTGTTAATCCTTTTGTTACATTTGGTAAACATACGTAAACATACGTAAACTGCGCGTACAGCGTCATTTCTATGTCAACTACGATTTCTATGACCTCACTGATGCAATGTACTCGACATCATTGAAAATAACTGCTCCAGGAGACGTGTTAAGATGTATGCCATTAGTTATTTAGCCAGTGTGTAATGAATAGGGCGGGGTAATGAACGCATGCCGATTCAGGGCACGCACCCTTAATAGACTCCCATGTAAGGGAGCCAGTGGGAGCAGAGAGATTGCTAATGCCTATCTATCTCTACAATTGTATGATTTATATTTTTGTTATGTAAAACAGCTGACCGACGTAAAACGATTTATCGTTAAACCTAAATTTTGACACGCTTAATTGAATTAACTTTTTGCATTTACAAATGCAGCGGTACAATGACTAACGGTTTTGTAAACCAGCTTAAAATAAAACGTAAAGTAATGTTTATGTTTTGGCGTCTAAACCAGAATGTAGTTCTCAAAATTTGAGTATGAGTGAACATGACCGTAATTTGAATGAAACTAATTTATATTTAATCCTGTTCGCCCTTCACCAAAAGCTTGTTGTGGCTGATAATCAATTCTGCAAAAACATGACAAACATGGGTATCTGTTTTGTTAAATGCATCGCAATAATCCAGACAGACATTGAACATGCACGTACAGTACACACTAGTACACACGTTACACTCGGGTAACAGTTATTGTAGGTTGGATTTTTGTTTGTCAGAAATACGTCCTACATTTTTTCTCGATGACTAGTCGCAGTTTGCACGCATTCTCGACAAACTTTGTTAAACATAATTGTCGTATAAGACATTGTTGTTTTCATGACACGAGTGATCTAAGATTGATCAGTTTATTATGTTAACTACGTTAACGTGTACAATGTTAGTTTCTACTCCTTGAGATGAAGGTTCGTGGTTTAATAGATATTGTATATTGTTCTTTTATTTTAGTCAGATTTTGGCTCTTGCCAATACATTTTATCACATAGCCAATACATATTTATAGACATATTTATGTCTTGGGGTGAAACTATTCCCTCTTTTGGGCATCAAACCTACAGGTTTAGATCCAATTTGTTATTTATTATGTCTATTTATTTTAAGTTTTTAAATGTTTGTGGCTGTAAATCAATAGTTCCTACCGGTAATCCACTGACCACACCGGTGGTCCGAGAGTTGCCAATACATGGAATGGGCGTTGAGCGAAATGGAGTAAACACATTTATCCATGCCGATAACTGTCATCTGTTGAATTACTTTTAAATTATTTATAAATTACAATAGCACTCTTTAAAAAATCGAATAAGTAACAAGTTTTTTTTATTAAAGTTTATTTTCATATTGACACGATTTATGATTATTCAACCTTAGGCACAGAGTTAACATTAACAGCAGAACAATCAAAGTGGTCCTTCGGCGATAAATGGTTAGGGGAAGGGAACCACTGCTGTAAATCTATCTCTGGCCTGGATTAAAGCAGTTTATTATAAATGGGAGAAGTTATCTATCGGATAAATATTTGTATTTTACTTGTATTGAATAATTTTTGAGAAATTATATTTTCAAGTAGACGAGAGATACTAAATACAATTAAACTAAAAGACATTGTAGTAAAGAGCGCTCCGGATATATATTTCGCGCCATTAGCTCGTATCGTCTCTATCTACATGGTGTAGTTATTTGCATTTAGTTAACATATTAAACCCATAAACAGCGAGTGTCGTTGACACGGCTCGTCGAGCTATGTACGTATTACGTACACAACTATTTGTCGCGCGTGTACGGGAAACTTGTTAATGATTCCAACTATGTCGGCGAGAAATTGTATTATTAAATCTGTTATATGTATCTTCTGTACTGACATGTTGTGTTGACAGGGTGTAACAGCCTGCACGATAAGAAAGTCTGGACGTGATATACATAGTTTGTCTTATTAGGCGAGTAAGGAAAAATTCCAGGAAGCGAGTTGCATCGTCGACCTGCTGACTTGTCTGGAAGGGTGTGTCAGTCCAATAGTATAGTATAGTAGTGTGTTTTGCAGCTTATTATGTTGCTTGAATTGTTTATAATGTAAACATAAGTATGAGGCTAAGAGGAGCCCTTCGTTAATAATCTATGTGGCTCATGTTTAGTATGATTTTAGGGAAAAAATAACAACTAAAAATCAAAACAACATTTGGGCCGGTACCGTGAAAATCGACCGATCGAAATCTGTATAAAATTGAAATTTCGGATTCATACCAATTGCACCAAATCCGAACCGTCAAGATACGGACAAAAAATAGCGCTAAAATACACACTCCGTCTGGTCACTGAGCTTGTACTCTCCCCAGTGTAAAATTCTTGACTCTTAGAATATGTCGAAATAAAATATCTAGAAATGGGTCTGAGTGTTTTTCCAGAGCCGTACAGTATACTAAACCAGAAAAAAATATTGTCTATGATTAATTCTTTTTTAGTAACAGTATTATAGTTCTCTGTGTTTTAATAGTTCTCTTATATGGGAATTTGTGTTATAATGGTGTGGTATAGAGCAAAAAGTGTCACGGACGGTGTTATAGTATCAATGACGCAAAATTGTGAGGGTTACGACGCGATCGAAAGGGTTTACCATGTCGAGTACATATGGATTCTTTCGAATTATGTTTTAACCAAGGCTGACCTTTGAAATTCTCGACAAGAATGATCAAAACAAGCGATAAAATGTACACATTATACATTTTATTGAGAAAACTGAAGAAGTGGCTCCGGCTTTGTTTTTATAACCTTAAAATTCTAGATAGAATATCATTATCAAAATCTTGGCTGCATGGTGTTTTGACTTTGCCATTTCCTGGTGGGAAAAAATCTTACAAAAAAACCTCCAATGGCAACCTATCAATCCATTTCCAATGACCAACTTTACTTCATACGTTTTTTCAGCGTTTTTTTAGAAAGTTAGATTTTATTCGTCCGTTATTGTTGATGCATGTTCGATAGAATTTCACGTGATTTCAAAATAATGACAAGACTACTTGAAGAGAGATACTTGAAGAATCACAGTAACGAAATTAATGTAAAAAAACTTAGTTACAAATTAGTTTACGTGTTGTTTGTAAGATTAGTCGGAAGACTTCACTAAACTCGGCAAAGATAAATCTCAGTTGCACACCTATTCGGAAGGTCGGCGGAGTCCGACTCGGCAAGTGTAACTAAAGTTTATATTGTCTGTCCCTTCGGGGACGCTGCCCTGACTCAGTTAATTACCCATCCAAATTTCAACGGAGATAATAAAGTTAAATTGGGTAAATTGCACAGGTGGCCGACATAATATGAACTGGTTGCTCTACAATGTTTTAATGGTTGTAACCGAGCATTTCGCCTTTTAACAGCCACTTAAAAGTTGCCTTGTTAATAGCGATCACTCTTCTCAACTGTGTCAATTAGTCACATTATGATAATTTGAAGTTGAGATGCCAAAGTTTTGAGGAAACGATGCGGTCTTGGGTTGGGAAGCGTTTGCTTTAATTCGACTTTTTCTCGGGAAAATGAACTTTTGAGACGAACCGGGCACAGTAAATATCTCCTCATTTAACCTCATTATTTTAATCAACACTAACCGAAACACTGTAGTAGTGTACAAGTTTTCCATGAAGGGAAATTCCAGAATTAACGAAGTTATCATCAATTTCTAACGGCAAAATGTATCATTATTCTTCGTCAATAATTACGACTTTTCAATAAATTACCGAATTTATTTTTAAATTCTAACGGTAATATGTATCATAATTTATCGTCAAAATTATCACGACTTTTGCATAATTACCGAAAATATTTTCAATATCTAAAAAATGTATCACATGTCTTTGTCAATCACGATTTACGTAGATATTAAAGGAAAATAAAACAATGTATCAATTAATAGCACAGTTTTTACTTTTTTATTAATCCCCAAAATCCTTAACAAACTTATTTATGCGGTACAAACATAGCCTTTATTGCTAGCTAATAATGCAGCGTAATAATTTTTACTTAATAGGTCAACCTTTCCAGACAAATAATGAAGATATCTGCCTCCTGTGGAAGTAAGCAATCGATGGATTATTTTATATTCATTGTTTATTCATGAACGATCTTAGTGTACTATTTTCCTGTTTTCAGAAACTGGTTTCAGCGCTTAAAATAAAATTAAACGGAAAATTGCTTTGTTGTAGTGAGTGACTGCTGCCAAATCGGTCTTTTTACAGCCCTGTGTTGGCGTAAACGCCACCGGGCGCAGTCCTCGCGGCGGTTTACACAAATTGGTACCAATTGCCCGCATCCACTTCACGACGACAATTGGATTACGAATCGAATTTCATTCGTGAAAATGCAATTCTATCTAGAGCCCGTTCAAACACACCACTCTCTTCGTTTAGTAGTTTGCTGATATTCTATAAGCTCGCTCAGTAACCTCTTCGTAAAATATAATGTTATTTTTGGAGAAACTAAAATATTTAAACCTAAAAATTGTGAATGTATTGACAAAATTTAAGACAAAGAGAAGCCGATATTGCTGTACTCGTATATTAATTTTTTATGTTTCCTAAGGTGTAAATTTCGAATTGATAATGTTTTGATTTCGATATCTTTCAGAAACGATTTTAAGTTACACTTCCGTTAAATTATTCAAGAGTAATAAAATGACACCCCGGATGATCGACATCGACTTTGATCGATTTTGCTCTAAATAAAAGGTCATTCGAACCATACGTATACTCCAATAAATCGACGAAAGAAACGCTTTGAATCGGAAAGGGCGATTACATTCAAGTAAATCACAACAATTTGAATGGAACGGAATCCTCTTATGCTCAAATAAATATTTCTCTAGGATGTTCGTTCTGATAAAATAAAGCAGAAAATATTCCCTCCCTTGCGAAGCTGGAGCCAGAGGCACCAAAAGTTTGTATAAAGCGCTGTCAGAAGTTTAAGCGTGTTCCCGAAGTGATGATTAGGTGCTCGTCAAAAAACGTCATTTTCTCTCTTCGCTTTGGGTTTAATTCCTCTCTTGATTTGACACCTGTCAATGTGAGCCCGTAGACTGATTGGTTCGCCTATTACGTGCGAATACTGTGAAAGTCGTAGTTCTTGTCAGATATCTTATTACCTGTATTTATGGAAACGTGGGCGGCAAACAATTTACTTGTATTGTTGGAGTGGGAATGTAATTTAGTACGTAGCCTAGCTTTTATATCGGGTGTCGGAGAAATTAGAAGACCTTACAGGAGGATAGGTTACTGGTGAAAATTAATTTTGTCAGTTTTCTACTTTATTTAGTGTCGACAAAAGCGGTGTACTTATTATCATTTTAGCAAGTTGAAGTGGCAGTGAGCTGGTCTTTAATGCCTAGGAACCGACAATAGTTGTAGCAGAAGAGTCATCGAGTGGATATTAACCAGGACTAGGCAATCAGGCATGGGGGGTGCCCTCCGGCTAGGTTGAAAGACGACTAGCGTATGGTAGACGGACTTGAATGTACGAGGAGAGCAAAGTTCAGTGGCGCAGTTTGGAAGAGCCTTGCCAGACTGTCTTATGACCAGCAGTAGACTGCTGTAAGGTGTATATGATGAAAAATCGATATATACCGCACCTAGAATTCTAACTAGAACTGTCAGTTCAAACCAAATCTCAAGAGAATGATCGCTAAATTAACTGAACATTCTAGTGTAATTTGAGACTAGGCCACAGTAATAAACTGTGCCGGGTGGGCTTTATAATAGGACGATCTGATGTCATACCGAGGGTTATATAAAAGAAAACATACTCAGGAGAGGAGGCAGTAGTTTTTCTTGGAACAATAACATTTAACTGCGATCACCAATTCGCCTGCACAGCAAGGATTATGGCATATCCTCTCAAGGAAAGTCCGAGGTGGTGAAATATGAAGAAGGCTGTCCAAAGAAGAATGTCCAACAGTGGAATCTGCAGCCAATTATGATACAGTTAGAAACAATGACAATAGGTTCTATTTTAAAATTCAAATTCAACATAGCTGAAATTAATTATGATTTTAATGTTATTGCGGTTTTCAACAAATGACAATATACTTTATGGCTCAAAAATTTAGTTCATGGTTAATGGGTTTTGGAATCGTGCCCAGTATTATTCACATTACCGCTAATAAGATTGACAGAATGTAGTATTTGCTTTTTACTCCAAGTCTTATCTAAACGTATTATACTATTTCCTACTACATGATATATACTATATGAAGATATATGTAGATTATCATCGATTTCGCGACATTAATTTGTCAAATAATTGGTGAAATTGACGAAAAATATTTGTAAATATTTTTGTTTAAATCGATATTCCATGTAAAAAGCTATTTTTTTTTAGTACAACCCGATAAAAGTAATTCTAGTCACGCGGTGCTAAAACGCTCCATATAAATCGGGTGACATTTGTGACGTCACGCCTGCTTTTAGAGAGTTAAAATGTATGGAGCTTGTTTGATCTTTTGAGTTATCTCGTAAAATTATGTTTTTATGTGTTATATACAGCTATACCCTGCAGTCAAATCCACAAAGGGCAGATCAGATACCTAGTTCATTTCATAAGATAATTTCATAAGTCAGCATCCTTCTCATTTTTCTTATGAAACGAGACGTCTGCGCTATCGTACGATATTCAAATGAAGTTGTATCTCCGGCGAATTCCGTTCCATATCACTTTCATTACCATTCCGGGACCGTTCTCGGCGTACACCTCATTTGTCAAAATGCTCAGACCTCGCGACGCTGCCTGCCTTCATCGACACTTACTGTTTTTTTGCTTATTAAAGCTAAGGGAAATATCCACAAACCAACTTCTACTGATTACATTTCACTGTCTCGTGTGATTGACGTTAACTTGATTTTGTTTATTTTAAAGTTGTTGTTTTTTGGTTATTTGGTAACGTAACAAAATTTATTTCTTGTGTAATTAAATTAAATTTAAAATATGATTTACACAGAATACCGATTTTAGCCAAAGATACAAGCTTTAGATGACAACAATAAAACGTTATGCACGCTCAGGCCGCTTCAATTATTTTACTATGTTCTAGACTGGCGACCTCGTACCGGAAAACATATACCGGGCCGTCCTTTTACTATAATGGGGGAGTCGCTGGATGCAAGCGTCTCGGGACCAGTCACGGTGGCGTATCATGGGCTATGCTCAGCAGTGGAGGATTCCCGGCTGATTATAAATTTTTATACGTGTATACAATGAAAAATGAAAAAATATTTATTTCCTTTCACATTAACATTAGATTAAAGTTTTTGGGAAACTCCTTTTAAGTTAAAAAAAAACTTGTATTAGGAGGTCCCGCTCTTCCGCTAGTTATTTAGGAATACAAATACATACAGTAAAAATTAATAGTATAAGTTATAAACTAATTATACATTTTTAAAAGAAATTAGTTGTGTGTAAGTGTATATGTGTAAGGTGAGTGTGTGTGAGTGTGCGTGTGTGATATAATATACAATGTGTATATTAAAATCCTACAATATGTACATTATTCAAAAACATATATAGTCTTGTTAGTTACTGTTGTTCATGATATTTTTCGTCTCTTAACCCTTTAAACAGGTTTAACATTTTAGTGCATTGTTAAAAACTGTCATTTGCATACACATGCTTAAATATACACAACATCTCCATAAATATATATGAGAAATTACTAAGATCATGATACGTCAGACTCTAAATTTATGATTGTTATGGAGAAAACTAATAGGTTAAGAATACAGCTAAGGTTCAATATACTTGTATGGCAAAGGGCAATTATTTGTTACCTTTCCGTTAACTATAATTTTTGCTGATACAGAAAGCATGCTGGTAGCTTGATAGTGCCCAACTACAAACACAAACCGAGGTACCTAACTGGGAATCGAGCCCCGGGACATCGGTCGGTCGGTCGGCCCAACTCTACCTCTAGGCAAACGGTTATAATAATAATTTGAAAAATTCAAAGCAGATTATATTACGTTAGATCAAGATTGTTCGTTTCATTACGTTATATTACACCAAAACGTACTATTATTACACTTTATTCAATGCTGGCACATCGCTTCAGGTCGTGTCTGCAAATATCATCAGGATGAAGTTGGACTGGACCGCACCTGGTCCATCCTGCACATAACTTCAGGTTTATTGGTGGGCACGCTTTCCATACAACGACCTGTATCATCACTTAAATAAGATGAGATGACCTTAAGTCATTCAAGCCTTGCTCTCCTCTCGCAGGCCTAACTAAATCTACTTTTAAAAAGAGTATATTCCCTGGCCATGATTTATTATTAGCATTTACCTAATCTACGCCATATTGTTGCTTCACTGCACTAAAACTCTGAAATTGGGGCAATTTCTACGCGAGCCAGTGTGTATAATGGCTGTCCGTATAAACGGTTCAACTTTAACAGATCTTACTTCAGGACGGCTCGGCACGGCAAGGGTGGACCGACCGCTCTCAGACGAGAGCCCTCTACTCGTTCAAGAGTTTTTATAATATCGCTTACAATGGCATCGTGAGATAAAGCCGGAAGTTTCATATAACGTTGAAATTATCGTGCTAAATATAGATGTATTTTTGAATAACGGGGTGCAGTGCAGTGTGCTGTTTATTTCAGGAATGGGAATAGTGTTTTGGTTTGTTCACGGTTGTAGTGTTTATACCTTAGGTTATAAAAAGTCTAAGAAGGTATGTCTGCGCACGATAAGTGAAGCAATTAAAAGTAAGCCATTTTGGCTCAGTGTTCCTATTAGCCCGTTTCCAATTAGTGGTAGCGTAGCACTTGTGTGTTATAGTCCACGACCAGGGTAGTTAGAAATTAGTAAATACGTAAAAATCTGTTGAATGTATTTTTATTTTCTTGCTATTTAAAAAAAGTAAAACCCCATCCGTCAAATACGTTGACACTTTTTTGCGTCACCAACACTAATTGAGTAGGATCATCAAACGGCGTAACCTTTAACCACCAGTGGAATGTAAATTCCAAAGTCCACAGATGTTCGTCGGAAATTAAATTGAGTGATAATGATTATACCGGGAACAGTTTAAATACCACACTGTAATGTAATTTACACAACGTCGACGCACACAGGGCGGCGTGACGGCTATGACGTCACTCCCTTCTGCGGGAAGCAGTGCGCGGGGGTGGGTTGGTATCTCGACAGCATGGCGATGGAAGGGGGAGGCGGGGTGGGTTGGTGGCAGGCAGTGGCACTCAACAGTTGGTCCCGGCTCGATAGCGTGGCGCGTGCGTGCCGGCCACGACGTCACATGGTCGGCGAACACGCAAACCGCTACTCCGCGTAACATTCCGTTCACTCCTTCTACGACGACTTAGCGTGGATAATGTTTCTACTAGTACGAGTACAGTCCTTATCTATCAAACTTTACGACACTTTTATGTCAAATTGTCCCTATACAATGTTTTTAAACAATGGATTTGATTTTCGGATGTATACCTAATTTGTTTACTTGATCATAAGATTTTTTGCTCAATTAGCGCCGTATGCATGTGCATGGTTGACTTCAACCCTAACCACATCTCGGGCCCCGTATGGATGAGTGGACGAAACCCACCCACCCTTTAATTTCTTCTCAGTAACAGTTTTTGCAGATAAGATGGGGAGAAAAAACACAAATCACGGTCAGCTTAGGAACTAAAACAGGCGTTACAAACCCGGCCCGGTACGGATCCGGTCCAAAATATTATTTAAAAATACTAGAATATAATTTCTGTTAGTATTTTGTTTGGTCAAAATGATTCTTTTTTGTACCAAGTGAAAACGTCAAATGTCATTTCTTTAACGCCATCTTTATTTACTGGTTTAGCCTCAACCCACACCTACCGATTCTGTTTTGATCTGATCTAGGTAGAATCAAAACCGGAAAGCTAGAATGCAATACAAAATGTACCGATTGTCACATACTTACCAATCCAAACAAGCAATAAACTTTCCGTTGCGATATTATTCTGAGGCACCTACGCGTATAAAATCCTATCTATGATAATGAACGTACACCGTAGCTTAAATAAGATCGCTTCGTGAAATTTCCGTGTATTTTGGAATTGCATTATTCGTGTGTTACGCCTTTCGTCCAAGGTTACGCCTGAACATAATTTGTTATACGTAAAACGACTGATGAAGTCTGAAAATTGTTACATCTTTATGAATTGATTTCAATAATAATATACACATTATTATGTTTATTCATACCGTCGAATTTCCGATGAAAAAACGCAACCGTTATAACATCACTCTGGTGCCTACTTGTCCGTCTGTCACAGCTGATTATCTCAACAACTACTACATCTATCTTTTGAAATTTGGAATGTGTCGCAAGTAAAATCATTAGTGAATTATGTTTACTTCAACAGAGTGAAAAAATTGTCTGTCGTAATTTCAAAGTCGAGTCTAATAGGTAAAATAATTCTCGTACTTACGTACATTTCCAAGAGGACTTTGTAGTTATACTTTTACTCTAAAAAATGAATGCAATTGAATAGTATTTTCGTTCCGGTATATGTCGATACCGCTTTAGAGGGGCGCGCTGTTCAGACAGCTCTATTTACAGACAAATCCATTCTCTATTAGCTAGTGATTTCCACGAAATGAAACTGAAATCCCCATTCAATCTGTTTAAATTGTACGCTCCATTTGTTTTATAGTCGAATCAATTTGTAAATCACGGTGTACACTTCGTGAATTACTTTGCAGAGGCTTTTAGTTTAATAAGTTTAGAACTTGTAGACGGTATCTTTGGAACGTTATTTTAGCGAATGTTTACAAGTACTACTTTATAATTGTTTTAGTTTGGATTTGAGAGATAAGGAGTAGGCGCTGTAATATCTTGCTGAATCTATGTTGTTCACAATATTTTATATTTTTTACAACTTATTTTATACGTTGCATTTTACATCTAAATTATTTAAGTATTCATTTCATGATTTTCATTCATTTTACGCGTCCCAAAATATTTTACACATTAATTTTACTGCCATTTTTGTGTGTTTGAACTTTACGGTCAAATAAATAATCTTCATTGTCTGCATGAGTCCATTGCTGTACATGTGTTTCCTATTTTTGTTTTGTACGTACTTGAAACATTAGCAGCAGGAGTTATGTAGACAGTTATCTATCGATGATGGACAATAAGGAATGACTCGTTGCTAGAATCGCTAAAGATAGACATCAGAACAAGATCAACAATGTGCCCAGTATTTAGACATGGCAATCTATCATTCCGACGATAGCTAGAATTCCGTCGAAAGACGTTGACTGGAGTGGGAGTATTAATTTGATTGATACAAGATAATTGGGCAGAGAATTCGGGAGGCCCGTCTTCTAATGGACGGACGAAATTAATTACCACTCGTATTCAGCGTTCTTTCTTCTCGGCTGATTGCTAATTGCTACTGTTCCTATTACAGCCGTGATTGTCACTTGTTACAAGATTAAAGTCCCTACGATCAAATATCCTATGTATTTATAAAGTCTTATTTATAACGTCCTATTTATGTAGTCATATTTATATAGGTTCCTCTTTGAAATTATTTCCTTTAATTAAATATGCTGTAAATATCATCGGCTTTACCATCCTTCAGGCGTAGTAAAATGTACTAAAGGAAGATCGGCACCTGTCTATATATGAGTAACATCTCACTACGATCACAAATCCGCTCAGCAAACTGGTGATTGAAGAGTTCCATGTGGCCTTCATCTCATTTCATGGTAAAGTATCGATTAGGCCGTAGGAGGGCAGCGTGATATCTCAGAAGCCTAGACTTTAGTTTTGTAAATAAATCAACTGAACTGTAGTGGTACACCGCTGAGAATCTTATTACGGTCACCAACCTGTCTGCCTGATGTGGTGATCTGAGGTAAGCTTGTATTCACCAGTGAGCTTTCCTGCTGACAAATAAGTAGATGTTCAATATGACGATAATATTGAGTACGGTCTCTGTTGTACCTTTTGTTCCGTTTTCTATTAAGAATAATCACATAGGTCCCTACATGTATGGGTCTTCTTATTAGAGTAGTTACTGACGAGTATTAAATGTAATATAATTGTGTATGGTTTATTCCAGTCTAATATAAATAACCGTAAACATTAAATATCTGAGTAAGACGCACAATCATAGACCCATAACACTTTCACTTACAGTCTCCAAAGTTTCGTTTAAATTATTTTACTGTATTATAATACATATGGTGTTTTAGAAGGCGTGTCATAAAAAGCAGGCCTGCTGGCTGCTTGCCTCCGGTAGAATATCGGCCATTTTGATTCTCTAGGTTTGTAGTTGTACATAGAGAGGAATAAAAAAACCATAATATTTTTATAATGTATTAGAGACCTTAGAGATACTTGTTTTGGCATCACCAAGGTGCTATAATTTGGCTATAATCATTAAATCATGTAGTGTTTGTTAGTTGTTATTTTTATTGGATTGAAACACACTTTAGACCGATAAAGCCAACACAAATGCTGTGTATTCACTATAAAGGTAGTGCTGTCAACAAAATTTACCTATTTACATGTGCTGATTGCCGTATATGTAGCTAAATGGAATAACGACGTTTTTATGTATATAAGCAATCACCAACATATGCCCAGTATTATACAGAGTGTTACCGATCAACGATTGATAATATCGTCCAACATGACGTCGCGCTGATCTTTACAAGACTGTTTCCTAATAGGACACTCGTAGAGCGAGTTCAATCAAGGACGTAGTCTGTATAAGGGAAGGCCGGCCAGAGCCGTACGCTATATTCTATATGCACTTATTACGTTTTATACTGAATGTACTTGGCACTCCGGTTGCCGGTAATAGATCAAGTTTCATAGATATTCTCAACAGCTAAAATGACCCCTGGTGGACAGAAGACTTCCCTCGCGGACCTCCTTCGTCGGCTTTCTATGACAGTATATCACTAAGCTTGGCAGGCGGATTGGTAATCGATGTATGTGTTTCTGATACATATGCAGCTGATGTCTTATCTTATTTTTCGTTAGTCGCTTTTTACGACATACATGACATGACATTGGGTAGTCGAGGCCACACGGTAAGTAAGGTAAACGTACAGGAGTTCCAAAAGCGACGAACATATAAACGTTGACATTTTTAAAACAAAGGAAGATAAACAATAATTTTATTTATAACTTTCTTACAAGAAGCCCGTGTATTTTTATCATTCAATTTTAATAAAACCTTGCTCAAAGAGAATTATTCGGTAATAAGTTATTGGCGGGAGCTTATCGCACCAAACAACTCGGGTAATTTTAACATTTTCCGAGTCAAAACAAATTGCGAGAGGAAATATTGCCACCCTCTGTTTTCACTTTCTCATAAATAGGTTGGGTCAAGCGGGACCGGAGGAAAAAATCGTTCGCCAGTGCTCGGGCGAATTTAAATATCGGGTCCCGCGTCACTCTGGCATTAACATAATTCAACAAAAAAACACCCTTACAACAAAAAGGGCCTTTTTGTGCGCGATCCGAGCCGATCTCTGGCCCACTATATTGGATATGTTTTGTCAAAGAAGTTTTCTTATGTGACTCTACTATGCCTAATGGTCCGTGCAACTCGATCACATAAGAAAGCGGGGTTTACCAGTTAGCAGGCAAAATTTCACGTTCGTAACGTAGTATATGCTTAATAAATATACACAACAAAAATTTTCGCCGAAATGGTTTTAGTTCTATCAGGCTAAAGTAGGATACATACACCCAGCTGTCCGTCAATTTATAAAATGCACTAATTCATGTCGCCACTATCTCCCCTATAATTATTTTAACTGCCGCTATAAAAACCGACGTTATATAGTGTGATAGATTATGTCATCACGTCCAATAAACACTGTGTGAAATATCCTCACAAAACATGAACTACGGCGTGCTTCCTTGGAGCCACGGAACTCGAGGGGATCGGGTCCTTCACCTTCCGCCAGAGCCGAAATAAATCTAATTCCTCGGATGACAGATATCAGCAAGCCTCGTTTATTTATACTTTCACCCTGTGTAAGGATGGAGGGTCGCACCGCACCGCACAAGGCACATGTGGGACGTGCCCCGCTCCATTGTACTAAAATAAACTAATATCCTCACTAAGTCAATACGCAAACGCAACTCGACGGACCCGTTAACTTATTCAAAACATTTCTAAGGGACCGGAATCTTGAGATAAGGGCCCAATAGTCATGAGTGATAGACACTATCAGGAATTTAACATGCCTAATAGGGGATCGGTCGGACACGACTGAAAACGAATCACCCCACTTACAAACACGTAGGGGCCCATATTACCCCATTCGACGTTGAAAAAGGATCTCCTAAATGTGATACGGCCAAAGCGAAGCCTCCCAAAATGAATGTGGTAATTTCATTTACAAAAATTTTTCCTCGGAGCATACATTTAAATATATCAGCATAAATCTTTTGAGTGTGCGGCGTGTACTCCTGGCTCTATGCGTGTGAACATGAACCGCCGCCGGGTGGGTTAAGTGGGTAGACTAGACGCGTCTAATGGCTGCCGAGGAAAGAATGATTGGATGAATATGCAATTACGGTACTTACTTACGTTAAGCGTAAATGCTTTACGATCTTACTGGACTAGGAATCTTTAATTTACACAATATTATTTGAAGAACAGGCAAGGCAAATGCTGGAGGATATGTTTAATTGAGCCAAGGATTGTCGGTCTTACTAGTTACTCTCCGAGTTGGTCGATAGCGGAGCTCTTCGTTTGTCCAATAAGGTTGATCAATAATTGTCAATTAGTATTTAATTCAAGAATGATTAAATGTATGTGTCAAAAACAATGCCAATACGATTCAAAGAGACAATGCGAATAAACAATAAAATTATTTCCAGTTTCGGAAGTTTTAAGCATTTATAGTTCTGGCTAATGACGTACTTTCTTGTAAGCTACAATCAAACCCTTCAAACTATATGGCATATGGATATTACACGTTAGGTCACGTAACCATTTAGTTACATAAGTAGTAGTAGTATTTTAGCAAGTGTTAGTGATTTGGTAATTTTATTTTGTATGAGATTGTTATATCAGCGCACTGTTAACATGTATCACAAAACCCTTCTTACGTTTTTCAACACGTATAATATTAATTTGGTCAATCATAAAAAGTCGTTGGAAGAAATCTCGTATTTATTAGATTTAATAGCCTCGGCCGCACATGACGCAGTAGTGAATTAGAAGTCTGCTCATCCTTCTAGCGATAAAAAATGTCGTCCCTTTGCCCAAAAAAGTAACCTCTATTTAGGGCTAGCACGTTTTGGAGAGGGCGCGATGAATCTAACAAGCTGCGGAGTTGTGACAGCCCTGACAGCTGACATATTCCCGCCATTAATCAACCGGCCATAGATGTATCTACGTGTAAACTACTACAAGGGACTGCTGAACACAATCAAACAACCGCTTCGTAAGTGTTAGCGCGCTCCGCTCCCACCTCGTGCTCAAACTTTTGATATTTTGACAGTTGATGTCAATCAACCGATGGCGAATACAGCAAGGCCTATCTTTGAGGTTCGTTTCTTTCGGTCTGGAAACAGGTTGTATATATTTGAAATTCGGATTTTATATTTTAAACGAAAAATAAGAAAATAAAATTAGTAACGAAATTAAATTTCTTGTGACAGGTTTCGGAAGTAGTAAAATGTGTAAGAGCAACAGGAACATGTCACATACCACTGACTTTTGATCGATTAATATCAATTGGTTGCATAATAATATCAATTGCTTGTCCAAAATGATTGCTGATATTTTTTTGATTATATTTACTGATAAAAAGTGTGCAGCCTTATCTTTGTAATCACACAAAAAATAGCACACTGACGACGTCGGATTCGTAATCTATTCGTTCGTGAACTCGCTGACAATCAATGTCAAGACGCCAGTTGGTCGCATCAAAAGCTTCCGCATAGTGCACTGTATAATTTTCTAATTTTAGATAAATTCTTGTTGCGTGACAAAGAGCATACTTCTCTGTAGGCAGTCGAAGAGTGGAAATAAATATAGGATTATTGTTTATTTTGATACATCTGTGCTGCAGCGATCGGGTGCGCCGACATAAAAACGTAAATAAAACAAACATGCATAATTGATAGCTCCAGGCCTTCAGCGGTATAGCTTAAAATATCATTGGGACCTGAGCCCGATACACTTTGTTTAATTGTAAGACAATTTTACATCAATATGTTGTTTGAATATCATGAAATTGGTGGCTAGTTATTGAATTTTTTTTTAAAAGTTTTAAAATTCAATCAAAGATTGAAATTTTTAAAATTTTTAAAATTTTAGAATTTTGAAACTTCAATAAAACTGAATTTTTAATGTCGACCTCTCATCAGCATTAAATCATTCGTACGTTTTGAATTTGCAAACTACGAGTTACAACATACGGTCTCTTTTAAATCAATTCAAGATTTTGGATTATTTAGATAATGTTTTAAAAATATTCAAGATAGAGATGACAACCCCTCAGTTTAGACGTAGAACAGATAATAAAACTTTTTTCTGGTAAAAGTAGACTAAATTTACTTGAATAGTCATTCTTTTTACGGGATCAGTGAAATACAGTAAATTGCTAGTATATTTTAGTACATGTTCTAAATTTAATTTAGGATGCACCATCCCTTTCTTATCTCTAAAATAAGAAAAGGATAGTTCAATGTTTGTTCACATTAGGCTCGTGCTCACTGCATGACTAATTTAATGGATTGTAATTGTCATGTGTTTAACTGAACCGTCCCGGGTATTTTCGAAATGATTAATAAGGAATGTTATTTTGTTCATAGTAATTACAGCTATCTGTTATGCTTACCCTGTTTTATCTCGCGATAAAGGCTTT
The DNA here is from genome assembly GCA_910589575.2 of Carcina quercana. Classification (NCBI taxonomy): domain Eukaryota; kingdom Metazoa; phylum Arthropoda; class Insecta; order Lepidoptera; family Depressariidae; genus Carcina; species Carcina quercana. The sequence continues at coordinate 6,955,627 of OU342439.1, forward strand.
GACTAATTAGATACCTATATTGTGTCTTAGAATTTATAGTTTATTATAGTTTTTTAGAAGCGTCGGTGGCGCAGTGGATAAGGCGCGGACTCTCAATCTGAGGGTACCGGGTTCGAATCCAGCCGTGTACCTATGAGTTGTTTTTCAATTCAAGTACATTATCCGATTGCTTAACGGTGAAGGAAAACATCGTGAGGAAACCTGCATGTCTTGAACAGGCATGTGAAGTCCGCCGATCCGCACTGGGCCCGCGTGGTGGACTATGGCCCATACACTCTCTGTAGGAGAGTAGGTCTGAGCCCCTCCAGTGGGGACATATATAGGCTGTTGATGATGATGATGATAGTTTTTTATAGTTCCGTTAGTTGGAACTGATTGTTATGTAGTATTTTAGACGTATCTCGAAGTGAAAAATAAGTGACGTTTTGATATGGGTAAAAGTAATCTAATAGGAAAATGTTTATCATTATTTTCCTTATAATAATAAAAACACTAGTGTTGATTTCTAGGTGCGTATTTAAGCAGGGGACACACCTGTCTTTTCTGTTCCGGGATCCGGAAGGGTTATCTGGCAGGTTAGAGGCGCGAATAACATTCAAACTCCATATATGAGAGGGAGAGAGAGAGATATTAAGTCATTCTAGTTAGATCAGAACAGAAAATACATGTGTGTCCCTACACTAAACGTCAACTTAAACAGTTGTATGACTTAACATGACTCATGATATTTTATGTTTTAGTGTTTACACGGCTTAGTTTTATTTAGTTTTATAGTATTTAAATATGTAATAATTAAATGTGTATACGTCACGTGTACTCACTCATACTCGTATCGTTACAAAAGTATCTACACAAAATGAAGAGCTCAAACAAAATTACAAAGTAACAATAACAGGTAAATAACGAACAAGAGTGTAACACATAAGCGGAATTCCTCGCCGTCGTTCTTATTGTAGCGACGAGGAGCATCAGTGGACCAAAAGATAAATCCAGTCGGAGGCGCTTCGTAATAAAACACGTACAACTCGAGCGCGCTACATTTTATTTCAAAAAGCGATAAGGGCGCGAGAAATTCCTTTTACGAGATTCCTGTAGGGGGAGGAGGAAGGGGTGCGAACACGGGTCCTGGCCCTGGCACGACATCTGGTTTGTGTTGGTGCCACCTCGTATACTCAGTTGACTCCGTTCGTGCACGCTTGCCTTGTTGGCATATGAGATGACTGACGTATCTTGGCGTTTCTTTATCTAGCTATCATCCTATCATGGAGCTAAAAAGTTGTCGATAATGTGTTTATCTTCATCCATCCTATTGACTTGAAATGGTTAAAAATAAAGCCGCAAATATATTATTCTTATTTTTTTGGAAAAGGGTCTGGAATAGGTCAAGTAGGGGTACCATATGATAGGCTTTCATTTGTAAGTCATAAAACAGACTCTTTTTGGGTCTAAAATGTTCGATTTATGAAAAAATAAAATAACAATGCCCTACCTTTACTTACTGCACTTATGAGGAATCAGCAAAAATTTAACCTGAATTTTACTGTGGGGTGCTTATAATATCGATTCGGTTCCTTCCAAGGTACGGGCACTGGGTGCGCGAGTCCAATTCGCACTTGTCTGTTTTTCAAAATTGAAGGCTACTGAACAACCAAACAATATTTTGCAAAGTATAAAATCGTTTTATTAGTTGTCTATTGTTTTTTGTACAAATTACATACGCATTTGCAAACATTTTTAATGTCGTCAAATAGTTTAGGCTGATTTTTTTGGTTCTAAAAATGACTTAGATTAGTCCACCAAAAGCGATTCAAGAGCCTCCAAGAATATTGTATTGCATGTGTTTATTTTCCCTATTTCTGTTTAGTAACCCAGCGAGAACACGACTCCTAAAAGCATTCGCCGTTCGAGGTTGAGCATTTCTCTTTATTGACGACTGCTGAATGCTGGCAACAACCCTAAAATAAAGGAGCCAGTGGGTAATAACGCTTGTAGGCCAGCCTTCACTCAACCCTCAATACGTCGAGGGTTTCGCTCCCTTCATCTATTTACCAGGGCTGTAGCTAGAGAAAAGTGTGGCACCGTGCTAGGGCAATGAAAGGGTTGACCTAGTTTAAAATGCATTGTATTATTGTGAATACAAGGTGATCGACGTCATTTGGTACTGTTGAATCTTGTAGTCTAAAATCTGGGTTAATTTAGTTCGATGTCTAGTGTATCGTGAAACTTGCACTCTTTAGATTGTTTGGGAAAGTATTCCTATCAAAAAAACCAGTGACATTCGATATAATCTTTGCTCGTCTTGAGAAAAATACAATTTTTTAATGTATGATGAATTTTACAGTTGGCCTTCATCTCACCTGATGGCGACGAAGGAAGTGACGATAACGCCGCCGTAAGCGTGCGCACCCAGAAGCCTCAACCTAATGAGGCGCTGGCTATAGTATATTTCATACTGAAACACAACAGTGCTATTAACACTACTATTTTGAGGCAGACTTAGGTAACATGGTGGTAGCTAGCCAGGTGGACATAGAAAATGCCCTACCACCAACCAAACTGAGTACCGATCGGTACTCTCGTTGGGAATCGAACCCGGGACCTTCGGATTGTGAATCCAACATTTACCCATCAGGCCACGAGGCGGTTAGAAATACAACAACCAAATAATTCAATATAACATGTATTGAATTAAAAGAAAATCTTTGTGCTATTTTTTACGGTTTTAATTAGAACCTAGCCGTGGCCCTGCCAGGCAATACACTCTACCGGAATCTGAATTTATATTTATTTAAAGGGAAAAGGCCAAACCAACGTGCAAAAGTATTTGTTTTATACGCAGGGTCTACAAAGAACAGTACATTGCATTTATTATGCTGATGTTGCGTCCATTGTATCCTATAATAATGTCTGAACCTCCTAAACAACGCGTTAGCCTATTTACAACTCATGACTCAGTTATGATTCGGCCTTTTTCTATTTGTCGTTCGGTTTTCCCTCGGGTTCGTGCCTACATGATTCAATTTAACGTTATTGTTGTCATTAGATGCGGGTGGAGTGCATGAGCTAGACAGATGTCGTGTAGGGGGCGTGAGAGCAAAAGAGAAATAACACCCAAAGAAAAGGATATAACAGATTAAAATACAAATGGAAATGAAAGAGATACCAACAAAAATGAGGGTAATTCAATAGAGTTCGTTGTGGTGGCCTGTGGGAGAGGCGTATGTTCATCAGTGTAAGTATTCGAGGTAATACCGATGCTGAACAATGAGTAAAATAAAATAAATCATTCTAAAAATTAGAAAAGTAAATGATATAATAGAAATACATAGTCACACAGTTTATATACATTCGTACACAAGCTCACGCCCGGTCCCACTGATATGATACTTGAGTTAGAGTTGTTTTGGATGAAGATAAAACCTACATTAGGCCATTATATGTATATCCTATGAGAGAAGAAATTTTATTAAAAGAAGCAGACATGCTACTATATAATTTAGAAGAAGAAGCCAAGGCGAGGGGAAGTGTAGCGCTGGGACTAGTAAATAAACACAATTAAAATCTGTAACTTGTGCATTAGCCAGTTTCATGCAAATCACGATCCGGTGGCACTGTGTAAGTGAAGTACTCGAGACGAAAACATTAATCATGTAATATTGTTTGTGTAATATGCATAACGAGGTGGTGCCGGCGACGGGGCGGGCACAGAAATTGATGGAGCGATGTCAACGCGCCAACTTCTCGGTTAATTATTCAACTGGGCAATGTTGCCGCTGCCGCCAGTGGTCTGGCAACACTGCCAGGCCAACGCCTCGATATTGTTATGGGTGATTTAAATTAAATTGGACATGACTGAGCTCTGGTTCACGCCCTGTACCATGTCTTCCGTATTACTAAACAGTATGTTTCAATAATTTAAAAAAAATGTCTTGGCTATCGTTACTTATTGTAACTGACTCAGTTACTCTGTGATAATGGCGCTCGAAACAGCGCCTAATTGCGCTAATAAACGCATGAAAAACGAATCGTGGTGAGATCCAGATAAAGTATCAATTTATGTCTCAATTTGAAATGTAAATACTTGTCATGGACTTCCTCTGATATATGTATATCAATCGATTGGTTTTACTGTTGAGATTTTCAATATAAAGTTTCATGTTTCCATACCAAGCGCGTCCATCGAGTTATTAGTGAATAAAATGTGTCTGTAATTTATTCGTCTTGGTTTTACGATTTCAACTAAATTGATAGCTCTAAGATTTCTGACATCGTTGTCGAGATATATAGCTAATCTAATCTAAGTGATGCTTTCGTACAATGCCTTAAGGAAGTGTACATGGTGTGGCAGACCGCGGTAATGCGCCGCACCTCGTAAACTCGATCGTAAACCGGCCCCGGCCAGCCTCGAGATGGCGCCAGTGGAAGATTGAAGTTCGTTTATGCGATAGTTGTGGTGCTCTGACCAACTGCATTACATCAAAGATTTGTGCAATGAAACGGATTCCATTCAGTTTATGATCGATGCGTTTAAATTAAACTGTTGTTTATTTGTTACGTTCATGTATGTGTTCATACCGAGTAGGTGTTCGTATTGTGCTTAGATTGTGACAATGATAAATCACAAAACGACCTATGAGTGTGATATACATTTATGCACTAAGTTGTGAGCTCTGAGTTGAGGAAAGACAATGGACTGGACATAGCCCAGCCAGTCCCTAATCTTAGGACTGTCTGACTGGCTGTGTCCCTGATCTATTATATCGGATATTATTTAGTTTCTGTTACTTCCATTCGTTATGTGTGATAAGCTAGTTGCTTCTTATTTGCTAAAGTATCTTCTTTTTTATAGATTGCCTAGGAGGCCGTATCAGCGATAAGGCCTCGTATTTTTACGATATATTAAATATATCATGTACATTGTAAATCGAGTTTGAACTATGAAAATGTGCGCAAAACATAGTTGTGGGACAGTGGGAGGTGAGTTTGTGAGTCCCTCGTTGGCGCTTCGGGTATTTTGTACTCAATTCGTAGCAATACGGACTTGATGCACTCTCAAAATGTAGGACAGCGTTATGCTCGATGTATTTGATTATCATGTTACCTGGTGCGGCGTGTATGGGCTAGGCGCCGCGGCGTAGGGCTGCGGTTGGGGCGGCGGGTAGCGGCAGGGCTGCGGCGCGTACGCCGCCGCCCACTGCTGCGTGCCGCCGCGGTATTGTGCGCCCGCGCTCGCCATGCGCGTCGCGCCCGCGCCCGCTCCTGCGACCGTCACCGCGCCCACAGACACGGAGCCCACCGCCGAACGACAACCGCCGCTACTCTGTAACAATATCATACAACAACATTAATAATGCATTTTGCGTCACAATATCTGCTACTTTAATTATTGTTTTCAATCTGTAGTAAACTTCCCTGACTGACTGTTTGACACATATTGATGTGTTCAGTCAGCCCAAGCTACTTGGGATAGAAACTAAAACTTTGGCACACTTGGATGGATGTTTAGCGAGAGTATCATTAGGAAATTACTTTTGATAGACTAATAGTATTTTTATGCAAAGCGAAGTACTGAATAAGCGTACGCGAAATTCCATTCATCATCAACAGCGGCATTTTGTCCACTGTACATAACAAAGAAAAATATGTGTTCCTGTGAGATGATTTCTGCACCCACGTAGATGATGGGCATAGACTCCTGTTTGTACAAAACGAGGTTGCAAGTTTCCGTAGTGCAGTATTTGTTGAGAGTTTTGCGGTAAACTTTGAAATACTATATAATACTGTTTTGGTGAAACATAAAACAGAAGAAGACAGAGTTAAACATTGTTTGTCGTACTACGACTTATCTACTTTGTTAGTTTATAACCTTGTTTCATTTGCAGTTCTGGCCCAGCAGTAAACTTTGAAATGAGATAATCAACATTTTATGTTCGAAACTGATGCATTAGGTCAAAGGATCCGAAGGAACATAATACATCAATTTCCACGTTATTGAATTAAGCAAGCAAAATAATACATTCAAGAATCACTTTATTGACCTAGTAATATGAACATTACACTCGGCACGTGTGTTGCACCCAACTTCGCCTAACGAGCGAGCGACGTAGAATAAAACATGCAACATAAATAATAATAATATAATACATATAGAATGAACGACGGCGACACGAAAATAATAGTGACAAGCTAAAATTGTCTAGATTTCACAAGCTTTTAGCAACAACAATGGATGTAAAAGTAGTGAAGACCCTACGGAACACTTTGATAAATTAAACCTTCACGTCTTTCACACGAGTTGGCTACTTTCACTAAAGTGCTCATTTATTTAGTTAGGGTACTCCACGGCTCTTCGCGTCTTAGCCGAGACAGTATCAAATTACCTTCCCACTAGCGCATTAACTTCTCCTATTTTCTATTTAAAAAAACTCGTATTTGTTTCCCATTAGTCCGAATTTGCCGTTATGTTTGTTGAATGTGAGAGGCGATTCAACTTCGGAGGCGGAAAGGAGTGTATTTGTCAATATTATTATAAGGTAATAAATATGCACGGAGTCATCATTATGATTTTCTTGACTTTGTAAATACTTATGCGATGGATTTATCTACTTCCAGCTTCTTTGACTAGGTGACTTTGACTCAACGGACGGTGCAGATGCTAGATGGATATGTAATAGGTCATAGGTAATCCAATAACTTTGTTTTGGTGTCTTCTAAAATATTATTCAATACGATTTGGTCATATTCCGAAATATATTATTTCCATTTACTACTGCTGTCAAAACGTCTGCCAAGTGCCAACCGGGGTAAATTATGGCAAATCCTCTCACGGAAAGTCTATCGCGGCAATCGATGTTCATGTTTAAGAGTGCACTGATGCAGCCGATTATGATTACTGCTGTTATACTATTGTTTGACCAAATGATCACACCATCATCAGCTACACCATCAACAATTCGACTATGACTTGTTTACTATATGTCAGCCAAACATTGTCGTTTTATTTATAAACTTTATAGCACTCTACTCTGGCTCGCAAGTTGCATCACTCTGACGTAGACATATGACTATAAGAGATTGGCATCTCGTGTGTTCCGAGAGCCGTGACGAAGCGAGTCTGCCGGCTTTCGCAAACGTCTAGCCTAGCCCGCTTCAAGTACTAACAGGTCTATGTGCTCACGATGTTTAATGTGCCGTTTCTATTTGCCGGAATAATCTTTTATCGATTTCCACACGACTTGACGTGGCAGCGGAATCGATAAAGCAATCGCACCGGTCCTGCCGTTATCGACCGCTTAACTGGTACTTTGGGATTTTTGTGCGCGACTGTCTTTAGATTGCGATAAAAAATGCATTTTCTCAATAATTGTACTATCCCATAATATAATTATCCGCTGCAAAATACTTCCGATGAATATGAGTTTCCTTTCCAAAATAATCCCGGCCTTGGGGGATTGGTAACGCTTGGGCTTTTTTCCACGAAGTGCCGGGTATCTTTTGATTTTCTCTGCGTAAAAAAGGGGACACAAGGAGACAAACTCACTATAAAAATCTCAATGAAACTACACCTGAACCGCAACTTATTAACAATTTAAAAAATCCAATTTAAGATCCAGGCTGAATGAAATGCTCGTCTACTAGTCTGTTCCACCCAGCCAAGCAATATGATGACTCAATTTAACCTCATCTCTGTATATCATTAATTAAGCTACTTTCTGTGTTAAGTTAATCCAATTTGTAATGTAAAGATTGCCATACAACCGAACCCGCGAGCGAAATTCAACTTCTGTAATAAACATAACGAATTCATTGCCCATTGTTAAGACAATTTTAAAGCAGTAAGTAATAGCCCTTTTAGAGCTGAGTCCTCGGTAAAATTTTGTTACAAAGTCACTTTATGACGGAGCACTCGTCGTATTAAAGACATGTATTGTATTATGGAGATCGTCGACCGACGTTTAGTGCACTCGTATTATTTGTATAGGTTGTAAATAGTATATTTTGTCACGCTACATAAAACAGAAGCCGTATCTATTCAATACTTAGTCATACCATACCATGACATCTATTCAACTTTTCTGCATCTATTCGGAATTACAAAGCTGATATCCTTTTTTCTACAACATGAGTATTTAAAATAAATTCTGCAGTCATTAGTTGCAACCTGTTTTCTAAAGAACAAAAACCTTATTGGAATTGAATTGTCAGCTAATTTCTAATTTACGTTAAGAAATTATGTTGAATTATTAGCTCATTTGACGGGCAATCAAGTATTTTCGGAATGAAAACGATGTATGAGGTATATTCGACAATTTAAGCATTTGCTACGACTCAAAATGTCACTGACTGGAATATATTTTTTCTAAATAGTTGGTTTGTTGTTCAAGTTTTGAATGTCAATTTTTTATTTGAAACGTACTCACATAATTCGTGCTAAAGCTGCTTAATTGTTGGAAATTTCATGCGCCTCATTTTATTTCCTGAGGTGCAGTTAGATATTCTCCATTTATGCATATATCCAGTTTTGGAGCCTTCATGTTTTTAATGTTTGCTGTAAGTAGTTACTTGGTTGCTGTTTGTATTGTTTAAATGTGATTCTAAGTATGTACATACTCGTATAGACGGGTCCACAGAACGTAAGGTTCGGGTCAATGATTTTCAAAAAACTGTATTAGACATAGAAATAATAAAAGTACGTCTCGTGACGACCAAAAATCTTTGATAATTATACATAATAGTTGAATCCCTGAATCCCTTGCAACACGGTTCTAAGGTTGATCAGGAACGGTTTACAACGGTTACATCATTGTAATAATTAAATGCCAATCTCCCATAAAACCCAAAATGCAGATACAATCCTTTTTGACTGGCAGAGTCACGCTCTGGGCGGTGACATAGTAAGACCGGTGCAGACCCACCCAAATCCCTACTTTTCAAAGATGCCATATGAAATTCGTCTAGTGTACGTACTTGTTATTCCGGGGGAGTTCGTTCACCGAAAATGAGATTTATAGTGGCAATAACAATGTATAATTTTACCCGGGCGACCCCCGTCTCCTTAATTATTTGAGTCACGGAATTCGAAAAACCGACTAGGAAAGCCTCGGGGATCATGGCATTGTTATTTTTTCCATCTAAAATATGCTCGAGAACTATATACTTTTTGCTACTGTAAAAAAATAGGTGAGCATGGCCACGGCTGTACAGTAGAGCGATAAGCCGACAATCCGCTTAGTGTGCGTGGGTGCCCCGGCGACTCCGCTGAGGAATTAGGGTAAAATATAGATTCTTGATGTCGGTGAGCGGTGTCTTGTTGCGTGCGTCGCCTTCGACTTCTAATAACTAATAACTCTAATATTCACGCTCGAAAAGGAATAAGGCAGGCGGATACAAAATATAAGAGAGGAACATTCAATAGGAATTAAAATATGCAGTCACTCTGAAATGTATTTAAAACTGAACTAATGTTATGAATGCGAATGTGAGTTTGTTTGATTTGAGCCCTTAGTTACTCGCGCTGGGCTGGTTTTTACATAAAAAGAAAAATATGTTATCAATTGCTTCAGTTGTGAGCCGCGTACTATTTCCCGTGACAATTTTAAATTTTAAGTCGATAGCAACAGTAGTTCCTGAGATAATTGGCTGTGACCGACAGACAGACACTGGAGTGAGATTATAAGGGTTACGTTTTTTCATCGGATGTTCCGAACCCTAAAAACTGTAGTATTTTTTAAATAATTTCGTCAAAAAGTTATTTAGATTTGGACTAAGATATTCTATACTATTCACAAAATTCCTAGATACTTTGTTGGTTTTAATACAGCTTCGGCGATGTATCCTTCTCAGGCTTAAGGGACTATGGAGCGACAGAGGCACCCTCAGTCGTTCTTTTTTAAAATTTCTTCACATTTATTGAATAATGAATGAATAATTCCAAAACCAAGCCGGACTTTTTGTAGTTATTGGTGTTGTTCACTTTATCGAGTCATTATAAATTCATATTTAGTTTTTGTGTAGTTATTGTAAATTGAACCTACTAAAGTTTTAACTGTTTTATTGATAGTTATATTTTAAATAATGGTAACTTTATTTTTAATATTCAAATATTAGTTTTATTCTATCCTAGGTGTAATTGATGATCTCCTATAAAATTGAATATAAAACAAATAAGGAAGTGATTGTTAAGGTAACACTGCTGTACAACCATAAAAATTACATTCCAGCTACGAAAACGGTTAAAACACTCGCCATTTCCAGACCACCATTTCGCACGCCAACTCCCTTGAAATCGGACATTTTCGGTCAAGGAAACAAATAAACGGGACAGCGGGAACGCTAGGAATTGATACTGGGTCCCATCGTCACGTCGTCTTTGGCGAGAGATATCGCATTTTCTCGTAAGGAGATTTAGTTTTATGTTGAGTAGGACTCTTGGCGACGACGCGACGGGTCGCGCCCGCCGCCGCCGCCGCCGCCGCCATCCCAGCTTGTTGCTATCCCCCACCCTAGGGGGTAGGTCTGTGGACCAAGGCCTAATGGAAATTATGGCTTGTTGGAAGCTGTATTTATTGCTGTTGTAATAAAATGACGGCATTTTCCTATATATTTTTAGCTGGCAATAAGATTTACTCGACGATCGGCATTGTTAAAATTCTTGTGTATTTTTGGGTATATTTTTTACCCTGAATGTCACTCAGGATTTTTCTACCAACTTAGTACTACTAATGATATGTCAATGAAAATAATAACAAGAGAACGCCGCAGTAAAGCATGTATGTGAGGGTATTATGATAATTTCATAATGAGTCGTAATCTTTAACGGGTTGATTATTCCAGTTTGATCGGTAAATTTTTCTCTTGAAATTGTCAGTAAGTACGATACATCGTCAAATATTATGTGTACTTCTAGTCAATGAACCTTCCTTACTGTCAAATACACTTAGATGTACAAAATTAAATTATCCAAAGGGCCATACTTGATGGCACCATAAATCTCAGAAGTGACGCTTTCGACTAACAAAGTTATTGTCCATTCAAAGTTCGCCGGACGTAAATTCGATACGACGAGAAATCAAACTCAATTCGTAACAAAATGGAGTGGTTTTATTACATTTAGTGGTGTTGTGTATAGAAGCGAAGAGCTATTGATTTCTGTGGTCATTTAGACACGATATCGGTTACTTATACGACGAAGAGTTCACTGCTATGTACGTTTGAATGTTAGCAATCTTTAGTGGAATAAATGGGTAAAATCATGATCTAGGAAATACAACTTTTATAAAGAAACGGAAAAGTTCATTTTGTATCGTACAGCGCAAGGTTCGCTATGAATAGAATGGAACGGAAAAAAGTTATGCTCTTAAGAGTTTCTGTAATCCTGTATTCTTGTGGTAGCTGAGTAGCTAATACTTTTACTAAGAGAACTTTTCTAAGAATCAGTAAAATAACATTCTAAATTTTATCTTCCATTCGTAAAGTGACGAAGTGTAACATAATTTGCACATTAAAAACTAAATGCTCCTTGGCCGTTTTGCGAATACATCTAACGTGACTGTTGTTTGTCGACTGTGAGAGGATACTTTAATTTTGCTGGAAAGCCAAGGGCCGAGGTAGCTGTAGTCAATAAAACAATAAAAGCTCTTTGCGGATTGTTCTCGTTTCGAAGGAGATACTGAAATAAACTGGGGATTTACTGTGTGTGTACGTAGATACTTTACAATCGTGCGCTTGGTTTGCTTTATGGAGCGTAACTTGGTCTAAGCTGTATTTATGTGTTTTTGTTATGATATACATTTATGCTGGAGAGGACAATACGATTGAAATGGTGTGTTTATATATTTATACGGTTTAAGTGGTCATAAACAAGTAGTTTCACTAAGCACTGACTTGTGTCCAGTCCAGAAAAACTCAGTGAAAAAAGAGAGTTATTGGTCCCACATTGTTATTTTTCAAATGAGTCATAACCGTATTTTTCATTATATTTCAAAATTGTGTCTTAACATCGTTTTATTTGTATACTTATATATTTAAACCTTACTTATATATAAAACAGAATTATGAATTGATGACATACAAAATTCATTGTTTTCTGAACTAAATAATGCATTATTTTATTTCATTTCCATTAAAATAGAATGAAACTGCGTATAAATACTTAGGTAACAAATACTCATGTGTTAATATTAAATAGCTCGCTTACCTTTGCTCAAAACTCACGACCGTGTTTTGTTAACCCCGGTTAGGCATTAGTTTAATTAACCAATATCATCACTCGTTTTAGTAAAATGTAAGTAATGCTGTCAAGAAATGGAGAGTAGAATAAAACTTCATCGTCGACATAAAATTTACTGCTTATGTACGTACATACAAAGTTATAGATAATGTATTTGATTTCTGAAACAGTTCTGTCTGAATCTTTACGACGAAGCAATTAAAAGTAACGTTTTCTTCCAATTTATTTGTAAAAGTTTATTTTTCAAACGAAATTAAGTTCGAAACTCTACATAATTTAAAGAGCCGAAGAAGCCGGCAACTGGAAACCGTTAACGAAACAGATAGCTCTGTAATGTTTCAGAAGTCGTTCGTAATGAAAGATGTGCGCTTGATGCGAGTGAAAATCCTAGCAGAGCTGGCGATCGAGTTCGAGGTCAATACTTCATTGCGAGATGGCTCCGCAAATTAGAAGCCTCAGACGTTTCAACTAGTCCCATCCCCCCACCTATCCCCCAACCACCCTGTGTCTGATTGCCAGCAGCTCATAGCGAGCCGCAAACAAAGCCGCGATGACGAGCTCAGTTGTCTCGGAATTCCGAAACCGCCCCCCAAATTGTTACTCTGTCAGCGATGTAAGTAATTTGTTCCGTGCCGTGGTATCTGTCGTGTCGCTGGGATTTATATAAACACAGTAATGTAAAGGCCCAATGATTGCACAGATAACGTGTATCGACAAAATAAATAATACCATACGGCATTCAGTAAATAAAGTGTATAATGTCTAGACGGTAGTTAGTCATTTAGCTGTGAAATTTTCGAAAGGGGAACCCAATCTGTCGTAATTACCGCTCGTTCATTCTATTTATTGGATATCATTAATACTCGTTGATTTTCTATAGTGGATCAACATATGCTTAGAATTATGTATGTCATCATCTTAGTAGATTTGTAGTCAATGATAAAATATCAATAAAAGATACAATACACTATAATACAAACGATCGAACTTGGTAACAATCCGCCTTTTTAAAATCTATTTAGCCGAGCACAGTTCACATTCTTCACATGTAAGTATGGTAGGGAAATATTAAAATAAAACAATTTTTGGCGGTCGTTCGTTCAGTCGAATGCACATTTCTTCTCGGACCATGGCGTGATGTCACCTGATCCGTGGCCATGACGCACTTGGCACATGCCGGCAACATGATCCGGAATACTGATCCGTCTGTTATACGTATTATATACCATTATTAACAGGCGACTGGTTTATGATATTGCTTTTAAACGCTGGTAATGATAGTTGGGTTTGGGTCCTTCTGCGAAATTATAAGCGCCGCTTTGAAATTATAAAAATAGTTTTATTTTGTGTCGAGTCTCTGGGCACGGAATAAAGACAGCTCTTCAGTTTTGGATTCTTGAATTTTGCAATTTTGTTCGAATTATGGTGTAAATTTTCATACAGAGGTTGTGAACAGCTTGGACTAGGTAATATTTTATATGTAGAAGCGAAAGATACAATTCAAAATAAGAATAGGAAATTGTTGGATATGTTTACTTTGTTCTGATTCACAGGGGTCTCCAACTATATTGAATCGAAAGAATGTATTATTTTTGTCTCGAGGGCACATTTTCCTAAGCACTATTACCATAAAGCGAGAGGATATTTTCCCCGGTGCCTTTACCTTTTGTACCAACTCAAATAAAAGTAGTTCACAACGATCCTCTAGCAAGGCATCAGCACGGGATGAGGTTGTAAAACTGCAAACAGTGCGCAGTGACTGCATCATTATGTGCTGTATAAAGCTCGTGCGAGTTGTAGAACACTGAGGGGATATTATTCAGCAGTTTTTTCTGGGTCCGGCGGCGAGCGGCGGCACATTTGTATGCGATCCGCTTCGGCGGCGGCTGCCCGCGAGATTAGCGTTCGCCAGCAGCGCACAACGCTGCGTGATTAAACAGTTTCCGCACCGGAGGTATACAGTTTTGTGTCTCTATCTCCCTGTTTGTGTTCCCGACGAACAACCGATAAATACTGATTCGTTGTGCTCCTGTTGTGCAGCAAACCCACCCTTCGAAACCGTATGTTTAACTTATTTGGCATTGTTCTTTCCTTTGCTTGTCGTTTCAGTGTATTTTGTTGAGGTTTTTCTTTTGTGGGTATTTGTATTTATTTTTCATATTTTTGAATGGAGAAGCTGGGCGATGCAACGTCTTTTGATTTCGTGTTGGGAGACCTCTCCGTGGTAGGTGTTACTAATTACTGAAGGTTTGACGAAATCTCACTGACGGTTAGTTAAATTTTCGTACAAGATTTTCCAAATAAAAAGCCTTTAACAAAAATTTTTAGGGTTCCAAACATCTGGTGAACTCTTATACAATCACTGGTATCTTTCTGTCCATCTGTCACAGATGCTATCGACTTGAAATTTGGGATAGTCATGGGCAATGGTAAAACACAAGTGGTTTAAGTGAAATTATTATTATTATAATATTTGTATTTGAAAAGGGGATAACAATCCAAGCGCAACTCCTCTATCTCCGAAGATTCCAATTTGAAAAATCTGAAAGAATGATAGTAGCCAGGGATTTGTGTAAATATTACAGGAAAATCCAAGTGATATCTCTATTTAGTATAATTTCTGAGAAGTCATCCCAAACCCTTAACAAACAAACTTAGTTATACTGTTGGGAAAATCAACTTTATTCCAAGGAAAAAATATATGTGCGTTACTTGCACTGTTCGGAGCCCTCGGTGCGCGAGTCTGATTAGCAATAGGCCGAAATTTTATATGGTTTAGCGCGGCTTGCTTTACGAAATTACCTTAGGTACGTACTAGGATAATATGAAGAACAAAAACTCGACATGAGTAAATTAAGTTAAACCAGAGAATTAAATATTCATAATCCTTTTCAAATGAAACAAAAAGCTGTGAAAATTTAAAAGATATACAGCAAACAATCCAGCTGAACTGTAATTAACAAAATCGTAACCGAGATAAGTAAGTATCTACATATCTGACGTGTATTGCGTCTGAACACAAAAGAACGTATTACTCTGAAGAATCCCCGCGTCCGTTCCGCAATCCTCATTCCACAAACCGTCACAAATGTCATAGCTGTCATACAACATTCACCTTCATTTCTCCTGTGGGTTGCGCGAGGAATAGAGGCTACGAGAATCACGACGACGTGTAGTAAAAGCGTAGCTACACGAACGATAGCTCCTCAGACAAATAATTAAGCTACCGGTCAAACTGTAGCTATACACTGAAAGAGAGTTCGTACACGAGATCATTCACATAGTTGATCCATGCGTAAAGGCAGGTTAATAGGCAACATCTTTTTGAAGAACTAAACTATTCGGTTGGGGAACTAGCGTTCGCGGTAGCAATGCAGGTCTAAAGCTCACGCACGATCTCACGGCACCATTCCGCGAGTCCGCGTACGCAAAACGAAACCACTAAAACAACCTCGAGTTGCATCGCAATAAGGAATTCCACAATAGCGGTACTAACACCGGAGTGGTGCAGTGCCTTATGTACTTTGGCATTAATGTGTCGTCCCACACTAGCGCAGTACGCGTCGGTATGTGTGCCATCTTGGCTGTAGTGGTGCGTTCGGAATGCGGCCGCGTCCTTCGGCGTACGCTGTTCATTTGCACACAGGCGCACGGGCTCGCCTCCTCGCCTCTCCAAGTCTCAAGACAGACAGACGTTTATAGCTTCTCAATTGACATTTGCATATCAATATTTGGTTTTACAGCTTTGTCGAGCTGTTACGAGTTTCGATGTGGATTCGCCGGTGATAAGTTTCCGATCACTAACGTTTACTGCTTACGTATTTGTTCGGATTTTTTTATTATTGATGCACATTTTTTCTTCTTCTAATATTTACTGTGTTCATACGGTTATAAAGTTAGTTCTATTAGCAGAACTTACCCAATGATTTATTTTTATTTATCAATTTAGTTATAAATTTATTGCAGTGTCATTTTTGGTAGCCTAAGATGAAATTGAATGAAATAATACACAAAACATCACACAGAAAACGTTTCTTTAAAGTGGATTGGAGAAATCACGTATTTTAGTATGTATGGCAGATAATAATATGATGCTTCAAAAGTGCACAAAGTGTTCTCATTCTTGTATCGTATAAATAAAATATTCATACAGTATTTCAAAATGATGATGCATTAGCAAGCTATATAAACGAATCAAAAAGTTTGAAGTGCAAAGTGTCATTCCCTCAAATTAATTGAATGTTCAACTACAGTGCCCCACTTTTAGGAATACATCTATATACAAAGCATGTAATAAATCGTTTCAAGATTAAATAAAATGGTCAAGAATAAATCGTTTTTACTGCAAATATCTTCATTACATCTATGGGAAGAATATAATATGGTGCGTCTGAAAATGTAATGATAGCTAACTAATTTTAATAATGTAATTGAAGTAGCTATCATTACAATCTTCTCTGCTTAATACAAGTAACTTGATTATTGAAACGAAATATTAATGAAAGTCCAAATTGAATTGATGACAATCAATTGTCTGCAACCAGTCGACCGTGTGATGGAAGCCGCCAACTCTGACGTCACAATACCGTACGCGCATACTTTAACAGAACTTTCTAAGTATGGGCAAGTATAACTAGCAATTTATAACTTTGGCGAGACTTTGCAATTTCGCTTGGTAATAATTGGTGGCGATCTTAGAGCGTTCGGAAGCGCAGTGCCCGCATACTGAATACATTGCGGAGGTGGTGTGATTTATGGACGAATCGTGTCCGGAATGCAGTATCTCGACAATGGACATTTATGAATTTTGCTTTAACGTAGCACTATATTTTTTTTACCTGAAATTTATTACGCATACATGAGAGTATAACTATGGAGACTAGCCAAGATATGCATATGTTTGTTATAAATACTTTTAACGTAAATTGGAACTTTATATTGATTACGGTAAGAGGTTGCGTGTCTGAGATGTTCGTGCTTAGATTGTACCAAAAAATAAAATCTTTTGCAAACTTTTAAAAGGACCACAGGGAGCGATAGATGCCTTTTTCTAGTGTAAGTTGTTTTGCGGCCGAAAAAATGAATGAAAAGCAAATATTAACAGAGGTGTTTCAGATTCGGCCTGCACTTTTACACAATTTAAAAAAATCAAGTAATAATGTTAATATGTATAGAAAAATACTAGAATTATACATTCTTTTATACTGTCAGCGTCAAATGTCATTTTATTGACGCCATCTTTGTTTTCAACTTTAAGTATTACCTGTTTCATGCGTTTTATATGTGTTTGTACAAATAAACTAAACCAAAATATACAGAAATGTTAACTAAATCACTTGTATTTGATAATGGCCTTTTAAAATTATAAGTGTACAAAACCAGGACTTGGGCGCTTTCAAGACATCAAACAATCACATTTCTAGGCGCGCCTAGTCCGTACAAACAATACACGTCGTATTGAATCTCATTGGATTTACGTCATGATCTTATTACAAAGGACATTCATTATTAGCATAAAAAGAACACGCATTATGGCATTGGTCATGTGCAATTGTGCACCTTATGCAGTTTTTCCAGGGTGTTTTTCCAAGTCAAGTCAAACACTTGAACTGTGACCATGCGTCATATCTCTTTGCTTATGAATAAGAACAATAGATTTGATAAATGTTCAATAGTTGATATATACAATCGCTCTAAAACGATATAAATACATTTATTTATGTAACATTTCCCAGGAAATTAGAAGTTGTTACGGAAGGGTGCTATAAAAAATCAAGCTCTACTTTTTTGTACAACAAAGTTCTTAATTTGATATACACTAAAAGTAACTTTTGTCGAATGCGTATAGAGCATTTATTCTTACTTTATCCAAGCAGCTGATATTCAGAGAAGTTGGATGGAATTGCTTTTTTAGCTAAAGGAATAATCTGGGCATTTTTCCAAACTGTGGGAAAGGTACTAGAGGAAATTGAATAATTAAGGGTTTTGGTGATGACTGGAGTTAGGACATCAATTAATGGAAAAATCATATTGCGACTTACCGTCATTTCCGACGGCATTGGAGGCGATGGAGTGGATATTATTTTTAACATCGATGTTAAACTGAGAACGGCATAAAATGGAAGGATGTGAAGTCAGAAGCTGACTGTGCTGAAAGAGAACTTAGAGTGCTAGCTTTGGTGCTAGCATCCAATGTGGAAGGGGATGAAAAGTGTTTATTTAGGTGATCAACATCAAGACTTGACTGAAAATTCCGTTACGAGAGAATCATGTAGAGAATGTCTTAGACTATGGAAACCAAATGGAAACTATGACTACTACTTGAGGTATCAGAAGAGCAGGATAAGAAAATATGACTGTTCGCTGGACTTATTTAATAACATTATCATCCATTATATATAAATAAATATTATATCATAAGATATATATACTGATACTAGCTTCCGCCCGCGACTCTGTCCGCGTGTACTTCAGGATTTATTCTACTTGTTCGATAGGCATAGAAGGCATCTATCTCCATTTCCAGCATAAGGTACAAAATAGTGTTTATTCTGTTACGTAGGCTAATAGTTTAAAGAAACAAAAGAAATTTCAATATCTGACGTAGTACATTCAAATAGTCTTCAAACCAATATTATAAACGCGAAAGTTTGTATATACGAATCACATATTCTATGGTCGGTTGCTAGGCAACGCGTTTTTGTTATGCCCAAATTGCCCATGTAATCCTACTTATATTTTGTACAATTTACATAGTACAATTTACACAATATGTCTTTATAAATTATAGCCTATATGTTATTCTGATGTATAAGCTATATTTTGTAGCTTGTAAAGTTTCATTCAAATCCATTCAGTAGTTTTTGCGTGAAAGCGTCACAAACATCCAAACATCTAAACATCCAAACATCCAAACTTTCACACTTATAATATTAGTAGGATAGTATATAAATAAGTAATATACAATTAAAATAAGACTACCGTCTTCTACCCGCCAGTTTAGGAAGTTATCGTGTCTGAAATTATTTTATACATCTTTAGCAATTGTTTTAATACAGAACACTAATTATTCAGATAAAATAAAAATAAGAGAAAAAAAACTTAGATCCAAAGTAAATTAGAAACTAAAAAAGAAAAAAGCCATTGTAACTGTGGCGTTGTGGCTTACATACTTGTTGGAGGCCAGGCTATTACTCGAAAAAGAGTACGAAAGTATTTGGCTCAAATGACTATAACGCTAACGCCATAAAATTTGAAGATGTCACTGTCAATAATTTGTAAACAAACAAAACGTTGTGACGGACCTTATAAAAATAGTTGTGGGTAAATAAATTACTTTTAACAACGAATGCAAGATATTAAGCGATCTATTTATGTTGACTTCGAGTTCACAGTGTTAAACAGTTGAAATAAAGAAGTTAACAATGTTTACTTTCGAGCTTTAGACGCCGCTCGGTTACTGCGCTTGTTGTGTTCATCACCAGCTTTCGGTACGGTCCCAGTGGCTCCCCTTGCCTTGGAGTCTCCGGCTACCAGGCAAGGAATACCCTCAAGGGAGCACATAGTTTCTTAATGCGAGATCCCGAAACTTCACTATGATAGGTCTTGTCATGTCTCCACCCAGTCTGCCCATACCGTGACCCCGACTGATGTCCGATGTGATGTCTGGAAAGTCCAAGCGTCTAGACGCGATGTCCATCACCAACTTGACAGGATTTTCATTCTTTTCCTCCGCTATCCCATGCACTAACAGGATCTTCTGCGACTCCGCATCTCCTGCCGGTCGCACACTTGTGCAAGTATGCTGACCTGGTTTTGTAGGGTGTCTAGAACCTCCATGACAAACGTCTTGAACTGCATAAAGTCAGCAGCTACTGGTACAGGCTTCCCGGACCTAGTGGACACTTTATCCAACTCCTTCTGGAAACTTACCATCCGGATATTGAATAAGGTGGACAATCCGTCAATAGACTGTTTGATTGAATCCATAGTGAATGTGTTGTGATATGAAGTGAAAAGTTTTTTATAGTTCTAAAGTAACTTGAAAAAAGGATTTTTATAAAACTCCCATGTGGCAGGTACGATTTTCACATATTTAAATCACTGTATAACTGAAAATTATATTTATTTTGAGTTATAAATCACAGAGATAAATTTTTGCTGTTAGCACACACAACTACCCACGGTAGATGTTATGTGAAACGTCCCCATCGATGCCAAATATGGCAAAAAACTATTCAAAGTCCGAAAATATGGAGGGGTTTGCATTTTTCAGCCAAAAAGTAAGTTTTATCATAAAAATAGATCAGTCAAAAATTTAAAGCCCTTTTTATGAATCACCGTTCAAAAAAAGTTTTATACTTCACAATATGCATACATATGTAAACCGCGTACAAAGATCAGGAGTTGTAATACATGTAAAAATATTTTTTATCGGGCGAATTATAATTTATACATACAAAATGGATTTGTTAGTTTTTTTCTATGTATCTTTATTTTCCCGAGTCGCATTTTTCCGCGATTAATAAATTTCAGTATCGAAATCTTTAATTTATTGTGTGTTGATTTGTGATCGAGTGATGTTTGCTTGGGCAAAGTAAAAGAAAAATAATTTCATAAAACTATTAGCTGTTTTGAATAAAAACCAAACATTTATGGAATTCTGAATACACAATCAATGGAATAGTTAAATGAAATGTCAATTTCGTCCATGATTTCGTCAGACAGTTGATTGAATTATCCTCCTAACAAAAAGTGTTTACAGGATAATCGAGTGCTGAAAATAGATGACTAGGAAAATTGTTGTTTGGAAGTTTCAGGATGCCGTAAAGAAACATACAGAAGTAGTTATAAAACTTATAATTGTATACTGCGTTATATTTACGGAGACAGAGGATTTTTATACCAAAAATGGTATTCAACAGAATAATAGGAGGTTCTATATCAGACGTGTATTCTGTTTTTCGCCTGTTAAAATGTATTCACCAAATATTTCGACTTGGCCTTTATCTCATCTGGTAAGTGACGATAATGCCCTTGGACGGAAAGCGTGCTCACGCGGACGCCCCAAGTTAATGAGGCATCGGCTGATATTCATTGCCGGAACACAACAGTGCTATTAACACTGTTGTTAACCTAACAATGTTAGCCGCAGACTTAGGTAGCATATGAATAGGTAACAATTGTTATGATACCAATATAATAAATACCATTTCAATATTACGATATTTAGATTTAGTTAAACTTAGGTAAGTATCCAGTTTTATGGGAGTGCGCCTCCCATAAAACTGGATACTTAATATTAGCCAGAAAGAAATATTGGATTTCGCCGCCCATTGTTTTAACAACTAGAACGATGTAAGCATCTTCATCATCGGCCAGGCAATGTCCACTGTTAAACTTAGGCATATATCGTGGCCAGGGAAAAGATTTGTTGTGCATATGGGTACTGAATTTCTGTATTATTTTACACTTTTCCGTGTAGAAGCCTACTTTGCCAAAAGAGTTGTTTCAAATTCGGCCTGCAATAATCTAAATACGTATAGAAAAATATTAGAATTACATTCAAATGTCATTTTATTGACGCCATCTTTGTTTTCAACGTCAAGTCTTACCTGTTTCGTTGCGTTTTATTTGTTTTTGTACAAATAAACTAAACAAAAATATATAAAAATGGTAACTAAATAACTTCTATTTGATAATGTTCTTTAAAAATCATAAGTGTACAAGACCAGGCCTTGCCATACTTTCGTGGAACGTGTCATTTATGTTATACGTAAAGCCCAGAAGCTTTCTACCATCTTTCGTTTATTGGATTAATACTAACATTATGATCCAGTACAAGCATTTGTATAAGCTACTATATATATATATATAAACTCATCTGTATCATATTCAGCTTTAAAGCCGATTAAAAGGGATAGCCGAAGATTAAATTTAACGTAAAGTAAACGACTATAGGTTTCAGGCGCTTACGTAGTTCTATTTAATATATAAGCATTATCTAAGTACGTACATATATAATCCTACTTATATTTTTGTTATTGTTAAATGTGAAAGTGACTTTTAAAATTCTTTTTTCACGTCGCAAAGGAGCGTCAGAAGGACTTGATTTTTAAAATGGACATAGGCAACTTTTAATCCCGATCCAACAAGGGATTCCCATGGCACGTACACCGCCTCCCACTGATCCGCGATACCTCACCTCTTCCCGCAAGAAAGTGACATAATACGGATCTATGGCCCATGGCATAATTTTAGAAGCCCAAACAGATAAATTGTAGGAAAACAATAAATGTGAAAGTGAGCTGTTGTATTTGTTTGTTACCATTTAGCGCCGCCACGACACAACCAATCGAAATGAAATTAATCATGCAGGCAGCTTAGGGTATGGAAAAGGACATAGAGCTACCTGTTGAGTGGTTGACTTCCACAAATAAGACCTATATATAATTTTTTAAATATTAAAACAAGCACGTGTCAAGTCTTTAAAAAGCCTAAAATGGTAACACATAAAGCTCAAGATAATTTTTGCAAATTATTCTTTTCACTCATAACCATGGTTTTAAATAAAGATAAGATAAATATACATTTATTTGCCTTAAACCATACCATATGCACCATGCATATAATGACAGTCAGAACATTTTAGTTTCCCCACCACCATTCCACCTTTAGAGGCAATGTAGTACATTATTTTTACAAAGTTTGTGATGAAAACTGTAATGTAGGTAGTTGTAAGTTTATGTTTAAGTTCACCCTGCCATTGTTCGGATGTACCGCCAGTCGGGATTAAACTGCCGTGCGAGCTTCATATACGCTGAAGTATTATTTAATAGTCCCATAGGAACCCGATATTACATTGGCGACGAAGATGGGATAATATATTAAAATAATAATTTTAAATGCAAACTAATGACACAGAAGACTTCATGTTGTAGTTAGCTAAGGAATTTGTATACAACTTACTGGAAACTAGTCATATTTACTTGTCATGGTTGAATAGTATTCCATACAGTACGTTACCAGTTACAAATTCAAATTCAGAATAATTTATAAGGTTTTAAAACTTTTCGTAAAGACTTTCAGAATCATATGACGTATGAAATGTAGGCAAAGTTTTTTTAAAAAATATATGTTACTACAAAATCTATCAAACGGTCTGAGTTACTTGATGCGTGCGAGGTTTTTAGATTCCACGAAGCGCCTCTAACGAGTGCATTATGTGTAAACAACATCATCACACTACGAGTAATAAACGCTCCTTTGTCCTGCATGTGCATCCAGCATGATTCACTGGGCCATTATAACTCGCACAGTTTATTAAATAAGTTTAATGGCCGATAAAACCCTTTGTAAACAACGCTTTATAAGCCAGGTTCCGCAGAATAGGAGACGAGTGTGTAGATATTTGTGTTTTAATTAAAATATTTCGGTAAAGGAATTCCTGTTTCACGGTCTCTCCTAAGGTATTTTCATTGTTTACTTGTTATGTGTAATTAATTTGAGATTATACAACAAAGAGTTTGCATCCCTGAAAGAACTTTTCCTCTCGTAGGAGTTTGAACACAGATTACTGGGAATTATTCGATCGATGAGATTTACGGTCGCTAATTATTACGAATAAGAATTCTATATTTTCAAAATTTTGACAGAAATCTATAATGTTTTATGAACACTTCATCATCAGCCTATATACGTCCCCACTGCAGGGGCTCAGGGGCTCTATTTTTGATTCGCTCGTGTGACATAGCTTCGTCGCACACGACTTAAGTCACGATCGACTACAAGTCGCATGAAAACAGGTTTGACCGTATTTTTGAATCATTTGCCTCAGGTGTTGCCGATATAACTTTAAATGTTTAATTTTATCCGTTTTATGCAGAAAAATAAAACCGGTAATTCATGCAAGGAAAACGGAATGCAAAGTACATAGAAGTTCAATGTCGATAAGTGGTAATGTCAGTGTTCGACGATGGCGTTTAGTCTATCGCTCGCCTCCGCAAAGAGTGGTCCCGACCACTCGTTGCAGAAGAGCGATTCAAAAATACCAAATTTCGTAAGTCGAACGAAAATCAGTAGAAAACGAGCGCTCGCGGCGCGTAGAGCGAATCAAAAATAGAGCCCCAGGCCTACTCTCTCCTACAGAGAGTGCATGGGCCATAGTCCACCACGCGGGCCCAGTGCGGATTGGTGGACTTCACATGCCTGTTCAAGACATGCAGGTTTCCTCACGATGTTTTCCTTCACCGTTAAGCAATCGGATAATGTACTTGAATTGAAAAACAACTCATAGGTACACGGCTGGATTCGAACCCGGAACCCTCAGATTGAGAGTCCCGCGCCTTATCAATTGCGCTACCGACGCTACTGAACACTTATTGATGTTTAAAACCAGGCGATATTTTCCGATTACAGCATAAAGCCAACAACGATTTTTTAACTCAAAACACGACTTGACAAAATGATAATGAAGGTAGAATAAATAACCAAAGCTTCAAATAAAACGAATGCAGTGTTTCAACCTCGACATCGAATATGTATACGATGTGACAAAAGATTACTTCTACAGATGGTTATTTATTAAAATCCATCAGAGAGCCCATTGTCGTCTAAAAAAAGTTCCTTTTCAAAAGCTCGAAAAGGTAGCGATGTAATCCTCGACGATTGGGATTAATGCCGTACTAAAAGCACTACAATAGATAACTGCAGGGTCACGCCACAATAGATATGGACGTGGGATAAAGATAAATGTTTTACTCATGTGAGAGTAACCACTCCTCCCTAAATTGTTTCCTAAAATGACAGCGCTTTTAATGATAATTTAATTTTGTTGTTATTAAAGACTTTTCGGTTGCATGGAACTGTACTAATCATAATCAAGTAAAGAAATCGACTTCAATAAAAGTAAAGAATATTAAAGTATACCGAGACCGTTAACGATTTGCAGTGAATAATAAATTTATCGTACGTATCCTATGTAATCTCTATTTATTTCTCTAAAAATAAAATAAGGCGGCGCGCCTTAGGATTGTCATAAGCACAGCAGCAATGGATTGCCGCAGTCTGTTCGTAAAGTACTTGATTAAAATTATTTTATTAGTTGTATTAGCTATAGCTTAGCTATCGTACTTTTACAAAACACACACACGCACAGACAAAATTGATAGCATTATAAAAAAAATCTACTAAAAAGCAATCGCTTTTTCGACAGGTACTGGTATCGTATTCCTCAAGTCTATCTCTGTCCCATTACACGAATCGACCGTTTACTCATGCATGACTCATTCGGGGTACGGATTGAATAGGCACATCAACGCTTTCTCCCACAAGGCAAACATTAGATCCAAGACGTGAAATAACAATACGTAAGTGTAGGCCGAAATGTGACGCATAGTTATCGATTTCTAATCATCCGCCCCCGGCCTTCGTCCGACGATTGTGGTGTCGTATTCAATACTTGTTATGCGAACTTTATCGTACGGATTTTATCGGGGATCGTCATTACACGGCGTAAAGATTCAAAAATGTATGTACAGCGTACTTACGCGACTTTTAGAGGGTTAGGTTGTTGACTTGCGACGCGGGATGAATTTTGAACGCATCTTACATTTTTTATTTAAAATTCATTTTCGGGTTCAGTTTTGTTGAGTAATAAAGCTAGATCAATTCCAACTTGTCACGAAAACCTGCGATTTCATCTTGCCAGACTGATTTTGTAATGAAATGTCTACCCGATTTTTTTGTTATGTATGATTAAATTTTAAAACTACCATCATAGAATGTCATTCTAAAGGTATTCAATTTACTACAAAATTCAAAGCTCAGCTGAGTAGAAGCTAAATTCTTTAGTAGTTTGTCTATCTATCTGATTAGTTCATATCTACTTCAGTGAAACTACACACACAGGTTTACCATTTTATTTAACATATGTATATGCCCCATTTATGTGATACATATATGTCTATAATATATAATAATATACACACGCGCCGAGTTTTATTTAAAAGATTTATCCATATCGTTTCTTTTTCAATCTAGTTAATAGAAGGCAGTGTAATCAACTTAATGGCGGCGTTGAAGATATCTTTTCTCGTTCCAGCTTAGCCTGTCGATACACAGGCTTTTGTTGGAATTATGAACTTTATAAACGAAACAAAGGGTTCTATCTAGGGGAGGAACTAGACTTAACATTGAGAACAATGCGTGCGTAGTTTATAACTAGCGTAGCAAAAAATATATTATGGTTATCCATACAATGAACTTGTGGCATACATTTGTAATCATACTAATGTTTAAAATGGAGAAACCTATAAATGATACCAGTTGTAACTGTTAACTTTTTGTATGTAATAACTGATGGTTCCCACTTTCCAATAATACATAAATGCAATTGTGTGTTTATATATATTTATATGTCTGTCCTTCTTTCATGTCGTAACGGAGAGTCTATTTACTTATGGTTATAATATAACGTTGAATTTTAAATACCTAGTCACCCAATATTTACTTGTGGTTACAGCGTTGACTGTATTCTAAATATCTCGTCACCCAATATTTACTTATGGTTATAGCGTTGACTGTATTCTAAACACCTCGTCACCTAATATTTACTTATGGTTATAGCGTTGACTGTATTCTAATCACCTCGTCACCTAATATTTACTTATGGTTATAACGTTGACTTCATTCCTAAATCGCTTGTCACCCAAAATCTGTTGTCTGCAAAACCTTCTAATACCAATTCCCACAACATGGCCCGTCCATAAACAAATGTGTATATTTTTACATCTGCGCGTGTAATCAGGACAATGGGTCACTAATCGCCGGCCGACAGAATCGGCTGATTGCGCCGGGGGGCGGACGACCGTCCACAATCGATATGTGGCTGACAACCGAGACATTTGAGGTACTAAACTGTCTCGTTGAGGTTTTAAGTCAAGCTTTGTAACGAAATGAATACCTTAGTTGTTACTTTACTTATTAGTCGACTTTTGGAAAAAGGATGGTAATTTTTACGTATTGTGTAAGTATGTGATTCTTTGTTGGACCTTCGTAAAAGCCTCTTAGTATTCTTTTGAGCCCACTTTCATGTTCTGAACTTTACACAAGTACCACCCCAATTTAAAAATCTGATGTTTATCTATTTTAATCAAATAAACATTGACCTGATTGACCAATGATTCGTGAGGTAAACAAAAATGCACGCTACACATGTGTGTACACAACTGACAATGGCGTGCGCTGTGCGCTGCATATTGACGTCCGAATGTCTGATGTAGTTCCTTCATACGTGATCAGTGAAACACGGCGTCGGCGTCTGGATATTCTGATGTCTGTGCTAAAAGAATATAATAATTCACTTTATCATATTTTAAATTATTTTTTAAATTAAAATTAAAAATTTGTTGTTTATATCGTTTCATTTTTACAATCATAATTTAAAAGTAAAAAAGAGAAAAGAAATGTTTTCGTGTTTATACCGTCTTCTACTTTCGTCTTATATGACTTCAAATGTTTTTTTTTAAATTCTTGAAATATAAAGCTATAACTGACAAATACAGATTAATGTTTGAGTTTGCCTAAGGCCAGCCATCAAACTTTAGAGTTCATAGGACTTTGTGTTGTTGTATCGTAGGATATTTATATCTGAAACGACTTCAATAAATATTTAATCAAAAAACATAATTTTTAAATGACTATTACTTAGCTACATGTACGAACCACTTTTCACTTAAAATAATATTATGATGTAACCGTATACTTGACAGCGTATCGCAGGTCATAAAAAGATTTAATTTTCATATTTTCCATACAAAGCGACCTATATTCAATTTGGGCATCGTTCTATGTCAGTTTAATTGATCTCATCCGATGGTAAGTGATGATAAGGTTGTTGGATGGTAAGCGTGCGCACCCAGAAGCCTCTGGCTAATGAAGCGAATAATTTTTGTGAGAATAACTACAGTTTCACACATTTTTGACCGACTTCCAAAAAGGAGGAGGTTATCAATGCGACGGGTATGTTTTTTTAAAATGTTTGTTACCTCAGAACTTTTGACTGGGTGCACCGATTTGGATAATTCTTTTTATTTGAAAGGTGGTGCTTCCCGTGTGATCCCATTTTTGTCCAGTTCTGACAACGGCATCCATGAGAAAACGATATAAATATAAAATTTGCCTTAGTAAAAGTAGACTTTTAGAGTAATTGAAGTCGGTTTCCAGTTCTTTTAGAACGCATTTACTTGTCTGACATCGACATGAATACAACATCGAGGGAGTGAATATAAATTTGAATTTAATCTGTAATGGTAGGTAGTCGGGAATTAGTGGAATGGTAATAGGGGTACAACAGACCGGAGCAGGGTAGGGTACGGTACCCCAGTCACGCGACAGTTCTCCCCTACTTGTTTGGACATCTGACCACGAAATGATGACTTCAATTTAATTCATAAATCGAAGGACATAGTCGTAGGTTTTACGATTATAGTCAGTAATAATAACAGTGTTGGAATTCCAAATTTAGAAATGCGTAAAACTACCTATTAAGTTATTATTGTAATTGCTTTTTCTCCAAACTCATAACGACTGTTATTATTAATTCAAAAGAAAGAAAAGAATAGTTGCAGATAATCAAGTTTCAATTGAACCAACACATTGAGACAAGGAAATCACGTGAATCGCTTGTGTATCACGGTCTTATGTTATGACCTAAAATCGTGCTATTAACGACACTTAAATACTTCAAATCATCAAAATATATCAAAATCCGCTCATTCAAACTGAGTGTTCATTTCTTCCTTATTCAAATGTGAAAGTGAGTGTTTGTTAGTACTTTGTTCCCGTCGTAACGGAGGGTTAGAATGAAGTCGCGCGCAAAAGCTAGTTTAGTATATTTATTTACACAACTAGCTGTACCTCGACATCCGCCTGTTCGCGTGGCTCGATACAAGGGCTGATAGGGTTAAGCCGACGTGGACTCTACCTGTAAGGGTAAATCAGTATAAGGGGAGGGCTGGGCGCGGCTTTGATTGATGACCAGCATTGTGCGTACACACACCATTGTCCAGCCAGTCCACGAAAACGTAACTGGACGAGCTAAATGAGCCGCTTTTATTTCTCACTGTTATACGGGTACGTGAGGAGGCTTCCGGGTTGATTGCTACTACATTCAAGGCTTGCTTTGTGTTTCAAAATTCACATAATTGTTGATACCTCCATTGACTCTAACGTTTTTAAAAGTTTTTTCTGTCCTGTTCCTCAACGTATAGCACAAAAGAGTCAAGACTTGGATAGGATAAGGAACAGTCTCTCAACCATGTTCTAATCAGGGATTTGTAAGGAATATACGTATTCCACCTCGTGAGGTAATCAAAAATACACACACACTTGTAACTAACAATGAAGTGCGTATATTGACGACCGAGTGTCTAACCTTTAGTGTACTTTTGTTGTGTGTACTTTGTGTATAACAAACGAAAGTGTCTGACCTAGTGACTTCATACGTGTACAGTCAGTGGAACACGACCTCTTGGTATCTGGTCTCTGTGGTTCTACTGATTCAATAGTTTCATGAAAACACATGAATGATGACCTTTTGTTTCAAGTGATACCCGGGGCTGAATAAACGAGCAATTTCCAGTAATTACTTTACAGCTGGTTTAATGTCTTTTTATTCGGTTTTTGGAAACAATTTCTTATGTCTGAAAATCAGTTAGATTTTATTTGTCTATCTGATAGACCTGAGATTTTACCGTTTGATAAATATGAAACTCATTTTCCGAGAAACTAAATAACCGGACAAGCTAAATGAGACTCTTTTATTTCTCACTATTACGCGGGTACGTGCAGAGGTTTTCGGGTATTAGGGAAGATTGCTGCTTATTGGAGGTTTGACTCGCTTTATGATTGTTCGTACGAAAACAAATGTTTTTGCTGTACGTAATAGTATATATTAATTATGTGCCCTAAGTGTTGCAAGTTTAGCAGACCGGCGGCAGCATCTAATTATGAAAGGGAATAAATACTCTTAGTAACTTTTTCCAACGGGATGGTTCTATACTAAAGCTGAGTTCACACGGCTACTCGTATATTTCCTTTAAATTAGTCCCAATTTTTTCAATCCGAAGCCTAGTATAATTTGAGACCTTCCACCACCATTACATTTCAAATGCAAAGATTAGGTATTATAGCAAAACAGTTGTAATAGCAAAATAATAAACTTTAACCACTTGCCCAATTGTACCAGGCTTACGTTAGAAATCTATTATTTAAGCCTTGAGCATGTTCTAGGTCATTAAATAACTAAAATAGCTGTGACAGCGATAAATATGTAATAAGGTCTATAGAATAATAATTTGTTAGCGACGATTATTACTAGCGGCTAAGGCACGCAACTTTGCTGTTAGAAAATTATTTGGCTCAAGTAAACGTTAGCTTTGTGTAGCCGTGAGCGATAAAAACCAATCTTTTAAAGTACACAGAAAAAAGTAAACACAACGAATTGCGGACCAATAGAATTATACCGATATTATTAAGGTCCCTGTGATGGTAAATGAATTCAGACGGTGTTAGAGAAACTTTATATAAAAAGTGTATTTTTGCGGTCAACTCAGGGCTGAAAGAAATGTTTTCTTTTGCTAAATATTTCAGCAGGAAACTTTTTCACAATTGTTTTTGTAATGAATTATTTTAATTTGAAATGCTATGGTATAATATTTACAAATCTAGGGTTTGGTACGAGAACCTTTAATAAAATACAGGAACCCGAAAAACTAAATGTATGAACATTATTATTATTAAAAAACTACAATGCAACTAATCCAAATTTCGCTGTGGATTATCAGCTCTATTAAGCCTGGTTAGCCTTCAAAATTTTATCAGGCACATAAAGTATCCACCAGTGCAGACCATGTGTGAGAGAAAAACAACGGTACCCAAACAAATAAACGAACTGGAAGGAATTTCTCGAGAGGGCACAAACAGGGTAGGTACCTAAGACTAAAGAAAATATTAGAGATACAACGCAACGATTTAATAATTCAAAGACTTGTCAGTCACGCATACAAACTTTGCGGATCACTCAAATGAATTGAATTTTTATTAATTGCTTATTGCAATTTGCAACCCGTTACAATTTACCTTAACACATACAAACACTCAAACTCAGAGGTCTAATGTTACATTAGAACATGACTTACTGTTTGACATATTAACAACCAGTTTGAAAGCCATTGATCTATTTCACAATTTAGAGATCCACTAAGGACGGAATTTCTTCCGGGTTAAACCGCGGGTTTTACTAATTGTCGATATTAAATAGCTAGTTTGACACCTGTCAATTCCATGTGACCTAAATTGTGCCAAGCAAATGCCTGACGAGGAGGCAAGTCTTTCCTTCTTCACTTAGTCTTGGTTGGATTGGGTGCACGGCGCAAGTGCGACTTGTCGACAGTACAGACGTAACATGAAATAGGTCGGAAAATAGCTTCGTTCCCGCGGGCTGGCTGCGATTCAATCAACTTTGATTTTGGAGTTCGTTTACTAAGCATGCGAGCTCCCTCTCGGATGGGGTGAAATATTGAGAGAACCCACTTCGATTTGCGGTGTTTACACGGTTAAATAGAGTCAGACGTGTTTAACGTCACAGATCAGACTCGTTCGCGTGTATTTAATAACTGGTTAGATATATTGAGTTTCATCACTACAATTACATACAGCTGTATATGTCTTCTGAACATGAGTCTCCATCATAGATAGCCACAACGGACGAGTGTTCTGGGAGGGGATTATCCATAATCGCCACGCTTAGGAGGGATGTCTGCGGTGTGCCGGTGGATGCTTTCCCCTTCCCCTGAACTTTAACTTTGTTGACGGAAGATATAGGGTGGTTCTATTCTAAAGCTAGAATTGGTCTTAATTAGTTATTACATATACATTATTACATTTCATTTCTGTTTTCCATATTCGACATATGTACAGCAGTGGACGTCTCCCGATTGGTTATGTCTTTGAATCAAAGAACTAATAGGTACAAATGTGTTCTATATTTGTTTATAAAAATTGTATTTATATGTAACTTTGGTGCCAGTTGATTTTAGGGCAAGATATGACAGCTGCTGTCAATGCAATGATGTGGCAAAATGACACTTTCGATCAGCATTGGACCAGTGTAATTGGTAAAATAACTCAGGTAAATCTATGATTTAAACCAGTAAATAAATCACGTGTAACTATATACAAATAGATCCAGATCTATCGTAATTCTAACATCTCCATATACAAGTATTCAAATTATTCTGCGTCCCCGGAGATCGAAAGTTAGATATGATTTAGTACCTAGTTTCATACGATAACGTTTCGCTAATAGACTTTGGCAAAGCTTCCTATCCGATGTTAACGAACTTAATTGAATAATAACAAAATAGGACCTTGTATTACGACAACAGTTTATCGTAGAACGGTAAAAGTTGGAACTAAAATGGCTTCCCATTTTGAAAAAGATTGCAAATCTTTTTTTTTAACTTAACTTTTCTTACAAGAATTCACAAAACTAAGAACTGTATTCATTGCCGTAGCCTGTGTGATTTTAATAATACAAAATACATTTATGCTATTGCAAGTTAAATACAGATTCATAAAATCATGAAATTCGTAATACGAATCGGGATTATGCTTGAATATTAGTACGAGTATAAACTTTTCTCATAGATATAATTTGTTGAGAGTTGGAAAAATAAATATCATATAATTTCGCTCGACAATCCTATCAATTTCATTTTGGATTACTCTCAAATCCCAAGGGTGGAATGAATCGGACGTTTCACACTTTCATTTATCGCGAGCAGGCCAGGGATTACGTTTTGAATTAAATTATCAATTTGATTACGCGTTAAAAATAATTATCTTCGAGACCGTCAATAACTTTGACACACATTTAACAAGATTACAACATGATAATCGCATTTTGGGGTTTCATTGGACGCTTTTATCACTTAAATTATATCCGATTTGAGTGATTAACGAGTTTTCTAAAGAGAATATATTTAAAACTATTGTCTATTAGCGTAGTATCTCACAGTTAAATGATTTATGAATGATATATACACATGTCATGAGTCCAACTTTTAAAAAGTAAGTTGTATAAATAAACATGTATGTTGACGTCACGAATCTACTAATCTACGGCGTTTCCTACCTACCTACGTATTTAGTTTCTTAGGTATATATCCCTTTATTTAAACACACCACAATTAATTTTTACGTGAAATATAATTATAATGTAAATATGTACATTTCGGCGGACATATCCCTCAATATCTTCCCGTAGTGAGGAGCGATACATTAAGAGGAAGTGTGTGGATGTATATGGAGGTAGAATAAAATCCTACTAATATTATAAGTGTGAAAGTTTGGATGTTTGGATGTTTGTGACGCTTTCACGGAAAAACTACCGAATGGATTTGAATGAAACTTTACAATAATATAGCTTATACATCAGAATAACATATAGGCTATAATTTATAGAGACATATATTGTGTAAATTGTACAAAATCACACTTATAATATTAGTGGGATTACATGGGCAATTTGGGCATAACAAAAACGCGTTGCTTAGCAACCGACCATAGAATATGTAAATTCATATATACAAACTTTCGCGTTTATAATATTGGTGTGAAGACTATTTGAATGTACTACGTCAGATATTGAAATTTCTTTTGTTTCTTTAAATTATTAGACTACGTAACAGAATAAACACTATTTTGTACCTTATGCTGTATAATAATTTGTCATATACGTCACCTGTGCCGTGCCTGTGCCTATCGAACAAGTAGAATACATCCTGAAGTACACGCGGACAAAGTCGCGGGCGGAAGCTAGTAAGTATATATATAGTTTATAGGTTTAAACAGGGAGTTGCACACAAGCGTTCTAAATCCAATAATTTGAACAAAGAGGCAGACGTCTGGCATCATTGACCCCGGTGCACGGTGGTGCAGTCACAGTAAAGGTAGGCGCACAATAAAACTATACATTTACAAGGGCTCTCACACAGAGAAAAGATTTGTCATTTGGTAATACGTTTTGTATTACTTTTGCTATAAGAAAGACGAATAGACACGCGTTGCAGAATGAAGCATACTTTAGACCCCGATCGATAAATCTTATTCAAGATTGGGTCGACTGACCTTGAGGCTATTCACACAATGACAATTGCTTTTTAATATTTAGACATTTGACGTATTCTGAGATTGTCTCAAACTCTCAACTTAAGTATAAACTGTGTTGTCTCCAAATAAAGTTTACAACCAGAGTTCTCAACCACAGTCGGAGCCTTCAAGTGGCATATAATAGAAGTGATAAGCCTGTGGTCAATATAGTAGAGAATAGTCTACATTAAGAAAACTGGGGATTGTCAATGCATGTGGCGTCACGAATGTATAATTTACTTCTCATCAGAAAAATCGAAACACCTTGCAAGTTTATGTTTTGTAAGGATTATCAGAAAAACATATGAAAATTAACATTAGTATTTGAAAACCTCATAATGACATATATTCCTAAATATACATTTTTTTCTGATTATCCTTACAAAACATAAGCTTGCAAGGTGTGTCGATTTATCTGATAAGAAGTATATATTATTTTTTCATTTTATTCCTAAGAGTGTAGCGAAATTGCAGCCACCCAGAATGTAAATAGCCCTTTTTGATGCACCAACCATTGCAGACATGAGACAAACACTCAGAATGTAAATAAATATGTTTGTTTGCAAAGCCCAGTTCGAACGTCTGGCCATTAGAGACAGATACCCAGGAAGTAAATAAATCTGTCTGAATGCAGGGCCCAGTTTGGGCGGTCGGCCTTGCGTCGGTCGACGCCCGCGCGCGCGCCTGCCGCCGACCGACGACGCGACGCCCGCCTCCACTATAAATACATTCGACACGAGACAAATGCACTCTGCATACTGTGTTTTATTTTATTTACGCTTTTGCAACAGTTTTGCGGATTTCGTCTTGACTATAAATAGCAGCGTTGCTCTCTGGGTAGTTTTAGTCAGTGCTTAAGTCGTATGGCTTCTTGGAGATAATGTGGCGTCAATAGCGATGAACAGTCTTTGTTTCGTAAGGTATTTGAGGGTTGCAATATTCAAAAATAAATGAAATTTGCAATATACAAACTGATTCATATCATTTTTACAGGTTTATTATAACTGGGCTGGTTCTACGTACCTGCGCGCGGATTAGAAACTATAACATTTTCATTTTATCTTAAACTAGTATTTTGGCCTGCGATTTGTCTGGGTGGTATTGAGAAATAATCCTGTGGGAGTATCTCAATGGATTGGTATAGAAATAAGCCTAAATAGTTAGTTTGTCATACTTTAGTCTTGGTGTATCATTATGATCGGTTGTAACCTTTGTTATATCAGTGTAAACGTATAAAAAAATGAATGATGGAGTTCTTACCTAAATTATAACTTTATTGGACCAATAACAAATCGCACATCGTTCAATCAATTGTGAAACAAAGTATACATAGATATGTAGTGGGCCAATTAGTGGGCCAAGCTGTTTTCTTATCCCGACGGCTAAATGAATTTTCTAATCTCACCCGTGAAAGAGAATCGTTTTTACTTTATGTAGACTTTTAAGTAAGAAAACGCGAGTGCCTCTCCTGGAAATAGAGACAGGCGAGAGCAAGAATCCAGGTATAAATAAATTCAATTACTTTAACTTCTTAGGTAATTAAAGGTGGAGTGGCACAGGTGATTTTTAAACGAGCATTTTTTTCTAAGTAGTTGGGGGAACCTCTCAAAGAACTTAACTTAATTAAACCTTGTGTTTATTAGATACTAGCTTTTGCTCGCGACACCGTCCGCGTAAATTTCTGAAATTATTCCCATGATTACTTGTTAGATCGGTACAAAAAGCAGACTATATATTTTTCTAATTCTTCAATAATATATAAATTAAGTTATAATATTAATTAAAAAATTTAAAATATTATTAATCCAAAGTGGTCCATTGCCGGCTGATTGGAGAAACTCCACACTCCAGACGACGAGGTCACTTCTTGGCTGAATACGTTACATTTTGTATAATATACAGTTATTAAAACAAAAGACCGAACGATAGATAAATAAACATTATTAAGCATGGAGCTTTTACGTATCTGCGTAGAATTCATAAACTATCACACATATAGTATTATTATGGAAAACCTTTTATTCTCAATCCATATCATCCATAAAAATAACATATTAAATTTTCGTCATTTCGTTTACAATTTCCTACGAATTATTAAAACAAAATTTTGGGACGAAACCACTTTTTCCTTCTAAAATTGCGAGCGATTAGCCGATAATCTTAAAAATGCAGTTTCCGTTCAGCCGTAGCCGCACCAGCCTACACTAACGTAGCCACTTTGAACCGCTACACAAGCACATTTCGCGAAAGTTACAAACACGCTGTGTAGTGGGGTCATCAATCATATATAACACACAAAACATAGAATGTTCTTCTAAAATTGCGAGAGATTAAGCGATAGCCTTAAAACCACCGTTTCCCCCCATCGTAGCCAAATTAAGCCGCCACCGAAGCATTTTTCGTGATAGTACTAACAGATAGTGGAGTCATAAATAATATTTATATAAACATTCACACACGAAGCCTCGTATTTTCTTCTAAAATTGCTTAGATTATGCGGTAATCATTAAACAACTCATCGTTTCCGCTGTGGCATGGGCGCAGCCTAGCCCACCTGACGTGGCTAGTTTAAACTGCCACCGAAGCACATTTCGCGCACGTAACAGACGAGCTGCCGGAGTCCGAGCACGATCCCCTCTAAATCAGTTCCATTGATTAAACGAACGCTCTTTTTAAACGAGAAAAAGTATCTAACAGAAAAGGAAAACAATTAATTAAATCATTTCCCCCAATTAGCGAGGGACGGACACGAAATTACTTAAGCGTTGTGGATAATAAGAGTAGGAGAGACGTGGTAACGGAAGTCGGCTTTCCCCTTGATAATCTGCTAGGTATGGTCAGCATTGTTGGATTTATTTTAACAATGTTCTGAACGCGGCTGTTCCCGCTTCACTGGGGTGGTTAAGTGGTGCAGTGTCCCTTGTTGGTTGCCGATTGTAATACGAGTATGTAGAAAAATCTTATAACGATTAATGTGTCAGAAAATAATGTATTAAGTATGTCAATTTATTGGCTACCCAGCACTTAACATTATTTATTTTGTTAATTAATGAAATAGTTCAGTAGTTATAATTATACAGTAATGTCTAAGTCATATGAGTTAAGGAATACAAGAAATACTTCGATCATCAAGGTAAGAAGATATTGTACATTGTTTACTATAGATTCACAAATTAAATTTTTCAAAATTCAGCAACTGAATTTTCAAGCAGTTAAACAGAGGTTTGATACAAAACACATAATATGTTACTCTTCTGAATGAAATCTCAGTAAAAGTTATATATCTTTTTACGCACGAATTATTTTTTATTTACATTATGATTCTTATGAAAACACATTCATTTTCCGCTAACGATATTAGATACGCAGCGAAAAGTCTAGCAATAACAAGCTTACGGTCTCACGAACTGTTATCTTCGGTAGCATGCAAGCCCGCCCCTGGTAGCGCAGCAGCGCGGCGGTCTGACGACCGACATTCACCGCCCTTTGTGTCTAACAACAACAAACGGTATTCGCTGAATTCGCGGGGTTTACACCTTTTGTTTCCCCCTTAATCCCACACGTTCAAATGCAACACTACCTAAACATAACTAATATATATAACCTGGCATATGTTCCTCTGAATAGCAACGAATTCGACTTCGGTTCTGTTACTTAAACATCTGTATTGGATTATCCATAATCCGATCATATTGTTGCGTCGCGTCGAATCTTCGCGATTTACCTAAACACGCGTGCCGACTTTTCCTCGAATTTTCGGGCGTAAAATGAAACAAACAACATTAAACGCGTAATGGTGTTTTTATGTGAGCCCTTACCGAGAAACCTGTGCATTGAGGCTGATGGAACTTCTCTATTTAACTATAATAGCGCTATTCCAAGTTAGTTCCCAAGGAGTGAAGGGTTGGCATTTGGTGTTTGATGACTTGATAGTGACGCCTTAGGATGTTATATGACGTCTAACTGAAGCATTATGACGTATATGCCTTAGTGATTTATGGTGTCCTGACGTCAAACTGATGGCGTCATAGGATATCGCATGATATTTGGATAAGCCCGAGTACTATCTTTTGTCTCTATATAGGTAATGCCCAAATAAATGTAAATTTATTTGGAAGTAGGTCAAGCTCAACAGTCTAAAGTCTCTTAGGTCCGTGTTATAAACTTCCAACTTTTCGTGTCTTTGTCGCCGTTCGAAAATAAAGCTCATGTTTTTCGTAAAGTTCAACAACACTCCAATTTACATAATTAGCACTACGCTGGTTGCTCTCACCAAGTTGTCGGATTTCAGCCTTTAAATTAACCGAGCTTTTGTTAACCGTTCGATTAACCCGATATTTTAAAACGGCGCTCGTCGTACCTGGCCGTTCAAAGGCGTCGTCGTTCAAAGAACGCTGCTCAAACGGGGGTCGCGGAAAGGCGCGTTCCGTGAAAATGGCCGCGGTGTCAGCCATGTTTACAAACAAGCGTTTAATTGACGCAAGAATTCCAAACAGTAGCGAGCGGTAAAGGAAAACAGCCGTCTCGCTCGCACCATGCCACTCGCAGCGTGGCGTGTGTGCTCTCCTTGTGTTGCACGAACATTGTTTTAGGGAAACTATTTAATTAATGGTTGGTCACAACTTTCTTACCTTTAGTTAGGTGGTATATTGAAATTGGAGTTACTTTGGAATAATCACGCAGGTTTGTGTGTATCTTGATAAACATAAAATCTGAGTACATACATACCTTTGTGTATGACTAAACTTAAGTTGTGCTCTTATTTGAAATTAATATATGATTTATTTTTTTGTAAGAGTTAACTCCATTTGATATATCTTCTTCTATATATTATACGTGAAGCAAAAACGTTGTACCCCTTTTTGCGAAAATTGTGTGTGTATGAAATTTTGCACACTTAATAGTTTATATAGAGAAGGAGTGCAGAATGCTAATATTTTTTCAATTTTTGAAAATTACTTATGGTTGA
This sequence comes from Carcina quercana, assembly GCA_910589575.2. Lineage (NCBI taxonomy): Eukaryota > Metazoa > Arthropoda > Insecta > Lepidoptera > Depressariidae > Carcina > Carcina quercana. The sequence goes on from OU342439.1 coordinate 6,995,037, forward strand.
ATTTTGACCGCTGGGCGACCACTAAATGCGTAAGTTTTAGAAAATGTAGGTACGAATTTAGAATGATCTCCCTTCCATGTTATACGATTTTTCTTTTTTTCCTAAAACAATTATTAATGACTTTCTTATGTTTTTGAATTCTATTGTAAGCATGTTAAGTGCTACAATCTCTTCTTCGCCTCCGCTACACGCATTATGCCTACTGTACTAGGGGAATACACCTCCTTTATTTTTTAATGAAACCTCATTGTGTGCTTAATTGAGTACAATAACGCTTGTAATGGCGACTGTGTACGGTAAACGTTGAAATAAATCTGTTTTAGAGTATGTTGGGGGCTTTTACGATGTTTTGAATTTGTCGGCGTTTTTTCGACATTATAAGCTTTTGTATCAGTAATTACAGTTTAAAACATTTATAATGATATCCTAGGCATGAAATTATACTTAGAGCAGTTAACCTTCCTCATCTCTGGTATTAACAAACTACATAAATAAAAATGTTGTAATTGGCATTGGTAGCTGTAGAAAATTATTTAAATATTGAACATAATAAAGGCCGGTATTATTACCAATGTACGTTAATGAACCAATAAGTCACACCTCTATCACAAACTGGTGTACGTAACTCGCAACTCCAGTAGTGAAGTTGGGAAGCAGACCATTTCAAAAACGATAAAAACAGAAACGTCTTTATGTTAATGACATTTGTTTATACTTTTCCCTATTGTACAGGCAATTCAAGATGCAGGGCACTCTGAAAGCCCCAGTATCTCGGATAACATGTAAATGAAGCAGTAAATTTTAATATACGTACTCTTTTATAGGATTTAGGTACAACCTGAAAGATTTATCGTCTCCGGATGTCGAGGATTATTTCTTGCAAATTCAAGACAACTGGTGTCACTTCGTCTGAATATTCATTAGTCTTCGAGCCGGGGAGTTAATACCGCATCCGATTAATGCTGATATTTTGAGAATACTTAAATGTTTTGTGACCGAAGTAGCTCAGGCTGACTTTAGGAAAGTCTCAGGTGTTACCCTCCATTAATTGAACATAATACGGCACTGATTTGACCCACGTTAAATCAGGTGCACGCACTTTATATTCATGTCTGTGAGAGCGAGATAGATACATAAAATCAGGTGCAACTCAATAAGACGTTTCTTTTGAGCTTTTCAGTGAAAGTTAAATTTATTTTAAAATTGTCCTTTCTCCTAGAATATGATTCGATTGGTGATTGGTGAAAAATGTATACCTGTCCTTGTTCTAACTCATGTGAACTTCACATGAGTGAAGAGAGAACTTCTGGAAAGTTCAGAAAATTACTGTAATGATCTAGAAAGATAATATTTACTCTACGTTGATGCCAAAATAAATGTCCACCCGTGCGAAGCCGGGGCGGGCCGCTAGTTCTTAATATTTACAGACCTCGTTACAGATAAATGTTTTAGTTTCATTTTCTACATAAAAGCAAGAACATGTGCAGTACTAAAGCACACGCGTTCGTATCGATCCGCCATTTTGGTGAATAAATGTGTGCTTTTTAAGATTCCAAGATGGCGACTCTATATTCAGCAGACGAGCGACACGATCCAACGATTTGTTATTGTCGGAAATTTTAGGGGATGTTTCGAGTCGCAACGGGTAGGTGTTCCTCTTCAAATAGCTTTTTCGTGAGACATTCAAAATTAATTCTTAGAGTCAAAGCAAATTAAACAATAAAATATAAAACCGGAAGACATAAAAGGAGTACCCGGAAATTTATTAGTATTTTTATTTTCATTCCCTGACTTTTCCCGACTTTTAATATGAGTAATTTCGCTGCTTTCGTAGCTTCGGTATTAAGGCAGCCTTCATAAATCTTAATGCAGACCTGTCCGAAGCGATCGCCGATTATGAATTGTTAGTGTTATAACAAAAACGAATAGTTTTAAACGTTTCCAAGGAGAGGTGCTCGTCAGATACTGTGAAATAATTTATAACGCATGTTTTCCCTGTTCGAATCTGCTTTTAAGGTTCTATAATCAACGAGGAAGATGTCCGAAATGTAACTCAGAGACTTGGTACTAAAAAGCTAAAATATGGCATGAATGACGCCGACAAAGTTGTGAAAATTAATTTCAGGAAAGAGAGGGGGATACGTATGGACACGTCGTCTTAAACTCGTCTACTCCATTGTGTGTGTATCTTGTTAGAGATTTCAAAAAATTTGATCGTGTGTGAATTCCATTTTCCGATTAAGGCATCCGTTTGCGGAATAAATATTCATTTTTGTTATAATCCAACCAGCTAAACCATTTTACGAAAAAATCACAGTAGTATACATGACGAATTTAAAAGGGAAACTACGAGTATCATACCAACATATTTACTACGGAACTCGACACTGCACGTGTCGCAACTTGCATTAGGCTATAGGTTCCGAATCCGAGGGATCTAGTCGGAGTCAGATTTATTCCTATACTTGTAAGACTTTGCATATTGCCAAACTACAGGATTATACGTAAATGGGAAGTACCTATAGGTATACTGTATACTATATCCATGTTTTTAGACATGTTTTACGGGTTACGGGTAGATCTCAAAAATGCATTGAAACATGAAGCAGTTAATTTCATAGTACAAATTTATATGTCATCTATTTGACCGCACATTAAGTTGTTTATTATTTGTTTTAGGGGATTTATACTACGAGTATATACTACTTATCCATACATAAATTCGGAAATCTTCGTATGGCAGTCCGACTAGCTTTTGGTAACTTAATTTATTAACAGTACAATAGTTGGTCCCTACATTTAACTATCACTATATTGGCTCAACAATGTCCACGGGTTCGGTACTAATAAACTTCACACTCGCAAACATCTGCAGGAAGAAGTACATATGTACAAATCATAGCTTCCCTGCAAACACTAAAAAGAAACCCTCCGGCAAACCTTTCCTAATTATGATGCATTTTTCCGTATTTTCTTCAAACATTTTCCTGTCAAATTCATTAAGAAACTGTTTACTGAAGTAAAACGTTTTCCAGCATTTTCTTATAACGACCAAATTCCTCGTTTGTCGATTAAACACGCCTTAAGGCAGACTAATTATTTTGTAACACGAAGCCAGCTTCTAATAAAAAGCGAGAGTAAGATAATTCAGGAGTCATATCCATCATCGCCTCAGTAGAGGCTGTAATCTTTAACTTTACGAGTAACACAGATGGAGGAGACTTGGGGAGGCAACAAAGTTTAAACGAACGAGTACTAATAATAGCCATCGCATCAACTATTTAGCGCATTTATATTGTATTTATATCCTCGGAGCGGTACTTGGGTGGGTAGCAGTGAAACAAGATTTAAACTGGCGAGCAAAGCCGCAAGAAAACTCCTGCGTCGCCCACCGCAGACCGTTTTAAGTAAAATATTAAATGCGCCGTAGGATTTGTTCGGGATGGTGCAGCAGGTTTTTAATATTGTATGAAGCTCGCTCGTCGTTGTTGACGTTTTGTCTGAACCTTAATTGCGGTGCGATGTTACGGGTGCAAGCACAGATTAGGGATTCCTTCTGCTTGCTGCAAAAATCGGAATTGCCAGAAATATACACAGAAGTTCCAGTAAGAATGTTATTTGCTGGGAAACTTATTTATATCACGGTTGTAGCTAAAAGATAGTGCTCCCAACGCATGTCAATTGGGATATAAAATTTTCAGTAATCTACTACCATCAACATGATGTAATAGTGCAAGGAAAAATAATTCCGAATGTTAATACAGTGTGTCGAAATACAATGAGTAACTTTAATGGTTAATAGGAACCATGCTTTAAAAAAGGGAAAAAATATGGAGGGTTGTTTGCATTATCGTTTGGTCGTTGCTAAATATTCTTTGTTGTCTCCTGCGTCACACGAGAGGTTCGTCTCAAAGCAACGGACGGCGTCTCGTCACTCCGCTCCGACGGAAAATATTAAAACATCCCTGTGGCGCGGCCGCTTACTCAGCGGCTAACAGTTTATTGCGGGCGTAGACGTTAACGCCTATAAATTTTATATGTGTTCACAATGCCCTCATAAAACATTGCAATACCTTCAAATCCCGTTGTTTTTCTTGCGGATTCATAAAACACTGATGATGTGTTACCGGTTTCGTCTTACTTAGGCCGAATGTATTGGAGCAGTTTTAAATATTTACACAAATAATTTACACTTTACCTACTGTATTTGTTAAGTACCACCGGTATGTATTACCGGGTACCTAAAATTCATGAATTAAATCTGAAAATCTTCACTCGTTTAATAATGCTCTTTGATTTTAGGTTGAGATACGTGTTGTTAGAATCGTGTTAATTGTGTGAGTGACAATGGGTGTATCAAAAATATACGAGTATATAAAAATCAAAATGACAGACCCATAAATGCTTTATAAAATACATACAACCTGTACTTAAACGTATTTTTTTTAAATAATGGCTTTAACCAGTGGTTATCCAGTCAATGACGAGTAAAATTAGGTGAACAAATTTTGAGGTTATAAACTATGCCGAAGCCATTTCTTCAGCTTTCTCAATAAAATGTATAATGTGTACATTTTATCGCTTAATTTGGATTCTTGACGAGAACTTCAAAGGCCAGCCTTGGTTTTAACATTATCCGAAAGAATGCATATGCCGAATGTACTCGACATGATAAACTCTTCGGATCGCGTCGAAACCCTCGCAATTTTGCGTAATTGATACTATAACACTGTCCGTGACACTTTTTGCACTATATCACACCATTATAACACAAAAACACACATAACAGTATTATTAACGAATTACTAAAATTGCAATGAACCACCATTTTACAAGTTCGCGCCAAGAAGGAACGTAATTTACGCAGTTTTAATTTTTTTTATATAAATTTGTAGATTGAACTTTTGAATGGAAACTTTTTTAGTGCAATCTTCTGAAATTTTCTCTGGAAAACGTGTTATAAGAGCCAAGAACTTGGTACGAGAACTTGGTACGTAATCTGTTAAACATGTTCGAGGAATTAATCCCTAATGTACGTGTTTGTAAAACTTAAAATACCAATAGTTGTACACTGCCTACATACTGCCAAACACCAATCACTAACATAATAAAAACCGGTCAAGTGCATGTCGGGCCATTTGCAGTGTAGGGTTCCGTAGTGTTCAACTATGGTTTTATAAATAGTAATTTTGAGTGAAATTTGTCCGAAATTTTTCTTTGGACCACTCCAAGTATATTTTATAATTTGCTCGTCTATTACTCGTTAACTTGTGAAGCCACCGTCGTCGTGATAGTTTTCCTTTAAAGTTTAGCATAATATACTACTACTGTAATTTTTTTCAGATTTTTCAAACACGCCGCATGCGGTTGTGGGGGGTTGCCCTAAAAATATCGTCTAGCGCTTTACACCGGCGCGCTAGTATTACAAATTGTATAAAAATCTGCACCTGCAGAAACCAGTAGTTCGTAATGCTGCGGCACAGTAGTGATATGGCAGGAGCGGTACGGTACAGTCGGGTGATTCTAATTTCCGCGCGGATGCGTGTACAGTCATCTAAAGCAATTAATATATCCGGATCCGTCTGCTCTGGCCCCTCCGTTCCTGCGCCTCTGCCCCATATTGACATTTGCTCCTTGCTATTACCACCTATTACTGTGGTTATATAACTGTACAATGAATCTATATGTAGGTACGAGTAGATGAAACAGTAAGAGTAAGAGCTTCGTATTGTGATAGTCAATATTTCAAATACGACACAGGAATCTATATTATACTGTTTTGGACTTTTATTGCTGATTATTATGCATTAGAATATTTCCTAACTATTACTAGACCGACACCAAATGTTTTAATACGTTCACTGTTCTTTTTATGAGTTATTTGTTCAACAAGTGAGCAAAGTTTTGTTAGTGAGAATGCCTACATTAAATCTCGAGCTAGCGAAGATATAGACTATGGGGCAAAGCGAGAGATTTAGATGCATGAGAACAAGTTTTTTTTAACTTAAAAGGAATGTCCCCAAAACTGTAATTTAATGTAAATGTGAAAGGAAATAAATATTTTTCATTTTTCAATTGAACAAGTAAATGCGTTCAAAAAGAACTGGAAACCGACTTCATTTGCCCTAAAGTCTAGTCTAGTAATAGTTGTCTCATGGATTCCATTGTCAGAACTGGACCAAATTGAAATGGGACCACACGGGAAGCACTAACTTTCAAATAATATAATATAATAATAAAAAAGAATCATCCAAATCTTTTGATTTTTTAATTAGCAATCTGAAAGGAATTTCAATTTAGCTAATTATACATGACTGAAACAAAAGCAGACCACATGGTATTTGGCCGTTGACTTCACGCGAAATTGCTCGGCTAGTAAGTATGGCAAATTACTGTAAAGTAATTTTAAAATGGACCATAATTTACCGGTTATCTATTATGAAATTATCTAAGAAAATTGGCAAAAAAGTTGAATTACTATAATAGAAACGGCAACAATACTTCCTGTATCTAATAAATTACCACCTTATTAGGCAGATTACAGCAGAGGAACGGACTAGAGAAGTTTAACTGCTGCAGTTAAAGGTGACCGTCTACGAGATGTGCTATGCAACGAAATTATGTTGCTTGTACTCGTAAATGTATGATAAATATTAAGTAACAGCAAAGCTAAAGCGAAGAATTACATGACATTTAATTTAATATTTTACCTTTAATAGCAACACATGATTGGCCTATGACGACAATATATCCATCGCATAAGCTAGTAATAGCGTAAGGTTAGTGAGGGCGAGCGCTCTACACTTGTATTCTGTGGTATTGGCCTACTAGCGAGATGTCATGTTAGATCGATCGTGAAATACATAATACTACGTACAGAACGGATGTCCACCCCCTCCCACTGATCTGCAATACCTGACTGAGTTAAATACTTATTGCCTATAGAGAATTATCACACTGAAGAACATAAGAATAAAGTAAATCATAAATGTTATACAAGGGCGAAACAAAAAGGGCAATTTATAAAGGGGACAAAAAACTATTATGGTGAAAGAACACATAGTGCCTCGAATAAATAATAAGTACCCTGTTCTAGGAACTGTAATAAAATCCAAAAACAATTAAAGCAAAAATTTAAATAATTCATGATGTATGTAGTTTGTAAGTTTGTTTAAGTTATAGTACAGTAAGTTATTGTATTAAAACAGGTTATAATAAGAGCGCGTCGCCTACAAATTGCCTTGGAAGTTTGGCGATTTCAAAATATGTTTACTTTGTAAGATATATTTTTTTAAATTAATTTAACAAAAAGAAGATAATAACTGTTACGTATTCCGCGTGCGTACAAACACGTGCACGTGTATACAAACGTCATCCGTTCGATGTGTGCCGCTATCACGACATTTGTTCGAAGTGGCTGTGGTAGTAGACACCATGAATGATCGCAAGTCTTTATCAGATAAGTGAACAGCCGATGGAAGGTTGTCTCAAAGAGAAGCTTATGAGTTAAAGAAACAAACAAGACACGCGCTGCTGGCTCCAATTACCTCCACACCTCTCGCCGTGTGCGGGGCGTCGTAAATACAAAGCGCCACGAACGACGGGGAGCGTTCACATACTACGTGATTCCTACTGTAGCTTTCTGTGGTGTGTATACTGACAATGCAATTAAAAAAGAAATAAAATAAAAATGAGTTTATTTTTCTCCACAAGTTTTACAAACATTTAAAGACTTACATGTAACTAAAGCTAAAAAGTTATTGCAAAATATGTGGGAGGCTGGAGCTTAAACTAGATTAATGATCTGTATCTTAGATATCCCGTCCCTCCCAATCTTAGAAAAAAGAAGACAAAGAGCAATATACATTTTCATAAATTTAAACATTACAGATTCATTGAAACTAATATTCGTGTAATATCATACGGAGCGTGCCTAAGCGAGAACATGGAGTAGCTCAGACTGCGGCCTTAGTGTATTTACGTAGTTGCATTTGAAAATATGGGAAAAGATTGAAAATTTAAAATGAAAATGAAAATCACGTAGCATAAGCACAGTTGAAAGTTAATTAATATGACACACTGTCTTCTGCCCGCGACTTCGTCCGCGCGGACTTCCGGATTTATGGGAACTACGAGTAGGTGTTCCATCGAGATAAAAAGTTAACCTTTTCGGCACCTCAATTATCCCTATACCAAAAATATTGTAATTTTGCCTTACCGTTATGTCGTGAGGGAAGGATAAACAAATGAATTTATATATTATATTTATAATATATATTTATAAGTCGAAATCAGTCAATCCGTTCTTGAGATATTATTAAAAAAGTCGCACCCATCCATCGTATGAGAAAATGAATTATATTTTTTTCGAATTTATTTCATGTTTTTATTATTATTCTGCTATCTAAAATCGGTCCGGCCTTTCTTGAGTTATAAATGGTGTAACTAATACGACTTTGCTTTATATATATAATAATAGTGGATTTAGAATTGTTTTTTGTAACCATTACAATACACGCGGCAGATTTTAAAAGCAAAATCACTGGCGCCAGCGGGTGGCTTACATTGACTCGGGCAAAAGCCGGATGAGAGACACTTGCTCGATCGGAACACCCCGCTTGATTGCATTTCCTCGCGTTTTGTGGAAGCTCCCGTCGAGCCATTTTTTCACCGTGATAACAGAAACGACTCACTCAGCCGAATACTGCTTGATCGGATTTCTATATAAAATATTCACAAGTATTCCCGGAAGTAGCAAATTGACTGAAGATAAGCCAATGTTCCCAAAATACTTTTGAAGATTTTTTATCAACTGCTTTTATAGAGATTTGCGCGGTCAATCATCGGTTTTGTAAGCAGTCAAATCGTAATAAGGAAAACATTTGGTTTGGTCTATTTGGCTTTAGTACTTTCAAATTCAATCCTTTGTAAGCGGTTTTCTGTACAATGATTTTGTACTCTATCAACTGAATGTATGTATTATTATACCAAATGTAAACCCCGTCATACGCAATATATACACAAGCTTTTGCTCGCGACTCCCTTTGCTTGTACTTCAGATACCTCTCACGGGAAAACTTTCTCCGGATAAAATGGAAAAGCTACGAGCTTGCCAAATTTTATCAAGATCGGTTTAGATGTAAAGGCGTCAAACGTAGTAGCTTTCGAAGTTGTAAGTGTGATTTGATTAGCTGCTATAGAAAGAGAACTAATTGGTATGTAACTAGTGATACATGCGAAGTAGTATAGTTTGTAACTATTGGTTTTGTGATAGCTTTTAGTAAAAAACCGGTCAATTGAGAGTCGGACTCGCGTACCGAGGGTGCCGTGCAGAATTATCGCAAAGTGGCGATTTTAGTGCGATAAAATTTAAGATTAGATAGATAAGATTATAACTTTTTAGATTTAGTTGTATTCTTGTACCTTCCTTCTTGTCAAGTTTCATGATTCTAGGTCAACAGGAAGTACCTTACGTTTTGGCATGTGTTGGTTTCCTTGCATCGAAAAGAAAATGCTTTAACAGCCGCATATTTTCATTCAACATGATATCTTCACATTTTTTCACGGTTTTCCAAAAAAGATTGCGTTAATTTTTATTCGCTTTAAAAACATGGAACTTAATACGGATAATAAAATTTAAAATAACAACGGGTTACATTTGACAGCCGTGTGGTCTCGGCTTTCGAATGTTTCATACTATGACATCCCTCGGGTGTTAAAAAAAGGTGACTAAGGGAAAGCTATCCAAGAAATAGGCAGCAGCATCTACCCATGTAACAATAACATCTTACTGCGATCACCATCACCACACAATTTCCTAATATAAATATTGTCTTCTTCGTTGATCACCGCTAAGGCTCCAAAGTTTGACTAACGTTAAGAGGAGAACATAAAGCTTGAGTTTAATATATAGACTCACCCGATTTGCTTTCGGAACGCAATTTATGGACAGCCCCGGTCAGAAATCTTTAATACGAGGACGTACCTGAAAGAAACGAGAACATTTTATTAATAATGGAATCCTTTTTACAAAAAGAAAACTTGTTACATACTCAAAAGATACAGTTTTTTTATGTCAACTGGTAACACAGTAACAAATTTTTATTTCTATATATTTTATTCGAAAGTGCCTTGAAATTTTTCAGGGTTACTCGTAAATTATGCAATAAAGAAAATGATAAAAATATTTTTTGAATGTAAAAACAAAGTCCTTTCATATGATACCCGATTTGACCTAGTGACTTAAATGAAAATATTTTGGCAATTATTTTAGACAGACATCTTTATACGGGTTCCGCTTTTTCATCGAATATTCGGAACCCTAAAATAAACTTCCTTCGTGTCATCTCTTGATAGTTGTTGTTACGGCGACTAAGGGAAATATTTCAGGAAATCGGCAGATGCATCTATTCATTTCTCTACATCGTTCACATTATTATTTCTGTAATGAGACAATGATAAATTTTCAATTTCCAGTATTTCAAAAGCACATATCGTTCAAAACAATGTGCGGTTTTAATAAAGTTTGGATTTATAATAAATTACAGTGTTATCTGTTCAATTAATATTCTGGTTATTTCTCACGTACACAGTGTATAGGGCTATGAAACTTGTGCATTAAACAAAAAAGGTTCTTTTGCTGAAATTTCTAATTTATTATTATTTACAAAATGTTGTTATTTACAAAAATTTACAAAAATGAACGTGTACGTGTCGTGTCACTTTTTAAAATTGACTGTGATACACGCGAGAAGCGGGTACTAATAAAGCTTGCATTGCATTTGGTAACGTTTTTATTGTGATAAATTGTGCTTTACGGTTAGTACACTAAGGCGCAAAATGTCTTCATTCAAATACCGACCACATCGCAAATTATCCACATCATCATCAGCCACGATACGTCTACTGCTGGACATACGCCTCCTCCATGGTACGCCACATAGACCGGCTCCGAGCCATTTCCATCCAGCGACTCCCCGCGATCTTAGGTCTTCTTATACTAGGTTGTCAGTCCGTCTAGTACGGGGACGATCCGGTAGACGTTTCCCGGTACGTGGTCGCCACTCGAGAACTCTTACTCCTAAATCGGCTATCCGTTTTTCGAGCGATGTGGTCTGCCCATTGCCACTTCATCTCACTGACTCGTATATATATGTTGGTGACCTTATTTCGTCTACGGTTTTCCTCGTACTTATCTACATAACAGAAACCGCAGAATGACTAAATCTTACAATGACGCCAAATTACTATTGAACTCGGAATTCTGGTCTAGTAGACAGCTAGTCTATTGCTGTCTTCTACCAAACCCCGATGGTTGTTAAAAAATGACCCAAAGACTTTCAACTGTGACATTAACATTAATTGGAACGAAATACCTCACCTACATTTAGTTAAACCAGCAACAACTATTCATTAATTAAAACTTTGCTGCTAAGTAATCCCTCATCAAGGAAAACCTTCAAAGACTGCGAGGGACGAGTTCAGAATATTTTTTCATATTATGAATAAGAAAAGTGTAATTAGACCAGGGCGGCGGTGGGTTTTCTTTAATCAACTGTTTGTTTTGACTCTCGGATAGTTTTACTCGAAAAAGTATTTCTAATTTTCATCTGTACTCTCGTTATTTATTGGAACAGGTTAAGGCGAAAAATTTAGTTAGCTAAATTTTTTGCGGTTGCTTTTTAGGTTGATAAATTTAATATGACGAAGTTTCATTTATCGTATGTAATTCGTCCAAAATTTTTATTATCTTCAGGAATAGTTTTGTATGTTAATCGTACTTGGTAATTTACAGGTATATAATAATTATAATTTAATTTCACTTTAGGCTGATCACAATTCAATTTCCACTTAGATTTCCGTCACACACTTTCGTCACATGAACTTATATTTGAATAGTACTTATCTATGGTATAAAAGGCTGGATGTGGCTAACTACGAGTACAATTTCTAAAACCTAAGTCAAACACATTGGAATTCAAGTCAACGCTCTAATTTGATTTGGGGACCGCGAAAGAGACAGAGAATGTTTCTCTGCACTCTTATTAGTAGATTTAATAAATAATTCCTGAGATGTAATAAAACCCGTTAGCGCTATAAAATGCTCAGCTAGTTAATTAAAACGGTATAGCACAGCTTTAAATGTTTTGTCATTGAATAATTTGAGTTTTAGTACACTTGAATATTTGATACGATTAACATTGTATCACTGGACTTTTAAATCGCAGTTCTTTTTATTGTTACAGTGGAAACATTATTTTAAGAAAAAATAAATAAACTGTTGCTAAGTTATTATACAGACTGTTATTCAATCACGTTTTAAAATTTAATTTTGTGCAAAATTTCCAGAGCTTGCAATGCACTTTAGATTAACGTCAGCGGGCTTAGCATAAGACGTGTGAGACGTCCAAATTATTTGCTGTTAAGATATAACATATATCTCTCTCACAAGTCTATGCTAAGTCTTCGGAGATGTCTAAGACGTTCTGTGCCCATAGCCCTTAAGTGGTCGACTGTAACGTGGCCACGATCATACATCGCATCGGTTGCCTGGCGGACGTTTTACGCCCAGTTAGCAGTTAATTATAATTTCCTCCGCGCCGCCATTCGGATAATTATTTTTAGACTCTACTGTTTAATAAATTCGTAGCGAAAAATACATTGCGGCGAGCACAATTAAAACGAGCAAATTACAGTAACGACCCGCTGCTTTAGTGGCGTCCCGGAATATCAATTTAGACAGCTGTCGATTTTTCTATTTATTTTCAATTAATCTTAATACTACACTACTATACAAATACATAAATAATTTAAATAATAAAGAACACATAACGCTAATAGATGTCATTAGAGTTATGTTTTTTTTAAATTGATATTTATTGAGACATCATAAGCTTTATGTCAACATCAACAGCCTATATACGTCCCCACTGCAGGCAGGGGCTCAGACTTACTCTCCTACAGAGAGTGTATGGGCCATAGTCCACCACGCGGGCCTAATGCGGATTGGCGAACTTCACATGACTGTTCAAAACATGCAGGTTTCCTCACGATGTTTTTCTTCACCGTTAAGCAATCAGATAATGTACTTGAATTGAAAAACAACTCATAGGTACACGTATGGATTCGAATCCGGAACCCGCAGATTGAGAGTCCGTGCCTTATCCACTGCGCCATCGACGCTTTTAAACTTTATGTATTGTTTATTAATATGTATGCAGTTGTATTTGTATATTTCAACAAGCCCTAGCTCTAGTTATCGGGCTAACCTTAATAAGTCCTTTCAGTGAATTTAATTTGCAAAATTTCGTGAAGTACCCTCTTAATAGTAAAACAATGTATGTGGGCGGCTCACGTCCAACAGTGGACTTATGCAGCAGATGATTGGTGATCGCATCTGTTGGTACATATACAGATAACGGATGTATCTCCATGAGTTTAGCCTATTTACTATAATGTCGCAATGACATGGCGTTATTCTGATCAGGAAACTAATGACTCATAGGGATATAGAGCACTATATTACAGTGTAGAATCAAGTGAAGTAAACCACTGAGACTTTGAAGGAAAATTACGTGGAAGATTGGAATCACGCTAATTTCGAAAAACCTGACCTAAAAGTGCTGCAGCTTCAACAGGTAGATATTTCGTTTGCACGGTGCTCTTCCAGCCTTCATTATGTCAATTTTTACTTCGCTCAGCGCTTAGAAAGTAGAAGGTAATGGACATTTAGGGAGCTTGAAGACCCTCGGTGTGCCCTCTTATATTTCACGTCACCTCGGCTTTTAGGATTAACTGTACCATTCCATCTTGTCTCATAAAATTATGGCCATTCAAGTAGGATTTATCATGCTTACTAACCTTCTCGTCTCTTTAGTATATATGTAAGTATTGACAATAAATACGAGTATAAAAGAGCTCGTTGAAGCCCAAGAAATTTTGTAAATATGACATACGTTTTTATACATTGTTTAGGATCATTACTTCACAAAATAAGGGCTCTGTTAGGTACACTTGGCCATATGACATATCAGATGGCACTCAAAACCTAGTAATACGCTGTTCATCGCAAGAATATGAAAATATTTAATAAATGTCCTTTGAAAACGTATTCTTATCCCTTTATTTCAAAAACAACAAATTCTGTCATCTGAGCAGGCAGCAGTTATCAATACGAAATATTTTTGTAATGATTGACAAATAAAAAACAATTTCAAACTAACGTAAAATTAACCTATTGATTGAGTATCTTACTATTTATCTTATACAACTACATTTTGCTATAGGTATAAATTACTGGTCTTCGCCCGCGACGGAGCTTGCGTTCGCTTCGTACTGGCGAGAGTCGCAGGTTCACAGTCGCAATTTGCAATTTTTTTTTGTAAAATGTTAGTGGCAAACTGCATTTATCATCTGCATATATAAAACCAATAAATGGGCATATACTCGTATTTATGAAGAAATAATAACACGCCATACCCTTTGCTGTGTGAAAGAAAAACAAAACCAACAAATAAGCTTCGTTTTTGTTGTCCCAGCTTTAGATCCGACCCTGTGTCTTCCCATGGGTGTCGTAAAAGTCGATTGAGGAAAAATTGCAGGAATGAGAGAGCAGCATCTACTTTAGGTCAACTACATTTTACTGCGAACCGCTTACCATGCGAGGCATTTTGGCAAACCCCGTGGTTTGATGACGCGGTCGACCTGTCCGACAGTATACTTGAAGCTAATTAGTTACGCATTTGATTTATGAGATCGCAAATATATAAAGCTTTCGACAATGCAGTTGTGACATCAGTGTGTTTATTGTTAATAAAGACATACCGCTGCCCTCGACGGGCACGTTTCAACGGATCACAAAGCGTATATGCTAATATCACATTTGCAATTAAGATGGCAACACCCACGGGGGACGCCATTGTCTCTTATAAGCGAACCGTCTACCATTTGTATTGGTAAATCGGGGTTGTCTTGTCCTTACTGTCCTGATTTCTTGTTACAAGTCACCTTCAAGGAGAAACTGGCATCCTTGATATATGATAGCCCAGATTAAAGATGAAGTAGTTTTCACAGACATTCAATAGAGTCAAAAGGGCATGAGAAATAACAGTGTTGCATATACAAATTACTGTAAAAATGTTTAAATTTGTGAGTACATGTCCTTTTTTGAACTGATGTTGTGTTCTCCCGGTTTTCGTATAGGATCACCTATATCAAACCGTGGGTGTCATAAAATAACAGTAAAACAGACATGAATGTATTTCCGTATACTTAATTATACATAAGAAAGTTTTAAAATTAAGCGCGAAGTCGTAACTCTGCTGAGACTGGATAATAAGCAACAGTAAAACTACGACTCAAAAGAAAATTTCAGATGTTCAGTAGCTGGTGCCAACCACTTCTAACTTCTATTAATAAAATCAGCCTGACAAGCATGGTCATTAGGAAATATATATATATATATATATATATATATATATATATATATATAAATCCCGGTATCATTTCTGCGTCTTTCCAAAAATCCGCTAATTCTGCGTCCACCTGTTTTTTTGTCAATCCCGCTTGTAGTTTTTGTGAATACTTTCCTAATAATTACATAGATGGCGATAGTAGCACTTACTTAATCGTAACATGCGAAATGTACTATACATTTTTCATTTCACCCTCCATGCTGACTCCTACTATTCTGCGGCGAATGTGGAGTCCGTTCGAGGTCAAATCTTTTATTTTAATTACAAAATGAATACCAAACAATTTAGGAGTATATTATTATTATTGTGTTAGATGGTTTCGTTGCATGTTGTGTGCGCTAAAAGCAGTCGACATTTCTTTATTAGGATTGTCTACCTATAGTTTCTT
Organism: Carcina quercana; assembly: GCA_910589575.2. Classification (NCBI taxonomy): domain Eukaryota; kingdom Metazoa; phylum Arthropoda; class Insecta; order Lepidoptera; family Depressariidae; genus Carcina; species Carcina quercana. Next base: position 7,010,898 of record OU342439.1, read on the forward strand.
GCTACAATTTAAACTTAGAGTGGAACATAAATATTTGAACGATAAGTAAAAAGTCCGGGGGATCCAGGAATCGCAGTTCTTCCGTCGAGAGTGTGCAATCTTTTTTATTATTATTAGTTAAGATAGACCAACACTTGACCTCAAACTCACCTGATGGTAAGTGACGATGAGCTCGACGATGTTACGTGTTGGTCTAGAAGGTCTCTTCTTTTGAAGATTCCCAAGTTGTAATTTTCGGGGAACACGGAAACCGGTAGTGTATTCCATATTTTTGCTGTACGCACGATAAATGTGGAAGCGAAACGCTTCGTGCGAGCTGTAGGAATATCAACAGTGTACGGGTGAAGGTCTGCCGTTCTTCTGATTGACCGGTACTTGAACGGCGAAGGTGGAATCAACAAAAATAGCTCCTGCGCACACTCTCCAAAATGTATCCTATAAAATACCGAAAGGTAGGCAACCTGACGCCTATGTTTCAGGCTTTGGTACTTTGCCTTAAGTAGCGTATCGTTGCCTATCAGTCTCATAGCTCGACGCTCCACCGAGTCCAAAGCAGCTAGTTGATCTGCTGAGCTGAACCATCCCAAAGATGGCAGAGGTACTCCATACATGATCTTACTTGAGCGCAATATAGACTCAAGAGCTGTGATGGCTGGAAGTACCGTCTGACCTTCGATAGGATGCCTAGTTTTTTGGCCGCAGTTTTTGCTATGGACTCGATGTAGCTCCCGAAATTGAGATCAGACGAGATTTCCAATCCCAGGAGCTCAAGACGGTTTGTTATCGGTATGGATACATTTTGGAAAGATGGAGCAAGGTGAAATGGACTCCGCTTCGCTGTGAACAGACACGCCTGTGTCTTAGACGCATTGAATTTAATTGAATTGGCTTCGCCCCAATCGACACGGCCTTCAGCGTCAGTTCAACACGTTCTACCGTTTCCTCTCTGAGGGAACGAGTGCTCAGACTACTGGCTTGTGCGGTGGACACATAGCTCTCCGTTACTGTGCTGTCATCTGCGTACCCAAAGATACCGGGCATTATAAGCAGGTCGTTGATGTGCAGCAAAAATAGAGTAGCAGAGAGAACAGATCCCTGAGGGACACCAGAATTGATGCTCAGCAGATCAGACGAGCAGCCGTCAATGACTACTCGAATCGATCTGCCCCTCAGGAAGTCCGATATCCACAGGCACAAGCCAGCAGTTACCCCATAAGCTGGAAGTTTACTGATAAGGCTATCATGCCAGACCCTATCAAAAGCCTTCGAGATGTCGAGTGACACGGCAATAGCCTCACTGTGTTTCTCGATGGCTTCGCTCCATTTGTGAGTGGCATAAATGAGAAGATCCCCAGTGGACCGGCCACGGCGAAATCCGAACTGGCGGTCACTGAGGAGATCGTTAGCTTCCAGATATGCCAGGAGGCGGTTGTTTAATGCACGCTCCATAATCTTGCAGAGTATGGAGGTGATTGCGATGGGTCGGTAATTGTTAGGGTCAGCACGACTGCCTTTTTTAGGCACAGGCTGCACGTTAGCCAACTTCCAGGACTCGGGGACTTTCCCAGTGCTCAGGGAGAGTTTATACAGGCGTGTCAGGACAGGGCACAACTCGGGTGCACAGTTCCGCAAGACTATTGCTGGGATGCCATCTGGACCACTGGCTTTATTCACGTCTAGATTGCGAAGTATATTAAGTACCTCCTTTTGATGTAAATGGATATCCGGCATTTCGGAATCACAACGGGGTACATTTGGTGGAGTTTTGTTCACAGTGTCTAGACGTGAGTTGCTCGCAAAAAGAGATGCAAATAGGTTTGCTTTCTCAATCGCGGAGTGAGCCAGTGATCCGACAGGTTTCACCAGTGGAGGCAAGGACGGTCGGCAGAAATTTGCCACGACAGATTCGGCAAGAGACCAGAATGCTTTACTCCCAGAAGGGTAAGAAGCTAGTCTGGCTCCAATACGGCCAATATGGTCAAACCGAACCTTGCGCATAGTCTTCTTGCAGGACTTGGCGGCTGCGTTGAACGCTTTCTTTAATCGACGTGTGTCCGGAGCTTTACGACTACGAGCATCTGCCCATTCCAGGTAAGTGGAGTGTTTTCGTGCTTCAGCTCTCTTGCACTCCGAATTAAACCAAGGGCGAGCTTTACTCTCGAGTGACGTGTCGAAGTACGGAATGAAATACTCCATAGTTCGACAAATCACATCTGAGATTGAATTAGCGCAGCTCGACGGATCGTCTGTACTGAAACACGTTTGCCGCCAAGGATAAGATGCAAAGAAATGACGCATCTCATCCCAATCTGCTGACCTGTATCGCCAAACTCGCCTAGTTCCCTTGGTACTAGGGTCAGCAGGTGAGTAAATAGATACAGATTTCACCAGACAGTGGTCAGAGGTACCTAGTGGGGAGGAAACCGACACTTGGTATCTGTCTGGATCAATTGTCAGTAGAAGGTCCAAGCAGTTTGCGGTGTGATCATCGACGTCCAGTACTCTCGTTGCACAAGTTACCAGCTGGGTGAGATCTAGCGAAAGAGCTAATGCCCGCGCCTCTCTCCCAGCGTGGTCGGTCTTCTGGTATGGGAACAACCATTGTTGATGATGAGTATTAAAGTCCTCCAGAAAAACGAGTTGTGCAGACTGGTACCGTTGTTGAGCAGCTTCAGCTGCTTTGCCGAGATAATCACATAGCCTCGTCGTGTCCTGATCAGTTCCATGTGACCTGTAAACAGCAGCGTAGACTAGCTGTTGCGTGCCTGTATCCACCAGTAACCACATTACAGAGAAGCTTGGGTCCTCAAGGTTCCGGAGACGCCGACAACAGATGTCATCACGGGCATACGCACAAACTCCAGCTTTGCTGGCAAATTTGTGCTCCAAGGACCAAGTACCCTGGGTAATTGAGGTATGCTGTGTCTGTCGGACATCTGATCTGAGTCTCCGTCAGAAAGAGCATGTGCGGCCTCTCAGCCTCAAGGTGTTGATGGACTGAAACGAGATTGGAGTGCAGACCTCGAATATTACTGAGGTGCACTTTGAGCGCGAGGACGTGCTTCCGCTGTGGGATTCTCTTTTCTGTATTTCATGTGGGTTTTTTGGTTGGAAGAGTGAAATAGGCAGGATGAAAGAAGTGGGACGAGACGCGGCACTGCTAACCCAGTGGTGCTTACCATGTTCCCCACTGATGGTAAGCTAGTTTGGAGCGCGCAGGGACGCCCGACCCCCCCGGGAGTGGCCATCGGGTCCTCGCATCCGGTCGCCAACCGGCACGATGGAGCACCCCGGGGTTTTTCACAAGGTGGCGGGGCAGCCTTAACCAGCAGTAACCAGCCACGGCCGAAGCCTACCACCGGTAAAGATGCTGCTCGTTTAGCGCCACCCAGGGGTTACGTGTAGGCATCTAGGGCAAAACCTACGGACGCGAGCAGCTTCGACCCCCAAATGATTCAATCAACCCCCCAACCAATGACCCCAATCAAAAGAAACATGATTAGCACGGGACACCACCGATAGTGAATCATCATTTAGTGATATCAGTAACAGCGATGTCACATCGACATTTGACCAGATGATTTCTACAGCAATCAACGAATCATTTAATTTGGCGGATTCTGAGCGGACGTATTCGGACAGTAGTGACTCGGAAATAGATTATCACTATTTTCTAAAGTGCGCTCTTTGTGGAAAAGACAACAGTAATCCTTTATACAGCTACTGCGAAAAATGTTTCAAGATCAGAAAATGTTTCAAATTGAAATCTAACCGAAACAGCAAAGACAGTACAAATAAAAAATTCAGTGAGCAGGATCTTAGGAGGAGAGAAGACATGACTAATGAAAACACGAGATCATATAGGTGTTACTTGCGATCACGCAAACGCTGCGCTGGAGATTCTGCTTTGGAGCAACCACCGCAAAAATATGCTAAACAAGATTTGGATGTTGTGCAGTACTCTGTTACTGGGCGTTTCATAATATACTGAACATATTGTGGATGTTTAATTTGTCCAGTTGGGCTAGATTTATTTAAAGGACCCTAATGGTCTGCCTGCAAACATTGAAGGATTTGAAAATTTGAATTTCCATTAAGATTTCTCATGATAACAGCTCGGTGCTGTCATTTCTTACTACTTACCTACTGTATTTCTAAAAATAAAAATAGCACACTAATAATAATAATAGTACCTATTTTTATCAATTCTATATTTATCAATAATAAAGATGTTATTAGTATTATTATTTTCACGAATATAGTATGGTAAGTAGATTTTTCTCTTCTGAATATTGATGTTACTAGAGTAAGTAGTTATCGAAATTAATTGGACGTTGTTTTGCAAAAACGTTCCAATCCACAACATGCTCAAAATGGAGTTAATCACACCAGCGTACTTGATTAATGGCCTCCCACCATGTGACAAAAATACTTTTGTGAAAATGTAAATTATAGCTCATTTTCCAAATGTTCCAACCCACACTTTTCATAATCTATAGCACATTTTTAAGGTAAAAATGATCCAACCCTCTTGAAAAATGAGGTTAGCATAGATTAATATTTTGCAATAATGATTCAAAAAGCTTAGAACGTTTTTACGAAATAGATTTTCATTTGCACACCATTTTACAGTAATGTTTTAAAATGATTGGAACGTTTTTGCATAACAACGTCCAATTGCATTGATTTTTTATTAAAACACACACTCACAGGGCGCACCATGTGTAAGTAGGTATGGAGCACTGCGAGTGTGTGTATTATTTTGCTTCATGAAGCTGTTCTTGTCTGAACCTCCAATGAAACTTTAAACGTCAGTATTACGTATAACATTTGCTAAAGGAGATGGACAATTTTGGCTACCAAATGATAGCTCATTATGAGTGCTGTTTTATTATATTTTAATTATATTATATATATTTTTGAGGCGCATTATTAAAAAAATACCAATTCATACACGCTATTTTTCATGCGAAATACGCGCATACAGCCACTTTGTCAAGTGAAATTAAATGCGCCTCTGAAAAAAAAAGAATTAAACAGCTTTTGAAGTGGGCTTTCATTAAATATTTTTGCTTGATTTAGACTCACTATTGTGCGTCCGGCGGCAAAATGAGTCCGCACCGCACCGCAATAGGCAGTACAGAAGAGGGTAATGGGTGAGAACCAGTGTGTGCCGAAGGGCGCAAAACAGTTGTTAGGATGGTTTAAAATATACATTTAAGGGGTAAAAAGCGCGCGGGGGGAAAGGTATACGTCGCCGCGTGCAGCGCCACAGTGGCGTGCGGCGGAGTTGCGAATTAAAATTTCACATTCGGAACAAAATTACGTCCGAACAAAAACTTCTTAAATAATAGCCTAGATGTCAGAACCGTCGCTGAAGTAAAAATAACGGCGATTGCAATCTGGCGTCCGTATACGGACGCAATAGCGCGGTGGACGCAGGATTAAATGAGAATTTGGCAATAGGAGGACGCAAGATTGTTTGTGGGATATATATATATATATATATATATATATATATATATACTGCAGTGGGCTTCTGTAGAAGTAAATCTATAATAGGAAAACGTTCGATGGATTTGAAAATGGAACAGAAATTGGTATGAAATATGCTGTCTACCGATTGCTAATATCCCAGTTGTCATTTAACCCACTTCCAAGCACTTAAAATCAGATGAGATAAAATGGACAATAGCGTTTTATATAAAAATGTAGGTTAGTGTTTCAGCTGTCAGTGCTCGTAAAGTTTAAATCCGAGCATCATTTGTTAGCAGATTGTTCTACTGCCAAAAGAAAAGCCAGTAGGACAGTCTCTTAGTCTAATCGTATCGTTTATACTATATAGCAATACTAACTACCAAGACTTAAATATTAGACTATAACTCATTCCTCTATGCTGTCGGCATTTTATACGACAATCGGTAATCGGTTTCTTAAATTCACAATAGATTAAACACATGTAAGAAGCTCGTCAGACGTTGTGATGCGAGGGGATCGAGGATGATGAGAAACCTGCTCCAACACAAGTCAATAAAGATTAATTTTACTTGAATCTTTTTTTAACAATATCTCTATCTTACGTGAAGCAAAAACTGTGTACCCCTTTTTACGAAAATTGCGCGGACGGAGGAGTATGAAATTTTGCACATTTAATAGTTTACATAGAGAAGGAGTGCAGAATGCTAAAATTTTTAAAATTAATTATAATCGTTATAATTAAGTGATACATGTTTACTATAAATTTCGTTACAACTATTGTATACTCTGTGTACAAAACAATAAAACATTAAACTCGTGGCGTGCCACGGGGGAGGCCTATGTTTAGCAGTTGATGTTTCCCGGCTGATGATGATGATGAAAACGTTAAGAAGCCATAGAGTGACAGTGGTGCCCTCATCTCCTTTCTACATTAATATACAATAAAATTTGAAAAATCAAACCGAACTTATTGTACTTATTGCTGGTTTACATTTTATTGATACATCATAAATTGATATATCAATTGTGTGCAGTTAAAAGTGACCACTTTAGGCGGTTCAATTTATAATAACTACACAGAATCTAAACATGAGTCCATAATGTATCGATAAACCGTAAACCAGCAATGACTACAAAGTCCGGCTTGGTTTTTGAAATTATTGTATAATTGCGGAGAAATGTAGAAAAGAGCAAATGAAGGCGGGACTGTCGCTCTATGGCCTCTTAAATACAGTCGGTTGCACGAACAAGTCAACTGTAGCGCTATCGATGCTGATAGTATTTACTCGGGACACAAAACTCTTGGCTCATAGCAGAGTAAACTTCCGAAAAATTTTCACACTTTGCCCCAGTCATTAATTAGCGAAAGTTTAATCAAACTCCTTGCCGCAATCAACCGCGCTATTCGAATACGAAACGAAGCGGAATTTAAGACCAAGTGGCGAAAGGTATGCGGAAACGTATTCAATACGCTAATTTTTAGTTTTAACGGAGACTACGATGCTAAAAGTTGTGTTATTATTTGTGTAAAAATGTCATTGACTTTATCCTGTAAATAATGTCATACACACTTGAAACAATGTTCCTAACTATAAAAAACTGTATTAATATTTAAAAAACTGAATTTTTTATTTACCTTTATTATAATAGTTATAATATAAAACACCGTCATCGTCAATGGGGAAACATCCACTGTTAAACATATTTAATATTACACTAGTAACTTCACAGTTCTTTAAATAAATTACAGGTAAGCAACACATTTGTGAATTATAACAAAACTTTTTCATAAATGTCATATATTTTTCTATTTATTTATAGTGTTTTGATATTAAATGCCAATTCCAACCCTATCGTACCTTAAGTCTTACATCATAGAGCTTATATACTGTTGAAAAAAACAATAATTAGGTATATTACGAATATGATAAAGCTATTGTTTCCCCATAAGTACGCATGGTATGAAATGGAATGTAAAGAAACGTTAATTTTAATTCATATATTAATTTAAAGTGTTCGCGTTTATAAGAACAGTTTCTTTTAATTAAACTGTAGCTACTTAAGCCACATTCCATATGGAAAACACATGTAAATAATTAATTTGAATGTATGTTTAAAGGTATAAATGTGGAGATGACCTGAGAAATTTGTCGGAACCCGTTACAATAATAAAAACAAATCGTTTCTGCTTGTCAATCACCACTCAGCCTAACATAGAATTGTAAAAACATTTCGTGAGCAAACTTTAATTCCACCGCTGATACTAATTGAACGAATTTTCAAAGTAAAAGTTGAACAACAAGCAATCTCCTGGCATGGAAAGTTGGGGAGAATTTCAGGGGAGGGGCCGAGCATCACCAAAAGAATGTAATAAGGCACAGGTGCTCAAAGTTCTTTATTGGATTTCACACGTTCCGAGCCGACGTGTTTGATGGCCGGAAGATTCTTTGCCAAACTCTTTGCTGGCTATTAATTCTATCACTAAACGATCTTTTAGATACGTCCATCTCTTTCGCGTAAGTTTGCTCGTGGAGCAAGTAATTGAGCGGATGGGAACACTTGCTACGGCGGCGCTCGAGATGCCAATGAGATAGCGAAGCCGACTCTTTGAAGTATTTTAATCTAATGACGAAGAAAGTTATGAAAGACTTGAGCTGAGAGCTTGATAGGAATTTTATTTAGCTCCGTGCTAGAATGAGTTCCGAAATTCAAATGTTTGGCGAATTTCGGATAAGTTTTTAAAATACAGTTTCTGTATTCTTATCTTTGGACATAGCCCCTAGATTGATATTGGTTACCAAACTTTCATTACAGACCCTGTCCTAGAACTTTAAATTCGATTAAATATGTAAGAAAGTCTAAAACAATAGCTTTTTTGTCTGCTCATTTCTGTCTAGACTTCACTTCTCGATCCTAAAACAAGATTCCAAGATTTGGTAATCGACCTTCAGCCTTGAATATTTTCTCGTAAGAAATACAAATAACAGTAACATTATTCTTAATCAAATTACCGAAGCAGACAGCGGAGAGTCTGGCCAAGATAGCAGGCATAATGTTATTATTCTGTTTCGTGAATTATTCTAAGAAAATAAAACGGGAGTATTAAACCGTTTGAATATTTGATGATAGAATGGTGGAAGCTATTTTACTCAGGGACCACGAAAACTTTTATTTGTACAGTCATATAAATCAGGATATAATAAAATAGCTATTTATTTCCCCGCTGTATTAAGCCTGAGGTTTGTTCAGACATACTACTTACTTATTCTTTTTATTTTCTTACAATGTATTATGAGTAATGTGACTGATAATTATATGTACATATTTCCTATTTTATTTAAAATATCATTATTCTCTGGTAGACACAGACACAGAGACAAATAAACTAGAGAAGTAGAAGTACACACAAGCTTTTGAATATTTGGAAGTTTTAGTTTTAATTAGTTACATTTATTTAGGGGAATACATTTCAGAAAAAATAATAATAAGTACAGCAGCCTCTTAAGCGCCTCCGAAAAATGTGTAAAGTTCGCAACAGTTTCACTTGTTCTGAAAAAACTGGAGTAACTAATCAGTGCAGCGGTGTCACGAGGTCGCCGCTAAAGAACTGTACCTCAGACGGCTGAAAGGAAAAGTATGGCCGGCGTGCCGTGACTGCACAGCGTGTCAATGACACATGCAAATTGTACCACGCTCCGTGTCGGGTCATCGAACCATCCATTCAATGACTGTCGAAAGTACGGCAGGCAGGCAGCCTACACAGGGCCCCCAACCGGCACCGAGCGATTCTCGTTTTTAATATCATTAATAAATAAGTCCATCTTGCCTCGTTCGATCGCAACGAAGGAGGTCGAATCGTGTCTAGTTCAAAATCGATATGGAAAATCTGAGATTTACATAGAGTCTTATTGCCTAACGATAGAGTCGAATTTGGGGCGATTAGCACCCTACGTTCGACAGATGCTAACACGAGGTGCGTCTGGCCATTGTATTATTAGCATTGCGAATTTCGACGAGCTCAAAGCTAGACATTCGCAAATACAAATTGTACGGTATGCAAATCTCTTCTTGTCGCCGCTTCAACATTTGCGACGCTAGGTGTGGTCTTTATTAATCGTCTAGATATTGCTAAATCCTGTTAATTTTCACACAGATAGCTTTTAGGTGTTATTTACGATAATCGTACTGTAAGTATTTTATGAATTCTGTTTCAAATCAATCAATGTTTCTTTTTCACATTAGACGTAGCAAGATGCATTGTAAGTTTGAATAATTCGCGTAGTCTATTTATTTTGCGACTTTGTCTACGTGTAGAAAGTTTTAAAGTTTTCCCCTTTTCAGTTTTAAGCTCTTAGGTAGGCTACCAACTACTTTCATCGTTTTATAATTGTTTCTAGCTGTTATGAGTACTAGTGCGAAAAAGCCATAAAATGCTTTAGGTATTCTAACTAGAGGTCATATTTATCGCGCAGCCAGATACACTTTGTCGTTCGCTCGTTCTGTCAACAGTCCAAGTGATTGTTTGCAAAGCTAATGTTATAAACATCACACATGACACGCGTCGGATATATGGCGACAAGATAAGTGCGGCCCTGTCCGACGTGATGGACGTAAAAACTCTGGAATTATGATCGGCATATAGAGAGGCTCGGCTATCCGATTCGCTGATCGGATCTACGGCCAATATTTACCGTTGATCAATTGATATTTCTATTTACGACGTTCGAAATCGTGCACAATGACGTCAGATACATACAATTAATTAAATGCAAAAAGACCTTATACGGACTTTCAAGTAGATTCGAAAAGAGTTAATACTTCTGAAATTGATAATAATCTTGCACCACGAACTTACATATTATGTGTAAATCTTAAGAGGCTACATTTCACGATATAGGTATAGGAGCTAGAAGCCTACTGACAGGCATGAATGAATAATTAATTTGACCCTGTTGTAATGACGAACTAAGTTGATTTTGTATCCAACTACAGCACTGATCCGGATTATAAAACATCAAGATAACCTAACATTTGAATAATGCAGTGTACTCAATGTTTATCGTAGGAGATGGTGATTGTTGACCTTATCAGTTCACGGTGTGACGTCACACAACCTGCCACGAACATCACGAACAGACGGTGAGCAAATACTTTAAACAAACATTGATTCACTGCTCCACGGATTGATCCAAGTTTCATTTTACAAAGAAATCTCTCAACTGTTTTTATTTTACAATTTAACTGAAGGTGTCGCTCAACTAAATTGTATAGTTAGTGCAGCGAAATTTTTGACCCGGCAGACTAAAAAGGGATAGGGGAATAAACGAGACTCGTTCTGGACGATTGGTCTCAAAGGTCATTTGAGAGGTAGAATTTGAGGGTAGCCCAGAACATAAAGTAAATATTTCTACTGTTGCTTGCCTGCCAATTCTAATAATGAATGACAATTTTGATGATAACTAAAAACACACATTGTAAACAGCAATCATAGACCGTATAGTATTGTTCATGCAGCCGCTACCACATACTTAATATTTTACTTGCACATCCAAATGTAAAACGGGCCTTATGTAATATTCAAATATCTATAAAAACACACTTGTTCGAACACATTTGCAATGGATTGACGTGACCCATTATTCTTCACAAAAGTGAAAAACGACAACAGGAAACACGATTGAATTTAATTCGGTCTTGACACTGCGAATAAATGGATGGACGGTGAATGGGTGGGAGGGAGTCAAGGAACTATCTACACGTGTATTGTATCTACGTACAGAACAGGGGCGAGAGTTATACTTTACGTCGCTGTTTGACCTATGCCTTTTTTGCAGTCCTTTCTTAAACATGTGTTTTCAAAGGCTCGTCATTAGGAAAAACATTCATGATAAGTTTCATCCGTGTGACAGTTATTCACTTATAAAACGGTTCGAAATGTTTAAGCGTTTTAAAAATAGAATAACGCTTAACCACGATTTGACCTGATGGAAAGTGTAGATGGTAAGTGTCTGTTGGTCTAGAATAAATATGATAGGCCCCGGATTGAAAACTACCATGTGCCGTCAGACCTCACACATCTTAAACAAAATCAGCCTGTCTCATATGGACTGTCATCCGGAAAGCCAGACGTACATGCCAAAGTCAACGGTTTTTTGTTTTATAATGGAAACTTAATAACTTGTGAATTTATCATTCATCCGCTAACAAAACTCAGGCACTGGTCAGTGACGCCGGCGACCTATCGATTTTCGATTAGCAGCGAAGTATCTATAGGGATTTGAGGTTTTCAAAAGTTCATTCACAGAAATAGCTATTGCTATATCTCCATATTGTAAACGTCTGTCTATTTGAAACGGCTTCAAGTAAACAAAATGGAAGTATCTGTTTATAGTTACAAGGTATTGACATCGAAGTTTAAATAAATGTCCTTAGAGTTGGTTCGTCTGTCTGGATGTAATTCCACAAAAGGCTCCTACACCTCATTAAATTTCGGTGATAAATTCAACTATTCTTCAATTCATAATCAAGATATATAAGTAGATAAAATGCTATTAATTGACAATTAAATATCATATGCATCATTGATTTTTAAACAGACGTATTTTTGTGTTCATAAATGTTACAAATGCGATGATTTTTGTTTTGAAAATATATATCTAAATACTACCTGATTAAAGAAAATATATTTTTATGTAAAATAAAAACAAATATTCATCTGATATTTTTTAAAGAGTCTATAATTATATATTTTCTATAGTTTATTGCATTAACTATACCCAAATCAGGGTAGTTTTCAAATACAAACCAAAATAAAGTAGCTCTAAAGCTTGCAAAAACGGGCAAAATAGGCAACGTTTCGAACAAACTCATAACAGCGAATCGCGTCACGTCAGAACATTGAACGAACATGCCTGTCAATCATAAGAAAGCAAAGCCGCACATAGTTCAGTAACTTATCTACCAGTCAAACGTCTCTCTTAAGGTGCGTATCGACTTCGCGCTCCGAGAGATCGAACATTGGCGCGCGCTCCAGCCGCGCGAAATGGATACCAGTTTGGAACGCGCGCCAAGGTGTTCGTTGGAGCGCCCGAACGCGGAGCGGTCCGTTCCGTCGGGTGTCGGTTTTTTACCACGCATCAGTCGTGGCGCGCGCGCCATTTGAGACGGGTCGTCGTTTTGTGTTTGTTGCGCTCCGAATAATAATTATGGATAACCAAAGTTGCCGTAAGTTAATTCAGCTATATGGTACGAAAGAACTTTTGTGGAACAGCAAAAGTTCTTCGTATCATAATAAATCGCTTAGAGAAGATGCTTGGAGAGAAATCAGTAGTGAAATGGGAGTCCCTGCGCCGGAGTTAAAGAAAAAAATGACTGTGCTCCTATCATCGTACAGAAGAGAAAAATGGAGAATATCTAAAAGCCAAATCACTGGCTCTGGTAATTATGATAAAGATTTTTTATTATTTTTAGTTTTATATAAAAAATAACATGTATTTGCATGATAAGTTTACGGAGAAATTAACTAAACTATCTATATAATAAATAAGAATTAGTCGCACTAAAACTCGAGAACGGCTGGACCGATTTAGCTGATTTTGGTTTTGAAATATTTGTAGGTAGGCTAGAAGACATAAATAAAAATTCACATATACATTTTAAATATGTTATTGGTTGATTGTTCACAGGTCGGGACAGTATTTACGTATCAAAATGGTTTGGTTTTGATGATTTCAATTTCATGCAAGACAAGTGTTCACCAAATGATACAACAGATACTATGCAAGACGATAGGAATGAAGATAATGCAACAGTCGCTACGCAGGTGAATAATGTTACTAATTTCAATATCTATTTTGCCAGGGTATTGTTCCGTTAGTGGCAAAATGTTGAGCGAGATGTAAACGTATTTCCTTTGCGTCATTCCCAGTTCTACGTGGTACATTAATGAGAGGGAGTAATGATGAATGATCACCGTCATTTCTCCAACTACCTGGTGTGATTCCAGTTACCGTTTCCGTGTCTAAAGATCCATGTGGTGTGTATTTCTGGCTGGACCTCTTTCGCAAAAAATTGTGCAAATGTATAACAGCCAAAACTACTTTTGTAGCTTTACTGGGTGATAGTAACATAGGTTTCCTTAAAACCCTGAAAACCGAGCTTGCTATTCCAAAAGCATTTTCCACTACTCTACGTCCTCTTGACAGACGATAGTTAAATATTCTTTCTGGAGATCCCCTCTCTGGCTCCCCTTGGAACGGTTTCATTGTGTATTCGTTTAGTGCAAATGCTTTGTCTGCCAGAATAACGTATGGAACTCTGAGGGTGTATGGTATTTGAAGTATCGATGGCTGAGGAATTTTCATGGACTTTTCTTCGAGTCTTTTGTATAATGTAGTACGTTTAAAAATCCCCCCGTCCGAAAGTCTCCCCTGGGAACCAATGTCAACGTATCTAAAACAGTAGTCCGCGTCTACGAGAGCGAAGAGTACGATACTAAAAAAGTGTTTGTAGTTATAATATTCCGTGCCGCTGTTACCAGGTGCCTGTATCATTACGTGTTTTCCATCCATGGCACCTATAGCATGAGGAAAATCCCATTTTTCTTGAAATTCTTCAGCAATTTCCAACCAGTCTGTCTCGGATGTGGGGATCTGTAAAATTACAAATAATTATAAAATACAAAGTTAATTAAATGCACGTTCATATTTCAGGAATCTACACCACAAAATAAAGGCGAGTCTTCCCAAAAAACTTCAGAAGAGTGTAATACACAAGAACAATTTAATGATATTATTCAAAAAGCACCGGAAAAAACTGCCAAGAAGACCTCAAAAAAAAGGAAACAAGAAGAAGAGGACGATAAAATGTTGACAGAAGCATTCAAAATTTTAACCGAACCGTCGCAAGCTACTGATCCATATTTCAGTTATGGCCAGCACATAGGAAATGAATTAAGAAAATATGACAGCCATACTTTAATATATGTCAAACAGGCAATAAACAATATAATTTTTGAAGCCGATTTAGGCAAATACAGTCCACTTTATGGGTATACAACACAAGAGCCTCAAAATCTCTCAAGTTCAAATACTGATTCTTTGGCCAGTACGTCAACTCAAGCTAACGAGAAGTAATTTAATTTAAAAAAGTTAAATAAATATAATACTAATTAATACTGTGTTTTTCACTTACTTTTACCCAATCTTTTAAAACCTCACTGATAGCATCACAAACTTCTGGGACTATCCTAGATATAGACTGCTTTGAAACTCTAAACAGGTATTGCAAGCTTGTATACGAGTCTCCAGTGGCAAGAAATCTCAAAGTTATAGCCAGCCTTTCAGTCACTGTGATAGCTTCGCGAAACTGGGTGTCCATTTTTTTCACCTTTGGCTCTATCAAGTTATGCAAGTAATAAAAATCTTCTGTAGACATTCTTGTGAAGTTTTTTATTGTGTCTTCTATCACTTCGAACTGCATATCTCTTATAAGTGTCACTCCATACTGCATTCTTTTTCGGTACAGCTCTTTTATCCACCAACGCACTTTTCGTTTCTCTTTTTTCTTTTTTATAATGCTGTGTATAATTACAAAAGCTGCTGCTGCTCGTACACGACTAGCTTCCATGATGAACGGTCAAACACTGGAACAGTTGCCACGCGCGCCAGGCGCGCTTAGTTGATATACTTCAAATCTCTGGAACGCGCTCCGCGGAACGCACTCTCGGCGCGATCATTCATGGCGCGCGCGCCAGGAGCGCGAAGTCGATACGCAGCTTTAACAATGACGTGATCTATAGTGCTTGGGATAGTAATAAATGTTTACTAGATCGAACAAAAGATGTCTTACTGAAGACTCGAATTAATGAATGTCTGAGGGTTTTCGCTTGGATTTGTTTCTTAGATTATCAATACTCCGGCGTGGCGCACGATTATGGAAACTATTTTTTTGTTATGTAGTTTTAAAAGCAATCAACTACATGTACTATAAGTTGCGATACATTATGTTTATGTTTTCGTAAACCACTTCTAATCCACCTATGTTTTTTAGCAATCAAGGGATTTTACTTATCAATATATTCCAAAGTTCATGTATGATATTGAAACTTGATTACCATTTAATCGTACAGTACAAATATTAGCAGACCTACGAGTGCAACAAGATTTAGGATTTAGGGGTTTTGTTATAATACCTTGGTAGCACTCACAACACAACTCAAAATAGAGGAATGCGGCGAGACGGGCAGCTTGTGAATAGAAGAAGAATATCTCAAAATTCGATGCATTTTTATATGAGATTATGTAAATAGGTAGCTGTTTATAGTGAGAATAGACCGCTGAGACAGCGTGCAGACGGGTGCGGCGCGGGCGCATGAGAAGCTGGTCACTGGCCGCATTCCTCGTAGTTGAAAGTAACATGGCGCGCCGTCCGGCTGCGAAAAATTACCGCCTCGACCGATCAGCCACAGCATTCTGCATCTTATTCATCAACACATAACACCTAGCTTCTAGATACAACTTTATAGATTTATAACTTGTCTTTATTAGAAACAAATTGCGCCACAGTGAGGCTGACAAGCCTGCAACCAGCGCACGACTGATCTACGCAGATCGTCATCAAGATATCTGTTGATATGCTTCAATTTAATATAATGAAGATGTCTGAACATCTTATTTATTGATAGGTTCATTCACCTTAGCAGTGCTGTAAGATAACAGTTTATTTATGACTCTATTAGTTTTTATATCATGGGTCGAATCGAAACATGTGCCAAAAACCCTGAGCAAAAATTTGTGCTATTTGGGCAAATCTTACTGTTATACTCAAATAGTGTGCTTGTCTACCAACCATTCTAGATAATGGATACTATAACACTCTCAAATACATACTCGTACCCAGGGTAATGGGGGTGGAGATATTCCAATCTTATTACCTACTCACTACTATCAATCAAGGTCAACAGCGGCTGTAGTAGCGTCGAATTCATTACAATAACTCCTAATCAGACCGAAGAAGTCGTAGTAATCGCAAAGATCAATGGGTCACGGTTTCTCCCTATATTTGAAAGATGAAATCATATATTTCCTCCTTTATCTCAGTTATTAAGGACGATTTCCCCAATACAGACTCTCCCTGAGCTCGGATAGCTTCCTCGTGTATGTGAGATTGTGTTCACAATACGGTCGTAACAGACATCCAGCGAGCAGGTGCGTTCGATTCGAATCTGAACGTTTTTTACACGTCGCACCTGACTACACTGAAAGCAATTCTGTGAGGCATTTGTGACAAGGGTTACAGAAAGCTTTTTTGATTACAATCCCAAGAGCTGCTGTATTAAAAATCGATTTTGATGAGCCGACAGAGTTCATAATAAAACTTTTTTGTAAGGACAAAATATCGAAAGTACGTACGCATACAGAAGCTATTGTGACACTCCTCGAGATTACATTTCGGGTTCCTTCGGAGTTCTTTATGCTCGTATGTAATCTTTTAGATGTGATTTTGTACGACAGCATTTGTAACCTTTTTAAATATTTATGTTTACAGCTTCTTTCTCAGCGGAAGAGTCTACTGTTAATCGGGAGCCTATATTTTTAGATGACCTATCTAAATCAATAAATAATCAACAGATTTAGTTCGATATCAGTGAATCGATGTCATAATTACCGCAACAGCTGTTGTTACGTTAATTATTATTTGTGATTACATTCTTTAGGAGATACGAGTATCGTATGTACATAGAGTACACTATATACATTCTACATGATACAAAGCACATTGTTTATTTTTGTTCTCGATATCAAAGAGAGGAAAACCAACAAAATAATATCGGGCAGCAACTGTGGTGTTGTGTTGTTATTGTAGGACTATTGTACACTGTAACGGAATGAAAGTTTGCAATTTTCCTGCTCAAATCGGAGTCAACTCGGTCTCATATCTCGTATTCTCGCAGAGTCGTGGAGATGGGTTTGCGCGTATTTTTTGTCCGTCTGGCGCGCAGGTGTCTTCGTTCGCCGCGTACGAACGGATCCACAGTTTATTTTTTTATGAATAGCCTTCGACCTTCCTTCGGATTCATTGTTTGTTTTGCTTGTTTTTTCACCTTATCCCTTCCAGACTTGTGAGCCTTAAACCCGTTCAGGGTAATGTACTTTTTGCTGTTTATACACAGTTACGAGGAGATAAGACATTTATGTAGCGAAAGCGTAGTTCTGTTAATTTTCGCACGGAAATGTTAAAACATTTATGCGTGTGCTTTATTTTACGATTCGGTTATACACGCCACGATGATGTTATAGATCGTTGATAGCATAATTAAGAATTCAACCCGAAGTTCTCAACGCTTAAAGCAAATAGGCATTTAGTTTTATGTAAATTGAAAAGCGTATTAGAAATTAGCTTTCGTTTGGGAATTTTGTTTGCTCAAACTAAGCCGGTCGCTTTGTTTATTCATTGTCTCTTAAACATTTTCTTAAAAGCCAAGACACCGGTTTTAGTCATTTATGTAGTCAAACACGGGTTCTCAGACACTCCCGTGGTATGTTGTCGGCGTCATTATTTTGTGCGGAACTGGTTGTGAGCCGTAACACGGTACTTTTATTTAACGGCCCTTTGCGTAACGCAGGCTGTGGGATTGCTAAAATGAATGGTGTTCTGTTCTCAGGGCGCGGGGGTATCACAGCAAACTATCTGCAGACCTGGCTTTGCTTGAACTTGTTGAGAAGCATAAATTCACTAACACATACTCGTATATATACTTATGTTGTCAAATTTCGAATAAGTTTTACTAAGGACTAATACTGGAATATGTCTAGAATTTCGAGCTAGACGCTTGAACAAATTGTCATTAAAAATCATTATAAACCATTTTTTACCAACATACATATTACACACACACATTATATTAACCATATAACACATACAGAAACATAGAAATACTCAAAAGAAAAAGGTGTTAATACATTTGTCGATTAATACTTGTCTATCAAAGCTTGACTTTAGAAGCATATTCCATACACACTTTAGAGTTTAGATCTGTCTACAAAATGAGTGTCAAATCTATCTTCGACTTTAATAAAACAAGGGAGTTGTCAATAAGTCGGCCATTACTTTATGGGAGTTGTGGATCGTTTTGATATTAAACTTTGGTGAATTAATGGGCAGGTGCTGTTACGAGATAAATGGTTTATGGTTCAACGGTTAATTTGAGTAATAATAATAATAATACTTTCACATAAGCTCAGATAAGAATAACACTCAGCATTTATCTAGCACGTATGTTAACCCCAATTCAACTTCAGTGTCATCGTCTATAATGACGTCATTCGATATTAATCCTTGTTGCTAAGGAAACTAGAGAAATCATCAGAGATTGTACGGATGTTTGTCTTTAGTGAATTACACCCTATAACTATTTTAAATAATTTCAATTCTTTAAAGTGTAAAATTTTATCGTTGTTCTATAACTAGGGGTGGGTTGTTAGGGAATGAATGTCGTATATTAATATGGCTTACTTCCGGTTAACCTATTCTGAAAGACATCGTGGACAATTTAATTCTTTAGTGTGTTCCTTTTTTTGAACAGATTGATTACTTCTTTTTATATTATATCTCACACCTGTACCAGCTCTTTGATTTTCTGCATTGCTGAGTTGTTAGCGTACGTACGTACGTAGGGCGGGCCTCTCTAGTGGTACGTGGTTCCGTTACGTTGCGGTCATCAGTCTCTGAGAACAGGTTGCGGGCCCCGCAGGCGATACACCGGAACTGTCGCTGCTGTATACGGCACACGTGCCTGCGTACACGAATGTCCCGGACCGCCCGCCCGCCTGTCCCTCCGACATCCGTCACCACGCGACACCCTGCACGAACGCATCCGCAACTACTAGTACCTACCTGTATACATACGAGTATGCGAGACATAGTTATTTCTACGCAATATAATACAACTAAAATTGTTATAATCAAATCATACATACAGATACAGTGCTCGCACGCTATGTTTGCTCCTCTGAAGTTAGGCTCTTCGGAATTTCGCGCATGTACAGTCGGAATATGTGTGTATTATTTTTGATAATAACTATCCCTAGATCGTATACAAGATTAGACTTCTTTCCTCCCGCTAACTAGCCTTGCCTCCCATTTATACGTGAATAATTGATACTTCGCAGCCTTTTGTCGCTGACTTCAGAGGACCAAACATAGCGTGCGAGTACTGTACAGCGTACAGTAGTCAGTGTTATTGGTAAAAATTCCAGGCCACCTTTTTGTACAGTACAGTGACATTGTAAAACATGGCTTAGGTCAATCAGCTGTTCAATAAATTACGTAGAATGTGTAAATTATGTAAAATACGTAGAATGGTGTTCCCTCACGCCGATGTCACGTTTAAACCGAAGGACTTACATTAGATACATAATTATGTATTTTCATAGATAATATCCGTATTTTGTAGTATTTACGATGGTTATACATTAACAGACTGGTTTTTTTCTGTAACTGTAGTACGAATTGTAATAATGGTCTGGATAAAATATCTTTTTGGCTGCCAAATCTAGATAAAGATCTTGCAATAACCTCCAGGTATTCCTCTATAGATGATAGTGCAAATTGTTATCTCTTCCATGAAATTTAATCTCCGTGTTCTGTACGTTGAGAGCGGAAAAGAACACCAACAAAAAACATAGATATCTACTTTTATAAAGACCTTAACTAGATAAAGTACGTCGAGATACGTCCTCAAAGAGCGTATCTATAAGAGTTCAGTTTATGCGATATACACTTAGCAAACAGGAAGACGGAAACATCTTTTGCATTAACGTTTGATGAGAATTCTATATCAGTTTAACTGGAGTATAGTATCTACAAAGTTGATCAAAGTTTCCTGAATTGAACGCGGTCGGAGCGTACGTTTAATTTCACGAAGAAATTCATAATCACCGATTTCTCGATAAGTATGTTTGTGGCTTCAAGAAAACTTTAATGTACTCTGAAATTAAAGTCTGAATTGAGACTGAGCAATGTGAGCGTAGTTGTGTTACACTAATAGATTATTTGTAATACATATAAAAATGAAAGTTATAAATTTTCAAAAAGATAATAAAAAATAATTTCAAAGGATTTGCGGGTTACAGATACATAAAGATAAATCAAAAGTAGCCAGTATAGTAATACTCAGTAGTTTCTTGTTTAATTATGTAGTCATCCATAATATCAAACCAATTAACACCTGAATTATTTACAAATAATTTTCAAATTGTGTTTGACAAGAATATAAAAAAACAGAGGGTGTGGTATAAAGTATTAGAGTTCTTATCAGTCATCAACAAAAGTAAGTCACTAAACATAAATAAGAAAAAAATATTAAAGACGAAAAAACTTTAGTCCGAAACAAAACTATGTACGAGTATATGTTTCGCATGTACTGAAAAACGATCTTTATCCTAAAATGTGTTGTGATTTCAAAGTCACCCTGTATTCCAGTCTGGTCGAAGTGAAAGCCACTTGTTCTGGGAATTCTTGGCGTGACATTTCAAAAGGTAGGGTAATGATAATTTTGGGCGTGCGATTTACAGCAAGGTTAGTAGCCCATTGAACTTCAAACCGGCCGTCTGCCGAAACTTGTCCACGTGTATAATTTTTAATGACTCCAGTCCTGAGAATAACGCCAGTCATTACAACTTGTGTGAATCGCAAATTTAATATTACGGTAAGCTTTCTCGTTGAACGCTTCACGAATTACTCGTGAGAAAATTAATGTACGACTTGTGAATGAAAAGATAAATAATTAGATCGTGTCGTGATAAAATTCTTCTTTAATTTTAAAATTTAAACGTTTTGGCATTCATACCATTAAGCTTAATAAAGACTTTAAAACCGTATACATATCTGCACAATATTTGCTTGTGAAAAGTACATACAATCGTACGTATATTGTAGCAAATTATTTTGTGCTTTAAAAACCTGCAACACTATATCCGCACAAACAATATTTCCAAATATTTTTCGTTCTTAGTTATAATAATGACATATTTATTGTAATATAATTTCATTGCTATTATATGTATGTGTGTCACTGGCGTGTGGTTTATGTTTTATTCACCCCCAAGTCCTCCCGAGTTTTGTAAAAGACTAAGGGTGAATTTCGAGGGTCGAAGAGCAGCGTCTGTATTTTTTATTCCTACTTCTAACACTTAAACCTTACTACCATAAATAAATTTGCGGTTAAACATGTTTATTCCATAAAGAAACTACATTTCACTAAATTTATTATATAAATGTATATGTAGGTAAGTATAAAAATTACATTCGACTATTTTCGTAAAACTTATCCAATTAACAGCCAAGAAAGTTCTGAATAATGAAGTAAAATTATTCCCGTAGGAAAAGTCACAAAGTATTAAGAACTGTATAAAATAACAACATAAGAGTACTAATTACTTAGATATAGATAGATAGACCGCCGTGACGCTTATTTGTCATCGAATAAATTTAAAAAATCATTATTTACAACTTAAATTGAACGTGAACGTAATATTGTCTGACAGCCGACTCACATGGCACGATAGAAAAAGATGCGATGACAATAGACGATTAAATCACTGTAATTAATTGTTACATTTCCTGCATGTGGAGCCCGTATGCGCGCGCGCAGTCCCGCGGGGCTGAGGGGGTAAGGGGGCTGCCAAGTTATAAATAATTTATGTGAAAAATAACTGTGCTAACGTGCGTCTGGGCAATAGATACGTGCCCGCACCGAATAGGAGCATGCTGATGAAAAATCAATATGTACCAATGAATATTCAATAAAAGACTTTTTATACACCCTCAATTGCTTTTATAAGACCAATAATTGATCTATAATAGTGGTGTTGTAATGATGCCCAATAAAATGTTATACAATAGTTTTAATGGCCTTTGTAGTCATTGTGACTTTTTATGAAGAATGATACAGGCGTACGAAATTTCGAAACACATCAAACGAAACTTAACTGTTCAAAAACATTGCTAGAACTCTGAATATATGATTGAGTTGAATTATGTACATTTTGACTTAATATCGTAGAGCTATCACAAAGTTTTAGCAATGGAGAGGTGGTATTAAATTCAACAATAAATCGCTGATTACGCGCTCGTAGGTGCGCCATTTAGATCTAGGGTACATAATCGTAAAACGAGAGAATAGTTCTTATCACGACCAGAGTCCAAGAAATGGGTTTACCTTAAGAGCCGTTTTAATTAAGTGAAGAAGGGTCCGTTTACGACCACCTTCGTCCGTAGCAGTTCCTAGTCGGTCGTTCGGACTAGGTGAATGAATACGCCCGGCAAAATCACATGGGATGCAAACTACTATATATCTGACAGGATGACGAACTGTTTCGCGGGTCCCTGTCAGGGCGGTTTTAAAAAAAATACTTTTATTTGACCCTAAACTTTTATTCCATATTTTTCACAAAGAAACTATGGTTCAAGACTTTCTAACTTGAATGTTTTCACGACGAGGCTCAGGAAACGACTGAGTGGCTTCCCTCCGCGCAAATGGTTTTATTTGACTCTACTTTGCTGACCTCAGCATAGAGATCATACTGAGACAGGGTATAACACCTCCCCCCTTAAAACTGAGCTTTATCTGAAGAGAGATAAAGGGAAGTTGGAAAAACTTACTTTAAATAGAAAGCCAGTCAAGTTAGAATTTACAGATAAAACGTAGTAGAGAACATACTTATAACTAAAGATACATTTATATTTCTTAGAAGTAGAGTTATATGTAGAATATAGCATTAGGTGTTACAATTATAAAAGTAGAGATTACAGAGTATTGGAATTAAGTTTAAACTAAGCTAATACAAACATTCTAATTACTTTCTTAAAATTATGATTATATTACTTATTCTAATTACCTTTTGTATTTCGGTTAGAGCCGGTTTCTATCCTATTTTTCACACCCGATGTAGAGGGTGAGTATTTGACAGAACTTAGCTCATCTTCCTCAGAATTAGATATATCGGTCAACTCGATAGAGTTATGAATTGTAGACCGATGTTGAATAACTTTTCTTTTATTACATTGATTGAAGATATTGACGCAAATTCTACAGTTATTTTTCCTGTCTTTGAAACATTTATAGAGTTTGTAAAATAAGTACACAAAAATACAAAAAATTAAAAAGTAGGTAATGGTTGAATAGTATGAACTGTATTTAAGGATATGAGGCTGATTTTGCATATTATTTATTTCGTTTTCTAGGTTGTTTAACTGATAAGCGGCATGTTTCAATGAATCCAAATCTACATTACTTAAAGAGATAGGAGACAAATATGGTAGAGAATTATTAATAATATCCTTTTTACAGCAATCATCATCTGTAATGTCAAAATCGAGGTTAAACTGAGATTGTGTCTTAATCATGTGAGAGCTAGTAGGCGTTAGCTGTATTGTTTTGGAATACCCGACACATTGCTCGGGAAGTTGTAACAATCCAGTACCGCTGATTACATAATCCTCGATGTCGGCATTATCACATTTTATTGTTAATTTATTTGCTTTTGATTGTACAAAAATCCATTTGTTATTATTTAATTTCTGCCAAATATCTATAAGGCCAAACAGTAACTTGGAATTACATTCAGTAGGTAGAGACATCACAACTTCAGTTAACAATTTAGTTTCACAAGATGGATTAGTTATACTAGAAAATATGTTTACATACGGACATATTGAGAAATCAATTTCAGTTTGTTTACAATCCTTCAAATCATCTAGAATAGCATAAGTTAACTTATCTTCTGTTATGGCTAAATATGATGTGGTAGGCTGAATTAAGGCAAAAGTGTTTGGGTTTATTTTATCGTGAGGAGTTGGCAATGGTATGACCTTGTAGACAGTAAATTTTATAGGAGAGATAAGAGGTATATCTAGCATAAATACAATTTTCTTATTGTAATAATAGCAGGTAAGCTCAGATACATCAACAAGTGTATGTATATTTTGTATAGTGAGAGGGACAGGAAAGTTTAATCTTTTGTTTACAGAGTTGATATGTTTCGATAACTCGTTATACAATGTAATAGGGCTCAAAATAGAAGGATGTAAGATGTTCGTCTTCGCGAATAATATGGCATTGAGTATCGAGTCCAACAGGTTGGAGACCGATAACAGTGAACTCTCAATAATAGTTATAAAATTGTTTAATTTAGTTACATACATTAATTGGTCATTGTGTTTCATGACTTGCGATATTATAAAACGCATCTTTTCGATTTGTTCATTGAGTTTTATTTCGTTTTGGTTTAGTCTTGAGATAGTAGAGTTAAAGTTGTTAACTGAGGATTTTACAATATGTATGTTATCTTTCATTAGATTTAATAGTTCAGATTCTTTTAATTGACAATCTTTAATTGCGGAGTCATATTTTCGTGCATCATCTGCATCTAATGTTCCAAAGAAGAATTTTAATATCTCTCCACCGAATTCTAGAGATCGTTTAAATCTAAAGGGAGAGTTTTCAGATATTATGTGAGACAATGATTGTAATTTTATATCATTTGCTTCGAGCAGTATTTCTATTGGACTAACCAAATTCTTACATGGTAAGATGTCGTCGTTGTGTATAGATGTACATAGCAATGATGTTCTTATTAGGAGTTTGTTGATAGCCTCGAATTGTGGCTCTAAAGACATGACGTCAATATGAGTTATAACTTTCCAATAGTCGTTATAGAAGTATGTATTTACAGCTGGGTCAAAGAATAGTCCGGGACTGTGGATTATTGGAGTTATATGTGGCTGATTCGGCATTTCGGCAGTACAAAAAGCCGGCAATAATCTGGAATGAATAGATAGTTAAGTATGAGCTGGTTTTATTTCGTTGACATGGTATTTAATGTACTTTCGACCTACTGATAAGGTTACATTTTTATTGCCATGGACCTTGATTACTTTGTATGGGCCCTTCCAGACTGGTGATAAGGCCTTTCGTAATCTGTGATGGTGTTTTAGGTACACTTGATCACCTGATTTGTATATGACTGGACGACTAGTTTTGTCATATGTTATTTTAGAAGTTTGTTTACTTTGATTTATGTGCTCGAGAGCTTTTTGTCTACTGTATTTCATTCGATATTGTACGGCTCGAATATACTCGTTATATGTGGTACTATTTGTATTATCAAACAGTGTGCTCGGAATTGTAGGTTTATAGCCATATAGTAATTCGAATGGAGAATATTGGGTAGTCGAATGCGGCGTTGTATTATACGCTAGAATAGCTGTGGCTAGATAACAATGCCAATCATTTTGGTTTTCATTCACGAAAGATTTGAGATATTCCTTGATAGTAGAGTGGCTACGTTCTAGAGCACCATTGGTTTGCGGATGATAAGGAGTCGAGAACAGTGATTTTATTTTACAAATTTCTGTAACTTGTTTAAAAAGCTCTGACGTAAAGCAAGTACCTTGATCGGTAAGAATTGTTTTTGGGAAACCAAAAAGTGACATGAAATGTATAAGATTACGTGCAACTTCGTCGCTAGTCGAAGAAATCATAGGGTATGCACAGGAGAATTTTGTTAGGTCATCTTGTAGAGTTAGAATGAATTTGAATTTTTGGAAACCTGCTTCTGGTAGAGTGCCTACTATGTCAAGGGCTAGCCTTTCGAAGGGTCTCGTACTGGATGATGTAATCTCCATCGGGGCTTTATTTATAGCCCTAAGGGGTTTGTTAACTTGACAGAGTTTACAGTTCCTCACGTAGTTTTCAATGTCTGATTTCATAGATTTCCAATAGTATGAGGATTTGATTCGGTTATACATTCTTTTCATACCGGGGTGACCAGCAATGGGAGAGTCATGATTTTCTTTAAGAATTGTAGGAACCTCCACAGGGGTAGGATAAATCATTTGATTTTTGTAGATATGGATTTTTAAATCAGTGTCATGGAAAATGAAAGTTATCATGTTGTATAATTTATGGTATGCAAGTTTTGAAAAAGGATCCGAGAAGTCGGATATTGCAAGGTCGTTCTGACTGTCGGATTTTTGTTCCAAGATTTTGTCTCGTAGTTTCATAAGGACTTCGTATACGGTTTTGTAATTTACTTCGTCGTAGTGATGGATTTTAGTATATAAGAAATATATTATTTTATCTCCACAACAATTTGACGATACAGAGATTGGTTCTCGTTCGGATTCTATAATTTCAGAAGAATTTGGTAATTGCGATAGTATTTCTTGACAATAGGGTATCGACTCGTCGAAATCCAAAGAGGTTGGGCATGCAATCAACTTTAGTTTTGAAGAATTTAAAGGTTGTGTGTGTTCTTCGATTTCAGTGTTGAGGGTTGGTAAGGAATTGGTAAATTGCATTTTAAAATATTCCTCGTATGAGTTGTTGTTTAAATTATCATGACTGATGGCGTGTATTTGGGCTCGAGATAAGGCGTCAGCGTTTGAGTTTAATCGACCTGGTTTGTATTGAATTTCATAGTCATATTCTTGTAACTTGAGACGCCACCGGATGAGGCGGCTGCTAGGGTCATTGCAATTGAAAAGCCAATTTAAAGGCCGGTGATCTGTTATGATTTTGAATTTGCGACCAAACAAATACGGTCGGAAGGTTTTGACGCCGAAGATAATGGCAAGGCATTCTTTTTCAGTAGTGGAGTAGTTACCTTCTTGTTTGTTCAATGTACGCGATGCGTAGGCGATAGGTTTGTCCTTTCCGATCTCGCCTTGGGATAAAACTGCGCCTATGGCGTAATTAGAAGCGTCTGTAGTTAGGATGAACGGTTCATCGAAATCGGGATATTGTAGAAGCGGAGCTGAAATTAATTTTAGTTTTAAAGTATTGAATGCAATGTTTTGTTCTTGAGACCAATGGAAGATAGCGTCTTTTTTCAAAAGGGATGTTAGAGGTTTGGTGATTTTCGAGAAGTTGTCTATGAATCTTCGGTAATAACCGGTCAGACCTAGAAAAGCTTTTATTTCTTTGGCATTTTTGGGGATTGGATAGTCTGCTACGGCTTTGACCTTGTCCGGATTTGGGGAGACACCTTTATCGGTGATGATATGTCCAAGGTATGTTACTTCACGGCGAAGGAATTCACACTTATCAGGTTGTAATTTAAGGTTGAATTTTCTGAACCTGTCGAATACTAATTTGAGCTTTTGTATGTGGGATTCAAGGTCATGGGAATACAATATACAGTCATCTAGGTATATATAGCAATGGAGACCTTGAAGTCCTGAAAGAACTGTGTTCATTAGTCTTTGAAACGTGGACGGAGCGTTCTTGAGTCCGAACGGCATCCTATTGAATTCGTAATGCCCAGACGTGGTGTTTGTGCCTAAAATAGTGAAGCCTGTCTTGGCTGCGTCAGCTGAATTCAGCGGAATTTGGTGGAAACCACTAGCGAGGTCGAGAGTTGTGAAGTATTTGGAGTGACCTAATTGGTCGAGAATGTCGGTTATGAGAGGCAGAGGATAAATCTCCGAAACAGTGACGTCATTGAGTTTTCTGTAGTCAATTACGATTCTCCATTTACGCTGCCCAGAAGCGTCTAACTTTTTTGGGATCACCCAAACTGGGGCACTCCAGGGTGACATAGAA
Organism: Carcina quercana; assembly: GCA_910589575.2. Lineage (NCBI taxonomy): Eukaryota > Metazoa > Arthropoda > Insecta > Lepidoptera > Depressariidae > Carcina > Carcina quercana. The sequence goes on from OU342439.1 coordinate 7,038,982, forward strand.
GGTCTAATAATATTTTGGTCTAACATCTTTTTTATTTGTCGATCGACTTCGTCTTTGTGGCATTCAGGGAATCTATATGATTTCGCATGTATCGATGGTGCATTTCCTGTGTTTATAGAATGTTCAATGGCATTGGTATAGGTTAGAGTTTCACCTTCTAAATGAAAAATGTCAGTGTATTCTGAACAACATTTTAATAGGGCTTCTTTCTCTTCGTGATTTAAGTGATCGCATCGAATTTGGTTAATGACCTTGGTTGGTCGATCTAGCAGATTAGTATCAAGATTATAAATGGACGTTTCAGGGAGAGAGTCATCAAGTGAGTCATCGAAGGGAGTCAATTTCACAGAACAATTTTCGATTGTAACATCAGATTCAGTGGTATTTAAGATTGAGACGTTTACCCTGTTATTTGGTTTTATAGCGACTATGCAGTTCGAAATATAAACACCTTCTGAGATAATATGGTCAAGGACGAGTGCTTGTTTGAGATTTTGTACTTCCGTTTTATTTGATATTCCGCATTCGATTACTGACTCTGTGCGTGCTGGAATAGTGTAATTAGGTTGGCTAAATTCAATTGGAATTGAATATCCTTGAAATCTGAGTGAGTTATCCGAATATTGTACATTAGCGTCAAGTCTCTGAAGGATGTCGGTACCAATAATGCCATCGTAATTGAGGTTGACCTTGTCGTCGACGGTATGAAATTTAAAATTAAACTCTATTTCTGTATACTGATCTACACGATGTGTGAAGAATAGTTGTACTGATCCTATTGTTTCGTGGAAAGAGTCTCTACTTGTAACGCCTTTGAGTTTGACTCTGTCATATTTGAGCATAGGCGGATCTGGTAAAAGTTTAGATAGCTTTACCACACTGATGCTGGCTCCTGTATCAATTAGGAAACGTAAGGGTTCTTTTGATTTGTCACATTTCAAAAATATATGTGGTAGCGAAATCTTATTATAATTTAAACCGTTGGTTTCGTAAATAGGTAGTTCCGTATTGGAGGTTTTATGAGTGTTCTGGACGTCGTCTGGTATAATTTTAAACTTATCAAATAATATTTCGAAATCTCTTTTAATTTCTTCCTGAAGTTTATCTAATTCGTTATTGGTTTCGGGTTGTTGAGATTTCGAAGATTTTGTGTTAGAATTTGAATTAGTAGAGCCGTTGGGTTGGTTTATTTCTTTGTTAGTGGATCCAGCGCAAATTTCAGCAAAGGATTTTGTATAAGATTCAGTGGGTTTTTGTAAAGATTTAGCAAATGATTTAGTACAAGATTCAGTGAATTTTGGTAACGATTTAGTATTTGAAATAGCATATGATTCAGTGGATTTTGGTAACGATTTAGTATTTGATATAGTATATGATTCAGTGGATTTTGGTAACGATTTAGTATTTGATTTAGTATATGATTCAGTGGATTTTGGAAACGATTTAGTATTTGATTTAGTATATGATTCAGTGGATTTTGGAAACGATTTAGTATTTGATTTAGTATATGATTCAGTGGATTTTGGAAACGATTTAGTATTTGATTTAGTATAAGTTTTCGTGCCCTTTGACTTTACTACTTCCGACCGACACGAAGTCGAAAGGTTTTTTAGTTTAAAGTATCTTCTTTTTCCTCTGACTGTACAGTGCATGTATTGATATTAGAATTTGTTGAGTCGGAGTTCGTAGAGTCGCGTGGCTGGGTGTTATGATACGATTTCCTGTTGTTATATTGGCGCTTGCGACACTCGCCTATCGTGTGGCCGATGTTTTTGCAGTAAGCGCATACCTTCGAATTCCCGGTATTTGGTCTAGACATCGGGTTGAATGGCGCTGTATTGGAGTTAGCGCTCACCTGATTTATATGAAATTTGGTCTTACTATTTCGGAAACATTCGGTTGTAGAATGCCCCGGCTTGTTGCATGACATGCACTGTTTTATTTGGACTTTATGTGTTAGTTTATTTAGGTTATATAATTTTTCTTCTTCCATGGCCAAACTTATAGCGTCATTTAGAGTTTGAGGGTTTCTGCATCTGACGATAAAACCGAATTCTGAGTTAATTCCCATCACGAATATATTGAGGGCTAATTCCTCTAAGGCAGCTATCCTGCCTGGCATTTCTTCTTGTGCGATGCATCTATAATGAATATCACTTAACAATCTTGTGAGACATCCTTCTACCCTTAGCCCGTACTGTATAACCGTCTCGTGTGTTCCCTGCCTGCACTGTTGTAGTTCGAGTAGTAAATGGGAAGAGTGTTTCCTTTCCCCGAAGGTAACCTTAAGGAACTCTCTAACTTGGTCCCAATTTTCAAAATTTCTGAGGCTTGCGGCTACCTGAGCTTTTCCCTCAAGTTGTGAGACTATATATTTGCATAGCACTTGTTGTTGCTCTGGCACAGACAGAGAGACTGCGTTATCACAATTTGTTAAAAATGCTGGAAGGGTTTCCCTATCCCCATTGTAGGGTTTTATGAATTTAGTAAGTATGCTCAAAGATATTTTATCTTGTGCGTTGGGGTCTTTTGTATCTGGCATGGTAAATACTTATTGCTAACTGCTATTTGATCCGATTTAGAAATAGGAAATTAGAGTCTCTAGTTATTTTTATTTTGTAACAGCACGGTAGATTTAGTAACACTTCACTGATCACTAATTGTAATTTAAAATTGTACTCACAAGATCATTATCACCGGAGCTAACATGACGGAGGATATTGTAGATAGAGTCGTAGATAGAGTCGTAGATAGAGTCGTAGATAGAGTCGTAGATAGAGTCGTAGATAGAGTCGTAGATAGAGTCGCAGATGGAGTCGCAGATGGAGTTGTTCCCGAAGTCTCGTCAGGGTCGTCTGTCGTGCAGCTCACGCTATACAGCGGAGGTTTACTGCTACGATGAGGAGGTGGCCGCCACTTCCCACATAAAGCGGGACTCACTCAGCAACCACTTTCACTCACTTTTCACTTTCACTCACCGTTTGGGACTGTTTTTCCTTATGGACTTCCAATCTAATGGAAATTCCAGGAAAATCCCACTTCTGACACCAATGTTTCGCGGGTCCCTGTCAGGGCGGTTTTAAAAAAAATACTTTTATTTGACCCTAAACTTTTATTCCATATTTTTCACAAAGAAACTATGGTTCAAGACTTTCTAACTTGAATGTTTTCACGACGAGGCTCAGGAAACGACTGAGTGGCTTCCCTCCGCGCAAATGGTTTTATTTGACTCTACTTTGCTGACCTCAGCATAGAGATCATACTGAGACAGGGTATAACAGAACGAAACGAGCGGCGGGCGTAACAATTAGAGGGGGATACATAAAGGTAAACATAACGTTTGTCTACTCTACGTGGATACAATGGATTCAGCGAGTTGGACAATCACGAGATAAAGGTAATAAGCTCTCTTTTTATGAATCCTTTACCTTAGTTGAAAATATGCCTGTTTATGCCTGCCTGGTCATGATGACGGCTAATATGTGTTTAGTCTTATCTCTTTTGTCAAGATGACTCTTGTGATTTTTGATGACATGTCGGCTTTTGTCGTCATTATCAATCATAAACTAATTAGGTGATCTTTTTCGGTTTGTCGGAATTGTGTTTCATACACCGCCCCGACGGTAAGATCAAACTTTACGATGTTGGCAATGACGTCCACATTTATAAATTCAAATGGAATCAAGCTTTCTTTCGGCTGTAAAATGAAGATTTATCCGAGAGACACTTTCAAAAATAATTTTTGATCTTCCTAATGATTATATTTGACTGAGGAGCCGAAATAATCTAAATTTGGGGCGAAGGGATGACTCATTGTAAACAAACAGCCGCCCATTGTTTCAGTCTAAAAATATTTTTCCATAGAAACTGAGCTGTTGCAGTCTCATGATGAATAGCTTTAACGCCATTAAATCTCTGCTTTGCGAAACTCACCCCTTTTTGACTGCCTATTCACAGAGATAATATGACCGTCCGGGGAAAATTGATTTCATTAATTCAAAATGTTTGGTGAAAGCAGACTGTTTCCTTTTGGAAATGAAACTCACGTTCTTTTATTATTTATGTTTTCAAAGGACAGCTGCTTATATTATGGTTTACAGAGCTTTTTGGGACGTATAAAGGGCGGATATATATGTTAAACGTTTTTGAGAATTTAAGCATTTCATGCACATAATTTTTTCCGAATTCACATTTTTTTTAGCGTCAATAAATTTACTGCCTCTTTTGAAAATGCGTTCGATAAAGGGATAAATCTAAAATAAAAATAAACCTAAAAGGGACACACCTGAATAATTAATACCTATAAAGAGCTTTGTATTTCCAAATGGCGATTATTGGAAAAAAGTAGTTTCAATTTATAGTATATTATATAAATGAAAAGGTTTAAAAATAGAGTGCAATTTAAAATACCAGGTGTGAGATTCTTAGAGTTATTTTTTAATTTTCATGGCGGCATATATTTTTTTTCAAAAGCGTTGACAATCAAATACTTTGACGGTATTTGGATAATATCAAAACAAACAGCGTTGTTCATGGGTGCATAACGTAGAGTCTGGCATTTCTCGTCAGTAATCAGATCCCACTGAGCGATATTATCTCGGGTATCAGAAGAGTGCTGTGCTGCGTAGCATCAACTACGCGATTGGTTCATAATTGGTTTGTCGGTCCAATCGATTCCTAGAAGTGTCGATTTCTGATGGTTTGCATTTGTTTGCAGAGCAGTGCTACGCTATAATGCGATGCCAATATTTCGATCCTTATTCGATTAATAGGCATTAAAAACCGAACTCTTACTACATATTTCAGACAAAATCGATTTCATGCACGTACTCGTACAACAGATTTTTGCCCTTTTCTTATCTATGTTGGTCATTATATCATATATTTATGATACAATACAATTTATAGCAGCGTGTTAGATAAATGTAATTATGGTCTAATGATTACACAGTGCTTTAGTTGTTTAGTTACATCCAGAGCCTCACTTGGCTCCGTTCACAATTACTCCTGACTACGTTGCGCTAGTTTAGGCATGTTTCCAGCTCGATATGTAAACTGTGAGCAATTTCCCTAATTAAACACTCGGCGTGTGTAGCGGCCATTCTAGGTACCCACTGCCTGCTCTGTGTTGCCACTCACGCGCTTCTAATGAGCGAGGTTTCGATTCTACACTTCTCGCGTCGCTGCGAAATGTTACGCATGTACGCACAGCTCAGGTTGCAACTGTGAAATTTGTAGGGTAGCCTTTTTCAAAGTGAAATTAGCTCCTCGTTAGTTACGGCTGTTTAAAAATTGGGTGTAGCCTGATTCTTTGTAATTAGTTGTACGTTATGTTTTAGCACAATCAGTTGCATTGAAGTTGTCTATAGTCGCTGACGTCCATATATCACGGAATTTATCCTTAATCAATTTGTTGGAAAAATAAAATACTGTCCTGGTTTTGATAAAAATCTCCTTGTTACGGTAAATTTAATTAAAGAAAACAATTAACGAATGAATAATTTTTTATACACATAGCTAGCCAATTGAGTATTTTTAATGAATAAAAGGTTCGCTTGGCTTGCATCACACCTGATGGTAAGGTCGTATATCTTTGATTTACTTCCGGCATGTACCATTTAATGTTATTAGAGCTTGGAGCTCTGTTAGCAACATAGATAGAAGTAGCAAAAGGGATTACTTTACAATACATGAAAGTGCATCGCGTTGTAGTAGTAGCGGCTGCATCGGCGCGGGCGCAGGCGGGGGCGGCGCGTGCGCGGCCCTGACGCAAGGTCAATGGCACGCGTCTCTCCCGCTCGCACACCGGAATTCCATATTTAAATCTCGTCCGCAGAAAAATGGCGGTCGGGTCGGACGACTCCATACCGCGGCCGGCCGTACTCGTATGTACGGAGAATTAATAAAACATGCCTCGTGTTTTTCGTTATCGTTTTTTTCCGAGTATCGTTAACAACATAGTAATGTTGCGGGTTGTAGTTTTTCTTGCAATTAGTCAAAGACGAAAATTCACAAAGCTATACAACCGCTGTCGTTACGTTTGGTAACTACTAATCGTTCATTTAACGCTCAAGTGTCCACTTTATAATTCAACCCACATCCTCGACTCGTAACGGTTTTTAATAACTAAAGGCCCTTGTAAACAGCTTTAATCACATTCGGTTTCGCTCATAACAAGTTAAAAGCGTCGATAAATTAAGATAAACCATTAATACACGTCAGCGCGTAGCAGTGCATTAGCCGGAGGTTTCGGTATATTTAAGTTTCGTAGCGCTACGTAGGTACAGTCGCGGACACAATTAACTTGGCATGTAAAGTGCAAGTCATCGGCAATCGGAGCGAGGTCCTCGGGATTTCAGCACAAAAGCTAAGAAAGGGGAGACTACACATATTGAATGAGAGAACAGAAAGGGACATCATCAAAGTTACTTGTGTAAACGAAAATAGAATGTGTGGGTTTAGATGAGAGGATTTCCCACGTGTAGCTACAAATTTTGCACGCGTCAGACTTATGTTTATAATAAATTAACATGTTACAAGTTGGGCAAAATAATATCTCGATCTTGCGTGGACAGGCAGCTGTAGCCTTTGAGGCATATGTAAAATTCACGTACCTAACTTTATTCAGGCACATTGGTATTCGTAGTCGCAGGTTTCCGGACGTCATGTAAGTCTGTTTTTATTATCCAACTACAGAGAAGCCAAATCAGGGTGATGTCTTTATCTGTACGGTTGTCTGTTCCCTCATATCTCCTAACCCAATCGTTGTATTTGACAAATGAAAGGTCATTGAAAGCGTCGTTTTTTTCCGCGAGTCTTATGGTACTAAAAAATATCAGTTTGAAGTATCGTGTTTGGTATCAAATGTGAGATCTTGATGAGTACATTCCAAAAATATATGGGTTACTTAAATGAGTAAATAAAAAAACCCCACCAAAAATAAATTTTAATGTTTAATTTACGGCTATTACGTTTTTGTAGGAGTCGGGTTTTAGTTTTTAACTTTCTTCTTGGGCATGTTATCAAGATTGTAATGATAACATACACAAACTACAATTTTTTTCTATTTCAAATTACGTAGTGTTAACAATATGCTAGATGTATTTCTTATGTTAGATAATGAATAACTACAATTACAATTACAAGATAATTTTAAAACTATTACAAGAGTGTTGCTACTAATCGGTAAATTCAACAAAGGTTGATTTCAAAATATATAGTTTCATTAGCGTTCTTAGTCATAGAGAGTTTTGTAAATCATTATAAAACTAGATCTACCACGCGGCCAATACCGAATCTATTTACAGAATAAACGGAATGAAATCAAACACAGAAACAAGTAAGTGCAAAAACGTCTATAAAAGACAGTCACACTCAAAATTGAACACACGATCAATGTGGCGAAATTAATTAGTGTCCCCTCGGATAGCGCTAAGGAAATGTTTTAAAAGCACCGCCCGGCACGCTGAGGGCTGCGGAGTGCAAGTCATCGACGAGCCGCCGCCGGCTCTGCGATTTACAACGCAATAAATTTCTACCGAGAAACAGTGAACCTTATCTGCTAACAGCTCAAATGAACTGTCTCGCCGTTGAGCAAGAAAACACGGAACATCCACCCTCACAACACGAGCAATTTCTTCAAGCTGACCAGATGAGCAAACAAAAACTTAACTTCACATAACTACCTGGCGTACACAGATGAAACGCTGACTGTAGAAACTAATAATCAACTAACTGACTGTAATAATCAACTCTTTATTTGATAAATCGTAGAAAAGGCAGCAAACCATCAAATATCATAAACAGTAAGAATACGAGAAAGAAACCTTCGTAGATAGTTGAGGCGGTAAATTTCTTTACAGACCGAAACAAAAGGCCGTTCAACGAGTAAGATTTAGTGGTTTTGTAACCGCATTGAGCGAGTGTGCATCGCAGTTTACCGAGTTTTAAAACCCGGGAGCTCCGTGATAAAGTTTTACAGGAGGCAGCGGCGGTTTATTATTTTATTTACGGCTCTTCAGAAGTCGCATTGCATTATGCTCAAAACGGATATCGTAAATTTATCAGCAAAGGCTAAAACACGAATGATGTATGACTGTTAATCAAGCGATGAACCGATGTAGAGGCGCATTCAAAGGTGGTGTATTGTGAATGTTAATATAATGTTATACACCTCAACGGACCACATATTGTTGGCTTTGAATCGAATGAATATTAAAGTATACGATGCATAAAGCTGCTTTGTGATTTATAACTATAATTTAGCTTTATTGTGGAGTTCTTTTTTGCTAAGATCAATATCGTGTTAGTTTATTATGCTCATTTGTATTAATAGCTACACTACTCTGCAATCAAAGAGTTTCAGATGTAATACAGACCTATACGCAATTCTTATACGTAACGCGTAGAAGGCACCGATAGAAGGAAAATTTTAAAGTTATCAAATTGAATCTAACACATTTTCGAAACCAAATATTCCTAGTAGGTACCGAACAAACAGCAGTGGTCTGTGTTTTGGTACAGGGGTTTCTGACTAATCCGCGGGCTTGAGTAAAAGGATGACACTTCCCTAATGCTAAAACATTTCAACCGCCAAAATGACAGTTTATGTGTGGCAGGTGGTATCTTCACATTATTTCCTTTTTCATTTGGCTTTTATCAATCGCGCTTTGCAGATCGAATAGTGCTGATTAAGTAGAAGATGTCAAGGCTATCAGTCTGTAGAAGCATGTCCGAGCTGGGAATGACTGCGCTAAGTGAAACGGTACCGGAGATGAGAGCGAGCGTGCCTACATAGTCTACATCCGTGCTACTCTCAGTAACATGGAATGGGTGGTGCATCCTCTATGCGTTTCAAACACTCTGTTTTTAAAATGGTTAGCTCAACGTGAAATGATGTCGATGAGATTTTAACCTTTTCAATAGATGTGATTTATAGTTTAGTTGATAAGGGTTGGGAAGTTATCACATGCTAAAAGATTAAAAATAGCAACTGACTACGTTACATTCACTAAGTATCTATTCGAGATATAGGCGAAGATAAAGTCTCCAAGAAGCAAGAAATATTGGTAAAATATTGTGACATGATTTCTCTGACATTATTTAATTAAATAATAAGAAAAAGTTGTAATGACATGCCAGAGCCTTTATACCCAGGTTAGAGATAATGGAAAAACTTTATACATCGGTACATTTTTCAATGACAATGGCTTCAGACACGAAACTTATATAACTAAGTTCCGATACTGTAATGTGAATAAACTTGACTTCAGTAACAAAGAAAGTAATAGTTGCCTGGTGATAAATCGATAAAGCCGTGACGCAGGCAGATAAAACTTGAAGATAAATAGCAACAATTTGTATGGAATTTTTATGAAAAACGCCACCTGTAAATCAACGTGCCGGTTATTATTATAGATATGATATTGTACGCGTACTTTATCCTCATTTAATACAAACGAATGCATCATTTTATGATCTTGAAGTAAAAATAATAACATTAAATGTGATAAAACAATTAATTATTTTGGATTCCCTATTCACGACTATGTAACTTATTCTGAAGAAGAAGAAAAAGTCTACTAAATTCCCTCTCTCTGTGAATTCATAAAATCTATTCCAAGTCCGATACATAACCGATTTAGACTATGTTGAAAAGATTCCTTGATTTATAGGCATTAGTGTACAAAAGCCAATTTTATGGCGTTCAATCAACGCGGCAAGAAGCGTTTGTGAGTAAAAGCATTTTATTGTGTTCGAAAATTAAAAGGAAGATAGTAAGTCCCTTGGGGAGGGGAGGTGAGAGTCAATCAGAGCTACCGAGGAGCCGCCGCGCTGCGCCGACCGAGGATGGTAGGTAACCTTAAATGCCATCCTTAATTGAACCGCTTCCGGGTAACGAATCCGCTACATAAATATACTTGGCGGATGTATTTATGTACCTACTGTTACAGTATCGTTGGTGATATCGTCGGTTTTGTTACAACACCTTTTACACTAAAAACAACAACAGATAAGTTTATTTTACGATGAATGACAATTAATAAACTTTATTACAAGTCGTAGGTAGACTAGTAAAAATAACATCTGTAGTTTTCATTCCATCGTTCGGAACCCTTGGTGCATGAGTCTGACTTGCACTTGGCTGGTTTTTGATAATTTAACTAATAAAATTATACTGAGTTATTGTCATGTGGAAATGGATGATTTGGTTATCGTTTACAATATACGAGTATATCATTTACTTATATAGATTCTAAAGTAATGTAAATGTAAACATAATTACAAGATAATTCGATTTGAGATATAAAACATAGCCAGGGGCAGGATGAATATATTTGCTCACACCTCATGTTCTATTTGTTTAATATTAAAAATCACTTTATTCCACAAATTGGGACGTGTTAAGCAGAATCGATTCCGACTAGAGGTATTTTCGACTCAAGTATCAACACGAAAGTTAGGTACTTCACATTCTTATTTCGAATTTTTCTCGAAGAACGTAGATTCGAGTGAAGTAAGAAACGATTCCAAATAATGCTTGAAATAAAAAGAAGTTTACTGCGTCAGTTGAAAACCTCTTTGATAAAACACCGAGAGTACATACGAGTATCATATTTTGGACGAGTCTCGAATTTTAAAGTAGCGGGAGACATAAAAGAATAAAGACGTTGCTACTCGTACCAAATCGTACTTTCATGTTTGTTGGCTCGGGGCGGCTCGAGGCACGCATACGGAAGCTGAAACAATGCTATAATTCTTCAGTCCATTTTGAACGGGTCGGTTAACTGCCTGCTCCAATGTGTGGGAGTACTGGCTGCAGCATTGCAAAACGCATATACTGCACTTTACCATTACACACAGCACAGTGGAGGATTAATGTGCCATGTCACATAGCAATTAAAGACTTTCTTGGCAGTTACAAGCGGGATCTAGGTTACTTACGGATGGAATTAAAGGCACGCCATTATGGCTTATCTATTACAACTCTTTCAGTTTGGTGGGATTGCTCGTTCAGGACGTATTTCGATACCTTTGACACATTAAAGATTTTTGTATTTCTTGAATAACCAAATCCGCTCCAGTCGTGGGCACTGACAGTAGTGTGTGCTCCCCTTTGTCGGGACAGAAAATAGACAGAAAAATGTGAACTTTTCAAAGGCACAAAGTAACAAAATTAATAGTATCGTGCGTAGATGCAGATGCATCTACATGAAAGTAGTCCTGGCGTCGCCCATGGCTCCAGTTGTTATGAAAATGTCCAGCCCACAGCAATTTTTGCACAATAATATAATATCATGGATTAGGAAGACAATTCGTGTTAGGGAACAACAGTTTGATGACTTTCATAAAGCTGTAAAAAACTAGTTGTAACACAGAAGATACTCGTATAATATAAGTTCGACTAGTTTTATTACACATAACACATTTTACCTCGACATGTTTTTAGTATACTGTTTCCATCTACTACATATAAAACATTTCCAATATATTTCTCATACAAAACGAGATAATGGCATTTCAAATTTAAAACTTTAGTGATAACTTTAGTAGAACATAACGGACGATCTAACTGTTATGTAACTGCAAACGATCCTTTTCTTGAGAACTCTTCAAAATAAAACGTCTTTAACCCATTTCACAGTAATTTTGGAACAAAGCAAGATGAAAATTTGAATGGAGATGGTTCTCTGGCGGGTGTGCGTTGAAAGATGTTCGCGGAAGCTTAAAATAATATTTTGGAGCGTCGTCGTCGCGTCGCCCCAGCTCGTGAACTCAGGAAATGAGGCTCTCTGCCCCGTCGGGAAATTGTTCCTCCCAATCATAACGCTTAGTGAAATCTCCCAGCCCTGAGCGACTTTAAAAATGATGGAACAGATTTATCTTCACAAGTGTATTCCAAGAAAATAATGGGTATCAACGTAAATCTGCTTCTGTGACAAGCTCGCTTATAAATTGTTTGCAAAAATGTACACGGAATTATTACAGAGTGCAGAGTTTGTTTGAGGCTTCTTCGAATAAACACACGTAAGCTTTATCGTCCCTGGTGAACTGCACAGTCAAACGGGATGAAAAAGTAATATAGTTCCGTTAGCGTAGACTTTTCTAGCGTCTGCGTTTTTCCTGGGTGTCTTAGGAATGAATGTCGTAATATAACAAATAATACTAAGGTTGTAGTTTTATTTCTACTGAAATAAGTATCGGTAATACGATTTTCAAAAGCATTTTATGATTACAAAAATCAAAGAATGTTTCACCTTGTTTCATAAATTACGAATATCTAACAGAAAAACTACAACTTTAATCTGTCAGCTCGAGAGTTTTTGCGACTCAGTGCATCGTGCGCGGGTCAAAGCGGTCGTGTCCGAGCTATTTCCCCAAAGGTCCGAGACGGGCATGATATATCCGTGGGGCATCCGATTGAATTAATCCCGGAAAACGGCGGTTTGTATACGCGATAAACATTTGCATACATATGCTTCTGCGTGTGCTGTGTGTATGTACATCGATTCCTATTCCGGAAATTGAGAGACAAATCTGATTAAGTCAAACGGGGAAATCTGGTTAGGTCTGTTGTAGCTCTCGTTTAGGGGAATTGTTCTCTGCATTTGTGTGTCGGGAACTTGTTTGTGCACAGTTGAAAGTATGTATATGTAAAATATAACATATATTCATTTCTGTATGTAACGTTCTTATGAAAAATACATCAACATTAAAAACCAAAGACCAGCCGGTATTCAATAAGAATGTCAACAGTAGTCGCCCACGTTTTATTTGAATTAAAAACCAATTTAGTATGGATCGATCAATTCGAATGTGGCGCGGTGTTATTTATAGATCATTCAATGAGCGGGGAAGTGAGACGAGCATGCGTAGACGCCGACACAAAGGACCAATTGACGACCGCCTCCAATAGCAAACGTCGAACACGTATGAAGTATGTTCGTGGGTAAGATCGTTGTGGAGAGTTTACGGTCCTAGTGGACTTTAAATTACGGAATGTAACTTGTAATGTTTGTGTCAACGTATCGCATCGACAACGCAAATTGCGTTAACGCGTCGTTTGACATTCCGTAACCCCCCATCCCCCCGTGCCGCTACCATACCTCAAAAGCAGACTCAGTTAAGCGCTAGACCTGTAGTTTAAAACATATTTGGACAAGTATTACGTATGTAGTCAGCATCACATGTATCTACGCAACTTTATATCCGTGTAACACTCACTCTGACTTGATATTATATTAAGTGGATCAAGAGTAATGCAATTTACAATTAATATAACAGGGTACAAAGTTGCGTAGATACATTTATGACATTGCATTTTGTAATAAGTAGTTTTCATGAAAAATCAAAACTCAGTAATCAGTAATTTTTAATACGATTGAGCAATTGACATAAACCTTCTCGAACACCGAAACATAGAGGGCAAATTACCGATTGCCACAAAAGGTGATAAAACACAGTTTTAAAACACAGTGTTTACAGTCAATTCTGTAGATATTAAAACTGCTGTTGAATGTTGCAGTGAATGGTGCCGCGACCAGATGGCCGGCGGGCGATGAATGAAATCGTTAACGAACCACTCGCCAGTCAGACGCTGTAGGTAAGCCATGTCAATAACTATTATCTCCAGATTGGTTATATGCTTTTAGAAATGGGCCCAGAAAAAAGAAAACGTCTTTCTAAGAGTCTTGTTTTGTGATAACTTTAAACGAAATACGCCTGTGCTATTTTTGAGCGTTGGTCATATTACAATACTCGTATCATCACACTTTCTGAACATGACTGGAAAAACATCAATAAGAATGTGGTAACTTTTGTTGTACGAAGCTACAGTTTTTCGCTATACGAACCATGATTTGAAATCGGCTCGGCTCGGCTAACCGGGTCTAAAAAGGAGGAGGTTCTGAACCATGTCGATCGAAAAATCTAGTTTAGAATAGAATAGGGTGTGTGTTATCGATAATTATTTACATTAAGACAAAGAAGCCGATTTACTTCTTCGACGCTCTGTCGGAGCTTACACATAATCGAAACAAATTTATATAAGAATCATCTGTTATTTGTATGCCCTACCATATTCTTCCACTGCTGGACATAGGCCTCCTTCATGGTATGTCTATGTGGCTGATGATGATGATCATATTCTTATTCTGTTTGTTCACTGATTAAAAAGAAATAAGGTATAAGCACAATTCACAGGCTCTCTTATGGAGTTTGATGTCTATGCCGGTTTGATTTTTATCAAAGATAATGTATTGACTAATCAAAAATAATTTTTTGGGAGGGATGTTTTCCGTCTTATAATTTTTAATAGAAAATATTTTATCCTTTATTGAAAATATAAGCATAGCCGGTCCAATCTTAACTACGCCACTGAGTAATATGGACAGCTTTAGTTTTACAGCGATGGGAAACGTTATGGCCCCTCCTTTATTAAGATACGCTTTTACGGGGAGTAAACTTTATAATGACAGCTATCATATTTACGTCCATAAAAAAAGTTTGAAAAATTATCTTTGTTATGTCTAGACTATATTGCTTTTATGTCTGACATAAATCAGTACAACTTTGTCTGCTGAAAGTTAGACGATATTACCAATCTTTGTTCTTAATTTGTTGCACTGATAATTGACTGATTCGGTGTACATCGAAATATTACGACATACTAAATTTAGATTAAATTATTCTAATCCACGCTCTTATTTGGTACTATATAAGAAACTGACCTCAGGCCCTTAGAGGTAGAATTACCTACTAGTACCTAATCTGCGGAATATCAAAATGATTTTATTTATTTCTTCAAAAAGCGCTTAATAATTTTCGATAAAATTTATATGAGACCATCTTTGAAGTATGACCTACCAAACACAAGAGAATTATCTAAATCGATTCACAATTCACGGAGTTATCACGTAACATCCATGCATACAAAAAAGACGAATTGAGAACCTCCTCCTTTTTTGAAGTCGGTTTATTTTTATTTAAGCGTATGGTATTTTTGTTGATAATAAATAGGCCATCGATCTAAACACATTACCTGAATCTTACCTTATTTTTCAGTCCTAAGTGGTTCCTATTTTCGAAATTTATGAAAATAATTTCAGATCTGCCAAATTTGTGCGTTCAGATATCGTGATATTACTGTTTTTTACAACTTTCGTTCATAAATTCACTACTTTAAAATTGACAATATTTATTAATAACATCTTGTTTGTTCACATCACATCCTTAAGCACAGTTGAAAGTTATAATAATTAAGTACAGTTGGATGACAAATAAATATTTGTAATTGTGTAAGTGGAAAGATTCCTGTATTCTTTGTGAATATAGTGTGAGAGCATTGCTTTCTAGAATCATGCCCAGAGATTATAGATAACGAACACGATGAAACACTTCCTATAACAATGCCCTAAACACTGTAAATGTAACAGCCGATTCTGTTTAACTTACTCTGGGGGCGGAAGTTGTGTCTGTTTATTACATTAGTGTCATGGAGTACGTGGCCGAATACACCCATCAAATACAATGGACCGGCTATGGAATAACTATGTCATAATATGGCAAAGAAATCAAAACGAAACAAAATAAGTTATTTATTTTTAAGGTTAAGCGTCCACGTCACTCTTCAAGATGAGTTTCTCTCAAAGTGACATCCAGAGCACTTCATACACAGTCAGACGCGAATTAAAACGTTTTTAAGTAATATTAAGTTCATTCGGACCGATTGTTGTTGTTACTAATTCATAATTTAGTAAAAGTTAACCTTTAAACCATGCGACATACTTATTACACTCGTCTAAACATGACGTGCTACAAATTAGGTTACCTGTTACGTTCCACGGCTATCGTATGGGGTATCCACTCCAAACTTAAACTTCATTGCACCAAGCTAGCGTAGGACGGATAGCGATTTCGTCGAACAACCGGGATGCGCCCAATTCTCGCCAATAAACGCCCCAGAGATCTATCGACCTCAACGTAGGGCCGTTTGACAAGCAATCAACACCTCTATACCGACCAAAGTAGAGCGGAGAATCAGTTATTATTTCGTGACGTTTATAGCTCTTTGTGACGTATTGCTTTTGAATTGACCAGCATTTCAGTGAAGCCACATAGCGCACGTTCCTCGGTGTAAAGCTATGACTAGACGCACGATCTCAGAGTATGAGTTTACTTTGATTGTATTGATGATGCGTTGCGTCAGTTTTCCATGCAGCATATACGTATTTTGTTTACAAATAGTTGTTAAGCAATTGGTATCGCTTAAAGCGTCCTCTTCAGCTCTAAAACACTGGTTTTGGTTCTGAAGTATTGATGCACAAATTTCTTCAAAAGTAACACATCTAGCTTTTAGTTATATACGTATTTTAGAGCAATGTTCTAACCCTGTAGTTTAATTAAAGTTTAGAGTACAGTAAGTACTAATTATCAGATTAATTTGCTTTTTAACTGAAACTGAATATTGGACAACAAAATACTTTCACCAACAATCTATGCGTAGGTACTCATAGACCGAGTATACGACGTCGTTTAATCAGTCAAGCCACTAAGTCCCCGAACCCGTCAATCAACCGTAGATTAATTTGGTGGCAAGTTGACCGTGTAACAGTGATCATTCGCCGAGCTCAATTGATAGCGGAATCATTAAATATGGATGTTCGATTCAGATGTTCAAGATGGGCGGGCCTCTAAATAAATTCCAACGGTTTCAGACGTGAACGTGTGCGACTGACTTATTCATGGGCGATTCGAGGATTTTTTAGACTTCCTCCGAATTTATTGACACTGACCCACTGATTGAGGGCCTTTTGCTTAGTCAATTCACGAGGTTCAAATGTAGGATTTCTTGACAGCGTTGAAATTATTTAAACTCAAGGGAGTTTAAATCGAATAATGCAATAAATGTAGCTGAACCATAGACGCGAAAAATAAAACATTAAACTTATTTCTATTAAATCTCACATGATTCAAAATATGCTATAATCATTTTCAATAATTGAAGCAAAAAAATTACAAGGATACTAAGACAAAAACGCATTGAAAGAACGAACGCATATCCTGCTAACTATATACACTCATTGCAGTATCTAAACTTCACTTTTTACTAGCTTTTCTTATTGATAGTTTTTAAGCTTATACCAGTTACCTTGTAACTCTCATTAAAGCAACAAAACATTGACTTATCTGTTTGTGTACATTGAATAACCTACAAGTCAAAGATAACCACTACATTCATATGAACACAAAGAGGGTCTTGGAGTATTACAAAGTAAAGAGATTCCTTACCAAAGTTTGTTAGCTGTATGCAAGAATGCAGGTGTGACGTCATCGTCGCGCCACGTGACCTTAGGTCTTGCGAGCCGCCCGCCATGATTCACTCGGCGGTGAGCGTCTCGCATTCCTTCCACAGCCACATAGGTAATAGGAAATGCCTCATCGCAATAAATTTGTGAAGGCTATGCTAATAATTCACTACCCTGAGCAATGTTCAACTCTGACCTAAGTCATATTGGTGCTTCTTGGGCGTGTTGGAGCAGGAATGACGTCATAGCTCGCGTTGCAATCGTTTCAGTCTGCGCTGAGCTCAATGCATAACAATGTAAAATTGGTAACCAATTATTAGTTTTGTTTTCCATTTGTGTTCCTTAAGATCTCTCACTAAATTTGAGTAATACGTAGCACCGAGTAATAAGACATTAACAAATATAGGTATTCTTTCGTTAGTTTTATTGAGAAACTATAGACCTTGGGCTTATGACTAGCCATTATGTTTATCGAGCTGGTACAAAAGCATATTCAGTAGTAAATTAATTTACGTTACATAAATTTTACCTAAATAGATGTATAGGTGTTTCATTCAATTAACGGCTATGATCCTAAATTACTCAAAAACTCCAAAAGTGTAGGTGGAGTCACAAAAGCGATGCGTCATTTATAGCTATTCGAACCAGTCGTATGTATTACGTGTCATAAATAGTTTCCAGAGAACGGTACAGATTTCACTATTCGACCGGCTTGTCGCCACAAGAATGCTACAGCAGTTTCAATTCAGATATTCCGTTGTTTTACAATTTCTGCCGCGCCGCGACGGTTGCTTTCGCTGCGCGTGCGCCGGCTAGCCGGAATCGATCACGGACTGTTTCATTTAGACCGCTCGCTCGCTGATTCATAGCCACTGAATATGTACATTAAAATAGAGATGATGATGCCTATTGTCGAGTTATTTTTAATTACCCACTTGATTTTAATCAGATCCACAGTCAATTCAGTTCCTGTTAACTTGGTACATGTAGCGGATCGTGTTAAGTACTAATGCGGGGTTACTGAATTTCCTGTACGTTTTTAAGTTTTTTTATAGTTACAGGCCGCAGATAACGCGGGCGATAGTTCCTTTGACTTGAATAAGGTATTATCTAATTGCTAGTTTATTGATTAACTGCTAAACTACATATTTGGTTTGGTTTGGCACAGATTGTTAGAGTATTCTTACTTTTAATCAGGAATAATCTTAGAAAATATTTTTGTCGCTTTCATGTGAACACCAATTCTAATGTCTACATAAATTTTTAGTATAAATAATTACATGTAAATTAAACTTCAGTCGGTGCGGTGGCGAATTTTCTGAGACCTATTACCGCTCTTGCATCCTGTAACAATGACGCCATTTCACAGCATTTCATTTGCACCTGCCACAATGCACAATAAGTATTTGTCTCCCAGTAATTGCTACATTCTTGACTGCAATTCTATCGTTATAAATGGTGCTTCAGATTTTATGGTTAGAATTTATCTGCTGACATTTTAATTTACATCAGACGGCAAAGTTCTTAATTAGTGGGGAGTAGTAGAAGGGTGATGTGGAGGGGCCGCGCCGCACGCGACAGTTTTTGCCACTTTACTGTGTGTTCCACCATTATTTAGCACTCCCGTAGTTTGGGGCAATATGGATTTTATATTACGAAAACGAAAATTGTGTGTAAGTACTTCATTACTTGGTGTAACTTTACTCATAACAATATTGTTAGTAAGTTAAGTACGATTTGTTACAAAATGCTGATTTTTAACTCCCTTTTCAATCTAGTGCTATTTATTATACAAGTATCATAAGTGAACTTTACTTTTTACAACTACAAATGTGTCACTTTGCGTGAATATTAATTTTTTGCGGCCAAGTAACATTTACTGAGTCAGACCAATCAGCCAGCAGATTTAGGGTTATCGAACTCAACAAACGATTCCAATACCATACATTTAAGTAGAACGCTCTACTGCACCCGGCCAATACGTCTCTAATGTGAAAGTATCGCGTGTACTGTTTTGCAAAGGCTATCACATGGCAGTCAATAGGGTCGGTGATCGGTTACTGTGCAAATATTTGCGCCACAAGATCGAGTGGAGAGCATGTTGCGGTCAACATAAATATACGATATCCAGGCGACGACGCTCGCTTTATGTTCGCCTGGTACTCTCATGATAAAACAAGGATGAAACTCTTATGAAACGAATAAACACCAGTGCTAACTATTGTAATTTATTTCTCAAAGTAAGAAGCACTCTCACAAACGAGTGTAGGAGAATATCCATACAGTAAGGCAATTTACTAAGTACATATATCTGACAAAGTCCTGAATAATTATTACTGCTCGTTACGTTATCTTTATATAAAACACGTTATTTATTAAAAATAGAGACAGATTTCTAAGAGTTTAAAAGCAACTCACATCCGAATGTATGTATAGTATAATTTTGAAAGCATTATGACAGCCCGACGATCATTGAAAACCAGGTGCATGCTTTTAGTTGTACATGACAAAGCGAGATAGATGCGTACAAACCCGTGCAGTTATTTTTGCAATATTTTAATGGGGTTGAACATTTTTATATAACTTTTGCCCACGACTTCGTCCACTTATAATTGAAAAATCCCAAGGGAACATAATGAGTTGCTCCGTGAGAGGACAAACGAAAAACTCACTAGAATATTGTATATTAATTTTATTAAATTTATAAACAATATTAATTAATATTATTAAAATATTAATTAATATTGTAGAATATTGTTTTGATAAATAGATTAATGTCATTAATATGAATATCATTGTGATTTGTGACATTGTTTCTGATAGAATTTGAGTAGTATTCTATTCCTCTTTCTACTTGCAAGGTTTCGTAAGAAAAAGTAAAAAGCATTCCTACTTATTCACTACTATAATGCCTTTTTAACCTACAACGGGAGATAAAAACAAAGCCATTGTGTACCTACAAAAAGTATCAAACAAAACAAGTTTAAGCTCTATACTTGAACAGAGCAAGGAATTATACGATAAAGTTACTTATTTATGAATGACAAAGTAAAGGTACAAAGTTATTCTTACATCGTCGTACAAAAAACAAGTTGAAGAGAAACAATGAATGTGTAGAGATCCGAAATATTCAGTAGAGCGGGCTTAATGCAAAAGGGTTTGTAACTTTGAGCGTTTTAATCGCATTTTCACCTATTGTTTATCGGGTGATGATACTCAATAACACCAATTTGTAGGAATTTAGTGAATGAACCTTTGACACTTGACATTGACTAGTGTGGCTCTTTCTAAACAGGCTTATCTGTATAGGCTTCCCTGCCGCCCAAACTGCTTGAGATATTAGAATTCAGAATAGCAATTCCTTTGAAAAAATA
Organism: Carcina quercana; assembly: GCA_910589575.2. NCBI lineage: Eukaryota > Metazoa > Arthropoda > Insecta > Lepidoptera > Depressariidae > Carcina > Carcina quercana. Next base: position 7,059,662 of record OU342439.1, read on the forward strand.
AAGGATTTTTGAAAATCTACTCCAAGGGGTCGAAAATATGTGAAAAGTTCTCTTTATCGAGACACTAAACATCTAAGACATTGATCCGATGCTTGCTTGCAAGTACTTTTTTACTTATAAATCGATGAATGCTGGCTGCACGCACGAAAATGTGTATACCGAGCCTAAGCCCACGATCGTCCTAAGCGTTCAGCTTGTGACGAATCTTGTATTATGACGTTATCATGTAAAATTATCGTCCGTAAACCGACTTTACAAACAAACAATTTTTTCAGCTCCCAAATATTATCATCTCAACAATAATGCTAAAATTAAATGTATGTTATTGCTAGGCTCCCACAATCTGGGTATGACAGAATATCAGCGTTGGTAGGACTCCTGCAGCACATGCTGAGTCAGCGTACCCTAAACTTGTTACGTGTATATTAACTTCACTTCAGTTTGTTAAGTATTAGGTTAAATTTCTTCTTGTGTATAATAAGCAATGTTTGTCGTGTCTAAATAAAGCTTTTATCTATATATCTATCTATCATCAAAAAGCCCAAGTCTTGTACGGTAGATTGAAATTAACAATTGAATAGCCCTGTGTACGGTCACTGAACGATCTACGAAAACGTCTGTGAATTTGTAAAATTATATTATATAGATCGGAGTGTGCTGGTGCGACGCCCTAAGCCAGCTGTGATTGGCTCTCGTCTGTTCCTCTCGTGTCGGGATAATGCGGGCGAGCGAGGTTATCAACTCACTGATTTAATTGAAGATTCCATGCTTAGCCCTCACACGGCACGACAGAGACAGACCAGAACTATTGGTTTGTGGGAACGTAAATCAAACAGCAATGACTTTGTGTTTGATTACCGTATTCTCGACCACATAGATAGCTGACAACACTTTTGGATTCGGCGTGTTACCTCATTTTTTGTGCGTCCCTAAATAATAAAGAAGACATTCTGCTTATGTAGATATATCAGTATAATTGGAATGTTACGAATAGAGTTTGACAAACAGTTTCACATAAGCATTCTAGATATCGTAGATATTACATTATATTCTAGTACGCACTTTCTTATCTTCATCTTACTTTGCTTTAATTCTTGATGCATTATTATTTAAAAATATTTATATATGTCAACTACCAAAGAAATTGCCATCCAGTAAACATGAGATTTTGAACGCAAAAAGACAGACTTACAGTAAATATCATACAGTTTTACATCGATTATCGAAACATCAACTGATTTCGATAATACATTGAATTTTTAATAAGTATATGAGAATAGTTTCCTCCATACATGAAACTTGTGTAAAAACGACGATTACACTGATAGGTACACGTTTAGAACTGGAACATTCATTTAACTCAATCTTGGAAATAGATCGACGTCGCCTGTCGAGACGATCTGCAAGTCTAATCTTAGTCTAACCTGTTCAAATTAGAATAAGTAGATTAATAAGCATTTAAATTGGGCACGCGTTGAATATATTGACTTTGACTGAAGATGTACATATAACAAGAAAATAGGCAGCAAAGTGATCAACATACTGTTCACTAATGTAGGCCCTCTGGACTGTACTGATACTACTCTGTATTAAGGTTCCAGCAAAAATAATTGAAAGTATTTCCTGATCCAATGTCGTTTCTATACAAGCGAATCAATGTAAAAATATTCTAGAATGAATTTATAACAGAAATGGCTAATATTAGCTGATACTCTTCAAACTGCTGAATCAATTTTTATCAGATATACCCAAGAAACACAGCAAGGGAACTTGCTTCCACGTAAAAAAAACCGCATCACAATCGGTCCATCCGTTTGAGAGCTACGAGACAGACAGATATTGGCGTCAAACTTATAACACCCCTCCTTTTGCGTCGAGGGTGAAGAATAACGTGAGTTATCGCAAGCAACTTACATTCAGTTCATAACTATTAACTCATTATTTTCGTGAAACTGACAAATGAAGATCTATAATATAATACAGTTGCCTAAAGGTGACTTACATGTAAAGTTGTTTAGGGTTATCACATTTGCATGCGTATACTTACTAACTAAACTGCAAATTATATAACTGGACTAGCGCTGTAGTGTCACAGGTGCCATAAATGTCAACGTACCTGTAACAAACAAAACGTTCTAAATAAATATACAATGTATTAAATTGCAGACACGAAAGATCGATAAAAAACATAAAGCATCAACGTCTAGTGTCTAGACTCTAGACTAAAGCGAAGATATAAACGCAGTAAAAAGGCGACAATTCAAAGCTTCTAATAAAAGTTGAGGTGAAGGGAATTTGGAAATCTTTAAAAGTGTTAACATTTCAGGGAGACGTTGGAAGTTGGGTGAAAATTCGATGACTTAAAACTTGAAAGACGTCGAGAATTGGAGATCGCAGGGCGTTCGTTGGTTTGTTGGGGCGGGCGTTGCCTTTGCATGGAGGACTAAACTGAATCATGTGTCATACATACGAGTGTGCTTGGTTCGTATAACTTAGATATTATTGCACTACTTGCGCTTCATTAAGCTGAAAACATTAGACCTTTATCGACTCATGACATGATCCAATACTTACGACACAGTAAAACCGTCTGCGTGTCTGTTTACATTATTATAAATAATTTACATTACGGCGAATGTTTAACTGTCACCAAAATCATGCCCACAGCCTTAAAAATGTTTGACGTAAAAAGTAATCAAATTTATTCTTGTAAAAAATATATTTCGGCCGAGCGGAAGTCATTGTCCTTCATATCTGTGTTATATTCATTAACCCTGATTAAACATATTTTTAAAATTTAAAACTAGAACACAACAACGCTTTACTTTGGAGGCTATTTAGATAATATAGTCCAAGTTTAAGTATTACTAATTTATTAAAAGTAGTATTAATTAAAATTAAAATGCCACAAGTATAAAATATACTGATGACATTTTACTATCTCAGTAATACGATTAATATATTAGATTATATATAATAGAAATATCTTATACTTATCAATTTAGCTATGCGGTAAATAAATAAATCCATCAATACCGTCCATGTTGAGCACAGTCCATGGCCAAAGCCATTTTTGCTATAAAGGTTGTATTTTTTTGGAAGCGCTAGATATTTTAATGTATGGCAGCGGCTTCTAAATAATTTGACGGGCTCGAGGAACCTGCAAGCGACGTCTAATGGGCCCAATTATCGAGGACTGGGCCGCACGCGGAGTAGGCCATTACTGTCCCCCCGTCCCCGCCCGCCAACTCTTGTGGCCTCTTTGCTTCTTGACGGAGAGCCTAGTTAGAGTAGCTCCGGTGATTGCGATACTAGGACACTGGCCAGCTGGTGAACGCTTGGTCATTGGATACAATTGGTTCATTGGGTTTATTAAACATGCAACCACATGGTTGTTGGTCTACGAGTATGTCCTGATTAATAAATATAGCAAAGGATGTGTTTTAATAACAGTACCTACATGTACCTCTACTCTGTACAGTCACCACCAAAATGTTTTTTAATAACTTCGTCCGCGTGGACTTCATAAATTATCTCAAGGGTACACTACTACTTGTTCGATCAGGATTTACTTTTTCGGCGCTTCAAATATCCCTATACAAAATATCATGGAGTCGGGAGTCACTGGATGCAGGTGGCCCGGGACCGGTCGATGTGGCGTACCATGAAGGAGGTATATGTCAGCAGTGGACGTTTTCTGGCTGATGATACGAAAAATCTAGTCGTTCCGACTCTCTGTTACTATGTAAAGAGAGGATAAACAAACACATTTCTAATATTATTACGGATGACATAAGAGTACAACAAATTCGGGAAGATTTGAAAATACATTACACGATCACGCGTCTTTCTTTTGTACTTTTTAAAAAGCGGCTAAGTGCGAGTCGGACTCGCCCATTAAGGGTTCCGTAGCAGCAAGTAACATAATATAAAAGTTCTTGTAGTTCGTTGTAACGTTGATCGATGTTTTAATAATAGTGTATTTTTTATATATATTTGAGTTGATTGAATGAAAGGTAAATTGCGGTTTACGATTTATGACTTATTAAAAAAAACTACTTACTCTCGTTCAAACCAATTTGATGAACTTTTTTTGAATTTCAGTTTTCAGTATTTTTGTGTTATAAATCTTAATGCCATTCACAGAATACATATACTTACCAAGTTTCAACAGTATAGTTCTTATAGTAGTTTCGGAAAAAAGTGGCTATGACATAAGGACGGACAGACAGACAGACATGACGAATCCATAAGGGTTCCGTTTCTTGCCATTTGGCTACGGAACCCTAAAATGCAAAGTAAGCCCTTCTTTAACTTCACTTCAAGATGAAATAGTACAAGTCCGTCTACTATTAAAGTTACAAAAATAAATAACATCTCGCGTCTTGCGACGAAACATAAATGTTATTCTTGACTTCAGAAACCCTCAACATTGAACCAAAGTGAGGAAAAGTAATTAAGTTCGCAATGATACTTAAGTTTATGCTTCCCTTCCCACAGTTCGTTTTGGCGAGCCCGCAAACTTATCGGCGCTGTTTCACGAATTACTTCAAACATAAATTCGGGAAATCTTCCCTTTTCCCTATAATGACAGGTAGGGTTGCCTGTCACCAAATGATAAAAAATAACCGTTAGCATTCGTAAAATTCAATGTTATTTTTTTCAAGTGATCAGCTATCGTTAACTTATATACACCTCTTTGGTATTCATACCTATGTTCCAGCTAGTGATGATTTGTAATGGTTTTCATCAAATTACAAAATGGAATGGAACGCATGCGTGTTTTATGTCAATAATGATTTTGGCTAATATAATGCTAAATGGTTCAACTAGCTAGATAATTCATTCTGAATATCTAGTCCTCAAACTCAAAGTCCAAACATCAAACCCGAAAGTTTCGGGTCGTAACCGGAAGCTACCAGCCCTGTGACAGATAAGGGAAAAACCTCGTTTCCCGTAAGAAAATCCGCCGATTCCGGGTCCGACCCTCGATATATAAATGTGTCCCGATTCCCGGATCTACCGACACAAATCACCAAACTTTGTTTTAAATGAAAAATTGTTAAAAGAAGTTTAATATTACTTCTCTAACATCTATTGCCGTGATTTATACGTGGCGATAAAGTACGGGAAATGCAATTCTGTTTCGCGGAATATTTCAGGAAATGCTGAACTTTTTCTCGAACTGGCCTCGAGGGAAAACGAGTTAGGTGATCATACATTGTTTATTTAACCTCTCTTATTAAAAAATGTTATTCCGTTTGTGAGTTGTCACCTGTTCCTCCCTGAAAAATACCCGAAAAACTAGAAGTCTCAATTTCAGTGTCTTCAAACAAACAGCTGGGAAACTTGTGTGCTTTATAACAACCGAAAGCCAAACTGTCGAGCTTGTAAGCTAAGCTATGTAATATAAGTCTGACATCAAACATCAGTGTTAATATCACTGTTGTGTTCTGATTTTGAATGATACCATAACGAGGAGGTACTTAATTAGCTTGAAGTTTTTTGTTATCAATTGCGATCTAGTTATAAAAAGACTATTAGCCTATTGGTCAATAAAAAGCTGAGTGAAACATCGCGATAGATTATTTGCAGCTGTTAGGGCTTTTTATTGGCAACAAAACCCCTTTCCATAACATCACTACTGTTTACCTACGGTTCACGGCAACAATTCAAGTCCAACCGCAACCATTTGATGATTATTAGAACTGTACACAACACGTCATGTTGTTATCGTGCGTATGAGTTAGGTAACGCAGTTGTACTGTACAAGTGTACATGTCGTGACACATGGGACAACGGATTGGTTTTGTTATCAGTCGCTCGTCGCGGCGACACACGACTGCTGCGTGACGAGGACCCGACTACCTACCTACACGTAATATATGTACTCAGATAACGAGAGAGAGAAACAATACTTCTGTCTCTCGTGTTGTGTGTGTTCTGTTTCGTGTTCTTTAAATTCTACAATTATGTTACGGAAACAGCAGTATGATTTTAAAAAAAAACGGTCGAGTGCGTTTAGTGCCACGCGCAGTGTAGGGTTTTGTAGTTGAACGGGTTTTATAAAAATTAACTTTGAGTGAAATTTGTACTCCAAATAATTTTTTTAATTTGTTGTCGCCTATTACTCGTCTGTGAAGTCACCTTAGTCGTAATAGTTTCCCTTTTTAGAAGATAGAGGGGTGGGGGACGCCCGAGACCCGCAATGTTTTTAAAGACCTATTTAACAATACGCCAAACAATGTGGTAGATGCAAAAAAAAAATTATCCTTGTTTAACTACGAAACCTACCACTAATCTGAGTACCGATATACGTGGATACCGTCATAGATATGCCCAACGCAACTCTGTTGCTAAGTCTCCACTGTCCCTCCTGTCACAGGTCTGTAAGTTATGAAACGTAATATATAGACACTTGAAATTTTCACAGAGTTTGTATTACTCTGGCCGCTGTAACAAAAAAGCTAAAAATTAAGAAGATCCAAGTAATATGTTTATTTGGCCTTTTGGACTGCTTTTGTGTTAAACCATGAGCGGTGTTATGAAAACCTTTATGCGCTAGTCCGAATCGCACTTGACCGTTTTTTAAAATAGAGATAACTTTTGCATTTGACTTATAATCTCACATGTGGTCTACGATGTCACTCGCTTGCCTAGAAATTCGCGAACATACAATTTGGACACCTGTATTGTTTAGAATAATCTATTAATAGGCGAGGGAAAATGTGAGAAAAGCATGCGGTAAACACAAGGAACAAAAACTTCATACATTTGTACCATGATATCTTAAACTTGTATTTTCATCAAAACTAAATCAAAATGTAGAAATTCCAAAGTGTTACTACGTAATTCACCTTGCAAAATTTAACCTTAGAAACATACATACAAATATATTGTAAAAAAACTTCTATTTAGAGTTCCTGAAAATCAGTTGAGAAGATAATAGATTCAGTGTTATTTATATAAAATGGGTCCTGTGTCAATATACATAGTTCTGTTATTTGAGTATTTTCTAGTATTTTTAATTTAAACATCGAAGACAAAATCAACAATATACAAAATGAATAAGTACGAGTGTATAAATAAATTAGATTTAACAATCCAAATAAATACTCACGTAATTACAGTCATCACGGAATCTATAATGACTTCTAATGCCAATAAACAAATACAAATAACAATTAAGTAGCAAAATTATTTCTTGCCCTAAAACCGTTATCTCCACGCCTTATATCAGTGTAAAAGTGTAATTACAATACAAGGCACTTTCAATTAGCCAGCCGCACATAACATAAGGTCGAAATCTCTATTAGCCGGTCAATCAACCTTTGCCCTTACTGATAAGACAAGTGCGATAACAATTATTATCAAACATTTTACATTACACAAATATAAACAAGTACTGGGCAACACTTGTGTTCATAATAAAGAATCGTTATGTCAGTTTTGTAATTTTTTTTTCATTTTTCTTTCACACCCACCCAGTCCAAATTAATTCAGCAAACTGAATTTTTACAAACAGTTTTTTTTTAAATATGTAAATGTAGTTGGTTGGTAAGCATAAATTTGCGCACCCAGAAGCCTTAAGCCTTCTATCATCTCAAGAGAGAGGCACTCCTAGATGAGAAGGTTCAACTTGAACTTATTTGATGTTGGCATTTCCAGAGTACGTTGTCGAGCCCAACTACCGACGTAGCTGTGTCCATGAACAGGTTGGTTGCTGCTTCTCATGAATGCTCGGCAACACATAATAGCGAAGCGTAAATAAGTAATTTTTGTCTTTACGGGTCTGGCATGCCGAGAAGGAGAAAAGTCACAAGTTAATAAAATATTGCTAAAAACCTCCAGCTAATGAGGCGCTGTCTCTGCTACCTTTCGTACTGGAACATAATAGTGATATTAACACTGCTTTTTACTTAGGTAACATGGTGATAGCTTAGGTAAAACGCCCTACCACCAGATGACCAGACATGCTATGAAAGTACCGCAAGGAAGCCTTGAAGGTTTGAAGCCTCGATTTGAGTCACCTTTTACACTGCCCACACGGAAAATCATGGGGTGGTATTTTTATACAGACAAGACCACTTATTGACAGGATAAGTTCCAACTACAAAAGTCGGAGCGTGTCCTGGGCAAGATCAACTATCTGACTAGGTGACACCTCACTTTTTTAGTCCAATTTGAGTATTATAACATCCAACACACTTATGATTCAAAATTCAAAACAGAATTAGTTACACCCGTCCCAGACCTAACGATTCTTTGCTGTTCTAGGTAGAATGGGAACCGGGAGGATACAATGCAATACAAAAAGGTACCGATCGTTACACATACTGTCCCGAACAAGCAAGAATCGGTTCCGCACCGTACTAGGTAGATCAGAACAGGTATGTGACGGGACTATGAATAAATCATGAAGGTAAAAAGATTACCGCTCGCCCTGTAACATCTTTTTAGCCATGAAATTGTCGTCTAACCGTTAATTTATTTTTGAATCGTATTTACAATAAGAATGTCAAAAATTAGAACAGAGATTTTCTGTAATGGATTGCTTACCCGTTCATAATAATAATCGATACGATATACCTAGACACGATCATTGTATACAACGAAAAAGCAACAAAAATTTGAATAAATAAAGTGGCAAGAGACTTAAATCGCTCTAAAGGAGATCAAGAATGTACTTCTATTCAGAAAACTTCACTGAAAATATATTCCACCCGTGCAAATTGCATTCACTGAGCAACACACGGAATTACCCCCGCCAGGGAGCTTCAAGACGATGCAGATTTGAATGTAGCAACTAGGAACCATTCTCACATAATGGACTCATGTGAGTCTGTGTAAAGTACAATTTAGTGCTCATAAAGTACCCGTGCTCACGCCCACCTTGCCTTATCTAATGTATGTACCGAGATGACTGTTCGTATGAAGTGACGTCAAACTTTATGTGACTAAAATGTGTGAAATTACTGATGTTTTCCCTGAATATTTGGTCATGTTCACATTCACATTCCAGCAATGTACGAGCTAGCTATCTTGCTTAGATCATATTGGGACGTGTTTCGACGTATACTTTTTGGTACCAGGTTGGTTGGTTGGTTACTGATTGGCCGAATAGTCAACAATAATCTAATTACGATTTTTGAAAAGTAAACCCCATGGGAATGAATTGAGGAAAAAGGTTTTTGTAGCGTTTTGAGAACTCTCTAGCGTACTTTGGTAGAATAAATAAATTAAGTACGATTTTGATATGGGTAGGAAAATTAAAATTAGATTTCACTTTTGATCTAAAGAAATGATGAATTGTGAATATTAAAACTCCGGCGCTTGCCAGACTTTAGGTACGCGTGTGCTGGACTGGACATATATTACTCCGCGCACTTTACCCTTATGATCGAAGAGATAGAGACAAACACGTGAGTTAAATATTCAGAATGTAAGTACGCGTATTTTTTTCCGACATGTTATTGTGCAGCTGACGTATGTAAATGATAGAAACATGTCACATGACATTGAAAAATCCCAAACGTCTTGTTAGCTATTTATATACCCAGATAACTACTAAAATAATAATACACTTTACTAGTTTAGTGACTTCGTTCGCTTATAAGAACCTTAGGAGTTCATAGTTTCAAACCTCAAAATGAAAAAGTAACTCTAATAGAATATCTTGGTTGTCTTTCCGTCCGTCCATACGTTCTTATGTCTGTCTCTCAATACCATTTTTCTTAGAAGCACGTCGAGATATCAAACAAAAATCATATCAAATACTCCAGTCTGCAATCTCTTGGATCTATGAAAAAGTCAAATTTCTATGTCAACGCAATAAAGAGATACGGCCGTTTATGCCGTTTATTTTCAAGATGGGAATCTTTCCATTGACCTAGAATCTTGAAGTTTGACAAGATGCAACGTCTTACAGTGCAAGTATAGCAACACATCTGAAAAGTATAAATTTTTAATTATATCACATTAATATTGCCACTTTACGATTACAAACTGCGGTCGCCGTCGAAAAAAGATTCTTGCTATACTCGTACTAGTTTGGTACTCGCATTGTTTGAGTAATGCACTATACAAGCCTTAGTATGCAATGACTGCGTTGCTGGCCACGTTATTATGGCCTCGAGCTCTAAGCTACGCTCTCGGCCTTCAAACTTGGTCATCATTGCAGCTGTTGCTGTCCGGTCTATTCGACCTTCAGTCCCACCCTTTATTCCACCTTGTCCACCAAGGGCTGCAGCGCTGGCCGCGCTGTAATGACTTAGAGCTGCGCTAAGTCGCGCTTTCGGCTATCATCAGCGCTGTCAGCAACGCAGTCAATACAGATCGCGGCAGCAGCAGCAGTGGCAGATACGTTCTACTACTTTAAGTCCGGGACAATACGGCCCAAAACATGAATCGTTCATAAGTAAATGGCTTAGCAACAACCAGACATTATTCCTTATCTGTCCGGCTATCTGAACACCTCTTATTTTATCACGGCTTGCAAAAAAACATCCGCGATAACGTTACAATAAAACTTTACATGTTTAATTTTATGACATCAGCCTGTTATATATGCTGGGTACAATCGAGTACAAAAATATGTATCCACTTTTGAAACATGTCGCATTCACCTTTAATTGACATTTCCTTCAACACACCACGTAGGAACAAGCATGGTTGAATGTGATATGGTACAAAAGTGGATACACATTTTTGTACTCGAGTGTACATCTACACAATACCTAACTTCCTTATGCAAGTTAGTACGTATTTTACAGGACAGTTATACAAACATTTCTGTGTAGTTTTAGGACTACACGGTGAACAAACGCTGTTTGTGTCTTTATATCAGTGGGACAAGTTTACTTCTGAAAACGAGCCTCCCTCATAGTTGGTCACGATGAAATAAAATAGCTTTCTATGAGAAGACATGTAGGCGGTTGTTTACAGTTTATGTGTAGATTTTAAACATACAGATACTGCAGCCAGGTCTCTTGAAATTAATTTTCCTGACTGCATTGCCGGTCTGGGCAGGGAGGGATGGGGAGGAGAGAGCCTTGTATTGAGCAGTGAAATATTTTTGGCCAAATTCAAAATTTGAACCATTTTACATAAATTCTCAAAACTTTATTTTATTTCGTTGTTGCATTTATTTTTTACGAAACAATTCTGAAAGCAGGTTTTCCTGATAGCCTTAAAAATACATGAGGCATCATCTACTTGACATCATTCATACGTGTAATTTAAATTTCGTATCCAAATACAATTACCGTTACCAAGAGACGAAACTAGTGTAAGTCTCAATTATCCATAATCGAAGGCATCAAGCACTAATCCCTAATACTGCGTTGTTAGGACGCCCCGCATCAAGTGTCGATAAAATCTGACGGGAATGGCAGCCCGGCTAGTATAGCTATCAATCTGGATGTAAAGGCAGCGTCTGACCTAGCCGGCGCCAAAGGGGCGTCGCTCCCCGTCTCGCAGGGCGCAGATATGTAGACGACCTGAACTAAGACCTAAATTAAATACCTACATACAGTTCAAGTTCTTCAAAGTTCTACAAAGGATCCTTTAGAACAATAATTTAACTTACCTGCTCATAAACTTTGAAACAAAGACTGAGAGCACAAAAGCTTTGTTCTGGGATAAAACTAAATGACAAACATTTTGTTATGTCTCAGTTTGACGGATGCTATGACGAAAATGTGATACTTATAGTTCGCAGTCTTGAAAATATCGAATTAGGTGCGTCTTTTACGAAACTATTATACTGGGACCTATTTAATCTAGATCACAATGAACTAAGTTACTTTTTATCCCGATCGAGCACGTACTTCCTGTGGGATACTTTTTAAAGTCCACGCTGACGAAGTCTTGGGCAAAAACACAAGTAATAAGATATGATTGTCAACAATTAGTGTTTGTATTTGGTAAATAATTATTATGGGAAGCTGACAATTATGATGTGCATTGATTGCTAAATAACATTAGTGATGTCACAAAGGCCTTACTAGCCTGTGCAAACGTTTTTATACAAACGTCATTTTATTTGAAATAAAGAATTATGTTCACACTTCTAGAATTCTACAGAAGTGCTAGCAAACAAATGCAATTTCTACAATTTACATTCCTTACACGGAATATTCCGGATTTCCTAGAGTCCAGCTTCCGGTTTCTCTGAATAGAAATAAAACCACAACCGCGGCTAGACCGCTGGCATTGTCTAGACTAGTTGTACTGGACTAATGCGGACAGTATACATTCTCCATACTAATTCAAGCCTCTCTCGAGAGTTGCACGGACAGGGATACTTTCCTTTAGCAAGTACAAACACAAGAATGTAAGATATTAGTGACAGATTATTCTTATCTACCGTATTTTAAATCCTCTTTGAAGGGTCTTAGCATTCAGCAGCAGGGAAGGAATCTTTAGCATTTTTGAAATAAACAGATGAAGGTGTGTTGAGTGATTCCGATTTATTTGCGCTATTTGTCTGTAAAATAATTATTATACGTATTTGTTTGCGCCATATTGTCAATGGATCATTGATTTCCCTCCGGAAATTAACACTGTCTCTTTCCAACACCTTATTCCAAATTCACGCCATGTGCGTGTCCGGATACCGCCGATATAACAGCTAAATTGTTCAAGTGTGTTATGTGCCAAACTGTTGCCAAAAATAAGTGCTTACCAAGCATTTCCTCATCATCATCCTACCGTCTGGGGAACTCAAGACCTCAGAGAGTGGCCATTCAAGACCAATAAGCGATGCGTCATCATATGAGTCCTTTGTCTCTTCCTTTCCCGCCCAGATCGATTGTTTATTGACGACAAAATAAAATTCAGAGTTAACCAGCTGGTGCGGTATTTATCTACTTCGAAAAACAAATATACTACATGGCATCACCACCACAGATGATTTCGATCTAAGTGAACGGATATCGCATGGACAAAAGTGTTCAGTTTACTTTATGTGTAAAACTGTATTTCTGGACTGTTGTATAACTAAAATCAATATTCCATTCTATTTTGGTTTAGCATGACTTCAAACCATGTTGTCTGGTTGTTTTTTTATTACACTTGCACTTGCCTCTCATCTACCCTGATGGTAAGTGACGATAAGACCTTAGGATACAATTGTGGTCCACCAAAAGCCACAAGTTAATGATGCACTGAACTAATCAATGTTCTTTCATCATCAGAAGATAACAGAGTTATTAAGAATAAAATCTGTGTTTATATAATTGCGCAATCGAAAATATCCAATTTATCATAAAACTGCGTCTGCAAATGTGTCCTCTTTTCACACATGTAGCTCTCCGTATGAAAACAAAAGATTGAAACAATTTTACTCTACTGTACATTAAAAAACTGTCTACTATGGATAAACCCTTTGTCGCACGCCCATAAAAAAGGAGTTGAAGTCAAATCACCGTTCAGATAGTTCGTTGTCACATCGTGAAGGCTTTATTTATTTGTCTTTCTAAATCTATGGCTAAATCTAGTACCACAAACCAATTACCGATAGTTTTATAATGACTTTTATTTTTAAACAATGCAAACTGTTTACAGACACTTTACGGCTTTCTTTCATTTCCTGCCAGGCACACTTCACATAATCGTCGACCATTTCGCAGTTATGTGAAATGACCGCCGTTTTCATCTCCGTTACACCTTGCGGGTAAACTGTAGCATGCGGGAAACCGTTCTGGTATAAATAGCTATACAATACAAAAGTTCTTCGGAGTTAATGTTCAAATAGACTGTATTATAATGTTGATCTTTTTTGACGATTCTATGATCTAATTAAGGTGTAGTTCAGGAACGAAGTTAGAGATTTCAAATTTTTTGGAGGTGTAGTTTCAAACGGTTGAGGTTAATTTTATTTTATACGTATTTTATACCTAAGATTGAACTAAGTTGCTATGTATGTTATAAACGATTACATTCCTCTGTCAGAACAAGTTCCTAGACGCAAGGGTGGGTGGGTGGATGTATGTACCTTCACTTCCAGACTCTTGAACTCACGTTGAGCTTGCAATATTATGATTTGGCCCCGGATGTGTATTTTTTTAAATGAACTTTTTTGAAATCCGAAATGTTAGTAGGTATTGCCGGTAACCATATTAAAGACAGATCTACTGTTTGCCAGATCAAGTTTTAGGTTGATCTCAAAACAAGGGTAATGAAAATGAAAAATATATTTATTCCATAAACTTAAAATTATCCTGTTATACTTTACGCTGGATTACGTAATGTAAAAACATTATATATTTTTATCGTTTAAAAAAGATTTATGTCGTTTTCTCATGGATGCCGTAGTCAGAACTGGACCAAATTGAAATGGGGCCACACGGGAAGCACCAACTTTCAAATAAAAAAAGAATCATCCAAATCGGTTCAACCAGTCAAAGTTCTTAGGTAACAAACATTTAAAAAAAACATACCCGTCGAGTTGATAGCCTCCTTCTTTTTTGAAGTCGGTTAAAAATTACATTTAGTGAACGCTCTTAGTGTCGAATTAATCTGGAGTATGATTTATTATTCCGGCTTTAATACGAATTTTCCTATCATATAACGAAACCAGGCGACCAAAAGGCGTGGAAGGTATTGGAAAATCACTTTAAGGTAAACCTGGCGTATGTTACTGTGTAGTAATATTAATTATAATAATTATGGTTCATGGCGCAGTATTACACCTACATAAAATGCATGTTTGTAAGCCATGAAAATATTACTACAAAATATAAAACCACGGATGGTGCAGTTCACCATGCGCCGGCTGCATCCTCGTGGAGAGGGGCTTTGCGTGCGAGCGCCGAAACTGTGACACCAATGTTGCGGCAGGTCAGGCACAGGCGAGCGATCCGACTGCATTCCGCATGTAGCATGCAGCATGCAGTCAGCTCATACTAAATATAGCCTGCGAAGTGAACGAACGCGCCGCGACAAGACGTCGGCGGCGCGGCGGCCCCACAGCGAACATCGAGATGGGAGATGCACTCACCGAGGCAGGGTTGACAGTTCCTTAACTAGATATTGTGCGGTTCTTATAGTGGCTCAGAATGTCAATGTATAAGTCATTTGATCCGACAGTCTACTTGATATTCGCCTTGGATTGATGAAACAAGCATGGTGAAATGTCAAAATTTTTCCGAAAACTTTCATTATTTTCTATTAAATATGTAAATAAAACAAAGTCTGATACCACCATTTATAACTCAAGAACGTCTGGAACGATTTTTTACGATTGATTTTTTGAATTTGTCTCTGCTCCAAATAGCAGACTAACTATTAAACCATTCCATAAATTCACTAACAAACATTAATTTTCTCATACATTCACGACGTAAAGGAAAGTCAGTGTTCTTAGGGTTCCGTAGTCCTCCGTAAAAATATTAAGCGTACACCACTTTACACAGCGCCGGAAAAGTACGAGTACATAGGCTACTTTTCTCTCGAATGAATAAGCAATTCCCATGGGATAAATCCGAAAGCTCACGCAGACGATGTCGCGGGCAGAATCTAGTATACTCATACAACGTAACTAAGGCCAGCAGCAAAAGACAGGTTCTTGTAAAGTAATGCGTATTTTTAGAGTTTCAGTTTTATTACTATTTACGTATAGCTTTTTTATAATTGTAAATTTTGTTGACAGTTAATTGAATTGTATTACTTTTCACATTAATCTATTTACATTGTAATCTACTTATATTCAATACAGATAAACAGTAAATATTATGTTTCAGATTTGGAATGGTTTATATCTAGTTTGTAGTGTGTTCGTGTTTGTATAGTAATTTCGGTATTGTCAAATGAAATGGAATTTAAGCTTTGCAGTATATAGAGATTTGATGCTGAGCACATTCTCAAAGAATTAAGTTCTTATCGATTGAAGGAATCAGCTACTTACAAAAGATTTTATCTCACACGAAAATACTGTAAGAGTTTTATACAGAGATTTGGCAACCCTAACCACATCACTTGAATCCACTGTTGCCACTTTACCCGTTCAGTCTTACTTTTCTGAATTTTAGAACAATTTCCACTATAGAATTTTTTCCATTAGTCATTTGAAGCTTTCTAGATACTCATTTCTTTATAACGTTGACCTCACGCACAGAGTTCCATTTGTTTCAAATTACAGACAATGTTAAATGTTTATGCTATAACAATTTTATATACAATTTAGACGTTCAATTCTCTTGTCCCTTCTCGCCATTTCCTTATGCATTTGTATGCACAACATGTGATATTGGATAATCGAGTATTGAAATAAGCTAAATTCTTGACATGTTTTTTCTTTCTTTTCAATAATAATCAATAATAGTCAAACATAACAATTTAATCTAAAACTAATCGTGATGCTGATAATGTCAAAGAGTACACATGACAATACGTACCATATGCTCGTATTAAAACTTGGATGTTTCAATGAAGAGTCATCCACCAAATTGTCACTTACCATGAGATTTGGGGTCAGAATAGATTTTAAATAATAATAATAAAATATTTTACAAAAATGTTTTCTGCAGAACCTCTAGGTTGGTTTATATTCACACTACACTTTCAATTCGTAAATTTTCTGGAATAATATATTCAATTATCTACGAGCCTGCTATCTTCATCATCTGAAGAATGAGGGTCATATTACTATGTATATGAATTTTGATTTACGTTAATATTTTGTATCTTGTATTTAAATGTCATGCCTGACTCACCTACTCTCTTCACTATTTCTCTCTTGACCCAGGACTGCTGTAAGAAATTTCTCATAGAAATAATCTGTTCCTTTTGTGTATATTTTCTCTGTTTTCTGTGTACAATAAATTGTTAAATAAACACGGAGCATATAGAGAAGAAAAAATTTCTTGAATTTAAATAGGAGTATACCTAAGAATACTGATTGGCTACTACATTGTATGAACGTGGGCTGTTCTTGACCGCCGCGAGAGCGACCGTCTATTTGCTTATCGGACATTAATGCGCTAACCGTACTGATAACGGAACAATGAGTGTAAGTCGACTGATACCCGCGCACATTAGTGTACACCCAGATATGCTTATCTCTCCATGTCAATACTCTTTTGTAGAGGAGATACGGGAGACTATTTGCCCTTAATGCGCCGAACGCATTCCTCGATGTTGAATGTATCCAATCGACACATCCATTAGCAGCCAGACTTGCTACTAGGGTTGCCAGATCTCTTATTCGACAGAGCCTGCGGTGTGGGCCCGCCAGTTGGGGCACCAATTTCCGGGCGCGTGGTGTGAACAGATGGGCGAGTGTGGCGAGCCATATTGCAGACGAACTGATCAGTGTCGCAAAAAAGGTACAATCAATCACACTCGCAGTGTTTTGGCTGTTGTATTTGTTCAGGGGCAAAACCGTGGCTACTCTAAGATTGAAACATGTAATTAATTTGACATGAGTGAAGTGCGAGTGTAAACTAGTTTTCTTCTTCTAATTTTGTTGAGAAAGCGGCCGCATTTCAAACAGTTATATATTATGTGATGTCTTAGCTCGAATTCCTATGTCAAAGTTTTCAGTCGCAGTCTATCTCTTGTCTATCTATAGTGAGAGGCAAACCGGTTTGACACGAATTAAAACTGACAGCCCTAATTGCCATTCGTACCTTTTTGAACGTTTGTTATCTTTTGTAAAAGAAAACAAATGGTACAAACTTATTTATCTACAAAACAATGTTTGCTATGTTATCGACGTTACATAAGTTTTAACAAACGTTAATATATTGCTTTGGAATATTTTCAAGCTCCATGCTTTGTGCAGAAAACCTTCGGCGGATGATTTATAGCTGCCTATTTTTTGGCATCGCATTCGCAATCCTTTTCCCCTATTTTTCAAACTATAATGTTAAGAACCAACAAGATAAGGCATCAATTGTATGAAATCAAAACTAGTGTTCCCCCGGGCTACGCTCTGAGACCCGCATTGTTAAATTATTAACAATGGTTGAATACTCATGGAGTAGTCCAACGATTTGGTTTATCTTTACTTCTTTTGTTGTGGTTGGTTTATGATTCTGTTTTAATCAGTTAGATATTTCCTCATTAACTTGTTTAAGAATTTATGAATACTTTTAGGCAAAACTTCTGGAATACCATATAAAACATAATCATTGTTGTAATCAACAAATAACTTATTATTTGTTAAAACAATATTTATTAGTTCCTTGGAAATTCCAGGAAAGTCATTTTCTGCTTTGTTAATAACCTAATGACGTTATGTTGGTTTATTGAAAAGTATGTCGTCGTCTTTTATTGTTTTTCGTTTATTTATTTCCTGTTTAGTCGTGTATCATGCATTTGTTGCCATTGTATCGAATATTTCATATTATGTACCAAGCAAATGTTTATCAAACTATAGTAATATATCGTTAAAATTGAAACTAAATAAATAAATCAGATATGAGATGCACCAGTGAAAACTTATATGTTTTTCTGTAGTCATACACTTTGTTATTCCCGTTTTAAACATAGACTATTAAACACCCCAGTCAAGAAGATTTTCGTCACAAAGTTTGCTGACGAATATGAGGTATTCAAGAAGCGTTGCTTAGAACGTCAAATGATTTGTAGAATGGGAATATTATTTGTGAACAAAAAAGTCCGGAAAAAGAGAAACAAGCGTAGTTACGCTCCGTGCATGTACGGTTGCGTGCTCTTAGTGTTGCGCTAATTTTGGTCATTAGTACCAGTTATCGAGTACGCTTTCCAACACGAGTACGTTTAATTTTTACCGCCTCCGCAGCCTACTCGATATATACACTTGGATTTATAATCAAGAGGCCGCAAGTTTGATTCCCAACGGGGTACCTATTGCTACTCGGTTTCAGTGGTTGTGGCATTTTATTATGTTCAGCGTTCTAAGTCTGCTACCAAGCTGTAGTGTTGATTGACACTGTATTGTTGACAATGAAAGCAAACGAATAAAGTTTATTATTACTTTTATTGTCGCTTACCATCAGGCACAATGAAGACAAAGTTAATTTTAGTGTATTGTGTAAGAAAAAAGTGCATATCTAATTTTAATCTACAAAAGAAACCGTCTATGTTGTATTTGAACAAACGCTTTGTCCACAAGAATACTGCACATATTACAAAACATGACAAACTCTTTCTCGCGAGAACCATGACCAATGTTTTCCTATCGCAAACCTTACAGTTCCTAAAAATCTCACAGCTTTTAAAAATACTTTCTTAGATTATTTTTTTCGTAAACAATGACCTTTCTTTATAATTTATAAATGTTAGCAATGTTTTCAAAGCAGAAAGGAAAGTACTTAGTTAAAAATTTAGAAAATATTTTTTATTGCGACCTACGGAAGTCTATATTATTGTTTAATTACGTTTAAACAATTATGTAAAACTTTTTTAAGCGTCACTATGCCAGTATATCAGCTTATCGTTTGATATTTTTAAATTCTTAGAACTTGTATAAATAAGAACAATCAACAAATGCTTATGATAAATGTAATATTACGTCATAGGTAACGCTTTTAATTTTTGTTTATTTTTACTTCTTGCCTACAATATTTGTTTGAATAAATATTCACTACATTCTAAGTCTAAAGTCATGATTTTTTTAAAGGACCATGACAGGAATTTCAGCAAATTCTCGTCCTGAATGAATGATTACACACATGATAGCATATAAACGATCCTCCACGATCCGATTTATAAACCTATCTCTAACCAAAAAATGTCGCTGTTAATAACTTGCACTATTTCATATAAATATACAGCCTTCGGGCCACTGCTACTGCAGCTTATCAGTTCGACCTTCGCAAGAGCAGATTGATAAAAGATAACAGGTGCGCTGTGCCCCGTTCCACGATAACATTAATATTTCTTTTTTCTTTGTTATAGTAAAATTCTGGTTTATAGTTAAAGCGAAAGCATCTTCTTTATGATATCGAAGTTCAAACACGCAGACGTGTCTGCTTTTTAAAAGTTGTAAAAGTTTATTAAAAAAATGTACGACAAACGTGTCCTTTTCGCTTAAAAATTTGGTCGAGTTCGTTGGGCGGCTCCAGGAAAAACTACAATAGTTCGACGTTAGCGAAAAACGTGCGTCGGGCGGCGCGCGGGCGGCTGCGGGCGGTGCGGGGCGATTTGCGCAAGAGTGCGGCGACGGGAAGTCAGCTGACGGCACGGGGAGGGGCGCGTAGCGGCGCGGTGCACCGACATGCATGTACTCAATACCGCTAAAACGTTTTGATTACAAATTATGAAAGCCGATTCCTTGAGTCATAACAACATAAAATAACTTTCCACGAGCCGGACTCGTAGTCCACCTGCAAGCCGACACTGTTTATCAACACCCTCGCTACGCCGCCCGCCGCCCGCCGGCCCGGTGACACTTGAAAGTCGACGCGGCTCCTTCGCAATACCATCAACCTTTGGCAGCGTCCGGAGGTGAACCGTATAGCACGCACGCGGTACTTGGGGCGTGTATTTCGCGAGCGTCTCAAAATAGACACGTAATGCGATGTCGGACGCGTGCATGCAGTGATCGATCGCACTCACCGTGCGCTCGCAGGCAAGAGGCGCGCCGGTCAGCTGAGCCGTCGGCTGCGACGTACTGGCGCTGGCGAGGGTCTCTCGCGGGTCCTGGCGCGACGCTGGCACGGTACGCACAGTGCGCGTGCACAACTCCGGGACGAGCACGCACGGCACGCACGGGTACGGAGCACGGGGCACTCACACACGGCACGCGACTGACTGTATGCGTCAAGCGTAGGCGATGTGCATCGCGTCTCTCGCGTGATGTCGGCGAGAGTGTCGGCGAGCGACTGGGTGCCGCGCGGGGCCGCCGAGCCGCCGCCGGCGCCCGCCGCCCCGCGCCGCCCACTTCCTCCGATGAATGACAATAATGGAAGACGTTCAACTCGCCCGCAAACCGAATAATATGAATCATTGCATTAGGGTGCAGCCCCGGCCGAGGCCGGTCCGACGAACGCTCGCGCCTGCCCACGATAAATATTCATCGAGGATTAAGGTATGGTCCTGAAACGCGCCGATCGAGAGACGTGCTCTCCGCGACGTTTTTTACGATTCCATCACAGCCGTTGTAATGGGTTGTGGGTACTGCTACGAAGGACGGACAGCTGGCACGCGGCGGAGGGCGGGCGGCACCGCTATGGCCGCGGGACAGTCACAGGGGGTACATGGGTCGGTCGTGGAGATGGTAATTAACAAGTTCACATGGCGGACGGTGTCGGTGGCTGTGCGGCTGCGACGCGACGCCGCTAATCTTATCTTGCGCTAATCTAATCCGGCGCGACGTCCTCTCTTGTGTTTTCCTTCCAATTGTGTCCACTCGAGGTAAATTAGAGGTTCTCTCTCGAGAGTTCACAACCGACTCAGACGGAGTTCATTGCGCCTTTAGAAAAATCTCATTAAATTCAACTGGCACATGCTGGCACCGAGCGTCCATCCGTATGACGCGTCACTTCCACGATGCACCCGCTCGTCTGTTTGTTCAACTCCACATCGACCGATATAACATGTTTGCAATGCAAAATACAAATATGTTATACGCCTGAATGATAAGACGTCTACCTGTTTTTAAACTTTGCTAATATCTCTTGTTGGGCTTGCTCGATCGATAAAGCGATTGAAGCCTGCAAAATGGCAATCGAAATATGTCAATTCGGGTATATCATAAAACAATTGTTACTCTCAGACAACGCACAGTATACGCTGGTGATTTGTAATTTTATGACATGTTCTTTTACTCTAAGGATGCCCCAGGGGGGACTGATAAACATTCATACAATACTGTATGGGACGGGACACTTTTGTACAAAAATGAATATATGCTCTTCCTTAAAATTTTTTTGTTGTTGTTCCTAAAATTCATACTTTGCAGGGGTGCAGGAAAAACGGCTCAACGGCTTACGGAACTTTAGATGAATTTTACATAGACAAAACATGTTCAAGATTGACAAATAGGATATTATAATCCAGAAATATCCTTTTGATGTTGTTTCATACACCAATCGTTGTGGGCAATGAATTATAAAACTACACGGAAAGCACCACCTTTCAAATAAAAAAAAGAATCATCCAAATCGGTTCACCCAGTCAAAAGTTCTGAGATAACAAACATAATGAATAAAACATACCCGTCGAATTGCGAACCTTCTCATTTTTTGAAGTCAGTTAACAAAGACATTGCTTGTTTAAATAAATAAATACGAGCCTATTAATATACATAATAAACACAGGACAATTTTCACCTCTAGTCATTTTTCAACAGATAATTCAAATTTTCTAGGAGTACGAACGAAAAAGCGAGATACGATCGTAATTCACTTTTAAAAACGACATTGTATGTTTCGAATAGTATACGCGTCCTAAATCGCACAGGGAACAACGTCCTCGGCCGGCTGTCGCGATTCAAACGGCTTTTTTATTTTATTCTGTGCGATCCTTAAAGTTCATCTCGTCTAGACCGGTTCACCCACGCCCCAGCACAGATTTCTGCATCTTACAACAACCCGCCACACAAGTGGCTTTATTTTCCTTTTTTTATCCTCTTGCAATACGAGATATCGGCCTGTGCATAGCGTTAATAGTAAACTACGAGGTATAAAAGCACCTTTTGAAATTATTCACTCGTATCGCGCTCTAACCGGGCCGGGCCCCTCCTTGCTTAATTTAAAATTATTGATTTCGTGCACGGCTGTACTCTAGACTTGTGCTTTAAACCATACTTTTAATATGCTAGCGTCTCTGTGAGCTGTAGACTTCGACAGCTTTTCTTTTCATAGCTGAAAACTGAATAAATGAGCTAAACTGGATCTATCATATCAGACCATCAAATCAACTGAACATGATAAGGTTTGCCATAATCACTACGCTTTGTAGGGATTGGTGATCGCAGTCAGATTTAATTTATGAGTGAAACCAACTACAGTCGCCTTTAATACGGCACCCACGGGTGCCACCGAGGTTCTATGCTAAAGCTACAGACACACACAAAATTAAATGACTATGAACATGTAATTAGTTGTATGTAACTGATATTCGCATAAGGAAAGTTACATGAACTGTCACACAATAAATAATAATTGTATTATCCTCATAATAAAAATTTTCAAAAACTGGATAATAAAGTACTAATAACGGAGGATGAGTAGTAGTTTAAAAATTCCAGTATGCAATAAACAAATACTCAAACATATTTATTTTCTAATAAAAATACTTTCACGTCTCATGACCTCAAGCTGTATTTGGAGTAAGGCCCTTGCAGTGCTTAGCATTTAACCATCCAGCTTTATATAGGGTAGAACAATTAATGATCTGAACAGTCTGAATTTTAGCCTACACTTTTTCAAAATATACATTTCACTAGCATATGCCCGCGACTTCGTCCACATAGACTTCAGAATATATCCCACGGGAACTTCTTATCAAATGTTGACTCTGTTGCAACGTAAAGGGAAGCCGAACAAACTGACTTCCGCATTAATAATATTGATACTGTTTATGTACTTCCTCATACAGTCATAGAACCCACAGCAAAATTTACACACATTTTACAGGCCCAGCAAATATATAACATTTTACATAGTTACTTAATGTCTAGTCATAAAGTTATCATTTATCAATACAACAAGCCGTCATTACCGGTCGACGTTTCCTCTAACAGACATGTTATCGCAATAGAGATTTGAGCTCTAAAAGTTTGCTACGTTTTCATTGGCTTCGAGCGCTTCTGTTCTTAATATGTACCTACGAGTACATAAGTTTGTGTAAATTATGTCAGCAATGGAGAAAGACCAGTTTTAGAAACCCTTTTTCGAATGTCAGTCTAGCTAAATATTAAACTATTTAAGATAAATGTATTTTCTTTTCTTTTCGATTCGTTTTTAGGAGTCCGTAACTCAAAAGAAAATAGGAACCCTTAGAGGATCACTTTGTTGTCCGTCTGCCAAGACCCTTTTCCTTAATCACACGTAGAGATATCAAGTTGACAATAATATCGAATACTGAAGTCTGCTGTCCCTTGGATCTGTGAAAAAAATCAAACTTAGAAAAAAAGTCAAAGCAATAAAAATATATAGCTGCATTTTCTACCATTTCCATACAAAATACAAAGGAACCAAAACCTATAGTACTTCCCGTTGACTTAGAATCCTCGAATTTGGCAAAGAGTAACGTCTTAGAGCACAACCATAGTATTAAATCTGAAACTAGGATTTGTAAATTATAAATTAGTAAAAATAGCTTTTTATAAGCTTAATTTTGTCTTGAAAGCCATACATTGTGTATTTAATTTAGCTGCAAAGTTAAGTTGGTTTTTCGATCAGAATAACATTTTTGATAGAGCATTAGTGGTTGCATATTATCGTACCTATTATTTATGGATTTAAGTTTGTTATTTATTAATATTCTGTACGGAACCCTCGGTGCGAGACCCCAACCCGCACTTGCCCTTTTTTGTTAGTCAAGTCAAGTTTAACTCTAGGTGATAAACAGATCCAATCCAATTTTACCACAGAATAAACAAAAGATCAACAATTTAGCATGTGTCCTTTTCCCATACTAACATAGAGGTATGTTTAATTTTGTTATTATACTCCCACGCATAACACAGATTCTGTTTCAAAACATGCTCCATAAAAATCAATTAATATCATAAATATCCATATAAATAAGTTATTTATAAACTAGCCTCTATTAAGCCAATTGCTTCTGAAATATAACTTTTGATATTAAATAATAGTTACTACGTAGTACTACTTACAATTCTACATTATTGGGATAGGACAAAGAGTATATCGGAGTAGGAGCAGGAAGAGCGACGCTACTCCGCCATAAATTCAACGTAGGATACGGAAACGCAATGATTATTCCACATTCCACAAGGCCAGCGCCGCATTTCCCTCAGCAACCCCGGGGTCTAATCTGTCAATTACCTTATTTTATAACAAAAGGAAAAAGATACATATTTATAGAACGGGTGACTTCTTGCCACAGTGTCGCCACCTAGTAGCAAAAATTATTGTGAAAACCTTCTTTCGATGAATTAATTTAACAATGTTTTATAAATAAATCTGCCAAGCTACTGAAAGGAGACCAAATTGAACATCTAACATTCGATGCACATACCTACAAAATGCAATAACTTGAGAGTACATACAGTACATATTTAGTCTTAGTTCTCAATCGCTACAGCTGCCACGATGGCTAGTTCGAGAATAGCCATGGCCTTTAAAACAGCTTTAATATAGAGTTACAGGAAGACTAATACATACCCGTACATATCCAACATGGCAATGTCCTTTTATAATCTGCTGGCATTACGCAATAAAAGCACGTAGCTAGACTCTACATAGTTCTCTTTTTGCTATAGTGGTCTGGTCACTGGCCGGCGACTCACGCTACGTAAGTGGTTCGCTATAGATGCGCTGAGCGTACGCATGTGCGCTAATCACACTTCTGATTTGAAAATTACTTAGATTGTAATCGCTAGGAGTTAGTCTTGTTTAAGCAGCAAATGTAATATAGAATATCTCAAGTTATAAAGCGTATTCGACGTGAACTCTTCAGAATAAATCTAATCTACCATGACGTTTTCATCTAAAACTCACCTGAAAGAGTTGCAGTATTATTTGTAAACACATCGTATTATCACTTTTGTATTTTTAACAAACTCAATTACCAAATAAAGACATGGCTCATCATCATCAGCCGGGAAACGTCCACTGCTGGACATAGACCTCCCTCATGGTACGTCCGCACTCCCACATCAACAAAAAGACATGGCTAGTTACATTAAATTAGATTATTAAGGCGGTCAGTCGCCCCCGAATCCCCATAACATTTTTGCTTTATTTACGAAATTTTACTTTATTTACATTTGATGAAACTAGATTATAAAATTAATTATAAGTTTAATATTAATTTCACAGCTTTAGAAATTTTATATCGTATGCCAATAATGTTTTCATAAATTAATTAAGATAAAAATCTATCGAAGTCGAGACAAGAGTCGATATGGCGATCTATTTCGTACTCTCTTACCTGTTATGATTAGTAGATAGTAGATATGGGAAGTAAGGCGCAAAACTGAATTTCATGTGGGTCAGGGAACGGCCTTAAAATTTATTGCCTCATCAACATCATCAGAATCGAGGGCCGCAAAATCTTACCAACTCAATCTGATTGAATTGCGACGCGGTCTACCCGATAATCCTTTTAAGAATTCGTTAAAATCATAATTAATAAATGTTCCAAATCTGGATTAAGATTTGAACATTTTCAGAAAGCATTTCTAATATTGAATGTTCATTAATTAAACCTAGACTTAGCAATTTTAGGGATCCGTAAATCGGATTTAATTCTTAGAGATTAGTAATCTGGACCGGGTTAAAATATTATTACTGGTTTAGTGGTGAATTACTAAGTTTAGTAAAACAAAGTACGTAAAGACTTCCTTGCATTTACTTTGGCAACAACCCGGTGGGAGGCGAGTTACAGATACAAAGTTTTGAAATAAAATAAAAGGAACAGAAGCGGGTCCTGTTGAATTAAGGCGTTTGAAAAGTCTTTTGGTCGTCCTACGCATTCGTGTCTTTCATTCTATGCTTGTTACCAACTTGTTACAGACTTTGTAAGTACGAGTATGTGTAGGTGGCCGGCTCTTTGGAACGTAAACACTTTCTGACTTGACACATAATTTCAAATGTAATTAACATGTTTTCAGCGAACAGATTGACTTTTGTCCTATTTATCCGTGGTCGGTTAGCAGATCCTGTATGTCTGAATTTAGCTGATTCAATTTAGTTTCCCATCACCATCGCCAAGGAAACGTCCACGGTGGAACGTAGCAACATCACCATGATGACTGGTCCTGATAAACATGCATTCTAATACTCAGCGGGTCCTTACAACTTCCTTTCAATAAATATCTCTTGGACAATAATATCAGAACGTGTTTGAAGCATCTGGTATTATTAGTGTCCGAGTAAGCTACGTTTTGGGCCCGTGGTGCTGTAATTTAATCTTTGTTCGAACTAAAATGTGCTAGAGTACAATCAGCTACAAACATTATCTAGTATATTATAACAAGGTCATAACTATCCTATATATCATCGACCGGAGATGTGTGAGGTCGGAAGCAAGAACATAATACTATTTATCCGATATCCCTTTACACCGTCTAGTCTAGTCGATGTTCCTCCATACTTTGTTGTTTGTAAAATTAATATATAGAATACAACGGGTGTATGTGTGTGTATATTCAATCAAAATCTGTAATTCGAAGTAAATCCGAAATTATATTTTAATTGTTGCTTACTTAAACTTAATTCAAAATCAAAAATGTCATAAACTCATAAATATTATAATATAAACTATTAGAGACTACCTTTTAAATATTGAACCATTTGTGTTGGGTAGACTCGCTCTTCCAGATTCAGTTATTTGATTACGAGTATAAGAACAGTAAAAATAATTATGCTAACGTAATTTATACATTATAAAAATAATTTAGGTAAGTTGTGTGCTATGTGGTTGTGTATATACATAAGTGTATGTGTGTAAGGTCTGAGCTGCTCTAAAAATAGGTAAAAAGGCTTGATCTGACTTTTTCTTCCTAGCCCTAAGCCATAATCTCATGCGTAAGAGTAGTAAATGTGCTCGTCGACATTGAATCGTCGGCGTTGGCATTGAATCTAGAATAACCATATTTGTCTTTGATTAAAAGATTCAGACGATTATGAATTTACACATCAAAGGCCTCCCGCTAAGACATATTGTATGGCTACGCTATTAAATTAGAGTTATAAATGAAGAGTAAAGAGCTACCTAGATAGGACAGTTATGATACAGAAAGATTAGATTTGAATGGTTTTTTGTTTCTCATTCAAGAGAATTCTAGAAGGGTGATAATTTAGATTCATCATTTTATCTAGCAATCCACACAATACTATTCACATTAATTATTACGGCAGTGATAAAAATGTGTTACATTCAATTTTTATAAGTTAATTTTATAATTTAAATTATTAAAGGAAAATAAAAACTTTATTGAGTAAAGTATATAAAATATATAAAGTACGTTGATGACACGTATGTATTTTGACAGTAGGTAACGGCTGGTAAATTTAATAAAATCCAACCCCTTTCAAATGCCGTTAGTTTTTCACGCCTTGCTATCTGGGCCCTACCGCCCTACCACAAGATTTGTTTCCTTTCGTTTTGGGTCTGTTATCATGTAAAACGATCGATTGAAAACTGTTTAATATTCGAATTTCGGATTGACCCAATCCGAAATGAATCCGAAACAAAACAAAGTTTGTGGTATAGGCCCAAATTTCAGATTGATTTCGGATTGGGTGCAAATTGTATGAATCCGAAATTCAAATTTCAAATGGATTTTGTAGTAGGTGCTCTGATTTAACGCTAGTAATAAAAAAGCTTTTAAAAAAGCTTAGTCTGGCCAGTGAAATACCGACTCAAGTAATGACACAAACCATTGAATGCCATATTGGATATATAATAAATAGATAACTGTTATATTATATTCGGTTATGAATATATTTTAGGGTTCCGTATCCAAAGGGTAAACGAAACCTATTACTGCATGTCAGTCTGTCTGTCCGTCTGTCACCAGGTTGTTTCTCATGAGCCGTGATAGTTAGACGGTTGAAATTTTCTCAGATGATGTATTTTTGTTGCTGAACAAATACTGAAAACCAGAATAAAATAAATATTTAAGGATCTCTCATACAACAGACATGTTCTATTTTTACCTTTTTTATAGATAATGGTACGGAACCCTTCGTGCGAGAGTCCGACTCGCACTTGGCTGGTTTTTGTTTCTAGTGTGAAAGCTGATCTTACACTCGGAATATACTCGCCACGTGATATAAGTCTAAGTTTACAGAATTCGCCTCCCCGGCGAGCGAGCGGCACCAACAACTGACTGCGGCAACATGCAGGTAAATACTGGTGACAAAGTAACTCATTTTAATTCGTATAAGAATGGCTCTTGCTTTGTAAGCCGCTACGAATACGCTTGGGGCTTAAATAATGCCTTTATTCATGGTATAAGAACGGGATCGATGAAAGTTATTGCTCATTTTATTTTTAATGCATAATGCAATTTATGACTTTGAAATGCTGCTTTATGATTGGACCAACGATTTCCATGAAAATAGAACTAATTGGAAAAGTTCGACTGGAAGAGGACTAGAGCGTATATACAGGTTGTATTTTTAAGCCACTTGGAACTACGTAGTGAGATTGTATGTTAGTTACACGGAGCAATCCAAGAGCATCTAGCCTCCGAACTGATCTGAATAAGAGGTGGACAATGAATCTATAATGTCTGTCATAGTCAAGATTGAATGATTGTGTTTAGTTTTACTTTTTAGTATTTGATTTTTCAAATTTTCCCATTTTACATCGGTCTCGTAATGTGTCATGGAAACTTGAGTCATAGAAATCATTAGACCATATTTGGTTACAATTCAAACGTAAAAGCTGTTTGCATTAAAGTGTAAGGGAGGGCCCGCTCCAAACTTCTAGAGAGTATTCTTTGTATGGAGTATACGCTCTGAACACGCGGCGATTTGCTTCGAAACTAGCAAAATATTTGCATCGGGCGGACGAAGGGTAACTTCAGAGCGAACTGGAAGTTTGTCGAGGGCTGTACATACATTGTTATTCAAATAATGCAGCCTTTGGCTTTCAAACGATTTCCAAGAAACAAGTAC
Source organism: Carcina quercana (assembly GCA_910589575.2). Taxonomy (NCBI): domain Eukaryota; kingdom Metazoa; phylum Arthropoda; class Insecta; order Lepidoptera; family Depressariidae; genus Carcina; species Carcina quercana. The sequence continues at coordinate 7,089,412 of OU342439.1, forward strand.
ACGTTCAAAGTTATCAAAAATTATACTTATTATGAACTCGAAAGCCTGTTTGTAACTTTTTAAACAACTCATTTTAATAAGCACTGAAAGCCCATGGGCTGTCTCCATTTTGAAGTTTCAAGATTATAGAGCAACGGGAACAGGCATGCTCTCGTGATTTTTGTACAATTCAGGGAAAACGAATAAATGATCGCAAAATACAGACTAACAAAAAAAAATTCAAAAGAAAATGAAGATATTATTGTGTCTAAAAACTAACTTAAAGCTGGGTGCCGTTCAGAAAAAATTCTGCGAAGTTTGTCAAAAATAGATTTCTACCTGTGATTTTTGCCCTAAAAGGTGGGGCTGGTGGTGGTCAAAAATACAATTAAGTTCAATTCAAATTTTTATTGGTTATCTACTCACAAGCACATAATTTTTGTGAACGGATTGAATGTTTAGTTATTTTGATGTTTTCAAATATAGAGACGTTTCCATCCTTTGACCAATCTGTTTATGTATTAGTAACGTAAGTTTTTATCTTTGATTAGAGCGTAGATCCGCCGCGCTGCATTACGTCGACCGGGTCATTTATCTTGCCCTAAACCCGGGGTAGCATGCCGTTGACACACCGTTCATTTCTCAAATCTTATTACCGACTCGTACAATTTTATCCAATAATAAATCTACTTAGCGAAACACGAAACTTTTCGGTCTTCTGTCTCAGCTTGTGTACTTTAGCTAAAGAACTCTGAAGGTAAAAAGAAAATTTATAAGGGGATTCGAGCGCGCTGGTACTAGGTAGGTATCTCTCGAATGTAGAGCGAATCTAATTTCACGGAAGACAGCAACAAAAAAGATATCTACTTCATTCGTTTTTTTATTTTAGAATGTAGTTTGATAGGGTTCCAAACATCCGATGAAAATACGGAATTCCTTATAGTCTTGCTTAAAGCCTTGAGTATAATCTCTACGGGCCTTTCGTACCTTAAAATAAGAAATCATCAGGTGCAAAACTTTCCAGTCGGCAGGGCAGCAGTTATGTGTGGTAGTTTTTTTGCCATTTTAGTAGGGAACCCTAAAAGTATCAAATTGTTACCAACATATTCAAATTTTAAACCACCACATAGTATCGTTACTTAGTTTGGAATTAACAATATGCCCAAAGCCCAATAAAAATTACCGAAATAATTACTGTTTCAATAATAATTGAAAGACCACTACATAGCGGTTAATAAACTTATTAAAAACGGTTAATATTTTATATCGCTTCTTAGCATCAAACTTAAACGATTATATGAGAATTAATCTCGCGAATTTCCTGTAGAGTACGATAACAAAACCACGAAATTGGATTTCTGCGATATAATCTGTAGGTTGGTAGTGACAGGGCGACGGGCGGGCGGGCGTAGTAGACCTCGCTGGTTTTTTGCTCGGGTTCTCTACACCGCTCATTTAGACGGCGGGTGGCGGGCGGCGGGCGGCGGGTCGCGATACGCCACATGATCCAAGGGGCTTGTCATTGTGCTGTATCTAGATATATATAGGCAGATAGAGAAATTTACTATGGTAGAAATAGATCAATTCGATCGCGGTTGTCCTGGTTATTCGATAAAATAGTAAGGATGATTCCATACATTCTTCTAAAGAAAATCCTTAGTAAGTCTAAATTACCAATTATGTGGCTTGATACCTGCTTTCAGATAAAATCCACACCGAATCCCACAATTTCTCTACGTTTCATACCTATTTGTAGACAAGTGTACCCACAATTGGAGGTGAATGCCCCTAAACCACGGGTTAGCAATCAAACAGTGGGGCAAATGGGTGCCCTTTTGATGCATTACAAGATGCAGGAGTGATTTATTTCCAATAAGATTGCAACGCAAAGATAGTGTAGCTTGACCGCAAAATTGAACTACGGTTGCAGCGGTGTTGGAAGTTATGTTTGTGTTGTGGCATTATTTCTTGCAGCTTTTACAAGGTGGGAACATACTACTGGTGTTTTAGAAATTATAAACATACTGAAGTCCTGAGTAAATTTAGTATTAATAGTTATATCATACATATATAACTACTAAGATAAAAAAACGGTTAATTGCGTGTCGGGCTCACACAGCTCCGTACAGAATATGAATAATTAAAATACTGAAAAACATAAATAATAGGTAAGGTAATGTGCACCCAATAATGCTCTACCAAAAATGTAAGTTCTATTGAAGAACCAACTTTACTTGGCTGCTAAATTACATACCCGATGCATGACTTTCAACTGCAAAGTTATGTTTGTAAATATAAAAAAGCAATTTTTACTGTGTTATACTTTAAAAATACTAGTTTACAGATTTATGACTACGGTTGTGCTATAAGACCTTGCTTTTGGGAAAATTTCAGGGTTCTAGGTCAACGGTAAGAACCCTATAGGTTTTGGTTTCTTTACATTTTGTCTCTTACATCTTTTTATTGCGTTGACCTAAAGTTTGATTTTTTTACAGATCCAAGGGACGATAGATTTGAGTGTTCGATATTAATTTCAATTTGATATCCCCACGTGGGTCTTGACAGACAGGCAGATGGACATTAAAGTGATCCTATAACGGTTCTATTTTCCTTTTGAAGCACGGAACCCTAAAAAAGGTTCAACAGTTCTATAATGTCACAGTCTCATAGAACTAACAGGAGCTACTGCAGTGGACTTACATAACTGTTAACGATGATTGATGACACAACTGAATAATACATAATTGGTAAACATTTTAAGTAGTCAGTTTTGACATGTTCGTTTAAATACTGCTTAAAAAGTACCTAGAAAACGTATCCATTGTTACCAAAAATGCTCGTCCATGGGATCTTTTGATTTGTGTCATATTTACCAACAAATCACAAATGACTCACATATCAACATAAACAATCCCGCAAGTATAGAATTCCCTAGCACGCGGTTACATTGTGAGCGGTAGGGCAGGACTACAAAACGTTGCCGGTGAGCGAGGCAGAGGGACACAGTAAAATTCACCTAAAATTTTACTGGTAATAGAAAAGTTGGGGTTATAAACGTGTCAGTTGAATCATTGGACGCGTTACGCGAAATACCATCCATTTGTCAAGTGTCATGTTGTTCTATGTAGCAATGTATTACACCCAGTATTGTATGTGAATGAATGAGTAGGTGACGTGCATTCGATATGGTTCGAAAATTGGGCCCGTACTACACAATATGTTGTTTTATTTCGTTTTTGTTTCGAACTGCTTTCAGATTTGGGCTTAATTGTATGGTTCCGAAATTTGAATTTTAAACAGATTTATTAGATCGGTCATTATTCATGGTATTTGCTAGCCTAGTTCAATGTATGTTTTTTTTTTTAATTATCGTTTACGATGAAATGCAATGAGTTTCAGGTGTAATGAAATAATGAATGGATACAGAAATGTAACAGTAGTAAAACAAGTAACTTATTAAAATTTTTGTAATCTTGTTAGTTAAGTCAGATCTTCGATCAATTCAATCACGACCAAAGGTCTGACCAAACCATAGAAACTTAAATAAACACGCAATGACTTCGCACAGATAAACCCTATCCGGTACCCGATCTGAAACATGAATAGGAAAACCGGCCAAGTGCGAGTCGTACTCGCGCACAAAGGATTGCGTACCATTATCTAAAAAGCGGCAAAAAAAGCATTTCTGTTGTATGGGAGCCCCCTTAAATATTTATTTTATTCTGGTTTTTAGTATTTGTGAAATTTTCAACTGTGTAACTATCACAGACGGACGGACGAACGGACAGCGGAGTCTTAGAAATAGGGTACCGTTTTTTACCTTAAAAATGAGTTCGCGAAAAATGTTATTAACCAAATCATATATATATATATACGACGATATATACGACTTATCGTCAATCTATTCATAAACACGTCAAATATCAGACATAATCCTTTCAATAACGATCACACCAACACAAATAGCAATTTGGCTAATATCGTATTTATGTTGTACTATTAGATATTACTTGTCTCTTTTCTTCTTATCTTATTTTAATTATGTGATACAAGTGTTGTAAAAGTATGACGTTCAAGTCATTTCTATAGAGGTTAGTCATGTTTCTGTGGTAAAAGCAATGTATAACCATCACCTAATTACATTTAGGTAGGTACAGACCAGCTCACTCGACGATGAGGACGATTCTCAGAAAATAACCTTGGTCGTTACACTTTTTGAGCACAATTTCGACATAATAATCGAAAGATAAATAAAACTTAACATGGAAGATTCAGCAAATTTGAATGAAGTATATTTAATGTTTAGATGATCATTTTTCTTTAGATTGAAAAATAAAAAACCATATCTCATACACGTAATAGCGTTACTCACTCAAGAGCAGCTAAGGAACAACAGTGCCAAGTTTGCGCCTTCGGCGATAACTCTGTGAAACCATGTAGCGACAAGCCTTTTCTACTGAATATTCTTGGAAAAATTCTATCGTCTTTTGGTTATAAAAGCTCTAGGGCTGTTTATTATTCCACGCTACTTAGCAATTCTCATTAAAGCGCATTTGAAAAAAAATTGTTGGAGATAATTTTGTATAAAACTAGTTATGGCATGATTACAGTTAGATTCAATAATAATAAATATGATTTCCCACATTTTTGGAACAGCTGATACTTGACGATGACAATGTATAGTGTTCACAAAAAACTGGTGTTACGATACTAAAGACGAATTCAGTCGGCCGATGGGAAAGTATAGTATAACGACCGATCCTCGCCTTCAGTCATTAAGATGATAAAGAGAGATAACCGTAATGACTTCAGTTTATCATTCATTATCGACAGTTCGTCGACTTCTTCGATTAAGAGTCGGGATATCTCGACAACGGGCGAATACTGCAACCCATAACCGATAAGATACTGAAAAAACTCTTCATACGAATGCTCCGGCATTACATAACGCATTTCCTCAATATAATTATAATAAAGGAGCTTTATTCGAATCGATTGAGTCAGGCGGAAAAGTTTGCGTTCGTCACGAGTTTCTCTTATAAATTGCCACGAAGAATGGACTGTCTTTATGGGGATTTGCCTTAATTACCACGGTTAATAGGTCACGGTAGGTAGGATGGTGAATTAGTGATTACAGTGATATAATGAGGGTACGCTGGTGTCCTTGCATTGGAATAAGTCCTAAAGTCGTCATATACTCCTAAGTAACTATTTTCTAACCTGAAAGTATTAGGAGAGAGGGTGAACAAAATTTCAGTCAAAAACCGTCATCGAAAAAACTTAAGTTAAAATAATGTCGTCATTTTCTTCGAGGAAGAATAAAGAGGACGTTTCTTTGCTAATATTCTAAATGTAAAATTATATTTGTAGGTATATGTTACAGTTTAACATAACAAAAAACATTTACCTAACCATTTTACCTGGATATAAACATATAGGATTATTAATTTCTATAAAACTTTAGCATTCGAACGAACCAACAACCTGTGGACGATTAGAGGAATTCATTCGGATCCACTCACCGCAGCACATCAGAAATGAAGCTCTTATAAAACATTATGTTAAGCACGCACTACTTGTGGGAGAGGCAAAGTTAAAGGCAATCGTTTCGTTCCGCCCAATGGATTCCAATTATCAAAGTTGCGGTATTACCGACGCGCCGCCCGCCCGCCCGCCGCCCGCCCGCCGCCCGCCGACCGTTTCGGGAATTATCGTTGAGGCACTAAACTTGAATATGTGACTGTCTTTATTTTGTATCCGGTTCTGTTATTTCAGTCGCGACTTCGGTTGGATTGACCCAATTTTTTACTTGGCTACTGATAGGAAAGAAACTGAAGATATCATTGAAAATCCAGCGACAGTCGGTACTTCGGCAAATATGACCAGCCCACTGCACTTCAGCTTGCTAATACGTTGCGCTATGTCGGTCACTTTAGTTTTCTGACGTTTCGAATGGAATCTACGACTGAGACTCCGAGCATAGCCCTTTCCATATCCCGCTGAGCGACTTTAAATTTGTGGATCAGTCGTGCCGTGTCGTTAATTTTTATATTAGTGTCGAACATAGGTTCGAATAATACTCATCTTCTAGATTATCACCAGACTCATGTTGTAGACTCAGTTATATATTTATGGCTCCACAAACTGATAAAGACGCACGGTCATAGTTCGAATGACTCACTGCGAGGCCATGGACGCACGTTTCGTTGCGTGGCTACTGTCTGTGAAACTGTACAATGTACGAGCATTACATTGTACAATAGAATACAATATGTATACAATTTTCAACATTTCAGTTATGTTTTATGGAATAATCACGAAAAATCATAAGTGAAGCTAAAGTACATTAAAAATTGCTCAATTAAAATTGATTATTGGTTATCCATCCATTATTGAAGCGTCGGTGGCGCAATGGATAAGGCGCGGACTCTCAATCTGAGGGTACCGGGTTCGAATCCAGCCGTGTACCTATGAGTTGTTTTTCAATTCAAGTACATTATCCGATTGCTTAACGGTGAAGGAAAACATCGTGAGGAAACCTGCATGTCTTGAACAAGGCATGCAGGCAAGCAGGGCCCGCGTGGTGGCCCATACACTCTCTGTAGGAGGGTAGGCCTGAGCCCCAGCAGTGGGGACGTATATAGGCTGTTGATGATGATGATTGGTTATCCACTTCCTTATGATGAAGAGCGCGGTAATAGTTTAGCTATATTATATCAAGTGTGACATTCGAACTCAAGGACAAAATAAGAGATGACCAATGAAAAAAGCAAGAAGAGAAATTTATTTTCCTGTCTCTACAAACAAAGCGACCACCTTTCCGTCTACTAAATTAATTAACTGTTCTCTCTGTTATTCAAACTTAACGGGCGCAAACTATGGGAACAATAAGTGCTGTATTAAAATATCTACTTTAAAAAAAATGTTCATTGCTTTGATTCTTTGGGGATATTATTTTTCAAACAATATAGCACACAAAACTAGCCTGTTGTTAACTTCAGACTATAAAATAATTTATCACATCAGCATTGTTTTCAAACAACAATTTCGTTTCGTTTTTGATACATATTTTGTGTTGTCCTATTGATTCCCAGAGTGTTTTACCCTAATCAGTTGCTGGGACAACTAACTTGTGATGTCAGTCCATTTGTGTGATATATTTGTATATTGTGTGTTATAGTGTAATAAACATAACGCAGACATACCACAAACTTATATTCACACCAATCTACAAATGCATTTTTAATTTAACTCCAAAATAAGATACAGTCAGTACAGTCTAGATAAAACATCTTATTATTTAAGCTACAGGCAGAAATAAATTAAAGTCAGCCGATTCTCGGAAACACCTAGTATTAACTCATTCTAAGTGATGACTTCCACGAAATCGGTAAGCTATTTGCCGTTTGCTAATTGACTCACAATGGGTACAGAGAGACAATGCCTGTATATTAATATTTCATAGCTATTGACCAACGCAGCTTTTACTTAAATACGAGAAATGACAGGATTTTATTGTTATTCTTCGTTCAGTCACAGACTATATGACAGTGTAAGGTTCAGTTTTTAATAGCGTGCCGTAACCGAACATTTGCAAAAACAGCATGAGGTTTATTATTCTTTGGGTTCAATTTAAAAAAATTATTTGATAACCAAGAAAGATTTTATTCCGTTCAAATTATCCGCATTTAAATTTATAACAAATCAGCTTTAACTTAAATTTAGGAACGGGTGTTGATTCTGTGTTCGGATTAATCTAATCTCTAACCGAATTTTGTAATCAAATAAAGCTTAATTTGTACACGGTTTTGGTGTGCTATAGGTTTTATAAAGGTACCTTTCTTTTTTATCGTGGTTAATGACAGTTTGGTTAAAAAGTTGAATTAAATTATTTTTTCAGAATCTTTACAAATGTAGCTTGAAACAAAAATTCAATTAAATCATCAACAACCTATATATTTCCCCACTGCAGGGGCTCAGACCTATTCTCCTACAGAGAGTGTATGGGACCACCACCACGCGGGATCAGTGCGGATTGGTAGACTTCACATACACCTTTGAATGTTGTTTGTTTGCACGATGTTTTCCTTCATCGAATAGCCAATGAATTCCATATAACATTAGATTTATTTATTTTTTAGGGTTCCGAATCCACAGGGATATAGTCGGAGCCGTAATGTTGAGCCAACTTCGTCCTTCTGTAAGAGGCTTCTAGCGTGGTTTTTATGTCAAATCCTCTAATATAAAGTCCAAATTGGCAATCTATGGTTCTTATGTCTAATCACTGGACTCTTGCAGCCCATTACGATGACTGCAGTGATAATCTGTAAATTGACAAACATTTTCAACTTGAGGTTGAATTTACGTTTCGGTCTAAAGTTTTTAACGGGGATTCATCGTTGAAATTAACGGTTTATTATTACACATGGATATGGCAGACGGTGGCATAATTATAAGAGGTGTTAAAAATCAATGTCAAAATAACAATTGGTCTAAAATAAATTGATGTCTTTGTTGTTTTACGGATCATCCCAAAATCATTTTTCTATTTGTATAATTTTCACTACTCAGCTGTAAGTCATGGATATCTTATTTACCGTTGTTATTTATGGAGGGTGCAGTCTGGGCGTGGTACATTTTACGCGCTCGGTGCATTCAAATGAACGGTTGCACTGTTTTACGAGCAGCGTGCGTGAAACTAACCATTTACGTGTACCGTGCACCACATGTCCTAGAATATGAATGAAGTTGGAGTAAGTAAAGTACATATGTGAAGAAAACGGTCATAGTTACTTTGTACACTATGGTCACCCGTAAAGTCAACTCTCTATGAGACAGATAACATGTTTTCCATGAGGAGATTCCCCTTATTCACCGGAATATTTCCTGGTCTCCTACAATGTGGGAAGACCACCCAGGTCCCTAATTAAAGCATAAATGTACGTCACGAACTTATTACATAATTATAATTAGTTTACAAAATACAGTTCAAAGTTTCAGAAATAAAGTCAAAGTAGAGTTTTCAATCTATCTCAAACTGTCTATATTTTATTGAGAATCAGTATAAAGTTTCCAACTAAAATTTCCAAGTCTCGATCCCGTTTTAAAATCTAAAACGGCTCTAATTACAACCTCATATAGTGGTTACTCCTAGTACGAGTGTTACTTGTGCTCGTAGTTCAGATTATCTCCGTTCTAAACTCTTGCGCAGCGAGCGCGTCGCGGAACCGGCCTCCACATCTGAACATCCTCCAGCGGACTGTAATTTCAAGCCACATTCTTGAGCGTCCATGATGATAGAGCATAGGTAAGGTAAATTAACTGGCTTATTTAAAAAGCAATGTTTATCTCGTGAGTTGTTAAAAAAACCGGGTGTGTCCGGTAAAGTGCGGGTCGGACTCGTGCACCGAGGAATTTTTGGAGTTGTATAATGAAGAAAACACATCTTATTTTCATATATTTACGGTCCCCGTCTCAGTGCATGTTGCAGACAACCACGGCTTGAAGATTAGACAGTCTAGGCACTCGCAGAGCGTGACTCTAATCTGGTTTCCAGACGCTCTAAGTTGCTCCGGAAAACTGGACCACAATATGTACTGACCTAGCCAACTAAATCCATACCACATTCCACCTGACTTGGTATAATTAAATATATCTAAAGAAATCTAAGTTTTGTTGACAATTAATGATCCTGACTGTATCCATCGACGTTGCTAGTTTCCCTACACTACAATGTACCATTTCTGCTCCGACGACGCATTAAAGAGACAAAACCTGAATACACTTTAATTAAACTCAATAAAAAGCTAAAGACACGGCAATATATCCTCGGAGCCAGCGTCGGTGATATATCTACGAAGTCTAGTCGTAGAAGCGAGTGTCAGTGGAGTGCAGCGGTGTTACTTGATAACTTCATTAAGATTAACCCACGCCCGCCTCGCTAGCTCGACTAGCTGCAAGGGTTCAAGGGTGTAAGTGACCCCCAAATCGTAACATCTTATTATGACAAAGTAATGATAGTAAAACTCTCTCAACTTGTCCTCCTTATGCTTCCTTACTTAGTGATACTATACAGTGTATCTAAAGCCACGTGATTAAGATAGTACTTCGTACAGAAAGGACGTTCACCGGCTCCCCTCGATGCGCGATACCTCACCTCTGCCCGCAAGAAAGTGACCCGCTTAAGAGGGTATGCTGGTGTCAAATCGCCAATACAAACGTAGTCCAGTCATATTTTGAGTATTAAGCTATGAAAATCTATGAAATTTTCAAGACACAAATATCTGTGTCGGTGGTGAGTCAGATTTTCGTTTAAATATATACTTCCAGAGTTACAGGGCGTCAAAGTATTGTATTTTTCGGTAATAAAAAGCCCCAACTTTGAACCTGTTTTACAAGAGTATGAATCAATTTAGAATAATTTGGAAAAACCACCGACATCTGAAATTTTATTAATACGAGTATACTGTATTGAAAAAATGGCTACATAATATACTGTATCCTTCAAATGATCACTGGACTACGAAACATCCAAATAACGGGTGGATAACTTCGCGTAGTGTATGCTGTCTCACCGTGCGCGCTCGGGTAGGATAGAGCTCGGACAGGGACAGCTACAAAACAATGCAACCTTGAACGCGGCCACGTGCTCTAAACAGACAATCCTCTTAAGGATGCGGTAATAAGGCGCGCGCGGGTTCACTCATACATACGTCATCTATTAGATATATGGGAATAGGAATCGATATGGCGACCTTTGAATGTTCTGTCCTGTGCTAAAGCATCAATGGGAGTAATGTTCCAAGCAAACTAGACCAAGATGTATGACGTGGATATGTCAATCATGCATACATGCTTGGTGAATTTAACAAAATAGATCATTTACTATTTATTGCCTTACGTACTTTCATTGAGTTTATTATTCGAATGAAGTTATTTCTGATACTACATTTTAAGCCTAAAATATGTTACCTAAAATGATTGATCAAAGATTAATCTGTTTGTACGTATAACCATGAGATGCGAACGACAGTTACTGTAACTGGTGCGGGATTAGCGCTGAAAGAACACTCGCTCTACGGATCAGAGACCTTTATTGCAACTGATCACATAGTAGGTAATTAATCACAGTAATAAGAACGCTTAAGCGTTTTACGCTTTATATGCGGGATGAAAAAAACTGAAAATTAATGAAGTAATTTTCTATAGCTCCGTATCGGGCGTATTTTCAAAAGGAAGCACGCAACATTACCATTGTAAATGTTGTGCCAGCCACGACCACGACGATTCCGAGAACTGACATCGAGATCGCGGTCGCGCTACGAGTACTCGATTACACTCGATGCTAACAACGACTACACTATACTCGATCGCTGCAACAAATACTACAACATCTTTTTGTGCACTACTATGATGATAAATTATTTTAAAAAAATGTAGTTCATAGAGAACCCCCCTTTCAGAACAATGGGAGAAAAATGCCTCAAGGAAAAGTTTAGTATTTATAGGAATAATAATTTTGAAGTTTATTGTTTGTGTAATAAATTAAAATGTAGTAATATGGTTACATTAAAAACACGTTTACGATCGCAGATTGTCACAGTTCTATCGTCCCGGGCCGTCAAAATCGCCCGGTCAACTAGCCAGAATCGGTCCGGAACGTTCTAGGTAGATCAGAAATATGAATGTGAAGGGGCTACAATCAGCTGCCACTTTTGGGAAAGATAAGACAGTTATTAAGTCATCTAAGTGTTCTGGGCAGTCGGCAATGGGCAGAACAAAAATTGAAAGAAACTTTCTTTAAAGAAAGAAAGATTTATTTGCTAGAATACAAATTTAAAAAGATCTTAATATGAATATAAAGTAATCGTACTCTGTCGAACATGTAGACGTGCAAATTACAACATAAACATAACCAACTAGAGAGAAACATAAACAACTATTAAACTTATAAAATGACCACCATTCCCTTCAATATCTCAAAACATTGTAGGAGTTGGCTGAAAAAGATTAAGTTCTGTGCTTTTTTGAAGTCGAATGATACGTCACTATTGATATTGGAGGCAACAGCGATGACAGCTTGTTAGATACAGTAAATTACTGAGCCGTTACGCCAAGTCTGTATTGTTCCATACATAGGCGCCGCATAGCAAGAAAGAGAGATGAACTGAAAACAAGCATTCTGAAACATGACTACAACAGTGTCATTACATTTAGCGGTACATTTTATATGTGCCTAATTAAAATTGCGATAGCACGTTCAGTATTTAAACGACGCAGTTAGCTCGTTTATATTCTGACCACAGTTGGTTGCCTTTAGCAGTCTACGCCTCGTGAGCAATTCTACCAGTAATATGTCATCGAAATCATATGTCGCAGTCATTTGTTGTTGAATACGTTGATATATTAAGTGCCAAGCTTTTACTTCTTCAAACAGCATACATAAATACTGTGTTTTCTTCGCCCAACCTCCTGATTTATTGAAATAGAGCCACTCCATTTAGCACTCACCCATTTCTACAGTAATACGCTATACTCGTAGAAGTGAATCCAACTAAGAGAGATTATGGATCCTCGCCACGTTTCGTCAAGGTCCCACGCGTAGTGTTTTAATAAAACCATATCTTGCGAACCTATTTCTGTGTCCAGCATTACATAGTGGTCAAGACATCCCGTGTTATCTTGCAGAATTAAGAGGATTGGCTTGACGTACTGCGGCTAGTAGTGGACGAGGGGCTACTCACTTCGTTCGGGATGCCGTTTGATAGCGAAGCGGTCACTCAACCGGCTCTAAGCCCGTTACGTCAGCGGCATGCCACAATTAGATCACATACGAGACTCGTAATGCCTAGACCAGACGCCAATCACCGATATATATGATTCTGTACCGTTAAAACTCGCTTTTTGCGGCTACTTCGGCATTCCACACATTTTTCCAAGCGCTACGTTCTTGTTAGACACATTTGCATAATGGCTGTTTACAGAGTGTGAGCTGGGCGTAAAAGAATAGAGCCGCATAATAAAAACAAGCACAAGCTTTGCTGTGACAAGATCTCGATTAGGTAGGTACTTGTAGTTTCTCTTCAAGCGGCCCTGAGATGCTGTCAGCTAAATTTGGTTTACATCCCTAGAGTCTTTTCACTTTCAAATATTTTTCCAACACCTATCAATTATGTACGATGTTTTATTTATAACTTATTGTAGTTAATAATAACTTCTCGAAAGTTGTAAGTTAATAAGTTTTTAGTAACCGAAATTGTAGTAAAAATGGTGATATGATATCTCATTTTAACAGAATTTCCGCTAACATGCAACTATTTTAGCTAATTTTAACTCATTTTTTTTCTCTATAAATATTTGATAACTCTCTCTTGTTTATCTTTAATTTACTCGCATAATGTGAGAGTTTGTAACATAAGTTTTTTATGTTTCTGCCAACGTTTTTTCTTTTGTTTTTCATTCATACATAATTTATTTATTCTTACTCTATGCGCATGAGTGCCTCGTAACGGAAATGATGATAAAATTATAGTAAACAATCGTATTATCGATATTCAAACACTTTTAATTGACGTTCTAGTTGCAACTTAGCACTTTACCTGTGCTGAGGCAAGAAATGAGAATAGCAATTTGATTAAATATAAATAATAAAAACGAGTTAGTATTCATCCATGGTCGTTTACCATCAGGTAAGTGCGAGGAAGTCTGATTGTAAAAATCAGCCAATGCGAGTCGGACTCGCGCACCGAGGGTTCCGTACGGAATAATGAATGTTAAACCTACTGAATATTATAAAAATAGGTACGGTAATATGCACCCAGCAATCCTTTCACCGAAAAAGTAAGTCCAATTGAAGAAATAACGTAACTTTGACGTTAAATGACACACCGATGTATGATGAATGGCTTTCAACTGCAAAGTTAAGTTTGTAAACATAATAAAGACGTTTATATTGTGGTATAATAAGAAAATCCTGGTTTCCAGATTTATTCCTGCGGATGTGCTTTAAATTTTATTGAAAATTGATTCCACGCCAACTTACACCGTATAATCAAAATAGTGCCCAAAGAGGTGTTTATTATATATATAACTAAATTGTGATTCTAAGCAAAAATTCGAAGTATTTCCGCCTGAATGAGAGTGAAACACGGAAACGTTAACGAGCAAAATTTAAAATGCAATCTAAAGTTTCACTACGAGTTATTTTACATTCCCTTTGCCCAGTCGCATTCACAGTACATCTCAGCAGCGAGTGTGGTAAGACGTCGTCCGACCGACTTGCTCCTTGTTGCTCTCGAGCTGGCTAATTGGCTCACATTTAAAAACTTCATAGAATGATGGAAATTTAAACTGATGTGGAGCCATTAGTTAAATTCTTTATTTCCCAGCTATGCTCTTAAACTTTTAAAACGTTTTTAAGGTTCCATACTTTAAAAGAAAAAAAGTGAACCCTTCGTATTATTAATCCTCATACCCCTCATATTTTTCCTTAAATACCTTTTATTATAAAGACATCGGCCAGTTTTGTAACTGGCCGATGTTTAATTATAAGTATGGGTGTTTATAGATATCAATAAGTTAATTATCATATTATATGGTACGGCCTCATCAATGCGAGAATCGGACTGAAAGTTGGGGGTTTTAAACGCATCAAGCTTGTCTTCAACCTTCACCTCACCTGGCCGTTTAGATGGAGCGCATGCTCGCTCAGAAACATCACTCCATTACCGGAACACAACACTTATATTTAGCCGCTGTCATAGATGGCGTGGTGATCGCTAACCTGGCCATAAATACACTCCTAAAATCAAACCGAAAGGTACACACGGCTACACATTAAGCTATACATTTCCAGTATACGCTGACCTCACATTGAATGACGAACTCCCGCACGACGCTAGTTCAGCTTATACTGGAAATGTATAGCTTGACCTGTAGCAGTGCGTACTCCTCGCTGGTAATCTGAGACCAACTGCGTAAACAACTGGCTATTGATACGGTTACCCAAAAGTTAACTGAAGGTTTTGATATTGTGTTATTCATACATAATATGTCTTAGTACAGTCCTTGAGATATTCATGTGCTGCTGATTCATTTCCTAATGGGAAAAGACAGATGATAATACAAACATGAACTCAAAGCAAGAACCTTTTAACTAAGAACTTCTATTTACAACCATTCCTTTCGTATTCATTTATTCGCAACCATCACAGTCCTCCAAATATTCATGACTTCCTAAATCGCCAATGAGAATAAAATAAAGTAAAATAAAGCGCCCATAAATTCAGGGCCACAGAGATCATTTTAATATCAAACGTTTTAATAATTCTGAGTATAAATTGTTAACAATGGCTCTTTGGGAGGAGATGGGTACCTATTTAAGAGGAGGGATGACAAAGGGGGTAGGTGTATAGACTCTCCGTTGCAGTGCGCTTGTCTCAAGGGCCAATACTCGATCGGTACTTAGCTTGCAGCTTGCGGGTACGCTACATCAGCTGGGGCGTATCTAGCCCTAAATCTAGATATTTATCGCTACCTATACAAAGCCTTATTAACTCAAGGCTGTGTGCTCTGGGTGAGCACACTTTCCACCTAAGTCCAAAGGCAAGCTAGTAATCCCTTAAACATGACTCAAGAGATAAAGAGAGTTGGCTAAAGCCGTGTGATTTTGCCTTTAGAACAGAATTAATCCGGAGTTAACTGCGACTACGAGAAAAAAATCTGAAAAGAAACAGTAAAGTCTTGAGTTACTTGATCTATCAGCCCTAGGTGCACCACGCCACTCCTTTCGGCGCTCCTCATCAACTCGTTCCCCGCTACTTACTTACGAGTAGATCCTCAGACCAGTCGGCTGGAGTCCGTCTAGTAAAGTTTACTTATTACATAAAATAAAAACCAATTGGCCTGCCATTTGTGGTGATTATGGCAAATCATCTAGTGAAGAATTCCGCCATGACGATGTACGAAGAGAATACTGTCCAATATGGACTTAACCGTTGTTAATGGACGATGACGACCCGCAGTTTAGGTATGGATCTAATAATATATTGCATTAATAAACCCGGGTGTTCCTACAATAATCAATGGAAACTCGTCAGCAAGTACTTGGTGCGGATTAATCTGATAGTATCTTTTTAATAATACCGATCTGATAAAAACTATGTAGATATGATTGTGGGAAGTCAACGTCATTGTTTCGCCTACTGTAACGCGAAGCTAAAACTAACGCAATTTATATGTTTATTCACATTCCTTTGAGATGAAGCACTTTACTACTGTATATTCTGTGATAGAATAGAGAATCTCACACGTATATTTGCATATATACATACTCCTTAAACAGGATACATCCTTTTGCTGTACCAACCGGGTATCATGTGACACGTTTGTAGTATTTTTATGTATAATTGATTTGCACTTGGCCTTAAATATCTGATGGTAAGTGACGATAGGGCAATTGGATGGTAAGCGTGCGCACCTAGAAGCCTAGGCTAGGCTCGCTTACAAAAATTCTATTTCGATCAATTATAACAAGTTGGTGAAAACCCAATGCGAGCACTAAACTAACTACCTTTAGCACAAGACTTCATTCACGTGCCTGGATTTAAAAGTTAATCTATAAGATATTACACCTGTGTCAGTGTGCACAAAATTTTTGCTCAAATCGGTTTGAGTCCCGAACTTTCAATTCAATTCAAATACACTTTATTGCACACACACACAAAACAAAACAGAACAGAAAAGAACAGAAAAGGTACAACGAAGGCAGCCTTATCGCTCAGAGCGATCTCTTCCAAGCAACCTTGGGGCAGAAGAATCATATAAATAACAAGGGGTAATATGTATATATATACATTATTATACATACATATAATGGATAAACCATAGACAAAACATAGTAGCTCAGGAAGAAAAGGAAATCAGAGGAGATCAGGAAGGAAAGAAGAAAAGGCTGCTAAGGAATAATCTGTACAAGGAAATACGCTTTTAGGTTAGTTTTGAAGGATTGTAAGGAAGAGGCTCGTCTGATAGGTTCAGGGATAGAGTTCCATAGTCGGTACTCTGCACGGAAAAGGATTTTGAGTAAATTTTGGATAATTAGGATAATTATCCTAATCCTAAGTGTTTTAAATATCTTAATATCTAAAACCAAACCAACGACTGAGTGAACTTTTAATAACCCAATGAAACCCTTTGTAATGTAATGCCACACATAGCTGAAATTCAAAATTATATAATACAATTTATGTTCTATTCATACCAAGATTACCAAGTAACCTGACTGCCCACTTGTTCGCCAACTTACTAGCAAGAATAATTGGAATTCCCTACGTCATAGCCGGGAAGATAGTGACGATTTATATACTGCTTCCACTTGGTAATTAATAGTTCTCCATTATATTTTGTTCACGGATTTATCGCCCACATATTTAGAAGACAGCATTCCTTTATTAGCTTATCTTTACCTCGGCACTGGCCTATCAGGAAATTCTATCTAAACACAAACCTGTGCTGAGATATTTAAAAGTTCTTTATAAAGGGCCTTCTTGACTTCTTGAGAATTCACTTATTTCTAGAAAAGTTCACGCCTGGAGATCCGACAGTGTTGATTACAGAGGTGATCACAAGGAAACACTTCTACCATAACAAAAAGTATTAACGATATGCCTAATGCTTCCATACTAAATTTATGTTTCCATAATCTTTTAAAATAGAATAGCTGGCTTTGATAAGTAATTACCTTAAATTGGAGATGGAATTATAGCTTCGCGAAATAAATATCTTTAATTTACAACTTTATAGTTAGCTACAATAGCAATTACGCAGCTAATGGTTCATAGATGGCGCTTTGAACAATAATCAAAAAATAGTGTTTAAAATGAAAATTGTGATTAACTGTGAAGCTGTATGTTAATGATACTCATTTCGCGACATTACAATCTCAAGTCCAATTTTAGATAGTTACTACACAAATCCAGCATGGCAACAGAAATTTAATATGAAACTTTGATGGAGG
This sequence comes from Carcina quercana, assembly GCA_910589575.2. NCBI lineage: Eukaryota > Metazoa > Arthropoda > Insecta > Lepidoptera > Depressariidae > Carcina > Carcina quercana. The sequence goes on from OU342439.1 coordinate 7,107,407, forward strand.
TGGATCGTCTTAACTTAAGCATTTGTAACTAATAGCAGCGCCATCTGGTGGCCATTTTTGAACAGTGCCCTCTGACAGCAAAATTTAGAACTAATAACAGCACCCTCTATCGGATAATTTTGAAACTAGCAGCAACGGCCTCTGTCGACAAAAATTGGAATTAATAGCAACGCCCTCTATTGACGAATTTCTGAAATAAAGTAGAATTTATTGAATTACAAATTTTAATGTCATAGTGTTATGTTCAGAGCTCGGAATGTGTAAACTAATACAAAAGCACCCATAAAAATATACACCTATAATAATATGTAATTATTTATTACCTGTAATTATTGCAAGTTGTTGATTTCCACTACGATAATATATGATTTCACTAATAAGTTACTTAATTAAGTAAACAGTGTTGTCACTTGACGTTCGACTGTTTGAATTTGGTTCGGCTCGACTCGTACAGATGTGACAGAAATTCCCCTGGCAGAAAGTACACGGACACTAATCATGCGTTCAAAAATTTACTTGATCTGTTAAGATGCGTTCATAAATAATTTGGTATGTGTTCAAAAATTAGCTGGGCGTATGGAAAATAGAAAAGTTAGTTTTTCAAACATTACTTATTAAGTTTCGATTACTTGATTAGAACCTATGAGAATGTACGAAAAGAGGCTTCATTTGTTCGATATTTCGGATTCTTGTCAAGGATTTGGCGCCCTCATGAAACTGCCGCCCTGGGCGGGCTGTATGTACTACGCGATATATTTCCATTCAGCAGCATCTCGAAATATCCCACAGCAAATATTTAATGCCTTGTTTTTAAAAGTCGAACAATAAAGGTATATTACTCATAAATGGGGCTATATGTGCGCAAGCTGAAATGCAACCCAGTTGAACAAGAAAACTGCAAGTAATTTGGCTTGTGGCGAGGACTCATTCCAAAGAAAAGAGCGCAAACGCGTCTTGCATGCTCACTGCAATGTAGCTGATTCACGTAGGCAGAAGCTAGCGGCTCATGACAAATGATAATGGAATGTAAGTTATACAGAGTGTAAGAGTTAATCTTTGCTATGATACTACCTCTAGGAATATTTTGAGATGATTTTAAATGTACATACATATATGTACCTTACACATCAAAATAGTCTTAAGATTTAAGTTAGTACTAGAGAATATGATGTCTATTACCTTCCTTAATTTCTTGTTTAATTCGGAATATTTATTTATGTCTTAATTACCATAATACAAATAATACTCAAATAATTTTCCAACTATAAAACATCATAACTTATAAATAACGAAATTTATGAAAGTACAATAAAATTATTGCACAACTTCATAGTTTTTATTTGATGTATATATTTAGAGAAGAAACAGTTTTAGCATATCTTATGAGTATAATGATTATATGAAAGCTGAGAGAATAAGGGCTGTACCACTATTGAAAATACGTGTCATTCCCAACATCTTCAAGACCATTGCTGACAGAGTTGCGTTTGATTCAACAATGATGCCCAATTAATCGAAGTCGGATATTTCTTATAATTACATTATTTTAATATCTGCTTAATCGTAATAACAATCACCAAAGTTAAAAGGCTAAATAAAGGTTGTCTAAGTAAGGCCGAATGTTAAAAAACTTCCCATATGTCAAGAAGGTACTGGTGGATGAGAAATTCGTATTAACCTGCAATAAAGGATGACCGCTGCAATTCCTGCACAATCCCACATACGAGTATGCAGGACTATTGTCTGAGTACAAAGCCCCGTACGACGCTGAGAGGGATTCATGAGAACCACCTTCAAGGAATATTAGAAGCTGAATAGAAGGATAGTCAGCAGATTCTTCAAACGCCGGACTGGACGCAGTTAAAAAGGCACAGTACTTTAATTGAACTGCGAAACTTCTGTCATTCATTTTACGATGTGTCTTTGCATGTAGGTTATAGAACGCAATGGATGGTATAGTATATAATTTCTATTTATTCTGATTTGGATCAACACTATGAACAAGATAAATATTTCCGTGATATTTGCCCAAATCACCATACTAGCCAGGCAGCTTGAAGTCGGTGTAATATAAGAAGTCTCTTAGAATTTAACCATGCTAGCGTATGTATAATCCTTAAATGTTTTAGCAATGCGTTGCTCAAGTCTGCAGACAAACACCAATGCTAAAAGCACTGTTACTCGTAATCTACGGTATTGAAATATATATAAGATAATTTTTTATGTACTATGTATTCATCTCACCTGATGGTAAGTGACGATAAGGTCGTTGGATGGCAATCGTGCGCGCTCAGAAGCCTAAAACTAATACTGTATGAAGCAATGAAATTTAACGTACCATATCTGGGCGACCGAGCTTTGCTCGGAGTTCTTTAAAACAAACAAAAACTTTATTTTTCCCCGGTTTAGGACCCAAAGTACCAGCCATAAAGAGCGGAACCATTTGCCACTTCACCACAGCGGTTAAGCTCTACCATATTTTGGATGAAATTTTAGTAAGAGCTTATAAACATTTGAGGCTCGTCTTACGCATCAGTAAAAAAAAATTAAAAAGTGCTTACTTATAAAGTGCTGTATAATTACTGTATTATAGTTATATTCGAAGTAATTAAGAATTTGCGAGTACAGTTTGGCAGCCACATTTAAAAAACATAATGATAGACTTGAACGATTGCAAAAAAAGTTTATTAAATCACTATCTTACAACTAACTACTCCTATTCTGATTACAAGACAACTATACAAAACTATAACATGTGTAACCTAAAACATCGTCGAGAACGCACCGACGTCGCTTTTCTTCTTAAAATATTTAGCAACACTATTGATGCCTCAAGCTTACTACATCGTATCTCTTTCAGAGTTCCACGCAGTTGTGAGAGAACTACATAATCATAATAAATATCTTTTTATCTTAAGGAAAAGTGTCGTAAAATCGTATGTAAAAAATGCATTTATCAGACGATCATACGACTTATAATTCGCAATTTAAGCATGTAGACTTATTTGAACCACTGACGAATTTTAACTCAAAAATTTAAAAAAAATCTTTGTTACACTTTTTCAGTTACTGATTTATTATTTATGTCGAAAATCTTATATTAAAAATAGTAAACTGAATGTCTAGAATTAAGTTTTAAATTAGTTCAAAAGATAGTAAGACTGTTTGTTTCTATATTCCAATGTTAAAAATGTTATGCGAAAGAAAAACTTAACTGAATACTGAAATTCGCTTACTTACAATAACTTCCATCTAGTAGTTAGACTACGAAACCGTAGTAAGAAGTTACCTGTCATGTCATTTTCAAAGACGCCATTTTACTTTGACTAATTGTTTGTACTTTTGGTCTGGAACTACAAGCTCGATTTAAATAATCCTTTTTAGGGCTCCGTATCCGAAGGGTAAAAGCGGGAACCTATTACTAAGGCTCCTCTGTCCACCTTTCACCAGGCTGTATCTCATGAACCGTCATAGACAGTTGAAATTTTCACTGATGATGTATTTCTGTTGCCGGTATAACGATAAATACTATAAAAAATAGAATAAAATACATATTTAAGGGAGCACCATACAACCCATGTAATTTTCGTGATTATTTGGAGACGTGCTCTAACTAAAGTAGAAAGCTAACAATGACGAATACAACAATTATTTCGTTATCTTTTTAGGATACGAGTATATACGTATACTTACTGTTTACGTATAATTCCTGGACCTCACCAAATGACTAAGCCTGCAATAACTAAAAACGCCTCCGTATATCGTACTATGAATCACAGATTTGTTAATAGCACTATTTACATAAAGTGTGTATAATCCTGTGTTCATAGAAGCCTCGTCACTTAGTCGTTGAAATAACAAATAAGTTGAAGTAAGGAGTCAGTAGGTATTTGTAGCCTAGTGTTCATGCTTAGTATAGTACCTTATATGAATGTCGATAGCACATTTGCAAGAAAAAATAGCTATTTACTCTATCGATAAAGCAAGTACATTGACAAAACGGTACCTGATTTAAAGGAACGTTGAAAACTATTGTGTCCACGGCGCACGTTTTTCGACTTCTAATGTAGAGTAATTTACAAATGTTGTTGACAGAACTGGTAGATCCACGGTACATCAATTAGGCTTGTACTTTACTTTAATAGTACATTGTGCACCGAGGGAAGAAAGTGATCGCTTTCCAACAAGTGTGTACCTTAATACACGCGATGTGGGACTTTGTCTACAACAGCTACGAGGAAAAAAGGTATCATCAAATCTTCTCACTCTCAGGTGACATTTTGAGTAGCTTGCAAAGAAATATAAATTATTGGTAGCTTGTAATGTTGCACATTAACAATTCAAATAAAACACAAGAAGGCGGCTCCCGCGCGATTTTTTTATAATTTAAAGAAAAGCAAGTGGCCAGTATCATTTTGGGAATATCCGCATGAAACTTGTTTGTCTTTTTGCATGTAGTGTCTTATAAAACAAATTTCGTACACGTTTCTGCCCACATATTTGAATGTCAGTAATGACGTACATTCTACATCGTTTTCAAATAAGTAAGGCAGGTACTTTCCTAGTAAGTGTACTATACACATGATTATGTTTACAAATTCGCCATGTGGTACCGGGTTTGAATCACTCATCTTTCATTTCGAGCGCCAGTGCCTTACTTTATCACAAATTTCTTACTGGGGTCACTAGTCCGCCGGTCAAGCGTGATGGTTATAGCAAAATCCCTAATAGAATGTCGGTTCATCATGGCTAGCTATCAGAGAGTATGTTCATTTGTGGCCTTATACAGCTGATAATGACATTGACATATTTGTCCTTTTGTAGTCACTCATCTTTGTTCAATGTCAAATAAAATAAAGATATATTTATTAGGTGTGCTAGCGACACTGTTATTTGATTAAATATTTTTGATATACAATCAAAAAAGTAACAACCAATTGATATGAAGATGACATAAAGTTATTTCGCGTTCCGATATTATCTCAAACTATGAATAAAATCTTTGACGAATAAATTGGATGAGTGACACATTGTCATTTGAAATCTGACAAAGGTTCCACGTCAGATCCAATGTCGGAAAAATTCTTAATTATTCATGTCGGGAACTAGCAGCATATAATCGTCGGCAAAAACACATAGCTTATAAATTGCATATTCACTTATCACCCTGTTATTTCTGTATACTATCGATTTAATAAGCGCCAATGTGCTACGGGTAGTCGACTTTTGGCTCAAATTTGATCCAATTGTGCTAACAAGCGAGCCGTCCTCGCGTTGACTCACAAATAATAACTCTGTTCTCAATTTTCGGGGACAAAACGTTTACTCGGGTCCACTGCTCTGTTCATTATTACGATACGTTATTTTAGGATCAAACTGTGGCCAAAAACGAAATAGAGATTATGTTGAATTAGGCTTTTTAGGTTTCGCCCGCACCTATGCCTAAAACAATGTCGGTACGGTATGATCAATTTGTTTTCCGCCTGTTAGTTCATCAAGATCACCTGATGGTAAGTGAAAATAAGTCCGTTAGATGAAATGCCTATTCGCCAAGAAGCCTCATGCCAATGAGGGTCTGTCTCTGCTACATTTCATACCGGAACGCAACATGTGGTATTAGCACAGATGTTTGGCGGCAGACTTAGATAACATGGTGGTAGCTAGGCAGGCGTACATAGAAATGCTCCTACCACCAACCAACCCGAGTACCGATAGATCCACTGTATATGGCTCCCGGACCTCAGGATTAAGTCCAAGTGTGTAGCCACTAGGCCGAGCCACAGAGACAGTTGAATGATAGATAGATGAGATAAGAACTAAAGTTCACAAATATGTTCACTTCATGTATCCCATCACCATTTCCTATCCTTAACCATTATAACTAAGACTAAGTACCTACTACAAGAAATCTCGTTTCTGTAAGGATCGATTGTCTAATGAGTCACCGGCGACATGGGACTGCACTTGGCGGGCCGCGCTCCTGTGATGGATGACAAATAGCTTTTATATCCTACACTGCTCTTGTGGGGGCCAATTGCCTACCATTTAGATGTTCCCCCTTTTACTCCATACCAAGATTCGTAATCGTTCTTCTTTTTTCATTTTTCAATTTCCATTTAAAACTCGTTTTGAATGAGCACTCGTAAGTAAAAATATACTCTAAAAGCAGTCGGTGATCCTACAAGTTGAATGTCCTGTCTACTAAATCTCCGTCTCAAATGGACTGAAATAGTTAGATAATTAAAATATCTTACTTAAATATTTTGTTTTCTTCATATAATTAAATCGATCGACTAATAATTAAATTTGCGTGTCAGTTACATGTCTGGCCTTGTTTATAAATATAATGTTATAATACTTATTCTAAACTAAATATACGATTGTATTTGTATTCTTGGGTTGAGAATACATTTTGTTTTATTGCAATTTTTTGAAAAATACTCAAAATGAGTTTGATGAAAAAATTAGACGGTCACTTAGTTATTTTTCTATATACATAATAATTTTCCTATGTGGAAAATTTCCCCATTGTAAGAATATATGTAGATGTTTATTAGAGACTTGTTTGTGTTCATTTTACATAATATATATAATATGTACCTTTTCTATTTGTTCATATGTCCTATCATCTACTGTCATCTACAATTAAGTAAATTTCGATTGTGATAATAGACACAATATTTTTGATCTTGCAAATGTATAGAGAGATACTGGTGAATGAAATACTTTTCATCGGAGCCGGTGATTTTCCTGTCAACGTGTCTCATAACAAACAACACGAATCATTGAACGATAAGGAAATGGTGATAAACAGAAAAAATAAATGTTATAAATCGATTCTTTTACTCATTTAAACATAAACGTCTCGAAGAAGTTTTTTCTTCAATGTTTATATTACTTTATTTTATCTACTTATTTTGTTTGATCGTAGATACAGGCATTTCAACTTATCAATAAGATTATGGCTACATCACTGTAAAAATGGTTCGGTACTCAATAGGTACTGGTAAGGTAGAGGACACGGGGAAAAGTATTTCAGGAGAAGTTTTAAAGTAAGGGGAAAAAACAAACTATGCCAATGATACGAGTAGCTACTGAGACAGAGTAAAATAACACTACCTGCGTAGAACTACTAATTACAGTTGAATAAAGAAAAAAAACGACCCAATTAAATGCAAAAGTGAAATACATTTTACTGCATTTAATTAATTTTCATTTTAAAAAATACTTCCTTCTTCATAACAACTTAATACGCCGTCTGCGAAACCATGTACACATTTTTTTCAGCTGTTACGTTCTCGTTTCTTTCAAAATAGCAGCTAGGAGTACAACAAAGCTTCCATGTTACCCCTCTAGACTACGAGTAATATGAAATTTTGTTACGTTTCCACCGACAACGCATACTGAGAAAATATTTTTGGTCTAATACTTTTTTAAGCACAACCCGCCGAAAAGTGATTCTTGTCACGCGGTGCTGAAACGCTTCATATAAATTGGGGGAGTTTTGTGACGTCACATGCCTGTATTGGAGCGTTAAATGTATGAACACATAAAGCATATTTGAAGATATAACTCAAAATTCAAGGTCTCATGCCTTAATAATATATTCAAAACCCCTATTAGAAAATATACAAAATGCAATGAAAAAACTAAATATATTTTTCACAATTTTTAATACTGGAAATTCTTGCAAAATCTAAATAAATATTAAAAGCATTTCGTATTTTGGGGGGCTTTCTTTTAATGTTACAGTATACAGTAAAATTCAACCCCAATCTAATTTTGTGTCCCAGTACCCAATTATCTCGAATTTGTTCCAGGAAACAACTAACTCCTAATGGGTCGTGACAACGTCGAATAGTTCTATTCTAGGTTTCGTCCGATGACGTCACATTACCCGGTTACCTGCACCTTCAGAAACAATGAGCACAAAGAAAACTCATATAATGTAGAATGTAGATATATCGTATTGTACTCGTTGCTGCTGTATGAGAATGTAAGGATGCAAGGTTGGGCACAAGTGGCGACAGAGAGCGGGAATGTAGACCTGACTTTAGACTTCCATTGGGAATGAATGTCATCATCTAGATTTTTTTTCTAAGTAATTACACACATTTGCGCCGATTTCCAAGATTTCATTGACGATTCGAATTTTAAGCTGCTGACTTAAGTATGTATCTACTTCAAATTCTTTATTATGATTAAATGTTGTACATATTGGTAACATTCCCTATTACATAACATGTTGGTTTCTCACATTTAACCAGAAACTGGCATGCAACATGTGTGTCGCAGTTACAACACAGATAATAATAAACAAATGTCAGATCTTACAAAACCTCCAATTCATAACTTGCCTTTGAGACAAATTGGTATGATTTATATAATTATGAATTAACACAATATGAACAAGACTAATAACGGATGTTGTCTAATAATGGACAAAAATATGAACGGTAACGTTCGTTCTTCGCTTGTATATACTCCGGCATCTATTAATTTTTGATTTATCATGTAAACCGCCAAGAGCAGTTTTTTTCTACCAGACTATTTCCGTGAATGATACTGAACATAATATAATTGCTACTGGTAAAGAGATGACTACTTTTTCAACCGAATTCAAAAAGGAGGAGATTCTCAATCCGGTTGTTGGTTTTTAGTATGTATGTTACGCAATAACTCGGAATTGATTGATTGCTCTTGGAGAAAATCAACAAAGTCCAATTTTTAAGGCAATTGAAGTCGGTTCTTTTTGAACGCGTTAATCCACTAAATTATTATTCGTTATGAATCACAATATGGATAAACAATATCCACTTCCATGGCTAAGTGGGTACAGGCTTGGACTAACCATCCGAAGGTCCCGTGTTCGATTCCCAGTGGCGGTATCTATAGGTATTCAGTTTGGTTGATTACATTTTTTACACTTTTCTATGTCCTGGCTTATATATTTTTATATTTCTGGGTAGCTACCAACCTGTTACCTAAGTATTCCGCCAAACAGCAGTGTTGATAGTACTTTGGCTTACCATCCAACGGCCTTCGGCAATCGTCACTTACCATCAGGTGAGATTATGGCTTAGTGGAAAAACGTTGTACCTTTTGTTAATAAATCTGTATTAAAACACAATTTCAATATTAGCTACATTATGTTTAGAATTGGTATTAATAACAATCTGTAACTGTACTTCGAGTATATACGTATGTATTATTCAAGAATATGTGAGCTGAAATTTTCAGCAATAAGGCTCTATTTATGTACTACACTAACAGAGTACTAGAACAATCAACAAAAGTTACGCAGTTTTCAGTCTTCAAGGAAATACATTGTAGGTAAATAGTTTAAACGCTATAGTAGAACAATAAATAGCTGTAATAAAAATACTAAAAGATTGATCACCAAGCTGAGACCTAGGCAGGCAATGACGTGCAAAATGATAGATCTGTAATCGGTAATGATCGATGTACTTATTCATAAGTAGGCATAGATAGCTATGTCATTCGATCGTACCGTTTTATGTTACGCAGTATATTTATATTGTAACATTCACAGCTAGTCTAATTAGACTTTTAATTCAATGTAATATTATCTGGCTTTAGTATTTCAGGAAAAAATAATGTACGACGAAATTATTAAATGCTTGCATTAAGCGGCTCGAGTCGGTCTTAGTAAATGGCGGCACGGTTATAGTTAAAATCAAGTTAAAATTGATTGTATTATGACTGAAATAAATTATTAAATAATATCTGATTCTTATAAGATTTAAATTTTTAATTGCTACAACAGAACTATAATTTGAACGTAAAAGTAAATGTGTAGATCACATTGCTTACTGCGCGTGCGACGGCGTTAAATTTGACTTAGAGAACTTATCAGGCAACGTGGAGCTTAGAAATATAAACAGCATAGAAAATTCAAACTGAAAGACCGCATGAAACTATTTCCACAATTCTCTAATCGTCTGCCACTTGTGTGCAGCCCATGCGCAAGTGAGTCGTGCAGAGGAACAATGCACCCACGCCACGCCACGCTCGCTCGCTCGCTGCAATGCCACTAGCAAGGACTTTCTTTCCACCGTTTGACACGGATATAAAACAAAGTAAACGTCATTTGCAACTTAGTCAAGGTAAGGGTACACGGGCGTTATCTTATTTTTCTTTGGATCCGCACTTCCAGACATTTCTCTGTGCTGAATATCTTTGCGGTTGACAATGCAACGAATGTACCGAGATAAGGATGAAAAATAATTTTCAACTTTTCTTTGTCATCTTATCTTATGAAAGGACGTGTACCTATATATATGTTGTTGTGTATTTTATGTTACTTTGACTTTTGTCAGAGAAGGAGTTTTGTATGATTTTCTATTCCCTGGTAGCTCGTTATTTATTGTTTATTGCACACATTTATATAACTACACTAAAACAAATATCAAGTTACATAAGAAACGCCTATCCCTTTAATGAGATTTATGCCAGCATTAACACTGGAGTTTACATACAGAAAATAAAGTAGACCTACATTCATGTTCATAAAAATACAAGGCAGTTACGATTTCAGTAATGAGGAGTAGGAGAGAAGGCCTGAGCCCCTGCAGTGGGGACGTAAATAGGCTGTTGATGATGATGATGACAATAAATAAATATATATAAACTGACTATTTTCAAATGAGGGATAAATAGTGCTTCTTGTGTCGTTTCTTAAATGTTCCGATGGTTCGACAGGTATTGTATGACAAGATGGTATTATGTCATTTGGAAGTGTATTCCAGAGTCACACTGCACGAAAGAACGATACGATACGAACGATAATGGTGCGATAATGGCTAACCGATTATTTCCTATTACACGTAGCCTCTTTGAACACCAGATTTTGGCAGAATTACCATGTAGTTGGTAGTTGCCATAAATAGTAAGAATTGAATTGAAGAAGGTTTAAGTGCGGATGAGTGAACAGTGAAGCGAAGTTCTCTGGAGACCGGATGGTCTTATTTAGTGACAGTAATTAGAAAGTTACTAGAATGCTGTAATTTTTGTGTGGTTAATTATGCTCTTGTTTTTAGCTGTATGCTGTTAGTTAATTTAATATTAAAATAAATACAGAAGTTACAACTTTTGATAGGAAAGTGAAATTACTAGAGACAATAACAATGACCGCATTGTCATACCCAAATTTATCTCTTTTTACACAATGTCCTTTAAAATGAACCAAGGAGCAGACTACAATTTGTATGTCCAATAAGTATTTAGAATACAAGGTTTATTCAAATCGGTTGAAAGTGCGTGAAACATACAACAGAATTGAGTAGTTTTTTAAGTCGGTTAAAATGTTCACCGGGCTTTGAACGTTGTTAGGATCTATCAAGACTCTAAGATATGACAAAAAATTATAACTATTACGTTATAGTGAACCATGGGGGAAGTTGTGTATCAGCGCAGTGTATGTCTCCAGACCGACTATAATATGAACGCGAGTGTTTGTTTTTCTTGATATCTTTCACTTCTTCGTTCATACTTCGTTCGTGCTTTATTCTTATCTTTATTTTTACCACGTGGACAAAGAAGATACAGACCCTCAAATACAAATAACACTGGGTTTTATTTTAGAGTAAGAATTTAATCAGTACACACTAAATGTAAATAAACATACACCCAAAAGTAGCTTTCGCATGTTATGGGTAGGTGAACCGGAATTCGGAGAATTTAGTTACGGTACACTAGCAAACTTCCTTCAGTTAGAGTACGGAATTCAATAAAAAGGACCCGGGAACGGGAAGCGGGCTTTCTATTTGGTAAAGTGAGAATTATACGTTCCCAAAAAATAAAGAAAGTCAGACAAGAACGTGTCCAATGCCCATAGACATGGTTTCGTAGATTTTCATTATTTTAAGAGGGTATTCTGGTGTCAAAGCGCCCATACAAACGTAGTCCAGTCATATTTTGAGTATTAAGCTATTAAAATCTATGAAATTTTCAAGACACAATCTAGAAACAATCATCTGTGTCGGTCGGAGTCAGATTTTCGTTTAAATATATACTTCCAGAGTTACAGCGCGTCAAAGTATTGTATTTTTCGGTAATAAAAAGCCCCAGTTTTGAACCTGTTTTACAAGAGCATGAATCAATTTAGAACAATTTGGAAAAACCACCGACATCTGAAATTTTATTAATATACTGTATTGAAAAAATGTCTACATAATATACTGTATCCTTCAAATGATCAAGAGACTACGAAACATCCAAATAACGGGTGGATAACTTCGCGTAGTGTATGCTGTCTCACCGTACGCGCTCGGGTAGGATAGGGCTCGGATAGGGACAGCTACAAAACAACGCAACCTTGAACGCGGCCACGTGCTCTAAACAGACAATCCTCTTAATCTTTATTCCAGTCGTTTATTTTTAACGGTCTGAAACGAAAAGTGAATTGGATTGTCAAGGTTTTGTAACTGATACGATTGTGGTCTTAAGTACTTAACAAGATATTTTTCTCTGTAAACTCTTCTTACATTAAAAAACGGTCAAATAAATATGTAAAAAATACGACTACACTACCAAAAACATGATGAGCAGTCATGTCTAATTTATAAGGGTTCCTAGTCTGACAACGGAACCTTAAAAACTTCCGATGTTGTGTAAAAAAGGATCCCTTGCCGTAACTTTTTGGGCAGGAATTACTTATGACCGACAAGGGGAAAACAAAGTAGGTAAACAGCAGTGTTGTATCCGATGCTACCCTTTTCATTGTAACGCTCACCGGGATCAATGTACTGACCAGTGACTTACTGTAACTGTGGAGTGGATACAACAAGAAGTGCCTGCTACTTTAACCGCCTTCATGGCCTAATGTCAAATGTTGAACTAACAATCCCGCGGTCCCAGATTCGATTCCCAGTGGATATAACTATCTGTACTCGATTTTGTTGCTGATAGGGTATTCTATGTCCACCTGGCTAGCTTCCCCCATCTTACCCAAGTCTGCCGCCAAACAGCTGTGCTAATAGCACTGTTGTGTTCCGGTATGAAAGGTAGCAGAGCCAGCGCCTCATTGAGACTTCTGGGTGCCCACGGACCATCCAACGGAGAGATAAAGGCCAAGTGTGAACACATCAAAATTTTAAAAAGTGCAATTTATTGGACAGCTTTCTACTTGCTGTATTAATTGCTATTTAACCAAAATACAATAATTCAACTAAGTTTATAATCTGGCAAGATATCGCATAGCATACGCACCAAAAAATACAGTCGAAATAGGAACCTCCCTTTTTTATAGAATATTTGCTTAATAGATATGTGCGAGGCAAAAAAATTATGCCCTTGTAAGAACTACTGCAACGAGTATCCTAACTTACAGTGATACGGAGCAGAATTGTAAAATCCCCACCTCCAACTAAATATAAACACACCAACTCAGTTTCCAAATGATATTTCATCTCAAATATATATGATACCCATAAAAACCATTCGATACCACCTTTAACTAACTGCTAATACCATCTATCTTAGTATTTAGTAAGGCACTCAAAGGAACAACACGACATTCTGGCAGCATCCCCTTTGCTTTTGGTATTGTAGAAGCGATGACTGTGACATGTGTACTGTGAACAATAATTTATATTACATATTTTAACATTTTTAAACGTTTCAAGTGTTTTTCTTGGTGAAACCTTAATAATAAAAAAACATGTGTGCAATTCACACGTGGTTCTTTTTAATCTTCATATTTTTAATCCATAATTCCCCCCTTGCTGATTTAATTTCGAAAAACCCTTTCTATGCGATTCTAGAGGTACAATGTAAAGCCTACGTGTTTCTAAAGACTTTCAGTTTTACTTTTCACATAAAAAATATATAAACCTCAAAAATCCAACATAAATGTGTATATTCGTCGTTTTAAGAGGCCAATGAAGCAAAGTCTCCGTAGAATAGTAGGTATTTGAATATGTTATTGCTGTCGCGATTCGGTACGCACACATACAGCCTTTCACATGCTTTCACTCACACAAATAACGCTGCATAACATCCCAAAGAGGCCCCTGCGCGCCGCGCATAGTCGCTACCCCTCCGCCTGGGCTAGAGTGTATTTTTCAAAATTATAATAAACTTGACGTGAGCGTGCGTCAACCCTTGTTTTACGTTTTGAGAAATTATTGTTCGCATATTGGTTTAGTCTCGACATACTGTGGTTGTATTTGATATAATTGACTAGTAAGTACCTATCACATATAAATACAATATAAATTATGGCGTTGCTATTTTAGGGTTCTACGGTCAACAAAGAAACCTTTTAGTATCACCATATCCGAACGTTCGTCTTCCAACGATACTCTAGGTGACCTAGAGGTGTTTTAGTACCTAGAGTGCTAGAGTCTAAGGACTAACAAGTTAAAGCGTTCAAAAAGAACTAGAAACCGACTTCAACTGCCCTAAAAGTCTACTTTTATTAAGGAAAATTTAAGATGTATATTTTTTTCTCATGGATTCCATTCTAAGAACCGGACCAAATTGAAATGGGACCACATGGAAAGCATCAGCTTTCAAATAATAAAGAATCATCCAAATCGGTTCACCCAGTGAAAAGCTCTGAGGTAACAAACATTTAACTAATAGAATAGAATAGAAATAATTTATTCGGCATACAGATTACAGTACAGTTAAAACATTAATTTTAAATTTGCTCTGCTGCACTGCAACGCCGAAATACACACTTAACATTCCCAGTCTCAAAAACTACTGAACCGATTTTGATGAAACTTGCAGTCTTCCCTAAATTTTACAATACCTAGGTAAACAAAAAAGGGATTATTTAAATCGAACTTGTAGTTCCGGATATATAAAAAATAAATTAAATAAAATAGCCTTTATTGCTGAACTAATTTTTTGTTACAATTTTCTTAAAAATATGCTTACTTTATACGTTACTTATCTTTTTATATTAAGTATCAGTAACCGGTCGTTCCTACATTTCAGCTTGTCTTTCGACATAGGCCTCCTCTAAGGATTTCCACTCTATTCTATCTTTCGCTATGCGGGTCCATGTTGGACCCGCCACTTGTCTGATGTCGTCCTCCCATCTTCTAGTCTGTCTGCCTCTTTTTCTTTTGCTATCTCGTGGTTGCCATTCAGTTATTAGTCTTGTCCATTTCTACATACTCTATTTCTCCATTATTTACTGTTATGGGCTCTGTTTGTGAGGAATTTGACATTACTTTTGTTTTCGTTAAGTTCGTTGACAGGCCTGCTTTCTCGCTCTCTTCCGCTAACTGTTGGAACATTGTCTGTAGGGTTTTCGGGTTTTCCGAAAGTAAGATCAGGTTGTCTGCAAAGCGTAGGTGACTCAGCTTTTTGCCATTTATATTTAGTCCTTTATTCGTCCAATCCAGATTTGTGAATATCATTTCCAGGATAGCTGAAAATATTTTTGGTAAAATTGGGTCTCCCTGGCGTACCCCTCTCTCAATCGAAAATTCTTCGCCTGTAGATTCTAGCTTCACTTGTGCGGTGCTTTTTGTGTATATGTTTTTCAGTATTCTTATGTATTTTGCATGTACGCCTTGTTTTTCCAGTGCGTCCCAGATAAATCTATGTTCGAGTGTGTCGAATGCTTTGTTGAAATCCACGAACCCTATGTGTGTTTTTCTTTTGTGTGTGTGTTCCGGATATATGCGAGGACAAATAAACATACACTTTAGAAATTTGGCACACTTCTTTAGAAGCTGGTATAGACTAACATATATGAAAACTGGGCAGTTCTGGAAATATTACATACATACAGGTCGCATTGATAACCTCTTTTTTTGAAGTCGGTTAAAAAACTGTAATTTCACGACACCTCACACAATAGAATAGACGAGTTAAAAATCCCGTCTTAAGTGTATGAGATGTATAACTGGGAAAAAATATTTCAAGTTTTTATTTGTCGACATGAATAATAATATCGTCGAAATCTATCGTATTTCCTACTGTCATACTTCATATTATACTATTATATTTTAAGTACCTCAAAAGGAAAAAAGGAATCCTTATAGGATCACTGTGATATCGAATACTCCAGTCTGCTGTCCCTTAGATCTGTCAAATAATGAAATTTATAGGTCAACGCAATAAAAAGATATAGCTGTATTTTAGACCATTTCCGTACAAAATGCAATGAACCCAAAATCTATACGGTATTTCCCGTTGACCTAATGTCTTGAAATTTGGCAAGAAGAAAGGTTTTACAGCACAACCATAGGAATAAATCTGAATTTTTTAATTGTAACACAGTAAAATTGATTTTTTAATGTTTACAAACTTAACTTCGTAATATGTAATTTAGCTTAGAATTTCATTTTCGGTAGAGCATTGTTGGGTGCATATTACCGTACCTATTATTTATGATTTTCAGTATGTCATTAATTCATATTCTGTACGGAATCCTCGGTGCACGAGTCCGACTTGCTCTTGACCGGTTTTTGAGTTGTTGGAGAGCCATTTCAAGCTCTTGCTGGCTGATCTCCGGGATATCTTCAGTAAAGTGTCGGGTCATATAGTCTCCGTAGCAATTTGTACATGCGATGTCCATATAACTTCTCGTTCTCTCTCAAGACTTTCAATAATAATAAATAACAAAAAATAATATAAAAAAGCTTTTAAAAAAGTTATAAATAAACGGATGTCCATGCAATAAATGTTATGTTTTTTCTGTGTTTTTTTTCTGTTTAGATATTTTACAGTGGTACGGAACCCTTTGTATGCGAGTCCGACTCGAACTTTAACATTAAAAAAATATTTGAAACATAAGTCACTTATTCATAAATCATATTTAATTATTTACACGTAACAAAACGTAACAACAACTAAGAATTTCAGGGAAAATGTTCTGTTCTAGAGATAAAATAAATTTCCTTAGAATTATTTGTCTTTATATTTGTTTATTTAGATCAATCTAAACATTAAAACTAACAGGTAAAACCATTATAGCTCGAGAAAGGGTATCTATCGATATATTTTTCCCACCACTATTAGTCGAAAAAATCGATAAAGCTTATTGACATCACTAATGCATGCTTACTTTATTTTTATACATATAATACACAGTATATAGTTGTGATATAGTGTACCCTGCCTCCCGAACCGAACTGTGCGAGAAGGACAGTTGAAGCTTTTTTTGGTATTTGCCTAGTTTTGCCGTGAAATTAAGGGTTTGGGATATAGCTGTTTTCTCAACGAAACGTTAGCCAAATTCAATCATTTTGATCTTATTCTCTTTATCAAAGAATAATCTAGGCCCGTTGGTTTTGCTTTTTCTGAAAATGTTACGTTTACTCTAAATAATGAGTACCATAAGTTGAAAGAAATTTTTTCTGAAATTTTGAGTTTTGAGATGCCCATAATTCTAATTGTAGACAAAATATTGAAAAAAGCAAAACCAACGGGCCTAGATTATTCTTTGATAAAGAGAATAAGATCAAAATGATTGAATTTGGCTAACGTTTCGTTGAGAAAACAGCTATATCCCAAACCCTTAATTTCATATGAAATTTTTTATCTGCTGTTCCCTCTTAAGAAAGCTAGCACCCTTTCTATCTGAGGGTTTTATCGTCACTTACCATCAGGTATGATGAAAGCTGAGTTAAAAGTCATTAGACTAAGGAAAACAGCATATTTTAAAATATTTATTTGTAAGTCAATGGTGCTGCCATAAGTTTATGCGTTGCGATATGGATGTGATGACTTAACAAAACCCAATGTTGGATTGTTTCGTGTTGAAACTGTAATGGCAGGGTACGGGGCTACATTTCACTGACCTGACAAAGCTTTTTTTATACACACATTTCAGGAAACAAAGTCAAAACACGAGGACACTAGAAAATTTGTTTCTGGACAAGTAAGAAAAGACTGTTTCTGGACCACTGTGCGCCATCTTTGACCACATTATCACAGTATTTGAGGTAAAGTTGTGATCAAAATGAAGCCTATAATATGCCACAAAATTAATGTGGCGAATATTTTTACTGCAGCGGATGTGTCAGATTATCCCTCTCCTAATGCATCCATACTAAATTTCTATTGCCATAATCTTTCAATATAGAATAGCTGTCTTGGATAAGTAATTACCAAATAGGAGGTGTCGCAAAATAAATATCATTAATTTACAATTTTATAGTTAGCTACAATAGCAGTTACGCCGCTAATGGTTCATAGATGGCGCTTTGAACAATAATCGAAAAAAGTGTTTAAAATGAAAATTGTGATTCACTGTGAAGTTGTATGTTAATGATACTCATTTCGCGACATCATAATCTGGTGTCCTATTTTTAGATACTACACAAATCCAGCTATTATATTTTAAAAGACTATGGCAACATAAATTTAGTGTGAAACTTTGATGGAGGTGGGTATCGCCTTAAGTGTTGCTCATTTTAAAGTAAGAGATATGTTTTAGCCGACGTCAAAAAAGAGGAGGTTCTTTTTTCGACGCATACGTGTGTGTGTAATATGCTTTTATGCATGTTCACCCATATCTCTGTCCATTGTGAACTGATTTAGAAAATTCTTTATGAAGTGGCTCTCATCATCACAAAATCATAATTGGATTAGGGGACCACATGGAAATCGAGGAAATCCTCAAATGCTATAAGCCCATACAGTGTCTCATATTTCTAATATAACACTCTTATCGATTCGAAACTTTATTTATTATATTTCGGATGACTAAACCATAAATTGGCACCATCGAGCTGATCTGACGCTGGAGTCGGACAAAGGAACTCTTCAATGGGTACAACTCTTTAATGCCAAACAACTTGACATAGATCTGTAGTGAACGACAAAAATGCCATACGCCTAAATAAATAAATGGGTACTTGTAAATCCCTAGAAATAGGGCTCAGTTCGTTTAACTTGACGAGTTTAGCTCATTACAAGAGGTACACTTTGTGACAGGGTCTGACTATGACTCCAGAAAGTAGAAAGTGTACCTCTTCAAGGGATACTAGTAAACACCTCGAGTTTGGGCTCATTTGGTTTTTACGCTCAGTGAAGAGTGTTTGATGACGGATCCAAATGGATAGAGGAACTCCAACTGCATTCACGATAAAAAGCGTATGTTTATTTTTAAACAACAAATAGTAATTTAGAAATTATTTCGCTGTAAATTATACAATACGATAACAAACAGTAAGAAGATAGACGAACTCGCCACGATGAATTTTCATCTGTTCTATTATTGGACAAGAACGTCCGTCACACTAATGGGGAAAACAAGGTTTATACGATTTGTCAGGTAAATGGCGACTCAATGATGGACGACACCACCACATGACGATGTTTTGTAGTCGGTATAATCAAAATGTACATATAGACACCATTATTGTATGTGTGGTCTAGAACGCGACCAATGAAGACTATAACGAGATTTGACTGGTAAAGAACTTATTCCACCACTCACCCTCGCCTATAGTAACGTTCATGAAAACGAAAGCGGACAACGAATTGAATATCAAAAACGACGTTCACAAAAACTTTTCCGTCAATTAAAAAACCACTCCTGAAAAACCTCACAACCGAATTGCAATTTCTAAACTGTGGGGGGAAAGGAAAATATCGGCAAAAAGAACTTTTTGCCAACTCGAATTAAATAGTCGTATCTGTGTGACAGTGGAATCCATCAGCGGGTCTCGATTGGAGCGATAACCGCGCGCTACCCCTCTTTCCCCCTCGAATCCCCATCAACTTCTCCCCCTCCCACTCCGTTACTCGGAAAAAATAAATCGTAATTTAATAGCGCCCTCTCGTGAACAACACCCAGTCAAAGTATAAAAAATATAGACGCGATATTTTAATGTTCCTTAGAATCCATGATACATAAGTATATTGTATAACTACTCGTAGTACAATTGTTATCAGTTTAACCTACAGCTCAGCAGTGATATGGCTGTATAGTGCGGAAAAAGTATTAGGAAATTACTTTTTAATACATGTGCTCAAAAAGTGATACGTTTCGTAGATGTTTGGCGTGCTATAAGTTCGTAATTTCAGAAAGTTGTCTGAAAACACAAGGCAAGTGTGCGTTTTTCTTATAACTGATGGAATGTTTTTCATGTATATCCTTCAAAACGGGAAAGCACAATTTTTATATACTTATATTAAGTCAACTATAGTATAGAAAAAAATTTCAACTTATATATAAATACATTTGAATGTGACTGAAGTTTTAGCCCGCATAACAGGAATCTGAAGCTGTAACCTACTCGTAGAAGTGGGTTGCTGCTAAAACCCAAATAAATTGCCAAAACAACCACAGTAAAGTTTTTTCAATATGCAACAGGCAATTCTGAGTGGGTATAATATCTTTGCCAATCTATTGCGATAGACAACCTCTCCCGGGTCGGAATCAGACGATGGTTTTGTTTATTGTTTTCCTTTTCAATCGAGAGAATACTTCGATTTGATGACGGGAAGTCTTGTTTGCGGAATGTCCGATGTCACTTGGACGAACCGTTCATGATCACGCT
Source organism: Carcina quercana (assembly GCA_910589575.2). Classification (NCBI taxonomy): domain Eukaryota; kingdom Metazoa; phylum Arthropoda; class Insecta; order Lepidoptera; family Depressariidae; genus Carcina; species Carcina quercana. The sequence continues at coordinate 7,127,902 of OU342439.1, forward strand.
TTATTGAATAGTTGTCGAGGAAATTGAGTAAGATAGTGAATTCCTAAGATTAGTAGGGGTTGCAATGGAGTTTCTGATGACGAGCTCATGAATGGTCGTCACTGACAGTACGATTGATTATGGTAGCAATTTTTGGGGGTGGTAAGTGCAGATACAGTGCAAGACGGGAGTGTGTTCACTATCCGAAGATTTTTCTCAATTCAATGAGAAAATATGTTAATCTTTGCTAGTTAGGCAGGGAATAACAGTTCTCTAAACACTTGGTTCGATAGAAGATTTATATATAGTGAAATGTATTAATCAGCCTTCTGCTGCAGCTATTTTCCGCCGGGAAGAGTTGGGCCTCCTAATACAAGTATTTCCATACATAAAAGGAGAGCCTCCACGTACTGTATATATTAGGTATAGGTTGTAAACACAATAATCATTTTTTTGATTCCATCATTTTAAAATTCCCTAACATTTTGACCAAAACGTGTACCAGATTACTCATGAATTCAACCCCTGACATAAAAAATTACAATGACCTCTTTAGATCACTCAAGCGATTATAAACTGGTTATGATACGCATTTGTCTGGAAATGAAATGGATGAAAACTTAGGAGTGGCAATGTCATTTTTTCAACAAAGACATACCAGTAAATACCACCATCAAGAAATAGAGATCTGTCAACGGATATCCCAAATTAGGTCGTGAGAGCGGAAGATGTCGCGCTAAACACCTTCCTACTTAGAAAGTGGCATCTGTCGAAGCTTAAATGTACGTATATATATATCTATATATAAATCTATTACGAACACCTATTCGTAGCTAAATAATTTCAATGAATTTTCCCCATATTTCCACAGTGAAGAGCCATCACATATTGGTGGTCGCAGTGAGATGACAATGATGATTCAATTCTCCGTCGCCCACGGGTTGAGATTGGGTGGTTCTAATCACAACGTGGGGCCACCCACGAACAACAATAATTAACAAATTTATTAATACAAATACATAAAAATTGCGACTCGCTAACAGTAACGCTGTGGATAAAGAGTGGGCGTAAATGGCGGTTGTTCCCTTACAGAGGCTATATTTAAACCTATACTCGATTATGTCCTATAATTCAATGAGTAAATAACATAAATTGTCGTTTTAATGGACTAAAGTAGAACCGAAAACTCTTTGTTATCGTTCATAAGGTTGTTATATTATGTTTCGGAATATTGAACAGATATCAAGGGCTACAACTTATCTTACTCGTTTTACATTGCCTATGGATCTTATTAATGAACAAGTAGCATCTTCATTTCTCTAGAATGTTCAAAATAAAAAACCAGGATATTTTATTTTGAAATATCAAGTTCGAGAATAACAAAAGTATTTCGTAGTACTATACTAAATAAATATATTTTGATTTTGGCAATGTGAATAGTAATTTCACCCAGTCTGTTATATGATTTTACCCGTAGTTACTAAACTGTTTAGTTCTATCGGGCAGCATCACCGATTTCTGCCTAATTATTTAGTCGATGAGGTGCACTCTTCCACAGACAACCGACTCTTGACGTCAACCGACTGAATGAATAATGATCGACAAATACACCCGTGGGTCTTAATCTTACTCTAAGGTTCTTGGAACACAGTTGGTCCGTGAAATCAGAGATTGATAAGATTCCCTGGAAGATATCACAATACGACCGCCTTACCCATTCTTTCTTGTTGGCCAGTAAATAAAATTGTTGTATTTGTTATTGTAATGGTAAATAAATAGGCTATCTGCTTGTTGCCACATAAGTTATAATGGCAAACTGCTTAAAGTTATTGCAATTTCAAATTCTATGCTGGTTCATCCTTCAATATTAAAAAGCCATAAGCCTCATGAGAAATGAGAGTAACAGTGGTCCCCATTACGATGAAGGCTAGGAACCAATGAACTAAACGATCCAGTACAACTAATTGGTCAGCAATTATTCACGATAGCATTGACTGATGACTACCATGCCAGCTCATGGAACATTGTGAACAATGGCTATACAATCGGGCTTGAACGCTGTCACCCGTGGAGATTGTAGAAAAATACATCAATAAAATACAAATGGACCCAACATCTGTAGGACACTTTCATGCTACATTTGAGGAGTTTTTAGGACTTACAGCACTTACTATTTATAAAAATGAATGGAATCGTCAGAAATACTACTATTTATAATGAATAAATAAAAATAATCATTTTGTAACTGTGGCAAGTAATCTTCTTAGAGACGACCGTGGAAATATTAATAAGTACTTACACGAGCAAGTGTGGCGCGATCCCAGCTTACGTCAGACAACTTTTTTTACTATTATATTATAACAGACCGGCGGCGCCGGCGCCTGGCGCTGGCGTAAATATTGCTCAGTAAGCGTCACTACACCTCTCGGTGAGGCGCCACGATGACTTGCTTCTAGTTTTTCGTCAAGACGCCAGTAGACTTGCGTCGCTATAAGTTAAGAAATTAAATCTTGTGCTTTCGTAAAGTTATCGTCACAAATCTTTTTCGACATCGATGAATGAATGTAGCGAAACGCCAAGGAATCTCTTGGAATATCTAGCTTATACGTTGGCGTTCCAATGTTCCAACCAATAAGATGTAGCGTCATAAGGTTTTTAGTTCAAAAGTTCAAATGCCGATAGCTTTTGTTCTTTATGAAACTTTGATCCATATTTTTCCTTCGTAGTTAAATGCTTTGTTGATTTTTTTAAATAAAAATTCTGATTAGTCGTATTTGGATAATATAATGTTTTAGGACTTGTAATTTCGGTTTTCTATGCTTTTTACCCCCTCAAAGATGAAAGAGTCAGTGAATGGGTTTTCATATGGAATTCATAATGAGTGACTGAATCATAAGAAACATTTTGGGTTTTGATTTTTCCTTTGACTTTCCCTTTCTGATAATTTACAGTTTTAGAATTGTTTTGCCATTCACAAAATATGGAAGTACATTGCCCAAGTCATGAGGCAAAGAGCACGATTCACGATCGCACAATATTTCAATAATACATGTCGGCCGGCCATTCTTTCTTCGAGCTGGCATTTTACCAAGCGACTTTTTATTCAACTACAAAGCTATGGGGCGCAATCAATGCTCCACAGAAGATCGAGGTCTAGTGGTTTTCATTGTATTCTTAGAATGCTAGTGTACCTACGGGTTCCACTAGGATTGGGACCCGAATCAATAGACCGTTCTCAACATTAACAAAATTATATGAACGAATATCTGCTATTATAGCAGCACCATTATTTACCTACGCTTTTATTTATTACCACCTCTTAGAATCTGTAGTTTCGTATCGCACGTTGTCGATACAAACAGAGTCTTCTCCTAATTTATATTCATTCTGCGTCTTAGCTTGATCAATAGAGAAGTATTCTAACAAACTTATCTAAGTATATAACCCAACACAATATCAACAGCAATATCTATTGAACTTTGTGAAATAATGGAAATAGTTTAGTGTTATATTTGTATATTATTATCTTGATAAACACTCACAAGTTTCCGAAGAAGCCTTAATTGTAAGATATTGTTAATTTATTGTAAACTGTATCTGGTCCCTATACAGGCTCAGCCTAGTGTTGACGCCGCGGTATATCTCCATGTATTCTTATGACAGTAAATTATTTGTATTTGTGTTGTATTTGTATTTAATTTTGTATGTTGTGTTTAGTGACAAAAAGACAACATCAAAGTGACTTATCATCTTCTAAAAACGTTTAGTTTAATGTTATTATTCATTATTCATGTTAATTATCAATGAAATATAATTTCGTTTAATGGAATTCCTGATTCCTAGGCAACTGCTACATTATGCAAACATCACATCTATTCAATTTAAAAACGTCTGGTTGTACATTCTGTGATATATTTAAAAATAACGAAAACTATCAGTAATTCCAAAATGTCCAAACCGTTTTGGACTTTCGTGTCTAGTAAATATACCGCCACTTCGGTTATACGCAATAAACAACATTAAAAAGTTCAAAAATAGTCCCATCGATTATTAACACTGTCACCACAATTCTTAGAATCAGGGGCTCTATTTTTGATTCGCTCGTGTGACATAGCTTCGTCGCACACGACTTAAGTCACGATCGACTACAAGTCGCATGAAAACAGGTTTGACCGTATTTTTGAATCATTCGCTTCAGGTGTTACCAATATAACTTTAAATGTTTAATTTTATCCGTTTTACACAGAAAAACAAAACCGGTAATTCATGCAAGGAAAACGGAATGCAAAGTACATAGAAGTTCAATGTAAATAAGTGGTAATGTCATTGTTCGAAGATGGCGTTTAGTCTATCGCTCGCCTCCGCAAAGAGTGGTCCCGACCACTCGTTGCAGAAGAGCGATTCAAAAATACCAAATTTCGTAAGTCGAACGAAAATCAGTAGAAAACGAGCGCTCGCGGCGCGTAGAGCGAATCAAAAATAGAGCTCCAGAACTGTAAAAGTCACATTATCACAAATGTGTTTACCAGTAATCCGTTATCTATCAAACAAATCCCGCGTAGTGGGTGTAGCTCCAACAATATTCCGGGAAACCTTTTTCTCGCTGAATATTTGACAGCCTTTTTCTGACCTTCTTTCAAGATAAATGTATTAACAGTGCGGCGATGACACAAATAAAGTATTCCGTCCCTATTTTCCCCAGTTTTAGAGGGTAGCCTCACAGGTTAAGCTATAATATTTTAAGCTATATATTGATTATCGCTATATATTCACTATCTGTATATTGAATCAATATACAGATAGTGAATTATGCATGAAGTGTACATATAATTATAACCAGCTTTTACGCGCGACTTCATCCGCGTGGACTTGAGGAATAATCCCGCAAGAAATACAAGGTCGGTCTGTATAAAAAGTATCCTGTTTACTTTTCCGGACCTTCATATCAACTATCAATAAAATATCTCAAGTAATTTCTGACTTTCCGTTACGATGTGAAGGAAGGACAAACATACTCACATTCGCATTTATAAGATAAGTAATAATAACTTATAATAAATTAGTAGAAGTAATTCCTATTTAAAATTATAGGTAGATACTTAAATAATAAATACGTACTATTCTAGTCATCTTTGACTTTCTATTACACTTTCAAATAATGGGCTAAATATAAAATACATAAAATGGATTCACACTTGGCTTTGCCATAGAAAGCATGCTCAACCATAAGCCTCAAGTTAAGTGAGGTATTATAACGTTACATATTATTTATAGCGAAAATAACATTATTCTCATTTCATATTCAAAATGCACGTAATGTAAAATATTTTTTAGAATATGCGTATTCTACTATCAAAGCTTTTAATTCTTAGCGTAGGCGGTGGAGCTTTGCCCTTAATCTAAAGAGGTCGAAAGAATTATCTGAATTTATAATCAAATAATTTTTATTCATGAATTCGTTTTCGTGGTTTTACAGGGGCTCCCTCTTGTCTTTCGCGATAAGGGCTTTTTCGAGTAGACCGATGTATTTTCTATTGCCCCTAAATCGCTCGGTACACAATCTTCCAATAAATTTTAATAAGTAAGGTAGGAATGACAAATACTTTTGTGTTTATATCGATGAAAGTGTAATACTCTCTCGTTTTATGAACAAACTGTTTTGATGTTTATTTTTTCAGTCCATTTTTAAGACACCGGAGAGGCCTGTAAATATTTGTGTTATGACGGTGATACTCGTCACTTAAAGCCACGTAAAGCTATCAAATTACAAGTAGCTTAACCAGTAGGAACACTTTAGCAGGATAATCATTAAAGCATTCGATTGTTTTTCTTATAATGTAATTTTAAATGGTTCACCCTTGAGATATATGCTTTCTAATAACAAAACCATCAATTGACGAATATATTAGGTAACACGGAATTCATCTCACAATAGTTTTACTCTTAGCAGACCACCCCCAAGATAAAACTTACCTAACAGCTAACATATAACACACAAACATACGGGCTGATTTAGGTACTCGGCATTTTTTGAAGGCGGTTGAGAAAAGCAGCCAATGTCCTATATGATGCCTTTAGACCAAGCGAATGGGTGTCGTCACTTTGTTTGTGCCGTTGAGGCATACTCGTAGACAAGAAAAGTGTTGAGGTGACAAGATGTAACAGACAAACAAACCATCTAATATTATAAATACGAAAGAGTTTGTTTTCCTCCTTTCCCATCGTAACGGAGGGTCAGAATGACTTAATCTGACATATATCCCGATTGAGCAAGTAGTTACCGTGGGATACATCCTGAAGTCAGGGACAAAAGCTAAGAATTTCTGTTGTGTCTTTGTATGAGTGTTGAAACTGCATGATTCTAGCTGGTCAGTATAATTGTCAACCGAAGTATACAACCCGCCATTATAACCCACATACATCTCTAGACGACCACTGCTCACATCCGTGCCCTTTAAATGGTTAATTCATTTCAACCTCCGACCTTTAGTACAGCGCAGAAATGCGTCACAATGGGATGAGAGCTGCCAATGCCGTCGAATGACGTTATACGAGTTATTATTGCTCTGACAGATAATAATAATTTTATTATCACAATGCCATATATGAAAAGTGTTCTTTACACAGCCATTGATATAATTTATTTCAGGAGAATAAGTCGTAATATAGAGGATATTCTGTCTATATTACGGGTAAGATCAAAATCCTTGAATAAACATACTAAATCTTTAACCACCTTCGTGGCCCTGTGACATATTTGGACTCATAATATTCCCTGTGATACTTATCGGTGCTTGGTGGTAGTGCAGAGGCTTGAGTTAAATATCATTCATCATATTATGTTGATAAACGCATTACAGTATTTGCTACTAACTTACAAAGGAAGAAAGAAGAAGCCTTTGTTTCTATTTATATGCAAGACACTTGTCAAACTCGCTTTCAGTTACAGAAGCGTCCCGACAATCAAGCATAACTGCGGAAGTAGGAAAGAGTTATTACGTTAATTCTTTGTCACGCCACGTAATGAAGACATCATCTCCGTCCCCCAACCCTTTGTCTGGCGATAAATAATTTGGAGTGTTTATTTCGTTGCGAATTAACGCTGTGGTCGCACTCTGCGGGCCGCGTCACCGTGACGTCGCTGTGTGACATCGCTGCTCGTGTTCAAACCGGGAAATATATCAGGGACAGGGTTCGTGGCGGCACTCGTTAATGAGAATATGTTATTGTTGTTTGGTTGTTTCAGTTCACAGCTTCCATTCTAACCAGCTTGGTATTTATAGCTTTCTTTTGTGTTCACACATTTAGACGGCAGTGGCAACAGTTTTGAATTCGGCATATTACATTGTTTGGAACTAAAAGTATGGTTGTTAGATTTTGATGCCTTTTTTGTATTCGCTTTTAGTAAATCAGAAGTAACAGATACTTTAATGTTATATGGTTAATTTATCAAGTTTGTATTTGTACCTGTATACCTTTTATTTTTGACTTTGCACAACGAAAATATTGATAATCAAGGAAAAGCATGAAGGTTAAATATGCAAGTGGCAAAAATCAATGTTATCTATATGTACTTATTTGAATAAAGGCAAATGTAATGATGTCTAATTGAAAGCGCATTTAATATTTGGTATGGTGTTTGGTTACATAGAAAAGATGTTAAAATATTGAAGACGGAAAATGTTAACATTTGAACCTCGTTCGGTCTCACCATGACACTTCATCCTTACTAATATTATAAATGCGAAAGTGAGTTTGTTTGTCCTTCCTTCGCGTGGTGACGGACTTGATTGATACCCGGATACTTTACGAAGTGCACGCGGACAAAGACATGGGCAAGAGCTAGTGAAGACTATAAATTGGAACACACAAATAGTTGTGCGCATTGTTAGCAATCTGTTCTAAACTCCAAAGATACTCGGAATTTCTTTAACCATACGAATAAATTCATTTGTTTTCACCAACAATCCCTATTCATTTTGTGGCCAGTTGTTAGCTGTTACTGTTACCGCGTAACGTTCAATTTGACATAACCGCTAAATTACACTACAATCCTTGTTCATTTATTATTTGATTTGAATACATTCTATAGCCTTATATTTGATCACTACGAAGAGCCTAACATAAAATTCAAGAATAGGAATCAGACTAGATTAGAATAGATCTAAATATTTACTATATACCTGTCGCTTCAATAGCGCTGGTGGTTTATATCCTATCTCTTTTACGAGAGAGAAACTATCAGGGCACTGGATCAGAGCGTCTTAACATAGAAACCTAAATATAAGAAGAGAAGTACTATAGCTGGAGACGATTTAAATGTATTGGTGCCGCCTAGTCTCCAATGAAATTGCCATAAATCACAACCTTCCGGTTCAACTACACCGTTCCAACAAATGTTTTTTATGTTAAAGACTCGAGTGAGATGAGAGTACATACTCTAAAAGTTTAGCAGACCAAAAATAAAACAAGCAACATGCCAGCAAAACATTATAATGTAGAAATATAAACTGCATTCGCTAACTTATCTCCTCCGCGTACAAAATAGAATGATATTTGTATTCAAAATAATGGGATTTCACAACAACAGCAACAAATACGCCTGGCCATATTCACACGGTGGCAACTCAGATCCTATCAGCTTGCCAATGTATAAATACAAATCTTTCAGTTCAGTCTACGAAGTTTTCTCTATACTTGGCACTGACGGTAGAGCATTCATTTTTCCTACGACTTAGAAGTGTTGTGTGATGTAAACTTACTCGTATGTATGAAGAAAAAAGTCTTTAAGACCTTGTACACGTTAATACTTTAAAATAATCTGTGATTTAAGTTTCACTACGAGTAGCACGACGAAAGTGTCATTTCTACAATCTTTCATCTTTCTATCGTATCGGAAACCCATATTTATTTAAGGATACAAGACACCAAGAATGACGTCATATCGTTCTGGAATATATACCTACTAATATGTTACACCCATATGCATGACTATACTATGCTATCTACATGGCAAGCGATGAATCAATATCGAAGACAGATAAACTTTGTGGGCGTTCCGCCAAAATTAGACCAAACAATATGGCCAAACTAGGGCATACGAGTACATTTAATTTTCTCTCTCTAAAAAAAACTCGTCGTAGCGTTACTTAATATTAATGCGAAGGATGTCTTTAAAATCAAAACACTTATGTACTATTGACCTTGTGGTCTCGACTTCAGAATAGGTCCATCCCATGTCATCCCATGGCAGAAATGTAAAAAAGTCGTATCGTAATCTTAAAAAGGGAAACTATAGCGGTAAAAGAATATAATCTCTTATAAATAGTCAGGAGATCGTGGAAAGTTAAAGGTTCAGAGGAGGACGGGATGGGTTTGCACTTGGCCTTCATTTCACCTGATGGTAAATTATGATAAGGCTGTTGGACGCTCTGCTCCCATTATAACCGAAACATAACAGTGGCAGCAGATTTAGGCAACAAGTGTGTAGCCATTAGGCCAAGGAGGCGGCTAGAAATGTATCAGCCATATCAGGCTGTTTATGTTCTAAACAATATGTTTAACAATAGGAAATAATGACAACTATCTTACCTGCTATTAAATAACAATTCTTCTGTAGAAACTGTGATATAGCAAAAACTAAAAGAGCTAAGCAAAAATTTTCCCCTTGAAACGACTCGTTGAATATAAATCTTAAATAAAAGTAAAATAAATAAGGAAGGAATGACTGGGAAGAAGTGAATATGAGTTACAATAGAGCATTGATGGAGACCTCGTTAGTTGAACGGCGCGCCGCCCGCCCTAGGCAGCTGTACCCCTCTCCTCCCAACTCCCTTTCCTCCCCTCTCCCATCTATCGTCGCCCACGCATCCCAAAGGTTAAGGGCGAAGTATTGTCGACGCGGCTGCAATCCGTTTCTTCCCCACGTTAAATGGTGGATCCACTCGTTATTGTTTTTAAAAGCAACGTTTCAACTGGGGATTTTTAAAGAGTTGAAAGTTAATTTGAATATAAGAAGCAACCCCCTCCGTGCCCTAATGGATTCACGACTGGGCTTACCATCCGGAGCTCCCGGGTTCGATTCCTTGTATTTGTGGGTACTGGGTGTGGTTGGCGGTAGATCATTTTAAATGTCCGCCTGGTTAGCTACCGCAGTGTTACTTAAGTCTGTCGCCAAACAGCAGTATTAATAGCACTGTTGTGCTCCGGCACGCTTACCTTCAGGCGAGATTAAAGCCAAATGCAAACATCTTTCTTGGGTGGAGCATGTCAATGAGATTAGCAAGAAAATTCACTTTGCTGTTCACTCTCTCAAGCGCTTTCAATGGTTACTACCATTGAAAACTAAGATTTATCTAGCCCAAACATTATTGCTCCCTATTCTTGACTATGCTGATTCTTGCTTCTTGGACGTCACCGAAGAGCTATTAAACAAACTTGAGCGACTTCAGAATCTTTGCTTACGCTTCATCTTCGGGTTGCGAAAATATGACCACGTGTCAGTTTTTCGCGCTCAGCTCAAGTGGCTCCCTATCCGCCTTCGTAGAAATGCTCATATCCTTTCCCTTTTGTACAATATCCTAAATAACCCTTCTTATCCTAGCTACCTAAGTGAGCGATTTACATACTCGCATCCTACTGACCAACCTTGTCGAGCTCACATTAGGACAATCCTGTCCATCCCTTCCCATCACTCCGATTTCTATTCCTACTCATTCACGGTTCATGCAGAAAGATTGTGGAACTCGTTGCCTCACACTGTACGCGACAGCAAAACTGTTTCCGCCTTTAAGAAAAACGTCAAGGAACATTTTCTATCACTATAAGTTAATATATAATTATAGTATGTAAAGTATGTATGTATTATTATTGATATATATTAGTTTGTTTTGTATATCGTATTTATGTAATCGTCTATTATATTTATTATATCGTACACGCCTAACTGCCCTCCTTTCTTTAATATTTCTCCTTGACCTAGGACTGCTGGAAGAAATTTCTTTTAGAAATAAGCTGTTCCTTTTGTATATATTTTTTCTGTTTCTTGTGTTATGTAATGTTTCCGTGTACAATAAACTGTTTAAATAAATAAATAAATAAAATAGTTATACATTTAAGAAAATACATAATACAGAGACATATTATATTTGTGTGCCGAATGTCATCAAAATCAGTGAAGATATTTACCAAACCATCATATTAATTTATAATATTAATAGGATAAGATATTCTATATCTTAGGAAAACATTTTGCCTATCTTTCCTTACCTTATGTGAAAACAGGAATCAAAAAAATTTTATATTTTCGATTTCAAATTCTTAAACACATAAATATTTCTTTTTGTAATGGCTGTCATACTTAATGTAGACATACATAGATATACTATTATGTGATTTCAAGTGTTTATCTATTACGGTTACAAATATGCAGTTCTGTGACATACGGACGGACAGACACCGGGGCCTTATTAATAAATATGATTCAGTTGGCAACATTTAAGTACGGACCCTAGAAAACTTAGTTGTGTTATTCAAACACCAAATGGCGGCCTGTAAACAATACGAGTAATGCATTGTGGTTTTCATACGCGTAAATAATGGAAACGGTACACTTACCAATTTCCTTTGATGCGTGTCAACAGAACGTATGAAAGGAATTTTCAATTAAAACTCCGCCTGTGTGGGACATATTTTGCTAAAGGTTATCATGGCGTTAAAATGCCGTATTAAACGATAGCCAACGCATTGCAGTTTTATTTTATACGCTTGCTTTCATGGCAGCTTCCTACCTGTTTATGAAAACGCTTCACAATCACTCTGAACCAAAACGGTTAATCGTTGACGATACCAGTTTTGCAGAATAATAAAGTCTGCATTTTTCTCGGTTTTATATATTTTAATTGAATTTCAATATTTCGGCGGGCGTTGTGAAATTCATATTCCGCTGCGAAAGTCCACTGTAAATCATGAGCCTCCTCACAGATCACTGCGTCGGACTTTCCCTTTAGTTTTTGTAATTATTGATGTGCATACAAAAATATATTAAATTGAATGTACCCCACCCCACCCACGGCGCACCGCTCCGCTATAGATCGAATCGAATTAAGTATAAGCTTGCGTCTGTAAAATTTTCCTGCTTTCTTACACGTAATCCGCCGAATGAAGAAACAAAACTGCAACATGTTTATCACGTACTCGTACGTGGATTTCTATCTTGTTCCTACACAATCTGTGAAAAACTAACAACTAGAGACTAATAACCGATTAAACAAAAAAATAAGTTCGGTTAAAATAAAGTTGTAGGTAATACATTGCTACATCCTAGAGGTTTTAACCAACTTCAAAAAAGGAGGTCATCCATTCGACCTGTATGGTATATAATATTTCCAGAACTGCCCAGTTTTCGTATATTTTAGTCTATATCAGCTTCTAAACAAGTGTGTCAAATTTCATAAGTGTATGTATGTATATTTGTCTATGTAAATCTGTGTAATATCTGAACTAGAAAACAAAAAGAAGTTCCAATCAATGCCGCCCACTACCATCATCATGAGCTGCATGTCCACTGTTGGACTTGAGCATCCCTGATTAGACACGTTAGACTTTCCATCATTAATTGTGCCATAAACACGCTTGTTACATGGGTAGATGATTAGTAGACACGTTTTTTTGTTGCCTTTAACGATATCCACGGCATGAAATGGGACGATCGGATCCTATTTATAAGCTGCGGGACCAGTTTGTTACCACTAGGTTACCATAGAAATAACCCTGTATGTTAGAGCGGAGAACGTAGCGCGTCCCGAAAATCGAATTACCAGTCGATTATGTACCGTCGACCGGTACGGCTGTTGTCAACGCTGTTTATGTTTAATCTCAGTTAACCCGGCTTACAAGCCGCGCTGCGCTTCCCTACAAACTGAAACAATCCAAACTATTAATAAACAAGCCTGTTGATTAGCGGTTTGCTTCACTACGCTTCCGAGCGATCGATATGACAGCGGGAGGTTGCTTTATTACGGATATCGATATCTTAACAGTTTTGATGGTATCGTAAGTGCTATGCTACTACTGAACTTACAGGGAACTCGCTGGTGAGAGCAATAGAAACCATACAGTTCGGTTCCCAAGGATACCTGGATAGCTACCATGTTACCTGCCGTCAAACTGCACTGCTAACAGAACTGGTGTGTTCCGGTAAGAAAGGTAACAGAGACAGCTCATCAAAAGCTTGAGGCTTCTGAATGCGCACATTTACCACCCAACTGCCTTATCGTCTGTTTTGTACCTTCCAGCTATGATGAGCTGTAATGATGATAAGATAAAACTCAAAAAATTCTACTTCACTTGTTTTATTGCCTCCGAATCCGAGAGGCCCTCAAGGAAAATGGATGTACTTTAGAATTCCCGAAAGTTATGATACACATTCAAAAAGTTCACTAAAGAAATTATTTCCCTACCAGTTTCAGCTACAAGCACGGTCATAATAGACAGAACAATGATTAGGGAACGTGCACATCTGGCCGGGGTGCGGGGCTCGCGGTGCGGGGCGCGGGGCGTCGAGGGTCGTGCGACCATCGTTCATCACAGCAGGCATTGAGATATTAACGAGCATTAAGAAAGGTGGATGTAGTTTACACACGTCTACTAATAAATCCTTTCTACTCTTTTAATATAAATCTTGGATGTAAAAGTGGTTTTATATACTCGCAGATAGAGGCAAAACACTATATCTCGTTTTTGATATTTTCAATCTTTCAACCGACTTTAAAAACGTTGCAGGTTTTCAATTATTTAATAGGCTATATATGAGTTTCTGTTAAATTTTTAATCTTTGTACGAAATTAAACATAAATAATTTTTTTCTCAAGAGACCTTTTTTCCAGTTTCGTCACAAGAACCCTTTGCATGTTTAAAATAAGACAATGCTTACACGACGGGAGTATAAGTAAGCCATTTGCTGAGATGACCACAATAAGAAGACATACCTGTCTGTACTCTGATAAAATAGCATCATATATTATTATAAAATAAGTATCGATTACAGCATAGAAAATATAGTGATATAAAGATAAGACCACCTCTAATTCCATGTTCTCAAGCTTGCACCTTCTTTATTTATTTCTAAGGATTTTGGAATGTATCGTAATTTTATCACTTTTCTTGACGTCAGTTATTGATAACATTGATAATGTTATGTCAGTTTTGATCAAGTTTATAAGTATTTTTCTAGATAGTCTTATTCTACGCTCGATTATATTCTGTGCTTCTTTACGAATTATAACCTATTATTTATTTATTCGTAGGTTATAACGAATCTCGTTCATTATCTTATGGAAGACAGACAACAGAATTTGTTTATCAGTTTTTACCCGCTACTTCATATGCGTGTAGTTTATAATTTACCCTACGGCAACTACTTGTTACATCGGGATAAAATGTAGCCCATGTAATAAATAAAAAATAAACCATTGAGACTCTCCGGTATAAAGTGAAGAAGAAGAAAAACACAAACAAACAAAAGAAACACTTTTTCGCTTATATTAAATTTAAAAGGAACATTAATTTATTAAAATGTTTTCTTAATTTGATAACTTTGCTTATTCTATAGCTAACTGTATTCTCCATCTAAATTTAAATCTCAATGTCAGGAACTCAATTTCATATAAGTCATCAATTGGCATGAAATTAAATACTCGTTGAGCCGAACACTCGCTCCAAATAAAACCAGTAAAAAAGGCGTCGAATATTTTATTGAATAGTCTCTGAAAGAGAATTCCGTTCGTGACTTCAGCTGCTTGACAAAAAATTCCTGGGGATGTCTGATAAACGGACAAATGCGTTTCGGGCACGCGCTCTGAAAGTTATATTCTCTAACCCGTGAGTTTGAGAGAAGTGTTTATAATGAAGTATGTGAGCTAGATGGGCCCACCATCCTGAAATTTGCGGGACGTCGCTGTAGGCAAGATATTGTCATATTCAGCTTTAGTATATTAGTCCACTGTTACCACCAACTGTAATGCTGGTACCAAATAAGGTACCGTCGATAGTTTTGAAATCTATTACAATAGGTAACAGTAGGACAATATAATCTATTTTTTTTTCTTTAAGATTCGAATACGGTACCCTAAAAAACAGCCTTCGAAATTGGGATGCCTAAAAGAATTACTATCAGAATAGACATAATAGGTTTAAGTGAAGAATAAAAACAGTTAGTTGAGGAAACTCATAAAAATAGACGTGTAGTGGAAATATGTCAAAGAAGTATCATTGAATGTTATTTTTAACTTCTAATCTATTTCCAGCAAAAACTGCGTCATACATTTTCTGCAACTTCGTTTGATATGACTAAAGTAATTATCGAGAACACAGTTTACCGGGACAATACCATGTCACAAGCCAATCAAGTGTATTCATGAAAGATCATGTAGATCAGTGGAAGAAGAACACTGCAATGTGTGTATGTAGTTTTCCTTAGCCTAATGCTACTGGCTGTACGTACATGCCGCGGCTGTCAAACAAGAACCAGTGGAGCCAGCCAACATTAATGAACGGAAGCTTCCCTCACAGATTGTCACAATAAATGTGGTTGAACGCTTGAGGGATACATCATCCAATCCTCAGGCAGAGTTGGTGAATGTCATCATCATCAACAGCCGGGAAACGTCCACTGCTGGACATAGGCCTCCCTCATGGTACGCCATATCGACCGGTCCCGAGCCACCTGCATCCAGCGACTCCCTGCGACTCTAACCAGGTCGTCGGTCCATCTAGGCCTGGTAGACGTTTCCCGGTACGTGGTCGCCACTCGAGAACCTTTACTCCCCACCGGTTATCGGTTCTTCGAGCGATGTGGCCTGCCCATTGCCACTTCAGCTCACTGACTCGTCGAGCTATGTCGGTGACCTTTGTTCGTCTACGGATTTCCTCATTCCGGACCTTATCACGTAGAGAAATTCCGAGCATAGCTCGTTCTATTGCTCGCTGAGTGACTTTGAGCTTGTTTATTCGGCACACAGTAAAAGACCATGGTTGGTGAATGTAGTAATATGTAAATAGTACAAGTTGAAGCCGCTGCGTAACCCCGAACTCGCGCAGTCGCCTTCAATACTAATTGCTTTCACAGTTACCGCTATAGCATCTTCGTGATGGCACTGGGCGTTCTAGTTCAAATCCTAAACTAAAAATCCTAAAAACTACGTGATGTCGTGATGATATTACTATCGGACATATTTGTTGTATGTATGTATGTATTCTCTTCTCGCCTCATTCACCCTACTAATGAATGAGAACGTTCGAATGTTTTAGATGTTTATTATGACTAAAGCACAAACAAATTGCTTAAAGGACTGGATGAAATATATCACACCGGATAGTATGTTCTGGATATTTGGTAGTATTCAAACGGAATTCTAAATTGAAACACACACAAAGTAGACAGGTTGTAAAGCTAGTTGTGAATAAAATCTATTTATATTTCATTTATTCATTAGGCTTAATTGCGCCTTTTTGTCAATTTAGTCTTGGGATTTGCAAACAATATCAACAAGAACAAACGTAGATAATTATTTTACAAAGGCATTTCTATTCAGCTATCAGACAAACGAATCTTCAATCGTATTATTATATCAAACATTACGATACAGCCCGTATGAAACTGTGCTGAACTCACAACAATACTCATAAAGAAACAATACACAACTTGGTAGTTGATTGTGTCTTTAACACGGGATAAACACGTGCCACCGGTACATACATTATAAACACATATTATTGTAATCTGAGTTTATATAGATAGCCGGACTCTGTTTACAACACAAATGTTAACGCCCGTTGATCATTACGTCCAGCTGTTATATCAATTGTAATTTATTACATTATTAATTTACTTATTATCGTTAATTGGAAACACAATTTCTTATGTACACACGAAACAGAAAGGGTTGATGTTTCTAAAGTCGTCACAATACAAGATTGAATAGAATGAACAGTAAAAAAATGTGCCGTAGTTTTGGATAGAGACAAATTATTTGATCAACAAGAGAGCAAAGACGTTTTAGTAGCGAGTGACTTCGATGTGTATTCTATGAAGCATATCTAGCAAAGGAGATCGGATTACAGAGAAAATCAATATAATTAACGTACAACTTTATAGTCAACTATAATAGCCGTTACGCACGTTAATGGTCCCTAAATGGAGTTTTGAACAATAACCAGTGTTAATGATTCTTATTTCGTGACATTACAGTCTGTACCTCTAGTGTGAGTTTTTAACCGATACTATCGCGTTTGAGTATACGTCAGATTAGTATGAAGAATAATAGTTTCGTAAACGTGCTGGTAGAGGCGCTACACAATTCTTGCACAAAAGAATTGCAAGAAATTACCAACAAACCAACAATCAAATTCGTAACCATTCATCAGATCAGAGAGATCAGATCATCGGATTTAAAATAATAAAAACAAATTTATTTTCTTCAAGAACAGTTTGTATGTAACTATTTGTTTGTATCGCCTGTGTAAACTTCTCACTTCAACCAGCAATATCGAACTTTAAAGTAACAATTATCGTTGCAATTAATGCCCCACCGCCGCACCGCCGGCGAGTGTATCGGAGATTCTCTAACAATCGAGTTCGAAAAGCTATGATCGCTCATGACAGCGGCCTCCCCGAGGCGCCTCGCAGTTCAACACCCGTCCATCGCTCTTATTAAAGCTATTTATAGGCGAATTTAAATACGACTAACAAATTATTGGCACGATGTTGCACCCGTGACCGATGCACGGTGCGGTGCACCTTCTGTGCGGAGAAATGACGTTGACGAATGACGATGGCTTATTTTATTGTCTGTCTTTAACCATGAGCTATTGGGCAGGTAATGTCTGATGAATACACCCCGATAAATTAGCAAATGCAGTGAAGAAGTAAAATTCCGACATAGAAAGTACAATTTGTGCGATCTATGAGGTGCTCCAACAGGTGGTCCAGCAGTAGACTTATGAAGTTAACAAATCCGCGTAACTTTATTTATTAAGTAGTTTCCTATGACCACATTGAGTGCTTGTTTCTCCTTCCACTTGTACAACACGGTATAATTAAATTCCTGACCTGTGACCTAAAAATCACAAATAGAAATGGTAGTGACGTCATATTTGTGTCATAATAATTGTATCTGTTTTTCTTGACGTAAAAATATGTTGATGAAATTGAACAACAACAAGCGATATAGGGAGCAAGAGTGAAAACTGTAAAGGAAAATAAAATCCTAAAATATTGGTTGACAATCCACTATTTCGTAGGAAGCGTATTCATTATGCGTATAGCTAAAAATTGGAATTCCTCGCCTGCTTATGTGAATTCTGAGCACTGCAACCTGGATGTCTTCAAGGCCAAAATAAATAGACTGCTTCTTACTACCATCTACATGTACCATCCCAGACCACATTGTCACTTAACATCAGGTGAGATTGTGGTCAACCGGAAGCTTATCTTTTATGAACTTTTTTCTCGTGCATCTCTGTTCTTTTTTGCCAGCTGATGATGTAACAGAGGTGTTTATTACAAACGACTTTGTAATGAGCACCTCTGTTGCGAGCGAATTGATTTTAAAATATTTTTATTTTATTTTATCTTCTAGCGGCTCATGTTTGTAGTGATGTCATTTCTATTAAATAATATTATAATTTCTATGGTTGCACCAGTTTCCCTACTCATTAGCGCTCGTTTGTGTTCACACTTCAATGGGCGGTAACCGCACTGTTTCTGATTTATATAAAAAAGCCGTTTATTTTACTGGTGTATATATTGTGATCCAGGGCACAAATAAATTGCCATAAGTATATTTTAACTTGTATGTCGCGCTTCGTCATTAAGTATTAAAATCGCGCCTAACGAAAATTTAAGGGTACCAATAACATCTTATAGTGATTAACCTATCAAGTATTGATTACGGAAAATCCACTTACGGTGAGACCGATCTATGAGAATATTTTGCGAGTGTGAGGAAAGGTCATACCCAACAAATGTCAACTTTTAATAACAGCTTATTTCACGCCCAAGTTATGGGAGCCAACCTTTCAAAAATCCCCAAGATTTTATTCTACCACTTTGTTGACGTTATTAATATGTATACCCGCACCAAATTACAGCTTTCTAGTAGTAAGAGTGTCTGAGATAAACCGCGGACGGACAGACGGACAGAGCGAAACTATAAGAACTCCGAAAATCTATTTGTCAAAACATACACTTAAATTGAGAACCGCCTTCTTTTTGAAGTCGGTTTAAAACAAGAAATCTTCCTTACAACATTGTCAATCATTAATCAATAACTTAACGAATACAATCGATCGCCTTGTTTGCTTTAACGAGGATAGATGGCCCTATCATCAATCCTTCGTAATTTGATATTTCAGTTAAGGTTAATTCATATAACAAATGTTTTATTTATCTAATCCATTATATATTTAACAACTCCACAATATTTTATTTCAAAATGCTGTATGCAAGCCTTCTTTGAGTGATTGACATATCCACAGCACGAACCGCTAGATTTCGAAACTTAAAATTTTGAAATATCTAATCCTTCGTAGCCTGTACCACTAAGGATGGAATTTCTTCACGTGAAAAGCCACGGGAGACCTACTAATTAGGATAATTTTAGATGTTGTGTTTAAATTATCCAAGCGAGTTAACAAAGAATAATGTTATTAATCAATTCTTTTTATAAGCGTCGATAAATTAACTGATACTGTGTATCTGTATATTGCATGTTTAACTCAAATCAATGATGTGCAGGGAGAACATGTGCCGTAAGATGTCGAAACTAAAGTGTATAAGACGAATTGGTCTGGTGTAATGCATGAAACGTCTCGCCCTGTGCTATACAGCTGGTGAGTAGGTCATCTGTGACAAACTATCACAAACTCCGGCAAAAGTTAATTCAATAATAATAACTAAACAGGAATCGATATAAACTTATCAAACTGATAAGCAATATTTAATCGCCAATTTTTTTACGAACTATCAGTTTACGGATACATTCAAACATAAAACCTGAAACTGGCGTTATATAAAACCGAACCCATAAAACTACAACCTAGAATGTGTAGTTTTACGACATTTGTTTGACATATTTATTCTTTTATGTATTGTAGTGCTGCCTTTATGTGTCTGTAAACACATCGCGGAGGGAGCTTATCGACAAACAAGTGTGTTTGCTCTTCGACGTGTTAAAATGGGGTACGAACGAAGATCTTGTTTACTTCATAGCGCAAGCCTCTACGAACACGTACCCGCCTAAAGTTTTGTTCCCTTCAGAATCTATAAATGTGTTTAAATAACGTTCAACACTACGCTTTTTAAAAGCCACTTACGTTTTACCGTTGTGAAATGAATTTAGTTTACATCAAAACGAGATTTGGGCCGGAATTACTAATGCAAAGTGTAAAATCCGATAAGATATACAGCACAGTACTAATAAGGTATTTTTATACTGTGTTATACGAACTACATATTTGGAGAGCACTTATATTATGTTCTTATTATTCGTCTAGTCCTTGAATAAGGCTATAACAATAACTGGCCAGCTGTTGCACAGAATCGTGCAATTGGAAAATGAAAGAGTTAGACATTGTGCCCAGCTATTAAACTTATGCAACTAGAACTAACTTATACAGCTAATCTTAGAACTTAGCATACTTTTATTTGAAGTTAGTAACGTAAAGCTACGATAACAACAAATTATCTTCTAACTTTGGCTATTTCATGAATAAATTGTAATAAGTGTTAAAAATAAATAATCATAAATAAACACAATCGTTTAAATATTGAAATTCGTCATCCGAAACCAATTTTTTATTGCACGGAATAGATAACTCGTTTATTCACAGAAAAATATATACGTGACGCATGTAACTTATAATTATTATATTAAATTAACTCGTTCTACATGAATCACCACAATAGGACTACTGTTGGATATATAATGGAATAATAATAATAAGTTTATTCACTATTCATCTGATACATATTTCAACTTAGATCGAACAAAAAATAAACACAAAAACAAAACAAAAATGATCCATACATCACTAAATATTCAACGACCTCAGTTGTAGTTAAAGCTTGTGTCACAGAAGTCTGACATAATGAACATACAACTCAAAAATGTTCTCTAAAAAGTCGTTAATAACATTATTGGTATGAAGTTTTTGTTTAATGGTTAATCATTTTTCACGCAGCAAACGTTTCGATGCGATTTCACTTCACAAGGAGCATTATAGAATGACGTCGGCACAGACAATTATGTAAGACGTGAGGTTGTATGGATATTTGTCTTTAGTGAATTGCATCCCTAAACAAATCGCCACGTGTAGCGTAAAAAATACTACACATGAAGCTGTTTTAATATTCACATTATTAAACGTACGTTTTCGTAAAACTTTACCCCTGAAAATAAGCTGCATAAAGCTGCTACAAATGAAAATCTTTAAGGTCGTACTTAGGATTGTGATGGAATATTTTTCTATGCCTGCCTGGCTAGCTATCACTACGAGTATATTGTCTACTTCTGCTGCCAAAT
This sequence comes from Carcina quercana, assembly GCA_910589575.2. Classification (NCBI taxonomy): domain Eukaryota; kingdom Metazoa; phylum Arthropoda; class Insecta; order Lepidoptera; family Depressariidae; genus Carcina; species Carcina quercana. Next base: position 7,149,462 of record OU342439.1, read on the forward strand.
ATAAATAGCACTGTTGGGCTTCAAATTGTTAACATAGCCCAGTGCCTCATTAACTTGAGATAAGACTAAGACGAAGGGGCAGCCCATTGTTCACACAAATGCCCCGGTGTTTTGTAAAACAAAAAGCCCTAGGATAGTGTGTAAGCGGTTTAAAATAACCAAGAATGATGTAGAATTACGATCGCTAGGCACCGTTACGGGTGCGGCAGCTATTCGCACGTGGTCGGTTCAAAGACCCGGTATAATGGACCACACAAGTATGCCCCGCCACTAACACACAACCTAATGAGTAGCTGAACCAACGAGATTGGTAAAGTGACGGACTTGCGTTGATCGTCGATTACGATCGATGTTGATAAACTTTGAGCAATGCCGTGGGATTACTAAATGTACTTAAGGACGCATACACAAATAGGTATTTTATATTATTGCTTTACGTACATAAGTAAATAGATAATTAAAATTGATCCCAGGCTCAATGAACATATTTACACATGCAGTATGGTGTGTCTGCTACTCAGTTTTCTAGTACTGGATATAACGAATTTTCAGGACGGCCAATAACATTGAAACTCAAACCATATGAATGACTAATAAATTAATAATACAAGTTAGTTATTCGTGTTATTCATATGCTCAAATTTTTGTTATAGTGGTCTATCACCTAGCCTCTCAGTTTGGAATAGTTATTATATTTGTATTTTTTAAGATTTTTTTTTATTGACGGTTTTTTATCTGTTTTATTTTCTTAAAATAGACAGAACAGATATATAGATATTTATTTTTAATCTGAAATAGTAATCTCTGATAAGTTATAATACATTCTCCAGTTTAATTAGTTAAAACCCTTTTTTTTTAATGTCATTGTGTTTTGTATTACTATTTCAGATATATAGATACATATTTCAAATATAACTATTGCCAGTAAACCCGCAATTATGTAAGGGCGTTGTATAAGAAAAACATAACCCTGCGACAATATGTAAAACACCTTCACCTTTCATCGTATACTTTTCATTTTTCATTTCTAATTCTAGGTTTTTTTTTCTCGATAATTTCACCATTATATATATATTTTCTACAAAAATCGTTGACGTGGCGCACTTAAGGATTTCCATTCTCACCTATTAAAAACCGCGTAAGCAAAACGTTCAATGTTGTAACCCCGTTACATGTAGGAGATACCGTTTAAAGAATACATACCCACTAAACATGCGATTGCTGTCCAATATTTCAGCAGTCAAAAATGCAAACAATAATTTCCAAAAATATTCTCACTCGTTGCCGTCGCGTACCGTCAAAGACACTTAAAGAGCGGAATCTTGAATCGCAGCAAACCGACGACACTTCGGTCATGTTTGTAGTCTTAATTGAGTCGAGAACAGGCCCAAGTTGGCTGGCAGTGCTCATTAACAGCAACAAACAACCGGCTAAGTACCATCGCGAATGCTCTCTAACTAATCGGCTTCCACTGCCGAAACTCTTCTCTTGAAGGAAAACATTAAATGTTAAAAATTAAATGTATGAAAATGTTACGTACGGGGTGGGGGCAGAAGTGGGGTGTAGCCGAGAGCCTGCCAGTTGCAATTAATAGTTGATTAAAATCATTCATAGGCAATTGTCGTAGACTGTCTGAACATAGTACGAAAATGCTCATTTTAAGAGTAGTTTCACCTAAATAAGGCCCCACGACAACGTGGCGATAGATACCCCTTTCTTCGTCTTTCTTTATTCGTCATTTGGTCCTTATTTTGAATATTAATCAGCTATCAAAGTGAATTTTTTTTCTAGACACGATCAAATACGAATATCTGTATATGTGGTGCTTCCGATTTTATATGACTGTATCTTATGAGATTATAAATTGTACAAAATATGTACAAAAATAAAACCTGAGACCTTTAACGAGGTGTCAAAATACAAAGACGACCCCATCATTTTCTAGTGAAGCAACAGAAAGCTGAACTTACATGAAATGCATAATGATCAAAGTCAATGTATGTGACACTGGTATTTGGCTCGGGTTTCAATACCCTTAAATACTGACAGAAGCGATTAGAACGATTTAAGGCACAATTGGTCTTACCGATAATTTGTTCTAATTCGTAATAACACAAAAACCACACAATATGTATTTGCTAGTCATCAGGGAGACTGATTGTTGTTGACGGAAAAAACAATAAGACATTAAATATATTGCAGATAATTTTGGACGCCATTGATTCTCCTACCATTTGCAGAAAAGGCCATCTGGCGATAAGGGCGATACGTCACAATCTAAGATTCGTCGTTTTCAAGACCATTGTCCTAAAGACCGGAACATCGAACGGTTCTTACGTGGATGAATTCGCCATAATCAGCACACAAGGAAAACGTATTAGCAGGACGAATCCAGTTATGTTCGTGAAATCTGCTACACGACTTCGTACCATACAATTATACTTATCTGTTACGACATCCCCAGAGTTTTTAGACTTTATTTGAGGTAATATTTCAAAAGGTAACTAAATAATGTATATATCTTTCTGTAAAAGTATTTGCAACAGCAAATGAACCATATGTAGCTCTACTTTCCGCACCGGTAATTTTCTTCGTCATATATACTGACCACAACATTTAATAAATACATATTTCAATAACACATATAAAGTGATCTGCATTTAATTTATGTCAAATATTTTATAGCAATTTCAATTCTCATATATGTTCTATAGCGTAGCCGAGTCCAATAGAATATCAACACTCTGATACAAGTTACAGAGCTAAATTACTTTTAGGCCCGGCCTATACAAAACTTGTAGGTAGCGTTGCGTGGGTGCACGAACAACTGTTATGAAAGGAAATCTTTTCAATCCCCAAGAAGCAATGGAAAAGGTACGTGTGATTTATGTGTGTAGCTTTCCTTTGTTAAGAGGCGCACGATTGAATGCTAAAAATATTTACGATTTACGCCTTTGCCAAGTTGCGGAGAAAAATATTTATGAACGTTAAGTGTGCTGATTTATTCCGGTTTTTGGTAGGAGCTAGAATAAACTTTCGTTTTATGACTTATTTTTGTCTCTAGGCCTCTCTCCCACGTAATAGGTTACCTACTCGCAGATTATTATCATTATATTATCTGCCTCCGTGGCCTAGTTTCTACACAACCTGTCTATCCGTTAAGGTTTTAGCGCCTTTTCCCACGTCCAGCTAGCTAGCTACCAGGCTATCATAATCTGCCAAGCGTTAATAGCGCTACCGTTTTCCGGCAATTGATCTAACATAGACGACAGCTCTATAAATTTCAGGCTCATATGTGTATATACTGTCTCAGACTGTATTTCGAAGAGGATTCATCCACTCAAATTGACCCTTAGTTACCATTTATGACACCCGCGGGAAACGATGATGACAGGATTCTAGTCGAGAATGAAGCGCGGTCAGATATGAGCCCTTTACGTTTATTGGTGATCAGTAAATCCTGGTGAGGAGCCATCGGGGTGAGCTGAGCCCACGTGGGACGCTCATTCATGTGCATCCACACGGAAGGGTCGCACCGCACTCCTTATATTAAATGATGCTTGTCCTCTTGTCCTCAGATGTTTTCGCAAAGACGTTTTCAGTTACACGACGTTTTTGTAACATAAATAAATAATAAGCAGCTAAGGTAGAAGGTAGGTGAACGGGTAAAGAGCCTGACCTTTTTGTGAAGATTTCTCTACGAGGTACCTTTTTACGTTTTCCGGAAATAGGTAGTCTTTTCATGGAATGAAATATACTCAAATTAATTTGTAGTTCGTTTTGATGTCACTGGATCTGCTTAAGAAATTTCATGAAGAGAGAGAGAGAAATGAAATCGCCAAATAGGCTAGGCTTTCTTTGTTAAGATTTTTAGTTGATTTAAAAATATGCTAATTAGACCCAACTCGATTGTTTTATTGACAATAGTGTTTAAATCACGACAAAAAGAAATTCAGAATTATTAACCAACGCGTTCAAAATATGAAACACTTTCATGTGAGACTTGACCTAGTGATTTTAACATTTCAATGTCAATATTTATTTTTATTTGTCACTTTATTTCAGGCACTAGGCCCGTACAAGAGTTTCAAATAAAAAGTACTTACAAATATGTTATCATTGTTTGAATTTACAAAGATAGGTGAGTATTATTTTTAAAATACCAAGTTTCAAGTCGTATTTGCTGAGGTAAACCTTCTACCAAATGAGCACATAGGTGTTTCATCGGATGTACGGAACCCTAAGTAGTACTTTCATAACATAATGCTACAATGGAAACTGAGTTTGTAGTTTGACATTTTCAAGTAGGTACAATGTTTAACTTCGACCTCCGCGGATTGACCTTTAAAAGTGCGGGGGTGTCGAGTACAAATTAAAGGACTTCGCCAACAGCGATCCATCAAGCTAAACCTACCGTACCTACGCATACGCTCTGTTTATCTGGATTTATTAGCTGTAGTATGTTGTGATAGGCCACAAAGTCACATTCAATGAAGCAGTTTCTGTATTTGGTTTAGCGATATCCCGAAAGTAGTAGTACTTTGTTGGTGCCTCAGTTTTTAGATTAGTTAAAACATGGATCGACCGTTAGGTGTGATTAACCTCACTTCCGCAGTGAATTTTTTTATGATGTACAACATAGAAAAATTTCAAATTGATCCATTTCAAGATTTAGTTACAAGGAACCTGAAAAATATGTCAGAATTTTCTTGATATTGCTTTCAGGGAAAACAGTTATATTATAAAAACTTGCAGATGACGTCACACATGTGATACTTTTGAACGACACACCTACCTAACCAGAACCCATGGGATAGACTAGGGGAAACAAATTAATCCCAATTCACATGTATAGGTACCCTAATAAGAACTTTTTTTCTAGAATTTAGTAATAATATTTTTTGAGCCACACGAGCTATGTTATTTTCGTCGCAAAATATCGTCATGTTTTTATCAAAATCATGAATGAAAATGAAATTATTTCAGGGGAAAAAAGGGTCCATTCATTTGTCACTTTCTTTCCAAAAACCAAATAGGATGACAGGGTGTCCGTTGTGTACAAATTACAATCAAATTTGGATTTTAAAACACAACAAATTAATTGTGCATAGCCAATCGACTAAGACATTATAAGATCATTTATATCTCAATCAAAAAGAAAAAGTAAACTGTTAAAACTAGTTTAATTTGACACAAGCAAATAAAACTACATGTGCCCGCGGGTGGGCCTAGGTCCCTCCCAAGGGGTGCGCCAGTGAACTTCACTCCTCTTCTCTCCGTTTCTCTTCACGTTCTCCTCTCTTCTCCTTCTCTCCTATATAACCAGGTCAATGCTTACGATGAACCTCGACGGTCACTTTAGTGGTGCCTAAATTATATGTAAAGTAAGTTAAACAATATAATTCTTGCATTTACAACCAAACTATTAGTGGGTATCTTCTTAAGAGGAGAGATGGATTTAGGACTACATCCCTACAAAATATTTCCTCAGAATATTGGGGGGAAAATAGAGCGTAATTAGTTGTGTTTATATAATGGCAGCGTTAGGGTACGGAACCCTAAAAATGTAGTCCTAAAACTTCCAGCATAACATTCATCATTATTTCAGTAGTCGAGTAATGAACGAAACATGTTTCATTCATAATTATCACATTGTAATTAAACGATGGTGGTGATTGCGTACAGATACAAGTGAGAAAAAGGCGTAAAAGAAATATCGAACCAAAATAAATATACGGCAAACAGTCACATGTTTATATAAATAGACCTTCACTTGACCTACAGATTAATTGTATGAAAACGCTACAATTACCTCAGTCATTTCGTAATGGAACATTGTTGTGACGGCCGCGAAGGCCCGCCCGCGCCCGCCCCTGCGTACCACTATGGCTTCCGATTCATAATACCTGAACACGTATTATGAAATTACAGTCCACGGCTCGGCGTAGCGTGTCTCGAACAAGTGTTTATTTACCTGTTACCGGCAAACAAGCTCAAACGATAATAACAATAACAAATATCCGCTTTTGAATAATGGTATTATCTATAAATATACTCAGCTATGTTTAGATATATGTACAAATATATATGGAATGGATATATGTATGCATTTACGTTGTAAACGTATCCGTAGTTATCTTAATAGTATTTAGTTTCAAACTCAACTTCAAACAAATCCTAAACAACCTGAATAAAACAAGACAGTAACGTCAATTTGCGTCAGTGCCTGATTCCGAGCAACGTAGCCGCCACGCAGATGTATTTGCCGCCTCGTAGTACGTACGCTTTCGTAGCAGAACCATATGTTTGTACCACGCGGGCCTGGATCGATACGCGGCGAGCGGCATGCACTTACCGTGGTCATCTTGAAGTTCAACTTCCGCTGCAACGCAGTCTCGAGGTGAAGAGCCATTTATGCGAACAGTGAGTACAGTCCAACAGATAAAAGTAGAAGCACTATAACATAGTTTGTCGAGCCGACTTTAAGCAATAAATCCGCGTCGAGTACGTAATGATAGCGCGTGGTAGGTCGCGTGTTCACACGGCCATTTTCCTCGCCTGTCAAAAGGTTCGGGGTTTCGCCGCGCGGCGCCGTGATGCGCTAGTTTCTACGTCTGCGCAAAAATATCCGGCAGGCGCGCGGAGAGGGTGCCTCCTGAAAATCGCGTGGAGCTTTGCATTTGCATGCAGAAGTTTCGCAGTGTCTAGCAAATAAGAATTTAGGGTCGTTTGGTAGGTATTTCTGTACAATCTACAAGTACACAAATCTAAATAAAGTATCAATTAATTATATGTAATATTTAATTTTTGTAACCTTGTATTTAATTCACAAAACAGTACAAACAAATTGTGTTTGATATCGTTTTTAAATATATTTTAGCTAATAAAACCCATAAAATGTCAATTGTACATATAACTTATAAACTGGTTAAATATAAATACTTTAAAATTGCAGTATTGTATTTTTAATCATGAAAGCCTTCTTCTTAATTCTTGAAATGAAATCTTGAAAAAATGAATTCCCGCGGAATTCATTTTCCTAAAAATATTATTACCGTGATACTTTCAATCAACATTCAAAAAATTTATCAATATCAGTTTGTCCAATATTTTAATTTTACTTTTTTACAACATTACTACACAAGAGTCTGCAATGTATAGAATTCTGTTAGTTTAATGATAAAGTGTTGAATTATTTATGAAACCCAGTTTTAGTCGTAGAATCAAAGTCAATCTGAGAATCCGAAATTCCCATTTCCCCCTAGGTTGTCAATCTATCGTACATTTGTCAATGCCGTAGCTTGCAGTTTACAGGAGAAAGAAACGCTGAGGTGCTTCTCCACATACAAGCCAACGAAAAGGAAAATTAAATTGATTTTCACATGAGATGGGAAATAAAATAACTCTTTTAGAATGACCCACATAAGCAAATTAATCTGAGATTCGATTAAAGTTGTTTACAGTATCTTGAGAATGACGTCACAAGTCATTAGTGTATGATTTTGTTGTGGCCACTACATTTCACTGTTTTCGAAAACATTAAATGCAAATTTATCATTGTAGTTTTTCTGTAATAGTTACTATTTGCTAGCTAAAATTATGTTAGATTTTTCGTTTCGTAAACTTCAAATGTAGATAAATTTTAGACCAAGCTTTGACCTCGTTTACGCGAAAAAGATAAAGATGATCTTTATAAAAGATAAAGATCTCGTTTAGAAGGGTTTACAATATTTGTGTTGTGAAAAATGTGGTTAATAAATTATAACCCGTATGTATAATATATATTTTTGTAAACATTCCAAATTTTAAGTTGATAGCGCTATACATGCTTAGAAAAATAGTTGTGTCAAGTAGACAGACAGACTTAAGAAGTCGTAACATTAGGGTTCCTATTACCATTTTATTTCGGAACACTACTGTCTTGACTAACGTCAACTGCCATAATAAAATCTGAGCTCTGATGAATGTTTGAAAACTTCTTCCAACCGAGTACATGGAGTGTGAAGCAGATGCATGCGTACTGTAGCACCCCGCCCGCCCGCCGCCCGCCCCGGTGTGAACGCCCGCCCGCCCCGACTCCTCCAGATTTCCCAACACCAATTGATTTATAGCCCAACTTCTAATGAGATTAAAGTTACACTCCCTAACATACTGGCTTTTTATTTCAATCATATTACAGTTTCAGTTCCTGGATTTATTACTTGCTTGAGTTATTTATCACGCATAATCTTAGAATATAAGATAAATAATTAATTCACACACAGAGAGTTGGGTCTTACACTACGTTCATATATCGTGGTAAACATGTTTGTGCTACACTGCAATGCTGAAATGTACTGCTATTAGCTAAGGCTGGGCACAAACAAGCCACAAGCCACAGCCACAGGAGACCAACGACAAGCCGTTCACACGCTTTTCACATATTTTGTAGAGACCCACGGCACGTGCATGGCCGGTGGCAGCTACTAGCTATAACAGTTTCCGTGACTCGCCACTTATGGCCATAAAAAAATGCCAAAAAGCTAGTGAGTAGTTTCTAAATTTTGACAGCTACTGAACACCAGTGGCTCTCGCTAGCGAACACCAATGCTACAAAAGTGGCCGTGGCGAGGAACAACTACCTGTGGCTGAGGGGGTGGCTTGTTTGCTCCCACACACTATTTTAATTGTATTCAAAAAAAGAATTTATTTACGGGACAAAATTTTTTGAAAATGACAATCATTTGTAGACAAAAAATTCTAGTCGCACTCGTTGCTGGCACTAAAATAAATCCTAATTATATATAATCTAAAATAATATTATTTCAAATTTTCTAAAAATAAACTAACCATAAAGTAAAAACTCGAAATCACAAACATTTAAATCATGTGCGATAAGGGTAACTATGTAATTTTATATTACGAGATGATACAGGTATATGGTTACACAGGGTAATAAGGGCCCTTAATGAGATGGTTTCAAATTTATTCGAAAACAGCAGAAGTTGAACTAAGTATCTGCTTAAGTTGCTACGTCAAAGTTACTTGTGAGAACGACTCGGTTACTTTACTTACTCAAACACATGAAGTTAGGCGCGGTCGGGTTCGATGTAAGGGTTGAGAAACACCTTAATTGGGTGCGATAACTTATTTGGGGAAGGTGTTAAAACCAACAAGTTATATGTATTGGACGAGATGAATAGCCTATGTGTATTGTTCGAATATATTACATTGATTGTGCTATCAGAAGAAATATAAACGTTCTAAAAAAATATTCTAGAAAATATAACTTTTTGGACAAGTTACAAATAAGTACTGTTTTCTACAATGTGATTGGTGTAACTTAGTTTAGTTATACATTTTCGATCTCCAAATTTATCCCTCTACAATTATATTATTCTAAGATAGAAGGAAGGACTTGGAAGGAACCAAAAGGTTTTGAAGTTATTAAGAATTGAGCTGTTATCTAACTCGTCCAATTTCACAGTTCTTTCTTTAGAACAACTTACGTTTTTCTAAAGCGGCATTTCTTTTTGCCTTTCGTAACCAATGGGTGACAATGCGACACGGTTACTACGGCTCCGCTGTCTGTTCGTCCATATGTCACACGGTCGTTTGAACCGTAGGGTAGACAATTCAGAGTGTGTTTTACTTTAGGCGCTATAAGTACTTGTAACAATGATTAGTAATATAAAAATATTAAAACTAAATGGGGGTCGGCGCAGGCAAGGAACGTGTTTTTTCGGCGTGTTTTTGCTCGATCCTGCGTTAAATATTGTACAGAGGTACGAAGCCCTTCGTGAGTGAGTCCGACTTCGACGGATCCAAAGAATACGGGTGCGTAATAATAATAAAAATATTATTACGCACCCGTATTCTTTGGATCTTCTATAAATCTTCAACGACTATTCAAATGATAATACCAGATAAAATCGCCCATACTGGTCGCTACCAAACTATTATTTTTCATGTGATCGGATCATCACCAAAATTTGCAGTTCCAGAGTTTAAGGAATTGATTAACACAGAATACTTTTCTATCTTGATCGGGAAAATAGTTCTCGTGCAACGAGATAAAACTTATACCGTACATGCGGGTGTTTCAGTCGTCGATAACTAAGCGACGACCAACTTTGCGAAGCCTCACACTCAGTCCCGTCGTACTCGAGATTGAGTTTACAAAATTAACAAACAATTGAATAACGTATATTAGAGGCTATGTCATGTTTGAATACACGTACATGGTACTCGTCACCTCTTCTTTAAAATACAGATTATGTTACTTTGATTAGCCATCGCCATCGTCATGAATATGAATATCACTCACCCTGGTCACTGACAGGTACACACTTGTATAATTTTCTTACTAGTTTATCAAATACTTGATAAATATCATAAAATAAAAATGTAATATAATTAGGAGGGCAAAAGAGCTGGATTCTGAAGTACTCTACTTTACCTAGCTCAGCAACGGAGAATATGATTAGATAAAAAGTAATTTGTAACTTTTTTTGTATTGTAAAGACGTTTTGAAAATAGTGAAAAAAAAGTTAGCGTCGAATTTTTTTGCTATTTTCAAAACTTTCGTGTAACTAATAAGCATCATACATCATCAACTCATCAGCATCATCAACTATCATCGGCACAATTAGATGTCTAAACTTGTACAGACAAATTCTAGTTTACATAACGCGCGTCTTGCAATAGGCAATTTAGTTTATGTCAATCATCATGTGCTTAATTAAAACATGAATACGTCACCAGTCACCACAGTCACACAGAGCATCTAAGACTATTAAGGTTATTAACCTGCAAGACAAAATGGCGTCGCAAGGGAAGATGCGTTCCGCTGCTACGAGTAATAAACATGACATGCAATTGTGACGCTAGATAATTTTCCCATATGTAGTAGTTATTTTAACAGCCTTGACTATAACATGTATTTAAATGTTTTACAGTCCAGACACTAAAAATTAATTAAATCATCTTTTTCGTACCCTGTCAATTTTCGCTAACAATGTCTACAGTTAGCGACACATGATCAAATCAAATGACCCAGAACTTTTCTAAATAGCCCACCCTTAGTTAAGTCGCAAAATATAAATACCTAAGACTATCATAGTAATTCATATCACTATTTATTAATACGTTCACGAGTGTGTAACACAGTGAGTGGTCTCTCAGTGTCACGGCGGCTCCGATGGCGTGTCTAAAGTTTTAATAACTCAACGAGCACAATAGGAGTACTCAGCTTTCGCAATATACTCGTAAAGCACACGGCCATATATTTTGATTAGCGCGCCATACATTACTCGACAGACATCAAAAACGAATTACTGTCCCATTATTTGTGGATGTCGCGCTGTTGCTAGCTCTTCACAATAAAGTGCTCGTGGAAATTCAGGGAATAAATAAAATAAATCCCGTTTATAAGGCCACCAATGCGGTACAAAACAAATGAGTCGCCGTTTCTCTTATACAATCAGTTATCTAACCTTTCGCAGCGTTACTAATTCTTCTTTTTAGTTATTTAACTATCTTACGTGCCCTTTTTTTCAACCAAATCACATGTTAAGAAAGTTAGCGTCACAAAATTTGGCGCTTGTTTTCTCCGAAGTCACTCGACTGCAATCATTTTAAATTATACAATAAGAAGTAAATTAAACACGATAACTTCAGACTTCTTGTTCGTATCATATCGCTTTGAGGTCATGAGACTGCGTGGTGAACCGCGCACCAAGTTTATAATTCCTTTTATGTCAACATATTCAAATTGAATGTCATTTATTGTAATTCTCCACTTCCCAGTTCTTCGTACGTACAGATTGCTCAATGAGAAGAGTGATGTGTGTGACATACATTTTGATTCGCTCGCTATATTTAAAAGTACCAGACCACCACAGGGAATCGAAAATGGGACTTCCAGATTGTGAGTCCAGGCGTGTCGAGTACTCATTAGACCAAGCAATGTCCAAAGTAAGACTTCTTGTCGCCTGACACTTATCTAAATTCCAAACTTACAACCAAACAAGTATCAATCCATTTCGTATTAATTCGAAATGAACTAACAAAAGGATACCGAAGGCGATCCAAATCATTTATGAATCGTAGCATGAATTCGATGATGCTGGTGAAAACCGAAAGAAGTGCATTAAACTCTTCTTTTCTTCATCAGCTGGCAGATATCCACTGCTGGATATCGGCCTCCACCATGGTATATCACAATGACCGGTCCCAAGCCAATTGCATCCGTTGACTCTCCACGACCTTTACCAGGTCGTCGGTCCATCTAGTAGGGGTCGGCCCGGTAGAATCTTCGTTTAATGACACTGTAACTGTATAAATGTCTACTGTGTATGTACTTATTTGTACAGATTCATACAAAACTACCGCAGATCAGACGATTTCCACTAATGACAACCAAACTCGGTGCGTGACAGAGACTGACAGTATGGTTCTCTCGTAGCGTAGAAAGTTAAACGAAACGTGCATCATTAATGAACGAGATGTGGTTCACACCAATGCAAACAATTCAATCAGAGCATCGAGTGTGACATCACTAGTGCATTAAAGGGTGCGGCTTCACTGCGAGCAGTTACTGGTGACCCAAAAAAAATGACTATAAAAACTTTCGGTTCGAAGATAGAATTGTCATAAATTAATGTAATTGTAACAGAATCTCCAAACCTTACACAGATATTGTATTGAAGTATATAATCTGAAATTTTTTTAACCTAAGATTATACTACTAACAGCATTAGATGTCTAAACTTAGATTAAAATATCAATACCACGTCCGTATGTCTGTTCGCGATAATATAAAAAGTGCCCTCAGTTTCCTACGTAACAAGCATCAATATCGAATGACATCAGCAAAGACTTCCATGAGCTGTGAGCTATTAAGGATGCTTGCCCCTCGTGAATGGCACCCCAGCTCTCCTGCGCCTCTCTTCAGCTCTCATTGCTAACAAGCTGCCGCATCTTCGGCCGCCAGCTATTTGGGTCCACGAATTGTAAATAGTGTGTGCTCTTGTAACCTTAAATATACCATATAAGTACGTCTGAAAGCATATTCATAATTATACTATTTTGTGCTCATCGTTGATGTTTTAAATGTACGGATCTACAGTCGTCCAAAGCGGTATGGAATAAAGTAAGTAAAAAAATTAAAACTGTAATACAAAAGATTTCAACGGGCACTACTGCACTTACCCGATGAAAGTTTAGTTAAGTTGGAAAATATAAAGCGTGTAATGATTTTAAAAATAAAGAAATATTCAACGTTATGCAGTAAATGAGAGTAACGATTCACTGTGAAGCCAAATTTTTCATGTATTAACAGTCTTATGTTTTTAAATTGGCCGCGTATTTTAGGTACATTTCAGTCTATTTTTGCTTGTATGTTTTGTACAACGTATTACAAAAAATTAATACTATTATTTACCTCTATAAAGACTCAGGTCACTCTTTTTCGAGTGCCTGGCCCATAAGAAGGCTAGCATGGGGACACAGGCCTAACACAGACAGGCCCTTTCGAGAGTTTAATGAAGGATAAGGTACAATCCTATCCGTATCCGGATTTCTATCTGACCGTATCAACAGAATGAGACACACTCAGAGACAATGACACAGTACAAATGACTATTTGCGATATATAAAGAAGCGATTATTATATACCAGCAACTACAACGAAGGATTTAATTTGTGTGTGTGGTGGTGGTGGTGGTGGTGGGGGGGGGGGGGGGGGGGGGGGGGGGGGGGATTTATGTGCTGTCTGTTTCGCTTGCTTTTGTTTGTCACCTTTTCAAATACCCATGCGAAGAACCTGAAACCACACGGCCTCAGTTTGTTTCACACTGAATTATCGGACAAGTTATTCTAACACTTATTCTAATATCGCTTAAACCACAACCGCACCCTTTTATGTAGGCTTAACTCTGTCGTCGTTTACATTTCCTCTGTGAGTGAGTGTGTGAGTGTGTGTGAGCGAGTGTGGTGCGCGTGTGCGTGTGCAAACGGAAACTTCATCCGTGCTCTGTAAATGAATAGGGAACACTGTTCTAAAGTGGTAGTAATAAAGTTGTTGAATAAACCTACAGTTAAATTAATTAATATAGATTCTTGTCCATAGTCTTGGCTTCGACTGTGCATTTTAAAACAAACACTATGATATAATTTTATTTGAGACAAACTTTTTCCCGTAAAAGCTTAAATATAACAGTTTACATGCGAAACTCTAAGTTCATACCAAATTTAACAATTTCAGGTTCAGTTCTTTGATGCTTAAAGTTAGTGTGATGTTCCTAAAATTTTGTGAAGACGTTTGCTAAAGGTTTTTAACGTCAATATTAATCATATAAAAAGCCCTGTGTTATATGTGAATCCAAACTCATTATACATTTGTGAGTTAATTTTCTATACTTCACATCACAACAGAGAGAGACAGGATTTTTTTGTATAGAGATACTGAAAGGTCGGAAAATAATATAGGTCACTTTTTATTCCCATAGAAAAGTAGTTCCTTTAGGATAATTTGTGAAGTCCACTCAGACGATGTCGCGGGCAAACACTACGAGTATTCAACAAATGAGGAAACTAAATTGCAGCACGAAATACTTATTCACCCAATACATACTTCTTCCAAGTCTGGGGACAGAAATGGACTTAAGATTACGCTGCTAGAACTCACGTTTAACAGCAAACGTACATACCTTATATTATGATGTAGTCTCGCAATATGTCTTAATTTTATTGTGTATTAAATTTATTGTGGCGTTACCATAGAGAAGACTTATGTTCAGTGGTGGGCGATTCTCGACTGGTTATTTAATAATGTTCTAATATTTTAGAAAAATGTAAATAATACATGATTTTATTTGGTACTCATCTTTTCCTTTTTGTGTTACAATAAAATGCTAACTATATATCTATCTGCTCTTTCTTAAGTAGTATCAAATGTTATATGCGAATGATAAATGAAAATATTGCTGTGTCATGCTGAAATAATAGCTATCTATTGAATATCATCAAATAGTCGTAGGCCAAGAAGCTTCAGGGTAGTATGGGAACCATTTCCTGTTAGGATATAATCACAGAATGAGGCCTCAATTTCACTGCCGCCGTATCTGCCCACGTCACAGGTACGTAGGCAAAATAGGCAAACTTGGAAATACACGGAGGGGAATAAAGGCGCGTGCACAATTACTGACTCGCTAAATTGTATGCACGTCCAACTTAAAAGATTTATATTTGTTCAAATTGCTTTTAGCTAGCATACGAAGACCCGTGAAATATGGACTGTTGTATTGTTACTATTGCACAGAGTTATTTCTTTGTAATATTTTACATATGTATGAGAAACTTACAGTGTAATTTATTGAAATAAACTAGAAGAACGTACATACTCGTACATATTCTCATTTTCAAGAAACGTTTATAGAAGAAACACAAATTTTTAATGAAATTCAAAATTCGTCACATAAATTCGTTGAAATAATAGTTCTGGATATAAAAAACAATAAAAAAGTTTCACACCGCTGTCCAACAATGTCCTCATTGACTTTTTAGCCATAAACCACAAGATCAGCATGTATTCACGTCCAATTTGTTCAAAGACAATAGGAGATGGTCTCGCAATTAGTGGAATGGCCAGCGAGAACAAATGCGGGGCCAACAAAAGAGTGGGGCTTCCGAGGGCTCTTCCATTCCTTCCAAATGAGCAAACTACCACAGACTACCGTCCGTAGATGCGGCACGTCTCATCTCAGATAAAACTCAAGGCTTACCACAATTTAAATATCAGAAAAGTTATAGAGGCTCAATAGAATACTCGTCAAAATATAGAAAATTTAACTTTTATTGTGTTACTTTGATACATAATGTCAAGATTATGAAAGCTTTTTTACTTGCAACTTTTTACTGATGTTTAAATAACGAGAAGTATTCACTGGATATTGTACATGTACATATGTGGAGTGCAAGGATGGCCAAGCTTATTGAATTAAAGCCAAACACTAGTATTTCATGTCCAGTACTTAATTGTAGGTATTTTTATAGCCTTGATTACCATGTTTGCCCATGCGAAATATCTGGTGGCAAACTATGAGGGAGTCATTTTCTAGCAGCGGTTTTTGTTGTCCATTTTTATATGTTTGATCTTTGTTTACTTTTTTGAATCGATTATGTGCAGTTTGGTGCAGTTCATTGATGACCAATGACCATAGGCCTCACCGATGGTGTGCAACTGACTTCAGTCACCTGCTACATACAGCAATTCTGATAATTGATTTGTGTTGCCGCTCTGTCGCCACGTATATCTCTATCGTGAACTACAGTCGCGAAGGGAAGATTTGTTGTGAAGAACGTAGGGCGGCCGAGTGTATGCATTGTTCTTTCTACGGCTCGTTTGGAAAGCACTTGTGCGCCGTTGTTCTAATCAAGATAAGGGCGCGCTGTATTTAGTTCGCTTTTGTCAGCCTTTAATTGTTTACGACAAGACGAGATTAATCTTTGGAAAGAATGTGCCTAACGGGAGTTTTCTAGTTCGATTGCTTGAAGTACGTAAATATCGTCGCTTGTGCAAAAAATATGGATGTAATACGATTTATTCGTATGCCGTGACCACGGAAGTCAGTCTGCGCCTTAAATCGTCGTATTATAAAAGATCTAGCAATATGAAATATAAAGGCTATTCACGTTTATACGTATGCATGAATAAATTCGTATTCGATCGTTCAAAACGGGGATGAATTATTGATATATTCACATATCACTAGTCGGTTGGCACTAAGTCATTTTTCTCGAGAATGGTACAAAATATACCCGCCTTATCACCTACTATCATCTGTCTGTATCGGATACATTAAAATCCATAAAAAATCACATTTTAAAATTATAAACGAGTAATAATGTTACATTATGCGGTAAGTTCCTTCACAATCTACCTGTTACAGGTTTACAATATTTTCAAATTCTAAAGCTGCGAGTTACGGGCGGAGTAGTTGATTTCTTTTCTTTCGTACCTGGCCTACTTGTGTTCTAAAACCTAGCGTCCGTTTCAAATTATTGAAACATTGACACTAACCTCAATTTAGTTTGTTATTCGAAAGACAGACCATAAGTGAATACATACTGATTGAAACCACACAGCGGTTTACGGTACTCGGAGTGGAAAACTATTTGAAAAGTGGTAGAACAACGCCCTCGGGATCTGACACGCCACAAAACAAGGTTAGTTTCCAGTTGAACAGGTATACAACATACTCTGTCAGACATATACTTTGTAAATACATTATATCTGTCAAGTTGAACTAGTATAAAAGACAACCAGCTCGCCAGGGGACAATTAACTTTTGCTTTTGAACTTTGTATCTAAAACAACTGCAGGCTTAAACAATCTAAACATAGGTTTTTTATCGACTGGATAATCTCAACAAATATTATGAATGCGAAAAGTTTCTTTGTTCTTCCTCTACATAGCAATGGTGAGTCAAAATTATTTGATATTTTTTTATAGGGGTACTTGAAGATTAGGAAAAGGACATAGGCTACTTTTATCCTGATTGAACGACTAGTTCCCGGGGGATTTTTCTGATTTCAGACGAAATCGCGGGCAAAAGTAATATCTCAGGAAAGTTGTTTCACTTTTAAGCTCTATTCACTAGCGAATGTATTCCCCGGAATGAAAGTTCAGATTCACTTTTAAATCAACGAAATAGCTCACTAGTGTACGTACAACACTAAAAACGAACCACCTTTTATTCACTTCGATTTGACCGTAGTAGAGTAGAATGGTGCTCACCGAGAAGCTAATGAAGCTCTAGATACGTTATCAATAAAATCACTATCAACATGACAATACTGTTCGAGGGCAGACTTCGCCAAAAGTTCTTTTCGATCAAATATAAATAACCATAAATAAACACAGAAACTACACTGTAAGGCTATAGAGCCTTGACTTCAAAAATAAATTGTTCATGTGTTCAGGATTGTTGTTGGGGTATGTTTTACTGAGTTACTACGGTATGTCTCTGTATATTTAATTGGATTGGAACCAACATTACAAAATATGGTGGTAGCTAGAAGTGCGGTCGTAAAAAAGTGTCTGAGTAACGACCAAACCTAACCAAAATTGAACCTAAAACCTCTAGATTATGAGCCTGTGTAGCTAAGCTACAATGGCGGTTCCTCTCATGGGCTCAGTGAAAATTCGTGTTTCCCGAAACAAAAAATCACCGATTTCCCTTTTCAATCAATGGAATCACTCGACTATTTTTCATGGACGCGTCAAGTGCTCGACAGAACGTAAACTTAGATTGTATTGTGTGTTTGGTATTCAACAAATTCACGCCGTCCTATAAAAATTCAAATCGAGAGCGCACACCCACCCTCACACATATTGGCACGTAGCTACGAATGGCCCCAAGTACTACCAACTTTATTTATTCGTGTACCTAAGGCTCGAATATATTCTCAATTTCCAATCTAACTGTACCATGATACTCGTAAAGATATATATTTCTCAATAAAGATCATGGTATTCCTATAGTCTCTTAGATGATCGCCATTCAGTGCTGTATACCTGGTATCCTTGTAAACTTTTTAAAGTTCATCTTACCTGAATAAAGTCCAATGAAAAAAGCGTGCTCACCTATAAGCATCAAGTTAATGAGGCACTAGCTGTGCTAACTTTCACTTACGCAACTTTTTTATATTTTTTTATTGAAGATAGACCAACACTTGACCTCAATCTCACCTGATGTTAAGCGACGATGAGGTCGACGATACGTGTTGCTCTAGAAGGTGCCTATTTACTCTTCTTTTGAAGATTCCCAAGCTGTAGTTTCGGCTACGTACTGTCTGACTACATTCTGTCGAGCATTGCTGATTGACTACTTATTATTTTATTGACGGCAGACTTAGATAAAATGGTAGTAGCTAGGCGACGATAGGACAATTCACTATCACCAACCGAAACGATAGGTACCCCTGCTAGGAATCAAACCCGGGACTCTGTATGTAAGTCTGTCTAACCACGAGGTAACGGAGACCAATTACAGAACGACAATTGTAGTAGGTTGTAAAATATTGCCATCAATTGGGAAAGAATGTTGAAAATGATCCACTCTCATATATTTGATTGAATCATTCATAACATTACCAAAATGAATCTTTATCAAGACATTAGATCACCGACGCTGGTTCGTCTAGTTCTCTATTTTCCATTATGGTGTCAGATTGTTCAAATCAAGTGCCCATCAAACATCAGGTGACTAAACTATGATTATATATGAGTTCAAGAATATGTCAACATTTTTGTTCCGTTTCCGTCACAATTTTGAAGAGGCATACCAAAAAATATATGAAAAACACCTTTCACTCTCGTTAATGACTGGCACGATGTATGACGTAACCAACCGGATTTATAAAATGAATAGTGATTTAAATGATGCTTTATTTACTATATCGTTGTTTTATACGTACATAGATTCTAGTTTGTTATTGCTTTAAAATTAGAAGAAATATGTACAATGCTGAATACTTCGTTTACCTGTTATTTCATTTAATTCATAGTAGTCAATTCTGAATATTATTAGTAATTTTCTTTTTTGGAATCCTTTGTCAATGGCTTCCTTCATACCTTCATCTTAATAACACTTCACAGAACAGTCAATGAACCTGAGATATTTTAAAAATTATATTCCATTTTGCTACGAAATTCAGAAAAATTGTATCAAAAGGTAGCTAGCGTTCGAGAGCACCCCGTATGTTTGCCGAGTCCTTGAAACATCGTCTCCCTATGCACAGTCAAGTACTACGAGCCCGTCCGTGGCAAACACGAAATTATATCGCGTTTAGAGGAAAAATTGTTCGACTTTTGACTTCACTCGTAAATTCAGAACTGACGTATGGATCGTGTAATCTTAAATGTTTTTTAAAGGTTCGAATTTACAATGAACTTTTGACGTAAATACGTGGCAAAGTTCGGCTTACCATGTTCTTAGATTTAGACATCGAAAATTTCGCCCGCAGATCTGTGAATTTTTTGTTGTTAGCCAAAACCGATCACTGGTGAGATTTTCCAAGCTGGTGTAACTAAACTCCCTTAGCCTAAAATTATCTCTACATTTATATAAGTAAGTTTCTATATGATTAGTTAAAGAAATGTATTTTCTCGCTCGAGAAACATTTTACCTTAACTTTCTATTTGGGTTTTGGCCTTCTCAGTCGTGATCGTCTAGTATTCGAACCCATTATTACATTGTGTTAGTAAACCCAGGCCTTTTAGATATTTGGGTTTCATTATTATAAACTACTTAAGTTTCTTATATTTATTTGTCAAGCACCATGCAATTCTACAGAGGCTAACTCTTTATTTAAAGATGAGGTCTCTAATATATGTCCGTAGACATCCTCCCACTATCCACATGAGCTCCTCTGTTTCTAGCTCATGTGAATTGGCGCACCAACCTCTTTCCGTAATTTAAAAAGGGGTTGGTGGAGGCTTGCTCCGTCCACTGCGCAAACTTCCATGTTGACCATCCCTGTTTTCGTCAACCCTACGCCACTGTGGGAGTTCTCCTGACTCCATCTTTTGAAGAAGACGTCTACCTCAGTAAACGCCTTTATTGGGCCGAAGCCCTGAGTCCCTCGTTGTGGCCGCAGCCAAACAAAGTCCCTCGTTGTGGCCGTAGCCATAGAAGCATAAAGCTTGAGAGTGATAGAGGGCATACGCCTACTCATTCACTATCACTCTACAAAGTCGATAGAAGCAGCATACGCTACTTGGTCGGCCGCAGCCATAGAAGCATAAAGCTTGTAAAGTAATGGAGGACGTAAGCCTTGTGCCATTACAGTACTCATCGTTGATAGAAGCAGCACACGCCACTTAAGAAACGCAGACCCGCTAGGAGTGCTACGCTCAAAGTTGAGAATAAATCCCATTGTGCCACGAAGGCATTCATTTGTCATTACGGTGAGATCCGCATTGGAAACACACCTCGCCACGAAGGCAATAGACAACAATATGTATGATTACTACCTGCGCATACAGGCCTCATCTATTCGATATGTTTGTGATTACTACCTCGTGACGCATAAGCATGACACAGTCAGCTACCAGCGTTCACGGGTCTCATCCATTCGATGCCATATAATTTATTTAAATGCATACAGACACTTTCCGGGCATGGCCTTTCACCCGTCAGCAAGTATACTGCATACACGTATCGTTAGTAGTAAGTCGGCCGTCGTCATCGCTTTCGGCTTTAGCCTAATAGCGTCCCGACAGGCTTCTCACATACATCAATACTTAAATGTGAGGGCTCGATGTTTATAGTGTCCCACCACCAAAGACACTTTTAAAACTACATTTATAATGTAGTTAGATGCATGGTTGCTCAGGCCAGCATCATTCATTATGATCTCTTATTGCCTCGCTCGGGGCGCCCTCGCTCCGAGGTGCCCTCACTCCGAGGTGCCCTCACTCCGAGGTGCCCTCACATATATACGGGCGCAACGGCACGGTGCGAAGCGCTGGCGCTCGGCCCATATAAATTCGGATTTCTAAGATTTTATTCCAGCGCTCTGAAACTTTGTGTGTGCATAGTGTTTATTATTAATATGTTAAATACAAAGTTTCATGTTATTTTCTTATAATGCAGTGAAGGTATTGAGTTCGCAACATTAATTAATTTTTATATTGCCTGCACAATTTTGACAGGCGCTCTACTACTAAAATAAATAATTTTAATTCCTATACAGCATTTATTCACCAATATTTATTATTTGAAATATTGGTGTGCTGTTACAATCCACCCCCGATAGTTTTTATGAGTGTAAATCGAATGGAAACTATCTCATGACTAGGAATTAAAATTCACAAGCGTTCAGCTTGTTTTGTCTTGCGAAATAACTATGTTTCCATCTCATACAGCCCATGTCTGGGGTTATTGCATTCAAGCGAGTACATTCACTATAAGTTTCGTTTCATAAACGATGTCTCCTTCAATTCCACTCGGGCCGAGAGAGATTCCCTCTATAATATAACAGCACTACCCATAGGTAATGTGTTTGACAAGAGCAAAGACATAAAATCTTTTCTGCCACTCATCAACCAATTTCAGATAATATTATGCATTCGACTTAAGAATAACGTCAGTCACTCAATAGTCTCTTGTGCATAAAATGCATCTACGCTGTCAATCTCTACCACTTCTCTTTTAATTCACACTCATGTGACATCCCACCATGTCTCATGCATCTACAAGCATCTTGGATTCACACCTCGTGCGATATCCCACCATGTATCAAGCGTTACTATAAGCATCTTGGATTTTCACCTCGTGTGAGATCCCACCATGTATCAAGCGTTTCTACAATCATTTCGGATTCACACCTCGTGTGAGATCCCACCATGTGTCTAGCATTACTACTAGCATCTTGGATTCACACCTCGCGTGAAATCCCACTATATTTCAAGAGTTACACTTTAAGTGTGTTGATGCACACCTTGTGATACCCATATATTGGGCCTTCTGCTCATTTAAGCGAGTGGCCACATCTTCATGTGATCCATTTATTTTATCAAATAGGCCTTTGCACTTCAAACTATCAGATTCGTTTTGCGACCACGTCTTTGCGTGTGTCTATTTCATGAATCATGTCAATGTCATGATTTTATCAATTCCGCTCGGAATTAGTGAGAACCCACTGTGCAATATCAATAGTATTATCCTAAGATAATATCCATGTTCATTCAACAAGAGTGTAGACTCGAAAGTCCATTTCACTACCTGTCGAGCGTATTTAGATCAAAGTGTACATCAAGTACACATTGTGATCTCCACTGTATACATCTCCACCACTTCATCCATTTTAAAATTTTAAATAGGAAATAGAGAATTAATGATTGTTGCCAACCATTAACTCTCTAACACTTTAACAACATCCTACAAACCACACTATCTTACTCAATATGCTTATGTTCACCATATAGTGCATTCAACTTGCAATTTTCCTAAGCCCAAAGGTTTTCCCCCTACCCCGGGAATGACCTCCCCATCGACCCCTCCAACCACACTTATGCCTATGATACATATTGCAATACTAGGCTTGGCCAAGATTAAAGAAACATTTAGCAACGAACTGTTGTTTTTTCCAAAGTGCAAATAGTATTAACAACCTGTAGTTGTTATATACCTCGAGGGCTTTATTTATGATTTTAAGTTAGAATATGTATTAACGATCTTTCGATCGCCCAGAGCATAAATGTGCTTGGGTCATTCCCCCAGGCCCATAGCCGTTTTATCATTTTTATTTTGTTACAATGATTCTTATTCTAACTTAAACACTACAATTTCCTGCGATCTCTATATCACAGTCATGTTTAGCATAAAACTACAACTGTATACATGAAACCTTTTTAAACTTAAATTATAATTATAGACACTAGTGTGTCATTATTATAATGAGCATAAAACTACAACTTATACATTTAAAAAAAATTTATAGACACTTGTAATATAGTGTATGGCATCGTACTTCCATCTAAGTCCTCTGAACTGTGGACGTTCTCAGTTACCATTGATTATGCACATTAGATTCATTCGGTGGCTGCATTTCACCACTTTCTTCTACGTTATTTGATGTTACAGTCGCAGGCTGGCTTTGTGGTTGTTCTGGCCTACGCCAATTCTGATAAGCATTGTTATACTTTTTGTAATTGTAGCTGCTATTGCCATAGCGTTTATTTGGATAGTGGGTTTCTGTTTGATTGTTGGTAGATTCCTTCTTAGGGATCTCCTTAGGTGCCTTCTCATCCTCGCTCTTTCTGGCACTATCCATAATTTTTAGAAAATCACATGCGTCAATGATTGTTTCTTCTTTTCTCGACAGCCACAGTTGCAAAATGTTGAGAGGAAAGTGTCTCATTACTTCAGCTATTAATTGTTTCTCGGGGATCTGATAAGTAAGCATCTTTGCTTGTCCCACATAAAATAAGAAGTGTCCCAACATCGTCGGGTACGCCTTTTTGTTCCAAGTATTTGAACCTATTGCTCGCCTTAGCTTGGACTGTTCAACCTCGCCCCAATAGGTTGACAAGAAATCTTCCTTAAAATCATCAAAACCTTGCCATCGATCTTTATAAGTTCTGAACCAATCCTTCATATCACCATTTATGCACTCATGTACGATATCGAGCTCTCGTCCTGTAGACGGAACTTTATTTATATAACTCTGCAAATCTTCGATGAACGTCACGGGGTGCGTTCCATTCTTGTATCGTGGTTTTTCCACATTTAAGTTAACCACGCTATATATTATATTCTCATTTATTGGTTTTGTTATAATCACTTTCGGCTGCTCTTGTGGCTGACACTGCGGTTGTGGTTGTATGCTAAGGGTATTGTTGGTATTGCCATCAGGTTGGGTAATAACTTTTCCTATCTTCGATTCCAAGCGTCGAACCATTCTGTACAACAACATAAATTCTTTCGAACGTGTCTCATTGGTAGATGACGGACCGTTCCTACGAACTCTCTTTCGTCTCAAGTTAAACTGTTGTTCACTTTCATTTGTATTTTCATGGTTGTTTGTACTAGGGCTCCCGTTGTCGTCTGTTAGACAACTGAAGTAGCCCTGATAGCCATTGTCATTATTATACACATTATCTCTCAGATTGGGGTCGATCACTTTGCGTTTCCCCATTGTAAAGTTTTTAGCACAATGCAACTTCTATCGGGTATTGTATGTTCAGCACCAGCTCATAACTCCATTAAGATCTTGAACAATACAATGTTTCACATGAATACATTTTCTTACCACCCCCAGACCTTAGCAAGGTTGGGGTATATGAAACCCAAATGATCTTTCCATTTCACTAAGCAACAAATTGTAAGGTCAAAACCCATTTTATTATTATTGCCATCGACATAATCAGGTATCCTGGTCACGCAAACCAAATTGTAACTAAACTCCCTTAGCCTAAAATTATCTCTACATTTATATAAGTAAGTTTCTATATGATTAGTTAAAGAAATGTATTTTCTCGCTCGAGAAACATTTTACCTTAACTTTCTATTTGGGTTTTGGCCTTCTCAGTCGTGATCGTCTAGTATTCGAACCCATTATTACATTGTGTTAGTAAACCCAGGCCTTTTAGATATTTGGGTTTCATTATTATAAACTACTTAAGTTTCTTATATTTATTTGTCAAGCACCATGCAATTCTACAGAGGCTAACTCTTTATTTAAAGATGAGGTCTCTAATATATGTCCGTAGACATCCTCCCACTATCCACATGAGCTCCTCTGTTTCTAGCTCATGTGAATTGGCGCACCAACCTCTTTCCGTAATTTAAAAAGGGGTTGGTGGAGGCTTGCTCCGTCCACTGCGCAAACTTCCATGTTGACCATCCCTGTTTTCGTCAACCCTACGCCACTGTGGGAGTTCTCCTGACTCCATCTTTTGAAGAAGACGTCTACCTCAGTAAACGCCTTTATTGGGCCGAAGCCCTGAGTCCCTCGTTGTGGCCGCAGCCAAACAAAGTCCCTCGTTGTGGCCGTAGCCATAGAAGCATAAAGCTTGAGAGTGATAGAGGGCATACGCCTACTCATTCACTATCACTCTACAAAGTCGATAGAAGCAGCATACGCTACTTGGTCGGCCGCAGCCATAGAAGCATAAAGCTTGTAAAGTAATGGAGGACGTAAGCCTTGTGCCATTACAGTACTCATCGTTGATAGAAGCAGCACACGCCACTTAAGAAACGCAGACCCGCTAGGAGTGCTACGCTCAAAGTTGAGAATAAATCCCATTGTGCCACGAAGGCATTCATTTGTCATTACGGTGAGATCCGCATTGGAAACACACCTCGCCACGAAGGCAATAGACAACAATATGTATGATTACTACCTGCGCATACAGGCCTCATCTATTCGATATGTTTGTGATTACTACCTCGTGACGCATAAGCATGACACAGTCAGCTACCAGCGTTCACGGGTCTCATCCATTCGATGCCATATAATTTATTTAAATGCATACAGACACTTTCCGGGCATGGCCTTTCACCCGTCAGCAAGTATACTGCATACACGTATCGTTAGTAGTAAGTCGGCCGTCGTCATCGCTTTCGGCTTTAGCCTAATAGCGTCCCGACAGGCTTCTCACATACATCAATACTTAAATGTGAGGGCTCGATGTTTATAGTGTCCCACCACCAAAGACACTTTTAAAACTACATTTATAATGTAGTTAGATGCATGGTTGCTCAGGCCAGCATCATTCATTATGATCTCTTATTGCCTCGCTCGGGGCGCCCTCGCTCCGAGGTGCCCTCACTCCGAGGTGCCCTCACTCCGAGGTGCCCTCACATATATACGGGCGCAACGGCACGGTGCGAAGCGCTGGCGCTCGGCCCATATAAATTCGGATTTCTAAGATTTTATTCCAGCGCTCTGAAACTTTGTGTGTGCATAGTGTTTATTATTAATATGTTAAATACAAAGTTTCATGTTATTTTCTTATAATGCAGTGAAGTTATTGAGTTCGCAACATTAATTAATTTTTATATTGCCTGCACAATTTTGACAGGCGCTCTACTACTAAAATAAATAATTTTAATTCCTATACAGCATTTATTCACCAATATTTATTATTTGAAATATTGGTGTGCTGTTACACTGGCAATAACAATTCATATGCCATTGAAGAATCTAAGTCACAATGATAAATATTATCAACCTAAAGAAGTTATTGACCGCTTCCACTACAAATGCTAAAATACTAAACATACGAGTATCAGCAAACAAGTTTGTCGTGTAGTAAGTTTGGAATGCTATCAAATAAGTTTTACGTAAGATAATAAAAGGTGTCTGTTAGAGAAATCACTCGATATAAACGTCCAATAAAACGACTATACCACTATACCAATAAAGTAACTCAATAACAACAATGTCATATAAGTAGCAGAAAAATGACAATTGGCTATTAATTAACAATTGCGAGCACTTTATCGGGAGTGCGAGCAATTTACCGATTCCATACCGCCTGAACGATTCCTTTGTTATCCATTAATGAGCTATTACCGTCTATTCGTTAGCTTTAGACTCACTTTCTGATCTGCTCTATAGCTATTAGCGTTTCGAGGAAGTAATAGCTCGGGCAATTTTCTAAGTTCATTTTACTGTGAGATCTCCGGTGATACTAACTAGTCTTGTGACGTAAATGAACTTCAAAAGATTATTTATGATTTAAGATAATTTTTCAAGATTCATACATATTTAGAGAAAGCGTTATGATTATCCTATGTCAATTTTATCACTTGTGGTCCAATAAGTCAGAACTTATGAATTAATTTTACTGTGAGATCATCGGTGATATATAAATAAAGTTAGAAATTAAACTTCCAAAAATTATGATGTATGTAATTATTATTTTTAAGTGTTATGCCTTAGATATTTAGAGATAGCCTCATGATTATCGTACGTCGATTTTATCACTTGTGGTCCATAAATTCAGAATAGATGGGTCGAAAATATGTAATGAAAGTAAATTATACCTGTACTGTACCCACCCATATGTACGAAGTCAAAGCTGAAAAGTACTGGCACAAAACAACACTTGCTAAAATGAAGAACTATAGTAACGACATGTGCTAACTTCTTCATACTACAGAATGCTACAAACTTCTGTTTCTGTTCTGTTTCAAGTTGTAGCATTCGTGCAGAATTTGTAACGTACGGTGTGGCCTGAAATGATCTTGAAAAAGCTGCCAAATGCGGGTAGAGTTCCGTAGTTGGACCCAACCAGGACGATGTAAAGTAATTTTGAATGGAATTTATATAAAACTTTCATTACAACATCTCGAAGTATATTTTATAATTTGGTAGACTATTACTCGTTAATCTGTAAAGCCAGTTTAGTCGTGATAGATTTCCTTTAAAGTTCAGTATACATACTACTACTGTGAATATTTTCAGATTTTTAAAGCAATAGTTTATAGTTAGAGGGTGTGTGTGGGGGGGGGGGGGGGGGGGGGGGGGGGGGGCAAGCTTAACTTTCACACACAATGGGGTAGACGCGAAAAAAATTATTCATATCCAAGTAACGTGTATGCGATACTTAAAGTTAAAAGTATCGAGGCGTAAATTATAATCATAAGAACAGCCTACTAAGCAATGCATTCGTCCCGGATCGACAAGAGACGCAGGTTTAATTCCCACTCGTGTATAAGCATTTCACATCATTTTTAGTAAATAAAAAGTTTAGAACGAGCCCTGAAGTTATCAAAAATGTTGACATTGAAATCTTGCCAACAGGAAACATTACAATATTTAAAATTTTATTTATTCATAGCATCAAATTTTTGTAATCAAATTTACATTGAACCAAACTACTGGCCGTCAGCATAGTACCCTTATCTGAAACAGTACGTGCTTACGCTACTCATACGTATAAAACATCCGCAGTTTGTGCCAAAATCATGCTATGGGAGTGACAGAGACAAAGCATAATATACCATTACTCTAAAATCGCAATGTATTGCCACGAAACAAGTTATCGTTGGTATTTACTCACCCCGGAACGATAAACAAAAAGTTGAGCCCACACCAACCGTTAAGTTTTTCCCCATTCACGAGTATTCAAAGGAGTTGTCATAGCACGCAGAGAAGAGGGTAAAACGACAAAATGAATATTTTTACAAGCTGGGAACACTGGAGTATTGAGGATGTGAAGTTTGGTGCCTCCCTCGGCGCACTCGCCCCGGTATTTGTGAAAATATCTCACAAACTTTTGTAAGAGACCGTCTACGGTGAGGGTAGAACACCTTTTCTCAACATTGTACTTGGCAATTTTCACTCTTCAAGCCTTTGGGTATTGACATTTGAACTCGTATACTTAGGTGTCAAGTAGGATGGGATACGTCATACCTAACACATTTATGTACGTAATGGAGTGAAGAAGTGTAATAAATGTGTTTTGGTTGTGTTTGTGCACATGAAAACTTTTCGATGTTATTTATTTTATAGTAACTGCATAGTACGTTTTGTAATCGTTATTTCATGGCCAATTTATTTATTTAATCATATGACAATTTACAGCAGATAACGTTTATTGCTTGCTCAGGGCCACCCATGGGATACGTGTAGGATACTGGTGGGCGTCGACTCCTGCGCACGTAACGAAACTACATCTGGGATGCGGTAGACTTCACACACAACTTTGAATTTGTTCTCGGTGTGCAGGTTTTCATATGATGTTTTCTTTCACTGAAAACACATGATAAAGATTGTCTGGCTGGCAAATAACTAAATTAACTCATTGGTGGGTCAGGATCGAACCCAGGCCTCGATTAACGCTCTACATAACTGAGCTACCACCTCTGGCGAAACGAATATGGGAAGCAGCTATTACTTATGTCAACAACATCAAACAGGCAATCCTCAATCCGCCTGTCAAGCGTGCTGATGATGACAAATCGACAGATTACAACATACGATCTTGGGGAGGCTCATGTCCAACAGAGGACTATTTCAGTCAATTATGAACAGCCTGAAAAGGTTCACTCCTAAATGCAGGCACTTATACTAGTGTTAGGCTCTGTTCATCCTAATGTTTGTGTAACAAAATATTTGTCAAAATTTGTTTCAGTCTAGACTGTAAAAACTTATCAGGACCATTTTGGTCGTATCTTTATAAATGGATCATTGTTTTACCAGTGTGAATTTTTGCCATTAAATGCTACAGTTTCTCACAGCGTATCCGTGAATGCAATACACGAACGGTTTTAAACTAAACTAAGTGCATGAAGTTGTAGCGCGGATTTGCCGGAAGCGGACGCGTCGACAGCAGTCGTCGCTTCAGACTCGCACCACGCTTTCATTCATCCCTCAGATACATCCTTTCGGACTTAAACGGGGTTTTACGCGGAAACTCTACACTAGAAACCGGCCTCCGCACTACAGCCCTCCCTCTCGCACCTATCGAAATACTATCGCGTAGAAAGAAACAAGAAAACAAAATCAATACTGTCTGGAACGCCCACCGGTTCTACTCGGCAACTGCGCTTCCTCACTGGAAATTCGATGAAATAAAACTGGGTAAAAATCATTAATTTTGCGTTTTGGTGTTATGAACTCTCAACTGTGGGGATGAGTGTATATCTAGTTTGGGCACGCGGCAGCGTGGGTGGGGGGTGTACTCGTATTTTGCATGTATCAGATGGAGATCACCTGATGTGCACGTGGTCGACTCACGTTACAATGTTTACCTGCGACTCCTCGCCAGGTGAGACCGACGCTCCCCCCTCACACCTTCCACCTACCTCCGACCGTAGTTGTGCTACAGATACGAATCTGCCGTTACTACTGACCCTCACAATCCACATGTTCTAATCCAATTTTAACAAACAATCTCACTTTTCAATCGACACGCCATTTTCCTTGCATGACGCTTTCTTTATAAACCTTTGATGTTACCTACAACTTATAGGTTATGTTTCGTGTGCGTAGTTGAGGAAACTCATGCGTAAACAGTTTTATCATGGTACATGCCTTTGCCCTCTTGTTTTTAGATAAAACGGCAAAAAGACGAAATTTCTACAGCAGTAATATTTTCTGTTTATGGTTATATTCATTAAACCTTGAACTTTGGACTTTATGCACGTAATATTTTATGGCATTCTAATTTTTGACCTCTTTCTTATTCACGTCTTACACTGTGTGGCAAACACTGGTAAAACATATACATTTTTGGAAGAAGAAAACAAGTGAATGAAAAGTAAATTTAAAAACCCAACATTGTAATTTTTTTAAACTTTTTATGTTTTTGATATACCCAGTGTCCCTCTCACAGTAAATACGAATCTAACGATACTCGTACCTCTCAAGTATCCATCGAACCCTTTGGGCTGTAGGCCGTGCTAAATAATTATACATACATACAAACATACATATATAGTCTTGAAAAACATAGCCCTCGTTCTGGCGCAGTCGGGTAAAAAGCCTATCGCCATTATTCTAAGCACTCACACTTAAATAACACATACGCTTGATTTTGTACGATAAATAAAATTAATAAAAAGTAATTAGTATTTTTTCTTTATTTAAGTTAATCTTCCATAGCAATATTAAAAGGGCGAAAGTTAGTTTGTTTGTTTATTTGTATGTCATAACAGTCATAATGACCTAATTTTGTGTATAGGGATAATTAAAGGTCTGGGAAAGTAAAGTCAAGTACATGTAAATATTGTATCTAATAAGTTACATTGGTGTTGCTGCTCTGGAACAAGTTTGGTTATGTAGGATGCATAATGGATTGCAGCTAAGCTGATATATGTATGGAATCTGCCAATGAGTATAAACGTTTTCACAAAACTGCGTCCTAGGGAATATGCATGAAATTTAAATTTGGCTGAAATATTTTTTTTTCGATTGTTTATTGTCTTCACATTATACTCAGAGGATATTCTTTTTATTTAGTTATTATTAAAACCCAGAAAATATTACAAAGAAAGTGAAAAATACGGGAGGGAAATTCAAACTTACACAACGCGTCACTATTGGTCAAAACGAAATGTGACGTCAATGGTCACCTCTTGCATTTATCGGCGTCGATATGCATACTGTGTCAATAGTGTTTGTGAAAAAAATTGTTTCAAATGGTATTTGCGTGTGATTACTCAGTGAATATATATTTGTAGTCAATGTAAAACGATGACAGAAAGTGGTTTTGTCAAAGCACAATCGGATAATCTACCGAAAATAGATGCATTTATGATGTCAGCATTTTTTTCATCAAATCTCGATTTTACGAGTGCAGAGATAAAAGGAGTGAAAGCTGCAAGGTAATTATTATGTTCCATGGTATATTTTAGTAAATGACATAGATTTTTGTTAATGTTTGAATAATACAATAAAATATAACCTATACATAACTATTTGACTTTAAATTTTTTTCTAAACTCCTAATTTACATAGATTTTTGTTCATGTTTAAATAATACAACAAAACATAACCTATACAAAACCATTTGTCTTAGAAATTGTTCCTTGACTCCTAATTTACGTCTATATCATTATACCTATTTTAATATTAACATCTTACACCATTGTTTTCGTAATTTTGCATCGCGTGGAATACGAAAAAAACACTTTATCTGGTGTAATAATGGTAGTTTCGTACCATACTCGTACATATATAACATTTCGGTACCATACAATACTTGTAAGAAGGTTTTTTAACTTCTTCCATGATTTGTTTAGCAATTGAAACTGAAAATAAGTATTAAGTAACTGAAACGCTACTACAGTAAACAAACAGGACATGACCAATGACGTCATCATAACCGCGCGCAAAATGGTGGCGTTTGAACGGCTCAAATTTATTCAATGTTTTAAATTTCACGTTAAAAAATAACTTTACTATTTTCAAGCCTGTTTATATTTTTTTCTATGTTATAAAGATGTAAATGATTAATTTAAGACATAAAAAAAATTCATGCATATTCCCTGATCGAGTAAAAAATGTGCTACGTGAGTGCGGCGAGCCTAAAGTCTCCTCAAAGACGCTGACATCCATATATTAAACAAATTGTTTGCAGTCTTGATGCTTAAACGTAATCTTGTCCCAGCGATACATATGTATATTCATCTGGCGTCCCCGCGCCGGCGCCCGCGCGCCCGCGGCTACCGTTTGCATTTTTATCAAGCATCGGCTACAGGCACAGGCGAAGACTAAACTATGAACAAAACTCTCGGAGACATTAGTTTTTGAAGCACATAATGTACATGTCTATAGAGATATTGAACATTTCGTTAATCTGTTTACTATGTAACATAGCGTGTTGTGTACTAAGACGAAGAAAAGATTACTTTTGTTAGTAAATATGTATTGACGCTTTATTTTACTACAGAAGAATTGTGCTCTACGAAGTTCAATGAACTGTCGTGAACAAATGTTTCAGTAGTAGAGCATTTTCTATGTTTGCCTAACTAACTACCACCATAGCGCCTAAGTCTGCGGCCAAAAATCAGTTTTAATAGCACTGTTGTGTTACGATATGAAAGGTAGCAGAGCCATCGCCTCATTAGATTGAGGCTTCTGGGTGCGCACGCTTACCATCCAATGACTTTATCGTCATCAGGTGAAATGAAGGCAAAGTGTAAAATTAGTCATAATTTCTTTTTAAATAAAATAAACTCGTGGACTTCAGAAGTTATTTGACGTGAATAGTTTAAAGCTGGCTCCGAACTGTATGTACAGCAACTATCAGTATAATATATAACATACGAGTATAATCCGGAGGTCTCAGGTTCGATTCCTAGTGCGGGATAGCTCAGTTGTAGGTGGTCGTAGGGCAGGATAGGAGTATTTTTCTAGGTTCGCCTGGCTAACTTCTACCACATAATTTAATGCATGTAATGTATAAGGCACGGGGTATGTGCTGGTTACTGCAAAATTATTGCTTTCTCACCATCACTCCTGCAAAGTGTCTCTGTAGTGTTCTGTAACAAAGTCAGTCTAGAACTTTGAAATGGACTCCAGATCCGCATAGACTCCATTGTTAGGGGAGAGACAAACTCCCCGCTTTCATAGTCCAGTTGTCGATTGATTTCCAGGTTCCACTACGCCGGCTGCAATACAAAATGCAGATATATCTCGACTGATTTATTTGGGGCCTCTAGCGCATTCTAGTTGAAAGTTTGACTTGTGTATTGAACACTAATTAAACTGAACTTAGGTTTTTTTTCGCGTTGCAGTCTCCGCATCAGAAAAGAACTACCCATATCATCCAGCATGTGTCATAAAAGGCGAGTAAGAGAAGAAATATTCAGTAGATGGGCCGCACCATCTGTTTATGCAGCTTCAAAACTTACTGCGATCACCAATCCATCTGCCAAACATGATGTTTGCGTGGAAAGTCCAACGTAGCGAACTTTGAAGTAAACTCACTTCCATCAGTAGACATATGACACACGTAATTAGCGTTTATATGCAATAGGCAAAAAATCAATAAGCCAGGCCGCAGCATCACACTGACGTCTTACTGTGATCAACAGACCACCTGACTATCACTGATGACCGTCCCCTAACAATTGGTTTCTACGTCATAACATGATACATACATTCATCATCATAGCAGCTGCATAAGTCCAACACTAGACATGAAAGATCACTATTCACGACGACTGAAGGACTTTTCGGGGTTATGAGAAATTTTGCCAGGATTTTGAAGACAGAACAACTGTTGATCACAGTCATAAAGGCTGGCTGATAAGCTGGTGCTCGTCTTCTTAGTCACTTCTTAACAACTCCCACATAATAAAACGTGGTGATCCTATTCTAAGACCCGTTCAGGGTTGCAATTCACTACAGGAAAACATCCTTAAGACCTCGCCGCTCACGTAAGTCTTTGCTGATATTGATCCTTGTTGCCGAGAAAACTAGAGTTATCATCAGCAAAGGCGTCCGTTCACTTTAGTAACACAACTAAATAATGTCAAAGAATGTATGTTTTGGCAATTCGTGTTTTATATCCTAAATTTTTTCATATCTGTGTGATCTAAATTCTCAGCAGACATACAGTCTCGTTCTTCTTTTAGTCTAAGGACACTAGCAACATTTTATTTCTAATGCTATAAATATGGAACCGGTGAAGGCGGCACAAGGAATAGGTGCTCCATGCAAACTTATCTGGAAGTATGCATAAAGGAGCACCGCTTTGACGGCAGTAAAATAATTTTAACGTGTTGCATTGCAGTCAAGTGGCTTTGTATATAAAGAGAAACGGTTTGGATCTCGTCTCTTAACCGCAATAGGCTCGCACTTAGCTTGAATCGCATCTAATTAAAGTAAAGATTTATTAGAAATGAATTTATTCGTGGGACCTTCAACAAATGCAAGAGAGACATTTGCGCTGGTACGAACACATAATCTGCCGAAAGTAGCTACATATGACCAGAAAGGTGATGGACATAGAAGACGACAAAAGAGGAAGAGGGCGCCCACTAACCATCTGGATGAGAGCCGTCTTTAGCGATATGTTGACGATAGGCTTAATGCGTGAAATAACAACGGTTTTGTGTCACCGTCAACAGTGGCAGAAACACGTCAGTAGGCAGGCTCAGACTGGCCCCAGAACAGATCGAGCAAATGCCCGATGGGCCGGTCCCCTGGTGAGCCGGGAGGCTGGTCGGTTGCCGTGTCATGGCGCGGTCTGGTACGATGAATCGGCCATCGCCTTTGTCCAATCGTGTACAGAGTATCTCTGTCTCCTTTGGACTAGCTCTGCCATGGATCCTATAATTGGATGGAAAACGTCGACGCAAAAAGACTTCAAAGCCTCTAACACAGCCGAAAAGTGGTTTGCCTTCTTATTTCTACAAACCTGTGATATATCTAAAGGGACTGCAAAATGTGTGCTAGAACTATATATAGTCATGTTACTTTCCATTCCATTAAAAGAAACTATTGTCAGATTTTTGATTTTTTTATATTGCTGGATATAGGCCTCCTCCATGGTATGCCACAATGACCGGTATGGAGCTGCTTGCATCCAGCGACTCCCCGCAACCTTTACTAGGTTTCCAGGTACGTGGTCGCTACTCAAAATCGGTTATTCGATAGATAGGTACCCCGAAAGCAATCTAACTTGAGACATTCGGATATCATTCCAACCGCGTAGCCATTAGGATTAGAAGGCCGGATGTTCTTGGTGGCGGTGGTGTGACGTTTGAGAAATCATTGTGGCGCTATATGATAAACCAAACTTACTTTTGGTTTTATTATATTAAGGTATGATGTGTCAAAGCAAGTTAATTTTATGTCTGGTGAAAGAAAGAACTCAAAAATTCCCGGAGATAAATTGGGCAGCAGTTGCATCAGTACTGATCGTAGGAAAACGTCAGTTCATATATTATATATTAAAGAAATTGTCTGTAGCAACGTGGTGTTCTATTACTCTGTCCCTGTAGTGAGGCGGTCGCAAACGCTAGGTCAATTTTTGTTTATCATTTTCAACTGCCGGGAAGCTACTTAAAGCCCACGCATCATCGTGATATGCCTTATGTGGATGGAATACGTTATGTCGGATATGTCTACGATGTAGGACGTGATAAAGCTATCTGAATATGTATACCGTTACACGTAAGTGCCAAAAATACGTTAAAAGATATGTAGATTTTTTATAGAAGAATTTCTTCTGGCAAAATGTGTCTACAATCTCAAGGCAATTTAACTGAATTCAATTCTCGTCAATCAAAAGTGTGGGATACATTCCTACGCGCAAAATACATTATTGTCTGGTTCTCTCTCTATATATAGAGAGAAGTAAATTACATTTTCAAAGAAGAACACATCCCTGAAACCTCAGAATTTATTTCTTTACCTTTTTTTGTTTAACACATGACCGATGTTTCGGAAAAAATATCGATACCCAGAAAAATCGAAGAAGAAGTCAATTGATGGAATGGTAAGCAGGTGTGACCATGAGCCCTTCACCCGACAAGTAAATAATTGGTCACTGCCTTTTCTACAAGCTATGAAAACAAATCATTATTACACCCTTTCGCCGTTCGAAGCATGGCTCCGTGGCCTGATAAGGTTGTTATTTATTCTTGTTATTATGCGCAATGCAGCAACTGTTCGTAATTTAAATGATTTGTTTCGTTTCACCAGTAGCGTAATTGCTATATTTGCGGAACAAACTACGTAGTGGCGAAGAAATAAATTTCTCTAACTAGATCTAAGGTCCATACTGTACATTTAATGCATGTACAGTGTACACTTTGGAATACAGCGTGAGATCCTAGCTTTAAAATAGCACCAGGAGACAGCATATAGACTATGACTCCGTAGCTTGATATTTCTGGATGACCACGTTTCTACCCTATGACCATCAGGTGAGATGAAGGCCAAGTACAAAGTCACGTGCAAAAATATAGTCACGTAATCCAGTTGGTGTCGTAAAATAATTTTAAGAGAATAACAGCAGAGCTTCTCTTCGCATTCTACACGTGTTGGTTACGGGAAACTCCTGCCTGAAAATCTTTTCGCTTTAGGGGGGAAACCAAAGTGTTAGTACTCGTATGTATAAGATATGCGTGTTTGCGACTCAGTCACGCATAAACGTCGCAGTGTAAGTGACGATAGGGCCGTTTGATGGTGAAGCATGCACATCCACAAGCCTCAAGCTACTGAGGCGCTAACTCCGCTACATTTCTTACCAGAACACAACAGTGCTATTAACACTGCTGTTTGGTGACAGACTTAGGTAAAAAATTAGTATATAGCTAGGTGGACATAGACATTCCGCCAACCAAAATGTGCATACATTATAGAGGTACGAGTAGTCATGACCAGTTGTGCCCTAAATCAGATTTATCAGAAAATAAAACTATTCTATAGGCGAGGAAAATTTTTTAGTTTATTCATTATACAGCTTACACTACTTACTGTAAGTTTTCCAATGAGATATGTGTAAATATTTATACGAGTTAGAGAATTATTAATTATATTTATGTTTCTACCGACAGTCAACTATAAACAAATATATCAGCTAGCAAATAAAAGCAAACAAGCATGCACAGTATAAAAGAAGGATGAATAAAACAGCTTAGAAACCCATCTGTAGCTTAACTCACATCGTTCATCCTAGGGATAGTTAGATTTAGATGGACAGTACAGTATGTGTAGACCAGCCATCTGTTGCGGTCGAGTGCGCTACTTCAGAAGCGGGATGGGCTCCCATCCTTCACCGGTCGAATAAAACGATATAAAGTGCTATGCTGTGTACCTTTTACTTTAAGACTTATTGCCTGTGTGATGGCTTTTGTGCAGTATTCTTGTTTCTATCTATATTTCCGTTGTTCTCTATGACTACCGTGAAATAATCCTGTATTTATTTGAAATAAATATATAGAGACAAGTACGTATATTTTTACGTATATATATTTGTATATAAACTTTACTAAAAATCCGTTGCTTTTACCCGATCTATACTTTAAAAATTCAATGAATAATTATTTTGTCGATGGTAAAACTGCCCTTTAACATCCTGCCTGATCGTATTTATGCAGAAAACGTACAGATAATCCGTTATAAAATACGTGAAATATCTTTCTAGAAATGCACGAGTCTTTATTCGGAATGGTACCTTGAGATTTATGGCCCGGCTATTCTACATACAAATTCATCATGAATCTTACAAGCCGTATAAATGACCAAAAAGAGCTGCAGCAATAAAAGTTTTATAGCGTAGTGAAGGCGTAGTGCCTCTGCCAAATACAGGGATCGTATTGCCAGTTAATGTGTACAGATATCAAATTAACAGCTTTATTATTTAGATTTTTGCCACAGAGGGTTTTTTATATACTACGTTTCGAACAATAATAGTAAACTCGATTGCATTTACAGTATTTTCGCAATGTACTATTTTAGGGTTCCGTACCTCAAAAGGAAAAAAAAACCCTTATAGGATTACTTTGTTGTCTGTCCATTTTAAACCATTTCCTTGGAGACAGCAAGGAAAGCAAAACCTATTGAGTACTTTCTGTTGCGCTAGAATCCTGAAATTTGGCCAGACGCAAGGTCTTAAAGCACAACTATAGGAATAAATCTAAAAACCAGGATTTTTAAAATTATAACACGGTAAAAATAGCTCTTTTATGTTTACAAACATAACTTTGCAATTTTTTTTATTCGTATGACGATCTTCTTTTGATACTTAAGGCTAGGCATGGCTAATGTAACCGCAAAGTTAAGTTGGTTCTTCAATCGGACTAACGTTTTCGGCAGAGCATGCTATTTAGTATGTTAATTATTCATATTCTGTACGGAACCCCGGGTGTGCGAGTCCGACTCTACTTCGCAGGTTTTTCAATTTATAGTAATTAAACAAAACCCCGTTAATTTTTTTTACTAAACAAGTTACTTCCCAGATGTATCGGTACTCAGAGGTATCGGTGTTTGGGAAGCTCACAGACAATTACTAGGCAGTTACGGTGACCTAAACCTTAGTTCCACAGAAGGATTAATCGTCCGCATACAGCTTAGAGCGAGCGCTGGGAATCGGGGGATTTGCAGAGATCACAAACATTGATGCAACGTAACTGAGTACATTTAACTGGCATCAATAGTAAAGTGTTAGCATTACAATTATACAGCCCTGGTTTTACAATGGTACTACGAGCTTTTGCCTGTGACTGCGACTGCGTGGACGTAAATTTTTTGCCTGCTCTGTTTTTTAGGGTTCCGTGCCCAAAAACGAGACCCTATTACTAAGACTCCGCTGTCCGTCCGTCTGTCTATACGTCTGTCACCAGGCTGTATCTCATGAACCATGATAGAGATGAGAGAGTTGAAATTTTCACAGATGATGTATTTCTGTTGCCGCTATAACAACAAATACTAAAAACCATAATAATATAAATATTTAAAAGGGCTCCAATATATAACAAACGTGATTTTTTTGCTCATTTTTATAATAATTGATAACGGTCACAGGTAGACGCTTGCAATATTCACAGAATATTTAGTTATATGTATATTCTCTTAAAAAATAAATAATTAAAATAAAATAAAACATATATTTAAGGGGGCTCCCATACAACAAAAAACATTCTAAAGAATGGTACGGAACCCTTCGTTCGCGAGACCGACTCGCATTTGGCCGGTATTTTTAGTTTGTGAAATAAGTATTTGATAGCAATCCTTATTTTCAGGTTTCCTAAAAGATGACAGAAAACAGTAACCAAGTGCGCGCCCACGCACCACGTGTTCCGAAAAAACGTGTAGGTATGTAAATAGTTGATCCGTCACGAAATAAAAGTTTTAAATTGCCTGAGAGTACATCATAGTTGCGAAGTTCCCGCCTCCGTAGCCTACTTTGTGTTGGTTATTATAGTTCCACAATCGCGAAGGACGCGGGTTTGATTTTCGTTGAGGTAATGTCGGGGGATTTGGTTAGTTTATAACTACCACCATGTTATCTAATTCTGTCGCGAAATAACTGTGTTAATAGCACTGTTGTGCCTGATTCCACCCTAATTATCGCCACTTTCTATCGCGTCTGATGAAAATCAAGTGTGAACAAATCTCTCATAGTTCACAAATTTATATAACTTTTTACTGAATTTGATACGACTCTGTACTCTGTGATTCGATTTAAACATTCAACTATAATAGATACGAAGATGCATTTCCAAATAGAATGTACCAGGCGAACATAAGAACCTAACAGCAGTCTTGTGCATTAGAGGAACATGACAAAGTACCAGCTGCGCCAGAGCCTAGAGCCGTAGGATTTGCAAAGATTACTTGCATCCCTGGTGCAACTGTAACTGCGTGGAGACATAATGCTTGGCTCCAGGCCAATGTTTCAACTGTGGAGGGCGTCGCGTCCTACCGTACTGTTCCGTACGTCATATCGAACTGTGTTGCTGTGGATATTGTTGTTCATGGAGGACATATTGAAATGTATGTGCTGACTGTTTACTAATTGCTATTTATAAAATTATTTACATGTCAAATATCTAATATAATAATATCTAATATAATAATATCTAATATAATAATAGTCACTTCGGCTACCAGCTATAAAAAAGAAATTTAAAAAGTTTTTTGGAAGTTTTTTTTTTATTTGGGCAGTCCTACCGTCCTTCGTGTCACTGCGACGTGTATAGATCTATTGTGACAGTCCCCTATGGATCATATCACCTCCCCAAGGCCAATCCCGGTCATGAACCGTACGATAGGCCTGGGTTTGGAGGACCTAATGCTTTCCGTTGAGGCAGTATGGCCTCCGAGGTGTCTATTTCTGCTGTGGTATTGGGCATCACAGTGACAGAGGATGTGGATGGGCGTTTCTTCATCCTCGTGACAGAATCTGCAAGCTTTGTTATCACTCAGGCCCATGTAGCTGAGGTGCTTGTTTAGCTTGCAGTGCCCTGTTAGGGTCCGTGTCAGGATCCTCAGTTGGTTCCTGCTTAAGGAAAGCGCTTACGACTGGTTGTAGCCATTTAGGAGCGCTTTAGAGTGGTTTTGTCCAGGTGTGGCTTTCCAGAACTGTAGTCCTCGTCGGCGTGCCCACTGGTTAAGGCTGGTTTTGGAAGGTTTGTAATTATGTTATTCCAACCTCGCGCACTTTTTAGGTCCATCACTTTACTGGGTATTAAACGGGCAAAATGCAAGTGGCTCGGGACTTGAAG
Organism: Carcina quercana; assembly: GCA_910589575.2. Classification (NCBI taxonomy): domain Eukaryota; kingdom Metazoa; phylum Arthropoda; class Insecta; order Lepidoptera; family Depressariidae; genus Carcina; species Carcina quercana. The sequence goes on from OU342439.1 coordinate 7,190,651, forward strand.
GAAGCCTATGTCCAGCAATGGACGATTCCCGGCTGATGATGATACGTTTAAAAATGTTGTCATAAGTACAGAAGTTTGAACAGAAATACTTTTCTTATAACAGCTAACTCTGACTAAACTTCAAAAAGGATTCACATACCAAATTTATAAATATCCAACACGAAAAATTTTAAACTACAAAGCATGTACTTAACAAATGTTTTCGACCCTCGAATTTATTTCGCGTGGAGGCATTGTTCCAAGTTCTTAATAACTCGTTATCCCAAAAGTTACGGGCAGGACGAGGTTGTTGTGAATTTTTTTAAACAGACACAGGAAGGATTGTTTCAATTCACGTCATTATCGTTCATAATTCGTATAATGGACAATGGGTAAAAGCTTTCAAGTTTTTAAGAATCATATTAATCAGAAAGTAGAGCCAATAAAGTTTATTACATTGACATGCTAATTACGAAATATTATTAGCAAAAGTTCAATGAATGAATGAATTAGTGACTTGTTTTACTATTTATGCGAATATGTATGATCAACTATTTTATGATCCGCGTGATGTGGTTTCGACTGTAGAATAGAAACACCATACCTCAGATGCCGTAAACGATGACATAGGAAAAAATATTCAGGATACGGGAAGCAGTAACATCTTACTGCGATCACCGAACTTCCCGCCATGTGTGGTGCTAATGTGGTGCAAATCCCCTAATGGAAATACAAATGTGGCGATCTGTGAGGGGGCTCACAGCACCAAGTAATAGGGTTTATCCTATTATGAATCAATCAGGTAGTACACCACAAGTGGAATTCCTATACTTAAATTGTTTTTAAAACGTTTTACAGAACTAAAATCAAATAAAAGCTTTGATATGTCTTTTACCTTAATTGAACAACAACAAAAACGTGTTGTGTTATTGCTGAGAGCTTTTTTTATTCCCAAAAATACTCCTCAATATTTGTCCCATTTACGATTAACATAAATTCTAATACGAGAGTATGAAGATAAACTTTCAAAAGCCATTTCCAGTCAAAGAGTTTATTTCAAATAATTGTCGGTTTCTATCACGAAAAAATTTGCTGATATTTATTTATATGTCTCTTGTATGTCAGCAACTTCTCAGACAGAAAGGCTTTATGGTGACAAACATTTGATGAAAACATTAATTAATCAGAAATGCCTGTATAAATGGTAGTAGGAAGATCTGATTAAGTTAATATTTTAAATAGATACATTAGCGAGGAGGATTGTTTCAATGAAACGTCATTATTAATTGTCATAATTGAGATAATTACAGAAGAGTTGGCAGCAATTAGCGTCAGGCGGAGGCGGCGGAGGGTGCTCCTCACGAGAGCCATCTGGCGGGACTCCAATGTGCCTCTTCTTAACGCTAACACTTCTCACGAGCTGGCAACCTCGCACTATTATTATTTACAAATATTATTAAATGACAAGATAGAATGTTCGTCATTACTGTCATTCAAATATGCACGCGGAAAATGTGTATGAAAATCCTTTATTAACGAGCTGAGCTGAAAAAGTATATAACGTCCAATTTTTAACTTTTTGATAAGTCTTTTACAGAACAATCACTTCGCTGCCATAAAATAATTTACTGAATAGTCTAAGTTGAAACGCTACCATACAATTCGACCATTCTTCGCATGTGTATGAAGTATCACTTATCTCATTGAAACGTTTGAGAAAACTTGACTTTGCCAATTCACCAACAACTAAAACCTTAACTCAAGAGAATTCACTCGCCCACTCTCGTAAACTGTTTCAAAACGACATTTTTCGGTAGTGGGAACGAATAAAAATCTGGGAATACCGAGTGAACTGCACACGATTGCGATCCATTGCGACCGGTAGAAATGACGTTGCACAAAGAAAATATAATTTGGTAATAATTCTGTTACTTTTCAGACAGTTAGTACATTCAGTAGGAAAACGAGTATAACTTCACATTCTTCAGAATTCCACACAAAATTGATATAATTTTGGCCTCGCAGAGCTGAATGGTCCTGATTGTGTCGTAGCAATGGCAGCTATTTTAACGGAAATTCGCTGAGAATGCTTCCATACAAAAAAATGCCTCAATATTTTATATTGGATAATAATGTCGCAATGCATATTAAGTATCAACAATTCAACATACCTGTTTATATGTACATTCCTATCAACCCAGTAGATACGCCAGAAAAAAGACAGTCCACCATTTGTATATTCTATAGGCTTCATACTTTCGGTTGGTTCTTAAACAGATCCTCTACTACTAGGTCGTTGCACTATACTGGATTTTTAGTAAAATGTTGTGTTTAGTGTCTTATTGGGCGTTTCTAAAAATACTAAACCTAAGTATTCCGCCTATTGCCTCATAAATCGTATTGTATACAACAGTCTTGATTCTGTCTGACAGAGCTCGCGTGTACAAGGATTGACAAGGTCTGTAATCTTCACTGAGTGTGAAGTGTTTGCGGAAATCGTAAAAGTTTGCCTCCAATAACGCGGTGACATGTGTCGAGGCGAGGATACAAGTTTTTATTAGACGAGTCGTCACATTCGTACATAAATAAAACGGAGCGACCCACTCACTGTATCGATAAACTTAAGACTGAAAATACAGTGCAGCTTTAGTGGCGCTTTGCTAAGTTTTTCACTAGCGGGCTCCTCGTATCAACGAAATGGAATGACTTTTCGTAGACACAATCTAAACAGGAATATCCTTGTCTAATAAAGTACCAAAAGTGAGTTCGTTTGTTACCCTGCCACCTCAACGAAACAACAGATCGTGATGAAATTTACAACGCTCGTAACTGTGTATGGTTCAACAAAGGTAGCTTTTTACCCTGGTCCATTAAATAATCTGTCCAGATGCTACGGATGATTCCTAACGTCCACGCAAAAATAATTAATTCATGTTATACTTATGTGATAAAGGTTGACCCAGTTTTGACACACACACACACAAAACCATAATGAATTGCAGTAATGAAAATTGATTAAAATGTATTACATATAGAAGTATATGTAATATATATATCCCACTTTAGTCTCACCGGTTCACACAACATTCAAAGTAAAAATTAATGTTGTAACAAAAAAAATGCCACGATTTTTTTTAAATTATCAATAATATTAGGAATATTTATTATAGATATTATTTGACACGAAAATATAAATCTAGACGTCCTTAATAAAAGCACAAAACTGGGACATTTATATAGAAATATAAAGCGTGCAAGACACCATCTATTTACTCTGATCGCAGGTAATTTAGGTCTGTAAAGTCCTCAGCCTACATTTTACACGTGTCCGCTTTATTCAAGACGAAGTAAATGTACTGTAATGAGCTCGAACACAGCTCGGGTAATGTTTCTAAATAACAAATATTCTTGTCTGAAAGGCGTCCTCACTACAAATACAATTTACAGATTTGCATCTCTAGTACAGCTTGTAAAACTACTCTTCTTAAAGCTTGAAGAATAATGTGACGCGTGCCATTTTGGTATCGCTATTATCCTTTAGGTATCATTTAATAATTATAAAATGTTTATTGCGTTTACAACCTTTACATAAAATATACAGTACGTGGAGGCTCTCCTTTTAAGTATGGAAATACTTATATTAGGAGGCCCCACTCTTCCCCGCGGAAAATAGCTGCACCAGAAGGCTGATTAATACATTTCAGATTGCTTATATGTTTATAGTACGTAAAAAGAATTTAAAATATCAATGTTAAAAGAAAAGTTTAACAATATTTATGACACCACACATTGAAAGTCCGATGTGGAAGTCTGTCTACTAGGGAAGCTCATATTCAGAAGAACTTACGTACTACGTACGGCTTGGCTTGATTAGGAACATACGCTACTCTGTATCTCGATTCAGTGTTCTTTAGAGATAAATTTATTTGACTCTATATGAGATAAGATTCTTCAACTTTTACGGCTAACAAAAAATGATGTATCAAACTAATTGTAATACACAACCACAAAAATTAATGTTGATAAACTCGTTGCTACCTTTACCCTACTTCTAAATAGACTATTACATGCGGCTATGATATGGTGTACATATCCTAAGGCCGTAACTATGCGGTCATAATTTTATAGCGCCCTATATTGGCATAGAATAAATCGGCGCGCGTTGGAGTCTTATGAAGTGGGCAACCGTGTGAAAGGTCGAGAACCCTGGCGGATCTCCAAACCTATTCGACGCTCGGTGCCGTGCCGAGTCCAGTATTTGAGCTTTGTATTGATTTGACTTACTAAAACAGTATTTCTGTTCGTAAACTAGTTTAGAAATTTTCCCTTTTGGATTCAATATTTTATTCGATTTCGAAATAAGAAAAGGGTGGTCTTGTAGTGAATAAAGTTTCACTTTGAATTTAGTTTTTTTTATGCCTTTAGAAGCAACGAAAGAAAAAAATTCAGGAGATGGACACCATAACATTGTTTTCACAAATCTGCCAAGCGTGGTCAACGAGAGAGATGAATATCCAACTGTGGGCTTATTTATACAGGATATTAATTTATATCATTATCACGAAATTCGCGTAAATATTTCGTAATTCTTGTTGTATGTAATTGTGTTTAAAACCTATTCAATACAAGGAACAATAACCAATTCAGACTGAAACGAAGTGAAAGGCTCGATTTCGTTGTCTTTATTCTGCAAACTTCTGCAATGTTTTCACTTCGATTACAGAGTTTGACAAAATTATGAAATACGAGCAAGTGTTTATTTGTTTGATGAGAAGTCTATACAACTGAAAGAGAGCATGTTGTAGCTTATTCTAAAGTGGAAATTATGCAGCAAACGGAGATAATTTCGAAATTATAACATAATTGTACCTGAACAATGCCTTTGAGGTTAACAATTTGTAGAATATCACTAGAGTGTTATATTACCTAGGGTACCTCTTCGTTTGAAACTACGCTTTAGCTACGGCACTAACATCATTTATAAAGTTTTAGGTGACAAGTGTCTGTCTAGACTTCGCAGATCGACTTAAATCTGATTTTCACTTTGTACCGGGCTCAATTTGATTCGCTTACAATGTTCAGTTGTAGTTTTAGGCTTTAACGCAAATATATCACGCTTTGCTGGCAGATCATTGAACGCATTAGGATGATGAGGATATTTGGGTAGTGATGTCCAATTCTTCAAAATTTTCCCTTGTTTTTGGATACAATTTTAAACACCTACGGAATTATACGGACATTATAATCTACTATTTCAACCAAACTACTTCAGGAAAATATTGTTTTAATGTTGATGTTTGCGTTTCGATGACATCTTAATTGAGATTAATGGAAAGTGAGGCTACAGAGTAGTCGGTATTTGTTCTCAAATGTTTACTCCGATGCCTGACACTTTAGGTATTCTCTATTCTGTGCCTCAGGTTAGGGAAGATATACGTTGTGCTATAAAACACAGGCAACCAGACTTGTAAATACGCGATAGCATTCCTCAAAATACAGTGAATGTGTTGCGACATATTCCATATATTCTAATGTTGAATTGAATACGGTGCAGTTGATACAGAAACTTTCACATTGCTACAGAAATATATATCTAATAACGACAAAGTAGCTGTCTATTTTACTATACAAGTTTTACTCTAATGTATAATAGATATTGAGACAATACTTTAAACAAATTAAAACATTAAAAAACTTTGATATATTTTATCTTAATTACAAAACGAATTATGAAAGTATCAATTAATTATTGAAAAAATTGCAAGGCGAGTCGGACTTGCGCACGAAGGGTTCCGACCATTATTTATAAAAACGAGCAAAAAATCACGTTTCTTGTATGGTATAACCTTAAATATTTATTTTATTCTGTTTTTAGTATATGTTGTTATAGCGGCAACAGAAATACATCATCAGTGAATTTCAACTGTCCAACTACCACGGTTCATGAGATATAGCCTGGTGACAGACGGAGGGACAGCCAAGTCTTAGTAAAAGGGTTCCGTTGGTTACCCTCTTGGTACGGAACCCTAAAAACGGAACGTCTGTATGTATGCCCTTCTGTCACATCTGATTTTCTCAAGAACCACTATACCCATCGATTTGAAATTTGTAATACGTATAGGAAAGTTATGTGAAATGTTGACCGGTTGTTATTAATTTTATTCCAACGCAGTATCACATATCATATGCTACAAATCGTCAGTAACTCGACTGGCAAATTTTACATTCCGCTATAACGAAATGTCCTCACTGATTTGCACAAATCCTGTTTGTGCTGACATGTGGCTGACAAGCACAAATCTTGAAATCCTACTTGAAACGCAGCGTACGAGTGCAATTAATGTCTTGATCGACTTGCTCTCAATTAGCACATCTGAAGCTGTTTTCAAGAAGCAAGTGAAATAACAGGGGTTCTGTTGAACTTCTAAACCCACAATTCTCCAAATCGGACTTTCTTCTCATATTACATACTTTTTGAAAGATATAAAAATGGATATACCTATACCGGTATTATACGCAACATTTCCTGTTTGGGGAGATTGTTTAATTACCAGTACATATATCCGTGTATACAGTGTACAGAATAAACACAGTGCTCGTCCAATTACATAAGCATCAGCCGGCAGACGTCCACTGCTGAACAGGGGCTATGATATGCCACAATAATCGGTCTCGAGCCGATTGATTCCAGCGACCTTCAACAGGTCATCAATGCATATATCAGGGGGACGGCCCGATACATGTTGCCACTCGATTACTCTTACTCCTGCCATTGCCACTTCAGCTCACTGACTCGTCTAGCTATTTCGGTCACCGTTTGTCTATAGATTCCAGTTTCAATCTATCAATCAAATTACATCCAATTCATCCAATCACAGCTAGTTATCTATCAATTACAATTCTCCAAGTTCAATAAATGTTAGGCGTTTGTACAAACATCTCCATTTGTACAGCCAGTATTCCATTAGGCTCTAATGAGCATTCAAATGTTATTTAATCCAACAATTAACCGCCTCACGCTTGGCCTTACAATCGAGAGATCCCAGGTTCGATTCCCAGTCCCTATCGATACTCGGTTCGGTTGGTGGTATTTCTATGTCCACCTGGCTGGCTACCACCATGTTACCTAAGTTTCCAACATAACAGCACTGTTACTAGCACGGTTGTGTTCCGGTATGAAAGGTAGCAGAGACAACGCCTCATTAGGTTGAGGCTTCTGGGTGCGCACGCTTTCCACCCAACGGCCTTATCGTCACTTACCATCAGGTGAAATGAAGACCAAGTGCAAACCCATCATACTCAAATAAAATTATGTGTTTAAACATACAAACAGATGATTTTTATGTTGTTTGACGATGTATTACCTCACCAGAAAAGGAAGAGTGGTCGCGTGTGTCTCTCTCGGCCTCTCCCTCTCCACGGAGCTACAACTCCGGAGCACAACTTCGCCGGCCACGCGGTAAAACTTCCTTTCTCATTTAATTCGTCCGAAACGAGCGGCTTACAATATTTCCACCGCTCGCAACTTTCGACTCGGGGTTTTCGTTAGTTATAAATTTCATAGTTAGCCGCGGGCGAGAGTGCGACTGCTTTGCCTAGAGTTACGAGTATTTCTTACCTTAAACATTTCTCGGATAACTACTTTACGGGGTATAAAGTATGTTAAAACTTTTAGCGTTACAACTGCAGTGTTGCAACAAGCTTTAAGCAAACAACAGTCTCTGCTGAAAATAATGGCTGCTCTTTCTTTGGCAGGCGTTAAAAGTAAAGATTTTGTTAATCTTATGATAAATGTCAAAAGGGACATTTCAAATCTATACTACAGTTTACACAGGAATAGGCTTGTGTCCACTAATAACAAATTGCTTGGTTTATAGTTTCTAATTATAAATGAGGAGACGAAGATAAGAAAAAACTAGTATATTTCTCAAAAAAGTTAAAGATTATTAATATTTTTAGAAAATGGATTCGAAAAAAATAGGCATTAGGTCACGTGACAACAAACACGAAGAACGCGGCGCAAGAATGTGTGACGTCACGCCTCGCAAAACATCATTGTTGTTGTTGACGTTTTCATACCACAGAGCAGGTTATTTCGCGGGCTGTGACGTCATTCAAGACGCCATGACACTATTCAGCGTTTTCGAGGGAAATATAAATTGCTTTTTTTAAATACAAAATACGTAATGTAAATTTTGCTTTTTCTTTAAAATATAGCTTTTTGGGGATATAATATAGATTAAAGTATATAATTAACCAAGTTTTCAAATTTAGTCAACTAGCCTATTATTTTTTTACTGATTCGGCTATCGTCGACCTCATCGTCGTCAGGTGAGTATGTGGTCAAGCATTGATCTATCATTTAAAGAAAAAAGAAAACGTATTTTTTTAATAATGTGTATTTCTTTCACTCACTCAGTCAATCGTTCAGTAAGTAAGTCCAACTTCGAGAAAAAGGTCAACCGAGAATCCAACACGCCTTTGCAACGTCCGGAAAGTTACGGCATATATTCTTGTCCAAAGTACGTCAGCGTCTAAATCCGTAGACGAATAAAGTTAGATTATATATCTCAACGAGTTAGTTGAAGTGGCAATGGGCAGGTCACATCGCCTGAAGAATGGATAACCGATGGGTAGTAAGAGTTCTCGAGTGGCGATCACGTACCGGGAAACATCTACGGGTCGTCTCCTTACTAGAGAGGTACTACTACTAGGTAGAGGTTGCGAGGAGTCGCTATGGATGCTAGTGGCTCTGTAACGGTCATTGTGGCAAACCATGGGGGAGGCTTATGTTTAGCAGGGAACGTTTCCTGGCTGATGATGATATGAAACTCTGTAAATAAATAAAAACTTATTCATGTAAACATAATTTGTATAACTGTAGTGTAACCAATGCTAACTTTCAACACAGAAATGCTCAGGAAACGTAAGCGCAAGGTAAAGTGCAGTCCAGTTCGCGTGAGCAGAGCCTGTGGCAGAGCGTTTGTGGAATGGATAGCAAAACCTTTTCAGTGTTCGGAGGCGGTTCGTTCCGGCCGGCGGACGATAAGGGCTGATCTGCGGAAGACAGCGTTGCAGCGTGCAGCAGACGCGATCGATACTGCAACGACCCCTCCCACTCCCTCCCACTTACCCCCACAGTAACACCCCTTCACCTCCCCCCGCCGGCTGAAACTTTCGCGATAAGTACGGAACTAGCGCGTGGCGTACGCAATGCAATATTGTTAGCCGGTTACGAGTCTGAAACAGCGGATATTAAGGCTACAGATACTCCGACGTAGTTTTTACATTGTTCTCCGAGTTTGAAATTAATATGCATTCATAAAGCGATGTTATTACGTATGTAACTACAAAACAGGTACTGGTTGTTTGTTGGTTTGACGTCATTTTAAATGTGCATCTGCTCTGATGAAACTATGGAGCGACCCTTGTTCGGTATTGATGTTTTAGCTCTGGTGTTTGGCATTAGTTACGTGCCTCATCAGCCGTAAAACGTCCACTGCTGAACATAGGCCTCCTTCATGGTATACCACATTGACGTGCCTAGTTTTTGTTAATTATTGTATTTTTGCATCGGATTATTAGGCAATGTTTGCTTCAATTTTTTTTAATACGTGGGAATCTAATTTTTTAAGATGATCTAAATTTTGTTTAAGTTCCAATTTACGAAAAGTAATTAAATTGTCAGGACCGACGATCTGGTTACGGGCGCGGGGTGTCGCTGGATGCAAGTGGCTCGGGACCGGTCAATGTCGCATACAATGAAGGAGGCCTATGTCCAGCAGAAGATGTTTCCTGACTGATTATGCTGATGAATTAAATTGCCACTATTAAGGATAGTATGACAAGCTGATATAATAGTGGTTAGAATGAAACATGCGGCAGTATAAAAACTGCGAGAATATTGTGCAGCATATACCCAACGCAGAGACAAGATACGAGTAGAAAATCCCAGCTTTCCGCAGAAAGTAAGATATTGGTAGGTAGTCGAACAAGAAACTTTGGTGTGGTCGGACGGCCAACTTCCGAAGTCCAGCCACGCCTCGTACGCCCTGTTTGCAGCTACCAACTCCCTCCGACAGATGTGACACTACTTTTATATTTTTTCCTCCGTCTCAATAAGATTTGCGAAGTCTAACTTAGTCTCAACTTCACAATAAACGTCTGCATCCGTGATTTTATCTTGAAAAGCGAGAAAACTTAGTCGCAACTTATCATTAAAGTTTGATCTTGTGACGCGGAGTTAGATTAAAGTCTCACCGGACAAGGTTGTTGGTACATACACCTATATTCGTAACTTTCGGAGACTGATTCCGTTTAGCGAAGCTATGAATAAAATATCTTCGAGATGTTGTCTCATATCATCATATCTGTATATTACTATATAGAAGTAGTTTACAAAACTAATAATGACTAAGTAACTATGCAAGATAACAGACAATAAATTATGTCAATTCAAAACATTATTTTTCCCAATGTACAATTAACGCATATTACCATAATGATATAGATAAAACCACTGCAGGCGTACTACTAATTTTGAGTTATACTGAAGAACTTGTGCTAATGAAAAATGAAGGTGTCCCTCAATATCGCTTTAAAAGTAAAAGCATGAATGCCTTTCTCTAAAAACTTTATTTCACAAACATTTTGTCTAAGCGTTGTTACACAATGTTCTGTAAAGTTTCTACCTAGCAACTAAAAACATTTTGTGTGTAACCAAAAATGCTGTCTACCAAACAGCAAAATTATATTTGTAATACCAGCAGATGGGTGCAATTACAGCGCAATACACTTTTAATGCTGCACTTAAAAACGCTTTTAGTGTACACACGATGGTTCCAACTTCTGTATAGAGAGAGCTGCGAGTGCGCACAGGCACAATAAAAATTTACAACAGAGCTTCGAAGTTATTGTGTTCCTTTATTACTAGAACAGTGGGCATGCCACGATTCTTCCTAAAACATTACATATAGCTCAAAACGCCAGAATGAACGATTGACCAAAATTTATCGGGAATGAATTTCACAGTTCTCACATGATCCTGTAACACATAAGTTTCCATGAAGTGATTACGATACATTTCTTAGGAGTCAGGGAAAGATACCCAAATTTTATGGTCTTCTAAAATTCAAAAGATATCAAAACAAGGAAACCCAAAACTTTTAACTATCGTTCTCCACCGACAAGCATCGTATATCCACTGACTGACTGATCAAGGAATCACAGTTGATTATATCATAGTTCGTAGATATTTGCTTCTCTCAATCAACTGCACTGCACAAGAGCCCCACAAAAAGTTTTTCGGTGACATAATTATCACACTTGGCAGATCGCCTGACTGACTATTGCTCTAAGATTTTATTTATTTATTTTATTTTTATTTATTTGTTTTTGGAAAACTTACAGGCTAATAACAAAAATAGAAATTACAAACTAACTTAAAACTATTCCTAATTACAAGTTTCCACCTATGGGTGTCTACATAATCTAACGTTATTCTTTAAAATAATGATGTTACATTTAACAGTGTATAGTGAACAAGTATAGAGATATAAATGTAAATAAGTGATAATGTAAGTAAGAGATATAATTGTAATACAATGGAACTTCGCTCCCTGTCTCCTGGAAATATATTTCTTCTATGGACAGGAAGTGATGAGACCTGGTAAATGTGAGACCTCATGAAGATATTTGTTTGAATGAATACGTGATTAAAGTAAATCTCCATATAGATATATCTTTATTGAAAACGTCTATGACATGTTCAGTTTTTCTGTTCACAAATAAATATAAATAAAATATATACGTAGGCATGTCACCAACAACGAATATACCACCACCAATAAAAAAGCTGTAGTGGCTCAGTTGGGTAGGGCGTCAGTCCTTGAGTAATCGAGGTCTGGGTTCGATCCTGCCTCGTACCAATAAGCTCCAATTTATTATTTGGAACTTATGTACGAATGATAAAAATCATTACAGTGAAGAAAAACATCGTGAGGAAACCTGAAGTCTACTAGTTCGCACTGGACCCGCGTGGTGGCCCATGGCCCATACACTCTAGGAGAGTAGGTCTGAGCCCCTGCAGTGGGGACATATACAGGCTGTTGGCGTTGATGTCCACCACCAACCATATTGTTTTACAAACAACAATACAACCGATAATTGCATTAGCGAACTCCATAACCTCATTTCAAAGTCGACGCAGGTATTATGTAATGTATCTCTAGTATATAGCCTCATGCCGTTTTACGAATTTGTTACTCATCTTACAACCATCTTGGCAAATGTGTTATCTGTAAGGAAAAGCGTAACTCAAATAAATTGTCGCAAAAGTAAACGGGACTATTCCCGAACGCCCATTTCCTAACGTTACAATTCTTTGATATTATTTGCAAATAATGTACCCACAGAGGCGATACCCGATATCACAGGAAGATGTGAAGGGGGGCCGCGGACGGAGGAAAATCGACTGCGAGCGTGATTTCTTTGACGAGATGTTAATAAATGGCGTCGCTTACATCTTATAATTGAGAAAAACTGTCGCGTCGCCCTCTCAGTTACAGATGGGAATAAATCTTTATGTAGACAGGGATCGCTGGCTTCTACTAGGAACCAGGGTCGTGGTAAGTGCATCTATTTATGCTTCTACCTTAATTTAGACGTGTTATTGGATTTAGGATAGAGCCTTCCTAATATAGCATTCTCAGTGTCTGTGTCGCTATAAATTCTTAATATTTTGTCACAAAATACACTACCAATGTTTTCACCTGTAGGTTTAGTGGAATGGATGAATTATGAGGGAATTATAACTATGAGACGGATAGCACAATCATCTATGATGACGGGGCCGAAAATGATACGAGTTGGTCTAAAAGGCACGTCTTTACTTTGATTTGACACACCCGATTGTAAATATTTGTGCATACGCCGGCAGTGCGTTCCAGTCCCTGGCTGTTAGCATGATATAGTTAGAAGCGAAACGCTTAGTGCGAACTATAGTTAAATTATAGATGACATCCATGGTACTAGTTGAACCATGCTGTTCGCCTGTTAGATCGGTACTTGAATGGCGATGGCGGCATTGACAGGAACAGTTCTTGGACGCAGGCAGTATTAAAATAAATTACTGCCACACTTCTCGCTGATCGAACCCGCATTTGACACAGCTACTGAGCTATCGGGTCGTCCATCACAAACGCAGCCAGAATTCTTATTGCATCCCTGTCGCTGCGGTAACTTATTCCAGGCACGCGCCCACTCTGTCCTGTGAATATAGGGAATATAAGGCGTTGCGGCCCATTTATTGCACGTCGCTTCGTTCGCTTCGCTTTACTAAAATATGTTCGAACTCCGCTCGATAATGAATGGGCTATAATGGGTGTAGGTTTAAATTACCGGAAAGTTGGTAACGTGTGATAATTATATTTGTTACAGTACAGCATCGGCCAGTGTCACGAGGGACAGACGATGTCCAGCAGTGAGGGCCGCAGCGTTAGAACTGTTGTGTACGTAACTATGGGTAGACCGCTTAAATGAGTCTTCGCCCGCGCGGTACAGGGGCGCGGGGGTGTGGCGAACTATAGTCATTAGTTTGACACTTCTGGGTGACGCCACTATTGCAGGAACATATTGTTACTTGCCGTCTGGTGAAATGAAGGTCAAGTGCAAACTTAGGCTAATACTATAAGAAGAAAGATTGCTGCCTTTGCGCACCCAGAAGTCTCAATTTAATAAGGCACAGGTTATGTTATCTTTAGTTATATATCAATATCATAATGATTAATGCAATTTTAATCACAACCACAACATATATGTATACTAGAACACAAAGCCATATTTATTTGGGAGGCTATGTTGGTAAGACCACGTGGTCAGTTTCAAGGTTGCATTGTTTTGTAGCTGTCCCTCTCCGAGCCCTATCCTACCCGAGCGCGTACGGTGAGACAGCATACATTACGCGATGTTATCCACCCGTTATTTGGATGTTTCGTAGTCCAGGGATCATTTGAAGGATACAGTATATTATGTAACCATTTTTTAATACAGTATACTAATGAAATTTCAGATGTCGGTGGTTTTTCCAAATTGTTCTAAATTGATTTATACTCTTGTAAATCAGGTTCAAAGTTGGGGCTTTTTATTACCGAAAAATACAATACTTTGACGCCCTGTAACTCTGGAAGTATATATTTAAACGAAAATCTGACTCACCGCCGACACAGATATTTGTTTCTAGATTGTGTCTTGAAAATTTCATAGATTTTCATAGCTTAATACTCAAAATATGACTGGACTACGTTTGTATGGGCGCTTTGACAACAGCATACCCTCTTAAGGCAGCAGCTAGCTACACAGACTACTATTTAATCTAGCTAGAAGGCAAACCAAACTATAACGATTCTGTTAAAATAGGTCAGCAGTAGATAAACCATAACGAGCAACCGTAATGCAAAGTTTTTAATGTTTCCCACAAAAATCAATAGTGGACGCAAAACCTCTTTGAAGCTTTACATCTGCTTTCAAAGAGCTTTAGGTAGATATCAATAAAAAGATTTTACGTAAACAAAAAAGCAGCTAAGTGCGTGTCGGGCCACGCGCAGTGTAGAGTTCCGTAGTTGCTCGTTTACCTGTAAAGCCAGCTTAGTCGTGATAGTTTTCCTTTTAAGTTTCCTGGCTGATGATAATGATACAGACTACTACTCTGAAGATTTCAGATTTGATTCGATGGACTCTGACAAAAATTATCACTTTAAAGATTAATATTTCGCAAACGGATCTCTCAATCAAAAAGGCATGTACACATACCCTCAATGTTTTTGAAATACTTATTAAAATATACTCTACACAACGGGGTAAACGCGAAATAAATATTTCATCCCCAAGTTACGTGGAAGCCACACACACAAAAAATATTTCATGCTTTTATTCTACTACTTTGTCGGCGTGATTAATATGTATACACGTACCAAATTACAGCTTTCTAGTAGTAAGAGTCTCTGAGCTAAGCCGCGGACGAACAGAGCTAAATTATAAGGGTTCCTTGTTTGACCCCTATAAACGATCCAGTTCAAGTCGGACTCGCACATAAAGGGTTCCGGTTAATTCCATTGTATTGAAAGAAGAAAGAATCAGAAGTTTCAAGCTAATGAAGTACGGGCATACAGTATTTTACAAGAAAAAATTTGTTTTTATAGCGGAGCGGCTACAGTAAAACAATCTAAGAAAATTTCAACTTATTACGTCTGAAAAGATACTGCCCTGTGATAAATGGACGGACAGACGGACAACGAATCCTTTTACAGACTTTGGATACGGTACCCTAAAAAGATCCGTTTGGAAACCTCATTATTATTATGAGTAATATTTAATGCTTAAGTAGATAAGTATCTAAGAGCGTACTTAGATGTGTGTGCCGGCTAAGTATATGGGATCTACCTACCGTACTACTCACAAAACACGCAAAACCCTTTAAACCATATCTCACCACAGCCTTCAAAATTGAAACGCAATCGGAATTCAAACGAGATGAAAATGAGGGCATTCATATCTTCGAACTGGATTCCAGGCGAGCAATGAGACGTGAGCGTTCCGTTTCACGCAGCCGGCGGACGGCGGCAGCGCTGCATTTCCGAACGCATCCCGTTCAATATCCGCGGGATTGTTTGTAGATCCACCCCCACACCCCCTAGAGTACCAGACCACCCCGCTGATGCCTGCACTAATGGAGCTAGGGCGTCGAGTTTAGAAATAGACTTTCTTATAGTTCTAACCCATCCATAGTACAGGAGCTAAATGTATAAAAAACTCACAATTTAATTAAAAATCAAATGGTCTGAAATCTATTTTGTATTTTCAGTGCTATGTATTCATTAGTGGTTTCTGGGTGAGCACAGCATTGTATTACACTTACCAGGTAAGATCATCATCACCATCAGTAACATACGAGAAACAAAGATATCATATCATATCACAATTAAACGTAATAGCCTGAGAGATCACAAAGATGAAAGCCAAGTGTATATGGGAAGCGACCGATAGCAAGGTTCTCCTTGACATATACAGCCACCTGAAAAATAATCAGAGCTGGCAACGGCATTATTTTATGCGCTATAAAAAGCTATTGTTGCTACAATAGCCGTTACGCTACTAATGGTTCATATATGGCGCTTTGAACTGAAAATAAGAATTGTGATTCACTGTAAAGTTATATGTTAATGATACTCATTTCGCGAAATTTAGTAAGAAACTTTGATGGAAGTGGATCGCCATAGCGTAATAAAAAACTATAAAGTACGTCAATAATCATCACAATCATAACCAGCAAATGTCAGATCAGTAACTCACATTTTTTTAAACCACAAACAAATTCTATCTGCGATAACAAGTTTAAATTTGTTAATTTAATACAACCGTTTATCAAAAAGTACCAGCAAGAACGCTTAAACACCGACGAGTACATTTTCATTTTCCTCAATAAACAGCAGACAGTGAAAAACGAGACTCGAGCTCCTACACTAAGAGGAAAAATTCCAGAGCAATGGAAAACACCACGCGGTCCGTCCGTCCGTCCGTGCGTCCTTCCCCACATAACGCCACTCAATCGAGGGATGATCAATGAAGCTTTAACGTTCACAGCCCTCTTGTATCATTAACTAGTAAAAGATTAAGTATCGAATTTGGTTGCAATTATGAATAGAGGATAGAAGTTCGGTCTTTAGAATATTTGAATCTCTATAAACACTTCTTATTTATGTTTCAGAATGCATCCTTACAAAATTATTTTACCATAAAAATTTAAAATAGAACAGCCGATTTTTATAAGTAATTTCTCAAAACTAGGACAACCGGATTGTAATGCCGGGAAATGAATGTCATTAAAGCTTTAAGCTACAACATCCATAACACTGGTAATCTAGATGGTGTTTTGAATAATAATGATTAAAAATTGAGATTCACCATGAAGTCGTAATAATACTCATTTCTCGGCCATATAATTCGAGGTACTATTTTTAGATAATAATTGCACAAAGCGATCCTATAGAAATTTAAAAGATTACGGTGTGAGAAGTTTTCATCATCATTATCAGCCCATATACGTCCCCACTGCAGGGGCTCAGGCCTACCCTCATACAGAGAGTAGCCATAGTCCACCACGCGGGACCAGTGCGGATTGGCGGGCTTCATATGCCTGTTCTGGACATGCAGGTTTCCTCACGATGTTTTCCTTCACTGTTAAGCAATCGGATAATGTACTTGAATTGAAAAATAACTCATAGGTACACGGCTGGGTTCGAACCCGGAACCCACAGGTTGAGAGTCCGCGCCTTATCCACTGCGCCACCGACGCTTCTCACATCGCTTTTCACATCATTCAACAATAACAGTTTGAAACAAGCGATATTTGTTCACAAGGATCCGCTGCGTTTGTATAAGGAGAGCGAAAAATCCAGGTAGAGACTTTTATAGCAGCTTGTGAGCAAATTTTGAGCCATGGTATATCAGTTGCCGAGTTCACAGAAAAATACAATTTGCGAGTCTTCGAAATAGTGCTCAAGAGGTGAAATAGTCTCACGCCCAATTCATGGTTGTTTTTTATTCTTTTGTTGTAACTTTTTTATTGTTTTTAGTCAAATAAATTAGTTCTTTTATATCAAAAGCTAGATCCTTAGATTTTAAACTGTCTTAGATGTGTTTTTCTTTATGTGTGTGAATACTCGTATTGTATATAGCCTTGCCACTCTCGCAATTTTTGAGTAGTAGCGAAATGATATAATTATTAACACTGTCTGGGTTTTTAAACATTTGCATTTCGGAACGGAACGGTTGGCTTAATGTTTGATCTGTGAATATTTTTATATTCACATCTATCTTATCTTGAACGGCAAGAGATTATTATTTTCAACCGACTTCAAAAAAGGAGGAGGTTCTCAATTCGGCTGTAACTTTTTTTGTGTGTATGTTACGTGATGAGTCTGCCAATTATCAATCGATTTAAATAATTGTTGTTGTTTTTTGGGTAGATCTATACTTCACATGTGGTCCCGTATTAATTTTATCGAAATTTATTATGCATATTTTGAGAAAATCAACAAAAATTAAATATATACCCATATTCTAACTCTGGGTGAACATTTTACGGGGTGCATGCTGTAGACGTTTAAGGCAGTTTAAGTCGGCTTCTTAGTTATTTTTGAACGCGTCCTCCTCTCCGTAGATTTTAGGAATTATCACGGGAACACGTCACTAGGAAATCGCTTATGTCCTTCTTCCTTTTATAACAGTGTTGTGACTGCATCCTTATTTGTCATTCAACATTGTTATTACAAAACGAACCTAGAGGTACAGTATACCTTTCCTTGAACATACTCGTACATGTACACTCGAGTACAAAAATATTTATCCACTTTTGAACCATGTCACATACACCTTTAATTGACGTTTCTCTCAACACACTGCGCAGGAGCAAGCAAGAGTGAATGCGACACGGTACGAAAGTGGATACATAGTGAGTGTACCTATGGTATATACAAACACTAAGTAAGTTGTCAACTCAATATGAATCGGTGAAGCTCCAAGGAACTCATTGCCGACGCAAATTCAAACATGTGATGCAACTCTGTCAGTATCTGTACTGCAGACTGCACAACGTCCTATCTCGTGGGCAAACAAACTTACTAACTTCGGATACGTGAAACTTGTGCGCTCAGGAAACTGTCACACAAATGTAGCGATATGTTTCGGGCATGTTTAAAGTGACTTTTACCGACTACACAATTAATAAAGTACTGCGTACAAAACGAACGCTCACTGCCCCCCACCGATCCGCGTTGCCTCACCTCTCCGTCCAGTATCGTACTCACACATGCGCGTGTATACAAATATCATCAATTCAATGTATGGGAATAGGAACCGATATCACGACATTTATATGAAGTGTCCCGCATGTGCCAACTCCATGGCTGTGAGACTCAAAATTCGGAGGTCACTATCTTCAGTGTGGGGTATCTCTGTTACGCGATTTGTTTGGTGGTAGGCCTTTTCTCTATGTCCGTCAAAAACCATCAGGTGAGCTAAAGACCGCATGCAGAACGACACAGCTCGACGAGTCATTGAGCTGAAGGACAATGGACAAGCCACATTGCTAGGAGAAGCGGAAGTAAGAGTTCTCGATTGGCGACCACGTGCCGGAAAACGTATACAATGCCATCCTATTAGATGGACCGACGACTCAGTAAAGGTCGCTCGGAGTCGCTTTATACAGGTGGCGTGGCACCGGTCTTTGTAGCATACCGCGGGGGAGGCATATGTTCAGCAATGGACGTTTCCAGGCTGATGATGGTGATGGGCAGCTCATCTAAGTCGCAATTAAGGGAACAGCTGGATTGATTATGTAATAAAATTAAGTGAATTATATGTCCTTGAGTTTACAGAGAAGACGCCTTTATAAATTTCTAACGTGCAGCACTGCCGTCTGTGGGGCAATCGTTAATGACCCGCGGAATCGTCTTTATGATGTTTACTCTGATCACAGAACAGCATCAAACGACTTTTATGGCGCAATAACTTCGGATTCAACGGCGAATAGGTAATCAAACCGATTCCCTAGTCGTCAGCTTTGCAAAACGCGGATATCATGTACATACCTCTGTTATTTAGCAATTCAAAACAGGAAACATTTCTATTGGATTAGCTTACACAATTGGCCATGTTTGTTTGATCACCTGTTGATTACATTATCTTTGGGATAACTTTGTCACCGCCCACCTGTGTTACGGGTATCCATTCTATCGGGTATATCCTAGGGATATCTAGGGAGGTAATTATGTAATTAAAGGCTTAAATTATAATACCGCTACTTTGGATTGAGATTTATGGGTATGCACGCTATCCATCCAATAGCCCTTTTGTCACTTACCATCAGGTGAGATGAAGGTCAAGTGCAAACCCATCACATATATGGGTTTATAGACATTTACTCAAATAAATTTAAATTTCGATTAACTGAGTAAATTAAAACTAAAACACAAGTAAGCTTTTATAGCTAATGCTGCGCATGCAAAGCAGTGTACAGTTTAACTGATAAAACAAAAATATCTAAAATTAGACATATTTACAGGAAGAGGGTATATCACAGACTAATATATGTACCGGGTATATTTACAAACGGATAATTATATATAAAAAAGTAAAAATACATGCACTGGCCCAGTCAATGTGACGTACCATAGGGAAATATTTTCCTAGGAGCATTTAATCACTACGTTTTATTTATGTGATATTTTCAGCCGTGGATGATTCCTGGCTGAATTACAACATTTACATTTTTGAAACTAAAGAGTAAGAAATATCACGCGCTAAGTTATATTATTTTAATGTTTCACAACCCTTATCATATTCCACTTTGACTTTTATGAAATTAATATATATTTTAGAGTGTTTATGTAATAGGGTTAAGAAGGTTAAGGTCGCGGGGAGTCGCTGCAGTGGCTCGGGACCGGTCGATGTGACGTACTATGAAGGAGGCCTATGTCCAGCAGTGGACGTTTCCTGGCTGATGATGATGTAATAGAGAAGTACAATAAAGACAAATTATACTTACTTAGCTTCTATCTGACAAAAGCTAAAAGCCTGTTTGTTTGCAGATAATGTTGTAGTCGATAGGGTTCATGTGGTTTGGATTCACTTGGTATACCTGGATAAAGAACCCTAAAAAGCATTCGACTTTTTTCAATCGTCTGTGACAAGCAAACTGACACAAATTTTGCTAGTGTACCACAGATGTCTTTGGTTTGAAATATATCAAAATTTTGGCATTTATGAGAATCATGTCTGGAATTTGAAAATTTTGTTTTGAATCAAAATTAATCGTTATTTCATTATGTTCAATTAGAATTAATAAATTTGTGTCAAAATTACACGTTTATAATACAATTTTAGCTAAATAGAGAGTTAAAAGCGATTAGATCATGAAATGGAAAATTAACAAGTATGCTTTAAATATTTGAAGATGTCTTCCTACATAGAAAAATTATAAAAGTGCGACTTCCGTTGAATGACGCATTAGACCTCCTGCTGGACTGCACTTAGTTAAATACATCTATCTCACTTATTCACGCACGACGTTAGCGTGTGAACCTGGTTTATCTGTACCGCATATTGTCTATTTAAAGATGCTCAGACCTGCTACAATGCAGTGGCCTACTGCCAATGAACTTTTTGCTAAAAAGGTGAGATAAACATTTACAAGGATGAAAAGTTTAGTGACACTTGCAACTTCGTTTAGACTACTGTATATGTTGTGTACTTACATAAAGTCCCAAAGAGTATTGGTGAAGTGGGTGGGCTCCTTAGTTGCCTGTAGCTGCCGTTTAAAGTCTCGTCCTTCTGCACTTCTTATCTATACGTATCGGCCTCCCCGAAGCAACTAGTCTTCCTTTCAAATTCTTTTCTTTCAGACTCCTGTCCCGCCAAATGAACCAGTATGGATATACTTGGAGAGAGAAATGATAGAAAACATTGATAAAAAGCCGTATAACAAAAAAGTTGGACACTGGCTTCAGTTTTTGGAAGACCTTAAAGAATATCAGCGACTTGAAAGTAAGTATGCCTATTCCTTGCCTATTGTTCATAACGGGTTTACCTTGGTCTAATCACCATCCCTCCCTACCAACTAACTCAGTATAGCCGCTAGATCACGGAGGCAGTCTTCTATCCTATTGCCTGAAATACACTCATAAAGACAATTGTTTAGCTATATGAATAGCTGTGTTTAATATTTTTCTAGTGAAACGAAAATTAAAGTTATTGTATAAGAAAATCGGTCCGCCGTGGTACATCGAACTCTCTGGTAGCCAAAGGAACATCCTCAAACGTCTGAAGCTCGAGCTGCTTCAAGACGAGCTGCAAGATCAGCCTACACAAGTAACGAGGTCGCTGCAGGAGTTCGGACTGACGCTAAAAATTACTAAAGGCGAAACACTCGAAGCGATCAAGAGGAGCAACTGCGATCCAGGGATCTTTTTGTATAATATTTATAAAACTGTGTACAAGCTAACACCGATGGTCGAAAAAAAAAGTAAGTATGTATGACAATTTGTGGAAGGGTTTTCTGTATTTTTCTGCAATGAGAGCACCTGCTGATTTTGATAGGACAGATGAGGTACTCGTAGATTTACATCGTGAAATAAATGGTATATCGAATCATCATCAATTGGGAAACGCCCACCGCTGAGCATAGGCTTACCTCGTGGATATGTTACGCAAAAACTGGCCAAGTGCGAGTCGGACTCGCGCACGAAGAGTTCCGTACCATTATCTATAAAAAAGGAAAAAAATCACGTTTGTTGTATGGGAGCGCCCCTTAAATATTTGTTTTATTGTAATTTAATTATTTATTTTTAAAGTGAATATATAAATAAATATTCTGTGAATATTTCAAGCAGCTACCTGTTGCCGTTATCAATATCGAGCAAAAACTAGCAAAATATCACGTTTGTTGTATGGGCGCCCCCTAAATATTTATTATATTCTGTTTTTTAGTATTTGTTATAGCGGCAACAGATTATCTGTGAAAATTTCAACTGTCTAACTATCACGGTTCATGAGATACAGCCTGGTGAGAGACGGACAGACTTAGTAAGAAGTTTTTATAATAGGGTACCATTGGTTACCCTTTGGGTATGGGACCCTAAAAATTACTGTTCATCCACATGAAAATGTTTATATTTTTAAAGCGGTTGGGTTAGCATTATTACGTTGTGAAATATCTCATTCAACTTGTCGTTGTGATTTAAAAGGAACATTACATCCTTTTGCAAATGAAAAAAAAACACGTTTCAAAGTTACTTTATAGTAATTAGGATTTCTTAAAGTGCTTTTACATAAAAAGAGAAGCAAATGAATAGGGTTGATCAAAATTCCTGAGGTCAAGCGTTGGTCTGTTTCATATAAAAAATAGATCGCACCTCAATTTATTGCCATCACGGTAGACCACATACTTGCAACCCATTTGCCGTGTTCTTAAATGCCTGAATTTTATAGGGAAACGGAGCAATATGAGACATTTACATTTACTAACAGTGCCATTGGGATGGAAAATACTGAAAAAATGTAGTTTAAAGCTGAAATGTATGAGTTGCAGAAACGAAGAAAACCTTATTTAAACCTTGTATAAAAAGCTTTCAGTTTTACAGTAGTGGTAATTGTTTCAGACTATGACTTGAATGCAATGCTGCTAATGTCATCTTTCGTGGTTATTGATGAAGAAGAATGCCTGAAGGAGTTTGACAGAATTTTGACACCCGATAAAACACCAACAAAACCTAAGCCGAAACGTATGAACGAAAATTTTTACCTTCGAGATACGCAATTTTGGAAATATTTTTTGTGCATAATTTAGATAAGGAAAGACGTCGAAAATTTCGACAACAAACGGTCAATGAAAATTAATTATTTTTTTCATTATTTCACTCGCGATGCGGACCGGTGTCGCTGTTATTTAAAAAAATCAAAAAACTTGCATTGAATACGGACAGACAGCTCGAGAGTGATCTAAGGGCTACAGCCAAAACAAGACAGCACGATCCTATCCTACCATATATGCGTGACAATACAATAGTCATTAATCTAAACAATCGGTCGCTTAAATTCATATTCAGAATTGAATTTTCGGCCAAAAGTGTTGTTGAAGCATTATTGTAAAATTACTTTCAGCGCCACCGAGGAAGACGAAACCAAAGGTGAACTTCTGCGCGTACCTTCAACCATTGTCGAAGCCCACTGCCTGGACGCCTAAAGCAGGTCTGAAGATTAAGAAGAAAATCAATAAACCATTAAAGCTGGAAAACTACATAGAACTCCGTTCTAAAAAGGTACAGTTAACCTTATTCTTTCACTACTGTTCCAACCACATCCAGCCGAACCCTACCCCAAATCCCTACCGAACCTGTCCAAACCTAGACGGGGTCAAGAGACAGTCGTGTTGTACTGCACTTGTTTTTGGAAAATTGTGTATTTGGTCCTGTAATATTCCAACCTGGCAAAACTAAAAAAATACTATGAAAATTTAAATGAAACTGTAAAAGTCATGTTTTATCATGGTATAACAATGCAATGCCACCCACACATCCATTGATGGCTTTTGTTTAAATAGTTCAGGTGTGAAAGTGAAGAAAGAAAAGAATGAACAAACTCACTTGCACACATGTAGATAAATCAGAATAGCTATTTTATTCATGTTTACAATTTCAGGTCTATACAATGCTTCGCTTAGATCCCAGCTTCGTAAGTAAACCATTATAAACTTTGTAGTCTAATTTTAAGGTTACATGGAGTTAAGGCACGCTAAGGATAATTAAGATATTCAAATTTCTTACTTTACCCGTTGCTCCAAAGCAAATATGTAGCAGCATTTACAACCCAATCATCCAAATATCCGTTAGCCACGTGGTCCAAGGTTGCAATCAAATCTAATCTTTTATTTCCAATACACACACAGTATAGTCACATAGATTATGCCGATGTTGCTTAACTTATTATGGCAACTCATAGCATGGTTTAATAGTGTCAAAATTTAACTTTGTAATGTAAAAATGTAATAAGTTTTATTTAGAACTAGCTTTTGCCCTCAGCTTCGTCTACGTGTACTTCCGAAAGTATCCCACTGGAAGTACTGGTTTCATCGGGATTTTAAAAAACCGATGTCCTTTTCTGACCCTGTAACTAACCTTATACAAAAACTAAGTCATTCCGATTCTCCGTTACGACGTGAAGGGTAGACAAACTCACTTTTACAATTATAATATCAGTATAATTATAATATATATTAAAATCATATTTATTTTAAAATTACACAGAAGATCCTATCCATACAAATCCCTATGGATAGGATCAACCTTATCTCACTGTTAGGTGACATAAAAGTGACGTGTCAATTTCAAGGAAGAGACATTGGGACCACCAACGCTCCTTCTATGCGTAGTCATTATAAAGGAGACTATGGTCACCAGCTGGATTTACAAAGCTAATAATAATGATACTTTAATTGCTTCAGTTGGAGAAACGAATGGAAAAAACGAAGACAAGCACAGTTATCAAAAGGGAATGCCGATATAAGTTTTGGGTACCTCCGAGCCGAACAACTACTGATTTTGACTGTAATTACTTTCTGACTCACATAACAAGCCAAACAGCACTGCACAAAACTGCACATTACCTTCTACTCACCTACTGTAAAGTTTTCGTTTTTGTATATAAAAAATGACCTCAACCTCACCTAATTTTAAGTGACGATGATGTCGTTTATTCTTCTTTTGAAGATTCCGAAGTTGTAGTTTTCTGGGAACACGGAAACCGGTAGTGAATTCCATATTTTAGCTGTACGCATGATAAATATGGATGCGAAACGCTTTGTGCGAGCTGTACAAATACGGCTGAAGGTCTGCTGTTTTTCTGTTTGATCGGTACTTGAACGGCGAAGGCGGAACCAACAAAAATATCCCTGCACACGCTCCCTAAAATGTATCGTGTAAAATACCGAATTCTGACTTAACTCCAACTCAGACTATGATATTAGCACTGATTTTCAACAGTTTGCCTGCACGTGTCTCGTTGTTACCAACATCATCAGCCGGGAAACGTCCACTGCTAGACATATGCCACCTCCATGGTATGCCACTATATGACCCGCGTCGACCAAATTCGTGAATCGAAGAGGATTCACATCAACAAACCATGTTTCAAATAAACCAATTACCTACCTCCAACCTCACAAAGTTTAAAATTTTATTGATTGAATTCTGAAGTTTTGTCTTTAATTAGTTTAGTAACTATTAATGTATCTACAGCGAAATCAAAGTCATCAAAAAACAAGGATCGCAAAAGCAAAGACGACAATTTTCAAGTGATTCCAGTAAAACATACGCGCAGTAAAAACAATCCGCAATCCAATGGTCTGAAAGAGAAAGAAGAATCAGATAAGCACAGCAAACACAAGGCGCCAACTGATCACACTCTCGATATGTCAGCAAAAGATAGGCACAGCAGAAACAAGCCGCAAGTTGACAATATTCAATATCAAATTGGATCAGTCGCGTTGCTTAAAAATGACCTTAAATATGAAATAAGCAGTAAGTATTTTCTTAATAAATGACTGTGTGGTATTCAACTTTAGACACTGCACACGTCTCACGTGGGTGTCATAAAAGGTAACGTGTGGAGCATCAGGTGTTAGCAGTATGTACCTTTCTATTAGCGATTCGCCTTCCAAGAGTGGTGACTGTGGAAACTATCCTCACGAAGAGTGTTATCTATCTATATGATATACAGCGTTATCAACCCTGTTTAATTGGCCACCGGCCATTGTCATTTCGCGGGTGTCGTAAAAGATGGCTAAGGGGAAATTATTCAGGACATGGGCGGCAGCATCTACCGGTGTAACAAGAACATCTTGACACCTGATAAGCATGGTTATAGAGGTAATGGCAAATAAGAAGTCCAATGTGGCGATATATGAGGGTGGTTAATGTCCAAGAGTGGGTAGCTTAAATATGGACGTGGACATAAAAATTTGTCCACCAGTAAAGGACCACATTTCGATTCCGTATATTCGTACCATCACTGTCAATACACACATAAAAGTTGCGAGTTGCATAAGATTTATGGATCGATATGAAACTTTTTAAAGTATGGAAATGTTTTAATAGAAAGGCCGGTGAAATGAGGTCTGAGGTTTTATATGCAGGATGTAACGATGTTCTCGTACAAATACTTGTCTTTTCACAGATATGGTGACGATACCAACCGAGCATGTACTCAAGTGCAAAAGCTACGTACGAGTTTTAGGAGATAACCTAAACAAATTGAGCTACTCGTGTCCCGATTCGGCGAACGATGACGAAATATTGTGTGATAATGATTGCAATTGCATTCAAGCATGGTTAGAACATTTAATACATGTATTTTCTGATCATGTTCATAAAATCGAAACTTTTCAAGCGCATTAGCTCCAGTGATTATGGCAAATCCTCTCTTAATAGACCGTTTGTCGTGGATGTCTGAGTGAGGTTCATTCGTGTATTCCCTTCCAGTCCTTCCGCTGAAGTTTTCCCACTACTGGATGCTGGAAATTTTCTTCCTAGAAGTTCCGTTACTCATGGAATGGGTATGGGTCAGTAGTATGAGTAACGGAACTTTTGGGAATAAAATTCCCAGCAGTCCAGTCGCGGGACAACTTCAGCGGAACTACTGGGAGCACCCGTTTCCCTGGTAGGAGTAGACTACACTGGATGCATGATGAAAATTGTTTACGAATCAGCGGTGGACGTTTTCCGGCTGATGATGCTTATCACCTCAAGGCATACTTAAACGAAAATATAAAGAAGGGTATTGATATCTTCTAATCCTATTTCTACAGGTATAATGATGCTACTATCTACGTAGACGAAACGAAGTGTACGTGCAAATCAGCTAAAATGTTAGTAGAAACTGACGACACTGATTTCACTAGTCGCAGCAGCCTACAGGAAATATATTTTCATCCTTCAACTAAACATACACAGTATTGGATAGACTACCCGAAAATCTTTACATTAGATCCTGAAAAAGATTTGATTAAAGATACTATTCAAACGGAAGTACATAGTGAGTCGGTGAGAACCTTTACAGTTTTAATTATTTTCCTAGCAGACGTAAGCAACAAGGTTTTGCTATAACAATTTTATTTGCTGGAAGTAGCACTTTTGCTATAGCATTTTGAGACAGTTTTTTTTATCATCCAATACGTTGCATTCGCACTAGGCGTTTACCTCACCTCCGAGTAAGTGTTTAAATTGATTGCACTTTACGCCTTACGGCCGTAGGACGTAGCGTATTCTGTGGTAGCGTCCTCAGCGAGAAGCACTGGTGATGCTTGCACTCATTACTGTAACGCAATAGCGCAATGAAGGCTTGTGTTTGATAGATTAGCTGAAATGGAAAAAACTAACCAAACAGAGCACCGCATACGTCACTATTAAACAAACACGCACCTAAGCTACAGGGTCGGTTAAACGTTTTAATATGACTGTTAGATTCACAGTTTATAAAAAACCGTATTTTCTGTGAGTCTCCCAGATTGAAGTCTCCTTAAATCTCGACAAATTGATTGGTGGAGAGACATACACTGTATGCCGTTGCATACGCATGCATAAGCGCAAACTCCATTATACGAGTATAACAATACTCATACATTTACGAGTAAATGTAAATATTGAAAGTTTTTATTTTCTAATTTTCAGACAGATTCGGAAGCGAGTTATACACACTTACCAGACGACGTTGTGGTAGAGGTAACTAATCTTCGTAATTGATACTCGCATTGTTTGAAAAGTCAACATTATTTGTGATGCAGATCTTTTAAGGTTAATGAATCTACTGCCACTTTCGAGAAAACTTTGCAGCGCGTGAAACTCTGCGTCTACAGATAATTGTTAAACTGAAAAAGGATCGACATTACATAGTTCATAGTTAAATATATCACTACATACAGAACGGACCTTTACCACCTCCCGCCAATCCGCGATACCTTACTTCCCCCGCAAGAGACTGGCGCAGAAAATGTCCGTTACGAGTAAGTATGGCACGTGCTACCTACTCACACACGAGCATTATCCATTCGATGTGTGTCGACATCATGACATTTGTTCTAAGTGTCCGACATGTGACAGATGTGGCTATAGATTAAATATGGCAATTTAAATTAGTTTTGTTTTCTCAGGCGTTGCTAGCTGATTTGGCGAACACACATCTTATTCTTCCACATTTACCGTTCGCTTGTAAATTGAATAGTTTAAAAGAATTTGTGAGAAGGCGGCGATATGGTGATTTAACTCCACTGCAACATAGTAAGCATCTGCGTATTCCTAAGTCACCTTACTCGTAGTTAGCTTCGGTCAGAGAATTATCATATCTTACATTATATAGCTTTCTTGTGTTTGGACGGAGCTCATACAAAACTAAAATATTTTGGTTACCTCATAAATATAAGGTAAACTCTGTTTCTTACGTCTCTCCCAAAGTGCGTCACTCCTTCCGGTCCTCAGTTAACTCGCTCACTGTCAACTTCTACAGATCGTCAGACCGGATCCAGACCAGATCATATGACGTTTGTATCTAATATTCTCACGTATGCAGGACTGGTCGTTTGGTCCATGCACATATTGAACACATGCTATTACTAGTAGAGTAGCGCTAATCTACGAGTTACAACAGCCTTCAGCCGCTGAGAGAGTACTAGAAAGTGTAGTAAATTATTTAGTAATAAGTTCATTTGTTACAGAACGAATGCTCATAGAAACAGAAAGAGCAAAGGTCTTTTTGCATAAGGAAAAGGACTATTTCAAAGTTCTAGCACATCGGGTACAGTTCACACAAGAACAGAAAGATAACATTAATTGGGCAAATCGCGAACTGGCTCAGGATTTGGTATGTTGTTATATTCTACTCTTGTGGTATGTATCTGACGTTTAGTTTCTAGAAATAAATGGATGGTGTACGTTCGCACAGGAGTACAATCAGTCGAATTACAGTAATGCAGTAGGTATGAACTAAAATGCCGAAGGCGGCCGCCTCCGAGCCTAGTCGCTACGCAATGGGACTCACACTCCAGAGGTTCCTATACATTTAAGGAAATTTCGAGATCTATTTGAAAATGACAATATGATTGAATTAATCCTAATTCCCCGTGTCTTAACATGCATGAATGTCATGAAACACAACTAACTGCGATCACCAATCCATCTACAAATCGTGATAATTTGACGAACCACTTCACTGCTGTGGTAGTATATAGGTGAAGATCATCATTTTCAATAATTATTAGAGGTAAATAAAGATATTATCTAGAAACTCTAGCTTTTGTCCGCCACTTCGTTTGATTAAAATAGATTAATGTAGGGACTAATAATTCTTACATTATTTTTCAGTCTAATAAAGTTCTGAAGGACTTTTGTAGGCGACTAGCACGAAGCCACATTGAACGATGCAGACTCAAATGGCCCTCTATGTTTTATTATCAATATCCGAGCAAAGCGATGTTGTAAGCATACTACTATTTGTTTTAACTGTCATTTAAGAATGTGTTCATCAACAAAACCGAATTTTTTTTACATTAATTTCTTTTTATCTTTAAACTTTTTATCGCCTCCGTGGGGCCTTGGCTACTATATTTGGACTCTCAGTACTGAGGTCGCAGGTTCGATTCCCAGTGAAGGTATGTTTATGTTATTTTTCAGTTTGGTTGGTAACCATGTGCCATGTAGTCTTGGCTTTTGTGTAGGACCACCTGCACCCCATGTCATCTTGCGTGGGTGTCGTAAAAGGCGACTAAGGAAATAAATATTCAGTGCGTCTTTCATGAGTTAACACAGGGATACTCTCTATCGTTTATTATCACTCTGTCCTTGTCACTCGCTTCTCGGCCAAAACAGCACGACGCACAGAAGATGGGCAGTATGTAACAACAACATCTTACTGCAATCACCAATTTGATCCTCCTGCAAGTGTAGTGATTATGGCAAATCTCCTTATGGATCTCGATCGAATATGAGGAAGGGTCATGTCCTAAACTGCACGTATGCAGTTGATAATGATGAAGCTTAAAACCACTATCTTCTTGTATGTTTTCTAATATAATGACCTGTTCCAGGGATGCATTCTTCACATACTGTCCGGGAGTGGCAAAGGGATACCACTTAATTTCTCCTTACGCAAAAATAAATGTTAGAAATGTAGAAAACTTAAGAAAAAACGCATGCACCTTCATTCACTCGAAACCTTTCAAATAAGGTTTCGTATTTTCTGTTTTAACGTAACTAAAAATCATTGCAATTGTATTTGTTTTCAGAAATTTTATTTATAAGTAAATTGTCTCTGAAATACGTTGAGCTGTTTATAAACAAAATTGTAATGTAATATTAGTCAACTACAAATGTAATATACAAAAGCTAAAAATGTAATGTACGAAAGTTTAAAATGTAATGTGCGAAAGTAACCAATGTAATTTATGAAAGTGAGAAATGTAATGTGCAAAAGTTCAAAATGTAATGTACGTAAGTAACCAGTAGAATGTATGAAACTTAAAAATGTAATAAAATAATGTACGAAATGTAGATACGAAAGTTAAAAATGAAATGTACTGTACATACGAAAGAAAAAAAACGTGGAGCACTTAAACGTAATATGAGATTTATTATATACCTCAATGAGTAGGTACTTTAGGTGTTAAACTATTTTAATTCGAATAATAAATATATTTTATTGATCTCTTGTTTTTTTAAGTTTTAAGTTTCTTCCTCACACATATAAAATAGATCATATTATTATTTTAAATTAGCCAAAATCTATAGGTAATCGCGTCGCGTAATGATAATTTCTGAAGTCCACAGAAAGAAAGATGTTATATAATATTATTGTAATATACGGGATGGGATACAAAACGAGCAGGCCACCCCAACGCATCTGAAAAGAATATAAAGAAAACTAAAGAAGTGAATGTAAGGTTTAAGGTTTATTGCTTTTCCCGTAACGGCTTAGTTAAAAAACAGAAATGTCACAACTGTCATGTGTTGTCAAAACAATGTTTACAGACCGTTCACAGTTATTTTACCTCTGACAGTTGTCATTCTATCATTTCTTTATGTTGGTGTTCCTGGTCGAGTCGTCCTTTGAAGTTCCAAGCGTTTTTCTATATTATTTGTGATTATTTCATCTGGTACCATGCCGAAAAGGATTCAGAGTAGTGGAAGAAATATAGTACTATCAGTGCGTACTTTTTGTGAAAGAGAAAAAGCTAATAATGGTCCTCTAATCCCATTTGCAAATGTTCGTCAAAGAGTGGCCGCCATGACAGGTATGTAAAATAGGGTTACCCGCCTATAACATTTTACCCAACTTTAGTGGAAACCTTAACTACAAAATGAAGTACATAATTAGGTAATATATTTTTTGCGTCATGTGCACAACTTTGTTTTTATATGATGTCACAACACGTTCTTTATAAGCAGTATTAGTTGATACACATAAAATATGAACATGATTTTTATGAAATAACGGTCTGACTTATACCTTTGTTATCACTTAAGGCTTTTTCTTGTTTCAGGCGTATCTGAAAAAACCATAAGTACCATCACCAAAGAGGGCGAAGCTGCCGCTTCCACGTCTAAAAAAATTTCCACGCCAAAAAAAAGCGTAACCAACAAAAGAAAATAACATTAGATGAGTTTGATCGGTGCGCGATCCGAAATAAAATACACGAAATGTATACCGTCAGAAAGGAGGTACCGACTTTAGGGAAACTCTTAGCAGAGTTAAAAAATGATATAAATTTTCGTGGAGGTCGTACCACATTGTGGAAAATCATCCGAGAAATTGGTTTTCGATTTAAAAAATGTGAGTCAAAGCGAAAAGTACTCATGGAAAGGCATGATATTGTTGCCTGGAGATACAGGTACATAACCACTTTGATACAAAATCGCGAAGTACGCAGACCTGTTGTGTTTTTGGATGAGACCTATATTCATGCATCCTACACAGTAAATAAATGTTGGCAAATAGGTGATGAAGGTGTCTTAAAAAACGATTCTGCTGGTGCGCGATGGATAATTGTTCATGCCGGTAGAGAAATGGGGTTTATACCAAACTCTTTATTAATATTTAAATCCCAGTCGACATCAGGTGACTACCATGACGACATGAATAAGACAAACTTCATGAAGTGGCTGCAGGAAAAACTGATTCCTAATTTGCCGCAAAACAGTCTAATAGTTATGGACAATGCCCCTTATCACACAGTCAAGATAAACAAGGCACCAACATTAAGCTCTACCAAATCAGAAATGCAAAATTGGATCACAAATAAGGGGTTATCCTATCTGCCTACCATGATCAAAGCTCAACTATATGAAATTATAAAAGAGCATAAAGAAGCTCCAATATATGAAGCTCATCAAATGCTTGAAGCTCATGGTCACAAAGTGGCTAGATTACCGCCATACCATTGTGATCTAAACGCTATTGAATTTATGTGGAGTCTCGTCAAAAGGCGAGTAGCTAATAAAATGTAGGACAAGCTGCAAACGAAATTGAGAAATTAACTGTAGAAGCCTTTCAATCTATCACTGCAGAAGACTGGCAAAAACAGTGCGAACATGTGCGCCACACTGAAGATAAGTTTCGTGAAAGGGATGGCTGTATTGATGCGGAAATGGACAGGTTCATTATAGAAGTCAACGACGAGTCTGATACAGAATCTGACAGCAGTAGCGACGATTCAAGTTCATCAGATTGTGATGATCCAGCATTGGCAATCCGCATAGATCATTCTTATTCTAAATAAATATAGAAAATCGAATTGCAGTTATTACTTCAATCATAACCTCAACATTTATCATATTATTTTAATCATATTAATCACACACATTATGTAAAACATACCGTTTTCTATCTATCAAATACACACGAGGTAAACTTTGGTAAGCAAATTTGAGTACAATTGAACAGATTAGTTATGGAGATTAATTTAAATGCGATCAACCGTGCCAATATCAAAAAGTTATTACAACCGTAACTTTAAAAATTATAATACTATGAAGGCAGACAAGAAATCCGTTTTGATATGTTTATTTTATTAATTACATAATATTTTCCATATTTTGTATCGGGAATCATAGAAGCTAAATATGGCAACACAAAGCTCAGGTGGGCCAACCTAACACCTAGAGGTAAAATAACTGTGAACGGTCTGTATGAACCGGGTGTTCGGCTGTTCGGGTTAAAATTGTGGTTTGATTGTGGTTAAATGTGGTTATTAACCTCAAACGTAATCACAGAGGACTCCTCAGACTTTAATCACAATCATCAGAATTCAGAGATAAGAATTAATTCATTGCCTGCGAATGAAGAAATAAGAATCAACTTCAAATCTGGCCGTTTCAGAGAAGATTAAGAATAGATTTTGTACGACTGCGACTATTTTTACTGTGTTGAACACGGCTTTTCATATGGATAATTTAAGTGACGATAAAAGACCACAGTTTGGCAACAGATCCCTCGAAAATACAGATGAAGTTTTTAAGCATAATGCGTGGTACTGTATTCAGATCTTTTGTAAGATATTGTAACACAATTCCATTTTCAGACAACGATTTAACAGATTTAGAGAAGACTAGGAATAGGAAAAAACCATTTGGTGGCTCTCGATATCTAAAAGACAAGACACAAATCTATCTTTTTAATGCCTGGTAAACTACTTTATTTATAAAATAGCTCACACTCTGATTTTGCAGTCTGCCTGTCTTGGCCCTAAACTGTTTGTTGAATTTTCGCATTTTAAAATTAAAACTTAAAACATTACAGGGACAATGTTCAGTGGAATGAAGAACAAGAGCGATCAGCTGAAAGTAAGGTTCAAATGAATTCTGAAGTCACATTCTCGACTGACCATCTCAAGGACTTGAAAGAAAATGCTGGTAAACATTGGGATGATTTCTACAATATACATGATAACAAGTAAGTATATTATTGTTTCAAATTCAGAACAGTGATTAATAATATTAATATTGAAGTATCCTTTAAGATTGTTTGAATATTGAGCATCACAAAACAGTTTGATTGATTGATCAGATGCAACATATTGTGTGTACACAAGTATGAATAATATTATTTCAATTGTAACTCATTTGTGTTACGATGTACAAAAGTAGTACAAAAGGGGCATTCAGAAAAAAATACATACATGAAATTTTTAAAAAAATTCTGAAACTGCACCCTTCATGGCCTAGTTGTTGATGGTTGGATGGAAAATATAGAGGCCAGGGATTCCATTTTCAGTGTGGAGTGTCTGTTGGTTTGGTTGATTTAACAGTATCGTTCTATATTTTCACCTGACTAGCTAACATCATGTTGTCTGTATTCCACCTGTCAGCAGTGTTAATAGTACTGATATGTTCCAGGTGTGAAACTAAACATAACTAGCACTTCTTTAATGGTTTCTGGGTGATAATTTTTTGAGTCCAAACTACCTTATCATCACTAAATCAGGTGACATGAAGGGAAGTCACAAATACATTAATATACATACAATAATATTTTTAATTGAACTTTCAGGTTCTTCAAAGACCGCCACTGGCTTTTCACTGAGTTTCCAGAGCTGGCACCAGATAATACTTCAGCACCAGTCAGAGTACACCCAGAAAGTGATTGCCAGACAACTGTAAATGCTTCAAAAGTTCCCACAAATCAATCAAATCAGAAACGTTACATATTTGAAATAGGCTGTGGAGTTGGCAACACAATATTCCCTATATTACAGTACAGTCGTGATCCAAATCTATTCATTTATGGTTGCGATTTCTCATCAAAAGCCATAGAAATAATGCAACAGAATGAACTGTACGACACTAAAAGATGCAATGTGTTTGTACAAGATGCAACTATGAGCAATTGGGATGTGCCATTTAAAGAAAACTCATTGGATATTATTGTTCTAATATTTGTGCTGTCTGCTATTGACCCTTCAAAGTGAGTATTTTATTGGTAAATTACAATTCATTTATCAAAATTAAATCGATTT
The DNA here is from genome assembly GCA_910589575.2 of Carcina quercana. NCBI lineage: Eukaryota > Metazoa > Arthropoda > Insecta > Lepidoptera > Depressariidae > Carcina > Carcina quercana. The sequence continues at coordinate 7,226,238 of OU342439.1, forward strand.
TGTGGTAAAGATTTTCTGAATCTGTAATGAGGTTAGGCACCATTTCCTGTAAAGGTACATTTATTAGTCTGTGACCATTTCCCCTGTATTAATTTTATTAGATTATTCAGCCTCAAGGTTGCCTGGAAGAGATCTCTCTTAGCGATAAGGCCACCTTCATGTACCTTTTTTCTTCTTTTATCTGTTCATGGTTTTTGTTGTTTTTGTGCAATAAAGTGGATTTGAATTGAAGTACTTCAAAGTTAATTAGGTAATAATCGTCATGCATGCTCACTAGGCTTAAATATAGGAGCACTCCTTGTTATTTGAATGGTGCTATAAGCTCTATCCCACACCTACCGGTTTTGTTCTGATCTGGTAAGAATTGAAACCGGCAGGCTAGAATGTAATACAAAATGTGCTGATCATCACACACCCTCGGTATGTCTGTGATGGGGCTAAGAGGTGACTAAGGGACACAGGAGGTAGAGCATGATGGTGATGATGTAATATTTGTGTGCTATTACTCTGATAACATTCCTGATAATTGGCACTGGAATATTTTATTGATATATTTTATAAAAGCAATCAGAACGAGATATTGTCTGTTTGAAAATTAAACCCATGACTCTGAGTATTCACTTGACGTTATTTACTTTGATCGGATCAATTGATCGGATGACATTATTGTTAGCATGATACTAGTTATTTAACGTAAATAGTAAGGTTTTAGAAGCTTTAAAAGGCACTATTTGGTGATCATAAAATGTATCAGAAAGAATGTTCAAACTTCATAAAACATATTTAAATCCTTCGTAGTCTAATTCACTTTCTTTGCACATTACAGGATGCCAACAGTAATCAACAACATCTACAAATACCTTAAACCAGGCGGTTTGGTAGTTTTTCGTGATTACGGGAAATACGACTTGGCACAACTCAGATTCAAAAAAGGCCGTTGCATTTCTGAGAATTTTTACGCACGAGGTGACAACACTATGGTATATTTCTTCACTCCAGAAGAAGTTACTAAGTTGTTCGAAGATGCTGGATTTTTAGGAGAACAAAATTTGATTGATCGAAGACTTCAAGTAAATAGGGGGAAAAGGTTAACTATGTACAGAATTTGGATACAAGGAAAATATAGAAAGCCCTTAGTCTAATTAAATAGATATAATAATCACAAGATTGTTTGTTGTGAAAATATTTTTATAGCTCATCTCATATCAATGTGGTATATGAAACAGAAATAAGTGTTTTACATCCAATATATGCATAATATACTTTAAACAAAAGTTTTCTAAAATTTAATTGTATCTTGTGACTATACTATATTAGTTTTTCAAATTTAAAGTGATAAGGTTTCTTAAAAGTATTCATTACTCTTGTAACAACTTTTAATGGTGGTCCGTCCCATTTGATATTGTACTCTTGCACTAATCTCTGGACGAATATTTCGATTTCAAGTTCCGCTATTCTTCGTCCAATACAAGATCTTATTCCGAAGCCAAAGGGCTGCGTGATCATAGGGTGAGCATTCCCATAGTACATTGGATCTGTTTTTTCTGCTATCCATCTTTCTGGTACAAACTGTAGAGGTTTTGGGTAGTATTTTTCCATTTTTGAAAGATACTCATTCGGTGCTATGACATCTATCTGAAATGTAAGAAATGAATTTTTTAACTTTTTATTCACCCTTGGTCCTGTTTTTGAGGACAACAATACCTGTGAAAAATTATTTTTACAAGTGCTCATTTGATTGGTCAATTTACTATTTGAATTTTGTCTTGTGTTCTGTCACACAATGGAGTGGATTTTGGTGTGAAGGAATCATGGAAAAACACATATTTCTCAGCAATGGTGCCCCAGCAAAAAAATGGTGTAATATGGTATACTGATTATCGATAGAATGAGGTAAATTTGTTATTGAACTTGGCCAGGTATAGCGAATTTTTTTTTTACTTCTGCGTACCACTTTCGTTACAAAATATTTGACAATAATAAAAATATAAAGATAGTACAAGACATATATCCATCTTGGGTAAAATACTATCGCCTTGATACGAGTATATAAATATTAAAAATCATGATCTTGTTCTTATAAAAAAGATTTTTTCTTTAAATATTGTTTAAACCTTTAAAAGCATTGCATCTCTCTTTATTTCTTTTTTTTAAACGTGGCGTACTATCAATTTTCAATAGGTGGGGAATCCTTGGCTACAAAGAAGATTTAATATACTACCTAATATTGGGCAGTTATTAATTTTGTGTCTATGAAATATATACTTACTCCTTCAGGGATTCTGTATCCAGCGACAACATGTTCTTTTGACGTCCGCCTCAAGTTCGCCGAGATGACTGGGTACAGTCTGAGAGACTCTTTGAGGCAAGCTCTTAGGTACCGTTTGTGTGGGTCCTGAGACCTTATTTCTTGTCGCAGCTTTGTCTGGGTTCTCGGATGTGTCGCCAGGTTGTACAGTAGACCCGTGGTCGTTAGGGCAACCTGGGGAACGAATTTTGATAAACGAAAAACTATCATTACATTTTCTGCTACTACACTTTTTAAATATATTTGCAGACAATGTCGATGTTTTTACTAAAAAGTGTACGCAGAAATCAGTACTTCTAGTGTGAGTTTATCGCGTTTGCGTTATGTCAGATTTGTATGAAGAATTACAGTTTCGTAAACGTGCCGCTAGAGGCGCTGCACAATTAATCATACAAATCTGACGTAACTCGATCGTATCACATCGTTTCGGTTAAGAACTCACACTAGAGGTACTATTATGTTAAGGTATTATTTATGTTAAGGCGATCCACCTTCATCAAAGTTTAATACTAAATTTCTGTTGCCATAATCTTTAAAATATAATAAGCTGGATTTGTGTAGTAACTATCTAAAATATTCGATTTCGCGAAATGAGTAACATTAACATACAACTTCACAGTGAATCACAATTTTCATTTTAAACACTTTTCTATTATTGTTCAAAGCGCCATCTATGAACCATTCGCTGCGTAACTGCTATTGTAGCTAACTATACAATTGCAATTAATGATATTTATTTCGTGACACTATAATTTCATCTCCTATTTTTAGGTAATTACTTATCAAAGCCGGCTATTCTATTTTAAAAGATTATGGCAGCAGAAATTTAGTATTGAAGCATTAGGGATAACGTTAAGTGTTGACACAAGAACACCTTGTATTCTCTTCATCTTTGTAATTCTCATCGTGTAGGTAAACGTGTAATGTTTAACACTGCATTACAATTGTAATATTACTTTACTACAAAGTAAAGTCCGCAATCGTCTTCGTTCTTTCATTATGTCATCTCGTTATTTATCTAACAATCGAATTCAGATGATAGAAGCATTGGTACATATTCATGCGTTAAGTTCTTTTGTTAACTTGTTCACGTACAATTACATTTAACTATATTACTTTATATACTAAAATAGGCAAAGGCATCTCGTAACTGGAGGGCAGCTTAAAAAATTAAATCATTCAAATGAAAATGAAAAAGAACTTACAGTATCGATCCCAGCCATTAGCATTTCGTTTGCCATGGACACAGCTACCTTCTCGTCTATGGCGAGCAGTTTCTCAATAACGCTCTGGTCTTCATCAGGTGTGTCATGGGCCCTTTCATCTATCTGTTTCTTTGCTCTCTGAATATACATGTTGCTGACACTGAATTATGTAAAAGAAAAATCATGCTGCTTATTATACAAGCATTTTGTTTGTTTGAGAGTTTGTTTCCGAAATTATCCTACGGTTACACATCACTACTGGATCTATCTGTGGTTCTGGAAAAGCTGTTCATCCGTTTATTTCCGTGTATCCCACGGGTACTACTTGCTCGATGGATCAAGAAAATCCTGTCCTTTCTGGCCCTTCAACTATCCCTGTATTAATCAAGTCATTCTGACTCTAAAATGAATTCTGACAGCTAGCATCTCATTAGGTTAAGGTTTCTGGGTGCGCACGCTTACCATCTAACGGCAATTTCCATCAGTTGAGATTAAAGCCAAATCCAACAGATTTTTTTTAAATTTCTTTTTGACACTGGGTTTGAAGACGTCCAGATTATTGAACGAGAAAGATGGTAGTTAAACCTTAAACATATTATTTTAAAAGAACTTACTCCCACTGTGTATCCAAAGTCGCTACAAGGTTCTTGAAGTTCGGTGTAGAGAAATACCGCCAAAAACTAGGCATAAATTCCAATTTGAACGACAGATCTATCATATCTTTAGCGCACTTCATCAACTGCCTCGCCGGATGGTCTTCGACGAGATCGTCTTGTAGGCTTCCGATCCTCGCCCCCAGTGCTACTAAAGCCACAGACTCTAAAGACCACTTAGTCATTTCAAGGTCAAAGTTATGTTTCAGATAATCGTCGTCTTCTTTCACTTTTGCCAACCTAAGAAAAAACCTTATTAAATTATATGACAACCACTAATATCAGGCTAACTTTTGGCTGCGACTTCGTCTATTCTTTTCAGGAACATCGCATGGCAACACTTTGCCAAGACAAAAAGTGACCTATTATGAAACTCTCTTTATTGTATCTTTTTGCTGCATGAAATAGGGACAAACCAACAAACACACTTTGCATTTCTAATGTGATTCTGAGTACCTTTTTTTCTACCTACCACAACTCTACTTTTGAATATATATATTTAAAGTTACCTTGCTACCATATCCTTAGCAATTTCGTCGAGTGCTGGTGTGTAGAGCTTCACTAGTTTAAGCTTTAGCAATGCTGGGTTCACTTTGGTGCGAAAATCGCGCCATTGGGCACCCTGTCTGAAAAAAAAAAGAAAAAACTATAACATACCTAAGCGTGACGAATATAAGGCATATATTACCAGTGGCCTTACATCATTCTTTTGTTATGTATGTATATAATTGACAGTATTCATACTTACGCTATGGTCAAGCCAGTAATGCCCTTAAATCTATCCTTTCTTAAAACTTCTCTGTAATAAAGGATCGTATCAAATCCTGGCCTCAACGGAGTCACGTCTTCAGCTCGGTACACCTGTGGGCGTGAAAATGAGTTGGTCATGAAGTAGTTACACTTCGTGATTATTAAAGTGATCCTCGGAACTGCATAAAACTTAGACTCTACGTTGGAAGGCAGCGAGCGAAGCGGCAGGCGGCGCGGTTTAGTGCATAGTCTCTGGATGATCTATGTATTCATATATCCCAACTGCTCGCAGTGCCATCCAAATGAGAATATGCGGAGCTCAGCATAAAATATTCTCTTTGCGCATAACTGTGGTATGCTAACTACATTTAGGAGTTCTATTCTGTGATTATGTTGATAAAATAAATTTTGTGTAAAATCAGGGTTCGATTCCCACTGGGGGCATTTATCGGTACTCGATTTGGTTGTTACCTAAGTCTGACTATCTAATAGCATTGTTAATAACTATTATGATCCGGTATGAAATGCAGCAGAGCCAACTCTTGATTAGCTTGAGGTTTATGCGCATGAGCACCATCCAACGGCTTTACCTTATCGACGAAGGCCAAGTGCCAAACCCATTCTTCATTATATTTAAAACATTTCGCACAATACCTGATCAAAATGTTCCGGTTCATACAGCAAGACCATGGTTGCTCTAGAGAATACGTCCATCTTTACAACTGGTCCAAATTTCGCGTGTAATATTTTTGTCATACCGTAGAAGTTATCTGGGGACCCAACTTGTCCTGAAAATGCAGATATCTTGGTAGATATACTCCACTCGATATAATGATTAATTATATTTATTCCTTATCGGAAAATTATAGAAAATGTAAAAACTTTTATCGGTTTTTTGAAACATTTTTCGATACAAAATCTCAATTCAAAATCTACAAACCAATAAGAGGAAGGAAATGATGCACAGAACCAATCAATGGCAGCTTTGATAGCCCCGGAATGGATTCAAATGGCTTGGGTGTTTGTGCCTCTGCAGAATACGTACGGCAATGTCGATGCCTATAAGAAAACAAAACAACTACATACAAGTTATCTCAGACTATAAACACCAATTTACTCCCCATTGGGGGCAATGGGGAATAACAGTTTTCGAGAGGCGACCGTGTACCGGAAAACGTGTACCACACCGTCCTCCTACTCGATGAACCGAAGACCTAGTAAATATCGCAAGGAGTCGCTGAATGCAAGTTTAATATGATTACAAACTTTGCAGTTTGAAGTCATCCATCGGATGTAGAATTTAATTGCAAAGTATAACTTTGCTTTGCTTGAGAGACGTGCGTTTTAAAATATGATTAACGCCATCTCGTGACGCGTTGCAAAACTAAAGCGAAAGTGGTATTTGGGTGCATTTGTTTTAGAGCAATTGTTCGGTTCATATCATTTATGATTTTCAGTATGTCAATTATCAATATATCGGTATTCCTAGGAAACCTCAGAAAAGATGGATGGACTAATGCATCCGATTATGAACGATAAAATAATGTTAAAACATATATTTTATTATATCGTCTGAAGTATAACAAAGAAAAATACTTTACCAGTATCATTGAGACTTAAAACAAAATAAATAAAGTAACTTAATTACAAACTAAAAAATACAGTAATAAATAATGTTAAATCATATAAATGTTTTTATAAATTAAACCCGAAAACATATTGTGCTAAGTATAGATAAGATTTTCTGTGTTGGAACTCGGAACTTACCGATAGTATTTCTTTTGTAATAGTCTTAGAACTACAGTTTCGGAAGAATATTTAAGTGGCATCCTTTCCACAGTAAAATAAAACAATGAACAAGTCAACTCCTCAAAGCCGCATCGGATTTACTACTGTTATTGTTATCGTAAAAATAGAATCGAACAATTTGTTTGACCTTGAATGTCTATATGAATGTTGATTCAGATAGTCGTATAATTTTATTTTGTGTATTGAATGTTCGGTATACGATACGAGTTAATAAACAGATTTCAAGTCATCGTGAAATGAAAACAAGCGTTTCTTTTTTTCTGTGTAAACATCTGGTGTAAAAATAATTTAATACATACTTTCCATACTTTTAAGTTTAATGCAGTTCTGGGAAAATTACTAAAGTGATCAAAAACACATGTTGCCCAGTTAACAGGGAATGTCCTTGTCTAGGAGCATTTAATGTCCTTGTTAATGTGTTTTGACAATTCAACGTTAAATTCGCAAACTTTTACTAGACAGTTAAAAAAGCAGTAAAAGTAAATACAATTTTAAAACGTTGAAGAAAGTGTTTATTATTTTGACTACATCCAATCTTTCCTACATACTTGAAATTTATAGTTTGCAGATTATTTGTCTCCTGTAGTACACGTATTGTAAAGTATGCAATTTCTAAAAATTAGCATTTTTCATTTCCCATCATGAACGCACCTGGAAACAGCAGCATATTGTTATGTTGGCACTACATAAATTCAATCTTGCCAAGTTGACGGTCTTGGTGTTTGACAGTTGTTGTTTTGGTGAGGTTAATGGTCGATACGAATTAGTTTAGTGTAAATATTTGGATAGAAAACAATTACAAATATGTAAAACTGTCAGCTAAATAATTAGGAAGCTTTATTAATCCAGTGTTAAGTTAATAACTTCAATAGTTCATTTTAATATCTGCCGAAATTATTGTGACGAGTGTTGTTTCTTTGTCATGCGAAGAATAGTTTCCCATTACTTATCGATCGATTACGAAATAGCGTTTTCTGTATATAGTTTAGTAAAACGGATTAGTGAGTTACTGTAAATAGTTCAGTAGACACGTCCGCGTCGTTAAATTAGTTTTCCGTACGCGTTCCGTGCGAAATACTTCGTCGGATACGTGAAGTGCTAACGTGTTAAATATACCCGTTTGTTTACGCTCACAGTTCATGTTGAGTCTTTAAAGACGGTCACATTTACTTGTAAAAGCAATAAAGCTCCGCGCGAGACTGAGTCAACGCCTAATATGAGATAAACGTGCGAGGTGTGTCCCGAAGCTCACTGACGACACGTCCATGTATTGTTGTTCTTTTCTGTGAGTATTTACTCGTTTGTTATTTAAAATCTTTAAAGAAATGTAGTGGAAGTACAGGAGAAGGAGTTCCTGCATCATGATTCCATGAAACTGAATCTATTGTTTCAAGAAATACATTTATATTTTATTGCTTTAGTCTTAGAAAGCATGACTTTCGCGTGTATGTTATTTTATGTACTTATCTTTTAGCTCTTCATCGGTTATTTCAAATGTCACTTCATTTAGACATACAACATAAAACATTGAATGTTTTAAAGCATACCTACTTCAAGTTTTAATTAAGTTGTTTAAATGTTATTCTTAAGCATGCACTTCCTTATTATTTGCTTATACAATCAAGGTTATTCAGGGCATACTTGAATATAATGCATAGTTTTATCTACCTACATGTAATGATAATCAAATATGGTGTTAGATATTCAATGTTTAACATCAAGTGATATTAGTTTTGTGAGCTACTATGCTGAGTCTGTTATGATATAAATCTTGGTAATGGTAAGCACCTTAACTGGTACCGAAAGACAGACAGTAAAATTTTAAAACAGTCAAAATTTCAACAACAAAAAAACACATTCAAAAGCTTACTTATTTTAGGGTCCCCAAAATATTTATTTATGAAGCAAAAACATGAAACTTCTATTTAAAAAAAAACTAATCAGATATTTTGATTTTTCTCTAAAAACAACAACTAATGTATAATGTATATAATGTATAATGTATGTAAAGTATGTATGTATTATTATTGATATATATTAGTTTGTTTTGTATATCGTATTTATGTAATCATTTATTATATTTATCATATCGTACACGCCTAACTGCCCTCCTTTCTTCAATATTTCTCCTTAACCTAGGACTGCTGTAAGAAATTTCTTTTAGAAATAAGCTGTTCCTTTTGTATATATTTTTTCTGTTTTGTGTTATGTAAATATTTTCTGTGTACAATAAACTGTTTAAATAAATAAAATAAATAAATAAACTAATTGTTGTATCATGTTTTAGGTTCCTACTTTTTACATAATCAATAAATAAATACATGACATAGTTGAATTTATCTAATTCTAAATGAAATGAATCTAAAATTTAAGATGTAACTGAAATATTAGACATAAAAGTTAAATAACTAGAACTTGAATATGCCAAAAAACAAAAACTCAAGTTACCTATTGTTTTAGTACTTCATTACAGTGAACAGTATCAAATAATTCTTTTTTACTGCTCCTCACAATAGTAAAAAATATGTTATAATTAACACATTCCTTCCTTATAAAATGTATGTACATTTAATAACAGTACTGTTTTACTGTGTGAAGTTATCCAGGTCATTACACTTTGCACAAGTGTGACACATTTTGGTAACTACATCTCTGGACTGTTATCTTATCATGTTGCAGAGCACTTATGTAATCTATTTTATGTTATCTTAATAACCCACTATCATAGGATTGTTGTTTATGTGCATTCTGGTTTAACAGCATAATTATTATTTTCTGAACTTCTCTTCTTCCTCAGCTGATTCTTAGAAGATGAATTCAAGGATTTAAAAAATGAATACTTAAAACAACTAGTAAACAAAAATAAAGTAAAAAGTCAAGTTAATTTAATGATAGCATACCAATTAAATTTAATATTCTTTTCCATTACAAATGCTAAATGAAAGTTATGTTTTTGTTTATTAGAAATTATAACAGACATTTAAAACTGAATAGAACTTGCATGATTTAGGAGGGTACTTACATGTTTATTTCTTCTGTTGAGTAGTTCTAGATTCTGCTTGTGATCAATATTTGGTAAAGGTAAGACTAAATAATATTAGGCTATAGATAAGTTTATGGTTGAAAAGTTGAAAACAGATAAACTTTATAAGGTATTGCAATTAAATAACAAATCCAAACCAGAATTATTCATTTTGAAATTATTGTGTTATCATAACAGAGACATGAAAAAATGTAACAGCTGTGACACCAAAACAGCATGTCTCTTGACAATTTAGCACAATCTATCATGATTTATGTTAAATATAAATTACATTGATGTATTCAATTGAAGCTGATGGCTACAAATCAGGACTATATGCGTCCTGATTGGTGAATCACACAATTCCGACATAGCTGTTCCGTTTTATCACAAAGCAGAAACAGGTTATGCCAATTATAGAGTTAAATGACAATTGCTGTGTGTAACATACACCATAAGAGATTGAATTGTTTTGTATTGTAATAGTTGATTGAACAGATTGCTCCACTATTTGTGTGTTAAATGTTTTGTGAGTTTATTATATACTTTTTAAAAGCCTGTCTAAATAGATCAAAGCTCTAAGTAACTTTGAAACAGTTGTGTTAATCTATTTGATAAGGTTTATGTGTAATGGGATAGGTGGTTAATTCGTTTTAGTTGCTAAGCTTATAGCAATCATTTCACCACTAAAAATATTTGACTAAAATTAATGTGAGTTCCTAGCTTTTTATTACTTTAAATATATTTTGATTGGAGGCAGTTTCTATTAATAGGCAGTGTAGCAGCAGTAATTCGTGCTGAAGTTATAGTTTAAAAACTGTAGTGGTTATTGTGGGAGAATATCAGAATGAGTAAAAACCGTAACGTTTATTCTAAAAAATGGATTGGTAATATGTAGCAAATGGTTTTCATGTGGTCGACATAGGCATCTCTATATGTGGATAGTGGAAAAGTTAATAAATATCAGTATAACTTTGATAAATATGTTTAAAATATTTAAATATATATTTATGTGTGTGTTACAGATAATTTGACCAAATATTACAGACACATTTCACATATTTCATTTTTAAACAGCGGAGTATTTTTTACTACTTAATCTGGTCACCTAGATAACACTTTAGCATTCTGTGATCACAATTGTTCTGTGTTTTTGTTTTGTGTGTGCCTTGTCTGCAACTTTTTTCAAATATTTTATACTTACCCTGGTTAGGGCTATCAAATGTTATATTGTTTCCATAGTTTTACAATTTAAAGGTTTCTCCAATTACTTCTTTTTATATGACACAACTACTCTTATTTCTACAACTTGATTTACATGAATGCTTGTGCACAGTTCTCGTCTGGGCGTCGGTATGGCGAGCATGAGCTCGACGCTCGTCGAGACCGTCTCCATCAACTACGAGGACTTTAACGAGAGCTTCCTCACGTGTGGCACCTGTCTGTGTTAGTATTACATACATTTTCATCATCATAAATATAAGGTGAAACATGGACTTTTCATTCGCCATCAATAAAGCAATTTGTCTTCAATAGTTTATTAATGAAACATATACTATTAAACAACAATTTTAATTAAATTGAATTCAAATATTATTGTTTGTTTACAGAGTTAGCCATATCTGAGCAAAGGCATTGAAAAGACCAAGTTATGTCATGTTTAGTTTTGAACCAAAATTACATTGACTTAACTTTCAAAGTTAATCAACGGTGAGGCTTCATTTTTACAAATTTATTATATCAGTTAACTCAAAAAGGAATTCAAGAGGAAATACATTTTTAGAACAGATCTAGTGGATATTTTACAAAAAAAAGTTCTGCCGTAAATTTTCTTATTGTTGTATGAATGACATTGTTTGAATGGTCATAAACCAAGTGCTTTGGAAGTTCAGGTTGATATAATTTCACTTTTACATTTGTATGATTAAGTTACATCTAACATGCATTCTTTCACTATTTCTGAAACTTATGACATAAGAAGTTTAAAGGCACAATTAATTTTTTTTTTAAATTTATTTATTAAATATCCAGACACAATGCATACAATACTCTTTACTAACAGAAATAACTCAAAAGAAGATATATTTAGTTAAAAATATATTTTTATTTTTATTGAAAGTAAATAAAAATAATTCATTATTTGAATCAAAGAATTCGACAATATTTGACTTTTAATAGCAATACAGTACATAGTACAAGGCATGCTTATACCTAATGATACGAGTATGATATAAGTATAACCAAAGTATAACTAATTAGTTTTTGCCTTTCTACACTGTATTAGGTACTTACCCTAATTAAGCTGCGGTTTTACGCACTGGCTAATTTTGACTTTACGAAGTTTAGCTTGTTGAAAGGCGCCCAAATTCAAATATTGTGTAGTTACAGACAAATAAATGTAGGTCATTTATTTATAACCGACTTCAAAAAAGGAGGAGGTTTTCAATTCGACGCGTATGTTTTTTGTATGTGTGTTACGCGAAAACTCCGCCGATAGTAAACCGATTTTGATAATTCTTTTTTTGTTTGGTAGAGCATACTTCAGAGGTGGTCCCATATAAATTTTATCGAAATTATTGATCACTCTTTGAGAAAATCAACAAAAACCAATTTTTTTGTTTTTAGTTCTTTTAGCCTTAATTTATATTGATTATTATATTTATTGTTATTTATTTGACAACACCAAGTTTAGACTTCTGTTACTCTAAAGTTCCATTCAGATGACAAAATTTCGTAAACTGAGGCATTCTTACTAAAAATGATACGTCCGTTTGTATTTATGGTCAACTTATCTAACATCGCTAATTCGGCAAAATCAAACCAAAACTAAACAACCGTGAAGCAAATAATATCTTAGACATATTTAAACACAATTAATGCCAAACCTTTAATCTAACATAAACGTCAAAGGCGAAACTCAAAGGCAATTTCGTAGCTAAACACCTAATCTATATTCACAATGTGCTTTCACTGGGCCCGACGAAGACAATACAATTGATCCACAACTAATATAAGGCAGATTTATGAAGAAAGCATGCTCACCTATAAGCCTCAATGGTTATGTTATTTTTTATCATTGGCAAACAACCATGCTATCAACACTGGTGTGGGCGCAAAAGTCAAAGCTTTTTAAATTGAAAGTTTGGTATCAAAGATATCAATTAATCTACCACCCTTTGGGAGAAGCGTTCAGCAGATATTTAGCTAGGTGGTAGCTGGCCATAACGTAGAAAGTCATACCACAAATAAAATCGAGTACAGACAGCCCGCTAGGGACCGACTCCCACCTGTATAGTATGTTTTTTTACATATATGTTGCATATATGTATGTATGTGAATTTATGGTTAGATGACACAATCGTTGTAAACACACCCCTGTGCTGTGGGTATGTGGAAAGTGCGTGACATTGCTTGTGACACGCATGTCTTAAATTACCCTCTGTAAAATTATTCATTTGTTTTGTTTGCTAGTTTAATGTTTTTATTTATGAACGATTGTGGGTATAATTAGAAATCCCAGAACTAACGATGGAAATTTATCATTGTTTATTCCTCAAAGCTTATGAATATTCGTCAACTTTATCTACAGACCAAGTTCTATGTTACTATATTCGAAATCAAGTCCATCAAACAGGTTATTAGTAACAGTAATATATAAATATACCTAACTACCTACTTATAAAATACCTATCGATTGGTAGCTAAGTTTTCCTCATAAATATTTCCTGTTGCTGTTGTTATGGAACTAATATGCTCCTAATACTTACTAAACTGTGTTCTGACAGGCACATACGACGGTGGAGAACATACGCCTAAACTGCTACAGTGTTCACACACAGTGTGCCTGCATTGTCTGACACGTATAGCCGCCTCACAGACGAGGGACGCGGGCAGTTTCCGATGTCCGATATGTCGCGAGCTCATCACCATACCACGAGGCGGTGTCTCGGCGCTGCCACCTTCGTTCCTCGTCAACCAACTGCTAGATTTAATGGCCCGACAGCGTAGAGAGGTCATCCCTCAGTGCAGCACACATCCCGGCAGAGAATTACTTTTCTGCGAGACCTGCGATTGTGTTTTCTGTAGAAACTGCGCCGACGGACCACACAGCGACACGCCCTGCGATCACACAGTTGTACCGTTTTCAATAGCTTTGAAAAGGATGTCCGAAATACTATTGTATAGAGCTAATGAATGCCTCAGTAAGTTAGGCTCAGCGCGAGAAGCTGTTGCAAGCGAATTAAGGAGGCTCGAGGCAGCGGCTACAGCGGCTGAGGAAGCGATAGATCGACACTTCGCTGAACTAAAGGCGGCGCTCGATAAACGACACAATGAGCTGAAATCTGCGGCGACGGCCGCGGCGACGCACAAGCGAAAGTTACTCGAAGAACAGTTGAAGTTGATTGATGCCGAGAAAACGAAAGTGAGTACAATTTGACGTCGTGCAGGGTCTAACGGTGCCCGTAATCATTGGTCTGTAGTTTTACTTACATTCCCAGCACGTATCATTTGAGATAGCAATCATTATCATAGCATTTTGGTATCCTATGAATTGAGTCAAAGCATCTTGAAGTATTTAAACTCATGCTCTATATATTTTTGTAGAAATAATATTGATAATATTGACTCATTCCGAATGGACAATAAATCTCTCTAAACAACAGTGAATGTAAGTAATTGAATAATCAATTTAAATTGAATATTATATTTCTCGTTTCAGGTGGAAGCGGAATGCTCCGGCCTTCAGCAGCAGGTGGAAGTAAGGGAAGTTAGCAGTCGAGCAGCGGCTCTGGGCGCGCGGCTGGGGGACGCGGCCGCACTCGCTGAGCCACGTGAGAATGCCTTCCTGGCTGTTGATTTCGGCCACAACGACGCTCAGCAACGGTTCTTGGAGGCGCTGGGAGAACTGGGCAGGGTCCGGACCAGCACCACATTCCCTGGACTTTGCTCCCTTCAGTTAGGTAGGTGTTTCTTTACAGATTAATAATAATTAATGTTAGATGGTTTTGTCCCGTTAAACTGAGGCTTGGAGGAACATGCTTTTATCTCACTTGACGTCTTTATCAGGTGGGAGGAAGGCCATGTGAGATATGTTGATACTGACAGTGCCTGTATCCTGCTGTTCTCCATTTTTATCCTCTTTCTGAGTTTTGTTTTTCTTGTCTAGTCTATTTTTAAACACTTCCACGTGTGGTGCAGTGACTACATCGATCGATTATTTATTCCACTTGTTAACTACTTTGTTAGTAAGGAAGTGCTTGTGGAGATTGTTGTGTGAAGGAGTTTTTTTCGACTTAAGGTGGTCCTCTCAAACAGATATTGCTGTCACGTACGTACATCTTATCAAAATTCGGTATGTCATACAAAATGCCCGTTTTAAACCTTGAAAGTCCATATTCCCACGCTCTCTCCGTTCTTCCAGAGTAGTTCAAAACATATAACACATTGCAGAGTCACCGTGTGTATGGGGTCTCGAGGTGATGGTAACGCTTCGAGCGGTAGACTACCACGGCGAGCCCCGCAGCACCGGCGGGGATCCGGTGAGCGCGGCCGCCACGCTAGACGAGGCCCCGCTCCCGTGCACTGTCACCGATCTAGACTCTGGCGTATACAGGTAATGCAGCTAGCTAATGATCCTAACCTTCTATCTTTCTCAGCTAGAAACGAACTAGTTTTGCATATGTATTATTATTATTCATTTATTAGGGGTGCATTGACGAACGAAGGTCACTGACATAGCTCAACGAGTTAGTGAGCTGAAGAGCTGAAGTTGCAATGGGCAGGCCACAGCGCTCGGTAACTGATGATGAAGTAAAAGTTCTCAAATGGCGACCACGTACTGGGAAACGTGTAACGGGCCGTCCACCTACTAGATGGACAGACGGCCTAGTTAAGGTCGCGTGGAGTCGCTGGACGGAAGTGGCTCGGGACCGGTTAATGTCGCATACCATGGAGAAGGTCTAAGTCCTGGAATTTTCTCTTGATCTCCTTTTCCAACTCGCAAGAGGAGACTAGGATCGTATTCTGTAGCTTATTGAATAATACAATTCCAGGATCACAATGCGCCCATGGAGCGCCGGGTCTATATGTCTTCGTGTGTGTATATTCTCACGTGCGGTGCGCGACTCGCCGCTGCGCGCGGAGGTGCTGCCGACGGCGGCGCCGCTGCTGGTGTGGGGCTCCCGGGGCACGGGCAAGGAGCAGCTCAACCAGCCGGTAGCTGTGGCCAGGTGCCCCAAGAGACGCGAGATATACGTACTGGACGCTGGAAACTCCAGGGTGAAAGTCCTAGACGAGGAGACCTTCGCGTTTAAGAACCACATTGTTAATGAAGGTAGGATTTTGTATAATTTATTTACATGAAGATTTTAAATTGATATTCCCGAATCTTTCTTATCGTGGAGGTTTTTAAGATCGATGACCGATTTCACACACCATGGTTATCACATTCGTTGAGCCTCCATAGAGGCCTCTGACATGACTCATGTAGCTACTACCAGTCGCTTAACGTGCATTCCAAAGCACGGAATCATCTTACTTTTCAGACAATCAGGCGATTCAGCCTGCAATGTCCTAACCAAACTGTGGCAAGTCGCTCAAAGTGATATTTGATTATGTTCTCATCGGGGATCGAACCCGGGACCTGCGTGTGTTGCGCGTCTGACTCTAATGCTTAGATAACTTCGCCACGGAGGCCGTCCTGAATAAAAAACCACGGGGGTGCTACCGACAGCTGCGGGAAATCGGGAGATTTATATGCTTGATACTGGAAACTCCAGGATGAAACGCGATGAGAAGAGAATATCGTTTATGAAGGTTGGGGTTTGTTTCATCATCGTCAGATCGCCACTTTGAATGTGAGTTTTATGAAGAGGTTAGTTATACTCACTACGCTTGAACATCGCGAGGAAACCTGCACACAACCTGAGAAGAAATTCAAAGGTGTGTGTGAAGTCTACCAATCCGCACTGGGCCCGCGTGGTGGACTATGGCCTATACACTGTATTGAAGAGTAGGCCTAAGCCCCTGCAGTGGGGTCATTTTTTTTGTATCAGGGCGGTTTTTGTACTTAGCCATATATTGGCCATAGTGCGTTGCAGTGGGGTCATATATAGGTTGTTGATGTGACGTAAATTATTTATATGTAATTATTTATATAATTTCAGGTTTGTCGGGTCGCAGTTGTACGGGCATTGCGGTGACGCCGGACGGAGTGGTCGCAGTCAACTGGAGGACAAGGACTATCACGGAGGTGAGAGACTCCTTCATATTTTATACACGTACCAGTAATTATTAATAATTACGCCCGCAGGTCGGCTTGTGGTTTAAAGAATATAAACATGGTAAGTTGGGAAATGTCCACTGCTGGACATAGGCCTCCTACATGGTATGCTACATTGACCAGCCCGCGAGCCACTTTCATCCAGCGACTCCCCGCAACTTTTAATAGGTCGTCGGTCCATCCAGTAGGGGGACAGCCCGATAAAAGAACACGTGTTTAAAAAATATTTAAGTGTAAAAAATGCACGTGGAACGGGTGCTGCACCCTATAATTGCCTCCGCCAAGCTATTGACGACTATTTCTGACACTTATTAGGCGGTGAATTACCAAGTACCTTCATATCCATTCGGGTCCATTATTAGTTTATAGTACCTTAAGAAGGTACTACACGGAATATTGTAAATTAAATTCACAGTTAATATGCGTTGAATTAGTTATTAACACATAACGTTTATGATATCTCAATGAATAAATATATTTTTTTTATTAATATTTAAGTATCTGTATCAAATTTCAACCAGAGCTTGCCATTGTTCAAGGTCGGGCTAACCTAAATAAGTCATTTCAATGTATTTAACTAATTCACCATATAAACTTTAATTTACAAAACCTCATGCCGTACCTTCTTAACATGTTAAACCTGTGTCCCCTTGCAAGCCTTTTACATACACTTCTTAAAAAGCAGTATTATAAACATATGATGGGTTTGCAATTACCTTTACTTCACCTGACGGTTGGTAATGATAAGTTCGTTGGATGGTAAGCAGAAGCCTCAAGCTAATGATACCTTTTATATCGGTACACAACAGTGCTATTAAAAATGTTTTTTTTTGGCGGCAGACTTAGCGTAGTGATAGCTGGCCAGGCGGACATAGAGACATTTCCCCCACTGGAAATTGAACCCTGGACCTCCAGATCGTACGTTAAAGCGTGTAAGCAATAGGCCACGGAGACTGAGTATTTCGAGAAATCTTTCCAGTAACCAGTTCAGTTCAAATATAGGAAAATGTTTTTGTAACATGCGCCTCGTGTTGTCAGGTGAACTCCGAGGGTTGCACGCTCCGCACGATCCGCTCTGATCGTCTTGTGGAGCCGGTGTGCGTGGCGGCGGACGGCACGCGGCTCGCGGTCGCCGACAACGGCGCTAGGACCGTGTTCGTGTTCGACGCCAGCGGGAACATCGAGATGGAGGTACCCTTGTATTGCACTGTACGAGATCCTCAACGAATCTTACGCTGCACCTAACATTTGCCCCTCAGAATCATACTTGTGTGTATATCCGTAATACATTTTTCATCATTTTATCACATTAATGTTTAAAAAAAATTCCAGATAGGTAATGGTAACCTGGGTCTAGTCGGCGGTCTGGCGCTCACTGAGGACCTGGTGGTGGTGGCCGACATGGCCATACGGATATATGACTCGGAGGGGAATCTCAAAACTACGTTGGCGCCTATACCTAAAGGTAGTCAAAACTTTGCTCTAATTTTCATCCACAATATTGACTGCTGACCGTGATTCTCTGGATGTGGAAGCTTTCTACAAGCGGCTTGGTGATTGGAGTAGATCACAGATCAAGAAAAATTTATAAAAAAATTGTGATGTGTGTGGTAGTTCTGTGCGTAAGGTCGCCCATGCCGACCATTCGTGTACGTTCTTACGTTTCATTGTACGTTTTCAGGAAGAGGCGGCTACGGCGGAATAGCATTAGAGAGCACAGACAACGGGAGTCGCATCATCGGCACCAGATCAGTGCGCGGCCGACCCGCCTTGCTGGTGCTGGAGGCAGACTCGGGGAAGATACTCGCGGCGTGCGAGCTGGCAGAGAAGAAGCCGAGGAGAGTAGCCGGCATAGCGCTGCTGCCCGAACAGAGGGTGCTGCTGGCTGACCTGGCCGGGGACTGCCTCAGACTACATACTTATTGGTGAACGGTGAATATGTATTATTATATACTAAGAGTGCCAAGAGTGAATGGTGTAACCCTGCCTAAAAATCCACACTTATTGGTAGATTATAAAATTGTATTGTAATTACATAAATATTTTAAATTAAGATGCTCGCAACATATTAACTAGCTGGCATAACCCTCCTGCACAACCAGTGGGTGTAGTGGGCTGTTTTAAACAGACCTTACCGCCTCCGTGGCCTAATGGCTACACGCTTGGACTTAAAATCTAAAGGTTCCGGGTTCGATTGCCAGTGGCGATTCCTAGCTAGCCACCGCCATGCTATCTAAGTCTGCCACCAAACAGCAGTGTTAGTAGCACTGTTGTGTTCCGGTGCGAAAGGTATCAGAGCCAGCGCTTTTCTGTGTGGGGATTTGCCGTAATCACCAGGCTTTGCTTGCACTATTGGTGATAGCAATAAGTTGAAGATCATCACCCTAATTCCTATTCTTAAGCTGAGACCACACGGCCATTACAAGGGAACAGAAAACATTCACCAGAATCTTTCTGCGCTTGATGCTTTTGGATGAGCACGCTTTGACATATACATAGTTTTTATTGACAAACACAGTACATACAGAAAGATAAAGTGCCAAAAAATACATACGAATTTTACATTTAACAAAAAGAAAGCAACAAAATGGAAGAATTAATTATGCTATGCTTCTGTCGTACGGACATGTCGTCATAATCTGGTTGATGCAAGCCGTGCACAGCTCATGCGCACAAACGAAACGATCATTTCCCGAATAAATAAATAAAACATTTTTTGATTTCAGAAGAAGGAATACATAAGCAACGGGAGAAGTTTTCAAGTGGCCATAAAAGGCGTACTGCAATCGAATTTCATGCTAGTCCAGTATTGTAACGGTGAAAACGAACTGTTGGCCATATCCCGGCTCGTACGCGGGAGGTAGCGCACCAAAGGCTTGTAGTCACTCGCGCGCAGGCGGCGGACACACGCCGCGTCATGTGGAACAGCAGTCCTTTATGGTAGCATGGTGATAACATCAACCTAGTATGACACACGCCTGAGTATTTTTTATATAAATGAGATGTAAATTATATAAAAACGTTATTGTCACAAATTCAACCAAAAACTCGTAAACAGTATTACACAATTATTCTAGAATCCTACTAATATTAAATTTAAAAGTTTGTATCTTTGTGTCTCAATCACACATTACGCTGAATGGATTTGGATAAAATTTGTTATAAGGATATTGCAACACAGGGTACTGTTGTCTTGGTAATATTATGTCGCGGTGTTATAATTTCTTTAATCGCGACCAAAAGCTGATTTTAGTTGATATTATTTTAAAGAATGCAACTCTGGCTAAATTTTGACTTTTGATTTATCTTCAGATTACTCCACTTGCTTCTAAAAGCATCGAAACGCATCGGGTATTAAAATTATAAGAATTGTGTGTCATACAATAAACGCCAATGAACTTATCACCGATTGGCCATAAGGGACTGACCTATGACGTAGGCAGTAAACTATCGAAATTAGCGTATATTTTCATACATTCTAGCGAACCCTAAGTCGCGGTGCTCGAAGCATCTTTAGATCGAAAAACGTTAATGTAAGAATACCTTGTGTTTAAGGCCGTATTTAACGACCGTACTCAATATTGCGAATGGAGGATCAATGTCAATATTTTCTTGTCATTTTGTGGGTTATCTCAAACTTGAGTACGAGTAAACGCTTTAGTCAAAAATGTATTTTGGTAAATTTAGTCAAAACAAATTTCCTCGTTCTCAATGCTACTTTCGTACAGCTTCTATAAGGCTCCATAGAACATCCAGAGAGACGCAATTACTCATTTTTCTCTCGTTACTGTTAAATGAATAGCAATTTTATGAATTCAAACTTGGTCAGGCTTTGCTTTAGCTTAGTGTTATTGGATTGGTTTTTGAAATTATTGTATAATTGCTAAAAAAATCATATAAAAAGACGTTTTATGTAGCCTATAGTTTTCTAGTCATAGACAACGTCGACCTCGACAAATACTTCCGTAGTGTCATTATTTGGTCGCCGACTGTACGCCAGTGACTTAAACAATTACTTTTTAGTACTTACAGTATTTATTTAGTATTAAGTTGAATTTAAACGTATGTTATTTTTTACGACGTCCGTGTCGAGCTATCGGCATTCGTATATTTCTTAGCGACTGATTTTTTTGTGTGTTTAACGCCATGTTTTGATATTTTTGTTTTGTATAACGAAATGTGATCGATTTTGATAATAATTCGTCACTAAAATTAAGCACTCGAATATTAGAAATGTTTCTTGATTATCTGAATTGAACTAGTCTTATGACCTGAGATAAAATCTAAGAAAATACTTTCGCGACATTCAATAAGTTTAGTCAATCTTTGTACCTTTTTATTTGGCAAATCCTTTTTCTTTTTTGCACTGCGACCAAACTTTGTCGTGTCTTATTTAAACGTCACAAGACAAAAATTGTCACAGCCAATTTAATTATAATTGTATGTCGCGAAATATGTTTTTATTATCTATGGCATTTATGATGTAAAATTGATAAATATGCAATTTTCCTCGCAATGTAAAAAGTGAGAATGCGCCAATTTTAATTCGGCTATGCTTCGCTTTCACTCTCCCACCGGCTTTTTTCATGATGTTGTTCATTTTGGAAATTATAATATGGCGTAGCTAGGAATAAATGAAATTACCGGGTGCGATTGGAAAAAGCAGGTTTTTAACTGTAAAACCTCTAAAGGACTATTCATTCCGTAAAACCATAGTAAAACATATCTAATAAGTTAATATAATATAACACATTTTTTGTCTCAACAAAATCGCTGCTATTTTATATAGACAGTCTATCCATTTCACTTGATCTACTCCACTCGTGTGGGTAACCTCATATCACAAAATTTCATCAAAATCTCTAGAGATGTTTTCGAGGCTAAAATATACATACACAAAGTTCCTTGTTCAACAGGTATTAAGACAAATTAATAACTTTTTAGGTAATCCAAAATGTACTTTTCCTAATCACGCGCCCTAAGGTCATAGAATAGCTGAACGGTCATTGTCCCGGGCAATAAGAGTAAGTGAATAGACCAGCTGACCAGCTAGCTACGCCTGTATTTTACCACGTTCACTGTGAGTTCATATGTAAATTGCTCAATGATAAAAACACCATATCACAAAACGTAAGCTTCCATTTTGCTAGAGTTTAGATCGAGTGTATTCAGCGTTGTATTGTTCTGGGTTTAAAGTTACAATTATGCATTATACTATTCCTAAATGTGGAACATATAATTTGGTATAAAAGGGTGTACAAACTTTTTGCGATCAAAATAGGTAAGTACATTATTTGCGACAGATCAGGAAAATGTATTTCAAAATAAAATTTTCTTGTGATGGCATCATCTAATGGGGTAGTCGGCAATATCAACAAAATTCATTGACGTAAAAATAAATTCCATTTTTAATTTTAAGCTTAATTCGAATAAAGTTCAATTGCCCACGTTTAACAATTTGTTAGGTGTTATGTTCGTGCAAGTAACGAATCGGCCTCCAATACAATAAATTAACAGTCAATCACCGCATTGTCAATAAAGATGTTTCAAAATGTACATACGGCAGTACATAAAAAAATTCGTGTCCGTTTTCTCAATTGGATCTAGAGGTTACGTATTAAAAACAACCGTCTAGTCCGACTTAATTTATTTACTTTTTGTATGTTTATTAATTGTTGTTATAGCGCCCGGACTATAATTTACACTGAAAATTGCAAGGCTTAGTATAAGGGTCCCGTTTAAGGCACGGAACCCTTAAAATATATAATATAATTTGCTTCGATGTTCTTTATTTTAGTTCATGTTGCTTTACTGTAATGCGACAGATTGTAGTAGAGTGTGTTGCCGTGTGTACTTTGCAATTTGTACAAATGATTTTCGGACACGACAATTCTCCCGATTTGGACTAACCGGCCATATGAGGCGAACCGAATTATTTAAAACATAATCAACTGTAGGATACGTTAGTAAACGCTTAGAAACTGTTCAGTAGAAATTTAGAAATGAGTGAAATAACTGTGGTAATGGAAATTTTTTAATAATTGTTTTCTCTATTCAGTGTATTGTATATTGATTCTAAGGATTTCCAAGCTGTTATACAATCTTTGAAAGACCTGGAATTTTAAGTGTTCGATAATGTATTTCTTTCCTTGAATTTAAATACAGCCTTGAAGTTCTGCCTTACGCCTAGAAGTATTTATAATTCATTTTATGTTCATTTCCAAAATAATAAACGTGTTGCAAACCACACGTTTATTATTGTATAGCAATTTGCCAAAGAGCCTTGAAATTCTGCCTTATCATTAGGCGTTAAATAAAACTGATCATAAAATCTCGAATATGTACGGCAAAATGTTCAATATACCATGTTATTGTAGCAGTTGACTAAATACGTATGTAAAAATATCAATTGTTGTTTGTCTATACAATATATAGTTATAATAAGTCTGTACAATAATAAATTGGACTAACGTCATGTCAGGCGGATATTAGAGGTATAATGGCGATGCAAGCGGCAGACGACTCGACAGCTTAGGTACCGGCGAGCTGCGCTGGTTCGAATCCCGCTCATGTATATTTTTTCACAGATATCAAAATTAATTGGGATTGTCCAATTTCTGATACCTATAGCTTTTTTTCCTAGCTTATGATATACATATTGTATATAGATACTAATTTCTAGTTATGCCATTAAAGCGGATTTTTTTTTAAACCATTCAATGAAACCACGCTTTCAACATCAACTGTCAATTTTCTGTAAATTATCAAATGGTGTTATGTAATTGCAATGACACAAAGAATATTTACATTGCAAAAGCAAAAACGTATTATTAAACGAGGCTCGTAGCTGTTACTCCCATAAAGTTACTCCATAGTTTTAAGTTCATTCCATAAAAACTAGACATAATAAAGTCTGATTTGTCAAAAAATACTTGTCAGCGTCGGTGGCGCAGTGGATAAGGCGCGGACTCTCAATCTGAGGGTACCGGGTTCGAATCCAGCCGTGTACCTATGAGTTGTTTTTCAATTCAAGTACATTATCCGAGTGCTTAACGGTGAAGGAAAACATCGTGAGGAAACCTGCATGTCTTGAACAGGCATGTGAAGTCCACCGATCCGCACTGGGCCCGCGTGGTGGACTATGGCCCATACACTCTCTGTAGGAGAGTAGGCCTGAGCCCCTCCAGTGGGGACATATATAGGCTGGTGATGATGACTTGTCAGCGACGAAGTGAAGTATGTAGTTGCATTATTAGACTCGTACGAGTAGAAGCGCTCAACCCTCATTATTAACTGAAATAATAGATGTAGCAAAATTAGTTTCACCACTCAGTAGCTCATTGTCCGTAAACTTGGAAAGAATAATTAAATGTATGTTTGTACCGGTTTTAATTTATTATAAACCGCGATCTAACGATAACGAACTAGTCAGGAGATGTTTACTTGTTGTTAATTTCATTTGTATGCAGAGTGTTAGAGACAAGTATCTTTAAAACGTTAAAAAACGCTATGCGATAATCATACGATTTATATAAAAACATATTTTATGCCGAAAATACCTAACATCAGCTGATACTCTTCAAACTGGAATCGATTTTTACCAAATATAGCTAAGAATCACCGCAAGGAAACTTGCTTTCACGTAAAAAAACGTATCAAAATCGATCCATCCGTTCACACAGATTGGCGTCAAGCTTATAATACGCCTCTTTTTGCGTCTGGGGTTAATAATATTCTTTTAAAGATTCTTATTGTACATCTTTTACTCAGACTTTTATTTACCTACTATAAATTTTAAGTACGATCGTTGTCGATTACAGAGTATTGAAACTAAATTTGTTACATACATCCTTTGCGTTGTTACGAAATTCGTTTGATTGACAGTAATGATTGATGCAATTTAAGATTATTCTGTATGCGTTTGGCAGCGTTACAAAACACTATGTTTTTGTTGTGAAATAACGGAGCCGTAAGATAGAAGAAAGTATGGGGAATTACTTTCTTCTTCTTTATACACTGTTGTCTGACAGTTAGACGTTTTAGTGAAGTGTTCAATACAAGTTTACTACAACTATCTATACTAAGTAAAATTGAATTATGAGATTTAACTTCTAGAGTACGAAAAGAAATACATTAATTTTATGAACTGAAGAATAAATTGATATTTCTGTATGCTTTTAAAAGCATTTTTATTTATAAAAAAAGATCGCAGGATCATAAAAAGTCGTTGCCAGGCTCTTACCAGTATACCGCCTTAATATTTAACAACAAACATAAAGCAATCAAACACCTGTTACTAATTAAGTTGAATATGTTTTGCACAAGAAATCCTTTTGATGATTGACAGTGTAAAGAGTTCCTTTATTCAGCCATCAGTCCATTCTGCAATAAGAGTTTCGAAATATCATTAACATTTAAGAGTTATGATATACCTACTTACAGTGCAAAGGTATCACGATAGAATTTGCGAATACGATACACACTGTATATATTCCTAAACGATAACCGAATATTTCCTAGTTAACGCTCTCTCACAGTAATTAATATCAATTTTATTTGCTACTTAAAAGGCTATAGACCGAAGTTCGTATTTTCATGTGAGTTTGCTCTCATCTTGTAAAGTCTCAATGTGAACATAGACATAGAAGGCCTCAATATCCCTTATCCAATTTAATTGTATATGTTCTTTACCTTAAAAAGCGATAGTTTAGAAGTAGTTATGTATCACTTTCCCGTCCGTTAGCTGAAATCAATGCTGTTGTTTTATAATTTTTATTATTATTGTATGTGTATCGCTAGCATTAAATATAACAGAATATAAAGACAATACTTGCAAACTTAAATATTTTGGAAGTGTTATTTATGTAATCTATATAAAAAATCTCGATAAAAATTATTACTTAACAATTGTAATAAACGCAAGCTAAAATAGCACAAGTTGATTTGACTGTGTGACTGAAAAATTGACACATTTTTCCTCTTAAATCTCTTCACACATACGTTCTAAGAAAAACTTTTTTATATCATAAAGTTTGTGATCATTATTTATCATATTATTATAATGTACGTCCTGCACTGCACCGTTTGTGTAGCATACACTTGGATTGTCTGAGTGTCAGAAAAATTTGATAGTATGCATTTTGTTTTATGTTTATGAGCATTTCATTTGTTATCCAATATTTATAATTTTTCGGCCTTACTTCAACTCGATGTTAAATAATGGTTGGATACGTTGGATAGATCATTATTAAAGGCCAATTCGCTGATTGATTACGCTCTATGTAAAACTAATCCGCTGTACCTAACTATTGTCTTTTAAGGGAAATTCGCTAAAAATGTTTCCATTAAAATTACTTTATCGTAATCTTTTAAAATAGAAGTTAGCTTTGGTAAGTAATTACCTAAAAATAGGACATCGGATTATGGTGTCGGAAAATGAATATCATTATCGAACAACTAGGCAGCAAATGGTCCCTAGATGGCGTTTTGACCAATAATTAATCAGAAGTTGGAATAGAACCTACTCATTTCGTGACATTATAATCCGTGTCCGATGTCTTATTTTTAGATAATTATTGCACAAAGCTAGCTATCCAATTTTAAAAGATTATGGTAAAATAAATTTAGTAGGAAACTTTTGCCAGCGAAATGAACTTAAAGTTATGTATTTCAGACAACAAATACGAGTACTAATGTGATTTCTAACCTAATTAGACTATTTTTGGTATAGTTACGTCACAAAATCCACGCGCCGGCGCCACTGCCTGTTGGAGCTAATTTTCATTATGGTGCGCGTTCACAAACCGGAAACGAGTTGGACCCCACGGTACGCATGCTCCATATAAAATTCAAGATGGCTACTAAGATTCGTACCGCAAGTCCGTCGTCGTCGGCTAGTTTACGCAAGACATTTCCTTTAACTCTTAGACAAGGCAGACTGTAAAATGATGTCGGAGTATCGCACTTGCATTTGACTAGCAGTCTGTATAGAGTTTATAGCAACTCCATTGCAAGCTCGCCTGTAGTCCGAAAGCAGACGGTCTGCGAGCATGTTCCCTTAGTCTACATTTAATTTATCTCTATTCATATCGAGACATGTCTTAGAACAAATATAGAGATTCTTGAATTACATTTGACGAATGCGTATATGTGTGCGTTTGTTAAAAAATCTTGAAGAAAAATATTGTGAAATACTTGTCCAGCTTCCATATTCATATATGGATGTACCTAAAACT
This sequence comes from Carcina quercana, assembly GCA_910589575.2. NCBI lineage: Eukaryota > Metazoa > Arthropoda > Insecta > Lepidoptera > Depressariidae > Carcina > Carcina quercana. The sequence goes on from OU342439.1 coordinate 7,253,502, forward strand.
AGTTTAAAGTGACAAAATTAAATAAGATAGAAAATGTTACAAATTGTCCAATGACTTTTACCATACAGCCTTAAAATAACAGTTACAGCATCTGGGTATAAAAGTATTTAGTAGTTGTAAAATAACTAGTTATACACAAAATTCATGTTTAAAAAATTGATTTTATATTTCTTCGAAAATGTAATCTATTTTGTCACGGAAACTATTTTTGCATCAAAAAGAATGGAGTCATTAATATTTGTGTTGTTCATGAAAGCTAAATTGTATTAACTGAAAGCTGTGAAACTGTACTTAAATTGTAATCACGGAGTATCTCAGTGTATTGTCGATAATGTCACTTTTGTGCAAAACACAATAAAGTTATTTAAAATATGTATTATTTTCATTTTTGTCAAAAATACACCTGTTATAATAGAATTAAATAAAAGATATTGACTCAATCAAGCTATGCATATTAACATTTCACAACCACCACCATCAAATGTGGTCTACTGAGAGTTAGACATCATTGACCCTTGAACAATAATTAGTTTTTTCATTACTTTAGGTCAGCTGGACCAGTCTTCCTGGAGAAATCCAAAATCGACCCTGTAAGCGGCCGGCCATTCTGACATGTACTAGGCTCGCATAATCCAAAGTAGGTCAGTGAAGTTGCGAGCGGTTTCTCGTGTGCGTTATGTATTAGCGTTGACGCCGCTGTGTGTTTCGCAGACGCAAGCATAGATTCTATATTTATCTCTTTCTATTGCTTTGTAAGTAGATGTCTCGCTCTGCCTGTTGGTTGCGATTGCTCATTCCAACGAGTCCTCCAGTACCTCGATCTGAATCCATCTCAGCGCAGGGGAGAGCTCTATACTGAACTCTTTTCAATACATGAAACAGCTGCTTTTATATTGAAATAAAAAACGGCCCGTAACATTTATTCTGAGTTAGAGAAGACGTCACGTAATCTTTGGATATCTCTAAGTTTATGTTGCAAAGAGGGAAAAATAATTTAAAAACCAGATCAGTGGCAAAAACAAGAATGTATTTATTATTACACAAAAACATTCAACACCACTGTTCGATTATTAATTTAAATGCATGATGACTTAATACTTAAATTTACGTCATGTTTTGTTTCAAAAAAATACCTTGATAAAAGGCCAACCGTCCTAGATAGACACTGTAACAATACTAAATGCAGCCTTTGCCAACTTTAGAAACTGAGCACATTGATGGATCATCCTAAAAGCTTTTTACACCAACTTATATAATAAATGCAGAAGTGAGCTTGTTTGTTTGTTACAACTTGGAGCTTCAACGGCTCAACCAATAATAAAGAAATTTGGCAAGCGTAGCCTAGAGCATGGACAAGGAGATAGGCTACTTTTATCCCGAGCCATTTAGTGGATCCCTTGGGATAATTTATTAGTGCCACGCAATCAATTACAGTGCTCTGTATTACTAGTAAAGAATAAAAATAATGAATGTTCCAAAAGTTGGCGATAAATAACTTAGTGAATAATATGGAAATATGAATATTCTATGAAACGAGGGAGCAATCGCACACCCTTCTGAGGCCTACAGTTCACTGGAAGGCTAGCCTTAAACATCATTTTCGAGATTTTCTTACTAATACGCAAGTATATACTTATTACACAGTTATCAGATTATTCTAAAATCGACCATTCAATTCCTATAAAACAGCTTGGCTGTCATTTACTAACAATTATGTTTGGCTTCAGACTATAGAGGTATAGCCAAGCGGAAAAAATCACCAACCAAACCGAGTACTGACAGTCACTTCCACTGGGAATCGAACCCGGGACCTACTGATTGTCAGTCCAAGCGTTAAACCATTATGCCACGGATGCCTTTTTTTTTTCTTTTCAAGATTATATTTTACCCCTTTGTTGTCGTGATTGATGTACCGTACCAATATACAACTTTCTAGTAGCAAGAGTCTCTGCGCTAAGCCGCGGATGGACCGAGCAAATAAGGGTTCCTTGTTTGACTACGGGACCCTAAAAAGCTAGAGTAGTATTTTTGTGCTGTGACTGACAGTCTCCTAATTTAAAAGAATATCAAAAACACCCATCACATTTTTTGCCCACAGCCTCATAAATAGGATTCCAACCTCAGCGTATATACTTGTAATTCCCGTGATTTTTCCCACAGAAATCTCACGATTTCTCCATAATTTTCGCAACTTCACATCTACACAATAAGTTTATGAACTAGTATATGAAATGACAACGAGTCACACGGTACAGGTAACAACATCAAACATACATTGATTAATAAATTCGTGCCATCATCACCATCAATGATTACAATTACTTATATTATAACTAGTATATCAGTCGTCAAATAACTACGATAGATAGCTGAATACCCGAATATTTAAATGACAATAATCGTGGACTGGGACTATTTCTCAGTTAGACCATCGAAATATGTCTCCCAGTAGTAATTCATATCCATATATTGCTCCTGTGTTTTAAAACATGCTTTATATCTTCAACTATAGAGTACGTTAATATAATGCAGGAGTTACAGCTGGGATGTTTCAGGAGCAATAACTATGGACTAACCACATAACTCAAGGTTTAATATTGTTAGTGATACAACATATTCTATAAATTCAGACAGATCTGCGCTGACTCCTTTTAAAATACACCCACATACATATTGGCCTCCAGGAGTACATCGATCGGCACAAGATAATAGAATAAAACAACTTGTGAACCAAAACTAATAGAAGAATCTCATTCCGTATAATACTCGCTACATAAAATAGTACAAAAATATTAATTTTAATAGGAAAATAAATGCAAACGACTTATATGACGAGATAGTTTCAGTTGGCAACCTTTACTTCCCAAACTTAGCGAGGGTTTCTTTACATTCTTGGATGGTCTTGTTGAGTCGTTCCACAGTGGCGGACGTCTGCTTCGTGCTGAGGAGCCTCTTGCAAGTCTGTATGGTGGTGAAGTACCCGCAGACATTGTGGAGGACCCGCACATTGCGGTCTCCGCAAACGAATATATATTTTCCACTCGCGTCGAACTTCATGTATGTTATCAAACCTGAAAAATATATTTATACATTACATTAGAAGTGAAATTAGGGATGTTTTCCGTAATGACCCACGAAAACCTGCCCATACAGTTGTACGTTTCAGTCTAAGTAGCATGAGACGCACGAGAGCGGTGAGACAGAGATATAGATGACCATATTTTAGACTTTCAAGGCTCTCGTGCGTCTCATGCTAATCAAGCAGGTTACATCTAATTAAATTTTTTAAATCGTTACTATTAGCCGACTAAATGAGCTTCCGCTATAGAACGTCAGTTTTCCACGACGAACGGTAAAATGGTGATCACAGCAAGTTACCAGTAGTGATCAGGCGCCTTTTACAATACCTGCAGAAATATATGGTTATTTATCTATTGTATGAAGGTTTAAGTTGAACTTATTTGTTATTGAAAAATAAATACAAAATAACTGAACATTATTTAATTTTTTACTAATACTACGTAGTAATTCTAAAGACAAAAAACAATTGAAAGTTAATCTATAAACCCGGATCGTTTAAAATTTCTAGATAAATCGCAAGGCCCTCGGCAGTCAGTCGAAAGTATCGATTCTATAGCCACCTACTTCGTGAAACACTATATTCTAAATGCAGTCCATCGATAACTAACGCTGCCTTCCAACATCTGCGTTCAATAATTCAAGATCCGATAGCCTCGCACGAGTTAAAAATACACATGAACCACAGAAATCTGAATAAACAAATAGAAACACAAAATACAGCAGCTATATACAGTATATAAAAATCTAATCCTATTGCAGCAGATGTGCCAGTGTCCGCCATAAAAAAATTGCATGTCGATATGTTTTGAAACACGGGAGGTACGGGATTTTGCAACTTATTATGTATGGCAATGTTGCTGGAAAGCGACAAGAAGAAAACAATCTCTAGGCACACAATAAACATATCCGGTGTCGATTCACATTTAAAATATAGAAGTAATTCGTTCGATTTTATATATCGAGCCATTCGCTTCTTGGAGTGGTAGTAAGTACCCTCATTGACTGTAAAGCGACCTACGCGACTCTCGTCTGTGATTGGAGATTGATATGAAATTGGTCAATCAGATTGCACGTTTTAGTTGGCAAACAGGCGAACGCGGCGGTATCATTTTGTCCGATTTGACGGGAATACGAATGGTAGCGGTTCGATCGCAGAATACCCAGAAGCGTCATATCTATCACTTACATGACAATAATTCATATTTATTGATAGAGAAGTGATCCAGACTGGATTGAAACATTTAAGTCAAAACAATGCTTTCAATATGGTACCTTTTCAACCACCAATTTACCAATGCTATGCTCGAAATTTCTCTACGTGATAAAATCCGGAATGAAGAAATCCGTAGACGAACGAAAGTCACCGACATAACTCGACGAGTCAGTAAGCTGAAGTGGCAATGGTCAGGCCAAACGCTTGAAGAACGGATAACCGATGGGGAGTAAGAGCTCTCGAGTGGCGATCACGTGCCGGGAAACGTTTACCGGGCCGTCCCTCTACTAGATGGACCGACGACCTGGTTAAGGTCATGGGTAGTCGCTGGATGCAAGTGGCTCGGGACCGGTCGATGTGGCATACCACGAAGGTCTATCTATGCCCAGCAGTGGACATTTCCCGGCTGATGATGATGTCGGTGAAAGATGATTTTCAAGCCTTTTCTATTTGGCAAACTCGGATTTCTGTGTGGTGAACTCTGTAACAAAACGCCTGGCTGTGAGAACTGAGAACGTTTTGAAGTATTGCTAAAATTATTCACCGCGAAGCCGTTGATACATTAGTTTGAAGGTCTTATTCATAAAATATATGTTATTTTATACATTTACAACTATTTTACTTTGGAATCGCCGGTTTAAGTACCAAAAAAATACACTGTCAAGGATAAAGTAATAAGCGACGGAACAGTTATTGCAATAGTTAAGTTAATATAATAAGCTTCTAAATATGATCAAATTAAAGCGCGCATGAATATAATGAGCCACTTATACGAGTAGAGTTCCGAACCAAAATGGTAAACAAAAGCACTGTTTTCCGACGTACAAAGAAATCTCAAGTATCTCAAGAAAATATCAGTCCCCTTATTTCCGATACCTAAAAACAAAGAAAATATAATACAATGAGTGTCGATAAAGATTATGAATTCAAGTACATTATCCGATTGCTTAACGATGTACGAAAACATCATCAGGAAACCTGCGTTAATTGAACAGTCCTGTGAAGTCCGCCAATCCGCAGTGGGCCCGCGTGGTGGTCTATGGCCTATACAATACACACTCTGTAGGAGAGTAGGGCTGAGCCCATGCAGTGGGGACGTATATAGGCTGCTGATGATGAATGAAAAATAAAGCGATAAAGTCAGCAATAATCTTTTATTTCAAGGTACGAATCACTCTGTAGTAGCGCCATTCCGACTCGCACTTGAACTGTTTTTTATTTATACCAAGCAGAACAACACTCAGCCACGATCTACGATATCTATACGGCTAATAAAACTACTTTGAACGTTAATAGAACTCTGCATGTAAAACATTAATTTGTATACATTTTAGCTAAAATAACAGCCCCAAGGGACTGCAGATTTGCGTATTCGATATTAATTTCAACTTGATACCTTCACGCGTTCCTGAGAAAAAGGACAGACGGCTGATCCTATAAGGCTTCTATTTTTCCTTTTGAGTTATGGAACGCTAAAAACACTGACATTCAGATTTGTTATACACCACAAAACTATTCACCACGACATCGTTAATAAATATCTTTACAGACAATAACATCGATCCATTTAATCGATACCGCATCCGCTGATGTCGAGCTGTTGTTATTATTTACTTATTTACTACGGCACTACCTCGCTTCTGTGAAAGCTGCGATATTTAGCGCCATGAGAATCATATAACACACAAACTGAACGAGCTACCGTTACACGGTCGACTGCCTGTCGACGCTGCATCTCAGGAAAGTAAACGTTCTACGAGCATTCAAAATTATGAGAGATTTAATTTGATTTAGTTTTGGAAATTAGGTCAAGAGGTCAAATGAAAATTAAATCTAGGAGAAAGAAAACTCAAGTCATATTTCATTAATTTTTGGGTTCTGTATCTCTTTAAAGAAACAAGTAAATTAAATTTGAATAAAAACTACGCAAAAATATTTTAAAAAATAAATTTTATGCCGAAAATACCTAACATCTGATACTCTTCTAACTGCTGAATCAATTTTTACCAAATATAGCTGAGAACCACCGCAATGAAACTAGCTTCTAGTTTCTAGTAAAAAACGCGTCAAAAAGTTTATCCGTTCGAGAGCTACGATGCCAGAGATTAGCATCAAACTTATAACACCGCTCTTTTTGCGTCGGGGACTAAAAATACATTTGCGCGGTATACAAATGTCCAGTAAACGTCAACTCAACTGCCATTTTGATAGTACAATGATGACCTAACGATATTTGCAAAAAAACTAAACGCTAAACAACGAATAATTGATTAAGAGTCGATCCGCGAGAACCGTCTGGTTGCCGTGTCAAATTGATGCCTATTATTTACTGAGGCATTTGGAAATACTCCCACATGGCGCGCCAACTTGCAATTTATGCAGTTGACCAATGTACAATGTTTAATTACTTTACTTAATTAGAGGGGAACTTTTTGAAAGAATCCCTTCAATTTCTTACCAACAACTTCGTTTGATCACAGTTCGGCTTATATAAAATAATCGTTTCTTATGAGACGTAAAATTCAACTGATGAATTTGAGATTTCCACTTTTACCGAAACAGCTAATGATTATTTATAGCGGACGATTTGCGAATGACAATACAGACAGCAGACGGGTTGGGGATTGCAATCAGATGTCAGGTGCGTTATCTGGCACAGGATGATATGAAGTGATACATTTAGAATGGCAGTTAATAACATTTGAAGCCTCCCAAGGCAATATAATCATAAACAACTAGATTTATAGATGTTGTTGAATAGTTAGAGCAGAAAGCCTGGAAGTTCGTATTACCGTCTATTTTCCGTTATTTATGTTTATTATGTTCAAGATTTATAGATCATTGATATTGAGTGTATAATTTACGGATGTAAAAAATCGATATGTGCGCACCGTAACAGATTTAGATAAAGGGGATACATAAAAACGAAACGTTAGTTTAAATATACTTTGCAATGGCAAAGCTCAGCTAACGAGTTTTAATTCTGAGTCTGAATGCAACAAATAAAAAAAAACATCCCTCGAGAAGTAAATGCGATTTACATCCCGCTGCTTAGATAATGAAATACCTACTTTCAGAACAGGAGGGATGGAAAATGTATATACTCGTATAATAAAAAGCTCTACTTTCTTACGCTCTTTCTTCTCTGGAGAAAAGTGGTGGAAGACTGACGACCTCAAAAAATATGTTTTTTAAATAACATTGAAATAAAGGATGTGATATGATGAAAAAGTTTGTAAATTAGTTTGGGGTTGAATTGTATTTTAAACCATATCGGACATTAAGAGAAAGCCCCCGAAATAAAAATTACTACGCATTTTTATTTTTTATTTGGAATTTTCAAGACATTAATGTCTCAAAAATTGCGAAAAATTTAGTACCTCGAATAGCAAAATGCTTATTAGATTTCGTTTTTTCATTGAATTTTGATCGTTTTTTTTTATAAGGGTGTGCAGCACATAAAATATTATTTTACGAGATAACTCAAAATATCGAACATTTAACGCTTCAATATAGTGATGTGACGTCACAAAACACACCAGATTTATATGGAGCGTTTTAGCACCGCGTGACTAGAATCACTTTTCGGCGGGTTGTGCTAAAAAACTATTAGTTGCATAAAGAAGAAAAGATATATCTTTTTACATGGACTATCGAATGAGATAAAACTATTTTTTTAGTCAAATACTTGCAAGCGTCAATTGGCTTGCACGATCCCAATCCTACCTGATGGCTATCATATAATAGGACCGTGCTTATTCAGCAGCCTCAAGGTACTGCGGCACTGGCTGCATTATCTTTAATTACCGGGACGCGCTATTAACAACAACGTAAGAGAAACGGTTACAGGCCTCACCCCTACCAAATGGATCGACGACCACCAGGAACATAGAAGCATCTATATCCAAGCGGCTCGGGAGCTGTTGGAAGTGCGGGAAGAATAAGCTCATAGCTTGTCATTAATGATGATGAATCAAGGTCTTACCTGAGAACACATTCTCCACGGTGTCATACAGGATACCGGTGTAAGTGTCGTAGAACTCAACGGAGCAATCTACGGAGACCGCGAGGACCTCGGCGTCCGGCGAGAGAGCGATCTTAGGTGCGTTCGCAGTCTGAGTGTAGGTGCCGGTCTCTAGCACGTGAGGTGACTCGCCGCGGAAGTATTCAACTGGAATCCAGATAGGTTTAGAGGTTAGACATGAATAAAATATCACAAAGATGGCCTGATGCAAGCGATTCGAAATCAGTTTAGTGTTCAGCTATTTTTAAAAGGAAAAAGAATTTGACGGTAACTGACGAAAAAGGCTTGTTAAGGCGATCCTCCTTCATAAGTTTCATACTAAATTTATGTTGCCATAATCTTTTAAATTGAATAGTGTAGTAACTATCTAAAAATACAACATCTGATTGCGATGTCGCGAAATGAGTATCATTAACATACTTCTTCTTCAACAACTTCACAGTGTACCACAATTTTCATTTTAAACACTTATTTCTATTATTGTTCAAAGCGCCATCTATGAACCATTAGCGGCGTAACTGCTATTGTAGCTAAGTATAAAGTTGTAAATTAATGATGTTTATTTCGCGACAATAGTGTTCAAATTGCATCTATGTTTAGGTAGTTACTTATCAAAGCCAATTTTTCTATTTAAAAAAACAACAGAAACTTAGTGTAAAAAAACAAAAAAAAAAAAAAAAACTATTTATTGCAGCAACAGCTTAATCTTCATTGTCCTCATTGTCGCTGTCCGCATTGATGTTGAAGTAGCGGAGCTCATATGAGTCATGAGCAGCTGCCACCACTCTGAGCCAGTCACGAAGGTTGTTCTTCTTCAGATAACGCTTCGTCAGGTACTTCAGGTACCTCTTTGAGAAGGGAATGTCTGCGCTGATGACAATTTTAGTCTTGTCCCTTGCGACGATAACGTGATTGCTAAGGTTATTTGTTTTGCCCTCAACTTTGACGTGTTCCTTTAGGTATTTCTCGAAGTTACCGACATCAAGGATGCTGTCTTCTGCAGGGTGTGTGCAGTCAATCAGAAATTTCAGGTTAATTTTCCGTTTAATTCCCTTGCCGCGAATTTTACCACCTTTGACTCCCTTCTTGCCAGTTTTCTGATGTAACTGGGCTTTTTTCGCCACGGGTTTCTTAGTTACGGCCATTATGGCAACCGAAGAAACTGCAAAAAAACTTAGTATGGAAGCTTTAGCAGAGGGATATCGTTAAAGAAGCTTGCACACCCAGAAGGCTAAACTTATTGGAACCTGACTATACTATCATGTATTACCGGAGACCATCCGCAGGAGGCAATTGTAGATATAATCCTACGACCAACCACGCCGCGAGTACTGATAGGTATCCCCGCGTAAGCATTGACACTTCAGTTGTGTACCACTAACGCTACGGAAGCGGTATTATTAAACATCTAGAATAGAGATAATATATAAGAGAAGTTGTTTACAAGCAACAAAGTTCCTTTTGGGAGTGACGCAATTCTGCTGGATGTTTCTAATTTGGTGCCCGGCCGGTGTAAGGTGCACGACCGACTGCTACGGAGTCCTTGAAAGGTTCACCATCGTCGAAGTTTTTTGTAGGTGACCGCGTGTCGACGACCTCATTGTTTAATACTAAAACCAGACTAATACCAACCACGTCTTATTATGGCGAAATTAATATCAGTTTGTGAGTAACAAGACAATTTCACAACGTAAAATAACTATAATGTACAATGGAATCGTCGGAAAGCTTCTGAAATTAAAGCGCGATATTCTTCAACTACTTACACTAAATTTTGTTTACTAATTGTTATTTAGTTTCTTCATATTACCAATTCTACAAAATTATTTAGCTGAAATAAGGATAAAGAGAAAAAAGCGTGTTAAAATAAGGATAAGAAGAAATAATCTTTATTAGCTTGAGGCTAGTGAGTGCGCACGCTACCACCCAACGGCCTTCTCGTCAGTGCAAACACTTTAAAAAAAAATTTAAAAGGGTACAAAGCGGCGAAAGAATTCTTATATAATTGATTTTATTTTTGTAGCTGAATATGATCGATGCTAGAAAAGATAACGGTTTGATGTAAAATTGTCATATTGCACGAGTATGGGAGTCTACCTACATACGAGTAGCATTTGCTAAGTGTTATGAAAACCGTGGGAAAATGAGCATTTGTTTCTTCAGTTATTCAGGGCAGTCAAATATTGAAGGTAAAATTCCTATGTTGGCAAGGACAGTTACCCCGAGTTCGGTGCCCATGTGGCTATATAATAGTGAGGTAAACACTGCGGATTGTAATTTCCACCAAGTATTCTTGTACGACAACGACGAGAAAACATGCGGGGGTTAAGCTGTAACCACAAGGCACTAATTTATATAAATTTCACAATATCTAGTGAGAAAACCAGCACGGCTTGTCAAGAAATTCCATGGTGTGTGAAGCCTGTCTATAAAATGTGTGCTTGATTGACTATGGTCGGCGAGTCACAACTTTTGACACATGCCCTTCAAAGAAATGTCGTGATATCGTTTCCTATTCCCATACATCGAAGGGATGACGCGACTGTGTGAGTAAACTCCCGCGCGTAATATTACCGGGTCACATTCTTGCGGAGAGAGGTGAGGTAACGCGGATCGGCGGGGGGTGGAGAACTTCCGTTCTTTACGCAGTACTAATTGATTCTGTGCCCAACTGTCCCGTGCAGACCTTTAAGCACTAATAAATAACCATATAAGTAAGAATATAATACGTAAGACATCAACAAAACAGAAATGTTATTTTCTGCTGTTCCCAGTTCAAAGTCCCCGTGGACTTCCGTAAACTTGAATTGCGATGCATTGATAAGTTTCCTATTTTGCGAAATCATATTTAATATCAAGCCTGTAACACCAAAACAATACAAGGCTTTTGGATCTTTTTTCTTAGCGAATAAGTGATCGCGATCGTCAGCAAAGGTCATTGTTTGCACTTGAGTCAGACTTTGGTACCTACCTCATTTAAAAAAACCAGTCAGGTGCGATGCTAAGATCACTGAACTCTTGTTTTGGGATCTGCATGACGTCTGTGACAATTAATGATATCGTAATTTACTGATTTCAAGTTTTCTAAACCCGATCTTGTTTACATAAGGTGCAATCTTCAATGTGCTGTTTCCATTTTTGTACTGCACAGTGACAAGTATTTCAGAAGTGGATGAGGGAATTTGATTTTAATTGACATCAATTAAATACTGACACACTTATGACCTAGAGGTATCAAGCTTTGTTCGACATTTAACTTGGCAGATAATTTAATGGAAATTGAAGAGATTTATTTATATTCTACTGTAATATAATTGTCAGGCTGATAATGACAACATTTATAAATACATAGATTCATTTTAAAAGCTTTTATTTAACTTGCAATGTTTGTATGTATGTATTGTATGTATGTATTTTCGGGTCAAATCTTGCAAGCTGAATTAGTAGCACTTCCTCTTATCCTAGGAAGTTGAAATTTTTTCTTATTTATCTCCTATATGTACGGACATCCGTACAATTTCATTTTAAGAATACATAATATCTTCAAAATATGGCAATCGACGAGCTCGTTGAATTTTTTATATATTTGAAACAAGGGGGGTAGTCCATCAGGCCCAACCACTCCCTGCGACCTTGATAGATCTATTGTGACCCCATGTGGTTAAACTACTTCCCGGTCCACTCCGGTCCCACTCGGACGATATCTCTAGGGGTGGAGACCTTGATATCGTCTCGCCTTAATATAAGCTCGTTGCATAGAGACACAACGAAAACTCACATTAAAACGAAAGTAGCAGAAACCTTATAGAGACATTGTCGGTTTCTTCGTACTGCCGATCCGTACATAACGAGACTCAATAAAGTATCTTCTTAAACATTTTCAAGGTTTTTGTAGAAACGGAACGTTACTTTTATGAGAACTTGCGTACAAATATGTTACAATGGTACAAAGCACTGCTTCTCGCGTCGCGTCCCACGCACTTCGCACCTACAATCGTACAGTTATAAACCTCTTCATATGTAGAAATCATCTTTCACGGTCGTCTACATAAAGGTAGAGGCACGGACAGATGTAGCCTATATCTACATACACAAAAACGCGTACCTACAAGCAAGTACGTTATGATGGAAAACCGTGATATTTGAACGCTACCTCTACGAGTACATCACTCCTACAAAAATATATAGAAATATTTTTTACCTGTATCGATAATAATGTCCCTAAAAGCTAGAAATAAAATACATTTGTTTTTATACCACAGATATACATATGTAAGTTTTAAGTCATTTTTAAGTAGACTGCAGTGGAGTGGACTAATACAAGCATCTAATATATTAGAAATATTCTTAAATCGGTACGAGCACAATATCTTAAATATTTACAAAATACATCTTATTGAACAGATCTTATGATGATAACAGAAATGTTGCTATTTTAATCAATCTCTGAAATTGAAATCATTTGAAATCAAATCTAAAACGCAACAAAACCATTATAAAGGCGCGAGAATAGAATTGATAAATTAAAATACATACGCAAGCTATTACATGCACACCGACATGTAAGTGAGTTTTGAGTCGAGATAATTAATTTAAATATTTAGACCGAATTTAATTGTTTAACAGAAACCATGCGATTAATTAAATGCATTCCACGTCGTTTTGAAATCGCAAGAAATTTGGAATACGCAATTTAGAGTACGCCGCGCCACCCCGCGACACGTTTAGCTCGCTTATTTCACGCTGCGTGTTGTTAAAACTCTCAATAAAAAGATTTAAAAGAAAACTAGGTGTTTATAAACGTTTACAAACTTTATATGGTACAGCAGAGCACCTGCGGTGTCGCACCATAAACTGCTCCAAAGATCGACCTCAGAATAAAACGTGATTGCAAATTTGTTTCAGGAGAATGGTGGAATCGAATTTATTTATCTCGCTTTACTACCTATTTGATGTGGAATTAATCGTAATGTGAATCGTTAAATATAAAGTACATTATTCATCTCAGAATTCCTTGACAGACAAGTATCTGTAAATAAAATTCTGGCATGAATTTGTTATTAAATATTTTATTCAGTTATATGTAGAAAGTTGACATAACGATCTGGTTAATCATTTAGATTCTACATTATTATCTTACAGACGAATTTTTTTCAACTTTTAACGAGTTTTAAAACCTCGTGAAATAAAAGCGACGTAATCAGCTCAATAAGTTGAAGTGGAAATAATCGCATGGAGAGCAGCATCATACGACTCAGATGTTATGTCTTCCTCGACATAATCAGCCACAAGACAACTAATGAACATTCTCCTCAATTATCGCCTACAGATACACCGGGATAAGAACTGAACAGAACACCGGGATCCATCATTACATCGTTGACATCGTTATGGCATTTGACAAAGCGCCATCTAGGGACCATTAGCAACGTAAAGGCTCTTAGCTAACTATTCAGTTGTACGTTAATGACAGCATAGTTTATCTCATATTTCATTAGGTACTTTACTTATCAAAGACAGCTATTCTATCGATCGATTTGTTATAGTTGGTGCTTCTCCGGGGAAGTACCAGATGATCAGCTCTTTGCTCCGCCGTATTTGTGTATTTTTTCCTTGAATTTGGGAATCCCAGCATTGATTTTGCAGTGAGCCCAGGGGGCAAAATTTGACTCTGTATATCCAAAATAACTTATCTTTTCTCAAAAGAACTTAAATCTAAAATAGTAATATTTATTCAAATATTACGGAAAAACAATAGCGATGTCTCTATCTGGTAAAATGTTTTTAAGAAAACAGCATTTTTAAATCTTACTTATGACGCCGGGAAATGAACCTTATTTCAAGTTCTACTGTGTACATGTATATTTCCTATAATTGTACGGAATCCTTAGCCATTTTTTATCCACAATAGACACATCTTTTAATAACTGTTTTTTCGTAATCTGTTCATTTTACATTTATAAAAGGGCCATACGATAACGGCCACCACTGTAGAGAAATATGATTTTTACTGGATTTATATGAACTTTAGCGGCAAAACATTGTTTTATAAATCCTCAAATAAATAGCTTTTGCTATATAAGGAATTACATCTTATTTATTTATTTAAACAATTTATTGATAGCAAAAAACAGTACAGCCCTCCAAAAATACAAAAGGATCGGAAATTTCATCAAGCAGTCATAAGTCTAGAGAGAACTATTGGAGAGAGGAGGGCAGTTAGGTGTACGTACATTTTAATATAAACATGATATTACAACTTTATTACGAAACTTGTACGTACTCGTTCATTACGCAATTGATGCAAATATTACCGGACTCGCCGTGACGTGTCTCGTTACATTTTTAAATCAATACAATGTAATTGCGCGGAGCTCGTCGTGCCTTCAGACTACATTACAAACTTACATTGATTCATTGACGTGATATTTACTCGTACAAAAACCGGTAATTCCGTAAATAAAATATAAACAGGTCATTGGCTATCGTATATTTATGTTTTATAAACAGAGAGCATTGACATAGTCCATTCCAAAACATCGACGGCTTGTTTTACTTTTTTTTAGCGAAACAACAAAACTGGTGTAAATTCCGAGGAGGTTGAACAACTCTTGTTTTGAGCTAATCTCGTTTGTTAACTTTTAATGCGATTTAATTAAAATTTAGAATATTCTAAACAAATGAAACACAACATCGTGTATCAATGAAAATTACAAATAGCAGTTTTATTTTGTCAATTTTTTACTAGCACATCTTCTTTTCTAAAAGTTCTAGTAAACTTCAAGAATCGAGACCTCTATTAACAGTTACAGTTAAGTTTACTTGAGTTTTCATTTTAAAATATCTCATTTAATATTTATTCATTTTATTGCAAAGTTTAAGACATCCGTGCCATAAATAACGTGATATAATGTTTTAATAATATAACACAGACATAAATTTAACATTATTACGCCACTTAGCGCGGAACAACCTGCTGTACATTAAACAAATTATAATAAACCGTCCAAGTGCGAGTCGGACACGTACCGTACCGTGGAAGTAAACGTGGAGGTGTATATTAGAATGCAAGAAAGTTCATCTTTGGGACCGCATAACAGTTTGTTAATAAAGGATTTTTAATAATAATATCTACCATTGCCACCCATCGCGACCAAACTCCCTTACTTTCAGCAGGAGACCAAGGGGTATTTCACTACCCCAACGGGAAGTTAATCGGAGTTGGTGGTGATAGAGAAAACCCTTTAGCTTTATATATATATGATTTATCTTTAGAGTTTTATATTCCTTTTTATATGTTTCTTTATATTGTCTTGAATCCATGGTAGCTCAGTTGGGTAGGGCGTCAGTCCTTGTACAATCGAGGTCTGGATTCGATCCTGCATGGCTCGTACCAATGAGTTACAATTTGATATAATATCGAATTTATCTACGAATGATCAAAATCATTACCATTGACTATTCGGTGAAGGAAAACATCGTGAGAAAACACTCCAGAGAAAAGGTGTGTGTGAAGTCTACTAATCCGCACTGGGCCCGCGTGGTGGACATACATACACTCATACACTCTGTAGTAGAGTAGGCCCCAGCCCCTGTAGTCGGGACATATATAGTATAATAGTATAAATCGTCTTCACCTAGCCAGAGGGCGTCCTACATTCATTCATTCCCCTAGACCTATCCAGTTTCTTAATCGAAGTCGGATACCTAATACCTAACCGACCCAAAGTATAAGGTAATAGTTTTTTACAGAAGCGACTGCCACCTGACCCTCCAACTCAGACCCTCAACTAGACAGTTTTTTTCGGCGTACACTAAGTTTTCCTAAATAGTATCCACTCGAGGACTCGTCTGCTCTAGAGATTGTCGGATCTTCGGCAAACGTGTCCAAAGCCATTTCAGCTAACTTTTCCGACTAGGCACGTTAATCACTTTATTTATGTGACGGATTACTTAGTTTCAATTAAGTTGCATCAAAGAGACTCCGAGCATCCACAGACCGCTGAGCGAATTTGAATTTGTGGATCAGTCGTGCCTAGAGTGTCCACGTCTCGGCTTTAAAACAGTCTACAGTTAGGACACTCTGGTTGAAGACTTTTGTCTAGAGGTATAAGTGTCATTGCTTTTTTACAATTGCCACATTTCGCGATATATTAACCTCCAATGCCGTGTCGAGTATTTTCCACAACAACATCTCACCTCGGTTCGGTGTACTTGATAAAAGCATGGCAAATTAGTAGTTATGTTAAATTGGTAGCTACAACACTGTGTTGTTATTTACATCTACCGTAGAACGTACAATGCTCTACATTCATAGTTCCTTGAACTGCACAAGTTATAAATTAAATAGCAATGCGAATCGAAATGGCACCAAACATGGACATACTCGTAGCATATGACGGAATAGTTAAAAAGTTTGGAACTGAAATGTCGTCGCGGTAGACGTTGCAGTATAGTATGACTGAACAATCATAATTCAATAGAACCTCGCGTTCATTGCATTATTTTGTCTAAATTGATTTAAAATGCGTGTATCGTATAGTGCCCTCGACTGATCTAAAACATGTATTGGTTTGTAGGTTTAGTATTCCAACCGCCCTCCGTGGCCGAGTAGCTATACACTTGTACACTCAAGTACAAAAATATGTGTCCACTTTTGAACCATGTCACATTCACCTTTAATTGACATTTCCCTTAACACACTACAGAGGGAATGTGACATGCTTCAAAAGTGGACACATATTTTTGTACTCGAGTGTACTCACAAAACCGCTGGTTCGATTTCGATTACGCATTTTGTATGTACGCCTGGCTAGCTACCACCATGATACTTAAGTCTGCCGAAAAACAGCAGTGTGCTATTAGCAGTGTAAAGTTGTGTTCCAGTATGAAAGTTAGCAGAGCCAGCGCATCAAAAAGCAAATCCGCCGGTCGACCAATGATGATGATGAATGAAGGGCCACGAAATCATTGAATAATGTCAATATAATTAATGTAGGTTGTGGATATAGCTTAATCCACCCCACCCCCTTATTGCTAACGTAGTAGGTTACTAGATGTAACGTTCCTTGAACTAAAAGAGTCATCTTGTAGTTCACCTGTACACATCGGCGTCGTTCAACGTTCTTCAGCGGTGAGGTGAAGGAACTTATTGTTTAATAGCATACTGTATTTACAAGTTTAAGACGCAAATATTATGAAAATACGATCTCAGTAAAAGCGTAGACACTGTCGAGTTACACAGATTGTTAGGGTTACGCAGTCAAACTAGGAACCGTTATGGTTTCGCTCTGTCCATATGTCTGTCCGCGGCTTAGCTCAGAGAACCTTACTACTAGAAAGTTGTAATTTGGTACGGGTATACATATTAATCACGCCGACAAAAATATAATAAAATCTTGAAGAAGAAAATTTTGTTTTAGTGTGGCTCCCCGTACACGTAACTTGCAGATGAATTTTTTTTTGCGTTTACCCCATTGTGTGAGGTATAGTCGAATAGGTCTTTCAAAAACATTGAGGGTCCCTTAACACCACTTTTTGATTCAGGGATCTAAAGTGATAATGTTTGTCAAAGTTGGGTCACAATATCTTCTAAACTATTGCTTTTAAAAAAGTTAAAAAATTCACCGTTGTAGTGTATACACTAAACGTAATCTATAGTGGTATGATAGTCCAAATAATATAACGAGTCGAAAGAATGTTTAAGCACTTATATTTAGGGGATTTGCTACTATACTATTGAGTTATTAGCCCATTTGGCAAAAGATTGAAGAAACATAATTATTTTGTATTTAGAAAGAGATTTCGGCTTCTGATATATGATTTCTATGTACTTTCTCGAGAATATTATTATCGTTAGTATATTAAAACATATTCTCCGAAGAACATTCCCACATAAACATGATGGGTGAGAATTTTCTCAAGGGAAGTTACAATATTTTGATAACTGTGGCGTTAAGGATATACCGCAGTATAACTGTATGTGTTAGTCCTATCTAAGAATATGAAAGGGACGTTTTTGAGAACGGAAATGGTAAACCAAAGTGGATTTATTGAAAAGTTAACGATATCCTTAGATAAGCAGGTTACTTTGTTTGACTGACAATCGGGAGGGCTCGAATTCGATTGCCAGCGCGGGTAATGAAGGTCAACTGTAAGCCCATTGTGTGGAAAAAATACGAAGTCGTACAACAAATGTATCAGTTCCATGTCCAATCGCTCAACTTTTAATGATTCATTCGCTTTCAGCAGGAATCTAAAGAATCCGAACCCGATAAAAGAACACAATCTCACCCCATCCTCCGCATGTCACGTCCATAATTACGTGAGCAAACCCAATTGCGCATCAAAACATAAGTAAATACTCACTCTTTGTGTGATATAGCTTCCACGTGCCGTCCTTAGATATCGTGGCTATGTGTGAAGTATCTACATCGAACGCCACGTCATATATGCCAGAATTATGTCCTGTCAGCTCATACGCCTTCATCACTTGCTTATACTCCCCGTTCCTTGTGAAACAAACTTCCATGACCTTCACATCTGGGGCGAACCCTGTCGCCACTACAAATTTCCCGCACGGCGATATCTTGGCCGCATAAGTGTTCATTAGATATGTATCCATTTTGGTCAATTGTTGTCCTTTGAGATCCCATATAACCATATCAGTCTTTGAAGAGCAGGACATCATGTATTTCCCGTTGCTTGATATTCCGAAGCCGATGACGTCATCGGTATGGACCTGAAACAGTTTTGTTTATTAGTATTTGTATTATTGATTTATGTTTAGTACGAGATGATGATTGTGTTGATTAATTTATTGCTAGCAAATGTTGGCGACACGGGTTTATAAGTCCATAAGTGGTATTATGTGTTACAAAACTGGTGTAAAATTTTATTTATTAGTCACGTAAAATCCGGCCTGCACTAAGAGTACATTCATTAATAGTCTCGTAAAAATATACTCCTAATAGACCTGAGCTGAAATTATTGTTATTTATTACCATGTTCTTAAATTTGCACAGACATCAACTTTGAAAATTAACAGGAACGGAAACTAACTACTTGATTAGTATTAAAGGTGTAAAAGTCTTGAAGACAGACCTGTTGCTATTCTTGTTACATTATCTAGCGTTTCTTTGTGTTTCCATAAGAACAGGATGTGGCCTGTCATGGCATCGCACAAATTTATCACCCTAATACATAAAAGACGATATGCAAAAGTCGCAAAACACGGATCTCAGCGTCAGAGTTTTAAACATTCATAATGCTATAAACTCCTGGCACACACCGACCTGTTGTTCAGGAGGAAGGCAAATAACAGCTGTTGTTTGCACGACAAAAATTGTATTCGAAATGTATTTTACCATAATTCTTTTTTGAATAGGATATCTGGCTTTAAAATAAGACATCGAATTATAATACTGGCGAAATGAAGAACATGAACGTACGACTTCGTGATGAATCGCAATTTCCATTTCTGCACATTGTTTCACTTATTTTGGTAATTGAAGATGAGGCCATTGGATGGTAAGCGTGCCACCTTTCATACCGGAACACAACAGTGCTATTAACACTGCTGTTTGACGACAAACTTCGCTAACATGGCGCTAGCAAGCCAGGCGAACATAAAAATGCCCTACTACCAACCATACCGAGTACTGACAGGTACCACTGGCAATCGAACCCGTTACCTCCGGATTGCAACTCCAAGCTTCCAAGGTCGTTTGATCCTTACCCGGGACATGGGCACATTTGGTACCTGTGTAATGTGCATGATGTTTAATGTAATCATTGTACACGGCACGAGGAAAACGACCGGCGAACCTTCCTGCCGCTAAAAATAATATTTTCGAGGCTGCGCGTGCGACGGTACTCCGCAGTCTGCAGCGCACGCTATATACTACGTTGCAGATTGCTAATGCTTGGTTTACTTAAATACTCGTAACATTTTAAATTAGGATAGCTGGTTTGGACAAGAAATTTCCTACAAAATAGGACATAAAGTTGTTATTCCGGAATAATATCACTAACGTAGTACGATTGCCGTTTCGCAGCTAGGTGTCACTAGATGTCATTTTTGTTAACAGTCAAAAAATGTGCACAAATATATATTTTTAATCACTAGAAAGGTTGGAATTATAGTAAAACACATGTAAAATGATGCGTAGTTAATATGGAGTCGTTATAGTTTCACCTGTCCGTCTGTCCGCAGTTTATCCATTTAACTAAGTAAATCTTAAAAAAGCTAAAATTTGTCGTAAATTCTTATTTTTTAAATTTTCGTTCATATTCCACATACATGTAAAGTGGGATGATTTTTCACTCGGTTTTTCTATTGTGTGCGATGTGGATAGGTTTTTAAAAAATATTTGTTGCATGCTAAGAACATGTTTCGATTCTGGATTTTTAACCGAAAAAAGGAGGTTGTCAATTCGGCCTGTATGTATGTAATATTACCAGAACTGCCCAGTTTTCGTATATGTTAGTCTATATCAGCTTCTAAACAAGTGTGCTAAGTTTCAAAAGTGTATGTATGTATGTATGTTTGTCCTCGCATATCTCCGGAACTACAAGTTCGATTTAAATTATGCTTTTTTTGTTGAACTTAGGGAAGACTGCAATTTTTATCAAAATTGGTTCAATAGTTTTTGTAATACACACTTAACATTAAAAGTTACGTTAAATGTTTGTTACCTTTGTAACTTTGGACTGGGTGAACTGATTTGGATGGTTTTTTTTATTATTTGAAAGCTGGTGCTTCCCGTAGGGTCCTATTACAATTTGGTCCAGTTCTGATAATTCATGAGAATACGATATACACCCTAAATTTGCCTTAAGTAGACTTTTAGGGCAGTTGAAGTCGATTTTTAGTTCTTTTTGAACGCATTAACTTGTTGGTGTGTCAAGTGTGTCAACATCAACTAAACAGTTCGGTACTAAAAAGTTATAGCCCCAGAGTGTTGGCAGAGTTGGTGTGCGCAGACGGTAATAAAGGAATAGTATTTACAAGTTAACAAGCATAATAATAGTCGATAGTAATATTGTGATGGGCAATTATGGAGGGCAGGGCCGCGTGTCTGCGAGGCCCGAAATACACTTGGCCGTTTCTTATCTTCATTTAACTCGAAACACGGTATGGAATCATGTGTATTTGAGTGGCTTTGTTCTCAAGAAGGTGATGATCGTCTGCCCACATCAGATAACCATATTTGATTCTGGAAACATGTATTTATTTTTTAAATCAGCAAAATTAACACAATAAAATGTAGGTGGGAGCTCTCGAGTTAATGATATAATTTACGCAATCATTTACACAATTAGATCATTCATTAGGCAGACAAGTTAAATCTAACTGCTTTAATTCTTATAGATATTTTAATCGCTTTTTTAAATATTTGAGAAAAAACATTTTATATTCGACGTAATTATAATCTTAAGCAACATGCGATAAAATTGGAGTTGTAAATGTTCAGTAGCTCGTTGTTTTCCAACGTATAGGGCCTTATTTATTACTTTTTCTTTTAAATACAGCAACGGCCTGAAAACAGTCTGAGTCTCTGTATCTTAAAAATCTGAAAACAAAAGTGCTTATTTACACAACTATTTGAAGACAAACTTTGATGAATGGCGGTAGCGGCGATAAAAAGTAAAAAAGTGAAATAGAAAAGTGCCCTACTGACAATCAAGACGCGATATCTAGTACCAGTAGCCAAACACACATTTAAACTACATACGTTCATGATTTTGTTGTTTCTAGGTTTATTTGTCAAATTATTGACATTTCGAATAAACATCTCCTGCTCTTTGAAGACCCATCATTGTGCACTATCGACGCCGCAATCGACCCGAGACAGAATTGTCTTCGCCTTGAACGCTGTATTGATCCTGACTCTATTTAAATACACGTATGTTTGTTTATACAGGATGTTGCCGAGTAAAAGCATGCTCACCTTTCTGAGAGGGACGGCTGAACGTAGCGATCGATCAGAAGAAATAGTTTCCATTCCAAATACAGAAAATTAAAGATTATACCATCTTATACGATTCAAATGGAGTCTCTCTTTAATTTAACTAAAAAGAAATAAAACGCATATCATTCTAATAACACTAACGAGCTCAGTTACAGCTTAGGCAAAAATACTTTCGTATGTCCGGACGGCGGATGTCCGGCTTTTCTTTCGCATTTCTCAACCGATTCTCGTGAAATTTTGTGAGCGGGTTTGATAATTATATAAAATTTTTTCATCGATTGAGTTTTGCCAAAATTTATATAATGTCGGACACATGCAAAAATCACATTTCAGTCATTTCGAACAATGATCAAAAATGGCACATAACTTTAAAAATTGTATGCAGGTAGGTATGTCACTCATGAAGTCATCAATTTATGAAATCTTGACAGGTCCTTTTTCTACAGTTACAAATTGAAAGTGAAATAAGTAGATATATAGCATGTACATACATACAGAGAGTGAAGTGAATGTGTAGTTATTAAACAAAAAGTAATTTAAAAAAAACTTCAATAAAATATATTGTATTCTTTAAAAGAAGAGATTCCAAGTTATATTTTTACGAAAGGGATATTATTGAAGCCAAATTTAAAGCAAAACTGTCAAACTGTAAGAAAATATAAATTGAACATGATAACGTAGCAGTTGTTTTGGGTTTGCCACAGCCTGTATATTACGTAATATAAATACAACAGATCAATGTCACAGTGTCTATATTCATATATAAATTTACATACACACGTAACATACAAGTATGTATGTACAATTGTATAAAGTCGTTTGTACATGATTATTTACGTTAACGGAAGGTAGCTTCTTCGAGAAGGATCATGTTATTACTGGATTTAGTTAGAGAGATCGAAAAACATTTTATGTATTCCATTAGTTAAGATATGCAAACATTTTACCTCAAAGATATTTAAACGTTACTAGTTAACGAATATTGTACAAATGAAAAAAATAATTGCAAATTGGTAATAAGCCACTCTGTCCAATATCACGTCACTCGGCCGTTGATGGTTTGACGTACCACGGACTTTCGAGATTACAGATTTTGTATGACAAGTTTCATAATGCCCGCTCTGTAACCTATTAGTATATTAAAATATATGTCCTCACGTCAAATAACCCCATTTTCTTAGGCTTTTTATTTTTATCTTGTTACTTACTGATATTAGTCGAAGTTTTCCCCAAAAATATGTAATCCTTTTACGATTCTATTTGGCGTCGTGGTTTTTTCTTCTTGAAAATTTATAATTTTGCTTTTTGATATTTTTATGTTAATTACCTAAATGTGCCCATTAATAAAGCTACTTAATAATAATAATAAACAATATTGAAATCAGTTTACAATTGGCGAAGCTATCGAGTAACATACCTACACAACCACACAAAACAAACATAAGATTTTAGATCCTCTTCCTGATTGACGTCGGATAGTGACTTGTGGCCCCTAGCTATATGTGCGAATATATAAACAGCGTATCCCTGTTTCAGTCGATAGAACAACATTTTTATACAATTGGATATAAATGGCATTTTTGTTGAAATAGGTAGAGTACCTACCCTACAACTTCTGTGGTAAATCAGGTAATCAAATAAATTTGGAATATATGCCTCATTAACATCATGGGAAACAGGTGGGTATATTTTAACATTAATAACCTTAATTTAAATTTATTCATTTCTCATTATAGTGTAACCATTTTTAAGTTATGTACAATGACAAACAGAAACCTTTATCACTCACATATCATTTTTCTCACAAACAGCATTATCTCGCTCGTAGCCGGACTGAACCGGCCGCGAGTAGGAACTGAACCAGATAATCAATTGTTTTTATAAATTTTCTGCACGAAGATAAACTTTCGATGGGTAGTCGTGGAAACAGTTGTGAAATAATCTCGGCGTATAAAGAAAATTCCCCGATCGATACGAACGTCACGTGTATAACTTAACTCTGACTTAAGGAATGTTTCAACTGCCTAGAAAGCTATGACGAGTTACAATTACAGCTAATTATGTAATTATGCATTAAGTTTAGGCTTTATCGTCACTTATCATCAGATGAGATGAAGGCCAAGAGCAAAACCCATTTACACATAAAAGATTTTTCATAGTCTGCCGGTTGGTTTTGTTTTTATATAATAGAATAAACCTATCTATCCGTGAAATATTATTATAATCAGCCGTAAAAAGCCCACTGCTGGACATCAAAGTAGGAAAATAAGGGGAAATTAAAGGGTTCAAGCAGCAACATTCACGTAAGTGGATTTTGGAGATAGATAAGAAAAGTTGTAGTATAGCAAAGTTTAACTCGTGGAGTTGCCCCTTTACACCCGTTTTCTAACTATAATGCTGGGAATAGATCATAATTGAGACTGTCTCTGTCTCTCTACTTGAGTACAATCAGCGAAATCTTGAGATCGCACGACTCGGTGCAACAATGACGCAGATTATGTACGCAAAAACGTAAGCATAACATATTTAACTGCACACGAGGTGCAGTTATAGCACAAGTAGCACTCGCAAAATATACAAAGACGTTTTTTTTAATATAAATTATATAAGGTAGACCAATGCAACGGTTTACCAGAATACAACCAAAATAGATAGATTTTTATT
Source organism: Carcina quercana (assembly GCA_910589575.2). Lineage (NCBI taxonomy): Eukaryota > Metazoa > Arthropoda > Insecta > Lepidoptera > Depressariidae > Carcina > Carcina quercana. Next base: position 7,278,457 of record OU342439.1, read on the forward strand.
TGATTGATAAAATAACAGTGAGAAATGCACACTTCTTCCTCAGAACGAACTAAACCATAAGCCCCTAAGTAAATAGCTGGATAGCACACTACTTAACATCACATTCACCAAACTATAGACTGCCATTCAAGTGGATGCATTTATCATTATCAACACGCGGCAATTGACTTGGACACTTGGACCGCAATAAAATAACCTCGGCCCTAAAAGCCCTTTAAAGGTTTCCAAGCGAATCTAACTAGTTATTCCGTACTTTTACCTATCACTTCACTGGCTCGGAAATGCCCAATTGCCCACGTGTTCGGTACTACTAAACTTCTACACTCGCCCACGGCTATCGTGACACTGTCAGTCATTGACATTGATGTTTAGCAAACCATACAGTGACACACGAGATAGTGTATGTTACAGCGCATACACTACAGATAGACTGTTCCAAACCTTCCTGTGGGTGGTTTAACTGTGTACTACCAACTTGGTACTACAATCTTCAAAATTTGTGAAGCGTAATTATAAGGGTTAATCAGGTGATCATGTAATCGTGCAAGTGCAGAATAGGACTATTTCAGCTGACAAAGAATAGTGACTCAAATACATGCACTGATAAAAACAAACGTATTGTTTTTTCTTCTTCTATTTATATAGTTCTGCATACAAACAAGGTCAAAATTTGCATTTCCATACGGGAGAAACACGATATTGATGTACTTACTGGGTATTGACGCAATTGTCTTTAAAATGACAACATGTTTTGTTATTTATTTTTATATAATTGAGATTTTAAATAAATAAAATTTGAGTACATTTCTACATAAATTTAAATAGTAAAAAGCTGTCCCAATTAATTCAATTCATTCCGATTGTGTAGCAGTCATTTAACAGAACAAACAAACACCCAAACTTTCCGATTTATTTTATTACAAACGTGAACATCAAATGTAACATGTGGCAACCAACAAACATGAGTTGTTTTTTAGTAACTACCTAATAAATCCTAATTTCCTATGTAATTTTCCACACCAAGGCTGCATTATTGCAATATCGTGCGCTTTGTATACTACTGTAAAGATACAACAATAAAGTTACGAAAAGACGCAACAAGTAACACTTCCGTTATAGGTACTCGTATACTGAGTAGGAATGCTCAATGAACGCAAGTACAGTTTGTGAAACAAACATATTGAGAAGATTATTGCATAGAGACAGAAATACAACAGTCAAATGATTCAATTTTAACTGTAAAACATGAATGAAAGTCAAGTAGATGTTTTTTCTTGGTCCTGTGGAACAGACGACTGTCGCGGCACATAGTCAACCCTTAATGGTAAAAATAAACCTCTGCAGTTCAAACCTGCGTGGGAGTGACATTCTACAAACGTATAGAAGAGGCGGGAAAATAAATGTGATTTTACACGGATTATATTTATTTGCAAAGTAGTACTTTCGAGCCGAGCCGTTACAAAGACCTAAGGCAGCTAGAAATGATTGGACAGTAGAGTGTATTTATTAGCCCCGTGGTTTCGGCTTTATACTAAGATTACTCCATGCATAGCCATGAGTGCCACAGAGGGCGACTAATTTATATTTATAGCTGTACTAGCTGGAGCCCGCGACTTCATTCGCGTAGACTTTATGATCGTTAGAGTGCATAGAGTTCATTCAAATCGGCTATTTATATGTTCACATGATCCCTTTTGAACACATTTAAAAAAGGGGAAAGTGCAAGTTGGACACGTGCACCGAGGGTTCCTTACAGAATATGAATAATGAATACTCAAAATCATTTTATATAAGAATAAGTGTGCCTAGCGATAAACAGGAGCAATTGTTATTAATTTACACATTGCAATACCAAAAACAATAAGCGCTGAAACAGTTTGTAATCGTAACATTTTAATGCAATATAATCTAAATAATTGACTTTTATTCCCATACTTGTGCTAACCTTGCTTCTTGCCAAATTTCATGTACAAGTGACCCGTCTTTTAAGCAAAACAATCAACTCGCACTTGGCCAGTCTTTTCTATAGTGATAGCTGAACGACCGGAAAATCACATAGGCTATTTTGACCCGATCGAACATTTAGTACCCGTTCGATATTTTCCGAAGGCCACGCCAGACGAAGACGCAGGCAAAACCTACCTGTAAATATGTTACAAATAAGACGTAATATCTGCCTTCCGTTACTGCCTGGGAAAACTAATTGTTGGTAATCAATTAGCCGAATACACTTCATATACTCAATCAATATTATAAATGCGAAAGTGTGTTTGTTTATTAACGTGGTTATTTGTTACCTCTTGGCGTCACAACAATCGTGACTAAATTTAGCATGCATCTAGCTAGTGGCATGGGAAAGGACATGGGCTACATTTTATATCGCTCGATTAAGTGGTATTTACTGAAACCCACGCAGACGAAGTCGCTGATGAATTACTAGTAATAATCAGTAACAGTCATCAATAGTCATCATGAAAACTATCCGTTAATTGTTATTTAATGCATATGCATTATTTAAGCAGAGTTCATGATCGCACGTGAATGAACTGCGTAGAACCAGTCCCCAATCGATTTCGGGAAAACTTAATCGATATTACTACTAATAATAAGTAATTAATAATAAAATGCTAATTTGTGTATTTGTTTTGATTACTCGCGGGAGGGTAACGTGTTAGGCTTGTATGTTTATCTTATGTTTTTAACCTTTATGATTAGGTACTTCGATCGGGCCATGTTGTTAGATTCGTCCCACTGTCAGCGTCATGACGTAATTTTGTAGCAATTCGTAGCAGTCGAACGCATACGCCAACAATAAACATAAAAATTGTTTTGTCTTCTTTTTAGACTAAAATATGAAATACATATGTACTATTTCTTTTTAGTTTTGGACAAGGAAACGGCATCGATACAATTGAATATCTACAAAAATACATGTAAAAAGTGTACATTATGCCATATTATAATGTAATTGTCGACCCTTACCAATTTTATAAAAAGCCGATCAAATGATTTTCTACAAAAATTTACCAAGAAAATTCAAAAATGGCCGAGAGTTATATGTCTTGAAAGAGGATTTCATACGTATTTACTGAGTGCATCAAAGAGACATAATCAGATCCGTTTGCAGGATATTTAGTCTCTATTTGTATGTATACCCGACGCGCGCCGGGCGAGGCGCCAAAGTGTTTATGTGATAATAAATCTCGGCTCATTTCCTGTACTCTTCATTAGGTTCTTACACTTTAATAATATGTAATTTAACATTAAAAAAAGTACGGATATACTAATCAAGTTTTTGTGTAAAGTAATTAAAGCACATTTTAAATGGCTTCAAAACATCAGCAGCAAATTTAATTAAACGAATCAACAACAACAAAATCTATTATTGTGGTTCATAAAGATATTAATTACCATTATTAATAATTTCTTTGCTTTGTTAATGATACGAACAAGTATATAGTTTTTAAATGTATGTTTATTATTTAAATATAACTATGTCTGTAACCTTTTCTTCATCTAAGTTTACATATAAAATGATTGAAACTTGGTTTTCGGGTATAAACAATTAAACAGCCACAAAACCTTCGAAGGTTGAACATTACCTTTCATATATCACTATACAATCAACGCCTTTGCAAATAATTACTTGATCATTTAGGCAACAAAGTAATACGCGGTAAGGAATATAGCAACAATAGCTGTCGGGCCGCGACTTGGTCTGCCCGTATTTCATAAATTACTGTACACAACATTTACATCATTACTGTAATGGGATAAAAAGCAACCTAAGTGTTAAACCAAGCACCTGTAGTAGGGGAGCCCAAGCGGGGATTTCGGGATTTACTAAAGCGCGGCAGATTAATATACAGGGGGATACCTTGCACCCGGTTAAGTACCTCCACAAAACATGAGGCCCATATATAAGGCCGCCCGTGAAGGATACAGGATCAGATTAGTAAAAAAAAATTTACCATCAGAAATTCTCGAGCGCGTCAGATTAAGGTAGGGTGAGTTAATTACATCCTAAAAAGTGTATATTCCACTAATCTGACAATTTGAGAGTGACGTAAAAAAAGGGGAGGACAACAAAGTTGTAAAAAAAACGTCATCTCGACATTCTCGAGCGTAGCTAAATTTATTTTTATTTTGAAGGAAATAATTCAAGAATAATGAAAAATATATAATCTGACGATTTCCGCAAGCCGAAATAACAAAAATTCGTCGATAAAGTTAAATGCGTGCAGCTGCGTGATGCCTACATTTCCTTCTCCGCGTTTCTATTCATCTCTCACTCTTTCTCTATCTATTACTCTCTCACTCCGTCCCCATAGAAATATTATTTCTTTGAACTCAGCGAGCTCAAAATATCACATAAATTATATTTTGAGCTCAAAAATGTCATAAGTACAATTTTAAGCACCCAGGAATGGAATTAGCGGGAAGTTGCAGGGATGGCCTTTAAGGTGAACCGTTTTTCTAATTTTTTTTGTCAGTTCAGGCAAATCCCTCTAGATAATCGTCAGATTATGAGACAGTACGTTTAGAACATAAAGATGAACCATATATATCTTAATCTGACGCGCTTGAGTATTTCAAAATGGCGAATTTTATTTGCACATTATGAAAATGGCCGCGAGTTTGCGTCCCATCGAAATCGTCAGATTAGTGAATGAGAGCTTTTTTTTGGTGCATTTAACACTCCCTTAGAAAATCTGACGCGCTCGATTAATTTTTTTTTTCATTTTCAACCCTTAAATACAACCACCCCCATCATGCAAACGATCAGATTAACATACGTACATTATTAAAAATACGTAGGACTTTGATGCTATCAATATCTGACGCGCTCGAGGATGTCCATGCAACAGTTTTTTTTACATATTTAAAAATCTATAGCCGCTTCCCCCACCGATGTAAAGGTATATATCATATAACATTTTTCTTCTTCTTATCATCTAAGCTTTGCACCCCAATAGGTCTCTACGACGCTCGAGTAAATCCCCGTTTAGCCTCGTGGGCTCCCCTACTACTGTGACAAATATCATCCAAATATGATCATGTCTGAAACACGATCGTACAAATACAAATATGAAAATAAGCAATCCTTTTCAATCATAATGCATTTCAATTGCAATTCTCAATATAGCTCACACAGAAAAATTATATGATTTTAATCAATGACAATTATTCTGTATTTGTTAATACCTCAAACCCAAGTTCCGTTTTCGTGGTAACTTGATCAATTGAAGAAGAAGAAAAAGCTGTTTGTTGCTTTCCGCGACAACAATGAGATGACACGGAATGATCATATTCTAAAGCCGTGACCACACGGCTAATATACCTTCATTGAGGAAATGAATACATTTATTTTATTTATTCGGATTTCCAACAAAGAAACACTATAAGTAATCAAACAATAAAAACAACTTAAGATAACAGTAAGTGCTCCTTCAATGACAAGAAACCACCATCATTTAGCTTAAATTTGAATCTGCTAGTTAAAGCTAGACGCTGGGGTCACGGATATAGAAAAGGATCAATTATTTCCACGGCATTTGTAAAATAAATGGCAAAGCGCGAGTCGTACTCGCACGCCAATGGTTACGTACCGCCGTAAAATATTTGTACACAAGATCGAGTGAAAATCGCCGAAAAAACACTTTTGAACAGGAATAGACATTTTGTGATAATTTTAACTCTACCTATTATGGTTCTAAAGAAACATCCCTGTGATAGACGGACGGACGCACAGCGGGGGCTTAGTAAGAGGATCTCGAGGTTAAGCACCCTTTGGTGTACATAACCCTAAAGAGGGACTAAGAGATAATAATTGCAGGAGACGGGCAGCTACGTCGAGATGTGTATCGTATCAACAACACATTACTGCGATCCATTCGTCCCTCTTTCGACGTGTCGATCATCTATGAGGGAGGTTCACCAGTGGATATACTCGTAGTGCATACAATACATTGGACGATATTCGTAAACTCGTACAATGAAATAGCGATAATACAGCTCGTGTGTAATAATCACGCACGCTTACTCACACTGTTCCGCTGTAACTACGACTCATTAATCATAGAAGTTGTAAAGTAAAAATTTGTGCAGGGAGACTCACTGCAGTGTTCCAAGTATGTCGTACACTTATGTTCATTCATATATGATGAGTGAGTCATTTGTTTTGATTTATTAACGTGTTCCAATTGCTACTGAGCATGACATTCGCTCATATATAGACTACTGTAATTAAAAGGAGGTTTTAATAGGCTTCTTATAACATAATCACAAGGTTTATCCTACTTAATTGTAAATCAACATATAACGTGATAATCAAGCGCTTAGCAAATATTGTACCATTTTACTCTCCATGACAGACCAATTATCTTCAAAGATTCCTTATGTATGAAGGATTTTTATAATAATAACAATAAAGAAACTATAAGAGTATAGTAAGGCTTAAAAAATTAACACAGATTTATAGATACCGCACATCAATATTTTTGAAAATCAGTTTCGTGATTTTATCCTTATTTTTTCCCAGCCTACGGATCTACGTGATTTTTAAAACGAGTTAATCTATGGGGCGGAGTATGAGATGGAATGATTTTTATCCCAGTAAAGTGTTACCGTGAGGTAATTTTTGAAGTGCGCGCATCTCCCCTGTGATTCCATGCACTGATGACAGATTTTTGCGGGAGCAAACCGCACCGGTTGCTGCCGCAGTGCGCGCATACTCTTATACTCAATGAATCTGATAACTCGAATGTCAAAATATTATAATAGAAACTGACATTTAGTTAAGTGACTTATCTATGGGTGGAATCAATCTTGAGTACTGATTAATGAAAATCTAATTTAGTTAAATGACAAATCCATTATCTTTATCAGTTTTTGTGTTTAACAGTGCTAATCTTGATCTGTACAACAATGTGAGAATTGCAATGACTTGCAATAAAAATCACGCGTCGTATAGCACATCTAGTTTTATTCATACTAACGATATAACGTTGTGATTGTTTTATAGCTCACAAAGAGGATGGCTTGTCTGGACAACTTCCCTGTTAAAAGCCGCATCTTCGGATTTTGGCAGAATTACCATGAATCTGGTAGTTGCCAGTAACAAAAATAACTGAACTAATATTGCTGCCGCAGAATTCATCTACATCCGCAAGAAGCAAGGAGTTGATACCCGATTTACCCAAAGTTGATATTAACTAGTTTCCGTTACCCATAGAAAGATATATCATGATTAGATATGACGTTGAACTGGTCTGGTAGCAGGGAGCAACTGGATGCAAGTGGGAGGATGGGGGAGGGAGTTTTATGATCAGCGGTGGTCGTTTCTCGACTAAAGATAATGATGGAAAGAGATAGGTCGACCATAATCTGTAGAAAATATAAGGGGACAATACACTAAATATTCGTAAGGACACCAATGTTTTATCTGTGAATAAAGTATCACCAGCATGTCACAAAGCCGGCACACATTGCATATGTATGACACAGTAGCCTCTGCGTCTTTGTCCCTGTCGGTGTATAGCTGCTCATGCATTTTGTATTTGTAAGACATATACAAGTATGAGTAACCTTTGTGTAAGTTTCATCGTAATAAATGTTAATATAACGTGAAAATACTGTAACTGCTACGCAGCATTCACGATCCTTGTAATCGCAAAATAAGCTGTTTCCGTTGTCAACCAACTTCAAAAAAAGAAGAGTTCCTGAATTCTACTGCATGTTTTTTAAATGTATGTTTGTGCATTATTAATTGTGCATGATTTTAATGATTTTTAATAGGCCCGTTTTGATTTTATTCCACCCTTTTATTTCGAGTGGGAAATCTTTTAAACATACTCGACTCCTTAGGAGAGAATCCGGGAAAGGTGAAATTTTTAATAACTAAAAAAAATCAGTGGTCATCCTCCGCGCAAGTCGAAGAGCCCTGATAACTGTTAGAAAGAACACACCAGCGCTCCTCTAGCGCTTCGCATTCAGCCCTCCCCTTGGCCAGTCAGCCATTACGTCACTGCAGCTACTGGCTGCAGCGGGGCTGAACCAGGAGTGGATATAAAGTTGAATGCCGTTCATAAAAATTTCACCAAATACCCTTTAGCAGGTTTTAAAAGTCTTCGTCGGTATTTAATTGTTTCATGACTTCTTTTTCTAAGTTCCAGTTCGAAAACTAAATTTTTCGAGTACCAGACCATATCTCTTACCAAATAGGTACTACAAGTATTTAAAGCTATGTATAGGACTCCGTTATGATCTTTTGGATTCGTAATCCCATAACTGAGAGTGAACCCTTTCAGGTGATTCGTTACACGCGCTTTTGCATTTAAATAACATTAGTAACGATACAATTTACTCTGACTAGATATAAGGGGTATCGTTAATTTTGATAAGATCTCAAGCAACAACAATTTGATAAGCGGTTACAGTAGCGATGAATGAACACCCGCCGCCACTACACCGCTCACTCACTCTCCTTTCGGTTTTACAATTTGACGTTACACAACGATTACAATTATCAAAGTTAGATACGGTTTTTTAATTGCCGCCGCGGTTTTACACAGCTATTACAGTAAACACAATAACTTAATTGTTTGTTGATGGGAAAAAGAAAAAGGGTAATCGTTTCGTCGACTACGATTGGATTGTATGAGCGAAGGATATTTTTTGTTCGTAGTTTAAACTTGTTCCTCGTTGGTCTCGCAAGGCGATTCCCAATGCCACAGCTGTATGACTCACGACGCTGATAAGCTCGCATTGTGTTCGAGGCTTAATCTTTTGTATGGTGTCTAGCAACAACATTTGAGTACCCACGTCCAATAATGGCCAGGCCAGCCTTAGTACTTCTCACACACACGTATGAAACCTTCATCATAATTTTTCTGCATTCTTATAAAGATGCAAATAAATATGAAATATGTAGATATTTCTTCTTTTTTAAATAAACGAATTAAGGTCAAGATAATAACAATATAAAATATACATATGGCTATACAATCTTTGCACAATACACGGCGCTACAAAAGGAGGGGTTGATAAATGATAAAAGTATGTAAGAAAGGTTTGCTTGTCTTTGTGGTAACGACTTATGTTGTGCGACCGTAGAAAATTGGTCATTTCAAGACAATACACACAAGCATAAATAATAATAAATAATAAATAAAGCATATTTATTTTTCTCCACAAAGTTTGTACACAAATCATAAATCACTTAATTCTATGGTCTCGTAACTTTGTGAAGACTGGCTCCTGAACTAGGATCCCCTGTGCTACAGGAACCAGGTCTCCACCACCGGACATGTGTTTTTTAAGTGACATATAGTGAAATATAGTATATTGTAAATTATCTATTATTAAAAAAATAGTTTTACATTCAAAAAAATATATATATAGTAAAAGAAGTGAGTGAGTGATATGAATATGTGTGTATGTATGTGTGTGTGTGTGTGTGTGTGTGTGTGTGTGTGTGTGTGTGTGTGTGTGTGTGCGCGCGCGCGTTGATTTAATATATTCTAGTTTCAGAGGGTGTAACCAAGGCTTCGGTATAATCGTAGTCCTTTGTGAGAAGCCAATTTGTAATTTTGTTTTTACATTGGTTCTTACAGAGCGGATATATATTTAATATTCTGTTAACGGTATTGTAAGCTTTAGGACCTATGTGTATGCTAAATTTTCGTGCAAAAGTTGTTTTAAATTTTTTTGATAGACATACTATATCATGTCGTCTTTTGGTCGTTTCGAACTTCGGGTCATATTTTTGCTTAGAGTGTTGTTTCATGATCGTGTAGAGAACGAATAACTGGCGGATCGACAGTATTTTGCAACTGTCGTATAGTTCTTTAGTGGGAAACATGAAGTGTCTGAAGGTTGCCACTTTCAGTATAGCTCTTTGCGCTACTTCTAAAGCCATCATATGCGTTTTCGCCGCCCCGCCCCATGCTGTTATACAATACGTGAGAATGGATTGACATAATGCAAAGTATACGGTGCGTATGGTATCGTAGTCAGCTATGTGACGTAGCGTTCGGAAAACGTATATTAACTTTCGAGATCGTGCTGTCAGATTCTCTATATGAGGTCGAAAAGTTAGGTTACGGTCTATTATTACCCCTAAGTATTTAATTGTACACACAGATTCTAGTTTGGGACAGTTGCAATTGATGTTTGAGTGACATGAGTGAGCAATTATTGATAGGTTAGTGTTGTATGGTAGTGAGATGTCGCGGATGGCAAAGGTTACAACTTTTGTTTTATCTGAGTTTATTGTGAGTAAATTGCTATGTAGCCATTTTAATACTGTATTGAAACCTGACTGGGCGTTGTTGAATGTGTCATTCCAATTATCGCCTGTAAAAATCAGCGCTGTGTCGTCTGCAAAGGACAGAATTTTTCCATTTTGTAGTTTGTTGGAGAATAGATCGTTAATATAGGTAAGAAATAGCGTTGGCCCCAGTATGCTACCTTGCGGTATGCCATATGTGATTTGCTCTTCCGTGCTTGTGTAATTATCAATCCTGACACACTGGGATCTTTCGGTGAGGTAACTTTTAAATAGATTGAGTGGTAAGCCTCGTATTCCCAGACATTCAAGTTTTTTAATCAATAATGGGATAGAGACCGTGTCAAAAGCTTTAGCTAGGTCAATAAATATTGCTAGACATTTTTTACCAGCATCCATGTTATGAACTATAAAGTCAGTAAGTTCATTAACAGCTCCGTCAGTAGATTTGCCACTGCGAAAACCATATTGTTGGTCAGAGAGAGTGCCGCTTGATTCCAGGTACTGCGTAAGTCGTTTGTTAATGATACGTTCCAGTATTTTTGAAATGGATGGCAGTATGGATATTGGTCGGTAGTTGTTGACACGGTCCCTGCTACCACTCTTGAAAATTGGCCGTATTACTGACTTTTTAAGGATTCTGGGGAAAATTCCAGTTTTAATGCACCGATTACACAAGTAGGTGATTGGAGGTACAAGGAGTTGTTTATTAAGTTTTAAAACTTTGCTAGGTATGTTGTCCACACCTTGTGCACAGTCTGTTTTTAGAGACATGATGAGTCTTTCTACTTCTTCATTGTCAGTCTCCAAAAGAACAAATGAGTCTTTACTTGTAGCTGAAATTCGAGGCTACATAAAATCGTGATAGATATGGGCTCATTAGTTACAGAAACAAAACCGTTTCATTCAGGGACACACAACATATGTCGAGATGCCCTGATCTAAATTACCCATAAGTACAGTACTCGCTAACTAAGTTTGCCCTTCTGAAGTTAGCTCCAAAAGGCTGCGAAGTATCAATTATTAACGTATAAATGGGAGACAAAGCAAGTTAGCGGATGGAAAGGAATGCCCTAATGTTGTACTCGTATGTTAGCTAGGGATAGTTATTATCGAAAATAATACACACATATTCCGACTTTACATGAGCGAATTCTGGAGATCCTAACTTCAGAAGGGCAAACATAGCGTGCGAGTACTATACACCGTATAACATTTGGGTTCTATTTAATTTAATATGTGATGCTTCTCGAACATTATAGATGATGTTTTATTTTACACCCGGTATAAACGTGTCTCGTCTCGCCGAATAAATAAATCCTTCAAAACGAATTCTAACAAATTATGGAAAAACGTATGGGTGTCTAACCATATTTGAATAACAAAGCGTAACAAATACTTCCTAGTACGACAATTTTAGTATTCCGTACCATTAAAGGAACCCTTATCTATATATTAGTTCCCTGTCCTTATAGGATAACTCCGTTGGCCATCCGTCTGTCTGTTAGTCAAGACCCTTTTTGTGACCGTGATATAGACGAATTTAAGGGATAACATTATTCAATTGCAAAGTTAAGTTTATTCTTCAATCGGACTGACATTTTCTTTAGAGCATTGTTCGGTGCTAATTAATGTACCTATCATTGATGATTTTCAGTATGTTTATTATGCATACTCTGAACGGAACCCCGGGTGCACGAGTCCATCTCACACTTAGCCGGTTCTTGTATTCTTATTCACAATGGACTTGCACTTGGCCTTCACCTCACCCGGTGGCAAGTAACAATAAGGCCGTTCTTCAACTTCAAGTTAGGTAAAGAATGAAACTCTTTTGATGTTATTTTTCATTACGGGATCACATCAGTACTAATAACACTGGTGGTACCAAGGCAGATCGGCTTACAAGAAGTGCTCTACCGCTAAGGATGGTACCATTCGGAATATGATTCCAGCTGGTACAGCCGCTAGGGTACACGGAGATGGTTGAAATGTAAATAATTATCTTGCAATCAAGACTATCGAGAAGTGCAGATGTCTTATTGTTTTGATGGATTGCAACTGGCGGGAGTCACGTGCAGGCACGTTCGTTTATATTACGTTCTGTATTATCTCTACTTGAATGAAGATCGTACTGACCTCTTTGTTTCAACCTTTGTGACGATGCATTCATTGTTTGTAGCGATGCCGGTTTCTGTTCGCACGATCGATTATACATTTAGTTATCAAAACAAACAGATTCGGGAACACTGATTTGATTGCATTCGACATTTAAAGTGATCTCGGTTTGTTTGGGGGTGGTTATTGTAATACCATCATCGTCGGAACCAAGCTGTCCATAAGTAAATAATGATCTTTAATGATTAGTACCGCGAATTTTTTTCCATATTTCGACTCCCTGATCAAGGGACAGGTATTCTTATTTCTTTACTTCTTCTTTATTAAACGTTTGAAAAGTTTTTTAAACGATAAAATGTGGAAGAGGTATTTAGATAGTGTCAACAAATATGTAATCAATTATAAACTCACAGCGACCCAGATTATTAATATTAACAAAATAAAGATCACGAAATTAAAGACTTTAAATTTACTAGAAATTAGTCTATAGAAATGTAAAACTAAAGAAATGGCATGATAAATTAAAGTATAAGAGAATAATCAAATTCTCAGTTCCAAATGAAGCGTGCATTGGAGTTATGCAAGATAGAAATTAGCATAGCAAATACAGTTGACAGCGCACTCTGCAAGTAGCTAGGTAAATGGCAGCTAATAGCCGCGTTAAGTTGAACACTGCTCTAAAAGAATATGACCAAATCATTGAGCTATTGAGCATACACACTAAGCCAACAGATTTTTTACACATCTATATCTTCGACGTCACCGTGACTTTGAGATACCACACTTCCGTGGTACGTTCGAGGAGATAACTCTACATATAATTAAGGTTTTCACACAGATAGCACCAACATAGCACAAATACTGTTGAACAAATTAACATAATATTCATAAGTGATTCTTCGGTCACCTTCGCTTGCCCTACGTGGGGACACAGTGATTTATTGGGTCTCACTTGAGCCTGACTCTAGAAACTCCATCTATGAACATAGTATCTCACATTTGTTATTTTATTGCAATTTGGCAAATCAGACCATAACTTTTCTCTGTATAAAGAATCAAATAACAGAAGACTGACAGGAACAGAACCTGTGCTAGGATAGGCTAGTGTAAAGTAATATTATTCTTGCAGGTGTTTATAGTGATATTAAGTAGCCTGACCGGCGAAGGAGATTTTAATATAATTTAATAACAATACTTTAAAGGTTTTCTTGGACTTAGCTACTGTAGGTTCATGACCCAAAAGGCTCTCAACGAAATTATATCGCCACTTTTGTCTTGAAGTCTATTACCAGAAGATTATGCTTGTAAAATATTATTGCCAGTTCACTTGGTTGCTAGGATGACAAAGCGACAATTAAGTTTAGCCAAGGATCATACGCCCATTGCCAAGATTGTAATAGCCTTTCAAATATACTTCTTGAGGTTATTAAATAAGTTGTAACTCATTTGTCGTTTGAATTGGGGAAAATGTACCTGAAGTTTTTACTATGACAAAGAAAAAAATCCGATCCGGAGTTGTCTGCCCGGCCTGGGCACCACAAGATGTGTTTCACTTCGTTTTTGTATCGGATCGGATGGCTTTCGTATTTAGGGCAAATTGTATGAATCCGAAATTCGAACTATAAACGGATTTCGATCGGTCGTTTTTCATAATACCAGCCTTGAATCTAATGTTCTATGATTCCGTTAGTGTCAGACTTTCGTTGTTTTATAAAAGCTAACAGTTTTTCAACGCCTGTTTCCAACACAGGCAGGAACGATGGGCTTGAGATACACACACACTATTGTATTGATACACTCACAAAATTTTTAGTTTTTTAAAGAAAATTTTAATTTTGTCTTTCTTGAGAGCGATTGAATATTTTTTTTAAATACTTATGACAATTTCGGTGCGAATAATAGTAAAAATTAATTCATTAATCACAATAATTTTGTTAACAATTTGGTCTCCAATAATATCGTAATATGATACGATAATATATTAAATCGCTCGTTAAATCAAAACTATGAGACACCTGGCTTCCAAGCTACAATATTCTGTGTTATGGGGGCCAGTGTTCCTCCAATGAAACTTGCTCGTAATTAAAACTATTTGTATTAACTAGGGCTGTTATCTCTGACGTGTCTCCCCACTCTATTGCAGCGAGATTGTGGAGGATCGCTTTCATAATCCATCGACGACAATCAAGTTTACGACACGGAGCGAAGGCTAAGCCAGCAAGGTTAGCCGAGGCACGTCTTACCTAGTCCATTGTGACTAGCAATTAAACAGACAAAAGGTATTGATGAATGTTACCGACTATTTATCATCGTATATTTGCAGTATCTTGTATTTACGTTGTACACCCGATAGAAGTCTAAATAAATAGGCAATGTAACAAACAGCCCTGTTAGTAATGTAGTTAACACACTCTTTAAGTTTACGTAGACTTGTTGTTTAGTTTGCCTAGTATTGTGACATTGAGTAGTACCGACTTGAAACATGGTATTTTTATTAGGGGTGCAGGACAAACGTCCTTACGAACTCACGGCTCAAAGATGTGAATATAAGAATATAGAATGACGTCATCAAAGACTTACGTGAGCTGTGATATTGTAAGGATGTTTGTCCTTAATAAATTGCTCCCCAGAAATTGTAAAGTATAAAATAATATTTTCTTTTACGTCTGGAAATCACGAGTTTATGACAAACGACGACATCCTAATCATTCAATCATAATCGTGTATAGTCTTCTATTGGCGCGCATTGTTTTTATCTCCGTGTCTGTGACAAATTTCTCTCACTTTCTCTATATTTTTCGACCACCCATCTTTTAATCGAAGATTATTATAAAAACTCACAAAATATCCGACTACTCCAACAAACACTTTTGAAAACATCTGGTTGACTATCATCAGTCCGTCAAATCGCAACACGCCTGTATCAAATCACCACGAAAACGCGTGGATTCGATGCTAATTTGAAGCCCATTCGACCGTGTAATGGCAGCCTACGAGTTAGGCGCCATTAAAAAAATGATTGGTGTTAAATGGCGTCACACAAACTAGCCCAAGCAAGAAGAAATTAATTTCGCATTAGATAGGTGTGAAAAGTAACCACCAGTAATCATGATCAAACAGATTCCGAGAAACCTCGCGAATGGTCACTAATGACGAATTACGGCGCGCCTGTGTTAAGAAGAATTACTACGAGAAGTTGTGATATTGTTTAAAGATGTTGCTTGAGAAATTAGCCGTATTAAGATGTGCCGTGTGCCGGCTTAGGTTAGGGCAAGTCAACGTTGGGTGCTTACCTGTCACGTGATCGGCCTGGCACTGACCGCACAGTAAAGGGGATGAATGGGTGTGCCAATCAAATCTAGCTGGCGATCGGCTGAATGTGATTGATGCACAAGAGAAATGACGGATGCAGGAATGTATGGGGCCGCCTGCCGAGTAACGGAAGAGTGGAAGTTCCCGTGACTCGGCAATCAAAGGCGAGAGAGGGATGCCGCAGTGGTTTTAGCTGGTAAGAATCCAGCATAACAGACATCCAGAAATCCGCCGGGTATCTTTTGAAGATTTCCACTCCGTAAAAAAGGTCAAGTCAACGTATGTCATCTCATGGGTGGGTGTCATAGAAGGGTGCATTTAAGGGGGGACATCTGAAAGCCAATACCAGTCCGCCTTCCAAATCCAATCCGCATCAATCTATGAAGAAAGTCCATGTGAAAAAAGCCAAGCCCAAGATAATAAAGTATATTAATTATATTCCAATATTTTTTAAGACAAACATTCATCATCATCATCAACAGCCTATATATGTCCCCACTGGAGGGGCTCAAGGCCTACTCTCCTACTGAGAGTGTATGGGCCATAGTCCACCACGCGGGCCCAGTGCGGATCGGCGGACTTCACATGCCTGTTCAAGACATGCAGGTTTCCTCACGATGTTTTCCTTCACCGTTAAGCAATCGGATAATGTACTTGAATTGAAAAACAACTCATAGGTACACGGCTGGATTCAAACCCGGTACCCTCAGATTGAGAGTCCGCGCCTTATCCATTGCGCCACCGACGCTTCTCAAACATTACTTACTAGTATTTTAAATTTGATAATTAATTTGTACAATGGGCCGCTTAAACTATTAAAAACTACAAAAAATAAGAAGAAAACAATTTTCAAAATTTATATAACATAGATATAGATACTTAGATAAAAAGCATATAGATACTTAAATAAAAAGCAATCTAAAATGGACTAGGCAGTAGAAAAGATTTCATAATCATAATTTCTCTTTTAAATTTCTGGTTTTAATGAAAACAGCTAAGATTAGAGGAACGCTGTAAGATAATTTGTCAACAAGAAAGTAAGAAAGACAGCCGCTTGACAATATATATCGCACCTCTATTTTATATATGCATATAATTATGTAAATGACGGAGTTGATGCAGTTACTTACAAGTAATTGCAATGTAAAGGATCACAATAATGTACAAATAAATACGATTTTGTGTTTATTGGTCAATTGGTTCTATGAGTGTATCTAGTCTTTAAATAATCCTACTTGTGTACAATATTGATTGATAGTTTGCAGCGAGAGTGCTCGCGCAGGCCGATGCTCTAGAGTTTATGTACACCCACCTATTTTGATCCGGTTTATTTTTAAAGCATACACCACGATATTGCGTCAAATGATCCCCGAGATCGCCTCGGTGTTGTTTTATACGCTATGGAGTCAACGTTTTCAAGCGAAAATACTTGTATATGTGACATTGAGGGAGAACGAAAACAGACACGTCCGTCCACCATATTAATAGCTAAAGGTCGAATGCTCAAAACACGAAATTTTCTTTATTGTTTTGTAAATTAATAATTTTGGTTCACTTTGATACCACGAGCCCCCATTTCCCGAATTAATATCAAAATGGGAACCATCTCGGAGTCCGTAATGGAAGTTTTTGCGAAAGACAGTTTCCAGAAGCATTTAAAAGCCTTTGATTATATGATTACAGTTGAACATGAAAATGTTATTTTTACTTTTAAGGCCACTTGTTTGGAGACAGCAGTTGTACGCAAAATACGAAAGCGAAAATGCAATTTCAGAATATCTGTATCATATAATAGTATACTTGACACAATACCTCGATTATGGTGACAGAGACGCACATAATTATATGAAAATCATACAAAGAAATACACCAGCGCCGGCGCATGTCACCCGTCCGAGTTGCGAACACAACACAATGCAGTGAAGTAAACCCACTCTTAGAAATTGTCACAACAATGAACAATGCCTCCGTCATTTTTATATTTGATTTGCAGATAGCTCACTGGCTGACCCAGTTTTCAATCGTACCACTATCTGACCCGAGAGCAACGGTCATTACCTACGTACGAGTACGTACTGTATCGCAACTACTTTGAATTGCAGTTGGATCTGCGATAACGGTATCTATATTTGGCTCCAAGTGACAATTTGTTCAATGGTCGGAAGAAACGACAAGGCACGTTTGTTAATATAACGAATTTATTACCGAATAAATTGTATAATATTCATTGCTCTTCATTGTTTATGTTTATTCTCTGACTGTACGCTTTATTTTTACGGAATCCCCAAAGAAAGGAGTAATATGCACGACGTGAGGTTATCATATATAAGACACACATTAATTGTAATTTTCATTATTATCAGTGGCATAATAAATGGCTGGCATTCGTCCCTGATAGACGCGGACACGTAGGTTCGGGTCCCACCTGAACGACGCCACGGATTGCCACGAGCGTGCAGGCTAGCGTCATGGAAGGTAGATTGGTGACCGCAAGATGTTGATAGTCTCCTGGAAATGTTTCTCAGCCGCTTTTCACGACACCAACGAAGTAATCCTACCCTAAAGACGGACCCATAATACTATCCCATAAATAGCCACCAAAAACAAGTTTGAAGTTTCAGAAGTAATAGCACTGTTGTGTTCAGCAATAAAAAAACAGCATACCCAGCGCTTCATCAGCTGGAGGCTTTCCATACATCGACTTTATCGTTACTTTCTATCAGGCTTAATGAATACCAAGTCCAAACCAATGGTACGTAAAAAGAACTAAAATATACCGAACAATTAAGTGAAACTATCGAGCCTACGAAGAAATGACGTGTACGTTGATTAAGCATGCGATTAATCTCATGTCAGCCCAAAATCCTTACAAAAATAATATGACACTCAAAACAACCACAAAACGAAATCCACACCGAGACCCTGTCAAAACCAAACGTTGAAGTAAATATAACGATCAAGAGGCGATGCTGAGATAACAAATAGATAGAAGAGAAAATATCTTGTCTTGTCACCTTTTAGAGGTTCAAGGGCAGCTAGCGAATATTGGGTCTTGGTCGGTTCGAATGTTCCAGAAATACGGATTTCTTGAGCACAATTAGAGTGGAAGTTTTTTCGTTCAACATTTCAGATTATCATGTCATTTGTGTAACAAAGTATGTACAAAGTACGTGGTAATATGACACATTCGCGTGTCTCCGACACAGAGCAATAGCAGGTAGGCAATTACATTAAGTGAAACTGCCAGTAAAAGTATGCCAAGAAAATGTGGTTGCATAAAATAGTTGAAATACATAGTGCCTTCACAACGCATAAGAAATGAGAGAAACTTAGCGAGTTCAATAGGTTTGTCTTGTTTCCTTTGAAATTTCGCACGCCTACGCTGTTTGGTATAGAGCTAGGGCTGATGGCAAAAAAAAATTATTCCCTCATTCGAGAGACCGCGTGAAAAGATAAATAGCCTTGTAAAAGATTTTTCGATGTGACTTATAGTTTTCCTAATATAACCCGTCGAAAAGTGATTCTAGCCACGTGGTGCAAAAACGCTCTATACAAATCGGCACATAGGCGTGACGTCACGTCTGCGCATTGAAGTAGATAATGTATGAAACATTTAACAATATTTGAGTTATCTCGTCAGATAACATTTTTTTGTGACCACTCCCTTACTAAAAAATCTTCACAGTGTAATTACAATGCAAAATATAAAATAAAAATTTAACTCGAGCAAGTTTTTTTAATTTTTTGAGGGCTTTATAAGCTGTAAAGGCCCAGAAAAAATTAAATAATAGTAGATATTTTAAATTTTATAGGAGCTTTACAATGCCTTTTACGGTTTAAAATACAATTTAACCCCTAATCTGATTTGCTGTCCTCCTGCCTATTATTACATTAAGTTATTTATGTTGTACCATGTTGTACCAAGGGTGTACCATATCAAGGCATATGTTTACCAGTGTAAATTTACCAGCTGATGATGATGTCTCACTTCATAGTGGTTTCTGAGTACGCTTCTATCCTACAGCTTTACTGTTACTGAACACCAGGAGAGATCAAGGCCACGCGTGGTCCACGCTTGGCCTTGATCTCGCCGGCTCACATGGCCGTGTTCATCGGTGCATTAAAACATTTGTTGTTAGTATGCAGTTTTTTTTTAAATAAAATCAATAACAAATCTATATTTAATCTGTGTCATTTAATTATTGTAATTTCAAGTAATTTAACAATGAAATCCATCAACTTATAAAGTATTTGCAAATGATTTTATCTCATTTAAAGTATCGTATTTTAAGTATTTTACCGAATTATATGCATTTTTAGTTTTTTTTTTATGTTTACAAACTTAAATTTCTAGTTGAAAGCCATACATCGAGTATGTAATTTAACTGCAAAGTAAAGTTAGTTTTTAAATCGAACTTTATCGGTAGGGCATTGTTGGGTGCATATTACCGTTCCTATTATGGTTTTCAGTAAGTTAACTATACATATTCTGTACAGAACCCTCAGTGCGCGAGTCCAACTCGTACTTGACCGGTTTTTATATTATATCCAAAACCTTCATCATCAGCCGGGAAACGTCAACTGCTGGAAATATGTCTACTCCATGGTATGCCACTAACACTAACTAGGTCTCCGGTCCAATTAGGGGTGTTGTGGACTAGATGGACCAAAACCTTACTAAATCAAATATATAACAAAATTTATGAGTTACAATTTAAAATTTTATTTTCGACTTATCTATTAACCAGAATGCGTGGGCGCACCAAAATAATCCTAAAGATTAGTGGGAACAGATTTGGCTATCCAATTGTGAGTCATTTAGCGACCAAACTGATCACATAATACAATACTTCCACTAACATAGTACAAGTAAGAACTGACCTTGTCACTAACAAAATTATACGCTTTTTTAAATGAGCATTTCAAATTCATGTGTCTAAATCTAAACGTCGATGCATGCAATAGACAGATTTACAGAACGAATACTAATATTATAAATGCGAAAGTGAGTTTGTGATAACTGAGAGTCAGAATGAGACTTTTTGCACAGAAGTAGTTGATCGGCCGGAAATGAATATAGGCTACATTTTATCCCGATCTAACAAACAGTTCTCGTGGGGTAATTTCTGAAGTAAATGCGGGCAAAATCGCGGGCAAAACGCTAGTATATAATAAAAACACCACAGAAAAACTTAAAAGTAAATAAATTAGTCTAGATAGACAACTAAAGACATCGTCAACACAAGAAAGAAGTATGAACTTGCTGGAATTAACCTAATATAATCAGCCATTTTTTCAAGAGATACTCTAAGTAATTATGATTTACAACAATGTTGCAGATGTTGTAAAAAACTTCTCTGTGCAAAAGTCAAATAAGTATACGTAAATATATCTGGTAATGTAGGTACAAAGACAACACGATTCATGCAACCATTATAACATTTCGTCTAGACATATTTCAAGTGTAATTGTATGCCTACGCTACGAAATAAAAATCGATGTACTGACAACGAGAATTTTTCATTCAAAATAAGATATTCGCAGACGAAAGTATAAAGTAGATAACTTTGTCGACGGATTTAAAGTCGCAGCCCTCACAGCCTTACATGTCAGTAGCAGACGTAGTTACGTACTAATATTACCCCTCTGGCGCTATTTCGAAGTGTAGCTCACCGGTAACAGTCCGCGCTACTGAACTAGAGATGTGCAAGGCTGTGAAGTATGAATACCGTGACTTAATTCCTAAAATATCCATCAGCAATATTTCGACTATCAACCTCATTTCCAACAGTTGTTTAAATACTCCCAAACTGTAACCACGGAACACGGAATCTGGTAAAGTATTTAGCATTTTAGCTCCCGCAGATTATAAAAGTGAACTGACCTTGTCAAAAGATATGACCGGCGTAGCTGAGGCGATGCCGCCATCTTTCTTCTTCTCAATCTTGTAAACGACAATGTTGTTCTCGCGGACCTTGTGTATGATGAACGCCTTGGAGTCAGGGCTCCAGGCCACGAAGGAGGCGTGGTCGAACTCGATATTCACGCGCAGGGTCTTGTGCTCTTTCTGGTTGAGGTCGCGGATGTCCCACAGGATCACCGAGCCATCTGCACAGAAATATCAGCCTATTATGAGTTATAAATTATTCTGTTTTTGATATGCACAGTTCGGAGCAATTCCAACGTAAATGGAGTTAGAAAGACAAAAAAGACAAAAGATGTTCGGGGAGGCGGAACTGACAAAACGCAAGGAAAGAATTGACTCTCACGATACATAGGACACGTCCAATTAAAAAGTGCATTACAATAATCCTAAGACACTCCTAAACACGTTAACGATTTTCTATATATCTATTTTTCAAGCGCAGACAATATCCACGACGGCGCAGGCGGCGCCCCGTGACGTGTACATTTTCTGGTGCAACGTTTTATCGTCAAATAGTTCATATAAAATCAAAATTCATTTCCATAATAACTGTGATACAAAATTTATTCGGAACTCACTTCCTGCGTCTTTTTACACGCGCACCGGAATTGTACTGCCGTTCCCTACGCTGCGCCGTGCTTAGATGTGGCTGTCTAAAACACGTACTTTTTAAGAGTGAAATGTTGCTGCTATGATTAATAATTAAGTATTATTAATTTGGTAACGTAAAATCAACATTTGTCAAAATTTAAAATATAGAGAATTTATTGATACACAAACGCTACAGGAAAAATAAATAGATCGAACAGAGAAACTTACATACCATTATGTTTGTATTATTATTTATGAAACGTAGACAATGTAAGTGGTGTTACACTGAACTATCTTTTTTATTACGAGGATATTATCCATTCCGTGTATTAACTCCACAGTATTTACGTGAGCGACGGGGGAACATTAAATTAATAATTAAAATTAGAAACGATTCTGGAAATTAAGAAATAAACCTTGAAACAAATATTAGAAATCATTTATTTAGAATAAAATAAGTATGAATATACAATTGTAATGTAAATATTCGTTTCATAAATATCCATCCAAAATCCTAAACAACTTAAGCCAAAAATAATAGTTTATTTTTCAATTCTTGCGGCCATCAAAATTTCCACTAAACCATTTTCCTACAAACGAATTGACCGAGAGCTAAACTAATTATTCTTTCAACCGTGTCCTGCTTATCTTCGTTTGGTGTTTACGTCCAAAACAAACATCGCGATAATCTGTAGACCTAGATATCTTGATCGCGATTGGTTCAGTGTTCTCGAAAATAAACGTGGACAAAATTTAGGCGCTAGATAATGTGTTAATTTCCTTCTCTTTTCACTGTAAAGTTGTCATGTACTGCCAACGATATGCTAGCAAACGTCGACATTATCAGTAAGCTTTGGAATGTATATTTCAAAATGTTTATTTATAAAGAGGTCATTTTCGTTGGGATTTGCTGTAAGAAGGAAGGCTTCTTTGTGACTTCATAGAGTTCACTTGAAAGGTGTCTAAAAATCCTGTAATAAATACATTTTTTACCTAACTGACATGTATTTTAAGGACCATAATAAACGACGATACGATATAAACTATACGAATAATTTAAAAATTTAATAACTTATTAAAAAAACGCTGAGTAAAAAAACTGATGTACGTCTTCATGGTCAGACCCACTAGATTGTGAGTACGAGGTTCCAAATAACCGTATTTATAAAATTAGTTAAGATTGTAAAGAATGTTATTTTTTTCAACAAAAGCACTCAGTTATCAGTTAAAAAACTCCAACATCAGAGACAGGTGGAAACAAGAATGGGGTACAAATACGCCCCAAAACGCTCCACCCAATCTCGACCCCACACTGCAACAGAAAGGATTCTCGCTTCCCAGACGTGAGTGGTGCCAGCTACACAAACTCCGCACGAGACACGGACGAAGTGCAGAATACATGCATCGGTGTGGCTGGAGAGATTCTCCATGTTGTGACTGCGGCGCACTGGTGCAGAGTGTGACACACATTATCGAGGAATGCCCGAACATAAAATATTGGGGTAGTACCGATGACCTATTCTCCCTCCCAAGAGACGCGGCACAATGGGACAAACAACTTAGCATAGACATATAGTGAAAACGACAAAAATGCCATACGCCTAAATAAATAAAAGTTGAAAAATAATTATTCGATGAATACGGTTTTTCCAAAGACAACCACTTTGGACACTTGTACTGTCTGTAACTATAACGAACTATATATATTTGACAGAGTTGATAGTTTAGTAAACTACAACCTCTGTACTTAATTTGCATTGATTAACATTTTTTTAACTGCTGGTAGCGCTACGGAGTATGCAGGAGGCCCTTAATTCAAACTGTTTGAAGTAAATAAGAACAGTAGAGTTGCAACTAGCAATAGTTAGTTAACCGGTAAAAGGTCAACGGACCAGTTAGATATCGAAACTGAGTCACTGTATCAAGGCCTCGGGTTTCAGTCGGTTACGAACTTAGCTTCCAAGTGCGCCGCGTTCTGTAACTTGACGGTAACTTGGAGATTTCACGGTCTTGTTACTTAGTTATTTGCTGCTTGAAATCAACATCGAGCATTCTAGTAATACAGCTCCTGTTTAATGTTTGATTGCAAATTAGTTGTTGGTTTCGTCTTATTAGTTTTGTCTTCAAATAAACTCTTCCAAACCAAATTGTTTATGCTAAAATAACGAGTGATATATTTGATGCAGTTAAATAGCATCCTCCAAGCCCACTCCCATTATATGTAGGATGATAACTCCAGGGGTGGAGATAGTGGACCCTATGGCAACTTTGTCTACTGTGATGGAGTGACAGAAGATGAGAATGAAGAAGAATGCACTAATATTTATATATGCACGGGTTTACACTTCCGCAGGATAAGATATCTGGGTGACCAGATGCCTCGATTTAAATAAGTTGATTAAAAACAGCTTTTTATTTGATTATATACGAGTATATATCAAAGCTGGAAAACTACATATTCAAATTAAAAAATAACCAGCTGTTGTGAATATTATAGAGCTAAACAGAATTTTTCGATAACACGATCACGTCATCGTATGATCGTATCTAATATCAACGAACTCTGCTTTGAAGAAAACTCTATGTGACTCACAGGAAGTAAGCGGAAATTAAAGGTGTTGCAAAACGATGAACGAGGAAATCGATTGTTTCATACGGTACCGTGACGCTTGAGGATACAAACTTACGAAGATACGTTAGCGACGAACTGCCTCAAGGGAATAAGGAAGTCATCGTAGCTTTCATAACACAAATACAGAAACTCGATTCGCACAATAGTCATCAAGATCGTTGCTGCCTCCATAACTCGTGTTTATTTAAATAATCATGATAGTCGGTTCATACATAATGAGCGAAGCGATTCTTATCCGAGCTATAATAACGCAAAAAACTAGTCTGTGTCAGAAATACTTGTACCGAATTCAAGGTCCGCTGTAGGCGAGGTAGAGGCCACCACCATCGCAGATTTAGTGCTCGGTAAATGATTCAGAGGTTGGAGGTGTACAAACCTGTTGCTGAGATCTTTGTTGTAAGAAAAAGACGACAACGTCAACCTTGCGTTTGAACTGGGCCGATATATGATGACAGGTGTATAATACACCGTAGTACGAGTATTAGCTAATGAAGACAAACGTAAACTTCCTACTGTCATCGTCTGTACATAACAAGCATCCCGCCAAGCTGTCAAAACATGTACATATTATATATAGAACTGTTTTGTTTATTAATTACATTATTAGCATCGCATTCTGTACGTCACTAAACTAGTTTGAATGTGCCATTCGTCCTGAGCAAGACGCTCTACGAGATTCATTTCAGAAAAGGACCCAAAACAAGGCACTAAAAGCATTTATACCAGTTCAAGTTACGAGGAATGCCGTCCTCTTATTTTGCAAACGAGAATACTGAGGGCGTCTGACCCTAGACCCTTTGTTAACGAATTGCTCCTCGAAGCCGTACAACGAGCCGTATTACTATTCTTTCACGAACTCTTGACTGAATTCATTTGAAATGCTGATGCTGTGACTCACTGAAACAAGTACAATGACATTAAAATTTCATTACGAAGTCCTTAACCCCGTTATGTGTAAATTTTCAGTTAACTACAACATTGCCCCTGCTCTTGTCTTGTTGGTACTTCGAACTACATGTTGTCTACTGCTTAGTTATATAGGTAGATGACCTTTTTTGTTGTTTGCAGGTCACAACATGTCTTGTCCGCTTCGAAACGGAGGCCTAGCTAATAGCTATATGGATACGTACGTACATTTACACAGTTTTCACACAAAGCGTTTTCGGGGTGGGGGGTTATTGTAGGCGTGTCGAAGTGAGCTGATGACGAAACCGCGCCTCACTTTGTGCAAGAGCTTATTGTGAAAGACATATTGACGCGGAGGCTAGGTACCCGGCCGGCGCCATGGAGGCCGAGGCAATTCCAATTTGGTACTAACAAAACTATTTGTTCAGAATCGTACGATTTTACGTTTGCATTGTAAACAAAGATGTTTGGTCAAGATAACACACTACGCACAACTTGCATGTCATGTGTGATGTGTCCCACTTACCGAGTCCATTCACACACAGTCCGTGCTCCTAGAAACGTGAAGCAGATTCTCAATGTTAAAAACCCGCAGTGGCGATGACGTATTGAGGTGGAAAATAAGTTTTGAAGTCAGAAAAGGTGAAGTAAAACACTATTTAAGGAAATTGAAAACAAAATACGATTACAGCCGATTCCTAACTTTCGGTGTTTTAGTTACAGATGATTAACACTACAATATGTCAGAAAACGTTTCAAGGAATAATTTTATTTAAACACGCATAAATATTCAGCTTATTCTTTTTTAAGTGCAAGTCTATTAAGCATAAAACAATGTAAAAAAGTCCCTACAGTATTTGTCAGAATCAATAACAAAAAACAAATATTTTAATATACTCCCGTGCTATTAATAGTCTATAAAGTGTTCCTAAATCGTTACCTTATTACATTATACATATATCTGCATTAAATCAACCGGTGTCCACTGAAAATCGAACGCGCGACCTGCGGATTGTAATTCCAACTATGTAGCCTCAGGCCATAAATATATATTTGCAGTCAATTAGCAGTGGCCTTAAACAAAGAAAAATCCTACCTAAACAAAACTTTTACCCGCCTCCGTGGCCTAATGGCTAAATTTTGGCCTAACAATCGGTGGTCACAGGGTGTATTCCCACTGGGGTACCAATCGGTACTCGGTTTGTTTGGTGGTAGAGGATTTTCGATGTCCGCCTGGCTAGCTACCAACATACCCTAAGTCTGCCGCC
Organism: Carcina quercana; assembly: GCA_910589575.2. Taxonomy (NCBI): domain Eukaryota; kingdom Metazoa; phylum Arthropoda; class Insecta; order Lepidoptera; family Depressariidae; genus Carcina; species Carcina quercana. The sequence continues at coordinate 7,305,495 of OU342439.1, forward strand.
AAATAGCAGTGTTAATAGGACTGTTGTGTTCCGTTATGATAGTTAGCAGAACCAGCGCCACATTCGTAAATTAAAACTTTAGCTTGAGGCTTTTGGGTGCGCACACTTATCATCCGACCGACGACCTGGTTAGAGTCGCAGGGAGTCGCTGGATGCAGGTGGCTCGGGACCGGTCGAGGTGGCGTACCATGAGGGAGGCCTATGTCCAGCAGTGGACGTTTCCCGGCTGATGATGATGACACTTATCATCCAACGGCCTTATCGTCCTTTACTATCAGGTGATATAAAGGCTAAGAGCAAACCCATCATAAAAAAATCACGAACAGCTTTTATTACTCGTATATGATGCGATGACAAGTTCAACAAAAACAAGCAATTTAATTATTACAAGCAACCAGCAACCGTCAGATGAAATTGATTTATTCATCACGACTAATAGAGACATAATAATCAAATTGAATACGTTTCCGCGTCCAATGCATATTGTAATCATTTTAAAATGCACGTGCTTGTGTTGTATGTGTCGTGGAGGCGTTCTCAAGTAATTAGCGCTGAATGGTGCTCAATATCAATATCACATCTTAGCGATGGCAGACTAAATACGTCACTTACATTGGAAGTCATTTTTGGGTTCCGTACCCAGAGCGTAAAAACTGTACCCTATTACTAAGACTTCCTGTCTGTCCTTCGATCTCATGAACCGTGATAGTTAGTCAGTTAAAATTTTCACAGATGATGTATTTTCGCCGCTATAACAACAAATACTAAAAACAGAATAAAATATATATTTAAGGGGGCTCCCATACAAGAAACGTAATTTGTGTCGTAGACTAGCTACCACCATGTACAGGCGGTCGAACCCGCTACCTCCTGATTGCGAGTTAAACTGTCTAGCCACTACGCCACGACGTAGTCCGTTAAACTAAGTGTCGTATATTAAATTTATTTGGTTTTAAAATGACATATCTGTTTACTTTATAAATCATTTTTAGATAAATTCTAAAAAGCAAATAATTTATTGTTGTTTTGTACTTCTTATTTGGTCAGGTTTTATCGTCGTGTTTTGTGTTATATAATAAATACCAGTATACATATAACAACATTGCATAGAACAAATATCATATCAGGTGGCTTGCAATTGCAAAATAGCTATTTGTCGATGTAGCTTTGACTTTCAAGTGAGCAAATATTCACCCATCATCACGTATACACCTATACAATAAATTCTAAAAGAACTCTTTTTCTGTAAACGGCTGAACCGGTCTTGATACAATTTGGCTCATGGAAATAGACTAGAGGTAGAAATAGTTTATCCCGAAAAGGGTCACTTTGAGATAATATATGAAGTTAGAAGAAGTTCAAAATAATTCACTGTTCCAAACTTCTAACTGGCTAACGCGAAATTGGCAGCAAACAAGCAAACCTTGCGTCTCTGTCCGAGTGGAAATACCTTTCTTAGTGGCACACAAATCATCAAAAGGATCAATGTTCCTTATTTCAAGTTGTTTGGATGTCACAATCAGCCGGCCAGGGAAACCTTTCGTATACTTATTGACTCCATACCTAATTCTTAGCTTCATATAATTCATCTTACAGCACAATTTCAAAAGAACACGAGATACTTACGAAGCGGATGCCCTTGGCGACCTATTTTCATCTCTCTCATTCATGGACCAGACTGATGCGCTAGTGACGTGCAGCTGCTGACATCTACTTCTCGGAAACGTGATTATTATACAAATACATAGCGATAATTTTTAGGAGCTACGTCATCTCTGTTGATTCTCGCATTTGATATAAACAAATATTGCTATCACCGCAATCATAACAACCTTGTTTACGTCCAAAACGAAATGTTTGGAGTCTGTTTCATGTAACTACGTATGTCTGTTGTGTTTATATGTACGTCTTGTTCTTATGTATTTGATGCACAAAATATGAGACGATCTGTGAGGAAACAGAATTATCGTTTGTTGTTTCGGAGATATTGGTCATACAGAGTTCAAACTATGTAATGAACTGTACAATTTTCTTACAACTCATCATGGTCATTTGTCACGTACAATTTACCAACGTTTTTTAACTAAAAAATTTATCAAAATCTCATTTGTCGGAGACCTGAACTTAAGATTAAATAATCGGTCAATTAAAATTTTAAAAATCACTAATTTTGTCTTAATTGTCGTCGTCCACAGTTTAATTGTTATAATTACAATAATTACCTAATCACGCGAATATTACAAAAGCTAAAGTGCGGTTTTTATTACCTCTTTGCACGACACATCCAATCGGGCCGAAATTTGGCACGAACATAGGATGGTTGACAACATAGTCTACTTTTTATTATGGGCCAGTAGTTCCCTTGAGATAAATTATTGCTGAGTCCCATGCAGACGATCCGGGGGCAGAAGTACTATTTAATTGTTGCTTTAACTCTAAGAAACCATAGAATGAAACAAACAATCTTGTTTATTCATTTAACGAAAACTATATCAATGTATATATCAAATTAAAAAAATAACACGTGGCCCGAATAGTTCTTGTGGAAGTAAGCTTGTATGAAGATCTACATGTGCTCAAAATCCTGAATTATTGAAAGATTAACCTTAAAATAAATTATTCTCAGAGAATACCACATTAAATACAAATACATACTTTAAACACATGTAAGATATAAATGAATGTATTCAAAGCGTACGAACTAACCGTATGCATACGTCAGTACGTAACGAAATAAGGCTAATTGTTGCGCAGGTCAGTAATGTGTAGTAAAACTCTATAAATATGTTGTCAAGGCGATTTCGCTGACAATAGTTTAATACAAAATTGTTTAACTATAATCTTTAAAAAAGGATAACTGGACTTGTACCGTAATTATCTAAATTTCTAGAATTATTAACAACTTCATACGGAATCATAATTTCATTTGTACACACTTTTTATTATTATTTTTCTATTTATTAGCATCAAATTATTTTACTAGGGATCATTAGCTGTGCAACGGCTACTGTAGCTAACATAAGTTGTATTTTACATTATAATCCGATGACATACTATTAGTTAATTACTTAGCAAAGCTAGCTTTTCTATTTTAAAAGATTACGGTAAAAGTGGGAGCATTTTGAGCGAATTGCCATCAAACTCATACATATAATGTCAATTCTTTTCTGATCTGAGAGCCAAGAAAGGGATGGCAGATACTAAACCTAGAACTTTTACTAACAAATGCTTCAGTATTCTGACTTTTAGCGACCATTTGAATGCATGTAGATTTTTCACTTTTTATTTACGGTAACTTGCGTTTTACTCTAGGGAATCATGTCCAAAATATATACAATAATGACATCTTGTACTCTACAAATACATATCCTACTTCAAGTACTTTAGCGTATATCCTGTAACTAACGCGGGCCTTTATTATTTCACAGTTGCTGTACAAGTAGTTTTTTATTAGTATATATAACATCGTGATGCAATGAATTTATGGTTCGCACAACGTTCTACTATAAAAACAATTTAACTAATTTTAAACAGATTAGATTACAAAACGAGAATAATATGACAAAACGAAACGGTATCGGGTTATCTAGTGAGGAAATCACTAGTATAATTATTGTCCTCAATGACTAAAGATAGTGCCGTGGCGTGGTGTCCTTGTTTGATTAGCTGAACGAGTCTGCACTAAATCTCTCCCTATCTGAGTCCAGCGTAGTGAGTGAAGAGTCTAGTTTTAAAATAGATAAGTGTGTACGCGTGGCTAGGGGGGGAATAAGTGGGTCATGCTAGCCCCCTTCAAGCCAAGAACAATGACAGAATGATAGATAACGGTACACACCTATACACACATTAATGTTACAAAACAGGTGAAATATTAAATGTGAAAATATGATTACAGTTAAAACATGTGTTGAAGAAGCAACACTTAGCAATTACGTTTTAAAACTTCTGTCAATTTAACAGTTAATCGGTTTTATAAAAAGCAAGCCTTCGCCCGCGACTTCGTCTGCGTGGAATTCGGAAAGTGAACCACGGGTTACTTGCTGGATCGGGATAAAAAGTAGCTTTTCCAGCCCTTTAACTATACAAAAAATCAATTCATTCTGACCCTCCGTTACGACGGGAAGGAAGAACAAACAAACATATAAACAAACTCACTTTCGAATGTAAAATATTAGTAAGGATTACCAGATTGTCAGGGGAGGATGATTGCAGTAATTATTATATTTAGGTTAGGCAGGTTAGACAGCGCAGAAATATCGGAAACTCATAAAAAACGAACCCGATAAAATGTATCAATATAAATATAACAATAACCACGATAATTTCAAAGTATGTATGCAGTAATGTTGGTACTCGAGCAAACACTGCTAACATTTCCCTAAAAAGGTTTCACACGCAAAACCACACGGAAGTACGCATGTCAATCATAAACTATAATCTGACACAGTCACAACTTTAGCGGCACTAAGCAGCTATTAAGACGTAATTTAACTATGTTAATACACAAGTATTATAGACGAACAACCATAAATTAAATGTCCGCGCACATTGCATTGGCTGGCGGGCACGCGCTTCACTCGATGTGTGAATAAAACTTTATTTTGGCGACACGAATCGTAAACACAACGTGTAAACGTAGACGAGCGACCGGGCATGGGGGCATTGCTCTCCGCTCCTTACCGATACTGAAACGAACTATCTAAGTCTTAGCTTTTCACATGTTGATTTTGTTTACATTGTGCGGCCTGTCAGTTGTCTCTATCATGAGAATGGACAAATGGAGGAACTGCAAATATACTCGTAACTGCTCCACTGGTATGCAAACAGAACTTGTTACTTCTTCAAACAGTTTTAAATACTTGAATGATACATGTATTTAAAATCATTTGTATCAACAAAACAGTAGAATTAATAACATAACCTTTTTGATATTGTTTTAATACGTTGCATTGTTTGTGTTTTCTCAAGATTTCTTGGTTGTATCTATGTGAATATTAGCAGCGTTCGTCGAGGCAGTGTCTAGTTTCGCTTGTAGTCTACCAAGGTGGAAGTCATTAAGTTTGCTCATCTACGAACCTTTTCGTCATCGGTTTATGTAAGGAGGTTATGTAAACTCGCTTAGAGTGCACGGTCGCTCGCTTTGCCATTAGCACAGGTTTTAGTAGCTAGATACACTCGTGTAGAGTGTCTCACTTATATATAAATTTGATGTTTTAAGATTTAAAACGAAAAAAATTGAAAATCTTTGCATAAGTGAAATTATACGAGTTTTAGTTGAATTGATTTCAGTTTTGAGAGGATGTAAACTAACAATATCTCTGCGACAGTTTTTGTACAATGTGATCCATTGAGAACAACATTCTAAGAACAAAAATAAACCATGACTGAACGAGCATTTCTTGGATCTGACATATGTGTATACAAGCTGTAAAATGTACAATCTTCGTCACTGACCTCGTATACAAATATTTGCCGTAACGTTACACATATCCAAACATCAGCACATCAGTACAACGGTACCGGGAAGTCTCGAGAATTTCGACTGAGTCAGACTTCAAAAAGAATACTGCAAGAACCAGCTGACTCACACCAAGCGATCGATATGAATTTATATTTATAACGATAAGGAGACTACTACGATGCTTTGTTTTTATACTTACGTCAGTCACTTTCCTGTTTGCTAAGTATTAAGTCAGAATCCCAATGACTCACCGCGTCATCAGGTACCCCGGACTGGCAACGTAGATGTCTCAAGGCGGGAAACCCTTGCGTCAGATCTGATATAAACCCCCAACGCATTACATAACTTGTTTTTATCAATTACTGTGAATCTGTTATTTTTAATTTAAAACTGCCATTTGTTAAAATTTGAAAAGTAGGACATACCATCCATTATTATACGTGCCACAAACGCTAACTGCTTGTTATGTAGTAGAGAAACCCAGGTTAGTGAAAGTGATTCTTATTGACTCTATAAAACGACAGTTAAATGAGCACACCTTCGAATTAATAAGAATATTTAACAATAATAAATAAAAATCTCGTTCGAAATCTAGGTTAATAAAACTGTCTATGAAGTAAACCCCGTCTGTGGCATCGTTGAAATATTTGTACTGTTTTTTTAAAGAGGTGAAAAAAACAAATATTTACTGAAAAAAATATCACGTTTATTGCTATTGCAATTCGAAGGCACATACTTCACAAGAGTACGCGCACTCCGTCAACGTAACAAATATATCTTTCAGATACAGTCCACACGAATTCATTTTTGTCAACATAAACAACATCATAGGTCATGTCCATATAACGATAGCTTCTATCACTTATCACTCGAGAGTTAGGTCAGGCGGCACTGACTAACGGGTCGTACGGTTGTAGGACGGGTAATTGGTTGGTGATGCGTTGCCGGCTCGCTCGCTCCTGGTGTACCTTGAGCAGCACCAGGTCCATGGCGGCGCGCGCGTCCTCCAGCGGAGAGTGTCCGCTGCTGCCGCGCTGCACGCTGCGCCCCAGCAACTCCTCGGACAGCGCGCGCAGCGAGCGCCGCAGCGGGAAACCTCGCGCGTGGGGGTACAGCGCGCACGTGTCCACCACGGCGGCGTGCAGCAGCTTCAAAGCGCGAAGGTCGTTGTCCAAAGCGTGTCCAATCAGTACAGTGTCAGTTCCCACAAATCCAAGTATATCATTTTGTACATCTCTCAGCGTCTTGGTCGCGCGCGCCAAGTCGCGCGGCCTGATGCCCGAGAAGCGAGTGTTGTGATCGACTACCGGCGAGCTCGGTTTCACTAGCGACCTGTATACGAGTCGGCCGTCCGCCGCTATCACTGCGATACTAGCTAATTCCAAGCCTGCCGTCGTGTAACACATCTCAGCATCGATGGCGTATACCCCGCCACGAGGCGAGCGTGCACGGACGTATCCTTCGAGAGGTCCATTCATGCCGGGTCGCGTCCCGCTCCAAACGTGCGAGCGCGCGGTGCTGCAGCCCCGCGACCCTACAACCGAGTTGCAGCAGGTATAGCGGCTGTCCCCGCTCACACGCCCCCAGTGGTACGAGCAGGGCTCTTCCATCACATATTCACCTTCACGAGTCATACGAAACATTTTATCACAACGCACGCACAAATGTTCCACAGTATCCGCTTCTTCGTCACTGTCGGATCGGGGGGTCGAGCCCCATGATCCCCGTCCGCTGTCGCTGTGGGAGCCGCCCGCCGGCACAAACTCCGGGGCGTTCACGTCCCACGTAGTTAGGGGCAGGGGTCTGGGCCGCGGCGGCGGGTTGATGTACACCACGGCCTTGGACGAGTTGGGCTCCAGCTCCAGCGGGTACCCCAAAGCCCACATTCGCTTCGGGGAGAGTATGTGGGGCCGGAGCGCCTCGACTAGTTCCTCAGCGGAGATCCTCTGCGGCGTCGACGTCGGCGGCGCCGTGGACGGGGGGCGGCGTCGATCGCGCGGCTTGCGCCGGCGTGCTGCTCCGCCGGTAGAGTCCACCGTCGCGACGGTCTCTTGATAAAACCAATCGTGCCAATGAGTACAAAAATGCATGTTTCTTGTCGAGCTTGTATACACATAGAGTCGAGAAAGCGAGCGCGGAGCCGGAATGAGTGATACGTGCAATCGCGCGCGCGGGCGCTGTACTAATGGCGCGCTGGTGGGGCAACCCACGCTTTATACGTCACGTAGGTAGCGCGCGTTCGTTAACGGGACATGCCAATCGACCGGCCTATTCTCATTTTTCTAAACAATAATATAAACTCTTTGTGTGGAAATATAAAGCATATAGACCTATTGTACTTAAATATCGTAAGAAAGGACATAATAACAGCTGTGCGGAGCAGGTAGTTTGCTCGTCTGCGAACGGCGACCGTGTGGGACCGAACGAATACGACTGAAGTCGGACGCGCGGTGTTTACACAGATCAGCTGATGTGCCACGCCGCCGTAACACTTTCAAAATATACACAATCTGCACGCACCAACCACAGACATTTCTCTTTTACACATTGCTGTATAAAAATATATGTCCTCGTCGTCAGCTTTAAATCTAGTTTCTGATTATTCATTTACTAAACGGTCATTAGCCTTAGCGATTATATATAACAACAATTAACTAATGCATGACATTTGCTAAAATTGTAGAGAGAAGATAAGAAAGTAAATGTTTCATCGATCAATAATAACAGCTACACTTAATGGATTTCGACTTGACGACAATACGTAAATAATATAACACGAATCCGTCCGGTCCCCCGAGACTGATGGAAGGAAAGGACGGGCATCGCCCTGGACCTTGAACCCGCCCGCCCAACCGTGCCTAAAATTAAAACCGCCTTACGTTTTGAATTCAATTCGAGCTGTATCTAAACAGAGTCATTCAACGCAGTATATACATTTTCACATGTACTTAAAGAGTTGTGTATTTGCCAGAATTTCCATCAAGAGAATTTACGCAGTAACTTTCTATAATGTCATCTGATATTTTAAGATATTACGAAGCACGTTCTCGAGACTTAGACACGTTTCTGTATTAATTTTATTTACGTCATAGTGACTATCGCCAACCTGTCTATGTCTGATGTTTCTACAACAGAATAATTAATTTACTTTCGGTCTTGGTAAAACGAATATTTTGAGTTGTTCGTATGGAATATATGTAGTTCACAGTTCGGATCAACAATCTTAAATGAACTTCACTATCTGTCTCATGCTCGCAATATAGATACGGCGCGATCGTACGTATGAGAGAGTCTGTCATGTCAGTGAGTGAGGCGGTCGGTGCGTCGTCGTCGGCTGCGGCGCGGCGCGGCGCTGCCTCGCGTGTGTGCGGAACGTTGTTTGTATACAGAAGCGCGTGTGGGCGCGGCGGGCGGAGGGCGGGCTGGTCGCTGACACCGGCGATAACCTTCGAATCGATGTCAGAACGCGCATCGCTGCAAACGGTATCGTACACGCTACGTTCTTAGCATTCGACAGGGATCCGACCAGCTTTCGTACTCGAACATCTTGTGCAAGCCTTTACGTGTCACTAAACACGATTCAAAAAGCGGCCCTTTCGAATTGATCGTAACTTCCAAGCAGTTTAGAGAAGACATCGTTTGTCACCGTCAGCTGGCTTTTGTTTCGGCTTAAACGATTTCAAAAGGCAGCATTAACCCTTTAGTTGAAGGACACACGACTCGAGAGGAGACGCATAAAGCAATACACATATACGAGATTATCTTAACGACAGTCGGATAATTCTATGTGGCAATGCGAGTTGTTGAACTGTCGTTGATAAAAATGTCAACCCTACTCTCTACATGGTTAGATGAGATAGAAGCACTCGGCCCGGTTGTGGAGGCAGGCCTAGCCGACATAAAACCGTAAATTCTCTGAAGAAATCGCTGCGCTGATAGCTAACGGACGAGAAATCTCGCGGTGCGCGAACTACTGTGTGAATTGGATATCGCCAATATTTATGTCGGCATTAAAATGTGTTAACCAGCATTACGATTATATGCCTATTTGTTTTACGTCAATGATTTCTGTTACTTGTTATTCAACGGCAACGTTTTTGTGAGATCGTATGCGAATTGCAATTGTATTTATTATAGAAATCATTATTAAAAACATTTTATAGGTCGACTCATGATGTCACTAACGAAACACCTAGTTTCGAATTACGCCAAACAGGCAAACAACAATAAAAATTAGGTTGAATTCATAGTCCGCAACATGAATCATATGTCACAATTACAACTATACAAATAGGTACATGTTATTACGGCCTTCTTGTAATGAGACCAAATTACTTCCATTGACTTTTTGTGTTCGCGCCATTTGAACGGAACGATACGCGAAGACTACACGTACATACTTATTATTGTCATTCCACTTACGGAAGATAAACACTAGATATACGTAATTGGATGTGTAAAGCTCGCTCTACCTATAAAAGTAAACGCCTACCTCTCTTTATACCGGATCGCGGTCAGTGGGCCACGGCAAGGCAGACGAAGAGTTACCGGAACTTAAATTTATTTTCAGTTATTTAAACGAGGCCTTGACTGTTTAAATATGTGTTTAATATGTTACTTTAACGTTCAGCTGTGTCGTATACTCTTAGATCGATCGTCAGCGGAATATTTATTTGTTTTTATTGTAATATTGTATAACATTATCATTCTTTCATGCTACAAAGTAAATGCTAAATGTTTACGAAGGTATTCGACTTCTCGAGGTATACATACAGATTCTCAATTTTTATTATTTTTATTATTATTACGGTTTGACAATATGACTACAAATTGCACCTATAGAACGAAGCACTTGACAATAGACTAAGACTGGTGCGAGACTATATCCTCCCAAATAGGAAAAATACCCGTGCTAGGGTAGGATATTAGTTGTTTCTATTTATATTTCGATTAAGATAATATAATTAACGCGTTCAATAAGAACTAAAGATCAACTTCAATTGCCTTAACAATTTGGTTTTTGTATATTTTCTTAAAGAGCGATCAATCAATTTCGATAAAATTCATATGGGACCACCTCTGAAGTAGGCTCTACCAAACAAAAGAATTATTAAGATCGGTTCAATATTGGTAGAGTTATCGCGTAACACACAAAAAAACAAAAATAAGCGTCAAATTGAAACCCTTCTCCTTTTTGAATGTGTTATCTTTCACTACTAGAGCAAATAGTGATATGATCACTGCTGTCGGCAGTTAGATAACTATATGGTAACTAGCCAGGCGGTCATAGAAAAATTTCATCCGAGTATCAGAGAACCGAACCTGCGCCCTGCGGATTGACGATCCAATGTGTAGCCCCTAGGCTTGGAGGTGGTTATTACAATTCAGCATTTGCTTCGGTCAGCGGTGTGCTAGTGCTTGATACTAATGCGATTAATGATGCAATCATCGATATTAAACCTGCAGAAATCACAAGCGTAGTAGCGGCTATACATCAGCTACGCTACAGTGCTGCTTTCCATATATAGCTAGCTATAAGTGGTGGTTCGCGCAAGGATCTTCACAAATAAAAGGGAAACTTGCAAGTGTCAATATTGTCACGAGACTGGTGTTTCGGTGAAAGTCGTACATCATCGGTACTGGCCAGCGTGCAGCGTCACGATACAAGTCAAAGTGGGTCAAGGGGCTCGTTGCCACGGTGACTAAGCTTTTCGCATGAATCAATGGCAGATTGTTACTTAAATTTATGAATAATACAACCAATTATTCTGTACTATGACTCAGTTATATTTATTGCTGTACGATTTGACAAATAAACTGTGTTCCATTAAATTGTCTGTAGTTAAAGGATATAAACTCTGCATAAGCAGTTCCGAAAGAGTCAACAAAAACGACACAATCTCCTTGAGATTTGAAACCGCCACCGTTGAACTCGGCCTAGAATGATACTATTTCAAAAATAGATGTGAAAGGAACACAATGTGTGGTTGAGTTGACAAAATCTTGCAAAGTTCGGTGGCTTAAGTAACGGTCTTCTGCGAGACAAAACGAGTTCGTTTTAAACCGGAAAAATAACGTTTTCGGGGCACGTTCACGTGACATCGTGGTCTACACGCACGGGCACTACCTGCTACGACCCATGAATACAGATACAAACAATACTTCTTTGTCCAACTACACAGGAAGACATTTCAAATTTTCATGACTTACATGCATTTAAACCCGGCTCGAACAACGCCTCTGAATATTAGATAAGACTGGGGAGAAAGTCGTACGATTAATTTCGGCAACTCCATACCACAAGAACAATCGTAGCCTCTCTATCGCACACAAATATCCTAAATTTTTAAGTAGATATTATTGGTAGAACTCTTCGTCAAAATGTAATATGTAACACATTTAAATAGTAAGGGACCGAATGAGGACGGATGAGCAATACGAGAACTGTTCGGACATTTCCTCTGACTAACACAAAACGTCAACTGTTTACGATACAAAACAATTTATCACTCACGTAAAGAAAGAAATCTACTGGAAACAAAAAAGACATGAAAAACATGTAGACAAGTTCTCATGAATTAGATTTAAAATATCAAAGATTTAACGAAAAAGATAACAAAAGTAAACTTATAGAAAGCGTTGACATTTAAGTACCCAAGCGTAGGTATTTGCTTAACACAGTTGTTGTGAAACTGTTAGGTATTACATTTATCTGTTTATCAATTATTTATAGTATGACAATTATCGTGCATTGATTTAATTTGTATGTGTACATATCAGTCTAAAGATAGTGACAGTAATTTCTCTATTCACACTCGATAAGAGAGTACCGTCCTGTCTGCTGTGTATAATTGTGAACGAGGCATTTAACTTTAATAAGGCATTTCACAACTCCACAAAAGCGGACATCAGCTTTGCAAAAACTGATCCAATTACATCAGAAACGTGTGGTTTCATCATACCGCGGAGGTAAACATAATGCCATATGCGGATTCTAAAATTAAGAAATCCTGTTACAGAATCCTTGTGGTACCGATAATCACTTTAATAGTAGTTAAAATGACGACATTGTTAAAATATAAGCTCCTGTTGTGGAACATTCAAAACGCTTGCCAACGCGTTGCTTATTCATTTATTTTTTACGTTAATGCAACAAAAACAACAAAATAATAAATGAGTAATTAAAATACAGATAATATAGAAGGAACATTACAATAATTGACTAATTTATTGTTCATTTTTGTTCGTAGAAGGGCGACGTATTTTCTATGTCCGCCTGGCTAGATACCATCATGCTACATAATTCTGCTGCCGAACAGCGTTGTTGATATCATTTTGTATCCGTAACGAAAAGTATCAGCGCCAGCGACGCACCTAAAATAAAGGTTTTCATCCAAAAAAGACTTTATCATCAAAGGTTCAAGTCCATGTGCAAAAACGTTTCAAGTATTTATTTTAACCAATTGTTAATTTTGTTTTTGGATTTGTTGTTTTGTTCCTGACAAACGTCACCGGAATTGAATTTTCACCTGCACTTCAACTGGATCGTGATTCATTGACTCTTCATTACGAAATGCTAATTTGTCGTGTCAGTTCACTTCGCTAGTTCTGATGCGTGCCGTGGAATCTATTTATAATGCAAATTTATCGTTTCGAACCGACATCGTCCTCTTTGCAATTGGTTGATATAACCGATGCTTCCTACATTGACCGTTTATCGACGTTGTACTACGCAGTAACACTGGATTCACCTTTAGCTTTGTCAATCAATGTGTTTCCTGAATGGTTTATGATTGATACGATTGGTCGCGTTTACTTGTTTGTTATCGGATTTCATATACAGATCTTAGTATATTTCGACCAAAACATAACTTCAAAATTCATCCTAAAAATATTATGCTCAACAACTCATCTATTCCATTTCGAATATCAGTTGTAGGTTATGTGAAGTGTTTCTTTGGTTAAAATTATCAAACACTGAACTAAGTCTTCAGTCTGATTTAGTAGCGAACAAAGAATACATTTCAACGTTTATTCATTAATTACGTGAGATCTTAGGCTGTTCTATTTCGATAATTCCATTTAAAGCGTAAGAAAAAGCTTGGCACGGGTTGTTTGACGCTCGTCGCGACGTTATGGAATCCCCGTTCCAAGAAATCAGAGACCAAATTACGTCACGAGTTATTTGGATTTCCTTCTTACGTAGACGGATTTGCTACGAAGTCTGCAATCTTTATAACGTGCACGTTGGATTTACCTCTATGCCCTTTATCCTGTTGAATCATTGAATAAGAAGTACTGATTTTCATCCTTAGCTATGGACACCACCGGTAACAGCAATCTACATAGGAAATAACATTTAGAAGTCTAAAGAGAATTTTCATCGCTATAGTGCCAGATTTTGAGCACATCTGATTATCGACACAACAGCTACAGTCGTCAAGTCTTGAGTATGGGTTCTAAACTAACCTTTCCTAACAAATATTACATTACAAGGTCAGTCCCGATTTTTATCGAACGCAAACAAACTAAGCTTGGTTATCGAAAAGACAGTGTGACGATCATCCGCAGCCTGTTCTAGTCAAAGAGGCTACATCGTAAGGTCTATTATAATCAAGAGAGAACGCATAAAATTTCAAATGACTGTGTCTGTAACTGATTTGCTGGCAATTCAGCCCTACTTCAGTATTTACCTTACTACTCAGACGAGATAAAGACATAGCTAAACCCTATTGTCAACTACGATATCACCTCCATACTGGCAATCTGGCTTGTGACATACTATTTTCGAACGAGACCTCAGACAGGATTAGCAATATTGACAAAAGTCGAATGGATCATAATTAAGCGGCCGTTGATTTCACCTAGAGATACGTCTCAGCTGCCTTGATAAAGCAACGGTCAACGACTTGAGACATGTGACGTTGCCGTTCTATGTAAATTGCTAGTGCTAAAAGGATGGGAACAATGACACGATACCTCCCATTTCACAGCCGGTGATGAAACGTGGAGAAACACTCAAATGATAAGGTGTGGAGTGATCATTATCATCCTACAGAGATAAATGTGTCTAGTGTATGCCCAGACAACTCAATTGGTCTCGTACTAATGAGTAATCATCATTCATTTTTTTTTCTAAAGTTTAATGAATCCTGGTTACAATGTTGTGTGTATTTATTTTTTGGTACGTTCTATCTGCTTTGTGCTTTGATCGAGAATGATTTATTCTAATCAGATTGAATATTTGTTATGGTAAGGAACTTTATGAATAAACGAAGTCATATTTTGGGTGTAAGTTTTCCGCCATCGGAATCCCAACTACTTTTATGGCGGGTAATTACGGAAAGATAAAGTTGTTGGATTTTTCTAGATTTGAGATAGATCGCAATCGAGCCAAGCAAAACCATTTGAACAGCCGTGTTTTTCTCTCTAGAATTAAATACTATAAAATTACTAGTACAATAATGCCGCGATATCGAAGGTCCACGCAGCAGACCTTCCTTTTAAAACACACTGTTTCCTAACGTTCGTGGTCGTGCAAAGTTTCCGTTTAGAAACGTTTTGCCTTGTTACGCAACCATGACGTCCAACGTGGACAGGATTATTAACGTTTATAAAACCTACAAGACACTATATACGGTGAATCATCCAATACACATACGTGATACCATACTCAACGTTGTTGAAGCAAGTAAAAACACGCACTAAACAGGTTTCCGTAGTTACTGTCGCGCTAGATTTGAAAATTATGACTGGAGAATGGAATAACATCCGAATTGAAGGATTGATACGTGTTTTTGTGGTTATGGCACTAACTTGATTGTAACTTGACATTCTTCTCACCTGATTGTAAGTGAGGACTGAGAAATCAGTTATTAACCGAATATTTCTTCGGGCACACAGCACTATTTAGATATCAAATTGCACGATGTTCTTTAGGTTTCAAACAACGAAATAATATTTATTGAAGCCTGGATCGTATGTATTTTTTTCTGCAATTTCTTAGTAATGTATCAAATAAAACAGACGGCATTTACGCCAATAACACCTAAGACGTCTCCAATAACCTGTGAATCATCGGATTCGTGCAAATGTTTTCCCCTGAGATACCTACCTACATACCTCGTACGTATATAATGCCACGTGTTAACGATATTGTCTGACGCCAGCATGTGTTATCATTTAGCATTGTATTCTTGTAACATAATGCTATATTACACTCGACACTGGCAGTGATGATATGACATGCACCCTTACAATATAATCAACTGAGAGTGACGCGGGATCACACGCATAATGACAGCTGCACACAATCGCAATCCCCTCTGTCTGTACCTTTACAAGGAAATCGCCTAATAGATGTAAAACATTGACTATTATTGACATTTAAATTATCTTTAGATTGACTCAAATCTATATAAAATACGATTTGTTCATAGAGACGTGCTATCTTTGATAGAATTATTAAGTAGCTGCATATTATCTGTAAGAACAAACAAAGCCTTGTTTGCGGCATGCTATAGTGATGGCGAACTTATTCACATCCACGTGTCAATTGTAAAATATTTTAAACGGCCGTTGTATATTGAAATAAAATTATTTTAACTAGCATAACTTACATGTTACACATTATTTTCAATAAGTGTTCATTTCATTATATTTTTATATTTAAAATCTTTTTTTACTCAAAATCTCAAACGGTGCCGTGCCGACAAAATTATGTCGCGTGCCACCCACAACACGCGTGCCATCGCGTTGCTACACAATCCCTAATATAGATAATAGACACGATTCTAAAATTCACTCTTGACATAAACTTAGGTCTGCATTAACAGGTTGTAGACAAGCAAGATTGAACCAATCTCAAGATTATACAAATAAAAATAATAGTCAATATTGTCCACACAGAAAAGAATGAAGACTCTACGTACGGATCCAATATAGTTTACGATCTAAAAAAATACATGCCTAAGAACTCGAATAGTAATGTCGTATTTTTGAATTGCTCGGGATTATAATTTTTTTACAATACTTTTGAGCTTACCTTTAGTTTAGGTGTAAAGAGTGAATTGTAATCTAACTCTTTATTACAATGAACGTTAAAAATAGACGTTCAATCCGAATCCGTATTTAGGATATATACATTATACAATCTGTATGCAAATCTAAACGAAACTAATCTGTGAATAAGGTCACAGATTCGCTAAACATACCGCGAGCCGAGCACGGACCATTTCAATTGATTGAAACAATTGAAAATGACAACCAACGCTCGCCTTGTGACACTAGAGTGGCAATTGAAGTAATATTTAAAATGAATAGAATCCTACTCTTAGCAAGCACTGACACTCTATTACCTCATTTTTGTTTTTATACAGAAAAACGTTTGTAGAACGAAACATTTCGAAACTTTGTTCTTTGACTTGTTTGAAGACTTTCGGAAGCAGTAGAAATGACCAACAAACTTTCATTAGCAATTTTTAAAGAAACTTGTGTGTCGTTTATTACCTACCCTTTGACCTTTAATATTAGTTAGTTTATTTATTAGCTAACCCTCAAATTTTAAAAAATTGCAAATACAATGAACAGTCTGTTCTTCAGTATACCCCAAACAAGGCTCTTGCAGAATAAATAAGGGCATTATGAAAATTTTCACCGTTGGTTTCCCATACAGGTGACACTGATACAGGAGTCAGGCGGAAGTAACGGGCCCGGTATCTTTTGTTTTAGGCTTTTATTGGTTTGACGTGACGATGAGCACGAGTGGCGGGCACTATGGCACTAACTTTTACATACCGTTTGCACGTAACTGTACACATGTTTAATTAAAAACTTGCCACCGTTAGGAATTTTTATTAAACGATTCGGCAGAGCGATCTAGTTTCAACATTTTATATTCTAAGCGTTGTCTAAATCGCGTCGTGATTGAAGTAAATGTTCATTCTAGAATCATCCTTGTGACGGAATTTGTGCGTTTATCATAATATCTAGGTGTACATATTATGGGCAGAGTTAATTTCGTGAAATTTTGTATTTGTACGGAATTACTAGACAGGTATTCAGTGCAGCTTCCACTCTCAGATAGGTTTCTTCAGTTCATAGTTTCTGAACTAACTAAAAAACTGATTCAATATGCTGGATCGCGGGGAGTCAGCTTGTTATAATAATAACTGTGATGGATTGGATGGACACCGAGCCTCAAACCTATTGGTATATTTCATGTTCACAGTCCTATTTGATTTAAAATACATAGCGTTCTACATACATGCTGATTTTGCTAGAACTAATTTAAACGGTCCGTCTATAGCACCACGCGGCACAGCTTTAGTTTTTCTTGAATTAAAACATGTTCGAGCCTTCGAGCTAATAGCATGGTTTCATTTTTCGCATAATTCAATTACACATCAACCATATAGGTATAATGATGATAAATAAATCAAACATATTATTTCCGCGGCCATAGCAACATTAAAATTTGCAAACAATCGGCTTGAACTGCGTCCACGGTCTTCTGGGCCTTCGTCACGTATAATTATTTTAGACGAATTATTTAAAACAACAACGTATATATTTCCGTATTCATTTTTTTAAACATTTTAGACTATATAGGTTCTGTCTAGTCTTTCAATTCAATCGAAACGAGTTGTATTTGTTCGTTCTTTGTTAAAATTTAGCACATCATAACATCACTTCAGATTTAAAAATATTTGTATTGTATAATTTAAGTATTAAGTTGTAGTTTTGTAAAAAAAAAAGTAAATTTATGTGATAAAACAATTTTTTTTCGTCCAAAACAAGTTTATTTAAAAAACTAATTAAGCTATATAGAAAATGCGAAATTTTGTGTCAGTTTTTCAGTGAATTAAAGTTTAGTTCAAAAGTTATATTACAAACTCATTTCAAAAAAATATTTTCACGAAGTTCACGTGAATGTGTAGTTTCAAATTTGTATTCACAATATTAACAAGGAAGGAGAGATAAAGATGCTACAAAGTAAAATATTTACTTAAGAAACGGAAATATACATGGATCTACCAAACAATAATCTCGTTGTTACACGCGCCATAGCTCGTCAACATGCTCAATTTCTGATCAAATACCAAATATACGACACAAGGAATTCTGGGGGAGACACTTAATTTGTCATACATAGCCATGACAGTTTTTCATGTCAATGTGCGTGGTAATTTGGTCTTACAATTATTACAAACGATCCAGCAGAGACTGCGAGACATCTTTTTTCAAAGCCTTCATAACATTCAGTCACGCGCCGCGACGATATAGTCATAATCAGTCAATCTTTCGAAAAATACAACATGCTCCTCAACGAAGTTTTACAAAATACACACGACGTACAGCGGTAGTTTTGGTGCCATAGCTACCATACTAGCTCATAACTTTTTTTTTAACCAAAAACTAAACTGTTTGGTTGAATACCGATCGGCCGTGTAGCTCTCCTCTAAGAACACATAAACGAAGTGTATCTACAGAGCAAACAGTGAACGTAGCGGCGCGGCGCACGCGCATGAAGGTCAAGCGTACTCGTTGCAAAAACCCTTATTTTTTCAGTTGGTCTCGGCGACATTGAAAAATTGAATTATAATGTCAGCCCGTGAAGGTTTTTTGCTGAAAACTTTACTATTGTTTTCTTAGTGGTACGCGAGCAAACAAGTTCTCGTGTTTCGCTTCAGCGTGTCATATTAAGATATTATATGCTGGTTGAAAGTTTGCATCGTCTTTTAATGTGTGGTGTGGTGTGTATTACATTTATACATATTATTTTATATATAAGCGAAAAAAATTATGGTATTCTTAATAACATTTTGTAAGCCTGAACTTGACAGCTCTACATTTTCAGCTTATTGCCAGTCGCCGACATGATGCAAAGCTATGCAAGAAATCATATGAATATTACAAATGTGAAAGTGAGTTTATTTGTGTCTCTTACACACCTCAACGTAACGAACGTAGTCTGTATCATGGAAAAGATTATAGGCTGACATTTTAGTTCCGGTCCATCAAGTGGTCACATGGGATAATTTATGATATCTGACAGACGAAGTCGCGGGGAAAAGTACTAGTAAAAATATTTGAAAAATAAATGGTAAGACACGATTAAAAACTTGCATTTGAAAAAGCAGAAAAATGTCAAAGTAATTTAAAAATTAAAAACTTGTAAAGTTTAAAAATATTTTAGCATCAAATCCATTCGAAACACTTTTTTTACACACACCAAAATTAACACTTAATGTAAGAGTATGCCTATCTTATTGTTGCAGAGCTAAGGACAGAGCAGCTAGTCTTAACCTACTTTTATATGTTCTCAAACATGAACAAAGACAATCAAGCAGTTGTTTCTGTAAAACATTTTAGCTGCTTGACCTAGTATTCGACCTATTTTAAAACATATTATGCAATATCCTAGTTCAATACATTGCTTGTTTTTTCTTAGTCCACGTCTAATCTAACTACATTTAACCATTCGTCATAAAACATGCAAATTTCAAGAAACAAATACGAGTAGAGATATACGATTAACATCTAGACCGATGAAGCTTTTTCCAAACGTAAACCTTTCGAAAAATAACTATCTTCGCTTTCTCGACTTTATGAACATGCAAGCTATTGTTTAAATATAACAAAATATAAAATAGGCAAAAACATAATAAAATATTCTTATCTTAACCACCACCAATTGTTAATAAAGCGGGTGTTATTAGTTATAAGTTTATATATAACATTGATATGAAATAAAAATTAAATTATTAAAATCAAAACTGTATGTGCATTTTCGATGGTCCATGCGGTCAAATAAAATAAACAAATAAACATTTGAACAAAAACCGAATAAAAAATATATCAAAAACACTGTAGAAAAAGAGGTAAAATAGGTGATCCGAATTAGTTAATATACATCAGAAAGAAAGTCGAAAAACTACTTTTGAGGTTGACTTTCGAACTTCCAAATTAGATTTGCTCATAATTCTTAGATAATTGGCTATTTGACTAAAAAAAATATCATTCGATAGTCCATGTAAAAAGATAAATAGCTCTATCAATTTTTTCGATACGACTAATAGTTTTTTTTTGCACAACCCGACGAAAAGTGATTCTAGTCACGCGGTGCTAAAACGCTCCATATAAATCGGGTGTTTTGTGACGTCACATTACTATATTGGAGCTTGTTAGATATTTTGAGTTATCTCGTAAAATAATGTTTTACCTATGATATAGGAGGTATGTATACGAAAATGTTCAAAATGAATGAGAAAACTACATCTAATAAGCATTTTACTATTCGAGGAACTATAGTTTTTCGCAATTTATGAGACTTTAAATTAGTGCAAAATCGAAATAAAAATTTTAAATTATTACGTATTTTTATTTTGGGAGCTTTCTTTTAATGTCCGTTATGGTATAAAATACAATTCAATACCAAACTAATATGGTGTCAAGTTCCCAATTATATACGATTATGGTAGTTTTTTCAAGCCGAACGTTTTAAAAACTGTTTCGTTCCTTGAACTTATTTGGTTCTGCTTCAATGCCCGCCAATAAGGATTATAGGAAAGTGTTTATTAAAAAACTAGCAATTATAAAATCCGTGTCAACAAAAAATTAAACATTCCAAAATATTAAAAAAATTAATTGTAGCTAGCTAATTTATAGCAAACTTCCTATTAAAACTTGCATTTATCGCTATTTTTAAATTAACATTTTAAAAAAAGATTATTGACCTTTGTCAAAATTAATTGGGGATTTGCAATAATATATATAAAATTGCCGAAAGTAAATGTCACTGGAAACCCTCGTAAGCCGCGAGTGCAATGTAAACGTTTTCGTATATAAGAGTATGTATGTCCTTTGTTTATTTTTAAACATTTGTTTACTGTATATCGCTGGCATTGGTCGACGTCCGGTATTGAGTGTACTCAGGTTCATGGTCTGCTTTGTTCCTCTGTGTTATCTACATCCTTCCCGTGCGTTACTTTTATGTCCACGACTCTATTTAGTAAATGATAACAAAAAAAGGTTTCGCTAAATTTCTTATCAGGAAGGGTGTATCGCTAATTTTAATTAAGTTTAGACTATGTTACGTGATTTTTTCCGTTGGATGTTAATATCACTAGCATTAATTTAAGTGTGTTTTCTTATTCTTTTCCTGAGTTTGGAGGGCGGTACTCGTAGATTCTAAAAATTAATTCCGAAAATTAGGTAGGATTCGTAATCTCACTAGGTGATGACACCCACATGCGCACGAAGCGTCAAGCGAATGAGACGCTGGCTGTCTGGACACAAACACGTCATGAATATATTAAAGCACTAAATGTTAACTATAACACTGGCACTGCATTGGTCGGCTTCCGTTGTTGACGATTAGGCATACGGACCACTAAATTTATGTTAAAATTGTTCTTTCTTTTAACCTAATTTAATAAATTATTAAGTTATAATTTAGATTTAATATACTTGCCTACTTTGATCTGTTTTTATGTTTATATTACATATATTATTTCTGTTTAACTGGCGATAAACACAACTGTGTATCTGAAATCGCATTAAGTTTGGTTCTTATGCAATATTTATTTTTAACTATGTTACATACAAAAGAATTCAACGATATACGCCAGCGTAGGAAAATCTCCCATACAGAAGAGTTCAACGGTAGTACTCAAATTTGTTTCAAGACGTACTAATTGTTAACGGATATAATAATTATTATGAACAATAGATAATCATTCCCTGTAACAGTTCGAGCCAAGTAAAAATATAATATTTTTTTAAAAGTAAATACAGTCAAAGATATACACGAGCGAAGGAAAACCGGAAATCCGAAGGAGACAAATTATATAAAATTCGGCAAATAGTCTATACTGTAAATGACACGTTCCGAGAATGTATGGAGCCAAGGCCTGGTCTTGTACACTTATAATTTTAATAGGCCATTATCAAATAATTAATTTTTTTAGATTTAGTTATCATTTTTTATATTTTGTTTAGTTTATTTATACAAAAACATATAAAACGCACGAAACAGGTAAGACTTGACCTTGAAAACAAAGATAGCGTCAACAAAATGACATCTGACGCTGTCAGTACAAAAAGAATGATTTTGTACAATTAAATTAAATGCAAAAATGTAATTCTAGTATTTTTCTATACATATTTAGATTATTACTCGATTTTGTAAATAGTGTACCAGTGTAGGCCGAATTTGAAACATCTCTTTTGTGCTACTAATAATTTGTATCAAAAATAATATCAGACTTGATTAGAAAACTATTTATTCTGAAAGGAGTGAAAAAATTTCGATACGAGCAGGATTCGAAACTGCGTCTCTCGACAGTCCCAGCCGAACGCTTTGCCATTTAAGCTTCCCGTTACTGACTGATATTCTTCACTATTCTAAAAACCGCCAGATAGGGAGTTAGTGACATATATCGAACATTGATTTGCATCAATTGTAATCAACCAACAGTCTAACATTGCATTCATTTTGCTAGAGATACACTTTTTGCTGCAAGCTACGCCTAAAGCAGTATATACAAAACCAAGAAATGATATTTATTATTACCTATCGACCCGCCCTTGCTTCGCACGGGTGCAATGTACTGATGTGACATAACTCAGCTAGGCGGCGTATCAAGTGAAACATACACCAAATTTTAAGGTACATAGACCTCTAGCAATACAACTGATAAAACCGTAAGCAATTTCGTGCAGTAGATTTTGCGTGATGTCCGTACAAACAGACAGAAGGACATATACCAGTACCATTGTTTTTTCTTCTATTGTTCTATTATAGGCCCATTATATATTTTTCCACACTTTATATTACGCTCACTCGTATGTAACTACGAATGTTCACAATCCAGCAAATCAATTTTAACCTTCATCTATTCTAACTATCGTATCAATTTAAAACTTTACGATTTTACGTAATTTAGATTCCTAATCACGGATCACCAGCTGATCTGAAGCTGAAATCAGTGGAAGTGGATAGAGGAACTTTTCAATTGGTACTAAGTAAACCCCTCGAATTTAAGCTCGTCAGATTTAGTTTGACTAGTTTAGCCCATTACAATCAGTACACTTGGTGGCAAGGGTCTGATGATGAAGCTCGGAAGTAGAAAACGGTACTCTTAAACAAACTCGTATATTAGTAAACCCCTCGAGTTAGGGCTTTTGATTGTTTTATCTATACATTACGCTTAGTGAAGAGTGTATGAAGACGGATCCAGAATCTGGATAAGTGGATACAATACTGACAAAAGCGTGTGTTTAGATGTGTAATGTATAATTTTTCCACAATATATCCATTGTACAAACATCGTCGAGTTACAATTTTTTTTATACGTAAAGACAACGTTATTTATGCAGCCACCAGTATTGATTACAGACAGGTTCATGGTTGTCTGTGCTCCCGTGCGTTATCTACTTCCTTCTCCTGTGTTACCGAGTGCTGTCACGCCAAGGTTGATACTGCTCCATGCGGGATGATAATTATTGTTTGTTCTTAATAATGTTATGTAAAATATGTGAAGTGAATACGTGAAATTCTTCAAGGTAGTATGTCAGTTAAGATGTTGCAAAGTTATATTTTGATATGATATATGATTGTATGTGAATAATTTGCAAATTGAAAACCTAATAAAACGAGTACCAATGTTCTTTCCTAATCTCGTGTTTAAAAAATATATTTTCGATACGTTCTAGTAGGTGCACTACTTAAAATGTGTCAAACTACAGGTCTAACGCATAACTAAGTCTGTTCCTGAGGTATGGGAGCGGTACGGGAGGGTGTGTTTACGGAACACCAAACGTAGCTATAAAACAATTCGGGCGTCGTTTGAAATTGAAGTCGCGGTGAACTAACGGACGTCAAAACGATATGCACGATTTTATTTTACATTATGCTACTGTCAATGTCTATGTTTGATGATGATCTACGTATTGACACAGGCTATTACTGTGTCAATTTTTATAAAGTGGTTTAATCGTGATGCGTGTTCAGACAAACAGGGATTATAGTCTTAACTGTAATTTTAAATTGACCTAATGTACTTTTTCCTGATATCTTAAATGTACATATTTTTTTCCCCTTACGATTTTATTATGTGCAAAGAGATAATTTATCTTAAAATGAATACATATGTGAGAAATATAGACTGGTTTTCAGGTGTGCATAGCTTTATACCGAAGCATCTTCTAAAATGCAATGTTTCATAGAGTACCGAGCTCACTCATAGTTTGTTACAATAACGTAAATCATAGTAATATAATAGAAGCGGCAGTGAGTTTGTAAACACACGCCTGAGCCGATCATGATGAAATTTGGCATTCTCGTAGCCTTGAGCACAGAGAAGGACATAGGCATTATTTTTAATCCCGGTTATCTGAAGTCTGTGCAGACGAAGTTGCGAGCAAAGTTGCCAGTTATTAATATTTAATAAACTTTTGAACAAAATATCACAAACTCAAGACCTTCCGCAGGGGTGACGCTTGCTAACAGATAAAGACCTCGGCAACTCTTTTCCTGGTTCTTACGTATTCTAACGCCCTTGACAACAACAATCGACCACATTTTGTGCTAAAGCCTAAAAAACTTGTTAGAATTTACCTAGTTAACAGATTACGTTCTATTTTTTCTTAACCTGTCACTTTCAAAGTTAACTAAATTTAAATAAAACCTTTTGTGCAACATTAAATGACATTCCCAAAAATCTGTGTAGGAATTTGTTGCATTAATACAATATAAAAGAGTAATTATTGGCGAAGTATAAACGCGTAAGAATATTATCATGAACACTTAAATACGTCGAGTCTATAATTTACAATAAAATTCTATCAATTATATTTAAACAATTTTTATACACATTAAAACATACATCGTATATCAAGGGATTATGTTTTTTCTACACATATATATGCTTATATTAATTAATTACTTTGAATTTCACTATTATTATTATCGTTCGGCCTTGTTTTTTCTTACCATTACATTACTATTAAAATTTGAGATAAATCTTTTTTGCCAGTTTACAGACTCCAAGGAGAGCTCGTTGACTACGCATTCCTTTTTTTTTCGATGCCAAATACTTAAGCTATTACATTATCTAATTTTTCATTAGGTGAGACAATTGATTAAATTTAATGGGAAACCTACCTTTGCAAATTTTATAATAACAAAATGCTCCAGCAGATATAAATAGAATATTTGATGTACATTCGTCTTTATGTTAAATTTCAGGGCGATAAGTGAACCGTTATATTGGAACGAAGAACTGATCAACAAAGAACCAAAATGTGTATTTTACATCAATGCCCAAAAAATTCGTAAATCGAACACAAAGGATTCACTGTAGATTAATCTATTAAATTTTACAATTTAAACATTTGACCCAAAACACACGATATCAGACGATAAGTTTGAAAACTGGACCAAGTCAAGAAACGATAACAAGAGAGTATCCAAATTATACGGAAACAGGTCAGATAGACAACGGTCAAAGAAAACGTTACATACAATTACGAAACCGAAACTAAACAGAGTAACAGAGTCGCCAACTTTGACGTAGAGTCGCCAGACTTTCACAATACTTTTCAAAACAGCGTTAGTAGTTTCATTTTTTCCAATCTATAGATAAATTGGTGACTAGAACCCTGATGTCCGTTTCAATTAAATAGGAATAACTGTAATAATAACTAATAACTGTAAACAAGGCTATACGAAAACGATGTTTTTGTTTCTTTACATTTACATCTACATTGAAACGATTTATGTAAACTTTTTATTTATTATAGATTTCGCAGTTTAGTACGATTTAAGTGATTTAACTATAGTTAGGTATTTATATGTATAGTGTATATTAACAGTGACGTTTACTGTATTGAAACAGTGTTAACAAATTACTTTATTTAATTTTAATTTTTTTGTTAAAGACTTCTGCGTTTCGCCTTTCGTATAGTGGCACGAAATTTTTCCCCATAAGTGCAGTAAATATCCGAGGTGTGGGCTGCAGCCCTGACCTCATCTGGGCACCCGTGAACCCGTGATCTTACTAAAATCACCAATCCATGTGGTGGTTATGGCGCACCTAGGTGGTTCGATTATCTTTTCGTTAAAAAGATAGAAATATACATGGTCATCTGTTGTCATTTTCGGTTGAAAAAGAAAATAAACAAAGAAAGACTAGCAGTATAATTTTTTGTCATTTAAATCATATTAATTGCGCGTCGTCACAAAAAGCATCATTTTATTACGTAGTTTTCAGAAAATGACCTGGTATTAAAAAAAGCTTTTAATAAAGTAGAAGAGGAGTGGCGCCATCTTCCCACTACGATTAGAAACCGAAGACAATAAAACCTAACCGAGCACGGTTACTTCATGGCGACACAGATGGCACCTCTTTGTTTTGTTTTGTAAAAAGAAAATACATAAACATAACTTCATTGTAGACTGTAACACATTTTATTTATTAATACGCAGTGCAATAATTTACGCATTTACTTTAGAATAATAACTTATCACAAGTACATGCACCGTGCATGACCTCGGGTAACAGATGCTGTTATTTTACAAATACGGTTTTGGCATTCAGAAATCGTTAGGGACACACTAAGGGACTCATCTAGAGTTTTTTCTAAGTATTAAATGAGTAAATTTATTTTTAGATTTCCTTCTTAGGCCGGAAAAGTTTTCTGCTTTACCCTGTGTGCCTTCCTTATAGCCGCGACGTGCGAGACATCGAGTAGGTTAGTAATCGCAGTATGATATCGGTGACAGTACGGTACACAGTAGTCTCTGGAATTTTACCGACATGGCCTTCTACAACATCTTCTGTAAAGTATGTGATAAACCACATGGCGTTTCTTAGATTACGCGGCCTTAAATGTTGTCATTAATTATCATATTATTTGAGTAAAACGTGTCAAAAAATGATCTAACTCTATTATATGTGTATTTTATTAATCACGTAGATATCTTCGAAACATTCTTTTATATGACTTTCGTTAATAACTGTCAAAACAGGCTTTTTCCTTCAACGTAAATACTCTAACTGCGCAAAAATAATTCAGATTATATTTATGCAAACCTGAGATAAATGCTAATAATCCACGAGCAATAATTTATTAATGGACAGATAATATGACAACGAAATGTAATCGCATTGTACATCATCACATCATATCACGCACAGCTCACAGCTACTAAACAAACTAAACTTGTATACATTATTTAATGGCGTTGTTTTCTCTCATCTCAAACAGTCGAGGATGAACAGGCATATGGTAATCTATTACTATCTATCCCTTTTTTACACTTGGTCTTCATCTCGCCTGATGGTAATTTAGTGACGACAAGGCCGTGGGTACTGTAGAGGGGTTTTCTACTTGAGCTGGTTTTAAATGTTCTAGGGGAATGTAGATGCGGTACCGGAGTCTAAACCAGGGAAAAGTTCAGATATAGCTAGAATGTTTAATAATTAACTAATACGAAAGATACAGCTTTTACACGTGAGGAATATAGACGGGCACGTGGACTAGACTTTTATAATTCGATGTTCACTCCATCAAAATCCATTTAAGATTGATTTTGTCATGATAAATTTCATTTGTCGTCCCCGCGAGATATTGTCAACTCAAAAATAATTGGAAAGTTCGAGAGAACCGTGCTAGCCAGTGCGCATCCCCGTAGGTTCAAGCATGTAGAGCTTCGATCAACAATAACTGTTGGTTATTGTTGATCGAAGATGTAGAGCGAACTTCTCTGCAGTACCGTAGTTAAGCTTTCATGTATATAGCTTCTATAACTCTGAGCCCAAACATGACCTATAAAACTTGAGCCTAGTTAACACTGCTGTTTGGCGGCAGACTTACGTAACATGGTGGTGGTAGCTAGCATAGAAAATACCACCAACCGAACCGAGTACCAATAGCTATTACGAATAGATATTATACAAGCCGCACAGTAAATGTTTACATTAATTGTTACTCAATCACTGCTACTGATAAGCTATTAATAATTTGGACTTAAAGACCGGAAAAAATTAAATCGAAAATAATATTAATAGCACTGAGCTGTAAAGAACTGATTACAATGAATTAACAGATTGAAATAGTAATGATAAACTATGTAGATAAGTCGTCGTGTTTGTGTGAGCTAACAGAAAGTGAACGAAATAGAAATAGCAAGCAAAATAAAATAATGCATAAATGCAAATTTAATTTAATTTTTTATATTTAAAATAACTTAAACCCAACTTTTCTGTACCTAGTGTTTCTTCAGAATGAAATATACTATCATAAATCTTGTAGGTACGTATTGTAATATTTTTACTATGATTGTACTACAGACGGAGCACGTGGCCGGGCCGCTACGTATGACGACGCAGGCGCAACGTTGCAACCACGTGGTTATGTATGAATCGTGAGATACGAGCATTCGTCGACGCGACGTTGGCCGAGCGGATGAATGCCGGCCGGGCTGATGTAATTATTATGATATTCAATGGAAACAGTAACACTTACTAATTTTTGAAATCATTAATTTATTGAGTATGGTACCAGAATTGTAAATTGTCAAACTAATGAACACTTACTGTACCGTGTAGTTAAGGTTTGTTTCAATATAATATTTATAACCGTAAATAACTATCATAGCTCAGACATCACATATCTTATATGTACATACAAAATAGCCTGTGGGGGCTTCTTCACACACACTCTTAATAATTCAGATGTTCTCAGCTTAATATAATACTATGACATCAAGAATATTAGTCTTACAGTGTTGTTTCGCTGTTGTATTTTTACAATTTTGGATTGATACTAACTTTAGCTAATATTATTAGACCACAATACCCGAGATTATCAGGATTCCGTGGTCGAACCAGGAACCCTTATTTATATTTACTTTGGCTTTATTATTTATCCACCTACAAAACTGCCCAATCAAAAGCCTCAACATTATTGGCATAGGCGGGAAAACGTCCATTCTGAACCAATGACACCCGAACCTTACATTTTTAACCCTACAGTTTACGGGATAAACCAGCTTTAGATTCAGGTGAGGTTTATACCGATGACATACTTGATAGTAAAGTGCAAACTCATCGCTAACAGCATAGCAACTTTATCAACAAAGATTCCATAATCTTGACCTATATAATGATTATTGCCATGTATACATATAAGCAGTCCACAAAAACTATCCTTAACGACATAAAGAATCACACTTTCTCGGCTATATCAACAATATTGATATTGCACGAAGAGGTGCAAATCGGTGCAACGCAGAGCAAGAACGGGAGAAAGTGGCTCCACTTGTTTAGTTACACTTGCACTTTACCGACGCATTTCACTAAGCTTTCCAAACAAAACATAACATTACGATACGTTATTTACGGCACCAGTTTAAAATACGCCTTGTGGGCAATAAAACGGACACAACCTCTCATTGCAAACTCAGTGACGTGATTATTTTAAAGGTCTGTTCTGTTTTCAAACAATATTGTTTTGTCGACGGTCATTCTGGTGCTCACCCAGATGCCTGAAGTAAATCAGGCGCTCGTTATGATATCTTCCATTGCCAGTATAAAAACTAATATTTTATCAGAAACTTAGACAAATGGTGGTCGCTAGGCAGTTGAGCTACGAAAAAAACACCAACCAAACCGAGTACCGAAAGGTATTCCCGTTGGGAATCGAACCCAAGACCTCCGAATTGAGTGGCTAACTGTAGAAAACCTGTTTTCCTCTAAGTCGCTACGACTACGACGGGATTTTGTGCGGTGTCATAATAAAATATATAAATAAATGTATCCCGATTGGTCATAAAATGACTTAATGATTGTATTATAAATATTCTCCTCATTAAATAATATTAAGACATGAAGCGCTTTTACATATTTTATGTAAATATATAGAGAGACAGACAGGCGAATGTGAGAAGAATGGACGCTAATCACCAAACAGGCGGAACCAAATAAAACTAGTTCTAACCACAAACCGAACATTTACCGTAACAAGAACCGTTGAAATTATTTTAGTTTCCATATCTACTAAAAAACTAAATAGTCTTATTTATAGTCTTCATCATCAGGACGAAAACACCGTTCGAAATTTTTAGTAAACGGCCGTGTTGTCAACGTTTCAAAATAACACCCATGTGAGTGTCGCAAAGGGCAAGTAAGGGAAAATATCAGGAGATTGTCAACACCATCTACCAAGCGTGGTGTTCATGGCAAATTAACTCATGGAAACTCTGACTGGGCCACCTATGAGGGAGCCTCGCGTCCTACAGTGGACTTATGCAGCCGATAATGATGTAGTTTTAAGTATTTATTATTTTTGCTATTTGCAGCCATGCGGGTGTTAAAAGGTTTGCACTTTCCTGTCTTAGGGTAAAGACTGACCTGGTAGAGGTTGAAATTAAAAGTATGTTTCAACATAATTCTCTAAAAACTGTAACGCTGAGATTCCAAAAGTTTGCACCGCGGAACATAAGAGTTCCGCAGAAAAGTCTCAAGGGTTCCGAGATTCAATTATACATATTTGTCATTAAATAGTTGAAGTCACGAAACTACATTGTCCTTTGTGAGTGAGGTGTTTCTTAAAATACAAAAATATTATTATGTCTATGGATATTTACTGAAGTAAGAATGACGAATCAGGCAACACTATCGCGGTAACGACAAAGCCCTAACTAAACAGTTATGATTTAAAACACAACCGACAAAAAAACAATGCTATTGCTCAGCGAACCAATTAGTAATGCGTTAACGTCGAAATCAGATTACATCATTGATATTCAGTTATCGACGCTATCTCTCAGAAGTGACAGATAGCAATCATTATGTCATTATCAAATGATTTCGTCAAGATAGGACGGTACGGTTGATAACAATCGAATCCTGTTTAATGAGGAAAACATCAGCGATTCATGTTTAGTTTGAGGTGATTTCACCGATAAAAGTTTCATACTAAATTTCTTTTACAATAATCTTTTAAAATAGTACGCTTTGTGCAGTAATTATCTAAGAATAGGAAATCGGATTGTAATGTCGCGAAATGAGTATCATTATTATACAACTTCACAGTGAATCACAATTTTCAGTTTTACACACTATTTTCAATTATTGTTCAAAACGCCATCTAGGTCATCCTATCTAACGCCATCTAATTGTTGCTTACAATAAAGTTGTATGTTAATTATGTTCATTTCGCGACACTGTACTCGGATCTCCTATTTTTAGGTAGTTAATTATCAAAGTCAGCTATTCCGTTTCAAAAGATTATGTCCAAAGAAATTTTGTAAGGAAGCATTGAGGGGATTCCCCTTTTAAATATAATTAGAAAGTACTACACGAATAATTTCAAAGGTAAACTTTATTTTTTTCAACAGCCTTTTCCCGCGACTACGTTTGGTTGGATTTCGAATATTATCACACGGGAGCAAATTAACGTTATAAAAAGTTTCCAAGGTAATTCAACATTTTGTGTGTGCAAAATTTCGTCAAAAGTCCGTTTAACCGTTTATATGCGTGATTGAGGCACAAAAATACAAATATTCACACTTATAACACTTGTAAGATAATAATTTTAATTATATCGACTAATGGCAAGTGAAGATCATCAGCTCTCAAGTTATTCTACCTCTAAATACTTACAACTTGGGGGTCAATGAAGGTGGCATTGAGGTATACAGAATTCATTTAATTTTCCTATATTAATAACAGCCAATTAAAAACACAAGGCCTTTACGCTTGGTACACCAAAATAAGTCAAGCCTCCACTCCAAATCAATATAATCAAAAAATATAAGGTAATCAACAGTAGACCCCGACACTGTCATAAAATATCAATTTAAATATTGAATACTGAGTGGAGTAGGGCTGATGATGCAGCTTCTTCTTCTCAACTACAAAAAAACAAAATGTCGCAACCGTGAGACTTGTAATAATAATAGTTTATTTCAGATCATAAAAAGTCCATACAATAGTCCAAAAATACGTATGTGGGAGTTGCTCAACAATATGAAATATAATTTGACATGTCCATAATAATTGAACATCTAACCTACTTTAAAAATAATACACATACAAATGGTCTTCTTTGCAAAATGTCTGTTTCGACAAAGACCGTCTTTGTAAAGTCACAAAGATTTAACTAATCTTTTAAGTCCATATATTTTACTTATACAAGAATGCCTGCCTAGTCTTCCGGATTATACGCTAGTTTTGTTACTTCGTACACATTTCGCAGCAATAACATCGTGAATGCACTGAACTATAGAAAGTGTGCAGTGAGACAACTTTCGCGACCGAATTCGAGAGAAAGTAGTCCGGGGCGCCTCGCCGCGCGCATGCATTATATCACTTTATCCAAAGCCACGGATTATATCACAAATGTTGACAAATGAAATCGAAACGAGTATTTATGCTATTACTGCGTCTGTTTTGAGTGATCCAACTGGGATATTGCCGACGATACGCTTTCGAAACTAAGTTACCACGCAGAACTGCTCACCTATCTACAAACGCTTCCCCGAAACTTTTGTTTCAGAAAAAAAAACCTTTCGCTTTCAGTTTGCTTTGGCAGAAAACGGACGGAAACGACAGTCGTGCGAGCAAAATTAGCGTGTCCGTGTGCTAAACACCACCTATTTACGGAGACTAACAATGGAAGGTCACAATCCGTAATGCATACAAATGAAGAAGATATTGTTGTCGAGATGAGTTTCTTTTTCGAGTAAAAACTAGGTTTTCTGACTGGGTTTTAATGGTGCTCCTTCAGACAGCAATCCATCCCCTATTATGCGAGTGTCGTCTGCATGCATTACAATAGACTACAATTTTTAAAAGAGTACAGCTGGAAAATGGCCTTAAAACAGGCAGAATTTTAAGAGATGAATGAGATGAGACAACTTATAACTTTATAAGTGATATTGTTTTAGTCAACTTTTTGTTTGGATATTCCTAGAACACTTTAAAAATGGACAGGAAGTATATCTTTGTCTTCAGGGATATCCGGGCGCGTTCAATTACATTTTAATCCTGGCCGTAGTGATTTACTTGCTCAGTGATCCTGGCATTTTTGCCAAGTCAAGATCGTTCCATAATGTAATTTCTGATGGTTTTTACGACTTACAAAACGCTTTTAAAATACACTGGCTAAATTATCGAAACAGTATTGAGTATAAAACACCTCATAATCTATTTTAGTCCTAGGTAAACAAAGGTACAGTACCATGTGCTGACCTCAGATCCGCAGGCGCCGCCTAGTCATCGCTGATCTCATATTGTGTAGACAAGGTGTGTAAAATGTATGCTGAGTAGGCAGCATCCACTACCCTAAATGGAAGCCATATTAACAATACTTTAATTCACACGTATTGTAGTATTTTAAATTATTTCAAATAGAACAACACTCGGCCATGATGATCACCAGAAGGTGTGTCAATGTATGTACGACACGACGATGGTACGCGTTGATCCAGTAACTAGTCTAGAAGGCACCTATCCGCCTTCGACTTACATGCATTATGTAATTTAAACGAAAAAATATATTTAAAACAAAATGCAATGTGGAGGGAATATATTTTTAAAAACTTCGTGAACATGGACCGGAAACGAAGAATTCATGTTTCGGAAACTGTTTAGTGTGTATAAATAAATAAAAATGTTCTACGATTATTTTTTTCTACGACTAAGTAGGTAAATTAATAATTAATTTATTGATTATCTGATTACAATATCAGTTAGCACAATGAGTTAGCATTACAATTAAAATATCATTGTAGTCGTCGCTGTCGCGGCTTACCTCGCCTCCCAACATAGATCAGTGAGTTTTGTTTGGAACAAAACCACGAACACGCCCTAACTGCCCAAACTTCTTGTCTAAACTAGAGATCAGAATCTAGGTTAAACAACATGGCCGAATTGATGATTGATCAATCATAGATAGCTAGAGCTACTGCAATAATGGTTTTAGGGATGATCCAATCAATGTGCAGTTGAGGGACAAATGCAATTTATGTAGCACTCAGTGGAGCATTTCCCAACGTGGGCCGGAAGGGATGCATTTAGAGGGGGATTAAGTAATACAACCGTTCAATGGTTGAAAGGTCTACAATTGATAAATAATTTAACCAACAAACATGCTAAAAAGCTCAAAGAGTTTCAACAGCTGCACAAGTCTACTGTTTCTGTTCGACATACCTACCATAGATCCCCACTTCGAACGGGGTTTCCATAAGGGATATTGATATAATCACCACACTTGGCCGGCGGATTGGTGATTATAGAAGGAAATTGTCATTTAGTTGCCATATTTTTGAAAATATCATCATCATTTTAGGTGGGTTACGAAATCCATGCGGTGACTCAATTCTAAAGCTGAAACTACACAGACAGAACTAACTGTACCTCCCCGCCTGCATTGTATCATGTAACAGATTCGCAACTAAAACAGCATTACTGACCTAGTGTTGCCATAGATATCTTTCACGTGTCGATGGTTTTTATAACGACAAAACATAATTGTTTTATTGATGTAATCAATACTCATAAAAACAATATTATGACACTTGTGTTTTCACGCCAAGTTTCATTCAAATCAGCACCATAATAGTTAAGTAACAAACGGAAATTCTAAATAACGTGAAAAAACTTGAAATGAAAAAAGAGGTTGATTTATGCGATATGACGCCTACGAGTAAGATTAGTAAGATTATGAGTATTGTAAACATTTAAATATAAAGTTATTACTAGGAAGATCACGGTTCAACCTTGACATTCAAATAAATTGGGGATTTGATGTACTAACATTTTTATGAGTGAAAAAAAAAACGAATCAAGTAATCATCGTGATAATTAGAGCCAGTAACGTTTGTAATACTCTTGCTTGAATCATGATCCAAAAAATAATCGATCTATTGGTCTGGAAACTAGCTGTTAATCGATGATAAGCTTAATGCAATGCATAATCAAAATACAGAAATAAGTTACTGAACTCAATTATTACTGAAAATCGCGGCCATTATTATTGTAATGATTAGACACGCTCAACTTGGAGACGCCTCCTCAGACGACAATCAAAGTTATGTGAATTTAACCAATCCTAAGCGCATGTCAATCAACCATATTCTAGCACATAAGGTTACATCGATCATCAAAAGCTACGTGTCGCCGACAATGATTTCAGTTAGAAGACAATATTGATATGTTGTAAACTATTCAGTTACGAAAGTTCCCTATGTCTCCAATGAGCTTCCAAGCTAATATTGAAAATGAAAACAATCTGTTATTAGCAATCTCATTATTTCTTTTAAAAGCTTTTATTTAACTTGCAATGTTTGTATGTATGTATGTATGTATGTATGTAAGTATGTATGTATGTATGTATGTATGTTCGGGTCAAATCTTGCAAGCTGAATTAGAAGCACTTCCTCTTATCCTAGGGAGTTGAAATTTTGCACGTTGGTTCAGTTCCGATGACAATGCGTTTTTCTGGTACCAGCGAGCTGGTCTGATGCTGGAGTCAGGAGGAATAAAGAGAAACTCTTCAATAGGCCCCTCGAATTCGGGCTCATCTCAAAATCAGAATACCAGGCTGACATAAGTGCAAGGGAGCGTGCTATATCGTTTCTATATATCGTATCGGTAGCGCAGGTTAATTCCTAACAAACTACTTAAAATCATTTGAAGTACCAGGTTAGCAGAAACAGAAGTAGTTTTGATTTAGCTCACATGACATATTACGCGCGGTTTATTCTACTAAAGAGAACGCGTAGCTTCTGTCACTTCTTTTTTTTTTAAATCTAAATAGATTCATTAACTTTAGACTTTAGTTGAAGTGTTTTAGATTCAAAATGCTATTTGTCTCTTTTTGGCCCAAGGGAATGAAAGAGTAACCACATAATCAAAACAAGTCGTGATTGTGCATTATATCAGTACCTAGTCTGTGCAAAGTCTGTGATTATATCCTCTGTGTAAATGCTGAATGTCATGCATAAATGCCAAAAATACAGCTAAAAAGCGTGTGTTTATGTTAGTTTGGCAATGGTTTTCTAAAAAAATTTAAGACAAGATAGTGTCACTCAATTGAGGCTGGACAAGGCAGCGTATGCAATAATCATCGGCTGCAGAAGTCCACTGTTGGACATGAGTCTCCCTGTTATGGCGCGCCCACACATGCACAGTGATAGGGCCGAGCCACTTGCATCCAGTGACTACTCGCAAGCTTAACTAGGTCATCGGTCCTGGTCTGATGCTGGAGCCAGGAGAAATAAAGAAGAACTTTTCAATGATCCCTCAAATACAGGCTGGGCTCATCTTAATTCCAGAATACCACGTTGACATAAGTGCACCGGAGCGTGCAATATCGTTTTTGTAGCGCAGGTTAATTTCCTACCAAACTATTGAAAAATCATTGGAACTACCAGGTTATCAGAACCAGAAGAAGTTAATGACATATTCCGCGCGGGTTTGAGTAAAACTTATATTTTGAAATGAGAACGCTCAACTTCTGACACTTCTGTTTTTAGGGTTCCGCAGTAAAACTACGAACCCTTTTAATTTCGCTCTGTTAGTCGGTCCGTCTGTCAGTCCGCGGCTTTGCTTAGAGACCCTTACTACTAGAAAGGTGTAATTTAGTACGGGTATACATATTAATCACGCCGACAAAGTAGTAGAATAAAATCTTGCAAAACATATTTTTAAGGGTGGCTCCCATACACGTAACTTGGGAATAATATATATAGTTTTTCTAATACTTGTGCTCAGAAAGTGATACGTTTTGTAGCTGTTTGGCGTGCTAAAAGTTCGTGATTTCAGAAGCTTGTCTTAAAAACGCTAGGCAAACGTGCGTTTTTCTTATTAACTAGTTATAAAGCCAAAAGCACTAGTACTTTTTTTTCTTATTAACTGAAGGAATGTTTTTCATTCAAAAATCAATACTAGTATTTTTGCCGAGTCACTGGGCAGTATTTGCAACACACTCTTGGCCACAATCTCAATAATAGACTACCAGGTTGACATAAGTGTCAGAGAGCGTGTAAGACAACTGTTCCGCACTAACCTCCGAAAAAAGATCGGGGTCTGTTTAATTAGATACTTTTTGCTGCATTCACATGCTCCAAGAGGATTGGCTTCAGTTCGAGTGTTTTTGAAAAAAGAACGCGGGCCTTCGCTTTTTAAATATACATATTTAAATTCGAATGTTGATAATGATTTCATTTAATTTTATGGGGATGACAGAGACCTTATGCCAAGGTATTATATATCTATTTTTCTCTCTTTGAAGTTGTAGTTAGACTCCATCTTAGGTATGCGGTCCTGGTACTTTCGTCTTCATATCAACCGATGTTAAGTGATTAAAGTCAACAAATGGAAGCGTTCTCACCTAGAAACGTTACTTAGGTATGCTTTCTGTGCTAACCGGAACACAATCATCTTCATCATAATTTTACTATTGTTATATTTTTTCGCAAATGTATTATTAAAAAATGACGTTCGAAACTAGTTTCGCGTTTCCCACCGTATATCTTTTAAACTATTGCTTTTAAAAATCTGAATACTTCACAATAGTATGTACACTGAACTTATAAGAAAAACTATCAAGACTAAGCTGGCTTTGCAGGTGAATGGGTAATAGTCGACTAAATTATAAAATAGACTTCGAGGTGCCATAATGAAAGTTCCGTACAAATTCCAATCAAAATTACTTTACATCGTCCTGGGTGGGCCTAACTTGCACTTCAATGCTTTTTAAAATTGAAATAGATTCAGTAACTTAACTAGACTTTTTTAGTCTTAAGAAACACGTCGATAACTAAAAAATAAAAAATAAATTAATATAAAAAAAAAATTTCATAAAGAAGCTTTTATTTAAATGCTCTAAAAAGAAGAAAATAAACTTTAAATTAAATCAAACCCATCAATTGATTACATTGAACAATTTATATGCTATAAAAGCTTGTCGCGTGATTTACTAGTGTAGATGTATGTAGATTTATCTATTTTATACAATACATACTTTTTCTCTAGATCAGTTTACATAATTCTTGTATTCTAGTTCATCGACACATAGGCCTCCTTCATGGTACGCCACATCGACATCAATACAATTAAAATCACGCGACAAGCTTTTATAGCATATAAATTGTTCAATGTAATCAATTGATGGGTTTGATTTAATTTAAAGTTTATTTTCTTCTTTTTAGAGCATTTAAATAAAAGCTTCTTTATGAAATTTTTTTTTTATATTAATTTATTTCATTAAACAATATTTACTGCACTTTCTGCGCCGTGTCATGCGTGAGACACCGTTATGCATATATTGTTCACAACAAAGTTATCCAATTGTTACCGGAGAAACAAACACAGACACGCAGGCAACTGTTCTGTATTGTAATTACAATGACACAACCGTATACGAACTATATTTGCTAAATACTTGGTCAATAGCCATATTTGATCATACATAAAGGTGTTCAGCAACGTATTATTATGTATTAAATATAAATCATGTGGTTAGGAGATTCGGGCTTAGAATATAATGACCCCATATCTCTCCGTTGGTGTGGAAGGCGGCTGGAAAAAACTTGAAGGTAATGGCAAGATAATTTAAATGAGTCTGACATGCGTGGAGATAGTGACGAATCCCCCTTGTTAGTCACTTATTCAGACATGATACGGCAAATGTTTACTAGTATAATCGACGGAGACGCAGCTTCCTGTCGAATTTTCTATTTTATGACGTCACCAAATTCTCTTCCCCACGGTTCTCTTCCCCAAAAGTATCGTACCGATTGTTCGGGGATTAATAATACTATAACAGAATTGTTGGCAAAATTTTCCGTGGGTGTCATTATGTCAGTTTTTGCCATTAGACAAAAGCCCATGTCTCATATCGTTTGACCTCAAGACCCTTGAACACGTCACAAATAACTGAACTCGTACAACGCAATTCATGTGTTTACATTTACATAGCAATTAAACGAAGACTCTATCCAGATGCGAGAATTACAAATGTTATATCATAAAACAAGGAAATAAACATCTCGAAGGCGATTCCACTCGTGATGATACACGACTAATCGATTCAAATTAAACATATATTACAATATTGATCAATTACAACAATTACATCATACTGAATATTCATATATTTTTTTACGATTTGCGATCGAATATAAAATCTCAGGAATTCCTGCCAGTTTATCTTTGGAACAGTCACTAATCATAAAATATATAGGTGGGTCGGATATCTTATCTTTTAATATTAGAGTAGATATCATTTATTATCAGAATGGAGTTCAAGAAAATATGTATATGCGTGACAAATCATATTCATGCATGTGTCTTTATAAACTTGAGGACGTTTATTAAAGGTTGTTTTGAATACATATTTATTACAGCAAAGAAGATTGTTTTGAACAGGTGCGAATTGTTCCACCTCTATTTTAACAACAGATCTAGTGGAATTACTTTTAATGTAGCCATAGGATCGATGATGAATCGATGATACTCGAAACGAATCTATTGATACTGTAATACCTCTGTTAGCTTTTTAAATCAAACCTATATCTAATCTATAAAAACTAAGTCCTATATTCATTTTCCACAAGGTCAGGGACGGCAGAGAGTGTATCCCAAAACATGCCTAAAACTAATATTTTGGAAGACTAAAACGCTTTTGAAATTATCTAGAATATTAGCGTTAATAACACATACACAAATAATGTAAAAATATCATTAAAAATGCGGCGTGATATGTTTTTTTTAAATTCAACTTTTTAGGTCTACGTCACAGAGTAAAATTAAGTGTAAACGCACAATGTCCGAAATATGTACATTTGTAGTTTTTAACATACCGTTGATTAAATCAAGTAAAAAAATCAAGTTTTCCAAGAGATATATCTGGAAGAGGCCTATAAACAAAATGCTTTTTTGAACAGTAAACTGACATCGAAATTAAAGCGTTGAATAGTTTAATGAATAAACGTCACTTCAGCGATAAATATTGAAATTGCAAATGTTACACTCAAACAAGTTTCGTTACTCGTATATAGTATCTTCTTTATTTTAATCAAACCTTCAAAGAGACGTTTAAAGGTAGTAAAATTGTTGCATAATAACGTTAATTATAAACCCATTAGTTGTTAAGATACTGGTAACTCCAGGTAGTACCATCTAGTACGAAAGGCAGCTAACTAATCCAATCTGTTCGAGATGACACTATGCAAGGATGTCAAGGTGCCCGTGCAGATCGGCAGGCTTAGCACAAAGCAAGAGTAGTGACGCGATAGATAGAAGATATATCTCTTAATGATTACGACTTATGTCGCTAGCTAGAGACACAATTTTCCATGGTTTTTGCGGCACTATTTGATAACGTTAACATTATTTACTTAAAATATTCCACATATTAAATCGCTATAGTACCATCAATTGAACATTTTAAACGTTGTTATGCAAAATAAAATTATCCAGCGCTATTTAAGGATTTTAGGTGTGAGCATGCTTCCATGCTACTGCCTTGTCATTATCATCACTTACCATCAAATGAGATGATGATTAAGTTCAGTCGGGTTGCGTATATGTACCTCCAGAAAAGATTTTGGTATATTCCTTTATAGGCAGCTCGTTCTCCTTTTCGATTGATAAAAAAAATATGTGGGCGATTAATGTTGAATTATGAAGTAATTGATGAACGATATAGATAAAAGTTATTTTAAGGTAGAGATATATCGAACTATCAACAGTTATATGCTTTGCCGTGTCAGGACGGAAGCTCCTATTCATTATAGTCATAAAGTTTATAAAACCAATTAAAATAAGCTCACAAAATATGAGAAATAGTTAAATTTTGTTAAAGTTCAAATAGAACGTGCGGGTTACCTAAAGTTTTTTCGTGCGGAAAATGGTGACACTTCGTTGAGTCTGCTCTACTTTTTAAGTCGATAAAAACTGTGTCTACCGCGAGAGTGGCTTATACCAGGCCGGTGATATTAACCATGTATACCCCAGACTATGTTAGCTATGTATATACTTGCATAAGGCTAATTCGTGGACACGTTTCAATTCTCATAAGATTTTGCGGTATTTGATGGTAAACGACATATTTTACCTTGCTCTATATAATTGAGTAGTTAAAATAATCTAACATGTAATAGTTGCATCTAACTTGATGTTGATAAATGTATTTTAAATGCGTTCAGTTTAAACATCGTTATGTTCTGTATTTAGGGTACTTCGTAAAACCAAGTAACGTTTAAAATAAAATATGTAAAATGATGGGGCTAATAAAGTATAACTAATCAGATTACGAGAGCACAGATGCAGGCTATTTTCCTTACCATAACTCTGCCATCTGCAACTGACGCTTTTGTAAAAAAAACTGAACCTACGTCAACGTGAATTTTTGGCATAATTATACATATCGTTAAATTCGACTTAATATTACTTTTATTTTTATGTATTTATGCATCATTCCGTATCGTCGGTAAACATGGTGTATCTTGAAATACAACGTGACAAAATTTCTTTCGCTTTATTTTAAGCATAATATTGGTTAATAATTGAGACGAATTCCCCCAAAATGGGTGCATAACAATGCCATCAGCTTCTAAGTAAAGCAGCCGCTTAAGGTAGTTAAACAAGATGCTTACCAATAAAGATTATACTCATCGAATGAGTATAATGCCACTCAGGCTGTTCACACAGTGTAAAGGAGTCGAGTCGGGTGGGTTTCAGAGGTCAGCGCGTCACATGGCGTGCAACTCGGCCCAGACGTGTTGACACTCGACGATTATAATTCAATAGCCTATTGTATTCCTTCATATTTGAATTGCCTGGCAAACATAGAGAGCAAAGAATTGCATTCAAACCGCGTAAGAAGAATAGCTCATTTTGATTTCACTAGAATCACTAGATAATAGTCGGCGGGGCCGGATTATTCGAAAATAATATAAACATCCATAAAGCTTTATTATTATTCGGACTGTCGATTTCTACACATGATCAAAGTGGTTGCGAATACAGTGTCAATTTCATGGGCTGGCCAAATTCATGCCTAACCGATTCTGTTCTTCAAGGTTTCAAGAGATGCGCATCTAATAGATCTGGCAACCGAGTGAGGCAAGGTGAGATTAAAATATCGTGCTAAAGTAAACCCACAATGTCCCAGCGGGTATCCATAGGTTGCTTTCAAGTTATCCATACATCCAACAGTGCATAACCTTTCTGAATATATCACGAACGTAACGTACTAGAGTTAATAAGTTATTCTGTGGTTTAGGGGTCGAGATATCAAGTTGCAAGGTCGTAACTTGAATGGTCATCACAAAACCATTGTAACGTCACAAATGCACAAGCAGCTAGAGCCGACGAGAGAAGAACTAATGTCCGTAACGATGCTGTTCTTTAAAAAATCATTAGCGGCCCGCTTAAACGAAGCGGTAACGTGCATAACATTTGTAATCTTTGAAAAAATCAACAATAGCCATTTAGTATTGCGTGCTAATAGTTCATGAAAACAAGGGGTAAGTGCAACGATCATTACGACACCAGTATAACACAAATACATAACACGTTCACGGCTCCAAAAGCAAACAAGGAATTTGTATTTTTATGAAACTGAAGCCACCTCCACCTGGTTGTTACGTAAAGGCGACCTGTTAACAACTAAAATATGTTTATTTATACCGTATGTTAACTAACATTACGTTCGTTAAGCAGCTCTTAAAATGAAAGCGTAATTGTGTACTGAGAAAATATAGAAGTGACTTTGTAATACAGTTAAAAACAACTTTATAGTGCATGGCGAATCGTGCGCAATTTAATTATTATAGCCTTAGGTTATTTCATTATCAAAATGGAACAATTTTAAATTGTATCTGACTCGCCTCAGAGACGAAATATTATAGCTATAGAAGTAGGAAGCGAAATATGTATATCAACAAGGTTAAACACAATGATGTGAGGTTGAAATAATTCTTATCACTGTGTTCGCGAATACGTATATACGCTAGCGATAGAAACTGATTGTGCTGGCGCAGCTGAAACGAGCCATTATCTGATTCCAAAGTGTAAAAATAAACATTACGTATAACTTACGGACGCGGAGTCATGATTTTCGTGCAACCGATTCATACTCGTAGCTACAGAAATCTCAGGAAAGACGAGTTTCTATGATTAAGCGATTTAATTTTAATTCTCTTGAATTGTATCGATTCTATACGATAGTGATTACGATTCGAGATCCGGGTTTCAGTTCCCTACCCATCAGCCCTCGATTTGTTTGATGCGGCAGGCCATTTTCTATGTCCGTATGGCTAGCTACCACCGTTATCTGGTAAGTATACCGCCAAACAT
Organism: Carcina quercana; assembly: GCA_910589575.2. Lineage (NCBI taxonomy): Eukaryota > Metazoa > Arthropoda > Insecta > Lepidoptera > Depressariidae > Carcina > Carcina quercana. Next base: position 7,349,337 of record OU342439.1, read on the forward strand.
ATTATCAGCGTTAATAGCACTGTTGTGTTCCGGTGCTGAAAGATACCATAACCAGTACCTCATTAACGTGAGGCTTCTACGTTAGCAGTCAGAGGACAAGTACAGAAACAATATAGGGAGGTATAATTTGAGGCAGTACACTCTGGTAAAGCAACATGAATATGACCTTGTTTTGGGTTGCATAGAGCTTTGTAGTTGAGTTGGAAGGTCCCGGCCGACTCCGTGTTAATTTGTTTATTTTGTAACACCGTAATGTAATTTCCAGACAATGCATGCATTTCATCAACTATGTAATATGAATAAAGAATGAGTGCAGTAATTGAACGTTCTCTGTGATTGGAAGTGAACAAAGGTGGTTGGTTGGTCAGCGCAAGGTTCGAGTATTCAGCCCTGGCGGGAGGAACAAACAATGTCCACGATCACGGTAGTCGCGGCGCGACGCGGGCGCGGAGCGATGACGCGTGACGTGTGACCGTGAGGCGACCTACGGAGCGTCCTCGCCGGCTCGACACTACCCGACCATAACGACATTTAATCTACATCAATACCATATCTATTTGTATTCAGACATCAAATTTATCATGAATCATTCCTTGGATGACTAGATTAGAATATGCCAAACCCTCTCTTTCTGTAAGAATCGCAGCAACTCGTGGCAGCGCATGCCAAGACTGCGATCGCCAGCCAAATAACGGACACTTTCGTGTGTGAAGATTAAACCACCGTATTGTAATTTAATGGGCGCGGCAGTGGTGCTGGCTAATTTAAGTTGCGTGTTACTAATGATACCCACGCTTTTGATCACCTAATCTATCACTTCCTACAGAATAAAAGTGTCAAAGTACGTGTAATTTCACCCAAATCTGCAACAATCGGTACCTCTAGTGAGTTTACCGATACGATCGCGTTTGAGTTACGTCAGATTATTTGTATAAAGAATCACAGTTTCGTTAACGTGCCGCTAGAGGCGCTGCACAATACTTCATACAAATCTGACGTAATGCAAACGCGATAGTATCGGTTAAAAACTCACACTACAGGTACAGATCAATAAAATATGGACGAAAGAAACTTTTTAAATACGAGTACACCACAGTTTAGCATTGAAACATCTTCTAGAGTCTCGTAAGGCAACCAACGCTCGTTTAAGTCAAATGCCAATGATTTGTTTAAACCTTATCATTACCAGACCAAGGAAAACTGATTACGCACGGAGAATTCACATTTTAGTCTTGCTTTATCTATTTACTAGTATAACGTAAACTACGTTTCCAAAAAACTGTATACGATGTATAAGCGGATTTTGAGGAAAGGAGTTGGGTTCATAACCCGTAATAATGAAGGTAAATACTCGATTTATGAACTTATCGGAAACCGAGCAAAGCCTTGTTGCTGCCTTTTTAGGTCCCGAAGCTTTATGCTATGTTCAGTGCCAAAATAAACAAAAACTGACAATATGAAAGACATAAGACATAGCCGGAACTTTTTAGACGAGAGCAAACATTCAAGGATGACACTGCCGCCCGCAGCTTAAATAAGCTGATTGGTGATAACATTGGTGCCACCTACTAAAAGGAAGAAACGAACTGTTCACAGGTGCGAAAAATACCTAATCAAAGAATTGACCGATAGCGAACGGCTTGTATACACGCTGATAAACAGAGAATTAAAAATGCAAATTGACCTAGAAACGAACAGGCTTTCCAACAACAAAACGTTGTACGTGACACAGAACTGAGGGCAACACATTAATTGTGGTGTCGTAGGTAGTTAATTTTTGACCCAGTTAGTGTTATGAACAAAGCGGTTGGAACAGGGGCGCAGACGTTACGACGAGGTGAGCGACCCCTGTATCACGACGATCATTCCGGTCAGTGTGAGCTTATCACAGCGGGCGGCGCGGCGACAGCGCACGTCACCGGCGCGGGCGCAACCAACTAGAGCGGGAAACTGATTTTTCACGCTGATTCACGCGCACTTTATTGACAATGGCTAATGTGGTCCAGCAACCTATTTCAGCGAAATTAAGAAAGTACCTTCACAATTCTTCATTTAAAATAAAACTACTGTTCAAAACTGTATCTCTTTTAATTTAAAATGCACAAGCATATAATAAAATTAGACAATGCAAAATTGAAGTTGAGCAACAAATAGTCTCAAGGTTCGCTTTATAATGATGATCCTTCCTCTTAAACCAGCTAAAGAAAATCGCAAACATCAACCGGTATCTAATTACTTACTCGTACGTAATGATTTGGAATGAAGATATATAATATTATGGATGAGAATAAAGTTTCCAATACGAAACAGATTATTTATTAATAAGTACGGAAGGTTTTATTTAGTAAGAAGCGACTGCCAAGTAGAACTAGTCGCATATTCGCTATGCTTGGAAGTTGGCAAATAACACACACTTCGAAGTAACGGTAAAGCCGCGATCGGAGGCATGTGAAGCCGGTATAGACCTCAAACGTAATAAATCATGATTGGTACGACTTATTATCGACTTCAAGCTAATATGAAATTAGTATACCGCTCCTGACACCGATACGTTGATTATGGGCCGTGCAAGTCATGCGGAAACGGTGCAGTTTTCCAATCTACGATTGTAAATCACTGCGAAATCCACTAAATTTATATTTCAAAAATTACGGTCTGCTCTCTGTATACATTTTCTGAGATAATTATGGTAAATATTAAGATAAATGTAGTCTGTGTAGAGTCCGTTCGAATGACAGAGGTGAAATGGAAATGGGACGTCCACATATCTCCAAGAGCGGATGAACTTGGTAAAGATCGCGGTGAGCTGCTGGATGCAAGCAGTTCAGTACCACGAGAGAGGCCTATGTCGAAGTTTCCTGGCTGATGATTATGATCGGTGTGCTGTGCTGTCCACGTTACATTTTATATATTTTCTACCGTCTTAAATAACTTATATTTCTTTCAATATTTAGTCATACATCAAAGTAAATAAACCTTGTATTTCTATGTCGTGTTCCTCCATCGCGAGCAAACATTGCGACTCCGATTACATTAACTGTTTACGTAAAACGGACAGATCTGACAACAATAGGGCCATTAGTGTGATTCTAGCCGTTCAGTATTTTAATCAAAGATATAATGATTGGAAAGGTTACAATAACATTTGTTACACGAGTATTATAAATGCGAAAGTATCTCTGACTGATCTTTCCCTTTTCACGACTACGGGTGAACTGATCTTGATGGAATTTGGCACCCACGTAGCTTATGACATGAAGAGGGACACATGCTACTTTAATCCTGATAAAATGGTCCCGTAAGTTAATTTTTGTAGTCCACGCAGATGAGGCGGGTAAAATCATTTTTAGAATATTCAGTAAACCTTTATTGGCCGTAGTTAATCTTTCCTTGGTAAAGATGTTTAAATGAATTATTCATCTTTCATGAGACAAAAGACATTTTATTGTCAATACCTGTATAATTTTGGGTCTCGATTAGTTATAATTATAGTACCCAACAGTTGAGCCTATGAAAAGAGCAAATAAAAATATAAAAGCTATCAATTGGTAGGTTAAACTGAAAGTTCAAACAATGACGGTACTTATAAAGGCTTTTACTGCTCACATTCGACTTTGTTTCAGTTCAGTATACATTTTTAAAGGTAAAACATAAGATTATTTGTTTAGGTACATACATATCTACCATACCAGCGACACGTCTATTTAAATTGCGCTACACAAGGGCGTCGAATTTTATCCAAAGTGGGCGAAAGTATTATAAAGTAAAGGGCAAATCTCAATACAACTATGTTAATTAATGCATGAACGTTTTTTTTTGTCTCAGTTACTGAAGGACAACTGCCCCTTTTTAACGAAGGGGAATCTTCAAAAGATACCCGACTCCTTAAGACACTGCCCTATGCTTGCTTACCCACCGTGTCTCACCCATGAGCATCAGAAGAACCAATGCAAATTTAAAAAGTTGCTACAAATAAGGTTATTTCAGAAATATTCTGTGACGTATAGCATAGCCACTCCAAATGTAAAACAGCATGGTTTCAGTGGCGTTTCGTGGATATTTAAGAAACAGCCTTGGTTTGAGTTGGACCGGCGGACCTCCAAATTACACATAACAGTAGTAGCGTGGCGGAGTGGGAAAAAAACGTCGCGGGCGCAAGGTTTCAGAGCAGCATGCGCGCCGCTTCCTCGCGTGCAGCCATCTCGTGGAAATATGCGGAAACTTCGCGCTGTCAGAGTAAAAGGATATGCAACTTTCAAGATTAATTTTAAATGTAACTAAAGCAGCCAAAACATCTCTGTGAAAAAATATAATCATACTGTTATAAGAGATATTTTTTATTTATTTAGATGATATCCAAATTTAAAAAGATTTCATTTGCATTTATCTATGTTGCATATTCCTTTCAAATATATATCCGGTACACTACAATGTTTGTACATGAATTCAGAAAAATTAAAGAGACGGCTTTTTAACTACTTTTTAGGGGTATCTAGACCCATTTATTTTTTTGACAAAGCTCATCAAAAGTTTTCCGCAGTAAATGAAGCATTAAAAATAATATACAAAAATTTTCTTTTTGTAATCAAATAAGTGACGTTGGTATTTGGCGACGAATTTAATTGGTCAGAAAAATAAGCAAATTATTCCTTCATCCACTGATAAACCAACTAACTATGCCGCATTGCCCAGTTTGGAAAGCTTGCCAAAGAAACCATTTGCTATGAATTTTTGAACCAATTGTATCACTTACTGGTAACTATAAAAATTAAGCTGATTGTAATGTGTACCGGATATTGTAGCGAGTCGATTGAATTAAATATCCAAAAAATGACTGCACCGTATGCTAAATTAATCGGGAAAGTATTGAGTTCATTGCTCTTTATATGGGCATAATTAATACGGTTCTGAAGCGAGCCTTGTAAACAAAAACGCAATGGTAATGATCCATGCAAAGAGAAATGATTTCAATAATGCATTTGTTATCACAAAAGGCAAACTAAGCCCCATTTTCCAGTATCATCGATTTTGTATAAATTTATGTTTTTAAAATTGAAAGAAATTGGGGCTTAGTATATTTAAGTAAAGTTTCAAGGTTTTTTTCATGGTTGATTGGCTGGTTTGTAATCATGATCAAATTCACATCATTTTGTGTCGAGCTAAGGCGCTAGCAGCAACCACATAGGGACCTCGGCTTTAACCAAGACCACAGGCGGTTTTAGAAGCCAGCTCAGACCTTGAAATTTTACATAACGCTACTAATATTAAATCACGATTAACATGTATACCAGGTAAATTATGTTTTTATTTATTAAATAAAATAATAGCACGTGTATTTTTTTGCTTTTCCTGTTACGCGTAAACAACTTCACAATGGTCACACTTATTTCCTTTTTGTAAGAACGGGATATTTAATCTGCAGATTTTAACAAATACAAATAAGGAAGGAAGTAAAGTGAACTAAAACTAGTAAAGTAAGAGTTTTCGCGCCTAATCTTGTCATCGCTGTTTCCGCCTCAAATCAAGATAAAAATATGTAGCTTTACAATAATAAGTATAAATTAAATACCAACCCAGGCTAGGGCCATTTCCTTATGAGTTTTTCCTTGGCTATATCGCGTCATAGATACTTATTTGAATAGCCAATAAAGGGGCATTCGATGTCATCCATAATGATTAACTCGGAACTAAACTAGCGTTCGTTCAGAACAGATAAATGCTTCGTTAGAATACCATGCTTTGAAATTCATAGTGATGAAAGTTCATTTTAAGATTTAGACACAAGAGTTGAGTGGGCATTGCATTATATTTTGGAAAATCTACTAAGCGTCACGCGGAAGAATAGATAGGCAAACAAGTCTGACTCGCCTCGAATGAGTGATTCTATTGGCGAGAGGCCAATTATGGTGACTTTGACTTTGGAGATGTGCGCTCTATGATCTGTTGTAATTGTGATGAAATGGCTTGTCCATGAACGTGATGATAAGACCGAGATCAAGTTAAACAATGATAAGAAATACTTGTAACGTAAAAACGTGCGTGACGTAAGAATTTCCTAATCTATTCTTACAAAGATTTATCAGGTAAGACGTTTTGTACAGTCCAAACCATAATAAAGGCTATTAAGTAAAAGTTAGGAGGTAGTAATAAAGAGAAATAATTTATTTTCATGCAGTTAGGAAGCAATGATTGCGTCAGAGAGCCTAGAAGGCGCCGCCATTTTCTGCTGACGACTCATAGATATACTCGAATCCATTATAGGGCCTTATCTTGAATTACCATGAGGTAGATAAAAACCAAGTGCAAACCATAACAAACAATAAATGAGTATACGAATATTATGTGATTTCTTAAAAGCTGCGTTACTAATCTTAAACATCCATTCTTGCACAAAAAATATCTATTAATTCATCAAAATACGAATCACAAACTTTTACCTACAGTAAAATTATTCCTAAAATGCATTAACGACTCAGTAATTCTAAAGGCTGACCTATAAAGTTTCTGAAGAACCAAAAAAGATACGATTTCATCTAAAGGCGGAACTGAAGCAATGACTGGTGGAGAACAAACACGGAAACAAAAGGAAGTCCTACGCATCCATTCTAATAGATCTCTAAGGAATGCTAATGGACGCGATGCGTAAGAAAGGAGTCAATAATCAAATAGCTAAACAATGGTGTGACCATTATGATTTGCAAAACGTATTTAGCACTAGTCGATAGCATTGACTTATAAAAACTATTACGACGTGGCTTGAATTACGGCAACAACACAAAAGAAAAACAATAGTCAATTATGCACAGACAGATTGATACTGTAATTCAGTTTCCAGTACGCGTGTCTAAAAGGTGCTTTAAACCTCTCTTAAATACTGCTTATTGCAGCGAAAATGTAGAGCGAAGTAGTACAATTTAGAGTACTAAATACATACTTTATGAATTATATTGTAAAATTGGCAAAAATAAATTAAACATACGAATTGGATTGATGATCATCACTTACTTATGAAACCTGTATACAAATAATACAGTAGAATCATGTTATATTTTTAACGAAAATAGCATAAGTTAATAGTGCACTACGCTCAGCAAAATGCCAGTGTATCTCATCTTTAAGTCGCATAACTCGCGCGCGTAGCAGACGCGACATAGATGCATTCGAATCGTATATTTCGCCGTTAAATCGAGTTAAATAAATAACTGCCTTATAAGCGTACTGGGGCCATCTTCTCGCTGCACGGCTGTAGTGTGTCCATAGTGTTTATAAGTCAATTCTAAAGTTTAGAATGCACTAAAGGGGGCGCTGAGGCGGAACCTAAAATAGTGTTCTTTACTTAGCGCCCCTTTTTTTACTTCCTAGTCGTATTATTACTAGTAGGGTCATTTAACTTGAATTTGACACTTACCATCACAGGTAGCGGCCATGAACTTGCCGTTCGACGAAAAGTCGCAGAGGAGTACTGTCCCTGGGTGACCCTTGAGATTCTTCAGCAGCCAGGGGTGGTTGAACTCAGTCTTCCCCTTCCATGTTGCCCGTTTCTTGGTCTTCCCACTCGCTTTGTCTGATGCCGTGGTGTCTGAGATAGCCTCTCTAGCTGGAACATCTGGAATTAATAACGCATTGATTAATAGTAGCTTATAAATTCACGTTAGCGTTTATGTAAGTACTTTTTACTGTGTCTTCCCATCTGTAAAAAGAAAATTGATGTACGATTATTTTCAACAGTGTTTTTTCATTAGAAGTAGTCTAGTCGTACTTTAATTTTAAGTCTTTTGTATAATTCAGGAATAAGATTTGCATGTCTGCCATGCCAGCAGACTGACTGACCTCAACCTCATGTCTGTGTTGTGTTCTAAAACAATAACATTCAACTACAAAAGGTTCCTCTTTGGCCATTTAGTATTTAGTGACGTCACCTAGTTAGATAAAGAAGTAACTGGTACAAATCTAAAAGATATTCAATCTATCGATATTCTTCAATCCGTTATAACGAGGATCTTTAAAATGACACAGTCACCGAGCTCGCCAATCTTAGTACCTCGGTAGTTCAGACGTTGGTGGTTAACCAAGGCATTCCCTTATTATTATTTATTATTATTATTTATTTAAGTCAGACATACATCCATTAACTTAAACGCTTTTAAGACACCCACGGAATAAAATCAGCTTATTCTAAAGCGCAAACCAAACCACGTCTGTGTAAAATATAAGTACATCAAGTAACACATCGTATAAATAAAGTGAAGTAAAATTGTTGTTATTGTGTGATTACTTATAGTGTTTCTTTGTTGGAAGTCGGAACAAATAAAATAAAAATAAACTGAATAAACATTACATTGTGCGGGTTTTAATCTAATACATAATCCAATGCATAAATTCCACATTGACACGAGCAAACTACAGGAAAACATCGTCAAAGCCTAATGGGTCGCACAAAGCAAGACACAAGACCTGACTGAATCCATTTCATACTAATATTATACATGTGAAATTGAATTTGTTTGTCCTTCCTTCACGTCTTAGTTGAGAGTCATAATGACTCGATTTGTATACGGACGAAATAAAAATTCCATTTGGAGATATATTGATTTTACATCATATTTTCTCATTTATATCGAAAAAGTAAAAGTTTATTTTATATTTTCCCCAAAAAATTACATTCATTTCACTTATATTTGCTCAATTAGACTGTTGTAATAAAACAAATTCCTGAATCCTCCAGAGACCACAAAACTTGCAAATTAGGATTGACAGTGACATACTACGGGCACCCTATTCATTTTATGATTTTTAATCTAACACGTGGGCTGTTCATTTCAGAGTGTGTGAACTTATGACGTCAGAAGAGAATGAATCAGATAATGAATACATTATATATATCTAGTGGTCGTAGAAGCAAAATATTCAAATTAGTTTCTTAGAATTGTTATCATTCAAAAAAACTTCATACTCAAAATATAAGCGCCAGTTTTTGACCCAATTGAAGGGTCGGATAATGACTACTTATTATCACGATCAAACAAGTCGCTCCTGTGGGACAATTTATGTCGCAGAAGAAGTCGCCGGCAAAAATAGGTGTAGTAAATTATACATTGCTATCCATTAAACATTTATAAATACATAACTTTAGACATGTCAACAAAGATGAAGTTCAATGTTGTAAAACTTATTGGACATGACACGACTAATAAACGCAGGTGATATTTTAAATTATGCGCAGTTACGCGTAAAGATGATGTATCGTGTTACGGATAACTGTAAGACGAGTCATTTATTATTGTTTGTGACGTGCCTTATCTATTCTGTAAGGCAGGTCCGGTTATACACGTACATACGTTAAAGACCACGTGGCTGAGTCGCTCTCAATTCTAGAGGTTATGTTCTTAGGTTAAATTCTAAAGGAGCTTCTCCTTCAGGAGTCAGCGCAGCAGACTGATACTCTGTTGGAATGACCATCCATGCTGACGAGCGGGGTGAATATTATGGATATTATGGATTTTTATATCTGACAAGAAAAATAGGTGTCAATGGGTGGCCCAAGGATGTACTCAAATACGATATTAAACTTTCTCAATTTATTCTTCTGTAAGTCTTTCTTTTGTGCTGTCGGAAAGTTTTCTTGCAGGTGGAATCGCAGCCTAACGCTGCTTTCGATTTTTTGCACAATAAATTAGAAAGAAACTCTACAGCTACCGTATCTTTTCAAAAACACCGCTTTTTAAAGTCCTGCGACTATTACAGCTTCATCCGAACAATTTGGCGAGCGCAGAAGCCGCTTAGACGGTTAAGATTTTACTTGCAACGGGTCTAAGGGCGCCCGCTTGAGCTCGACCTCGACTAAGGCCTGTTGATTTGTGTTGAGAGGATCGCAGAGAATCGGCCCGGAGCGGGCCATAATGGCCGTAAGTGCCTGAATTATTATGAGGGACGGTGTGTTTTTGTTTTTGACGTCTTATATTACAAATATTAAACAAATGTGAGAGAATGAATAACGAATACGATTAAAGTGTCCCTGTTTTGCCTAATATAACTCTACACCCAGAAAACCAAACAAGAAATCAAGATATTTGCGAGCTTGCCTATGCCTCTGAATGTAGCTACAGAACAATCATATAAAAAGCTCGCACGCCAATAATAAGGTGCTGGCTCGGTCAATGGCCGACGATGGCCAGAGTCGATGACTTAAAACAACAAACAGTGACCAATCTTCCTATGTTCTGTTCTGTAGCGTCACTTCAAGGGGAAAAAATATATGTGTAAGTAATAGTCATCGCAATTGAATAGTTATTTCACTTAGTTAAATTCTATTTTTATCTGGGTCTTAGCAAATCACGCTTCCATCCACCTTCCATCCAATGGCCTTATAATGTAGAATACTACTAGTATATTCGAAACTAATGTCATTTTGTTTGTTGCTTTTTCACTACACGACCGAATTAAAGCGATCTTGATGAAATTTGGCATAAATGGAGCCAATGTCATGGAGAATAGCGTAAGCTACTGTTTAGTCCAGACAATGTCAAAGGGAAAAGCTAGTTACTCATAATCTGATATCAACAAACCAAACTCGGAAAATTTTTTGATCACATCGTACTTGTAATTTAGGCAAGTGGTTTATCTATCTTATACGTCGGTTTAATGATTTAGTTCAAAATCCATGGGTTGAAACTCGCACCATTTTAGTGGTGAGAAAACACTGGCTAGGCAGCAATTAAGAATACAACACGTTTAAAAGTTTTAAATACATATTATCTACCTTTTTATTTAACCGAACGACTAATAGAAAAGCGACGCGAGATTAGATACTCGTAGGTAGAAGAACTCGATGTTCATTAAAATTTTACATAATACATTTGAATTCTTATCCAGTTTTATACTTTTACCAAATACCTCTTTCAAACTACTGATAATCTACATTCGACGAAAGAAAATTCTCGGTGGAAAACGCATTACATGATCGCAAAAAAGTAAGGAAATCCCGACACGTTCGGAAATACCGATAAATGAGATATCAGTGGGAAAATAAATAATATAGTTACGAGTCATGTGCCGGCCGGCGCAGGCGCAGTTCTTGCACAATACATATGTACATCGTTTAGTATAGTTTTTGTAGCGGGTATTAGTTGCTCACGCGTCTGTGTCGCAACTGATCTCAAGGAAATATTTGTTAAATTCCTGAAGAAAAACCTAAGCGTGTGTTATTTTTTTATTAAAACATTCATGTGAAATTTGTAAGGCTTTTTCTAATTATCAATGGCCTTCATCTCCCCCGATGGTAAGTGACGAACCTATTGTACGAAACGAAACGAAAGCTGTAAGTGAATAATACACTGTCTATCTCATTGCCGGATCGCAAAACCCATATAAACATAGCTATGTTAGCACAAGATTGAGGGACGATTGCAAGAGTCTGCATCAGGACGGCATGCCATCAGCCAAATTGCAGTTATGATGCAGTTGATAGACAAATATCTCGGTGCGGTTGTGCTAAGCTGAGTACTGGTAAACTGCAATAAAACAGCACGGCACTCCGACTGCATTTTTGGAGTCCGTCCGTCTTAGCCAACGAGAAAGAAAGAATAATTTTAGGGCAGTTGAAATTGGTTTCTAATCAATCCTGAATCCAATGCCCTATTTTCAGATAATTACTGCACAAAGCCAGCTATCCTATTTTAAAAGATTCTGGTAAAAGAAATTTAATATGAAACTTTTTTCGATCTAAACGAAAATTCATAATATGTGTTGCATTTTTAGTTACTTATGAAATAACTAGTCTCACCTAGCAATGTAAGAATACAGATTACATAATATTTTTAAATTGTTGGTACGAGATATGTAGTGCCAATGAACCAGTCGTAATCGCAATATTTTGTATTTGCTATTCGATGCAGTTATGAAATTGGCAGTCTCGACGCTATGCCGTTACTGATTCAGGGATGAGAAAACGTATCACAGTCTATTATAACTACAAGTGTCACTGCCAAAAACTATGCAAATAAATAAATAACTGCACGGTCGTATGTCATCATCAACAGCCTATATATGTCCCCACTGGAGGGGCTCAGGCCTACTCTCCTACAGAGAGTGTATGGGCCATAGTCCACCACGCGGGCCCAGTGCGGATCGGCGGACTTCACATGCCTGTTCAAGACATGCAGGTTTCCTCACGATGTTTTCCTTCACCGTTAAGCAATCGGATAATGTACTTGAATTGAAAAACAACTCATAGGTACACGGCTGGATTCGAACCCGGTACCCTCAGATTGAGAGTCCGCGCCTTATCCATTGCGCCACCGACGCCTTCGGTCGTATGTATTCAACATTAAATCAAGCTCACAGTGTTCCTTAGTAAATGGCCGTAACGTAGACAGGCCGTCATTGAATTCAGTTTATTGGATGAGGTGAGGTAAGATAAAGGCTTGAAACAAACACAAGTAAATGCGTCCAAAGAGAACTGGCAAAGGCAAATTTAAGATTTATATCGTTTTCTCATGGATGCCGTTGTCAGAACTGGACCAAAATGAAATGGGACCACACGCGAAGCACTACCTTTCAAATAAAAAAAGAATCATCAAATCGGTTCACCCAGTCAAAAATTATGAGGTAACAAACATTTAAAAAAATACCCGTCGAATTAATAACCTCCTCCTTTTTTGAAGTCGGGTAAAAATTAATCTCCCACGTAATCGATCGATGAAAACCATTTTATTCATTGAATCCTTAGATATATTCGTAACCACTCTCAAATATTTATCTCGTCATTCGTACTTTACCAAATATTCGTAAAAGCTTGGAGAGAAGTGTCATGTTTAAAAATACTTTAAATTCTAACTATATAACAGGTCCGTCTTTACCCAAGGGCGGGAATGGCGATTTTTTTAACACTCAAGTGCCAAAAAAGTAACGGAAATATAAATTATAGCAACCTGAGAACCTAAGCTTGCTAAGGCCACTGTTGGACAAGAGCCTGCCCAACACGTCAGCATTGAAAATATATTTGATGCCATTAAAGTTAGGAGCGGCTGACGAGAAAAGTAATAATAAAGTGATGAAAAAAGAACGTCCAAACAAAGGCCCAGGGGCCCCTAGATTAAAGACACCCACGAAGCCTATAAAAAACAATGACAGTCTAAGTCACAGTCATTTCGCTAGTCTCGAAATGTAGTGTCAGTTGAAAGTGAGTAAAGAGACTGTTGCATAACAAAATGCACATTTATCCGGCGCCTGCGCAGAGAAAGTGAGCGTGAGACGATGTCTCGCTGAAATAATCTGCGTAAACGTTCTTGTTTGTATCAGCTTAATTAAGTCTATATTATTCGTGCTGTTGTTTGTTTAATTATGAAAAAGTTTATTGTCTTGATTTCGTCCCACTTTAAAGATTTGTAAAAGCTTCAAAGTTCCAATCAGTTTCATGAAGTTTCTATCTGATGTTCCTGTGAAACTGCTATTAGGAAATTAGCACATGATTGATTGAAGCTTTCGACTGATATTATAATTTAACAAGCTTTTGCACGCAACTTCGTCTGCGTGGACTTCATAAATTATCCCACAGGAAACTATCTGGTCGATCGGGTTAAAAAGTAGCCCTTTCCGACCATTTAACTATCCCTATACAAATCACCCTAGCAAAAAACTCACAAATCCAATCAAATCATTTTATGTATTTGTTAATTTGGATATTACATTTTCACACACTTTCGCATTTTACATTTTAGTATGAAAATGGGAAAGAGGGAATCCTTCGTGCAATGAATGCATGAGCATTAAAATGTAGCAACTTATAAACTTAAAAAACTGTCGAAGTAGTTTTTAAATTTCTTTACCATTAAGATAAAACATTGAAAACAATGTATATCATTATAAATATGTTAAATTCAATTGTTTTCTATCAGAATCTTGGCTTTTATATTGTGTGAGAAATAAATATATAAGAATAAATGCTGATTAAACAAGATGCAATCCTATTTTATGCATGATAGAGTCACAAATATCCAAACTTAAGATGTGTGTCTTAGGTGGTCGAGTCTTATTTGTTATTGTTATGTATGATGGGTTTGCACTTGGCCTTCATCTCACGGCAATCGTGCACATTTAGAAGCATAGTTCATTAAGGTCTTTAATCTGTGGTTAAATCCTAAGATGACTTACAGATGACATGCACATTTTCTAAGGTGACTAAACAAATAAGTTTAGCAATTACTGAGTCACACTGAGTCACAGTAAATTCAAAATTGGTTTCCGTAGGGAAATAGAGAAAAGTTGGTAGTACAACTATTTCCCCCCATTATTTATTACTTCCTACTTTTATTTTTATCCAATTTGGTAGTCCTTTTTAAACTCTCAGGAATAAATAAATTATGAATAATAAAATTGATAAAGGATCTTTAAGATGAGGAAATTAAAATTATAAAAATATTAATTAAGTTAAATTTCATTGTATACGTAATATTAATTTCAAACTGTGTTTTCCGGTAGCTTAGAGATAAATTTTATAAATATTGATTTTCAAACACTTTACATATGCAAGCCACTGGGTTGATTTTTATGAAATATAACAGAGATTACGTTCTACATTTCAACGTAATAAAAAAGATATGAGTCAACATTATTACATCTTGCCATTGAACCATTAGGATTTTACCGAGAAATTCTAAAAATTATGGTGTCGAAAATACCTATTGAGATTAATAAAACAAAAACACAATTTCATTGAGATTGCATTATCAAAGATGTACACTCCCAATTTAATTTTTTTACGAAATTTCATAAAGTTTATATCAAGTTTACAGTCTATTTAACAAGCAATAGTGACACAATTATAACAAGAGCCACCAAACTTTTTGTGACCTGAAAGATATCGTAACATAATGATTAAGTTTACATTTTACAGAAGAGACTTATCGTGTTTCCAACTGTTTACATAATATGATAAAGCATCAAAACTAAGATAGGCAAATGGTTAATTGAGATATATACACACGCACAATACAGATTTTTTAATAAGACACTATACTTATGGAATTACTAAACATATGAGGTAGCACATATAAACAAGGCAGATTTAGTCATTTTTTCAATGAAATAGTAAATGGGATCGAAAGGTTCAGGTGAGCAAGCATACACACACAATAAGGTAATTATTTTTCAATACTCTGAAATTCAGACAAACTCTTAACTCGCAATACAAATAATTTCTTCTATTATATTCTACAGAGACTGTTACATATGTAGTCAATTATTATTTATCTGTATACTATGTCAAGATAATGCTCCACCCATACCATAGCCATCATCAACCACAGTTCTACAGGTCTAGAGAACTTCTTGAATTTTTTAAATACATAAGCTATGACTTTTCAAAAAAATTCATTCACATAAAATGATGTAAATAAAACTAAATTACAAAAGCATTATATTTAAGCTATCATATTTTACTGACATGTATTATTTATCACATTTGGTGATCAACTGAAGTCTGTTTTGTTTACTCTTTAAAAACCAGGTCTTCATGATTCTACACCCAACTGTTTCATGGAGCAATATTTAATCAGTTGTCATGATGTTCCATTGGAGAATTAATATATAACAATGTGCAATTTTGCCATGAATGTTACATTTATGTGTATTTTTTTTTAGTTTGGTTCAATTTTTCAGACTTCTGAATGAACATCAAGTAATCCATGTGACAATGTGTAAATGATGATATTGTTTATGATGAAAAACAGATGCTGAGGGGAAAAACTTAGAAAATTTCACGCATTTGGTTGGCACAAAACTTGGTTTTATTTTTTCTTGCTTTGTTTTGTGGAGTTGATAGTTGCCACTAAAATTATGAATGGAATTAGTTTTATTTGATCTGTGAAATCTAATACCATTTAATGATGTAACATGTTTCAAGCTCTGTAAATTACAGACATTAATAACAAATCTAAGAGATCAACTGTATGTATTTATGTATGTATTGTATGTATTTATAAAAATAAACATTAGAATATAAACTTGAACATTTCAAAATTTTAAATATCTTAAATGAATATATTTTTTATTTACAAATTTCAAGTATTTATTTCCGAATTTATTACATTATCATCACAGTATTAACAGCATGTTTTCTCAAAGCCAAAATTTTTCATAGTAAAGGACCTTTTAAGTTAGAAAAACTTTACTCAAAATATCTTTTGTACATTATGTTCAATTTACAGATTTTTTATTAATAAACATTAATAATGTGCCAAAATGTATCACCCAACTTAGCAGCAGCAAGGGCTCTAGGTCATGTCCAGGATTTTCAACGAAAGTTTAGTATACCTAATACTCAAACTAAATGAGAGATGACCTAGCTTGACAATCTTCTAGAAACCATAGTAAATCTTTGTCTTGAGTATAAAATACAGTCGAAAATACGTAGGTGCCTAATAAAGTATGTCAGATGCATTCTTCACTAACGCTAGTTAGTACAGTTAATGCTCGAAGCATCCGCTCACATGGAACAAAAACTGCGAGTGTATCCCGCATCTTGCCCGCGCCGCACACATGGGTGCAATGAGTACCCGCCAAATTGTAGTACGAGATACTAATACATGTGGCAGTATTTAGAATAGTAATTAATTTATTGTAATCCCATTTTCATTAAATATTGTTTACCTGTTTCGTTGTTAGCATCGCGACTTCGAATTTCATTTTTCTTGCTTCCAAAAATGGTCTTGTAAATTAAATGTAACAAAACACATGTCAGTAACGTAACTGCGGCCAAAAAATAGACATGTATGTTACTACCGGCTTGATTATCGCCCATTTTCACTCAAAATTCTGCACAAAATAGTTAAACAACAACGATAAAAATTACGACGACTTCGATCACGCGGTCACAAATTCACAAACTGCATTGATTGGATAGAATGAAGAGAATGAATACCGCGCAAAGATTGCATTTCATTCCATTCAGTTAGCTGTCAAAACACTAACGTCAAAGTTGTACAGTAGTGCTGTCATTCCTATTCTCAACTGAACTAAACAACTGAACAGTTCGTATTATTTAGAGATTTGGTAATGTCGTTCATCAGCGGTCATTTCATTTGGATAAATTTTTAATACTTGCTTCATGAGTGTTCCTTAAGGTATTTCGAACGATACAGGTTTCATACTAAATATAGGTGACTTTGTACACTCGAGTACAAAAATATGTTTCCACTTTTGAACCATATCACATTCACTCCTGCTTGTTCTTATGTAGAGTGTTGAAGGAAATGTCAACTAAAGGTGAATGTGACATGTTTCAAAAGTGGATACATATTTTTGTACCCAAGTGTACAGTAATTATCTTTTAAACGCTAGACTCGTAAGAAAATTATCACTTTGAAGCTTAATATTTCACGAATGAATCTCTTAATCGAAAAGTAACGTTCTTAGACCCTCAATATTAAAAACCCTTTAAAAATTCAAGATTTTATTCAATCACTTTGTCGGCGTGATTAATGTATAATCATACTAAATTATAGCTTTCTAGTAGTAAGGGACTCTGAGCTAAGACAGGCGGAGAGCACGAAACTATAAGGGTTCCTTGTTCGATATGGAACCCTAAAAAGGACAACAAATTATAATGCCGGGAAGTATCATTGATATCCAACTTCGTAGTTTGTTACAATTTTTATTATAATTGAAGGTCAAAACACTAATGCCATTAACATTGTAACGGCTATTGTAGCACATAGAGGAAACTAAGGAAAAACTACTACGGGGAAAAAATTATGTCATGAGGGCTTTGCTACGCTTGACCTTCTAATACAATACATAAAGACGGAATAACGAGCTAGAGACTACAGACTACTGTAGGACCGATTTGCACAATAGAAGAAGGCGTTGACCTTACTGATGTACAATATTTACTTGCTGTTTTAAAATATGATTTTAGATTCATTAACAAATTAGTTTATTAGCAAAAAATCGAAGTATAACTCTTTCAATGGAAAAACCAAAATGTTGTTAGGTGTGCGGTGAACATTTATTCCATTTTAAGCAACACGGTTTACATCTCACATAGCCATTAGTTTAACAAGGGGCCAAAAATATATTAACTCGTAGTTCTGTGAGCCATAGACCTCGTATCTTAAAACTGAATAAATGTTCATCGCACACCTTAAAACAAACACATTATTTACCACAACCTCATACCTCGACTCCTTGAAGTTTGTTCATCTTAATACGGGTAAAAAAATAATTCAACGTAATTCTTTTGCATTATTCGAAATGGATGAAAAAAATTCGTTTTCAGACCCTATCTCCACCATTAAGAAAAATTTCAAAAAACAAAAATTACAAAAAATATGAGTAAATTAGTAGTAATAGTACTTTTTGTTAACTTGCTAAAAGACCGCTGAAAGATGAAACTTTGTAAATGTTGGTTGTTTATAATAATAATAATACTGACTCCAATTATATGTATACTTATTACTACTTACACAATCGTAATATGTACACTTGAGTACAAAAATATGTATCCATTTTTTAACTATGTTGCATTCATTCTTGCTTGCTTGGTTCCTATGTAGAGTGTTGAAGGAAATGTCAATTAAAGATGAGCGTGACATGGTTCCAAAGTGGATACATATTTCTTTACTCGAGTGTACAAAGCTATTGGTCTGATGAAGTTGATGATACTGCAGTTTCACAACGAACTTATTGGCACAACACTAAATTGCACGTTATAGCTGCGTTCAATTTAATACACGATTAAAACCTTTTATAAATTGTACTAATAATGAAAGAAAAACAACAATTTTATAACAAGATACATCAAACTGACATACACAAATAAATTTCCTAAATAAACACCCATTCCGCAAAACAATCCAGTTTCTCAATCCTCTATCGTTTAAAGATGCCTGCAAAACGTGGTGGTGGTGGCGGCGGCGGCGGCGGGGGGTAATGTATTTTAAAAAACATTTGAAAATGTGCTTATAATTTTTTAAACTCTTAGTATTCTTAAAATTACTGTTCGATTACTTATATACATACGGAGCTCATCATCACTTAACTCCATTTAATCGCACAAGACTTCGCATCACGCCCAAGTCGCGCATTCCCCTTGGGATCATTATATTTTGAATCCTATCCCTTCCATGGTCGTGTCACGAACGCGATGCCGTCGAGTTGCGGATGCGTTGCCATTGTCAATATCACCGCCATCCACCGATCTGCGATTCCGCGATATTCCACCTCTCCTAGCAAGAAAGTGACTAGATCAGGGAATGGCAATGGCAGTACCACGCGAGCGTACTCCTTCACACATTGTATACAAAAGTCAACCGTTCGATGCTTGCGAACAGGAACTAATATCATGACATTTATATGAAGTGTCCGTCGTGTGCCATAGCGCCGCTTTCTTATCGCACACATGTAGCGTATTTTTGTGACTGACACGTCCTCCAAAGGATTCTTCGCTCTCGCATTAACAGCGATTGAAATTCAAACTATTTCTATTTTCTAACTATCCCGTGAGTGCGTGTCAAAAGTGATAGGAGTAACTAGTTCCTAATCTGTTCAAGTGACGTTGCGATAAGCCAGACAGATATACAATAAATACAATAATAATTCATAAACAAATAAATTTTGGAGTTCTAAGCTTGTTGTAGTCTATCGTAGTGCTCAACAGTCTGCAAAATTTTAAGCCACACATGGATATAGGTAAAAAAAGGTTAAGGTTCTTCTTCTCTTGCATGTAGTAGTGTACCTATTTGTCTACCTTTGTGAAAAGTATAGGAAAAGATAAATTTCAAAAATGTGAAGTCTATTCGCGTACATTCGTCACATATACAAGCAGGTCATTTACTTACATAAGTTTTTCACCTGCAACAACTAGTGATCTTAATTGCAAACAACTTTGTCTCAAATGGTAAATATTAATTTTGAAGGCAACTCTAGGGCGCAGGCCTCTTTGATTATCTTATCCACTTATAGTTCTATCACACTCATCAGAAAATCTTAAACATTACTAAAATTGCTGATAACAGTCTTGTCAGGTGTAGTTTCAGTTTGGCACGTGGCTAACCATATCTACTATCTATCTAACTATCTGGCTACCACCACTAATTAGATCCTTTGTTTGGGACCTATAGGTCATTAAAACAAAGCATTGTAAGTTGTTATGATGAGGCTCGACAACGCTTGTCACCGTCTCGGTGCCTGATACGCTGGAGTCAAGTGGTATTTTTCGGGACGGTGGCAGGAGACCTGACGGCGTGACGCAGGTGTCACAGTGTTTGGGCCGTACATTTTTTGGTACCTTCCCATATTCAAGGGACCACCAGTCAGTAGACCCGGTGCGGCTGCAGAAAATGCAAGCCAACAGTGCCAGCGTGCTGGGCACCATGCCTTGCGGGTTGACCTTTTTATGTATATGCTTCGTTTGTATTATTATTTTATTAAACAGCAACATTATTTTAAATAGAAGTGTTGCTATTAATGTAGATAATATTCTAAATTATTGTGAAAACAATTAATTTTCATTTTTTTAGTAGATTAGGAACAATCATAGTTTTATTATTATATTAAAGTCAGTAAGTATTACTTAATTTGTTTGGTGGTAAGAATATCATTAACCTCTGAATCTCTTTATGTCTAACAGCCATATCGTCACTTTATCATCAAATAAAGGCCAAGTACAAATCCATTATAGGTACACTCCAGTACAAAAATATGTATCCACTTTTGAACCAAGTCACATTCACTTTTAATTGACATTTCCTGCAACACACTACATAGGAACAAGCAAGAGTGAATGTAACATGGTTCAAAAGTTACTACATATTTTTGTACTCGAGAGTACATTTTTTTGAATCAACAATCCGTAGACACAAATCATTCAATTCCTTTTTGCCAAAATATGAACGCATCCATCCATATGTTTCTCTGTAGTCAGTTAATCTGCCATCTCTGTCTATTTAATCTGACTAGAACGAGAGCGAAAGCAAAGATTCCACATTTAAAATTTTCTAGAAATTTTTATCATCATTCGTTCAATCTGCCTTCAAAAAATCATTCAATCGGAAGAAGTGATATAGACGGCACGCGTTTGTGTTTGAAAAATTCGTGACAAAGAAGTTCTCTAAGTTAACAAAAATATGCCTCGACGAGGACGTTCTGCGAGCCCACCACCGGCTCCTCAGCGAAGGTATTTATGTTTTTTTAATTATTTATGTAACGTGTATTTCAGCTGTCATATAGAATCGAACATTTATAACCTCTGATTGCTTTTCAGGGCAGCGCCTCCGCCTAGCTATGTGCCGGCCCGTGCACCTCCGTCAGCAGCGGCACCGGTCACTTCTCAGCCCCAGCAACCCTCTATGTTTGGGCAAATGGCCGCAACAGCCGGTGGTGTCGCTGTTGGATCAGCAGTGGTGCGTATCATTAAATTACGTAATGTAAACATCGTCAATTCGTCACTCTTCGACTTTCTCGAATTTTTCTGTCGTATTTCGTAGTAATACACATTCGGAAATCTGGTAATTTCTTGTGAAATCCTTTCTTTTCACAATGGCATTGATCCAACTATCTGATCAATCACGTGTTTGTGACGTTACCATGTCGTACTTTGTTTTGGAATTTAAAATGGAAAACATGTTTTGCAATTGCACAATAATTTTGCATTTGTTGTCCTATCTTAAAACAGAGATAATAAATAATAACAAATTTGGGTTGGGGTGGACAGAGAGGTGTGCGAAGTTTAATTGTATTATCATTCATAAGGCAATTTTTTAAATTTAGTATTACAAAGGCAAATTTATCGGCAGAATCAAACAATATTTTTAGAATTCCTTTAATCCTGTTATCAATGTCATAAACTTTATTACAGTTTAGTCCCAATGTTGCTGAATACAAATAAAATATGCCTGCCTTGACCACATATGGGGATGATTTATGATTACTCATGAAGAATAATCCTTCTCGAGCTACAAAAAGAAACATATATTATAATGATTTGATTATTATTGACTTTTCCAAATTTCGAATAGTGCAGAATGGAAGTATGTTGTGCTTCATCATAACCTGCAAACTCAACTGTCAGAGATGATTTTTTGTATTTCAATAGTCTTTACCATAATCTAAATCTCGATATGATGTAGTATTATAGTAATTGCCATAAGATTGACACATAGGTAGATGCTGCTTATTACACACTAAAAATGTACAAGCCTTTCACAAAATCCACAGTTTGACTTTGGATTGTTGCTACTCACATGACATATGCTGTTGCAGATCTTGTAACTGAAATAAATGTTAACAATTTCAGGGTCATGTAGCAGGCAGTGCGTTGACTGGTATGTTCAGTGGTGGCGGCAGCAGTGAGCCAGCCCAGCAGCAACAACAGCCAGCCCAGGCTACATACCAGCAACACCAGGGCCAACAGCCCCAAGGCCCGTGTGCTTGGGAGATAAAGCAGTTCATTGAATGTGCTCAGCAGCAACATGACCTGTCACTCTGCGAGGGGTTTAATGAAGCTCTACGTCAATGCAAGATCAACAACCACATGTAAAGTGAACTGGAAGCTTGGAAGTGCCATAATTGTGCTAATACCACATTTCTACAGAATATAAGTAAATTTCGTTCATATTTTATGTACAGATACCAAGTGAGGCACTTCCTATAGGGACATTGTGTTTAGTTAATTTTTGTTGGAAATAAAATTTCCAGATAAGAGTTTTAATTTTACATATATTTTTGTGAAAATTTTTAGTGTACTTTTTGTTGTATTTATTTAATACAACCTGGTTTGTAGTCATAAACTGCAATTTATCTAATTTACGTTGTACGTAATGTTTTATAGTTAGACTGTTAAAATTATGAATACCTATTAAATACAAATATAAATAAATAGCCAAAGACATCATCTTTTATTTTCCAGCAGACATGACCTTGTTTTGGTATTGATTTGTTATTTTCTCTAGAAACTAATTCGTATGTAAATGATAAAATAGAGTAAATTTTTCTAAAGGTTGGTATGGAATTGTCTAGTAAACTCTAGCTTATGGTCTCATGAATCACGTGACAAACCAAATGGTGAATCATTAGTTACAATTGTAAGCCAATGGAGTTGGATGGTGTCCAACCATAATTATTATGAAACATTAAAAATGATTGTAATGGTTTTAGTTTTTAGCATTTCATTTTGTAAATAGATTATCCTGGATAAAATAAAGGTGAACTGAACTTGTGAACACTTGAACAATTTATTATGGTGATTTAGCTTCAGTTTAGTTTTTTATATTTCAAGAAATTGTAGTGTTCTAAATATACTCTTGTCCCGCTAGGAACGACCGTATCAAGTGTTGTGTGTCACATGAGAGGCAAAGTACTTAGTTCTTGTATCCCTGTTTCATAATATCCCTTACATAAAGCATTGATTCTTATGATTGATCCTTTCAACCTGTGTCAAAAATACATATTGTCTTTTTCCTCAAAGATGGGCGATTATTTTTTTACAAACTTTAAAAACAGTTATGTATCAGGTATTTTTCTTCAGTGAGGTATTGCCGTTGGACACCTATTTATATTACTAGTAGGTGACGCGCGGCGTTGTCCGCGTAGAAAGTTCTTAGTGGTAGTCCGCATCATTACCATCCAGGAAACTTCTACTGTTGGACATAGGCTATCTTCAATGATACGTAACATTGACCGGTCCCGAGAACTTGCATCCCGCGACTCCGTAGGTCGTCGGTCCATTTTAGTGTCACGGCCCGGTACTGCTATGAACCGTTGAGAAGTTCCAGTAGAAACCTTGCAGCTCTATTCAGATCAGATTTAAAGTTGTACACAGCTGTATTATTACGAAAAATCATTGACTTTCTACGACTATACATATATATAATTTCAGCTATAGAAGTAGATCGGGGTCAAGCACGCGTTCCTACAGCGGTGTATCATCTCCTCACGCTTCCGTTACAAGGACCGCTCCATCTCCGCGGGGCTCTGTGTTCCGAGATGCAGCCGCCGTGGCCGGCGGAGTAGCGGCGGGGACTGCTGTGGTACGGGAGCTTTAGATAATTTGCAATGGGGATTCCTTAACAAGGGAGCTTGATATTAGTCACAGGGAATGCAGCATTATGGGAGCTTGAAATTAATCGAGCTGGGTAATGCAGCAGTTAGGGACCTTTAATTGACAAGTTGGAGAATACATCATAAAGAGAGCTTGAGTTTAGTCACGTTGGGGAATGTTATTGTAAAGGACGCCTGAGATAAGTCGATGTTGGGAATGCAGCAATAATGGATTTTAATATTAGTTTCGCTAGGTAATGCATCAGTAAGGGAACTTGAGATAAGTCGCAGCGGGGGATTGTTTCTGGTACGGATGATTGATGAAGAGCTGGATCGACAAAAAGCTTGTTTTTCATAAGAAGCAAGTTCTAGTAGCAACGTTAGTTTTTATGTGCCAAAAAATAATATAGAGTCGCAGGAACTTAGAGGCAAACGAAATAAAAAGTTATTTTATTTGCATTGGTTTTTCTATTTGTGAAAATGAATCGACACCATTAATAACGATTCATAAATCTGAATGTGATTAATAGGACATTTCTAGGGTCATGTGGCTGGATCAGCTATAAGCAGTCTTTTCTCCGGACCTCATCGACAAGAAGTTGAAACCGCCCTTCCTCAAAGCTATGTCCCCGGTTCTGAGCCCACTGGACCCTGTGCTTTCGAGATAAGTCAGTTCCTGCGGTGCGCTACCAACAATGACGACCTGCAGGCTTGTCAGGAGTTCAATGAAGCTCTCAAAGAGTGTAAGAGGAGGAACAGTAAGTAATGTAATGAGATATTTTTGGAAAAATCACGGATATTTTTGCATTAACTTCAGAACCCCTTGTCGGCATAAAAAGTATAGCCATAGGCTATGTATGTGTAATCTAGATCTGTTCACCTGTTTAGTCATGAAAAGGCAACAGGCAAACAGAGAGATTGAGTTACATTTGAATTTATAATCTTAGTGTGACAGCAGTTTAGTAGCCCGATTGTGTAACTAGATCATGGTAAAAATATTGTGTAAGTATAGTTTGGGGCAGACAATTTTTTCCCACGGCAGATGTTGACAGTCCTAACGCAGGGTGAGGACTAAGCGATTATAAGGGGCGGTGTAAATTATATCTGGCGTTAAAAGGAAAATCAACGATAATCGCGCAGCAGCGAAGTGTCTTTCCATGGCAAGAGGAGAGGCAGACCGTACAACACTTGGTTGACGAATGCCCAGAGAGACATGAAGGTTTTGGTCTGTCAGTTGACAAGGAATGTCTCCTGCGTAACGGCAAGAGGCAAGGGTGAAGAAGTGAAAACAAACCGGCCAAGTGCGGGTCGTACAAAGAAAACACACAGCTATTACTACCCTTAAAAATGTTCATTTTCCCAACCTCATGATTAAGTTTAGGTGTAATATTTACACTGAAATCTTTGTTACAGGATTGCCATAACACACTTTAAAAGAAGACACACCGTGACCAACCAAACACCAAAACGCAACGCTTCGCACTAATAAACCAGTGAAATACAGAAATAGGTAGTTTCATTTTAATACCAGTGGCATAACAAAAATAAATTTTTTATGTAACATTTTAAAACCCTGGATGTAACGAGTTAATCATAGTAGCAAAAGTCTGTATGACACAATATTCATAATCCTTCAAGGCGCATCGTAACTTACTCGTAATATTAGGTTAATACGTACTTACTACAGAAAAATGTTGCAATCGTAATAGCTCCAAATGTCATATATCTCGTTTACTTTCGTGCAAAGAATAAAAACCAAATCGTTTTTTAGTCGTTCCAGCGGACGCTCCGCCTCGCCGTGGGGTTCGCGGGCCCACACGCCGAAGTCTCCCCCGCCTCCGCCCGTGGTCATAGTGCGACCGCAGCAGCGGAGCCCTGGCCTGTTCGGTCAGGCCGCGTCCATAGCAGGCGGGGTCACTGTTGGTACAACTATGGTGAGTGGTGTTTGTGGGCTCACAGTGTGCAAGAGCAGGGGGGCTCACAGCCAGTAAAACGTGCTGATAATACTCGGTATTCTATAAGATTCACGTTGATACCTCAAGATAAACTGCTATATTTTTATAAGCGATTCAAGTTATAGCCTCGGTGTTACATTCTTTATCGCAGGGCCACTTAGCAGGAGAAGCAATCACACGACTGTTCAGCGGGCCCCGGCGAGAGGAAGTACAATCAACGCTGCCCCGGGACTATAAGCCAGGCACGCAACCATCGGGCCCCTGCGCGTACGAAATAGATCGGTTCCTATACTGTGCCACAAACAATGAGGACCTGGAGGCCTGCATGGAGTTCAAACAAATGCTCACGGAGTGCAAACGGAGATACGGTATATTTACGGTTAATTATGCTAATTTAATTTTCAATCGCTTATGGCCAACGTAAAGTAAATAATAATATCTAAATACTCGGTTAACTTTGTGATTGATCTTTTTCGGTTATTACCCACCGTCCACCTCCTGAGGCCACCTCTCGTCCGCCTAGGTATCTCCCACCTTATTTCAATTTCCAGCCAACTTGTGGAAATCAAACCTACCTGTGTAAAACACCAGTATATAGTGCATCACGGCGCTTCCAGACAGCGGCTCCAGGCATCACTTTGTCAGTGTTATTATTCTATCAGATTATACCTGTGCGTTGGATCATTCAGTTGGATCTGCTATCATTTACCATAAAGTGCGATGAAAGCAAGCACTGGGCACGGCACACACGGTGATAAGTTGACCACATGAAGATTGATATTAATTACATGTTTATTTGTTTTAGGACTGCCGTGAACACACAGCCACCCAACCATACATCGACAATACTAAAATAAACCAGCAATTAAACATAACTATACTTTACAAATATTGTTTTATTCAAAAATTTCATGTCTCTAGGACTTGTGGTTTAGGCTGTGCGTTGATATATATAAGTCAGTCAGTCAGTAAGGACTCCCAATATTGTGATCCGTGGTTTTATGAGGTACTAGAATTTGTTGAGGTAAATTTCATAATTGGTTGTGACGTTTAGACGTCGAGAGGCAACAAACATACGTTAAATTATTATTTTATATCAGGTATCGGTAAATGAAAGACATTCATACAGGTGTATACATATAAACAAAATTTATTTACACCCTAGTACATAAATGTTGTGACGTTTTGCAGTATAAATAAAGTTAATTTCCCATCATTATACATAAATTCTTATAAAATTTAAATTTTCGATACATATATTCGAGACAATTCGTTTTTAAGAGGGCACTGTTGCAATTGATTAGAAAAAAGTCATAACAAAATAGATACCTACTTCTGGTAATAAAGAAAAATAAATTTGGCAACGGTACGGAAGTTTCATTCGTATTGACAACATTAAATTTTAAGATACAACAGATAAATCATCGTATCTAACAAATAAATACACGACAAAAATATTGACACACAATAAGGCTAAGCGTGTTTTACGAAATGTATAAAATAAAGTGAAAAAATGCGACTAGAGAAAGTTACTAACTAAACATTAAACAGAAAAAAATACTTTTAAAAGTTTTTAATGTAAATATTTGAAAAATTCAAATGCTGGTGTGCTAAGTTTAATTAGCAAATAGTGTGAGTTTCTAGTTTACTCTCTGAACCAATATCCCAGAATTTTTTTCAACTATAGGACATTGTTTCGAATCTTCATTTTAAGTAAAGCCAAAATATCCGATATATTTTAAAGAAATAGGGGATTGTTAGATTTAATGGTCTTTTTCGGTTTGGATTTCTGTATCAAAGAAAGACTGCGGCACACGCTTAGCCCATAACCACGTCTTTATACAACACAAGTAAAAAAGAGCTGTCATTTACAATTTGGCACGTACAAGTCTGCAGTGAATATTGTATTACTTTATACGAATGTTTGAGTTATTGAATTTCTTTGGATTTGTGCGTATTCTCATACTATCGACAACATTCATGAAAACGAAATATTGTAACAAGGTATACAGTAACAAAATTGTTGAGTCTATCCTTAAGGCTCAATTGACCGCATAGTGTCAATCGTTTATTAGCAATCAAAAACCAAATTGCATTTATTAGTGTTTGTTTTCAATTTATTAAGAAACGGTACCCCCAAATTTTAGCCTTTTTTAAAATGATAATTAACTACACAACATGAATTTTGGTTTTGAGGAATTATTATATAATTGATAAGAAAAAACCAAAAATGGCGCCATTGGACAGTCGATGCAGCCGTAAGGATTTTTCAAAATTGATTTGAGGTATCAAAAACTTCAACTGTTGTGGCAGCCTATAGAAAGTGTAAACAGTATCATTTCATTTCAGTTGTGTAATCTAATATATGATTTTAGATAACCAAGAAAACACAGCAAAAGCTGCAGTGACGTCACTTGGTGAGAGTAGTATCTTAAACTCTCATTAGGTCGTGACAATCATCTCGCTCTAAAAATAGGACTAACAACTTCTCGTCGTGAAATTTACTGAAAATTCTCCCTTACAAGATTCACGGTAGATGATTATATTAAAAATCATTTCGGTTGAGACAAACTTAACATGAAAATTTTGCTAAAATGTGATATTTGGCTGCCATTTCTTATTATATAAACGTCAGTTAAGGCGAATAGATTTTCGAAATGTTCGAAAAATAAGGATTGGTACAAACGGGCATAACCGGAATGGGTTACTTTCACAAATTATATTATACTAAATTGAGATTTTTCAAATTAAATTGTTAACCGGGATGAGAATTCGGAGGTATTGTTTCACTAGAATGTGCAACAATTATGTGACCCGCTTTGACTGTAGATATAAAAGCACTTACACGGGCCTAAGACATGTTTTATACGTTAAAACACGATAGTAAAGGATTTGAGATAAGCCAACAGTAGTAACTATCACAAAACCCTGCGTAAGTGCATTTTAATCATTTACATATTTGCGAAATTTTTCATTCGTTCGTTATGTCGTATGTAAATCGCCTTATTTATTTATATCTATAATTCAACTAAACAATACATTTATATAACGCTTAAGCTAAATCAGTCTAAGTCTTAAAGCGACATTAATGTTAAATCTAACAATAAAGCTTAAACAAACTTCATAATTAATCACACACTGGAAATTTGGAGAAAATAAGGCCACTAGGTTCCATACTTAAGTTACTCAGTAACATTAGAAACTTAAGAGTAACAGTACAAAAATTTAGTTTCATATAACTAGAGATTTACAAATTATACTTTATGTTAATATGGCGGCAATAGAAATAAACTGGATAACATCTTCACATACTTGTATAGGAATGAGTGAACAGGGAATTTAACAAGTATGCAAATTTAGTGAACGCAACCAAAGTGACTTCTTAACAAGACATGTTTTGTAAACTTCATTGTTATCAATTTATTAACATTAATAAACCATCACAAAAATAATGCACCAGCGCAACTCGTTATTTCACTATTATAAAGTACACCAATATAAAGATTCGACTAACGAAAAAGCCCCAACATCGAAAAATAATTTAAAGCTTATCACATAATTTACACCCAGTGTAAATTAGTAAACACGTTTTCAATGCGAGTTACAGTAACATATACAAGAGTTTAGTAGAATTAAACTATCGTATACTAAATAATAGCCCATTAAACGTGAAATTTACACAAGTCTTTACAATCATTATTATATTTAGAGCAACCGAACGGTTTGAAATATGACACAAAAATCAGATCCCAAGGGATCCGTCTGGAAACTTACGCAAATATACGTGCGTACTTTTGAGTAAGTTCAGTAGGTCACAATCGCATCTCCCATAGAATTAAATGTGCGTCTTTAGGGTTGGCATCGGCAGCCGGCGCCGGCCTCTCCGCCGCGTCAGCTGTTTGTCTCCAGTCTACGTACCCCCGTCCACCCATCACGGTGACGACCGAGCGCCGCGCTGCGCTCTCCCCTACCACATAGTCCGCCCCACGGAGACTCCTCGCTGCACTCTTTGGCACTGGCTTTATCTCCGGCGTATTCGCAGAATCGCTCCTAGAAATCGATCGTTCAGAAGCGCTAGATTTGCCGGAAGACGAATCAGGCGTTGAAACTGATACCGGAGCGAGATTCGCAGCACCAGAAGCTCCTGAACTCGTTCTGGAAACTCCCCGAAGCGCCATCGATTCCTCACTACCTGATGACGTACATAAGCTCGATGCGCGGGAGTCGACGGACCAACTCGATAAGTCTAAACTTCGAGGTCTTCCCGCCCTCATTCGAAGCCGCCTATCCAAGGTGCTCACTCTGAAGGGTATCGCAGCTAGCTCTGGGTCACTTCGACGAAGCGCCTCGCCTCCAGAGCCGCTGACGTCCGCTTCGCCCACGCAGTCTTTTACGAACATCAGATCTCCGAACAAGCCATACACGTCACAAGCGTTTAGGTTTGCACACTTTGGTAACGTCTTGCTGAGGCGAACGTCGCCGGGTTTCTTGCGACGAACGACGGCAGACTGAACACGCTGAGGCCTGTAAGGACTCAGCTCTTCGGATATCCGCCTTTCTAGCTTTGGTTTCTCTTCCCCCTTAGTTTCCTCTTCGTGCAGTGTTAACGATGTATCTGCGAGGGCACGCGCATTCGATAAATTTCTCCTGACGACATTTACGTCTACTTCTCTGGATTCCGGCAACAGTGGCAAGAGGAATGACACAGGCCCAGCATGAGCATGATAGGAGACAGCTATATGTCCGCCGATCAACGGCAGACCTTCCAACTTCGGCAGCGGCACTGTCACACTCACTCCTGCAGTAGTTCCGACCCATAGCAGCCCTTGACCGGCCAGTAAAGCGGACACATAGGCCGGCTTGCTGCCCTCGCGCGCTCCGATCGTCTTCGCGACATCAGCGGCGATGTCAATATTCTGCAGGTGTTCGAACGTCTCCGCATGGTACAGGCTCACGTACGTCGAGTCTGTGAATGCAGTCCACAGTCCGACACCGGAATGCGCTAGATACTTCACCGAACGATCTTCGTCGCCTTTCAATTCCAATATACGCATAATTTCTGCTGTCAGAGCGTTAATAGCGAACACTCGTCGTCCAGAGGTTGCGTATACTATTCCGTCTATAGGTAGGACGCAGTTGACAGCTTTATCTCCAAGTTCTACGGTTAGAGGTTCGTTTAAAGCCCACGAGTCGTCGTGGTTCCTTCTGTACACGGATACTCTGCCGTTGGCGAGCCCCACGAACATCGAGTCACAGTGGTACTTGATCTGAGTGACTGTGGACGTGGTCAAGACCTCGTTGAGTTTCTCTTGTTTCTCGGGTTCAACGCCGGAGAATATGATGATTTTCTTGTCTTCAGTGCCGAGCCACACTGTGTCGCCGCACAGTGTGGTCACTTGTCGTAATCCTTTCGCGTACTCCATTGAGGTTACCTGGGAATGCAAGTCTGGTCAGTCAGTATGCTTATTTATTTAAAAGTAGTATAGGTCTTAATGGATCCGTGTTATAGGTAAGGCTTGAACCCTTATGCTCTCATTTTTTCTGTCTATTCGACCGTATTTAACAGTAGTTTCAAACGCCAGAATTGAGGTCTATGTAGCTTTATTTTGGCACAGTTATGAGCAGTGACTGATGAGAAAATTAATATAAAATGTTTATTTCCTTTGGCTATCTTCCTAAAGATACAACAACTTGTCAACATATTTTTTGAGGCCTTTTATTTTATAATATTTTTAATATCAAAAATTCTCTGTTACTAAATTAACAGCTGATTACAAATTCAACCGACCCGTTTTTAAAGTAATCTCCTTCAATTGTATATATATCATACCTTAGTGTCAGGTAGATCTAACGTGACGAGGGTCTTGAGTTTTGCGGCTCGGTGGGTCAACACTGCCACGTGGCTGTCCGACGCTCCGGCCGCGCAGATCCACAGCAGGGAGCGCGCCCGGCGCATGGCCGCGCCCCGCGGGCTACCCGTAGACGTGTAGAAGCAGCCGCAACGAACCTGACATACAATACACGCATCCATTTATATCAATGTTCACATATTTATCTAGTAGGACCTATGTATGGATCCCGGCTGGTTGGGATTCGTACGATTAATTCAATTATATATATTTACAGAAAAATGTTATAATTATAATTACAGAATTGATACATTGGTATGAGGTCGGTAGCCTACACGCGTGACGACGCTTGCGAATAGACCGACAACTGCGCCACCCATAATGGCAAAGTGATGAAATGATCCATGTTGTCCATGTCCACCCAAACATAAGTTAATAACCCTCTTGAAATTGGCAAATTGGAAAAACTTTGGCCAAAGACATTGCCTCGCTATGGACTTGCACTGTCTTCCAGGGTTATTTGACTATGAAGGTAGATATGTTAGAAGAAATTGAGTTACGCAATAGAAAGAGAGAGTCGATACAGAATTGCAGCACTGTGCGACCTGAAAAAATTTCTTATTCTGTGAATGGACAAGCCGTGCTCATGCTACTCTGGGCTGGTACCATGATAATTAACGCGTTCAAAAAGAATTAAAAACAGACTTCAATTGCCTAAAAAAATTGGTTTTTGTTGATTTCCTCAAAGAGTGATCAATCAATTTCGATAAAATTTATATGGGACCACCTCTAAAGTATGCTCTACCAAACAAAAAAGAATTATCAAAATCGGTTCACTATTGGCACCGAAGCGACATCTCGCGGTTTGTTTACACTGCCCCCGGCGGACTAGATATTGTAATGAACGCCGGGTGAATTCACTTCCAATATACATAGCCACAGAGACAGACGCGTTTTATTTCTACCAACGAAGCCACCCATCCGTACCAGCCTGCACCACAAAGGAAACAGCGGAGTTATCGCGTACACACAAACAAAAAAACCATACACGTCGAATTGAGAACCTCCTCCTTTTTTAAGTCGTTTGAAAAACGATCGAAAGAAGTCCGTTTAAAATTCGAATTTCGGATTCATACAATTTGCACCCAATCCTTTAGGATTGCTTTAGCAATCCGAAACAAAAACGAAACGAATTTTTCATGGTAGTTGTTTAGTAGCTACTTCCTATAAACACTCACCTCAGTCAAGAATTTGGAGGAGTATACGGGTGTAGCGGCCACAAACAGCGGCATCTTGTGTGGGGGCGCTTGTTGCGCGGACGGCAGTCTCCACGCGGGCGAGTTGGCCGACGCCTGCGCCAGCTGAGCGAGCCGCAGCTCGGTCGCCCACGCCAGCCTAGCCCCCGGCTCACTAGCTCTGAAGGTCACTGGTTCCTCGCGGCCACGGATCGTCAGTTGAAGGCAGCACGAGTCCACCCATGCCATTTCGTCGTCTTTTTTCTGTGGATTTTCTTGGGGTGTTAATATACGGTATTTGACTGCTTTTTTCATAAACAATTTATTTTGGATTTAAATGCAATATTTGCATGAAATTGTTTCTGTGTGCATAGCACAATACTCGGAATTTTGGGATTGGAAAATTTTAACTGATCTCAAGTTTGGCAGCCAAAAAACTTGGCATACTATCGAAGATCAGACAGTAGCACTTCCAACCATCACAGCTCTCACATATATACCGAGCTTAAGTCCGCTGTAGATCTGACGTCTTTGGGATGGCTCTGCACACTATAAGCTAGTTGCTATGGACGCGGTGGAGCCATGAGACTGATAGGTGACGACGCATTATGCAAGATTAAGTTCCAAAGCCTGGAACATAGACGTCAAGTTGCCTGCCTTGGTACAAATATTAGTTTGAGTTGATTTCTCAATTACATTTTTTTTGTGGAAAAAAGATATTTCGAAGAGAATGTATCGGTTATGGTGTCTTATACAGGCCATAAAAACTTCAATATGCCAGTTTCTAATGGTAGGTTTCATCCATACTTGGTGCACCCATGGGATCAGCATGCAAATGCTATATGCTAATGAATGACACAGACCTGTATACTCTTCTGTATATTCTGCAAGAGAGCTCTGAACATCTCTGGGGCCAGTTCCGGGTACGGCGTCTTGATGGAGGCGGCTAGGTCGGCCATGCGCGACACTGTCTCGTAGTCGTGCATCAGGGCGGACATCTCGTTGCAGAGCGAGTCGCCGGTCGCCGTGTTGCCGTGACCGTTCACGCTCGTGTTCGATCGCAGACTCCCGCTGCGGTTCATACCTGCACAGTTATACACGGAACAATCAACGGATGAACAATATTGTGTCTACCCTACAACTACATACATTGAAACCGTGTGCAAATGTCGTCAAATGGGACAGGGGGGTAATAACTGGAACGGGCAGCAGGATCTAACAACGTATAACCGATATCTTACTGTGATTTTAATCCATATGCCGCGGGTTTTCTCTTAAAATGTTTATGTATGACGGATTTGCATTTGGCCTACTTCTGACCTGATGGTAAGTGAAGATAAGATCGTTGGATAGTAAGTATGCGCACCCACTAGCCTAAAACTACTGAGGCGCTGGCTCTGCTACCTATCATACCGCAACACAACAGTGTTATTTAAACTGCTGTTTGGCGGCAGACTTAGGTAACATGGTGGTAGGTTCAATTCCTAGCGGATTCCTATTCCTAATTCCTACCCATTCCTCAATGTCCTATTTCGCTAAAGGAAGACCACATATCGAATTCCTAATTCAGTGAAGTCGTCAGCACGCGAGTATGTAGGCCAAGTGTAAGGCAATGATAGTCATCAATAATAAAATAAACGCGAAAGTTATTTGTTTGTGGCCATTAAGCTCTTTAATTTGTCATGTCATGGTTTGCTTGAAATGTGATTAAAAATAAAGTGAATTGAGACGTGCAGGGTGCTTCCTGGAAAGGTTAAGTGGTTCCCCCCGTCGGATAATTACAAAAACATAAGTTGTATCTGAAAAATCTATATGAAACACATATGTAGTTATCAACTGTTGTTTTACCCTGAGCGAGGACACGGCTGAGTGTTGGCGAGGTGCCCGTGTCGAGCACGTCCACATCCTGCACGGGGTGCGCCCACTTGAGCCCGAGACGCTCGGCGTCGTCGCCCCCCGCACCCACCGACACGCATACCACCAGGTCGTTGAGCAGAAGCAGGCGACGAGGCTTGCACTTGGATATACCGCCGGACTGGTTGAATTCCTGGCAAACCATCAAGTCAATAACGTCAAACATTTTATCATTATCGCTAGGTTACTGTAGCGCAGAGGTTTTTCTTTAGGTTAGACTTCTTGATAATATGATGATGATGAAATAATTCGAGGCAATACTACTACAGGAGACAAGTTAGATTGACCGCAAAATATTGCAAAACACTGAACTAGGAAGCTGGAACTAGAAGAGTTCGTTAAAAGTGTCAAAATTTAGTAGCGTTAAAATATTTTATTTTATTTATTTTCGAGCAATACATACAGTATTAATATAAGAAATAGATATGGAATAAAAATATAACACATAGACTAATCAAGTCTTATTTATTATTATATCAAATATATATTTATGCCTATTAATTTTTGTTACTGAGTTTGGTTTAACAAGTAGCACTTAGCACTTTAGCAACCGCACTTAAACTTTCAGGCAATTTTTCTGACCCTTTAAGCCTTAAAGGGTCAGAAAAATTTACCATCCAATGACAGATCTCGAAAACTTGCGCTAACGCTTGCGTATCCAATCGCAACTAAAATACGGTAAGTTAAAAAGAACCGTCACGCGATGAGGTACAAGCATAAACTCACTTCTTCTCTTTTATTTACGAGTAGCTCGTATATAAGCATCCTTTTTCTGTCTGGGTGAAAAATAATGTGTCGATCAGTCTATACTATTATCTACCTACGTTTCAAATGTTCCTTTTGCCGTTCTTCACTCACCAATTGAAGCAAGTCATCCTGCCGTAAGAGATGTCGTTTGTCTGCCCTGGAAGCCAGCAGTCTCGCGGCTCCGAAGCGAGACGCTCCGCCCGCACCGCCCGCGCCCGCCACCCCGCCCCGCGTCAACCGGCGCAGCGCTGCGCGGAACGCCTGAAACAATAACAAAATTAAATACATAATCGTAAAATATTAATACAAGCTATCATATTAAAACTTAAATATTTGACAATTCTGACTGCTACTCATAATTGGACTATTATTATGTAAAACTGACAAAATATTTAATCTTTTTTTAGTTTTTCAAAAGCAAGGATCTCATAAAGCTTTCTGTAGTATCTATCTATGGAATTTCTTTTGAACTTAACAGACATTTAGATATGGCATGTTCTTTGTATTGAAATTGACCCTTTTTACATTTTACATGTTTTTGATGGGATTAAAGCGCGTACATTTTACCCCGCCGTGTTAAATAATGTAAAAGATTCATTCTTGAGCATTAATTTTTGTTTTGATAATACTGTTAAGCAGGGAACAAATGCTAAGAAAAATATGAGCTTTCAGGCTGTTACTTGCACAATATAACAACACGAAACCTCGCGTGTGCACTGGACATCAATAACTAAAAAACTTGAGTTTCTAAATTGCCCGCGACAGCTGTTCCGCTTTATTTCTAGGAAACATGCAATTGCAATGATATCTTTGTTGAAACTATTCTATAGTGAATTTGTAAGGAGTACTTACGGGCGAGACTTTGCAATGTACAAAAATTGTGTTTCGTTATTACATTATTTCACGTCCATTGCTTTCGTCACCATAATTGAAACTGTCTAATCATTCACTGATAATACTTTTTCACCACCCTTCAAACACCCCTTAACTATAAATAAAGTCTCGCAATGGTAGTTTCGCTAGTGAGAAGTTTTAATGAATAACTACTCTTTATGAGTACCAATATATACCGAACTGATAAGAAGAATTAACGGTTTCTCAATGCCACATCCCTATTCTATCGTAATCGAACAACCACTTCTCTAGTACAAATACTCTGTGGTGCGCCCGATTGGTGATTCCCCGGGACGAGAATGGTCGGCTCTCGGTCGGATCGAATTGTTTAATTGTGAATCTAAAAGAGATTTCAATTTTATTACAAGTTAATCAATTGTACTGGCAGTGCGTTTTATTTAAAATCTTTTACACTTATATATAGCTTCATTTAATATTATTATCGTTGATTAATACCTGTGTCCTTTCAGCGTCACGTTTCCTTTCATTCAAAGCCTCAGCCAAGGCTTCCAGTCTTGTTAAAGCGCGCTGCAGAGCGACGCGGTCTACATGCCCCGGCGGGGTGTGTTTTAGGAGATCCTGGAATAGAATAAAAGAAGATCAGTAATGCTATACGAACAAGCATAATCATACATTATTGCTACCCAGTATCCATATATCAATTGTATAGGGATCGGCAATGTAAGCAAACAAGAATAAGTTTCAAGACATATCTTATAGATTTTTATACATAATTATTATTCATAGCGATGTGAATCTCGTTTCGCAGAAATAGTGAATGTATTTTTATTTACATACAATTACATTAAGCAAAAACGGGCAAAGGTGGCATCGCAAGATTTGTGAGGAGGATTGGAGGCCACGTTTTATTCTCATTTATTACAGCAAATGTCAGAAGGCCAATGAAACATCAGATAAACGTGCAATTCTTTAAGACGAGGTACGACTCAGAAATATGTAACCGTAAGCCACATATGCAAGACAGCGATAGCACTTCATCCGTTCTCACTGCGGAATCAGGAAAGGTGTGATGCAATGCTGCCCGGAGTAAAATAACGCAAGCACATTAACCCTTTCAGATTAAAGTTATCGAGAAAATTTTCACCAATCATGTTTTCATTCTAAAGTTTACTTGATAAATCCCTCTAGTTTTCTTTGCCCAAATTTCATACGCGTAGCTTCCATAAAAGATGAGAAAACACAGACCAAAGTTACTCGTACCTCTTCTTAATGAATTTTATTGTGGGTAAACTATAATATGGTAGTTAGAACAGCGCAAAAGCTGCCCTGTCCAATAACCCCGATGTATCTTTATTAATTTAATAATAAATCCTTCAAATGCGTATATTCAAGATATTTATCGTTGCGCGTGCGCGGCCATAGTCGGTGACGGCAATGAACGATGCAAAACGGCAGCAACAGGTATTATCGAAACTAAAAATGCGAGGAATGATAGATTATCATTATTATACTTGTAGGAAGAAGACCTAAATTGAACCGACCTAAATCGATTTGCGAAGCTCGATTGGTATCAATTACATTATTCACAATCACTCGGGTCACGGTAATCAAAGAAACGTTCGTCTTCTATGAATGTATAAGTGAAGCTATTTGGGTTTATGGCGATTTTAAATCGACTGTAAACATTGTGTTGAAAGCATCACCCGGTAAGAGTACAGACTAAAATTGGATACTTCACTACTTTCAGCTCTCTTTAGCGTACCTCTTGTGAGGTAGGTCACCCAATTCTAATCCGTAAAACTAAGCGAAAATACGTATAAACAAACGTTTTGTTCAGTTTCAGTCGACCGCGTACACGAAATGTATCAATAAATATACAATGAACATAACATAATGTGGTTCAGAAATCCATTATGTAAATACACAATAAAATAATCGTTTACTCATATGGAGTGCCTTTATAACAACACACTTGAATATATTTGATAGCGCCAACTACAGATGCTTATATTGGTAAACCTCATTCAACGCACTATAAAATTCTGAAATATAGCACAACATCATGAGGAATGTCTAATAAATACAAAAATTCAAATGACAGCCCATTTACCAGGCGTTGGTTCATGTAGTTTAAACACGTAGGTGGCACGGTATGCGTTATGTAGACAAATATTTTTTCACAATCTGTTCGCAACAAGAGCGGCACGCGGCAAAAACATGTTTTATTTGTACAAGTGGCATCCGCCGCCGTTTTGGAAAGTTATCGACTGTTTATTTGCCTGATTTAATGGTTCCCAGTCCGGTTGGTTCCCATTGAGAATTAGATCAAACGAATCTGTTATAAACTTCCTAGGTTTTTTCCTGAACTAGAAATATCGCAAAAACATGTGTCAGCGATAAACTTGAACACTTTAATGGTGATTCTGTTTTGCAGTTCTTTCTAGGTGTTTTATGACCTAGTGCCCTAACTGCTGACGATTGTGGCTATTTACAAGCCTTGAATAAAAGGAACTGCATGAATATACATATAGACACTGATTAAATGAATTTAAAAAATTCAAAGGTTATCGTATATTGCATGTTGAAGTTAACAAAAATCGAAGAGGGTGTACATAAAACGCCTCTCTCTATCTCGCACGGGTCTCCAATCCGTTCGGATATCTGAACAAATATTCTCAATTTTAATAGAGCAACTATTTTCAAAAAATTCAACATACAAATAAATATACTTCCTACGAAAGATTGTAACGTCTGGTTTATACGTAAAATAGGAATCGAGTATTCTAAGTTTACTTAAAAAGTAACCACTTGGTATATGAGTTGCGAGGGACATTTCAATTTCTACGAACAGCAAACTATACTAAAGACAGGTGTTATTTGGTGGTTTTCGCTCGATTTCAGCTTATACTGCGACATACCATTTGTCAGACACAACAATAATGACTGAGCATATATTCACCTGTAGAAACATTATGAACTGAGGAAACCTCTGCACAGGCTTCACCATCAGCCCGAAGAAGGACAGTCTGTCGTGCGCGCTGATCTGCTTCACCTTGAAGAAGTCAGCCAGAGCAGACTTGCGTTTCGACTCCATCTTGGCCAGCTCCATGGCCATAGAGAAGTTGTTTATGAAGTCAGAGTACACGTCCAGAACCACGGCCTTTGAGAACGCGTTTAAGAAGACCTCGCCTGAAAGATTTAAAAATATTATTAAATTATATCTGTTATGTACCTGATAATAATTGACGGTGTGATCCGCGTTAAATTAAATGTATTGGTTGGCTATGATTCAGATATTTGGATTTCAGGGTCTATTGCATTACTTTATGTAATTAAAATTATTTATTTGGTATGCACCTGCAGAGCAAATCTTTTATTTATTTATGTATAATGATGGTAAGTGAGGATAGGGACGTTTGATGGTAAGTTTGTATACGCATCTAGAAGCCTCGAACTAATAGGCATTGGCTCGATTATACCTTTCATGCCGAAATATAACATTGCCATTTGGTGACAGACTGAGGTAACATGGTAGTTACCGATAGGTGTCCCCACTGGGAAATCGAATCCGGGACATCATGATGGTTAGTCTAAGCCCTAAGCGTATAGTGTTTAGGCAATGGATGCGGTTAAAATCCATGTGTATTTTGTTAAAATGGTCTGTACGTTCCCAATGCAATTTGTCACGATAGAACGAGTCTGTGATGAGAGCCTGGTTTGATAAAAGCTGCTATGAACAATACGATTGCCGGTCAGCCTAGCGTATTAGGCAACAGATTAGAAGATCGAATCATGTTGGAGCGGACAATAAAACGCAATGGCCGGCAGTTCATTACACATCAAGCCAGGTCACGACACTCGAGAATTTCATAGATCAATTTAGTGTTGTAGCAAGAATATTCATGTAGGAATCAATCAACATTCATCACAAGCCTGGGTTTACTGCGCGCAACAATAGCGTCCCCAGTGGTGCGCGCTATTGATGCGTGCGCTATAAACATGCTGAGTTGTGGACGGCATTTACCTATATAGTTTATGGGCGTATAGCTCCTAGGGACGCATGAGTTTCATTTAATCATCTTGACTCATTTGCATGCGAGCTTGTGCAATAATGCGCATACGCATAAAGAGTAGATGAAACTAGTGTTCGTTTAGTCAGCATATCTTGACAAAAATCTTATTGAGGTTTAAATGTTTTCTAGATATACGTTTTTTAAAAATTTATTGTGAGAAGTTATTTTCCATTCTATCCGTCATTATTATATGTTGCTCTAAAGTAGCGAACGCGATGTTCGAAATTTGCATTAAATTTTTTTTTAGATCATCAGGTCAACTTCTCGGCTCCGAAACTTGTTACAAAATTCGTAATTCAGGCATTAAGTGAAAAATAAAGGATATTGGAACGGCTATCATAACACTTAAGCAATGCACTCGTTATAGCAGCTGTTTTAAAAGAGCCCATTCTCCGATATTCGGTGCTCTAGAGACTTGTGCGTACTAGTCAATATTTTGAAAATAGAACGAGCGGTTTTTGTACGCCTTGTTCCGTCTATCTAAGCAGTTCATTCAACAAACCATATCGTCAATGGAGATCCAAAATAGTATGCGAAAAAAGGTGCAGCTTGCAGTTGCTCACCTATTTTTTCATCGCGGTCCCACGTGCGCGCGCAGTCCGCCAGCGCGGTGCGGAAGTGTAGGTGACACTGCAGAATGTCGGGCAGGCGGTGGAATAGAGTCTGGATCTTGCTGGCGTTCAGGATCGCTGGACTGCTCTCTTCGAGGGGCTTCTTGTAGTCCTGTAGATAAAATAGATTGTCAGTTATGGAATGGAAGTATCGCAAATATTATAAATGCGAAAGTAAGTTTGTTTGTCCTTCCTTTCAGTCAGTCAGAATGCCTAGATTATTTTTCAGGGAAGAATAAAGACATAGGATACTTTTATCACGATCGAACAGTAGGGGTGTTTTTTTTTGGTCTAAAGCAGAAACTAATACAATTTTAATTTATCGTAAAGATATATTATAAGAGATAGATCGGTAGCATAAACAGATGAAGAAAAAAGGTGTTATATTTTAAGTGGTGAAACAAGATGGCTTGACGGATTCATTCAATGATTCATTAGTTGCTTAAGTCAGGTCGTGATATAATAATTATGAATGTTAGTTTAAAAAAATAAACTTCTGAATTTAGACCCCCCGAGTAAGCGTCGCACAAAATGTGACGAGGAAGGACTTTTTGTCATGTGATGACATTTAACTTGCCATTGTTCAGTTTGTGTGACGTGACCCAATGAGGTGTTATTCAGGACAATTATCATTTTCAATGCAATTGAATCATTCTCAATGCAAGAATTCCAAATGCGTATTAGGGAAATGTTGTCATCATCTAACCAAGGGAAACAAACTGAACATGAACGGGAAAAGTTTCTGTTAATAATATTTGATGTTTTAATACTCGTATTTATATCTAAGTCCAGTAGAAGCAAGGATTTGTCATCCAT
The DNA here is from genome assembly GCA_910589575.2 of Carcina quercana. Taxonomy (NCBI): domain Eukaryota; kingdom Metazoa; phylum Arthropoda; class Insecta; order Lepidoptera; family Depressariidae; genus Carcina; species Carcina quercana. Next base: position 7,391,425 of record OU342439.1, read on the forward strand.
GTGAAGAGAAAAAAATCTAATTTTGATAAGAAATAAATGAATAATTCTGACAAGTAAGATATCACAATAGATCGGTCCATCAAACTTAAAGCTTTAAATTAAAATAAACAGTAATTAGTTACCTACTACCCACTACATCTACTTTTAAGTCTTGAAGATATGTATTAAGAATGTTATATTTCTATTGCACAACAATCCAAAATTGAACATTAAGTATAGGCTTCTTATTTTCATACCGGAAGTTATTGAATTTTTAAACTTTAATCTAGGGAAGCAATCAAACTGCTACAGTCTACCATTTTTATATGTCAAAGGAGTTTGCTAAGAGACACGACCTTTATAAATAGCAGACACCGTATTATGACATCAATGCAACTAAGACAATTTACATGACAATGCTGATAAACAATCGTAGCGTCACCTAGCTTCATAAATGTGCTACCACACGAAACACATTTTCGTTTTATTTACCGTTTACAACGAAGCTTCACTGAGTACATTTCAATGTTATAAAATGATTCTTAGGATAAATAAACTTTAACGAGGTTGCTTAGATGCATAGAATACTGGATGATGTTGGGTGTAAAAATCCAGGATTTTTTCTAGTTGATTGTTTTGATGAAAGTATGCTGTGGTGACGGTTTTAAAATAGATTTACCCCATGTATTTACGCTGATATCGTAGAAGATGACTAAGGGTAAAATTCATGGGACAATGCTGAACATTGGACAATAGGACAATAATGAATGCTTTGGTAATTCTTATTGAAAATGTACTTACTAACTTAGGCTAGAAATGTACTAACACATGATGGATTTATTTAATTCTGAATAAATATGATTTGATTTGATTGAATGCAAAAATTATCGACTTCTTAGCAAAGTTCATGTTTGTAGGATATTACTGTACATGTACTGTAGGTCTGATCATCAATTTAAATAATTATACATACGAAAACGAATGTAGCTACATTACTTTTAGCAATCATATGTTTGATTCAATCATTCACAATACATCAATGAAACCCTCACAATGTAAATCTAAGTGTCTTAAACAATACAATAGTAATGCATTTTACGCGAAAAAAATAAGTTATAGTGGAATAATTCTGAATTTACGCTGCCTGTGACAGCACCTTAACAAAACAAGAAATATAATCTTAGCATCTACCTTGACACCAGTTTAATACATTGTCGTTGGTACATAACGTGATGGGAATAAAAACGTATATAATCCGTCATAGCTCGCGTCATCTCTCGAAATAGCAGGTAACCTGAGTATTGAGTGCTAACACTTCAATATCGTGGCTTGTGTGCGCAAGGCTGAGTTAATACCATTAGAGCCGGTGGTAAATAGTGATATTGATAATTTGATACATTACATGGCTATTTCAGGCTGTTCAAGAGTGAGATTTATTGTTTTTACGAGATGCAGCATGTATTCTAGATGTCTAACTGCAAATGCTTGCTGAAGGAAAGGAGTCTTCCGATATTATAAGAGGCTTCTTCTATAAATTAATTTAAAAAAAGCTGTTGCTGATTAATGGATGGAAATTGAAGTTTAGAGTAGATAATAATGTTAGCATAGTCTATTTAAAACAGATTCTTCCCAGATCTGGTATTTTTAAACTATAATTAATAGTCGAATCGTTGTTTTATCTGTTTAGGATCGCTATAGCTTTTCTTCGTAACGTTGGCTTTGTAGATTCATTAACGTCATAAACGATTTTCAACAAAATTATTCAGAACTAACTTTGGCCGTGACTTCATTTGCGTCGATTTCAGAAATTAATCAACAGGAAAGAGAGGTAAAAAGTATACCATTTCTTAATTCAAAACTTATTGTATCATTATGCAAAATTTTGCAATCCCAAAACTTATTTGTATGAAGTGCGTAGCCTGCAAGTGGAATGTGGACTGACTATTGCACCCTTGTCAGCGGCGTCCACAGCCAGTCCCTGGCTACTACGCTGACGGTTCATTCTAAAGCCGCGGATAAGCTAGTTTTAAAATATTTTATTTATGTATGATGGGTTTGCACTTGGCCTTTATCTCATCTGATGACAAGTGACGATAAGGCAGTTGGATGGTAAGCGTGCGCACCTAGAAGCCTCAAACCTGATGAGGCTCTGCTACATGTCATACCGGAACACAACAGTTGGTGGCAGACTTAGGTAACATGGTGGTAGCTAGCCAGGCGGACATAGAAAATCTACCAATCAAACCAAATATCAATAGGTACCCTCCCAAAAAATTATTGCAGCATTTATGTCACCCATAAAAGCTACTGCTCGACTTTAACCTATATCAAACATCGCCACGAGCTTCTTGCAACCAAAATCATAACAAATGAACATGACAATGTAAGCAAGGACGAAACAACAAAGAGCCAATATCGCACCAATTGCAGTCTTAACAAGCACTATGGACGTCAGTGATGGTTTGAGAGCACATATCTAGGTGAAGGATGTCGGTATTGTAAGCAGCGATGTTTAGTTTCACTACAAAAGCTGACGAAAATAGAGCACACGTTGTTATTATCTATCTTTTCTGGGAACTCAATTCCATACATTGTTATTATATATATGTACTTCGAGTTTATGGTTCGTTGTAGCAAACTATGAGGAACATTACGAGTAGCATTGTGCTTGACCAACAAAGAAATGAAATCAGAGAACTGTTTTCGAAGTTTTGCAAGTTTGTACCGTATAAAGTTGCAAAGCAATAACCGAAATCCCATTATCATATTAAGCTGAGTTTGTTTGTTAACACTTAGCTCCTCAACGGCAAACAGTCGTGATGAAATTTGGGATGCAGGTACCCTAGGGCATGGAGACGTCTACTTCTATTCCGATCGATCGATTACTGTGATATTATTATTTGTGAATGACACACAGGTGAATTCACGAGCTAAAATGCTAGTTTAAAATATAGTAGCTTTTCATCAAAACTAAGTGGTGGAAACAAATATATTTTCTAACTTCACTATGGTCGAACTGAAATAGTTATCGTTAGATATTATTGTAAATGGAAAGCGAATGACAGAAAAGGTTATTTAAAAAAAGTGAAACTTCTTCCATCCACATAAAACTGTACTGAAACTGTATAAAACTAGCCTAAGTTTATTAAGTTCACGTTGTTTTATTGTATGTATATACTTTATGTATAATATACAGTTTTAAACAAAGCGGTCAAACAATCAGAAATAGCGGTTATATCGTAATAGCGTAGCGTTGGGATTGAGAAACAAGCTTACGTTATTATAATAAAAGTGTGATTCGATAGCCATAATCATAAGCAATCATTAAATGCCTTTAAAACTTATTAATGAATTGTAAAAACCGTTATCAAAAGCTATTTTATTACAAACCACATTTGTACATGTAATCAACTTAATTAAAATATTAGCCACTAAATTGGTCGTTATTCGGTCAAACCACTTTTGGACACGCGAGAGACATTTATGCGACATAATGTACGTTTGTGGACACAAAAACGTTATTCCATTAAATACGGTGGCGCCGTTTTTTAAACAGGGACGACCTCGCCCGGTGGACTTGCAAATAGTGCCTATTCAAACTGCCTGGCCCACTTCCTAATATGCAAATCAATAACATGTGACTTGTGGGCGAAACAATACAAAATGTGGGTCAGACAGGTTTCCAGATTTACATACAAGCTCGGATTATTTGACAACTCAACAGAGACACCTGTCACACTGTTTACGTTCGATGGGTTCTAAGAGCGTAAAAAATTCATGAACTCTGTTTAGAGAGAAGAAAGTTGCCCGCTATGCAAGCTGGTACACAATGCCGTTCTAAAACAGGGTTTCACTATATCATCTTGACTGACTTGAACACAATACTCGTAATATGACAAAAGAAACGTGACATCTAGACTCAGATAACTGGATATACCGAAACGATGCGATAAAGGAGCATTGTAAAAGCCGTCCAGTGTTTTCACAACGGGCGGTGCGAATCTATTAGTGTTTCCCACAACTTTCACCCCTTGGTTCCTATGCCTTACGCAATACGAGCAGAAATTCAGTGTGAGTTTACAAAAGTCAGCAAACCACTTTCCGAACGACTAATCTCATTAATATAAAACATCCAGTCACCGGTTGTGTTTAGCAACTGTCAGCTTACGATTTAATTAAGTGTCCTGTCATGTCTGTCACACCTCCATGAGGTAATAGAAAACAAAAGTAGCAAGTTGTTTGCATCCATTTGCCTGACAGATTGCGTAACGTGAACTGTCTCTCGTATGCTTGACTTATAATTGGCGGTTAGTCTGGCATCAATCTAAACTTCCTTCCCGATCACGAATTTCGCTGGAGTCATGAGAAAATGTCAGCGTGTGTTATTCAGGCATCGCTCGAGGATACGAGATGTAACGATAATAACATAAACCTGTTCTGTACTGTACCGGGCGCGGGCGGGGGACGGCTCTGTTGACAATACACTGCTTACCGCGGTTCGTACATCATTGCGCAAAGCTAATATTTGAAAAGGCCCGGTGACGGCTAATTACGAGTATTCGTGCCGAATATGTTGAAAATTTAATTAAATTCGCATTTGGACCTTACATGCTTATTACGGTTTGTTGCATAAATACTTTGTACTCTTAACGTTACGTTCTCGAATTGCTTTATCATTTACGCTATCAATTCCTTTAATAAAACAGCTGTGAAATGTGATGTTAGATGATGGCATGAAGATGCGGCAATACTTTTAATGTAGCGATAAGAATCAAGACGACTTGTCTTCATTAGCAGGGCGCCACTTAAGCGGCTTGCGGCTTGAAACAGATGCCGTATTATTTTAGCCAGTCAGGACACAAAAACTGCACGACTAGCGATTTCCAAGATAAGATTCGCTCTCATGCGTGACCTCAAGGTTTCCACGGTTTGTTGTAGCTTGTTGTACAGTAGACAGACCGAAACATTGCGGGATTTACAGGTGTGAAGTTAGCAACAGACATCCAATTTAGGAAAATTAAAGTGGACAAGGTACCAAACGACTACAGGACATGTAAGTTTAGAGACGTGTTCATATAACTTAGTAAAGGCAGACAAATTAGGCACTTGTCAGTGGACAATAAGGATCCATTGCTTTGCACTCGCCTAACTACTCTTATAATGAGATGGGCAGATACCCCCAAAGAGGCATTGCTTTGTAAGTGAGATGACAAGCAATGAAGTGAAAGCATATTGTGCGCAAAATAAACATTATTAGCCCGAATAAAAAATAATATTGACCAGCACTCTTCACAGATTTGTACTACTTGCAATCTCTGGAGCTTTGGACTCCCCTGGGTAGAACTGGGTTAATCTCATTGCAAGGCGAGATAAACAATCAAGTAGTTAGCTGAATAATGATGGTTAAGAATACTTACATTGACAAGCCTCTGCAATGTGGCTACATAGGAGTTCTCGCTGTGGATGATGGCAGCGACGACATGCCGACGTCGCAGCTGCACCGGCGACAGCGCGTCCGGAGGAGGGCCCAGCGAGGGAGGCGGCACCCTCCCGCCCCGCATCTCCCCGCCGCATGAGAACATGTCCTCCTCCAGCTGAAATACCAGTACTCCATTGTAACCAGGCCACTTCACACTTCACAATATCACAATTTGATTGACAGGAAAGTAAAGAGTACATTTCGAAAAACCCCAACATGGCATCGACTGAACCGAAACGCTGTTCAAAATGACAAGAAACTTCAAAGACAAACGCACTTCATAAAAGTTAAGTTACTAGGGAATTATTTCAGTAAGTAACAAAACCATAAATAAAATATACGTTAATTACACTATGATCATGTGCGAATGAACTGTGTACATTCCTGTCAGTCCTTCCTTCACACACATCACGTTGACGCAATAAGAGCGTCTCGTTTTATCGTCAGATGTCCAGATGACGCGAGTTCTGCGCGCGAGATGCAAGGCCATGACAAATTACATGTATTTAACAACTTTCCGCTGTATTTTACATACGAATTATGTTATGAGTATTGATTTATAGACGTCGGTGTTGGCTCGGCTGAATCAGCATTGGTAGCCAAGCGGAACGGAAAGTTTACTATGAGACGCGTCAGTGAAACCAAGCCACCTGGACACTACCACGCTACATTTCCATAACGTAAACACGTAAACGTCAAAAGTGGCCGCCGATCTGTATCACATGACTTACTCGCTTGTCAAAGTCTAACAGAGTATAATCATCTCTTTCACGTAGAAGCTTTACACAGAACATTTTTACGGAACGGAAACAGACTCTAAATTAACTTTTGACATTTACGAATCACACGTTCTCCTCACAGTCACACTAAAAATACACTGATGTAAGAAAATTACAATAGTGGACATGACTCCGTAATGGTAGCGTACTGGATACCAATCGCACATCATTATATCACATGTTTTTTATAGATTATTTGTTTAGCGAGTTAGAGTACATCCACAGCGCGCGGGAGGCGGCTCTGCGGGCGACAAGTTTATACTGCGGTTTGTTGTTCAACGGTCACTCAATGGCCCATGAATGATTCACCGTGAATTATAATATGAATCATGTCGACTATACTATTTAAATTGTGTTTATTTCCTCTAATAGTAGCATGTGCAGGACCAATGAAAAGGATCCTTTAATTCTAGAAATAATAGTTGTCAACGCTGGTCAATGACCATTGTTCACGAGTGCCCCGGTTTCATTGATATTGGACGGAACGAGCTTTGAATGGAGTTGTTTCCAGTCTGAATTATATTAAAGACCATCCGCAGCGTCTGCGATAAAACGCGAACGTATTAAGTTAAATTGATGATAAATTCGCGCCGGTTACGTTACGTATCGACCTTGCGGTTTTCGTTTTTGGTAGTTACCAAGTGCCATTGAAAACATGCAGAATGAGTACGTAACAAAAAGTTGTTAGCAGAATCGACTCTTTAAAGTGATTGGATACGGCAATTTACAAAAGAAAAATAACTTTCTCCGTAAAATTACAGATATCTCACGGAGCTTTTATTTTTATCATGTTTTTTAAATTAATCTTATGGCACCCAACAAAACTTTTCTAACGATCGATAGCGTTCACCAAATCCGACGGAATTAATACAAAAACAGTTACGGAATTGATAACATACAATTGTTGTTAACATAAAACTGTGTTCTGGCGTCTGTTATTGAACTGAAGACAAATTTTTATCATTCGTTCTTAACGTAATTAATGTTATTGTCAACAAATAAGACCTTGATGGGGTTGTAGTAAGTGGCTTACAAAGAAAGAGGGCCATAGCAGCGGATGAAGAGGCACTTATGATGATGATGTAATTGTACAGTTGGATGCAAGCGGCAGACCTTGTGGCATTATATCCATCCATGCCTGTGCTAACCAGTGTGTCCACACATAAGGATTTTTATTCGGATAGTCGCATCGACTCGAGAATACAGACACCGTTGTCTGGAGACGTGTGACCAGAGTTCGCATAAATGGTCAGTTATTTTATTAACAGCAGAATAAGTCAGAACATCAGCCTACACTACATCATATTCGTAAATCCCTGCCCAAAATGTGCTGTCGTCCAAGCTGTTGGACATAGATCCGTTCTCGTAGAGCGTCACTGTCTTTCTATGATGGATTTTTTGTAACCAGCAAGTTTAGAGGGCGGTTGTAGAAATATGTTGGTGATACACAAGTGATACACAGGAAAACGCTAACGGCGTTCTTCTCTCTTTTGATGTCGATAGCGGGCGGCCTATGCATATTCTCTCTGCCGTGTCTTTGGCAGCTTTAGAGTTATCTGTATAACGTGACCTTCTTTGCACCTTTTTACAAGACCATCCGAGTCTTCAATAAATCAAAATAGCACCATGTAACTAATAATTTAATGTGAAGACTTGTTAATGTCTTCTTTAAAATATACAAGATACAAAGCAAAACCAACCTCTGGTAGCTTGGGCATCTTTTCGGTATCATTGGCGTGCATGTCATATTGGTGCGTGGACCCTCGCCGTACGCTGAACCACCGCGCGAGCCTCCCCCCGCCCTCGTCGTCGGGCGGGGGCGCGGGAGGCGCGGGGGTAGCGCCGCCGCTGCGCCAGCGCTCGCATAGCTCCCGCGCGCGGCTGAGGGTGTTGCGCAACTGCCCACTGGTCCTGAACAAAACAGATTTTGATTAGATAACATAACCCTTTAAAAAGGTGATGGATGTGGCTGAATATTATAGCTGATTATCTAGACTAAAAGATCACTTTTTAACCTGACTGTAATATTTTCAGGTAAGTCTTAAGAAAATATACAGATGTTGATACACAGAGAGCTCGTTTCATTTTTTAGATGTACGTATGACAAAGGTTGAAAGTCTTAGTGCGACCCAAGGGATGTCAACTATGTGCTTGAGGAGACCTAGTTTCCTTCGTAATCGTGGGCTAAACAAGCACAGCGCGAGAGGAGCATTGCACGCACTGATGCGCTCTATTGGAGGACACAGAGAGTTCTTTGATATACTCTGCAGATCGTCACCGGAGGGGTTTAGTGGAATCCCATATATTCCGTCTCTTCCCCTAGTTAGAGTGTCTTCCCCTAGATGAATACCTTTTGAATTCACCCCTTCGTCACAAAAAAAGTGTTTGTTGGTTTTGTGGAATCTCACATATTCCGGCTCATCCCCTAGTTAGTGTCTTCCCTTAGATGGGTATCTCTTAATTCCCCATTTCGTCACAAATAAGGTGCTGTGACTTATGTCATGTTGGGAATAGTAATATATTACATTTATATATTATTACTCAAATTCAGATTTTTTGTGAAGTTTTTGATCAAAAAGCTAAGAGTCATTGTGGTATCCCAAACCCAATTAATGAAATAAGTCAAAGGTATCCATCCACATTCGAAGTGAAAGCTTTTGTTCGTTTGCACAGTTGTGAATAATGTTTGTTTAAGAGAAAAGAGGCTAAGAAAATTAGTATCACGTGTCAGAGCATTGCCCTTTTTGCGGTCAGCAACTTTAAATTGTGGTTTGTCGTATAAGGAACACTTTCAACAAGTTTCACGTTGTCCCTCCAACGGCGCGAACAATACAATCGTTTTCTATGAAATGACTCAATAATACAAAGAAATATGTGTAACTCTGCCAATACTTTAAAGGAAAGATCATGTTAGCGGAATAATGAACAAATAAATGTTTTGATTTTAATACATATAAATTCTATAGCAAAAAACAAAGGGACAAACAAAGATTTATTTCATACATAACAAATGATAAGTCAATATCAAGTTATGTTCTTTGTTAAAAGGAATCCATTTAATCATATATGGAAACTTAGCTGCGTTCTTAAAAGGTTAATGCAACTTAAAAGTAATAACAGAAATTCTTAATGAAATATCGACCAAGATTTTTCGTTGCAACCTCTTTAAATGTTAAAAGACAAAGTAAAGTACAATTTAATCTTATTGAAAAAGCTACGCTTCTTAGCTTTTTATAAATTGCCTTTTTCCCGTCAGTTCATGTTTTTGAAGTGTATATTTTTAAGTTACTGTTTACTACATTTATACTTCGAAGACAAACTTTTAAACAATAATGATCATTTTAATGAAAGATGTATGTATTTTTCTCGTCTCCCCCATGGTCTGGTTTAATTTCGTTTATTATATCCCCACATGGAAAGCCCGACGTGGCAATCTATGATGAGATTAAAATTTAACAGTGGACTTATATACCCGATTGTTGGTCCTTCGAGCCAGATATAAAAGTTCATCTATTAGAACTTACGTTCGACTTTATGTACAGTATGACAGCAGTGCCTATGCAAGGTTTTGTGATTTACTAATTACATGCTGGTGACGTCATAATGAGCTGCATCAGACTACTGTTTGACATGAACCGCCCTCAAAGATTGCAGCGTTGCACCGTCGTGCTTTCCATGAGCGAAAATGACATGAGATGCTACTGAAGTGACCGGTTTTTATTACACAATAGGCTAGCTAACAATTCATTAATTGATCTTGATTGATGATATGACGATAAGTCAGTATGACACAATCCTACTCAAAGCCTTAATGAGGCACTAGAACACAACAGTGTTGTTTGGGGACAGACTTAGAGAGTACGTGTTGTAAACCCTAAGTGTATTACCATCGCCCAAGCCAAGTGCCTCGCTGCTCTCGAGACCGATCGAACTGTGTAGCTACTAATTCCGGCTATATACGGAGTCGGTCAATAAAATGTTAAACGGAATCTAATAGCATATCTTATCGCCAGACATAACGTCTACAAACTAAACTTGTCTAATTATCACTTAATTATAGGATGTGAGCGATTACCCGACGCGGAAGAAACTCAATAAATGTAGGAAAAAGTCAACAATAATTGGGAGAAACTCGAAATAGAAAACTGGATTTGTTACATCGGCACCCGCTACCTGTTTGTAGAGATTACCGTCATATGTAGAAACTAGTGTACAACTGTACAGCAGAAGAAATGTATTACGAATTATTTACAAATTAAAATGCAAATTAACGTAGGTATTCAATTAAGATAAAAGTTGGGTGGGTAGTTGAATGGATTGGGCTTGGTTTAGATACATGTTTTCTAAATCTAAACTTAATTGGCTATCACTTATACTGAGCACTCGTATCCATCATGTTGTTTGGTATTAGAAAAGATAGATGAAAAATGTCTGGTATATTAATACAGGACATGTTAAGTGTGCCCTTGTGCTTGAAAGATATACGATATTCTTTGAAATCTCTGGACAAGTTTTCAGGACATGATGAGACCATAAGGCACTTCGATAATGTATTCTGACCGTTGTATTACGCATTATACTAGCATGTCTCTCTGATACGGACCGTTCCAATCTATACAGTCCATCTAGAAAAAAGATGGAAAGAAGAAAGTTGATCAAATTTCCGGTAGGTACAAACAAAACCATATATTGTAACTATCCATATTAATATTAAAAAAGTGACCATACTTGTGTGTTGGTGTGATATGTGATAGGGATATTTGAAGGGTCGGAAAAGAACATAAATTACTTTTTATCACGATCGAACGTCTCGTAGGATTATTTCTATAGTTCACGCAGACGAACTCGCGGGCAAAAGCTAGTAAATAAATATAAATGATATTTCCATTCATCAAGACAAATTCATCGCACCTACTCACGTAAATGTCCTCGCTCTATCACACTCGACTGTACAGTTTAGGTCGAGCATTGGGTTTATTTATGTGAGACATGTCATTGCTATATCTTGTCGAATTGATCCATGATTGTAACTATTAATTGTGAAGACAATTATGTCCCGATTCGAAGCAAATTATAGCGTATAAATAATGATACCCATAGGATTTGATCTCTTTGTAATGTTGACAGAGCAAAAGCAATCAAAACTAATTGGTTTATAAAGCAATGACACGTAGAACAATCGATCAATAATAATAAAGTCACAATAGAGCAATTAACTTGACAAAATGCTAAACAAAGAATATGGTGAAGGCTCGCAAGCAACAATACACCGGTATGTATGAGGTTATGAATACATTAGATCTTATTTGGTAATGTGATGAAAGATAAGATATTGTCATTGCCAGTAGCGGAGTTAGAGAAGATTACAACAGCTTGCTCCGGAGGATGGAGGACGGAGGATGACATTAAACAGGTGAAATGTCAGTGACATTCATTTTCAAATATCAATTCAAAGGTAAGCTTAACAAAAAGTGCAGGACATTCGGCAACTGTGGTTAAGATTTTATTTTTCCAAATATAAAATTAACTTCGTTAATGATTATATGTCTAGTTTCAAACCTTACCGACCTACGACTGTCGTCACTGAATCTATTGCCAACTTCGTAAAGCCGTTATGCAAACAAAAATTGATGAAAGAAAATCTTTAACTGTCTCCAAGAAACATCACATCTCTGTGGGCCCTAAGTCCATCTCTGACCTTTGCAGTTTCTTCACAAGCAATCAGCGTAATGCAATTTCATTGCTATGTATCGGTTACGGTGCTCAAGGGAATAAAGTGTTTCTATCATATGTAAGTAAAATGTCTTTAATGTTGTTATTGCTGCACAAGTGGAGCAAACATTCTCCCGTAAATACCAAGGTTGTGTGTTTTTCGTTGCTTATAAATAATTCAGGTAACGATGTGTTTGGAAACAGCGGGCGCGGGCGATTCGCTTCATGTACATTTAATGTTCCAGTTAATTTTTGTACAAATTTCAATTTCATTTGCACGTCCTATTTTGTTTCTTGCAGAATTGAGATGGTAGTCAAATTTTGTTGCTCGTTTAGCACCTCGCATAGGATACGCAGGCTTTAACTGTATATTTTACTTGAAGCACTATCCCTAGGCCATATGCTCCCAGTAAGGATTCTTAGACTATACAAATAACATTTGCTTAATTATATTTTTCCATGGCAACTCTTTTTTTTTAACATTTGGCTATTGAAAGTTTTAATAAAACAGACAATAAAGTACTATAATGCAGATTTCCATCTTCGTTTGACTTGAACCATCGACAACATTGTACTGAATGTTCGTTCACACCTGCATGTCCAACATTGTAATCATTGCAAATACGACATTTGCCAAGACAGTGACATCAGTGCGCTGTTTATCTAATGTTCTTCCATTTGAATTAATTTGCTACTTAATGACATTAAACAAAGCACCTACTTCATGTTGTTTGTAATTGAAGTAACGTTTATTCATTTAGGTTTACAAGTAGATGCAGACGAAACACAATTGAACTAACAATCTGAAGGTCCCGAATTCCTCTTTCGCTACTCGGTTTGGTCGGTGGTAAAGGGTTTTATGTATATGTCCGCCTGGCTCTAATTACCACCATGTTACCTGAGTTTTAAAAGCACTTCCCCTCCTCATTACTCATTAGCTTGAGGCTTTTGGGTGCGCACACTTACCTTCCAATGGCCCTTTTAGTCAATTACCATCAGGTGAGATTACAGCCAAGTGCAAACCCCATTATAAATAAAAATGGTAAAGGGTATCAGCACATATATCAAGGGTTTTGGTTACAAAGAGAAAAAGGCCAGAGAGTTGTAAAAAATCACGACCAAAAATCAAGTAAATCCTTAAATACTACCACGCTATCAGATCAGCACTTTACTTTCTGCGTCTAAATAAACAAATACTTTGTTATGCTTACGCTATTATCTGATCAATAACGATAAAGCTTATACCCAAAGACAAAAAATCAATAACACTGCAACTAATAACAATAAATCCTGTTTCTTTTAATTAATAAGTCATGTTCTTTTTGATTGAAATCAGTAGTTATCTGTCTACAAATTGATATATAGTAAAGATAGCATTTTATTTGTACATGACCTAGTCTGACCTAGTGACAAGGTAATAAATTAATAACACTAAATATGACAGGCTTTAAAACTAGAATGGTCGACTAACATAGAAATACGATGATTGAAATAGCACACGGTCTATTGGGCTGTCAGGACGAAGGCTGTCATGAAACTAAATATTGTAAACAGCTTTGATTTAAGAGGCATTGTTTTAAATATGAAGGTGTTTTGAAGTTGTCGTAGAACAGTTCCAAATGATAATTGAGAAAAACTTTTAGTGATTTTACCATCAAAGTTTAAAGTTTTTTATTACGAGAAATGCATAGGGTAGATGAGATGACGATGAAAAAAACAAAAACACTGTAAAGTATGCTCGTACCTATGTCCTATGTATATATACATATATGTATATAAACGGCAGTAAAAAAGTAGAACACCTATATATTTCTTAAGTCGGTAGTATTGCTCTTCTTCCTATATTGATTGTGTTGATTTATTATAATTTGTTTTCTATTTTATATTTAAGGCGATCCACCTCCATCAAAGTTTCATAAAAAATTTCTGTTGCCATAATCTTTTAAATGAATGAATGAATTTGTTGGCTGAATTTGTGCTGTGTAGTAACTATTCAAAAATAGGACATCAGATTGTGATGTCGCTTAATGAGTATCATTAACATACAACTTCACAGTGAATCACAATTTTCATTTTAAACACTTTTTCGATTATTGTTCAAAGCGTCATCTATGAACTGCTGCGTAACTGCTATTATAGTTAACTATAAAGTTGTAAATTAATGATATTTATTTCGCGACACTATAATTTCGTCTCCTATTTTTAGCTAATTACTTATCAAAGCCAACTATTATATTTTAAAAGATTATGGCAACAGAAATTTAGTATGGAAGCATTAAGAGAGGAATAACGTCAATGAATCGCATTGTTGCTCTACGTTCAACTTTTATAATATTAATAAAATAATAATTCATAGCTTACTTTTAGGTGGTTTCAGTAAACGTATAACCGCAATACAGGCTGTGCCTAGTGCGGAAGACTAAATTAAGAACATTTGATTAAACTGAAACAGATTACAACGGAGAACGAATAGATTTATATATAAATGTCAAAATAAATTATTCTGATTACAAAATCTGCGTTGATTTTCTAAATTGTGATAGATCCAAAACAGTGATAGGATAATTGGATTTGTATTGTCAATGTACAATTATACCCACTCCGACATGCGCAGCGGAGGCCACCTGAGGGAGTTAGTAGCTAAAAATCATACATAACCCGGCTCTTCCCATAAATAGTCGGGTATCTTTTGAAGATTCCCCTCCATGAAGAAGGGCCTATTCTGTAGAACTAATTACAAATTGGTACTAAGTCCAATTTGAAATAAGTTATTGTAAGGAATGAATGTTATGTACAATAAACAGACGTCTTGTCTTGCTTGGTCTGTTGTAAGTACCGTCATATTGCCAGGTTATCACGGTGACCTGCCGTGAGACTTGCATTAAATTATCATAATTATTGCATGTGTGTCAAAGACATTTAAGTTATGAATAATGTTCCACAGTGCTCGGTTGATTACAGGGTTAAGAGAATATGTAGGCGTAAGCTTTAGAGGCGAATGTGGCGAGTCTCGAGTCATTGAATCTTAATAATAAAATGGATTGTTTTAAATTGCACCGTCTCTCTCACAATTCTAGGTATATGGCGTATATTTATTAGATTGTTTAAAAATGTTTTGCATTGGGCGTTGAAAGTAAGGAAAGCACTGACACTGGCATCAACACCAATGTTTGGTGGCAGACTTTGATAATACAGTGGTAACTAGCCAGACGGACATATAAAATGCCTAACCCACCAAACTGAGTATCAGACATATACTCCTATATGTAGCCGAGGTAGCTCCGTTGGATAGAGCGTCAGAGGTCCGGGTTCGATCCTGGCTTGTAACAGTGAGTTCTGATATGTAGGAATGATGAAAATCATTACCATTGGCTTTTTGGTAAAGGAAAACATCGTGAGAAAACCTACAAACCCCTGAGAAGATATTCAAAGGTATGTGTGAAGTCTACCAATCCGCAATTTGCCCGCGTGGTGGACTATGATCCTTACACTCTTTGTAAGAAAGTAGGCCTGAGCCTCTGCAGTGGGGACATATAGGCTGATGATGATAGGAATCTAACCGGTAATCTATAGATTAGAGGGCAACTGTGTACCTAGAGTGTGAGAGTCCAGCTGGCCACGGAGGTGGTTACTTATGTATAAAAATCGTCATCTAATTAATTATAGAATCTGCTTTATAAAAGTGTATAAAAATAGTTAAATTCAGAATTCCTCCATTTGACAGCCGGTAAAACTCACATAAAATCATAGAAACAAAAATTCAACTCTTTATTTAAAGTAATATTTCACGGGATGATTTTTCAACGTCCTGTTCTTCTATATTGATTAAAACTGCTAAATTGTCAGTATCAATTTCCTGAATCATTAGTTGTGTAGCTAATGGCCACTTGGCCCCAATTAGTGAAAATAAAAACCGAGCTCAATGACAAAACAATCAATGTTTAATGAAACGCGTTCCTGATTCGTTACATGTCTATTTTAGGATATTTTTATGTTTTATTTAACCTAGTTCAAATAATACCTTAAATACACAGTTGTAAATCAGACCTGCCATTTAGGACCTTTTTATGTACAGTCTAAAATTAAAAATAAATTTTGCACTTGGCTGTATGATTGAAAACAATATCGTGGAATATCTGTAAGCTTTGGTAATGAAATGCTATTAATTTTATGTGTTTGCATGATTAAACATGTTTTGGACTTAAAAATACATGTCATATATTTTTAGGTTTCTAGAAAAGAAACGATTTATCTATGTATATATATTCACGCATAAAAAGATGAACGAGTTTCTTTTACCTCGGTAACGTGTTCTAGCGGTTTAAGTTCTGAAGTACACGCAGACGAATTCGCGGACTATAGTACTAGTATTTCAATAAACAGATATAATACTACTGAATACTGAAGCCTCAAAAATGTGTAATATCATATACTTACAAAGTATCCGTACGTCAATTCGGCTAATCCGTATGTCCGTCAAAGCGTGGAAGTTTTCCGGTTAATGGTGGACGAAGAAGTATACATAAAGGAGGACTAACAACATGTAAATATGCATATATGTGTGTGTGTAACAAATATTGCGCACATTTTTATCATACTCGCATGACCTATCAAGATAAAAAGGTTTACTAGTTGACCTAGATGCAATCTATAATCGGAATTGATATTTTTGCCGATATTTTTATTAATAGGCTTGATTTTGAACACCATCTGACCTGATGTTTAGTGACGATGCAGTGAAAGATACACGTTTACCTAGAAATAGCCTATTCATTCTTATTTTGAATATTGTAGCACTTCGAAAATACATAAGTGGACAGCTTATTCCACTCCTTAGCAGTGCGTGTAATAAATGAAGAAGCGGAACGCTTCGTGCGAAACAGTGGAGTAACAAATAAGCAAGGTGATCTTCTTGGTGATCGATTATAGAAGGTGTCAATATTATATTCTAGAAGCAATAGCTTTCAATTATATTGAATCAATTACAAAGGGATAAGTATGAAGAATGAGTACGGATTCGATGGTATAGCGTTTCGTTTTAGGGTCCAGAATAATCAAAACGAAGCCCTCGTTAAGGCTAGTCTGTCATCCTGTCTGTTGTCCATCTCTCTGTCAGATATTGTAATTCATATTTGGAATCTCTTTCCAAATATGAGTTACAATCTCTGCCACATTTGAATTTTTCAGAAATCTTTTGTTATCTGGTCTGTATGATAAATGTTCTAAAAATCTGTGATTTTTGTTTACTTAAACAATAAAAATAAAGCATTTTTTGATTTGATAGATTGGTTTAGGCTTTTTGTTATATTCTGTCGTATACTCCCGAACTAGTGCCTACCTACATTCGGAACCCCCCCAAAACTAATCTGACTCGTCTACCAATTATTTTCTATACATAAAACCGCTGCGCCATGATCTCACCATAATGTAAGTCGCCGTGTATCTGAAGATGGTATGCTTTTGTGTAGACAGTTCTATCTTTTAATGCTAATTTTTGTTCGACTCCGTCGCAGCCAAAAGGAGGGTTATCATTTTAGCAGGCTTTGTATAACTGTATGTTAATTAGTTCCATCATATCCATAAACTACTAGTCGTATTTTGAAAAACGAGGTATAAGTAATTTTGTGACAAAATAAATAAACATCGTATACAGTTTTATTTCTAAAAAATTATAACTTTTAAAACATTTTCGAATCTGCTTGTCGACAAAACGTAACGTCATTGTATAACTCTAAAACATTTGAAAAAAAAAAGAAGAGGTGACACAAAGCCCCGACGTTTACTATCAATAAAAACGATTGATTTAAAAGCATGACGAAAAATTTACAATAGGGGCCTGAGTAAGCCTTTAACATGTTCAAGACTGAATTATTCGGCATTATCAGCAAGGGACATGCAAATTGAGAGTGCTGGCGGGCCTTGACATTGTTTTTATATATATTATATCTTTTAGGTTGAACGATATGTTACTTTGCCTGTTTGAAGACAGCCTTGTGTTCAGAAGATAAACAAGAAATATTTACAGTTTAAGTGATGTATGATGACGTTTGGAGAAAAACTGCTTTTAAATGATTCAGTACAAGTACAATAACGTCAAATATAAAAGTGTATATTAAGAAGCTTATTGAGTGGTTCATAGTAAGTATCTTTAAATTGGCACATTGTTTATGCGTTGTCCAGTGAACAGTCAAAGCCTAATTGTTTTAATAAAGATTGAAAACTTATTTTGCGAATGACGAAGAACGAACCATCTATCTATAATTTATCAGCTACTACGGAGGCTGTTGAATTTGAATATGTATGTTAAAAAATTAACAACAATAATAAAAAATTTAAAAAGTTAACGAGCTCTTAAACAAACCTGAACGTCAAGAAAATACGAAACGAAGTTCCTTCTTCGACTGCACGCGTCTAAAATAAACCAGAATGGAAGCTGTTAAACCGTGAACGAGCGCATTGTCGGGAGGCAGTGCCCTTTCCTGGCCCCAGCAGTATGAACACAGGAAATTTGTGTTAATTGGCGGCCTGCCCCGCGCTAATTGTTCCGCGGGACGGGACCACACCAGAAAAAGGAAGTTGCATGTGCCAACTGTCATCTCTCACTTCATAAATATTATCATTTAGCTTCATAATACACTCTCATGGCGATGTAACAATGGCTTTTATCTGTGCACTGTAAACATTATCGAGAACATCTTTCCAAAGATTGTGAAGATAAACCATTAGAGCCAAGCGACATTGTTTCATTCAAAAATAAAATGTAATTGAGACTTAGTAATGTGGTTGGTTGTGTGCGCTATTGGCTTAGGTATTCGTGTGTTTCTATTATGACTGATTAAATATTTCTACGAAATTTTAAATAATAAACCACTTTTTATTTATTTATCTGTTTTCAAACACAAAACCCTCCATCTAGTTGTCACTCCTTGTTTTAATGTTTACGTATAATGGCGACGAGCTCCTTTAATTATATCTGGATAATAAACAATTCATTCGAAGGAGAGGTGTCATTAAAAACGAAATACAAACTGGCATATGTACGTAATTTCGAGAGCTACGTATCCCGTAATTATGGGCTTAGTTCAAAACGGTCGCCCTATTTTTATGTAGAAAGCTCCCCCTCCCAAAACCGAGAATGGCTTCTAATTTTGGAAACGCTATCAATCATAGTTAGTCCTGTCGTGCGACGGACTTCCTTCGTTTAAACATGGATTAGTTTTACTGTTACAGTGCAGTAAATGGTTGTGTTACGAACTTATGAGTTTAGATGTTGATGCGATGTATTATTGTTGTTATTGTGGAATCCGATATAAAACTGCGTCACTAAGATGTTTGCATTATGTCATTCCGATGTCGTTGGAAACAAAAACTATTGTTTTCTTGGCCGTGGCCAACATTTACCGTTGCTGTAAAATTTTGAAGCTGCTGCCGTTGCTGTAGATTTATTTAAGAATAAAGCACGCAGATAAATAATTTCGCAGAAAGCAATAGTCGCTCTAAAATATGATACATACTCGTAACGATCTGTTTAGGAAACACTGTTTGTAAACATAGTACGACATCAACAAAGATATTTATTCGTAGTCGGAGCAGCTAAATTATAGCGCCATATTTAGTCGATAGCTGGTCATTTGGCATCTGTGTTATTCTTGGCCGCTTGCAACACAAAACAAATGCCAACGCGATTCAGTATTTATAGTTAGTTATTCGCCGGTCAAAACAAAACAATAGCCCGTCGCCTTTGCTCAACGTTACGATAGTTATAAAACCTACATTTCTCAGAAGACGTAATCGAGCAATTTCATAACCTTGGCGTAGCGATTCCATCAAACAGTGCTGTCATGGTAGTGTGGCCACGCGAGGACAATTTAAAAGATATTTTATGACTGTTTCTTTATAAATGGCAAAATTAAATGTGCGATTGCTTGACGCATAACGTCAGATAAACTGTTTTGAAGTCTTACAAAACTTGAGATTTAGAAGCTACGAGTATACCGAGAGTTTCAAGGGTCGAGTTTTATTCCTTATATCTATATTTTTCCAAAGTTAGCACATATTATAATATACTACGCAACCGATGTAAATCTTAACATGCCACAACAACAACAATAAACAAACTAAACTTAACATTTATATTACTTGTAAAATTGTAACTACAGAGATTATTTAATGATTTAAAATAAATAAATCCGAATAAAGAACCAAATACACATTTACATAAGATTCTATCGCTATTAAAATGTATAAACCGGAGGTTAATAAGCCATTTTGCTTCAAAAAATATTGAAGTAGTTGTGAAAGCGCTTTCGCCCAGAATCTTGAAGCTACCAAGGATGCTATCTTATCTTTGATAGCGGATATCCAACATTTATGTTTATACTGCTGTTGGTGGCAGACTTAGATAAGTTGGAGATAGCGAGCTAGGCGGCGCGGCGGCGGCCGGCAATGAAAAGCGAATCGTGTCTACTACATACAAAACACATTACACATACATATCAATGTTGTCTAGTCCTGGACCTAGAATATAATCAACCCAGTTGATCCCGTCGGTTAATATAACAACATTTCCAACTAGAAGATAATCCCGCATGCGCACAGAAGAACCAAGCATCGATTTTGCCAATTTCAATTTAAAAACATCCATATATGTTCTCAAATTATTTCGCTTTCTGCGTTCCATTACACATTAAAATTAATTACCGCCTGTTATTTAAAATAATATATCAGATACAAGTTTATACATTAATACCCACGTAAAGAACGGGCGGTAGTATACCGATATTAGCCATTAGATTTTTTAGGTAGACCTTTCGGTTCGTAAAATTACCGTCGTTTTCGGCAAAATTGTATTGTACCTTTTTCTGGTCTTATCCATACGATTTGGTTTGTTTGTCCTCCATTAATTCGTAACATAATGACTTTTTTTTAGATGGATAGGTAAAGGGCTGGACAAGGAATTAGGCTACTTTTCCACGATCGAGCCAGTAGTTCCCGGGGGATATTTTCTGAAGGCCACGCGGACGAAGTCGCGGGCGAAACGCTGGTGGGAATGAATTATGAACTACAAAAAAAGAAGAAACATATGTTTGAGTTACCTCTCACAAGGAACGGCGCAAACTAGTTATTAATTATAACATAAATACATTATGACAGTTTAATAATAATTTAGTAAGGAAGCAATAATATTTAGTTAACATTCGCACGTGGAAATTTCTTGCACGTGCGTGAGACCGGCACAGGTCCATCGGTGGACCTCTCTCTTAGACCGACACTCAGGACTTTTTATGGGGTGATTTGGCTTAATCACCTGGCTTGGTTTTCGGATTGATGATCGCAGTAAGATTACATAGGTAGATGCTGCTTGTTGCCCATCGCCTAAATATTTCCCCACTACTTTTTACAATTCCCGCGGGCCACAAGCCACACGTAACATTTATTCTATACGATTTAAATACAAACGACTCACTGATTTACATTACATACAACTTAGAATATATGAGAAAAAGTTATTAATTTATATCGAATTACTAAATATATGTCGCACTAAAACTGCATATATACAAGCACATCTCATTTGTTTGTCTAAAATGAGCAGCATCTGTTTAGCAATCTTATTGCAAACATTTTGTTTTTGTAAATCTACCTACTTCTGAAAAATATACGAAATTTATGTTTGAATACAAGCGTAATAATAAAATGTTTAGTTAAAGCTGATCGATAAAATAAGCGAAAACAATGCAAATTGTATATTATGCTTGTCTTTAGATTGAAATATATTTACGAAAGCGGGTAGTCTCGAAAGAGACTTTAGGAAGTTCATTTCATATTAAAAACTAGGGAAATTAAATTCAGTGACAAGTGAGGAAAAATTATCAAAAAAATTTTTGGAGTCGTAGTTTTATTTAACTTTGGTTTAATTTTCAATTTAGTCGAATGTGCAACGCTAGAATAAATAACAATAGTGTAACATAGCTTATGTATTAAGTAAATGACTTTGCACTAACCTGGAATCCAGTGTGGAATTGAGCCTCTGCGAACGCCGGAGGGGTGCGTTCCGCACTGCGCTTACCGGCTCCTCCCAACTGCCGCCCGCCGATCGGTGCTCATCTGTTGAACCATAATAACTATGATTAGTAATCGCTAATTATACAGTGCACCAGCTCAGATAAACTGGTATCTAAGAATGCAATCCTATGTGCAGTGCATATCCACTCAAATACTGCATTTACATATGTGTATTCTCAACATTAGAAGTTTTCCGGCTAATTAATTTAGATTAACATAACATTATTTTACGGATATTAAACTGTCATGTTGTTAGGAAATCTAGGAATTGCTAGCGATCTCAGTACGTCAGACTCTTTCATTTACATGGATTATGCCACATGTGATACATAAAAAAGGACATAAGGATAGCAAATACACAAGCTTACGTTGAACTTTATCTCATTTAAAATTGAGAGACTTAGGCTCGCCAATATCTATCACAATTATTTTCTTTTGCAGATACAACAGCCGTGTTATCGCTGTCATAGTAACTTTCAATTGTTTATATTTATAACTCTGTCTTTTATGTATCGTTTCATTATACAAAATATTTTAAATGTATGTTTTTTTTGCTTGACTGTCTTATTACGTTTCTTTCTGTTTCGCAATTCTATCATTCTGTTTTATACTTTATTACTTAGATTAATATTCAAAATTAATAATTTTTTAGTGTAACTTACATTAAAACTTCCATATTTAGATACTTTTAATTGGTCGTTCATTGTTATCGTTACGTTTCGCTGTTGATAGCTTGTAATGTAAATGTAAATAAATATTTTTATACTATTGTTAATTACTTACAGTAGTTAATCGCTAGTTGTTACTGATAGGCTAAGGTCATCTACTCGACGATAAATTCGAGACAAATTGAAGAACTAATAGACTCTGTGGACCTTGAGATCACGTGTGTAGGCGGATGGCAAGGCGAGACTTTTTGCACAACCACATTTTAATTTAAACACAATATAATTCTAGTAAAAAGTACCGCAAGGTAAAAAATAACTGCGCGTAATAGAAAATTTTTGCGTTGGATAATTCCATATTTGCAATAATCGTAACAAAAACAAGTGTCAAGTCATTGACAAGAAAAAAGCTCTAATAGTTACCTAAGGTTACTATATTATTGTGACCATCCTTCGTTCTATTGCTATACCAAACTTCATATCCCTCCAGTTTACGAATAATAATAATCATTATTGGGCCGATCACGTTCACTTCGGTCTGAACTGAACATTATCCTTGCCCATGGCCCATGGCACACAATAAAGACGGCTCCCCCATGCCATACCAAAATTACCGGTCCCGAGCCGCTTGCATCCAGTTACCAAAAGCAACACAATAAATAAAATACCGTACAAATTCAAAGAAAAATTTTTACCTACACATCTTATGCTTCTTTATCAACTTGTGTTTAATTTTAGTTATTTTATCACACTTTTTGTTGCGTTTCATTATGTCACAGTCGCACTGTAGTCCATCCATCACTAGCAATGTGTAATTACGTAATTGGTCTGAAGATCAAGGCTTCCAACTTCAAATTGAGGAAGTGAACACAACGGCACGATAAGCAAACATTTTATTTCAAGTTTAAGTAACTTTTTACCCACTCGGCTTTAAATTATCACTGGAATGAACGACAATGACGTGTCGTCACCACTATGTTTGGTTCAATACTAAATTGTGAATGGACGGTTAATATAGTACATAATAAGAATCCACTTCGGAACTTGAGGCCCAACTGACCACAGGGTTGACGACCCGTGCTACGAGCGGGTCCAGTAGATAGATCTTAATGAGTTTTTCAACTATTTGCACAGATGCCTAATGATTGTGTATTGAGATAATGGCCTGTGTTGGTAGTTTGTCCGTAATTATGTTGTATTCTTGATATTGATTAGAAAATTGTTAGTCCGAAGAATCGTAATCAGTATGTTGGATTTATGGTAAACAAAATGGAATTTTGAACCGCTATTGGGGTATTTAAAATTAAGGCGGGAAGTTTGATATTATTTTTAAAGTTAAGAACCTGGAAATTTCTATTTTTAATTTATTATTAGAACTAGGCTATTATTAATATTGATTTCAAATCTCAAACAATAATTAAATAAGATATTAATAGTTGTATAGATAGGGTTTCCAATAATTTACAGCTATACAAACAAATTGGAATTGGTACTATATTGTTTATTACAAGTACCACTTCCGAATAATAATGAAAATAAGCGCTCAGTGTATAACTTGAAGTGTGATATTATTCAGAAATTTATTATTTTGACCCTGTCTTTATTAATAGTGATGTCCAACCTCACACAAACATTTAATGAGATATCAAGAGTTGTATAGATCGGGTTTCCAATAATTTCCAGCTATACAAACAAATTAGAATCGGTACTGCATTGTTTATTACATGTATCATCATTTCCTAATAATAATAAAAATAAGCACCCAGTGTATCATTTGTACGTCACAACTTCCTGCTTACTCAACTAACCACCCAGACGACGCTGTAGGTACAGATTATTATTCCATCCCATGCATCGCTGATGTAATCTCTTCGGTCATAAAGTGGTAGCCCTGCGTTATCTTAACAGCAGCGACTGGAATTAAGATGTACACATCCTGAACACTGTTGACCCCCCTTTCACTAGACTAGATAGCGGCAAAGTTTTAACATAAATCATATCGACAGGAGATAGCGTCCATACATCGTTAGCTTTACTGCGAATTTCTTGCGCGACGGAAATTGCAAGTGCACATAAGTATACGAGTACACGATAGATGCACACTACAGGAAATCTTATACGACTGGATTTGATTGCATACTGAATAATATTAAGATATTGTGTTTCCATAGTTTTCTATTATTTATGAAATCTGTCCTCGGCCTCTAAAATACATATATTTGTAGTTGGAAAATGGAATAAAAATATAAGTTTTTCAGCAACGAATAGATTTTCTATAATATTATTTCTATTCTTCACGATTTCACTTTGAACATTAATAAAAAATACATAATTGGTGACCATATATATCAACAGCCTATATGTCCCCACTGGAGGGGCTCAGACCTACTCTCCAACAGAGAGTGTATGGGCCATAGTCCACCACGCGGGCCCAGTGCGGATTGGCGGACTTCACATGACTTTTCAAGACATGCAGGTTTCCTCACGATGTTTTCCTTCACCGTTAAGCAATCGGATAATGTACTTGAATTGAATAACAACTCATAGGTACACGGCTGGATTCGAACCCGGTACCCTCAGATTGAGAGTCCGCACCTTATCCACTGCGCCACCGACGCTTCCATATTGGTGACCAAACTCTATAACATACAAGTTTTGCCTGGAAATGTTCAATGATTCTTGGGGAAATAACAAGACTGCGCAACAGGGATTAGTCATATAGTCGTAGAAAAAGAGACACTTTATTAAAAGTCACTCAGATTGAGGAGTAAGAAATTGCGGAAAATCAGCCCGCAACTGGGCACCGTTGGATGGAAATAATGAATGTACTGTAGTAGCACTTGTCGTCAGTCAGTCTCGGCCTTGCTCTGTGGGAGACTGCGTAATTGCATGTACGCTTGCCCAGATTCTTAAAGGACTAATAGTAGATTCAAATCAGTTCTCGACCTATAAACTATCGAGGCGGGTGAAACAATGCGTTTCTGAGTGACGGGGCGCGCCGGCGGCGGCTCAGATCTCGACCCACTGCGATACCGAGATCCGATACTGCCGACCATAAATCGATTCTTGTTATGGACATGCTATTTCGCTGTTTACATTTACCTATATAGTCACCTATATTACATGGTTAGTGTGCCATCTAATGAGGTCATCGGTTCCAGTCAATAATTTATATGGACTCCTCGGATTTATCTCCACTTTAGTGCTATCTTGAACTTTGAAAGCGTTCTAGTGAAATTGCATTGGTGCTTGCGAGCAATGTTGTGGTCAAGTACCTTACGACGTAGACTGTCGAAAAAAAAAATATCTTGCAAATACATACAAACATTTTATGTACGACTCGATCGACGATCAGATTCGCTAATTTTGGCATCCTTGACAACTTTTGAAAGTCAAATAATATATAGAGCGACTTTGAAAGCTTGTAAATCATCCGCTTTCCTTTCTTTTAGAATAGCCCGGTATTCGTTTGTATCTATTGGATTTTCTCTATTTGGTTAAGACTTTCGAATCCCTAATGAGATGGTATGAGGAGAATTTCAAAGCAATGTCGATGAGGCTGAAGAATATTAACGAAAAGAAGTCGATATAACCGAATACGCTTTCATGATTCATACAAAGTACAAGAGCAAGTATCGGATAAGAATGCAGCAAATAGGGCGTTGCAAGGGAACAATCGCATAACAGAGCATTATACCAGAGTACTTGACACAATTCTTGATGCGATGCGTGCGGCAACACATGCGGGTTCATTGTTTTAGGAACGGTGTGATTCCATGTTGCATTAATGTAAAATGTCGCTATTGACGTCAATTTACAGTAACCTACTTGATTATTAGTATAAAACTAAGAAATTTAAAGGTGTCAGATGAGTAAGCGTTTTGCGTCATGTTGCGAATATCACTGGTCAGGTCAGGGGTATATCAACTACATAGAAATGCATGAGGAAACTGAGGATTTATGAATTTTGTTTCTTTCTAAAATTGCTTTGTAATAGTCAGTATGATAGTTCAATCATTGACATAATTTATTTTGTTTGAAATCAATTTGCGAACCGTAGCGTATCTTTCATAGATTATAAAGGTTCCTCCTCCCTTACTACCTTTTAATGTATTTCATGGTTTCCATGCCCGCTTTTGTATATTTTCTAGTATGTGCTAAAATCTGCGTGTCTGCTTAAGAATTGGCTTTACGACTACTTTGATATTATTAATATTTAAGTAAAAATGTAATAATATCGTTGCGAATTGATACTTCGTGCTTGCGTTTTTTCAGTATCCGTTTACATTTTCTCCGTCTCAATTATTTTGATCGTTTGTATTATAGCTTTCTCAATCCATCGCAGTTTAACGCTGCTGTCATATGTCGACCTATTTCATCAAATTGAATTTAGAGTCTCTTAACAATGATTAGCAGCTGGGACCAATTGCTTCGAATGTTTCCAAGTGCCAGCAAGTAGATAAGGGCAATGGGTTGATAGGAATTGTTCAATTACGTTTATTCAGATGGTTAAGAACGTCACTTACAATATTGTCCGGGCGGCTCTTGCCTCACTGCGGTGTCTTACGAACACCTACTTAGCCACATATGGCTAACATTTGTTCGTATAGATTCGATAAATTTATTAGTTTCGAGGTTACAAATTTATCAAATAAATTGAACATACGTTTTATTCATCTTAAGTAAAACGATAGCACATATAATTTAAGGAATAATAAATATTGATATGTGATTTCCTCATTACTATTTCCTGTATGCTGTTGAGTGTAAAGTAGGACAGCTAAAGTCAAGAAAAAGGCTAAATGATATTGTTTTTCTTCTTCTAATAATAATAAAAAATTCATTGCCCATGAACATAAGAAAAAACTACTCATAGAAAAAGTACAAGACCATGTAAGCACAGACATATACTGTCAAGTAGGCGAAGATAAATGTTAAAACAAAATAAATGAAATAAAGAATTACGGTAGTTACAAAGATTCACATGCTAGTGTTTGTCAATAAACGAGTATCGGAGTCAATTTACCTATTGATTTGAGCGTTCCCTTTACAACCGGACATAGCTCCACTCTGTTGACGACGATCACCAAAGTAAACTGCATCGTAGCATTCGAAGCACAGCACGGGCACAGTCACAATTCAACTCACTCGTATAACGAATACAAATTAAGAAATGCATCGTTTGCAACGTCCACCGCACTGTACAGTCGGTTTTAAACTAACCCGGATTAACTTAATTGCTTGTTGCCTGTATGTGTCAATTGGTGGGTCTAGTCAGTTTTAAAAAGTTAATATAAACATTGTCTGCTGTCCAGGCAGCCGCATAGCGTTTGTGACGAGAGCCTGCACAAAGCTAATATTGTAAAATGTGCGCCTCCCGCGGCAATTGAGAACGCAACGGGGGAACTTTTGGTGACGGAAATAAAACACAGTTGTGGGTATTTCTAGAAAATGGCAAGCATGCGAGTTTGGGCCGTACAAGTTTAAGTCCCTAACAATAAGACTAGAGCTGCTTGATTAAACTTATGATTTAAGAATATTACAGATAATTATTAATTACATTATTTTTATTACAATGACGGCTTTTGATAATTTAATTTCAATAGCAAGAAGCAATTTTTAGAAATTTAACATGTAATTAATTGTTTGTTAATAGTTTATATTTTAAAAATGACACAGATACAAAACTTTGACATATTTCAATGTATATCGTATCTTTAAATGACATACATAAATTTATTGAGCGAGCAGCTACGCGATGTTTTGCATATGTAAGCATTTTGTTCTTTATTTTTAAGGTTCCGTACCCCAAGGGTAACCAACGGGACCTTATTACTAAGATTTCGCTGTTCGTACGTCTGTCTGGCAGTTTGTCACCAGGCTGTATCTCATACCGTGAATATTGAATGTGAATATTTCTGTTTATATGTATAACAACAAATACTAAAAAAACAGAATAAAATAAATATTAACGGGGGCTAAATAGGGACAAACGTGATATTTTTTGCCGTTTTTATAGATAATGGTACGGAATCCTTCGTCCGCTAGTCCGACTCGCACTTGGCCGGTAATTCGCGTTACCGTAACCCTTAATTCGTGAGGACTTTTTCCTCCTCCGAGACCAAGCGTGGAGATAACACTTTACGTTTTGCATAGAAATAAGTAAAGTATAACCCCAAAATAAACGTTACAATAAACGATGCAAAAGATGTGTGTCGTGGAACAAAACAACTTCAAAACCAAATATAGATCATGTTTTTAATGCGAAGTTACATCCACAAGTTTATGGGTCTGATGCCAGAATATATGTATATGAGTATAATCTGTTTTAATTGATTGATGAATTAATGGTATTTTGCATCCGTAAGCGAATACGATCAAACAAACGTTTTGGCGTGCACCGTCGAATTGACGTGGTAATGCAGACCGATCCAAAAATATCAACCGCATAGCATTGCGACTAGCTCGATCAGTCGCAGACACATGCTACCGATTAAACATGTGTGGACTTTGTTGAAATTACGTTTCGGACTGAAGATAGCGTGAGGGATGATTCATACGAGATTCTATTTATTATTTATTGCATGTAGGTTTCAGGATGTCAAATAGTAAGAAGTATCTAAAAAAAAACTTAGTGTAATTGTGGTTACTGTGTACCTATTTAATTAAGCTCAGAATTATTAAAGACTAAATTAGGGAAAGACTCTGAACAAGACAGAATATGTTCTAGTGCAATGTATTATTCTTTCTCTGTAGTTCTATTTACTATGTATTTTCAACGACTTCAAAAAAGAAGAAGATTCTCAGTTCGACTGTATGTTTCTTGTTACCTCAGAACTTTCGACTGGGTGAACAGATTTTGATGATACTATTTTTATTTAAAAGCTGGTGCTTTCCGTGTGATCCAGTTCTGACAATGGCACCCATGAGAAAACCATATAAGTCTTATTTGGGGGATTAATGCTGTAGACTTTTAGGCCAGTTGAAGTCGGTTTCTAGTTTTTTTTTTTAAAGCGTTAATCATGTATAGTAATACAGACCGTGAGGTCCCGGCTTTAGAATAGGTTCACTCATATGCCATCTCGTGAGTGTCGGAAAAGACGACTAACAAATGAAAATAGCATCTACACATTACTGAATGACATATTGTCTTATCATCGGCATCGCATCGTGAGTAGTAGTAAATTAGTGTGGCGAAATTATTGTAGTAGTATTGATTTTTATGGAAACTGTTTACGCGCCTTTTTTATAGGTTTGCACTTGGTCTTCATCTGACTACCTTTTGTACGTTCAAATAAGTATTTTTCAAATTGTAAGGAATTTGAATTTGGCTCTTGCTCTGAAAATCCTGTACAAACTGCAATATAATATAGTGGAAAGTAAGGTAAATATTCTGAGTTTGAATTCCAAATGAGAGATAAATTATGCGTAAAAGACAGTTATATATTTATCGCGCGATTTCGTATTTTTATTCTCGGTTCGTAGTTACAAGACTCATTTGATTGCGCTCTCTTTCTAACACTCAGAACGTAGTATAATTCTTGTGCACCTACAGGTATAACTTAATTTTTGATGTGGTCTGCACTATACAAATTATATATACACTCACACTTGACATTGTTGTAAGGGGGCCAGAAAAATCAGAGAAACCTTCAAAGGTAAGTTTTGGGCCCAAGGTCAGCGACCTTTGCACATGAGTATGTATGTTGGTGCGATGTGAGTGAGTGAGCACTACCAGTTAATGAGTGGGTGTTACTTACATTTAATGAGTACGACCGAGTCGAGGGGCTCGCGCTGCACCTGGGTGGCGTTCATGGCCAGCAGCCCCCCGCTGACCGACCCGCCACCCGCGACGCTCGTCTCCCTGAAAACAACATTATTATATCAATATCTGTATATTACACATAAGTTTTTCTTTAAAAAATTAGTTTTAATACAAGGTTTTTGTTGACAGTATTTTACTATAGTATTGTTGTCGGATCTACTTAAGAATACCCACCCATAAAAGTAAAACGAGGTTTATCACGTGTAATTGAGGACCAGCTCGATGGTAGTTTACAATTTATATAGTAGGATTACATTTATTACAATTTGGCACCTTCGATCACATCTAAATCTGGAGCCAGGAGGTGGATGGAGGAAATCTTAAATGAGTTGAAATCAAGGGAGCTTGGGCTCATTTTGACGAGTCCTACACCCAAGGGTAATCCTTGGTGAAGAGGTTCTGATGATGGAGCTGCAAGGAGATGAAAGTGGAACTCTTCAATTAATTTGACTAGTACTTTATAGTTCATTACTAACAAAAATTTGTTTAGTTTATTGTAAAATTTTACTATCTCACTGCCGAGTGGTTAATTAAATTGAGGCTTGTAGAAGAGCTCGCTTTCATCCTATTGACTTATCAGTATCAATAGTACTGTCTAAGCAGTGCCTTATTACATGTAAGCTTTTAGGTTAAGCATGTTTCCATCATACTGTCTTATTGCCACTTACTATCATGTGATATGGAGAACAAATCATGAGGCTCATATCCTGGAAGTATATGTATCGAAGATGCAAACTTCGTCGAGATATATCTGCATACATAATAAAGTTTGTATGCAGCCTCAGTCCGCGAGTACTATTTTACATTTGTCTGTTTTTTTTAAAAAAAATCTACTAATCTAGATAAAAATTTATCTAAAATACAATTTGCAAAAATTCATGCCTGCTTTAAGTGCTATTGTTGACAAGATCATTTTGTTAATGACACTTTTAATTATATATTATTATCTCTGTTTTAAGGTGATGTCACTGATATACTATGTTTCATACTTTTCTCTTAAAATATATTTTTTTAAATAGGATAGCTGGATTTGTGCAGTAATTATCTAAAAAAAGACATAGGACTTCAATATTGCTAAATTAGTATCATTAACATACAGCACAACTTCGTTGGTTACAATAGATCTATCAAGGTCGCAGTGAGTGGTTGGGACCGGTCGACAACCCCCCTTGTCTCAATTTAAAAAAAAAAGCACAACTTCATAGTGAATCACAAAATTTCATTGTAACTACTTTTGATTATTGTTTAAAACTCCACCAAGTGCCCATTAACTGTGTAACAGCTATGCTGGCTAGTGTAACAGCAACAGGATTTTTTTTAAACTGTTGTCGAGTGAATAAAACTTTTACACTTCTTACTTTAAAAATGTGTATTACACGTTTAAAGAATCTACAATGAATGTATTATGCACATTATGTAAACCTATCGACATTTTTAGGACAATTGTTATTGGAAGTGATTACATTAACCATTTCTTATGTACAGGAAAATTTCAGGTTGTCCGCTAACTAGAAAACACAAATTAAAATATATGTTTGTTTCTAAAGGATCCTGCCTCATAGGAAGTTTATATTCACTGTGATCAGTGTGGAAGGCTCACATTTAACAGCAAATTAATCAAAACAAAGAGTCATCAACAGTGAAAACCCTGACTTAAATTAACCATACTCTTTTCGAAATTCTTGGCTGCTTTTTTAGGCAGAGTAAATGATATAAAAGGTCCCTGTAGGGCCAAGGTCAGATTGTGAATCACCTGTCTAACTGGTTTTATATTTCAGCAAGCAGGTAGTGATTTAGCTAGAACTGGACTTTGTGCTTCTTTTTTATGTGATGTTGTTAAGCATAACTACGAGGGGCATACCGAAATGATCGGGAATATAAAACAATACATACAGGAAATAACTAAATTTATTTTTATTGCTTTTCGAAGTATTCTCCGTTGCAGTTAATGCACTTTTGCATTCGTTCGAACCAATTATTATAGCAGCAATTCCAGTCCGAAGTTGACATGGTCAAAATCGTCGATTTGTATGCTTCCACTGCTTCTTCTGGACCTTGAAACCGCTGACCACGCAATAAATCTTTGATTCTAGGGAATGTAAAGTAATCATTGGGACTCAGATCAGGGCTGTATGGAGGATGATCCATTAATTCAACGTTTTCCTGCTTCAAAAACTCGCTTGTTTTCTGAGCGGTGTGAGAGCTCGCATTATCGTGATGGAGGATTATGCGTCGTTTCGGGTTACCTCTACGGAGTTCGGATATCATCTGTGGCAAACAAACCGTTGTATACCAATCAGCGGTAACCGTTCTCCGTTCCTCTAAGGGAACTGTGACTACATGTCCTGTTTTCGCGACAAACGAAGCGACCATTTTCTTCGATACGCTGCGAGAGCGGACAACTTTTGTTGGCTTGATCTCACCTGCGAAGACCCAGACAGCCGACTGATGCTTTCTTTCTGGCTCATATGAATAGATCCATGATTCATCACCAGAGACAATGTTATAAACTGCTTTTGACTTTCCTCCGTTGAAGCGTTGCAGAGTAGACCGGCACCAATTGACACGAGCCGCCTTTTGCTCTTCGGACAAATTATGGGGCACCCAGCGGGAAACTAGCTTTCTCACTCCCAGTTCACCATGTAAAACAGTTTGTATCGCAGTCATACCTATCCCTAAAGTAGCCCGAATCTGCTCATATGTAATATGTCGGTCATCCTGTATCATTCGGCGCACAACAGCGACATTTTCTGGTGTAACCGCTGTTTTTGGCCGGCCTGTGGAAGGTACGGTGCCAAGAGAAGCACGTCCACGCCGGAATTCAGAATACCAGCGATATATTGTCGTCTGGCTAGGCGCTTCACTCTTGAATATAGATATAAGCTCAGCGAGACATTGTCCCTGAGATAATCCTCGTCGAAAGTTGTAAAAAATTATGGCACGGAAACTTTCTCTTGTAAGCTCCATTTTTTTATCGACCTATCAATTTCAAACTGATATTGTTCTTTAAAAAAAAATTTTTTTTTAATTCTGTCAATTGTATTCGATTTTCAACTAACCAGTGTTTATTCATCAAAAAGAGTTTTTAATCTAATTAAATCGAAAGTACTCGATTACCGATCTTTTCGGTATGCCCCTCGTACTTAACGTTGAATAATATTCAGTATATTATGGTAGAATACTACAAAAGTATATACCGTGACATCTGTATTGAACTCAGAAATTATCGCATGGGGACCTCCATCCTCCATGGGGATCTACATAATGGACAAGGATAAAAAGTTGTCTGTCTTTTTTGTGCCATAAGTTAGTGCAAGCAAAATTGCATCATGTTTGTTTGTCCTGTTCAAGAGGTAGAAAACTCACTTTTGCATTTATAATATCAGTCATAGCTTTACTGCAAGAAATAACAACTAACATTGGAAACTTCAACTAATTTTGTAAGATATTGGTTTTCCACATGCAGTTTTGCATGTGAAAAAAAACAACATTATCATTAAAAGCTTTGCCGGACAGGTGCATGACACCCATAGCTAGACTGCAAAATGAATATGTCAAGAGTTGTACTGGTATGTTGATGGGGAAACACTCCACAAAAAATTACTTGACTCCAGACAGCACACAATAGTTGTAACACCAACTTCATAATAGTCCCCAGATGGACCTGATAATGCTATTGTTGACAACCCCGGATATGCCACTCTTTCGCCAGAGATGCACAAGTAAGCCCGTTTATGAATGAAGTTGAGAAAAAAGTAGGAGGAAAAAATGGCCAAGTGCCAGTCGAACTCTCGCACGAAGGGTTCTGTACCATAATCTACAAAAACGGCCAAACAATCATGTTTTTTGTATGGGAGCCCCCCTTAAATATTTACTTTATTTTGGTTTTTAGTATTTGCTGTTATAGCGGCAACAGAAATACATCATCTGTGAAAATTTCAACTGTCTAACTATCACTGTTCATGAGATACAGCCTGGTGACAGATGGATGGACAGCGGAGTCTTAGTAATAGGGACCCTTTGGGTACAGAAACCTAAAAGGGTTCTGTGAAAACCCTAAACCCTAAAATTCTACATTATGAAAGGGAATCACAACTAATTTGTGATGGATGTTGGTATATGATATGTCTTTAAGGAAGCTTTTTATTGAGTTTCATAAATAATTTCATAATACATACTAAAGTGTGAAACTTTTATCTGAATATCTATTCTTAACATACATTCTTCAAATATTTACGTTTTTTCCTAGCTGCTATTGAAGTATGTATTTAGTGGGTTTTTTTTTCATTGTAAATATAATCATAGCTGCTATTCTTTAAACAGTAGATCTATTATTTTATCAATGGATAATAGCAAAACCCATATTTATTAAAATATAAACCTTATGAAATAAACATATATTCAGTTGAAAATATACCTAATCAGATCTATTAATAAAAAGTGCCATCTCAGCAGCACTGGTCTTTTTACAAAAAGGAGAATAGAATATAAAAGCCAGAAGATAGATTACTTGACCACCCAAAATCAAGCTTTATTACATACCATGACACCACCCTTCTAAACACAAATCATTTCATTCGAAACACTCAAAATAGATCACTGATAAACCGGAACATAAAGCAGCTGTATTTTTTGTGGCCAGTTTTATTATCAGACCATATGCTCTTCCCTTTAAAAACTTCCTTTTTGGTTTTCTATTTTTATGTTTTGAGAACTGTTGAAGCTTACAGGCTTTATCAGGTTTTGTGTATTTAATGTTCCATTCTTAAATGGAATCATTTGCTTTTTTGCTTGAGTAGGTTATCTGTAGACATATTAGTTATTGATTTTATTTATTATTGGTGTACATAGGAATTTATTTGAGGGTACTTGCAAATAATTGGTTATTCCCTATCCTACAAAATTAGCCCCACTAGTTTTTAAATTATGGCATATTACAAAATAGGATTTTGCAACATCATCAGCTTTAGGCTTCTGGGTGTGCACTCTTACCATTCAACTGTCTTATCATCATCAGTGAGACCAAGTGCATGGGCGATTATTCATTTTTTATTTATATATACATATTATTATTTTGAGATAATGCGGAATTTCATGAATACAACTTTTGGTACATCCATAACAACTACATTTTATTTAATTTTATTAGGTGATCTTTTTCATTTACAAAAACAAAATTTCACACATGATGTTTGAGTGAATGTCTTGTTTTGACTTAAGTAGGTGAACTTTGAAAGCTGCTTGTAAATCATTTGATAAATCATTGTTATATGGCCTCATTACATGATTGTAAAAGTAATGATGTGATGGTCAACAGAAACCTCTCGACCTGACATCTGACACTGGTCAGCCGCGGCCAAGATTTTAGGTCAAAGTACGTTGAACTTGAGCGGTTTACTCACCGTAAAATACTTATTGCCGGCACTTGCTTCCTAATGGAATGCGTGCAGGCACTGCCCGCACCATCGAAAGCATTACCAACTTTTATGCACGTTTCGAAAGTTTCCTCTACGGAAACCTGCCACGACAACAATCACTGGTCACACTGTTGCCTCCACGCTAACGTACTTCAAGATCTAAACACCAACATCCATGTATAATCCACTGTTTTACAGGCAAATGCACTGACAATGCAACGAAAACCTCCGGGAACGACACTGTTTCTTATGGTCCAATCCACACGGTCAATTTATTTTTCATTTCACAGTCAAGTAGGATAAAAATATTCACTAAATGTTTGTAAACAAAATTGTCATCGTTTATAAAAATTATCGGATCATGAAGAAACGTCAAGCGCTCCGCTAAATCCGAAAAACACAAGACGCGCAGCTGCCTGTTCGTCGCCTCTCGCTTGACTGCGGGTGTGCGGGCGGGTGGAGGGGGGCCGCCTGCCGCGCCCTCTACCCTTCCCGCTTCGTCTCGCAAGTCATTTCATTATTACGTTACGT
Organism: Carcina quercana; assembly: GCA_910589575.2. NCBI lineage: Eukaryota > Metazoa > Arthropoda > Insecta > Lepidoptera > Depressariidae > Carcina > Carcina quercana. The sequence continues at coordinate 7,427,877 of OU342439.1, forward strand.
TCATTTTATTTTATTTTCAAAGCGGTGCGTTCGTCTGACTGTTGCAGGAATAATCGAAGTGCATTTTCTGTTTGCAAATTGCATTGCAAGTTGTGTTATGTTACATTGCTATTATGAAACAGTTATTATATTGTATCATAAAACTATCATTAAACGTTGTACATATATCTACTACTACTATTTTATAAAGGTGTATCTGGTAGTTCAAAGGTATTGGTAGGTACACAAACAGAACATACATAATGTAGAATTTGTGTAGAATACTACATTCTCAAGCAAAGATTTCGAACCAACTTTGCTATTGTACTTTTTTACTTTACCTTTCTTTTTCTGCATGGAGTTTAGAAACTATCACAAAATAGTGCCAATACATCCATACTATAATATCATAATTGCGAATGTGAGTTTGTGTTTTTTGTTCTTCCTTGCCGTCGTAACGGAGTGTCAGAATGACTTGATTTTTTAGTAAAGAGATAGTTGAAGGGTTGGAAATGGACATACGCTACTTTTTATCCCGATTAAACAGGTAGGTAGTTCCCGTGGGACAATTTCAAAAGTCCACGCCATGTCCACGCGGACGGAGTCAGGGGCAAACATAATAAGTATATGTGTAAGTGCCTATGGAAGAGGAGAAGCATCAAACAAACCCACTTATTTGAAATATATCATGTTAGGTGTGATTTACTACTTTAGAAAGATCACGAGATTATTTATAGTAAAACAGCTTTTTCTGTTGAGTTCAATACCATTTAAATCATAATAAAAAGGCAAGTAATAACTTATTATGTTAGTAATGACTACAACTCACCTCAACCACTACTACTAAAAGTTGAATTAAAAAAGATATGTATTAGTAGAATAGAGATCCCATTCACCTCTTGAGTAACTTAGAGGATACATACAATAACATGAGAATAGCTCCCAACAATCGGTACTGCACAGATAGCACTCAGCACTGCACTGCATGCACAGTGCACAGTACCGCTTGCGCCTGTCAACAACTCTCGACTCAATCACATACTCGTAACGAGCCGGTCGCCAATATACGTTCCGTTCACCATCCGCCGCCGGAGTTGAGCGGACGAACTGGTCCTCACTAGTCCTCAGGAACGCGGCATGCGCGAATGGTAATATAAACAGCTGGCCGGTCGACTTGATGAAAGCACGCGCCGCGGTGCCGGTGGTTGGCCTTCGACAGAAATCTGCATCGGGCGAACACACTGCATACTTTATGGAAAAAGAAAATAATTCACACGGCCCACTTTCTTACAATTTTCGAGAAAGTAATCCTTCATTGTCGATCTATCAAGGGACCGGCGGTTTTCGCTTGTAAGTCTTACATTACAACCCCCTGTAATTACAGGTAGTTCGCCAGCAGATGAGTAAGTGCATTAAATTCTGGGTTGCAGGGAAAGTGAAGTGTTAATGCGACAACTTGATCATAGTGTTGTTCATCTAGAGTCGCGAACCGGGAAGGTGTTCCACGAACTTTGTCTCTGACCTCGCTTAACAGTTTTACAACGTAATTGGCCATTAAATTAACCGTGATATCACGTATTCACCTGCGGGCTAACTGCAGGGTTCTATTATGTGGCAAGCAGGTAACGTCGTCGGGCTGTTTTTGCTCAACAAATGGTTTACCTTACCCCAATTGATGTAGCGGAAGTGGGGTGCGGGCTGGGCGCGTCCTTGAGCGCAAGCTAACTCATCAATAGAGGCCGGAAGTTTCTATTCGCTTTTTATTTAGCTTTGACAGACAGCAGTAAATTAAGCTTTTATTTATATTGGAAGATAATTTACTAAAGTTGATGATAATAATTGCTACCTTATTTACAGGCGGCTTGCCAGATTTAATAGATAGGTATATAAATACAAATCGCTTATTATCAGTTGTGGTAGTAGAGGTATATGGTTTCATTTTGTAAAGAATTTCAGCACAATTAGATTAGAGTAACAAAATTGAGTGGGTAACGATTCAGTCACAACATTCGCGCCGGTGATATTTTGGGTTCTATGCCTTTAAAATACTTTACCCAAAACAAACAAGTACCTACTACCAACGTGTTCATTCATAGTTTGAAATGACGAGATTGTTTTACCCGAAGATGCAATAAATAATCACATTATGTACTTTAGTTTTATTTCCTATCCCGTTTCTGTTTTCTCTCTTGCTTTCTGGTTGCAACCTAGAAACAAACTGTATTTTCTGAATTACTATTTACCTTTATACGCATAGACACTGCAAATCAACAGTATCCTATTATACATTTAAAAGTAGTATAAACCCATATTCATGGATATATTTCAAAGGTCATTCACCTTCATATACAATATGGATAAAACAACGTATGCAAAGTAGGTTCGTCCACAACAATTGCATGTTCAAACGGATATCCTTTCCATTTTGGCTCAAGGATAAATGCAAAACAGGACCAATCTAACAAAGCTTAAATAAATAATATTTCACCTCATTGTCAGTGCCTAGTATTTGTTGGGGCACTAAATTCCTATTTATCGTGTAATGGTATGTCGTGACCCTGTCTTGAACATTCTTGATGTCTATCTAAATTGATTAGCTTTAAATGTCAATATGATACAATCAAACATTGATTTAAAGTGGTAATATTTGGAATGTCTCTGTTTCTACAGAAATTCTTTTGTTTTGATTGAAAATTATAGTGTTGCATTTTATCGCTTGGAAGAAAATTATTTAAGTTGGTATTTTTTTTAAAAGTAAGACGGGTTTGAACTTGGCCTTAATCTCACCTGATGGTAAGTGACGATCAGGCCGTTGGATGGTAACGGTGCGCATTCAGAAGACCTACCGGAACATTAAATTTGGCGGCAGACTTACGTAACCCTGTGGTTACGTAGCCAGGCGGACATAGAAATTCCCTACCACCAACCAAACCGGGTACCGATATGTACCACACTGGGAATCGAACCCGGGACCTCCGGATTGTTAGACCAACATTTAGCCATTACGCAAAGGAGGTGGTCGAGATTATGATGAAAATCAACGTTCAGCTGCATTAGTCTAATTCTAAAGATGGGCGTCGCACATAACGTCAACCATAAACGGGTTTTTCATGGAGCGGATTTCCCAATATCACTACCCTTGTCAGGTGCCGGAATCAGCTATGTATCCACGGTATAATACAGAGTTAACCTTGTTTCTAAGAATTGGTTGCACTGCAATATCTTTCAATCTTTTTCCCACGATTTCATATGTGCACACTTTAGTATTTATTCTACGGAAACAATTTATCGGGATAAAAGTGTTCAATGTCCCTCTCCATGTCATAGGCTAAGTGTGTGCCTTACGACAAAAAATATATAAAAGTGCACATTGCAGCAGCTTATTGAAATACTGTGGTGCTGTTCTGAAATTCGAAACCGGACAGAACGAATTATGATTTAAGGTCAAGGGCTCAAGGGCATAAAATCAAGGTTTATAAGAAGTAATGTTCGTAAAATGTTTGAATGGATACATGCGCCTCTTTACGAACATTGCCAGAGACTTTTTCCATTTATAATGGCCTGAACTTCGCCTGAACACTTAAAGGCATCCTTGGTTATAAAGAGTACTTACAGCATGTCAAGTGGCAGCGCACCGGTAAGCAGACGGGCCACATTTATTTATACTTACGATACGAGTTGCATGCTCGACGCGCCTTGCTCAAAATATCGCGTCACCCCGGCGGCGGCGGGCGACTTCCGTCGATTCACTGTCGACAACCAGCATTGACGGAGACAGTTTCCACAGGACTACAAAATACGACTTTAAAACTAAAACTACTAGTATTTTTGATGGCGACTTCGTCTGCGTAGACCGGTAATCATTCAACGGGCACCTTCATTGATTAAGATAATAATTAGTAAAATTTATAAATAAAAATTAGTAGTTAAATGTATAGATGTAACCGAATGATTGTGAATACCGTTAATAATCTATCGCGTAAAATTGTAAAGTGACGAAAAAATGTGAACTTTTCCTACCATACTGCTTACATTAACGCATTAATTTTCAATATATTCACGGCAAAACGTAAAATTGTGAACGAACTTGCACTTACAGACTGGGTTTACAATCTGTCTGATTTAATAACCTGTGAAGTTGTGAACATCCCTGATTGTTCAGTCTTGGCATCCCGTGTCCATAGAGTTAGAAAATAAACCAAACAAAAGACCTAAGTTCACAAAACATTGTATGTAACTTTACAACATTTAGTTATTGCCAAAACGTAAACAATTTTAAATAACATAAAGATATGTCTGTTTATACGTCGATTAACAAGCGAAGTACAGCCACAATCGCGGTGGATAGAAGGAAGTCTGAAGTTAAACGCAACCAATCAGCACGTAATGTACTTTCCGTCGTATGCAAGTTAGATGCCAGTTTACAATTTGACGGTTTTGCCGTGGATAGATTATAAACTACCGAATATTTATTCGTTATATTGTAAGCAGTATAGTACAGCTAACAATATTTCGACAGTTTACGATTTCGCTCGATAGATTATAAACTAACGGTTTTAATAATCTTACGGTGACATAGACATGATATACGATATGGGTGGATGTTGTAGTGTCATGGAAACAAACGCATACATTTTTTATGTAAAGTTTTTATGTGATCATTGTGCTTGTCTTTTCGACGGCAGGCGATGGATGAGTTATCAGACGGTTACATACTAAAGTGTCGGCGCTTTTGTTGTTGTCTTTACAATACTGTACTAAAAATTCAAAGTATTATCATCCAATAAGCATTAAAATAGCCGTGTGGTCTCGGCTTTAGAATAGGATCACCCAAAATTATCTCGCGGGTGTATAACTTATGTGTCGCTGCCGTGTCGACAACATCTCGATTTACATAAGTATTTATGGCAAACCGTGAAATGGTTGCCCTTTCACGTGGTCATGTCGAGGTTGATGATCAGCAGTGGACTTATTCTGCTGCATAATAATTGATGAAAAACTTTTTTAGCCTCATAATCGTCTGAAAGCAGTAAAGTTCGTCAAGGGCTATCCTATCGCTAGCTTCTTATTTGTGCTTGACTTTCACTCGAGTTTTTCCGCTGCAAATAGACACAACCGTGCTACATTTGCATTTTGGTTTTATGTAATTCCAGTACATTTTTCCAATATTTTCACGTTCACAAACACGTTTTTTTAAAAAAGAATGGTCAGAGAGCAAAATCATGCAGAGTCATGAAATTCGTCGTGCAAGCACAGTAATTATCTCTGTTTTAATTTAATTATTTACAGATAAACAATATTTCTCATTGTAAATGCAAAAGCAAGCGTAATTTCTGTAAATATTATACATAATTATACGAGTGTCTCGGTTGCGGCACTGGACATGAAACCTGCAGTTTTTTTCTCTCTCATTCCATATTTCTGCATGCTATCGAAATGAACACGGTTTTTGTCGATATAATGAGACACGTGTCATTAATCAGCCTACGTTTAACGTTCTTTCTCTTTACTTATGCGAAGGTGATCAGGATTCCATCGAGAAAAAAACCGCTTTGCGGCATTTTTGGTGTCAGAAGTGTGGTGTTGTTGCGTCGTGATTTCCAATTAGCTGCCAATTAACGTCTCGATTGTCTTGTAAAACGGCCATATTGTTTTTAAGTAGCGTTTTTACGCGGAGTTTTGGAAATGAAGTGTTCTCTTCGCGGGGAGGTTTTTCAGAGGAGTATAACTGAACAGGGACAAAAAGTTTACGGGTCACTGGTAGGTAAGGGTATCAGTCTTAAAGTCAAAGCCATAGTAGCAGCAAAGATTGTAGATAAAATATACATCAAACAAACACGTTTTCAGTCTGTTACTGACTTTTTATATTGTCTCACGGGTTGGAATGATTCCTTTGTTACGAGTTCTGCAGATTAGATTCAGTCTTCATGCGTGCTAGCTACTTTTCCACACCATTACCATTTATACATTTTTAGAATGTGTGTTTACGAAGATTGTTATTGTTCAATTATTCTTATTTTTGTAATTTTGTTATTACTACGATTTTATATTACATAATTAACGCGTTCAAACATAAATAAAAACTGACTTCAAGTACCTTAAAAATGTTCACCCTTAGAAGTAATCTGGGTATGAATTTCGATAAAATTTATATGGGACCATCTATAATGTGTCTTCTACCAAACAAAAAAAGAATCATCAAAATCAGTTCACAATTGGCGGAGCTATCGCGTAACATACATACAAAAAAAACCATACGAGTCGAATTGAGAACCTCCTCCTCTTTTGAAGTCGGTTGAAAACGTGTTTATTTGTCTTAAAACTAAGTATTTTATTGACCAAGGGAAAACAACAGCTGCTTTGCGCATGACGAATGATAACATTAGCGTTAGTCTTATATACTGCACGGGCAATCAGATTTTATGTAAGTACAGACAAAGTATTGTAGAAATAGACAATACACATAAATGCAATAGATTTCCTTCTGTGAGAAACGCAAATTCGGAACTAAATCATAATTTACAAACACATCCCTCCCTCACATACAAATCACTCAACCAATTACCTGGACATTAGTCGATTGAATGGCGTGTATCAATAGGGGAGCATTGTCGGACCTCCATGGCAGCGCCACGGACCATTAAACCTGCCTTATCAATCCGTAACGCCGGGGCCAGGTCAACGTACTACCTCTCTTGTTGTTACTAGATAAGTTATCGACTATTTGATGGTAAATGTGAGGGCGGTGAAAGAAAATAATGATTCGCTAAATAGATTTGGTTGACCTTTTTAGACGTGACTGTTATTAGTTTTTTAATCTGCTCAATTAATTTGAATTTTGCTTTAATTTTCCCCTGATGGTATATTTTACTAGAAGACGATGTTAAATAACGTGTGTTTAATGTTCATCACGCAGCCTCAGGCGCAGCGCAAATAGAAAGGGCCCTATTTGGCAACAGGCAGGTCTGTACCCAATGTCTATACCCCTTATATATAAACAACATGTCATATATACATGAAGCCAAAAGTATGTACCCCTTTTTACGAAAATTGCGCGGACGGAGGAGTATGAAACTTCGCACACATAGTTTATAGAAGGAGTCCAGAATGCTAATATTTAAAAAAGGCCGAATTTCGACCACTGGGTGACCACTAGCTACTTTAAATTCCTTTGTGCTTAGGACATATGTCTGCTCATGTGCTTCGACTACGCTAGATTTCCAGGTAGCAGTACGTACGCATCAGTGACGATAACAGATTATTTCATAGAACTACAGCATGTTCTCATATTTCATAGCAATAACACATTACGGTGGCAAAATGAGCTTTATTTCGTATGTACAAAAGACGTGCAATTTGTGAGACATTTTGTAAAAACTATAGTGGTACTTGTACTAATTACTAGAACAATCACACTACATTTTGTTTGCAGAGATCGCTCATAACTGCTTGAGATATTGCAAGTCCTAAGAAAAATTTTTACTTCAGGTAATCCCTTTTCATAGCTCTCTTGGACAGTTGGATGGATGGTTCATGTCAATATGATTGACGTAGGAACTCAAACGCACCACAGAGTACAGGAACGCACAAACAAATGACTATATACCCTTGTTTAGAAAGATGAATAAGTTCTGACTTTACAGACTATATAAAACCAAGTCCGGTTAGTTACACCATTTAAAACTCAAGAACGACTGAACCGATTTTATGATCTTTGATTTATTATTATAATTTGTAGACAAAAATCAAAGATCATAAAAATATCCGAATATTGTGTAGTTGCTAAAATAATAAAAATATCCTATTTTTGACATAAGCATACTTGTTAATCATTACGATCTACAAGAACTCAAGACTACCGGACCGGTAATCTTTCAAAGCTGTCTTCTTTATTGATGCCGCAACCGCTGAAGAAACTGGCCTATAACTCTTCCTCGTCGACTTTAGACAAGTTCTCAGTACATTGACTCTGCTGCAACTTTTATCTCAAAATTAATTATGCCTTTCTGGTAATTACTCGGTGTATTCCCACAAAATTTTACTTTTAATAGAAGGTTGGCAATCAAATCTTATTTATGACCGCTTAAGCTTAGCATTTGATGTTAAAACCTCTAGGCGATATTAGGTAACGGTTCATAATTTAAAAGACCAATTACTGGCCAATCGATATTTTTAATTTATTACGTAACCCTTTTGATTTAATAATGCCTTTGGAGAAATTTATGGAGTGTACTTTGAAGTAGTTTGAAGGGAGTAAACATAAACAAAATTTTAGAACTACGTTTGGTTTCAGTCGAACAGAATTAGTCTAATTTTGGAAAGAAGTTGGAAAGTATGAAGTTTAGTGCATGTACTTTTAAGTTAAATCGTAAAGAGGATACATAATTTGATTATCCACTATCAATGCTAATCGATGGGGTAGAGTAAATTTTTTAAAAATCTTGTTAGTCACTTTCTAAAAAAACATGTGTGCAATTCACACGTGGTAGAAATGAAACCTTCCAAAATTCCAAAACACATTCCGTTTTCCTACACATCCTATCTCATTTTCTCCCACGTTAAATCTTATGAATTTATGTGTCTGTCTCTTTATACTGTCGCCTTTTCGTTTCATCGACTTTTATATCACAACGATGCTAAAGAAGTTTTCACTTTTAAATCATTCTCTCTCTTGATCAAAATATAGCGCTTTACCAAGTTCTCCTCATTTACTCGGCATCTCTCTCACAATCTCTTCGAAAACACTCGTTGACTTGTTATTCTCGGGTGTATTCATAACCCGTTACCGAACGATGCATCTACACAAAATGGCAAGTAATATTTCGGTAGTCGTTGTTTTCAATGGCCACGTTATCTAACTTGTAATGTTTTCTTATATCACTTCATAAACTATTGATTGGCTCACTTACATCACAGCCTATTCACATTTATAACTGGACGTTAATAAAATACACATCAAACTTACTCTTTCGTTCGTTACTTTACTTAGATAAACTGAAATGAAAGTCTGCAGGGAAAAGTTAGCTTCCAAATAATAGATCGTTATTTTTATCTCTCCGAAATCAAATGGAACTGTTTATTTATTTAAATGGGGGATAAAGTTTAAGATTGTTTGTGTTTTTGTATTGTGTTTTGGGGGAAATCTTTAATTTTCGTTTTTGGTTGTTATGTTTTAAAGAAACGTACCCGCAGTCGGTAAACATGGTACAGGTATAAACTACTGGCTTTGTGAGCTGTAGACCTCGCGAATCTGCCTTATGTTCATAAGTGTTTTTTCTATTTTTCACCCGTCACAGTGTGACCCCTTGAAGTTTATGCATATCAATAAGGGTAAAACAAAAAAAAATTTGTGTAATTTTTGAACATTTTTCGAAATGGCTGATATACAATTCGTTACGGGTTTAACCCTCATAGTCGTATCTCCCCCATTTTGAAAACTTTCAAAAACCGAATTGAAAAAAATAAAATACATTTAATTATCGTACGGTTGGTTGAGAAATGCGACATCTAGAAGAGGATAGATGGATATTTGGACTCATGAAAGCATGTTTGTCCAAGCTGAAACTGATTTTTAATTGTAAAGTTTTTTTTATTAACAGCCATATTTTAAAAATTGTAGACTACAGCGCTATATAAATATTTATGTAGCAAAAATGATCCTAGTTCAGAAGCCAGTTTGATTATTATAGCCAAATTATAGTATTATTTATTTATATTATGTATGGTAACAAATCCAGGTAGATGGTTTCCTATATCTAGTGCTAGATAGAACAAGTTTAAAGGCAGACTGATCTACAAATAGAGTATGTAAATTACTAAATATCATTTGTATTTCAATTATTTCGTGGTGGCTACGGAAACACCACTATTTGCAAAGCATATTCCTTTTCACAAATCTTAGAAGCTTTCAATGTTAAGAATTTAACAAACTGTAGAGAAACATTACAAACGCATTCCTGAGCATAATCATCAATCTTATGACACGTTCTGAGTAATGTTGTGTCTTACCTGCTTGCTATTACGAAATACTCTTTGTCTCTTAGTCTAGCTCTCTCGCAAATCCGTTTAGGCCACGAGCCGTGCGAATTATTATAATCCGTCTCATCTAACACAAAGGTAAATGTTCGCTTTCTTTCTTTTGGCTTGAAGACTATCGAAAGTTCATCTTTTACAATGCAGAGGCGTAGTCAGATTTGGGCAGGTGGACCTTTGATATTACAAAATTCTCGACGTTGAAATGGATTGTATTTTAATTTCTATTATTGTCAAGTATTTTATTAATTCGTTCGTAGACTTGGCTTATAAGCGGGGTCATACCTTGCAAGTAGTCCGCAAAATCTTGACTCTTTGAATCTTTGTAATTTTATTGTCACCTTTTAGGATTCGATATCATTATCATCATAGTATTATAAAATTGATTTCAAAGTTACTCTATTGCCTATCTAATCTACCCATCTCTTTCTCTCTGTTTGTTGCCTTTACTCGAATACATATGTCACAAGCTTAGCCTATGGCATGAGGAAGGACATAATGACTAATGAGATAAGCTACCTATTATTTCAATGTGTTTCCGCAGTGTGAACTGTGAAGGTGCAACGCCTGTAGTTGAGTTTTGTTACATGGTGTGATTTCAGACCAATCGCACATGGTTTTCAAACGAATTGAAACCAAAGTAGTACTCTCTACGTAAGGATAGCACGTCGGTGTTCGACACAATTCGAACTAAAACACCCTTCTGAACCTGGCTCAATTTCCTAAAGATAGGATTAGTAAATTTAGCAATGTTCCAATGGGTGAATGGCAAATGGGGAGCCAAGTAAGGTGACCACGTGAACTGTTTAAAAGTACATACGTGCAGATTTGACCCCCTATCAGAAACACCGAAATACAATTCCACAATAGCTCAAATGACATGGGCTTATCGAGCATCTAGCTGACTCACTGGCCACACAATATTCTTAATTATAATAATTTACATGGTCAAACTCGACTCATCCGATAACTGACCGCAGAGCCGGAGTGAAAGTATTCTCGTTTCAATAATCACACGCCATAGACACAAGTTCAATGGCTTGATTACGACTGTGATGTATTCGTGCGGATGGCACGATTTCGGTAGTTGATTACGGGACTTCTCTTTAATCGTTCGGTGTCATTATAACTTATTTTAAACAAAATACTTCCTAGTACACTATCATATGTTAGGTCAATGTTTTCGTAAATGGTCATCTAAAACTGTCGTTGATTGGTAAGTAGACTGGTGACCTTTTTGATAACTTAAGTTCTCTCATACGTAATTCCAGTTTCAGCTTATAATATTTTGTGCTTTGGATATTTGAGAATAAACAAATGTAATGCCTATACTGAAGACTCAGGAATACAATGGACGGTGGATCTGAACTTAACAAAATATCTAAACTAACCGTAATCACATATTTTCTACCGATATTTACAAGTGTACACAAAATGTGCAAATTCTATGCATATGTTTTGTTTTTAGGAATGTCCGTATAAACACGTAAAAGTGAGTGTCAATAGCATTCTAATACTAATTTGCTTTCTTGGAGTTGAATAACGGAGGCGGCAGGTGGGTGTCAGTGGAGTCGTAACTAACGTAACATCGACCGTCGCAAGCGCAGCCTTCCACTACTCCGACCGATCCTATGTCACTCTTATCTCAAATCCGGTTGTAATTAATTAAAATAAATATCATTATGCTGATAGTGAGATAATCTGCCGTAATTAAGATCTAAGCACAGATCCTGATTAAGTCCGCAATGTTCTTGGAAATGTTTGTGAGAGCCTGTTGAATGGTGAATGTTAAGAGAAAATCTCTATCACTTTCTTCTCGAGATGACTGTCTTATTAGAATATTCCTAATTAAAGGCTGGGTTCCTTATAAGGCTTCAGTAGAAAGATAATAGCGAAGAAATCATGGTCAAGAAATAAAAAGGCTTCAAGTAAAAATTTTAGCCACGATGCAAACTTTCATTAATTTATTATGCTTCGTATGTCTCATATAGAACATTTAAATCAGATAATCATTTATTTCCGATGTCTACATAGTGTTAGTTAAAATAATAAGTTGTATGTTTGTGTTTAAAACAGGACCCACAACTATTTTCATTCTAGACGATTGATGCTTGTAACGAGATTTAAACGGTAAGGAGGTAGACGTTGTTCTCATGAACTTTTCATTAGTTTGATGGTTTTAACGACATACACAATACCAACACAGATATATACAGGGGAATTTTTAAGCTGGTACTGTTCCAAATTCATATTACTTATTATAATATAACAAGGATAACCGCTAATTAATTTTATAAAGTCAAATAAATCATATGAATTAAAGTCAAATAAATGAATTATTAGAATTTATATCCTATGTCTTTGTACATTCCATAAGTGCATGACAAACATCAAGATAGGGTTTGTCGTGAAAATCGAACAACTAGACAGAAATTGAGAAATAATTATTTTCAGTGTGATAAAGCTAAAGGTGTTAAAGAAATTGTCAGTTTCAGTGTGATAGAGCCAGAGGCGATAATTAGAGCGTACTGCTCGCATGGCTGATATACTTGGTTTTAACGGTTTAATCTGTATCAACTTATTAGTATTCGTCCCAGACAATGTCGGCCATCGAGGCCGGACACACTAAGCAGAATAACTGGAATCCACTTTGACTCACAATTCTTACGAATAAAAGTTCATTGACATCGAAATTACGACATAGGCCACGGCCATTAAATTATATAAACAGATGAGCCACGTTAAAGGTACGAAAACTTTACTTAGCATTTAAACACGAAGATTTAAAATGAATTATCATTTTGATTATTTTCAAAAATGCTTAAAAAGGAAATATAAAGGATACTTTGCTTATGTTGAATCTACTTTGTTATATAAAAATGTAAACATTTTGCGCGCCACTTTGTAGTATTGCTTGTTTCATGCAAAACATTGAACGTCATTTATTTTAGTCATATCTATCTAATGTCAACCATTTAGCCCGGTTGCATTGCAGTTGGAAGGGTAAAAATTAGAAAAACAATTTCGTAGTGGGTGACTAAGTTGAAATTGCAATTACTTTCTAAATTTCATATTTAGAATTAGCACTAGGAGTTTAAAATACAATTTTATCTGTGAATACGTAAGTGATCATTCAATCGATTGGTAGAAGCTTTTGTTAGCAACTCGTGGGCGATGGGGAAGTGGCAATTCTGTTTTAATACTTCTCTTTGTGTCTAGTATTCCAAACTAAATTCAAAAAATTCGAAATTAAAGCGAGTTGGATGTTCAAAACGAACACAATAGACCGTGGGAGAAGGTCGCGTTACTTTAACTGTTTTCCCAAGACATTTGGTATCACAGTTATAATACCGAAAGCTTACCATATCAGAAATTCGATCCAGTTCATGATTTTGGATATCGCACGAGTTCCCTTGACCTGTTCGGAACAAAGGCACTCGAATCGAGCATTTGCTTACATTCCTTTGCTCCGATCGACAATAATATTTGAACGGTGGATTGCTTTTGAAACATTTCGTTATTGTACCGTCGCGCAAAACATGGAGAAAACAATGGAAGCCACTCGGAACAAAAAATAACTTTCTGTTTTAGTTTCGCACTCGTATTATAAATGAGTAGGTACATAGAAATTGATTACAACAGTATTTTAGGGGGTGATGTTATTATTAGGTTTCAAGTAGTAGTAGTTTAATTCTCCCGAATGGGAAGGCAATGGAACAAAGCCATACAGCCTACTCTGAATATATATTTTCTTCAGTTTACTCAATAAAATGTATAATGTGTACTGTACATTCTATCGCTTGTTTTGACGATTCTTGACGAGAACTTTAAAGGTCAGCCTTGGTTTCAACATAATTCAAAAGAATCCATATGCCGAATGTACTCATGGTAAACCCTTTCGATCGCGTCGAAACCGTCGCAATTTTGCGTAATTGATACTATAACACCGTCCAGGACACTTTTTGCACTATATCACACCATTATAACACAAAAAAACACACATAACAGTATTATTAACGAATTACGAAAAATTGCAATCAACCACCATTATTCAAGTTAGCGCCAAGAACCCCTAGGTTTCAATGGAAAACAAATACCTTTTTGACCCCCTTCGGCCGTTTACGAAGCCGGAGCGTCGTAATCGGTTATCACCGAAACATAATTCGTTATTTTTCGATACTGGTTACGTAGAAATACGTTTTTTACTTTTTTACTTTTTTACTACTACTACTACTACGGGCGAAAATGACATCACATTATGTCAGTTTATTACGAATTGTCGCTATATGAAACAGGCCCCAGTAGGCTGTTGATTTACAAATCCTCTGATTGCTCTACAATTCCACACACTTAAACTATCCAATCCTGACCTATGGCGCAAGCTAATCCGTAGAGCTTTCGAAAACGGCTGATCTTCTATTTGTCTGTCATCAAGGATTAGCGATGGGTACATATGATTGCAAGGTAACGGTGTGTGTGTGTGGGCAAGCGGGCATGCAACGAAGATAACAAGGTTAACGGAGCATGCGCGCCCGAGGTGCCCGAGGCATACGAAACGTTGCGCCTGCGCCGTCGCCACCAAACACGAAAGAATGTAATACAACGCATGTATTACTTGTGTTACGTATTCGTATGTTATGTGCACTCAGTTACTAGAAGGACGCAAACAAAATGAAAGGTTCGTAATTGGTGCAGCCATCATCATGTATCATCATCAGCCTGCGGCAGTCCACTGCTGGAGATAGGCCTCTCCCTTGGTGCGCCACTCGATTCGGTCCTCTGCTCTCCGCATCCATTCACGTTTCTTTAGTTCTTTTTAAACGCGTTATTATTTTGACGTCTCATACCTTACACTATTAGATAATAGCCAACGCGCAGCATTTTGAATCAAATTTAGCATTGTTTTCAACTACACCTAAAGCTATAATTCCTGTTTACTTTTGTGGCCCACGTTTTTTTATATTCTGGACACCTAAATCAACAAGTGGGCTACGCACATGAGCTGAAGCATTTTTTCTTCAGAGCTTGTTAAATAAACTTCCCTGTACTGGTGGAACAACATAAGTATTACGAATTCGTAAATCTTGACATGTAAAACCAGACACTGGTCACCTTCAATCAAGTTACCCTAATTTTCGTCTGGAGATAATATTTACCGTTCAATTTATGTGTAAACCGGTAAACGAATTCATGGAAAGTATTGGGCAACGATGTTGAACATTCTCAATGCCAATAATAAATTTCAGAATAAATGCTTTGGTTTCCACGCCTTAACGCAATATAAACTTTGTTATTCTTACACTTCCCCAATTTTCAACCAACTTCAAAGAAGGAGGAGGTTTTGATTTCGACTTTTTTTGTTTGGTAGATCATACTTAAGAGACGGTCCCATATAAATTTTATCGAAATTGATTGAGCGCTTTTTGAGGAACTCAACAAAAAACAAATATGTACCTAGATAATTCTTGGTTTCTAGGTCTTTTCATCATAATCATCTTATTCAAATTTCGCAGTAATATAATTTTTCGCATACATACATACATTGTTTGCCCTTGAGAGCATGTAATCAAACTGATTTAATAAAACTAAAAACAAACTAATCTGATTTAATTTAATATAAATTTTAAGATGATATTTAACTAACCACGGTAATTGTTATAAAAACATTATCAAATTATGCCTAATTTCTTATAGTCTTTTTTATAAAACGCATTATCTGAAAAAAAATCATCGAGAACAACCTCATCCCGAGCCAGTTTCGGTGACATAACTATATATGTATATACATAATAACTCTTTTTAAAGATACTTGTGTACCTATATCTTGAATTTTATAAACTGACATAAAACAATAGCCACTTTCAGAACGGTGTCGCCTTTTAAACTAATTTCATAGTCTAATTTACTGTAAGACCTAGCAATAATTAAGAGAAAGCGTTAAGAAGTCAACACCTTAACGCATTCTTTTGAGATTTTTAGCTCTAACCGAGATAGCCCCCGGTTCGTTCCGGTACCATCGCTTCCTAATTCGATATTTCCTCATTACGTCACCGGTTCCATACTAACGAGCGTTAAATTCGGCCAACTCACAGAACTTCGGCGAAATCTATAAAGAAATGTCATTAGGTGCAAAGAAAGGCGTGTAATGAATGTTCCAACATCGTCATCCTTGCTTGTATAATGTTTATGTAATGATTGTGGGTGTTATTCATGAACTTACTTAGTACATAATAGTGCATTATAGAATGTTACCGGTAAGGGAAGAGCAAGGAGTATAAGGGCAGATGAACTAGAGCTGAGGCCAATCACACTATCAAATCTCTATAACACACAGATTAGGTACTAGTTTCTACCCTCTGCCGTCTACTCTCTTAGCAGCATATGATTTTCGTTCATGAGATTCAAGTTTTGATTTCAATTTTCATGGCTTGACTTCCCGTCATCATCATCCTCAAAATTCGGTAATACCTGTGTACATTGACATGGACATAGTATTTTTATATTATGCCACATTAATATAGACAAATATAGACAATGTGGCACATTTAGAAAGAAAGTCCTTCTAAGCCTCAACATTCTTTTCATTCCAACCTTCCGAGCATCAAACCTACAAACGTCTTTTCACAAAAGCCTTGCATTTTTAAATGAATAATTTTACTCAGGATATCACGATAATGTTATCAAATGTTTCGTTTAATAGAAGGCTTAGACTTCTTGTACACCGTTACTATTTCAGTCTTCTATAGAAAAATAATGACAAAATAAGATAAATCAATCATAAGTAAATTTGCATCCCCACCTTTTGTTTAAAATTGACGGAGACATTTCACAGAATATTGACGCTATCGTAAATTGAATGCTATTATATCACTAGTCCTGTATATGCCTATCAAACTTAAATATTAAACATTATCTAGCATAAATATAGAAATAAAGATTGTAATCTTCGGTATAAGTATTAGTATAAAAATTATTTTTAAACTACAAGTATATGTGAACTAAACAAATCTTAAAAATTTGCCCTTCCTGAGGAACCATTATTTGCATCGTAAATTAAAACCTGTAAGACAACAGCCTTCTCCGAATGACAGAGAAGATCCCGCAGAAAACGGAAGTCAAAACAAAAGAAGCAGTCCACAGCAATGAGGTTTGTTATATGGTCTCCTGTTACGTCACTATCGTAGTTTTAGGTAGCCCTTGGCGTAACGTGCGCTAGAGTATCCGATCCGGCCCTCATACTATAACGATAAGGTCCTCGGTGAAAGTGTCCGCCAGGGGAGCATGCACGGCCCATTGTTGTATGACGATGGTCACGCTCGGCTAATTTGAATGCAACTAAGACGCAGGTAACAGAATAATCTACTTGATCGATAGACTCATTATATGATGATGAGGTTCAAGGAAAGTCTGCATTGTCGCAACGGGGGAGTGGACTCTGATAATTTGTCAAAGATATGCCCATTACGTCCAGTAATTGAAAAGTAATGTTATGTAATCTTAGTCATAGAGAAATTACTGCCCGCCTCCAAATAGTTAGAAGGCTTTAGGCGTTTTTTCTCTATTCAACGTCGAGTTTCGTATCTAAACATGCCGGTCATCGAACCCCGAACATTTTATGAGCCAAGTAATAGACGAAATCGATTACATATAATGGTCATTTACGAGAAATCATTGAACGGTGTGAAAACAAGTTAAATCGCCATAACTGCACACTTCACCGTTTAAAAACTTTTTTTAATGATTTGTAGAACATCTGTCTGTAGTTATTACGTGTTAATTGAACGATTTGACGATTAATTTGTTGTATTAGAAATTTTAGTGCGAATGAGATGTGAAAACATAAACATAATAGCGGAGTGAAAGATTTATATTTTATATTCTCTTTGGATCTAGACAGTCTCGTAGAGTCAAGAAACTGATTCTGTATTTAAAAAGTTCTGAAAGTAAAACGCTACAGAATGTTTTTACTCTGAGCAGTGTTTTGCTACTTACATACGATTCCATGTCTAGTCTCATTGATGACTACTACTTGCAGTAAGAATAAAACAATGTATTTGCCTGCAATTTATCGAGCGTGAGACCAAATGAAAGCAACATATAGACTGATTAATTCTGCAACAAAATCTATTGAGCGAATTGAAAAGGATGGGGCGTTGGCAACAAGCGACTCAACTCGTGAGACTTTTTCAATATATACACCTAAGGAAGTTTATTATTCAGATACACATCTATGAAGACTGTGGGTAGGTACAAGTAAGTGCGTAAGTGTAAGGTAGTTAACTTTCACTAGATCAAACGGCACAAGATTAGCGCTCCAAAAAAGTTTGCAAATGATTTCTCGCCGTGCTCAATATAGAGTAGTCACGCTAAAGCTATCAATTATATGGTTGCTTTGGTACCAAGGTCGGAGAACCGGATGGCTTTACAATGCTGCACTTTCGTGTTCGACCAACGAAAGCGAACATGGCTCCCGTTTTGGCGACAACTTTCTGTAAATAACCGAGCAACTTTTTGTCCTCTCCCAATCGAAATCTCGATAAAACATCAATCGTATATAACAGGACAGGTTCACTTTCCACTGTTATGCAAGTTGCTGTAATATCATTGTTGGTGTCATTCAAGGCGTGCTAAGGGTTGTGCGGTAACAGACACTCAATTGAAGAAATGGCCTTTAATTAACGCGTTGTTTTTTACGAGGAATTATGGTGTGGATTGTTGTTTTTATTTGTGGTGCTTATTGCTTCATAACGTAGGCCACAATATACACTAGTTGAATCATTTTATTCAAAGTCGTAATGAAAAACAATAAAGGTCGTGTATTTCATATTGTTCATTTCACAAAAATTAAATTAAACGATATTGCTATCTCGAATGTTATATATGTAATACAGCGTGTATATTTCATATGGGCATATAATTTATCCAGATATGGTTTACGACCGTACAAATCATATGTGATCACAATTTTATAAAATAGCTTAATTAATAATGAGTTAATCATTTTTTTAAGTACGACCGAGGAGCAATGTATTGCGTCCAAATTGACTTGACAAAGTTTATTGAACTTTTATGATATGACGTGTAAAAAGACCTGTCAATCACTCATTAACTTCAGATGTAATTAATACATTGCGTGCTTAATTATATTGTAAGAAAAATTATTATACACAATGAACTAACGAAATTTATGTAAATTTGTTGTGTAGGACCAACACTAATTGCCATTAATATATACGCCCGTATGAAATATACACGCTGTATAACAACACTATAGTAGTTTTTGAAAAAGACATTAATGTAAAATAAATGATAGAATACTAAATGTAATGATTGTTTAACAGGTAGGGTAGTAAAGGTGGTAGAGGAGTGATTAAAGCTAATACAAACCAGACTCGTCAAGTAGAAGATTACAAGGAGAATATAAATGTGCATGTCTAGAATTTAACAGAAATCGATTCTGAGTAGAGACTTGTAACTTGCTTCAAAACCGGAGACCTACCCATAAAAATCATCTTTTCATTACTGCTAAAACTCATAGGTGTCAACAAATGGAATAATTGTTGGTTAAATACAACGCAGTCTGGCACCTCCATGGTACTGGTATGTAAATAAAGAAGTAACGTATATATTTTTTGGGTATGTATACTTCATCGTGAGTGGGTCAACATTACACTTTGTTTTCTGTGCTAATATTGTGTTTGTCCACAATTTCCTACAGCTAAAGCAGACCGTAAACATTGGCAAATTACGCGCGAAAGCAGTAACAGCTAATCTAGACTTAAAACAATATTACTCTGTCCATCAGCAACAAAAGTCACGTTTTCAATAGAAAGCGGCGCTAAAAAGGCCGTCGACTTATGTACATCGTTACTGCATTGTTGTAATGTCAACCAGTTGAGATGTTTTAAAGATATATTGACGTGTAGGCCGAAAGTTAAGGCGAATTGTTTCTATTTGAACATGAAAAATGGACTTGGAAGTCGGTCAGCGAGTCTTTGTACCGCGTAGGTTGATATATCTCCCATGCGGACGTGATTCATATATATAAACATCATCTTATGTAAGCTATCATTGAAGGATGCAATGCAATTAATGTTTATAGTTGAGCTCAATCTCCACTACCTATTAATTTTGTAACAAATACTTATTCGAATTTCAGTCCCTCAAAATTGTTGTGACGGTTCAGTTGTTAGATATTGACCAATGTCAAATGAAATTATCGTTTAAAATCTTTATTTATTTAGGAAGTTTGTTAAGAACTTTTCCATAAAATGTACAAGTGCAGCATGAAACGGATTTCAAGGTTGATCATTATCAGTAGTTCATTTTACAACACTGACTTTGTTGTGGCCAATGTTGCAAATGTTATTTTTGCAATTGTTATATCCAAACTAACGCTATGATTTTCAAATCTAAAATCTCCTGCATGACAAAGACATTGTAAATATTGTAATGCGTCTACGAGAAGAATGAGTAGAGTAACAATAATATATAAATAATAAGAAGAAAATAAAAGCTTTTATTGACATTAAAACTTATCCCTACGTTACATTTTTGGTTATTTGTTTACAATCAGAGGCCGGGCCTGTGTCTTAGAGGCTAGTTCCTTTAAATGAAACTTTCGTAGTGTAAAACTAATTGAAACAATTTTGCCATTTTAAGTAACCTTAACGTTAGCTATTGTAAATGAAAGGTTGTTAAAATCAAAGGTCCGCTTACACCATTGACCTTCAAATCATCAGGAGTCTCAGATAGCAGTTAAAAATTTAGGACATCGCAGCTAGTTGTCAGTGAACCCAAATATAATCCAACCTTGACACAATAACATTTAATTCTGTTGGAGCAATTAATTTGGAGCCAGTTGCGTTGAAGCCGTATGCGTGATACTATCGCGATTGGTGACAAATTGGTTCTCCCTTCAGTTGGCAATAGTGATGGCCTGGATTTAGCAATTGATACCCATTCAATACAAGGCGTGGTTAAACCTGAGTCCAACGCTAAAGGGTAACGGTTGGCAATAGGTGAACTGTCATATCGTATGAAACTGTAGCTGATATGACAATATGCTATCTGTTTTGGATTGTACATGTACACTCGAGTACAAAAAAATGTATCAACCTTTGGACCTTGTCACATTCATCTTTAATTGACATTTCCCTCAACACACTACATACAAACAAGCAAGAGTGAATGTGACATGGTTCAACTGTGGATTTTTGTACTTGAGTGTATATCACATTATACTGCTATAATTATAAAATAAGGGCAACACAGCAGGCGCTTCACTAAATGGATTCTTATGGATTTATCGTCACGATACGATACGAATAAGACTAAATGAAAACCCATTGTGCTAATTTCACCAGTCTTCTTCGCTTCTTTTGTGTAAACTGTGTCAGTATCCTTGACTAGGCATAACTGTTAATTTAATTTCTGACAAATATATAACATTTAAATGTTAAATTCAATGACTTTTACAAATGAGCAAAATTTTATTATGACAGCTGTATTTTATTTCTGCTCCGCAGCATTAAGTGATGTAGATTCGTCCGTCATTCATTCATTGGTACCGTTAAGGCAACCATGATCCTCCTCAAATCTGGTCATTTAAAAATAACGAGAAAAATCAGGTTGGCCTTAAACTAAAACCTGACGCTATAAAGTTAAAGGTCATCAATACATCTCGTGCGTCCCTGTTTTTGGATTTACAAAATGGCGTATGTGAATTGTGGGTGCAGTGTATTTTGATATCGTTTTCCTAGAGTTTCAGTGTTCGTTGGATTTATATCTCCGCTTTACATGATATACACAATATTTTTTTTCTGCAAATTATTCTATATCTGCTGATTTTTTATTTTGCCATGCCATGTGCGAAAATGGCAAGAGCTTTAGTGACGTTTTTTTATATTGTCGAATAAAGTGTTTGGATATGTTTTCTCAGTAAGCTCTTAGTAAAACTTACACAATTTACACAAGCCTAATTTATCGAATTATCAAGTCAATTATCAATAAAATATAGCATTAGCGCTGATGATTTCAGTCTTCACTTCTTCCTCTTGTGCACTTGCTCCAACCACATCGGGCGGCTCAACGGGCAGGAACTTTTATATTCATGTTGTTTTGGTACCTCGAACTCGCAATCATCACGAAACAAATTGTGTGATTTATTACTGAATTCTGTAATCGAAGAAAAAAGTATATCCGAAGCTTCTAACATGCTAATCTGGAAACATCTGACCACAAGGATAGTATTTTGATATTTTGCAAATTTTTCGCTAGACGGCACAGAAAAATCTTTTTAACTTCAAGAACTATATATAGCAATAAAAATCGCCATCATACCAGAGGAAGTTTCCGCACATTTTCCACACAAAAAATGATGGAGAACCGACCCCTAAACTGCCGGTCCGATAAAACACGCTCCGGCGTAATCTGGAGATACTTTTTTGTTCACAATAAGAGAGGATGTAAAGGTGGCCGTAGCCCCAAATTAGCAATGTTGTTAATGCGAAACCGTGAAAAATCATCCTAAACCAACTGTCCGCGTTCGTAATCCGTGGGAGCACGCACTGGCAAGGTCGAGGTCACCAGTAAATTATTGTCACTGCCGATGTCGAGTCGAGTCAACTTGTTGCGTAAACATGTCATTTGCATAGCTCTCGCACTTTGTCCCAGACTGTTGAATACGAGTATTGTCGTCACATATTTTTTTCTCAATGAAATAAGTCATCGTAATGTTAAATTTCCAAAATATATCTAATTGTAAAAATCTTCAACAACTAAGTATCAAAATGACACGTTCCGCGAATGTTACCATTATCAAATTAAAACTGGTTTAGTTATGATTTTTGTATATTTTGGTTTAGTTTATTTGTACAAAATATATAAAACGCACGAAACAGGTAAGACTTAACGTTGAAAACAAAGATGGCATCAATAAAACGACATTTGACGCTGTTGTAACTTAACAATCAAAAATTTTTTATATATTATAACTACATTTTTAAATAGTGTACATGTGCAGGCCGAATTTGAAACATCTATTTTGCATGCGCAGAACAGTCAACTATGTGATCAGTACTTGCGCACGACGCATGTTAAAATATTTTCTTTACATTTCATATGTGTCACGAACACGGTGCATTAATCTCAATGATGTAGAAATGTACTTTATTGAATGACACTGTATTAATCAAGTGGTAATGACCGCCGGTTTCACTTTTCTTTTGTATCTGGGTCGCATACATTACTGGAGTCTAGTGAGAGAGCATTGTGGATCGGTTCCTGAGTAGGAGTGCCAATTCGTTAGTTAGGCAACACTCAGACGCATTGTCAAGGTAAGATATTCGGTTGAACACCATTGACTGGGAAAACTATAGACACGCTTAACGTAGTCGAATAAACGGACGTCGAGCTCGATGTACGAAAGCCAGGTTCTTAAAATCTTCCTATGGAATTGTAAAAACGCGGATTTTTTCTTTAAATTAAAAAGTTTAACAATTCAACTCTCAGTCTTAGGGACATTTGTCAATTCTCAAGCAAGCCTAGCTTCCAAATGGTAAAAGATTTAAATGTTATTTTTGTGTAAGCTGAACCTGAGCTTTCCCCATAGACCGCCAAAGACTTGGTTTTGTAGGAGCAGGTTGATGACAGTAGTAAGATGTTAATGTTGAGCTGGTTGACAGTGCAATCATCGCTCAGGATGTTCTCTTCGTCGCCTTTTCCTACACCCACTGTAAATACATAGGTTTAGCATATTCTGAACAGTAAAATGAAACTAATTTGGTATGTTTTAGCGGGTTTCATCGAGTCACTAATTTAACTGACTGACATGCACTGGAATATGCAATGCCAGAGAATTCATTGGAGATTGTTCACCAATTCTGTTGACCCAAAAAAGTTTGTATTTATCTATGCTTTCATTATTATATCTTCTTATACCAGATTATGCGAAATCAAACTGCTTGGCGTACAATATAGGACTGTACAGTGGTGGTGTATTGTGTGGTTAGATTGCATGTCTATAGGTTTTTCAATCAATGTCTAACACGGAGTTGATAAATAGTTGCGGAAGTGACAGAGGCACTAATGCAGTTCGACTCAGTTTGACCAAGGCTTCACTGTGACCTCACACGATTAACTTCAACTGTACCTATTTATCGCTTAATGACTGCTATTAGAGAATGTAGGCAGGCAGGTTTCATTGTACACACTTTTTATGCCCCTTGAATTTGCAACATACTGGGTTGCGTATGTATTTAAAGAAATTAGTTGGTACTCCATATTGGATGCAAATGGGTAAGGTAGGTAAGGCCTGAAGATTTTTATTTTTATATTTGTTTATACTTTCATGTAATTGTACGACTACAGCGACACTTTGCTCCACATACACATATTTCTCTCACACTCAAAAACTCACAAATACTATGTATCTCGTTAAATAATTCTTCCACGCACGCACACAGTGACCAGTGAAATGTCAGCGTCTTCGCAAATTGAAACAGTAAACAGTGAAAATTGCACTTGCATGCGCTGTGCTAACTGCTCCTACCAATATTGCTCTTTAGGGTTGTCGAGACGTGTGAATTGGATGAATAAAGATTCCCAGTAACTGCAAGTAGGTAAACTGTCTAGTAAATAACTCATTGTAATTATTTGGTACCACCAAAATTAGTTACTAGGTATGAATAAGCAGACTTATTAATTCGCATTATAGTTTTCCAAATTTTTAAAATAAATGAGAATAAATTCGTATTATTACATTTGGAGTTTTGTGTAGTTCGTGATGAAAGTTCGTTAAATGGAGTAGATTAAACAGGCGCAGGTCGTCAGATCCAATTGGCCGAAACACCGGTAAAAGAAAACAAAATTTCAATCCTTAACGTCACATGCGCATTTAGGAATAAAATTTGATGCATAAATTTTCCCATGATAATGTTAACAATGTCTGTTTTATGCCTTATAACCATAGAGGTTATTTAAACTACTATTTTTAAATCTCTTTGGTATTTCACATTTAACTTTTAAACAAATATATGTATTGAATTACAATCAATCAAACTTTGATTTCTAAATTGTATTCAAATAATCTACTCTTATTTTTCGAAAAGTGATAATGGATCTGAAAGTTTTGTTAGAAAATGGTATTGAAATATATCCATGCGTATGAAAATCCCTACCAGTACCTACTCGTACATAACATTGTTTGTATCATCGTAAGATGTTGTTTTCGCTCCAAATAAGGTAAACTAAATTCAAATTCTGCAAACGTTATCAATTGATGTCAATGTCATTCGTGGACACAATTTGCAGATTTGCTAATCTCACATAGGTCAGGGATTTGTTCCGTAACGTCTACAATAAAATCTGATCGCTAGTAATTGTGTCTTTGTTCATTCGCCTACGTGGCTTCCCTTTAAAGAATATTAGATTTTGTAACTGGTTCAGACGTGTAAAGTTATGATTATTACGATATTGTCATTTGTTTCGTACATAGACGAGAGAATCTAAGAGCGGTCAGGTTGTTCAAGTGGCAGACATTGCTTAAATTATTAACAATATTATGTGCAATTTAGTGTACAATTAGTTTGGATTTAACACAGATATCAATACAAAATTACTGCCATGTTCCCAAGGGACATGCTTCTATTGTTTTTACGTTAACTTGTTCACAACTAATTCTAAAAATATTTGCACTGAAATTCATAAATACATCAAATTCAAAGACTAGGCTTATAAATTCCAATATTTTTTATGTATTGGTCAATAAAAATAAGAAAAATTAAAAGTTCTCATTGAAGAAAAATCATCCACGCAACTGTATTTAGGGACACGCCGGTACGAGTGGAGTTCAGTAGCCAATTCAAATATCATCATCATCAACAGCCTATATATGTCCCCACTGGAGGGGCTCAGGCCTACTCTCCTACAGAGAGTGTATGGGCCATAGTCCACCACGCGGGCCCAGTGCGGATCGGCGGACTTCACATGCCTGTTCAAGACATGCAGGTTTCCTCACGATGTTTTCCTTCACCGTTAAGCAATCGGATAATGTACTTGAATTGAAAAACAACTCATAGGTACACGGCTGGATTCGAACCCGGTACCCTCAGATTGAGAGTCCGCGCCTTATCCACTGCGCCACCGACGCATTCAAATATGTACGACACTAAATATCCACTAAATTAGTAAATGCATTTATAATAACATAAGAACAAATAAGCGCTACTGGAGATTCTTTGAACATAGGTCTCCCCCATTGACCAGTCCCGAGCCCTGCCGAATGCGACTTTTTTATGCCTTTACCATGTCATCGGTCTTACAGTTTAAAAAATCGAGCTATGATTTGGAAGTCTTCAAAAGTTCCAACTAAGAGTGACTTGAAGCTTTTAGGTCAACGCATTGGCGACCCATCGTCACGAGATTGTAGTTGAATGTTGGTTCACCTCAAATATTAATAAACCGTTGCTGTTCTTGTTGCAGGTTGTTCGTGGACAGACGGTTTGGTGTTCATTTAGCACCGCTAGGGAGTACGCGGGGACACCGGGTAAGTACCCTATCCTAACAATACTATATATGGGAAAGATTGGATTATTTGATGTTTGTGATTAACGAAAAACAGGTTGTGATGAAATTTCGCAGACGCAGACGAAGCCGCAGGAAAACTAATAACAAAAGGACAAGTGAGCAACCCTAACCGTCAGGTACACTTAAAGACAGAAGTGAGAGGTGCGTGTACCTCCGTCGGATACGTCCCAAGACCTGATGCAATCTTCACCTGCGAGTACAGAGCTAAACGACTTGATTGGTGCAACATTCCACTTCCACAAACAGGCGGTAAACTTATACGAGCTAGATTTATAGTCTATAAACAGTACCTATTAATTTCTTCGACACCAAATTATCTTGCGTGGGTGCATATTGTAGCAACGTTTTGTAAGGCTTGTGAAAGGGTTCAGGCGTACTTAAAGTACTCCTTATTATTTCTTTAATATACGCTGTTGTAACTGGTTCAATTAACACAGCTATCAACATATAATGTGATGGTAAATACGTCTCCGCCAAACTAGTGGAATATAAAGTATTAGACGGTTATATTATTGCAAAGACATTTTTTCTTCATACAGCAAAGACTACACAATGTAAATTTGATATGTGAAACAAACATGATTACATCTAACTTAAAGACAATCCGCCCGTATTTAAGTACGTAACACAATCACCTACCACCCCTCCTTCCTTAGCAGTCGGCTAAAGGCGTAACTAAATTTTAAGTGGACACTAACCATAAAAGTATTTAGATCAACCTTATGTAAATGTATGTCCTTAATTTTGATCAACACTAGATGCGAGAAGTACGTTTGTCGAAACTAACTATATTGTGACTGTAAAGTTTAGCACGCCAATAAACACTGGTCATGGTTACCCACGAAATAAATATTTGAAGGAAATTGTGTAATAATAATAAAAGCCGAGTATCGAGAATGTACATCTTGAAGAGAGGTCGGACGAAGTGTTCAGCAAATGTTTTTACAACGAGTCCACTTGTAAAACTTGTAAAATGAACGTCGTGTCGTGACTTTAAATGCGAAGTTCCACAATCGTCTCTCTTAGCGTCTTAAGTTGATGTCAGTATTTCTTTTTTAGGTATCATTAGTGTGATTGTCATTGTTTTGACCGCCTTTTATTTAGGCCATATCAAATTGGACAGAGTATTGACATGTAGCATTAGTATGCCCAAGGTCTGTCGGCTTCCTCTACGACTATGAAGTCAGAGTCGGAAGTGTGCAATTCAACACAAAATATTCAGAGCAATCGTTCGCTATGCGAGTACATATATACACAACCGCAAAAGGACAAGCTGTTTTTGACGGTCCAATTTACGAAAATTATATCACTACGACTACGACGGATGTTCCTGGCAATTCCAAAGGTAATTAAGGAGTAACAAAAAGTAATGAATTATGCTTCATTTGATACATTCGCTGCAGCTCATATAGATCGTTACGAAGAGATAAGATTATAGGAAATAAACGAACGGACGGACCGCGAACCTCCTGGGTGGTCTCAGTTTCGTAACATCGAATGTTACCAGTATTACAAGAGCTGTTATTCGCTTATGGCAAGTTTCAATGCCAAATAGACGCTAAAGAAAACTGCGAGGTCAAGTTTGTTTGGACTTTTACGTCGAGAAGAGCAAATGACTCCAAACTGTCTCAACGGACTCAGCGAAAGTGTGCGACGACGGTCGGTGTAGTTTGCATAATTTCTGGTAATTCATTCAAGCAGTTCGATATTTCGCTGAATAATCTACCGGTGGGTTGCATGCTTTATTATTGTAGAGCTCAAGCACATTCCAAACATTCATTTCGTGAAAATCAAATTCGAACATAAGTTACGATAATGGTGCCTTAATTGATGTTTGTTTAAAGCTCTCTTTTCTATTGTTCCCACGGAGGGTTAATGCGTTTTTTGTGGCACTTACAAAAAAGGGTTCCGTGTTGGTGATCCCATTATCTATTTAGGGTTCAGCGTTATCGTTATCTGTCCGTTCCACTTTTGGACCACGGTTATCTTTCAAGTTTTATCTGTTTACTTAGCACTCTGTTTGCACTTGTGTTATCGACTTGCGAAATTACTGCATAAGTTAAACTGATTGAAGAGTCATGCAGGGCACGTAAAACGCTGGCTGTTAATGCACGGTATGTTGATTTTGCGGTTGTTGTAGCTCCATCAGGAAACGTTATTTATAGCTTAGTAGGGAATTACGACGAGGTATAGCATGAGTTGAGGACGAAGTGTGTGGCCTCCCCTCCCGCACAAACTGGTTTCTTGGCTGCGCCTGCGCCAGGCCGTAAAAAACCATTCAAATTTAACGACGGGCACAAACGAGCCGCTCCACATCTAACGAGTACTGTTTCATAGATCTCCCATTAGAAATCTCACTTTCCGTACCTTAGTAACACAGTGATACAATCATGTTGTCTCGTGTCGCAAGCGAAACATAAATAATCCACAACGACATTTATTTTGTTACATTTTGTATGAAACAGATGTTCTCGTGTAGATAGAGGTGTACTCAACTGTCATATCACAAGACCATAGTTACGCTTGTTACACTTTATGATGTAATAGTATGAATTACATATT
Organism: Carcina quercana; assembly: GCA_910589575.2. NCBI lineage: Eukaryota > Metazoa > Arthropoda > Insecta > Lepidoptera > Depressariidae > Carcina > Carcina quercana. The sequence continues at coordinate 7,457,037 of OU342439.1, forward strand.
TTTTGTAACCGTTACACGCTATTAAGAACTCTGCAGCAATAAAAACAATTTTAACTGCCTTCGTCAAAATCTTAACAGCAATCTGCCTATTGTATTCGGCTACAAATAAGGTCGTCTGATAACTTTAATATCACTGTTAGGTGGGTGTTCAATTAACTCACTAAGTGGAGCTGTAGCATTTTCATATTTCACTTCATGGTAAGACGTGGGTCTTTTTAAATTTACTTATACTAATCCAATCCATGTTTCAATTCCATTAGTTTCTCATGAGTGTTTCTACATTCAACTCATTGCTTAGGTATTGGATCCTGCATACAATTCTCTACAAACTTTTACTAAAGCCACTGGAGGCGCGTTCCGATTTCTATGATTACAACTAATAGCTTTCTTTGATCCTTAGTGACCCCAATAATGTACCATGCACAGTAATTGTAGACCATTGAGCCTACACTCAAGACGGATGGCAGTGACAGTGATGCAAATCGGTAAGGCTTCACCCATCAAGCATTCCTGTGTAAGGTTGCCAACATCGCCAACAACACGATCTAATGGAACTGGGAATGAAATAACACCAATGATATCTTCTATCGTGTATTGTGTTATCTTAGAAACGATTTATAGTTGATGTAACTATAGTTACTTAGGGTCAATGATACAATAATCTTCATTTTAACTAAACCCCAGCAGGCTCTATATCAATAAAAGTAAACATATGCCAATAAACATGTTTGGAATTTTCTGAAACTTTAGAGTTCTAGTTCTAGGATATTCTTGTTAGAGTCAAAGCCAACAAAGGCTCGTAACAAAGCATAGTATATATATCCCAGTGAAACAGTCTTCATCGAGCAAATTTTCAGAGTAACAGCAGTGAAGAAGACCATTAGAAATGTCACAACCGAGCAAAAACGTTAACCGAAACGAGCAACGAGCAAATCTTTGTTTGAAGGTTTGCTTGCCAACGAATAAATTTAGATTATAAATTCAATGTTGAAACATGAACGTTCTCGTACTGAACATTCGAGCTGGTTGGCAACCTGAACATTGCGAACGACGAGAGCACTCGATCTCTGTTCGAAGTCATACAATAATAAGTAAAGAATGGTGTTCCCGTCCGGTGGTCACGTGTGAGCGCGGGCCCGAAATGAAAGTGGAAGCGTAGGCGGTAACGAGCCCGGCCATTGATACAGACCACTTGACTATCATGCGTGAGAATGAAGCATGACCAGTTTGTCCTTCCTACGGGCCGAGCCGCGCGAGCTTTTAGGATTGTTTTGGTTGGGTGTGCCGTGTAATTCCAGGTATTTAGGTCGGCATCGCTTCGCTTCCGTAGGTTTACATGAATGAATGTACTCACAAGGTATCACAGGTATATATCGAAAATTTAACTTCTTACATTTCTAAGGCAAAAGCATGGAAATTTGGTCACTCGATCCCACACGTAGAATATATGAAACAAAATGTTTTTTGAATTATATTAGGACCAATTTATCCGTGTATCAATTACCTTTGAAATTGTGTATAGTATTAGCTGTTATATTACTAAAACAAAAAAGCTGAATGTATTAGTTGTAATTGTTGGCTATTTTTGCTGCATGGTCTTTGGTGGTTACACTTGAACGGCCATGTTTTGCGGCACACGGCATGCTCATCAGGTAGGCAGCCGGCGCGGCGTGCTCTTGACCCCGAGTCGCCGGTGACTCACTGCTGCTATGCTGGCCGGGCCGGTGCCTGCCTAGTGCCTGGCCCACCGCATCAATATGTGGGAAACATAGGAAGGATGCTCACGTTCCTTATTAGATTCAACCGGTGATATGTCATTTCTAATTCTAGCTCATTGATGGATCCGTGCGAGCGTTCTTCACTATCTCAATGGAGGATTGCCATTCATTCACATATGTACGCATGAAGTTATTCATATATCTAGATCTAGCGTTTTAAATCTATTAATAAATATTACCCTACTTTCAAATGATGATGAATGAGAAATGTATTTTCCAATCAAGTTTCGATTGGATTCGTTTATAGCTTTGAATAATTAACCATTACCATTATGTTTTAGAACACATGTAATCAATAAAAGAAAGTTAAAATCGAAAGGTGTTTTAATTTATACGCCCTTAAATCATGTTTATTGCCGTCAGTGCATAATAAAAGACTCTCCCTTAAATGGCTCGGAATTGTTTGATGTGCCACTAGTTTTTACTGTTCGATGGGCAATAAATATTACAATTTCACTTTCACCGCGTTTAGGATTATCGTCGGAGTTGCAATATTGCGAGATGTACGAAATTGACGAACGATTTGTGACCTCGAATCGTTTATGGTAAAACTGCGTGCTATGTTACAAGTTACGACAGTGAAATCGTAGAAGTTAGAAGTTTAGTGAACGTGAAAACCGACGCTTCGTGCGAGTATTATATGTATGAGGTGTAAAGGTTTTGTCTCATCTGTATGCGCCTCGGGGACAGCTGTGTATGACTGAGTAATAGCCTCATGCCTCGATCCTTTGTCGGCTGTGTCGACACATCCCATATTGTCTCCGTCGCCCGTTCTTGTTCCGGGGATCCACGTACCTATCATGTGCTAATGGACTTACATAGAAATGAACTCGTTGCTATAATGAAAGCAAATTGCCTGTATTGTAACTGTAATGTTCGGAATATGCTCGAAGGTAATGCAGAACATAAAGTCCGCCGTGACCAGGCGAGAGTTGATAATATTTTAACTAAACAGGAACAAACATGTCTCAGCGGGCACCGTTACATTTACTCCCATGCTCCGAGATTCATTTGCTTTGGCCCAGTTTGTGGAACGATGCGTTCGTACGTGTCGGTGCTTTTTGAACGTTATGTCACTATATTACTGTTTGCTGTGTGGAAATCGTCGTTAGGTCAACATTTGGGCACGACATTGCATAATGGATATTTTCTGGGCTTTCTCAATGACTCTGGGCTTCAATAGTTTGCTACATGAAAGCATGGGAAAGTCTATAGTCATGGAGTCGTTAGTAATAATAGCTAGTTACCACACAGGCTTATTGTTATAAAGCCCTTTTAAAGCTATTGGAAAGATTACATTTGCAACAGTGAATGGTTCACGTAATTTATAAATGATTTATTTCAGTATTCAAATTTTAAAATGGAAAAATGAATAATCTACGAGAAATAGAGAATGCCTAAGCGAAAAGGCTGCCAACATGTACAATCTTTTTATTAGCTGTAACCTTTTTAAAATTAATTTTACCTAAATATATTGGTGCAATAAAGTGTATTTTCGATTTTATTTGATCTACAATTAAGATATGAAATATAACTTTATTAGAATCTGTGTCTGTGGAATGGAATTTTTGAAATACTGTAAAATTAGGTCTATTTTCATCAAACATGTTTCTACCTTCATCTCTTTTTATGATCCATGAAGATCTATATTTCTTCTTCTTTTCAGATGGTAAGTTTTTAGAACCTTTGCTTACCAACATTGCATTGCTCATAATTTTTACATTTCCCAAATTGTTTATTGTTGTTTATTTTGACAACTGAAACCAAAATGATGTCTCTCACGCTACTTGTCTTGCCATGTTAGTTGGACAAAGAAGCATTTAGGTATTGCATACGTCAGCTTCCTACTGATGACATGAGCCATAAAAACCTCAATATCTCATCGAATAGCGGTACTAAGAGGAATGCTCACCACGACCCTAAGAGGCTTTAAATACGACGGATAAGCCTGTCAATAATTATATGTGTCTCGAAAAGTAGGTTGTCAACATTTTTCTTTATTCATATCATTCGAATTTGCAGTTTGCACGACCAAGTTCAACTCTTGAGGCGGTTAAAATGATGATAATTTAAACAAATGAAAGTAGAAGCTTTGTGGTGTCACTTTTTTAAAATGTCAGTGATGTTGTCTGGCAGGAAAATTACTACTAGGGTGTATTGCTCCAACTTCTAACGTCTCAATCAAGTGCTTTATGCGTGACATATCTATACGTTTGTCAGCTAGTCCTTGGCCAGCATTTCACCACATTATTAAAGAGCGGGTCTGGGTTCGGCGCAATAATATTTACACGTGTGCCGGTTCTGCGAACCTGCGGTTTCCGGCGCGCGCGCATGTCTATAACTCTGCATAGGATGACGTTACAACCCATCTGGCGAGTGGCGAACTTTGCGATTATTGAATCCGATGTTTATAACTACATCTATTTATAAAATAACTGAAACTGCCTGATACCTAAAATAATTTATTAATGTATTGCTTCAAATAATAATGTATTCAGATTTTCGCATATTTTATTGGCCACACAGGTGCATAAAAAAGAAAAATGTTATTATGAAAATAACAGGAACACATACTATGAGTGATTCTAATGCAAAATGTACTTGGAAAAATAGCATAAATATGTATTTAATATGTTATCATTTGGATACGATATCAGGTTTTGTATATTAAATTACCAATCCAGTAAACTAAAATCACTAATCATAATTTCAGGTCATACTTTTAGATAATTACTTCTGAACGACAGCTGTTTTAAAATACGTGTAATAGCAACGAAATATATTAAATACATTTTGATTCAATTCACCCCAAACAGAACAGAAATAGAGTATCTTCTCGTATATGGACCGTATTAACTAAAATGTTTACGTGAATTCCAAATATCTCACCGCACTCCAGATGGTCTAAAAAGCTCCTCGCATCCAAGCATCTAAAATAACGTTTCATTGAAAAATCAAAAATAAACAAAACGTAAACAGTTTATTCTTTTGATTGTGCTTTATAAATAGGAATTTTCCAGAAGTTCCAAGGACTGGTTGATTCAGTTGAAGGTAGTTTTATACTGTTTGGTAACATTCTACGTCACAGACATTGGACTACAAAACCTTAGACATCACCTACGCTCGAACTTGCCTCGTGTGTCGTCCTGTAAGTGTCGTAAATGGCGACAAAAAAATCCAGATCTGGTAACAATATCTACTGCGGTCTGCGACTGCCAATCCACCTACCAAAAGTGCTGATTAAAATCTTTACTTAAGAAGCTTATGTCAAACAGTTCACTTATCCATACGATCATGATATGATATGACGACTAATGACGACGACTGAAAGAAGTTTAAAAAACCGGCCATGTGAGAATTCTATTCGCGCACCAAGTGTCCCGACCATGGAGACAAACTTACAGGTATAACCTTAATCTTGAAATAAGGTTCATTTTCCCGAAGTCATAGCTAAATTTGTGTGTTGTGGTTTTTTGATGATTTCTCAAAACTCTACTGGATGGATATTTATACAAAGTTTATTACTATTAAAGACTTTTCAGTTTGCAAATCTGTTGTAGAATGTACAAATAAGGCCCTTTCATATTGATTTGCTATTTTGTTATTGGCCTCACATGAAAAATCACTTTTGTTGTATGAGAGCCCCCTTAAATACGAGTATGTATGTATTGTATTCTGTTTTTTAGTATTTGTTGTTACAGCGGCGACAGAAATACATCATCTGTGAAAATTGCAACTGGTGACAGACGGACAGACAGACGGACAGCGGCGTCTTAGTAATATTGTCACGTTGGTCACAACTTTATACGCGTGGACTTCAGCATTTATCCCACGGGAACTACTAGCTCAATTGGGATAGAAAGTGGCCTATGTCCTTTCAACAATACCTGTATAAAATCAAGTTATTCTGCCCCCAATGCGACTGTATAATACGGTGAATATAGTGGGCATGTCCGTACATCTTGCACAGGTATTATGCTTGTGTTGGCATTTCATTAGTTTCTGTAAGTCAACGGCAACGGGTAAGCTATTTTTTTGCTCAATGCCGCTCCCTCGATGTTTTATGCTAGTGAACGCCTAGAAAAGTACCCTGTAGTTATTTATTAGTAGTTTTAAGTCTCTGATAAGGAAAGCCATAATTTTATAACGCTGTAACGATTAACACGTTCATTAGTTTTATATCTAGTTATATTAATCCAGTGAATGTGCCTTTGAAACAATCATAAATACATGCAAAAATTGCAAGTGTCTGGCAAGGTATTTACTTACGTATCACGATTAATTAGGACACTTTTGTGATGCTTAATAATTAACGCGTTCAAAAAGAACGAAAAACCGACTTCAATTGCCTTAACAATTTGATTTTTGTTGAGTTTCTCAAAGAGCGATCAATTAATTTCGAAAGAAATTATATGGGACCACCTCTGAAGTATGTTCTACCAAAAAGGAATTATCAAAATCGGGTCACTATTGGCGGAGTTATCGCGTAACACACATTAAAAATAATACGCGTCGAATTGAGAACTTCCTCCTTTTTTGAAGTCGGTTGAAAAAGTATGTTATGAAGGCACTCTAATGGCTAAGAATCATGCTGCATCATGACCATCAAACGAATTTGAAAGCGTTCACTGCTGGCTGTAAGCCACAGGGTTGGATTTACACCAGGCCCGGCCCACCTGGTCCTGGTCGCCTTTTGAAGAACTTACACTCCATCGTGTCTGTTCTTCGAGTGATATCCATTCTACGTAATAATGATAGCATGTTTTCCTTCACTAATATTCCAATAACAATTAAGGTAAACGATCTATTCCACTACATCCGTTCCAGTTTTAGGAATCACGTTACCTATATGCTCTGACGTTTTGTTTGTTTACACAGTTACTTCCAGCTTTAGGATCCACTAAAAGTTTCGAGAAGGAGTAGAGGAATTCCTATTTATAATGGGTGCGTGAGAATGACTCAGTTCGTGAGACACGAAACTTAAACTGTCATTGAAAGCACTCATGAATCGTAGGTTATTTCTGTTATGTAGGAGAGGGATATTTTTTACGATACATGTGTATCTACAATTGTGACGGCTCTGAAAGTGTAATTCAACATTTGTTATACGATTGAACAGGAAAAGTATAGAATGCCGTGCGTATGTTTTGTTGAGGGCTGTAATTCAGAAGACATGCTTCTTCCATACTTTTCTAGGAAATGTTACAATTCTCAGTTCTAAGTCATTACTTTATCCAAGTAATATTTTTGTGGTCAAAAATATAATATAAGAAGATTAGGTTATAGCACTATACCTTCATTATTACTTTGCTTTTATGATAGCCAACTTCGTTTGTTTACTGAATGTGTGTAGGTAAACATACATTTTGATCACTAATAAAAAGCTCTTTAGTTATTTAAGTGCAGTTGGTCTTCATCTCATCGGAAATCAAAAAAGCGAGCTCACTGAGAACCTTCAAGGGGCTTTTATTACCAGAAAACAACAAATTCTGATTGGTTGGCTTTGATAACATGGTGGCAACTAGTCAGGCGGACATAGAAAAGTTCCTATTGCCTATCACCAACCTGCCGAATGCCGACAGGTATCCCATCGGAGATCGAACTCGCGACCTACGGATTATCCAACTGTGGATACAAAACTAACAATAGTCGTGTCGACACCATACTATCAAGTTAACAAAGCAATAAGAGCCATAGCCCTAATGTTCAACCCGCGGCCAAACCGCAATGCAACGCCTTCGATGACGGATGAGTGACGTTTCTAGATCATCCAATAAAATAGTGTTACCGTTCCGCACCACGGAAGACCTCTTACAGCGGTAAAGAGACCGAGCCATTGTCTTCATTTCGCAATTGTTATTCGGAGTAATTGGATTTGGAAATCAGCGAAAAATATTGACCGAATTGTGTGCAGTGCGAGTAATCTGTTACTATTAGCGATAGGTTGTGTTTTGTTATGTAAAAGTTATGTTTTGGTTTGCTTTCGTTATTTATTTGATATAACATCATTGTTTAACTTCAGAATCACTTCATATATGTATTTTTTCTTCTTCTTTCTTCTTCTGGTTGTCCGTTTGTAAGAAGGGGGCGGTAAGTTAGGTCGTTTTCGCTTAGATTTGAATTCTAGTATTATAAAGGTTTGTTATAGGGAAAAGTGGCGAGTTAAGGTGACTTGACTAGAGACCTCAACATAGATAAGTATATAAATATATACCTTACTTTTCCTAGATTGATGGATAAAATAGGACAAAGTTTGTATTTGTATAATTTACAGACTAAAACAGATATAAGATGGTGATCAGTATCGGGTCATTGACACGACTAGACAGTGACGCCCATCAGAATCTCAAAACACTACATTTATCGAAACGCATGAGAGAGGATACATGATCTCACAAGTGACAGCCTGCTTAAAAATAAAACCTGGCTCAATCACAGTGCAATTGAGTAACAAACAAATCTACTTTCGCACTATTTGTGTACCGCCTGACCTCCTAACAGATATATAATCTACATATTAGTTCAGGTTCTAATCATTAGTCATTTCATTTCAATCTAGACACTGGTTTATTAACTGTTTGATTGATAACCGTGACTGCAGGGTAACTATTTTATCGTATCTAATGATTTAGACAAATTGAGCCGACGCGTGCGCCAAATAAAAGTTGGTATGGCGAGTGTAACTGATAATAATAAACCTGTGCGTGGGAGAAATGGCTATTATTAAAAGTTTTTATCGTGTAAATAAATGAATATGGTTTCCTACAATCTAGTTTGAATAGGGAAATGTAATGTCACGGATGATAGAATATAAGTAGATGGGCAAGCATCCTAGGTTTTATGAGTCATTTCACTAGATATAATATCGTAAAAAGCTGCCAATAAACTAGAATACTGGTAGTATTCTAGTCTAAGGTCTTATCAATCCTTCTGCTCTTCTACTACGTCTTCCCCATATATTTGATGCCAGCTCTCCTAATCGCCCAACTCCAGATCTATCTATATACGTCGGGGTTCCGCACTTTTTCGGTGCAATCCTTATCTCGTCATGTGATCGTCTAGCCTCATCATTACATAGATTACCATCGTCAGTCATGTTTTGATAATAGGTCAGTTGGGTGTCACGCAGGATACAATCAAAATATCGATTTGGTTGTGTTTTTTGTTATACATATGTGAAACTAAACTAGCTAAACTAGCACAGCCAATGAGGGCTGACCTTATTTTTACACCTATATGACATTATATCCATGATTATATACTTACCTCTTCTTTTTTAAATTTTTATGGCCTTGGCTACATGGAGGTTGGCCAAAAAGAATTGACAGGATTAATGTATAAGATGAAAGAGATGTAGCTATACAATCGAGTGCATAAAATTAGACATCTCTTTCACTTATTGCTTAGCTACACTGTGTGTATTTCAGTAATCAAGAAACAATGTGTCAAAGTTATTTATTTAAAAAAAAAACATTTTTGAGTAACGGACGTAGGGCAACACTGAATATATTTATATTTATTAAAATGGTAACATCAGGTTGAATATTGTTCGAAATGAGGTAACCATGACAACAATGTGAAAATAAGATAAAAATTCGTTTATATATACATATAAAAGTACACGTGTTGACTGCGTACAATCTAAGCTAACAATCTCATCCATCGTCACACCGTAGAAAGTATACGTACGGCAATGAAAGTAGCTCTATGTTTGGTGAAAATGATCGATCAGCAGCTACTGTCTCAATTGATAGCAAATTGATGATGATTCCATTGACGATTTGCGTATCAATCATTCAATAAAAATGTTTATTTGGTGTTCGTCGTGCATTCAAATTGAATTGTCTTTTAAAGTGATTATTAAAGTGTTATTTTTAAAATTAAATACAGGTCAATGCTTGACTGCATTCTAACGTGATTTTGACGATTTTATTTAAAGGTTCCCAAGTTATAATCTTCAAATTATGTACACGGAAATCGGTAGTGCCAATTAGGTATACCGTACTTTAGCTGTAAACATGATTATTATGTGTCACTTTTTAAAAAGTGGAACTGAAACGCTTATTGTGACATGCAGGAATTACAACTGACCACTATGTATGGGTGGAGGTCTGCCGTTCTTATGTTTGTTGAGGATTTGATTTCATATATTCACGTTGCAAAAATGCTTCCAGCCAACAGTCATTCTTGGTTTTATAGGAACATCATCGTCTGTATCTAAATTGTTCCAGAATTTTACTTTTAAATAAAAAAAACCGTTTGTTATTTATTTAATTTAAATTTAAGTATTTTAAAGGAACTGACGTAAATAATAAATATCTGACCAATTTCATTCACCAACTACCTTCACTGAAGAAAAAAAAACCATAAAATTTTTACGGTAGCTCGCCTGTTGTGTCTCTCCTCGAATGTCCTGGACGTCCAGGAACAGTTGAATATCTTCTTGATGAGAATACGGCCACTTAACACAAGCACGATTTAATCAAAAATAAACTTAATTAGCGAAACCGATATGTGCCTGGTTGATGCGACCATACTCGTATTCTATCTGTAACTAAACTTTTTTTCAAACTGTGAGTACTTTCTTCATCTTTAAAAACGGACGGTATTTCGAAAAAATGCTAATAAAATGTGGAAAATTTAAAATGTAGTATCCTAGCGCCAAACTAAGTTAAATGGCGAATGTCAAACTTCAGAAAAAATATATATCCACTTTTGTTATTAGTAAAATATGTAATATTCACTTTTGCGTGACATTTCCCTCAATATACTGCATACATGGTACAAAAGTGAATACATATTATTGTATTTTTGTCGTCAGATCCATCGCCCGAACAAAATCATCATACAAAGAAAAGACGCGTTAGCTTTGTTCGGGCCTTTAGTTTCAAAACGAAACTTTACGCTCCGTTTGTTCAGATGAGATTATATATACATATAAATATAATCTTATTTATTCATTTAATCAATTCATGTTTATTTAAAGCTGTTTTGCATAAATGGATAGCATTTTTTATACTGATGAAAGTCCGTCATTTGAGAAGATTAGATAATTTAGCTGTTTAACGTCTTTGCAATCAAAATAAGACATAACACACCTCAGGCTTCCCACGGCGAATTTTTATGGTTAGTTTCCAAACGATCGACGGCGCTTTCTTTGAATTTCGCTCGTTTAATCGACAAATCCATTTACGTCGAGCGATCATCGGTCAGCGGCCAATTCACCTGTAGCAATGTTCACAACGTTCACAAGACCCCCAGGGCTATTCCTTTCTATCCCACTGTCTCACTCCCACAACCTTTATGGAAAATAATAATAATAATACACGTCTAATCTAACACGTATTTCATGTTTTATTTGCTTAATAGCAAAAGGCTTAGCTTTGCAAATTCATTCTTTGATAATATTCTGAACTTTATAGCTCATACGATTTGGGTAATGAGTCAGGCAGATTTTCATTTTTGACATATGAAGACATTCTTGTTTTTTGCCTCCAAAAGTTTGCAAACGGAAAATTAAAAAATATTTTGGTCTTATCCAGAATGGCTTTAGATAAGATTTTGAACATGTAGTATCATGAACGATTTTATTATATGAGAGCGATCTACTTAGAAGATTTTTGTCCAGCTTAAAAACAAGTTATTTGAATCAGCATTTGCATCATAAAGATCAAATTCGTACAATTAAATGCCATTAATACTGGTAATTACTGCAAGTTGTATACTACTAATACGATTGATTCGAATAAAACTATATTTTATATTTATTTACTGTATTACTGTATCAGTTTTTTATTTGTAAAATTATTATGTATATAGTATATACATTTATCTACAACGTATCATGTGTGAACGAATTTCTTGAACACCCCACAGATGGAGCAGAGCTGCTGAGGCAGTTAGGAATACACCACACGCGTCACGGTTAGTGAAAACGGTCAGACCGGCCGCGACCGATGTCAATCATTGATTGTCACCGTTATCTCAGCCTCATCGAGTTCTCGCCTAATTGTTGAATAACATCTCAACTGTTATATAATAAGGCCGCCTAGAAAACAGATCGTGCGATTCCTCTTTAGTTTTGACAGGTGATAGAGTTGTCATGTCACAAGTGGGATGTACGCTTGTTGCATTCGAACAAAGCTTGTGACCTAAGCTTGTGACATAATACATATTGAATGCGATGTATTTATTGACTGCTGAATGTTCTCAATACGTACGTTGAATCGGCTATCTTTTGTGAACTAACAGAACAAAATGCATATTTATTTGCGGGAGACGAATTTGAATTATGAATACTCTTTAATCCTTTTTTGACATGCATAATTAAAAAATAATTAAAAAGTTATGTTGCGGTTTTTGTTGATGTTTGAGTGCTTTTTAAATCGTTTGGGAACCAGTTTATTTTTATTTGCCTATAAAATAAATGAATAAAGATAAACTAAATTTAATTTACATTTCGGCATTTTGAAAGACAAAAGATTACTGGTGTACATACATAATTTGACGTCCAGACCTAGGTTTACGAAATAATATAGGTATAGGTTAAGATAAAGTCAATAAGACTTTACGAACGAAATTTAACCCTTACTGTAGCTATGATGGTTTGTTTGAACATAATTACAATCTGCGTTATGTAATGTGGATATTGTGGTCTGCGTAGTACGCTAATGATCTTTTATTATTATTTCGTCTCATAACATTTTTTGACATTTTTGACGGCCTCCGTGGCGCATATGTCTGAGCGTAACACACGCGGGTGCCGGCTTCGATTCCTGGAAGGTAAATTTTCACAATAATTTTGTGACACTTTCCCAAGTTTGGTTAAGGACATTGCAGGCTTGAATCACGTGATTTACTATAAAATAAGATGAATCCGTTCTTCGAAAAGCACGTAAAGTCTCGGTTTATACACGAGTATCTACGACAGGTAGGCTACATGAGACATGTCAGAGGACTCTAGCTCAATTACTCTGACACTAGGGTTTTTGAGATCGGTCAATGACGATACGATAAAAAGATTTTATAAATAACTCTCTGTATGTATTTTTAGGGTCCCTTATCTCAAAAGGAAAAAGAACACTTATAGGGTCACTTTGTGGACCGTCTGTCTGTCTGTCTGTCAAGACCTTTTTCTCAGGAACGCGTAAAGATATCGAGTTGAAATTTATGTTGAATACTCAAGTCTGACGACTCTTGGATTTGTAAAAAATAATACATGTAGGTCAACACAGTAAAAAATGCAAGAAAACCAAAACCTATAGGGTACTTCCCGTTGTAGTTGATCTAGGTCCAAAAAAGTGACTGGAAGCAAAGTTTTACAGTACAACCGTAGAAATAAATCTGAAAATCAATATTTTTAATTATAACACAATAAATAGTTTTTTATACATATATTTAAAAACTTAACTTTGTAGTAGTAAGCAATACATCGGGTACGTAATGTAACCGCAAAGTATGGTAGGTTTTTCAGTCGTACTTTCATTTTCGGTGGAACATGATTCTAAGTATCGAGTCCGACTCGCACTTGATCGTTTTTTCTTTTTTTCTTCTAATGTCGAAAAATAATAACTAACTAAATAAAATAAATTTTATACAGAAGCTTATATGTGAAAACTTGTTATTGGCTTATATCTGTATACTTATTTGTATAATATGATTAAATTAAGCTGTTTATTTAGAGTAGAGGATGCAGGACCAACAGCATCAAGTCCATTTGGAAACAAAAATAAAACCACTTCAGTTGGCGGCAGACTTAGATAGTAGCTAGACTTAGGTAGCTAGCGCGGAGGACGTAGAGGAGGATCAAACAATGAAAACGAATATCAGAGCTAGCCCGCACTTGAAATCGAACCCACGACTTCCTGATAAACATAAAAAAGTCAACAGTCAAAGTATGGTCAAACTGACATCAGGGATAGATTTTACTTACACCTTTGCTAGTGTCATTTCTGCCTTTATGCACAAATAATATAAGTATCGATACTGTGAACAAATAATCGAATACAATCGATTTTAGTTGACGATGTTACGACCATGGTTCCTGCACATATTGAGTCACAAAAGACTGAGATTGCATCTTATTGATTCCACCTAAATGTACTTGTAAATTTGCAAGCAGTTAGCCAATGACATACATAAACCATGAATACGGCGTTTCACCCAATATACTCAACAAGACCCTATTAACATACCTATGCTGCCCCGTCCATCCGTCTGTCACTAGGCTGTACCTTTGTTTGTTTGTGTATTTCTAATGGCCACTATAACAACAAATAGTAAATATATTTAACAAAAACATGGGGTACACATAGAAGTAACGGTTTTTTTCGGCCAGTTTTTATTCTGTTACATATTGATATATGTTTTGCTGTAGTGAATCAAGTCATCTTTTGGAAAGAGACAACAATAATGTCAAAAGCATATGTAAAAGATAATGATGCTATTTAAGAAATAATATTAGACTAGCATGTTTTTTACTGAACTACATAATTTATGATATCGATGTTTCTCCAAGTTAGGGAAGATTTTAAAAGTGCAGACTTTTTCAAATATGTATATTGAGATGTTTTAAATTATGACGTTAATGATATTTTATATTGTATATTCTTTAACATGACAAAAATATTGATTGTACATGCAGAAGAACATCAAGTTACTGCAATGTGTCAAATTACAGTTATATGAACGTAAATGCCTAAACTATAAAGTTCTAGATAATTTTAAACACAGAGAGTAGCTTGATCGGCTTTCGTACATATTGACAGGAGTAGTGACCGGAATAAACATGCAAAGTAGGTCCTTGCACTTCTCTCCGCGGTATTGTGATACCGCGGAGAGAAGTGTAGCGTAGTGTACCGTAGGTGGTGGCCTGTCCTTGTCTTTAGTAAGTCAACGCATAAAGGTACATTCGCATACATTTCACCATGCGAAATACCGTTTGGTCGTGAGAACTCTTCGCATCTGAATCTCGGTTCGATTTGTATCTTTTTGTGTCTCCTTACCGTATAATCTGGTCAATCTAAATGTGACCAGTTTTATTTTATCGTTGTGCTCGCTAGCGTTGCATTCTACTACAAAATGATGGTCCGAAATGTAGGTACTCGTATAACGGTAAATATACATTTTCTTAAAGATTATAGATATAATATTTTTGTGTCTCTTCCTGTTTTACACGTTGTTTCATAATATGGTTGGTAGTAAGTGGTCCGTTATATCTTCTTACAATTTATCTCTCACACTATATCCTATATACGTTATTAGGCAAAATTAGGTTAGGTTTAAAAGTTCCGACATCTCCAATGACAGTCAAATTTCATATAACCCGACGGTAAAGCGAAGTCAATTTAAGGTACTTAAACGGCTGTATCGTTTCCATCATTATTAGAGACACCTGGTAGCTATTTTATGGTTTTAAGTTGATAAAAATAGGATTAATTGCAGATACGGTCAGCTGCATAGGAGCCGACAAAGCAATCATTTAAATTACATTTGTGGGGTAAACATTAAAAGCAAAGCAGCTGTGAATGCTGCAATGTAAATAGAACAAACAATTAATTAGAGCCGTCAACATTAACTGGCTAGAACACCGGCTATCAAGAACACGGTATCAACAATTAAGGCGCCCGACAGAGTGTGTCGCTCTCATAATGGCAAGTTCAACGGCGTTACATTGACACGGAATCCGCCGTGACTCATGCCATGCGCCGGCGCATGTGTCCGCGAGCCCGCGTGTTCCGCCCGCCGCCCGCCCGATATGTTTATGATTGTTGATATACAGATTTAAAGGATATAAGAAACATTATTTTAATGAAAACATCAGTATTAGCCTTAATTTGATGTCAGAGTGGCCAGAAGACTGGCAGCGTTTCGCTTATTTTTCATTATTCACAAGATGCTTTCTGAGGTTTTTCTGCACTGAAAAGGCAGTGGTAAAAGTTTTCCTCTTAAGTAAGTAAAAGCCATTTTAAGTAATTAAATGAAACTCATGGCATGACATGGCATCAAAAGTAGACTTTAATTTGAAGAATCCGAAATCTCACTATAGGGATATGAATCTTTTCACTGTATGGATTAAGCTGTTCCTGTGTGTTTCGTAACGATGAATTAAGCAGGGGTCTAATAATAATTATCATAATTTTACTACTTGTTTTATTTTTCGCAAATATATTAAAAACGTCGCTCAAAACTCGTGCGACAATGTAAATTCAATTTCGTTCTGACCGATTCCCGAAATATTTATATACAAAACTATTTATTGACTATTTTCAGTCAAATGGTGTAACCATACAATCAGTCAGTCATAGAGGAAGCCCTGTGCGACACATGTAGTCTCTCTCTCTCTCTCTAAAGATGGCATTATAATTGCTTTGTTAAATATTTGGTAAGTGAGATTCTAAAATAACTGTTAATATAACGAAAATTTTACAAAAACATGTTGGTGTTACTGAGTACGAGTGTAAAGGATAGTGTTATAAAAAACCGGTCAAGTGGGAGTTGGACTCGCGCACCGAGGGTTCCGTACAAAATATGGATAATTAAAATACGGAAAATCATAAATAATATGCACCGAACGATCCCCTAACGAATGCGCCTAAGTACCATTTTCGATTTAAACGTTTTCGTAACGCCATATAGTGTTGAGAAGCAAAACTAATTCTCGTCACTAGATGGCGTAACTAATAATTTAAAACGCACGTCTCCCCAAAAAATCACGTTTGTTGCATAGGAGCCCCCTTAAATATTCATTTTATTCTTTTTGTTGTATTTGTTGTTATAGAAAACAGCGGCAACAGAAATACATCATTTGTGAAAATTTCAACCGTCTATCACGTTTTATGAGATACAGCCTGGTGACAGACGGACGGACAGCGGAGTCTTAGTAATAGGGTCCCGTTGGTTACCCTTTGGGTACGGAACCCTAAAAATGGTATAAATAAAGGATTCACGGAATAGTGTCCAGTAGAGTACTCAGTACACAGCAAACGGGCGATGGGCGTGGGTAGCATTCGCACTGGCTAATTTTGGAGCTCGTTCGTCCGTTGACTTTACGTCCGGATGCCGGTGTCGCTGTTACATACTCGTAGTAGACAGGATCTGTACGTGTCCCTACTGTACAAACATACGGTAGGTATCTACTATTTATAGTTCTGTTGTAACGACTATTTGTCAGTTGTTGACTCTGTAATATTTTTTTAAATACAAATTATAGATCAACGCTTGGCCACGATCTCACCTGATGGTAAGCGACGATGTGGCCTACGATGGTGCGCGTTGGTCTAGAAGGTGCCTGTTCACCCTCGACTTGAAGACACCCAAGTTATAGTTTTCAGGGAATACAGACGCCGGCAGCGCGTTCCACTCCCGGGCTGTACGCATGATAAAATTATATAAATATATACGATTTATCGTTTTATTAGCGTTGAAATTCGATTGAGAAAGCTAGGGGTGTTTCAATTATAGTTAATCACGAATTATAGTGCTTAAGTTTCAGTACTCAGTCCGCGTTAAAAACCTCATCAAGTACACGTCAATTCTACCTCTATATTGAATAGAAATATTTATCATTTTGGTCTGGAGTTCTCGCCGCGGAGTCATCGCTGAAATTTCCCTCTGTTCAGGAAAATAAAAACATCTATTTTGAACAATATTTGAATTTTTAATCATTCATTATTTACCAAGTTGTTAAGTTCAGATCAGAGTGTGACTTTATGAAATACAAGCCCGTTATATTTCCTTGTCGCCATTCCTTATTCGAACTGCCCATATGGTTATTTTATTACCAGAACAAACGTTGGCATTTAAAAGCTGGTAACTACTTAAATATTATTGCAATTTCCTCCTACCTACTCACGTCGACCGAAGGCCGTCTCACGAAACATTCTAGTCCTAAAAGGCTAGCTAAAAGTCCTAAGCGGGCGCTTAAAAAGAGCCGGTCCTAAGCCCACTACTTAAACCTGTTTACGATCAGAAACGATTAGTGAAATTTGATACAGAAGGTCGCAAGAGGCGTTAATATTAATACAAAGCTCAATGGTAATGACGGGAGTCAACCGAAACGGTGGGCGACAGGCAGTGAGTCAAAGGAGGTGGGTGTGATGTGAGCCGAGACACCAAGGCCGTGCCGAGCTGTAGGCTCGGTCATCGGGAGCCGTTCACTGATGCTGCTTTATTAGGGCCTATTTGAATATCAAATCAAGTGTAGTGTGACGCCTTCTATTGCACCGCGTACCTGCTTCTGTGTTCTGGGTGGCTTCTGGGGTGCCACACTTTCCATTCAACGGTCTTATCATCAGTCAACATCAGGTGAGGTGAAGGCTTAAGTAAAAAAGCATACAATACAATGCATACAAAACAATACACAAAAATACAAATCGTGTGCGGAAGGGAAAACATTGATCGAGTGTCCGAATCAAAAATCTTGCCGAATACAATAATGTTCGAAGTAAAGTAATAATAATGGGGGAAGCGACACGATGTCAAAGTGAATAAAACAGTATTTCTAGATTTCTAAAATACTAGCTGTTCCATTATATGAAATAAATAAAAACAATCGGAAAAAATATCGCTTCAATAAAATCCTGAATATTGATGTGATTTGAGGTTTTGGACTCGAATACTATTGGAGACGGTTGGTTGCTACCAGATCAGAATTAGACTGTGACTGGGTCAGAACAAGGTCAGAACTGAATCCTGGTATCGTCGTCAGTGTAGAACAGGACAGCGCGGAAAAAGCACTAGTGTGTTCCTTTGGAACCCAGAGCTAGTTTGGTGGTTAATGAACCCACATTAAAACACCTAAACAGACTATTCCCGTAGGGAGTCAGGATTTATTTGGGATCCCTATTCCTTACAAAAAAGACACGGAAGGTAAGCGAAAACAGTACACGAATGTTTCGTACCAAAAATGACATCCAACGACCTCATTCGACTGCACCGAAAGGCACCGCGCCGCTACTCCACTGATCGCAGTAAAATCGAAGCGAATATAAAAAGGCAATTACAAGTGATTGATGCGTCCAGCCAACCTAAAAACTGATCCCAGATGCGGGTCCCAGATACAGTCGTCCAATGACCTGGAACAGCAAGCTGGCATTTACAAATTATATATTGTCTCTGTCTCGTGTCGAACAGTTTGCTTCGGATTCGCAATGTGCTCAACGTAATACTCGTATGTATCGACAGACAGATTAGATACCCATACATCCATAGACACGACAATACAAGACCTTATAGTAAAGTTGATAGGTTGTGTATTTGATTAAATTGTATGTAAGGTCTTAATTGTCTTCCTTTCTTTAATTTTATTACACGCTTTATATTAAGTTCACTTTTATGTAACTATCTAACTACGTATGTAAACAAGTTTAGCATGTCAATTAAGCTACTTCTGAACGTCGTAGCGATTTGAAATATTGCACTCATATGTAATTCGCATTACAATACAATAATTTGGCACCATTGAGCTGATCTGACCCTGGAATCAGGAGTTGGATGGAAAAATTCTAACCTGGGCCCCTCAATTTGTTTTGGAAATAAGAACGCTTGTCTTTTGTTGGAAATCTTGACCATCTAGATTCCAACCATAGTTTGTTTGACAGTTCTTGGGAACCTTGGGAAGACGTCGCTGTCGTGTATTTGTCAAACGAGGGGAAAATAACATATACAAGTAACATATTTATTGATAAGATACATTTTTGTTTTTAAACAAACTAGTTAAAAACTAGCACCGCTTAAGAGGGTATGCTGTTGTCAAAGCGCCCATACAAACGTAGTCCAGTCATATTTTGAGTATTAAGCTATGAAAATCTATGAAATTTTCAAGACACAATCTAGAACTAAATATCTGTATCGGTGGTGAGTCAGATTTTCTTTTAAATATATACTTCCAGAGTTACAGGGCGTCAAAGAATTGTATTTAACGGTAATAAAAAGCCCCAACTTTGAACCTGATTTACAAGAGTATGAATCAATTTAGAACAATTTGGAAAAACCACCAACATCTGAAATTTTATTAATATACTGTATTGAAAAAATGGCTCCATAATATACTGTATCCTTCAAATGATCCCTGGACTACGAAACATCCAAATAACGGGTAGATAACTTCGCGTAGTGTATGCTGTCTCACCGTACGCGCTCGGGTAGGATCGGGCTCGGAGAGGGACAGCAACAAAACAATGCAACCTTGAACACGGCCACGTGGTCTTACCAACGCCAAAACAACGCAGCAACCAAGTGTCACGGGAACATCAGTGTAACTGCCAAACGCAGCCGACCGTCTCACCAAGAAATTTTAAATTAAAAAGCCGCTATTTGCGGAATTATGGTAAATAACCACAGGAGAAAGAAATTAATAAATGAAAACAGTTTCTAGTTGACGCCTGCAGGTCCGTCCTCCATCGCTACAATAAAGTCTGTGTGAGTAATAAATACGTACTCGTATAAAATTGTTTTAGGATTTAAAAGCTTTTAAGTACGACACTCGTAAAGCGTGTTTTAGTTTTTTAAATCTTTGCCCATTTTCCTTTGATACTCGTATTTCTCATCATATGACCTACCCACCTCCATGCGAATACAGCGTCTTAGATGGGACGACGACATTCAGAAAATAGCAGTGTTACTCGGAGGAGAATGACCGAGGATCGGAAAGCGTGGCCAGCTCTCGGGGAGGTCTTTGAGAATAATTAAAATATGATTAGTATGTTTTAGATTACCGAATAGTTGAAAAGGTGAGACACAATTGTTTTAAGGTGCACGGTGAAAATGAAGTACTAATTTGTTGACAAACAAGACCTTTCCTCGAGTATATGTGTATATCCAAACATATTAAAAATCCCCTGGATAATCCACAACCAAAACTAGAACATAAACTTTTGCCAACGTTCCGTCCGTTTTAACAATGCCAGCAATGACGAAGCTGAATCTACAAACAGAACTACGAAAGTAACAACATAAAAGAGTTCGTGTAGTTCATCATTCGTACTATTGACCTAGTTAGCCACTCGTAATAGTTAAACAAGAACCCGCAATGAACGTACAGTTAAGTCAATGAAACCGGAACTTTTATCCCTAGACATGGCCGTTTTGGTACAGGCATGATAGCCACTAGACAGCCCCCATAATACACAAACATTTTCAACAACGAACAAAAATTATACATAATATAGATACCGCTCAGGCTTTCCTGTAATATTTATGTGAAGGCCTGTCTACTGTGATTATTTCAGATTTTATTTTGGAGTCTTCGGTAATGCATTAAAGAAAATTTGTTTTACAATATGCAAAACAAAGCCTTTCATACAATACGCCACTTGAGCAACCTAGTGACTCCACGTTGAAATTTCATGCCTATACCGATAATACAAAATTACTATATATTTGTTTGTTTTACTGCAACAACAACCTTTGATGTTTTTTAATGTACTGTATCGTAAAATAGTCTCCAGCGACAATTACACTTCTACAGACAAAATAGTTTTTGATTTCTTTTGAGTTAAACTAACATACAACTCTGTGACTCACGGCCTGCAAACTAATTGATGGAATGCGGTAAAAAAAACTAGCGCACTACTAAATGCCACCTGTACAGTGTAATCTAGCATTTGAGTTAATGCTAACTGTAGTTAATGCACTAAGACCTAAATCAGTCCATCAAGATTAACAAACATAAATTTTGTTGTTTGTTAAGGCTTCTTTACGTCAAACCTTGCAACTTCAACTTTTTGATTCGTCGTTCGTTAAATCGTTACTGAATCTTTAAACGCCCTAAAGAGATAAGCTATTATTGTGAAGGCTACTTTTATCCCAATTGAGCAAGTCGTTCCCGTGGAATAATTTCCGAAGTGCACGCGGACAAGTCGTGGGCAAAACTGACCCACGTAGAAAACAATTTTTTGTGGTGCTCTTCTTCTTCCAAAGGGGTCAATTCTCTTTTAGACCATTAAATGACGTGCGACTAGAAGTTGTCAAGGTATTCGCGTGGGGGGTCTTAAATGATAATTATGGGAGATTTGACAGCAATGTTGACTTTGAGATAAATGATCGCTTTTTGATGATCGTCTGGTTTCAAGCCAGATCAGATTTAGGAATTGCGAAAATAAGTCCAAAGTCCATGTTGTCTAAAATAAGAATAGAGCGGGATTCGATTAGTGTTGATTTCATCGATAGAGATTTTAGGGAGCAATTTTTTGGTCAATAAAATTATTTACAAAGTCACCCGTCACTATTGATTTTCTCATTTATGAATGGACTCTTTAAAAGTGAATGAATAAGACGTATCAACGAGATGGTGGTTACTTACTACTTACACCTTAAACCTTGAGTTAGGTGTATAAACCTGATGATTCTCTATTCTGTTTGCTTTTAGAGTATCGCTTACTGATGTAGCCATTGGATTCTATCGCTCATGGCGATTTGTTATAGAGTTTCACGGGCTGTCACCTGCATTGTTTTCTGTTACGGTAATTATTTAGACAATATTTCAAATAATTCTTCCAAAAGACGCTCTAACAATAGAAATATTTTTATTCATAATGCGTCCCATTGGTATTTGCCTTATTTTCTTATTTAAATTCTGTGTTGGTATTGGTATTGTTTCAAAACAAAACAAGTGTGCAAAATTTGGCTAACATCGGTCATCCTAATATTATAGCGAGATACATTATTAGACTCATATAAAGATATCGGTTGCTATTTGTCTGATAGTTAAATACAACAACAATTACATTCATGTATGACATAGTAAAATAATCCTATACGGTTTAAAAAAATAAAGATAGCTACTTTTACAGTTAAAAAGAAAAGAAATTACAATTTGAACAACTTTGTAAACAGAATTTATTTATTTTGGTTGTAATTTTTTTGGATAATGCATGATGATGGACGTATTTTTATTTTGAATTATTTGCACACAAAAAAACACGTGAAAGCACTCCGAGGGTGTCCGTCACTAATGTTTCCCTAAGATGCTAAAAATCAAAGGTTTTGTTTGAGTGTATAACTTTTGCAACTTGGCCAAGGGCAAGATGTATTCTGCACTTGTTCTGAACAGTAATATGAGACTACTCGGTTGATAATACAATTAAAATTGTGAAAGATAGTAAATTTAAAGATGGACAGATAAATTATTAAATAAATAAAAATTGTGGGATTTGAGAGGCCTAACAAATATAAGTATGAAGATCTGCGGCAACTCCAGAATTAAGGTTTTAATAGAAGTACATTTAGTTTGTGAATCTGTATAAGTGATTATTTCACCTGTGTTTTAGCGAAAGTGCTAACCCTAAACGATATCGAATGAGTAACGGGCAGATTCCTTATAAGAATGGTTCGGGTCAAACCTCGGGATCGTTCTACAGATCGGTGTCAGTGTTCCACGTTTTCTCCTATATGTCATCCAATGCACCTTTGTACCCACCACCAGTCAGTGACTTCTCAACCGTAATAATGCCCCTGGGCATTAAAACGACGTGCCACTTTCTAAAGAAACTGTTCCACAAAAAGTAGGTGTCACTACTTACAGTACTTACCCATTTACGAAGGTGGGATAAATGTATTCAGACAAATTCGACATATGTATATGAACAATGTAAACTATTGTTTGTAAGGATACAGCAAGTTATACCGTAAAATATCGTACAAATGGGTGGCTTCGCTCATATTTTTTGCTTCATTTGTATAAAACAATAGCATGTCCATAGTTTTTATACGAGTCAATGTTATCAACCGTAATAATGCCTCTAGGCGTTATATTCGTACGGCAATATTGCGATACGGGCTTTTGTTGTAGCTGTATGCAAAATTGTAATAAGCTTTTTAATGAAATGTACTTTCTATTTCAATTACGTGCTGTTAACGTAGCATCTGCGCGGTGAAAGTAATTTAGAGTACCTATAAAAGAGTGTAGCTTAGGGTTTGAATAGGTGATAGAAAATAGTAAATTATAAGGAATCGGTAGTAATAAAAGCGAACATGCATATTTGAGAAGACTATTGGCACCATATTACAGCGGTATTTTGATATCAGAAAAGAATCACAGTTTTTTAAAACGAGTTAGTGCCACTTCGTCAGTTTCGTTTGGTACCTAATTAAATATTGGCTGAGGGAAGTTTCGGGAAATTATTATTATTATTGATTTATTTTATTACTAGGTTTTGCACTTGACTTCTTCTGCCTGGACTTCTGCCTGGACTTCCGGAACTACTGACATACGACGATTGACATACAATGTATCATATGTCCATCTCAGATAAAAAGTTAAGTTATTCTGACTCTCCGTTACGAAGTAATGGAAGCGCCAACAAACAAACAAAACAAACTTAGTTTCGTATTTAAAATAATATTACTATGGATTTGATTAGTGTTGTTTTATTTTATTGTATGATTTTTTCTTTACTAAAATTCTACTCTGTGCTAAAATGTTCAACCGTGACTAAGTATTTACCGTATAGATGAAATTGTATTAGATACTTATAAGAAATAATTGCTTAGTTATTGAAATAAAAATATTGAGTAGAAAATTGAAAATCAAAAACATATTTTGCTAATATTTAGGCTTCAGTGCTGCCTCCTGTATTAAAACTGAACACTTATAAAAGCAGTGCCCGCTAGTTAGCTTTTGCTGTACTAACTGCTGTACTGCTGCGAGAGCTTTGTAGTTGGAAATGGAGTCGAAGAGCACGTCTTTCTCCTAGTAACTTTGATGAATGATAGATGGCGCTGAAATAATATGATTTTATATGTATGTTTGGTTATCTTCTTTGTAAATCTCTCTCTTCTTTGTAAGTCTAGTAATTTTTTTAAAGGAAAAGATTTTAAGGAATTTACCGCTTACCGAAAACATTCAACAGTTATTCGCTTTCGGCATACTATGTGTGTAATAAATACGGTGTTTATAAATTTTTAAGTTTGTTGTAATTAGTGCGCTTTTTACCACGCATGTCATTTGGCGAACGCGATCGGCGCGTCAAGTGACTGAATTAACTTTGGTGTTAGCTGATCATTTTAATGACCAACGGTTAGCTTTCCGGATACGTAACAACAAAAGTCTAATAGATGGCGCTGTCCACAAATTTACAAAATATATTAACTTTTTGGATAAAAAGTAGTATAACTAAATCTAGCATTTATATTGTATTTAACAGCACATAATGTGCTATTTTCATAATGTCAATGAGAGAAAGATAAAATATTTCCTGTGGTCACGTAAGAAATATACGTTACTAATAATTGCTTTCGCTATAAGCCTAACCACTTTTTTGACACTGCCATTTATATTAGCAGCAGACAAGTCGTAAAAACAGTGCGTCATCAATGTTTTTCATAAATAAATGTTTTTATCGATATTTGAAACGATAATTGAATACAAGAAGAATGTTTCCAATAGTTTACCAAGGTGGAAATAAAATACTTTTGTATATATTTGAGGAAACGAGACGGCTTTATATGGTTAAACACGCTTCCTATGATGCTTTGTTAACGCTAGGAAGACAAACCAAACATAAAATGAGATTTAATCATGAAAACTGGATCAAAAACTTATTTTAGATACTATGTAATATAAAAGTCATTGGACACCGCCATCTATTTGACCTTTGTTGCAACATGTCTGGAAAGCTGTCCATTGCCACTATAAGTTGCTGCCACGGTGATCTTTGGAGGACGCGGTCCATGAGCAGTAATATATTTATGCTTTATGCCAATTCATTCGGACTAAAAAGTATCAATTCTTGGATAATCCTAATTAAATATTGATCTATTAATTTTGACATTGAATGAAAGTCCGATATATTTGTAAACCAGCATCCGCCGCGCACATAGAATAAACACAATAAAAGCACAATTCGTATCAATTGGCCAAAATGACCAACACAAACGAAACAAATGAAGGGAAAAGGGAAGGAAGGACGAAACAAAATAAATATGGCACGGGTCGTCTAGGTTTTATTGTGATAGGGTTTATCAATATCCCCTCGGAGGCGGACGATGTGACACAATGCGCCAAGATGGATGGATCGCCGATGTGAATAGAGGCACTTACTCCGAGTTATAAATGACCGTATATCGGAGATCTATACCGTCACGATATGCAACGAAATAATTGTGTTCTATGAGCGAGGTAAGGCAGGAAAGAGATAGTGAGACCGACAGAGAAAGTGTGCGAGAGAATTGGAAATACAGAGGTATACCTTTGTTTTATTGATATGGTTTTCAGCAGAAAGCGTTTTCTGGTTGGTGATGATGGTAAGTGACAGATGATAATACTCGTAAATACAGAAACATAAACAGAAAAATAATCATCACAACAGTAAATATATAAGATTATGGAAAGGTGTTGGTACAATTTGTACATTGAATAAATAGATCAGTTAATTTTTTCCTGTCTTTCATTCCCTTATTGAATAGATATTGATACGAATTAGATAATATGACCATCGCTTTATTTAAAAGACACAGAAGATGTAAATTGAATGATGTGAACGATTTTGATTTGAATTATTATAAGTTTGAAAGTGACGCTGTCCCTTATCTGCTTGATGTTGTTTAACGACTATTCGACTGAACTGCTAGATATGTTTTGCACGCACATTTTTTTTTATCTCGATAAAGAGTTATCGTAGAATGAAGTTAACGCAGTCAAAGTCGTAGGTAAAAGGTTGTTGGAATATTATTTATATAATAGCAAAAAAAATATTCGCCGATAGGGATAGAAATTTCGACCACCGTACATCATAATCCTAGCTTTTCTCCCATATTACTTTATCCGTATTGCGCCATACTTATCGGTTTTGTGTCATGTCAGAGCCTGCACCTATGGGCCTTAATACTTTCTAAAAATCAAGGACTAAACTAGTAACTACTGCCGCGTTTGGAAGGCCATTGGCAAAACTCTGAAGAGAGCCTAACAGGAAACTGACATGTTTTTGGCGCTAATGCTTAGATGTTTGTATATCTAGGTAAAAAAGATCAATGAACTCTGACAATGAGTCAGGAGCGCTGGAAGAGATAAAAAGACGGAAGCTGCGCTCGGTGACGATGTAGAAATAGAATAACTTTCAGCAAAGTTTACATGAGAAAATAATTCTATATATATTCTATAATTCTAAGAATAAGACTAAAAGAAAAGACACGTTCAAATCCAGCCTACACTTTTACACTATTTAAAAAACAAGGTATACGCTAAATATGTTTAGAAAAATACCAGAAATACATTTTTGATTCTATTTTAATGGTACAGAATCATTCTTTTGTACTAAGTGACAACATCAAATGTCATTTTATTGACGCCATCTTTGTTTTCTAAGTTAGGTTTTGCCTGTTTCGTGCGTTTTAAATGTTGTTGTGTAAATAAACTAGACCAAAACATACAAAAATGGTAATATAATATCTTAGTTTGATAATGAACTTTAAAAATTACAAGTGTACAAGTCCAGGCAGCCCCATACAATCATGGAACGTGGTACTTTAGGAGATTATCGTGCGTGGATCTATGTATCATCAACAGTGAACATCTTACTCCGATCTGCATAGTAGAAAATATGGTCAATAATGGTCAAAGTAGAAAATACCATTTTGTAAAACCCGTTCTTTGGGTTCTCTGTCAGCGCGGATTACTGAAATTATCCCGCGGGAGAACTTTACCTAAATAAAACGTATCCTATGTATACGTATACTCGTATTCCACTAGCAAATCTGTCCACTCGTTTAAGCGTGCTTGAATCGAAAATATACGAACTAGGGTTGATCGTATCTCAATATTAATTCACTAATATTTAAGAAGACACAATGTGTGGGTGATAACGTAGAAATCAGCGGTGCAATTTACTACGGACAACTATGTTTACGACGTCCTTTTATGTTGATCCTTGTTGCTTAGGAAACAAAGAAAGTATTTAGTGAATTACATCCCTGGAAAGATACAAGTGATTTCGCAAAGTTTCTTCATAAAATATGTAAATATACTCGTTTATGTTTATTATAACTCCTACAGTGACATAAATAAGATTTATTATGCGAAATATAATTCGCAGCTAAGAATTTTGCGTTTACCTTCTTCAAACGAACAAGAAGGTAGGACCAATGAGGAAAACATGATTTTTTCAAATAACCCGAGGAGGCACTCTCTTTTTAGGGTTCCGTCCTTTAAACCGGAACCCTCAGATTGAGAGTCCGCACCCTATCCACTACGCCACCGACGCTTCTAATGTTATATTACGAGTATTCATATTCTGTACGGAACCCTCGGTGCGCGAGCCTTACTCGAACTTAACTAGGTTATTATTTGTAGCTAAAATCTTAAATAATGTTACTTTAAATATTTTACTAGCTACTGAAATCGAAATACAATTTATATTCGGTTATTTAAGAGAAAATATAATAAGTTTACTTGTTATTTTAAACAAAACAAAAATATTCTCTCTGGACTATGTTGTAATCCTGTTTATTAAAAATTTAGCGATGAATCCGATGTGAAAGCTTCATCCAGTTTGCAATTTTTCATTTGGAAATTAGAAATATATATTTTTGAGGTTTGCAATGCAAATTCAGCACTGAAATTTAACAGAATGATCTTACTGAAACTGGAATATTACATTATGATACAAGTGAGCTAAGTTGCTCATTACACACGAGGTTGTGGTTAGCGCGTAATACAGCCAAGTGTGTAATGAGCAGAGTTTTATACGACGTTTTTCAACACATTACCGAGGAAAAACAATAAAACATCAGATTACAGTAAGTTTTGATATCAACACTACGTTTGAGCTTAAACATTTTTTTTGACATGGGATCCATGCACCACATGCATCATGATGGGCTTGAATGTACTGTCTAGTTCAGAGTAATAACACACTTTCAGAAAATCACTGCGTTTGTTTCTTGCTCTTCCATTGTAGAAATCTATAGTAGGCAGATACTCGTAAGTACTCTTCTTTTGATTTTGTTATATGGCTATCGTTTGTGCTTCAAACAATTGTTCATCTTCTGCATTTTAATTTGATAAATTCAAAATAATATATCATACAGCAACAAATACGATAGCCCCAAAATCAAAGAGTATATAATATGTGTACCTCTATACTAGACAAAGTATGGGAAATGGCGCGCAAGTATTTTTTCGCGCTCCAAATACAAGAAGAGTTAACATACAGACTTCTTCAAAATTATAATTTTAAATGATAAAATGCAAATATTTTAATACTTTGTATTAAATTATTGTGAATTATAACTTAAAAATAATAAAGTTTGTTTGACTTAATTACGGACGTACACATTTATTTACTCCAAAAATGTATACCTCTGGATTTTCAGCGGCTTAGATGCTCTGTTGTTAAAAAAACTGTACCCGGCTAAATTGATGATGCTCTGTTTACACGCATACAACTTGCAGTAAGGTAAGTATTTCACTTTACAGGGATAATTCTGTTACGCACTAGGGTGTAATAGAATTACGCACGCGGGGGTTATAGCTCGGTTTATAAACCTAACAGCGATGTAATAAGGCTCAATTTACGTGCAAGTGTGTTGTAAAACTTATCATCATGTCAACTTTATCTGTCTTGTACCCCTTGGTCTAACCTCAATCGTAATAAAATTTGTAGACTATTTGATTTGATGATTTGATTTGTTGATTTGCCATCACAAGTACTCTATGTGTCACAATAATCATAACAAACGGAGAGACATGACGTGCCGTAGGCCCCCGTGCCCGCGGCACGTGTCGGTGACAGATTGCGGAATCCGTTGAACGCATGAGTCCGCGCGGGCATTAATCCTGCGCTATGTCGCTGCTGCCGCGTCATCAGTCAACTGACGAGAATTGGGACACGTCACACCGTGCTTCGTTGTAGGTGATGGCATTACTACTACATCTAAATTCAATTTTATATCTGTATTTATTAACAACTAGCTTTTGCCCGCGGCTTCGCATTTATCACATGGGAACTACTCGTTCGACCAAAATCAATGTAGCCTACGAGTATGTTCTTCCGTGGCCTGTTAACTATCCCTCTACAAAAAAGCTAGTCATTCGCACTTTCTGTTAGGTCTAGGTCTTTCTGTTTTGATAGTAATTCTGCTATTCGGGGCAGAGGTAAATTCAAGAATTAAAAAAAAGCGGCTTAGTGCGAGTCGGACTCGCCCATGATGGGTTCCGTACCGTTACCGTAAGTAACAATATAAAGAGTTATTGTAGTTCGTTGTAACTTTGATCGATGTTTTAATAATAGTGTATTTTTATATTTGAGTTGATTAAATGAAAGGTAAATTACGGTTTACGATTAATGATGTATTAAAAAACTACTTACTAGATCTCGTTCAAACCAATTTTCGGTCGAAGATTGCATGGTACATCATATATATTTTTTTAGTTTTATCATTTTACCACTTTGTTGAATGAAAACCATAGTTTTTTATTATATCACATTACAACCTCTTTTTTACAATTCAGTCAGACTTACATTTGCTTGAGCATTGCTAGGAGCATTGTTTGGTGTGTGTTATTTATGTGGCCTGTGCTATTATTTATGATTTTATGTAAAAAAATCATATTCTGATCGAAACCCTCGGTGAGCGAGTCCGACTTGCACTTGGGCGGTATTTTATGCTTATACATCATCTTTTTACTGAGTCGATGACGTAGGAAGCCACATTAAAACAATTTAAGAACAATAAAACATATTCGAGCAGTGTCGTGAAATGGTATTACTGTATTAATCTACAAAATATACCCTTCAGCATTAACGATGACAGTCATTCCCACGCATGGCCATTAATATCAACTAAATTGCCTAGAGTGTGTATTTTTCTTGGAAAATACGTTTTTATACCTTAATAAAGACATATAGTAGATACTGGTTCTAGAACGTCTGTACAATTACTAGCTGTATGTGAACAATGCCATATGCCCGTGTCTAGCGCCACGGAAATACCTGGAATCCTTATTGAGTTTCCTTTATTATATTTTCAAACAAAAACCTAAATAGAAG
The DNA here is from genome assembly GCA_910589575.2 of Carcina quercana. Taxonomy (NCBI): domain Eukaryota; kingdom Metazoa; phylum Arthropoda; class Insecta; order Lepidoptera; family Depressariidae; genus Carcina; species Carcina quercana. The sequence goes on from OU342439.1 coordinate 7,487,800, forward strand.
CTTTTATTACCGTAGCTGTAGACATGGATACCTATAGGAGATTGTAAGTTTATTGTTGTTGATATGAAATGAAGAAAATATGAATAAATATGTTGTAGTTGGATTGCTGATAAATAAATAAATATGGGATAATATCTTAGTATGCTGCATAAGTCTTCTGGTCGACATAAGCCTTCTCCATACCCCAATCGTCACTTCGGACTTTGCTTGTAGGGACTTTTAGCAGTCGGGTTGGTGATCAATTGAACATGGACGTGGTTCTATACAAAAGCCAAGTAATACGGCTTCTAAGGCCGAGATTGCGTGGCGATAATATGATCAATAAGCGTAGATTGTGATTAATGATTGAACATTTGTGATGAATATTATTGACTTTATAATATTTGCACGTCTGAATGCGGTTGGGTGCGTTCACTGGCATTGCTATGTAACTTCTTTGAATTTAAATATATTCTAGCAAATAAACGATTTGATTTGAAAAATTGTTCGATACTCGTATAATATTTGATAGCAATATAGTGGTACCTGAATATAAATAATTAACACGTTCAAAAAGAACTAGAAACCGACTTCAACTGCCCTAAAACTCTACATCATTCATCCCCTTAAATGTTCACCATGGTACATATTTGGATTTTGTTGATTTTTTTAAAAAGAGCTGAATACATTTTGATGAAATTTATATGGGGCCACATCTAAAGTATGCTCTATCATTCAAAAAAATCATCATAATCTATTCACAATTGGTGGAGTTATCGCGTAACATACACAAAAAATACAGTCTAATTGAGAACCTCCTCTTTTTTGAAGTCGGTTGAAAAATCCTGAAGAGAATGAGATAAGTGCCTTCGGTACTCGTACACAATACCTATACCTGACAATACGACGATGAAGTCACTAGACCGAGCAGATGATTCGAAATCAGTCGAGTGTTGCACTCAAGAAAAAACAATAATCTTCATAGTATAAGCAAACGCGTCCGAGGGGTGAGTGTCCATCCAATGGTCATAGTAAGCACTATGAAAACAACCGATTCGGACGATTAGGTCGACCACAATATTATAACGTGACTAGCGCCCCAAACGGACGGCCGGACAATCTCTATAAAGAGGTATTCCAGACCCTAATTTACACCCCCTTCCGTAATATTCGCCGCTACCGTTATGAAGGTTTAGGTTTTGGTATTCGGTACCCTTTTAGTTTCGGTTGCTACAGGCGCTTTCGTTTAAATAACCGTGATGAGTTTATGTGGGCTAAGTTTTAATATATGTAAGCAAGTATTAGACAATATAGCCAACCAATGTAGCCTCTATTGACAACTGTTAAAAAAGGTTTGGCATATCAAAGTTGACGAATGTTTGGACAAATTTTTAACCCTTTCCAAGAACACTTTGTATTTTTAGGGTTCCGTATCCTAAGGGTAAAAATGGGACCCTATTACTAAGACTCCGCTGTCCGTCTGTCTGCCACCAGGCTGTATCTCATAAACCGTGATAGACAGTTGAAATTTTCACAGATGATGTATTTCTGTTGCCGCTATAACAACAAATACTAAAAAGCAGAATAAAATAAATATTTACTTATATATATATAAAAACTTACACTTACACAGATAAATTATGTAGTCGCTAACAAATTGTTTTTAGGGCTCAGAACATCCGATGAAAAAACGAAACCCTTATTTTCACTATCACTCTATATCGCTCTGGTGTATGTCTGTCTGTCCGTCCGACTGTCACAGCAGATTATCTCAGGAACTACTGTAGCATACTTGAAATTCTGAATTATTACGGAAAATTGTGTCTCACATGTGCCGCAGGCTGTACATGAGTACACTCGAGTACAAATATATGTACCCGCTTTTGCACCATGTCACATTCACCCATGCTTGTGCACGTGCACCATGCAGTGTGTTGAGGGAAATGGCAATTAAAGTACGGAATTAAACACGGAAAAATGGGAAGTTTTGAGATGAATGGCATAGGGCACTTAGCCAAAAATAAAACATCAGAATAATACCATTATACGTATACCAATTACAATCGTTGCAGTATGCACAACACCGACGCGGTAGGTATATAAAAATACAAAGAGGATCGACATTTCAATAGAATAAAGTTACACAAAGCATTGGGGGACGTCATCGAACCTATATACGTAATGTATAGAGCATGTTGATTAATTAATGATCGTAATTCACATTTCCCGTGTCATTGTCAGTGTTGAACTGCAAATAATTCATACTTTACCAATAACCCTATAGACAGGCAACTATTCGATGAGATGGAATGTCCAAATTTCATGTACTTGTGAGATTATTTAATTTATGAACAAAATTAAATTTTAATTTCAATCCCTGACTATTAGGGATTTTCTGTTCAATAACTTTTGTTTCTCACTATTTAGGCCTATGTAAAACTGGGGACTATGTGATAGTAAATGATATGGAATTTTAGTTCCACCGTCATTACAAAATAGCTGGAAGAATTTCGAAAAATGTTGTGTATGTCACCGTAAAAAGTCACCATAAATGTGATGACCGTCACTGTAAATGTATAGTGTACGATACTGTAAAAGTCGTGTACGTCACCGTAAACGCGATTACCGTCACTGTAAATGTAGTGTACGATTCTGTAAAAGTGGTGTATACCAATTAGAAGTGGTTACCGTCACAGTGGTGTGTGAGTGGGACAGGGGGGACCTATGCAGCTAATTATGATGAAATGTGGTCTCATACATTACAGTAAATAATGTGGTGTAAGTCATCATAAACAGGACTACACATAATTACGCCACTTTTTAATATTTTTCCCTTTTTGAATTGTAAATCATTTCGGTCACTTCTGGCTCATAGAAGTTAGGGTTTTGGTGCATTGTAGTTAGTAAATCTGTAGTACTACTATTCTGGATTAGTGATCTGGATGGACGTATAATTTCAAAGCGGAGTCCGCGTTGAAATCTTATACAATAATATGAAATATTTTAGTTATTGAGATTGAGAATTGACGTTTTTTTTGTACACAGTCAGCACCGCCAGCTCATCGAAAAAAATTACAGAATAGCACTACACTGGAATTCACTCATTATGTCACAATATGGTGTGATAATTCGTTTTTAATGGACGCGAAAGTCGGTGTAGTGCACAGATACACTTTGTATATTTCAAAATCAGGAATGCTACAAAATTACACCCAATAGCATCATTTTTGGATATAGATGAAAGCCATTAAATATATTATGATATATTTCAGGTATCAGTATACATAATAGGTTCTATAATAGAGTTTGAGTGATAAACTTGGAACATCGATCTCATTGATGATGTACATAATGTGTATATAGCATTAATATGAAAGGATTTGACGAAATGCAACCCCTTAAGGTTTGAAAAGCTACTGGAAGGAATTTCGTAGCGGACAAAGACGCGGGCAACCTGCTTTTCTTTTATACATCGTCAACCGCTTCTATGGACTAGGCCTTGTCATTATTTACCATCAGATCAAAGCTAAGAGCAAACCACAAAAATAAATAAAAAATATTTACACAGTAGCAGTAAAGTAGGTCAATTTTATGAAATCACATTGGGTGCCCAATCAAATATCTTCTCAGGCCCCTTCTGAATGATGTTATAACGATACATTAGCGCTGGCATGAATAAATGCCATGACCTTTTCGTGGCCGTTGTAAATGATATTTATTTTTATTATGGGTTTTATTCGTTGTCTTGTTTATTCATATATATGTACCTGAGAGAGTAAAGCTGGATCTTCATTTTTACGGTTGGCGTTATTATTAATGGTTTCTTCATTAGCAGATAAGTCTACGGCTGGAGATGAGCATCTCTTCATAAAATATTTTCATAGAGGAAAAAACTTCTTATTGACATACATACAGGTAGCAATTTTACCAATACCTCCTGATGTGGATTCGAGAGTGGTTTACCTTTACCTTTAGGAATAGCTTTCTTTACATTCTATGTATAGCTCAATACACCAAGTATGTAGCCGGCGTTATTCCCAAAGTAATTACTATAACGAACTCCAAATTAACTACAGTATCAGAATCTAAGCTGTAGACATATGTGGAAACGGATATTGAGATGTGCGTCCGGATATTAACGTGATCCTATCTCTAAATCGCTAGGGACCAACTTACATGGGCCTAGATACTAACCAACCAGATATATGACGACCTAATCACAGCTGTAAGATAGTTGATTTTTGGATTTACGTAACCAAAGCGTGCGATAGCGGCGCTTTTAGTGAGCCTAAGCCGCGTCGACGTGAATCATAGTATAGTTATAATACAGAAGTAGCCAGTTTTTTCGTCTTAAAAATATGCAAATATTCGGCGGATATGGAAACTGGGCAAGCACGCTTTCCATCCAATGGTCTTACCGTCACTTACTCTCAGGTGAGATGAAGGCCAAGTGCAAATCCATTGTGCGTAAAAAATCCATATAAATAATTTTAAAAATTCGAAAATAAGGCAAACTAGAACTACGAATACAAGAAACGAGTTTTTCACGTCTTCTTGTTTTGGCTCAGCGAGTTTGCATTACTCCAAATAGTGTAATAATTAGCCATGTGGTTTCGGCTTTAGAAAATGAGCACCTCATATCGTGTTGGGTGTCGTAACAGGTATCTAAGGGAATAACCCTACTTTTAGGGTTCCGTACATCAAAAGGCAAAAGAAACCCTCATAGGATCACTTTGTTGTCCGTGTGTCAAGACCCTTTCTTTTAGGAATGCGTAGAGGTATCAAAGTGAAATTAATAACGAATACGCAAATCTGCAATTTTTTGGACCTGTGAAGAAATCAAGCTTCTAAGTCAACGCAATTAAAAGATAAAGCCACATAATATATTTCGACGAACAAGGAATCATAACCTAAATTGGACAAGAAGAAAGGTATAGAAATAAATATGAGAAGTGTAATTTTCTATGCCGTAGGCCCGTAAGGGGTAGCAAGAACGTAGCTAAAAATAAGCGAAGCGTCGGTGGCGCAGTGATAAGGCGCGGACTCTCAATCTGAGGGTTCCGGGTTCGAATCCAGCCGTGTACCTATGAGTTGGTTTTCAGTTATAGATCGCAAGGAAACCTGCATGTCTAACCAGGCATGTGAAGTCCGCATTGGGCCCGCGTGGTGGCGTAGTCCTCTATAGCAGTAGCATATATACTCTATAGCAGAGTAAGCCTGAGCCCCTGCAGTGGGGACGTATATAGGCTGTTGATGATGATAAGCGAAGTAAGAGAGTAATAGTGGACTGTCTGTTAACTAAGGACGGAACATATAAGTTTTTAGTTCATCCCCGGGTAACTGATCATTTACCGACTTTTGCTACACTGCGACAGCCGAGCGGCAGGCGATCCGTCCATTTTAGTACAGCTAGGCCCATTTGTACTTAAATATATCTTGTGATAACGGTAGTCGAGACGCACACGTTTTGAAATCCAACCCAAAGTCAGAGCAGCATATCGTAACGAGTACGAAGACAACGCAATTCTAGTAATCTAATTATACAAAATGCTTTTAAAACATTCACTAAACAAATTTGTTTAAGTTCGTGCATACATAATTCATCACTCAAGAAGCCATTTTGGTTTGCTTACATAATTTATTACTAGAAATAAGTAAGAGTTTGGTTCGCTCAGCGCTCCGCCCACTACATCGATGGAAGATACATATTGTCTACCCGAGTTTTGTTTGTGAAATAAACTATACACACAGAAACATTCACCCGTAGAACTTACACTCATGTTTGTATGGAAATTCCCCAAAATTCCTCAAGCTGACTGATTTCATAATCTTCCAGTATCTAAGTCTAATGCCAGACATGAATCTACAGCTTGTGCGGATTGGTGTTGGTAGCAAGATGTTGTTGTTTCCATCTAAAACTAGTACCCTTATACCCGCCATGGTAATGAATCGAATGATTTTCTTCTGAATCCGTCACACTTTCTTTGTTTTACTAATCTTTCAAGTTACAAAATCGAATACTGACGCTACGATGGGTCCACCTATGCCAAATATTATCGAACATCTAAATGGTCGAGCATTGATGTCAACGATAGCTTAATAATCGATATTATGAAAACATCGAAAGTATTCTATGAGTTTCCAGATTTAGCATTTTCTAACTATTTTTACTTTATATAATATATTTTATTACACAAAACTTGCATTTTATTTTACACACACAAAATCTCTTCCTTCCAAAAATATATATTTTCATACCAATACTAAAATTATACGGATGAAATTGATTTCATTCATAATTTGATCCCCTTAGTAGTAAAAAAGTGAAAGTGAGGGGGAAAGGGGGTGAGGTTTGTTTATAAAAGAGGGAAGGGAGTACGGGGGAGTGACGCATCTATACACAGTTTGTATTCAGTAGTCTGTGCTATAGGTTTGCTATTCATTTATCCACGTTATACCTATGTTAGATAACAAATAAGGCTCACATTTTGACGGTACCTAGGGATTCGGACTGATTGAAGACATGTTAGACAATTCCTTGATGGAGATCGTACATAAGTCTCTCAAATATTGATAGTTTCATTTACGAATTCAGTTTTAATGAAACAAAAAGAACATATTTTGTCATGAGGTCGTTCGTTAGGTTAATAATAGTAGGGATTAGTTATTACTACTACTAATAACAATAGTTAATAATTAAGCGCTTCGTGGCTAAATGGCTAAATGTTGGACTAACAGTCTGGAGGTCCCGGGTTCGATTCCCAGTCGGGGAATTGGGACCATTGGTATCCTATACCTACACTCGTACAAAAGCTGTCGATAAAAGATCAAATAGCTTGAAATACATATGGATAATCCCCGTACGGTTACATTTGCAGGCGATATGGGATATGTGTGAGAAATGAGTGATAACGACGTGCGACGTGGCGGTCGGGGGACCCCATTTACCTGATTTATGACGCCATGAAACGTTCGCGTTCATACGGTATGCCATGTGATGAAGAATTTAAAGGAGTACGAGTATATGTGGTAGGGGATTAGTACTCATAGACAGACATAAATACCTACATTCAACAAAACAACAACAGAAATCATACTCAGCAAGAAGTGTTGTTTCTGTTTGATGTATTGTGACGCTACAACAGAGTAATGTCATGCATTACCACAATAATTAGGCAAAATAGACATGTAGCCATGAAAAAGCCACCCAAATGCGAGTCGAACTTGCGTTAATCTTATTTTATTAGATAAACCAACAGCTGTACTTATATCTAAATAAGAAGCTAATGTAGGAACAATTGGCAAATGTTGGTTTTCACATGTAGCAATTTTTTAATACACATAAACTTGTGCGCTCAATGTAAACGTATACAAAAAATATATCTACACATACTATTTACAAGTGTCTGTGGCAAAAATGTAGTCATTAAAACTTTATTGATCACTTGTTCAATTCCCGAGAGGCGTAGAGCTTCATAGAGCTAAAGTAGGTTATCTACATACGCGTCATGGATAGAATGTAAAGCTTGGAAATTGCTGAAGTATCCAGGCTAGACTAGATAATTTGAAAAGTTTTAAGAAGGGGGTGCCCTTGTGTGGGCTACGACTTTATAACTTAGAGCTACGATCGGCGTAGCATGTAGCATATTGCTACGAAACATTGAGTTCTATACAAATCCGCATTGTCATTTATTTATTTACATAATTTCGAAAACCCACCAACTTGATTAAGATGTTAGATTACAAGATGAAACGTATATGTCTACTAAAAGATATGGTACGTGAATATGAGAAGTAATTTAATTAATCTTCCAAGGACACGTGTCATCAACATGTCGTATTTAAATTATTCGAATTAATTTTACTGTTATACCTGTCTAAAAGATTGTTATTTAAACTTTTTGTTGCTATGAAAATTAGGAAAGAAAACATATATAGATAAATACTTTATGACGTTTGTAAAAAGAAGTTTATAGTGTGTCATTCTTTAAAGTAGTAATGGAGATTCAGGATGACTAGATTTTATTTGGTGTAGTTGAAAATTCGGCAAAGGAATCAGGCTACTTTTTGCTCCAATAGAGAAAGTAGTTACCAAAGAATAATTTTAGACGTACACGCGAACGAAGTCACGAGTAAAACGATAGTTAAAAAGAAGAGACGTAATAGAAGCAGAATTAAAACAAGTTGAAGAGATTAAGAATTAAGTGTTCATGAAAGTTACGAGATGTCCGCCGCACTACGACAGATTTTCAGACAGTTGAAAGAGTTGATCTACTCATCTCTTTCTGTCTGCAAAACTGTTAAAATGAAAATTTGTTTTTCCTTCTTTTCCTGCGGAACGGTAACGAATAAAAAATTCAGATAAAAACAGAGTCGACACTTCAGTTCTGTTAACGAAGCGAATAAAACTGTCCAACCCCTTTGAATAAACCGTGAAAATGGCTCAGCATTGCCTATTAACACTCGCTGACAATCTTGTAGAGGCTCCACGGGCGAATGATAATATTTTTCTTTTATTTCCAACCGTCTGCACCGTTTCGACTTAATTAGATTAAAGGTTCTAATTGTTGTAGGAAAATTTTCCTTTTAGAGAGTGGTCTCGAATTTATGGTTTTCAATTTACGGGACACCAGAAACAGAAGGTAATTACAACGTTTTTAATTACGCACTTTTTCATTGTTAGCGATATCTTTTGTTTCTTTTTACAAATCCCTACGAAATAATAGACGGGTAGCGTTTCATTATATCATTCTGAATGAGGCCTCTACCGAATCAGTGTCATTGTATTGCGAGTATTTGTCGACACGTTTAATCATTCAAAAATGGTTTTGTTGTGGCATTTGTTACATTAACGTCATAAACGGCTGTATCTTTATTTATTTATTTATTTAACAATTAATTGTACACAGAAAATACAAAACACACACAAAACAGAGAAAATATACACAAAAGGAACAGCTTATTTCTAAGTCTTCAATTGCGTTGATTTTTTGACAGCTCTAATGGTCCCTTAGAATATCGGAATTGAGTATTTGATTATGATTATATAAACATAAAAAAGTTATTTTTACTGTGTTGTAATGAACAAATCCTGGTTTCCAGATTTATTCCTATGGTTGTACTGTAAGACCTTGCTTCTTACCAAATTTCAGGGAACTACCCTATAGGCTTTGGATCCCTTGCATGGACATGGTATAAAATACAGCTATATCTTTTAATTGTGTTGACCTATAAAATTGTTTTTTTCAGAGATTCAAGGGACGGCAGATTTGAGTAGGTATTCGAATTTAATTTCAACTTGATACCTCCACGTGATCCTGAGAGAAAGGGTAGTGACACACAGACAGACTGACATCAAAGTGATCCTATAAGGGTTATTTTTTAATTTTATGGTACGTAATCCTAACAATAACCCTAACAATGTGCCAAGAGTACGACGTCGTACTTGTCTGTTTTTTCTACCAGTTATTTATAATTTACGTAGATTGCAATTGCAATTTCCCCAATTTCCAATTTTCCCAGCTTACTGACTACATGCTTACTAGCTCTGCACTATGGAGACTATAAAAAGATACCAATAGCAGCGTAGGTAGAAGTGAAATGAAAATATTTTCCCTTTATTGCGGTGCTCGGCGGTGGCCAATTACAATCGCAATTAAGTTAATTTGAGGGTTCCGTTGTCCGCTCCGACCTGTTTTGGAGGCTTAGGTTTCTTAAGTGGTCCGTGAATCGTATGCTTTAGTTTATGATTGCTTTTATTTAGTACGAGAATGGCTTGGTATGTTTAATTGACTTTAACAAATACATAATTAATTTGATTTTTGTGTTAATAAGACTGTTGTTCTCAGGTAGTAAAATATAATCTAGCCACCGCAGTTTGAGGTTTCTGGGTGATCATGATTTTCATCCAACGGGCTTATCATAACGTGATGTCAAGTGAGATGAATAACAAGTACATAGCACCCGTACCCGGCATTTGAAGGAGATAACTACTCTATCGGTTTCACAATATGGTTCAATATACCACCAACAAACATTTTGAATTCTGCTTTTAAATTGTCGTTCGTTGTCCACCGAAGATGTGCTAGGTGAAAATTGGCGTTGTTTATGCACTAAAGTTTTCGATTTCGGGCAATCTCGTCCCATCCTCCATATATATAATTTTATGCGTCTACTCGTATGAGCCATAGTCTCTTTAGTCTTACTCAGGATGATTGATATTTTCTAAATAATTATATTTCGGATATAGATTTCAACGTTGGCAAAACCTGCAGATGACTCTAAAGAAAATACCAAAGCTCTATTTGGACTACAAATAAAACACAACAATTTCTGATGGAACTAAGCAATTTCCTTCGTTTACCACACCACGTTATTTCAATAAAGACTTCCCTAAGTAAATGCTTCACTAATCGTCGTGATAGTGTTGGTAAATTGTTAACTACAATTTTCCACTCCGGTATATGGAAGGGCGTTTTCAAAGTTCGTGTTTCCTGGCATATAATAACAACGGCTCGGAACAGAATAAGCAAGTTGTTTGCCCTACAGTCTGTTTTGTTTTAGATAGCTGTATGGAAGTTATGAGGGCACGAAACGATTAGATATTTGGTAGCAAGACACAAGACATTGGGTTAATTTAATTATTATTTACTAAACTGTTCAAGACATTCATCAAAACATTCAAGAGAATGTATGAAATAAATAACACAATTTACAATCTCATAGTTTGACAAAAAGATTAAATTGAATTTGAAAAGGATTCCAAGAAGGGTTTTGTAACATGTTGTTTTAGTGTCATCATCATCACCAGCCTATATAATTATGTCCCCACTGGAGGGGCTCAGGCCTACTCTCCTACAGAGAGTGTATGGGCCATAGTCCACCACGCGGGCCCAGTGCGGATCGGCGGACTTCACATGCCTGTTCAAGACATGCAGGTTTCCTCACGATGTTTTCCTTCACCGTTAAGCAATCGGATAATGTACTTGAATTGAAAAACAACTCATAGGTACACGGCTGGATTCGAACCCGGTACCCTCAGATTGAGAGTCCGCGCCTTATCCACTACGCCACCGACGCTGTTTTAGTGTATTGAATAGGAATGATAAAATCCTGGTCAATATTTTCACATTTTCACTGTCAATGCGAGATTGTCAATATTATCTATTAGATTTTATTATTTACTCTGTATACCTTGTCAGTGCAGTGATTGTGTGCTCTGTTTGATTGAACAAGTATGTATAAATATTTATTAATAAGAAATTTGTGTCTCATGTAAGTGACTCTTTAGTTTTAAATGGGAATAAACGATCTTTAAACTGAATGCCTGATACAATCAAAGAAAAAGTTTAAGTTGACGAACCTTTTCAGACCACAATTATTATGGCGTGAGAAAAGCTTCATTATACCGACCGTCAAGGCGAAATAGCAAACACTGCCCTCAAGCGTTACCAGAAAGCCCTGTAACCATAACAATTTGTACTGTAACCCGAGTTTACTTATACGATTATGGCGTACGATGTGCACCCCTGCATGTTCCATATGTCGTTGACTGTCTCTAATTCGTCTGTGAGGAGGATATGGAGCTTGTGTGAAGTTGATTGTACTTCCACGCACCTGTCTGTTGCGCTGTTAGATCCTAGACACACCTTTCCAATAGTCCAGTAAATAATTTCTGTTCCAGTAAGGTATCGAGCAACATTTAACCGCCTCCATGGCCTCATGGCTGAATGTTGTAAGTCTCCCAGTGGGGGTACCTATCGGTAATCGGTTTGGTTGGTGGTGTGATGTGCGGCTAGGTACTTCCATGTTACCTTAGCCTTCCGCTAAATATAGAAGTGCTAACAGGTATGAAAGGCAGCAGCGAAAGCACCTCATTATCTTGAGGCTTCTAGGTGCGCACTTTACCATACAACGGCCTTATCGTCAGGTGAGATGAATGCCAAGTGCAAACCCATCATACATAAAAAACCCAGCGGTTTCTTCCTTACTCTCTATTCAGCTGTGTTAGAAACAGTATTGAATTCAAATATGATTTTATTCTATAAGTACCGTTTCATGACTGAATATTGGATACATGTGTGAGAAAACCGTAACGGTATATTTCGAGAAGTAATGTAATAATTTTGATAAACCAGGTATGAAAGTTTGACTAATACATTCAAATATAAATTTTTGAAAAAATAATGACATGTTACACACATTTATTTATTTTTGTGTGCAATAATAGACTTACTATTTTCTATGTATTTATTGATACCATCATTGAGGTTTAGTTAGTGAAAAGTAACATTAAGCACGTTTTAAATATTAATAATATAAAATATTATTAATTATCAAAATACTGCAGCTGAAGTGGTTAAGATACTTAAAACTATTAACACGAAAGCTGTAGGTGAGGATGGTTTGAGTCTTCAAATGATTTCACCAATTAGTCACTCTATTGCACCCATCCTTGCCAATATTATAAACTGCTCATTGTCTACTTGTATGTTTCCTTCTTTATGGAAGCTGGCACATGTCATACCGCTACCCAAAAATTCAAATCCCTCCTCCTTTTCCCAGTTTAGGCCTATATCAATCTTACCTATCTTATCGAAAGTTATAGAACACTTTGTTCATCAACTTCTATCGAATTATCTTCGAAGACATGGTCTATTAAGTTCATTTCAATCCGGGTTCAGATCGGGTCATAGTACGGTATCTGCCTTAGTCAAAGTTACGGATGACATCAGGCTCAATACTGAACACAAAAACCTCACTATACTGGTCCTGTTAGATTTCAGTAGCGCTTTTAACACAGTCGACTTCGACATATTACTTGCTATACTAAACTCCATAAATATTTCATCTCCTGTTATTAAATGGTTCCACTCTTATCTCTTTGGGCGTCGGCAACGTGTTAAGGTTGATTCGCTAATTTCCGACTGGTGTGATCTCACAGCCGGTGTCCCACAGGGTGGAGTCCTCTCCCCTATCCTTTTCTCTATCTTTATTAATGGTATTACTTCTTCTCTATCATCTTCCTATCATCTTTATGCCGACGATCTCCAAATTTACGCTTGCGATTCTTTAGAAAACATCTCTAGCCTTGTAGTAAACATGAATACAGATCTCGTTAAGATTGAAGAATGGAGCAAGAACTATGGGCTCCTTGTTAATGCAAAAAAATCGCAAGCTATAATTATTGGCAGCCCCTATTTCCTATCTCGTCTAGATAATAACATACCCAAAATATTGTTTAATGGCACCATAATCCCTTACTCTTCAAATGTTAAAAATCTCGGTGTCATTATGGATCGGTCTCTTTCTTGGGCAGATCATGTGAATGAAATTAGTAGAAAAGTGTACGCTTCCCTGCATTCACTAAAACGACTTCAAAATTTCCTCCCTGTTAATACTAAAATTATGTTAGCACAGTCACTTCTTCTTCCCCTTCTGGACTACGGTGATGTGGTTTTCCTCGATCCAAACGAAGAACTCGTCAACAAACTAGAACGTATTCAAAACACATGTATACGATACGTCTTTGGTCTTCGTAAGTTTGACCATGTCTCCCTTTTCCGAGATCAATTGAAATGGCTCCCAATTAGACTTCGTAGGAAAATTCATGTTCTTTGCCTGCTTTATAATGTCCTTCGCAATCCACTGTCGCCAGGGTATCTCCGAGAAAGGTTCCATTATCTGGGCGCAGAAGATGGTCGTCTACGATCCAGCAGCAACCTCACCCTGGAGATACCAACTCACAGCACGCACACGTACACCAACTCTTTTACGGTGAAGGCAGCGAGGCTTTGGAATCTGCTTCCGGTTGATGTCAGGATGTCACCGTCTGCGACTACATTTAAAACAGGCCTCAGAAAGCCTAATATTCTCAGCATTTTACAATGAGTTAGTTTAGTATCCTTATATATATGTGTATATATTATATATTTATTTATATATGTATATATATTATATCTATGTATTATATTTATATAAGTATATGTTGTTCTAATTATTTCCTTTTCAAATCTCTTTGTTTGTATATCCTATATTATGATATTGTATATGTCTCCGCATACCACCCTTTTATCTTTCTCCTCGCCCTGGTTGACTGGAAGAGATCCCTATATAGGGATAAGTCCGCCAATTCAACTTTTGTTATTGTTTTTTAAATGTAATTATTTAAGTTGACATATGAATGAATAAAGAGTATTCAAACAAACAAACAATACTCGATTACCTACTGGATCCACTACCTCACTGGAATGATGTGTACCGTGCGTTATTTAAACCCGTGATTATACATACAGCTAGAGCGCGAGATAATCTCAAAGTAGAACAGTTGAATGCAAACGTAATTGCTCAAAAGGCGAATTCCGAGAGAAATTGAATCCTTTGTTGGCAACACAAATGTAGAGTTTCTATGTTAGGTTTTATCATTTGTCTGTCTCAGTGGTTTGTCAAGGGGATTCGAGGTTCATATTGTACAAGAATATTATCAGATGTTGTTTGCTTTCAATAAATTTTTGCGTTTTCATTTTGTCGATGGAAACGTTCTTACAAGTCTTGATTAATTTGTAGTTGTAATTTCGGTACGGGGCGCGGTGTGGGTTTGAATAAAGACTGCTGGGAAATCAGGCGAGATTGGAAAAGTTTTCAACCTGTATTTATAAAATGAAACACATTATACAATTTTGTAAGCTCAATTCCTAATCTTCGGCAACCAGCCAGTTAAAAGCACCAGCCAAGTGTGTGTCGGGACATCTTAAGATAACAACAATGTCGCCATTTAGATTATTACTTCAAAAATGGCATAGAATCTTTCTATTAATTACTTAACTCCTTGGTCGACTGCGCACGCGTAAAATTGTTTCAATTTCAATATTTATTACATGTCACATGCTTTGCTTACCAATCCGCAACCAGAAATATAGAAATAATCAGACGGGATACGTCCACTGCTGAACATATAGCTCTCCTGTGGTACGCTACAATGATTGTTTCCTAGTCGCTTGCATCGGCAGCGAGCGGCTCCCCGCGACCTTTATCTCCTGCTTCACCTCTCTAAAATTTGAATACATTTCATATTCTAAAGTTAGATGTGCTGTGTAGTGTCGTGTACTGATAGATACGAACTTTTAAAGTTTGTAGGCCATCGCCTGTCGTAGAACATCTAATAGAACAATAATCGTGAACAAAAACATACAACGAAGCATCCGTACTCAGCAGTTTTATCGGCACCCTGGCATCATGCCATTTTTCACTCGCGCACATAACGGCATGTCAGCAGCAACCAGACCTTTATCATTGTCAATAAACTGCTGTATAAATCAAACAAGCGGACAGCGACCACGTTTTTCTTTCAGTGTGTATTTCTCACTACACGTGAGAGATTTCGCTTGTTACTCGTGATGGAGATTCAACCTGTTATTTTTGTGTATGACTAGTTGTCATATTTGTCCCCCAAAAATTCGAGTCATTCTTTATGACGTAGTGCCCGGTCTTTTTGAAGGCACGATTGCATCTGGTACAGGTTGGATACAGGTTCAACATGTAAAGTTTTTTGATGTAGACTTTAATCTAAACTAAAGAGTAACTTGTACTTGTACACTTGTAACTCAACAATGAAACGTGCTTAGAGTGTTCTCGTAAGGTGCGAGAACTATTGGGTAAGGATAGAGCTATTAAGGTTGTTAAGTTAGGTCTTGTCTAACAGTGCATATAGATGTATATAGGTTGATAATATACCTAGCCCTTGTTTTGTATGTCGGAACAAGGAACGAAATGTTCCGGAATGGTGATATTTTTGCAAACCATTGACGTGTTTGGCAAATTTCCCTTTTGTATTTTTTTATCTTACTTGAGTACACTTCATTGAATCACGTAGTAGTTTTTTTCGCGACTTTATCAAGGCGGACTTCAAAAATTCCCCAAGATAACTTATTGTTCGATCAGGATTAAAAGTAGCTTACATCCATCAAATATCCCTCTACAAAAGTGGAGTCATTCTGAATCTTCGTTACGAGTACGTGAATGAAGGCCAAGGAATCTGGCTTGCACGTTTATAATATCACTATTGATAGTCCTTGTGTTGTCGAAATACCCAGCTTGTTAGCAGTACCTCGCACGTCAAGGATTGTCCTTGGACTCTGACTGCACTGAATTCCATTCTCAAACGGATTCCCGACCTTTGTGACGCTAGTCCCGGTAATGCAAATCAACGCGCCGATTGCCCCTCGCAGTCCATTCACAGAGTTTAATAAAGAGAATCCTAGAGTCAAATGAAAAATTCAATTAGATATTTTTACTTTCGTCCCCACTTTAGCGTTCCAGTGACGGACTAAAGGGATAATTCGCTATATACATTCAAGAGGTAATTTAGTTGCTAAGATAGTCCAAAGAGACCTTATTTGGCAGTGTGGTCTCAGTTTATTAGGATACATACATCTGATATTTGTATATTTTCGTCTAGCTAAATAAGACTTATATGAATAGAAATATTCTGCACAAAACTGAAACAACACTTGTGATGTAATATTTCTAAATGGTTATATTATTCAACTAGAATGTTGTAAAAAGTACAAAAATAATAATAAGGCAAACAATACAAATAAAAGTACTATTTTTAGGGTTCCGTACCCAGAGGGTAAAAAATGGGACCCTGTTACTAAGACTTCACTGTCTGTCTGTCCGTCTGTCACCAGGCTGTATCTCATGGACCGTGATAGTTAGACAGTTGAAATTTTCACAGATGATGTATTTCTGTTGCCGCTATAACAACAAATAAATACTAACAGAATAAAATAAATATTTACGGGGGCTTCCATACAACAAACGTGATTTTTTTGCTCGTTTTTATAAATAATGGTACGGAACATTTCGTGCGCGAGTACAACTCGTGTTTTAAAAAAAAACGTCAGTTTAAATTTCAATGAAGACGGACAAAATAGAGAAAGTAAATCCCGTGGAAATTTTTATGACAGTCCGTAATGAATGCCATTATTTATTACTAAAGTTTTGTCCGTGACTTCATCTGCGTGAACTTCAAATTACCCCACGAGAACTACTTATACGGTCGGGATAAAAATAGGCTTTGTCCTATTCCAGCCATTCAAATATTCCTGTACAATAATAATAAAGCCATTCTGACTCTTCGTTATAAAGTGAATAAAGGACAAGCAACCAACCAAACAATATAACTTCCGCGTTTATGATATCAGTTTGGATAATAGTTTTATAATTATTTATAACATACTAATATAAATAATAATTAATAAGTCATTTAAGAAGGAATTTCAGCGTATAGTAGTAGAAGACTCTAATTTACAAAATTTCGTGCAGTACCTTCTTAAGTCAAGTGTGACTAATATTGTGTGAGTGAAAGTGAATTATACTCAATTCGCCGAACTATTGTCGCCGAGTCGATCACTTATTTACCGAACAGACAGTAATTATGACAGCATTCCTCTGTTCTAGCATATCATTGATACACGATATAACAGCAATATACTAGCAGCGGGGTATAACTGAAATTCTCCCACTCCGCCCCTGCAGTACCCCAGGCAATAACGCGGGGGTAAATACCTCAGTATTGCTCCCAAAAGGAAAAATAAACAGTGGACTCATTTACACCCGCCACATGCAATTGTCGCTTAATATGGCCAGTGCAAGCTCAGCTTGTTAACTTAATCTACCCTTAGCGCGGTAGTTTGGGTGCTGATTGCGCTTGGGTTGGTTCGTCTGGGGCAGATAAGAAGCGAAAACACGACATCGTGGGCGAGACGTTAAGGATGTTATCTGATACTTTGTTGTGGACCACTTCGGACAGAGAGAAACGAATCTCTAACAGTTTTTTTTGAAGAATTTGCTGTTGTACCCTAACTTTCGTGAAGTGAATTTTGTATCCAATTTTACACACAATAGCTAACTATTTGAGGATATATAACTTATGACGACAATGATAATTGATATATCATATAAAAATACAAAAACCGAATTAGAATTAATTTTTTAACAATCCTGTATAAAACTGCACATCCTCATAAGCGTTAGAAAAAACATTATTAATGCTTTCAAAGACAAGGCGAGGACAACGTTCAGTTTGCATAATCTTTATGTGATTAATTTAATTTTTTGAATGTATTTGTCTGCGCTGTTCTAAACTTTATTATCATACCAATATTTGTTACCTACCTTTTTTCAAATTGCGCTTTTTATTATCCACGTCATACCTACAAGCTCTCAGTTGAAAGCATGGAACATATGAACCATTGCATATCCTGGCCTGAAAGAAGTAGAATCAACTGATGTTTCATCGTAAACAAGAATGACTTTGATGCTGATTAGATTACTGAAGGGAAAAATGCAATATTCAACTTTATTGCACCGTGAAGTCTGTTATGAAAACATATTTGAGTATAAAAATATATCATTTTTTCAAGTACATACCATGAAGTCCATTACCGAGGATTCTCCATCAATTTCCATCTAGAAATCTAGAATCTTTTACCACTTTCATTAAAAAGAATTCCCATTGTGCACCTTCTTATTCACAGCTCGACTTCTAATCCTTGGATTTAGTTTGAGCAGTGAATTGCTCAGGATTCCACGAGATCTTACCCTGCTTTGTGCAGCTGTGATGCAAATCAATTGAGTGCTCGAGGCATCCGCCCTTTCTTAATAAAGCGATTGCGAGAATACCGAGGACACTTCGTCACTCCTTGCATAATATATGTATGAAGCTCCATTCTAGGATTGTACGGATTCAAGCTAGATATTTGTTAACACATTTCAGCGGGGGCTTTGTTCTTAGCACGAGCTACTAATATTCTTACTGTCTTTGACTTTCTTAGAATTATACGCATACGCACGGAAATATATTCCCATATCTTATCAAAAAAGAACTGTAAAAAATGTACATCTAGGTTTAGGTGACACGTATTTTACGCTCTTGTGTTTTATT
Source organism: Carcina quercana (assembly GCA_910589575.2). Classification (NCBI taxonomy): domain Eukaryota; kingdom Metazoa; phylum Arthropoda; class Insecta; order Lepidoptera; family Depressariidae; genus Carcina; species Carcina quercana. Next base: position 7,506,725 of record OU342439.1, read on the forward strand.
TTTTGTGTATTACCGTTGGATTTAGGACACATTAGGTCATTCTGATAATTTGTTCTAATTCGTCACAATTTTATTTTGATTCGTCATGCATGAATTTATGTATGACGAATCAAAACAAAATTGAGTTTTTTCTTCGTTATGACGAATTAGAACAAATTATCGGTATGACCAAATGTGTCCTAAATCTGCCGTTGTGTTGTGATATAATGATTATTGCAGAAACAAAATCTAAGTGCTATAAGACTTGATCTGGAACATTGACACTGACGGACCGTTATGGAATAGTTTAAATTTTTTAATACTTGACGCGTGCTTATTTGATCCTGGACGTAGCGCCTTTTTAAAATGCGTTTTGGGTTTCAGATTCAAACTATATCCGTTTAACAAATCAAAAAACAGGAGAAAATTTATATAAGTGCCCTACAATTAATAAATTGCCTCAATTTGTACCGAAAATATCGTCACTAATGCACGCAAAATCAATTTGTGATTATTTTGTTAAATTAGTAAATTTTAGCAAGGGAACTTCAAACCTTTGGGTTATTATAAGCTTGATAACATACATCTTTCATAGTATATTTAGAAAATATATTAATTACTGTCACCGGACACTCAGGCCACCGCCTAGTTCAGGTGACCACGATATATTTTTTATGTTAACCTAAAATATAGACTTTAGTTTTGGGTATACAAATTATGTACCTATTGAAACAAATAAAGATGTATTATTATTAATTATATTGTATATTGTATAGATTAGTTATAAAAAACTCAAAAACTTTTTGATCAACGCGATCAATATTTTCCGAACACAAGTTCGAAAAGAACTGGAAACCGACTTCAATTGTCCTAAAAGTCAACTTTTACTGAGGCAAATTTAAGATTTATATAGTTTTCTCATAGATGCCGTTGTCAGAACTGGCCCAAATTGGGAAACACTACCATTCAAATACAAAAAGAATCATCAATATCGGTTCACCCAGTAAAAAGTTGTGAGGTAAAAAAGAAGAAAAAAAACCATACCTGTAGAATTTATAGCCGGTATATTGAAGTCGGTTAAAAATTAACGATATCGGGCATAAACTGAATTTCTACTTTCCATTACAATGCGAACTCGTCAAAATGATTTAGGAATAAATCATTTGTATACCCCTCATTTATCCCACAATATGCGTTTCAGCATCCCGGACGTAATCCTGTTGGGCAATTTCATCACTTTGAATTCGGCATAATTTATCAAATTGCAAGGAATGCACATGCATCCCGTCTCAGCTGGCAGTGGGGTAGGTAATTTTTTATCTCCCCTTTACGTCAGCATTGAGACTCCTTAGGGAGCAAATCAGAGGGGAGGAAGAGGGAGAAATGGGGAGGGAAGACGAAGGACTTTAGGGACGGCGAATGCGTTCCTGCGATAGATATCTCGTGTTGTGGTTTCTGTGTATTTTTGTATCCAGATTGATATGGAACATTTGAATTTTAAATTTGTTAAGTGTTTGGTATCTGTTTCCTTTTAAGTCCTCAATCATTTTTGTGTCGTGGGGATTGGAATTATTGTAAGTGTACTTTTGTATTTATGCTCAAGAATCTTAATATCACTATAAAATACAATAGTATTCTCTGTATACAAGACTTTTTTCATTAATATTCAAGTTATTTACAAGTTATATAGTTGAATTGGCATTTTCACTTGGTTAACAATTTAATCTTTATTTTTTTTTATTTACTTGGAACTGTTGTCCTTCTGCAATGGACATGCCAGCTCCGTACCGACAAAACTTCCTTTGGTCGCTAGGCTATGATGTGTTGTCTACCAACCTGTAAATTGACACAGATACGTCGCGAGTTGGGCTCGACAAAGGTCCCTCAAATATAGAATCCCTTAAATACATATACTCGTAGCTTATATCGGAAGGACGTTACCTTATTTTTACTTACATTTGAATTTTACTGTATTTTATAGAAACATAAGCCATACATAGCCACGCAAATTTTAGCAGATTAACCCACGGTAACATTTTGTTAAGTTTATATTTTTCTCTTCATACCAACTTTTTTTGCTACTAGTAGGAAACACAAGAGGAACTGTTTTTAAAGGTTGAACCACGCCATATGCTGAACTATTACAGCTATTACTAGTTCATTGCACTGTAATTTACATGAGGCTGATCCAGCGAAGAATCGTTCATCTCAGCACCAATATTAATTATTTTCAACCCGAATCCACTTCGCCTAATTACTTATTCGTTATGATAATTGAACTGCGATTAATTGGTGCATATAAATTCAAGTCATTGATGTAAAACATATAGATACATGCCACTGCTTCTAACGTACATACCTCAAAACTAGGTGAGTGACTCCTCTCACTCATAGCAAGTGTCGCTCAAACGTGCCCTTTGTTAAATACTGATATTTCTCACCATTGTACGTAGTGCAAGTAAGGAAAATAAAGAAGAAGAAAAAACATTCATCATTTTTTCATTCGTTTATATAAGTTTTCATATAAGTTGATAAACGTGATTCCCACTCACAGAACACCACGATAAACGAACTTAACATGACATGATTGTACTTATTCAAGTGATTGCAGTAACATATTCTATATCGTACATAGGTAAGCTTTTTCATCAGATGGAATTTTCCACGAGAGATTAGCCTGTGTCCCATACAACGCCACACCTTAGACACGAACAGGAGAACAGTAAGGAATCGGTTTCGATTTGACAATGACCATGTCGTGTCTATAGTTTTTAATTGAATGGATGTAGCAACGTTGCTACTTCGAAGGTATCTGCAGTTGATTTCCCTTGAGTTCTAGAAGTGCCATCAATTCATTTAATTAAGTAATTACATATGAACCAACTTTAATAATTACGTCAGAAAGTATGACTACTTATAAGGTAATATTGTTAATCCAATCGAGAAAATATGACCTCAGTATGTACTATCTAATAGAATGACCGATTAACTTAATAAATGAATATAATCAACACCAATACACTCTCTGTAGGAGAGTAGGCCTGAGCCCCTGCAGTGAGGACATAATAAGTATATAGGCTGTTGATGTGATGTAAATCCTAAACGATGAGAAAGTTCCGAAAATGGTGGTTCAACCAATTACTGATTCTATCATTTTTCAAATGAAATTTTTAAACTGTTAACTTTATTGTTAGGACTCCGCTGTACATACGTTTGTCTATCACAATGCTGTATATTTTGAATCGTAATAATAGCTTTAACGGTTCAAAATATACAGCATTGACAGAGAACACTTAAAATTATCAGAGTGTGCGGGCCACTATGACAAAAAATGTTGAAAATTTCTGAGTATCCATTAAAAATACTGTTTTTCGGCGTTTTTTGTTCGATCTTGATATTTCTACTTAATTATTAGTATTAAATAGTGCACGGTAGTATATACCTTTCGTTTTTGAATTCGGCTCACACTTGGCAGGCTTTAAATTTTTACTTTTACACTTTAAATTTTAACTGCTCTTAAATATTTCTTACGTTGAATTTCTAACTTTAGATACAGAAGAGAAATGCTGTTTATATCATATGATGTGTAGAATCCTGTTACGAAGGTTAAAGGGTCGGAGATTACTTTTGAAGCTTTTTATTTTTTTCCGCGTGGTCGAGTCCGATAGGAGAACCACCTCCCTTTAGGATTTATAGAGGTTCATACCAAATGACCATAAAACTTGAAAGAAACATGAAAGCCCGCCCTGAAATCGTTTATTGAGGCAAATTGGTTTATCTAAATTTATTACCTTTTGCTTTCTCATTGAAATAAAGGGTCGGATGAAAGGAATCCATAACAATTACGTACATAGTTCCTTTCATAAAGCAGATAGCAGGAAATGACTAGTTCTGTCAATTACTGATTGATAAGCTTCAAGAAATCTTTATGAGAGAAAATGAGATTCAACACAACAATCATTGTTTATATGCAATTTGCTATAATTACTTCCACTGGCAGATGAGCTTGTGATCGCAGTGTGATGTCGACACAACTGCTGGTCACTTCGAATTTCCTCTTAGTCACTTTCTACGACGTCGGGATGAAATGTAGTCGCTCTATTCTAAAGCCATACGCATAAACTAGAATAAAGATTACGATGGTTCATGGAAATTTGACCCCATTGAACTAAACCACGCGGCTTCATTTAAAACTTTTACATAACGAGCAGATTAAACAAATATTATGGATCAAATGTACGGAGGCTTGATTGGGACTGTTCCTCGGGGAGCTAATTTAACTTTTGTGAAAGAGTGCTCAATGGTTTGCGAATTCGTTGGTTCGTTTCAGCGAAATTGGCATCGGTAATTGGGAATGTTCAATTTTTCAAATCTAATCCGATCTTTTATCTAGCTACTTAATTAGAGTTGGCCATGCATTACTTCTTTAGAATAAAACCATAATTCTATTCTTCCCGCGAGTATAGCAACTAAGGGAAATTTACCAAGAGACGTGTGTAGCGACCGTCTGTGTACCACTGAAATATTTCTGCGATCTCCTTGCTATCGTGGTGACAAATTTCTTAAACTCGTTTCCCTTGAATATAAATAAATCATAATAATTGTGAGAATAAGTCGACTGCTGGACTTTCCCATGAATTAGCACACACATTTTTTAAATGTAAATTGCGTTTGCACTTGCTTCTTTTCACAACGGAACACAAAAGTGATTTTAAAACTGCTTTTTGGCGGAAGACTTGCGAACATGGTATCAGACATAGAAACACATAGAATGACATCGAAAATGCCTTTTCACCAATCACACTGAGTACCCATGGTTACCCTTATGTTACTTAATGTTGCTAAACAATTGTACTTTTCTTAAACAATGTCATGTACATCATAGTGTTCTTCTGCCTAGGTATCAATATCAAACCTTTAGGTTTAGAATTTGAAATTCTACATGTGCTATAAAAGTATAAAATATTGTTAAATATCCGAACATCCTAAAATCCCTGAGGAACAGACATTAATATTGTATCAAAAGATTAGATCCACTCTTTTAAGCGTGGTTATGGACCCGTCACAACTGGGCCATTATCAGATTCAGACAGTGTCGGGTTTTACGTAAATAATGGCCTTCAGCTTAGTACCTAACTCGAGATTAATTATGTCAGACGAGTATTGATGGGCGAGGATGTAGGGTTTTTGGTGTTAGATACACTACATTAGTTTTATTTTATATTGGCTTTTATAGGCGAGTAACCATATCCTATAAATATCTAGCTGTACTACGCGTCTTAGAAATAATCCTGCATTTTATAAATTTAGTCGTAAGCAAGTCACAATTTTAAATCTTATATTTGTTTGTTTCTCACGCATTAGCGTTGTGCCAAGGCGCAATATTGTCAATCACAGGTATCCGGGTTCAAATCACGGTCGGATAAAAAGTTTTAAAATTTTGTGTGTATTTTTTTGTGTACTTATTCGAGGATCAGAACCAGAAGGAGGAAACCAGAAAGTTTTTTAAGCAACATTAAAAATAAAATTGTACTTTTGGCCAAAAACTCCGAGCAAAGCTTGATCGCCCAGGTGTTCAAGCCAACATTTACCTCATGTTTGTCACCGCCAGGTTAGTACTCCTTTACTCCGTATAAGTTTTTAGTTGTAGATTAATTGGTTGCTAAATTCATTGCCCTTGTCAGGGACAAAGTAGTCTATCAACCAAATTCATAACACATTATGTCAAACCTTGTAAACTAATACATAAACTTCAGTAGCCTCCGGTATAATCCTAGTCCGGCGAGTGTATGTAATAATCACGCTCATTGACCAGAACACGTGGCTGCGAAGCCAGGTTAATTACCAACGCACAACTCATGTTGTCACACTTTAAACAGAGTTCGTAATTACACCCTTAATAAAAGCGCGTCCGCGGGGAGCGGGCGCGTAATACTGGCATTCGGTTAATTTTGCTCTATGTACAGAGGCGTATTGAGGACTTAAATGGGAGGGCCATGATACTGGTACAGTTATTGTAATTAATCATATAGACCATCATGACAAGAGGTCTTTCCAAATATAGAGGAGCCAGAAAAATAAATTAATGAAGATTGTAATGGTTATAAAATTGCTATATTTAATTTTTTTAAATTCTCAAACTGGCTATTCTAGAGCCACATTCTGCCAGGACACTAACACTATTATATAATAAATTGTAGCTAAAAAAACACCACAGACACGCTTTTGTCACCAAATCAGTTCCTCTATTCTAGGGGTTCCCAACGTTTTCTTGGTCAGGGACCACTTTTACATATATTTTTTTGGCAGGGACCACTATTTAGGTGTAATAAAAATAAATTGTAATAATCAAACTGAAACTTTAATTAAAATCTAATATGAAATAACATAAAAAGAAATAATAACATTTTTTGGATAAAGTTTTGTAATTCTGAATTAATGTGATTTCTGAGCTTGCATCTTCTTCACGAGTTCGGCTATCCTAGGACTAATATTGTTACTCAAAGCCACACGTAAATCATCACTTACTTTCAAACGATTGTTGAGAAAACCATAAAATAACGTAAGGCGATTTCTCGAAGTTTAGTATAAGAAATTGCTTTTTTACACCAAAATGACTCAAGTGAATTCGATTCAAAAGTATCCTTGCAGTTTCTGTCATTTTGTATTTCAATAAGTTCTTCTTGAATTTCTTCTGTAACTTCACCAGCGTCCGTGCTAAAAGGGTTACGAAGCTCTGCACGGCGACCGACGGCTCACCGCCCGCTAATTTTAAATCATTCGCGGACCATATTTTGGCTTCTGCGGACCACTGGTGGTCCACGGACCACTGGTTGGGAACCATTGCTCTATTCACATTATGTGTAATGTGTTACAATCGTCAAAACAAAATGAGCAAACTCGAAGGGTTTTCTAGTACGTACCCATTGAAGAGTTCATCTATAACTCCTGACTTGCTCGATTGAATTTTTGTCAAAGTTTTTTTATCCCGATCGATAAGTCATTCCCGTGGGATTATTTCAGAAGTCACGAGGACGAAGACGCGGGCAAAACGCTGATAAGGTAGATGCAACCAAATTAGATTGGGTTGAATTGTATTTTATAGCAAAATGGATAATTTTGTATTTTGTATTTAGATTTTGTAAGGACTAAATGACTCGAAAATATAGTCCCTCGAATAGTAAAATGCTTATTAGATTTAGTTTTCTCACTGCATTTTGAACATTTTATTATAGAGGTATATAACATATAAAAACATTATTTTACAAGATAACTCAAAATATCGAACAAGCTCCACACATTTTAACGCTCTAAAAACACGTGTGACGTTACAAATGCCTCCCGATTTATATGGAGCGTTTTAGCACTGCGTGACTAGAATGACTTTTTGGCGGGTTGTACTAAAAAAAAGTATTAGTCGTATCAAAATTTTTATAGAGGTATTTACCTTTTTACATGGACTACTGTATCGATTTAGACAAAAATATTTTTCCATGCATCTTCCCCATTGGTGTACAATCAACCTTAGCGAAGTCTACCATAGTTTATATGACTACTGTTTGACTAGATCGAAATATAACCAATAATTATATTACTGTAACTAAACTCCATTATTCCCACCAATACTGATAATTGTATATTTATTAGTATGTATGTAGTATATGCTATAGATACTTAGGTATGCAATGTTCATATTATGAGCCTTAATATTATTCAAACTTTTATTTTACATACGAATATCAACTATGTAATCTTAATTCTTAAAACAACAAATTTACCTTGCTAATAATAATAAACACTGATAAAAAGGTAATGAGCGTGGAGAATAGCGCTATCACGGGATCAAAATCTCCTTTTTTCGAGACGCCGACAGCCATTACCCATCTTAGAGCCTAAATACTCCCCTGTTCTGGACATTCGCTGGTATGATACTACTCCATGAAACGTGACTGTCTCTTGAATCCAATCTCATTTAACAGCCTTTTTACTGCCATAATACTTCGGGGGAGGTCTCCTTTCACAGGTTACGATATGACCGTTGACCCACTGGATAACTAAGCAAGTTTGAGACTGTCTCTCTCTCTCTCACTGCCGACTGGCGTGTATACGGCTTTTCTATAGTAATAGTAATTATTTTTTTCCTTTGTTACATTGATACCTGTAATTGAGTGTTTACATAACACAAATATTTTCCACTGTTGCGTATTTCGCCAATTTATCGCGTCAGTGTACGACAAAAGACCCAATTTCGGCCCGATGAAAGCAACAATAATAAATAAAAGCATGCGGAAATGGAGTCGAATTCTTATTAAATTCCATTGTCATTTAAAAAGACTTAAACAGTGCTAAAGGGGGAGTTCCGAACAATCTTAGAGCATACGTTTTATTACCAGTCTCCACGTTTTACGAGCGGTCTGGAAGGCTAAATAAAAAGAGGAATTTTCATACAGAGTCCCTTTGTCATTTTTTACGGTTGGCTGTCAAAAGCTTTTACGATTTCACCAGCAGAAGCCGATGTACCTGAGTCGAACGAAAGATTGTCAATGAAAGCTTTTTCCCAAATAAAAATAATAAACGTTACGAAAGATGTGGTACTTTGATTGAACGTTGAAATCAAACACGCTTGTGTGGCAGACTGGTGGTCACAGTAATAAGTTGGAGATACCTATATACGTAGATCCTGCTGCTCGTCTCTTGCAATTATGTATCCCTTAGTAGTTAGGTACACGGTTTGGTTGGTGGTATGGCATTTTCCACGTTCGTCCGGGATGCTACCATGTTACCTAAGCACTGTTGTGCTCCAGCACAAAAGATAAGAGAGCCAGCGCCTGGGACTTCTGGCTAGAAACGCTTCTCTTCCAACAGCCTTATCGTAACTTACCATCCATTAGAATGCCAAGTGAATTCACAATTTTTATTATTATAAAATTGGTTGTCTGTCAAGTCGGTTTACGGACAATAATTTTACGTGATAACGTCATAACGAAATATGTTTGCCGAATGTGCCTCTCTATCTCGCTTGCACGCTCGGCTCAGGCGGAACGTGACACTTTTTCGTGCGTGCAGACGGTGTCTATGGATTTATAAGACGTCATCACGTCAAAAGTAGCTTTTTACAAATCTAAGGAAGACATTGTGTGATTGTATTATGTTGCCATAATTGCAACGAGTTTGAGGACAAACTGGATACAAGTTTAATCATTCGAAAACTTTTTAAATGTCAACTGAAGTTATACAATTTCTCAATATTTAAAGTCTCGGAAAAGGGGGCAGCCAAAGAGCTTCGAAAAGTATAAGTTTTCATCAAACTTCTTTCGCTGGCGAGTGGACGGCAAACATATTGAATGCCCACAAGAAAGTTATAGGGAAAACTTTGTAACTTTGCTTTTCCACTGTTGCTTCAGAACACGGTTGGCTGGCGTGAATTAATAAAAAAAAAGCGTTTGAAAAAATGTTATTTTAGGTACCGAAGTTTCAGCAAAAATATTCAATGCTGCTACAATAAACATTAAAATAGAAAAATTCCAAAAACGTTGACCATCATTATTTAATTTACGTTTACTGGTATCTCTGAGAAATACTAAGATCGTACCTTGGGATCTTACTGCGAATTTTTCTTGTTTATAATTTAATTTTTTTGCGGATACAGATGATATGTAAGTGAATTTCGTTGGAACGTATCTGGGAGTAAAGGAGGAGGGAGTAAAGTGTTCGAAACAGATACTTAATCTGAGTAGTGTATAGGTAATTATTTAAAACAAGAACATGACTGGAATCTTTGTTATAGGGACCCGCCTATAAACAAAGTAAGCACAGATCGGCAAGTCCAATAAACAACGGTATAAGTAGAGAGGAAAATCCCCACTCGGACGTGATTTCAGCTCGGGAGGCGGTATAAACGGCTCTGAACGTTCGCGCTCGGCTTTATCGAGATTCCATCGATACGTTTACACCAATCATTATAAATATTGATACTGGCTTCAGATACGGGCTTTGCGGACGATGCACGCTTTTAAAGAATCAGCTAAAATCTATGAAAATAATATCTGCTCGTCATCTACGAGCGCTTCTCGTTATCAACAAGATTGTATGGGTTCTTATTTTTATTGCGGACATTTATAAAATGAATAGTTTAATTTATCCGAAGCTAAGACGTAGACCAATCGATACTCAGACCTACTATTACTATTACTGGATTGTGTGCGAATCAAAAACGTTGTTTATAATGTGGCATGCGCTCTGTAAAATATTTGAATAATCAAGGAAAATCAAAAGATTATTTAAAAAATACTAAAATTGAATTGTATTCTTTTTTTGTACGATGCTGGAAATGTCAACTGTCATTTCATTGAAGCCATCTTAATTTTTGGTCTTGCTTACTCTGTATTTATTATTTTTTGAAAACTAGACCTAACTATTTCGAAATTGTACTTTTAATTTATTTGGTCATGAAATTTTAAAATTAGTAGTGTACTTACAATGTTTAGGCCGGGGTTCCATACATTTACAGAACGTCCCTTGAGGCCCTACAGGCTACAAGCTCACGTTCGCATTTATAACATTGCGTGTGTGATATACAAAGTCCCTATATTTAGCTACATCTAGCTAAAGTATGCATTAACAGCGATTTTACAGTGATTAAGGCGAATACTTTGGTGAAAACCCGGTTCATGGTGCGGGCGTAGCTTGAGACGCGTGACATCGTGTAAGAAACGTCAAATCGCGCAGTCGTTTGTGACAAATGTTTATCTCACTCGCTCTCACGCGTCTCATGCTACGCCCGCTGAACTGTAAGTGGACTTATTCAATTATGCAGATCGTGATTAATTTTTCTTTCTTTTAAAACTTTGGGACGTCGTTAAACCTACTAAAAAGGTCAATTGAATTACATATAACTTTGACTCATTTACATTTTACTATTTCCTGAAAAGTATTTCAATCATTTTCAATGTAAATAACTGGCAAAGATTAGCCAAACACGCAAAACATACTTATTTTGTGCTATCGACAGCATCCACCTTTTTAAAGCCAGTAGCAGCTTTACCTTTCAGTATCTCAATTTGAATGGCGGGTTCCGTACTGAGTTTGAATACTAAATAGAAAGACTGAAAACGCTTAGAAACGCGAGTAGTCCATGGGGAGAGGGCGTAATAGTTTGTATCAGCTACCTTAACTAGTATACACGACTACACGTAGTGAATAAAAATGAAACTCGCAATATTTGAACAGCTGGCGCGGTCTAATTGCTACACGCTTGGCTGCTTACAATTTGGAGGTCCCGGGTTCGATTCCCAGTGGGGTCGGTCCGCCTGGCCACCAGCTTACACCATGTTACTACCACTATTGTGTTCCGATATGAAAGGTAGCAGAGCCAGCGCCTCTCCAGATTAAGGCTTCAGGGTGCGCACGCTTACCATCCTACGTTCTTGTCATCACTTACCATCAGGTGAGATGAAGGTCAAGTGCAAATCCATGATACATAAAAAAAATTCCAGCACAAATATTGTATTTTCAATGGCCATTTGTTTCTTCTGGATTTGAATTTTCCAGCTGAAAAAAGTATAGAAAAAGAAATGGTTTGACCGTCAAGTAGTTGAAACAAGAATGTAGTCTGTGCGGAGGTTACTCAAATCTATAAAATTATATAAATGCTATTCTGCGTCGTTGTTCTTTTATTTGTTCTATATACTTAATTATTTGTCTCGCTTCGAAAAAAACGGTATAACTTATACCAAAACTAAATACTAAATACTAATATAATAAAAACAACGTCTTAGGAGCTTAAATTGTTATACCGCCAATTTAAAAAGCATCGATAGCTATGCTAAACATAACTTAACTGAGAATAAAATGCCGGCAACACAATACTGGGTTTGATCCTGAGGTAACCGTCATATAATTTTTTTATATATATTCTGCTAAAAACTAAACGCATTTTTCGTGTTCAAGAAACAAGCAGTTTGAATCAGTTTAAAATATTTACCATTTACTGGATTATTACTCCCAGTCTAAGAAGTATGGGTTTTCCAAGCTGATGCACGATTGGAGATGAGATAAGCTGCGACAACGCCATTGTACAATATCAGTGTATCAGAAAAGGACAACATGAAAGACATTAACACGCGTGTCTTAGAAATAAAATTTCGTACGTTTTTTTTATTACATTTTATACCTGTGAAAGTCTACTAAATTTTTTTGTAACTTGAAGTGGTGGAATGAATTCCACACCATTTAATTTATTATTACTTTGCTTTCAACATAATTTGACTTTGAGATCAAAAGCTCATACAGTTGGTGACTGCGGGTCCCCGCAAGCGAGCTCCACTGCTTATTGTCCCACAGTTTTTTGTTATTAGTTCTCCTTTGACCTACCTCATGTAGGACACCATTCATGTCAGTGAGTTGTCTAACGTGATATTTTATCAGACGGATTTCAGGAAGGTGGAAGGGAGGACGCTTATCGGCGATTACCTGACGATGTTCCTTAACGGTTTCATAATGGTTCAAGGCTTATGGAAGTAAAGCTCTTTATCGTATAACGTTTTGAACATATTGATCCGTGGAAATGGTTTATTTTATTATAGACTAGCTTCTGCCCGCGACTTCACCCGCGTGGACTTTATTTTTCGCATTAAAAAGTAGCCTTTCTCAGGGTCTAAAGATTGTCTGTGCCAAATTTCATCAAAATCGGTTGAGAGGTTTCCGCGGGAAAGCGTAACAGACAGACAGAGTTACTTTCGCATTTATAATTATTAGTAGGGACTAGTAGGGAAGTAGGGATAGTAGGGATTTGGTTTTCTTGCCTCTGAAAACATGCCGATCTCCGTATCCTAGTGACTACATGCTTGGTTTTACAATCTGGACGTCCCGGGTTCGATTCGTAACGGAGTTTGGGTAAGTAGGGGTTACATACATATTTTACTCGTATTTGTCATTCTTGCTAACTCCCACCATGTTACCTAAGTCTGCCGCCAAAAGGAAGTGCTTCTAGCACTGTTGTAGTCCGGTATGAAAGGTAGCAGCCAAAGCGCCTCTTAAGGTAATGGTGAGGTAAAAAAATTAAGTTAAAACTTTGGCTTATAGCATTTACTTTTCCGACTGACATAAATGTCGTGTTCAAGCTACCTTGAAACAGTTTTATGATTTTGTTTATTATGTTCATGGTCTCGTAAGTGAATTTGTTATTATAATCATAATCATCATAATCATAATATTTATTTTGCATAAACATGGTTACAGAGGTGTTATTTTACAATTAAAAGTACAAATACATGTTTAGCCACATTAATACTAGACATGCAAAATTAGACGAGTCATTATGCTATACACAATATTTTGTGAGTCAATTAGTTATAACAGAGTCTAGAAATTCTTTAATTTAATTATTATAATTTAAAAATATAATTTTACTTACAATTTTACACTGAGTTCATCCATCACCCAGACAAGTACGCTATATGTAGCAAGTAACTAATTCATTCTATTTTGTATAATGACTCATCCCTTTTCTTTTATGACAGAGCAAAATTAAAACCTAGAGCAGATGAGTCTGTGCTAGGATTAGGGGAGACATGTCGGAATGGGATTAAACGTGACGTGGTATTAATGAAAGAGACCCAGCTTTTCAGCTAGATAAATTTTCGCTCCTAACTTAAAACAGTGATGTAATCTCTTAGTTATATCACGACATTTAATTTTGGAATGACAGTATAATGGACAAAACCTGTGTCATGTCATACACATCCCGTTTCTAAACATATACGTTATGTTATATATTGTTATAAGTCATAGACTCCTTTTGTTTATTGATTTCGTAACTATTTCATCATATTCTTCCTGTCCTTATCCCACTCGGAGCGGGGTGGGCACAACATGTTTTCTTCTTCCACTCGTTTCTATCAACAATCATCTCCGTACTCACACCTTTCACACACATCATTCTTCACACAATCCATTCTTCATACTCATCACTTTTCTTGTTATATGTATTTCATTTATTCTCTCCTCATAATACACCACGTACCACGTTAACATATTACTTCTTAACTTTTCATTCACTGGTGCATCTTTTAAGCTTCCTCTTATATACTCATTCCTGATTTGCTCCATTCTAGTCACACTACACAATCTACACATCCATCTTTCGTTCGCATCTCTGGCGCATGAAATCTTCTTTCATCCGTCTGTTTTGTTGCACAACACTCAGATCCATACATCAGGACAGGTCTTATGACAGACGTATAAATTTTCCCCTACTCGTTTCAGGGCATTCGTGGGTCACATATGGTCCACGAGACCTGTCACCATTTTATCTATCCTGTATTTATCCTATTCCTCGTGCTGGATCAATGACCCGAGATACCGAAAATCGGAGCAGACTGGCAAAAGATATGTAAGAAAAAATGGAAGGATCATCGAAATTTCGCAACTATTTGCAATAAAATAAAAAATAATATAGTGGTATTTAAATCTAACCGTTTTAAGAATGAAGACGTCAGCTTGAAATCTCTGACTGGGTATAATTACGAAGGGTACTGCGTGCTCACTGAGAAGATTTTGATCGTTAAACCCGAATTAATTAAATGAAGCCCCTGTTTAAGTTGAGTAGAAACACTGCTCAAAGGAAATTATAGTTCATTCTTCCATCTATGAACATAGTTTGATAGATTAGTATAATGTTATGAAGGCACGCAGAAAGGCCACTCTTCGCTCCTAATCAATAACGTTTGAAAGGTTTTGTTTCGGATGCTCTGATGAACATTAGTTTTATGTGCAATTAGAGTACCCGTATTTTATGTTTAAAATCCGTTCATCATCACTACGAACCAGTTTCAGCATATACTTTCATACACCAGTTTGCATTGATCATTATACATGAAAATTTAATAGACAGCAACAGTCTTACCACAAAAAAGATAAACAAGCTTTAGACACACGTTTTGAAAAAATGTTACCACAAATGCATGTTTAGCCGATGTCAGCTTAGACACTGCTTAAAAGAGGGTATGCTGTTGTCAAAGCGCCCATACAAACGTAGTCCAGTCATATTTTGAGTATTAAGCTATGAAAATCTATGAAATTTTCAAGGCACAATCTAGAAACAAATATCTGTGTCGGTGGTGAGTCAGATTTTCGTTTAAATATATACTTCCAGAGTTACAGGGCGTCAAAGTATTGTATTTTTCGGTAATAAAAAGCCCCAACTTTGAACCTGTTTTACAAGAGTATGAATTAATTTAGAACAATTTGGAAAAAACACCGACATCTGAAATTTTATTAATATACTGTATTGAAAAAATGGCTACATAATATACTGTATCCTTCAAATGATCACTGGACTACGAAACATCCAAATAACGGGTTGATAACTTCGCGTAGTGTATGCTGTCTCACCGTACGAGCTCGGGTAGGATAGGGCTCGGAGAGGGACAGCTACAAAACAATGCAACCTTGAACGCGGCCTCGTGGTCTTACCAAGATAGCCTCTTAACATAAAACTTTAATTTGAATTGTAGCCTGTCATAACATTCTCTGCCGGAATTCGCAATAGATTTCGTAGACTTTGTTGATTTTAATGATTTTGAAGACGTGGAATTAATGGACAACTATCGTGACCGTTTTAACAGTGCGAATAAATACATTTGAACATTACAACGAGCGCAACTTTCGAAAACGCTACAGATTTAGTAAAACTTTCGGGGAAATTATTATTATTATTCATTTATTTCAGGTAACAATGACCCATAAGGATATATACAATACAATAAAATACATTAAGTTAAACTACTACACACTACAAAAATATTCTGCACACTTATTTACTATGGCACGTTGGTGCCGCTCTGGTGGTGTTGGTCGCTATCTTTCCTCTGAAGCGACGGGTCAGCTTGCAGGTCGGGACTCGAACCACGAACGACTTGAATGATGTACCGTGGCGTGACTCCAGCTGCGCCATCCTCACGGTCTAGTTGGACCTCGGCTATATATATTCTGTGACGTCCTGCATGGTGGTGATGAAATGTAGGCGTGACAGATACGTGGCCGTGGTTGGAACTTCAGCGCGCAGCAGGTAGTTGGGCCCTGTGGGTGCGGTTCCGCAGCGGTTCCGAGTCACTCGTTTACGGTACGCCTTTTTCGTCTTGACTTTCTGAAATACATCCTCGTCCGTGTCATCAAATCGGACGCGCGTCCGCTGCTGGCTCGTGGTCGTCTGCGCCTTCGGTAACACCGGCTGCTGGGCTTGAACAGTTCGTTTGTTAGCGACGAAAACCACTGAAGCAAAATCACGTCGCGGTGATTCAGCTTCTTTGTGTCCAGCAGCAAGCTGTTTCACTGGAGGCTGAGGAGGCTGGTGACGTCGACATGGTCACGGTGACGGGAGGCAGCTTGTGCAACTCCTTCGCTACAAACGTAGGCACGTCGTCAGGATCGGTCTCTTTAAGCACAGTGATGATATCCTGCAGGCTCTTCGGTGTCCCTTCACGTCTGTGTGACATCATCTGGTCGCTCTTATTGAGAGCCGCGTACTGCAGCTTCCTCGCCGCAGCTATGTCAGCCTCGCTGAAGCTTGACTTACATATCTGCAACGCTCTGACTTCGTCCATCACATCCAGCTTCTGTTGCAGGAACACGAGGAGTTCGCCACGAGTTTTTCCTCGCCCATGACGATGACGTCGCAGCGGCTAGCGCCACGCTTCGCAATTTATAATAAAATAAACGTAGTCACGTCCACACGAAACCACGCATGACTCGAGACGAATAATCGTTGATATAATTAAGGACGATATTCCTCACGATAGCATAAACTATAGCTCAATTTTAATATTCGATTCACAGATTCGATTGAGAGAATAAAATTAACCTGACACCTGACACTGACCTCATGTCAGTGAAAATCACGTTCCATTGGATGTATAAAATTGTTTATTTAAAAAAGTTTAGCATTGTCAATCCACCAAATGTACGGCAACAAAAGCAAGCGTGCGTTTATATATTACATAAAGTATATATTTCGTATATTTTTATAATGTAGAAATTACTGAATCAAATCAATTTGATAAATAAAAATTATGTTAAATTTAAAAAAAATGCTTTCAATGAAACGTTTTCTAGAGGTGTCAACATAAAATAAAGATACGTCAAGATAAATCATGCCTAAGTAAACAAACGTTGGATATGGTTTTGTGGTAAACAAAATTAAACAATTGTCTATGAAACAGAAAACAGAAACAGAAACTAATCTCAGCATCTGCTATGGCAGTAGCCATAGCGCTGGTTTTCAGAAAAGCCCTATATAGTATGTAAGGCATTAAATATATGTGTAAAAGAAGTGTATGTGTGACTATGCAGTGATTATCTTTTTAATACTGTCTAACTAAACTGGTATTTAACTGATGAGTTAAAATATTTTTTGTGGTAAGACTGTAATTATTTTGCTTTTTATTTATATTTGCACAGCCAAGCCTGCATATTTTGTATAAAGATAATTAATTATTTACTCACTGAAAATTATATATTATTGTTGAGTTTTACAGTTTACATTAAGTCGTATTTTTCTTTTTACCTATTTGTAAGCAAGCCTATATTATTATGAATAAGTCTTTCAGTATTGAAGGTATAAAACAAGTTTGATTTGGTACTGCTATTTATGTAGTTATAGCGTCAACATACCTATAGGACCTTCTGTGTGTAAAAAACCCCTTAACTATTTCTCATTCTGTGATACTAGGTAAGGTAGCCAGTATTTAATCGGAGAACTGAACCCCTGGGTCCCTAAATAAATCCTCCCTGACCGCTCTTCATTAATTTGCCTCCTGTCAAGTCCGTATCTCAAATTGTTGATGTTTTGCGCATGTTTGCGCCACAATTTATGGAACCAATCATTTGTGGTCCCAAAAGTTGAGCGGTTCACTCGTGATGATTTATATGGTGGATATCGTTAGGTGTGGGGTTGGTAGCGATGTAGCTATCTATCTGTAGGAGATAAAGGATTTACCACAACGATCTTAGAGTTGTTTGTTTCTCATAATGAATCTCGTGTTTTAACGCTTATTGTGAGGATGTAGCCAATTTAAAGTAAAGATTGGATTTTTTTAAAAAGAACAGAATTTAGATAATAGTTCTCATTCTTATCTTTAATTAAAAGTTGGAACTATATAATAATAACCATGTTGTTAAAAAATGTAACAATTTAAAATATTTGCAGTTCTCTAAAGGTGGAATGTGAGATACTAATTTTTTAATCTAGTTTGTGTTTGTATCCGGCATGCATACTACTGGATTTCTCTTATACTTACTAGAGAGTGTCCTAGCTTGTAATCTTTCGTTATCATTATTTATTCAACTTTCTGTCTTTGAGGGCATAAATTGACGGACCTGACTTGAGTTTTTAAAATACGGCATTTATTAAAAGTTACATCAAATTATGTTCCAGTTATTTGTTGTTCTTAAATGTGGCTTAGTAACATATATTCTTAAGTAAT
This sequence comes from Carcina quercana, assembly GCA_910589575.2. Classification (NCBI taxonomy): domain Eukaryota; kingdom Metazoa; phylum Arthropoda; class Insecta; order Lepidoptera; family Depressariidae; genus Carcina; species Carcina quercana. The sequence goes on from OU342439.1 coordinate 7,525,186, forward strand.
ATTCATCCAACTTTTTTTTAAAACAAAACTTATTTTCAGAACGAAATCATTCCAAAACAAAATTTACCAAACAAAATCACAAAACGGATCTCGAAATTATCGCAAAACTCTCGCGGGGTATAATAACAAAATATATAAAAACTTCTCCAGAATAATATTATTTTTTGAGAGTTCCTCCGTTTATAGAGGACTGTAAGACAAAAGGAGACGGCTCTTCATTTTATTCCGCATTTTAAGCTAAACAACGGTGCGGTGCTCCTCCGATACGGTCGGGCTTAAACTTTTTATTTTTCACGAAAGCAGCGGTTCTGTGAAAAAATAATCTCAGGTTTTCCAGTTTATTTAACTTTGAGGGCGTTATGTTCTCATTTCCTCCTCTCTTACCTATAAAGGGCACGTCCTAATAGACGCTACGTGTTGCTATTAAGGATAGTGGTTACAATTTGCACGGGGCTTTCTTTAAAAGGGCTCTCTCTGCTCGGAATGGGCGGTATATCGAAAACCCATTCCAGTAATTTGAGGCGAACCGAAACGACATTGTCGCTAAGCGATTCAATCCTACGAGACCGCGCTGGGTCCTACACGGCGATTTGAATTTAAGCGATTCTATTTGACCGTCTATCGCACCGTTATGCTCTCTTATTTTTGACTTAGTAATATAGTACGTATTGTCTTATTTACTTTTATCCAAGACGTAGTTTGCGAGGAAAACTTTAATTGCTTTTCACGGAAAATAGTTTCAAGACCGGAAAGAAGAGATATTTTCCATTCCATCTTATCATACCATGCAAACGAAACAGATTGATATTTATTATGTATGTAGAAAACATTCTGCAGTCTCTTACCATCTATTGATGTTCTTATTTCTTTGGTAAAAGCCGAAGGACATGCTCTGTAGCCTTTTGTGACCGACCGAGACAACAAATTTTGTACGACAGCAAACTTCGGACACATAAAAAGTTGCAAAATCATCAGTTCTCTAGAACTTGATTGTTACGCATCGGTGTGAGTGTCGGCTTTAATTCCACCGTTCGTCCGTCTCATTCACAGTTACAGCTACGACTTCTGTTCTCATTGGCTGTCACACACTAATTCTGTGTTACAATTCTGTCTTTTATGTATAAATCAGATGTCTTGTCTTTGACAGAAGGGAAAGTGTGTCTAGAATATCATCTTAGTGTTGTTCACTTTCGCAGGAGTGGCGGGTTTATAATTTTATTTCATTTATTTATTTGCATCTCACACATGTTAAAGATGTTACAAATATATTACAGTACAGGTGACACCCTGTAAGGCTGTAAGGGCACAGCTAACTGACAAGTGACGGAAAGTAATTATTTTCACGTTAGAAACATTAATGTCAACGTTAATATTTGTAATAATAAAAAACCACGCGATTCATGGTCAATATAAAATGTGGTCAAAAAACACACGAAAATCTCAACCCGAGACTGTCCCCAAACAAAATTATAATCAATCTCTCCACCGAATCCAACAAAAAGACATTTATTGCTTAGAAAGTACAAAAATATTGCTTCGTTTATAAATAAATTCGGAGAAACTTGCTGTAATTCAGTCGTGAACCTCTGTCTACAGAATGAAAATTCATGAATATTGGAAAAAAAATCTCACAGCATTTTCTTGGGTTCGTCAATTTGGCGCGTCAATTGGCAACGACGGAATTGGGGTTGTTCAAATGTTGGCATCCCAGTTGATCCTTTGTCTCGCTTATGAATTAAGTGTTTTATATCGATTCTCGAAATTTCATGCGTTGACGTGTAGCTTTATTTTTATTGTAGTGGATTATTTTTGAAAACGATTATTACTGGGGAAGTCATCAGTCAACTAAAAGAGACTGTGACATTCAGTAGTAAAAGTAATGAGTATAAGTATATGAGTAGTAAAGAGTGGAAATATTTGTCGATGTATTATTTATTAGCTTTTGCCACCGACTTCGTCGGCGTGGAATTCGTACATTATCCCATTTGTCTATGGTCAAAAAGTGTATAAACTTTTTCGACCCTTCCTCTATTCCTATAAAAAGTCATTCTTACTCTCCGCTGCGTCGTAAAAGAAGGGCAAACAAATGAACAAACTCACTTTCGCATTTATAAAATTAGTATGGATTTGTGTAGGAAAAAATCTCGTGTAAAACTTTGATGTTCCCAATTGGCAAGGACGAAATTGAGCGAATTAAATATACCCAATCTGTGTTATAAGGCACCTCCTTCGCGGTATGAAAAATGGAATCAACGCAATGAACAATTTGTCATTTTAATGCTTTCGTGTTCGCAACGGCAGCACTATGGATAGACAATTTATAACGCGTGTCATATTCCCTTTGTAAGGGAAGGGAAATATGTAGCTGTGAGGAGAGGAATGCAATTTATTCCGTCGTACATATCACGGAGGAATACCTCGTAAAGTGCGTTTTGTAATGTAAGCTATCTTTGTAACCTCGTTCGGTCGTTTAGGCCTTGCTTTGTTGTGTTACTGCTGTTTGATGTACAAGAGTGTTTTGTTTCTTTTGATAGTGATATTGTACGAGTCTGTAACGGTCTCATTGTTAAGTCGTAAATAAAAGAACTGACATTTAAGCAATTTTAAAAATATAATTGTGCAGGTAGCGCATACCGTTTTATAGATCAGAAATTGTCCCATATATTTTTTAATTTATCTCTGAGGTTTAATCAAAGGTTTAAAACGATTCTAGAATTTAAAAGACAAATTGAAAATAAAGCCACATTAGGGTTGGACCCTATCTCACATCTGCCCACCCAGAACCTTATATTTCCGTAGCTGTAACCCTTTCCATCGCTGAGTAATTAAACTAGACTAATCATCGTTCACTAGTGCGAGAAAATAGCACACCCGCTTTTTTGATGCCGGAAAAATGCGGTGCAGGACGGGTAAGTGAATCCCGACCCCTACGAAAACACTGCGAGGCAACGATTCCACACCTAGTACCAAAGTTCTGGACCTAATAAACCGTTCATGTACTCACAGTGAGAACTCCAGGTTTAATATTTGTTTTACACTTGACTTGCTTTAGATAATCCGTGGAATAATAGCGGCGGGTTTCTGATCCAGGCCTTGGGTTTAATGAAATACCCTATCATAACAGGAGGGTTAGTTCGTGCCCAATTAGAATAAGTACACACCGCAAATTTTAAATTAAAATTTAGCTTCAGAATTGGTTTATTACATGTTTTCCAGTGGCAGACATAGCTGTAGTTGTACTATGTATATGTACTATATACTATGTCAGAAGCCGTTTCAGTATCGATATAAGAGTAACGTGATAGAAAAGGGGAGTTTTAATTGAAAAAATAAATAAGGAGTTGAGCGAGTGAATTATTTTACTCAACATTTTAGTTTCTCACACTCCACCTTTAAAGGCATTCAAATATTTTACGGAATGGTTTGTAACAAAATAAACTTCTGTAAATTATGGTGGAAACCGCATTTAGATATACTTCTATAGCCCTGGAAATAGACAAAGTAAACGTAGCTGATATGGCAAAGATAAGCGTAATATTATGCAGCTATGGGGGCTACTGAAATTCCCACATCGTAAAATAGGCCCGAATCCGCCGTAAAAGCGATCATTTATTTTTACGACATCGATTCCTGGGTTAATAATTGTGTCGATATAATTTTTTCTGAGTTCCTTACGTGCGTTTACTAAGACGGATTTTTATGACGCTTTTTATCTTTTGTATGAAAGGACAGTTATAATGTAATCCATATTATGGCGTTCCATCGGGGAGTTGGAGATGTTGGGGATTTTCAGCAGTGAGAGATTTCCCAGATAGTAATGATGATGATGAATCAAATAATATAATTGAATGACGTCTCGGTGAGACTGGTGCTGGCCGCGGGTGACCCAAGAGCTGGCGCCTAGTTTGCACAGCGGTTCAGCCTCTCCATACAGCGAGGCAACAGCGCCAGTGTACTGGGCACCATGCCGCACGGACTGGCCCTAGACGAAGTGTTTACTTAGTAAATATGCGTTTTTTATATTATTAATGTATTTATTAGTTTGTAATTATAAATAAGTGATTTTAATGTGATATCATGGTAAATCCCTCCTTTCAAGCGATGTACACTATTTATTCGGTTGAAAATAATATATAGAAGAATTATTATTATTACGGCTGCACTCTCATAAACGATACGTCCTATCAGAGAACGCAGCCGCCGACATAGAAACGACTATCGGAGGTAGGATGCGGATTCATTCAGCACAAGGTCTGGATATTGACATTTACACATAGTTAAAACAGAAAAGTAGTTTGTCTTCGGCTCTCCATGAGACATAACATAAGATTTTGTAGCACGATGTCTACTCTCGCCCTTGTTGACTTTGCAATAAAAATATATAATAATATTTCTTTCTATTTTTAACCCCTCGACGCAAAAGAGGGGTGTGATAAGTTTGACGCCAATGTCTGTGTGTTTGTCTGTTTATCTGTGGCATCGTAGCTCTTGAACGGATGGACCGTATAAAGCAAGTTTTCTTGGCATGGTTCTTAGCTGTATTTGGTACAAATTCGAATCAGCAGTTTGAAGAGTATCAGCTGATGTTAGGCATTTTCGGCACGAAATGGAATATTTTTTATATCTTCGAATGATAATTATTGCGTAGGGGTTTTCCAAAAGAATTAATTTCAACTTACTTGAAGTAGTTGCGTAAAATAATGTAGGCATACTGCGACTAAAACCATTATAAATGAACAAATTTGTCAATTTGCAATTATAGGCAAAGTGGGATGTTATTTATGAAAGTTCCATAAAGTTGGCATGATGCTACCGATTGCTTGAAATTATTGGAAAGTCCACTAAGGGCTATGGCAGGCATCGTGCTACAAAATCAGTATAGAGATTTACTCCCTGACCGGGTATTGTTAATATGTGTTTTTACGCAGTACGTAATATTTTAAGCTGCGCTTGTACACTCGAGTACATCAATATGTACCCATTTTTGTACAATTTACCTTTTTTAATTTACCTTTAATTGACATTGCTTTCTACACTCTGCGTAGAAACAATAAAGGGTGAATGTGACATGGTACAAAACTGGTAACATATTTTTGTGCTCGAGTGTACCATTGTATGAAGATGTTTTACTTTTCTGTTACTATAACATTTAGAGCACCGATGTCTGTTATAGAATGTATACGTATGTTGGTACCACTCTATAAAAACATGAAGGTAAAAAAATATCAGGCGGGTGTCAGTAAAATCTTTTTAGCTTCTGCTATGAAAGCATTTTATGTGTAGGCAAATTAGCAGAGGAACTACTTTCATAAAATTTGAATGATATTAATAGATGGTTATGAAATTGTTAGAAAATCCGTAGTTTTATTGAATTCGTACAACGAAATATGTTGGTACATAAATGCTACGAGAAACAAACACAAAACTTTTTGGATACCTTTAAAAGACTGTGTATGAATTAAATTAATTACTTTGTTTCAAGATTTCTCGAATTCCTGAACGAGCTCTAACTCCATTAATGTAAATTGCATCTCTACAATTTCGCTACTGCAGCACATTTAGTAGTTCTGCACCGCTTGGCTCAGCTTGCTTTATATAGCTTTGATTTACTCTAAATTGTAAACTGGGCATTTTAAAATATCAACTCTGTTTTACCTCGTAGTTATCTTAAATAAATAATTTGTAGAGATTTATTCGTGTCTGTAGGTAGGTGTTAAAAGGTAGAGAGTTCTTATTTAGAATATTTTATTATCCGTATGATAAATGGGGAAGTGCGTTTGTTTATTAGTTTAGTCCTTCCTTTACGTTGTAACAGAGAGTCAGAATGATTTGTTTTTTGTGTAGGGTAGTTGAAGCGCTGGAAAAGGGCATAGGATACTTTTTATTTCAATTGAACAAGGGGTTGCCGCAGGGTAGTCGAAGTCGCAGGAAAAACTAGTGCAAAGCAAAACCATAAAAATATGGCGATTTATTCTCGCCTTGACCTCGCAAGTGTCTATGTTGGCCAAAGCTTGGTTCACGTTTGACACGTGCAGGACACTGAGGGCAACACCATCCTTGCGGTCGTGCACAACGACCATGGTGCCGAGGCTACCAGGAGGGCCTAGTGGGGATAGGTTGTCTTTACGCTTATGTAGCTTCGAATTTCTTCCCATGGATGCCACAAACAGAAGCATGTCGGTAGCTATGTAATTGTCACTAAAATAATATTGTTTGAAGTAGACGATCATGGAGTAATAAGTATTCCTTAAAATAAGAAAAGAGGGACGGACAGTACACGTCGACATATGAGCTGCAACTTAAACCCTCCTTCTTTTTATTTTATTGTATATTTAATAAATAGCATCATCATTTATTCTGTGTAGATTATTTTAATAATACAGTGGTGTAATAATAATAAAGAACGGACAATGCAGTGCCGTGCAGGAATCAATATTGTCTCGCAGGTATTTTAATGGGCATCCTACGAATGCCCTGCCAGCTACCTATGCCCTTACCTGAGGATGTCAGCAGTTAACTCGTCAGGCGTAGCAGCGCATTAACTGTCGCCTGCTCCTCACGCCTTTAACGACCCTCCCGTCCTCCTTAACCGTTAATTAAGGATATTAATCCGAAGGCACGGCCACCTTGTTTCCCCTAATTGGTCGCAGTTTTATTTCAGCTTCAGCCTTCATAATTATTTTTTATATTTGCTCTTCACGAGCGACGCGTCTAATTAGACAGGATTTTTAGTAGAGAAGTTGGTATATAGCATGTAAAATTGTGTACTTGAACAAAACGTTCAAAGTGCAATGAAAAAACTAAATCTAATAAGCATTTTACTATTCGGGGAACTATATAAAATGAAAATTATTACGTATTTTTATTTGGTGTTTTTCTTTTAATGTCTGCTATGCTATAAATTACAATTCAACCCAATCTAATTTGTTTGCAACTATCCAATTTGCAGCTATTTTTCTCGTGTCACTGGAGACTGAAACAAATTGGCATACGCTTGTTTCTTTGTATCTTAGCCACAAATATATTCCATTCAAATCATCTGAAAGCATAAACCACAAAGAGACTAAACACAATCTCATTACAAACTTAATAAGGCAATAAATATCATTTTAAAAGTACTACTGCATGAGTAGCGTAAAAAGGGAAAGATAATAGAATTATTTTTCCGAGCAACGCTGAACCAGCAGGGGTTCTTATTCAATTACAAGGGAGAGAAAATACGCGCCTCTGTTTACCTGCGTTGCTGCGGGCGATTCGAAAAAGATTCGTTTTGCCATAATTACCTATACGAATGTAAAAAATTCAGATTTTTTCCCCGGCGCGCCTAAGTTAATGAATTCAATAGAGGGGAAATTCCCTCTCTCGTTTTAAATTGTATTGTTGTTGTTGTTATAATTTATAGCAGTGTATTTGTATTCCGCACGATGATTATACATTTTGGCGGTGATATTTATTAATAAAATCATAAGATTATTCTTGGACTACGTTCTCGTTTGTCTTTTTGTGGTCCAAACTGTGAGTAGTGCAATCGGGTGGAGGATTTGCATCACTTTTTGATGAAGTGACTCCGCTGATGAGGGCGTTTTGTTTTTGTCGGATCTATGAATTTTTCTAAGACTTTCTTTTTTGTTAGATTTATTTATTAAGATAAGTATGACAAAAATAATGAAATTTTATTACTTTTTGTATTGATGTGTATCGGCTCTAATTATCATTGTTATTGATTGTCATCCTATAGGCACATAAATTAATTAAAACTGCGTACAGAACAGACGTAGACGTTCGCGATACCTCACCTTTCCCCTCAAGAAAGTGACTTGCTCAAGGATCGGTGATATGGTGCGCTCGAATTCACTACCACATGCGCGTCTACACAAACTTCATCCATAAGATGTATGGAAATAGGAACAATGTCGTAAAATGCAATTAAGAAATTTTTTCGGGTAATAGTCAGCAGCATCTACCTTTATAACAATAACATCTTACTATGATCACCAATCAGCCTTCCAAGCGTGGTGATTCGATGCGTCGTGATGACAAAGTCCAACAAAGCGATCTACAAAACAGGCTCATGTCCTTGTGTTGCTGTGTCTTTACCAAACATAGCGTTTTCGGAAGAACATCGAAATATACCAACCAACGGTATATGTGGTATCTTCTGAAGCACTTCTGAAGAACTGACTAAAAGCACCGACGTCTTCTAGAATATCGACATCGATTTTTGTCATTTATTCGCAATAATCCAATACGGGAGCGTCGGCGCGTGATCCCATTGACACTAAGCTGGGCCAGAGGCTGCGATCCATTATTCATAGTGTCCGCCCCGACCGAGGATCATGTCTGATGTGCGCCGGGGAATGCGACAACGTTACATTTCACACCACGATTTATTAGAGTTACCTTTGTGCAACACACGACATGAGGGATCTTGTCACAGTCACACGATATTCTTCAATGCGAGACTAGGTACTGCAGCTCTATGTCATCCGTACCTAGCATGAACGTAACACAGGCCAAGCTACCTTCAAGGCAACTATACCGGTGGCCACATCATTGGTATGGTGATGGCAAGTCGAAGTAAGGCAAAACTCATCATCGACAAGAAGAAAGTTAATACTTATTACCACCAATAAATTCTCAGGATTCACTCATAAAGATCTTTCATTTGATACCAAACAATATATTTTCATCTTAAATTATAATTTTATGGTACCACTTTATGTATCCTATACGCCGCCATTTTGAATTTTTTGTTTTGATTTTGATTGCGTAACACTATTTTGATTCAAAGATAAAAGAGCAGTGCCACATTAAATTCTTCTTCTTGTAACCACGTTTCTATTCCACGGCGTTATCGAAGTTAGATATGCAAGTTCAACTATAAAAATCGAAGTACCGAGAAAAGATTTTTCCACTATTTTTTTCTGCGTTCGTATTCGTTTGAAACAGCAACATTTTTCACGAGAGCAACGTGCAAACAGCAAACAGACGTATACATGTCCCTTATCTAAAATGAGTTGCCTCTAGTCACATCCCGCGATGACGGGATCACCAAAACAAATGTACGAGTGAGTTGGAAACTGTCGCCTGTCGCATTTATGTTGGTTCAACTTTATTGTTGTATATATTTTTGAATTTCTTTTATATCCAAATAATTGAAAGGCAGATAAAGCCAAGCTAAGGTTGAATTGAATATTTTTGGGATAGTCAGAAAAATATTTGCAATTATCTTAGGTCAATTGAAACGGACTAAGAAATTGAATCTTTAAATGATTTTAGTAATAATACCAGCTATTTTCATGATCATTTCAAAAATCCGTTTAATTGAGTTACCGCAACGCGGTGATTGATCAACCAGAACATACATGTTTTAAATTTAATTTATATTTATTAAGATAACAACACAACAACTTCATGGATTTCATACTGGTAATATAAATTAACAGGGTAAAGTTCTTACGTATTAAATTACAGGTATACACAATTCTCGCTATTTAACATTTTAAATTTAATATGAAAATTTTAAAATCATAATATTACAGGTATGAAAACTATCAATGATAAAGTAAAAATTACATATATCAACTAGAAGATTCTCTATCGACCACTCAGCGACCCAGTTTTGAATTTGAGACTGAGATTTTTGCAATGATGCGTTATTTGCAATCCTCCTAGTATTATCGCATTCTTCAGATTATTAGCCTGCAACAAATACAAAAAGTATAGGTGATAACTTGTGAATTCATTACTTTTTAGGGTTTCATATCAACGGGTATCAACGAGACTTTATTACTATATGCCTACGCCCGCCGTCGGCCGTCTGTTAGTCCATATGAATGTTTGTACTCCTTTTATTTTTCGTCCGCTCAAAAGTTTCCGTTTTGATACCATTTGGATACAGAACCCTAAACAGCACGGGTAAGCTTTTCAGGGAAGAAGGCGTAGGCACGTTTTGATTATAAACAAAACACCGATTTCCGGTGTAAGAAATTCCACGTTCCAATAAAAAGCTAGTAAGCAATCACAATGTGATAAATAAGATAAAGGAAGTGCCAGCAGTGATACAACTCGGCATTGTTTCCGTGTTTGGTCTCAATAGGAGTAACTGAAGTGACCCATCAACACAGAATATTCAATTAGCGAACGGGCAACAGTTGAGCTTAATAAGTTATCCGCGTCCGTTGCCCCGAGAATGCGAGGGTTGCCACTGACACTTAGGACTGAGGCCCGTCTCGCTCTAAATCGCTTTAAGCCTGTAATAAAGCCAAGGATCGAACTCCCGAGCTCTGTAACTACATTAAAAGTTTGTTTACCCTACCACCGGGTTCTGAGTTTTACGTTCAATCTTTTGTTTTTTACGTTCTCGTCGTGAATTACGACGTCACGTATAGGATTAATAATTAAGGTTAAAGCGATCCACCTCTATCAAAGTTTCATACAAAATTTCTGTTGCCATAAATTTTTTAAATATAATATCTGGATTTGTGTAGTAACTATCTTAAATTAGGATATCAGAATGTGATGTCGTGAAATGAGTATCATTATCATACAACTTTACAGTAAATCACAATTTTCATTTTCTAACAGTTTTTTTTCGATTATTGCTCATAGCGCCATCTATGAACCATTAGCTGCGTGCTAAATTAATGATATTTATTTCGCGTCACTATAATTTTGTCTCCTATTTTTAGGTAATTAATTATCAAAGTCAGATATTTCATTTTAAAAGATTATGGCAACAGAAATTTAGTATGGAAGCATTAGAAGAGGGATAACGTTAAGGTATTATTAATTAAAAAAGTAATATAATGCGGTGCTTTCGAACGTAATCAATATTATAATTCTCCTGTATCCTTTTTTCCACGGATAAAATTTTCATTAACATTGAAAATCGCTACTAAGACTTTTAATTTATTGATCAGCCTTTTTTAGAGAACTTTTAATTGTATTCTTTCATATTGTACCCAATTACATATTTGTTACAATTTTATATTACAGGTTTGGTAGAAGTGCTTTTCCCGTGTTAGTAAACAGGATAAAACGAAAGCTATAATGAAAGGTATCTTGCTATTAAATATTTACTATGAATTAGAAAGTAGCTTTCCATTATTTTACAAGTACATAAGCGTCTAAAGTAAGGAGACATGAAAGACAAATGAGAAATGTTGTACTTTAAAAAAGCCGCAATTAAAATTATTCTTAAAATTTTCTGCTAATAAAGGAGTTTAGATTCAGTGGCTACTAAATGTTAAAATATTTTACTCAGATTTTATACATAAATCCTTTTTGGTTGAGCCATTACTTCCAGTAGCGGGTTTGTTCGTTAATACCTGGCAACAGAGTCGTACTAAGACGCGAATAATGAATGTATGAAGTGGCTATTACTAGAAGTGGAGTTAATTTGAAATGCCTGTTCTAGAACGGCAACAGCGTCAGAGGACTTGTCTAAAGTGGGCAAGGTTGAAAATTCTTAATTAATCCATACTGGAAATGGATGGATGGATCTAAATGGAAATGCAATAGTAGACTGTATGAACGGATGAAATTTACAGAAATTAATGGAGAGGCGCTTGAGGTACATTGGAATCGTAACTTTTGTAGGTAATTTTAGAATTCAATTCTTGAATATTTCTATGTGTATAACTGACTGGTTGACATATCACATACCACTTGAGCTATACTAGAAATATATTCGATAATGTACGAGTAAGTACCACTAAGAACTTGTTTTTCGAATTTCAAATCATTTGAGGTCGAACCTTGTAAAATTTGAAACATCAATCGATTTGGTAAATTTAGAGAACTACTATAACTAATTTGTATGCGGGCAAAGCCGCGATAGATTTTTAACCGCTAAAAGTAATACTGTTGGACTGATTATTTATTTATCTGAAGTTCTAGATTTTGACAAACGGCGAGTTATGTATGACACTGTTTTGTGCCCGACAACAAGGTTCTACCACCGTGCATGTCTGTTAAAATTGCTGCCAAACAGCAGTGATATTGTGATAACATTGGCTCTTTGTTGTGTTTCGCTACAGAAAGATAGTATAATCAGAGCATAATTTATAACCTCAGAATTCTGAGTATGCTTATATCTTACACACTTATTCTATTGCAATGCGCATGAAAGAGTTATAAGACTGTGAAAATCCTTAATCCGTCACAACAACAAAAATTATTCGCTACTACCGCAATTTTGATGACTTTTACTTTTTTACGATCTTTTAAGGGCTTGCTACTAAAGACTTAAAGGGCAATCAACCTTTTTATTATGAAAGTGTAAATGGCTAATCCCTTTCCAGTTTGGTTGCGTGTAAAGTCAGTTTATGGCTATTAATCATTTGTTTTAACTACTCGATTGCCCGCATGAAGAGTCGACAGTTAAATTATAATTTACTGTGATAGAATAAAAACTAGTTGTACATTGTAGTTAGTGTCCCGATCGTAATTCAAGTCTAATTAATGTTGACAAGCGAAAGTTTAGCGGTGTGAATAAAATATTATGATAAGGTTGGAATAAATTCTATAAGACACACGGTCAACTGAAAAAATGTTTGATGGGTTTGCACTTGGCCTTCATCTCACATGATGGTGACGATAAGGCCGTTGGATGGGAAGCGTGCGCACTCAGAAGTGTTAAGCTAATGAGGCGCTGGCTCTGCTACATTTTTTACTGGCATACAACAGTGTTATTAGCACTACTGTTTGGAGCCAGACTTCGGTAATGTGTTTGCTAGATAGGCGGACATAGAAAGTGCTTTATCACCAACTAAACCGAGTAGCGATAGGTACCCCCACTGGGCATCGAACCCGGGCCCTCCGGATTCTTACAACATTTAGCAATTAGGCTATGGAGGCGTTTTTAGGGTTCCGTACCTCAAAGGAACCCTAAAAACGCCCTTTATTGTTATAGCCAACCCTTTGTAGTCCGTCTGTCTGACAAGACCCTTTTTCTCAGAAACGCGTGGAGATATCAAGTTGAAATTATTGTAATATCGGATATTGCTCCTTGGGTATGTGAAAACTTATAGGTCAACGCAATAAAAAGGATATAGCTGTATTTTAGAACATTTCCATACAAAATGCAAGGGAACCAAAACCTATAGTTGACCTAGAATCCTGAAATTTAGCAAGAAGCAAGGTCTTATAGCGCAACCATAGGAATAAATCTGAAAACCTTGATTTTTTAATCATTATAACACAATTAAAATAGCTTATTTTATGTTTACAATCTTAGCTTTGAAGTTGATAGCCATACATCGGGTATGTAATTTAGCTGCACAGTTAAGTTAGTTTTTTTCTATCAGAATAACATTTTCGGTAGAACATTGTGGGGTGCGTATTTATGATTTTTAGTATGTTCCTCAGTGTTCTGTTCTCAGTGTTATGTTCATATTCCTCAGTGCGCGAATCGAATATTAATTAGTAACTTTCTGGTAATATTTCAATCTTGTCTGTAATTTCAGCGTCATATTCCTAGATATCACAGCCTTTGTCTGTTGTGTGTGGCGTTGCTAGGTGTCCTAACTCAGCGCTAGATTTCTCTCCGTAGCTTGTATTACCATAGCTTTTCACTGTATAAAGGCCAACCAGCACAATGACAGTTAGCTCTACTTGTTCATTTCTGCCAACATATACCTTCAGTTGCCGAATGCAAAGGTTCTACGAATTTGAACTCTGTTCAGTGTAATTATAGTTCTTCGGGTTGGCATTTGTAATCAGAAAGTTGCAGTTTGAATGTGTTTTTGTAGTTCGTTTGTGTAGTAGTAGATTTTGACGAGCTTTGTTTAGAGAAGCAGTATTAATTTCAACATATTTGTTAAATATGAGATACTTGTTTAAAATAGCATTAGAAACGAAAGCGGCCAAGTGCGAGTCGGACACGCGTACCAAGGTTATCGAGGGCTTCTAACCAAGAAGGAAATTTAATGGAAAAGTATTTGTCGTGTTTACTGTAATTATTTCATTTTTTTCACATCGAAAACTTGTAACTTGTATTTTTTACACACATTTTTCATGATGCTATGTCAAAAACTATGCAAAAAATAAAATAATAAAAATATGCTTTAGAATGTACCAACAAAACGCTTTTATTGGATAACCCTGTTTTGGTCTCTTTTTAATCAAATAAAAAAACTGCAATTATTTCGGTTGCAGTACCATAAGGTAAGATCCAAGATGCGACAAGAAAAGCAAATAAGACTTAGACATTTGGGCTTAGTCGTCAGGCAAACGACGTCTTGACGAACACACACCACAATTGGTGTTGTGAATTTGAATTGAATTGTACACATTAGTGCGTAAAAACTTATTTAGATTTGGTCTAACGGATGAATGAAATGAGAGTATAAAATAGTAACTAACGGTCTAGTCTTTATTATTAAATTTTTGCTTTACTAATAGAGATGCTACATCCCTATAGCCGACACGACAGTATTTACAGGCTCCAATCTCCCACGGAACATTTATTTTTCTTCAATACCTTCCAAAATTTTACCGTACATATTTTAAAAGCTGTGAAAAATAGATTACGACCTTTCTATAGGAAGACATTTAAGCTGGATTATAACTGAAACTATTACAGCAAAGCTATGTATACTCTCACAGCAGCAGTTCCGTTTGTTGGTAGTTCCGCAATACCACGCGGATATTGTATCGAAGTTGAGCGTCTCGCCGCGAGCCTGTTGAGCCACGAGAACTAATATTGTTACAGAGGTGCGGGCTTACTTACGTTCCTCCTGCGTACGAACTACGAGTATCTGGCGTAGTCAAGACCCATACCAGATGTAATAACATCATTTACTTATCCATAAGTAACTTTTCGCTTTTAAAACCTCTGTAGTCTTTGAATTGTAATGACTCTATGTACATGAATGCAAATAAACTGATTTGATTTGATTTGAATGTGTTAATTTGTAAAGCAGATTATTTTCAAGGTTTCCAGTTTCCTAATTACTTTATAACCTGATGTCCAATGGCTGGTCTTGAGACCTGCCGCCATGATTAGCAGTCTATCTGATGACATGTCTGGTTATCTGCCTGTCGATAAGTCTGGCGATCTGTTTGGCGATCTGTCAAATGATCTCCTGTAGTCAGGCGATCGATTTTTAAGTTCTAAAATATAGGTAGGGTAGGGTAAGGTACACTGGATAAACACTTAACCTCTTATCCATTACCCAAACACGTTTAGCAATATTCAGAAGCTAAAATAGCAAATGAAACGATCCATCAAGCACATACATAAGTACATACATACACATACACAATAAACAAGTAAAATATGGAAACTTACCGAAGCCCATATCACATTACGTCTGACGAATACCTCGCACGAATCACATATTTCAACGACGCGAAACTCAAGTGAAATCCGACCAAAAATTAGACTACACGCGTACCGCAGACATAAAAAGGGTTCACAATATTTATCTAGGGCGCATTAAATAACGGTAGCATTGGAATAACAAATGCCCACCGTTGGGAGCAACAATAGCCCTTATATATCACAGGGAAGCTGCCTGAAGGGCCGCAATTTCCGAAATAGCTCGTTCTCGCAGCTCGCTCCGATCCCGTTGATACTTTAGGTTTCTTAGTCTGTAGTTAGTAGTTCTGCTCTGAGCAATGAATTAGCAGGACTGACTGCATTTATCTAGATCGTCTATTTTAGGTTTAGTTTTTTTTGTTACTCAAATAAATCGAAATATGTAATGGAGATTCCGATGATAAATCTTTTAAAATATGATAGATGGCTTTATCTGGTATTTATTGAAATATAGTACATTGGATTTTCAATTAAACTGAATCTTTTTAATTATTTACACATAATTTTGATTGTTCAAAACGCCATCTAGGCACCATTAGCTGCGTAACGGCTATTGTAGCTTAAAAAGATGTTTCCAATTCGGCTTACACTTGTACACTATTTAAAAATCTAGCAATAATCTAAAAATGTAGAGTAAAATACTAGAATTATACTATTTAGGCGCTGGATGTTACGTTATATACTAGAATACAACATTATCTATGTGATTTGACTGATTTGACGTCAGACAAAATCTATTATAGTTATCATATCATATATAAATAAAAATAAAAAAGCCTTTTATTTTTGATCCTGCTGCATTGCTGCTTGATAACTTATTATTACTAATATATCTTATTTATTTAGCAAGGTCCCCAGGTTGGGTAAAGGCCTATCATATATATAAATCATCAAATCAGTTGAATTCTAACGTATAACACAAAAAGTTTAATTTTATTAAACTATATAAGACATGACTATAAAACTAATTAAAATTACTCACATTATAAACTAAAAAACGGTCCTCTCTGTATAAACGTACTTAGTCTGACTTTTTCCTTTGAATGGATTTTCAAACCAGAACGTTTGAAATAACTAAACCCCATTGTAAAGCTAACTAAAATTTATTTATTTATAGCCCCCACTGCTCGATTCGTTTCACGTTTTAAAACAACGTTCCAACAAAAAGGTTATTCCTGTTTCAAAGCGAACGAATCTACGTAATTCGATAGAAAAGAGTACGTTCTGGCTAACCAGGTTACCCTGATGAAAATTAAAGCGACGGGTTTACGAGAGCCGTAAAAAGGGACAACAACACTTACAACTATTATAACAATTTAATTTGTTAGTGTTATAGTGTTTGTTGTACAGTCATTATAATTATTGTTGTTCGTTTGCGATGTTGCGTCGGCAAAACAAATAGACTTAACGATACTGGTGTTGCTACGAGGAAATAGGATTGTTGTTATTAACGCGGAAATGAGAATACTTTGAAGACGACTGACGTTATGCTAATAGCTTAATTACGAGTATACAGATCAAATAATCCCTCACACTCGAGACAAAACTAGAAGATTTGTTGAAGCGAAATTCATAGAAGAATTAATATCGTCGCTAATTACTGTAATTGTCATGTAGAAATTTGAGTTTCGGTAGCACATAGCATTGTATGAATGGCATATTAATTGCATTTAATGTTCTGTCTGTGACAAATCCTGTGGTAGGTTTTATCGTTGTATCGTCATATTATGCATAAGTCATCAGCACCAGCAGCATATGTTCAATGTTGAACAGGAAGCTCCCTCATAGATAGGCTTGGCAGGTGGATTGGTATGTTGGTATTTAGGAAGATATAAATCTATACGATCTTAAGAAATTACCTTAGCCGCTATTTATGATATCCACAGGATGCCACGCGATGATTTTATTATAAAACCTAGACCACACGTGATGGGTATGTGATTGAAGACAGAAGCCGGCAGAGAATAAGTGAAGAAGCGTTTTATGAAAGAGTGGAATGATAACTAAGTAAGGGTGGAATTCAGCCGTTATGGTTGACCGATTGTAAAATGGGGATGGTGGAATTAGGTCGTGTAAGGCGATCGAAAATTCTCAGAAATGAATTCTGTCAAGACTGAAAGGCTAATAACCAACCCAATGGGTAACCTAATGTTGTACTATTTTAACCGTGTCGAAGACAAGGAAGCGTTATGTTCTTTGTAGCATTTGTATATTGTATACATTCCAAGGAGCGTGTAGCACAATTTACAAAGGCTACAAAACAACTAATGTATGCAAACGTTCTGACGTAACACACTCGGCATTTCCAACAGGATTTATTTCCCGCGTCATTATGCTCCCGTTCGTTTTATTACGCACCATACGGTTTTTGACAAAGGCAGACTTCACAGACGAAAAGCCTCTGTGACGACAACTCGTTAAAATTTTTAATCCTTCTCTCGATATAAATCTGATTGAAAATGCATGCATATGGATCGTTACTCTGAAACAACGGAGCGAAATGTTGAAAACGCGTTTTGTGCCGAGCCATTTTTAGGGTTTCGCAGTCATGCTTAATCTGCTCCAATTCCTTTGACGTGTTTTATTAATTTTGTAGGATGATGAGCTATTTAGAGAATTCATAGGTAGTAAAAGTAACTGTGAAGTAAAACAAAGTGTGATTCTAAAAAAAACTCGCCCACGGCAGAAACACTCGTCTTTCATTAACCCCTATTTCAATTTCATCAACTATTAAGAATGTTTAGAACATAATCTATATGATTACTGACATTGCACTTAAACCACGCTTCATTAGAAGAAGAAAAAAAAAATCACATACGAGGTTTTTATGTCTACCCACTATCTGAATTTAGAAAATGGAAATGAAATTTTAAAACATTTTGTTTCTTGGAGATTGTAACAAAACATGCTTTATTTTTGTTACATGTTATTTTTGGTGTGTTCGGAATTCACATTTGTTCCAATTCTTCACAATCGCTCTATATGAAATTTACTGGATTTTAAATTTTACTGACTTTAATTTTTAAATGGATACATTTGATGTCCATAATTATACTTTGTTTAAAATGTAATTTTAAATGTTTTTGTGCATGTATGTACGTGAGAGACCATGCTACTGTAATAATAATCTCGTTTAGGTTGGTGGCAGGTTGTCTATGTTCACCTGGCTAGCTTCCACCATGCCTTGTTGTGTTTCGGCGTGAAATGTAACATGGTCTTCGCTTCATTGATTGAGGATTATGGGTAAGTATGACCTACACGATAAGATAAAGATGATTTATCTTAATACTCGAGTTCAAAACGTCTGCCATCATCAATCCGCCTGGTTAGTGATTCTGGCAAATATGCAGCAGTGGACTTGTGCAACCGATTATGGTGATACTCTACTATGCTGTCCGTCTGTTATAATTTTCCTTTAGTTGGCTTTTACAACGCCTACGGCTAGATATGGTCCTATTCTAAAGCTGGGACCACACGTATAAGGGTAGCAGCTCGTAAATAAATCGCAGCTTTCATGAGCAGTCCCCGTGAAAAATAGTAAGTTTTTACGAGACCGATCGTGATGGATCTCTCGTGTCGCAGACAGCTGCTTAGGCTCTTTTGTTCGATAAACTTAGTGATAGCTACCCTTGCTCAAATGGCACACCTTTATCCTTATATTTATCAAAACCTGTCTGTCGGGTGACAGCTATTTGTGAGTGATTTTTAGGTCAGAGTGAATTGAAGTCTGAGGTATCGCTGTCTAGACCAGACAAATTGAAACAATCCGTTTTGATGCTCCGCGAAATATATTCGACAAAAATAATTAGGAATTATGATGTTATTGAGTCATGAGAAGCATCAAGAAATACGATTTTGAAATTTTTCAAAAAAAATTTGAATTGAAGACTGCTGTTAGGTATGAGCTTCCCTTATTGACAGACTTTCATGAGGGGATTTTCCACAATCACCAAGTTTGCCACGCGGATCAGTGTTATAACATGGGTAGATGCTGATCATCTTTTAATTTTTTTCTTAGACTCATTTTATGACACTAATATGAGATATGCGTTTTCGCAGATAGGACCCGTGATAAATTTTCATTTCATTTTATCGCCATCGTTACCGCCACGGTGTTTGAGACTGCATTCAATTTTTACAAAAGGTTAACCTTTTATAGTTTTGTGTGATGGTTAAATTGCGCATGAGAACCAATGAGGCACCCGTAGTGCAGGTTTCCTGTGCAGACGGCCAAATGACATTGTGTATAGTCGGTGATAGACATGCAACTTGTCTGCTCTGATTATGACGGAAATGTTTGTCTGACTACGGGCTATTTTATTAATAAAAGTTAAAATTGTATGATAGTTATATGTGTATAAAAGGGTGATTGACTCATGTATATATAATGTGCATATCATACCCCAGTTAATACCACTTGAACTGGAAACTAAAAATTCGACTCCTCGATGATGTGGAGTACGCACGGCTACAGGTCAAGCTATACATTTCCAGTATAAGCTGAACTAGCGTCGTGCGGGAGTTCATTCAATGTGAGGTCAGAGTATGCTGGAAAATTATAGTTTGATGTGTAGGTACGTCTGAAAAGATAAGAGTTATTCAAATTTCCTACACTAATGGAAAAAAAAGTGAAAAGATTTTACGGCCAAACCACTTGAGTCGAACCTTGAAATTGGAATTTATTGTTAAAATTATTGTCACTACTTTTATTTCGATTTCACATGATTTCTACGAATGAACGTCAATGCGTTCAATTTTGAAGACAGTCAGTAAGAAGGCACCATTGTCTCATTTTATATTCACTCGTATCTAATGGCAGTAAACAAAGCAGTAACAGTCAGTTTAAAAGCACAACAAGGCGTAAGGAGCAAACAGTAAGATGATCCTGCGCTTTGCCAGTATATCACGATACCCTTCATCTCCGACACAACACACGATCTTGTCAACAAGAACAACAAATGCCGCGGTATGTCGTTGTCTCAATGGCGTCTCGTCTGCATTATCCTCGAACAAACGGTAACAGAGACTATTTTATCAGTTTCCACTACATCGCTCTCGCTGCGCTGGATCCTACCGATACGTTTTATTTTGATGCTATATTTTTGATAGATTCGTATCGAGGAGTATTCTCTTGGTGCGCTTTTGGAGCTGAATATTTCATACAACGGCATTCTTGAACGTTTTCGGAAAATGCGAGAGTCACATCATCTCACATGACATACGAGTATATTGCAATGGTAGAAACAAACCTAAAGACATCGTTCAGAGATTGGTTCCACGTTCCTTAAGGGTGCAGTAAAGCTGACTAAAATTACACCACGAAATGGGTACAACGGGCTTTTATGAAGTTTATTTGAAAAGTTAAAATTGTACAGATATTTTATTAGATGTTTTTGAAATCTACAAACTATAATAAAGTGCTTAAATATTGACGACATCATCGTAGTTTCTAAGTCCGGTATGTACAATCAAATTAAAGAACAACTACATGTACTTACTCTAGCTGCACTTTTAGCCGATTTAAAAAAAGCGGAGGTTCTCATATCGACTGTATGTTTTTTTGTACGTATGCTACGCGATCATTTCGCCGATTATGAAGATTCTTTGTTTGGTAGATAATACCTCAGAGGTGGTCTCATATAAATTTTATCGAAATTGATTTAGCGCTGTTTGAGAAAATCAACAAACAACAAAATATGCTTCAGTTAATTCTACCTCTAAAGGTGAACATTTTAGCGAATACATGCTTTAGACTTTTTGGGTAGTTGAAGTCGGTTCCTTTGTTATTTTTGAATGCGTTAATTATTAGTTAAAAATTATTTTGAAAACCTTGGTACATTTAACAAATAATCGCTCAGACAACATAAATAACTCAGACAACAACAAAATAGTGCTTAGTAAAAATAATCGTAAAATAAAATTATTTTACGATAATTCTTATTATAATTCTGCTCTGTAATATTACTTAGCCAATATCTATTGGCTTTATTAACTTCAAGGACTGTATTCTAAAAGGTCGAAGGCACTAAAACATAATAACTCATTATAGGAAAACATTTTAACTTTTATTTCAGTCTCATTAAAAATTTAAAGTGGAATATAAAAACATTTTTACTGATAAAATAACCGCGTCGGGAGGCGATCCTTAGCGAACTCAAACGCTTCCTTCACATTTAAATAAGGCTTGTAATTAAGGTATTTTTGCTTCTAAACGATGTTTATTATAAAATGGAGCCCTCCGGCGGAACATGCGAGGATTTCTCTTTAAATTCCATTAGGAAGATTTACAATTCCCCACTGTTACCTTCAACCCAATTATATTGTATATAAAAAAATAAGTAAATGTTTACTTTGAAACTCTCCGAATACTGATACGTTCGAGTATTTCACGTTTTATTTTGGTCGGTTATTCGGAAAAGCAATTTATATCGATATGGCAGGTATCACAAATCATCAGGCCCACAAAATTTTGTATAAATTGGATTTGTCGCTACGAACATGTGAGCTTCAGGTCACATTGCGGAGTGCGATGTCGATGATTGCGATAATCCAATGCTACGAATACAGATAGGCAGCAGTAAACGCCCCCTCTAGGTACACTCGAGTACAAAAATAATGTCTCATACATTCACCTTTAATTGACATTTCCCTAACCACAATACATAGGAACCAGCAAGAGTGAATGTGACAAGGACAAAAAGTGGATACATATTTTTGTACTCGAGTGTACCAACTTAGAAGATTAGATAAATAAATAACTATATTTCGATGGGAACGTAAATACGAAAAACGAAGAAAGAGAGAGAGAGAGATTTAACGTATTCATGGGACGAGTTCCTAAAAGTTTTTTATATGTATGATGGGTTTGAACCTGCCCTTCATCGCATCTGGATGATAAACATCCATCAAGCATACCAGAACACAACAGTGATATTAATTGACCGCAAACTTAGATAACGTGGTGGTAGCCAGGCGGACATCGAAAATGATCTTTACCCAACATACGATTTTAGCATATTATTCTATACTCTTAAAGTATATTTATTCCTTTTTAGCATACGGGAGAAGTCGGTAAAGCAAATTTCATTAAAATGTCTGAAGTCCAGATTATTTTACTCCTCAAGTTTTCCTTGAAATATTTCCTCGTATTCAATTAACACCAATTAGTGAGCACGTGGCTTATTATCTTAAGATTAACACTAATTAAGTCCCTAGGTGGGAATCAAAGTGAGTGGGTTTCCATTCAAAACACTGCTGCCTGCTTAATTAAGAATTCATGCAGTTTTAATTTCTTGGGCATTCAGAATTTGTATCAAGGGAAACTAACTCTAATCTGGATTGTGTATTGATTCCTCTGGAGTCTTTTGAGTCACAATAAGTTTTGGACAGTTTCGTTGAGACTTGACGTGACTTTATTTTTCTGGGGTTTTATTTTTTTAAATCCGTACGTATTTAAAAAGCTTCTCTGATTGACCTATCAAGGCAAAGTATCAAGGTGTAGACAAAATTGCTTCTGTCCTTGGAACGTCGGTCTTTTTGCCAATGTAAACCTACTGTAAAAAAAATTAAACCACGGCTAGTATACTGGCTCTATGCATAGGCGGCCAGTATTTCTTAGCAAGGAGATTGCGAGTCTCTTTGCTGGAGGTTCGCGGATGCCGTCGACACTCCCCGCGCTACCCCCGCACTTCCCAACAGACTGCGTCACCCCTTCTTTCAAGGAGCGCACGCTGGTGTTTTGTGTCTGTTTAGGGTTTGATATAATTAAATTGTACCGAAATATAGTGGTGTTTATACTACCTACCCGTAGAAAAGGGTTTTGAAACGCGCAAAGCGAGTGACCTGCTTTTTGCTATTAAACCAAACCAAAAGCCCAACAGGCTGGCAAACAACAACGATGGTAGATAAATTGCACTCATACCAGAGATAAGGTGCTCATACTCGTACTAATGAATGTAAAAGATCGCGTGACTCCCAAACTTTTTTTTTTGCTAAAATTTGGTACACCTGTAGTTTATATCCCTATATATATATATATAATTAAATTTCAAAAATTTGTCAGCGTCATCATGGGATACTCCCATGCTCTTCTAAAAAGTAAATAAAATCGATCGATCGAAATATTCATGTATTCTCGTCTGATAAAGTTACCCTTGTCAAATTAACTTTTAAATGCCACTTGCTCTAGATAATTTCATGTTGTGAATGTGACAAGGTTGCGTAGTTACATAACGCTATCGCTGTATGTAGAAATATTGTGATGATGAACGATAAGTATTTGTTGTATTGACATTAATATCGTGCCAATTTCCAATCTGAGTATGAACGTAGAGTCACGGTCTGATGGTATCCACCGATTCCAACCAACAAAACTATGAAGAAAAAAATCTGCCAAGTGCGAGTCTGACTCGCACACGAAGGGTTACCAACAACCGTGGCATGGACAAGATCTAACAGAAAACTGTTTGCCCACATGACCCTTGGCCCTCTAGTAAGTATAAGCATTACGCTGGTACCTTTTGAATACGGAACCCTAACAACGGCGGAATTTCATTTTTCATTATGTCTTGGTGTCAAAACAAAAATAGCTTCAACGAAATCAAAAATAAAATACCACTCGATTTTAATATCGATACAGGAAATTCGAAATTGTGAATCGATGATTGATATTCGAGCGACGCCGCTATTCATGGAAACCGAACCGTGAACCTGTCCCGTCACTTGTCAGCACTCGCTCGGAATAATCAGATTATGGATGTAATTTCCCCTCGTCGTTGATTCAAACGTCACCGCATTCGACTAAACACAATGTTTCTCTGACAATTATAATGAGAGCTTCTATATGTTAATATTTTAGAATACCTACCAATATCACAGAGCGAACGCTTTTGGACAATTTAGTTAGACTTCGGTAACGAACACTTATGATATGATGAGTATTGTAACGGATCTATATTTCAAATTCAATTCAATTCAAATAAACTTTATTGCACACACACACAAAACAAAACAGAAAAGAACATAAAAATTATAATGAAGGCGGCCTTGTCGCTAAGAGCGATCTCTTCCAGGCAACCTTGGGGCAGAAGAATCCTATAAATAAGAAGGGGTAAGTGGTGCTACAGAAATATATATATATATATTATAAATGCATATAATGGATAAACAGGAAGAAAAGGAAATAATAATATTTATTCGTAGGAACGGATCCATTATCTTGCGATTCTCTACTATTGGCCAACCAGCGTAAATTTCTTTTCCCCTGCACACCTCATCATTTTGACTGAATTATTGGGAGTCACTACATCTTATTTAATATCCGAAGAGGCCCTAAACATTATACGGGGAATTATTGTTATAGTTGTGTAGTGATTATTGTAAATCCCTCCATGTAAGGATTTTAGTTAGTCAATTTATGGTCAGATTGGTAAAAAGGTGATGAATTGATGATGACGAATTCAATCTAATCAAATCAAACCTGATATACTCGTAGCTTGTCTAAAACGTACTTGGACAGCAGAAAGTTACAACAGTTTGAAACGTTATAGACTTTGCCGCAAAGTTTTAGAGAGACTCACACAGAGTCACGCGTCCATTGCAATTTCGACGTTTTTATAATAAACTGCGCTGAAATGGCTTTAAAATCCCTGGTCGTGCTATATAATGATATTAACATAATTAATCATTAGATGGCGTACATGTTAGTTTGATTACTGTGTAGTGAAGAGTAAGTGGGATAAATGAGTGGAGAAAAGCGGCGATAATTATAGTTTCCATACAAATCAAGAACAATTGTCCTTTGAAAAAAATTTTATGATTACGAATTCCGTGACAAGGACAGTTATTAATTACAAACTAAGTAATCTCCTATAAATTTGAGTACTTTCGTAACGAAAGCGTTGACCCACCCAAACTACGCCGAGTCCTATTCAATTACCCAGTCACGTGTGTAATTCGACTAATGATAGTTTACCGTGACTTATGTTTGTGGTTGCTACTGTTCCAGTTGTAAGGTGTCAAATGGAAGTTTCGTGTTCTACCCACGTGATATCATCTCTATCAGGTAGTTTATACTGTGTTGGTTTGGGACCTTTAAACGTGACTTTATGACTTAGGCTTGGTTCGCTAGGCACTTTCAGCATGCGAATATACCTTGCAGATCCACCTCGAGGTTTTGCTATGCTGGAAGCGGACCTAGAAGAGCTATTCCTGAGAGATTCAAATGTTTTTACCTATAATTAAAGAATTTCAGTTACAAATTTAAAAGAGCAAGCGGACTTTATTGATAATAGCTGTTTCATTTTTGTCAGGCACTTTAGTTCG